>OW028668.1:4810000-7740000 GCA_932294365.1 Diachrysia chrysitis
ATCGGTCGACTAGCATCGGTATTCTGTAGAAACTCTAGACAAAAGTAACTGGGCGATACGGATGGGGTAGCCGCCGCCGTTGCTGGCAGCGGTTCTGAGCGTGGCGGTGGCGAAATAAGAATTTTGCCAACCGGTTGAGCACCATCTATTACGGCAATTGAGCCCCGGTCATCGTAAAGGAATTCGTAGACGCAATATTCGGGTAAAATGAAAACTAAATCTGTCGGCAACCATGTGACTTTACTGTACGCCGAGTCGCGAATAGCGCGTTATCTAGCAGCCGCCGTGCAATCATCTGATTGCAAATTGAAATTGTACCAATGGAAGCGGATAGTCTACGAGGAGTTGATACGAGGACGAGGACCCATACGCGAAGAAATTCACGCGCTGAGGGAGGAATTCGGAAGAGCAGCAGCGACGTTTGACCTCGAAAAGAATTGGTGGAAATATGTTCCGATATTTTACAAGATTGGTCGCTATCTACATGAGAAGAATCTCAAAAGTTTCAATCTATTTCCCGTCTATGCACCTGGCGTAAAGCACGTACGTTACGATGCGATGGGCCTGTACGAATTGCTCGCCTCGTGCAACAAAATATCGAGGATCAAGGCCGTAGATTTTAGAGCCGCCACCCCGCTATACTGGAGTATGTATTTTAAACTCGACAAATATTTAGACGCGGACGCGCGGGTGCGCTGGTGCAACGACAAGACCTTTGGCATGAGTATAACTACAAACGGCGTAGACGTGTCAATCTCTATGCAGAGACGTCGTCGTCGTAGGAAGCCGCAAACTGCAAAGAAACCTAGACCCTTGGAAGAGAAAGAAGAATTTACACGAATATTGGGTGTAGATCCAGGGTTGGTGCAATTCATCGGCGGATGTCTGATTGACCGAGACGCCGAGACTGAGACTAATATCTTGGTGCGAGGAAAGAGTTTCAACAATGCGTCCGTCTGTCGGTGGCGTCGGGTACGAAAAATCTACGAAATCGACAAGGCGTTTAAGGATTCTTGCGCCGCCGCTATCGATGGATATTCGTCGAAAATCGGCTATGGAAATCTATCGATTTACACTCGAATGACACTAGCATTTATGCACGACCGTCAGAGGTCGTACGAGCAGAGAATTCGTAAGCGTTGGGACGAAAAGATTTGCAAGCGACAGGCTTTGGATCGTTTGGTCGACAGCCTGCTGAGTAGATCTCGGCGTACGCTCGTGTGTTTCGGCGATGGAGGCGGCGCTGGACAAAAAAATATAAAGTATGGTCATGCGCGACCACCAAAGCGAGCGCTCGAATCGGCATTCGCTCGAAGACGCAGAGATTGTCGTTTGGTCGCCGCCGTCGACGAGTATAATACGACAAAGCGATGCGCCAAATGTTGCGGCGTTTTAAAAACCTCTCGCTCCCCACACAGATATCAAATTTGCCCAAATTGCAATGTCGTGTGGAATCGAGATGTGAACGCGGCAAGAAACATTGCTCTGGCGGGACTGTTCGCCGACGCTAAACCCGATGTATTTTTACGACAGGAAAGGAATAATGATGTGGCCACTCAGCGTGTTGGGTGGCCAGAGTTTGAATCTCACACGTACGTAAGGTCCAAATTCGTATCCCTCGAGGCCAGGTGTTGGGTCTGAAAGGGATAGACAATAACGGAGCGCCATGGTTCAAGGGAGTGGATTTAGCGAGAGCTCTGGAAATGGAAAATCCGAATACTTCTATTTATGATGTCCTCGACAAAAAGTACTATCTCGATTACGAGTCGCTAACTAAAGTTAATGTCGGATATCGTGACATTCCTAATATGCATCCGAAAACTACGTTTGTCAACGAGACCGGGATGAATTTATTCGTCATGCGCTCTCGCAAGCCCAGAGCAGAACCCTTCGCTGAGTGGGTGTGCGGCGAAGTGCTTCCGTCGATCCGTCGAACCGGCAAATATGAAATTTCTGATCCTAATAATAATCCGTACAAAGAGCTCAATGATTTCCTCAAGTTACAAAATGAAGAATTGAAAACAGAATTAAAAAATAAAGACGCGCAACTGGCCGATTGCGACCGAGATTTCTTGGGTCTCGGTAAAACGTCGCAACTTGAGCACAGTGTCTCAGGTTAGGACGGCCCCAGGGTCTCGGTAAAACGTCGCAACTTGAGCACAATGTCTCAGGTTAGGACGGCTCCAGGGGTCTCGCGTTTTTGAACAATTTTTTTTTCAAAAAATTGATAGCCTCCAAGATCATGGTTGGGGAAAAAATATCCATCAGACTCTTTGCGACCGAGATTTCCTGGGTCTCGGTAAAACGTCGCAACTTGAGCACAGTGATTGACAGCTCAAGGTCAGCCCCAGGGGTCTGGTGTTTTTGAACAAAATTTTTTTCCGAAAAATCTCGACGCCAGGATCTTGGTTGGAAATGAAAAATATCGCCTCCGCCTAAAAAGTCATCCGAGCGATTGTAATATATATATTCTATATATTATATGTTTCTATTTTCTCAGGGAAGGCATCCTAGTCCCCTTGTTGCGCTCGAAGCTCTTCACTCTTGGATAACTGAGCTGAGAAAGAGTCGCGCGCGAGAGCATCGCTCAATATATAGTCGCTCGAGAGTCGCTCATACAAATTTCCCGAAAAGTGGTGGGGGAAGTGAAAATTTGTCAGTCTCTCACGAGCCACGGAGCGATTAGGACGTCAAAAAAATTAAATGCGTTAATCAAGATACTTGAGCGGCTCGGGTCTGGGCTCCGGTGTCGGTGGAATAAATGAGGCAAAACCAATAAATAAAATAAACGTTTTATTTTTTATACTTTTTATTGTTGTTATCTACATTACTACATGTACTTTCCAAGAATACGAGACTTATTACCTCTCAGGCTAGGACCGAGATATCCAAGGTCTCGCAAAAAGTCGCAACTTGAGCGCGGTGTCTCAGGTTAGCACGGCCCCAGGGGTCTCGTGTTTTTTGAACAATTTTGTTTCGAAAAAAGTGCTAGCCGCCGAGATTTTGAATAAGAATAAAATATCGCCGACTCTTTGCGACCGAGATTTCTTGGGTCTCGGTAAAACGTCGCAACTTGAGCACAGTGTCTCAGGTTAGGACGGCCCCAGGGGTCTCGGTAAAACGTCGCAACTTGAGCACAATGTCTCAGGTTAGGACGGCTCCAGGGGTCTCGCGTTTTTGAACAATTTTTTTTTCAAAAAATTGATAGCCTCCAAGATCATGGTTGGGGAAAAAATATCCATCATACTCTTTGCGACCGAGATTTCCTGGGTCTCGGTAAAACGTCGCAACTTGAGCACAGTGATTGACAGCTCAAGGTCAGCCCCAGGGGTCTGGTGTTTTTGAACAAAATTTTTTTCCGAAAAATCTCGACGCCAGGATCTTGGTTGGAAATAAAAAATATCGCCTCCGCCTAAAAAGTCATCCGAGCGATTGTAATATATATATTCTATATATTATATGTTTCTATTTTCTCAGGGAAGGCATCCTAGTCCCCTTGTTGCGCTCGAAGCTCTTCACTCTTGGATAACTGAGCTGAGAAAGAGTCGCGCGCGAGAGCATCGCTCAATATATAGTCGTTCGAGAGTTGCCCATACAAATTTCCCGAAAAGTGGTGGGGGAAGTGAAAATTTGTCAGTCGCTCACGAGCCACGGAGCGATTAGGACGTCAAAAAAATTAAATGAGTTAATCAAGATACTTGAGCGGCTCGGATCTTGGCTCCGGTGTTGGTGGAATAGAGGAGGCAATTTGGTGGTACTAGCGCTTGAGCGTCAAGGGGGGTCGCGTTTTGCGACATCCTTCCAAGTCGTTTTCCATTGGTGTTTTGTCAGTCGCAGCCGAGCCACGGAGCGGTTAGGACGTCAAACAATTAAATAAATTAATCAAGATACCTAAATTTCTTTTTTAAAAATGACTAAACGTAAAATTGGTGAGTTGAGCAATGAGCGCAAAGAGGTGCGTAGAAATCAGCAAAAGTGCTGGAAAATCTGTCTATAATTTTAGCATCTTTATAAAAAATACCAGATTTGTCGAACCGAAAACCGTTAAACTCTATAACAGATTTAAAGCATTCGTGTCCTTTCTGAGGCACCCGTTGTACACAACTTGATATGGTCGATAGGGCCTGATGTATTTCATTCTCTAAAAGATTGTTGGTTAAATATTGTTGTGTGGCTATACGCTCGTCGCACACGGCGATATTACTCTGCAAATTTTTTTTTTTTAGTTTTTCAAAATTATCCAACAACGAGAGGTAGTGTTGAAGGGATCCCTTGGCTCCCGACAATACCGACTTTAAAAAACAAGTATTCAAAAAGGAATCATTGTCCTCGGCGCAAACGATAACTTGCGGCAGTTTGGGAAACCAATCGTTGAGGCAACCGTTCGAAGCCTCTAAAATTTTTGTGTTTACAAGAGAAAAAAAATTGGTAGCTTCATACGAGCCATATGTGACATACAAATATAATATGTACAACTCGAGCACGTTACGAGTCGGCTCGATAGCGTCCAAAACCTTATTTTTTGATTCGGGGTATCTATTAAAAAAATCATTGAGTGATGAAATATTTTTAGAATCGGCGTACCACAACACTGTACAGTACTGTTGCATTAACGAATAAACTTTTTGATGTTTATCCGTTAGCGGCAATTGAATCTTGTGCATGTAATATACATGCGACTCGGTGAATTGAATGCGCGTTTGAAAAAAACCATTGTGTAAATTGCAATCCGAAGAAATGCGTAAACACGACTCGTAAATCGCCAACTCGGTAGAGACTAGCCAAAAATTCTCTGCATCCCCGTCAAAATCGGCATTTTGACCCAAGAGAATCATCGGCGAAATGTGCAACAAATCCGTGTTTGCAAAAGCAATTCGTCTAATTATAACCGCTGAATTTATATCAATCACAGGATCACGTTTCAATATAATTGCATATTTTTCGTCCAATTCGATAAAGCAATGCGGCTGTTGATCGGGAGACGATAAATCGTATAGCGGCACATTCGAATAGGCGAATACTTTGGAAAAGTAGACGCGAAACGCGAGCGGCAAGACAATGTCGAAAAATTGCAAATCCCATCTCAGTGAAATTTGCCCGCGATGACATTTAATTTTAGGTGATAATATACGACGGCGAACATGACTGCGACGACCCTGTATCTGTGTCTTTATCGTTCCATTTTTCATGGGTATATTTATTATCTCTTTGATATCTTGCGCCGTATCCAAGATTTTTTCATCTAAAAATGTAGACAACTTTTGCTCGGCCGACTCTTTTGAATCGCCGTTGTCAAATTTGGCGACTGCAATTAGAGATAAAAAATAATACAGATAGTAGGCAATTTTAGTGGTAATGTACGAATTGAACTTTTGTCGATTCCACAGCATTTGAAAATTATTAAAAAGTTTTGTGTATTTTTTTGGAGCGTTGGCAAAATGTTGATCGATAAACGAACAAATTATTACGCGGCAATTGCCCCCCTCGTAGGGTAGCTTTAAAAATTTACACAGCTCTATAAATTTAGCGGAATTGTCTGATGAAATGATAGATTTGAATGCTTTAATCGAGTCGCGACTGTGCAATTTTAACGGCGGTACGAATAAAACGCAATGTTTTTTGCGCTCTTTGCGATCTATATTTTTCTTTTTATTAGTCAACTTGTATATATATGGATACTGAGTTTCTACCAAATAACCGCGCAATAAATCTTGTTTTAAGCTATTGCATAGATTTTATCGCGGGCCGTGGGGACCGAATCCAGAAATTCCGTAACGAAAAAAATCTTACACGTACGTTTCTGTTTTCTGGTACTAGGATATCATAAACTAGAAGAAAATGAAAAACAGTTTTCCAACTTTTTTTAATGGCTATTGAAACGGATTGAAGGAGGTTGTTGCAAGGAGAATATGAAACGTTTATTTTATTTTAATTTACCTACACTTTTCTCAAGTTCGTTCGCGAATTCAATTCAAATAGAGAATAAAATTGCGGTTTCTCGTACTAGGATACTATAAACGCTAAGGCGCTATAAAAACATCCTAACCTTTGCACGACGAGCAAGTAGGACGGATTGAAGACGGTGTTTGCAGTTTTCAATTACTAGGTTTTCATAAACTTGAGGAGAACATGAACAAAACAGAAAATATTCCTGAAATTTCGGATCAAATGGAGCGGTTGTTTCAGTTTTTTTGTACTAGGATACCATAAACCCTAAGAGACCATAAAACAAAAATTAATGTTCATTCCGACCGGCACAGCGGTGCGGCGTTGACACTGACAGCCGTGCATCGTCTAACGTCGTGTCAGTTCGGCAGACTTCGGCACGGTGTTTGTGTGCGTGCGACTAGACGTATGCGTGTAGACTGTACGAAGCTCGCACGGATCGAGACGATCTACTCCAAACTCAAACTTATGTTTCTTATTTCAGTTACCATAAACCTATAGTTTCAATGATAACAATTCCTGAATAACCTACATGTATTGTAAGATAATATTTTAAAGAATATTAACTTCTCATTTATTCAATAAAAGAATAAAAATATGTTTTCTTATCGGTCCCCACGCTCAATAAGTGTAACTTGAATGAAAATCAAAGAAAAAACTTGAATTAATATCAAAGAAAAAAAAAATATTGCATAATATTATAATTGCATAAGTTGACAAAAATGCCATGCAATAGCTTTACCGCGGCAGTCCCCGAGTGCCACACGTATTTTTTTTGTTTTTTTATAATTGCCGTTATTTCGTCACTAATATCTTTGCGCTTACGCATCCACCAAGAATTGAGAATTTTTAAAATTTCTTGTCGACTGACACGCTGCACCCCCGGCAACTCCGAGTCTCGAGTGATGTCGCGTATTTTATATCTCCTGCAACAACAAAGAAAATTTTCGATATACAGACCATCTTTGTGCGCGGCACCACCATGTTCTCTATTTAATCACAAGATTTCTAACACAAATGGGCCTAACGGCACATCAGTGGCACGATAATTAAATTATCCTACACTATAGATAATTTCGCGATAATTCTGTGCCATTGCTGTGCCGTTTGGTTCTTTTGTCTCAGAGTTTAAAGCCCCAAATGAACTGTGTGGCACACAGTCCGCACTTACATGTTGATTATTAAACTGACGACAACCAGAGTCAACAAACAGTTATATCACTTTCATGATCTTGGCGACTAGCAATTTTTTGTAAAAAATTTTTGTTCAAAAACAACAGACCTCTGGGGCCGTCCCAACCTGAGACACTGTGCTCAAGTTGCGACGTTTTATCGAGACCCAGGAAATCTCGGTCGCAAAGTTGCTTTAAACTTGCTTGGCGACCCCCCCCCCCTCCCTTGACGCTCAAGCACTAGTACCACCAAATTGGCTCCTCTATACCACCGACACCGGAGCCCAGACCCGAGCCGCTCAATTATCTTGATTAATTTATTTAATTTTTTGACGTCCTAATCGCTCCGTGGCTCGTGAGCGACTGACAAATTTTCACTTCCCCCACCACTTTTCGGGAAATTTGTATGGGCGACTCTCGAGCGACTATATAGGAAGAAGCAACAGGAGATCTTGGACGTCGTTCACGCCGCGGAGTCACTGATTAAACAAAGTATAAAGTCACGATTTGAAATAAATTCGTAATTTTTTGTATTTAATGAAAATAAATGTCTATTTAATAAATAGTCATTCATTTACTGGTTCTGTGACGGCTTCGCTGCCTGTTGGCCTGTAGCAGACTTAGGCTTTGTACCAATTCGAGTCAAGATTCGATTTTTTGGCAGATGATTTGTATATTCATTTTCGATTCGATTGCCATCGCTATGTAGGTACTAAGAAAAAAAGATTCGTTTGATGAGAGTCTACACTCGAATCTCATGAGATTTTATGTTGCTTCGAATCATCGAGTTGATTTGAATCCACGATCTGATTCGAATTCGACAGCTGAATCGAATCCGCGAGGTGATTCGAATCTGCGATCTAATTAAAATCCGCGAGCTGAGGCGAATCTTCCATTGCGTTACTTACTTATAAATGATATACATATTCGTATTGATCCGAATCATCGTATCAATTCGTGTTGCTACAAATCATCATATAGATTCGAAACGTTATATGATCATTCGAATCCCAACAAAAATGCTCAGAAATCATAACATTACTATATTCCTAAACAATATGTATTTCTATGGGAGAAACTATGTAAAAAACCGGCCAAGTGCGAGTCGGACTCGCGCACCGAGGGTTCCGTACACACCTGTAGGTATATAAGTAAAAGTTCACCCATCACTACAATCGAGTCATAGTTATGGTATGATATAATTGCAAAATGAAAAAAAAAAAAAAAAAATCATATATATTTTTTTTTTATATGATGTAACTAAAAATTTACGGTTTTCGCAATTTTTCCTTTATCTGTACTATAAGACGTTACTTCGTACCAAATTTCAAGATTCTGAGTTCACGGGAAGTACCCTGTAGGTTTTGATTCCCTTGCGAGTGTCGAAAATTTGCGGCATAAACGGGAGTATCTTTTGATCGCGTTGACTTAGAAGTTTGATTTTTTCACAGCTCCAAGAGAACATAGACTTGAGTATTTGATATGAATTTCAGCTTGATACCTCCACGCGTTCCTGAGAAAAAAGGTCTTGACAGACAGACAGACAGACAGACAGACAGACAGACAGACAGACAGACAGACGGACAACAAAGTGATCCTATAAGGGTTCCGTTTTTACCTTTTGAGGTACGGAACCCTAAAAACGTGAAAAATCGTCAACGAATCCGAATCGTGTCGTCGATATATTATTCACGTAATGAAAGATTCGAATCGGCTTGTGGATTCAAATCAGATCGTGAATTCAAATCTAGTGGACCATTCGAATCAACATAAAATATTATGAGAATCGAGTTAAGACCGTCATTCAAATTATTGGAGTCAAACGTGATTCGAGTCGAATCTCTACTACTAGGAAAAGAGCCTGCAGGGAAGCTAATGGTACCAAAAAAAAATGGTTGTTTGTAAAGTAGGTTTACGATCGAGATGTTTACGTGATAACGTCTTATTGGTGATATAAGTTTTTGGGAAGTAAGGAATTAATGAAGATAACAATTTTTTCAAATTTTCATAGTTTGTTTCACTGTTAAACATTCAACGAAAACTTAACCGCACGAGAAAATCTCCATTCGTTTGTATGCCGCTAGAGTGAGAGAGACGGAAGATCGGTCCACTCACTCGAACGCTATGCCAGCCTCCGCTCGTGTGGATTCCGCGTGACAAGTTTCACGGAATGACTGGCAGCGCGTTATACCTACCTGCGATCGCGCTCGTGAGGTTTTGGTGTGACACAAGTTTCTGAACATGTCACCCGACTAAAACGATTTCAAAGACGTTATCACAGATAAGAATCCAGTGGAATGTATTAGGTTGGAGCCTTGTTTTATTTCAGATTAAATCAAGATTACATGATATTCTCATAATAACAATAACATCTCGAGTGACTGCAGCGCCACCAGCGTGGAGGAGCTGGTTCTGGTCTTGGTCACCAAGATTTCAGTTTTTTAAACTTAGTGATTTTTGTACTTATTGAGCTATTGCATAGATTCTAACGCGGGCCTTGAGCGTGGGGACCGAATCCAAATAAAAATAAAAATAAAAATAAAAATAAAAATAAAAAATAAAAATAAAAATAAAAATAAAAATAAAAATAAAAATAAAAATAAAAATAAAAATAAAAATAAAAATAAAAATAAAAATAAAAATAAAAATAAAAATAAAAATAAAAATAAAAATAAAAATAAAAATAAAAATAAAAATAAAAATAAAAATAAAAATAAAAATAAAAATAAAAATAAAAATAAAAATAAAAATAAAAATAAAAATAAAAATAAAAATAAAAATAAAAATAAAAATAAAAATAAAAATAAAAATAAAAATAAAAATAAAAATAAAAATAAAAATAAAAATAAAAATAAAAATAAAAATAAAAATAAAAATAAAAATAAAAATAAAAATAAAAATAAAAATAAAAATAAAAATAAAAATAAAAATAAAAATAAAAATAAAAATAAAAATAAAAATAAAAATAAAAATAAAAATAAAAATAAAAATAAAAATAAAAATAAAAATAGAAATAGAAATAAAAATAGAAATAAAACTAAAACTAAAAATAAAAATAAAAATAACGGAATGACTGGCAGCGCTCGAGATGAGACGGGAGATCGGTCCGTCTCTCTCTCGTTATACCTGCGATCGTGAGGTTTTGGTGTGACACAAGTTTCTGAACATGTCACCCGACTAAAACGATTTTAAAGACGTTATCAAGTCAAAAATACTATGTAGCCAAACGCCAGAAACGCCACATAGCAGATGATGCTACATATGAGGCCACATGCGATTGTCCTCTCACTAACTTTATAATAATCAAGTCTGCTTAGGTACAATAGTCTATATGTTTTAGCGCTATGGGATATTTGTTTAGCATAAGGGAAAAACGAAATCATGAATTCAAACATCAATGTAAATTCCGTCGCCGCGTTCAAACGACAGCGCTTACTGTACGGCCTGTCCGAGCGCGAGCCCGCAGCGGATTCAGCTCTGCGAGTCGGGAGTGCCTGTAGAGAACGGTACTTGTCTCTGTACGCGAACGTCGGGATGACAAAGACTACAGCAGGACACAAGCCTGCTACAGGCCAACAGGCAGCGACACCAAAACAGAACCAGTAAATGAACTGATTTGATCAAAGAAGTGACCTAATTCAAATCCGTGATCTGATTCGAATCTGCGAGCGGAGTCAAATCTTCCATTGCGCGGGTATCTTGTAGATGACATATTTGTATTGGTTTGAATCTTCGTATGAATTCGTGTTGCTACAAATATTCATATCGATTCGAATCATCATCAGTCAATTAATACGAATCAAGATTCGAATTGTGACAGATATCGTGATTTGTTTATTAATTTACGATTCGATTGCCGTCGCTACTTAGTAGTAATAAAAAAAAAACAATGATTGATAATTCGAATCTCAAGAAAAATGTTCCTAAATCATAACATTACTATACTGCTATAAATATGTATTGTTACGAGACAATCTTAGTTAAAAACGCAACAAACTTGAACGAATCCTAATTGTCTCATCTATTCATATATGACTATACTAAATCTATATCATCTATGACGACAAGTCAACAAAATAAATTAAATGAAAGATATTAAATATTGGTATGTAATAATGGAAAAATGCACGAATATAACATTCATATTATATTACAGGAGGATTACTAAAATAACTTGATTAAGTGTAATAATCTTAGTTTTAAGCTAAATACTGAACAATATTCGGAGTGTTGTATATATTTTTTCTAAGTGTGTATCTTATAAATAAGATGATGCAATTATGATATTTTTTGGTAATTTAGCACAAAATAGCCCAGAGGAGCCCTGATTTGCACAAGTAGATTAGTATTTTGTATAGTTATAGTGGCTTAAGTGGGTAAATCGGAATTTGGATGAAAAAGAATGACGTAGGAAGGACACTTATCTTTGAGTGAACGCTGCTCGATGTGATACTGTAGCTGTACCACCGCTCGTAACCTAAGGATTCTGGCTTGCAACGTTCCCTGGAACTTCGCTTACTGGAAGGCTTCTCTTGTCTAACAACTTTGTGACCGATTTCTTCATCCAATATTGCTGTCTTCTATGGTGTATTCCCCTCATGGCCACCATGTTATAACCTTAGCTTAGACCTTAAAATCGTTATTACAAATGGAATACGTTAGATCGTTAGAGATTAAAGGTGCCGAGGCGATGCGAATTACACTACACAATTTGATGCACACAGCAAAACGCCTATCGAATGCATTATAGCAATGTCTAGTACAACTAGAAGAAGAGTATTTGCGCAGGCGCAATGTCTGTTTAGCAGTGCTGTCTGTATGGTTTCTAGACTATGCATAATTTATTAAACGCAGGTAAAGCATGATTTTGATTGATAAGAAATTTTGTGCGGCCTATTATATATTATGTTGTCCTTCAAGTAGTGGTATTTAGAAGGGTACGTATCAAATACAAAAATGAACTTTACGTTTGATAAACGAAATCGTTCTTGTTATTAAAAAATCCGAGATTTTACAAGCCCAAACCTATTTTATGTGTGATCACTTATTAGGAAGTAGCTGTCCCCCGCGACTTCGTCGGCGTCGTTTTAGTTTTACGAGTTTTTCATGTATTGTGTGGAACACTAATTGTGTTTCTAAAATAAAAGTAGAGTATATTATTATGCCACATAACGCTAGCTATGTACAGAGTAATCGGGGAACATTCCGACCAATTGAGAATCTTCTTCTTCTTTCTTAAGTCGGTTAAAAATAGTTTTGTTTCTATTTAAATAAAACTATTTCAATTGAAACAAAACTGTGTTTTGAACGGATTTTATTGCAACGTTATTATTAATCTTTATTTGGTATGTTGTATACATTTTTTAAATTCGTTTTTATTAAAACAGGGTCTACTAAAATCATTCATCATTTATGAAAATAATTATTAAAAGCTTTTGAAATATTAAACTTCCATCCTTTCGAATCGCGCCGATACGATAAACCTGTATGTTCACACTATTAATAGGTCACAACTGTTATAAGCGCTGACACTTGGCGAGCCGATGACGTAACGCAGACAGAGCGTTCGTTATCACGACTGACGTCATGCACACACCACAATCCGCGTGTCCTTGACTTGCATATGAATCGTGTTGGTAAAATAACAATGTCAGCCATATTAGAATATTAATTTATTAAAGCTTGAGCGATAGTTATTATTTTTTAAGAGTATTTAGTATTTTAATGATGAAACTCTCTGATGATCAATCTTTCATTTCGCGGCTAACTTACCTTATAATCTATACTAATATTATAAAGCTGAAGAGTTTGTTTGTTTGTTTGTTTGTTTGTTTGTTTGTTTGTTTGAACGCGCTAATCTCAGGAACTACTGGTCCGATTTGAAAAATTCTTTCAGTGTTGGATAGCTCATTTATTGAGGAAGGCTATAGGCTATATAACATCACGCTACGACCAATAGGAGCGGAGCATAAATGAAAAATGTTGCAAAAATGAAAAACCGTTAAAACTTAAACACGCGGACAAAGTCGCGGGGGACAGCTAGTATAATATATGAGTTAAAGATATTCTCGTAAAAAGACATATTTTTAAGAAGAATAGTAATATTATTATTTTTATACATTTTTTTTGTGATTAAAATCATCAATCATTGTTTGTTTGTACTACTAAGTAGCAATTGAATCAGAATAGAATTTACAAAAAAAAAAAAAACAACATAGATTCTGACAAATCGAGCATCATCTTTTATTTGAAGACGTTTTAAAATAGTTTTGTTGTAAATAAATAGTTAAATTAAAACAAAACTGTGTTTTGAATGGATTTTAATGCAATTTTTTTTATTATCTTTATTTACGATATTTTATAAATTTGTAAAATTCGCTTTTTATATAATAGGGCTAATACTTAAATCATTTATCATTACAAAAAATAATTATTAAAAACTAAAAATATTAAACTTCCATCCTTCCAAATCGCCCCGATACGATAGACTTCTACGTTCACATAAGTGGCAGAAGAATAAATTCGTGTTCGTTTGCTGTAGGTCAAATACGCTAAATACTAACTGTGCACGACAGCGACGCGTTTGTACCGGTCTGCTAGACGTAAGCAGGTACCTATACAATGTAATGTGACGGAGCCGCGCGCCTGGCGACAAGTGTAAACCCGCTCACGCTGTGCACGATAGCAACGCGTTTGTACCGGTCTGCTAGACGTAAGCAGGTACCTATACAATGTAATGTGACGGAGCCGCGCGCCTGGCGACAAGTGTAAACCCGCTCACGCTGTGCACGATAGCAACGCGTTTGTACCGGTCTGCTAGACGTAAGCAGGTACCTATACAATGTAATGTGACGGAGCCGCGCGCCTGGCGACAAGTGTAAACCCGCTCACGCTGTGCACGATAGCAACGTGTCTTTACCGGTCTGCTGGATGTGAGCGGGTGCCTATACTATGCAGAGTGACGGAGCCGCGCGCCTGGCGACAGGTATAAGCCTGCTCACGCCGCTCGGTGGATCGGTGGATATAAAAGCCCCGCGCGCTGGAGCAGACAGTCAGTCTACCGAAATTCTCCTAAGTTAACCTAAGTCCACTCGCTGTGATTAATAAGTTAAATAAGTAAAATTTGTAAAGTTAATTTAAATAAAAATCTATGTACCTATCTCACATTTTATGTGCCGAGTTTTAATAAATACAGTCCACACGCTACACATTCTGGTCCTTCGAGAGCCGAATCTTTAAGATCCAGCAGGATGGTGTTAACACGCAGCCGTAGTGGAGACTCTAGGAGAGAACTGACTCTGCAAGAACCGTCAGTGACCGCCAGACCGGGTGCCAGCTACCCGGCACCAGAAATGAGCACGAGCCCGGTCGCGGTGATGGACACAGGCAGCGGATCTACGGCGACTACGAACACCGACGCCACGCAGACACATGGGACGCTCAAGCCCGGCGAGACCAGGTCACGCCGTTCTACAGCTTCAAGAAAGAAGCGCCTCGCAGAGCTCGAGGCCAGAGAGCGGCTGGCTGAAATGAAAGTCAAGCAAGCGAAGGCAGAGCGAGAGCTGCAAGAAATACAGCTGCAGCGCATCAAAGCCGAAGCTGACTCGAGTGAAGACGATGACATGGAGGACGACCTCGCCTCCGTAAGGATTGGAACGTGGCTCGCGCGACCGGCGCCGCCACCCGGAGGAGAGGCTCGACCACCGCCACACGACGTCAGCGGCGGGAAAAACGGTAGGGACGCAGCGAAGGACATCGGCGCCGTGATAGGCGCTCAACCGCTGCGAGACGACGATGGCTACGAGGACAATGTGTTTGCGAAATCAAACAAGGGTAATATCGCGAGTGAAGTGTTACACGGTAATGTAAGCGATAAAGTGATAGACGTAGGGACACTCGCAGCGGCCCTAGCACAAGTCGCGCACAGCTCAAGAAAGCCCCCCAGGTTCATCCAGCAGCTACCAACCTTTGATGGAAAACCGGGTGAGTGGATAGCTTATAAGGCCGCGTATTGTGACTCACACACGTATTTTTCCTGTATAGAAAATGTCGCTAGGATTAGGGTGAGCCTCAGAGGCGCCGCAAAGGAAGCTGTAGGTTGTCTATTATTTAGTCAATCCGACCCTCAGGTTATTCTAGACGCACTAGAAAGACGTTTTGGTAGGCCTGAGGCCTTGATTATAGCCGAGTTAGATCATATAAAATCGTTACCTAAATTAAATGATAACCCCAGGGACATATGTATTTTCGCTAGCCGTATAGCAAACACGGTGGGTACGGTAGAAGCACTAAAAAGAATGCAATATTTACATAGCCCCGAAATGTCGCGTTGTATCGTAGAAAAGTTAACGCCGATACTAAGAAACAAATGGTATGATTACGCGGCTAATAGAAAGTTTGAAGATATTCCAGAGTTGAAGCGCTTATCTATGTTTATGAATGAAGAGGCAGATAAGTGTGGCGCGTATGCACAGCCAGAACGTGGTATTGACGACTCCAACGGGTTACGACAACGGCGCAGAGTAGAGCGCACGTTTAACGTGAATAGGGAACCATCAAGCGAGCAATGCCCAGCGTGCAAGCAACACGGCCACAAATTACCAGATTGCGGTAAATATAAACAACTAGACATAGATACACGATGGGATATAGCAAAAAACTCCAATATGTGCTTTAGATGCTTGCGAAACAAGCATAGAAGGTTTATGTGTAAAGCGCCTATTTGTGACATAAAAGAATGCAACATGAAACATCACAAACTGTTGCATAAAGAGCGTAAAGTTGAGGCGACACACAACGTAGCGACGCCGGCACCGACGCCCGATGTCACACACGAAACCGTTACGTCGGCGCGGGAAACTGTATCAACAACTTCGCCTCAGAATCGCCGCGCGTATTTAAAGATAGTACCTGTCACATTGAGCGGACCACATACAAGTCTAGACACATATGCCTTGTTAGACGATGGTAGTACAGTCACCTTGTTAGACGCGTCAGTAGCAGATATCCTAGGTGCAGATGGGCCAGCCAGTCCTATGTGGATACAAGGAATAGGTACGGAGGTCAAGCATGAGCAAAGCCGAACCGTGAGCCTCCACATACAGGGCAAGCACCATAGCGACCCACAGAAAATAGAGGCGGCGCGCACCGTAACTAGGCTGGAAATTATGGCGCAAACTGTACAAACAAAGGACATAAATAATTGTAGGCATTTAAACGACATTCATAACACTCTTGTTTATGAACACGCGCGACCAATGATTTTAATAGGCCAAGATAACTGGCATTTATTAGTAGCCACAGAAACACGAACAGGTGCGCGTGATCAACCGGTAGCATCGTACACAAAACTTGGATGGGTATTGCATGGATGTCAGTACTCTGTAAATAAAGTTATAGCTACATTTTGCGGCCACATTAAAAGTAAAGAAAATCTGGAACCAATAGAAGAAACCATGAGAAACTTTTTCAAATTAGAATCTCTAGGCATAGTACCTAGGATACCTAGAGATGACCCGCAACAGCGAGCGTTGGACATCCTAGAACACAAAAGTCGACGATTACCCGATGGCAGCTTCGAGACCGGACTATTGTGGAAACAAGAGGTACCTAAAATACCAAACAACTACCTAGGTGCCCTAAAACGGCTAGAAAATCTAGAACGACGCCTAGATAAAGACGAAAGCCTCAAGACCCAGTACTTACAACGCCTTGACAACCTATTCAACTCAGGCTATGCAGAAAAGGCACCCGATACCTGCACGACCAATAAAACCTGGTACCTACCTCACTTCCCAGTGGTCAACCCAGCCAAGCCACATAAGCCGCCACGACTCGTACATGACGCAGCAGCAAAGACAGCGGGTCTGTGCCTAAACGACCTACTCCTATCGGGACCTGACCTATTACAATCGTTGCCCGGTGTTTTAATGCGTTTTCGTCAAAATAAAATAGCTGTGTCAGCAGACATTAAAGAAATGTTCATGAGGATAAAGATAAGGGAAGAAGATCGCGATGCGTTGAGATTTTTATGGCGCGGCGAGCAACGAACAGGACCGCCAGATGAATATCGCATGACGTCGGTTATATTTGGAGCAACGTCATCCCCATGTACAGCGCTATACATAAAGAATCGCAACGCTAGGGACTTTGCCGATAGATACCCAGCCGCGGCGTCAGCAATAATAAACAATCATTACATGGATGATTATCTTCAGAGCTTTTCCAGCGAAGAGGAAGCCAAGAAAATAACAACGCAAGTAGATTACATTCATAAAAAAGCCAACTTTATTTTATGTGGTTGGATATCAAACAATAAAAATGTGTTAAACAATAACCTCGCGCCTGCACAAGACATAAAAGTATTAGGTGGCGACGACACCGAGAAAGCTCTCGGACTACGATGGGATATTAAGAAAGACAGTTTTACATTTAAAATTAATAAAAACAAAACACCTATTGTATTATTAAACAACACACGCCCACCCACTAAACGGGAGGCGCTCAGCATAATAATGTCTATATTCGACCCACTAGGAATTATATCACCTATCACTATACCGGCTAAAAGGATACTTCAAAACACATGGAAGTACAAAACGGAGTGGGACAAGCCACTGCCCGAGGAGCTACAACCTAAATGGAAAGAATGGATGGAGTCACTAAGTACTATAGAAACGCTACTGATCCCACGTTGCTACGATTACGGTGACGTCACAGCCAGAGAAGTACATACGTTCGTAGACGCAAGCGAGGAGGCATACGCCGCAGCGGTATACTGGCGAACCGAAAGGTCAGACGGCAGCGTACAAGTGACCCTGGCGGCAGCCAAGAGCAGGGTAGCCCCACTTAAACCCGTGTCAATACCTAGGCTAGAGCTGCAAGCCGCACTATTAGGAGCGCGCTTAGCCAGGACGGTTGTTCAAGAACACGACTACGAGGTGAGTGACCTAACGTACTGGAGCGACTCTACCACCGCTCTGGCCTGGATTCAAGCCGAACCACGCACTTACAAGACTTTCGTGGCACATCGTATCGCTGAAATTGAGGAACTCACCAAGAAAAACGAGTGGAGGTGGCTACCCTCAAAAGATAATGTGGCAGACGACGCGACACGCAGCACGCCGGAACATTTTAACTCTGAACACAGATGGTTTAATGGTCCCGAGTTCCTTAGAAAAGGCAGAGATGAATGGCCGCAGGACAAAAGGGTCATTGCCCCCATGAACTCGGGAGAAGAACGCGTCAAATGTCATATAATTAACGACACAAAGGTAAATGATCACCTCCCAAATATTACACGATTTTCTAAATGGACACGGCTGATAAGAGCAACTGCAAGAGTACTTCAGTTCATTGACCTGTGTAGACCAAGTAAACACACAGTCGAATATAAGTGTACTAAGAAAAAAGCATCAAAAGATCCAACATGGAAAAGAATACACAAAAGCAAACCCGTAAAAAAAGTTACGCAAAAAATAATAAGGAATAAAACAGTAAATTACACACCTATACCTACTACTTATACTCTACGCGCCGAAGAACAATGGATCAAGAGCGCACAAGCCGAAAGCTTCAAAAAAGAAATTGCCGCCATAAACGACAACAAAGCGGCGCCCGGCGACAGCCCGTTATCGGTATTAAGTACATACCTAGACAGCGCAGGTGTTTTACGTTTGCGCGGGAGAATCACAGCGGTACAAGACGTAAATGAAGATATAAAAAACCCAATTGTACTCGAGGGTAAGCACAGATATACAAGGCTATATATAGCATATGTGCATGAAAGTTTACATCATGGTGGAACCGAGATAACGGTAAACGAGTTAAGACAGCTTCTTTGGATAACGAGACTACGTCCGTCTGTAAAGAATGTTATAAAGGGCTGTTTGTATTGTAAAATAAAAAAGGCAAAGCCAGCCAATCCCTCTACGGGAAACCTACCGTACCCCCGTTTAGCTCATCATGTACGACCTTTTACTTTCACTGGTTTAGATTATTTTGGCCCCATATCTGTTTCGGTAGGTAGACATAAAGAAAAAAGGTATGGAGCCTTATTTACATGCCTAACTTGTAGAGCTATACATATAGAAATAGCAAATTCACTTAGTGCAGATTCAGCTATCGCCGCTCTCAGGCGATTTATAGGTAGGAGAGGTTGTCCAAAAGAGATATGGAGTGACAACGCTACTTGTTTCAAAGCGGCTGATAGGGAACTAGGAGCAAGCGCCTTAAGTGCTTTAGGCAGTGAGTCCGATGCGCGGTCGATAAGCTGGAGATACATACCTCCCGCGTCACCGTTCATGGGCGGAGCATGGGAGAGGATGGTGAGGGCCGTCAAGGAAGCACTGTACGTCACACTGAAAGAAGTTCACCCATCAGACGTATATTTTTTCTCCACTTTGCGTATGTGCTTCTTGTATATGTACTCGATATCTTTTCGGCCGCAAGATTCTTTTAGGGAACTGCAAAATTGACGCTCGATTGCCTTTAACTGGTGGGTCAAATATTCGAGGTTAGGCACGAGCGCCATCACGCTTTAAACTGCAAATTTTTCGCCCGATCGAACAATTTAAAATGAAACTGTCGAGCGTGTGCGCAAGTCGACACTACGTTTTTCAGCTTGTAAATGTACACCATAAAAATGACAAATAGAAACCCATACGCGAGCAAGTCATCGGCGATGTGATTAATAAGCATATTTATAAAAGTGCGTACAAGTACACCTAATCTATTATTATAAGCATATTTAGAAAAAAGGCAAATATGACGTTTACAGATGGAAAAATGTTGGCTCTCTGTTTAGTGGGCGTATTGTTCATAGTCGCTGGCCTTTGGTACTTTAAGGACAAAATTTTTTCCAGTCAAGGAATTTCTAGTTTGAAGCCAGCTGCGGTGACTGGTTAAATGCAAAAAAACGACAAACTTTCTCTCAACACGTTGTTTTACAAAAAATTCAATAACGATCAAACGCGAAAAAGGCTCGCTGCTGCAATATATAATACTTTTTTTAACAATGCAAAAAATGCCAAAAAAAATTCCGAAACGTTTCAAGAATTGTTGCTGGTGGCAAAACGGGAACTTGAGAATTTTCATCGAGAATTGGCGATATACACGCTTAAAGTCAAACGGTTACTTTCTTTTCATTCGCACAAACGCGCTGTAGAAGTGCGCGATGATAATATAGAAAACATAAAAAAACAAATTTTGCACGATACTAAATTACAGGAGGATACTGCCAAAGCTACGCAAACACAGTATGCCATGCTGTTAGATCGATACAGAGTTGTCGAGGTGTGCTCCATGTATGAATTGAATTTCATGTATTCCTATCTAGACTCTAGACAAGACTACCATCTAGACGAGAGGCTGTTTGAGCGGTTGGAAAGTATAGAGCAAACTCGCAACTCCATGTCGTATACTGTCGAGTACGATAGCAAAGCCCCCTTTAAAAAAGACTTTGATTATGCAGTGAACTGTGCAATATCTGCGGCCAAAGACTCACCTGAAGCCGCTATGCGCTTTTTGAGTAATCTCATGTATGTGGCTTTAAATGTTTGCACTGGACAAGATATGCTATATTTGCAGCAAGCCGATAATTTATATGCTGCATTCGATAACGAGTTTATTCAATTATTAATTTGGTATCCTATATTGCGACAATAGTTTACTTTCGACCTTGAAAAAATCACAATCCTGATAAATTTTTTTTTTCTCTCGCAATAAATATAAAAAAAAATAATATTTTATAAACCGCCAAACGCTAAGCAAATTGGCGGTGTCTTCCTCGCGCCCGGTAAATTGACGTAAATAATACGTACTTTCGGGAAAGGTAGAGGCTATTAATTCCAAAGTATGAAAAAAATTCGTATCATAATATTCTTTTTCCTCGTCACCGACGAGTATCGTTAAACACTCTACGAGACAGGTTGCGTTTTGTTTCTCTAGATCCGATTCCAACAGGTACCGAGTAAATTCTCGCAAAAGCGCGACTCGATTGTAGCGAGCGTAGCATCGTTCAAAGTTGGTTTCCATTTTTTTAGACCTTCAGGTGTAAACTTATAATTAGAGCAACGAGAATGATGAAAACTAATGGCAAATATGTATACACTACCAGTACTAATATGTCGAGTCGACGTGACAAACTTTCAAGATTTTCCACAATCGCCGTGTTGTTAAGATTTACATTATCCTCTACAGTCGGATATGTAGCGGCAGCTTCAAGTTTTGTCGTCGCAGAGGGCCTGCGAACATCTGACAAGTTTTTAAAGACATATGCCCTCGAGGCTCGAGTAATTGATTCAATAGCGCTAGTTTCATTTTTAGTAGCGCTTTGGCTATAATTAGAGACGACCTTTGGAGATTCAAAAGTTACCACAGCGGTTTTTGTATAATTAAAGATTCCCTTTGGAGAGGTTGCCGGGAAGCTTTCTATGTAATTAAAGGTTCCCTTTGAAAATTCAGAAGTTACGGTTGCGGCTTCGCTGTCATTTTTCTGTTCCGAAAGCAATAAAATTATACACGGGTTTTGTATAACCTAGGATAAATAAAAAACAAACAATTTTATTCAATACTTTCATTTTTTTAATTAAATCGAAAATTGAATGAGAAAGGTTACACAATCTTTAAACTGCTTATTTATACATACTTTTTACACGCTACTCCCTTGCCAGATTGAGATACTTCTTCGACGGCGGTTACTTGTTCTCTAGGTTCCGTGTCAATACTGCCAGATTGCGAAACTTCTACTTCTTCGATTGTCGGCACTTGCTCTCTTGGTTCCGAGTTAATAATTGTGATTGCCTCGAATACGGCGGAAACCAAAGTTTCATTGGTGGTGTTGCTCTCGGCTCCAAACGATAAAGGTTCGGTAACATCGCAACATAAATCCTCACCGCTCAAAAAATCGGTAGCTTCCAAGAAAGAGGCTTGAGGCCCGCTCAACAAAAGATCCTCTAGCGAATCTGCCGGGATGGGCGGCAAAGTTGTCGTAGAAATGCTCGCGATTGCATTATTTAATTCGAAAATTTCTGGAGACGTCAGTATACTATGCGGTGACATGGTACAGTCGAGAAATATGCCAAGCACATCGGATATTATAATGTCCTATTTAGTCAATCTCCCCCACTCACTACTATAAGCGTATACAATGGTGAATTAAACGTGCCAGGCACGTAAACGGCACGAGAATAAAAATATCTTTAACTATATAGATAATTTCGCGATAAAATTGTGCCGTTTTTGCGCCGAGCACTGTCAAAGCGAGAGTAATTTTGCTCATATGGCGCTCTATTCTTTTATTGTGGTGATGGCGTTAGTGGTTGGGTTCGGTTTCATTCTAAATTATCTTGGCTACTTAAAAATTAACACATTCAATCGATTAACTCCTGGAATGAATAGCGAAGGCCACAATGTGGGATTCACGTTTAGCTCTCATTTACCTGGAAGAGCTATTGTGTCGCAGTCGCAACTTGAACCACAGGCGACACCTCAAAATTTTCAATTGGCCAAAAATAATCATGGCGGGGAGACGACACAACGAGAAGAATTAAAAATAAGCCTGCCCACGGATCAAGTTGCGACGCGACAAACGAGTTTTCCCTCAACAACGTCGCAACTTGAGAGCGCTAAATTGCCGAGCGCGCCTCCTATGCCCGCCTTCAATAGTAGTGGGGGGTTTACAAAAAGCGACAATGGTGGGTACGTACAATACAGTAATACACAACGCGACCATATTATATATGAACAACAAACCAACGGCGGCGGCAGCGGTGGTAGTGGTGAAACTAAATTTGGTTTAATTAATACCATAGGCCGTTTCTGATTTTTTTTTCGGCGTCTAACACGTTTTCCCCCCGCGCGCATACGATCGATACTCAGTGGGAGAGTTAAGTGTATATAAGCTACCAAACGCTCGGTAGAGACCATCAAAAATTTTACGACAGTTCTCTCGTGCACTAGCGGTATCTCTACGAAAAAACTTTGAAAATGCCGAAATCACCAACTTCAAAGAACGACCTCACCGTAAAAGAAGACGGCGGTGTAATGGGCTATGCAATTGGCATGAAAAAATACCCGGATCGTATGGAGATTCAGTGGAATCAAGGTGCCCACAGTAAGCACGTCAATCAACGTCTAACTATATACAACGAAAAGTGCATAGTGCACACGGCTGCCGGTAGCGACTCGTATTCAGTTAAAAGAACATACAACTATTGTCCGCACAAATCAACGCCTTCCAACAGCAAGGCCACTTCTTCATCCACCACCTCCTCCTCGGCAGCATCTGCAAAGAATGGAAAAAAATAATTTAATAGATCTAAGCAATTTTGTAAAACATTTACTAATACATAACAATGCATTATTGTCGGAATCTAATAAAATTGATGTTTTTTTCGATGCCCTAAATTTACCATACTACTATGTGTTGCACGATAATTTAAAAATTGACATTTCGCACCTTTTTTCAATAAAAAAAATGTTGGAACAAAAAAATGTTGTTTTCTTACAAGCCATAGAAGCTAAAGCGAATTTAGATTTTTTACACAAAAAATATTTAAATACTCGTTTCAATACAATTACCTATGTCCCGAAGAAAAATTTGAATAAATTGGAATTTCAGCAGAAAATTAATAATTTAATATACACAAATCAAGGGGAAAAGTATGTGACAACTTTATCCAACGGCGACTTTGATTACGTAGCGCTTTGTTTCTATTATCTACAGGTGATATTTAAAAATGTGAAAAATATCGACTCGTTGCGCTCTATAGATTTTAGTAAGGATTTAGTAAATTTTCAAGTGTTAATAGAATATAAGAATAATTTAAAAAACAAGTTTCCGTGCACTTTAAACGCAATGCTGTAATGGCGCATAAAAATATTTCAATAGTCGTGGATCTAGATAGAACGTTAATTGATAAATCGTATCGACCCTACGATGGAGTATCGCATTTTCTGAAGGAGCTTTTCGCTTTGACGCCGCATGTGTATTTGTGGACAGCTGGTAATGAATTACACGCGAGCAAGTTTCTTCATAGCTCTGGGATATCGCGCTCCATTACAAATCGTTTTAGCAAAGTTTATGCCGGTGAATTTAACGGCACCAAACACACAAGCGTCATAAAAAAAAACATGACAGGGGCAAGGCTTAAAACTCCACAACTCTATATTCTAATTGACGATTCTGCCAACAAGTATGCAAATAGCAATTACGATTATATTGTAGATGTTAAAAAGTATACCCGCTACAGCGAAACCAATAAAATTGAATATATACTCTACGACAGTATAATCGAAGATCTCGACGATTATATTATTCTATCGTTGCAAAAGACTCGCACTACCAATCCGCCGATTGTTTCCTTGAATCGTACGGCAACGCACGGTTATGAATTGGCGAGTGACATTGAAAGCAGCGACAACGACGACGATGGCTACAACCTCAAATATATTAAAAAAAATAAACGAAAAAAAAAGGAATAAATAAGGATCAGAAAACTCATTTAATTTTTTTGACGTCCTAATCGCTCCGTGGCTAGGATGAGACTGACAAATTTTCACTTCCCCCACCACTTTTCGTGAAATTTGTATGGGCGACTCTCGAACGACTATATATTGAGCGATGCTCTCGCGCGCGACTCTTTCTCAGCTCAGTTATCCAAGAGTGAAGAGCTTCGAGCGCGACAAGGGAACTAGGATGCCTTCCCTGAGAAAGTAGAAATATATAATATATAATACAAAAAATCACTCGGGTCGCAAAGAGTCGGATGAATATTTTTTTCCCAACCATGATCTTGGCGACTAGTGATTTTTCGGAAAAAAAATTTGACCATAAACACCAGACCCCTGGGGTCGTCCTAACCTGAGACACTGTGCTCAGGTTGCGACTTTTTCTGTCAAGACCCAGAAAATCTCGGTCGCAGAGTCGGATGAATATTTTTTTCACAACCATGATCTTGGTGGCTAGGCGATTTTTTCGGAAAATATTTTTGCTCAAAAAACCCCTGGGGCCGTCCTAACTTGAGCACGGTGTCTCAAGTTGCGACGTTTTTTTGAGACCCAGGAAATCTCGGTCGCAAAGTTGCTTTAAACTTGCTTTAGGCAAACATGTAAAACGCCAATGGAAAACGACTTGGGAGGATGTCGCAAAACGCGACCCCCTCCCCTTGACGCTCAAGCACTCGTACCACCAAATTGGCAGCCACACATGGTGTTTATTGCACCGACGCCGGAGCCTAGATCCGAGCCGCTCTGGCGACTAGGTGATTTTTTCTGGAAAAAAAATTGTTCAAAAACACCAGACCCCTGGGGCCGTCCTAATCTAAGACACTGCGTTCAAGTTGCGACGTTTTTTGTTCGTATGTGGAGGGGAACGAAAGTTGTATATTATTCGATTGCGGCGCGTTACCTACGTCAATCGCGCTATGTTCGACCACGATAGCGACGACAAAGAGAATAATAGCTACTGTATGCCCGTGCTCGGAGACGAGACTTTGGAAGCGAATCTCCCGAGGATCGCCAGGAAGCAATTGAAATTATTGAAGCGACATCACGACGAGTGCGACACTGAGGAGGAGAGCGTATGCTTCAAAATTTTCAAGTATTCGACTCGCAACGAAATGTTGGACGATGCGACAGAGGTCGAGCGGCTGCGGCGTCAGAACGAAGAGAAAAATAAAATTATAGAAAGGCTGCTGCGCCAACGAACGGTAGAGCGAAAGCTGCAAGCGAAAAAACTTGACGAGGAACGCAATAAAAGAGACCAAGAACGGAAGAAAAGAGATGATGAACGTAGTCTGTTATTGGAACAACTTTTTAATAAACGCTCACAACATTTTTCATGGTTTTTATTCTATGACATTTCGCTTCGTCTCATTTTGCTCGATGTTCGGAGAGATGTAGCAACCTTATTTTTATCCCTTTCAGACCGGACACAAGAGCCAAAATTGGCTCCTCTATTCCACCGACACCGGAGCCCAGACCCGAGCCGCTCAAGTATCTTGATTAACTCATTTAATATTTTTGACGTCCTAATCGCTCCGTGGCTCGGCTGCGACTGACAAATTTTCACTTCCCCCACCACTTTTCGTGAAATTTGTATGGGCGACTCTCGAACGACTATATATTGAGCGATGCTCTCGCGCGCGACTCTTTCTCAGCTCAGTTATCCAAGAGTGAAGAGCTTCGAGCGCGACAAGGGAACTAGGATGCCTTCCCTGAGAAAGTAGAAATATATAATATATAATACAAAAAATCACTCGGGTCGCAAAGAGTCGGATGAATATTTTTTTCCCAACCATGATCTTGGCGACTAGTGATTTTTCGGAAAAAAAATTTGACCATAAACACCAGACCCCTGGGGCTGACCTTGAGCTGTCAATCACTGTGCTCAAGTTGCGACGTTTTACCGAGACCCAGGAAATCTCGGTCGCAAAGAGTCGGTGATATTTTATTCTTATTCAAGATCTTGGAGGCTATCAATTTTTCCGAAAAAGAAATTGTTCAAAAACACCCGACCCCTGGGGCCGTCCTAACCTAAGACCCTGTGCTCAAGTTGCGACTTTTCTGTCTAGACCCAGGAAATCTCGGTCGCAAAGTTGCTTTAAACTTTGATTTAGGCAAACATGTAAAACACCAATGGAAAACGACTTGGGAGGATGTCGCAAAACGCGACCCCCCTTGACGCTCAAGCACTAGTACCACCAAATTGGCAGCCGCCCATGGTGTTTATCGCACCGACGCCGGAGCCTAGATCCGGGCCGCTCAAGTATCTTGATTAACTCATTTATTTTTTTGACGTCCTAATCGCTCGGTCGCAAAGAGTCGGATGAATATTTTTCCCCCAACCATGATCTTGGAGGCGGGTTTTTTTTTTAAAAAAAATTTTTTTTAAACACCACACCCCTGGGGCCGTCCTAACTTGAGACCGCGCGCTCAAATTGCGATGTTATTTCGAGACCCAGGTTGGTTAGCTAGTTGCATAGCCCTTTCAAACCTACTATGCACGATTGTGCGGCAATAATTTACGCGATATTGTGTCTTATGGACACCGCCACCGCGACTATAAATGTGGCAAATATTCAAACCGACTTGTCATATTATCATGGGGTGTTGTGCAGCGTGTGGCGGTACAGATCACACTCGACGATCGAGCGTAAAATGCAAACAGCACATTCCCCCACAGCGCAAAAGATTCGCTCCGCAAGAATCACAGCAAACTTTATACGACTACGAAACGTATACCATCAAGCGGGGATTGCGTAAATTCTGCAAAGACGCAGAAATAATTGCGAAAATCAAGGAGGATGCGAGACAAGTCTCTGCCCTCGCCGTAGAATCGAGTATATACCTGCACCATCACTATACTCGTTTGCTCGAAAGTCAATCCGCCGTTGCCTGGCCCGATAAATACAATGTTTTATATTTTTTTTATCGTTTGCAAGGCAAGAAAAAGACTGCGGTCGCTGGAGGCGAGGAGGAGGAATATTTTTCTCTTCGCCCCAAAGCGCCGCGACAGTACGATGGCAAACACCGGAGTTTTCTCATCACCTCAATGGCCAAGGATTACGAGACGGCGCTGAAAAATGCCGTATGCGTCCACGCCGAGTCGCGAATAGCGCGTTATCTAGCAGCCGCCGTGCAATCATCTGATTGCAAATTGAAATTGTACCAATGGAAGCGGATAGTCTACGAGGAGTTGATACGAGGACGAGGACCCATACGCGAAGAAATTCACGCGCTGAGGGAGGAATTCGGAAGAGCAGCAGCGACGTTTGACCTCGAAAAGAATTGGTGGAAATATGTTCCGATATTTTACAAGATTGGTCGCTATCTACATGAGAAGAATCTCAAAAGTTTCAATCTATTTCCCGTCTATGCACCTGGCGTAAAGCACGTACGTTACGATGCGATGGGCCTGTACGAATTGCTCGCCTCGTGCAACAAAATATCGAGGATCAAGGCCGTAGATTTTAGAGCCGCCACCCCGCTATACTGGAGTATGTATTTTAAACTCGACAAATATTTAGACGCGGACGCGCGGGTGCGCTGGTGCAACGACAAGACCTTTGGCATGAGTATAACTACAAACGGCGTAGACGTGTCAATCTCTATGCAGAGACGTCGTCGTCGTAGGAAGCCGCAAACTGCAAAGAAACCTAGACCCTTGGAAGAGAAAGAAGAATTTACACGAATATTGGGTGTAGATCCTGGACTGGTGCAATTCATCGGCGGATGTCTGATTGACCGAGACGCCGAGACTGAGACTAATATCTTGGTGCGAGGAAAGAGTTTCAACAATGCGTCCGTCTGTCGGTGGCGTCGGGTACGAAAAATCTACGAAATCGACAAGGCGTTTAAGGATTCTTGCGCCGCCGCTATCGATGGATATTCGTCGAAAATCGGCTATGGAAATCTATCGATTTACACTCGAATGACACTAGCATTTATGCACGACCGTCAGAGGTCGTACGAGCAGAGAATTCGTAAGCGTTGGGACGAAAAGATTTGTAAGCGACGAGCTTTGGACCGGTTGGTCGACAGCCTACTGAGTCGCTCTAGACGCACGCTCGTGTGTTTCGGCGACGGAGGCGGCGCTGGACAAAAAAATATAAAGTATGGTCATGCGCGACCACCAAAGCGAGCGCTCGAATCGGCATTCGCTCGAAGACGCAGAGATTGTCGTTTGGTCGCCGCCGTCGACGAGTATAATACGACAAAAATTTGTTCTAAATGTTGCGGCGTTTTAAAAACCTCTCGCTCCCCACACCGATATCAAATTTGCCCAAATTGCAATGTCGTGTGGAATCGAGATGTGAACGCGGCAAGAAACATTGCTCTGGCGGGATTGTTCCCCGACGCTAAACCCGATGTATTTTTACGACAGGAGCAGCAAAGGAATGATGATGATGATGATGTGGCCACTCAGCGTGTTGGGTGGCCAGAGTTTGAATCTCACGCGTACGTAAGGTCCAAATTCGTATCCCTCGAGGCCAAGTGTTGGGTCTGAAAGGGATAGATGCCGAGGCTTTCGCAAGTTCTCAATCGAATAATAAAGTTAAATAGTAATCAAAATCTTTGTATAGAAACTGTTTATATTCTATATTTGGTGAATTAGTTATTTTAAATAACAGATAATCCAAAGATTCCTCATCAGCCGCAGTGCCCAGCTGGACCCCGGTACTTTTGCGCAATCGCATCTGCTCTTTGCGGCGGTTGTGTCGCTTTCTTGCCGCAATGTGTCTGGCTCTTAAATCATCTTCGTTTTCACTTTCTACTGTAATATTGTTGCCTGCTTTTGTTGAGTTCTCGTTTGCGTTAGTATTGTTATACTCCTCTGCGATAGATGCATTTGCAGCAGTATTGTTTATTGGTAATTTAGATTCGACGGCGACGGTGAGATTTATTGCCTGTACAGTTGTGTTTATGGGCGACGATGGTGGCGTTATAAAACAATCAACTGGGTGGATATAATAGCCATAGGGATCGTCGTTGTTCGTATCTTTCCAATTATTGGCATCTACATTATTGTCGGTTTGTTTCGATAGGTTGTCGTCGTTATTGTCGTCGTCGATAATAGTATTATTATTCTTCTCATGGTGCGTTTCAGCATCTTTTTCTCGTACAGCCTTTCCTATTTGTTTTAATTCACCGGAGCAATCCTTGGTTGTTAAAGTGTGATTTATGGCCCAGTCGACGTCGAAACCTGAGCCAACGACCGACTGGTTATTCGTTGGACATGGCTCGTAAAAATTCTGGTCGCACCGGTATTCGCCTATAGAATTTATTAAAAATCCTAAGGCTAGTGGGGCGTACGAAAAAAAACAGATCCTTGCCATAAGTAGTTTATCCTGGCGGCTCAGATTAAAACACTCTCCTCTGCGAAGAGGTTTACCTTTGAGTGATCCTTATTTTAAACAAATATTATCGCGTGCAATATGGATTTGGACGGGTTGCTCGAATGTCTACGAAAAAACGATTTAACGGGATGGTCGGAAAAACTTTACGCGTTTTTCTTTGAGTTTTCCGAGCTGCGCATATTGGAAACATTTAAACATAGACAAGATTGCGAAAAGTTATTTTTCAATTTACACTTTGGTTCGCTCGGAAATGAAATTAAATTGCGCGAATCCTTCCAGTTTACTGACATACAAAAAAAGCTAAAAGTTTATTGGGATAATTGCGCATTTCTCAACGACGCTCTGTACTATCATCCAAAAGCGGCTAAATACACGCCAATCGAAGCAAAATCGATATTGTTAAAGACGAAAAAACTTGTGAATCAGCCGCGAGTTTTGTATAGAAAAAAAAAAATACAAGTTGCTCGAGATCGAGCGGTTGCCGTAGAAGAAGTGGTCGCCGAGTTGCATACAACGCCTCCTCCCGACTGTGCTCTATCAAATGCCATCGAGGCCATGTTTCAAGCTGATTTTGACAGTATTGAAGATTCGGTGTTTTTGAAAACAATGCGACTGTTTACAAGTGATCTTGATTCAATGTTTGCCGAGCGGCCGGAAACTTTGATCGGAGCTTTAACATGTTTGGCGTTTGCTGTTAAATTTTCATTCGGGACGGAATATATAAATGATTTATTGGCCCAAGTGTTTTCTTCGGACCTAGCAATGAATGCAGGTTATTGTGGAATTGTCATAAGCTCTTTGGTCGATCAAAAACACTTTTATAATTACACGCATTCCATGTTTCGAAGTTTTGTACCAAATGATGGTCACCTGTCCGCCGCTCCGTGTTTTTTTTACAATGTCGTCGGTGGCAATTACCATTTCATTTTCGACCCTATACGCGATGTGTCGTGCTTTTTAGTTTTCGGTGCCCCCATCGTATACGTGATCATTGATGATACCGATGACGTTGTTATGAAAATAATACAAGAACAAGAACAACAACAACAACAAGATGATGTCGCAAAAATGCTCTCGAATTTCGCATGTGTCTCTGTGGCGCACAGAGAATATATGATAAATTGGTCGTATATACAAAAGCATATAAAAACTGTGCGCGTTCAGGTAAAGAGTGAATTCATTTTTTTTAAGCGCAACACCATAGTGTTATGTTTAAATCAAGACTGCGCGCAAGATTCACAAGTTGACAGGGTTAGATAATGAAGCCATTGTAGCGATAAGTGTGCACAAGTACGCGGATACCAATCCGATTGTTGTTAAACTATGCTAAGCATTTTGCGTTTTGCAATTATCCTTTTTTACATTATCTTTTTTTTGAGTAACATTAAAAGTAGAGCCATCGAGCCGAGCTTTCAAAGGTTTCGCAACCCCTACAACTATTTCACAGCCAACGATCCCGGCAATGCGGAGGAAAAATTCAAGGCTTGTAAAAGCGACGACGACTGTGATCCTGGGAAAACATGTCAAATTCTCAAGGACGGCGAGCTAATAAAAATAATACATTTGCGCCGGGCAATGTTTTTTTTAACTAGATCCTTTTGCGCCGCAAATGTACGCAACACTAGACGCGTCAACGCTCACAATGTACTGCAGGGCACTGAAACTGCATTAGTAGAAAAAAGTTTCAACAATTACTATTGGCAACTGTCGTATCGACAACCGTGGATTTTTTTCAATAGTGACGGCGAAGCCCAATTTCGAGTAACCTAAGGATTCTGGCTTGCAACGTTCCCTGGAACTTCGCTTACTGGAAGGCTTCTCTTGTCTAACAACTTTGTGACCGATTTCTTCATCCAATATTGCTGTCTTCTATGGTGTATTCCCCTCATGGCCACCATGTTATAACCTTAGCTTAGACCTTAAAATCGTTATTACAAATGGAATACGTTAGATCGTTAGAGATTAAAGGTGCCGAGGCGATGCGAATTACACTACACAATTTGATGCACACAGCAAAACGCCTATCGAATGCATTATAGCAATGTCTAGTACAACTAGAAGAAGAGTATTTGCGCAGGCGCAATGTCTGTTTAGCAGTGCTGTCTGTATGGTTTCTAGACTATGCATAATTTATTAAACGCAGGTAAAGCATGATTTTGATTGATAAGAAATTTTGTGCGGCCTATTATATATTATGTTGTCCTTCAAGTAGTGGTATTTAGAAGGGTACGTATCAAATACAAAAATGAACTTTACGTTTGATAAACGAAATCGTTCTTGTTATTAAAAAATCCGAGATTTTACAAGCCCAAACCTATTTTATGTGTGATCACTTATTAGGAAGTAGCTGTCCCCCGCGACTTCGTCGGCGTCGTTTTAGTTTTACGAGTTTTTCATGTATTGTGTGGAACACTAATTGTGTTTCTAAAATAAAAGTAGAGTATATTATTATGCCACATAACGCTAGCTATGTACAGAGTAATCGGGGAACATTCCGACCAATTGAGAATCTTCTTCTTCTTTCTTAAGTCGGTTAAAAATAGTTTTGTTTCTATTTAAATAAAACTATTTCAATTGAAACAAAACTGTGTTTTGAACGGATTTTATTGCAACGTTATTATTAATCTTTATTTGGTATGTTGTATACATTTTTTAAATTCGTTTTTATTAAAACAGGGTCTACTAAAATCATTCATCATTTATGAAAATAATTATTAAAAGCTTTTGAAATATTAAACTTCCATCCTTTCGAATCGCGCCGATACGATAAACCTGTATGTTCACACTATTAATAGGTCACAACTGTTATAAGCGCTGACACTTGGCGAGCCGATGACGTAACGCAGACAGAGCGTTCGTTATCACGACTGACGTCATGCACACACCACAATCCGCGTGTCCTTGACTTGCATATGAATCGTGTTGGTAAAATAACAATGTCAGCCATATTAGAATATTAATTTATTAAAGCTTGAGCGATAGTTATTATTTTTTAAGAGTATTTAGTATTTTAATGATGAAACTCTCTGATGATCAATCTTTCATTTCGCGGCTAACTTACCTTATAATCTATACTAATATTATAAAGCTGAAGAGTTTGTTTGTTTGTTTGTTTGTTTGTTTGTTTGTTTGTTTGAACGCGCTAATCTCAGGAACTACTGGTCCGATTTGAAAAATTCTTTCAGTGTTGGATAGCTCATTTATTGAGGAAGGCTATAGGCTATATAACATCACGCTACGACCAATAGGAGCGGAGCATAAATGAAAAATGTTGCAAAAATGAAAAACCGTTAAAACTTAAACACGCGGACAAAGTCGCGGGGGACAGCTAGTATAATATATGAGTTAAAGATATTCTCGTAAAAAGACATATTTTTAAGAAGAATAGTAATATTATTATTTTTATACATTTTTTTTGTGATTAAAATCATCAATCATTGTTTGTTTGTACTACTAAGTAGCAATTGAATCAGAATAGAATTTACAAAAAAAAAAAAAACAACATAGATTCTGACAAATCGAGCATCATCTTTTATTTGAAGACGTTTTAAAATAGTTTTGTTGTAAATAAATAGTTAAATTAAAACAAAACTGTGTTTTGAATGGATTTTAATGCAATTTTTTTTATTATCTTTATTTACGATATTTTATAAATTTGTAAAATTCGCTTTTTATATAATAGGGCTAATACTTAAATCATTTATCATTACAAAAAATAATTATTAAAAACTAAAAATATTAAACTTCCATCCTTCCAAATCGCCCCGATACGATAGACTTCTACGTTCACATAAGTGGCAGAAGAATAAATTCGTGTTCGTTTGCTGTAGGTCAAATACGCTAAATACTAACTGTGCACGACAGCGACGCGTTTGTACCGGTCTGCTAGACGTAAGCAGGTACCTATACAATGTAATGTGACGGAGCCGCGCGCCTGGCGACAAGTGTAAACCCGCTCACGCTGTGCACGATAGCAACGCGTTTGTACCGGTCTGCTAGACGTAAGCAGGTACCTATACAATGTAATGTGACGGAGCCGCGCGCCTGGCGACAAGTGTAAACCCGCTCACGCTGTGCACGATAGCAACGCGTTTGTACCGGTCTGCTAGACGTAAGCAGGTACCTATACAATGTAATGTGACGGAGCCGCGCGCCTGGCGACAAGTGTAAACCCGCTCACGCTGTGCACGATAGCAACGTGTCTTTACCGGTCTGCTGGATGTGAGCGGGTGCCTATACTATGCAGAGTGACGGAGCCGCGCGCCTGGCGACAGGTATAAGCCTGCTCACGCCGCTCGGTGGATCGGTGGATATAAAAGCCCCGCGCGCTGGAGCAGACAGTCAGTCTACCGAAATTCTCCTAAGTTAACCTAAGTCCACTCGCTGTGATTAATAAGTTAAATAAGTAAAATTTGTAAAGTTAATTTAAATAAAAATCTATGTACCTATCTCACATTTTATGTGCCGAGTTTTAATAAATACAGTCCACACGCTACACATTCTGGTCCTTCGAGAGCCGAATCTTTAAGATCCAGCAGGATGGTGTTAACACGCAGCCGTAGTGGAGACTCTAGGAGAGAACTGACTCTGCAAGAACCGTCAGTGACCGCCAGACCGGGTGCCAGCTACCCGGCACCAGAAATGAGCACGAGCCCGGTCGCGGTGATGGACACAGGCAGCGGATCTACGGCGACTACGAACACCGACGCCACGCAGACACATGGGACGCTCAAGCCCGGCGAGACCAGGTCACGCCGTTCTACAGCTTCAAGAAAGAAGCGCCTCGCAGAGCTCGAGGCCAGAGAGCGGCTGGCTGAAATGAAAGTCAAGCAAGCGAAGGCAGAGCGAGAGCTGCAAGAAATACAGCTGCAGCGCATCAAAGCCGAAGCTGACTCGAGTGAAGACGATGACATGGAGGACGACCTCGCCTCCGTAAGGATTGGAACGTGGCTCGCGCGACCGGCGCCGCCACCCGGAGGAGAGGCTCGACCACCGCCACACGACGTCAGCGGCGGGAAAAACGGTAGGGACGCAGCGAAGGACATCGGCGCCGTGATAGGCGCTCAACCGCTGCGAGACGACGATGGCTACGAGGACAATGTGTTTGCGAAATCAAACAAGGGTAATATCGCGAGTGAAGTGTTACACGGTAATGTAAGCGATAAAGTGATAGACGTAGGGACACTCGCAGCGGCCCTAGCACAAGTCGCGCACAGCTCAAGAAAGCCCCCCAGGTTCATCCAGCAGCTACCAACCTTTGATGGAAAACCGGGTGAGTGGATAGCTTATAAGGCCGCGTATTGTGACTCACACACGTATTTTTCCTGTATAGAAAATGTCGCTAGGATTAGGGTGAGCCTCAGAGGCGCCGCAAAGGAAGCTGTAGGTTGTCTATTATTTAGTCAATCCGACCCTCAGGTTATTCTAGACGCACTAGAAAGACGTTTTGGTAGGCCTGAGGCCTTGATTATAGCCGAGTTAGATCATATAAAATCGTTACCTAAATTAAATGATAACCCCAGGGACATATGTATTTTCGCTAGCCGTATAGCAAACACGGTGGGTACGGTAGAAGCACTAAAAAGAATGCAATATTTACATAGCCCCGAAATGTCGCGTTGTATCGTAGAAAAGTTAACGCCGATACTAAGAAACAAATGGTATGATTACGCGGCTAATAGAAAGTTTGAAGATATTCCAGAGTTGAAGCGCTTATCTATGTTTATGAATGAAGAGGCAGATAAGTGTGGCGCGTATGCACAGCCAGAACGTGGTATTGACGACTCCAACGGGTTACGACAACGGCGCAGAGTAGAGCGCACGTTTAACGTGAATAGGGAACCATCAAGCGAGCAATGCCCAGCGTGCAAGCAACACGGCCACAAATTACCAGATTGCGGTAAATATAAACAACTAGACATAGATACACGATGGGATATAGCAAAAAACTCCAATATGTGCTTTAGATGCTTGCGAAACAAGCATAGAAGGTTTATGTGTAAAGCGCCTATTTGTGACATAAAAGAATGCAACATGAAACATCACAAACTGTTGCATAAAGAGCGTAAAGTTGAGGCGACACACAACGTAGCGACGCCGGCACCGACGCCCGATGTCACACACGAAACCGTTACGTCGGCGCGGGAAACTGTATCAACAACTTCGCCTCAGAATCGCCGCGCGTATTTAAAGATAGTACCTGTCACATTGAGCGGACCACATACAAGTCTAGACACATATGCCTTGTTAGACGATGGTAGTACAGTCACCTTGTTAGACGCGTCAGTAGCAGATATCCTAGGTGCAGATGGGCCAGCCAGTCCTATGTGGATACAAGGAATAGGTACGGAGGTCAAGCATGAGCAAAGCCGAACCGTGAGCCTCCACATACAGGGCAAGCACCATAGCGACCCACAGAAAATAGAGGCGGCGCGCACCGTAACTAGGCTGGAAATTATGGCGCAAACTGTACAAACAAAGGACATAAATAATTGTAGGCATTTAAACGACATTCATAACACTCTTGTTTATGAACACGCGCGACCAATGATTTTAATAGGCCAAGATAACTGGCATTTATTAGTAGCCACAGAAACACGAACAGGTGCGCGTGATCAACCGGTAGCATCGTACACAAAACTTGGATGGGTATTGCATGGATGTCAGTACTCTGTAAATAAAGTTATAGCTACATTTTGCGGCCACATTAAAAGTAAAGAAAATCTGGAACCAATAGAAGAAACCATGAGAAACTTTTTCAAATTAGAATCTCTAGGCATAGTACCTAGGATACCTAGAGATGACCCGCAACAGCGAGCGTTGGACATCCTAGAACACAAAAGTCGACGATTACCCGATGGCAGCTTCGAGACCGGACTATTGTGGAAACAAGAGGTACCTAAAATACCAAACAACTACCTAGGTGCCCTAAAACGGCTAGAAAATCTAGAACGACGCCTAGATAAAGACGAAAGCCTCAAGACCCAGTACTTACAACGCCTTGACAACCTATTCAACTCAGGCTATGCAGAAAAGGCACCCGATACCTGCACGACCAATAAAACCTGGTACCTACCTCACTTCCCAGTGGTCAACCCAGCCAAGCCACATAAGCCGCCACGACTCGTACATGACGCAGCAGCAAAGACAGCGGGTCTGTGCCTAAACGACCTACTCCTATCGGGACCTGACCTATTACAATCGTTGCCCGGTGTTTTAATGCGTTTTCGTCAAAATAAAATAGCTGTGTCAGCAGACATTAAAGAAATGTTCATGAGGATAAAGATAAGGGAAGAAGATCGCGATGCGTTGAGATTTTTATGGCGCGGCGAGCAACGAACAGGACCGCCAGATGAATATCGCATGACGTCGGTTATATTTGGAGCAACGTCATCCCCATGTACAGCGCTATACATAAAGAATCGCAACGCTAGGGACTTTGCCGATAGATACCCAGCCGCGGCGTCAGCAATAATAAACAATCATTACATGGATGATTATCTTCAGAGCTTTTCCAGCGAAGAGGAAGCCAAGAAAATAACAACGCAAGTAGATTACATTCATAAAAAAGCCAACTTTATTTTATGTGGTTGGATATCAAACAATAAAAATGTGTTAAACAATAACCTCGCGCCTGCACAAGACATAAAAGTATTAGGTGGCGACGACACCGAGAAAGCTCTCGGACTACGATGGGATATTAAGAAAGACAGTTTTACATTTAAAATTAATAAAAACAAAACACCTATTGTATTATTAAACAACACACGCCCACCCACTAAACGGGAGGCGCTCAGCATAATAATGTCTATATTCGACCCACTAGGAATTATATCACCTATCACTATACCGGCTAAAAGGATACTTCAAAACACATGGAAGTACAAAACGGAGTGGGACAAGCCACTGCCCGAGGAGCTACAACCTAAATGGAAAGAATGGATGGAGTCACTAAGTACTATAGAAACGCTACTGATCCCACGTTGCTACGATTACGGTGACGTCACAGCCAGAGAAGTACATACGTTCGTAGACGCAAGCGAGGAGGCATACGCCGCAGCGGTATACTGGCGAACCGAAAGGTCAGACGGCAGCGTACAAGTGACCCTGGCGGCAGCCAAGAGCAGGGTAGCCCCACTTAAACCCGTGTCAATACCTAGGCTAGAGCTGCAAGCCGCACTATTAGGAGCGCGCTTAGCCAGGACGGTTGTTCAAGAACACGACTACGAGGTGAGTGACCTAACGTACTGGAGCGACTCTACCACCGCTCTGGCCTGGATTCAAGCCGAACCACGCACTTACAAGACTTTCGTGGCACATCGTATCGCTGAAATTGAGGAACTCACCAAGAAAAACGAGTGGAGGTGGCTACCCTCAAAAGATAATGTGGCAGACGACGCGACACGCAGCACGCCGGAACATTTTAACTCTGAACACAGATGGTTTAATGGTCCCGAGTTCCTTAGAAAAGGCAGAGATGAATGGCCGCAGGACAAAAGGGTCATTGCCCCCATGAACTCGGGAGAAGAACGCGTCAAATGTCATATAATTAACGACACAAAGGTAAATGATCACCTCCCAAATATTACACGATTTTCTAAATGGACACGGCTGATAAGAGCAACTGCAAGAGTACTTCAGTTCATTGACCTGTGTAGACCAAGTAAACACACAGTCGAATATAAGTGTACTAAGAAAAAAGCATCAAAAGATCCAACATGGAAAAGAATACACAAAAGCAAACCCGTAAAAAAAGTTACGCAAAAAATAATAAGGAATAAAACAGTAAATTACACACCTATACCTACTACTTATACTCTACGCGCCGAAGAACAATGGATCAAGAGCGCACAAGCCGAAAGCTTCAAAAAAGAAATTGCCGCCATAAACGACAACAAAGCGGCGCCCGGCGACAGCCCGTTATCGGTATTAAGTACATACCTAGACAGCGCAGGTGTTTTACGTTTGCGCGGGAGAATCACAGCGGTACAAGACGTAAATGAAGATATAAAAAACCCAATTGTACTCGAGGGTAAGCACAGATATACAAGGCTATATATAGCATATGTGCATGAAAGTTTACATCATGGTGGAACCGAGATAACGGTAAACGAGTTAAGACAGCTTCTTTGGATAACGAGACTACGTCCGTCTGTAAAGAATGTTATAAAGGGCTGTTTGTATTGTAAAATAAAAAAGGCAAAGCCAGCCAATCCCTCTACGGGAAACCTACCGTACCCCCGTTTAGCTCATCATGTACGACCTTTTACTTTCACTGGTTTAGATTATTTTGGCCCCATATCTGTTTCGGTAGGTAGACATAAAGAAAAAAGGTATGGAGCCTTATTTACATGCCTAACTTGTAGAGCTATACATATAGAAATAGCAAATTCACTTAGTGCAGATTCAGCTATCGCCGCTCTCAGGCGATTTATAGGTAGGAGAGGTTGTCCAAAAGAGATATGGAGTGACAACGCTACTTGTTTCAAAGCGGCTGATAGGGAACTAGGAGCAAGCGCCTTAAGTGCTTTAGGCAGTGAGTCCGATGCGCGGTCGATAAGCTGGAGATACATACCTCCCGCGTCACCGTTCATGGGCGGAGCATGGGAGAGGATGGTGAGGGCCGTCAAGGAAGCACTGTACGTCACACTGAAAGAAGTTCACCCATCAGACGAGACCCTCGCTACGCTACTAGTAGAAGTGGAAAATACGGTGAACTCCAGGCCACTCACGCATGTCAACGTGTCACCAGACGAGCCCGAAGCCCTCACGCCTAACCACATACTCATCGGCCCTAACTCCCATGTACCCTCACCGGGTAATTTCACCGCAGCAGACATCACAGCACGGCACCAATGGCGGCGCGCCCAGGCACTCGCAGATGTCTTCTGGCGAAGATGGGTACGTGAGTACCTACCGCTCCTACAAAACCGGCGGGAGCCCTACGGCAGTGGCACCCCACCCAAAGTCGGAGATGTCGTTGTGATCTGCGACCCTAACCTCCCACGCAACACTTGGCCCAAGGGAAGGGTGACGAAGGTGTTGCCGGGTGCAGACGGAGAGGTACGAGTTGTAGACGTGATGACCAAAGGACATGTACTCCGAAGACCAACGAAACGAATTGTCGTGCTCCCCACGGAGTCGCCTGATGGCGACGGCGGGAGAAATGTGCACGACAGCGACGCGTTTGTACCGGTCTGCTAGACGTAAGCAGGTACCTATACAATGTAATGTGACGGAGCCGCGCGCCTGGCGACAAGTGTAAACCCGCTCACGCTGTGCACGATAGCAACGCGTTTGTACCGGTCTGCTAGACGTAATAATAATAATAAATAATAATAATAAAATCATTTATTTCAGGCCGCTATGGCCCATAGATAAATACCTTACAAACTAACATATATAACATATTACAAAATTTGTTAGTAATAGAGCTTAAAATTATGTTAGTAAAAACTTCCTTGCACTATGTCTTAGTGCGTTCCGTTGGTACTTGTCCGCGGAAGTGACGGAACACCACATCCTGAGGCCAGAAGTCTTCAGTCATGACGTGATGCAGGTAGCAATTCGGCACTCGCACCACAAACGCCTTGAAATTGACGTTTCGGCGCGACTCCAGCTCCTGCACCCTCGGCGAGTACTTCAACTTCTGGCGCACGTACTCCACGATGTTCTCCGCCTTAACAGAGTGGTGTAGGCGGGAGATGTACACCGGCGTGTTCGGCTTGGCGGCACGCACGAGCACGTTGGGCTCCAGTGGTGCTTTACCGCAGCGGTTCTGGACAGTTCTGGGACGGCACCTCTTCCTCTGCACCATCACAAAACCGTCTTCATCCCGTCGAGGCGCCTGCGCAGCAGGCGCGGGCAGCGGGGCGGGGCACGGAGCACGCGCGGCGCGTGGAGGAGCCGCGCGGGGTGGCGCCGGGGCGGGCGCGGGGACGGGTGCGGCGCAGCTAGGTGTACGCGCTGCAGCCCGGCTAGCGACAGCGTCAGCATAAACGCGTCGAGGTGTCGACGCGGTTACACGTGTCGCAATCGCTGGGGCATTGCACTCGACGACAGCCGGTGACGCATCGGAATCCGCCGATGCAAAACTGCAGACGGAGGCGTTTTGCGCCCCGCGACGCGTGTTCACCTTAGAGGCCTCTTCAGGCGACCTACTTACCGAAATAGAGTTACGCAGTAACACTACTTCAGCACGCAGCTCCTGAATAGTCCTGTCAGAGACCTCCAATTTGGACTGCACTTCTGTCAGGCTCGACTTCAGGAAGATGATGTCCTTCAGGAGCCTGGTAACGTCGACGTGGTCGAACGTAACGGGGGGCAGCTTATGCAACTCCTTCGCCACGAAAGTCGGCACGTCGTCCGGGTCGGTCACCTTCAACAAGGTGATGACAGCAAGGTGGTAAGCAGGTACCTATACAATGTAATGTGACGGAGCCGCGCGCCTGGCGACAAGTGTAAACCCGCTCACGCTGTGCACGATAGCAACGCGTTTGTACCGGTCTGCTAGACGTAAGCAGGTACCTATACAATGTAATGTGACGGAGCCGCGCGCCTGGCGACAAGTGTAAACCCGCTCACGCTGTGCACGATAGCAACGTGTCTTTACCGGTCTGCTGGATGTGAGCGGGTGCCTATACTATGCAGAGTGACGGAGCCGCGCGCCTGGCGACAGGTATAAGCCTGCTCACGCCGCTCGGTGGATCGGTGGATATAAAAGCCCCGCGCGCTGGAGCAGACAGTCAGTCTACCGAAATTCTCCTAAGTTAACCTAAGTCCACTCGCTGTGATTAATAAGTTAAATAAGTAAAATTTGTAAAGTTAATTTAAATAAAAATCTATGTACCTATCTCACATTTTATGTGCCGAGTTTTAATAAATACAGTCCACACGCTACACTAACATAAAAACAAGCAAATCTGAAATATTGTACGCTATTACAATATTTTTAATTTTTTTTACAATTCTTAATAAAGTCACAATATAATATTAGTTTTATGTAAAGCTTGACTCTCCAAGCGAGATGCGATGAGCATGTGTCCTTCGATCAAGTGTGCTAGGAGCCGCTCTATGCACTGAAACCATATTTTTAAGTAATAGTAAGGTATTAACTTAATCATGAATCCAAATGCCCAAATAAATACCGTCGCTGCATTAAAAAGACAACGACTACCGTATGGATTGTCCGAACGCGATCCAGTGGAGTTGAAACTTTACGCAAGGCCTCCTCCGCGAGTTAGGAGTATCTTCATAGAACGGTACTTGTGTCTGTACCCGAACGTCGTGATGGAAACCTTTTACAGGACACGAACCTGGTACACACCAAAAGGCCAGTGATACCGACGAAAAACCAGAAAATGAACTGATTTGAATGATGAAATGCTAACAAATTGAAAAAAAAATACTATGTTTATTTGATACCACGATTTATTTTAAAGGCACGATCATCGTGCAAGCTCACACATAATCGTCCGTAGCAGTTTCTCAAACATCAAGTGTTGCTGCTGCAACAATTTATTTAATAGCGGTATACAACCATTATGTCAATGTGGTTCAACGAAAAGTTTCTGCCGATTCACTATTCCTCGTGATTCCGGCTTACATTTATAGTCAAAGATTTATTTTACCCGACTGGTAGTTCCAGAGATTACCGCGTTTAAACAAACGAAAAACTTTTTCGCTTTATAATATTTTTTTTTTTTACAATATTAATACACGAACGATCTCATGATGTACATAAACAAATATTCTGTTTATCTACACATAAACAAAACAGTCATCGACAACTTGCTTTTGCCGGTCGTTAGAAATATTTATGTTTTGATTATTTTTTAAGATGCTTTCATTTACCCTCGTTTTTCATAATCTATACAATTCTAGTTCATAAGGAGCGTGCGTCGGAGATGACACACAATTTTTTTTTATTTTATTTTTGAAGTAAAACTTCTTTAGGCGCGACTAGGGAGTAACTCAGATTTTTTTTCTGACGGAAGTAACGCTTCCGCCATTTAAAAATAATAATTCTGATTGGTTGTAAGTATATGTCATATACTACACGCTTCTTGACTTATACGCCAGCTAGTGGCAAATATCATAATCAATTAGGATTATTTATTTTCAAATTGTCAAACGGATCAATTGTGAATAGCAAAGTGAATGAAAAATTCAACAGTTTTAAAAACATTATTTTAAATTCCAAAATTTTTTGAAAATCTCTAAATATACTTGTTTATTTATTACTTTTAAAATAAGTAAATTAAAAATAAATTTTCTGACAATTGCGACATTTTATAATATTCAATAACAAGGTTATAAAGTTTTAATTCAATCGCGTGATAGGAAAGATGTATATAAAAACCAACAAGCAAGTTAGACTATACCTCTATATTTATTGGATAGAATATTAGACCCGAGTTTAAAAACAGTCGCCTTATCGGGGAACATAATGTCTGCTATAATGTAATAAATAAATAAGACAAAATTACGTAATAATTATTGCAATTAATTTATTTATGATAAAAGTAGCACATAAAAACATTTTATAAACATAGCAACTTTTATTTAACAATGTTAAATATATACTTATCTTCTAGCTCAGAATAACCACACTTATACACAAAATCAAATCTCAGAGAGAGCTCCGCACAGTCCGACGTCTCAAACAAGAATGACCCAGATTGGTCGGCGCAGGGGTTTTTATAGGCGGTAACAAACAACTAAGTATGAGTCATACTTGTTTGTCACCGCTCGAATGTTGGCTATCCGTTTAATTTAAAAGTAACATTTAAGACTGTTATTTATTGTAATTATTTATAGGTTTATTATTTCTTAATTTACTAACATTATATATACCTATATCTATGCCTATACATAGGCATAAACCATCACGGCCATACTGACAGTACTTCGTCCTCGAAGTATTGTGTTACTATGTTATTCTATGTCTATTACGTTATGTAATATAAGAGTAGGCACATGATTTATTAATGAACATATACATGACACAAAATGAAAAGAAAGTAGTCAAAACACTTCATAAGACATCATTATTTCATAAATTTTGAAGTCAAGTCTAGTCAGGTATAATCAAGTCGAGTCAAACATTTGCATACACACGGTTCAATATGTATCAGAGTATGCTTGCCAACTATATAGACATGTCGATCACATTCACCCGCTGCTGGTGAGATAATCGACACCAAATAGTAGGCCGACCAGCGGTTATTGGACTGATAAAGTTATTGAGTAATGCCAACTACATAGTCATGTCAATCACATTCACCCGCTGCCTGTGAGATAATTGACACCAAATAGTAGGCCGACCAGCGGTACTCGGACTGATAAAGTTATTGAGTAATGCCAACTACATAGTCATGTCAATCACATTCACCCGCTGCCTGTGAGATAATTGACACCAAATAGTAGGCCGACCAGCGGTACTCGGACTGATAAAACTTACAGTCAAATATTTTTACTCATTCACAATATGACATTGGTTCTAGCATTGATATACTCTAGCAGTCTCTTATTAGGAGTCTCTCAAGAGAAAACAGTATTTATTTTTGTATCATGTATATATATTTAAACTAATCTAGTCAGTACAGAACATTATAAAGTTTATCAATCATATTATAAAGTTACATTTTAATATTGTAAAGTTTATATAATCATAATAAAATAATCGAACAATTTATAATTAAGCAATCACAAATTATTTGTATTATTATATCCTTTTAAATGGCATGCTCGACAGCATTGTTTTCATCAACCCATTCTCCTGGCCAAAACCGTAATTTTTCCTTAGCGGCAACAATATTTCTAACATTACCATTGCCTTTCAGAACATAGCGATCATTTGGAAGGATAGACTGAATTTCGTAAGGACCCTTAAATCTAGATTTTAACTTATCATTACGCCTATGATCTTGACTAACATAGACCAAATCACCTATATTATATTGTTTATTATTCCGCCTAACACGATCAAATCGTTGCTTAAATGTTTCCGCTATTTTTTGTAGCCTTTGTTTGGCAATTTCACGATCAGCTCGGACGTCAATATCGGGGTGCAAATCCTCATCATTAATAATTTCGTTTAGGTGAGATTGTACTATAGGTATATTTGCTTCTACCCCGATTAGTAAACGTAAGGGAGTGAACCCAGTCGACTTTTGTACTGTCGTGTTAATTGATTGTTGTACTTTTAGTAATACGTTCGGCCACTCTGACGGCTCCTCACACATAGTATTTAGCATATTGACTACAGTAGCCACATAACGCTCAACCTGACCGTTGCCTCTGGGCGTACCAGTAGCTATCATGTGGTGTTCGATATTTAGTTCTCTAAAAAGGGCTTGGATTTGATTGGAGCTGAAATTTGTACCACGATCAGTTATTACCAACGATGGTGTACCAAATAGTGTAACAGTTTCTCGGATGATTGGTATTAACTCTCCCGTACTTAGTGTTTTAAGGGGTTTTAATAGACAAAATTTAGTGAAACCATCAACTAATAATAGAATGTGTTTAAAGCCTTCCGTGGTTGTTGGAAAAGGCCCTGTGCAATCTAAATGTACGGTATGGAAGGGTACCGCAGTTTTATCGATCGGATGTAATAACCCCTGTTTAGGACCGGAGAATCCCTTTTTCTTAACGCAAATAAGACAATGGTTAATATATTTTTTGATAAAAGCTGTTATCCCTGGGAACCAAAAATATTGTTGGATTTTATGTAAAACCTTATCGAACCCCACATGACAGTTTTCATCATGAAATAGTTTTAAGATTTTTAACCTACATCCCTTCGGCACAAACAACCTCGGCTCAGCATCAGGATTAGTTTTATAATGCAATAAATTATTTTTAATGACATATTGGTTAGTGTCCAAGTTACCGGCTTGCAATTGCGACATTAGGGTCTGTGTTTCGGGATCATTTGTTTGCGCAATTTTCAACCAAGACTCGGGACTTATATTATCGGCTTCAATAAAATTAACTTCAAGATAATGCTGCCGTTCTAAAGGAGCGGAAACAGGATTGCGACTTAGAAAATCAACATGACTGATGAATTTACCTTTTTTATACTGGATATCAAATTGAAAATCCTGCATAAAGGTCCACCAACGTGCTACCCTAGGTGACAAATCTTTTTTTGTCATGGTTGATTTTATTGCATTGCAATCAGTAATTATTATAAATTTAATACCAAGAAGATATACTCGAAAATGTTTTAATGCATTAAAAATGGCAAGTGTTTCTAGGTCATAAGAACAGTACTTGGATTCTGCTGGACTTGTCCGTTTACTATAATAAGCAACGACTTTATTCAAGTTCCCTACCTTTTGTAATAATATTGCTCCGTAACCTATAGCACTAGCATCGGTGTGTAATTCTGTTGGACGTCGAGGGTCAAATATTGTCAAAAGAGGTTTGGAGGTAAGATGATCAATAACATACTTTCGGGCTCTATCTTGTTCAATGCCCCATTCCCATTTTTCATTGTTTTTAGTCAATTTTGTTATACAAGCTGTCTTTGAGGCAAAATCGGGAATAAATTTTCTGAAATAACTACATAGACCCATAAATTGTCGAACTTGTTTAACCTTAGTGGGTGTCGGTGAATTTGCTAAAGCATTGATTTTAGATTCACCTGGTCTAACACCTTCCCGAGATATTTGCCTACCTAAATACTCGATGCTATCTACGAAAAATTTGCATTTCTTAAGATTAACTGTAAAGCCACAAGAACTAAGTGCCGAAATCGTTTGCTCCAAATAAGATAAACCCTCTTCAATTGTATTAAATGCGATCAAAATGTCATCAATATAAACTAATATAAATGGTAAATGGCCTACTGCCTTAGTGATAGCCCTTTGAAACACCGACGGGCCATTACAAATTCCAAAAGGCATTTTCACAAATTCGTAATGTCCGTCTGGTGTTACGAAGGCCGTGTATTTTGTGGAGTTGCTGGAAATAGGGATTTGATAAAAGCCATTTTTCATATCTATAGATATATAATACGTTGAATTTCCTAATTTATCTATTTGATCTTCAATGAGTGGGAGAGGGTATCGATCTTTTTCTATTAATTTATTTAACGCTCTATAATCAATGCACATTCTATCGCTTCCATCTTTCTTTTTAACTAAGATCATGGGACTAGCAAAAGATGAATTACTTTCTTTGATTATTTTTTTATTCAATAGATCTTCCACTATTTCTTTAACCTTCTCTCTTTCTATCGGGGCTAATCGATATGGCCTATAATAGACTACCTCATCTTTTTTTAATTTTATTTCAAGTTCACCAGTCTTTACATGACCAATATTGTCCAAAACAGAGGGGTATTTTTTAAAAATAGCTTTTATCTCATCCTGCAGCTTATAATCTAGATGGTTTATCGCACTTGAGAGTTCCAGACTAAAATTAAGGTTATTATTTTGTATGAAATTAACGTTATTAATAGATTTCGTAACACTTTTTCGCACTAATCGAGAACCTAAACAGTCGGTCACTAATGCAATGTCGGAATGTTGAATAGCGTTTCTGCCAATCAACAGATCGTATTCAAAGTCAGCATCCGTAATGACAAAAATATCTAGTTCGATACACAGTTCATCTATTTTGACAGGAACTGTAATTTTGGCAAAGACTTTTAAGGTACCTTTACCTATTCCGCAAAGAGATAAGTAACATGGGTGAAAGTGAACACCAAGACGTTCTGCTATAGATTGTTTGATTATACTACAGCTTGATCCGGTATCAATAAGCGATTTAATTAAGACATCATTTATGTGTACTGGCGTTAAAACTAATTCGCTTTGTCTAAAAAATTTACTTGGTTATCAGTTTTAGAAGGGTCCGTTTTGGGTTTATATCTACAATAGGAATCTAAATGTCCTGGTTTTTTGCAATAATTACAAAATTTTCCTTTTATATTATTTGATCCTTGTTCTGAATTAGGTTCATTATTGTGGGTACTTTTTCTACTGTAACATTGTTGTTTGGTGTGACCGGTTTTGCCACAATTAAAACATTTTATCTCATTGGGTTTAGAATCAGACTTAAAACGCTTAGGGGGATGCAAGTTAGAAGGGTCCTTACTGTCTATTGGCCTTTTTTTTGTTTTCGCGTAAGAAGTAAATAGGGCAATTAATTCTGAGGTAGTTTTAACATTGCTGTTAAACGAAGCCATTTTTACATTAACATCGCATATACTACCACAAACTAATTCAATCAATTGTAATTCCGTAAATGTAATTTTTGTATTCTTCAGTAACCTAATTTTTTCCCTTGCGTACTCGCAATAGGAATCTGCAGTTTCTGACGTGTATAGTACTGCTTTTTGGAGTTTTTCTGCTAGATTCTTTTTCTCAGGGTATAAAGCTACCAGCTCTAAACGTAAATTGTCCCACGAACGACCTTCAGCCGGGTCCCATGTTTCGAACCATAGTAAAGCAGATCCCTTAAGGGCCTTACCAGCTTTGGCAACAGTTGCGACGTTACTCCATCCAAACTCCTTGGCGAGGGTTTCAATATTGTTGCACCATGATTCAGCACCAAGGTCACTTTTAGCTGGATCAAATACTGGCAGGGCGACCTCGCTGTCGTTCTGGCGGGAACCGGAAACTGCGTCTTTGATGGCCCTCAGAAGTTCTTGTAAGACTGGTAGATCCATCTTGAAATTTAAAAGAAAAATTTAATCAACAAGCTAAGATTATCGAATCCCACTTCTGATGATAGGAAAGATGTATATAAAAACCAACAAGCAAGTTAGACTATACCTCTATATTTATTGGATAGAATATTAGACCCGAGTTTAAAAACAGTCGCCTTATCGGGGAACATAATGTCTGCTATAATGTAATAAATAAATAAGACAAAATTACGTAATAATTATTGCAATTAATTTATTTATGATAAAAGTAGCACATAAAAACATTTTATAAACATAGCAACTTTTATTTAACAATGTTAAATATATACTTATCTTCTAGCTCAGAATAACCACACTTATACACAAAATCAAATCTCAGAGAGAGCTCCGCACAGTCCGACGTCTCAAACAAGAATGACCCAGATTGGTCGGCGCAGGGGTTTTTATAGGCGGTAACAAACAACTAAGTATGAGTCATACTTGTTTGTCACCGCTCGAATGTTGGCTATCCGTTTAATTTAAAAGTAACATTTAAGACTGTTATTTATTGTAATTATTTATAGGTTTATTATTTCTTAATTTACTAACATTATATATACCTATATCTATGCCTATACATAGGCATAAACCATCACGCGCGTAAAGCGCAGGCCACACCGCCAGCTAGCGGGCGGGCGGGCTAGGCGGGCGAACATCGTTTCACCTCTTTACATACTTCGGTTCACACCGCGAGCTACCGACTAACCTAACGAGCTAAGCTAACGAAATATCCGACGATTCCAGCGAAGCTACTCGTTCACCTCGTTGGCGCGCCCGCGCTTCGCTAGCTTAGCTCGCCCGCCAGCCCGCTCGACGTTCGCCCGGTTCGTTCGTCCGTCCTCCCCGTTTCGAGTAGACTAGTCGACGCTCGTCTTTCGAATATCAGTGTAGTGTTTACGTTTGTGAACGATGAATATGTCATATATCGACGAATAGAACATCGAATAATAAATATCGAATAGAGTATCGAATAGAATCGACAGATAGAACGCTAACCTCTCGCTCTCCCATCCGCGCCCCCCGCTTCGCCCGCTCCGCGCGCTCCGCCCGTCGCTCGTCTGTCCGTAGTTTTCGGTGTGAACCCCATAGTTTAGCTCGCCAATATTTCGCGTAGTTTGTATAGTTTCCTTCGTTCGCTTCGCCCACCCGCCTAGCCCGCCCGCCCGCTAGCTGGCGGTGTGGCCTGCGCTTAAAGGTTACACGCACACACTTTTTTTTTTATAAATTAGTAAAATGCGTTTTTATTCAAACAAGCTTTAACTAAATCATTCGTCATTATAGAAAATAATTATTGACAGCTTAGTATAAAAAATTTAAAAATAATAAACTTGCATTCTTTCGCACCGATACGATAGACTTGTATGTTTACACTGTAAAATGTATGTGTGTACTTGACTTTCGGTTAAAACAAACAAATGGTTTTTGTTAACGACAAACAAAATGTGTTCATTAATAAATTAATGCATGAACGGTACTTATATATATTTTTAGAATAAAGAGTATTTTAATCAATTCGAGTCAAGATTCGATTTTTTGGCAGATGATTTGTATATTCATTTTCGATTCGATTGCCATCGCTATGTAGGTACTAAGAAAAAAAGATTCGTTTGATGAGAGTCTACACTCGAATCTCATGAGATTTTATGTTGCTTCGAATCATCGAGTTGATTTGAATCCACGATCTCAATCGAATTCGCCAGCTGAATCGAATCCGCGAGGTGATTCAACTCCGCGCGAGGTGATTCGAATCTGCGATCTAATTAAAATCCGCGAGCTGAGGCGAATCTTCCATTGCGTTACTTACTTATAAATGATATACATATTCGTATTGATCCGAATCATCGTATCAATTCGTGTTGCTACAAATCATCATATAGATTCAAAACGTTATGATTATTCGAATCCCAATAAATACATGCGTGCGTACAAAGTACACATGTCAGAAGTGAAACTTCTTTTTGGCATTGCAATCTGAAAATGAAAAGTTATTTGAAATTAATATTTAATAATAAAAATAATTAAAGAGAATTATTAAAATAAATTTATTTTATATTGTTTGAAAAATAATATAGTCAAATCTCAGATGTTGAATATTAAATTAAAATTCCTCGTGATTTTTTGTAAATATTAAAAATACCTAATCCAATTTAAATATATACAAAATTTTTGTAAATTAATGATAACTCTAGAAATTCCAATTTTTAAATTAAAATTTCGTCAAAAGAATTTATGAAATATTGTTATTAGTATTTTATGCACAATGATTTATTGAAATCTCAAATGACGAATTGTAAATAAAAATGCCACGTGTTTTTTGTCAATATTAGAAATTATTAATTAAGTTTTGTTTTTGAATTCAAAATTTAGAAAAGCGAATTTATGAAATATTTTTATTTTATGGTAAATGATTTATTAAATTATCAAATGACGAGTGGCAAGTTGAAATACCACATGTTATTTGTAAATATTAAAACTACCTAACCTTCAAACCAATTATCATAAAAAATTGACTTCCGTTGCATACCGGCGTGACGTTTCATCTGTAAAAATGAATCCGCGAGGTGATTCGAATCTGCGATCTAATTAAAATCCGCGAGCTGAGGCGAATCTTCCATTGCGTTACTTACTTATAAATGATATACATATTCGTATTGATCCGAATCATCGTATCAATTCGTGTTGCAACAAATCATCATATAGATTCGAAACGTTATGATCATTCGAATCCCAAAAAAATGCTCAGAAATCATAACATTACTATATTCCTGAACAATATTGTATTTCTATGGGAGAAACTATGTAAAAAACGTGAAAAATCTTCAACGAATCCGAATCGTGTCGTCGATATATTATTCACGTAATGAAAGATTCGAATCGGCTTGTGGATTCAAATCAGATCGTGAATTCAAATCTAGTGGACCATTCAAATCAACATAAAATATTATGAGAATCGAGTTAAGACCGTCATTCAAATTATTGGAGTCAAACGTGATTCGAGTCGAATCTCTACTACTAGGAAAAGAGCCTGCAGGGAAGCTAATGGTACCAAAAAAAATACTATGTAGCCAAACGCCAGAAACGCCACATAGCAGATGATGCTACATATGAGGCCACACGCGATTGTCCTCTCACTAACTTTATAATAATCAAGTCTGATTAGGTGCAATAGTCTATATGTTTTAGCACTATGGGATATTTATTTAGCATAAGGGAAAAACGAAACCATGAATTCAAACACCAATGTAAATTCCGTCGCCGCGTTCAAACGACAGCGCTTACCGTACGGCCTGTCCGAGCGCGAGCCCGCAGCGGATTCAGCTCTGCGAGTCGGGAGTGCCTGTAGAGAACGGTACTTGTCTCTGTACCCGAACGTCGGGATGACAAAGACTACAGCAGGACACAAGCCTGCTACAGGCCAACAGGCAGCGACACCAAAACAGAACCAGTAAATGAACTGATTTGATCAAAGAAGTGACCTAATTCAAATCCGTGATCTGATTCGAATCTGCGAGCGGAGTCAAATCTTCCATTGCGCGGGTATCTTGTAGATGACATATTTGTATTGGTTTGAATCTTCGTATGAATTCGTGTTGCTACAAATATTCATATCGATTCGAATCATCATCAGTCAATTAATACGAATCAAGATTCTAATTGTGCCAGATATCGTGATTTGTTTATTAATTTACGATTCGATTGCCGTCGCTACTTAGTAGTTATAAAAAAAAACAATTATTGATAATTCGAATCTCAAGAAAAATGTTCTTAAATCATAACATTACTATACTGCTAAGTACATATACAAGAAGCACATACGCAAAGTGGAGAAAAAATATACATATTTATATCAGTATTACAAGTTTTGTCGGAAACACGCGAGCCAAAATACCATAGACTTGTATATACAAGTCTTGACTCACATGACTCGATTTATCAACGTCATGTGTATACGCACTTCGCGCTTGGCAATACGGGAAGTGAAAAAAACCATAGATTCGATTTACGGCAAAGACTACAGCCGACGGAATATCATATTTTCACGAAAAAATAGACATTGGCGCAACACAAAAAAAGATCGTGTTGACATTACACTATCGGAAATTATGACATTGCCTACGACCCGAGCGCAAGTTAAAAGTCTCGAATCTCACAGAAAATGTAGCTGCCAATGCAACGAGTTAATCTGCAGTTGTGGCGTATTACTACAATGCAAACATTGTGAAAATGTATTGACCAGTGTTAATTTGCGATGTTCATGTTTTGTAATCTCTCGAATCTGAAATCAATGGATGTTTATCGGCGTTGTCGTCCAATAGTTTATTGTAATAATTGTAATACAAATATGTAAATGCAAATATTGATACAAGTATTGTAATGAATGGAATTAAAAATTTTAAAGAATCTAAAAATGTATAAAATATTGATTTTGTTTTATCCTTTAAATCCGACAACTCTTTTAATCCGTTATCTATATTGCTGGCCAAGAGCATTGCAAGTGCCTGAGTAAAGGTAGGTTGCTCACACTTGTATACAACAGAATCGTCGTCATCTCCCTCCTCCTCGTCGTCTTTAAATTGAGTAGAATCGCAAGATATACAATGTGGCGTTGTAACTTCTCCGGGGCATTTAGCCTCTTTTACTTTGGGATGCAACACGGAAACGTCGCACGCTTTCACGCCGTTAAACGCTATGGTAGGTTGGGCAAAATTACACGAGGCATTGAACACTCGACACTGTTCATAATTCTTAGTCGCGGGGTTAATCGAGTAACGTATGCAACCAGTCGCCGTTTTCGCATATTCAAAAACAAACGCAACAAATCCAAACGCAACTATGCCACTACCGCCCAACCCTATAAGGGATATTTTTTTTTTTAACCATCGCCATCGCGAGTTGGGTGGTGCATTTTTTATTTTCAAATTTACTATTGTCGCTTGAGGCGAAATCGACGAGGTGATTTCCTTAAATTCGGGAAAGACATCATTTAATTTTTTTTCAACTAAAACCGTTTTTTGCATCCTATACTCTAGCGATTGTATGCGCATTTTTTGCAAATATTGCACCAGACGATCGGAATCGGCCACTACAAGCCCCAATTGTCGAAAAGCCGCTTTAAAATCGCCACGTAATATATGCCCTATTAACTCTTCGGCAAGGGAGTTGCCTATAAACACACGACCGTCTGGGGTCACACGATGTTGTTTCGCCAATTGTCCGATAAATCCGTGGGCTTCTGTGGGTTCGCGCAGTTGCCGTCGAGTCAATTTTGTTTTAAAAGACGTCGCCTTTATACCGGGCGACCGTTTAAACGATTTACTTAGAAAAGATAACAAATTCATGACTGATTATAATAAGGAGAGTCAAAAGATAATTTTTTACACAAAATGGACTTTAAGCTAGTTTTGTTGGTTGCGTGTGCGGCGGGTGGTCCGTTAGCAGCTTATGCACATAAAGATCGTGCATATGCAATGCCGCGAACTGAATTTGCCGTGCACAACAAGGATAGTTCTCGAATGAACGAATTAAACTCTGGACTTACTTCGCTAAATAGTCTAATTTATGATACGTTCAAAGATGCCGGGCGGCAAGCCTTAAAAACAGAACAAAATTTAAAAAATTTTGTCCATAATCAAAACTCGCAAGTGATCAACGATTTAAAGCGCAAAAGTATGGAAATTACGCAATTGCTTAAAAAGCTAGCCCAACGTAATTATGTTCAAGTCGAAAATTTCCAGTTGCAACACAAGAGCGACGTGACCGTGTTGGAGACGCTCTTGGAAAAAATGTCCAATTCTTTGGACGCGAACATGGACACTTTGAAAAAATCCCAAATGCTCATTATATCGACGTTGGAGTCGCTCAAAGATCTGGCCGGCAAGAACTTTGTAAACATCAAGGCGATAATGCGTTCCAACGACGTCGGAAACACCGATTCGAATAGTTTGGGAAGACAAATTTCCGATATCGGTCAATCGTTGAACACTATTGAGGATTCGCTCAATGTCATCGATCAACGTCTCCCAGGATTCGATGACAATGGCGAATTAATTATGAACAGACTTACGCACAATTTCGAGGTGTTGAACAAACGCATCTCCAATCTAAACAGCTGGGACAAGATCCTCGAGGATATTAATATAAAAATGGACGATATCACGCGTATGGTATCTACCCACACGTATCCAGAAAACGACAATCATATTCCGAACGCGGGCAATGTAAACACAGTGCACTCTTCCGATCCCGAAGAGAATTATTTAAAGTTGGAGTTGTAAATAAACCCAAATGCGCGTATGGTAGGTCGCGAACGGCATAATTTATAGCTGTCGCGCAGACGCAATACTAATGACGGTCGCTGTCGTCGACCCGCTGTCTGCGATCGAGCTTGTCTGTGTTGTGACGGGCAATGCTAATATTATGCTGCTTGCTCAGGTTGCGCCCGGACCAGAGCTATTTCAGAAAATATTTTTTTTCTTCTAGCCTTGGCACTATGGCGGCGCCGGCTCAGACCTTGACTCCGGCATCGGTGGGACAAATGAAACAAATAAAATGAGCAGCTACATAATATACTAGGCGTTTCGAGATTCTACAAGGAAATAGGGGGGCAAAAAAATGTCATTTTTTAAAACATATTTTTTATTGGGAACAGTCTGGGGTTACGTCAATCAGGCTCTCCGCGTGAATTGATAAATTTAAAGCGCTATTGTGCGAGAGAATGGTATCTATTGCCTCGGCTATATCGTCGCTATTGTATCTAGTAGTTTTGTTGTCATCCTTGTCGTCGCATTCATAGTGTAGAGTGTTTCCGCGAGCGAACCATTTCAAATTGCGCAACTGCATCTTGACACTATTGCCAATGTCAACCGAGTGTGCCAGGCCGTGCCATTCTTTAATTACTTTTGCCGCACCACCGTGCCTTTTGAGTACGGCATTGATGGCCTTTGTTAGACTTTCGCGTTGACGGCGCACAATGTACCAGGTGTCGTTGGGCACGAGGCAAATCAATGCCAAACAACGATCCTTGTTGCGATTAATCGGAGGCGGCGCGACCAACGGTGCAATGTCTGTACGTAAACGCTCTACCACTTCGGTGCGAATACGCTTGCGGATCGTGTTTAATTTGGAGGAAACTGCGAGATGCCGTTTGTTGGCTCTTTCGCGCTCCTCTTCCGCTTTTTCGCGCTCCTCTTCCGCCTTTTTTCGATATTCTTCCGCCTTTTTTCGATCTTCTTCCGACCTTTCAATCTCCCTATCCGCATTACACTTTACTTGCAAAACCAAATCTTTGAGCTCGTTGACCGACTGCGTCAGTTGATTGTTTTGTAGAGTGATTAATTCGTTGCGATGCTCTTCGTAAAATTTTTCATATTTAATGTATTGTATGGAAATGTGCTTTAGAAACGAATACAATTCACGAATTTCTTGAGCTTTGCGACTGCGCATCTGCATCAGCAGAGACTCAAAATCCAACGTCTCCATAACAATGTAGCGTTTCTTTTTATATGCTACATCTTCAATTTCATTGTACAAAAAATGTGAATTTTTTTTCAACAAAGCGAGAAAGTGAGTCTTCATAGTTTTATATTCGCCCGAGTAACCACACCACGCGAGTAAATCATCATTGATTACAATCTTTTTATCCAGCATCATGTTCCAAAAGAAGGCGTTGCGTCTGTCTCCCTCGACGTCTATTCCAAATTTCCTGCACACTTCCGAATAGGACAACTTCAAAGGACTCACCCATTGACGCACGTCTTGATCCTCTTTCAATAAAATCAACGCCATAATTTTTCCCAGTGGGTGACGGGGGGGGGGGGGGGAAACGATCGATGTTGAGGTACGCTGTAGAGTGCGTCCAAGGTTTCCAGGGCAGGGAAGAGATCGATGTTGAGGTACGCTGTAGAGTGCCTCCGAGGTTTCTTGGGCAGGGAAGCGATCGATGCTGAGGTACGCTGTAGGGTGCCTCCGAGGTTTCTTAGGTAGGGAAGAGATCGATGCTGAGGTACGCTGTAGGGTGCCTCCGAGGTTTCTTAGGTAGGGAAGAGATCGATGCTGAAGCCTGGTACAGTCGGCGTCCAAGGTTTCCAGGGCAGGGAAGAGATCGATGCTGAAGCCTGGTACAGTCGGCGTCCAAGGTTTCCAGGGCAGGGAAGAGATCGATGCTGAAGCCTGGTACAGTCGGCGTCCAAGGTTTCCAGGGCAGGGAAGAGATCGATGCTGAAGCCTGGTACAGTCGGCGTCCAAGGTTTCTTGGGTAAGGAAGAGATCGATGCTGAGGTATGGTCTTATGGTTTCCTGACTCGCGATCGTATAACTATGCGGCGTCAAATTACCGCATAACCTTTTATAGTTGTTCGTATTTCGAATACTGGGCGACGATGCGCTTTAAGATTGGGCTCCGCATTTGCATGAGCAGCGACATCTCTGCAATTTCCTACCGAACGGACTGAGCACCGACGCCGAAATCGGAGCCGCTCGAGTATATTGATTGGCTCGTTTATCGCACCGACACCGGAGCCCAGACCCGAGCCGCTCAAGTTTATTGATTGGCTCGTTTATTGCACCGACACCGGAGCCCAGACCCGAGCCGCTCAAGTTGCGACATTTTCGATACTCAAGAAGTCTCGGTCGCAAAGAATCAGATGGATATTTTTTTCCCAACCATGATCTTGGGGCCGTCCTAACCTGAGACACTGCGTTCAAGTTGCGACGTTTTTATTCTCACCCTTGCGGTTGGCTCCTCTATTCCACCGACACCGGGGCCCAGACCCGAGCCGCTCAAGTATCTTGATTAATTTATTTAATTCTTTGACGTCCTAATCGCTCCGTGGCTCGTGAGCGACTGACAAATTTTCACTCCCCCCACCACTTTTCGGGAAATTTGTATGGGTGACTCTCGAGCGACTATATATTGAGCGATGCTCTCGCGCGCGACTCTTTCTCAGCTCAGTTATCCAAGAGTGAAGAGCTTCGAGAGCGAAGCGCAACAGGGTGACTAGGATGCCTTCCCTGAGAAAATAGAAACATATAATATATAGAATATATATATATTACAATCGCTCGGATGACTTTTTAGGCGGAGGCGATATTTTTTATTTCCAACCAAGATCCTGGCGTCGAGATTTTTCGGAAAAAAATTTTGTCCATAAACACCAGACCCCTGGGGCTGACCTTGAGCTGTCAATCATTGTGCTCAAGTTGCGACGTTTTATCGAGACCCAGGAAATCTCGGCTCACCCTTGCGGTTGGCTCCTCTATTCCACCGACACCGGGGCCCAGACCCGAGCCGCTCAAGTATCTTGATTAATTTATTTAATTCTTTGACGTCCTAATCGCTCCGTGGCTCGTGAGCGACTGACAAATTTTCACTCCCCCCACCACTTTTCGGGAAATTTGTATGGGTGACTCTCGAGCGACTATATATTGAGCGATGCTCTCGCGCGCGACTCTTTCTCAGCTCAGTTATCCAAGAGTGAAGAGCTTCGAGAGCGAAGCGCAACAGGGTGACTAGGATGCCTTCCCTGAGAAAATAGAAACATATAATATATAGAATATATATATTACAATCGCTCGGATGACTTTTTAGGCGGAGGCGATATTTTTTATTTCCAACCAAGATCCTGGCGTCGAGATTTTTCGGAAAAAAATTTTGTCCATAAACACCAGACCCCTGGGGCTGACCTTGAGCTGTCAATCATTGTGCTCAAGTTGCGACGTTTTATCGAGACCCAGGAAATCTCGGTCGCAAAGAGTCGAAGACGAAAAAAAAGCGGCGATGGAATTTATATTGGCGTTTGAATTCATTATTTCGTTTTACCCTTACTATATTACGTTCCATCGCGATAAAAAACAAATATGATTTGAGTTCATCAAACGGCTGCCAGTACAAAACCCTTGAGTAAAAGACACATTTCCTTGCATCTCGGTTGGAGTCAAGTTTTACTTGAAATCATTGTGATGGCAGGCAATATTCTCTTATATTTACTTGCGACCAGAGCTCACAGCTACCTATACTTATAAAACGATCGCGTAAACAATCTATTGCTCTCGGTTCTGTTTTAAAAATTCGTTGAGTTATGTCTACAAAAAGCTGTAGAATATAAGGTACACAGAACAAGAGCCACATCTAGGTGTCTGTATTAATATTTTTCATGCATGCAATGCATTGGCGTCAGTTAAGTCATTAAATAAACAAATTCTAAAATCTCATAACTTTCGTTCATGAATTAATTTTAATATGGTATTTAATTAATAATATTATTATTGTCCATTCATACTACTAATAACCTAATTGTATTTTTAACCCAATTCAGATAAGACACGCGGTGTGAGCATGACGTCATCCGCTCGCCGCGTGTGAGCGCTGATAGCTGCTCCTCAGTGTGATCGGTCAAGTCTATCACATCGGCGCGATTTGAAAGAATGCAGTTTAATTGTTATTTTTTTAGTTATTAGATTTTTGTTTTCAACAACTGAGTTTTGATCTGATTAATCAAAACAAAAAACATGATCATAAAATGAGGAAAAAATTCTACATACATGGAATTGCATTTATTAATCAGTATAAATATGCAGCTATTGTTAGTCGTTATGAAAAAATAATTTGCATGTTTTTACCCGGCTGAGATACAATTCAAGGACACGAGGTTTGTGGTGTATGCATGAGCCATGACGTCAGTCACATGAAGCACTGTCTGCGTTACGTCATCCGCGCGCCGCGTATTAGCATTGAATGCTACACTGCACCTTGTAGTGTGACCGTACAAGTCTATCGCAAACTCTCCAGAACCTTTCCGTGCGTAGTGCCACGGGCGGTCCAGGTTACGTTCATAACTTGCAGCTGCACTGATTTAAAGCTGCCCACAATCAAGCAGTTCATAAAACGCGCCGGGAGCCGATTCTTCGACACCGCGGAAAACCACCGTAACCCGCTTATCGTAGCAGCCTCGCGTTACCGACCTTCAGTTACATCTGAAATTAAACGGCTCAGACATGCACTCTCCTACCCCGACGATAAAACAACGCTTGTCCAAGAAGCATTCGAGTTAGTTAGCAGTAGCAATACATAGCACAACCGCCGTATATTACGTATTTTTATTTCAAAACGAAAAAAATAGTTATAAATTATTAAAAAAAATATTATATGATGTACCTAAAAATTTACGGTTTTCGCAATTTTTCCTAATCTGTGCTATAAGACGTTGCTTCGTACCAAATTTCAAGATTCTGAGTTCACGGGAAGTGTTTGATTCCCTTGCGAGTATCAAAAATTTGCGGCATAAACAGCTGTATCTTTTGATTGCGTTTTTGACGGACGGACGGACGGACAACAAAGTGATCCTATAAGGGTTCCGTTTTTTCCTTTCGAGGTACGGAGCCCTAAAAATCTCGCCAAAACGGGAAAACATATTTTTATAAAGTGTCAAATACGTTATTCAAGTATTTAAATTTCATCAAAATTGCCCTTGTCATAATTTGATTTCAATAAATATCTCAGGAGAAATCATACTTTTAAAATAACTCCGCAAAAAAACAAAGTTCAAGTACCACGCGCGCAGATGTGTTTGTGTACCTACCTAAAATAGCTTCACTAGTAGGTTTTTTCCACAAATTAACGCGGATAGAATATATAAGGTATAGCCAACGAGATAAAGAATATATTACAAACAATCTAAGGCTGGGTACACACCGCACATAGTGGCAAATATATTGATGCCCTCCTCGTCTACCTGTTGCCGTTATCAAAATCGAGCAAAAACAAGCAATAAAATCACGCTTATGGGAACCCTTAAATTTTATAATAATTATAATATCTTGGGACAACTCACACACGGCCATCTGATCCCAAACTAGGCAGAGCCTGTATTATGGTAACCAGACAACTGATAAACTTACTTATATATTTCAAACATACATACATATTATAGATAAATTACGTCCAGACACAGAACAAATGATCGTGCTCATCACACAAAGATTTGTCCTGCGTGGGAATCGAACCAACGACCTCCAGTTTAGCAGTCAGGGTCACTAACCACTGGACCAACAGGCCCGTCGAAACGAAATGTAATTTGGAATGAGAAATGCTATAGTAATCTATACTAATATTATAAAGCTGAAGAGTTTGTTTGTTTGTTTGTTTGAACGCGCTAATCTCAGGAACTACTGGTTCGAATTGAAAAATTATTTTTGTATTGGATAGTCCGTTTATTGAGGAAGGCTATAGGCTATATAACATCACGCTACGACCAATAGGAGCGGAGCATAAATGAAAAATGTTGCAAAAATGAAAAACCGTTGAAACTAAAACGCGCGAACTAAGTCGCGGGGGACAGCTAGTTATTATTATAAAAAGTCCGGGTTTTAGCAGATCTTAATGTTTTATAGTAGAGCAGTCGAGTTTTTTAAATAAATTTTTTACTTTACTTTTAAATCAAAGAAAATTCGATCACCGCAAAGGACAAGCATTTGTGTGATCCACAATTTTTATTAAAAGTTTTTGTAATTTGTGTATGTAAAACCCTAATGGCCTTATTAATAAAAGTCGCGATGGAGCTTAACAACGGATTAACAGATTCTAATTTCAAATTCTCCATAGAAAAATTGAATATAGAATCTGCTAAGCAATCGCTAATCGCAGTCGAGATTTTGATTAATAAGGCCACCACAGTATATGGATTGAATTTCCTATAGTCCATTGAAATGTTACATTTTTTTGGGCTAACCTTGCGTTTTGTAGAGGACGCAATTTTATTGTTGGGATGTGTGGAGGGGGTCAGTAGGAGCTTAACTCCAAGTTTGTGGGGTTGCCACCCTTGTCCCGCGGCCGCCATATTAGAAAAAGGGGTGCAAACGCCTTTTTCGCTATATCTCCCGAATTATGCATCCCACAAAAATTTTGTCAAGACATAATTGGTAGCAAATCACTTAGCCTTCAATTTTGTTTATGTAACTTTTGTCAATAAAATGACAAATAACAAAGTTATTAACAAAAATATGAGAAAATTTCCCAACTAATTTTCTTTTTTGTTACATATACAAGTTATGTTGCCAATGTCATTTAGTTTTAAAAACAAAAAAAAATTACAACATTAAAGAGACATACCTTCTTGGTGGGAACACTAGAAGACAGGCAGTTAATCCAGCAACGGTCGCTATGCGTTCTCCTCGAGTGAGCCAGCCCGTTCTTCCACCACCTGCAGCGAGCCACACCTCCTCTGGAGCCGGGGACTCCTGCTCTACATCTATACTGTCTTCTCTAAACAGCAGCCCACTCTCCAAGATCGATATTATGTTCTCACGGCTGTATAGAAGCTAAAAGTAACAATAATCTTTAAATAATTATTTATAGTTAAAAAAATACTTTAAATTCTTTAATTGTTTATAACTAATTCAATTATTTAAAAAAAAAATGCATAGCGTTGACAAAGTACAAAGAAGGTAGTTAAAAAGTAGGTCTTATTACAAATAGGTTTATCTAACACCAGGTTTAAACCTATATAAACTCCATAGTATTTAATCAGCGCTATTGCTCACTTGAAATATAATAAATTATTTATGTAGCATTATATCGCTGTTCAAGGCTTAAGGAAACGGAAATATCTATTTAATCCACTAGATAGACAAAAAAACCCTGTATTTTTCTGTTAACAAAGCAATGAAAAATGACAAAGTTAAAGCGCTTTAAAGTTCTGGAGTGGGGGCTTGTGGGTAAAAATTGTAGCCACAAGTGACATCACGCGACATTTCCCGACACTGTATCTTCCTCATCGTTTGTTTAATTACAAAAAGAAAAAATATGTGTCAAATATTTTTTTATTATCTATGTGACATGCAATAAATAAAAATTGTCCAATCCCTTATTGAATATGAAAGCTAAACATACAGCCACATTACGGGTGATGACAACCTTTATAAGACAGTAAGTATAATATAATCAATCGTTGAACCTACCATATTAGGTCTGAATTTAATGGCGATCCATCTTCTAGACAGCATGGGTGGTGTGAAATCTTGCTTCATAAACAAAGCCATCTGAAATTAAATAAAACTTAGACATAGATTCATAATACATGCTATAAAACAAACATGAAGTGTTATTTGTATAGTAGGATGCTAAAAATAGACACAAAACACAGTTTTCATAGGAAACCTTTACCAAAATACTTTTAAAAGCAAAAGTTTCCTTCAATTCAAGTAGGTTTAAACCAACACTTACAATAATAATATACTAATTAAACTTAAATGTGGTTTACATACCTACATAGTTACAAAAAAAAACGAAAAATATCTATGTAACAAACAATCAAGAAAATCAGATAGAGCAAAACAATGTACGCCGCCGGCAAAGGTTACCTTTTTGGAGAACTATTTCAAATTGTGAAACGGAACACTATCATAATAAATTGTACTGTTATTAATTATATTTACAGTGGTTAAAGAGTTATATAATTTTATTTAGTATTTATTTTTACATTTTTATTCATATCACGAATTTATTTTACAGTTTCACATGTTATGACATATTTATGACATGACTTATTCTTTTATGAAGGTCGTTCTGTTGTTTTGAACGTATCAAGATCGAAATAGGACAAAGACTGCTAAGACATAATAATATTGTAAAAAGGTATTTTAGAGCATAATAAAGCTAAATATTAAGATATTTTATTAAAAGAACAGTAATGAAAAAACTATTTATTATGTAATAACTAAATAAAAACTAGAAAATTATTTTTGTATGTTTGTCAGAACTCGCTTCGCAAACATTAAATGACAACTTGACAACTAGCAATTTGATTTCACTTTCACCTTTTCACAGTGTATTTGTGTTGTATTGCGTTAGCGTCTCTGGGTAGGCTCTGTAATTTCACATTTGGTTAATATCCTCGCAATTTCTCTTAAAGTTTTTCATTCAACCCGGTTTATTTACGTGAGAAATCAATCAGCAAAACTTGCGCATTTATTGCGCAATCGCCGCAAGATTAATTGCTATTGTTTGTTGATTGCTACTATGTACTTATCGCTGCGATACTAGCGCCAGGAGCAATATAGCAGCAATCACTGGAACCAATAAAAGGTTTGTTTACGACTTGTTGTAAAACCTTAATTTTATTGTAGTTTGTACCTATACAAATAAAATAATATATTATGGTAAAACCATAGATATAAAAGACGGTGAAACCGCTTTGACCGTCTGAGTCTGTGAGGTTGAGGATGTCTGAAGAATAATGAAGAAGTCTGTTTTTACGCAGACTAACTTTTATTAAATATAATTTTATTCTGTCTGTATGATTTAATTTTAAAATAATTAAAAAAAGTTAGGTATATTGCAGAAACTTTTACAACTTTTACAGTAGATAAATCTAATTATCTCTTTTTATTATAAGCGATTTTATATGGCGATTTCGATTTTTCCGTGCGTTTTCGTTTTTCGTAGCTGTTCCCGTCAACCAATGAGCGCTGACTCGCTAAGTAACAAGCGCGGCAACCGTTCTTTAAAATGTTAGACACGTATTTATTACTTTTTCAAAGTAAGAAAACATAAAGGTAATCAATGTTCAAGAGTGGTGGCTAATGGCGTCATTCTTGCTCATTAAATTGTGACGTCATGCGACATTTCAAATCAATGTATCGCCTTTAGTTTTTGGTCACGTAAAATAAGAACAAATTTCAAAATTTTGTAACAATCTATCAGTCGAACATGAAAAAATACTAGTCATTTACCTCACCCCATTTTCCAAGGAGTCGCTAGCCTTAGCTTCCACCATGAAGAGGTTTTCGACAGTTCTACTAACGCATACATTTTCGTACCCAGAGTCTGCTTTGTCTTGCTAGTCCCGCTCCAAAATGATCTTAGGTTTCAATCACCACCGTGTTAAATATTGCCTTCAATATTCTATTTATTGCTATGCAAGCTCTTCTTGAAGTTGTTCTTCCATACTTGGTATTTGACCCCCAACACCAGAATTTTAACTGATCGTGTCAACTAATCAGCATTGGACACTACTCATTCTATACATTTGGACTAATCACTCCAATAACCGCTAATCAGCTGCACTTGCACTCAAAGTGGAAAATATACTTAAAACTGCTTTCCGTTTTGATTTGGAGAGTGCATGTTTAAAAATAACAGTGCATTTACACCTAGCAAGCGAAGCGCCACGGCTTAGGGTAGCACAGTAGGTCATATTATAGCCTACGTTACTCACGGATAATGTAGCATACTAAAGGTAAAATATTTTTTGAAAGCGGTCCAGTAGTTTTTGAGTTTCTTCTTTACAAACATACAAAAGTACAAATCTTTACTCTTTATAATATTATAAGTATAGATCTAGATTTTTTTAAACGACTTTTACGAATTTTTATTAATACATTGTATCGCGGGAGGTTTACATACACAAATAGCACCCAGACTTCGATGATAATAATATAATATGCTGGGACAACTCACACACGGCCTGATCCCAAACTAGGCAGAGCCTGTATTATGGCAACCAGACAACTGATAAACATACTTATATATTCCTAAATATAAATACATATTATAGAAAAATGACATCCAGACACCAAATAAATGATCGTACTCATCACACAATGATTTGTCCTGTGTGGGAATCGAACCCACGACCTAGGTTTAGCAGTCAGGGTAGTGACCCTGACTCCTTTAGTGCTTGTGTGTCTGTTGGTCTAGTGGTTAGTGAACCACTAGACCAGCCTTTCCTAAAGTAGGCGATAACGCCCCCTTGTGGGCCCTGCAGGCTTAAAGGGGGGCGGTAAGAGACCCAGAATTAATGTTAATTAATTTTATTTGAGGTTGTTTGTAAGTGGTTTTTAAGTTGGTGAAAAAATGTGGCGCTAAAAAGTAATTTATATTTAAATTACAAAATAAGTTAGGGAACCCGTGCACTAGACCAACAGGCCCGTCAAATTATGTTATCTGTTTCAGTTTAAAATGGAAAATAGAGTGTCTAATGAACAGCTGGAAGTTCTACTGGAGTTTCTAGCAGAGCATGCCGTGTTGGCCACGGGTGATTGTCGAGCGTATCGATCAAAGGAAACTGTCGACAAAATGTGGAATGATCTTGCCATCAAGCTCAATTCATACAGCTCTGGGTCCTCGAAGTCGGGTGAACGATGGAAAAAGGTCAGATATTAATAACAGACAGTTCAATTGGGTAAATGACTGAATATGAAAAGTTAAATTAGAAAAAGTCCGTCAGTTAGATAATAAAAAAATATTAGAGACGTATTTTTTGCTTTTTCAAGATAGGTTAACACTAGCCGTATTATTCATAAAAAGTTATCGAATATCTTAAGTTTTTCTTTAGCATACTTTATGAAAAGTCTTATTCATAAAAGTATTTTAGCACTAAAACGTTACATAAGCCTGTCATGATATATAGAGCACTGAAGTCTACTTTAACAGTGATATAAGTTTAAAAATGGCCGACTCTTTACAGCTGATTGGTACTATTTGAGGGAATTAAAACAAACTGAAGTGTCAATCAGTTTCGTAAGCAACTTGTAACGTTATATTTTTTATAATTTCACCACATTTTTAAGTTTGTTTATACTGCTCTTAGAAACACTACAAAAATTCCCGTTTTACCGTCATATTCCGACGACGATAAGATAAATTTGATAGATTTTAACAAAAAAGAAAATGGTACAAGAATAGATATATCTTTTCTCTAAATTTTGATGCAAAAATTATTCGGATTAGTCCAGTTTTGAAGAAGAAAACAGCGGAATACAAAACGTCCTTTGATCAATGATTTTGTAGGTATAATCAGCCTGAGTTGCAGTTGTCCCTTACGCACTTTACAGGGGTAGGCCAGAGGTGTGCGACGGCAATATATTCTTTAAAATCCTCGAGAGTTATGTACTCTCTTAACACTTTAAAGTGTCAGCCGCGGCATGCGACTTAACAGCGGCTTAAAATTTAAGATGTGTTTAATTCGGCCTTTAAATTTAACATTTACTGTTATTTTTATAGTACTGGGCAGACCTGAAACATAAAAGTAGAACCAGACTGGCAAGATGGAAGAACAGTTCTCAAGGCGGCTCCAGTAGTCAAGATATTTCTGATGTAGATAAAAAGGTCTTGGCCATCCTAGGAGAACGAGGCCCTCCTGTATTTGTGAGTATAAAAGGTTTTTCTCACAATCACGATATTATTAACCGACTTTCAAGCTGAGAATTTTAAAATTAAAAAGCTGTACTACCTTCCTAACAGTTGAATAGTGTGCCATACAGCCCCGTTATATTTATACCTAACTAGCTGTCCGCGCGAATTCATCCGCGTAAAATTTTTTTATTACATTATTTTTGTACAAAATGTCAGTTTTGTCAATAGAAATCTAATAACAAAATTATTCGTATGCTTTTTATTAAGATTGAAGTAGGTATCCAACTATTTTTTTTTAATTTATGAAAAGTACTTTCCATCATAAATGTATATTCTATTTATAATTATTCATATTTTCGTTTTAGGAATCAAAGCCAGAGGTGTGCGGTTCTTCAGAAAATATAACAACTTCAGAAGTTGTGATAGGTATGTTATTATAATACAAATATAGTATTGCTATTAAGTATATAGATTCAAATAGTTAATATGTCAGAATTATTATTAATACTGATAATTATTATTGATACCATTTTTTTTTCACAGAAAAGTCAGAATTACATTCGTCGGAATCCAATGAATCTATAGACGAGCCTGATGCAAATCACGCAGGTAATATTATGTAATCCTTACTCATATTATAAATGCGAAAGTAACTCTGTCTGTCTGTCGCGCTTTCACGCCAAAACGACTGATCCGATTTAAATGAAATTTGGTACTGACCTGATGTAGAGCTTGAGAACGGACATACGATACTTTTTGCTGCGATAACCGACATCCGGGCTGAGTTGTGGGAAACAGCTAGTAATAAATATACCAGCCAGTAAGCAGAAAGAACTAGCATTGATTGCTTCCAAGGGTTTTGGCTGTTTCAGGTTAACTTTTTTATTTTGTATATTTTTCAGATGATAGACCAATAAATCGGACAGTCAGACGACCTCGACTCAGACTCAAAAGATGCAGGCCATCTAATTCCAGTAAGTATGGTTTAAAGGCACTGATTCTGAAAACACGAACTAAACCTATCGTTATCTTTCTCACTTACATAAAATTAGAAAGAATACCCGTAAATTGGAGTAAAGTTTTTTGGGGTAAAAAAAAGTATCTAGTATGTACATAATTATTATGGATTAAAACTCCTAAAAATTTAAAATATAATCACAAAAGCTATGGCTCCATTTTTAGGATTCCGTACATGCTAACGGGCTCCTATTACTAAGCCTCCGCTGTCCTTCCGTCCGTCTGTCTGTCTGTCAGGGAGTGTATCTCATGAACCGTAATAGGTACAGCTAAGTTTTTGAGAGTAAGTTTTTATTGCCTCTATAAGAACAAAAAATAAAAATAAATTAATTTTAAAAGGGGGCTCCATACTTGGATTTGGCTGGTTTTTACAAATTTTGGAGGACGGTGATGTTTTCAAATTTAAAATGATTTCCTTGTTTCAGGACCTCAGTCCGATGTTATCCCTAAATGGGTGATAGAATTAGAGAGAAATAGAGTACATGCTGAAAACAAGATGGCCGACGCAGCATTGTTGATGGTTAATGCCGCGAATAAAATCGCTGACGCAGCGCTCAGACAAACGGATGTGATGAATAAAGTTGTAGAGGTTGTGGGGCAGCTATCGACACTATTAACCAGGAATAACCAATAAATAAATTATACTACTTAAGTACATAGTTTTAATAATAAATATTTTAAAAACGTTTTTTTTTGCACTAGCAACTCGCCCCGGCTTCTTTTTGATTAAATTAGAGAGTAAAGGCACTGGTGTTCCATAGCTAATACTCGCTACAATTAGACACTCGCAGCGAGAACTCGCTGTGTAGCTAATCGCTGCGAGTAGTATTCTATCTTGGCAATATTATTTACAAGATGCAATAAAAAGCATTACTTATTTAATCATTTTATTATACCAATAACGATCTATCATAATTTATACAACTTAACAGCCACCAAAGTCAGTATAATACTGAACTTTAAAATGCAGAAGCAGAATACCTGTGTCCAGGCTAACTGCGGAAGACATCTTTAAAAAAAACAGACTATTTATACTATTTACACTGTCTTTATCACACTTAAGTACAAATGACGACCTTCGTGGTCGAGTAGCGTACACACCGGTTTTCAAGGTGACGCTAGCTCTGAGGTCCCGTGTTCGATCCCCGGACAGGTCAATGTAGAAAACTGCGTTTCTACATTGTCTCGGGTCTGGGTGTTTGTGGTACCTTCGTTCTCCCTGATTCCATAATACAAGTGCTTTAGGTACTTACTTTGGGTTCAGAGCAATGTATGTGTTTTCTACATTTATTTATTATTTATATGCTATCAACAACATGGGAAGAACTAATAAGAAAATGCCGTGTAAACAAATATATTTGACCTTTAAATTATAAATAACAGCAGGAAATGTAGAATTTTATATGCAGTATTACTTACATATTAAACACATCGTTGATCGTATATTTGCTTACACAGGGTGTAGGTACTTGTGGTATAGAGACATTTACAAAAATTCAGCTCAAAATGAGTTATAAATAAATAAAATAAAAAAAGCATTTATTGCTACTAAAAAAACAAAGTCAATTGATTATTGGATTTCCAATTTTTCGCGTATCCAGACTGCAATAACACCCTGTATAATTTAATTAATTTTTATTATAACCCGACGCCAAGGAAATGTTATGTATTTCCCGCGTATATTGTATGTTTGTAAATTTATTTATTACCTCATATCTTCCAAAGGGATAGTTGGATTTCGACAGTTGAAGCCATCGTTAGATTCGTCTCAAAACCCCAATTGTCCTTAAATACGTGTTTTATAAATATAATTAAAATGGCGGAATTTTGGCGACAAATTGTAAGTCCTAAATTCATTTTTTTAACCAATCCTGTCCAGTATGGAATCAAGATAATGGTTTACAATAATATATGGACCTTGCGTGTTTAAATGTAATTTAGAATCATAAATTCTAAAATAAATTATAACGTACAAATGTAATATACAAATTCTTCTATTAATTATCTTTCTTAATTGACATTTAAATGCTTATAATACTATTAACTATACATCGAGGCAGCAAAGGTTTATTTTTAATAAGGTAGGAAGAAATACTATTGATTAAGACACTTGCGTACCATTAAAATTTCACGCTTTTTATATAAATATATTTTTTTAAGATATAACCTATTTATATAACCTTTACCAAAAAAAATAAAAAAGAAAACTATTTTTTATTGCTTAATCTACACAATTCTTTCTTTAGTTTTATATATATAACCTTATATATTTTTTTTTATTTAAATATACAGTTTAATTACATGATATGTTACAGAGGCATGAGAAGTATTTGTTAAACATTTCTAGCTTCTCAGTACCATATTGCTAATTTACTATTTGTTCTAAGACATTTTACAACCAAAAATGATTATAAAATAATTATTTCTATTTTGAGAGTGCTCGTGGGCTACCTCTATTTTATTTCTGGTATCACTATAATAATTGTCAAACTTTTAACATATACAAACTCTTTGCTTGTAAATAATCTAATGTTATTTTCTGCTGGCAGAAATTTCATAAGAAATAAACAGTATCATTGTACCTATTTGATTTAAATATGATTGTTAATATTTGTCTGGTGTGTGTACATAAATAAATAAATGAAAATATTTATTATCTGTCAAATATGACAAAACTTTTTTTAACTTAAAACTTAAAAACTTAGGCGCCAGTCCAATGGTATTTAACACACATCCTTTTTAAACTGTCAAAATATCAAATATAATATAATATATAATAATATAATAATAATATCTTGGGACATCTCACACACGGTCATCTGATCCCAAACTAGGCAGAGCCTGTGCTATGGCAACCAGACAACTGATAAACATACTTAAATATATTTCTAAATACATACATATTATAGATAAATTACACCCAGACACAGAACAAATGATCGTGCTCATCACACAAAGATTCAACATTAAATAAGATTAAATACAACCTCTTTGCTCGTCTATCTGTCAAATCTAAGTCAACAACAAACTTTAATCATAACTTTGCTTTATTATCGAGTCCTTCTAAACCGAAGAGAAGAAACTGTCCTACAAACGTCGCCATTCTCTCAGGGCTGCTGATATGAGCATCATGGCCGCCTTCCACCTCTCTATACCTGAGGTTTCTGGCGGGGTATTGCTTCTCATCCAGCAAGAAGGTTGTGTTTCTAAATAGTTCGGCGTCTAAAGACTCCTTGGTGGCTATCGCTAGCATGGGAGTCTTGACGTTCGTGTACAGTTTTCGGACGTGCTCGGGCGAGTATGCGGGCCCAGTCAAACGCTTCATGCGAAGGTCGTACGTGTATCTGTAATTATTAACAATATTTAAAATAAACTATGAAAATGCGCTGTGTACAGAGCCATCTAATGGACGAACTTTGTAAAACATGTTTGATATAATCCATGGCTTATTATAGATCATTAAAAAATATCTTAGCATCGAGCTGAACCAAAGCAAAGTTTATTTCTAATATTGAGAAGAAATCATGTATGTAACGGTTATGTACTTATAGGCATTGTAAAGCCTAATAGAACATTTTTTTCCAGCTATATATTAACTGGACATGAAATATTTTAATTGACTTAAAAAAATTCAAACAAGGTTATCAATTCGTCGGAATCTTTGTTTTTATTCTGACATTTTATTTATTCTAGCTGATATAAACTAGATATAACTTTTCGGTAACATCCTGTATATAGTATGTAACAAAAACCCTGTCCGATCCAATAAAGGCGTATTTATAGTTCAACATACGTTCTCGCTCAGGCGGCTTCTTTAATACAAAACTGTAGGTAGTACACGTGAACTATGTCGAGCGATCAGTGTTGCCTTTGATCAGTTTTATTTTAATTTAATTATACTCACCGATGAAAAATTATAATCTCAAATCCATTCTATAGTTACGTATATGTGTACGCAGTACGATGCCGAATAATACTCATAAGGATCGGACAGGGTTTTTGTTGTATGCTGTATAGTGATGTTCTGTGGGTGTAGTGGTTACCTGACGAATCCTTCCCCGGCGGGCTCGGCGAGGCGTTCCAGCACGGCGGCGGCCTGCTGCGAGCTCAGCGTCGGACGGTTCTCACGCAACGACTGAAGCGCCTGGAAGTATTTTGTTACTACACTACGTTCGTAATATATATGCCAGACATGTAAACAAACACGAGCTTTAGGAAAAACAACTTTAATGCTTACACTTAAGGTTCAGTTCGCGCTACAACTATGTACATATTATATTGACTTTTTCAACAGTACTAGTCAATCTAAAATGAACTTTATTTACACTTGCTTAAAGTTAATGTTTGCTTATGGGCTGGTTTTTTCAACGCTAGATAATTTTATCCGAGGAAAAAAACAGATGATCTGACAGTTCTTCCATACAAAATCTATCAGACGTAAATTTTATTCAATTAATAAAAAAATATCTAGCGTTGGAAAAATAATAAATCATACTTCGAAATTCGACCATAATGCTACTGTTATTGCGCTCACCAGTTGGCGCCACTAGAGCTCTGCTGTCAAAGCCCACCAACAACCTATGGTATTTGACATTTTCTGCTTCACATGCTACTAGCGCCTCTAGCGGCGAAACTGCTAACGGTAGCCCACATTCGTTTAAATTTCAAGTTTAAACATTACTGATGTATACTTCAATGGTGATAGTGGTAGCAAGAAGAAAATCTGTGACAGTTTAATTGACAGAAGGTGTATATACTCTCCAAATTAGCTAGGTCTTCTTAATTTTTAGTTTTTCGACTTTAAATATATCTATACTAATATTATAAAGCTGAAGAGTTTGTTTGTTTGTTTGTTTGTTTGTTTGAACGCGCTCTCAGGAACTACTGCTTCGAATTGAAAAATTCTTTTTGTATTGTATAGTCCGTTTATTGAGGAAGGCTATAGGCTATATAACATCACGCTACGACCAATAGGAGCGGAGCATAAATGAAAAATGTTGCAAAAAGGAAAAACCGTTGAAACTAAAACACGCGAACAAAGTCGCGGGGGACAGCTAGTTATTTATAAGCAAATATGTATTTATACAAAAATATTTCATGTATCTTCCATATATATGCATTCTATATATTTCTATCTTCTCGTGTCTCTCCACGTATCTCTACACCACCTCTGGTTGACTGGTAGAGAATGCCTAAGGCATTAAGTACCTACGCCTTTGTACCAATTTTGTGCAAAAAGTTTAAATAACTTATAATTGATTTCGTTTGAAAAAAGCAACTAACCTCAGTCCACTTGATCCTGGGTGCCTTCTCCTTAGGCGCGTTGTATTTGTCATAGTTTTCATAGAACTCCGTGAAAAACATTCGGTACCTGTAAAAAACAATAGTAATCCTTACTTAATATTATAAATCCGAAAGTAACTCTGTCTGTCTGTCTGTCTGTCGCGCTTTCACGCCGAAACTACTGAACCGATTTCAATGAAATTTGGTACATAGATACTCTAGAGCCTGAGAAAGGACATAGGCTACTTTTTGCCGCGATAACCGACATCCATGCGGGCGGAGCCGCGGGAAATCACTAGTTTTTATAAAAAGCTAAAATAAAAATATTGTTAACAGTAATTTTTTTTTTGTGGAATACTTTTTGACAGTAAAATTTTATTGATTTACTTATTGTTCGTGACAACACTGTGCAACCACCGAGCTGTTTATTACAACAGATAGTTTTCTCAATAATTAATCTTATTACTTTTATCAAAATAAATTATTTGGTTGCCATGGCTACCTAATTGCGCCATGGTTACCCAACTTGTTTAAACGTCAAAAATACCAGTTTAGATTTGCAGGTGAATTTAAGATTGTGTCAATATAAAGCGCCATTTCTTATCACCTGGATGTAATAGCGTGTTTAAACATAGCTAAGGGCACAATACGGATTTCAGAAAATATTCTCTCAATATTTTACAGCATTTTATCTACAACCTTTTACAGGCAATCTGATAACCGGCGAAAGAAAGTTGTCAATTTCTATTTTATTATTTCTATACAGTATGTAACAAAAACCCTATCCGATCCAATAAAGGCGTATTCCTGGTTCAACACACGTACGAGAGAAAAAATTTCTTGTATATGTGTACGCAGTACGATGCCGAATAATACTCATAAGGATCGGACAGGGTTTTTGTTGCATGCTGTATATAACTATGTCATATATATACTGTATAATGCTTACCAGAAGGGAAAGTCTTCGGGTTCAACGGCGGTAAAGTTAATGGGGTCGAGGTCCACGAGCCGCTCTATCTCGTCCGGGTAACACAGATTGTATAACTTGCCTGAAACATTATACAACACGATAGGATAATAGCTGCCGCACTCAGAGACGTTAATGTTTACTTAAGGGATTCCTTATAGTCTTGTCGAATTAAGGCGATAGTGAAATTTTTTAGCTATTTTCATATCGTTTTTACTAAGGAACTATACAAGTTATTGACTTAAAATTTGGTTCCTAGGTAGATAATCTATACTAATATTAGTTTGTTTGTTTGAACGCGCTAATCTCAGGAACTACTGGTTCGAATTGAAAAAATCTTTTTGTATTGGATAGTCCGTTTATTGAGGAAGGCTATAGGCTATATAACATCACGCTACGACCAATAGGAGCGGAGCATAATGAAAAATGTTGCAAAAATGAAAAACCGTTGAAACTAAAACACGCGAACAAAGTCGCGGGGGACAGCTATAATACATAAAATAAAAAGTAATTTAAATCAAAAGTACTACGGAGTATTGATAACAACTTCAATACAAATCACCCCCAAATTTCCTAATAACTTTCTACTCCCTTTTAAGGGGTTTAGCGATGAGTTTCAATAAAATACGAAAAATTAATTAATAATTCTGTTAAAGAATGTTTATGCAAAATTTAAAGTAGATTGGACCAAGGAATCACATTGTCCCATACAAACTTCGGTCCCGTTTTTCACCCCCTTAGGAGTAGAATTTCGAAAAATCCTTTCTTATCGGATGCGTACGCCATACAAAGAACACACCCTCCAAGTTTCAGGTCTCTACGATCAGCGGTTTAGGCTGTGCGTTGATCCGTCAGTCATTCAGGACAAAGTATTTTATATATATTATAGATTACCTAAGTATGCTCCGAACGAGTGTCCTATATATGAGAACTTCGTCCACCGGAAGTGCGTGACGAGGGCGTGCAGCGCGTACACCATGTCGTAGACGCTGATCATGAGGCCGGGCAGGAAGCGGTCCGACTTGCCGTTGCCCGGGAGATCGATACCTGGAAGAAAAGTAAACGATCTAAAATATGATAAGACAAACTCACGAAGGCAAAATGGGTATTTGACTACTATCGAATTATTTATTTATCTATACTAATATATAATGAATGCTGAAGAGTTTGTTTGTTTGTTTGTTTGTTTGTACGCGCTAATCTCAGGAACTACTGGTCCGATTTGAAAAATTCTTTCAGTGTTGGATTGCCCATTTATTAAGGAAGGCTATACGCTATATAACATTACGCTGCGACCAAAAGGAGCGGAGCATAAATGAAAAATGTTGCAAAAATTAAAAACCGTTGAAACTAAAACACGCGGACAAAGTCGCGGGGGACAGCTAGTTACAAATATTTCAATTATTAGTTTAAATTAAATATGACAAAAATATACCCGGATACAAAAGTTATAAGCTTTTAAAGTTAGTAGGTGAAGCATGTTCTATCTCATTTTCGCAAAACGACGACTTGTACGTGGCAACCCCAGATTAGTATAGATAAAACAGTTGTGACGTCACATTTGTTATAGCTCTCTCTGTCTAATTAGCAATATTAAAATGCTTGTAACTAGTTCAATATGAAAGTAAATAATCTGCCGTTATTACAACTCGACATAGTTTGTCATATATTTTTTTCTGGCATCAAATTGCACTCCAATTTGCAATAAATAAATTTAAATTTAAATTTATTATACGACGACCTTCATGGTTGACTGGCGTATACACCGGGTTTCAAGGTGTCGCTAGCTCTGAGGTCCCGGGTTCGATCCCCGGACGGGTCAACATAGAAAAACACTTTTCTTCACTGACTCAGGTCTGGGTGTTTTTGGTACTTTCATTGTCTCTGATTATATAACACAAGTGGTTTAGTTAGCTACTTACTTTGGGATGAAAGCTATGGATATGATGTTGTCCACATTTATTTATTTATTTATAATAACAAATATATTTACCAATATAATAAAAGTTCTTTGGCAGGAGACTGACCAGCGGCCGGAAGCTCACCGCTGAGTCTATGCTGCCGTGACATAGCAACACAGGTGGGTCGTAGCAGTTACCCCAAGCTATTACTGGAAATTAAAATATATTTATATTAGTTTAACTTGGTTAGTAAAGATTATAATATTATAGTTAGACAATAAGGATATTGACAGGGTTTGAAAAATAAAATTATTTTTAATTCGGAAGGTGAATAAAAATAAATATAGAATAACATTCTTTTTTAGTGTAATTTTAAACTGTGTACTTTATAGATAATAGTAGGTTGTTTTGGAAAATTGTTAGTTAACCCATAGTTGGGTTGTGCATAAATCTAATATACCTAAGTAAGTTTATGTCTAGAAATTCGTATGTATAAGCTGTGGGGAGACCTTAATAAATAAATTATGTAATTAATCAAATTATTGATGTTCCTATGACCTCAGGGTTTACTTTTGAATTTAATTTAGACTGACATTAAAATTGTGATGTTACATTCTCTTGACTTAACACTGGCACCAAATTGTTTTATTATTATATTTATATTATAATGTATAATAACATATTATTCTATAACATACTATAAGTATACCAGAAATACATTGGGAGTAACTGGAATTAAAACATTGACATTATTTTTTCCAAAGAATCCCGAATCACATGTCTGCTAAATTATTATAAATTTTACACTGGGACTGTTTTGGAATTGAAATTAACTCAAGAATAACCTCCCTGAATATGAGCTTTTAAACTGTATTAATATCTTATTCTTTATGCCATAAATTTCTTTCCTTATAACATCTATTTCCTACAGCACCATGAACAATAAATTTTCTTAAAAAGTTAGAAGATATTTAAAAACTTCATCTTGTTATCTCTGACTATGGGCTACCGTTAGCAGTTTCGCCGCTAGAGGCGCTAGTAGCATGTGAAGCAGAAAATGTCAAATACCATAGGTTGTTGGTGGGCTTTGACAGCAGAGCTCTAGTGGCGCCAACTGGTGAGCGCAATAACAGTAGCATTATGGTCGAATTTCGAAGTATGATTTATTATTTTTCCAACGCTAGATATTTTTTTATTAATTGAATAAAATTTACGTCTGATAGATTTTGTATGGAAGAACTGTCAGATCATCTGTTTTTTTCCTCGGATAAAATTATCTAGCGTTGAAAAAACCAGCCCATAAGCAAACATTAACTTTAAGCAAGTGTAAATAAAGTTCATTTTAGATTGACTAGTACTGTTGAAAAAGTCAATATAATATGTACATAGTTGTAGCGCGAACTGAACCTTAAGTGTAAGCATTAAAGTTGTTTTTCCTAAAGCTCGTGTTTGTTTACATGTCTGGCATATATATTACGAACGTAGTGTAGTAACAAAATACTTCCAGGCGCTTCAGTCGTTGCGTGAGAACCGTCCGACGCTGAGCTCGCAGCAGGCCGCCGCCGTGCTGGAACGCCTCGCCGAGCCCGCCGGGGAAGGATTCGTCAGGTAACCACTACACCCACAGAACATCACTATACAGCATACAACAAAAACCCTGTCCGATCCTTATGAGTATTATTCGGCATCGTACTGCGTACACATATACGTAACTATAGAATGGATTTGAGATTATAATTTTTCATCGGTGAGTATAATTAAATTAAAATAAAACTGATCAAAGGCAACACTGATCGCTCGACATAGTTCACGTGTACTACCTACAGTTTTGTATTAAAGAAGCCGCCTGAGCGAGAACGTATGTTGAACTATAAATACGCCTTTATTGGATCGGACAGGGTTTTTGTTACATACTATATACAGGATGTTACCGAAAAGTTATATCTAGTTTATATCAGCTAGAATAAATAAAATGTCAGAATAAAAACAAAGATTCCGACGAATTGATAACCTTGTTTGAATTTTTTTAAGTCAATTAAAATATTTCATGTCCAGTTAATATATAGCTGGAAAAAAATGTTCTATTAGGCTTTACAATGCCTATAAGTACATAACCGTTACATACATGATTTCTTCTCAATATTAGAAATAAACTTTGCTTTGGTTCAGCTCGATGCTAAGATATTTTTTAATGATCTATAATAAGCCATGGATTATATCAAACATGTTTTACAAAGTTCGTCCATTAGATGGCTCTGTACACAGCGCATTTTCATAGTTTATTTTAAATATTGTTAATAATTACAGATACACGTACGACCTTCGCATGAAGCGTTTGACTGGGCCCGCATACTCGCCCGAGCACGTCCGAAAACTGTACACGAACGTCAAGACTCCCATGCTAGCGATAGCCACCAAGGAGTCTTTAGACGCCGAACTATTTAGAAACACAACCTTCTTGCTGGATGAGAAGCAATACCCCGCCAGAAACCTCAGGTATAGAGAGGTGGAAGGCGGCCATGATGCTCATATCAGCAGCCCTGAGAGAATGGCGACGTTTGTAGGACAGTTTCTTCTCTTCGGTTTAGAAGGACTCGATAATAAAGCAAAGTTATGATTAAAGTTTGTTGTTGACTTAGATTTGACAGATAGACGAGCAAAGAGGTTGTATTTAATCTTATTTAATGTTGAATCTTTGTGTGATGAGCACGATCATTTGTTCTGTGTCTGGGTGTAATTTATCTATAATATGTATGTATTTAGAAATATATTTAAGTATGTTTATCAGTTGTCTGGTTGCCATAGCACAGGCTCTGCCTAGTTTGGGATCAGATGACCGTGTGTGAGATGTCCCAAGATATTATTATTATATTATTATATATTATATTATATTTGATATTTTGACAGTTTAAAAAGGATGTGTGTTAAATACCATTGGACTGGCGCCTAAGTTTTTAAGTTTTAAGTTAAAAAAAGTTTTGTCATATTTGACAGATAATAAATATTTTCATTTATTTATTTATGTACACACACCAGACAAATATTAACAATCATATTTAAATCAAATAGGTACAATGATACTGTTTATTTCTTATGAAATTTCTGCCAGCAGAAAATAACATTAGATTATTTACAAGCAAAGAGTTTGTATATGTTAAAAGTTTGACAATTATTATAGTGATACCAGAAATAAAATAGAGGTAGCCCACGAGCACTCTCAAAATAGAAATAATTATTTTATAATCATTTTTGGTTGTAAAATGTCTTAGAACAAATAGTAAATTAGCAATATGGTACTGAGAAGCTAGAAATGTTTAACAAATACTTCTCATGCCTCTGTAACATATCATGTAATTAAACTGTATATTTAAATAAAAAAAAATATATAAGGTTATATATATAAAACTAAAGAAAGAATTGTGTAGATTAAGCAATAAAAAATAGTTTTCTTTTTTATTTTTTTTGGTAAAGGTTATATAAATAGGTTATATCTTAAAAAAATATATTTATATAAAAAGCGTGAAATTTTAATGGTACGCAAGTGTCTTAATCAATAGTATTTCTTCCTACCTTATTAAAAATAAACCTTTGCTGCCTCGATGTATAGTTAATAGTATTATAAGCATTTAAATGTCAATTAAGAAAGATAATTAATAGAAGAATTTGTATATTACATTTGTACGTTATAATTTATTTTAGAATTTATGATTCTAAATTACATTTAAACACGCAAGGTCCATATATTATTGTAAACCATTATCTTGATTCCATACTGGACAGGATTGGTTAAAAAAATGAATTTAGGACTTACAATTTGTCGCCAAAATTCCGCCATTTTAATTATATTTATAAAACACGTATTTAAGGACAATTGGGGTTTTGAGACGAATCTAACGATGGCTTCAACTGTCGAAATCCAACTATCCCTTTGGAAGATATGAGGTAATAAATAAATTTACAAACATACAATATACGCGGGAAATACATAACATTTCCTTGGCGTCGGGTTATAATAAAAATTAATTAAATTATACAGGGTGTTATTGCAGTCTGGATACGCGAAAAATTGGAAATCCAATAATCAATTGACTTTGTTTTTTTAGTAGCAATAAATGCTTTTTTTATTTTATTTATTTATAACTCATTTTGAGCTGAATTTTTGTAAATGTCTCTATACCACAAGTACCTACACCCTGTGTAAGCAAATATACGATCAACGATGTGTTTAATATGTAAGTAATACTGCATATAAAATTCTACATTTCCTGCTGTTATTTATAATTTAAAGGTCAAATATATTTGTTTACACGGCATTTTCTTATTAGTTCTTCCCATGTTGTTGATAGCATATAAATAATAAATAAATGTAGAAAACACATACATTGCTCTGAACCCAAAGTAAGTACCTAAAGCACTTGTATTATGGAATCAGGGAGAACGAAGGTACCACAAACACCCAGACCCGAGACAATGTAGAAACGCAGTTTTCTACATTGACCTGTCCGGGGATCGAACACGGGACCTCAGAGCTAGCGTCACCTTGAAAACCGGTGTGTACGCTACTCGACCACGAAGGTCGTCATTTGTACTTAAGTGTGATAAAGACAGTGTAAATAGTATAAATAGTCTGTTTTTTTTAAAGATGTCTTCCGCAGTTAGCCTGGACACAGGTATTCTGCTTCTGCATTTTAAAGTTCAGTATTATACTGACTTTGGTGGCTGTTAAGTTGTATAAATTATGATAGATCGTTATTGGTATAATAAAATGATTAAATAAGTAATGCTTTTTATTGCATCTTGTAAATAATATTGCCAAGATAGAATACTACTCGCAGCGATTAGCTACACAGCGAGTTCTCGCTGCGAGTGTCTAATTGTAGCGAGTATTAGCTATGGAACACCAGTGCCTTTACTCTCTAATTTAATCAAAAAGAAGCCGGGGCGAGTTGCTAGTGCAAAAAAAAACGTTTTTAAAATATTTATTATTAAAACTATGTACTTAAGTAGTATAATTTATTTATTGGTTATTCCTGGTTAATAGTGTCGATAGCTGCCCCACAACCTCTACAACTTTATTCATCACATCCGTTTGTCTGAGCGCTGCGTCAGCGATTTTATTCGCGGCATTAACCATCAACAATGCTGCGTCGGCCATCTTGTTTTCAGCATGTACTCTATTTCTCTCTAATTCTATCACCCATTTAGGGATAACATCGGACTGAGGTCCTGAAACAAGGAAATCATTTTAAATTTGAAAACATCACCGTCCTCCAAAATTTGTAAAAACCAGCCAAATCCAAGTATGGAGCCCCCTTTTAAAATTAATTTATTTTTATTTTTTGTTCTTATAGAGGCAATAAAAACTTACTCTCAAAAACTTAGCTGTACCTATTACGGTTCATGAGATACACTCCCTGACAGACAGACAGACGGACGGAAGGACAGCGGAGGCTTAGTAATAGGAGCCCGTTAGCATGTACGGAATCCTAAAAATGGAGCCATAGCTTTTGTGATTATATTTTAAATTTTTAGGAGTTTTAATCCATAATAATTATGTACATACTAGATACTTTTTTTTACCCCAAAAAACTTTACTCCAATTTACGGGTATTCTTTCTAATTTTATGTAAGTGAGAAAGATAACGATAGGTTTAGTTCGTGTTTTCAGAATCAGTGCCTTTAAACCATACTTACTGGAATTAGATGGCCTGCATCTTTTGAGTCTGAGTCGAGGTCGTCTGACTGTCCGATTTATTGGTCTATCATCTGAAAAATATACAAAATAAAAAAGTTAACCTGAAACAGCCAAAACCCTTGGAAGCAATCAATGCTAGTTCTTTCTGCTTACTGGCTGGTATATTTATTACTAGCTGTTTCCCACAACTCAGCCCGGATGTCGGTTATCGCAGCAAAAAGTATCGTATGTCCGTTCTCAAGCTCTACATCAGGTCAGTACCAAATTTCATTTAAATCGGATCAGTCGTTTTGGCGTGAAAGCGCGACAGACAGACAGAGTTACTTTCGCATTTATAATATGAGTAAGGATTACATAATATTACCTGCGTGATTTGCATCAGGCTCGTCTATAGATTCATTGGATTCCGACGAATGTAATTCTGACTTTTCTGTGAAAAAAAAATGGTATCAATAATAATTATCAGTATTAATAATAATTCTGACATATTAACTATTTGAATCTATATACTTAATAGCAATACTATATTTGTATTATAATAACATACCTATCACAACTTCTGAAGTTGTTATATTTTCTGAAGAACCGCACACCTCTGGCTTTGATTCCTAAAACGAAAATATGAATAATTATAAATAGAATATACATTTATGATGGAAAGTACTTTTCATAAATTAAAAAAAAATAGTTGGATACCTACTTCAATCTTAATAAAAAGCATACGAATAATTTTGTTATTAGATTTCTATTGACAAAACTGACATTTTGTACAAAAATAATGTAATAAAAAAATTTTACGCGGATGAATTCGCGCGGACAGCTAGTTAGGTATAAATATAACGGGGCTGTATGGCACACTATTCAACTGTTAGGAAGGTAGTACAGCTTTTTAATTTTAAAATTCTCAGCTTGAAAGTCGGTTAATAATATCGTGATTGTGAGAAAAACCTTTTATACTCACAAATACAGGAGGGCCTCGTTCTCCTAGGATGGCCAAGACCTTTTTATCTACATCAGAAATATCTTGACTACTGGAGCCGCCTTGAGAACTGTTCTTCCATCTTGCCAGTCTGGTTCTACTTTTATGTTTCAGGTCTGCCCAGTACTATAAAAATAACAGTAAATGTTAAATTTAAAGGCCGAATTAAACACATCTTAAATTTTAAGCCGCTGTTAAGTCGCATGCCGCGGCTGACACTTTAAAGTGTTAAGAGAGTACATAACTCTCGAGGATTTTAAAGAATATATTGCCGTCGCACACCTCTGGCCTACCCCTGTAAAGTGCGTAAGGGACAACTGCAACTCAGGCTGATTATACCTACAAAATCATTGATCAAAGGACGTTTTGTATTCCGCTGTTTTCTTCTTCAAAACTGGACTAATCCGAATAATTTTTGCATCAAAATTTAGAGAAAAGATATATCTATTCTTGTACCATTTTCTTTTTTGTTAAAATCTATCAAATTTATCTTATCGTCGTCGGAATATGACGGTAAAACGGGAATTTTTGTAGTGTTTCTAAGAGCAGTATAAACAAACTTAAAAATGTGGTGAAATTATAAAAAATATAACGTTACAAGTTGCTTACGAAACTGATTGACACTTCAGTTTGTTTTAATTCCCTCAAATAGTACCAATCAGCTGTAAAGAGTCGGCCATTTTTAAACTTATATCACTGTTAAAGTAGACTTCAGTGCTCTATATATCATGACAGGCTTATGTAACGTTTTAGTGCTAAAATACTTTTATGAATAAGACTTTTCATAAAGTATGCTAAAGAAAAACTTAAGATATTCGATAACTTTTTATGAATAATACGGCTAGTGTTAACCTATCTTGAAAAAGCAAAAAATACGTCTCTAATATTTTTTTATTATCTAACTGACGGACTTTTTCTAATTTAACTTTTCATATTCAGTCATTTACCCAATTGAACTGTCTGTTATTAATATCTGACCTTTTTCCATCGTTCACCCGACTTCGAGGACCCAGAGCTGTATGAATTGAGCTTGATGGCAAGATCATTCCACATTTTGTCGACAGTTTCCTTTGATCGATACGCTCGACAATCACCCGTGGCCAACACGGCATGCTCTGCTAGAAACTCCAGTAGAACTTCCAGCTGTTCATTAGACACTCTATTTTCCATTTTAAACTGAAACAGATAACATAATTTGACGGGCCTGTTGGTCTAGTGCACGGGTTCCCTAACTTATTTTGTAATTTAAATATAAATTACTTTTTAGCGCCAAATTTTTTCACCAACTTAAAAACCACTTACAAACCTCAAATTAAATTAATTAACATTAATTCTGGGTCTCTTACCGCCCCCCTTTAAGCCTGCAGGGCCCACAAGGGGGCGTTATCGCCTACTTTGGGAAAGGCTGGTCTAGTGGTTCACTAACAACTAGACCAACAGACACACAAGCACTAAAGGAGTCAGGGTCACTACCCTGACTGCTAAACCTAGGTCGTGGGTTCGATTCCCACACAGGACAAATCATTGTGTGATGAGTACGATCATTTATTTGGTGTCTGGATGTCATTTTTCTATAATATGTATTTATATTTAGGAATATATAAGTATGTTTATCAGTTGTCTGGTTGCCATAATACAGGCTCTGCCTAGTTTGGGATCCGGCCGTGTGTGAGTTGTCCCAGCATATTATATTATTATCATCGAAGTCTGGGTACTATTTGTGGAGGTATGTAAACCTCCCGCGATACAATGTATTAATAAAAATTCGTAAAAGTCGTTTAAAAAAATCTAGATATATACTTATAATATTATAAAGAGTAAAGATTTGTACTTTTGTATGTTTGTAACGAAGAAACTCAAAAACTACTGGACCGCTTTCAAAAACTATTTTACCTTTATTATGCTACATTATCCCTGAGTAACGTAGGCTATATTATCTACCTACTGTGCTACCCTAAGCCGTGGCGCTTCGCTTGCTAGGTGTAAATGCTCTGTTGTTTTTAAACATGCACTCTCCAAATCAAAGTGGAAAGCAGTTTTAAGTCCATTTACCACTTTCATTAAGGCGAGAGCAAGTGATTAGCGATTATTGGAGTGATTAGTCCAAATGTATAGTAAGTATGAGTAGTGTCCAATGCTGATTAGTTGCTATGATCAGTTAAAATTCTGGTGTTGGGGGTCAAATACCTAGCATGGAAGAACAACTTCAAGAAGAGCTTGCAATTGCAATAAATAGAATACTGAAGGCAATATTTACCACGGTGGTGATTGAAACCTAAGAAAATTTTGGATAGGGACTTGCAAGACAAAGCAGGCTATGGGTACGAAAATGTATGCGTAAGAAGAACTGTCGAAGACCTCTTCATAGTGGAAGGTTATGCTTAAAGCTAACTCCTTGGCAAATGGGGTAAGGTAAATGACTAAGTAGTATTTTTTCATGTTCGACTGATAGATTGTTACAAAATTTTGAAATTTGTTCTTATTTTAAGTGACCAAAAACTAACGGCGATACATTGATTTGAAATGTCGCATGACGTCACAATTTCATGAATAAGCATGACGCCATTAGCCACCACTCCTGAACATTGATTACCTTTATGTTTTCTTACTTTGAAAAAGCAATAAATACGTGTCTAACATTTTAAAGAACGGTTCCCGCGCTTTTTACTTAGCGAGTCACCGCTCAATGGCTGACGGGAACAGGCACGGAAAACGAAAACGCACGGAAAAATCAGCGTTCGCAATTTCGTATTTTTTTACGCAACCACAAAGAAAACAGCAAAAAAAAAGCGTGGCCTCCTAGCACAGGTCTGTGCTCTTAATAAAAGGGGATAATTAGATTCACCTACTGTAAAAGTTGTACCGGTTTCTGCTATACAACTTTTATTATTTATTTTATTATTTTAAAATTAAATCATACAGACAGAATAAAATTATATTTAATAAAAGTTAGTCTGCGTAAAAACAGACTTCTTCATTATTCTTCAGACAACCTCAACTTCACAAACTTACACAGTCAAAGCGGTTTCACCGTCTTCTTATATCTATGGTTTCACCATATTATTTTATTTGGATAGCAAACTACAATAAAATTAATGGAATTAAGGTTTTACAACAAGTCGTAAACAAACCTTTTATTGGTTCCAGTGATTGCTGCTATATTGTTCCTGGCGCTAGTATCGCGGCGATAAGTACATAGTAGCAATCAGCAAACAATAGCAATTAATCTTGCGATGATTGCGCAATAACTGCGCAAGTTTTGCTGTTTGATTTCTCACGTAAATACACCGGGTTGAATGAAAAACTTCAAGAAAAATTGCGAGGATATTAACTAAATGTGAAATTACAGAGCCTACTCAGAGACGCTAACGCAATACAACACAAATACACTGTGAAAAGGTGAAAGTGAAATCAAATTGCTAGTTGTCAAGTTGTCATTTAATGTTTGCGAAGCGAGTTCTGACAAACATACAAAAATAATTTTCTAGTTTTTATTTAGTTATTACATATTAAATAGTTTTTTCCATTACTGTTATTTTAATAAAATATCTTAATATTTAACTTTACTATGCTCTAAAATACCTTTTTATAATATTACTATGTCTTAGTAGTCTTTGTCCTATTTCGATTTTGATACGTTCAAAACAACAGAACGAACTTCATAAAAGAATATGTCATGTCATAAATATGTCACAACATGTGAAACTGTGAAATAAATTCGTGATATGAATAAAAATGTAAAAATAAATACTAAATAAAATTATATAACTCTTTAACCGCTGTAAATATAATTAATAACAGTACAATTTATTATGATAGTGTTCCGTTTCACAATTTGAAATAGTTCTCCTAAAAGGTAACCTTTGCCGGCGGCGTACGTTGTTTTGCTCTATCTGATTTTCTTGATTGTTTGTTACATAGATAATTTTCGTTTTTTTTTGTAACTATGTAGGTATGTAAACCACATTTAAGTTTAATTAGTATATTATTATTGTAAGTGTTGGTTTAAACTTACTTGAATTGAAGGAAACTTTTGCTTTTAAAAGTATTTTGGTGAAGGTTTCCTATGAAAACTGTGTTTTGTGTCTATTTTTAGCATTCTGCTATACCAATAACACATCATGTTTGTTTTATAGCATGTATTATGAATCTATGTGTAAGTTTTATTTAATTTCAGATGGCTCTGTTTATGAAGCAAGATTTTACACCACCCATGCTGTCTAGAAGATGGATCGCCATTAAATTCAGACCTAATATGGTAGGTTCAACAATAGATTGTATTATACTTACTGTCTTATAAAGGTTGTCATCAACCATAATGTGGCTGTATGTTTAGCTTTCATATTCAATTCAATAAGGGATTGACATTTTTTTTTATTGCATGTCACAGATAATAAAAAAAATACTTGATACATATTTTTTCTTTTTTTAATTAAACAAACCTGTTGTTAGATAAACCTATTTGTGATAAGACCTACTTTTTAACTACCTTCTTTGTACTTTGTCAACGCCATGCAATTTTTTTTTAAATAATTGAATTAGTTATAAACAATTAAAGAATAAAGTATTTTTTTAACTATAAATAATGATTTAAAGATTATTGTTACTTTCAGCTTCTATACAGCCGTGAGAACATAATATCGATCTTGGAGAGTGGGCTGCTGTTTAGAGAAGACAGTATAGATGTAGAGCAGGAGTCCCCGGCTCCAGAGGAGGTGTGGCTCGCTGCGGGTGGTGGTAGAACGGGCTGGCTCACTCGTGGAGAACGCATAGCGACCATTGCTGGATTAACTGCCTGTCTTCTAGTGTTCCCACCAAGAAGGTATGTCTCTTTAATGTTGTAATTTTTATTTTGTTTTTAAAACAAAATGACATTGGCTTTAGGGAATTCAATCCATATACTGTGGTGGCCTTATTAATCAAAATCTCGACTGCGATTAGCGATTGCTTAGCAGATTCTATATTCAATTTTTCTATGGAGAATTTGAAATTAGAATCTGTTAATCCGTTGTTAAGCTCCATCGCGACTTTTATTAATAAGGCCATTAGGGTTTTACTATACACAAATTACAAAAACTATTAATAAAAATTGTGGATCACACAAATGCTTGTCCTTTGCGGTGTTCGAATTTTCTTTGATTTAAAAGTAAAGTAAAAAATTTATTTAAAAAACTCGACTGCTCTACTAAAAAACATTAAGATCTGCTAAAACCCGGACTTTTTATAATAATAACTAGCTGTCCCCCGCGACTTAGTTCGCGCGTTTTAGTTTCAACGGTTTTTCATTTTTGCAACATTTTTCATTTATGCTCCGCTCCTATTGGTCGTAGCGTGATGTTATATAGCCTATAGCCTTCCTCAATAAACGGACTATCCAATACAAAAATAATTTTTCAATTCGAACCAGTAGTTCCTGAGATTAGCGCGTTCAAACAAACAAACAAACAAACTCTTCAGCTTTATAATATTAGTATAGATTACTATAGCATTTCTCATTCCAAATTACATTTCGTTTCGACGGGCCTGTTGGTCCAGTGGTTAGTGACCCTGACTGCTAAACCGGAGGTCGTGGGTTCGATTCCCACCCAAGACGAATCTTTGCGTGATGAGCACGATCATTTTTTCTGTGGCTGGGTGTAATTTATCTATAATATGTATGTATTTAGAAATATATAAGTAAGTTTATCAGTTGTCTGGTTACCATAATACAGGCTCTGCCTAGTTTGGGATCAGATGGCCGTGTGTGACTTGTCCCAAGATATTATTATTATTATAAAATTTAAGCGTTCCCATAGGCGTGATTTTATTGCTCGATTTTGATAACGGCAACAGGTAGACGAGGAGGGCATCAATATATGTGTGAACCCAGCCTTAAGTTGTTTGTAATATATTCTTTATCTCGTTGGCTATACCTTATATATTCTATCCGCGTTAATTTGTGGAAAAAACCTACTAGTGAAGCTATTTTAGGTAGGTACACAAACACATCTGCGCGCGTGGTACTTGAACTTTGTTTTTTTGCGGAGTTATTTTAAAAGTATGATTTCTCCTGAGATATTTATTGAAATCAAATTATGACGAGGGCAATTTTGATGAAATTTAAATACTTGAATAACGTATTTGACACTTTAGAAAAATATTTTTTCTCGTTTTTGCGAGATTTTTAGGGTACCGTACCTCGAAAGGAAAAAACGGAACCTTTTTAGGATCACTTCTAACCCAACGCAATCTATACTAATATTATAAAGCTGAAGAGTTTGTTTGTTTGTTTGAACGCGCTAATCTCAGGAACTACTGGTTCGTATTGAAAAATTCTTTTTGTATTGGATAGTCCGCTTATTGAGGAAGGCTATAGGCTATATAACATCACGCTACGACCAATAGGAGCGGAGCATAAATGAAAAATGTTGCAAAAATGAAAAACCGTTGAAACTAAAACACGCGAATAAAGTCGCGGGGGACAGCTAGTCAAAAGATACAGCTGTTTATGCCGCAAATTTTTGACACTCGCAAGGGAATCAAAACCTTCACTTCCCGTGAACTCAGAATCTTGACATTTGGTACGAAGCAACGTCTTATAGCACAGATAAGGAAAAATTGCGAAAACCGTAAATTTTTAGGTAGGTACATAATATATTTTTTTTTTTATAATATAAAACTATTTTTTTCTTTTTGCAATAAAAATACGTAATATACGGCGGTCGTGCTATGTATTGCTACTGCTAACTAACTCGAATGCATCTTGGAGAAGCGTTGTTTTATCGTCGGGGTAGGAGAGAGCATGTCTGGGCCGTTTAATTTCAGATGTGACTGAAGGTCGGTAACGCGAGGCTGCTACAATTAGCGGGTTACGGTAGCTTTCCGCGGTGTCGAAAAATTGGATCCCGGCGCGTTTTATGAACTGCTTCATTGTGGGCAGCTTTAAATCAGTGCAGCTGCAAGTTATGAACGTAACCTGGAGCGCCCGTGGCACTACGCACGGAAAGGTTCTGGAGAGTTTGCGATAGACTTGTACGGTCACACTACAAGGTGCAGTGTAGCATTCAATGCTAATACGCGGCGCGCGGATGACGTAACGCAGACAGTGCTTCATGTGACTGACGTCATGGCTCATGCATACACCACAAACCTCGTGTCCTTGAATTGTATCTCAGTCGGGTAAAAATATGCAAATTATTTTTTCATAACGACTAACAATAGCTGCATATTTATACTGATTAATGAATGCATTTCCATGTATATAGATTTTTTTCCTCATTTTATGATAATGTTTTTTTGTTTTGATTAATCACATCAAAACTCATTTGTTGAAAACAAAAATCTAATGACTAAAAAAAATAAGAAACTGCATTCTTTCAAATCGCGCCGATGCGATAGACTTGGACGATCACACTGAGGAGCAGCTATCAGCGCTCACACGCGGTGAGCGGATGACGTCAAGCTCACATCGCGTGTCTTATCTAAATTGGGTTAAAAATACAATTAGGTTATTAGTAGTATGAAAGGATAATAATAATATTATTAATTTAATACCATATTAAAATTAATTCATGAACGAAAGTTATGAGATTTCAGAATTTATGTTTATTTAATGACTCCATGTGGCTCTTGTTCTGTGTTCCTTATATTCTACAGCTTTTTGTAGACATAGCTCAAGGAATCTTTACAACAGAACCGAGAGCAGTAGATTATTTACGCGATCGTTTTATAAGTATAGGTAGCTGTGAGCTCTGGTCGCAAGTAAATCTAAGAGAATATTGCCTGCCATCACAATGATTTCAAGTAAACCTTGACTCCAAAAGAGATGCAAGGAAGTGTGTCTTTTAATCAAGGGTTTTGTATTGGCAGTCGTTTGATGAACTCAAATCACATTTTTTTTATCGCGATGGAACGTAATATAGTAAGGGAGAAACGAAATAATGAATTCAAACGCCAATATAAATTCCGTCGCCGCTTTCCGACGCCAACGACTACCGTTCGGCTTGTCCGAGCGTGATCCCGCAGCGGAGTCAGATCTCCACGCAAGGACTGCGCCGCGAGTTCGACGCGCCTGCATAGAACGGTACTTGTTCCTGTACCCCAACGTCATGAGGTCAAGCACTACCTGCTCAGGCCACGAGCCTGGTACACACCCACAGGAAGCGACGCCGCCACAAACCCAGTAAATAACTATGTAGTTGGTGCCACCTGCCTGGCGCCAGCGTGCGGTGCGATACGAGTGTCTGATACACAAATAGGTGTATGAATTAGATGTTATTGAAGAAAAAAATATTGTCTTTAACTTGGCCGTGGCCACGTTAAAGACAATTTTTTTTTTTCAATTCAATCGTTCAATCAATTTAATAACATCAGATCATGCCTCTGAAAGAGTTTGCTGCCTGTTGTGTACCAGGCTTGTGTTCTGCTGTAGTCTTTTTAATCACGACGTCGGGTACAGGGACAAGTACCGTTCTATGCAGACACTCCGTACTCCCGGAGCAAGCCTTGTGTGGAACTCTGGTAAATTAATCCAAACAAATATTGCCTGCTATCATAATAATTTCAAGTAAAACTTGATTCCAAACAAGGAAATGTGTTCTCTAATGAAACTTGTAAGAAGCCGCTCGGTGCACTTAAACCATGTTTATTTTATTGCGATTTGATATATAGTAAGGGAAAAGCGAAATAATGAATTCAAACGCGAATATAAATGACCAATAGGTTGTTTACGCGATCGTTTTATACGTATAGCTGTGAGCTCTGGTCGCAAGTAAATCTAAGAGTATATTACCTGCCATCACAATGATTTCAAGGAAATGTGTCTTTTACTCAAGGGTTTTGTACTGGCAGCCGTTCGATGAACTCAAATCATATTTGTTTTTTATCGTGATGGAACGTAATATAGTAAGGGAAAAACGAAATCATGAATTCAAACGTCAATATAAATTCCGTCGCCGCTTTCCGACGCGTACGGCTTTTCCGAGCGTGATCCCGCAGCGGAGTCAGATCTGTACGCAAGGACTGCTCCGCGAGTTCGACGCGCCTGCATAGAACGGTACTTGTTCCTGTACCCCAACGTCATGAGGTCAAGCACTACCTGCACAGGCCACGAGCCTGGTACACACCCACAGGGTGCGACGCCGCCTCAAACCCAGTAAATAACTGTGTAGTTGCTGCCACCTGCCTGGCGCCAGCGTGCGGTGTGGTACGAGTGTGTGATACACAAATAGGTGTATGAAGTAGCTGTTATTGAAGAAAAAAATATTGTCTTTAACTTGGCCACGGCCACGTTGAAGACAATATTTTTTTTTCTTCAGTTCAATAGCGTTCCATTGTTCTAATCAGTTCATTTAATGGTTCTGTGTCGGCTTCGCTGCCTGTTGGCCTGTAGCAGGCTTGTGTCCTGCTGCAGTCTTTGTCATCCCGACGTTCGGGTACAGAGACAAGTACCGTTCTCTGTAGGCACTCCCGACTCGCAGAGCTGAATCCGCTGCGGGCTCGCGCTCGGACAGGCCGTACGGTAAGCGCTGTCGTTTGAACGCGGCGACGGAATTTACATTGGTGTTTGAATTCATGTTTTCGTTTTTCCCTTATGCTAAATAAATATCCCATGGTGTTAAAACATATAGATTATTGCACCTAAGCAGACTTGATTATTATAAAGTTAGTGAGAGGATAATCGCGTGTCGCATTAGTATCATCAGCTCATGTGGCCTCCCGGGCGGTCCGCAACATCATCTTCACAGGCTCTTTCCTTAGTAGTAGAGATTGAACTCTACGTTCGATTCCAATGATTCGTATGATGAGTGTCTGAACTCCAATCTCATGAGATTTTATGTTGATGTCTAAAATCTAAGTAAACGCTTAGCTAAAAGTTTACATTACTTCTAAAAGACTAACCAGCAAAACTCAGTTTAACCACTTCCTAAAAAACTGCAGACGGAGTTTACCACTAGAAATACTTATGTACGCGCGTGAGAAGTTATACTTCTTTGGCATCATTAAATTAAATATTTTTATTGATTTCTTAATTTAATAATCACTTTTCATTTTTATCAAAAAAATTTCATTAAATTTATTTAGTTATTTTTATAAATATAACCAATAATTAGTATTTAACATTAATAATTTAATAATATTTAGTGTTAATTATATTAAATAAAAGTATTTTAATTTATATAAATAAATAATACATACGGATAGTTAACCTCAATTATATTGGAGCACTTGAAAAAGTATATAAGCACAATTTTTTTCACTAATATTCACAAATAGTTAGTAATATCAATCAAAATATTCAATTTAAATCACTACTGAATATAATTTATTAGCACATATATAATTCGCACTTGTATGAAACTAAAACACGTGTTGTGAATGTATAAACTAGAAACATGTTGATAAATATTATAAATTTGAAAACAGTGATCAGAGGTGACGAGCGTACCAACATGCGCGACTAATATCGAGGTTCAATTTCCATTTTGTTGGTAGCTTTTTTTTCGAGACTTAATGAGTGGTTAAGCAGACAGCTTCATACTGTTAATTTTGTGTCACAGATGCGCGCGCATCTTATTTCGAGACTTAATGAGCGGTTAAGCAGACAGCTTCATACTGTTAATTTTGTGTCACAGATGCGCGCGCATCTTAAAATTTCACTCTCATCATTTTTTCATAACGCGCCTAAAGAAGTATAACTTCAAAAATTTATAGACGCTTTTTGTTAAAAACGGCATTCACTAGAATCCGGTGAGACTGGAAGCAGATCCCACAAGGTATGGCAAAAGATTCAAGAAATCAAAACCATTGTTATCTCTTATTTTCCTCATTTTATGAATATATAAACATTGTTTAGAATAAATCAGATCAAAAGTTCAAAACTCATTTGTTTAAAATAAAAATGTAATAACTAACAAAATAATAATGAAACTGCATTCTTTCAAATCGCGCCGATGCGATAGACTTGTACGATCACACTGAGGAGCAGCTATCAGCGCTCACACGCGGCGAGCGGATGACGTCATGCACAAACCGCGTGTCCTATCTGAGTCGGGTTAAAAATACAATTAGGTCATTAGTAGTACGAACGGACAATAATAATTTTAATTCATGAACGACAGCTATGAGTACTATGTTTATTTAATGAGTCCAAACCGAGACCAAAGTCGACACCACACCAACCGCACACCGCGCCAATGCTTTGCTTGCATAAAAATATAGAAATGCAGACACAAATAGGCGACTCTTTTTCTGTGTACCATAATATATTCTACAGGTTTTTGTAGACATAGCTCAACGAATCTTTACAACAAAACCGAGAGCAAAAGATTGTATACGCTATCGTTTTATACGTATAGCTGTGAGCTCTGGTCGCAAGTAAATCTAAGAGAATATTGCCTGCCATCACAATAATTTCAAGTAAAACTTGACTCCAACTGAGATGCAAGGAAATGTGTATTTTACTCAAGGGTTTTGTACTGGCAGTCGTTTGATGAACTCAAATCATATTTTTTACTAGCTTTTGCCAGCGACTTCGTCCGCGTTTCCGTCGTTTTTCGTAAAAAAGTAGCATATGTCCTTCCTCATTGTTCAGTGGTTTTGATGTAACAGACAGATTAACTTTCATATTTTAGTAGGGAAATATAATATGTCACGTTATACAAAAATAATCCTTATAGCATGATTCAGTATTCACGCGCGACGGCGCGATGGCTTATTATCGTATTTCATGTATAAGTTTGGTGTTTCTATACCGATTTCTATGATTCTTTTTTTATTGAATAGGTAATAATGTTAACTTTTTTTTTTAATTAGGCATGAGTGAGAGTATTATAAACGTAAGAGTAAACAAATATTAAAATCAGAAAGCTCCGAACTGCTAAGCTATCGGGAGTTACACGTGTTATTGTGAGTCAACCATAAAAGATAGACGTATGCTATTGTGGGATATTTTTTAGATAATTTTATGTAGAACATTTTCGTCATACATGATTTCTATGTAGCTTTAACCATTAAGGCTGCATACGCGACGGAAGCTTAAAAAATGGAGTAACTTCTCCCGTTTTCCCAACATTTCCCTTCACTGCTCTGCTCCTATTGATTGTAGCGTGATGAAGAGTATACTATAACCTGCCCAGAAGTATGAAGAATAATTGTACCAAGTTTCGTTAAAATCCGTCAAGTAGTTTTTGTTTCTATAAGGAACATACAGACAGAAAGACAGACAGACAGACAGACAGACAGACAAAAATTTTACTGATTGCATTTTTGGCATCAGTATCGATCACTATTTACCCCCTGATAGTTATTTTGAAAATATATTTGATGTACAGAATTGACCTCTCTACAGATTTATTATAAGTATAGATATATGATTTGAGTTTTCAATATAGTTTATAGTAGTATAGTATTCAATAGCATTCCATTGTTCAAATCAGTTCATTTACTGGTTCTGTGTTGGCTTCGCTGCCTGTTGGCCTGTAGCAGGCTTAGGCTTTTGTATCAATTCGAGTTAAGGTTCGAATTTTTGGCAGATGATTTGTATATTCATTTTCGATTCGATTGCCATCGCTATGTAGGTACTAAGAAAAAAAGATTCGTTTGATGAGAGTCTACACTCGAATCTCATGAGATTTTATGTTGCTTCGAATCATCGAGTTGATTTGAATCCACGATCTGATTCGAATTCGACAGCTGAATCGAATCCGCGAGGTGATTCGAATCTGCGATTTAATTAAAATCCGCGAGCTGAGGCGAATCTTCCATTGCGTTACTTACTTATAAATGATATACATATTCGTATTGATCCGAATCATCGTATCAATTCGTGTTGCTACAAATCATCATATAGATTCGAAACGTTATGATCATTCGAATCCCAACAAAAATGCTCAGAAATCATAACATTACTATATTCCTAAACAATATGTATTTCTATGGGAGAAATTATGTAAAAAACGTGAAAAATCTTCAACGAATCCGAATCGTGTCGTCGATATATTATTCACGTAATGAAAGATTCGAATCGGCTTGTGGATTCAAATCAGATCGTGAATTCAAATCTAGTGGACCATTCAAATCAACATAAAATATTATGAGAATCGAGTTAAGACCGTCAATCAAGTTATTGGATTCAAACGTGATTCGAGTCCAATCTCTACTACTAGGAACAGAGCCTGTATGGGAAGCTAATTGTTCCAAAAAAAATAGGTAGCGAAACGTCACATAGCAGATGATCCTATATAGAAGGCCACACGCGATTGTCCTCTCAGTAACTTTATAACACTCAATCTCTCTTTATAACAAACAATCAAGTCTGCTTAGGTGCAATAGTCTATATGTTTTAGCACTATGGGATATTTATTTAGCATAAGGGAAAAACGAAATCATGAATTCAAACACCAATGTAAATTCCGTCGCCGCGTTCAAACGACAGCGCTTACCGTACGGCCTGTCCGAGCGCGAGCCCGCAGCGGATTCAGCTCTGCGAGTCGGGAGTGCCTGTAGAGAACGGTACTTGTCTCTGTACCCGAACGTCGGGATGACAAAGACTACAGCAGGACACAAGCCTGCTACAGGCCAACAGGCAGCGACATCAAAACAGAACCAGTAAATGAACTGATTTGATCAAAGAAGTGACCTAATTCAAATCCGTGATCTGATTCGAATCTGCGAGCGGAGTCAAATCTTCCATTGCGCGGGTATCTTGTAGATGACATATAAGTATTGGTTTGAATCTTCGTATGAATTCGTGTTGCTACAAATATTCATATCGATTCGAATCATCATCAGTCAATTAATACGAATCAAGATTCGAATTGTGCCAGATATCGTGATTTGTTTATTAATTTACGATTCGATTGCCGTCGCTACTTAGTAGTAATAAAAAAAAACAATGATTGATAATTCGAATCTCAAGAAAAATGTTCCTAAATCATAACATTACTATACTGCTATAAATATGTATTGTTACGAGACAATCTTAGTTAAAAACGCAACGAACTTGAACGAATCCTAATTGTCTCATCTATTCATATATGACTATACTAAATCTATATCATCTATGACGACAAGTCAACAAAATAAATTAAATGAAATATATTAAATATTGGTATGTAATAATGGAACAATGCACGAATATAACATTCATATATTACAGGAGGATTACTAAAATAACTTGATTAAGTGTAATAATCTTAGTTTTAAGCTAAATACTTAACAATATTCGAAATGTTGTATCTATTTTGTCTAAGTGAGTATCTTATAAATAAGATGATGTAATTATAATATTTTTTGGTAATTTAGCACAAAATAGCCCGCCCAGAGGAGCCTTGATTTGCACAAGTAGATTAGTATTTTGTATAGTTATAGTGGATTAGGTGGGTAAATCGGAATTTGGATGAAAAATAATGACGTAGGAAGGACACTTATCTTTGAGTGAACACTGCTCGATGTGATACTTTAGCTGTACTACAGCTCGTGACCTAGGATTCTGGCTTGCAAAGTTCCCTGGAACTTCGCTTACTGGAAGGCTTCTCTGGTCCAACAACTTGAGCGCTGTGACCGATTTCTTCATCCAATATTGCTGTCTTCTATGGTGTATTCCCCTCATGGGCCACCATGTTATAACCTTAGCTTAGACGATAGCCTTAAAATCGTTATTACAAGTGGAATACGTTAGATCGTTAGAGATTAAAGGTGCCGAGGCGAGTGTGAATTACACTACACAATTTGATGAACACAGCAAAACGCCTATCGAATGCATTATAGCAATGTCTAGTACAACTAGAAGAAGAGTATTTGCGCAGGCGCAATGTCTGTTTAGCAGTGCTGTCTGTATGGTTTCTAGACTATGCATAATTTATTAAACGCAGGTAAAGCTGTTGTTGTGTTGATTGTTAAGAAATTTTGTGCGGCCTATTATATATTATGTTGTCCTTTAAGAAGTGGTATTTAGAAGGGTACGTATCAAATACAAAAATGAACTTTACGTTTGATAAACGAAATCGTTCTTGTTATCAAAACATCCGAGATTTTACAAGCCCAAACCTATTTTATGTGTGATCACTTATTAGGAAGTAGCTGTCCCCCGCGACTTCGTCGGCGTCGTTTTAGTTTTACGAGTTTTTCATGTATTGTGTGGAACACTAATTGTGTTTCTAAAATAAAAGTAGAGTATATTATGCCACATAACGCTAGCTATGTACAGAGTAATCGGGGAACATTCCGACCAATTGAGAATCTTCTTCTTTCTTAAGTCGGTTAAAAATAGTTTTGCTTCTATTTAAATAAAACGATTTCAATTGAAACAAAACTGTGTTTTGAACGGATTTTATTGCAACGTTATTATTAATCTTTATTTGGGATGTTGTATACATTTTTTAAATTCGTTTTTATTAAAACAAAGGGTCTACTAAAATCATTCATCATTTATGAAAATAATTATTAAAAGCTATTAAAATATTAAACTTCCATTCCATCCTTTCGAATCGCGCCGATACGATAAACTTGTATGTTCACACTATTATTGGTCACAGCTGTTATCAGCGCTGACACGTGGCGAGCCGATGACGTAACGCAGACAGAGCGTTCGGTATCACGACTGACGTCATGCACACACCACAATCCGCGTGTCCTTGACTTGCATATGAATCGTGTTGGTAAAATAACAATGTCAGCCATATTAGAATATTAATTTATTAATGCTTGAGCTATAGTTATTATTTTTAATATTTTTTAAGAGTATTTAGTATTTTAATGATGAAACTCTCTGATGATCAATCTTTCATTTCGCGGCTAACTTACCTTATTATGAGTTTTATGCGTTGATAACAAAGATATTCTCGTAAAAAGACATATTTTTAAGAAGAATAGTAATATTATTATTTTTATACATTTTTCTTGTGATTCGAATCATCAATCATTGTTTGTTTTGTACTACTAAGTAGCGGTGGCAATTGAATCAGAACAGAATTTACAAAAAAAAAAAAAACAACATAGTTTCTGACAAAACGAGCATCATCTTTTATTTGAAGACGTTTTTTTGTTTTGATTAATCACATCAAAACTCATTTGTTGAAAACAAAAATCTAATGACTAAAAAATAATAATGAAACTACATTCTTTCAAATCGCGCCGATGTGATAGACTTGTACAGATCACACTGTAAAGCAGCTATCAGCGCTCACACGCGGCGAGCGGATGACGTCATGCTCACACCGCGTGTCTTATCTGAATTGGGTTAAAAATACAATTAGGTTATTAGTATGAAAGGATAATAATAATATTATTAATTTAATACCATATTAAAATTAATTCATGAACGAAAGTTATGAGATTTTAGAATTTATGTTTGTTTAATGACTCCAAACTGACGCCAATGCATTGCATGCATGAAAAATATTGAAATATATAGACACCTATATGTGGCTCTTGTTCTGTGTAAGGTACACACATATTCTACAGCTTTTTGTAGACATAGCTCAACGAATTTTTTAAACAGAACCGAGAGCAATAGTTTGTTTACGCGATCGTTTTATAAGTATAAAGCGCAGGCCACACCGCCAGCTAGCGGGCGGGCGGGCTAGGCGGGTGGGCGAAGCGAACGAAGGAAACTATACAAACTACGCGAAATATTGGCGAGCTAAACTATGGGGTTCACACCGAAAACTACGGACAGACGAGCGACGGGCGGAGCGCGCGGAGCGGGCGAAGCGGGGGGCGCGGATGGGAGAGCGAGAGGTTAGCGTTCTATCTGTCGATTCTATTCGATACTCTATTCGATATTTATTATTCGACGTTCTATTCGTCGATATATGACATATTCATCGTTCACAAACGTAAACACTACACTGCTATTTGAAAGACGAGCGTCGACTAGTCTACTCGAAACGGGGGGGACGGACGAACGAACCGGGCGAACGTCGAGCGGGCTGGCGGGCGAGCTAAGCTAGCCAAGCGCGGGCGCGCTAACGAGGTGAACGAGTAGCTTCGCTGGAATCGTCGGATATTTCGTTAGCTTAGCTCGTTAGGTTAGTCGGTAGCTCGCGGTGTGAACCGAAGTATGTAAAGAGGTGAAACGATGTTCGCCCGCCTAGCCCGCCCGCCCGCTAGCTGGCGGTGTGGCCTGCGCTTAAGTAGCTGAGAGCTCTGGTCGCAAGTAAATCTAAGAAAATTTGCCTGCCATCACAATGATTTCAAGTAAACCTTGACTCCAAACGAGATGCAAGGAAATGTGTCTTTTACTCAAGGGTTATGTACTGGCAGCCGTTTGATGAACTCAAATCATATTTGTTTTTTATCGCGATGGAACGTAATATAGTAAGGGAAAAACGAAATCATGAATTCAAACGCCAATATAAATACCGTCGCCGCTTTCCGACGCCAACGACTACCGTTTGGCTTGTCCGAGCGTGATCCCGCAGCGGAGTCAGATCTCCACGCAAGGACTGCTCCGCGAGTTCGACGCGCCTGCATAGAACGGTACTTGTTCCTGTACCCCAACGTCATGAGGTCAAGCACTACCTGCACAGGCCACGAGCCTGGTACACACCTTCACCCACAGGGAGCGACGCCGCTTCAAACCCAGTAAATAACTATGTAGTTGGTGCCACCTGCCTGGCGCCAGCGTGCGGTGCGATACGAGTGTCTGATACACAAATAGGTGTATTGGTCTAAGATCCCGCTGCAGGATTGGTGTGCTCATCGACTTTTTGTTTAAAACCAAATTTTTATGTTTATTTATAATTAAGAGAATATATATTTACTAGGGTGCCTATCAAAATTTGGCCGCAATTATTTTTAATTAAATTATTTTTAATTGATTTTTGGTAAAAAATTTCGTTTATTTATTTTTTAAATAAAATAACGTCTACATCACGGTAATTAATATGAAGATTCTAAAAAATCACGGTTGCCGTTGCGCACCTGGCCGCACCTCTTTGCAGCCAGGTGTAAACAGGTATGATTTCGATAAATTTATACGTTTATAACCTATTTTCATTAATTATATGTCAAATTGAAGCTAATTTTTTTCTATTAATTATCATATAAAGTTGCCTTATTAAATCTGGCCGCAAATAAGGGTTACTGGCTGATAAAGATAATAAATATTTAAGGTAGAGTGAAAGAGAGTTAGCGCGTAACATCATTTGTCAGACGAGGACAGCGATTGCCGGCTGTGCGACGCTTTTAAGCCATTGCGCATGCGTCGAACGACGTTCGTCGTAATATTTAAGTTTGAATCATTCAAATAATTTGTAATTGGATTATTGCTTCATCAAAATGTTAAAAAAATCACCCTATAAAAAATAAGGAGTTAGACAAATTGCTAACTAGACCGTCGATATATCAAATCAATATTAATTTTTTGTTGCAATTTTTAAATTTGTCATTTTGAAAAAAATTACATATTTTTTGGAGTATTTATTATAAGTCGTCTCTATTACTCCCCGGTGGTTGACAACACTAACGTTCGACGCATGCGCAATGGCTTAAAAGCGTCGCACAGCCGGCAATCGCTGTCCTCGTCTGACAAATGATGTTACGCGCTAACTCTCTTTCACTCTACCTTAAATATTTATTATCTTTAACAGCCAGTAAGTAACCCTTATTTGCGGCCATATTTAATTAAGCAACTTTATATGATAATTAATAGAAAAAAATTAGCTTCAATTTGACATATAATTAATGAAAATAGGTTATAAACGTATAAATTTATCGAAATCATACCTGTTTACACCTGGCTGCAAAGAGGTGCGGCCAGGTGCGCAACGGCAACCGTGATTTTTTAGAATCTTCATATTAATTACCGTGATGTAGACGTTATTTTATTTAAAAAATAAATAAACGAATTTTTTTACCAAAAATCAATTAAAAATAATTTAATTAAAAATAATGGCGGCCAAATTTTGATAGGCAACCTAGTAAATATATATTCTCTTAATTATAAATAAACATAAAAATTTGGTTTTAAACAAAAAGTCGATGAGCACACCAATCCTGCAGCGGGATCTCGTACTATATGAATTAGATGTTATTAAAGAAAAAAATATTGTCTTTAACTTGGCCACGGCCACGTTAAAGACAATATTTTTTTATCTTCAGTTCAATAGCATTCCATTGTTCAAATCAGTTCATTTACTGGTTCTGTGTTGGCTTCGCTGCCTGTTGGCCTGTAGCAGGCTTAGGCTTTTGTATCAATTCGAGTCAAGGTTCGAATTTTTGGCAGATGATTTGTATATTCATTTTCGATTCGATTGCCATCGCTATGTACTAAGAAAAAAAGATTCGTTTGATGAGAGTCTACACTCGAATCTCATGAGATTTTATGTTGCTTCGAATCATCGAGGTTGATTTGAATCCACGGTCTGATTTGAATTCGACAGCTGAATCGAATCCGCGAGCTGATTCAACTCCGCGCGAGGTGATTCGAATCTGCGATTTAATTAAAATCCGCGAGCTGAGGCGAATCTTCCATTGCGTTACTTACTTATAAATGATATACATATTCGTATTGATCCGAATCATCGTATCAATTCGTGTTGCTACAAATCATCATATAGATTCGAAACGTTATGATCATTCGAATCCCAACAAAAATGCTCAGAAATCATAACATTACTATATAAACAATATGTATTTCTATGGGAGAAACTATGTAAAAAACGTGAAAAATCTTCAACGAATCCGAATCGTGTCGTCGATATATTATTCACGTAATGAAAGATTCGAATCGGCTTGTGGATTCAAATCAGATCGTGAATTCAAATCTAGTGGACCATTCAAATCAACATAAAATATTATGAGAATCGAGTTAAGACCGTCATTCAAATTATTGGAGTCAAACGTGATTCGAGTCGAATCTCTACTACTAGGAAAAGAGCCTGCAGCGAAGCTAATGGTACCAAAAAAAATACTATGTAGCCAAACGCCAGAAACGCCACATAGCAGATGATGCTACAAATAAGGCCACACGCGATTGTCCTCTCACTAACTTTATAATAATCAAGTCTGCTTAGGTGCAATAGTCTATATGTTTTAGCACTATGGGATATTTATTTAGCATAAGGGAAAAACGAAATCATGAATTCAAACACCAATGTAAATTCCGTCGCCGCGTTCAAACGACAGCGCTTACCGTACGGCCTGTCCGAGCGCGAGCCCGCAGCGGATTCAGCTCTGCGAGTCGGGAGTGCCTGTAGAGAACGGTACTTGTCTCTGTACCCGAACGTCGGGATGACAAAGACTACAGCAGGACACAAGCCTGCTACAGGCCAACAGGCAGCGACACCAAAACAGAACCAGTAAATGAACTGATTTGATCAAAGAAGTGACCTAATTCAAATCCGTGATCTGATTCGAATCTGCGAGCGGAGTCAAATCTTCCATTGCGCGGGTATCTTGTAGATGACATATTTGTATTGGTTTGAATCTTCGTATGAATTCGTGTTGCTACAAATATTCATATCGATTCGAATCATCATCAGTCAATTAATACGAATCAAAAATATATCTATATATAAAAAATCAATCGAATTGTGCCAGATATCGTGATTTGTTTATTAATTTACGATTCGATAGCCGTCGCTACTTAGTAGTTAAAAAAAACAATGATTGATAATTCGAATCTCAAGAAAAATGTTCCTAAATCATAACATTACTATACTGCTATAAATATGTATTGTTACGAGACAATCTTAGTTAAAAACGCAAAAAACTTGAACGAATCCTAATTGTCTCATCTATTCATATATGACTATACTAAATCTATATCATCTATGACGACAAGTCAACAAAATAAATTAAATGAAAGATATTAAATATTGGTATGTAATAATGGAAAAATGCACGAATATAACATTCATATTATATTACAGGAGGATTACTAAAATAACTTGATTAAGTGTAATAATCTTAGTTTTAAGCTAAATACTTAACAATATTCGAAATGTGCATATGTTTGTTCTAAGTGTGTATCTTATAAATAAGATGATGTAATTATGATATTTTTTGGTAATTTAGCACAAAATAGCCCAGAGGAGCCTTGATTTGCACAAGTAGATTAGTATTTTGTATAGTTATAGTGGATTAGGTGGGTAAATCGGAATTTGGATGAAAAAGAATGACGTAGGAAGGACACTTATCTTTGAGTGAACGCTGCTCGATGTGATACTTTAGCTGTACTGCAGCTCGTGACCTAGGATTCTGGCTTGCAAAGTTCCCTGGAACTTCGCTTACCGGAAGGCTTCTCTTGTCTAACAACTTTATGACCGATTTCTTCATCCAATATTGCTGTCTTCTATGGTGTATTCCCCTCATGGCCACCATGTTATAACCTTAGCTTAGACCTTAAAATCGTAATGACAAATGGAATACGTTAGATCGTTAGAGATTAAAGGTGCCGAGGCGATGCGAATTACACTACACAATTTGATGCACACAGCAAAACGCCTATCGAATGCATTATAGCAATGTCTAGTACAACTAGAAGAAGAGTATTTGCGCAGGCGCAATGTCTGCTTAGCAGTTCTGCTGTCTGTATGGTTTCTAGACTATGCATAATTTGTTAAACGCAGGTAAAGCTGTTGTTGTGTTGATTGTTAAGAAATTTTGTGCGGCCTATTATATATTATGTTGTCCTTTAAGAAGTGGTATTTAGAAGGGTACGTATCAAATACAAAAATGAACTTTACGTTTGATAAACGAAATCGTTCTTGTTATCAAAACATCCGAGATTTTACAAGCCCAAACCTATTTTATGTGTGATCACTTATTAGGAAGTAGCTGTCCCCCGCGACTTCGTCGGCGTCGTTTTAGTTTTACGAGTTTTTCATGTATTGTGTGGAACACTAATTGTGTTTCTAAAATAAAAGTAGAGTATATTATGCCACATAACGCTAGCTATGTACAGAGTAATCGGGGAACATTCCGACCAATTGAGAATCTTCTTCTTTCTTAAGTCGGTTAAAAATAGTTTTGCTTCTATTTAAATAAAACGATTTCAATTGAAACAAAACTGTGTTTTGAACGGATTTTATTGCAACGTTATTATTAATCTTTATTTGGGATGTTGTATACATTTTTTAAATTCGTTTTTATTAAAACAGGGTCTACTAAAATCATTCATCATTTATGAAAATAATTATTAAAAGCTATTAAAATATTAAACTTCCATCCTTTCGAATCGCGCCGATACGATAAACTTGTATGTTCACACTATTAATAGGTCACAACTGTTATCAGCGCTGACACGTGGCGAGCCGATGACGTAACGCAGTTCGGTTACACGACTGACGTCATGCACACACCACAATCCGCGTGTCCTTGACTTGCATATGAATCGTGTTGGTAAATTAACAATGTCAGCCATATTAGAATATTAATTTATTAAAGCTTGAGCGATAGTTATTATTTTTAATATTTTTTAAGAGTATTTAGTATTTTAATGATGAAACTCTCTGATGATCAATATTTCATTTCGCGGCTTACTTACCTTATATATGAGTTAAAGATATTCTCGTAAAAAGACATATTTTTAAGAAGAATAGTAATATTATTATTTTTATACATTTTTCTTGTGATTTGAATCATCAATCACTGTTTGTTTGTACTACTAAGTAGCGGTGGCAAATTGAATCAGAACAGAATTTACAAAAAAAAAATAACTTAGATTCTGACAAATCGAACATCATCTTTTATTTGAAGACGTTTTAAAATAGTTTTGTTGTAAATAAATAGTTAAATTAAAACAAAACTGTGTTTTGAATGAATTTTAATGCAATTTTTTTTATTATCTTTATTTACGATATTTTATAAATTTGTAAAATTCGCTTTTAATATAATAGGGCTATACTTAAATCATTTATCATTACAGAAAATAATTATTAAAAACTAAAAATATTAAACTTCCATCCTTCCAAATCGCCCCGATACGATAGACTTCTACGTTCACATAAGTGGCAGAAGAATAAATTCGTGTTCTTTTGCTGTAGGTCAAATACGCTATATACTAACATAAAAACAAGCAAATCTGAGATATTGTACGTTATTACAATATTTTACAATTTCTTACGATACTTAATAAAGTCACAATATTATATTAGTTTTAAGTAAAGCTTGACTCTCCAAGCGAGATGCGATGAGCATGTGTCCTTCGATCAAGTGTGCTAGGAGCCGCTCTGTGCACTGAAACCATATTTTTAAGTAAGAGTAAGGTAAAAATTAAATCATGAATCCAAATGCCCAAATAAATACCGTCGCTGCATTAAAAAGACAACGACTACCGTACGGATTGTCAGAACGCGATCCAGTGGAGTTGAAACTTTACGCAAGGCCTCCTCCGCGAGTAAGGAGTATCTTCATAGAACGGTACTTGTGTCTGTACCCGAACGTCGTGATGGAAACCTTTTACAGGATACGAACCTGGTACACACCAAAAGGCCAGTGATACCGACGAAAAACCAGAAAATGAACTGATTTGAATTTTGAAATGAAATGCTAACAAATTATGCCAATGTGGTTCAACGAAAAGTTTTTGCCGATTCACTATTCCTCGTGAATCAGGCTTACATAATATAGTCAAAGATTTATTTTACCCGACTGGTAGTTCCAGAGATTACCGCGTTTAAACAAACGAAAAACTTTTTTGCTTTATAATTTTTTTTTTTTTACTATATTAATACACGAACGATCTCATGATGTACATAAACAAATATTCTATTTATCTAAACTTAAATAAAACAGTCATCGACAACTTGCTTTTGCCGGTCGTTAGAAATATTTATGTTTTGATTATTTTTTTAAGATGCTTTCATTTACTCTCGTTTTTCATAATCTACACAATTATATTTCTTAAGGAGTTAACGTGCGTCGGAGCTGACACACATCTTTTTTTTTTCATTTTCTTTTTTGTTAAATTTGTAAAATGCGTTTTTATTAAAACAGGCTTTAACGAAAACTCCATTCATCATTATAGAAAATAATTATTGACATTTTAGTATAAAAATTTAAAAAATATTAAACTCGCTTTCTTTCGCGCCGATACGATAGACTTGTATGTTTACACTATAAAAAAAGTAATGTGTTCTTGACTTTCGGGATAAAAACCAAACAAATTAGGTTTTTGTTAACGACAAACAAAAATGTATACATTAATAAATTAATGCATGAACGGTACTTATATTATTTTTGTAGAACAAAAAGTATTTTAATGATAAAAAAACTAATGTGTACAAAAACTAATATTCTATACTCTATAGTCTATACTAAGCTATAGAAATAAACAAAATTTAAGGGTCAGTTTGTAATATAAACAACCGCCATTCATATAAATGTATATACGGCACATATACCAAAATACAATTTTTTACAATTTTTATCTGTACGTCTGTCTGTTTGTTCTGGCTAATCTCTGGAATGGCTGGACCGATTTCAAAGTCTAGTCGCTTGGCTTAGCTAATTGGCCAATCACAGTGTTTTAAATCTCCACACTGATGCGGAGTGGAGATTTCGAGCACTGCATATCCAGTTGCAGTCGACGTCGTGATATAGCTTAAATTAATTTTGACACCATGTTTTCAGTATGAACCGCGGTGCACTGCTGAAGCTGGCCGCGTACGTGTCACTGCCGGGAGTGTTCCGCTGGTGGCACCGCTCCCGCTGCCGGGGCTCGCTGGCGCCGCTGCTGGCTGTGATGAGGGAGTACCTCGCGCTCGCGAGGCGGACCGCCGCCTGTCTCAAGGAGTATGCCGCGCTCCATGCACAGATGTAAGTATCTTCAAGGGTTACAGGACTTTCTGGGCCGAATAGTCAATCAGTTTTAAGTCACCGCTAAGTCTCGTGCTGTCTCTGTAACTGTTCGGTAGGTAGTAGCGACACCGTGCATCCCAAACCGCAGTTACTTTTTGTATATCATTCCCAAATGTAACTCAGCAACATCCGACAGCAAAAAGTTATTTATTGTTAATATGTGTTGCCGTGTTAGTATAAGTCAAGCAACGTTACTCTACAATCGATACATTGTTAGATAATTTTACCTGTACAATGCAACAAAAAATAGCATCTGTCTGTGGCGACCGCGGGGTGCGAAAGTTATTCTTTATTATATTTTGTTAATTTATGTTGTTGGCGGTATGGACGCGTAAGTAACAATCAGAGCCACATAAGTTACAGATAGTTACCTAATGCTACCGTGTTGCATTTTGTTGCTCCACAAAAGTTAACTGCGGTGTGGATGCACGGACAGATGGACGTTTAAGATCGTCTTAAAGTTAAATATTCGGGGATCCCTGCTTTTATTCATCCCTACTCTTCGTAGCAGCCTTATCTCAAAGTAAGACTGGCTGGTGGTCAGAATTGTAATGACTTTACGACTGTCTTAGATCAACGTAGTACAGTCGGGACCAACGGCTTAACGTGGTTTTTTTAGGTGTTGATATGTTTACGAATTGTCACCGATCCACGGACCAACAACGGTGAGCGCGACTTAACCTGTATTATCGTTCAAACTGTGCGGCTTACACTCTGACACGAGTTCGTCTTTATGATATATTTTAGTATTATACTAGCTGATGCCCGCGGCTTCGCCCACGTGGATATCGGGTGTCGCGACCAAAATTAATCATGAAATTTTGATCCTGTTTCCGCAACCCATGTATAACTATTCCAGAGATAAAACGCCTTTGTCTTATTCCAGTTAATCTATATCAAAATACCAAATTTTAGCCAACAATTACATTGGTACTTAGATTGATATAATTTGGTCACACTTTGACTTGTGTCAACTTACATAACTTTACGTACGTTTACGTATAAGATCCGTTCATCCGTTAGAGCCTGTTGCATCAAGCGAAGCGAGGCGCTTGAATTTTATTCTCGTGTCCGTATTTTTTTTGCGAGTGCAAAATAATGTAATATGAAATGCTAACTTATTTAAAATTATAAGGATTAATACCGTATTTGTGTAAATAGCTTCTTAATTCCCGCTTTATAATTGTTCATTTTTTAAAGTATAAGAATGGATATAGTATGTTATCCTTAAGACATAGACATATACTATCGCGGACTTTTTTGTAGACCTTTTTAAGGTGTACAATAATGTAGTACATTATTTTGATCTATCTCGTAGGGTTCAGCCAGCGTTTGCAATGTAAGCGCAAAAAAATATGTTTATTTACGACTTCCATTAAAAACCTCTAAAATTATCAGTGTTTCTCTACTATATTATGCATGTATTATACATATAAATCTTCCTCTTGAATCACACTATCTATTAAAAAAAACTGCATCAAAATCCGTTGCGTAGTTTTAAAGGTCTAAGCATACATAGGGACAGACAGACAGACAGCGGGAAGCGACTTTGTTTTATACTATTTAGTGATTGATTGCATATTAAATGCAAACGTCTTGTGTTTCGCAGTGGGTCCCTGAGCTCCGTGATAGAGTCGACCCGCGTGCTGCTCTGCCGGCAACAGAGCGAGCTGTCGGTGTTGCTCTCGAGAGCATCGTCAGCGTTACTCGGCAACGCGCCGTGGCTGAGGGCGGACGTGGCCTGGGAGGCCGTGCAGTCGCAGAATACCGACAATCTTATGGTAAGTTCTGTAATAATATCTTGGGACAACTCACACACGGCCATCTGATCCCAAACTAGGCAGAGCCTGCATTATGGCAACCAGACAACGGATAAACATACTTATATATTGAAATACATATTATAGATAAATTACACCCAGACAAAACAAATGATCATGCTCATCACACAAAGATTTGTCCCGGGTGGGAATCGAACTGACGACCTCCGGTTTAGCATTCAGGATTACTAACCGCTAGACCAACAGGCCAGTCAAAGTTGTTACTCATATTTATGTTTCATAACCTCACTTGTGAGAAAAGCGTTGTTAACTTACTTTAAAAAGGAGTAGGTTATCAATTCGACTGTATGTTTTTTTAGTATGTTTGTTACGCGATATATATTATATTGAATTAATTCGTTTTTAACGCGATAACCAACACCCACGCGGACTAGACAGCCAGTACCTTTGTAAAATTGACTGTTTAAAAATTATCCCCATAGTATTTTTTTTGGATTAGTCAAATTTTTATTAGCTAATTAGTTACCACGTCATCATCCAAAAATTCTCTCAAATTCTACATTAAAATTCTTTTTTTTTTTCAGAAAATCCACCACGCGTTTCTTGTCGTACAATCAACATTGCTTAAGCACATAGCTATGGCTCACTATGTCCCATCCCTACAAGCTCAGCGAGTCTACAAAAATCACAACGAACGCTTGTTCTGGCTCCACACAGTAGTCATACCACACTTGACACAAGAATTTCAACTCAACTACGAGTCTTTAGAACGAATGTACCGATTACTCAAAAACTCTGGCACCAAAGACACAGACAACAAAAAGTTAGGCACAGCTTTCAGCGATAATTGGATTTATTCAGAAATTCATACAGGCATTGCGAAATCCTGTCTAGAATTGAAACTAGCACTAAATAAATCGAACAGTCTAGACGTTTTTCTCGATTCGTGCGCTATGAATAAGCAGGAAATCGATTTGGGTATCTTAAATCGAGATATCGATGATATTATAGATAGCCTCACTGATTGCTTGAAAACTGTACAGAATTCGCAGTTGAGGTTAAAGAAAATTCAAAATAGGAACGTTACTCATAGGGAGGTGGAAGACAAAGAAGTTATGGTTGAAAGCGTGGGAATTTTGAAAATAGAAGACCGGGAGCCAGAGTGTAAGGATGAAGTTTTTTATTTATTGAAAACTGATGACGATGATGAACGTATTCAGCCAGCAGATGTCACTACAGCGCCGGGTAAAAAAGAAAAAGACGCAACGAAAGTAGTAATGTGTGAATTAAAAAGGAAGTTGGGGAAAAGAGAGGACGTTATGAGGGAAAGAGAGAGACAAGCTCTAGCTAAAACTATGCCAGAGTTGAAAGACCTCCCAGAATTTCCTAGACAGATCAATCTTGAAGAGTTCGTAGAGAAAAAAGGTTACATATGTAAATTAAGAAAAAATGTTCCTAAGAAAACTAACTTTAGTCATAGAACTAAAAAAGTAAGACCCAAAAATAAGAAATATACTCTTAAAACAGCTAAATATCGTCACGAAAAAGATATTAGTGGCGAAGTCTTAGAAGCTAATGCAAAACTTAACGTGAAAAGTAAACTATTAACTGTAAATCCGAATAATAAATATTACATCACAAGATGGTGTAAACATGTACAGGCAACAAAAAACGAGATAGATTCCAGCGGCTTGTCAGAAGGACTAAGCGACGTCGAAGCCGGTACAGTCAACGAAACAATCAACGAAACTTCGAACAACGAAATACGGTTTACAAAAAAAGATCTCGAATTAACCCCCTCAACATCAGAAAGCGATTTGGAATTTCTAAAAGAAAAACAAATGGCATTATTAAAGGATGCCCGTCGTCATCGCGCGGTTAGAAAGAAAAATCATCCGTACCATAGACAGGCTAAAGCGGCCATAGACGATGTAGACGAGAGAGACAATGTAGATGAGAGCGACAATGTTGACGAGGGTTTGAAGCCCATGAAGTATTCATTCGGTACGGGATTGGCTATGGCGTCGGTTCTGCAGATAAATAGGAAGATCCCTAATTATATAGCTGATGAAGAAGTATTTGTTGGCGATGGAGAAGTTTCCACTGATAGTGGGAATGATGAAGATGCATAAAACCTTTCAAAATAGTTTTGCGGCTGCGGCCACTGTGGTACACGTGGTGCACGATGTCCACGCCCACGTTAGCTGCATGTGCCCGCTTCTCAGCCCACGAGGGTTGACGTTTCCAACACTAATGAAATTCGTAGCCACCCACGGCCACGGCATACACGGATGACGTCACGAACACATGTATGCACTGACCCACGCAGTTCAACGTACGCGGTGCACGGAGATGTATGTACCAAGCATCGGGTTGAGGATAAAACGTAGCCGTTTAAATTTAATAATTTGTGACCCAATGGACCCAAACAGCTAACGTGCATAGTATCTGAGTGCATATCCTACAAGCGTGTGTGGCGCGGGCAGCGTTGACCTGCGTGGGTGACATATAGTCCATTGAAAAGTTACATTTGGGGTTACATTTGCTAGAGGACGCAATTTGTTTATTTGTTCGTTAGATAAACCATAAAAACCATTTGAACCCCTTTTCCAAGATGGCGGCTTTGAGACTAGGCATACAACCCTACAAAGTTGAATTTAACTTTAAACTAAACCCCTTGATACTTAAAAAAATAATAATTACGTCCTCTGATTAATGCACGCTAAGGCCAAAAAATGTAACATTTACATTAGGTAATATCTGATAGGTACACGTGTGTACTAATTATGTAATTTCATGCGTATCGTGTTCGTGGCTTACAGTGTATGTTCCCAGTACCATTTTTTATTTAAAGCGAAGCTTGACACACGTGTGTAGCCTCTCCGTTCGCCGCAGTGGAGCAGCGGCCTTATATATCATTGCCCCCCAAACCAAGTGACATATCTACACGCGTAAACGCTTATCGAATCGCTCAAATATATGGACGTAACAAGAAGCCACGTGACCTTAGAGTAAAAATAAGTAAACTATAGAGTACCAGTCTATCAGAGTATGAACTTTGACCACCAGTATGAACAAGTTAAATAAGTGACAAAACAAGCAAAGCAAACAAACAGCGCCGTTTTATTAAAACTTCCCAAAACCTAATATGGGCAATATTAGGTTTTGCTTTGCTTGTTTTGTCACTTATTTAACTTGTTCATTCATATATAATATAATATCTTGGGACATCTCACACACGGTCATCTGATACCAAACTAGGCAGAGCCTGTGCTATGGCAACCAGACAACTGATAAACATGCTTATATATTTCTAAATACATACATATTATAGATAAATTACACCCAATCACAGAACAAATGATCGTGCTCATCACACAAAGATTTGTCCTGGGTGGGAATCGAACCCACGACCTCCGGTTTAGCAGTTAGAGGCACTAACCACTAGACCAACAGGCCCGTCAAAATATAGTCGTAATAATGTCGGAACCGTCGATATTTTCGCATAAGCGCCTGTCGTAGCACGGAAAATCACCTAAATCAGTAAACAAAGATAATACTTACAGCAAATAATTTGCTTACGCTCGGCACAACGGGCTAATAGCGATGAGCGCTCTATGCTTGCTTATGTATACTCTATGCACGTGACATATCGAAATGAAATGTCATTTTCATACATTTAATCTCATTTAACGATTTCTATCATCGAACAATTGTAGAAATGGCACTTGGCTACAGGGACTGGACGCCTAAGAAGGTCATCGATGACAAGTAAAGGTAGAAAGCAAACGCAAAACAAATCTATAAAAATACGCGTAAATAAATTATTCATATTATAAAATCGTTGGTTGCCTGTAAAGTCGGTATACGGGCGAAAGTTTTACGTGACAACGACTGTCAATGTCAATGTCTGTCTCTCTCGCTCTTAGGCGGGCTAACCATGCGACGCGTGCCTCTCACTCGCTCTCATTGTGAGCGCATAATGTGAGCGGAGCGTTACCCAGTTTCTTGAAGTGTCACCCGGCAAACCAATTTATAAGACGTTGTCACGTCAAAACAAAGTCTGTATGTCTGAACGCGATAAACTCAAAAATTACTAAACGGATTTTCATGTGGTTTTAAGAAAAGGATAGAGTTGTTCAAGAGGAAGGTTAGTGTGTATAATTCATTAATATCTTGTCTAGCCGCTAGATTTAAATGAAAAATGCATAATTAATAAAGCAAAAGTTTAGATTTTATTGTTGGTGCTGCTTATTCCCTTGAAGCAATTAATATAGTTTTCGGTAAATAACTTGAAATATATCGTAGAGTTGATTAAGTAAAGGTGAGGAACATTAACCCCTTCGCACACGGCATCGTAGCGTAAGCGTATCTTTATCCGCGCGTACGCGAGCATGAACATGTTCAGACAAGTCCGCATACGAAGCGGTGTTGCAGCGAATCGTAGGTGTTGATTTTCATTACGATAGCCGTAGCGTACTGGCTTAAAAAGTTAACTTTTCATTATTTTCCTTATAAAACACCTGAATTTAACTGAATTTTAATTTAATTTTTAATAATTAAATAAATGTGGACAACATCACATACATTGCTCTGAACCCAAAGTAAGTAGCTAAAGCACTTGTGTTATGGAATTCAGAGAAAACGAAGGTACCACAAACACCCAGACCCGAGACAATGAAGAAAAGGGGTTTTCTACATTTACCCGGCCGGGGATCGAACCCGGGACCTCAGAGCTGAGCTGGCGACACCTTGAAAACCGGTGTGTACGCCACTCGACCACGGAGGTCGTCAACTTTCAATATTACCTACTGAAAAAATAATTGAATTCGTCAAACTGGTCAAACAATCTCTTCCTGTAATTATTTCCAATGTATGGATGGATCCAATAAGATAAAATCCTATTCGTCTGAAGAGAAAGTAAGATCCACAACATCCAAAATGTCTGGTGCCGTTGACGCCATGATTATAACTGATATCCAAAACGATACGACTCGTTTAGCGCTTACGACCCGTGTGCAAAGGGCCGAGTCCCGCTTGCGTTTGCACCTCTAGTGTGTGTATTTTTGAATTTGCACACCTCTACGTCACATTGTGTTTCAAGTTATTTACTGAAAACAAGACTGTTTTAATCTTTTATCTAATATGTAAAAGTTTAATTGAAATAAGAAAAGTATTTAATTAATTATATTGTTGCATTTCTATAGAACAAACTTAGATAAGTCTTCTAAAAAACTGTGATCAAATGTAAATTCAATTAATAATGTATTTATAATGTGTGAATAAATAATTATAATTTGCTTATTAAGAATCACTGTTTTTTTCCCGATGTTGTTTGACATTAAAATTAAATTTTAAATTGGCGTTTTTTTTTTTTGACCACACAGTTTTTACTTGAATTGGGTAAGCCATAAATTACGTCAAAAAATATATTTTTTTTATAACCCCATTGGCTTAGTTGATAAGAATCTCGACGGCTATTAGAAACTGCTTAGCAGATTCTAAATTATTTTTTTCTTTAGATAAATTGAATTTAGAATCTGTTAAACCGTTGATATACATCGTTGCGATTTTTATTAATATAGCCGCATGAGATTTCCATGTCATCGAATTAGTAATATCTTATAATATCTTGGGAAAACTCACACACGGCCATCTGATCCCAAACTAGGCAGAGCCTGTATTATGGTAACCAGACAACTGATAAACATACTTATATATTTCTAAATACATACATATTATAGATAAATTACATCCAGACACAGAACAAATGATCGTGCTCATCACCCAAAGACATTCTGTCCTGGGTGGGAATCGAACCCACGACTGCCGGTTTGGCAGTCAGAGTCGCTAACAGCTAGACCAACAGGCTAGTCAGTACAAGTGTAATAATGATTAATTTTAAATAGGTTATAATATAATTAGACTTATTTCAATAATGCTAAGTACTCTTTTTGTATAACATAATAATTAGTATCTTTAAAGAGATCATTATAATTACGTATTTAATTATTGTAATACTAAGTATAGTGATATTGTTTGTGTCCCGGGAGAAAACGATAATTATATGAATCATCCTATTACTAGAGGTCATGAGTGAATACTTTCCGGTCTGCGTGCAAAGCGGTGGAAGTGAATTCTAGATTGGGTAATACCCCCAATTTGGGTATTTGACTACTATCGAATTATTTATTTATTACAAATATTTCTAATAATAGTATTAAATTGAATCAGAACTGCGAAATAACACGAATACTAAAGTTATAAGCTTTTAAAGTTAGTAGATGACGCATGTTCTATCACTTTTTCGCAAAACGACGATTTGTACGGGCAGCTCCAGTTCAGTATGGAGAATTACCAAGTGACGTCACCTGATGGTATAGCTCTCTCTGTCTAATTTGCAATATTAAAATGCTTGTAACTACATAGTTCAATATAAAAGTGATTAATCTGCCGTTTTTTACAACTCGACATGGTTTGTAATATTTTTTTTTAAATGAAAAAAAAAATGTCCAATACTCCATACTGAAACGCAACTTAAGGACGTACTTAAATATCTATTCGTCGCTACTTTACACCTTAAAATGACAGACACAACACGAGATTTAACGGCGACTTATAACTGATTCACGTTTAAATATTCGGCCAATAGTCTATTTAAATCCTTGTGCCAATTGATGTCAAATCTAGATGAAATTTTGCATACTTATAGAAGTTCGGTGACAATACAATATTATGGTACTTTCAAGCTGGTCTGATGGGTCCGGAAGGTGGCCATAGAAACTCCGTAACGAAGCGACGCAATCTCATCGTGTTTAGGCTTGTTTGATTTGTCTTCACTAGTACTGTGATACTAGCTGATTGAAAAGCTTGTGTGTAAAAATACGTTTTTAAAAAAGTCTTACTTATGCTATGATTTGATGTACGCAGCATGTCGCGCATTGGTAGTGGCGTGCTGAACTTATATCTCGCGCCTTTTGGTGAAATTTTCAATTCAGTCATACTTCCATACTGATAGTAAGTATAAATCCGAAAATAATGATTGTCTGTCGGTTACACTTTCATCCTTTCATGGCTAAACCACGTTACTGATATTGATGAAATTTGGTATAAGTAGATTTAGTTTGAACTCTAAGAAAGAACATAGGCTACTTTTTGTCTCGATAACCGACATCCGCGCGGGCGGAGCCGCGGGAAAAAGATAGTTAAATATACAGTTAATTGCCAATCATCTATACTATCTATATCCATACTTCAATAGTGTCCATACTAATATTATAAATGCGAAATATCTCTCTGTCGGTATGTCTGTTAGGCTTTCACGGCTAAACCGCTAAACCGATTTGAATGAAACTTGGTATGAGGCAAGCTTCGATCCTAACAACACACATGCGCGATGCGTGACCAGCGTGACACACACGCGGGCGGAGCCGCGGGCCATACTAACTAGCAAACTCATAGTTACTGAAATACATTTATAGGTACCTACACAGGAAGTAAGTTTATTGAGCAAGGGTTATTGATTTATGAATATTACAACTAAGTAATAAAAAAATCCTATTTCTTTCATGGTTAACACTTTATATTTATTTACGTGAGTAAGAAATATAATAAGTTAAAATTTCAATAATTCTTGACAAATTTTGTATCTTCGAAGGGATGTAGGTAGACATAAATATTCTTGAGCTACCTACGTAAGACAAACACGATAAAAATATATTAGGAATAAGAGCATCAATGATATTTAATAAATTATTGATGTTCCTATGTTTAAATGGCCCTATAGGCTAAACTTTTAATATGTAAGTACACAGTTAAGCCGCTATGCAGTTAGTGCGTGGAATGATTAATTAATTGTATTTTAATGAAGACAGCTAATGCATATCTATATCAGTTTGCTGTGTGTTTCCTGACAACATGGACTGCACAAAATACATCACGTAAGTTATTCAATATTTTCCTTATATTTAATAAATTATTTAATAATAGGAAACAATTTTAAAGCACACCAAATCTAAAAAGTACCGTTTGACATTTCATTTTACTCAACTTAACTTTTAAAGTTTCAATAATCTTTTCCGTAAAATCATAGAATTATTATTATTAAGCTATTTTTGTTTTAAAATTCAAAAACTTCGAACAAAGCGAGATATTAATTAAAACCAAAATAAACAATTGTCAAACGGTACATACTTCTTGGTGGATTGTAATTAAACAAGTGTAGCTACTACCCACTTTGTCTCTGCCTAGTACATTAAAAATACTGCTAATAATATCGTTCGCCGTTTCTTCTTTCTATATCTTTACTAGTAGATGTTTAGAACTGTCTGATTTTCAAAGCAAAATGTATGATCTTTTTGACGGACTTCCTTTATAAATTTCCAACCCCTATTTACCGTTTTAGAGGGTAGATCTAAAAAAAACTCTGATATCTGTGTCTATTTATTTCTTACCAGAAGCTTGTATATGAAATTTCAAGCCTGTATCTTTGAAAATGACGGATTTCCATACAAACTTTAAAACCCTTTTTCACCTCTTTAAAGGTTGAATTTCGAAAAATCCTTTCTTATCGGATGCCTACGTCATACAAAGAACACACCCTCCAAGTTTCAGTTCTCTACGATCAGCGGCTTAGGCTATGCGTTGATCCGTCAGTCATTCAGGATCAGGACAAAGCATTTTATATACTTATATATAGATAAATTAACGACAGCTATCTACAAATCTACACGTTTCACATGTTTTGGTATTTATTACAAATGGAAAATAATATAAGTAGGTAGGTACATACATAGGTTGACTTAAGTTCATAATATTCGGTTGCAGGTAACTCTGCAGTCTGTAGATACCCCAATGTTTAAAACAAATACCTACTCAGCCATTTTTTATATAATATATAACTTAAGAATACCTACCGTTCTTCTTCAGTGTTTAACCCACATGTACCCAAGCGGCGACCGGTCACCGCGCATGACGTCACAGCAAAATCTCAGTCAAACCTCGAGCGGCGACCGCTCGCCGCACTGCCTCCACTTAATTTGAACCCTTTTTTTGTGTTTAGTCTACTTATGTATGAAGAAGATCTATAACCTCTAGTTCAACGAGGTACAACTCAGAATCAATTGGTTAAAAATGACTTCGTCTAAATACTATTGTATGTAGCCAATTTTTATACTAAAAATAATTATTTTCAGTGAACTTATAATTCTCTTCCTATCCTGCGTGTTGATGTCCAACCAAATGCTGGCAGGTGAAGTGACCGAGTGTCCACTAGTCGACATTAGCAACACTACGAACTCTGCCACTGGTACGTATTAGAAACTTCATCATCTATTGTTACCCAACTGCGGCGAAGCCAAAAAAGGAGGGTTATGTTTTTGACCTGTATGTATGTATGTCCGTTTCTATGCCCGATTGTAGGTACTCAACGATTTAACCGATTTGAATAAATGATACGTCATTAGATTCGTCTTCATCATTAGAATCTTATTTAAACTTTATTTTTCTTACATATGCATGGTGTGACAATTCCATACATCATCAATAACTAAAATAGAAGTGTCTGTTTATGTCAAAATTCTTAATAGTGTTTTTTTAAGCTGTTATTTGCCTAATAATGCCTGAAATCCAGTAAAAAAACCTGTCTGTCTGTTTGTTTTACCTAATTTTCAAAACGGCTGGACTTATTTTGATAAGATTTTATTATATAAGGACTCTCTATATAGGTACACGACGAAAATATAAGGGTTTTATAAAAAAGACTTCATGAAATTAAGGACAAATTCCGATTCTATTAGAATTATGGAATCAGGAGTTAGTTTTAAATAATATTTCCCTTTTCAGTTCACAACATAACGCGGTCCGCGACGTGTAAGACTGGCAGAGGTCTGGCCGGCTGTTGTGTGGAGAGGATGTACTGTGAATACAACACTTCAAACATCGATCTCACCCTTGTCGGCCCGCCGGGGTTCCGTATGTAAGTATTACCAGACTCGAACTATGGGAAAACAGTAGTTAACCAAAACATACCTTTTTTTTTTTTTTTGTTTGGGCGGGGGAATCCTCATGGTCACCCGCTCACTCGGGGGAGCGAACGGGTAGTGTCAGACTCTTACTGACTAAACCTGAACCGCCGTGTTACGTCATCCGCGTTTCGTGTTGGTGCGTGGTAATGCATTGCAATTCGTCACGCACAACCAAAACATACCTACCAACCATCCCAATAGCCGAAAAACTTCCCCCTGGCCACAGCTTACCAGACTTGTACCTCGAAGTTAAAAGTTGCTAAAATGATAATTTGGGATTCAAAAATGGGTTTGGGACTTAAAAAGATACACGATTTCATTGAAATGGATTCGTGCTAGTGTCTTCTGAGCAAGATATAGGTCCAGATAGCCGAGTGGTATAGGTCACCACGCCAATAGCCACTGTGCGCGACGTGCTGCGGGTTCGATCTCCGCATGGGACAAGCATTTGTGTGATCCACAAATACTTGTTTCAAGTTTTTTTTAAGCATAGTCCTGATTACCTTAGTTTTATTATTAGGTCAATAATACTTAGCGAAGTCCGTCAGTAGATGTCAGTCGTTTAGACGTATCTACAGAGGGAAAGATATCTTCGTGTCTCTGAAAGAAAGGAAGAAACGTTGGGTATCGTAAGAAAATACCAAGTTTTTGTTACATACAGTTTTATATTCCTCCTTCTCACTCTAACACTTACAAAATATGTCAGTCCTGCTCACATAATGACCGAATACTTCAACCTTACCCCGGTCACTCGCATGCGCGCAAACATTCGACAAAGGTTCGCGCGCTTTGATGTCTGTTAGAAAACCGACACAGCTTGGAAATGAAATCATTTGCAAATGTCGTCCTACACTTGTGGGTTTGCGTATTCGTGCGAATATGAGTGACCGCCATTATAATATACGTAGACAACCATAAACTGCGCGCATCTCTAGTAAGCAAGCTATTGTCGGCTCTGTCTTACTCACTGTTCATAATATACTTGCATCTCACAAAAACTATCTTTTATCTCTTTTTAGACGAGCCAAGTCGTATAGTACATTTTTGTACTTACAATGTTGCCATATTTTGCAAAAAATACAGGTTTATTTATGAGGTTAGATTTATTACATTTACCTACTGTTAAATTTTTTAAATGATCATATTTTAGTATTAAATATGATCATTTCATATTAAATTTTAAGAATATTGTGTCTATTTGTAGGTATATTATTAAAAATAACAAATTTATTAATTTTGGTTATATTTTATTAAGTGATATTATTTAATTTTTTTTGACACAACCTTCTATCTGGTCTGCTAGCTAGGTCATAGTTTTATAATCTTAACTTTTCATGCAAAGTAGTTTATTCAATTTTTATGTAAGGAGGTACTAATCTATAAATTTCTATACAATATTTTCATGCATCAATGAACTTAAATTCATACAATCAAATCATAATATCTCTTCATTCGATGCACAAGTATGCGCGAATCTGTTGCGAGCTAACTGATCAACAGAACATATTTTTTTACAATTCATACACTGCCAATCCGGTTCGTTCTGATGACAGCTAATAAAGTGTGCCTGTACAGCTTCGCTAATCTTTATATTAGACTCACTAAACTTGACCAAACACATCGTACACTCCATCCTAAACCAAGACATAGAAGGCTTCTCAATACAGATACGAGGCATTTTTCCTAAACATATTTGATACATCGGTGACAACGTTTCCTCCAATTGCAAGTCATATCTCTCATCGTTACTATCCGTGTTCTCAACAAACAAATGTCTGACATATTTGTATTTGTTCATGTACTTCCTATACGGGTTGTGTATTTGCAGTGAACGAGGAAAATCTTCTAAATCTGGAATTATAGCATTGAACACTGAAAGCGCAACTTCAAATAACGAATCGTCCTCAGCCTTACACTGCTCTAAAATGTCGGATATGATTTTTAAAATGAGATTTTTATTGAAATGTGTAGGTTTTGATTTTGGCCGCATTTGCAGGGCAGTGTTCAATGATATATTTTGTGCAGTGTTTTCGTTGCGGGCTTTATTAACTAATACATGCTTTAAGTTATATAGAATTTCTCTACTCATTGAGAGACATGGTGCGTTAATCGTTATTTTTATAGGCAGAAAACTGACAATTAGATCAAATGGTAGTGTTCTTAGTGAGATACGTTTAGGTTCTTCTGGGCTCATATTAAAAACTGTATTGTTAAGGTCTAGTCTAGGTTTCCTATAGAATAAGTTGTTCAGTTGTTGTCTTGTGCACAGTATCTCCATGACAACGTCAGACTCTATAGTATCCTCAGCTTTCTTCTCTGAAGTTATACTTTTTAATGCTTCTTTCGCTAAAGGTTTTGCTGCTTCAAGCATAACACCAAGATATTCTTTCAAATTCTTGTATTTATGGTCAAGAACTTTTGATACGGCTTCAAAATCATTTATATTATTTAGTTTGGTTGACATGCGTTCCAATTCCTCCCATTGCGGCCAGTCTTTTAAATATTTCTTTATGATTTTGATGTATATGTCGACTTCTAGTTCATGCTTTGTGTTCACATCTATGTTAAATTCTCTCTGAAGGATGTCTATGATCTGTGCGTTCGTCATGACAGTGTTTTGTTTGTTGCGGATGAGACACCGCAGTAAAAGCATGATGGGGCGTTCTGAAATTTAAAAAGTGTGTATGTTACTAAAAGGCCATATTTATTTGTACACAGATATATAGGTCATTGTTATTATTAGTATAGCTGTGTATTGTTAGTAGATTAAGGTTGCGTTTCCATCAGAGATGTGCAATGCTGCCTTGCTATAGATGTGTTGTGATATCTATCAACTATATTCATTTGTCCACATAGATAGCACTGGTGGAAACGGAATCAACTACAACATATTGACGGGTCTGTTGCTCTAGTGGTCAATGAACCTGACTGCTAAACTGGAGGTCGATTCCCACGCAGGACAAATCTTGGTGTAATGAGCACGATCATTTGTTCTGTATCTGGATGCAATTTATCTATAATATGTATTTATTTTGAAATATATAAGTAAGTTTATCAGTTGTCTGGTTCCCATAATACAGGCTCTGCGTAGTTTGGGATCAGATGGCCGTGTGTGACTTGTCCCAAGATATTATATATTATTATATATAATTTTATATGGAAGAATGCATGCTGTGGATGCGAGCTATAGACGTGTGTGTTGCAAGTGGTGTCGCTATGTGCAGAACAGTGTACCTACAGTAGGCGCAAAGCTCGACCTACGCATATTCCTCATACAGCTACCTTGCGGCGGCGGACTTACTTAATAAGACTTCAGAAAAAATATTTTTATGTATAGCTAATCACATATACCTTTTTTTAATTCAAGAATATTGTTATTAAAAACAACGTGTACTTAGCTAAATAGTTTTGCAAACTTATATAAGTAGAGAAGCCAAAACTGTCTCAAAATGCAAGTTTAGATCTGGTTTTAACTGCTGGTATGTTAGTAAATAATGTTTAGGCCAGAAATTTGATAAACAAAAAAAAAACAACTTTGTTTACTTTGTTAGCGAGTGAAACTTACTTTCGCCGCTGTCTGAATCACCTTCATCGACGCAATCAATATACTCCACGACGTCCGTATCGTTGGACATATCTTCATCCAATAATAAATCTAGAATTTATAACAAGATACAATTATTTCACTTAACTTTTAAACGATACAATAGGAGAAGTCGATGTTGTAATTTTTTAAACTTTCGAAAGCTGTCAGCTTCTTTCTGACACATAGCATAGAACTACAGAGCATAAAATCATTGCGTTTTGTTTTATCTCCATACAGTAAACTTTTGAATAAATAAACGAAATAAGTACTTTTTGTCTTGAAAGCCTAGCTGACGATGGCAAATATTATAAGAAAAAAAGATCTGTATTTAGCATGGTCTTTAAAATACATATGAATGATTGTTTTCAGCTAAACAACAACTATAATATCAGTGATCTTTATTTTCAGGCCTTGCGGATGGAAGGAAGTTTGCTGCCCCTCACATTATATTCTGCCAATCCCACTCTATAATAGTACGCAGAACAGTGCCGAGAACGACTTAAACATGAATGATGATAGTGACTTTTAGAAAATAAATAGAAAATAACTAAATATAAAAACAAAAGTGTTTGTTTATTTGTCACACCAAAATAACAGCTTATTACCTAATCCAAGTTATGCCCGATCAGTTATAACACTGTCGTCAACATTGTTGACTATATGGGTAGGTATAAAAAAAGTTCCAGTCACAGTAGGTATTTATTATTAGATTTTTGACTGTCTATCTGCTTGTTCCGATTAATCCCTGAAACGGCTAGACCGGTTTCGACGGAACTTTTACTGGCAGATAGCTGACATTTAAGAGGATCTCTAATATAAAAAAAAGTGATTTTAACAATTAAAATACATAAATGTCTGAACCAATTCCGATTCAGATATAAAATTAGGTATTATACATAGTATGTTTATCAGTTAAAACAAATAGGTAAATAAAATTTGAGCGTCCATTTGTAAATGTAATATTAAAATAACAGCTTTTAACTATATGAAAGTATGTAAATATTTCACAAGAATTCGCGGCGCGGGTAGCAATAAAATTAATAGTCAAATGAAAACTTTGTAAAATGGCATGTTTTGTGAGTTTCAATTTATTACCATAATTATTCAAGAAATTTAAGAAACAATATTGTAGGTGAGAAAGATTTGGTACTACGTTAACATAAATTAGTACCAATACGTTTTCAAATACGTAGCACTGAATTTGACCATAAATTAATAAAACTTGCAGCTGTTGCAAAATTTAATCAATATTTAAGTACTGTTCATAAGTGTCTCTTTTCGTACACAAAAACATGATTACTAATTGAATTTCAAATTAACAATATAGGTAGTAAAGTATTAAATAAGTCTTATTTGTTTATTTACCTTTTAATGACGCCATCTTGGGAGTTAACCCGTGTCACACGGAGGACACGACCTGTGACCGTTTGACAGCGGTCTAGTACTGTTCTTATCTATCACTCAATTCAATTGTATTCACAGGGTTAACGCATGCGTACTCCGGATGCGCGAAATCAACCAATCATAGCCAATTTTTAAATAGGGCTGGCATTTGCTATGAAACTGATGAAATAAGTACTTTGATTTATAACTTAAGACAAAAAAGCGGGTTATATGTTTGAAGGATGAATCTGTACGTGTGTCTGAGGCATCGTGGCTCCCAAATGAATAGACTGATATTGATTTAGTTGTTTTACCGTTTGGAAAGTGCACAACACTTTCCAAACTGTATCGGGATGATATATGATATTATTTAGGAATATAAGGGTTTACTCACGCACATTCTAAGTCTGAAACTAGTCAGGCAACCTTGAGAATGTACGTGAGTACCGTTATATTTATAAATATTTATAAATACTCCTTATAAAAGTTATTATACAAATTTATGTTATGTTCCGAAAGAGTGGCCGTGGCTTGTGTTTATAGTTCTGCTATATATAAAGATATATTATATAATAATATTATAAACATATTATATCGCTGGAATAAGCAACTAAATAAAAGAAAAATATAAAACTACCAAAACATAACTAACACATTATTTATATAAAATTATTTATTCAAAAATAACAAAATATAAATAAATAAAACGCGGACAGTTACAACAGATAATTTGTTTTAAATAGCGCTACTGATGTTAAGGTCTGATACCAAAAAGTTTATATTGCCTTATAAAATTTTACTACTGGTCGAAATTGCAGAGGCTACAATCAGGGCATCTCCGATGTGCTTTCCGGCCTCGGCGGCCATGTTTAGAGTCTGCCATTTTGTAGTCGTGATAGTTGCCGGATCTCGTTCGTGACCTTGAGCAGGACCTGAAAGTTTTAAAGAATTGAAGATGAGAGGGCCTTTGTTAATGTCAGTGTTCTGACCATGAATATATTTTTTGTTTTAACGCAAGCTTAGGGTACGCCATTGTCCTGATTGGGACAACACCGTCGTGAAATAAAATTTCAGAGCCAGGCTATCATTAAAATGTGGGCTATTGCTCAAACAAGACCATTAGAAAAATATATCAAAAAGTTAAAAAATTTAAAATTTGTAAATTTTTATATAATTTAGTTTTTAGCGTCTCATGCAGAAACGCCTACATGCAATTTAATGCAGTTGTCACAAGGTATTGTTGAAGGTCTGATTTAGAATGTAGAGGATTTTATTATCTAGATACTCCTCTTCATCTACGAACAAAGAGCCTAGAAAAAGGAGACGAGACAAAGACTTCTACCGAAAGGACTGGCCCATCCTAGCACAATACAAGTGCGTGGAAAAAGGACTGAGAGACTTTTTTCCTGGACAATAGGCTATTTGACAAAAAAATATATGCATGTGCATACTACATTAATATTTCGGGAAAATAAGTAATATCTTTTTATCTTTAAAAATCAATAAAAAAGGTAATTTTTTTAAACGCGGGCAAAACGCTATCTCTGCAATGGCGCCGAGTATATGACGCGCGTGACGTCACACACAAGTAGACAAAACAAATACACCAATGAGATTAAAGTGTTACCTTGCGTGTGACGTAACCAGAGCTGCGTCAAATCATAAGGCATTCCCGTCACAGGTAAAATCCTTACTAATATTATAAATGCGAAAGTAACCCTGTCTGTCGCGCTTTTACGCCAAAACTACTGAACCGATTTAAATGAAATTTGGTACACAGATAGTCTAGAGCCTGAGAATGAGAGGCTACTTTTTGCTGCGATAACCGACATCCATGCGAGTGGAGCCGCGCAAAAAAGCCAAGTACCTATAAAATAAATATTTGTAATTGATTTCATTTACAAAAAATACTAATAAATTATAATAAAATAAAGTAAATTATGTGATTTTATCCTATTATCTAGGTAATAGCAAGACCATAATTTGTATTATATTTTCAATGTTGTCAAATAGCCTAATTAGCTTATTAGATTAGATACATTGGTGGCCGAATACTGAAATGTGAATGAATCAGTTAAGTCGCCGTTAAGTCTCATGCTATCTCTGTCACTTTAAGGTGCAAAATAGCGAAAGACAGACATCTTAGTATGTCAAAAGTAACTTGTGTATCAGTATTCGGGGGTCTATCTTTTAAATATGAAGTGGAGTTACCAGTTAGTGGAGTTACCTGGATCGTGACCGCGACAGTCGCGTGGAGTGGCGGCATTCGTCCTCATCTTCCTCCTGCCCCTTGAACAGCAGGCCCCAGTACTGGTACACCAGGTACGCCAGGGTCAGTAGCCCTGCCAACTGAATTTAAAACAAAAATCTGTTGAGTATTATTGGCGTATGACGAGATAAGATGGAGAATTTAAAAAATGAGATCTCCATACAGCACTAATGTTATGCGCTTTCTTCGCCGTTATATTTGAACTAGCTGTTGCCCGCGGCGCCGCCCGAGTTGGTGTCAGTAAGTAGCCTATGTCCTTTATTAGGATCAAAATTTACTCCAAAAGGTACTTCCAAATTTCTATTGTTTTAATCCAAAACTCAAACCAATTAAGGCGATTATCTCGATTCATTGTTAAATAATCGTGCGATCAACCTTTCATCTTTATTCAAATCAAATTTTAGGTTAATTAGCGATACATTAAGATTGTACCGTTTTATATAATGGCACCAATTAAACCAACAAAAAAGATTCCATTAACCATTAGAAGCCATTTTTTTCTAATATTTTGATTCTGATCGCAGATAACTCGTAAATTGACTTATCCTGCCTACCGATAAAGGCCACAGTCAGGAAACGTAATCAATTGAAAAATAGTCTCTATGAATTATTGTTGTTAGTATATTTAGTAAGATATAAATAATTAATACTTAATATTTGTACAAAACTCAGGTAGGTATGTACTAACTTAATTGTACATAATATTATTATATAAAATACTTTTTATTTTATTATTTGATACGCATAAATGCATGCGGAGCGAATATTTTTATTTAAATACAAATACAAATACAAAATTTAAACTACCAGGCAGTAAGCTCGGTAGCTTAGTTGGTAAAGCGACTGGCGCGTCGCAGTTCGAGTCCTGCCTGAGGTTTAAGTTTTTCTTTCTATTATGTATTTGTATTTAATGTACATATACTGTAACGTGTAACGGTATTTTTTAATCAAATTTATTCAGATGTACTCTCTTAGTAATGTGTTATTACGACATTACTTTAAATTTATACGAAAGAATTAAGAAAAGTGTGTCTGGGATATTTACCTATATACCTAATAATCACTACTTATGAAAAAGACGCATTGTAGGCATTGAATTAATTGCTAATTAGGCAATTAACTTCAGAGAGTGATGAACACACGTCTTGAACATACTTTCATGTACCTTCTACAGCTCTTACGTCCATGTGACTGATGATGACGTAGACACATCTTGATGATGATGACAACTTTCCATGATACAATATTCATGGGAATACTGACATAATGTGGTCTCTACCAGGTCTGACCATTGTGTGAACGCTACTGACCAGTCTACAGCTAAGTGATGGCCAAAAGAAAGTATAAAAAGAAAGTCAAACCCACCGCAATATTAAGCTGTCTAACCCGCACAAAGTCTATGATAGAATCTATCAGAGTTTCCATTGCCTCCGCCTACAGTATATACGTAGGATTTTGCCAAGAAACCACACTACATGGACTGAAGCATACTGTTGAGAAAAAACTGCACTGGTTCGAAAGGTATTGTATAGAAAAACTTAAATTTAAAATTATTACACTTGAAATTTGTTAGATACCCATAATTTTTACATGTCCAAATGACAGATCGATGGTGAGATGACGTGTTCTTTTTACGAATTTTTCTTTCAGCGTAACAATTTTTTTATTGGTAGCTGCCAAAAAGGTTGTATTTCTATTTGGTCGCCATGATCTTATTTGGTCTGATAACCAGACTTACCAAGGGTACCTTAACGGTAAACCTAAATGTAACTAATGAATTTTTCACGTTAAGCCTATGTGAATGTAGCAAAATGGCCAAGCTACATATTTTGACTAAGGTGTAGAGTTTGTGAAGTTAGGCCTTGTAGAGTTAGAAGCTTGACTCTACATGCAGAGGTCAAAGCAGTCACTTTGAGTAGAAATTTGGCTGTATATGGTGAATATAGTGATACTTTAAGACTGGCAGCTTACACCTCAAATAATGAAAATGTTTTACTAGACTTAGAGGGGGAAAGGGTTTAGGAAGTTCAGCACTTGTTCATAAACCATCTTTGCCTCTTTTCTTTTGATTTCAGACTACTATGGCTTATTTTAACTCTGAGTGCGTTCGGTGGAGCTGTCTACTGTGCGCTCAGTCAATATTCCAGGTTCGTCATACTTCCATGCAGGGTTTTGTTCATCATCATCGTCAGTCCTATCCATATCCATTTATGGTTATGCCATTATTTTCTATATCCCGCCATCCACGATGAAACTGATCATTTTGCACTAGTGCAACTGCAGGCGTAATGGTGCAAAATCGCAATTTAGAATCAGCTAAATTCAGAATAAGCTAAAGTCGGTCACTAACTAGATATTAGCCGATACAAAATATGCGTTTTGACCGTTATTTCTATCCTTGAGTGGTCAACTGGTGATAGCCAATACGCCAGCTCTTGTTAATTCATCCATTCTAGCTTATTATACGCAGTAGTAGTAGTAGTATAGTAATTATATTATACGTTCTTGACTGTCTCCGGTAAAAGAGTGGGAAAGTATTCAGCCGGTAATAGTTTGGATCTATCTTACCCACGAAGTCACTCAGGATTTCTATTTCTATCAGAAACGAGAAACACAAATATTTGATTACACATAAATAAATTAATAATCAAAATTCTCACAAAAAGTCCTTTTAAACGATACCTTACTCGATATATTTTATTTTGGAACCTATTAGGGGGGAGGATAGACGCACCCACTCCCTCTCATCCTTTTTAGTGGTCATTCATCTTATTTATTTATTTATTTGCTATGATCCTATAGGTAAGGAGTTTCGAACCACATATCCAAAGTTCATTATCATGTCATGACATCATTTCTATTTGACCTATCGTGAAGTAAGTAATTACACATGAAAAAATATATTTTTCAAATCTGTTCACAAGATATATTACACCCATATTATAAATCACACAAAGATTTGTCCTGGGTGGGAATCGAACCCACGACCTCCGGTTCAGCAGTCAGGGTTACTAACCACTAGACCAACAGGCCAGGCCAAATGACGGAGCTGTGAGGTAACAACATAAGAAAACCCACACAATCTTTTGCGTTTTCGATAAATAGTATTGTGGTATTTCGTAAGGTACAACTCGGAGCCAGTGGTGGTGTCGATGCAAAGGGACTACCGGAGCTGGTGGACAACCTTCCCCGCGGTGACGGCCTGCTTCCTGGAGAGGGTGCAGCCGGATAAGGCCAGGGAGGTGATCGAGACGTGAGTCCGACGTACTTTATCATTCTAGAAGAAACTTTTTAATTGCCTGTGCCCTTACTCTAAAATTTAATTTTAATTTTAATATAATACCAATAAAACACTGTTATTCATTTTAGCAGGCACAATAACAACACACAGTACAAAAAATACTCACAATGTTTAGATTCCAGTCAGTTCCTTCCATTGACAGCGTTTTTTTTAAGAAAATTGAATCCCCTGCCTGCTAAAATAATATTAATTTGGCATTGGCATTGTATGAGAATTAAAATAAAATTGGAGAGTAAGGGCACTGAAATGAGGGAGTGCTTAGGCAGTTAAAAAAAATGCAAGAAGAAAAATAATATGTACAGAGTTCTCAGAGAGAACCAAACTATATAAATCCCCTACTTCTTTTGATTCGTTCTAAGATAGGATAAGTTTATTGATACAGCCAGATATAGCTTTATTGCGAACTGTTATACGCCATCTCAGTAATATCCGTTTGTTTGACTGTGAAGTGGGTATTTTTTTAAATACTTAGCACAAGTGCTTTCTTAGGATACATTCAGGAACGCTCGATAATTGTCGAACGCGCCCGGGATCGATCTTTTTTCTTCTTCTTCTTTTGTTAAGAACACAAATCCTTATTCATCAGGACCTGGAACGTGACAGAGGAATCGGACAGCGAGAAGTACCAATACTACTACGAGTTTGTGGAACTGATCGCTGACGTATCATTCAGAGATAACCTGCAGAACTTCTGGAAGTACCAGACCGATGAGACGGTGAAGGGCCTGGACCTCCTGGCGCTGGCCATGACGGTGCATCCTGAGTCTATGCTTGAGGTTAAGCTGTCGAAAAGCGACCATCCGGTTAGTATTGCTGGAGGAAGCGAAGAATATGATCAGGTAGGAGGGTTTGATCTGGTTTTGACGAGAGAGGAATATTCTGGGACAAGAATTCAGCAAGGTATATACTTAACAGCACTTCATTCATTGATTGGATAGAATAATACTTGTTAATCCTTACTAATATTATAAATGCGAAAGTAACTCTGTCTGTCTGTCGCGCTTTCACGCCATAACTACTGAACTGATTTAAATGAAATTTGGTATACAGATAGTCTAAAGCCTGGAAAAGGACACAGGCTACTATTTGCCGCGATAACCGACATCCACACGGGCCACGGGAAACAGCTAGTAAAACATATTTTCTCATTTATCAACAAAATACACATAATATAAACTACAATCTTGGCAGATTGCTACCGAATCATGATGTCGTTCAAATATATATACAGATGTATAAAATTATTTTATTCCGCGGGAAGTACTTTATTCGATGTTCTGTGATTGTACCATACAGACATCACAGAGTAACGGTCAAGAATAATCGTAAAGTTTGGTTTTAAATCTCAAATCATCAATCAGTGGGCAGCAAGCGGTCTAGTTCTTTCCATGCTTAAAATGCGTGTGCCTTCTTCATTTTCCTTGCAGCAAGGTGACAGTAACAGGCTGGTATCATTGTTCAGGTACAGTGGCACCCGGTGATGACGGAAGTCGGAATTTGTCTGACCTTTAACTCGGCGTACGCGCAGTTCCAGGACGTCTTGTCGGACAGTAGGCGTCCGCCGAAACTGTTACAGTGCCACTACCACAGCGGCCAGTGTTTTGTCAGAATAGACTCTAAGAATCAGGCAGTTAGGGTGAGTTTCAATTGGCATTACATTAATGTTATACTATTCCTTGAAAAATCGCTAAATGACTATTCTCACAAGAATATCAAAGATACACGAGTACAATCGCTTACTTAGTGTTCTATAAGTTGTTCTATAAGTTATTATGTGAGACGAGTGATTTAATCAATTTTCAATCATGCAATGAGGAAGTATGGCGATTGTTGATTCTGTTTAGCGTTCCGTGCCCCAAGAGTTCCAACGGAACCCAATTACTAAGCCTCCGCTTTCTATCCGTCCCTCCTTCCGTCTATCTGAGAGCAAAAAATAATTTGGCATTTTTATTGCTCGATTTTAACGGCATTAATCTTGTACGATGATACGGAGCCCTTCATGTACGCTTCTGACTTTGGCCGGTTTTCTCTTACAGAAATTACTAAAATATTGCTATGTTTTTCAGTACTTCATACATTCTCCATACGAAATACCGACGGCGATATCAAACCCGACAGGAGAGGTGGCTCCAGATGTTGAACTCATCGTGGACTTTAAGGTAAAGCTTCTTTCTACTACATTCTTACCTTAAGAACCTCTTGTTTATCAAAGAAAATCAGTGCCCTCACTCTTCAATTAATTTTAATTCCAATACAAAACAATGCCAATGCAAAATTGGTATTAGTTTAGCAGATATGTGATCAGAATTCCTTGCAAAACAAAATACTGTCAATGGAAGGAACTAACTGGAATCTAAGCCTTTTTTTGCACTGTGAGTTGTTTGTTATTATTATTATTATCAGCCAGGGCTGTCCCCCTGCTGGGCAAAGGCCTCCCTCCCTTCCTTCTATTCTTCTCTATGAAGAGTAAACGTGGTCCAGTCCTTCAGATAGGAATCGAGCTCATGAGCCTATTAATAGATAAGGAAATAAAAATTGCATTGGTATTGTATTAGAATTGAAGTTCATTAAAGAGTAACCCCCCCGAACAGGATAAGCTGTTCAGGTAGGTACTACTTTTTCGTCTTCTCTTGCCAAAGCCTTTTCTCAAACCATTCTAGGGTCGCCTCCAATCTAACCAGAATGTCACATGGAGCGACAGACTATCTGACCTCCACTACGCCATTCACTACATAATATAAACACTGGCAATACCAGACTATATTTTATGGGGTTTTATTTAAGGCTGTGGAGATCCAAGCGTCTGCAAGCGTCAAGCACCTGAGGACGGAACAGAGGCGCTGTAAATATCCTGACGAGTGGATTAGTCACAGTATACGGGTAATTTAACAATAATAAAACTATAGCCAAGGATAAGTTACTTAAACCGGGGTCACATCGCGAAGAATTCGCAGTAAGTATGTGTAAGTATTCGCTACTAATAGATTCATTTACCGCGGGTTGAATTCGCCGCGATTTGCCGCTAATCGCCGCGAATATTCGCTGTGTAAGCCTGTGTGTGACAGGGTACTCGTTGCGAGTAGTCAAAATTCTCGTGATGTAGAACTCGTAACAGACAGTCAGCGAGTGTTGAGAGCATGCTTTAGCGAACCCGGGACTCTGCCAAAGGCAAGGACGGGACCGGAGTGTTTTTAGTCGGTGCAAGTCCGAAATATCACCACGTCGTGCCCTCGGCGTGGGTTGAAGTCATTAGATTTTCACCCCGTAACAAAAAAAAAGGTATTGTAATAGCGGTTATATTTTAGCTATTAGGCCGCGTGCCTGATCGAAAAGTAGATATTAATGGCTAAAACGATCGTAAGATAGCACCTTCGCCAATGCATTATGTTAGAGTTTGTAGAAGATTTAAACCCAAAACTACTTTTAAAGCAGGTAACGTTTCTCCAAGACCTAAAGTTTTGAAACTGAAAGAACAGGAGTGCTTGACATATCCCAGTATTTTAGTTAGATAAAGTTAGTGTTGTATAGCATTTATTTTATTTTCCCAGGCTTATAGCTTCTCGCTGTGTCAGATGCACTGCCGAAGTCGCATGGCCGTCATGTTCTGTGGTTGTAGACCATACTTTCACGTCAAAGGAGGTGAGGACACTAAAATTATGAGTTTTCAATCCATTACTTTATTCCAAAGCACTAGGGTAGAGTTTTGTTATCTAATCATTCTACAGTACATGCTATTAAAAAGGTTTCATTACAATCTTTAACCTCAGACAGGCAACCAATAAATTGAGCGTTCATCGAGATCACAATAATAAATGTCATCAATAGAACTGTCAAGAAATTTTTCATCACACACAATATAATTTACAATAGTTAAAAACATTTTCATTGCGTAATAATTAAATAATTGTACTGCATTTATTTTAAATTTAATCGTTGGTCATTTTATTTTCGCTGTGAACAAGATGGCGACGTGTGCGATGCGCACGGTATGGCTTGCATCGGGCGGAACGTTGAAATCCTCGTCAATATACCAAAGAACCTTGCTAAATGCACTTGTCTGCCCCAGTGCGCCGAACTCAATTATTATTCACACACAAAAAAGATCGTTGTTCGGTAAGTGGTTTTATGTACTTTAGTACTACTTACAGCTAAATATGTAGCTTTCCCAATGATTCTCAAAGTTGCGTGGACCTAAAAATCAAATCCAAAGTTTGTTTAAAAAACTTTTACAACTAATTTTATTTAGCAGGAGTCATTTAGTTTGAGACCCCGTCCTACGTGTAGATAGAGCCTTTACTCTAAATAACAAAATGACATACCTAAAAAGGTTATAAAGTACACGCAGTGTATAAAAAAAATAGTCCTTTTCCTAGCATTAATTCAGAGGAATATCAAGACCCATGTTACCATTGGTTTGTCACGACTTTGCAAAGTTACATCAGTTAATGAGGCTTCCTGACCCTCAAATTCCTAATGTACCTATATTATAAGTACATTTGATTTAAAAACTTTTCTGTCTAGGCCTTTTTTAGACATAGGCTACTTCACAGTAATTGTGGCATCAAATCATTATTTACCTTCCGCAAAATAATTAAATAAAGGCATTTTATATGAATAAAACAATGTTTTTAACATATCTATAGATCAATAAATAGAGGATAAATATATCCAAACATTAAAATACTTAGTACATTATAAGTACCTACTATTAGTTAAATTGTCTGCAAAATTTTATATCATTTTTATTTTTTAACTTTTTAATAACCAAATTTAAACCAACATGAATGGGAGTTCGGAGTCTGATGAAGAACGCGTCTCAACGACGAGGATTAACATGATGCCGCCTAAAATCAGGCTCAATCGTGACGTCATATTCACGCTAGAGGACCTCTTTGGTGGGTTTATATGATGCGAGTTGTACATAGTTATCGGCAAACGTTTAAAATGGCGCCATTTTAGGCAAGTTTCGCGCTCAAACTTACTAAAAAAGGTTGATAAAGGGACACCACTAATGGGTAGATGACAAAATTCAAAAAGGATTTCTAAAAGAAGGCGGTTCTAATGTATTTTCCTTTTTCATCCTGATTTACTGTTCGTCTGATAGATTGTTAAAAAATAAGTATGACACGGATTTTTTTTATATCGCGATTTGAAATGTCGCTTGGCGCCACAATTTCGTGCGAAAGCATGGCGTCATTACCCCCACTCCTGATCTCAAATGACGTTGCAATTTCATGCAATTTGTACGAACGAAAGCATGGCGTCACTAGCCAATCCCGAACTTTGATTTGCTTTATGTTAGTGTTTTCTATATATTATACATTTTTTTGTTTATATTTTATAAACAAAAAAATACGTGTCTATTATGTTTTTATTACGTATCTAACTTCGATAAATTTATAAATTCGATTTTGACATTTCATACTTAGTCATCTACCACATTGGAAATACGCTCCCAAAATCTTAAGTCGCGACTGGTTCTTTCTCCATACAAACGTATGTTGCTGTTTTCCTTCGTGGAAAATGCTTGTAGAGCAATTACTTTTTCTTCTCTTCTTTAAGTACTTTTATATTTTTTCCTTTTAATTCCTAGGGAAGAACTTTTACAAGTCATTTGCCGATAACTATCTTAAACTGACATAATTCTTTGGTGGGTTTATTTTGGCTTCAATGAATTTATTTCGTTGTAATTGCATGTTGTGTTTTTTGTGATGTTCTCTTTTTTAATGCAATGTGTAAAGGTAAGTGGCTTTTCCGCTTTTAAATGTCGTTTATATTGTTGTAATAATCGTTCCTTTCTTTGTAAACTCATTAGATCAATACATGGCCAATGTGATTTTGTACCTATTGCTTTTCTAATTAGACTGTCGCTTGCACAAAAAGATTCTTTTCAAAATGTAGACACTAAAGTACTCACTATATTTACAAATTTCGTTTGTGTCCTTACCTATTAGACTAGAGGCCGTCGACTGTCTTGCACGAGGTATCAGTTTTGATCCAGATTTTAAACATCACATGAAGCTATAGTTGAAGGGTCAATTAGTACCTACCTAATGGTGGTCTCTAATCTCAAGTTTTTTTTACTAGCAACGCAGTTCGTGTCTTCTTTAATATGTACTTGTTTAGCTACGTATTTAATAACACAATTTGTTCTGAATTTAACTAATGTTCTTAATGTATTTCATTGAAAATTGGCCATAACACACGCAAAACAACAAAAATTGATTTATTTCATCCACATCATTCCGAAGATCTTCTGTCAGATATTTCCATACTTTCGAGCTAGTTTCGTTATAATTTTTTTATTAAAAATGTATTTTTAACACAAGCTTGTAAATCAGCTAGGAGAACAGTGCTAGTGAAGACAAATTCAAAGAAGATGGGATTGTGGCCACCTTTTGGCTCCATCTTTAGACCACCTTAAATGTAGGTACTTTAAAATAAGATACTTATGATAAAAGTAGACAATGGCCCGATTCTGTTGAACATGCACTTTACGTATTTTAGGCCATGGGTATCTTTTTCACTTGTAAATAATTAGAAAAGGACAGACGAAAATTAGAGCTGTACAATTTAGTTCCGGATAAAATTCTTATACAAATTTGCCGACATCCAGAAACATGTGCACTACATCTATGGAGTGCCCTAAATATGCAGTGTTCAAGGTAAAAACTATTTTGACGTTTGTAATTTAGTTGTTATCTATAGATGTCCTTTTCTCACGCTTTATGTTAGTAAAAGATAGCAATAGTTTAATCGTTATTTAGTTTGCGCACAAGGGAATCGGCGCCATTGACACCTAATAACCAAAGCATATTGCAAGTTAAATACAAGCTTTGTGATCTGATCTGATAAAAATCTTTGGAATCTTAGGAAAAATTTGTTTTTTGTATATTTTCGCAGCATCTCTCGGCGGGACCACAGCTCTTTTCGTGGGAGCCAGCGTGTTGACGGTCGTGGAAACAATCCTCTTCATTATTCGTCATCTCGTGCGTTTGACATTCAGGAGGGATCGAAGAGTTAGAAGGGTGGCTTTTAAACCATAGGAATTTTTTGAGAAGTGGCTCTAGTGAGTTACTAGCGTTAGATAAATGTAAACTGTAGAAATGAAGTGTTTGATAAATTAGTGTCGTATAAAAAGAAACTGTTGAAACACCAAAAGTACTATGTGTTTAGTTATTAAAATAAATAATATAAAATAAAATCAGTTACCTACTTTTTTCTTATTCTGATACCCAAATATTCGTTTATATATATATATTTATAATATATACCGATGCAAAAGACAAACAGAGTAGGTATATGTAGATATCTACTTTAGGATTTGAATAAAACGATCGGAAATGTATCTGAAGCCTACCTGAATAATAAAATATTTTTTCCATGCAATTGTCTATTTATTTTTGTAATCGACCTTATTGTTTTTTTGTTACACCTATGAACTTATAAATTGTTTATAATAATATAATTATAAACTGTCTACTGCAACTACTACAAGTATTGAAGCAAGCAAAGGTATCACCTTCATTGCCTCCTTTAAATTGATAAGAGCGGTAATTAGGAGCAATTGCAACACGCAGAAACTAATTTATTTCGCCCCAATGTTTAAATGTTGCGAACATATAACTAAACGTCATAGTTTTAAAAAATCATGTTATCGCATTTTTGAATAACGCGTGGCATTGCACCTGAGACGACCATGAAAAAAATATTTTGTAAGTATCTAATTGATTCAACCAAACGCGAATCTCTTGATTGCATCTAAACAATAACGAAACGCAGCATGCTGTCATAATGCCCCTCCCACTTTACAAATGTATTTATTTTCGAAAACTCTAACCTAGTTTTAGCTAAAATTATAACAACGAACGATCGATAATCATGTTTATAGCCGCGCTAAAGTTATTAATAAATAGTTTTTACTATATATTTTCTATACTTTATTTTTTGTTTTCGTTCTTTCACACAGTTTTACCATTCGGTCTGGATGTCGGTTTGTTGGGCTTATCAGCTTATTATTTGACGAGATTGAGGAAACCAGAGCCTGAGAATGTTATTAGCATATTTGGGCCAGAGCCCTGGAGTAAAGAGAGCCAGCAGAATCCAGAGAAAGTGGTACGATGCATCGCGCACCGAGGCGCTGGGCTGGACGCGCCCGAGAACACTCTTGAAGCATTTAAATATGTAAGTACATAACACTGGCTGTATTCACATTCGACCTGATAAATAACTATGTATTTTATCTACCAAGAAGGTCGTTTAGCGTATTTTGTAAAGTTAACACGCAGAAAATGGAAAATGCGCAAAATATTGATTATTTTTATATTTTGCGTCATTATTGATTTGTCTTGACTATTTGTGATTATATTGCGTCACAAAATTAATGAAGTAGGTTTATAAAGACTCATAAACGAAATAATAAAACTTTAGATAACTATAAACATAAAAACTTATCATTAAGTATATTGAAAAGCAATTAGCAGACAACAATAGCTATTGAGTTGCATCCACAACATTCCTGATATTTTACCTTATATTATTATATCAGACAATGATTTCACTAATCAACAAACTCACATAAATGTATTTTAATGTGAATATCATCTAAAGCACTGATGATAATCATGAGACATGTTAAATGATGAATTGTGTGTAATTGTGAAAAAAAAAATAGAAGAAAAGAAATCTAAAAAGATGTAATTTGAATTAATCAAGTAATGTAAAATGAAAAAGACAGAAAGTACGCAAACCAGAAAAATCAATGATTGTACAATTAATAAATTACACAATAGTAACCATAGTTATGAAAATTGCAGTGTGTAGAACGCGACTGCAACATCGTAGAGCTAGACGTGCGAACCTCCAAGGATGGCAAGCTGCTGCTGCTCCATGACCAGGGTTTGGAGCGGCTGACTGGGAAAGATATCACCAACGTACATGTCATGGACTGGGAAAAGATTAAGAGCATTGATGTGGGCGCTACGCATCCTAACAGGTATACACAGATGTGTTTTTTTTTATGAGTTTAAATGTCTGTGTTGTTTACCAGTCATACTGATCTCAGTTTTTTTATGTTTAATACAAAAAGGTTTTTAATGCCTGTGTCATCAGTTTTACAAATATGTAAATAACTACTTAAAGCTTACATTTATTCTTTCATGTCCATTGCAGAACTATTACAGACGTTGGGCCCAATATGTGTACAAGTTAACAGTCGCTTAAAAAATCTTTCTTATTTTACAAAAGTATTTAAAGACTATATAAACTATTTGAGTCAGGTCGGTTTTTAATACATTGCCATTTTTTCAGGAAGCAGTTCAAGGAAGTCCACTTGTGCCTCCTCGACGAGGCTCTGGATTACCTGCTGGCCAACAAAGTCAGGGTCATCATTGATGTCAAGGGTGAAGACAGACAGGTATGCCACAGCTTTATCATCATATTCAGCATCTATAACTTAATATTCTTAAGAGATAGATATATCCCTCTTGTCCCTTGATCAAGCTGGCCTGAGCCGGGCAAACTAGCAATAAAAATGTGTCCTTAAATAATAAAAACTTAGATCCAGTCCTCCTTTGCTGTTTTGTCTTATTAAAATTGTTAGCAATGCACGAAGTCGAGGTCTGAACCCCACAGGGGGTGCCCTTCATAAACGTCGCTGACATAGTTAGTTTGTCTATTGCTCTGGCTAGAAGACCTTAAGGTTCTTGCCCAAACTCAACGGCGAACAGTCAAAGCCAGCGCTCTGGCTAACTGCGTAGATCAATAAAAAATAAAAAACTTGGTAGATAGATAGAACCTTAAAAGATAGACTAATGCTACTATAGTGCTGAGATGATCATGTTGAGCGTGAAATTAAGGTCTATTGGTTGCCGCAATTAACATTGTTCGCGGCAACCAATAGTTTAGCGTGTTTATTTCTCATAGCGGGCATGTTGTCTATCGTGTGCGCAGCTATATTTTCTAAGAACCTTAAAAGATAGACTAATGCTACTATAGTGCTGAGATGATCATGTTGAGCGTGAAATTAAGGTCTATTGGTTGCCGCAATTAACATTGTTCGCGGCAACCAATAGTTTAGCGTGTTTATTTCTCATAGCGGGCATGTTGTCTATCGTGTGCGCAGCTATATTTTCTGCGTTCGAGGTCAGTACTAACAAGTTACTTAATATTTTCGCATAAATTATTCATAACAAATAAACGTGTTTCATTGTTGTTAAAGAGTTTTTATGCTGTGACTTTTTTAGGATAGCGAACAAAAATATTCATTATAATTATTATATTTTCAAGTTAATAATAATGCTAATTAAGTTTGCAAAAAAAAAATACGCTTTCTCTATGAAGGTCAACGACTGACCATGTTCAACCAACCATGTTTAAAAATTATAAAAACGTGGTTTTTCTAATAAAAAGTGTAGCTATATTATCTGATATGACCTTAGAGGAATCCTATCATGACTTACGGCAGCGTCGTATTCTCTCACGTACCCGATTATCGACTCAAACGAATGCAAACTCTCCAAAACCTTTTCATGCGTAGAGCCACGGGCGCTCCAGGTTACGTTCGTAACTTGCAGCTGCACTGTGACTTAAAGCTGCCCACAATCAAGCAGTTCATGAAACGCGCCGCGACCCGTTTCTTCGACACCGCCGAAACCCACCGTAACCCGCTTATCGTAGCGGCCGCGCGATACCGACCTTCAGTCATCTCCAAGATAAAACGTCCTAGACACACTCTCTCCTATCCCGACGATAAGACAACGCTTCTACAAGAAGCATTCGACTTAGCTAGCAGTAGCAATACAAAACACAACCGCCGTATACTACGTCCTCGCCGGCGAGGCCCGTCGCGTATTATAAATAATAGTAACGTAAATGTTACCCCCCCGTCCCTAGATCAAGCTGGCCCGAGCCGGCCAAACTAGCAATAAAAATATGTCCCTAAATAATAATAACTCAGATCCAGCCATCCCTTGCTGTTTTTGCCTTATTAAGATAGTCAGCAACGCACTAAGTCGAGGTCCGAACCCCGCAGGGGGTGCCCTTAGTGAACGTTGCTGACGTAGTTAGTTTATTTTACTTGCTCTGGCTGGAGGCCTTACGGTTCTCGCCAAAAGTCCGGTGAAGCAGTCAAAGCCTGCGCTCAGGCTAACTGCAGTATACCTCATCCAAAAAAAAAAAAAAAAAAAAAAAAAAAAAAAAAAAACCTTAGAGGAATAAATAACTAAACTATAGAGTGCGCATATCGAGTGTGAACTGTAGGCACTAGTATGAACAAGTAAAATCGTAAAATTTGTGTCAAAACAGAGCGCCCGTTTTATTAGAACTGTCTCAAAACCTAATATTATCCTAATAATATCGGAACCGTTAATATGTTTGCGTAAACATCTGTCGTCGCACGGAAAATCACATAACCAGCGTAGTACATTTAGCTATAAATGTGCTTACGCTGGATCTATGGGCTACTAGCGATACGCACGCCCTATGCTTGTCTATGTTAACTCTATGGATATGACTGATGTTTCTTTTTAACAGGTAATAAATGGTATTCTGAAGACGTTTGCCGCCCGGCCCACGCTGTACCAGTTCGCGGCCGTCACTTGTTTCAATCCTTTGATTCTTTACCAGGTAATAAAGAAATAATAATACATTTGTAATTAAAATTTAAAGTAATCGTATCTTTCAGACTGTCTCGGGTCTTTTTGTTTGTGGTAGCTTGGTATTGGGTTCAAAGAAACCGTGTTGTAAAAAAAAGAAAAACAAAAATTGTTGTGTGTGGGCATCACTCTGACACTGAACTGACAATGAGCAATTTTTTCGCTGGACCAAAACGAAAATCATTCGTCAATAACTGCGTTTGACTATTGGTTGATTCATTTAAGCGCGACAACCAAAACTCAAATACAAATTGTTTTCCGTGTCCTCAGATCCGTAAGAGCGACCCTCAGATTGTGGGCGCGCTCAGCTATCGGCCCTACTGCTTCAGCTCGCAAGACTATAACGCAGAACAGGGGCCTAATAATCCTAGGTGAGTCTGCGGTGCTATTGGTTTATAACACACTAGCTGTTTCCCGCGGTTCCGCCCGCGTGGATGTCGGTTATCGCGGCAAAAAGTAGCCTGTTTCCTTTCTCAGGCTCTAGACTGTGTACCAAATTTCATTTAACACGTTCACTGCCACCACAATTTTCTTGAAGTTCATAGCGATGCCGCCCTATAAATTCACGCGAACACGCCAGGCGTGTCGGCGGCACTGCATCTAGTTAAACATTGACACGCTAGGCGTGTTCAGTGGCACCTCGATAGAGTTAAATTCGAAATTTGTCTATTTCTCGGGTTAACGATGAATATTAGTTTCTTTGCATTTCGCTTCGCAAGAATAAAGGTGATTCTAATACGGTAGTGAGATTTAACCTGGAATTATGGCTGGAAATAGATTTTTAGGTAAGTAATTATCGTAATTTTATCAGAGATCGTAAACATGTAGTCATTTTGAAATACTTTATACATAATATTAACTTGGATAGATAGGTAAGTTTACGGCACGATACCTTTTTTAGTTGAAGTTATCGTATTTATTTACTACAAATACCAAATTGTTTACTAATGTGTGCACTAATTTAATATATTTATTTATGTTTTGCATCATGTACATACACAGTGATTTAAGAACTAAATAAATATGAGTAGATACCTACATACCCTGCGGGTGTCATAAAACAAAAATGTACCTACGTATGTACCTACATAATGCAAAACAAAATATGTTAGGTATTAGTATTATTATGTCTTATGTAGGTATTTCTAGTAATTAGCAGGAATAAAAAGTTGCCGACACACATTGTTTAAGGATTTAAATCCTTTACAAATGTGCGAACTGCGACATAAATCATTGTTATCAGATTTCTCGTTCACACTTGTAGGCATATCGGTACTCTCGTTCGCACTTCAAGTATTGTGTGTAATAGCAAAGAAGGGATTTGTTGTAAGTCAAAAGCAGGTAATTAAGGAGTAACTAAATAATGCACAATATTTTGCAGCTGAGCGGCATCCCTATAACGATAACGAGTTGTGCGGCAATGTTACATCCCTTTCAATTACTTTAGTCGCACTAACTGGGAACACAAAATCTCCCTATTTACGACAGTGATACCATATACCATACACTTTACGCGTGTTTTCAAATGTCCCACATTTGAAAACACGCGTAAAGTAATACACCTATATAATATAACGGAAGTAGTAAAACGAAAGAAAGAAACTGTTGACAACTTCTGATAAGTTGAAAAGCTGGACACGCCCGGCGTGTTCTCGGCATTACATAATCACTTTTTTTTTTAAGCAAAAATTAAAAGAGTTTTTCCGGGGGCCACCTCATTTATACTTAGGTTATTGCTAGAGGATTATGTACTGAGAATTTCAAAAGGCAATTTAGGCAAATTTTCGTAATATCTCTAAAACATTTAGGACACGCCTGGCGTGTTCGAGGCGTAGTTATAGAAATTAGCAAGAACACGCTAGGCGTGTCGGCGGCATTGAACGTGTTAAATTGGTTCAGTAGTTTTGGCGTGAAAGCGTGACAGACAGACAAAGTTACTTTCGCATTCATAATATTAGTAAGGATTTTTAATCATTAAGTTAAATAGTTTGGTGCATAGAGCAAAAAATGTGTTTCTAAATAGCTAATTTAAAAAAATAAAACTATCGAGGAAAGTTTCTTTAATAGTGTACCTAACTGATCGACATTTATCATATCCTCTTCTATCTAGGAATCAAATTTCAAGTTAATAACTTTTATAGTTGCTAAGTAAAAATGATATGAAAATAGCTATAAGAATTGTGTATCACCATAAGAGGTACCAATGTACGTTTTAGGTTCGCGGACAACCTCGCTCTGCACGGGCTGCTGCGCTCGGCGGACGCGGTGCACGCGCTCCTGTGGCGCTGGTGCGCGCGCTGGTGTGCCGTCAGCGCCGTGCTGCTGCACAAGGACATCGTCAGCCCGTCAGTATAACCTACCTACTATGAAAGACTAACCCCGGAATTCACAAACGCAAATCAACAAAAGCAATCTGTTTCTACATTTCACCTCAAAGTGAAAGAGACAGCATTAGACTTAACGGCGTCTTAAAACCGATTGACGTTTCAATATTCGGCCGTAACGGTAAACTACTCAAAACGCTACTCAATACTCAATTTTAAGTCTCATGTTGTCTCTGTTGCAACAATATGTAAGGTATATACATTTAAAAACGTTAGCCTTGACGTTAGACTTGTACCTAACACACAGTTTTCCTTATTTTTTATTTTTGTAAATCTGCTGTAGCGGTGGCGTCCACTCGCTACAGCAGACAAATTTAAAGTGTGTTGATTCATTGTCGCTGGTGGCTGTGAGCCCTTAAAGTTTGGCGTTTGAGTATTGGGAAAGTCGCGACGTGATCTAAGAATTAGCGTCTCTGATTTCTTTCTTTTCTGCTTACTGTGCTTGGCCAATGACCGTGACCAGAAATGAATGTTCACGATTGGTTGCCATGATCACATTAATCGCAAATACACAGTTTCATTGGTTGTCGCGCTCAACGTGCCCATGGCAACCCATAGACAAGCCCGGTCATCTCAGCCCTGCGGACAAATTGTCCATCGTCTGCACAGCGACAACTGTTCAAGGTCAAAGTATTTTTAAGTATAAAAAAATAATAGTTTCGTTGGGCTACTACCAACGTATTCAACTAGTATTTTCATTATTGAGTCATTCTCATTTGTACAGTGATCAAACGTCAGCAAAGTATATTCGTCATCTTTTTTCTGAAGTCGTTTGTATACTGTCTTCTCCGTTCAGGAGTGAGGTGCAATACTGGCGATGGCTGGGCGTCCGCTGCGCCGGCTGGTGCGTGAACCGGCCGCTGGAGAAGCTGTACTGGCGCGGCGTGCTCAAGGCGCCCTACCTCGCCAACACGCTGCTCGGCGAGCCCGACGTGAGTGCTACACCTACACACACACACACACACACATACCCATGCAGATAGACACATACAATAGCGTGCGTATAATACACCCCACACACGTAAAATATGCATAGCAACGCTTCTAGGCATTTCCGATTGAATGATTTAGTGAGTAAATCACTAAACCTGTAAACGAGCGTAGTACTTACAGCTAGAAATAAGCTTACGCTCGGCACAACGGGCTACTAGCGATGCGCGCACTCTATGCTTGTCTATGTATACTCTAGATTGTCGCCCTCATCTTTGACCGCGGCAACCAATAGTCACGCGAACAAAATTATCCATCGTCTGTTCAGCACCTAAACATACATACATACGCGTGCCCATAATACCCATAAATACTTAACATGTACAAAAAGTATCTATACAAAAAAAAACTTCTTTTGTATGGCCTCGTCAGGAGCCATGCAATGTTATTTATATAATTATGCTGAAGAAGAAACATAATTGATTTGGACGACCATGAAATAGTTATTTTATTTTCTAAACTCGAAATGCTTTTTACTTAATGACCTCCATGGTCGAGTCGTAAACACACTGATTTTCAAGGTGTCGCCAGCTCTAGAGATCCCGGTTTCGATTCCAGGACGGGTATGTAGAAAACCACATTTCTGCATATTGTCTCGGGTCAGGGTGTTTGTAGTACCTTCGTTGTCTCAGATTCCATAACACAAATGCTATAGCTACTTACTTTTCAGAGCAATGTATGTGATGTCGTCCACAATTATTTATTTACTAAAATTTTATGTTCAAAACGCGTGAAAAGGAAACATTATGTTTGAAAAATAAAATACGAATGTCAAATGTCAATGTGACACATTGTTTTTATTGGCATATACTTTTTTATACAATTAGCGCTGGTTTATTAAATATATAGGTACACGCAGCAAACTAGATAAGTTTGCAGGCCACACTAACATTTTATATTATAATATACACTAACATTTTTATTACATATTATATATGCAGCTTATGTAAGCGGATTATAATATGTAATAAAAATGTAAGTAATATTATAAAATATTAGTGTGGCCTGCAAACCGATCCAGTTTGCCGTGTGTACATTGTACAGATGTGAATGTATGAATGAATAAATATATTACAGATCGAGAAAAAATCTGAGGAGAAAGACAGTTACGGCAATTTGGATCGCGCCGGCTCGATCGTAGACCGACTACTTGAGCCCGAACGCAAAATGTCGTCCGGACAGAATTAATTCTCATATACTCTTATTTATAAAACGAAAAAAAAACGCTATGTTTTGCGATGTCAAACGGTATGCATATTTGGTACAGTCAAAGTTTCTCTCCACTTTAATCGTCTTTCACATTGATACGATTTCGTTTAATAATTATTCATTTAAGAAGACCTATGGTTTTTGATCCAAGGATACCATGAATCTGTTGCTCTGGGGAAGGTAGGTATCTAGGTCTATCAGGTTGCTTCTCCTTTCTGGGGACCAGATACGAACGCGTTTGCCGACTACCACTATCCCCCAGCAGTTCAGTCCAGCCTTCTGACCTGACTTGATTTTGACCTGAAATTTATTCATAAGCTTATCCAATACTCTCGGTTTGTTTTAATCAGAAGTAGGCTAAGTTTATCAGCAACTAGGTGTCAAGGTAAGGTTCAGGCATTTTGAAGATCGCCTTGAAGATTGTTAAAATCATCATCCTGAATTTATTCTCTCTCTGAGTCTATTTCCTTGATTAGTCTATGACAATTTACTGTCAAAGCTCATTAATACCATACTGACTCAAATATGCCTTTAGCTTTTACTATGTAGATACTCTTTATCGTGATAACATAAAATAGCTAACAGCTACTACGGTGTATAAGCAAGCTGGACGCAGAAATTTTTATTGAAAATTGTATCTTCAAAGTACGAATTAAATTCTATATTTGAACTTCGACACATAAGATCCTGAACAACGTAACCAGACAAAAATAACTCGATTGTCCCTATATATCTAAATTAATATTCTTTTATTGTATAACACCTTTGACATCGTAAATCGGCGTATATATAACGATTTGTACAAACGAAACAAAATTTTTCGTAGATTAGATATTTATAGACCTATTTAGAGGTCAGAACATCTTTAAAAAGTTTTAATTTTTTTAACCAAATGCAAAGGAAGTATTATAAAAGATTTTTCGGAAAAATAATTAAAGATATATCCTTGTATTCGGGTAAAAAGGTTTTCTTCTTCATAGATCAACGAATCTTCGCGCCACAGTTCGGTAGAGTCGCCTCGCAAAATGAAAGATTCGGAATAAGGGACTTCGACGCAGCGGCGAGGCACCACGCCTCGATTGGAGTCGCCTGCCTCGGGTGCAGCGGACTTGACATTAACTTTAAGTTACGACCTGCTTTTGCCACCTAAAAATCTAAATTCTGTTTTGTTAATGACTTTGTTGATTGCCAAATGTTAATTCTATTGAATTTTCAACTTTAGACATTTTAAACGATAAATTTTAAAGATTGGATGTGTGCTAGAAAAACTAATAAACAGATTTTGAATAAAACTAATAAACAGATTTAGAATAAAGATGGCTACAAAATAATTCAGCTAAAACAACGAACGGTATTGATAAATAGATTTTATCATTTATTACTTGAATACAAATATACGATACAAATATAATTTGAAGGTAGCTCCAAAAACTTTCAAATTTCTAGTTAGAGCCCTGGTCATTCACTTGCGCGCAAACATTCGACAAAAAATGGCGCGCTTTGATGACTGTTGAAAAATTAAAATCATTTGCAAATGTCGTCCTACACTTGTGGGATTGCGTATTCGTGCGAATGTCAGTGACCGGCAGAAGAACAAGTAAAAAAATCTAGATTATCTCTTTTCATCCGTTTTTTTGACGCTCACTTCTAACGTCATATAAATTATTAGTGTCGGCAAAAGATATCTCCAGTGAATTTAATGCGTTCAAAAACAATAGTTTAGTGGCGAAACAGGTCGTAATATTCTTTCTAAAATGCTTAGCCATCGTCAGTGAGGCCGCACGATGCCTCGCCGCTGCGCTCGAGGCGACCTTGAGGTTTGTTTTAAGGGCATCAGCTGGGTCCAAACCTCAAGATTACGAAGTTAATTGTATAAAACAAGTTTTACATTTGAAATTATGGATATTTTGGTAGAATTGTCTACCTATTTGTGTAAGAAGTGCGTGTAGGAAAGATTTTATTGTAGTTTACGCTTTTTTCGAGGTTTTATGATGTTAAATGGTGATAAATAATACTATAAGTTGATTTTCGGAACTTTATTTCTCACATATGTACAACGAATTTGAATTTTTAAGAAAGTTTCGTGAATAATTCTAATACATGTACTTCTTATAACATTAATCGTTCTATTAATTTCAAATTTACTAATATTGTTCTAACAAAATCTATTGCTTGAGTTAATTTTGACAGATTAATACCGCGACCAAAGATAATAAAAATTATTTTATTTATTACGAATGAAATTTGTTTTCATAATTAATTAATTTCGATTTTGAAAATGGAACTCTACGCTGATGGCCCACGATGATTATTTAATCTGTGTACATATTTTTGTTTTTGAAAATTGAATGCTCTATTTATTGATTATGATTTTATGACTATTTTTGACTGTTAAATTATTTAAAATGTGTTGATTTGTTTTGTTTCTCGAATATCCACATTAAATGGCCGCCTGCCTTTAATTAAGTTTACTAATAGAAATATATTTTATTATTTTTTGCAATAAAATATATTTTTACGAACAAATTATTTTTAAGATGTGGATGTTTTATTTTAAATTGAAGCTTTATTTATTTGATTTTAAGTAAATTATTATTTATTGTATGACGAAGTTTATAGCATCTTTTTATTTTACATAAAGGTGCTATATACATATAATATATTTAAATTGTTGACAGTATTTTAGTTTAATTATAGTTTGATTTCCAAACAAAAGTTATAGTATACTAGATTTTACGCGGCAAGAAACGTTTGCTGCAGCAATATTTTCTTGTAATAGTAGACATTGTTTGGAATAAGGAGGTAACTTTAATTTTTACTAGTATATTTCGAATCGGAAAATTTTACATGAATTTTATAACCATTTTCGAAAATCTTGTCAACCTTCTTACAGATCGTTCCATAGACAATGATTTTATTTGATTAAATTGTTGTCTGTGGTAAATAATAGCTAGCTTTATTTCAAATATAAAACTTTCGAGAGACAAGCTAAAGTACAGGCTAGTCTGTTTATATATACGTACAAAAGTAATTTCATTTACAAAATTGAAGCAATAATTACTTAGCTATTAAATGAAAATTGTTCGTATCCTTTTTTTCACATTTTATTTATAAGTGCACATAAACATACATATCATTAAGTTTTCACCGTTCTTGTCTATGGGTAATTCCTGTTTGTGCCCAAAGCTTGCCTGTAAAACGAATTAGTACATTTTTGTTACATTTTACACTTTAAATTGTAAGTACATGCCTTAAAACGACATTAAATTGCGTTGTGACATTGTTATATCGTTGCGTCCATGATAAAGTGATAATAGGCGACCAAAATTGCAAGAAAAATAATATTTTAAAAGTCTTGCCACTCCTCTTGTGCAAATCCGAAGCTTTATGTGAAGGCGACGATATTTGAAATTGGAACGCATTGGTAAAAGGGCGCGAATTTCGTTGTTTAATCTGTGCTAGTAATTTTTACTTTTAAGTATTATAGCTTGTGAATACATTAGGTATTTTGCACACGATTTATTCGAATGAGAGTATTATTTTGCCAAAAAATATATTTATTTAGTGTTGTTGCACAAATTGATGTTTCTAGTGTGTACTATTGTGGCTTTTCGCTCGATTATTTTTAATTTACAATGATAGACTCGAGTTAGCGGGGCGGGAAATTTTTACGAATCTTGTTTTTTCAGCTCTAATTTTCTCAATTTCAGTAAACTCGCTTACTACGATAATAACGCTAATAAAGCGAAAGTTCAAAGTATTTCAACAAATGGAATAAAGAGTCGTGCTATGTAGCATTCATGATTTAGATGTCGGAATAAGTAGGCACTGAAAAAAAATATTGTCATTAATAATTTACTATACCTGCCCCCCCTAGACAAGTGGCATTTCGACAGGCGATATCGTTAATCGAAGCGCTCAAATGTATGGAAGTGACAAGTCCAAGTCACGTGACTTATCGAAACGAAATGTCATTTCCATACATTTAATGTCATTTAGGCTATTTCTATCATCGTTAACGACTTGTCCAGGGCATCTGCACAATTACAGTCGAGTTTTCTGAATTTCAAATTATGCAAAAGATATTGTTTGTATGGTAGCTCGAGATGTCATGAAGTCAGCGAAAGGCCGCTCCGTAATGTACAAAGTACTCATAAGTTGGTGTCTGTGTGTATGACTGTACCATTTTTAGCTTGTTTATCTCAATAAATATGAATATTTTATGTCTGTTGTATTATTTTCTCATAAAGAATATCCTGATTAAGATAAAGGTCTGACATGACGACACCTGTCATGACTTGATGGCTAGCGTTCACATAATGTCGTGTAAATTGTTGGGACACCTTTGGACGATAATTTGGATTAATACAGCAGCAGCCGCAACTCGATGACTCGTCAGATTACAGCACTGGCGCGTGCAGATTCATCTGATATGTTATGACGCCGTTTCGCCGCTCTGTTCCGAACTGGGATCACTTCTGATGCGTCACGACTGAAGCCATCACGACTCGACACAATAAAACGTTTAACGTTTTCATACTAAATGTTAGATAAGTAATTACAGATTCCGTTTTGATGCGCCACGTCATTAATTATCAGACAAATTCCATCTTAAGAAATCAAAGGCCGATTAAGATCGTAGGTAGAAACTATCATTTATTTTCAGTCAACTATGGCCCATAGGATATTATTATGTACTTAAAACGTACAAACTCCAAAACAAAATAGGTAATACAAGGCAGTTGTGATCGGCATTGAATAGGATATAGCTAAATACGAAGACGTTGCCGCTTGCGAACTACGCGCGTGCATTTCAGCGTTTGTACACTAGAGCGGGGCACCAAATGTAGGCTGTAACCGCACGCGAGCAACACGCGCGCACTTCCCAAGCGGCGCTGATCTCTGTGGTTGAACATGAACATCTACCCCACTATGTACCTACAATTCAGGCTAAGCTAAAATAATTTTACCAACGTTTTACTAACAAAGCCTGCCGGCTTTAGCTGTAACATGACACATTTGACAGCGCCATCTATCGTCAAAAGAAGGGGACATGCAACGGTTCCTTTTAATTTGGATATAAAAGTATTTAAATGGCAGCTATTTACTGTTCTGGCTGGAGGCCCTTACGGTTCTCGCCAAAAGTCCGGTGAAGCAGTCAAAGCCTCAGCGCTCAGGCTAATTGCAGTAGACCTCTTCCAAAAAAAAAAAAAGCTATTCACTGTTCAGTAGAACAAGTGGGAACAAACGTAGCATACAGGCGTAATTAAACGTCTTCTTATAACTAAATAAGAATAGTAAAAGTAAATGAACTAAATAAGAATCGATCATATCCATATAATTACTTACTTTTACCATTAGGTTAACGTAGATAGGCTGAATTAAATTAAACTTGTTTAAGTCACTAAATAAAAAGAAAATTTTATTTTATCATATATGATTTATTTGATCAAATTAAATTAAGTGTACAAGAAATGTAACGATAAATTATAACTAAATAATTATAATTCAATGATTTTGAAGAAAGTGGAGTAGGGACATTCATAACTATCTACCAATTCAACCCATCAAATTATAACATCTACGCCCAAAAGCCCCAAAAACATCACATCACATGCTAAAAGCGTATAGTTAGTGCTTAAACTGAATTATTTAATGCTATAAATCAAACATTTTCGTTAATAACAGATGTACACTGTACAATAGGCGTGCCGATAAGACCCTTCATTTTTAAGCTGACCCAGTGTATTACAAATAAATACATTTTGGTGAAGATTTTAAATATAATTGCACTCATCGTGAATAATTAAATTCGAACTGAAAATCAATACCCTGAAACTCGCATGCAGTTACTAAACGAAGATACTTTCTGTGCCGTTGCGTTCCAGTTCTAAAACAAAGGTATATTGAGCTTACTAGATTCTAAGTTGTTTACACTAGGGGGTAAGTATATAAAGCTATCTCATTGTAGTGCTAAGGATGTAATAGTGATGTAAAGCTGGAGTACGCCTTGACAGGTGCCACCAACTTGATTTCAATGCAAAAGAAAAGACCAATCGAACCAAGATAAATGTAGGTCTACGGGCCACATCTTAAATATCAAAAAGCAGCGTCAAAATATAAGTGAAGTATCAGTTCAGTACGTTGTAATATCAGTGCGAACACGCTATGCATTGAATAACGCTTGTAACTAGCAAAAACTACTCGAATATTTAACACTGGTCGTGGTTACGAACTGTCATGAGATCTAAGCTTATGTAACATTTTATGTTCGTGAAATAACGTTATAAATACCTGATAGCGGTCGTTTACCTCCACCAGAAGGTAAGGGGTGTAGTTCACCAATATTACTGCATTTATTTGTAAGTGCTTCTGTAGATAACCTTGAAATGCATCGTGTAGGTGTATACCGGCCGTGTGCAGTACTAATTCACTAACCAATTAATCCTTTTATCTCTAATGTTTCCTTATTTACGCTTTCGGCAATTTAGATAGTTATTTCCGTAATTTTTAGTTATATTTTATCAGATAATCCCTTGCACCACTTTCTGTCAGTCTCCAAGAAATGTCACGAGACTGGTGTTCTATGTTCAAACATATGTTTATAATACTCTATGTCAAGAAGGAGGTGATATACTTATAACCAGTATTATTTAATGAGATACACTTTAGTCTGAATGAAAGTTGTGCTTGGGAATTATTTTTATGTCTGGTAATCATTACATTTTATTCATATATACTTCAACATTTAAATTAATCCCTGTCTTTACTATAGAAAATCTTTATATTAATTGAATTCGGAACATTTGATTTTTTGATTGATGTGTTTGGATATTCGCAATCTTGTATTATTATATCATAGAATTATGAGATTAAAGTGGTTGATAACTATATCAATTGAGCCTGTGATTTCTATTATTTACTCATACTCTGATAAGATAATGTCTTGCCAAAAAGTTACTATGCTGGCATAATATACTCCTTTATCAGCTTTCTAGCTAGTACATACGGTGCCGCGCGGTGGGTGTGGTTTATTGCAAAAAAAGTAGCCAAGTTATGTCCTTTCTCAAGGCTACATTACCCCATACAAAGTTTCATTAAAAACTGTTCAGAGATTTAGCCATAAAGTGTAACAGATGACAGATTTACTTTCACATTTATAATATTAGTATGAATTAATTAAGCAACTAAAGCTAAATCATCATAAATATAATACAAATGGATATATAATATACTTTTGTAATAGGGTAGACTTGCGCAAGTATATTGTTACATGTTACATGTGTGATCAGTTTTAGACACCTTTTAAATTATGTCATATTCTTCTGGACTCTAGATAATAAAAATAAATAACCAAAAATTAATCCTTCTTTGATGGTTACTTTTTGATGAAAGTAATTTTTTTTAGATAGTTGCTCAGTGCATGCACCTCTATTAAAAAGAGTGTACTATACTATGTACAAATTTTTAAAATTACATAATCTTCATTATTTTGTTACTGTCATAAACCTTTGGCAGAAAATGAAAAACAAAAAATCGTTTTTTTTTTATCTTATTTTCTTACTTAAATTAACTTTATTGTGTAAATAATTGTATGTTTACAATATGTACATCTTTGTATATGATAGTAGTTATGATAACCTTTGATGTTTCTATTTGATGCAGACTCCTGCAAATATCTTATATTCATACACTTTCAAGCTAAGATGTTTAAAATACATTATGAAATTGCATTCAATTTTTAATTTAATTATATACTATACTATAAGTAGCCCGCGGTTCTAAAAGCTAAAAGAAGCATATCCCTCCCTATAGCATAGCCCTCTGCATCCAAGCTTATCCAATTCCAAGTTTCATCAAAATTTAGGTGTAAAAGCATAACAGGCAGACAGAGTTACATTCACATGAAATATGGAATGAGTAAAGATAAATCATGATAAACAAATGATCACCAAGCAAGGCATTAATTTTTATAAATGCAGAAATCTATTAATTTTTATTTTAGTATAAAAGAAAAATTAACTACTGCATTATCTGACTGTATTATGTGTTACTCTTTATTCTACTATTGTATTCAGTCAATTTTTAAGAATAATCCGTACTATTGTCTGTGTTTCAGCAGGCTTTTCATATCTCATGAACATAGCTAGAGTGTTCCAATTTTCACTGTGTGTTCTGTTGATGCACCATAAAATGGTACGGAATCCTTCATGCGCGAGTCCGACTCGCACTTGCCGTGATTTTTTATTTTAAACAAAACTGATGCCATATAAATATTATTCGAAAAAAAAATTGTTTTAATTAAAATAACGCCAATGACAATAGTGTTTGTTTTTTAATAATTTAGCGCTCATTGTTAGAAGATGAAAGTAAATATTGTTATAATGTTGTGTTAACAAAAGAATAGTAGCACTCCGGGGAGTGTCGACTGTGTGTGAAAACATGAATAATCCTTACTAATACTAATAAATGCGAAAGTAACTCTGTCTGTCTGTCGCGCTTTCACGCCAAAAGTACGTAACCGATTTAAATGAAATTTGGTACACGGATAGTCTAGAGCCTGAGAAAGGATATAGACTACTTTTTGCCGCGATAACCGACATCCATGTGGGCGGAGCCGCGGGAAATAGCTAGTAACAATATATGTACTTAATACATACTTAATACAGAGGTGTCGGTAACGGTAACACTGTCGCGAGATCAATTGTTTTTTCCTATCTCGAAAAGGAATTAATTTCTATGATACCTATATGACTTGATTTAACTTCGGCTTCGACTTCGACGTGACTTGACAAGTCTTGAACAATAGCAATATATGTAGATACTTATTTATAGAGGTGTCGCGTGTGGTCGCGGTAACGGTAACTTGGAAGCCGCCCCAACATAGCTTGGGATAAGGCTAGGTAAAAGATAGGCCCACGGATATATGTACGGATAAAACCACGCGACTCTGTGAAATAAATATATTTTTTATTCGATAGTTACTCACAGCTATATGCAAAGCGTATTTTTAAAGAAATTGGAGCGTCAATGTCGGCTTTTTTTTGGCAACCATCCACTGTTTACAGTTTGGTCTGATTGATAACACATTATTTTCTGGTTTTGTTGATATACATATTAAATAGTCAATACTTATGCAACTGATTTACTTATCATATACTAGCTGTCCCCCGCGACTTTGCTCGCGTGTTTTAATTTCAACGGTTTTTCATTTTTGCAATATTTTTCATTTATGCTCCGCTCCTATTGATCGTAGCGTGATGTTATATAGCCTATAGCCTTCCTCAATAAACGAACTATCCAATACAAAAAGATTTTTTTAATTCGAACCAGTAGTTCCTGAGATTAGCGCGTTCAAACAAACAAACAAACAAACTCTTCAGCTTTATAATATTAGTATAGATGTGGACAAATATACAGGTCGTTACTGAAAGGGTATATTTATCCAATTAAGAGTACATCTGGCATAGATTCATTTTACAAAATCTCAACTCAAAATGAGTTATTAAAATAATTATTATCCAATTATTCGATACCAAAAATAAACAAACGTACTATGTACCAGGGTCAATATCTTATTACGTATTTCACAAAATGTTAAGATATTGCTTCAGCGGTCTCGTAGTGATTTTTGCTGTTGAATACTAAGTATATCCATTAATCAATTAACTCATTTTGAGCTAAAATTAATGCGAATACTAATTATATCCATTAATCAATTAACTCATTTTGAGCTAAAATTTTGTAAACTGACTTTTTACCAGATGTACTCTTCACCCCTTTTTGATAAATAGGTATATCTTATTTTAATTATTCTATTGATCCAGGAGAACGCATTTTCAGTCATCTTATTTCCACTGTTTTCGGCGAGTCTGAAAGCCGACCCTATTATAGTTTGGGATAAAGCTTAGACACTATATTCAGTTCTTATTATTTATATTCATTGATTTGAAAAATCGCATGACGTCACAATTTAGTGCTTTTTGTACGTCATTAGCTTCTAAGCCTGAACTTTGTTTCGCTTTATCTGTATAGTGTTACCTTATTTTTAAAAAAGGCAAAAAAAACGTGTCTTATACTTTTTTATTTTCTAACTGACGGACTAATTAGATTTTGTCTTTTCATACCCAGTTATGTACCCAATAAAATATATGCCAAATTTCATACAAATCAGTTAGAACATTTTTGCCTGAAAGTGCAATAAATATCCGTTCGTCCCGACAAACTTTCACAATCATAATTTTAGTACAATTTGTTTCTTTATATTCCAATGTAATATAGCAATCATTTAACGTCTGGGCCGAATAAGTCGTAAATCATTATAAGTCATAATCATATTAACCGATATGACTAATTGATTATTGAGACGTTTGTTTGTTACTATCGCAAAAAGGTTTTTTCAATTTTTTTTTAAATAAAAAATATAAATAACTGTTTTGGTATGGAACCTTTTCTTTCTCAAAACTATTAAGAAAGAATAAAGTTCCATACTTAAACATCTATTTATATTTTTTTTGCAATTATTGGTAAATTAATGGTACTCATTTGTTTTTTCTTCTTCTTTCTGCTGTTGTCCCATATTATTTTGGGTCGGTGCCAAATATGTTTTTATCCATTCTTCCCAGTTTCTAGGAACTCACTATGAGTACAATAATCTTTAACACGTTGTCTATAAATGTGAGATTAATTACTAGTGCTAAGTTTAATGAGACATGCCATACATAGACAATACAAACTAATTAGTTACGCTATTACATGTGGAAACTCATTATTATAATGTCTCTAGGTAGTTAAAATATCTACTATACTTGATAACCAAGTGTTGTATTAGTTAAGCTAAATTATTAATAAACTTTCTTGGACCCGCGGTTTAACCTGTTTTTTAACCGTTCCGTATAATAAAGCTTTCCACTAGTGAAATATTTTTTAAATTCGGTTTAGTAGTTCCAGAGATTAGGTAGCTCTTAAAAAAAACTCACAAAGTCAAAGTTTTATTGCATACCAAGTGTACTTTTGGTCTTTCGTAACAATTTTGTTTTACTTATCAATTCAGTAGCCCTTTGCAGGCACAACAATACAATAATATTTATACACATTGATATTCAGACTAAACATCCTAGTATATAATCTAAACTTCTACTTAATTTAAACTTACAGATATGTATATTAGTATACGAACATGTTTTTTATTACATAATTGAATGTATTAGTATTTTACATCTATAAACCTACTATCAATAACAAACTTAACCTCTTTATATTATTAGTATATAGTATAGATAATATGTATATATAATTCACTGTCATATCATTCATAACACATGCTTGTTTTTACGATGCCGTCCTAATACTTTTAAGTGGAGCCAATTGAGTCAGACAGTTTTATTGTAATGTTTTTTTTTCCAACCAGTTGTTACCTATATTGTTATGCTTTTGTACAAAATAAGAACCATCTTTCATTTGTTTACAAAACGGTGTTAAAAATAAGGCCCTGAAATTTCTTATGTATTGTGTGCGGTTAGGATTATTTTATGGTCTGTCAGAATAAATAAATATTTAAACAATATAAGCCTGTAGGTAACAGTCCCACTGCTGGGTAAAGACATCTTTTTATACAGAGAGAGAGCACACATTGCTGACAATTACAAGTTTTCCCCAGAAAAAAGCAACAGACTGTGCTCACATATTTTACAGAACAGATAGGAACATCTGTGTATGTCTGTTCACCCCTTTAAGAACTAGAAAGAGCTTGATGCCTCATATACTAATTCAATATTTTTCTCTTTCCAGGGTAAATCCAAATCTCCACTAAATACTCACGATGTTACGACGCTGCTCAAAGCATTTACAGAGCCTGTACCGGCGGCAGGGGCAGGCCCTGCGCTTCAAATCATCGGAGGTCCCGCGCGTGTGTGGGGCTTTGTCCCAGGCCGCGGCTAGGACCAACCCTCCCCGCGCCATCTCCGCAGCTAACACTCAAGTGGCCAGCATCCACTTCACCAACCCCCTTCTCGCCGAACAGGATGTGATGACCCCATCTTTCCCCGATTCCGTCTCGGAAGGAGACGTGAAACTCGACAAAAAGGTCGGTGACGCCGTGGCAGCTGATGAAGTCGTGCTCGAGATCGAGACCGATAAGACCGCGATACCTGTCATGGCGCCCAGCCACGGTATTATTAAAGAGCTGTACGTGAACGACGGAGATACGGTTAAGGCTGGACAGAAGCTGTTCCGTATGGAGATGACTGGTGAGGCTCCTAAGAAAGCCGCTGCAGCTCCGGCTCCCGAGCCACCTAAGGCAGCTGCGCCTCCTCCTCCGGCGGCTGCTGCACCTCCCCCGCCCCCTCCTCCCCCGGCCGCAGTTCCTCCTCCGCCTCCCGCTCAGGCACCGCCCGCACCAAAAGCGACTCCCCCTCCCGCAGCCGCTCCTATCTCCTCGATCCCAGTGGCGGCCATCCGTCACGCGCAAGCTATCGAAACTGCGACCGTGAAAGTCCCGCCCACCGACTACAGCAAGGAGATGTCGGGAACTAGGACGGAACAGCGCGTCAAAATGAATAGGATGCGCCAGCGCATAGCGCAGCGTCTGAAGGAAGCTCAGAACACTAACGCAATGTTGACCACGTTCAACGAGATCGATATGTCTCATATAATGGCGTTTAGGAAGAAGCATCTCGACGCATTTACGAAGAAACATGGAGTGAAACTTGGTCTGATGTCGCCTTTCGTGAAGGCCGCAGCTAATGCCCTCATGGACCAGCCTGTGGTCAACGCTGTCATCGACGAAACTGAAATCATATACCGCGACTACGTAGACATCTCAGTTGCCGTCGCGACGCCCAAGGGTCTGGTCGTGCCGGTGGTGAGGAACGTACAAAACATGACGTATGCTGACATCGAGCTGACTGTCGCTGGATTAGCAGAGAAGGCCAGGCAAGGCAAGCTTACAATCGAAGAGATGGACGGTGGTACCTTCACGATCAGTAATGGAGGTGTTTTCGGCTCGCTAATGGGAACTCCGATAATCAACCCTCCTCAGTCAGCCATTCTTGGAATGCACGGCATATTCGAGCGCCCCATAGCTCTAAACGGTCAAGTCGTGATTAGGCCTATGATGTACATCGCGTTGACGTACGACCACAGGCTGATCGACGGCCGTGAGGCTGTGCTCTTCCTCAAGAAGATCAAGGAGGGAGTCGAGGACCCAGCCACCATCGTCGCCGGCCTGTAAACTTCTTTGTATCCGACCTCAAACTAGCGAGTTACCATTATTTTAAACGAACAAAAATTCGCGGGTCGGTGGGTATTTTGAAAATGGAAGATCATGTAAAATATTGCGAATTTCATCAGTAGCGTTTTAGAAGCCTGAAGTGTTGCACGTGTCCGCCAGCAATTTTGTTGTTATTTATTGATGTGCGCCTTGTATTCTGTAATTATGTATTATTTATTCTGTCTAAGTAATAACTGTCGAGAAGTACATAATGTTACTTATATGTGACCATATAAAGTTTTGTTTTATTTTTTTTTGTTTCAATTTTAATAACTTTGATTTTGGCACACTCTGTGGAAAAGTTTACAGTATTTTATTTTTTAATGTGTTAAACATTAAAATTTAAATAAACCTACTTAAAAACATTAATACTTTATCTATTTTATTAACCCTTTTCAAAATTCTTTAATATTCACAAGTGTCAACATGTAAGAGGAAAAATCTATCTATAACTGGTACATATTATGTTACACAATAGGTATATAAAACAAAATTAGGTTAGTTACACCATTAATAACTCAAAAACGGGTGAAACGATTTTCATTTATTGGATTTGTCTCAACCCCGAATAGCAAAATAAAATTCATCGTAAAGTCGCGAAGAAAAAATGACACTGAAACTGGGAATACTGCGGTTGAAACCGCGCGGCAACCCAAATAAAAATATAGTTGAAGGTTTTAGTAGACTAACACTTTTTTAACATTACGCTAAATACCAGAATAAATAAATCGTGTTTCATTTATTAACACTTCTTAAAATTTTAACCGTAGACTTCAATCTGCTTCCAAACCATAAACCAATTAAGTTTTTCTCGATTGAACTAATCGTGAAAAAATGTTGCTGTCAATTTTCACCAATTACGAGCCAGTACCTTATCTCTCATTGGTGAAAATTGCCAGATGCGCAAAATAGCGGACCTAGTGGACTTTTTTTTATCGCGAAAACCCTTTCTCATTGTCTTAGCGTACCTTAGATTAAGTAGGTAATTTATCTAAATAGTGTACGTATGAAATTCTAAAATTAAGCATCGTGAGTTGCGTGTTCGACCCACGCACCGACTTTTATTTAAGAAATTTAAAACAAATGCAGTAAAAGTTATAAAAACACTTAATAAAATGATGACAAGCCGACAGAACCTAATTTGATTATTGTTTTATTGACCATATTCGTGTTTATACTTAGTTACCTAGACTTACTTATTTTTTTTAACGAAATCGTATTGCAAAAATGTGGAACGCGATTGAATATTACGGTATTGACGGTAAGTAGGTACTGGATATATATAAAGTATCTTGATATTATCGGTGGTCTTCGACTTATTGCTCAACTAATTAAGTAGGTACTACCTATTTATTTTCCCATAACCAAATTCAGTAAGTCATTTTAGAAAAAACTATTAATCAAAGAAATAGGTAGGTAGGTTATTATTGAAATAGGTAATTTAACAAAGTGCTTTACTAAATACATTTACGTAATAAAATTCTTAGCCACCTAAATGTATCTAATTATACATGTCATAATATAAGTGTCAAAATTAAAAATATGGCGGGAAATAAGAAATTATAGTCGAATTTATTGTAGATTAATTAAATTTCTGCGAAAATTGAGAATAACCAGTATTAAATTAAGACCAACCATAGTCAATTTATTCTTTTCTGTGTCAATAAATTCTCGTTACTACGATTAAAACTTTGTTTGTAATAACGGTAACCATAGCAACGCGAAATGTGTACAGCGTTGCACGTATTTTATTTGCAACGAACTATATAAAATAAATAAAATCAATTATAAACAAGTTTTTGTATTAAAAATAAACGAAACTTAGTTTACTTTTAGAAGAAAAGTCCAGAGTTTAAAGTTTCTCGTGAATGTAGGTCAGTGGGCGAATTTTACTTCATATTTGAGCGATGTCAAGGTAAGATATAATTGGGTTGTTATTTATTCATGTGTGTTTTGAATTTAACTTGTAGTGACAGGAAAACGCATCGATCTTTTTCTAATACCATGAAATACGACGACTAATTTAAGAAAGTGGTTTAATAGTTCATTTTTGTAGGTCGTCTATAAATTCTACTTCTCACAGGTGGTTTTATAGGCTAAACGTGGTAGCAAGGCGTGGTGGTTACGTTGTTTATTGAATTATAGTTACATAAATTTCCTTTTTGTTATTAATTTATTTTCGGCATTATTTTTCCCATTCTCACTAAACGAGCATAGACTGTGAGTTAAAACGGGGTTTGGGTGTAGAAAGGGCCAATGGCCATAAAAAATATTTCGAAACTTAATAACTATAGTTGATAATAATCCAAATAAAATTTCAGCAAACAGTAAAAAAATAATGGATTCGACATCGAAAAGGTCCAGTGAGAAACATAGGCGAGAGAAACAAACAAAAGACGATCTGTCCAAAGTAACACCGGATGAAAAACTCAAAAAGTCCTCATTCACCATCTCGACCCCAAGGACTTTTGTTCAGAAAACTACAACAGCTGATATTTATGGGCAAAAGAAACGAAGCGCTGTCCAAAGCGTGAAAGCGCCTAAGAAGTCCCCAACCGCTTCACATTCAACCAGCAATGTCTCGCCAATGAATGACTATTTAAAATCTTCGCCATCTTCAAGTCAAATCAGTTTGCGCAGCGAAAAAAAAATGTCATCTACAAAAAAAGTTGAGCCAAAGGTGTTGAGACCTTCAGCCACACCACGAAGCAAAATAATTGCTAATGTAATAGCAAATTCGCCGAACGTCAAACGAAAACTGAATATGGATTTAGAAAGAGAAAAAAGTTTTATAAAAGATATACCACAAAAAGAAACTGAAAGGTATAAAGAGCGAAGTTTTATAAAAGAAGGCTCAAAGAAAAAGGTTGAACGTGAGAAAGAAAGGAGTTTTATCAAAGAAGTTCCTAAAACTAAGAACGAAAGAAAAGAAAATAGTTTCATAAAAGATCCTGGAACAGATAAAAAAGATAAAGTGTTATCTTTTCCTAGTGAGAGGCAAAGAACTAAGACGAGAACTTTGGAAGAAAACGAAGTGAAAATATTAACTTCTGAAGCGGTAGATAATAATGTAGAAATGTTTAATTTGTCGCGACGGCTTGGGGCCAATCCAAAGGCGTATTATATTGACTTTGATGACCAAAAACCGAGTCGTATTAGAAAGGTATGTATACAACATTAAATTTGACAAGACAACCTCCGAAGTCGAGTGACGTACGCACATACCGGTTTTCTAGGTGTCGCTAGCTCTAAGGTCCCGGGTTCAAACCCCGGACGGGTCAATGTAAAAAACCACTTTTCTACTTTGTCTCGGATCTAGGTATTTTTGGTACCTTCGTTGTCTCTGATTCCGTAACACAATTGCTTTAGCCACTTTTGGTAAAGAGTATTGTATGTGATGGAAAAAAGATGATACGTATTTATTTATAAACAAAATAGTTGCTGTCTAAATAAACAAATTTATAAAATGACTAGCTCTTGCCTGTCTAACTAAACAAATTTATAAAACGACTAAATGTTGGCCGCGGCGCTTCATCCGCGTGGGTGGCGGTTATCGTGGCAAGAAGTAGCATATGTCCTTTCTTGGGATCCAAAGTAAGCCCATACCAAGTTTCTTCGAAATCAGTTAAACGGTTTAGAAGTAAAAGCGTCCCAGACAGACAGTGCTACTTTTGCATTTATAATATCAGAATGGATACCTAAAATTATTTGTTTAAGTCGTATCGACGAAGCAGGTGAAACCGCGTGGCACCACTAAGTGTACATAATATATCCTAGTTTGGGGTATTTATACACAGTTTTTTTAGGAGCCACCTCAAAAACCTAGCAGCGATGAAGACGTCAGCTACGAGGATGATTTCGAGAGCTACGAGTCTGACTTTGATTCGTACCACAGTTCAACGAGCGAGCATAACGCTGGTGATGAAACGAATGGTGAAGAAGGGAATGGCGATGAAAATGATGAAGATGAGAGCGAGGCGGTTGAGACTGTTAAAGAGGTGAAGGATGATGAGAAGATGTTGGATTCAGGTAAAGTTTCGGTCGAAAACACCACTTAAGCTAACTCGATTAATGGCGGATTTTGCCAACGCCAGATAATTATGGAATATAATTAACGCCTGACAGATTTTGTATGGAAGAACTGTCAAAATTCAAAATTATTCCTTGGATAAAACTATCTGGTTTTGGAAATATCCGCCCTTAGTCTCACGTTGTCTCTGTAATATTAAGAACTAGCTGTTTCCCGCAGCTCCGCCAGCGTGGATGTCAGTTATCGGGTCATAAAGTAGCCTATGTCCTTTTTCGGGCTCTAGACTATCTGTGTACCAAATTTCAGACAGACAGACAGAGTTACTTTCGCATTTCTGTTGCCGCTTTATCAACGAATATTAAAAATAAATGAGAAATTAAAAGGGGTCCCTACACCAAAGACTGACTTATTTGCTCGATTTTAACAGCATAGGTAAATCAGACGAAATGGAAGACTGAAAAAAATCCTAGTTTAGTTAGCAGCAATATTACAATTCGAATTATAGACAATACCGACGCCCCCCGGCTTCCGGCTTCGCACTGTTAGACAATACATTAAGTTAATTTTATAATATTTATAATTATATAGATAGATATATATAGAAAAACAAGTGTGAGTGGGTCCAGCAGTGTATCAATATAGGCTAAGTTGATTTATTGATTGATACACTATGTTGTGAATTCTCAGGCAGTTTTGATCTTCGCGACCAGCGCTCAGCTAACAAACTAAAACCCGCCTTGGCCTTCATATTTGAGACAGCTGAGGGCATTGAGAAGCCGAGCTCCCTGACTGACGAGGGGTTTCAAGAGATGAGCAGCTCTTCCGCGGTGTCCAGTATGAGGACTGTGCATATTGATGTATTTGACAGGTCAGTAGAATATCACCATATCACGAGATAAATGTCGAATTCTCGTGGTGGCCTAGCGATTCAATGAACGGATTTGTGTGCACAAGGTTGCAAGTTCGAACCCATTACAATTAAGTACCAATGTCTTTTTATTAAGTTATATGTACTTTCTAAAGATCTAGCCAAACGCCCTGTTGACGCTTCGCGCGACCCAAGGGCTGGCTTTTACCTTGGATAGAGGATAAGCATTGCCATACAACGTGGCAATGCCGCCAGCCTTTTGGGAACATTCCCAGTGGACAGCGATGTGGACAAATTTTTTGATGCCATGTTTTAGGTTTATGTTTTAATTAGATTAGTTTATTTTGTATATGTATCTATAGTTAACTTTCTTAATTATTCTAAGGCCTCATTGAAAATCGGTAAAGAATATAATGAGGAAACCTAGATTTAAAAAATTGGAATCTGAAATCGCCAATCCGCAATAAGCAAACGCGTCTTTGTAAGTAGATGCATAATTGACTCCTTTGTTCCAGACCTCTTTTCATAGATTTTACAAAATCAAAAGAGAACAGGCGTAAAAAACGCATCGGCGATAGACTCCGACAAAGAGCTAAGGATTTGCTAAGCATCATCACACTACACGAAATGCCCTACAGTTTATTCGAAATGAAACCTATTTCCTACGACTTGTATATGGCAACATTTGGCAGATCGAATTACACCCAAAGTGCAGTACAAACGTTTGATGATGGTATAACAGAAGAGGTCCAAACTGATGAGGTTGAATGTGAACATAAATGGACGCAACATCCGGTCGAGTTTTCAAAAAATGATATTTGTATTAAAGAAAAAGTCGAATCTCGAAAATATAGTAAAAATATGGAAGACTATTTAACAAAGTTTACGTTTTTGACAGCGCAAACAGACGATGTGCAACAAAATAATGCGATTAATATCGATGAAAATTATAGAACGGATCCGTTACGAATCTTTTTCGAACAAAAAGATGGCGTCGGACCAAGTGAGATGTTACCTTACGACACTTATAAAACAAAATTAAAAAATACAGAATACAATACTCAAAGACTGGGGAAGTTTTTAAAGAAAATCGAAAGTAGAATTAGTAATGTTTTAAATACTAACATTGGCAACACAGAACTGTCAGAACTCAAAGTGACAAACATGCCATTCAGTAAAGGTTACGTTTCAATATCTACAAAATTTATATCGAACGAAAAAATTTCATTTTTAAGTAGCACAAAGATCACACAAATGATTTTTTCTGAAACTAAATCGAATTTGATCATGACCGTACATAAAGACGCTTTGAATATTTCCATTATGAAATGTACAATTTGTCTATGGGACATAAGTGTTGCTACGCGAGAACCTATTAAAATACTGATAGCTATAGACAATATTGTGGTTGCAAGATTGAGAGGAGCTACTGATGGGTACTTTGTTGCTGCTTTAGGTGACGGGTGAGTAAAAATAAATAAAATAAAATAAAAATAAAAAGAGTAAGAAATAAATCTTGAACTTAAATATCATTTGCACTGATTTCCTTGTTCGCAAACTAAATATTTCAACATTGCTATCTTTTACTAACGTACAGCATGAGAAAAGGACGGCTATATAAAACAAGTTACTTAAAAATGTACAACTAGTTTTCGCCTTAAACATCACTGTATTTTTAGTGCATTTTCGATAATTGTATGAACTTTTTGGTTAGAACTTAATTTGACAACTCTTTTTTTTCGTTTTTTCTTTCCAAACTAGGTATATACGAGTGAAAAAGATAGCGATAACATAAAATAAGTTAAGTGCGTAGTAGAATCGATCTATTGTTTTTTTCCGCCATTTAAACATCTTCTATCGGTACATATTACAAAACTAAGTCCTCCGCCGCGTCTGTCCTTCTTTCTTTCTGAAAGATCGATAAATTTTAAAATTACCGTACGTGTTTTCATATGGTTTTCATCAATGGATAGAGTGATTCAAGAGGAAAATTTGTGTGAATAGTAGTATATTGTTTAATGTTTTGACTACCAATGGGCGAGTCGCTAGTATAACTACAATTTATTATAGCTAGTCACTTTTTTCATTTCAGTTCAATACACTTATGGGATTTGGCAGAACAGCCGACTTGGAGGGACGATGTTGCCAGTGAGAAAGAACCTACCAAATTGGTAGAAATTAACGAAGAGAAGCTCACAGGAGTCAAAAGAGATCGGGAGTGGAATCAGAGGAACAGTCACGTTGGTTTGGAAAAGGTAAATAGAATTTTGGTCTTAACTTCTCTTATCCTTAGTATATATTTCGGTCGTTGACAGAATATACATATGTGAATATAAATACTTTTATCTAACAGCGCAGCATACCTTGCTTGCTGCAATCCTGTGCGTTCACGAATAGCGCGTACAACATGAGCTGTGGAGACGCGACAGGCGCCATCGTCGGCCTGCAGCTGGTCGGCGACCCTCACTCCACGAGCCAGGACGGCAGAAGGGTGGTGGGACAGGTAATATAATCTTACTAATATTATAATTGCGAAAGTTTGGATGAATGGATGTTTGCTACTCAATCAGGATAAAACGGCTGAAAGGATTCGAATGAAATTTGGTACATAGATAGCTTATTTCATGGAATAGCGAATAGACCAGTCTGTCCATTGGACTCGACTGTCATGCGCTGAGATCTAGATTTTAGTAGAGTTAGTTTAATAACATCAGGTATAGTCGTGGTGGCTTAGCGGTTCAACGAACGGATTTGTCGAACAAGGTTGCCGATTCAAACCCACTACAGGCACTTACCAATGTGACTTCTTCAAACTTATTTGTACTTTCTAAATTATTCTAAGACACTATCTGCAAACGGTGAAGGAAATCATCGTGGGGAATCCTGGATTCCAGAAATTCTCTGAATAATCTGAAATCGCCTAATCACAAGTGAGCAAGCGTGGTGATGAATGCAGGTGCCTTCTCTACATAAGAAAAGGCCTGTGCCAAGCAGTGGGACATTTATAATTACTAAAACATTTTAGTAAATCTGTGTTGAAACGTTTTTTATTTCGATTTCCAGGTCGTGTCTCTACAAAGAACAGGCGTACTTACAATATGGTCGATAGTACAAGAAAAATCTAAGACTATACCACCAGACATCGGCAAGGCATTCTGGTCCAGAATGAAACTAGAGAAATCTCAAACAATATCTATATTAGACCACATCGATATACCGCTAAAAGACGTACAAAACGGGAACGCAAATAACTTCAATTTAAACGCAGCAAAACGTAGAATAATCAATAGAAAACAAGAAAGAAGCGTAATGAAAAAAGAGGTTTCCCGCCCAAAATCCGCCATTAGCTTCGATTTTGACTTTGACAGACCGTCCAGTGCTGCCAGTGGTAAAATTAAACGAGTGTTGTCAGTGGAAAAATATGATTATAAAAATTGGGAAAGTGGTTTAGTGTGTTGTGACCTAAAAGTAATGAATTGGATGAATAGAGATAATTATTTGATTGCAAGGAATTGTGGTGAAGTGTTGTGTTGTAGGAAAATACTAGGGGCGGTCAAAGTAAACAAGTTCTGTGTTGGAAGTAAGTAACCTATTTTATTCATTAAAATATTATAAATGCGAAATTAACTCTGTCTGTTTGTTACGCTTTCACGGGTAAACCACTTAACCGATTTTGATGAAACTTTGTATATAGTAAGCTTGGATCCCAAGAATGGACATAGGCTTTTTGCTGCGATAACCGACACCTACGAGGGCAGTGCTACGGGCAAAAACTATATTATATCCAGTTCAAAATTTGGACGCCATATGCTACAAAATCCTATTTATCGCATTATTTTGTTGTAATTTTACTGTAGTTGCGAGTGACGGATCAATGTAAGAATTATAGATCATAAGAATATTCATAAAAATCATAAGATATTTTTTCAATTATCATTTTGGAACAGGTGATGCTTCATCAGTAACCTGTGTGGAGGTCTCGCCACATCGCCTCCCGTACTTCCTCGCGGCCACCGACGCAGGAACCATCAGCGTCTGTTCCATCGTCGAGAACAGGGTCCTACTTACACTAGATTGTCGGTGAGTTGCGACTTGTTTTGTTAGGGATCCTTGTATTTAGCAAGTTGCGCCATTTTGTATTTTTTTATCTCTTTAAGGTATTGGCTTCGATTTGTTTAAATATTAAGTAAATATAACTGTAAAACACGGTAGATCTTATAAAATCTACGATTTACTAAACTGTGTAGGTAATGGTGGTCAGTTTTTTTACAAAAGTTTAATTTGGGCGTTTTTTTTAACCATTTCACATACTATAATGAGGGCTATTGCGCTCACCAGTTGGCGCCACTAGCGGGTCAGCTGTCAAAATCTATCAACAAACTATGGAATTTGACATTTTCGGACATCACACGCGACTAGCGCCTCTGGCGACGAAATTGATAACAGTAGCTCTCATTCCAATACTAATATCGTAATATACCTAAAACTATTTATTAATAGTGTAGTTTCTTAAAAAATCATAAGTAAGACCAAATAATTTGAATTCATTTTGTGGCAAGAAATAAATAACGACTAATGCTATAAAGCGAAGTTTCAGGACTATTTCTCTTTAAAATTCCCAGGAACATACAGCCCCAAGATGTAGAGAAGTGTCAGTCGGACCACAAGGGTCGCTTCGTCAGCTCCGTGATCACTCGCTCACACCCGAACGAAGCGGGAGGTCCTAAGGTAGGAAACCAATCGTCATACGTTAAGTACTAGCGAACTTCTTCAACTGAATAGGGTAAATGACTGGGGATGAAATTTCAAAATCGAATTAGTCCGTCAGTTAGATATAAAAAAATATTGACCTCATATTTTTTGCTTTTTTTTTAAATAAGAAAACTGTTATTAGTTGTTGTTGTAGTGACATATCGACAAGCGATAACGCTAATCGAATCGTTTAAATGTATGAAAGTGACAAGTCCAAGTCACGTGACTTATCGAAACGAAATGTCATTTCCATACATTTTATGTCATTTAAGCGATTTCTATCATCGTTAACGCTTGTCGAAATACTACTTGTCTAGGGGGGCAGGTGTAGGGGCTAATGAAGTCATGGTTGTACTCAGGATAATGATGTCATGCTTGTACAAAAAGCACAAAATTGTGACGTCATGCAACGTTTCAAATCTGAGCTGTACTGAGTATTACGAAACAGAAAATACCCAGTAACTAAATTTGGCTCTACTTCCCGATTCGAGCCTGAGACCTCGTGCAGGGCAGTCGCTCTTGCCTCATCGATGCTCTTAGTAATAAGTAGTTAAACTCACGCACATTCTCGGGATCGCCCGACTAGTTTCAGACTCAATAGGAGTCCCTAATCATGAGCTGACGCGGCGGCGGCGTTGGTCGCGAGTCTGAAACTAGTCGGGCGATCCTGAGAATATGCGTGATAAACCGTATTGTTTTAAATAATTATGAATACTCCTCAGGAAAGATTATTTTACAAGTAGTTAAAGTTTAGTTAGTCATGTTAGTTAGTTTTATTAGTATAATAAACTAAAATTAATGATGAAAGGAATCCTTGGTGTGCTACCAAAGAGGTGGCCAGCTGATAATAGGCTGGCGGGACGGAAGACCAAGACCTGTTAACGTACCAGATGGGACCAACCCCAGAAATGTTAGTCTAGTGTTGTACCACTTTTATCGATTTTGAAGCTTGCAATATTTTTTGAAATCTACTACTACTATCCCATTGAAATTATCAAAATTTTGCACAGCCAAACCGTTTCAATATATAATTGTTGTCAATATTATAAATTCGAAGGTAACTCTGTATGTCTCTCTGTTTGTCTGTATGTTACGCTTTGAGGGCTGAACTGATGAATCGATTTTAATGAAACTTGGTATGGGCCAAGTTTGGATCTTAATATCCGCACTCGCCCAGAAAATACGCGCGGGCGGAGTCGCGGGCAACAGCCAGTTAGAAATAAATCCTTTAGGGCTTCATCTGTCCAGTAAAAACTGGTCGAGTCGTGTGTTCTTGGCTCTTTATTCACACATCCTACATTGAATATATAAATCTTATTTTTAAAAGAGTAACCTATGGAGTTTCTTGCCAGTTCTTCTCCATAGGAAGGACACCTTGGAACCGCGCACCTGGAGTCATTTAGTTCTGTAACTTTAACGTTTCTTAAGCGCCTTTTTGGGGTTTGAGAAATAAAAAACTTTTGATTTGATTTTTGACATTGAGATAAAATGATCAAGATAAATTTTAGCGATATGGGATTCTTTCTTTCCATACTTAGCCACCATTTAATTCCTGTTTTCCAGCTGTCAGTGACGTCATTGTCCTGGTCTCACGTGAACCCGTGTTGCCTGTTCGCGTCGCTGGCAGATGGCAGCATCGTCGAGTGGGAGCTCTCGTACAGCGACATCTACGCCAAGTGCGCGAGAGACGCCGCGGCAAGCGCTTGTGCAGCAGGAGACAGTACTCTAGTAAGTATGCTTATATTAGCAGCCATGACAGTTGTGTTTGACATAACGTTTGATGACTTGTTTTTTTTTTCGCATATATTACTTGTACACAGCAATCATGTCATTGTCATTATGACATGTCTGATGTCATATATATCTGATTCATCATATTTATTTTGTAGCAGGCCTAAAAATAATGGCAGACCTTAATAATATTACCTGGGTCATAAAAATAAACATATAATATTTGATTAAAAAATAAGCCTAAAATCAACTAATTTAGGCTTAAAAAAGGAACACACTAACTTACTTTTCATTAAATAATCATATGATTGTCAAGATATTCCTCGATTAAACTCATCGTCGCCATTTTGTCTACAGGCGCTGTTGACACCGGAAGGCGAGGTCCATGTACATAAATTAACGAACGAACAAAAAACCAAAGAGTATTTATTATTGTTTGAGAAATATGTTGCACTTTTGTAAATGTATTTGTATTTGTACAATTTAATCACTGATCTCAATTAAATATAGATAGTTATTATTAGTTTATGGTTTTTTATTTACATTATTTATTTGTCATGGTAGTTGTTTTAAAACCTCTAACCAAAAAATATGGCTAGACGAAAATAGAATATTATAAAATAAATTTTTTTTTTTTTCATACCACATTGAGTAGTCGGTATGTGTGGAAAGAGAACCGTCGTTGCGTAAAATGGAACTAACATTAAGATAACATTAAAATCGTTCCGTTAAACAATTATGAAGACGGCTTCTGAAAACATTATGTTCTAACATAATTTTATTTATATCCAGATGTTACACTCGCACTTTAATGACGCAACAGTGTTTTAACAACAAATACGGTAATTAAACACAGAAGCGCCCTCTATTCTTCGAGACTATTTAAAACAAATTGGATTTGTAGAAACATTCAATTTAAATCATAAAGAATATGACTATGACGAGGTACAAAAACAGAATTCTTAGTTTTATTTTTTCATTGTTTATAATTAATACAATGTAGCCTCGAATTCTCAAACGCAACTTAACTTTAAGGCCTAACAGACTACTCGAGAAGTTAGCCAGTGATCAAAATACACGTTGGTTAACAATAGGAATGTTACCTATTTTTTTTATGTCCACCTTGTAGATTAATTAATTTTATTGGACACGTATTTTTTCTTTTTTTCTACAAACAAAAAATGATCAAAATTCAGAGAACGCAAATTACGCGTGACGTCACTCCTCGCTACAATTTTTACCAAGGCGTGGCGTCATAAGCCCCCACTCCGAAACTTTAAAGCGCTGTATCTTTGTAAGTTTTTATTGTTTTGATAAAAGAAATACGTGTCTAATATTTTTTTATTATTTAACTGACGGACTAAATAGATTTTAACTTTTCATACCCAGGAAACATCCCTATTGGTTAATTCAGAAGTCTTATACGTATTTTTTATTATTTGTTGCGCATTTAACGTATGCGAATATATGTAATTAAATACTAATAGAATATTATTAATTTTTAATTAAATATGTTATTAAATAGTAATAAAAGAAATGAAAAATTTTTAACCTGATGCAGGCCTCTAACCTTGCGACTACTGGTTCAACTAAATATTAGTCCTACTGTATTTAGGTAACTTGATCACGGCGACATAAACTTAAGTGACGTTTGAGTATTCACCCATACCACAAAAATAAAAATACAAGTAGGTATATTATTTTCTATAACTAAACTTCTTTTTAATTATTTTTTTTACCAATATCATTAGTGGTCTCTCTAAATTTCCTTAAGCAGACATTAAAGATATATCTTATAAGTAGTATTACTAAAGCAAGTATGGCAAGTATTAGAAATACAAAGTCTAACATCCATAGTTCATACCAGCTGTATTTTAACGCTTGTGAGCGAAGATGGAAGGCCCCTGAAAAAAGAAAAAATGGTTTGAAAATATGTGGACTGTAGGCTCATTCGCTATCTCCAGTTGCCAACCCAACCGATGTTTACCGGATAAAAATAAGTACCTATAAAAATGCTTATTCAGTATCGGCAAACGTCGGTAACCAACTAAGTAGTTAGAGATCTAGTTTTTAATCAAAGTTACACGACAAGAAACTTGTTTTCACTGTCTTTTTTATAAAGCAACAATCGCTTTTGTTGACAACCGCCATAGCGAATAACCCTGCTGGTTTTATAAACACCAACGACAAAGAGATATACTATAAGCATACCGTTGAGTATCTTTAGAGTAAACATGACAAGCATAGAGCGTGCGCTTCGCTAACAGCCCCTAATGCCAAGCGTAAGCACATTTTTAGCTAAATATACTACGCTCGTTTACTAATTTAAGTGATTTTCCGTCCGATGACAGACGTTTAAGCAAAAACATAGACGGTTCCAATATTATTAGAGTAATATTAGGTTTTGAGATAGTTTTAAGAAAATAGTATGCTCTGTTTTGATACCAATAAGGGATCGGACTATTGATTGTTATTTACTTGTCACATGGATTTTAAAAAATATTTTGAACGCATTTTTTACTTTTTTTAATTAAACAAACAATGAGGACGATACACTGAATGGAAATGTCGCGTGACGTCACTTGTGGCTACAATTTTTACCCACAAGTGACGTCACAAGCCCCACACCAGAACTTTAAAGCGCTTTCACTTAGTAATTTTTCATTGATTTAATAAAAGAAAAAGTACGAGATTTTTTTCTTTTTTTATCTATCTGACTAAATAGATATTTCCTTTTCATACCCAGTCCGATACCCTATTTTACGATTTACGTGTTCATTCTAGTGCCAACAGTTCATACTCGATATCCGCGCTCTATAGTTTACTTATTTATTCCTCTAAGATTTTTACACTGATCTGCGTTCCGGAAAGTGGCTGTCAGCATATTAGTGTATTCAATCTTACCTTTAGTTTCGATGGCCACCTGAACAGCGTAAGAAATCAGCTGAGACGGTGTCGTGGGACGCGCGTGGAACATCTTAGACAGATATTTGGCTCTTTTGTAGAAACTAGAATGAAAATAATATGGATGTTAACATTTTTTTTAATGTCCATCGTGTAGATTAATAAAGAATATTAGACACGTATGTTTTCTTATTTTACATAACTTAAAAACTCACGACGATACATTGATTTGAAATGTCGGATGACGACACAATTTCGTGCATTTTGTGCGCAAGCATGACGTTATTAGCCCCCACTCCTCAACTTTATCACTATATTTTATTATGCACTATATTATCTACTCAGTGTTTTCTTATTTTGAAAAAGGAAGTATAAGTGTTATATTTTTCATTATCTATAAACAAATAATAATAAATAAATGTGGACAACATCACATACATTGCTCTGAACATAAAGTAAGTAGCTAAAGCACTTGTGTTATGGAATTCAGAGACAACGAAGGTACCACAAACACCCAGACCCGAGACAATGTAGAAAAGGGGTTTTCTACATTGACCCAACTGGGGATCGAACCCGGGATCTCAGAGCTGGCGACACCTTGAAAACCGAGTACACCACTCGCCCACGGAGGTCGTTACTATCTACGTCGTCATCTAACTGACGAACTAAATAGATTTTGACTTTTCATAGCCAAAATTAAGTGCTAACTTACGTGTCATTTCCAAGCATTTCATTCATCGCCACCTCCAGATCTTCCACCAAATTTTTATGGAAGTCCACTTTCAGTGCGTATCCAAGTTTCCTCGCCCTTTCAGCGTTCCCTGGCTGGTCGCCGAAGACAGGAACGGCTAGCATCGGAACTCCTGCATGGATGGCTTCTAACGAGCTCAACTGTCCACCGTGTGTGATGAAGAGACGCAGTTTTCTGTGTGCTGTAAATAAATACTTATATAATATAATGAATTCAAGAAGGTAACTATTCTAATGATTCTCGACATGAATCAATAATAAAATAGGTAATTTTTTGTTATTTTTCTAATTTTCGGAAATCGGCATGTGTGGGACAAGCATTTTAAAACGCGGCCCGTGTGATACCGCACTGTAACTGCTCTTTTACACACACATAAAGACACTGCGTACGCAACGTGGCAATTTTGCTCTTTAAAAGTGGTAAGTATGTATGATAAATTATGTCTTTCATAACAGCCTCCTGAAATTTGACGAGAATGCAAAACGATACATATATATATGTGTGATCGGACGTTAAGGGGTATTCAGATTTAATGAGGGGAAAATGGGCTAGCGATTTATCGGATGGTAAGTACAGCCAACTGCGTAAAGATATTTAACAGCCGCTAAAATTTGTATGGGCCTGAGGTTATCCCACAAAATTGTCCAGTGGAGCATATGCTTTACATGGATTTAAACCTTGAGCGTCGCCCGAGGCTCGAGGACAAATTGTCTGCATACAGAGATTATCGCTTATGATTCATAGTCATTGGTTTCCGCAACCTTTCCCTCGCCAACCAATAATCAAGAGCGGAGATAGCTGGTCTCCACAGAACCAATATGTTTGACTTACCAAGTATGCTTGGCTGCGGCAGCCAGGGCCGCACGTGCACGTTCGCCGGCAGATCCTTGAGGGGCTCCTCGAACTTCCACAGCACCGTGTACGGCAGCTTTGCGAAGATCCGCAGCAGACCAGCGCGCGTGCTCTCCGGTAGACCTGCGGACTGGACCACTGATCCCATGCTGAAGTAGATGAAGCCTTCCTTGGAGTTATCCAGGAGGTCTTGTAGATCCTGGAAATATTAGTCAGAGATTCCATTAACTTAGCTAATCGTGAAAAAGACAATGGCTCTATTTTCCGTTTCTTTTAGAAGTCAGATAAATGAGATATCTAAATCGGAAAACAGAAAAAGATATAGAAAAATAGGTATAATTTCTTTTTAAAATTACATTTATTATTATTATTTTATACATAATGACAGCGTGCTGCTGGAGAGTTAGTTGTGCCGTTCCTTTTCCACCAAAGCTCTTAGGAAGCGGTGAAGGGAGGGCGAATCAGGGTGCTGTCCATTGTATTGACGTTCTTAAAGTGCTACTTTGCAGCCTAGTTGGAATAAATGAGTGTTTGATTTTGATTTTTTTACATTTTTGAGCTAATTTATCTCGCAATATCTTAAATATCTTAAAGTAATGTTGTACTTTCTATATTACGTATTTTGTGAGTGCAAAATAAGCATTAAGCATTTAAAATCCATCATATTCATCTCACAAATTATTCTATGAAGGTGGCGTCATTAATCCTATCAGAAGAGCATTACTTAAGCATCGTACCTTAGGCAATGGGAGTGGATTATCATCAATATGATATCCGGCAATATTCAGCACATTTGGCGGCAGACTGAGGGCGGGAGCTATCGACTCGTGGGAATTCACGAAGAGGAAGGAGATGTTCTGCCTTGCTTCATAGTAGGAGGGGAGAGGCACTCCTCGGGCGGCCGCTAGGGGGGCGTAGATATCCTCGTAGATGGCCGCTTGGCGGGGCTGGTCGAACCTGGTTATTTGATAATATTAAAAAGTGAGGGCCTGTGCACACCACGTTTATTAAACGCACTTTTTTATATCTTGTGACAACTCCTACACGGCCATCTGATCCCAAACTAGGCAGAGCCTGTATTATGGCAACCAGACAACTGATAAACATATATATATTTCGAAATACATACGTATTATAGATAAATTACACCCAGACACAGAACAAACGATCGTGCTCATCACACAAAGCTTTGTCCTGGACGACCACCGGTATAGAAGTCAGGGTTACTGACCACTAGACCAACTCTCCACCGGAGCCCCGCCGAGCATGCTTTAGCGAACCCAGGACTCCGGCAAAGGCAAGGACGGGACCGTGATGTATTTAGTCGGTGCAAGTACGACAAATCCCCACGTCGTGCCCTCGACGTAGGTTGAAATCATCAGATTTTCACACCGTAACAATAAAAAAAAAAGGCCCGGCAAACTAACATACATTGCAAGGTAAATAACAACTCACCAGCCATCTACAGTCATCCCCATATACACCAACCCGTTGAGCATCCGTCTCGCCGCACTCATGGGGGTGTCGCACTCGTTGACCATCAGGGGAACACTCGGGATGGAGCGCACCTGGTCCACCATGGCTTCCAGGTAAGGGTGGATGACCACGGAGCTGAGGAGCAGCCAGGGGACTTGCTGGATGGCTGCGTAACTTGAAATTAAACGGAGATTCTGTATTATTTTGTATCTTGAGGTAACCATTGGTGACCAGGTTGCTAGGACTGGTTTATGGCGGAGTGATGTATGGTATAGTATGGTCAGCTCACGTCATCTCCAAGGTGTTGCCGAGCGAATCTTGCATTAAGATAGTTAAGTCTCAAAAACCTGGAGAGTGTTCCGTAAACATTTTGCTGATCGTGTCGGTTAATACTCCAAAAATAAACTTACCTGTGCGGTTAAAAAAAAGCGCTCTCATACATCGATGTATGACACTATCAAATTTACAACTGCAAATATGAGTTTGTAATCATTCAAACGTGTTTTTTATGTCGTGTTTTCAATTTTCCAAATTTTTTCTTTACTTCTGGCCTAGCATCATACCGAATTTCGTGTTTCTGGGTCAACTGAAAGTAACCTATAGGTTTTGAGTTCTCGAAAATGCATGTAAAACATAAATAGCTGTATTTTTTAATTACATTCACATCGTTTATTTTTGCATAAACTGTTCATAGACATGGTTATTGCACATATTGTTTGTCTAGCAGGGAAGGAAGTTATTATTTTTTGTTATAAACTGTCCAATATCAAATTCTTGCTTGGCTAATGGTTGGGTGAAGAAATCTTAAAAGCTAGTAATTTAGTTTTACTAGCAAGTACTTTATTAAATACTTCTTTTTTATCTGATATCTTCGTTTCTATACTCACCCAGCTTCATAATCGTTCATGAACCACATAGAGATGACGGCGTCGAACTGTTCCTGAACGAGCGCTCGCTTCAGCTCGGGCGAGTCCGCTGCCGACCGCGAGATATTACGGGCGTACATCCTGATGAAGGCGAGGCCGCCGCTAGCTTGCTGCGTCATATCCACTCCTGGAGACAAGGTGGTTGACTTTTAGTAAACTTGACGGGCCTGTTGGTCTAGTGGTTAGTGACCCTGACTGCTAAACCGGAGGTCGTGGGTTCGATTCCCACCCAGGGCGAATCTTTGTGTGATGAGCACGATCATTTGTTCTGTGTCTGGGTGTAATTTATCTATAATATGTATGTATTTAGAAATATATAAGTATGTTTATCAGTTGTCTGGTTGCCATAGCACAGGCTCTGCCTAGTTTGGGATCAGATGACCGTGTGTGACATGTCCCAAGATATTATTATTATATTATATTAAAAAAAAAACTTTTGATATACAAGGTGTTACAAAAAGGGTATAACTATCCAAAAGGAGTAAAGAGTACATCTGTTATACAGTCAGTTTATAAAATTTTAGCTAAAAATTAGTTAAATAATAAATTGATATTTATTACAAGTTAAGGTCAATGTCTTAAAGGATGTACCTTCGGTAAACCGTCTCGTGGCTGTCAGGTCTATTATGGTCAGGTTGGCGTGAGGAGCTTTCTTCTCGGGGAACGGGGTGGCCCATGTTATCTGGAAATATGTTTAGGGATATAAAAAAAATGTAAATATACCTACAGTGGTGTCTTTTTTCGGATTTTAAAAGGCATCCGTTTGGGTTTTTAATTAACCAGTACTTAAATACCAACCTGATGTCCTGCCTTAAGTAATGCGCGCACGAACCCATGCCCCAAGTGGTCAGTGCTGCGAGTGGGTGCCGCGAATATGCACAGCACTTTGTAGGAGTACGCGCTAGTGACGCACAGCGCTAGTGCCGCTAGAACTAGTGTTGTTCTCATCGTGGTCTGTTATCATACAGCGTCTGTTAAAGATAAGTGTTTATTAGTGTATCATAAGTTTAATCAATGTTTTTCACAAAAGATTTAATTTTACGTGATGCGTAACCCTATTATTACGTTTTTTCCAAAACATAATCACTTAGAGAAATATGAGCCTCCAAAAATGAAACTTTTTACCGCCGTATTCCGACGACTATCAGATCAAATTTGATAGGATTTTAACAAAAAAGTAAATGACAGAAGCATAGATAATAAATAAATAGATGTGGACAACATCACATACATTGCTCTGAACCCAAAGTAAGTAGCTAAAGCACTTATGTTATGGAATTCAGAGACAACAAAGGTACCACAAACACCCAGACCCGAGACAATGTCGAAAAGGGGTTTTCTACATTGACCCGGCCGGGGCTCGAACCCAGAACCTAAAACGTAAAAATATCTACTTACCGATACACGGTCGTTCACTACACAGAAAAGTGAAAATTGCATAAAACTTGTGTTATTAATATCGTTAAGTCATGATTCGATTATGTATCTGATAATAAATTATTTAATTTTATCTAACTATATATTATGGTAAAATTGTAAGAGTCGAACGTCTGTATAAATATTAAGTTTTTTTTTTGCAAATCTAAGGAGAACAATATAAGACGAGAGGCTCAGGGCAAGCCGCGCTCGCCGCGGTTGGTCCGTGGATCGGTGACCATATGTAAAGATACCGAGACCCCTCCGTGCCTCGGAAAGCACGTTAAGCTGTTGGTCCCGACTGTCATACGTTGATCTTTGGCAGTCGTTAAGTCATTACAATTCTGACAACCAGTCTTACTTTGGGATACTGTGTTACCCAAATGGGTTGTGGAGGTCAGATAGGCAGTCGCTCCATGTAAAATACGGGATTCAATATATATAAAAAAATATATTTTTAAGGTGTGATGGGTGAACTCCATATCCATATCCAAATCCAGCTCCATATCTTTATTAGATTTAAACCCCGAAATATATACTTAATAAAGATAAAGAAAAACCATCTACTGGGTACATACGTAATGATACTTGCTGTTTCCCGCGACTCCACCCGCGTGGATGTCGGTTATCGTAGTAAAAAGTAGCCTATGTCCTTTCTCAGGATCTAGACTATCTGTGTACAAAATTTTATTTAAATCGGTTCAGTAGTTTTGGCGTGAAAGCGCGACAAATAGACAGAGTTACTTTTGTGTTTATAATATTAGTAAGGATTATCTATATTATACGCCTATAAAAACTACTATTGTTTGAAATTCACACAGACAAAGTTGCAGGTACCAGCTAGTTAAGTACAGTACAATTTAATCTGTAATTCTTCGTCTGTGCGACATCCTTAAAAGAAGATAGCTGTGTATTTAAACATTATTTTATAATATTATTATATTAAATACGCAAATATAATACGTATCTCTATTTAAACTGGATGAAAGGAGATCTTAGACAGTCGTTTGAATCCTTATAAAGAATCCTATGTTACCAAGTAAATGGGTTGATGGGGTCAGATAGGCAGTCGCTGCATTTCAAATACTTCCGTGTCATAACAGACATAATTATACATTTAACATAACCGAACGTACCGTTTTATTAAAACTATCTCAAAAACTAATATTAGATACCCTTACTCAATTTTTTTTTAATTATTTTAAAGGACATCCTTACTTAACCCTTAATTTAACCCTTGTGTCGCGGGGATTTTACAAACATTAAATTTACATACACAAAGATCACGCAGACTTGGAACAAGCATTTGTGGATCACACAAATGTTTGTGCCATGCGAGCATCGAAACGGCAGCACGTCGCGCACAGCACAGAGGGAAATTTCCTCGAGACGCCATCTTTACCATTCGCGCTCTAGTGTTGTTTATCGTCTGGCGCTAGTGACGTTACCCTTATCATCAGTCTAATAGAATATATAAACCTGTTATCAGTACCTATTTCGTAATTATCCATAATCTGCGTATTATTTGATATCACGAGAATTGTGTAAACATAAAACAATAGGGATGTTGACTGGGTATGAAAAGTTAAAATCTATTTAGTCCGTCAGTTAGATAATAAAAAAATATTAGACACGTATTTTTTCTTTTATCAAAACAATAAAAAATTATAAAGATACAGAGCTTTAAAGTTTCGGAGTGGGGGCTTATGACGCCACGCCTTGGTAAAAATCGTAGCGAGGAGTAACGTCACGCGTAATTTCCGTTCTATGTATTTTGATCATTTTTTGTTTGCAGGAAAAAAGAAAAAGACGTGTCCAATAAAATTCATTAATCTACAAGGCGGACATTAAAAAAAAAATTTGGAAACATGACTATTCTAGCTTGATTCGAAAGTATTTTAGGCTATACTTAAATTAATAACTCTTTATTGGGTTATGTCAAATTATGAGTTTTTATATAATACTAGCAACCCGCCCCTGCCTTGCACAACAATACAAAACATTAGCGCATTATACTTATAAACCTTCTTTCCTGTCACCGATTGTATCTGATGACTAAAAATAATAAGAATAATTAATGGAAATTCTGGAATAAAAACAATGTAATCTAAAATCGTTAACCCGCAATGAGCAAGCGTGGTGATCAATGCTCGTTCCTTCTTTATGAGAAGAGGCCTGTGAACAGCGGTGGACATTTTAAAGGCCGGTGTTATTACGTATTTCTACCAATTATTATAAATGCGAAAGTAACTCTGTCTGTCTGTCGCGCTTTCACGCCAAAACTACTGAACCAATTTAATAAATTTGGTACAAAGATAGTCTAGAGCCTGAGAAAGAACATAGGATAATTTTGCCGCGATAACCGACATCCACGCAGGCGAAGCCGCGGAAAACGGATAGTTATAAATATTTTCCAAAAAAATATAAAAAAGGGGATTTAAAGGACCCTTAACCCCTTACAAAAAAAAACATGTTTAGAAAAATTTGTGCTCGGTACACTCCACAAGTTGGACTCGCGCTTGGTCGATTTTTGTTAAGAGTTACCAACATCCATACATCCTCACAACGGACAGTAGTTTTTAATAGCTAAGAAAGATACAAATAACATTGATGAAGTCACATCACACATTACAATCACACGAGTGAATCTGTAACTTTGTAACTAAATACAAATTCTGTGATAAAAAATAGTAGCTATTTAGTAAATAAACATACATAGTGTAGAAACACGCTGCCACGTCCGTTATATGCCACAGTTTGGGCCAGACTACTTCATTATTACAAATCACATAGTAATCAAAGATAATATAGATATATACGTGTGCAAAAGAGAGACAAAGTCGCTGTATCTCTTTCTTACAACGGATCAAGGCATCATAGTTTTTTTGGTGCTATCATAATTTTAATGACCGTTTATCGAAAACAGGTAGTGTATTTATCTGATTTGTAAATTATATTATATATTCTTGTGTTTCATACAATTATTTATTGTACCGTCGATTTGGTTAACCTCTAAAATATATAAACCGATGTTGATAGACTTTTGGATAATTCGCGAGTAATATTGTCAGGAGACTACTTTTTAATAGAGTTAGAATTAGAAAAAAAACGTGTTTTTGTGCAAACACATATTAGATACTGAGGATACTTATAATTATAAAAGTATAAACATCAGTCAGTGACCACTGTAGCTTAGTTGGTAAAGCGACTGGCGCGTTAAACCAGTAGTCGTTCCTAGATAGAAGAGGATATGACAAAAATAAATGTCGACCAGCTACACGATTAACTTTTCTCAATAGTTTATTTTTTTTATACAGCTCTATAAAAAGACTTTTTTTGCTCAATATACCAAACTATTCAACTTAATAATATTTTTTTCACGCTATTTGATGCATAATCATAATATTTAGATTAATGTCGATTGATTTTTTATTCTATTCGATAGTTTTCGGTTAATATGAGATTTAACATTTTGTCGCTTGTTATTTGTAAAACAATCTTTCGCGACCTTGACATAATTATGTTTAGCTCTTTCCGTCTCGTAAGCAAGCAGTTAGTATTATCTCTGTCTTGCATTTCCGGATTGGTTCTCCAGTACGCTAGATTTCGCCTAGTCGCAAACGAAACAATTATTCGAGTAGCGCCTTAATCTTAGATACTCACTTATTTTCAGGACACGAGAGATTTTTTGTCCCGTTCCTACTTTACCTTTCATCTACTACACGCGTTAATGATGATATAAATCACTTATATAAGATTAATTGCTTCTCACCACACTCAAGTAAAGTTTCGAGTAAGCTATTCGCCAGTTAAAGAATTTTAATTTTAGTTGTTAATGGCTCCGTCGTCCGGGAAATTCAAGTTCGAATTTCACGATTTTTGAGTAACACTTAACTAATCACAACATTATCTGACAAATTATTATAACGTCTACCACGTAATGTATCTACTTGAAAAGTTTGCGGTTGCCATGACAACAGTGTCATGACAATCGCATTTTGAAGTATTACGAGTAACTTTTAATCTTAAATGAATAAATGAGTTAACTATAGAGCGCGCATATCGAGTATATATGAACTGTTGGCAGTAGTATGAACATGTAAAATGGTAAAATTTGTGTCAAAACAGAGCGCACCGTTTTATTAAAACTATCTCTAAAACTAATATTACCCTAATGATATCGATATTTTTTGCATAAACGACTGTCGTCGCAAAGAAAACCATTATACGAGCATTTAGCTTAAAATGTGCTTACACTTGGCTACTAGCGATCATTACCGACCTTCAGTCACATCTAAAATTAAACGGCCCAGACATACTCTCTCCTACCCCGACGATAAAACAACGCTTCTCCAAGAAGCATTCGAGTTAGCTAGCAGTAGCAATACAAAACACAACCGCCGTATAATAACGTCCTCGCCGGCGAGGCCCGTCGCGTATAAATAATTGTAACGTAAATGTTACCCCCCCGTCCCTAGATCAAGCTGGCCCGAGCCGGCCAAACTAGCAATAAAAATATGTCCTTAAATAATAAAAACTTAGATCCAGCCCTCCCTTGCTGCTTTTGCCTTATTAAGATTGTTAGCAACGCACTAAGTCGAGGTCCGAACCCCGCAGGGGGTGCCCTTAGTGAACGTTGCTGAAGTAGTTAGTTTTTCTACTGCTCTGGCTGGAGGCCCTTCAGGTTCTCGCCAAAAGTCCGGTGAAGCAGTCAAAGCCTGCGCTCAGGCTAACTGCGTAAATCTCATCCTAAAAAAAAAAAAAAAAGCTACTGGCGATGCGCAGGTTTTATGCTTGTCTATGATTACTCAAGCTTTTAATAGATTTAAATGATTATTCTGTACGATTTGATATTTATGTTATTTACTTAACCAGTTAATAGTAACTCAGAGGTATTAGGTATATGTGAAATTAGTAGAAGATACTCATGACTTTTACTTCCCGATTATCGTGAATCAGAACGTAACCCATTGTCACCAGTGTTGACGACAGTTTTATTGATCAGGAATGACCCTAATTAATCAATGCTTTAACCCAGTCACTCACATACGCAAACATTCGAACAAGGATCGCGCGCTTTAATGTCTGTTAAAAAACCGACACAGCTTGGAAATGAAATCATTTGCAAATGTCGTCCTTCACTTGTGGGTTTGCATATTCGTGCGAATGTGAGTGACAGGCATTAGTCGAAAGTGGTGTAGTCACATTATTTATATCTCAAGAACGGGGGGACCGATTTTCATGATCTTTGATTTGTTGGATTCGTTTCTACCCAGAATAGCAGAATAACTATAAAAACATCGTATAAAGTCGAGAACGGGGACTACATATGCGGGTGAAGCCGCGGGGCACCGCTAGTTTTTTTAAATATTTGAAAAGGTCCATATATAGGTTTAAAACAAATAAACATCATGGGCGTTCTAAATTGACAGTTCAGTTTCTATCTAAGAACTCCGTCACCTCTCCATCCTCTATTGATCTCTGAATCGTAAATGACTCTATGAATTAAACAAATAAATAATAAAATAAATGTGGACAAAATCACATACATTGCTCTGAACCCAAAGTAAGTAGCTAAAGCACTTGTGTCATAGAATTCAGAAACAACGAAGGTACCACAAACACCCAGACCCGAGACAATGTAGAAAAGGGGTTTTCCACATTGACCCGGCCGGGGATCAAACCCGGGACCTCAGAGCTGGCGACACCTTGAAAACCGGTGTGTACGCCACGCCGCAAAATCATGTACTTTATTGAAACCTTATCAAGTGCGTAAGGTATCCGGTGTAAAGACACGTCTATATACAATCAGATTGGAATTAAGATAAGATAAGTATAATTATAATGCTTTCTGAGGTTTACGACCAACATCACATGTTAGGAACCATCTTAGTCATTGTCGCATTTCATAAGCATTGCACAATGTACTTATGAAACTACAGAACAACAATATTTTAGACGGGAAAGTAAATCTAACGATTATTGCATCATTTTGTACTAACACTTTTATTAAAATGCTTTTATTGTTTTCACCTGTTGTAAGTATGTAAAAAAATCTTCTAATCTATATACTAATATATAAAGCTGAAGAGTTGGTTTGTTTGTTTGTGACAACAACAAGACAGAGCCGCATGGCAACCAGACAACTGATAAACATACTTATCACATAATTTATATCTTAATACATAAATATTATAGATTAATTACACCCAGACACAAAACAAATTACCATAAAAAGATTTGTTCTAGATGGGAATCGAACCCAAATGTTGGAAATCACGATCTCATGCGATATTTTAAATCAATGTATCGTCATAGTATTTGTTGAAAAAAATAAAAAAAAGGCGTGTTCAATATTGTTTATTAATCTGCCCCAGGGACAATTATTTTTAAGCATTTACCATAATTATTTGCCAATAAATTAAATAATTTAAATGAGGAATTAGAGCTGTTTGAGAAGATGTTCCGTCAAAGTAAAAAATATTCCGAAATAATCCTATGAAAAAACAATAATAAAATAAATGTGTTGTTGTACCTTAGAGAAAAAATAAGTTAACTATACTATTGAGTGCGCTCAACAGAGTATGAACTGTGAGCACTAGTATGAACAAGTAAAGTCGTAAAATTTGTGTCAAACCAGTGCGCGCCGTTTTATTAAAACTAACTCAAAACCTAATATTAAAACAATAATATCGGAACAATCAATATTTTCAATTTTTCATATTAAACGTCTGAGCCGCGCGGACACTGATTTAAATCAGTAAACTTTGACTGCACGGGTAGCCGTGGTGACCTATACCACTATAGGTCACCACGCCAATTACCGCTGTGCGCGACGTGCCGCGGGTTCGATCCCCGCATGGGACAAGCATTTGTGTGACCCACAACTGCTTGTTTCAAGTCTGGGTGTTCTTTGTGCGTGTGATTTGAATGTTTGTGAAAGCCCCCCGCAACACAAGGATTAAATTCCTTAGTGCGGGAGTCGTTTTTTAAATTAAAAAAAAAAAAACGAAGTTAGAACTTACAGTTAAAAAAGTTTTACGCTTTGCACAACGTGCTACTAGCGATGCGCGCACTCTATGCTACATGTATTCTCTAAGAGTTGTACAGAATCTTAGCTAGAGATTGATTCAACCAGTTTTAAAACTTGATTTAGCTCGATACAACGAACCACAGTATGACGCAACTATTGTCAGTGTAATATTAACGACTGTAACTATACTATGTCCAGTCAAGGTTGCAAACCCACAGAGTGTGGACGCGTTTGCTGTTCATAGCACTATTTATCTCGGTAAACATTTACGAGTTGTTATGCTGTAAATAAATAATTAAATAATTTGTGATTTTAGACGTGTGGAATATTTTTAAGTAAGTTTTTTTGTTGAAATTGATTTTATTTTGTAGTGTTTCGATTTGTTTCAAATGGTGAGTCGTTTATGGTATCAGAAATATAAGTAGGCGGATCAAAGTTGAATAAACTCTTGTAGCTAATAATTATATCTATCTAATAATTTTCTTTTAAATTAACGTTGCGTGTGTTTTTGCGTGTTTTTTTTTTAATGTAGTTGGGTAACTACATCTTTTAAGTTTCATACTGTCAAAAGTGTCAAATCATATATTTTGGTCGTGGCCGTACGATTTAAATGTTTTTTTTTAATCATTAAATAAACTTTAAATGTCGACACAATTAAACCTTTCTTTATTTATTAGTAGATATTAATATATATTTTTTTAATAAACATAATTAGAACATTAGATACTTCAATCTTTATTTTAGTTAATTTCATATTCAGGAACTTAGTTTGAATTGATTGTAATTTTAACTCAAAATAATAACAATATTCAATGAGTATTCCGTGTTGCTAAATAATCTATAGTCAATAAATATTTAAGTAAACTGTGAAAAAAAAACAGAGTAACTTTAAAATTAATATCCAAAATGTCTATGTTGCTTTTCCTACATAATGAGTACTTAAAACAAAGGGCATTTATTATTTAACCTACAAAAAAAAATAGGAAGATCTCATTCCAAAACCACTTTTTACAGCTATGCGATTTTAATGACTGGTATGGGCACCTCGAAGCAGGCCCCATATAAAATAACATCAGTGTGTTTTTATTATAAAAATAATTATATATTTAACTAATAGTAGGTATAAAGATTGAGATTTATGTCGTAGTGGTCTAGCAGCTTAATGGCCGGAATTGTAAGCACGAGGTTGCAGGTTTGAAGTGTATTGACCCAGCTAGTAACAATGTCATTTCACATTTCTGCTGACTTTGGTCTGTGTAGATTATACATACTTATAATTTCATAATGGACCTCAAACGCTTGTTTATTTGGCGCGGTCCCTAAATTATACTTTGTATTATTGTTATTACAGCAAGACAGCGTGCTGCTGTGGAGTTTGTTGCGCTGTTTCTTCTCCACAGCTAGAGCACTTAGGAAGCAGTGTAGGGTGGGCAAATCGGGTGCTGTCTATTTTATTATTTTGACGTTTAAAAAGTGCTACTTTGTAGCCTAATTTAAATAAATGAGTTTTGATTTGATTTGATTTGACAGCTGTAAGTTTCTCGGTTTATTGGGTTCCGTACTGTAAGTACGCTGTCCGTCCGTCCATCCGTCTGTTTGTCGTTGGTCTGCATCTCATGAACCTTAATAGATTGAATAATGTTGATTTTTAGTGTGTGTTTCTGCTGCTGTTATAACAACAAATAAAAATTATTGATTATATACAACACATTTTCTAAAATACCGATAGTATTAACTGAATCTATCTTAGATCTTAACATCATAATTCACTCACATGATTCATATATTGCGCTCACAATTTTGTGACAAACATGTAAACAAACACGAGTTTTAGGAAAATCAACTGTAATTCTTACATATAAGGTTCAGTTTTCGCTACAACATCATAATTTCTTATGACTTTTTCAACAATATGTACTACTAGCTGTCCCCCGCGACTTTGTTCGCGTGTTTTAGTTTCAACGGTTTTTCATTTTTGCAACATTTTTCATTTATGCTCCGCTCCTATTGGTCGTAGCGTGATGTTATATAGCCTATAGCCTTCCTAAATAAACGGACTATCCAATACAAAAAGATTTTTTCAATTCGAACCAGTAGTTCCTGAGATTAGCGCGTTCAAACAAACAAACATACAAAATCTTCAGCTTTATTATATTTATTAGTATAGATTTAGTCAAAAACTGAACTTTATTTACACTTGCATAAAGTCGATGTTTGTTCAAGTTTAAATAAATAACATCAATTAACACAAGAATTTAAATAGACTATAGACTATTAATTTGACAATATAACACTTCTTATTGCCAATCTATTGCCTAATGCAATGTCTTGTCATTGACTCATTGTCAATCTATTACCTAATAAGTACACTGACATTCGCACGAATACGCAAACCCACAAGTGTGGGAATGGGAAGACATTTGCAAATTAATGATTTCATTTTCAAGCTGTATCGGTTTTTAGGGTTACGTAACTAAAGGGTAAAAACGGGACCCTATTACTAAGACTTTGCTGTCTGTCCGTCCGTCTGTCTGTCACCAGGTTGTATCTCAAGAACCGCGATAGTTAGACAGTTGAAATGTTCACAAATTATGTATTTCTGTTGCTGCTGTAACAACAAATACTAAAAACAAAATAAAATAAATATTTAAGGGCCCTTTTTAGCTCGATATCAATAATGGCAACAGGTAGGCACTTGAAATATTCACAAAATACTCAGTTGTATTTTTACTTTAATAATAAATAATAAAAAAAAATTAATCATACTTACAAGTGATTTTTTTGCAGCTTTTTTGCTCGATATCGATAATGGCAACAGGTAAACGTTGTTCACGTAGTCAATGGTACGGAACCCTTTATGCGCGAGTCCGACTCGCACTTGGCCGGTTTTTATTTCTATATATATTTAGCTTTATTTGTTCATACAATTTTAAGTTACATTTCTAAATACCTAGTTAAAAATTAATAATTTTCTTGTATGACTATGACCACTCTAGGGTAAAAGCCTCCTCCATTATTTTCCATTTTTTCCTATTTGAGCGCTGGATTTTCATCTACAAGACATCAAAGCGCGCGAACCTTGTCCGAATGTTTGCGCGCATGTGAGTGTACGGGGCTAACGACCAGGGTAATACCTTATTGACATAATTTGCATTCAAGGTTATTTGAATAAGAATAGCATGCCGCCATATTGGAATAGAACTGTCAATGTTTAAATTATTTTTAAAATCAATCAATTACATAATTATTCTGGTAGCTTATTGTTATTACAAGCTATTCTTTAACTTGCAATGTATGTATGTATGTTTGTTTGTTCAGGTCAAATCTTATAAGCTAAATTAGAACCACTTCCCGACATCCGATTGAGATGAAATTTTGCATACTTGTTTATTTATCTATCTCAATTACAACGTCAACAACAAACTTAAAAAAAAAAATAGGAGGTGAAAAAACAAAAAAAAAAATCTAATCATCTTTATTTTAACTTAAGTAAGTAAATAGGTACTGGAGAATTATACAATCTGATATGTCTATCTGACTGTTGAGCGTAAGTTCGGTGACAATACAATATTATGGTACTTACTCGAGCTGGTCTGATGATGGAGCCAGAAGGTTGCCATAGGAACTCTGTAACTAAAATAATATCGTGTTTGGGCTTGTTTGATTTGTCTTTAATAGTAGTTTGAGACAAATTAATTTAAAAGCTTGTGTTTAAAACTAATCTATATACGTAATATATAAAGCTGAAAAATTTGTTTGTTTGTTTGTTTGTTTGAACGCGCTAATCTCAGGAACTACTGGTCTGATTTGAAAAATTCTTATAGTGTTGGATAGCCCATTTATTGAGGAAGGCTATAAGCTATATAACATTAGGAGTATAAATGAAAAATGTTGCAATAATGAATTACCGTTGAAACTAAAACACGCGGACAAAGTCGCGGGGACAGCTAGTTTTTAATAAAATCTTACTGTCCCGATCACTCCAATATAATGTATTAAGAGTCTTGCAAAAACGATAGCAAAATATGCACAATTCCTGCTGCCAACAAACTCATAAATTATCTACTGATAAAAAATATCTGTCTAGGTATATACCTACCTACAAAAATATAATATAAATAATAAGACTTAGACTTTTGACATCGATTAAGGATTTTAAACAAAACCGTATTTATTACAAACAATATAGTTGTCATGATGATAAACCAAAAATTAATAGGTTTATCTATTTGTGTAATTAAAAATTCCACTGACGAACCGTTAAAGGAAAACATCGTGAGGAAACATGTATTTATAGATGGTCACGCGGCGATGTCATCGCTTCAAATCTATATAATATTTACTAATATATCAAGCTGAAGAGTTTGTTTGTTTGTTTGAACGCGCTAATCTCAGGTACTACTGCCCCCCTAGACAAGAGACATTTCGACAAGCGATAACGCTGATCGAATCGTTCAAATGTATGGAAGTGACAAGTCCAAGTCACGTGACTTATCGAAACGAAATGTCATTTCCATACATTTAATGTCATTTGAGCGATTTCTATCATCGTTAACGCTTGTCGAAATGCCACTTGTCTAGAGGGGCTGGTCCGATTTGAAAAATTCTTTTAGTTTTGGATAACCCATTTATTGAGGAAGGCTATAAGCTACATAATATTACGCTGCGTCCAAAAGGAGCGGAGCAATAATGAGAAATCGTTAAAACTAAAACACGCGGACAAAGTCGCGGGGGACAGCTAGTAGCTTATATGAAGCCGTTTGATCTATACTAATATTATAAAGAGGAAAGATTTGTTTGTTTGCATTGAATAGGCTCTGAAACTACTGAAACGATTTAAAAAAAGAGAAGAGCTGTCAAATTTAATTCCGACTAAAATTCTCATACAAATCTACAGGCAAAAACGAGTGCACTCAAACACAGTGATTTTCAAGGCGAAAACTATTTCGACATTTCTAAGTTAGTTGTTATATTTTGCCGTCCTTTTCTCACGCTGTGTGTTAGTAAAAGATAGCAATAGTTTAATTTTGGTTTAATTAGCGTACAAGGGAATCGGCGCCATTTCGAAGTTAGTTGTTATCTGTTGCCTATTTCTCACGCTGTGTGTTAGTTAAAAGATAGGAATGGTTTAATTTTTATTTAGTTTGCGTACAAGGAGATCAGCGCTATTGTCATCCATAGTAAATGTGTACCTATGCAATATTGCTTAATCGGAAACCGGGATTTTTTTTAAACGATTATTTTTTTTACTTTGTACCTAATTACAGGTAAAGATAATAAGAGTATATTGTTGTTAATTTTGATGGTGAAACATCTTGATAAGATTAAAAAACTATCGGTACCGAACAAACACGTCTAGACTTGTTCAATATTAACAGTTGTTCCCTTTACTGGCTGATAATACTAGATAATAGGTTGATGGAAATAAAAGTATTTCTAATTTTAATTAAATACGAATTATCTTTTAAGATAAGGATGATAACAATTTAATTACTAAGTAATATTGCCTAGCCTTTTTCCAAGCTAAGTTTGGGGTAGGCTTCTATTCGCACCGGATTCAGCTGAACACCACATTTTACAGAGCGACTGCCTATCTGACCTCCACAACCCATTTTAGTGAGTAACACAGTATCCCATAGTAAGACTGGCTGTCAGAATTGACTTAACAACTGTCAAAGATCAACATATGACAGTCGGGACTTTCGGTGTTTTTTTACGAAAAACGGAGAGGTCTCCGTATGTTTAACAGCCATAGAACAGTCGAGTTTTAAAGATATTTACGCAGTTAGCCTGGCGTCGAGCGCTGCTTAAACATTATTATCGGTCAAGCCGTACGGCTTACACTCAGCCACGAGCCAGTCCAACAACTTTGATTACGATTATCTTTAGATACCTAAGTACCTACTATTTTATGATTTCTATCATTAGGTATTAGAAACAAATTTATTTTAAAGCCTGTATCTAAGAACTCTCGAAGAAACGATAGCCTTTGGGAGCGAAGGTTCTCGGGCCGTAGATACGCAGCGCGTATAACGTACGAAATATTTACAAATTACTGTGTACTACGCTGACGTTAACTGTGTACTTTTTCAGACAATGAAGCTGTGTGTACTGCTACTGGCGGTGGTGTCGTGTGCGCATGCGTACCACATACTATGTTGGGCCCCCTTGCCTTCCCACAGCCATCACACATTAGGCAAAGGTATCGTCGACGCGCTCCTCAATGCGGGACATGAGGTAAGAATAAGAAAAAAATTATAGGTACCTATAATCTTATTTTTACTAAAAATATTTTTTCAGAATCTGTTATTCCGCACAGGTCACGATATACATGTGAAAGTCTGCTTATTTGCTGTCCAAATAGTAATTCAATAAATTTTCAATTCGACAGCAATAGTTGTACAAATATTGCTGTCGAATACTTTTGAATGATAGGTAATTGGTATAACGCTGATTTGAGCTCTATATTACTTAGACACTGCTCGTTTACTGATTTAAGTGATTTTCCGCGCGACGATAGATGTCAGTTTAAAAATATCGATGGTTCCGATATTATTAGCATGTGCGTGATGAATTGCAATGCATTGCCACGCACCAACACAACACGCGGATGACGTAGCACGGCGGTTCAGGTTTAGTCAGTAAGAGTCTGACACTACCCGTTCGCTCCCCCGAGTGAGCGGGCGTCCATGAGGATTCCACAGCCTAAAAAAAAAAAAAAAAATGGTAATATTAGCATTTGAGATAGTTTTATTAAAACGGCGCGCTCTGTTTAGACACAAACTTTACGTTTTTAATAATCACACTGCCCACACACACTCAAGTAGGCGAACCCTATAGTTGACTTTTTTTTTTCGAAGATTCGAATTAATCGTTCTTAGTTGATAACATATGTCTTAAATTATATATTTTCTTTCAGATCACATGGGTCACTGCGTACCCTGATAAAGTTGGAAAGAATCCGCCGAAAAACTTGCACGTAATAGATGCAAGTATCACCTTGAGTTATGTCGGCGGTATGTATATGCAATTGTACCCTTTTTAATGTATTTTTATAATATCTATAATAATATCTTGGGACATCTCACACACGGTCATCTGATCCCAAATTAGGCAGAGCCTGTGCTATGGCAACCAGACATCTGATAAACATACTTATATATTTCTAAATACATACATATTATAGATAAATTACACCCAGACACAAATGATCGTGCTCATCACACAAAGATTCGTCCTGGGTGGGAATCGAACCCACGACCTCCGGTTTTAGCAGTCAGGGTCACTAACCACTAGACCAACAGGTCCGTCAGTATGTTTCGGTGGTTACATCCCCGTGTCTCAAAAAGCACGTAAAGCCGTTGGTCCTGCGCCTGATCTCTCCCCGGTCGTGTCGGTCGTGCCGTCCCATCGGAATTTGAGAGTGAAGGAACAGAGAGTACCCCTGTGTTCGCGCACACAGATGTGCACTATAACATCTCCCGCGTAAATAGCTGGAGATTGGCCGCAGAACCTGAAATTCGGTCTGGAGAATTTTGTCATTAATAGCATGTTAAAAGATGGATGAAAGATAGTTTGCCACACTTTCAAGCTAAAACTACTAAACGGATTTGAATGAAATTAGACAGGTAGTTTTTAACCTGGACTAACATATAGGAAGCTTTTCTTTTCTTTATCCTGATAGAACGGAAACCACATGGTTGAAACCGCTGGACCGTGCTAGTACATTACATCCTATTCCTCTACAGTCTCTACCAATTCTTCTCATTATTTTCGTTGTAGATTCCAAGTCAATCACTCTGTGGTACACCGTTTAGTAATCCTTGTAGATCCTGGCTTACAGTTCCTATACTACGAGCTCTTAAAGCAGGACTGTTGCAATCGTGGAAGCGAGACACTAAGCGTAGTAGCGTCTCTTTTCTTCAACGGCAACAGTGCTGGCTTCTAAGCTCATAGTAAGCGCGCAAGACAAAAAAGTGTGTGTCATAGTCATTTGTATATTTAATCATTTTGACAGGGCCTGTTGGTCTAGTGGTTAGTGACCCTGACTGCTAAACCGGAGGTCGTGGGTTCGATTCCCACCCAGGACAAATATTTGTGTGATGAGCACGATCATTTGTTCTGTGTCTGGGTGTAATTTATCTATAATATGTATGTATTAGAAATATATAAGTATGTTTATCAGTTGTCTGGTTACCATAATACAGGCTATGCCTAGATTGGGATCAGATGGCCGTATGTGAGTTGTCCGAAGATATTATAATTATTTAAGACAAAAGTCGGAGGATAGGAGTCCCTAATCATGAGCTGAAGCGGCGGCGGTGTTGTCGCGAGTCGAATAACGACTAATGAATCCTATTGAGTCTGAAACTAGTCGGGAGATCCCGAGAATGTGCGCGAGTAAACCGTTTTGTCTTAAACAATTATGAATACTCCTCACAAAAGTTATTATAAAAATATTATTATATTTTTTTCACTGTATCAACAAAGCTTGCTTATAATTCCAGACATGAACGTGCTATCAACCGAAGACAAGATGGACGTTAGTTTTATAATGCAGTTTGCCAGAAACGTGACAATGGCTGGTTTGACAATACCGGCCTTAAAAGACGCGCTGATCAACACACAGTTCGATGCGGTGGTCACCGAAGCCTTCTTCTGTGATCTTCAAGCTGGGTAAGTCCAGTTCCATTAAAACACCATTGACTGTGATAAAAACGTCGTAAATAAACCTGACTAAGGGCAAATGAATTTTTTATAATCGTTAACGTTTATATTGTTTTGGATGAACTACCGCAGTTAACCTGAGCGTAGGCTTTGACGCTCAAGTGTATAAACGTGACAATTTTAAGGACACACTTGATAAATAAATTAAGTACTAATAACAGTAATAATATGGTTTGCCTACTGCTGCCTATCGTGGTGGTTATGTTGGGGTGCCTATCCGGTGAACTGGCGAGTCACCACCTGCCTATTTGATTGCATTAACATGTGTTAGAAGGCAGGTGTCATAGTTTTCCGATTTAGTTCTAACAACCAATCCACTAACATCTACCTACACATAGCCTAGATTTTTTTCCATTCATAATTCACAATAGTTCTGTAGTTACCTGGGGCCCTTCATGTCTGTTCTCCCATAGAGTAGGGGTGAATGGCCCCTGGTAGATGCCGCATCCCATATTAGAGTAAAGTTCTCAACAAGGCCGCTGCGTGTTGGACCTGTGTCCCCACGTAAGCCTTTCAAAGGACCGGGTATTCTCGCTACTGAGGATAGCCCGTGAAAAATAAGAGATACAAGGTAATAATATCTTGAAACAACTCACACACGGCCATCTGATCCCAAACTAGGCAGAGCCTAAATTATGGCAACCAGACAACTGATAAACATACTTATATATTTGTGAATATATATTATAGAAAAATTACACCCAGACACAGAACAAATGATAGTGCTCTTCACTCAAAGATTTGTCCTGGGTGAGAATCGAACACACGATCTCAGGTTTAGCACTCAGGGTCACTAACTACTAGACCAACAGGCCCGTCAAATTTACATTATATAGAAATTTACATTATATTTGAGTATTTCTATCAACGATTATAGAATAATGTCACTTGGCTACGAGCAGGATTTTATAAAACTGAAATTGCTAACCCACAAATGAAGAAGCATGGTAGTCACTCTTCGTTCCTTCTATATATGGGACGATGCTATTGGCCAGCAGTAGGATCAGGCCAGTATTATTATTATAAATATTTTTCCACAGGTTAGCAGCAGTCCAGCAAGTCCCCTGGATCCTGTTCAACGGCGTCCAGATGTCTCCGTTCCTTGAGATGCAAGTGGACGACGTGCGCTCCATCTCCACCGTCCCTCTGATGTTCAACGACAGCCCTACTCCGATGGGATTCGTCGACAGAGCTATCAATGTCTTCATCTTTTCAGCTATTATTTTTAACCAATTGTGAGCATAAATTATCATATATTTAAGATTCTTCCTGTCCTAAGATATTTGTCTATTTAAAGCTACATTTAAGTTCGTAAATTTTTATAGTGTCTAAAAAAAAACTTACAATTACATTTTCAACAGTAGCCGTGTTAAGGAATCCAAGAAGGGTTTATTTCAGTACCGGGAAGTCTTTTAATTAGAATTTGTTATTCTAAATTGCTATTTTCTGATTTCCACAACACAACACAGTGATTTTTCATCACCATTTAGAGTTAGACAAACAGTTTATCGCGATTTCTGTCACAGTATTAACTATTTCACCAGTTTCAATTTCATATTATACATAATCTGACATTTACCTCCTTAAAAGAGTAATTTATACAAAACTGCAACAGTCAACACACGATTTTAACAGAGTTTTATCAAAGGTGGAATCGCCACGAAGAGGTAGCAATATACGAGTCGACCTTCGCCCCCATCGCAGCGGCGCGCGGCATCCAGCTCCCGCCGTTCGAGGACGCTCACCACAACGTGTCCATCTTGCTGGTGAACTCCCACGAGTCTCTCTCGCCGACCTTCAGTACGCCGCCGAATGTTGTCAATATAGCTGGATATCATTTCAGTGAAACTGCTCCGCCATTGCCCAAGGTTAGTTTTAATTCGTGATGTTTTGTGTTATTCTCATCGTTTTCTGTATGAAAAGAGGAGAGGTATTTTCCTTGCAATGGGATAGTTACAGATTGCTATTATTATCCTGTATCTCACATTTTTCACGGGCTATCCTCAGTAGCGAGAATACCTGGTACTTTGAAAGGCTTACGTAAGGACACAGGTTCAACACGCAGTGGCCTTGTTGAGAACTTTAGTCTAGACTGGGATGGGGCATCTACCAGGGCCTATCCACCTCAGCTGTATGGAAGAACAGATATGAACGGTCCAAAGTAGATAACAAGGCTATTGTAAATTATGAATGGAAATTAAATAAATTAGGCTATGTGTAGGTATATGTTAGTGGAATGGTTATTGGAACTAAATCGGGAAACGATTATATTATTATTTCAAATTAACAGGCATATAAAATCAGGAATTAGCAAGATCACATTAGGTAGTTATATAGATTTTATTTCACTTGACGTTAAGGCTAAGTTAGGCTTGTAAAATCTCAGGAAATAACAGGCCCCGAGTGCCTGATGGATGATTCATTAGCGACTTGAAGTATTAATAAAGAACTCCACATTGAAATTAATTGAACATTTTGTATACAATATTATGTTACGTATGCCTTTGGTGAAATTGCACTCGCAGAAGAAGATAAATTATTCCAGTAACTTAATTTATAATTGACTTTCTTACAGATTATATAAAATTATGTTTACATATGAATAAAGACGGAAAATAATTGTCTCTTATAAAACTCAAAGACACGGCATGACAACTCGTAACACTTATACAATAATTAATCAATTACAAATGCATACTAATTACTGTACCTGCGTGCCTATATGCAATGTTGCTATATTTTGAACATCGATGACACATGAGGACACTTAAGATTTTAAAACACAACCCAATACAAATAACTTGTCCTACTGCCAGGACCTTCAAGACCTTCTGGACAACGCCAAGAACGGCGTCATCTACTTCAGCATGGGTTCCGTGGTGCGTTCTGCGAACCTAGCTGAGCACACGCGCGCTGGTCTGCTGCGGATCTTCGCCAAGCTGCCGTACACCGTGCTGTGGAAGTTCGAGGAGCCCCTCAAGGATCTGCCGCCGAACGTGCACGTGCGGCCCTGGCTGCCGCAGCCTAGCGTACTTGGTAAGTCAAACCTGATAGATGCAATATCAACCTCCGTTGAGATTGGCTCATATGGTTGACGTTTTTGTTAGAATTATTCTGTAAGACGGAAATTTTAAGATAAATTATTTTGTAGGTGTTTATGTATACGTGGATGGAAGCCGTCGTTGCTTCTTCGTGCTCTTTAAAAGCTTATAGACCGTTCGGTGGAGTTTGGGCATCTCTAAATTTACTAAAAGGTTTATCATGAACTTTAATTACAATGCGTATGTTACAAATTAAATAAATGAATGTGGACAACATCACATACAATGCTCTGAACCCAACGTAAGTAGCTATAGCACTTGTTTTATGGAATCAGAGACAACGAAGGTACCACAAACACCTAGACTTGTCTTCATCGAACCCGGGACCTCAGAGCTGGCAACACCTTGAAAACCGGTGTGTACGCCACACGACCACGGAGGTCGTCTTGAAAAATTATTTGAAATAAAGCTAGGCCAGGTAGAACGGATCTTATCAGTCTCGCACGAAGCGGCCCACGCGGTGTCACGTTTCGTTTGTTTCTCTGATTAAATTAATAGAAAAAAGTGGTAAAAAGTGACTAGAATCTATAGATAGTATTGTATATCATTGCAAAGCTATTGAACTATATTACACAGTGGTGGTTTCAGTATTACGGAACTCTAACATATGTGCGAATTATAAGCAAATAACTTTTTTAAAAACTTACCTATAAACTACTGTCCCTGACCTAGGGCAACCCGCGCTGCGCTCGCTTCAACGCACACATACAAGGAGCCACACGCGTACCTACTTTCCTAATAATATTCACGAGCTTATACTGGACTCATCATACCTATTCATCAATAACACGGAAAACAATATTGGTACTTAATATCTTGCAATGGAGTGTCAAAAGTGTAAAAAAGTATTATCCAAAAAAGGCGCCCACTTCATGTGCCAAGGTTCCTGTCAAGGAACATTCCATAGAAGCTGCGTCAAAGGCCTTGCTGCAGACATGAAGGCGGGAAAAAACAGGATCTACTGTAACAACTGTGAAGATGAGGGCTCTGATGAAGAAGAAGTGGAGGAAGAGGTACAAGATGTTGAGAAAATATTAAAAGACATTCAAAAAAAGGTCAGTGCCATACCCGGACTTAAAAAGCATTTAGACACAATACAGCAAAGCATTAGCGTATTATCAGATAAATATGATACACTATTATTTGAACACGAAGAATCTAAAGGGAAAATCTCGAAACTTGAAAAAACTGTGGCCAATATTAACAACAGGTGTGTATATTTAGAGAAATGCAATATCGCACTCGAGCAGAAACTACAGGATGCAGAGCAAACATCGCTTAAACAAAACCTTGAAATTGTCGGCGTCGAATACATACCTGGTGAAAAACTAAGAGAAATTGTGACCAAAATTGGAGATGAGATAGGCGTAAAGAGCAATGACATAGAATGGGTAAAACGGAACATACATTCCAAAAATGCAAACAAACCATCTTCAATATTGGTAGGTTTTAAGCCGTCTGGCATTGAATCAAGGGAGGAATGGTTAGCCAATCGACGCAAACTGATCGAGTTAAATAGCAGTATCTTTACCGGCGGTTCGGTTACAAACAAAGTATATATTAATGAAGACTTAACTAAAGCTACGAAGACGCTGCTGTGGAACGCAAAAACACAACTCAAAGGTATTTATAAATATATATGGGTGACTAATGGAAAAATCCTGGCAAAAAAGAAGGATGGCGACAACACAATATGGATTAGAAACGAAAATGAACTCGGCCAGTTATCAAAGTAAAATAATAATCTTTAACTGTAAGTAGGTACTTAACCGTGATTAATCATAGTTTACAAAATTCGCCGACTTTAATCATTTTAATTTGATAACGGATAATACTGTAAACTACACCTGTACTAATGACCTAAGTAATTGGATAAGTTCAATTGTACACAATAAAGGACTATGTATTTTACATGTTAACATTCGTTCCCTAAAAAAACACTTCAGTGAACTACTTTTAACTATAAATTACTGTTTAGATAAACTAGATGTAATAGTTCTAACGGAACCTAATATTAGTCACGACTTAGTGTCATTATTTTCAATAAAAGGCTATAATGTAAATACATTTACGCGACCGGGTCGAAGAGGTGGAGGTGTATTAGTGTACACGCGTGAATGTCTGAGTGCGCGTATATGTATGTTGTCACAGTCCACCGGTATGCGTTCGGCGGAGTGCGTCTCCATTACATTTCAGTACAATAATGAGAAAATATATTTATTAGCAATATACAGACCACCCCGAATCAATAAACAGACTAAATTAAACCAATTTATAGATGAATTTCGGAGCCATATTGAAAAAATACCTAAAGATTCTAAAGTAATTTTCTGCGGGGACATTAACATAAATTTGTTAAATTGCCATGATAAATTTGTAATAGCTTACGAAAATCTATTATCTGAACACGGATTCATAAAATGCATAAATGATATTACTAGAAAGGAAATTGTTTCAGGAAAGCCAGTTCAATCTTGTCTTGATCATATTTATATTCGAGCAAATAACGCAGTCATGCATTCAGCTGTAATAAAACAAAAAATAGCAGATCACTATTTCGTTTCTGCTAATGTGCAGTGGAGACGCGCACCGCCGCCGCCGAGGAGCGATGCTCAATCGTCACTGCCACGACACGTGACCTCTAAGCGCGTCCTCGACAATAACAAAGTTCGAGAGAAACTATTAAGTAGTGATTTCGACCACCTTATGACATTAGAATGTCCTATTGCATTGTATAAAGCATTTAAACAAATATTCGTGGATATTTATAATGACTGCTATGTAAATAAACGTGTTTCAAACAGTGACAGGAACAACAAAAAATGGATTGATAACAAATTGAAGTGTATGATAAAGGAAAAAGATAGGTTATTTGAATTATGGAGCAATGAACCAAAGAATATGTTAAAGAGACTTAATTATACTAAATTTAGAAATAAATGCCAAAAAGCTATTATAAAAAGTAAAAATATATATGATAAAAAAAGTATATTAGAGTGTAATAAAAACATTAAAAAAATATGGGAAAGGATAAATACGATGTTAGGAAACAATAAGCAATCTGTTGATGATTTAATTTTATCAAACATGAACGGACAAGACAGTATTATTGATATAAGTAATAATTTTGCGTCTACCTTCGATAGAGAAATAGAGGAAATAAAACATAAGTGTCACGAGATTTGGTTGGATAGGCAGACTTATGTAAAAGCCTCGGACATGTCCATGAGGTGGCAACCAGTAAGCCCTAAATACGTCAAAAACATAATTAAAAACATGAATGTAAATAAGTCACCGGGAAGCGATCTTGTGCGAATGTCCGACCTTAAAATAATTATTGATAAAGTAAGCCCCGTTTTAGCTAAACTAATAAATCTAACTGTCAAAAACCACAAATTTCCTAATAAGCTTAAAGAGGCAATAGTCCGCCCAATTCATAAAAAAGGTGATCGCAAAAATGTTTCAAACTATAGACCTATTTCCATTTTATCTAGCATAGATAAAATCATTGAAAAGTGCATAGTCAACCAATTAAGTAACTACCTACAAAAAAATAATATTATTAACGAGTGTCAACACGGTTTTTTAAAAGGGAAAAGTACAAACACATTGCTTGCAAAATTCACAGACGAAATAAACAGTTACTTAGATGATAAAAAATTTGTTATTACAATATTTTTTGATTATAAAAAAGCATTCGACACTTTGCAGTTTGATACCATCCTGAATGCAATGGAGGAGTGTGGGGTGGGAGAACCACTAAATCCTTGGTTTCGTGATTACCTCACCGCGCGCTCCTACCGTGTGAAGGTGGAGGATACTCTTAGCGACAGAGTCGAGGTGCAGAGTGGGGTGGCGCAGGGCTCTGGATGTGGACCAATTTGTTACCTTATGCATGTTAACAGCCTGTGCCGAGTACTGCAGCATTGTTCAGCTTATATGTTTGCAGATGACCTGTGCATACTTCGCTCCGGAAGTAACATAGATGATATCTGTCAGCTAGTTCAACAAGATATAGACGCTGTTGTTAAATGGTCGCATGACAACGGCATTATATTAAATGCCAGTAAAACTAAATTAATGTTAATTCATTCGCCATATTTACAACCTCATAGTGTGACTACACCCTTATTTACCCATGATTATACATGTCACCATAATAACTTACTGGACTGTAAATGTAAACCTATTGAAAGAGTTAACTGTGTTACTTACCTCGGCGTGAAAATAGATGATAACTTTTCCTGGTCACAACACGTAGACTACATTTCTAGTAAACTAAGAATATTATTAAGTAAAATTTACCACCTAAGCTTTAAAGTTCCTATTAATATTTTAAGATGTATTTATATGTCATTAGTTGATTCTATTATGAGCTATGCTCTTGATAGCTATGGGTTAACATTCAAAACTAACTTAGATAAATTGGAATCTCTTCAAATTAGATTTTTAAAACTACTTGTTACTAAAAAAACTAAAAGCAGCTGTAAAGAAGATTATAGAAAATTATTTAAAATATGCAAAATTCTACCGATTACTCTCAAACATAAATATCTTTTATTAGTTAACCACCACCGTACCCAAGAGCATAACTTATCTTACGTAAAGAACAACCATAATACACGATCTATGGCTGCTGGTAGATTCAATGTACCCAGAGTCACCAACTATTTTGGTGATAGAACATTAAAATAGAGAATACCTTATCTATTGAATAGTCTACCGGCATACATAAGAAGTGAAACAAATTCAAACAGGTTTAAACGTAAATTAAAATTACATTATTTAGAAATATTTTAAGTTTTATAACGTTGTGTTCAAGTTTTATATAAATTTAAATCTATAGTTTACTTAATTATAAGTTCATTTAATTATATTGTTTAGAGACTCATTGATCCCACAGTCAAACCATTGCAACGGTTTTGTGGGGCTTAGCTTATAAGATACCTACCTTTGTGATAAAAAGATAATAAATAATAAAAAAAAAAAATAAATATCGCAAAATAAAATAATTACTTAACTTCATTGTTACTACGGCTTCATCTACCCGTTACGACTTTCCATGACCCACGCATTTACAACAAGCGCTATCAAAGTATAAACCCCAAAATAAATTCCAAAAAGTACATTTCTTAACAAAACTGCATCCCCCAGCCCATCCGAACGTGAAGCTGTTCATCACGCACGGCGGGCAGCTGAGCGCGCTGGAAGCGGTCCACGCCGGGGTCCCCATGCTGGCGGTGCCCGTGTTCGGAGACCAGCCCAGCAACGCCGAGCGCGCCAAGCGCAACGGGTACGCGCTGAGGGTCGACTTTCATCCCGATATGATGCCAGATGTCGAGGTGGCACTGAAGGAGCTGCTTAGTAATGATAAGTATGTACCATTTAAAGTACCATACTACATAAATAAATTGAACCTTGTTATTACTTGACGAAAACTGAAAATAGTTTGTTCAATGACTGAATTGATTGCAATAATTTTAACATGTTAGATTTTATTGATATGTGCCGCACGCGTCGTTATCATTTTGGTTCGTCTGTTCATTTTCTTTATATGTATATACTTATATGAAATAAAGTCTGGTTAGTTATACTAATGCTTAATCAAGAACGGCTGGACCGATTTTTATAATCATTGGTTTGTTGAATTTGTCTCCGTTCCCAATAGCAGAATAACTAAAAAAGAAATTAAAGAAAAAAACTAATTGATTTCTCAAGGGAACGGGAACTACTTGTGGGTAAAACAGCGACGCGGCGAAATTAAGTAAAGATTAATAAAAACGACTAGTTAACTACGGTAGTTAACTACTTTAGCTTTATTAACCGTATTTATTAATTAAATTTTCTTTTATTACAGATACTCAAAGCGCGTGAAGGAGCTGTCAAAACTGTTCCGCGCCCGCGCCGTGTCTCCGGCCCAGCTTATCAAACATTACGTGGAGCTCGCCATTGAGACCAAAGGTACGCAAACATAAACTACATTTATGTATTACTAGCTGATTCCCGCGGTTTCACTCGCCTTCTTTCCGTTCTCGTAAGGTAAAATTTCGTAAAAAGCCACAATTTAATGCTGGAAAAGTGAGTTGCTTTTTCAGCCGAATATAAATATTTTCGGCTAGAAAATGACCTGCCAGATCCAGACAAAGATCCAGTGAAATATGAAATGACGAGAAGTAGGGATGTGTGGAAGAAAATTAACATTGCTCCGTTTAAAACACATCGAAACTCATTGGAGTCTACAAACAAACTGTTAATGTATTTTGTTGTTGTAATGTATTAAGTTTTGTGGATCATAGATTTTAATATTGCTTAGATTATTTGTAATGATTTATTAATAAATAAATAAGTAGATAATAACTACTTAAATGACTGATGAACTTTTATGACTGGCCTGTTGGCCTAGTGGTTAGTGACCCTGACTGCTAAACCGGAGGCCGTGGGTTCGATTCCCACCCAGGACAAATTTTTGTATGATGAGCATGATCATGAATAATAATAAATGACTGGGAACTGGGTCAGTAGGATAGGATGAAGTTTTAATGAAAAAAACTAATATATTTATTTCTATTTCCAGGTGCCTACCATCTCCGCTCACTGGCTCTGAAGTACAAGTGGTACGAGCGCTGGATGCTCGACATCCTGCTAGCACTCATCTTAGCCGTGACAATTTTCACATTCCTCGTCAAATTCGCGATAAAAACTATGCTAAGCAAACTCTCAGGCAAGAACACGAAGAGTAGCATTAAGCTGAAGGCAAAGAAAAGGAATTAAGATATTAAAACTACTTTTAAAACTTCTTTTTTACCCGACTGAGCCACAAGAAGGGTTATACTTTTCGAGTGTATAATATGTATATATTTCTTTGGCACTCTCTGCAGCCTAAACGGCTTGATGGATTTAGCTTAAGAGGTGTCGTTAGACTTATCTCAATCGTCAGAGTGACAGTTAGTACCTATATCAAAATTATACGAAATAAAAATGGCCGCTTTTTGGCGCCATAACATAATAATAATAATAATACTTTGTCCCCACGTAAGCCTTTCAAAGGACCGGGTATTCTCAATACTGAGGATAGCCCGTGAAAAAAGAGAGATACATAATAATACCAGCCCATTAATGTCTCACTGCTGGGCACAGGCCTCTTCTCATGAAGGCACGAGCATTGATCACCACGCCATAACATGTCTTCAAAAAAAATTTATACTCAAATTCCATCGAGTGTGATATTAAAATAAAGGGTTTTAAAATATATAATAAAATAAATGACTTACAAAAATATAGTTTTTACTTAACTTGATTCATTTTTTTTACAATTCATTAATAAAATAATAAAAAATTAACAGGTTATCACGCCAACTAGCACTGCATTGCGCTGTGGGCTAGATCCCCGCGTGCGACAAACATTTGTGTTATCTACATTTTTCCAAACGTAGGTTCCTATTTTGTGTTTTTTCTGTAGAACTTCGGTGATGCCTACAGAGCGTACTTTTTATACTGCAAAAGTCGATTTCAATTAACAAAAAATTATTAACTTTTATTCTCCAGTAGGTACCTTTGTTATAATTTTTTCTTTAAATGTAAAAGTCTATATTTAAGATCCACTTAAATCGTTCCACATTGTATATAAAACTACCGTGATACAGGGCTTGTGATGGTTGTGTGGGTGATTATTATTTTAAAAGTGTGGAAGTCGATCCTAATAAACAAAAATATCAACAAATCAACTTTTATCCTGTCTTGAATATTCGATTAAAAGCGCGCGTGGCGCTGGTGCTGACATCTAGTGGCTAAACTTCGAAGTTTTATGTTGAGTCGCTACTAGAGCTTTGGCGCCAGAACTTTTCAGTATATTTTGCTTCTTTTAGGATTAATTGGCAATATTTTCAGTCACAATTTAAGGACAAAATAGTCTTAGATTAATTCCTATTGTTGTTAATTAATAAAAGGGTATATCCGTCTATAAGAGTCAGCCTAATTCGTTATGAATCAGAATTTTTGTTTGAATAATATTTTATAAATGTTGTCTTATGAGAGATGTTTGTATTTTGAATATAAAAGGTTTTAAAATATAATGGTCATTTTATTTTCCTTTGTAATTATGTGTCTACGAACTAATAAAAGTTTTTTTGGACTTTAGTTTGCGTTAACTTCCCAATTATTTACCTGCCTTTAAACGCACACTTCGTCTTCAAACGTACACTTCAAAGAGGATATTTAAACTGAATACAAGTAATGCATTGGAACTAAAATATTGACATAATAAATAGCAATAATTATGAAACTATTTTTGAACTTGATTTGCTATTCGTTAATAGATGGCGCTTTTATACTGTTAGTCGCTTAGTTTGACTCCACGATAATAGATGTCGCTACTAATGAATTAATTTCGAAAATCGTTGAATGTACATTTTTTGCATATTATATATATTACTAAACGAATTATATTTGAAAATGAACATAGAGAGAAGAATAAGATATGGAGATTTAAATAATTTTGGTACCTGCCCTTTGAGATTCAACGTGGCAAAGCCGCCAGTCTTTTGGGTACACTTCCAGTCGACAGCGATGCAGATGAATTTTTTGACGTTATTTTTTGGAGTTTTTATTAGTTAAGAGTTTAGTTTTGTTTTAAGTGTATGTTAATGTGTATAGTTAAGTTTGTATATATTTAAATTCCACCCTTTGAGATTAATTCAGACAACTCTAAGCTCAATATTTTATATTATTTTTACTCTTTACGTAATATCTAGAGTGACCAACAAAAGTAAATTGACACTACAAAAAAAAATGGGATGAACATTCAACGCCATTTACCTTATTTTTCTATTAACTTCGATTCAAGAGTTCAAAGGAAAAACGATCTTAAGGTGTTCATGCAATTATACACCTGACGATATGTACATAAAAATAGGGCAAGTGACCCGGTTGTGGCCACCGACCCCTTTGTGGCCATTTAGAACTTCAAATCGTTATAACTAAGGCAAAGACAAATATATTACTCTATGGTTTACGGGAATAAAAATATCTAATATTGCCAACACGATAGCGTTGACAGCTTTGATGTGTCAAACTTAACTTCAATCGAACAAGTCATTATTTTTTGACGAGCGTCAATTCTTTTATTTCTTAGCAAAAAGGCTAAGGCGAGCGGGGGAGTAACCAATCATTATTTTTTTAAACCCTTCTTATTTTTTTTAATGTTTATGTTAATCCTTCATAAAGAATACACTGGCTAAGTGGTACTAATGATATTTTATCGCTATTTGTTTATTAAGTGAGGTTATGAGAGGTGGCCACTAATGGAACCAAAATGAATGAATTTTCCCATCTTTGGCCACATGACTGGCCAAAAGTGGTGCACGTAGAACCCCACTTTTGGCCATTTAGTTTTTATCGTGATTTTTCAACTTAATTACTTGGCTATTTTGATATAAGTAATCTATTCATTTTCAGAGTTACGATTATAATGCCTCCATCGAAACCAAATACTAAAAAAATCGGTGTCGTGAAAAGAAAATTGTTCCAGTACTCACTGCATAAAATAACATTAGTGTTGAACGCAATAAAGAATGGAATGCCCGTTGCCACTGCTAGTAGAGATTTTAACGTACCTCGAACGACTTTGCGTCACAAAATTTTATTACTTTGAATTATCTGCTTTTTATTTTTGATGAATTTTGATGGCCAGAACTGGCACATGACTGTGGCAGAAATGGGAGTAAATCTGGCCAAAAACGGCACAAATTCCCATTTTTTTTTGTTTTCTACAGGATTATTTTTCCATTGAATCATTATGAAAAAAAATGTATCCTTAGGCTAGATTTATATATATTTAATCACTTTTTACAAGAAATTTGTCCGTGATAACAAAAACTGTAAAATGATATAGCCTCAAAGTCTAAAAAATTCTTAAAATGGCCAAAACCGGGTCACCTGCCCTATGCTTCCAACTTAGTAGTTTAGCTAAAAGACAGATAGAAGGCTTTAAGAAGGTGACTTCACACGGGCGTCGGAATCCGTGCAGTCCTGTCAAATGCAGAGCCACGATTGATGGGATTACTGCAGCGAGTAGGGGTGGCGACGAATTTAAATAATATGGGATAAATTGTTATTTAGAAGGAATTCTAAAATAAAGAAATTGACTGTTGGTGCTCTAGGATTAATTTATTTTGATAATAAGGTTAACTGGAAGAAATGTACCTACCTATAAATATACATATACATATAATATGTATAAATGGCTGTTTTACTGTGTTGCTCCTTCTGGTCGGGTAATACAACCAATTTCCTAAATTCTAATAATTACTTAGACAAAATTGTAGTAAGTATTTTTTAAGACGATAAGAACAAAAAATAACACTAAATACTTCATTTGGGAACTAACTAAAGTACGAAAAATAGGTCAAATTATTCGATCACTACAGAAAAATAGACAAGGTTTTTTTTATTTGTTATTCAAATGGTAACTAAAAATAAGGGTATAGTGAACATTATTATATAACTAGCTGTCCTCCGCGACTTTGTCCGCATGTTTTAGTTTCAACGGTTTTTCATTTTTTATTTATGCTCCGCTCCTTTTTTATATAACTTATAGCCTTCTTCAATAAATGGGCTATCCAACACTGAAAGATTTTTTCAAATCGGACCAGCAGTTCCTGAGATTAGCGCGTTCAAACAAACAAACAAATAAACAAACAAACTCTTCAGCTTTATATATTAGTATATATAGTTGATTTTATTTTTATTTAGTTTTATTAAGTTACGTTTAGTTAACATACATAAGTCGTTGTGCGCGCTCTTTGGTGTTGCAATAAATATGTATTACTTTTTCTTTCTTAAATTAATTATTATAGAAATCTGCAATCTTCAGGAAGTGTGTAAGAGTAGTGGTTTTCAGAAGTATCCTTTGCCGACCACCGGGGCTTATTAAACTTATTAAAAGGATTATTTTGACCTATTTAGTTATTTTAAAATCGACACCCCTATTAAGGCATTTTTTACACATTTTGGCACCTCACACATTTGGACGTTGGGTACAAGATACAAACATTTGCTTTTCTGAATCTGAACCGTAAGGTAAGCATGGTTTTTTGCGCAAAAAGAGGGGTGTTAAAATTTTTAACACGTTAAACTATTGTCTTTGTATATATAGATATACCTGTATACCTAAAGTCTTTGTATCGGAGTATCAGTCTGTAGTATCGTAGCTCTTAAATTAATTATTTTTTTTACAATATATTTACCAGCCTATATATATTCCACTTCTGGGCATAGACCTCTTTTCATATAGAGAAGGAACGAGCATTGATCAACACGCTTGCTCACTTGCGGGATGGCGATTAAAGATTTTTATTCTTGGAATCTAGGTTTGTTTGCACCGTTTGGCAATGGATAATTAGGAAAGTACATAATTATAACTTTGAAATACTTAGTTACATTGATACTGCCTGTAGTGGGTTCAATTTCGAACCTGAAACCTTGTACTTCTATATTTAAAGAAAACCTATATTGAAGTATCTTTAACCTGAAATTTCGTTGGGGTATCTTTTCAAACGCTTCTTAATATTATTTTCTAGTCTACTTTCGTAATCGCTATCACTTATGTCTTAATAACTCGCTTGAGTGCGACACCTAGGAATCGTTTGTATAGAGATACGACCCGTAACTGTCGAAACCGATTCACAAACCACTTTGAAAGGATTAGAAATATTTACAACATTATTAAGACACCGTTGACTAACGGCTAAGAAAGACGTCTGGGAAAAATTTGGATTCCAGAACTGATAACTGAAAAATATTTTTGGAAGAGGTCTACTACGGTCGTAGGCTTTGACTTCTTCACCTGAGTTTTGGCGAAACTTTAAGTGCCTCCAGCCAGAGCAATAGAAAAACTAACTACATCAGCAACGTTCACTAAGGGCAACCTCTGTGGAGTTCGGACCTCGATTTAGTGCGTTGCTGACAATCTTAATAAGGCAAAAAAGCAAGACAGGGCTGGATGTGTTTGGAGTTTTTATTATTTAGGGACATATTTTTATGTCTATTTTGGCCAGCACGGGCCAGTTTGATCTAGGGAGAGGGGGGGCGGGGCTCTCTTGTCCATACAGTCACCCAATAAAAAATCGGTATCATTTAGATCGGTAATTTTTTTATTAGAGAATATCACAATACATTTCTCTTAACCCAAAATAAGTAGCTAGAGCACTTCTGTTATGAAATCAGAGGCAACGAAGGTACCACAAGCACCCAGACCCGAGACAATGTAGAAAAATGGTTTTTCTACATTGACCCGTCCTCAGAGCTATCGACACCTTGAAAACTGGTGTGTATGCCAGTCGACCACGGAGGTCGGCAAATCAAGTTGCACTTTTTTGCCGACAGAAAAGGGCAAACGGCTCTCTATATGGTGAGTGAACACTGCTACCTACAACATCATCAACACGAGAGTTCTTAGAACCGCAGCGGCCCTGGTGCTGGTTTTCGTGTAAATTGCGTGTTCAAGGGGTAGATCCCCGGGACACATTCGACTGCGACCGGAAAAAGCGTGACTTTGCTACTAGATACTTTAAAAAAGCCGAACAAGTGCGAGTCAGACTCGCACACGGCGCGTTCCGTACAAATTTTCTAGATCGTCACGATTAATTATGAAAAACCAACTTGTAAACATAAATGACTGTATTCCGAATACTAATTTGCACTTGCTGCTCATCTGACGTCAAAAATTGCACAATTTTTAAAAATCAGGACTTCTTAGACCTGTTTATTAGATTAAGTGTTCCTGAAAAAAAAACAGTGGCACTCTGGGAGTGCCGACAGAAGTGATAACTTGAATAATTACAATATATGTAGATACTTATACAGAGGTAGCGGTAACAGTGTCACAAATTCAATTATTTTTTTCTTTCGCTTTATTATTTTTAAAGTACTTACACTACCCTAAAAGGAGTTTATACTTAGTTTAATATGTATTTTCTTACGTATATATATAGATAGGTCTATCTAAAATACCTCCTTAATTTCTTTCTAAATTTCATGTTAAATTTGCAATTGAAATCAAAACAAATACCAAAATTGTCTAGAATGGAATCGTATATAATGCAATTCGATAATAATCTTAACAAACACGCATTTATAAATACACTAACAATAAGAAAACTGTCTGACAAGACGTAGACATTATTTAGGTCAAATTTATTTTTAACAACGAATCTTTCGACAATTATTGACAGATGTAGATAATTTTGGAAAACAAGTGAAGACTGATCATGTCTTTTCACTGCCCTTTATACCGAAGGAAGGGCGTCTTATGTAGTAACAATTTAACACTAATTATTGCACACGTGTCGTGGTTGCCTAGTCGTTCAATGAACGGATTTGTGTGCACAAGGTTGCAGGTTCTAACCCATTACAGGCAAGTACCAATGTGACTTTTTCAAAGTTATATGTACTTTCTTAAATATTCTAAGACATCATTGACAAATGGTGAAGGAAAACATCGTGAGGATACATGGATTCCAAAAATTAGAATCCTAAATCGCCAACCCGCAATGAGCAAGCGTGGTAATCAATGCTCGTTCCTTCTCTATATGAGAAGAGGCCTGTGCCCAGCAGTGGGACATTTATAGGCTGGTATTATTATACTATTGTATATCGCACACAGTTTCGCCCGCTGAAGAAGAAGTTAGCTAATGACGAGTTCCTATATTCAAAAACGATTAGTTTTTCTTACGGACGGTAGGACGTTTAGGTTAGGACGTTTTGCTTAGAAATTTTACCGTCACTTCGGAACACTTCGGGACTTCGACACCTCGGGAGTGCAACAATACAAACCAATATGTAGTTATATACATACAGGGGTGTCGGTAACGGTAACAGTGTCGCGAATTCAATTGTTTTTTCCAATCTCAAAAAATGCCCAAAGCTCCTAAAGAAGTTTTTAGTTAAAAAAATGTTCATGCTTACAAACTTATCACCCGGATTTCTGCGGCTTACGTCGCAAATTACGTCACAACAATTTCGCCTACAATCCTCAGCACCGTGTCCTGATTCTGCCGCTATCTGACCGCGCCCGGTAAGGACTCGCACGCCGCGCAACTCACAACCATACATGGATGGGAAACTCCCTCACCTCACCTCAACATTCGAAACAGATCGTGCTTACTCACATTCTGCAAAATAATGTGAAATTCATATTTTTGTACAATAACTTTCGTGAGGAGTATTCATACTTAATTATTTAAAAACAAAACGGTTTACTCACGCATATTCTCGGGATCGCCTGACTAGTTTCAGACTGAATAGGAGTCCCTAATCATGAGCTGACGCGGCGGCGGCGGTATCGCGAGTCGAACTGTCAGTTCATCAGCTCGACATCAGTCAGACGAAACCATTTTGTTTTTAATAAGATTCATATTCCTAAATATTTTCTTAATATCTATTGCTTGCTGTTTCTGGCGGCTCCGCCCGCGTGCGTGTCGGGTATTGCGGTAAAAAGCATATGCCCCTTCTTGGGATTCAAGCTTAGCCAATACCAAGTTTCATCAATATCCGTTCAGCGGTTTAACATTGAAAACGTAACAGACAGATAGAAAGACAGAGTAATTACAAAGAGAGGTAATTAGCAGACTCCTGAACTTTGCTTTTGAACATCTCTTTAGTTTTAAGTTATTTTTAAAAATGTTTAAAATACTTTTCTAATATATTTTTTAATTATAATAAAATAAATAGTTGTTTACTTCCCTTATCCTTAAAGTCCGGTGAAGCAGTCAAAGCCTGCGCTCACGCTGCATCCAGGATCATGCTTCACAGGACTTTTGGCGAGAACCTTAAGGGCCTCCAGCCAGAGCAATAGAAACACTAACTACGTCAGCAACGTTGACTAAGGGCACCCCCTGTGGGGTTCGGACCTCGATTTAATGCTTTGCTAACAATCTTAATAAACCATAAACAGCAAAGGAGGGCTGGATCTAAGTTTTTTTTTTTATTTACGGACATATTTTTATTGCTAGTTTGGCCGGCTCGGGCCAGCTTGATCTAGGGGCGGGGGTGGTCGGTGGCGAATGTGACGGCCGCTGTAACATAGCCGTTTGTTCACGGCGGTCGTCACTTCTTATACTTATCCAGTTCAGCCATCCATTTCCGCCTTTAATAATATCAATAATACTTAAAAATACATACAATGGAATAGAACCTCTTCCTTTTTTATATCCGTTAAAAAGAGAGCAAAGCTTTTTGAAGTGCTCAGTGTCCGCAAACACGCATAATTGCAGACTGGGGGCATTAATAAAGAGAAGACGAAAATTTACACATAATTATAAATATAAAAAAGACCGCTCTGACTGACGTATAATAAAGTTTGTTTAAATAAATAAATTAATGTAATCGTGAAATAAATGTTTGTTTATTTTCTACAGAAGAACAGGCCTTTGCCCAGGAGTGGGACAAAAGGCTGGGCAGAAGGAATAAAAAATGCAAAATCCAAAAAAAATCGTCTTGTAACATAACCTCCGTTTTTGACATCGGTTAAAATGACGTATTGCAGAATAGCTCTTGAGATTCAAAGATGGCGATTATGGCGATATAGGTGGCGTGTCTCGTCTCAGGTTATATGGTCTTATCCGTGCTTAGCCTCCAGACTTAGGTCTAGAATAAACCTAGGTACATTGTTACCTAGGTGACGTAACGGTATCAACCTATAGATTTAGATTTAAGTAGGTACTAACAGATTACTGACTTGCCCATACGACTGTGATAAAAATAGATTGTGTAAATATTACAGTCAAATAATCATGTCTGTAAAGTTTTATCAAAATCGGTTTAGCTATTTTCGAGATAACCTTGTACAGATTGATGAATAAATCTTAATCTTTCATTATTTTCCATTAAGTATAAAGAGGTTTTTAAATTGCAAATTCTGATATAATCTGTAAAGTAAATCTTATCTTACTATAATATTATAAATGCGAAAGTTTGGATGGATGGATGTTTGTTACTTAATCATGATAAAACGGCTGAACTGATTTGAATGAAATTTGGTACATAGATAGTTAATTACCAGGAATAGCGCATAGGCGAATTTTCATGATGATCATTATCACCATTTTCATCAACACGCGGCTCTAGGAAATAAAGATAACATTAAAGTTTTATTAACTAACTGTCCCGCCAAAACACATAAAAGTTACACAATGAATGAGATCATAAATATGAGATTCCCGAAATAGGGAAGATTGAGGATATTTTTTGTAAAAAAATCAACCCGAATTGAAAAAAAAACATAAATTTCAATATTTCATCAAAATGGAGGGTTGCTCTTGATTTTCCTAGGATCCTATCATAAGATCCTGACTTGGTGTCAAGGTCACCTAGGTATACTCTTCTGAATAAAAAGAGAATATTGAAATCGTTTCGAAATCGACGGAGAAAGCGGTAAAAATACATAAAAAAATACATACAGTGGTAAATAGAACCTCCTCCTTTTTGTACGTCGGTTAAAAATACGGTTAACCTAATGGTAGGTACGTGAAACGTGAACACAGCTTCGCATGAATATCTACTACCTTAGTACAACAGAGATCTCGGATGCGTTGTTTTTACTTTATACAAAGTTGGAATAAATTTATCTCTATAATAATCGCGTTACAAAGAATGAAGGGTTTTATTATCAAAATGCTTTAAATTACATTTAATGTTACTGCCTAAAGGAAATAAACTGCAATTTCTGATAAACTTTGTGATAAAATAATTGGCGACCATTTTCAAAGATGGCCGATTTCAATGTCAAATCGATTTAAAACAATAGTGTCTTTATGACATGATATAGTAACGTTTTGATCAATATTAATTCTGTGACTTATGATTTATTACTGTGTATTGCATAATAATTATATTGAAAGACCCAATAACATGTCATAGATCTTAGAGTAAACATACACAAGAATAGAGCGTGCGCATCGCTAGTAGTTATGCCGCCGAGCGTAAGCACATTTTTAGCTAATTGTATCTACTACGCTCGTTTACTGATTTGTGTAATATTTTGGGCGACGACAGTCGATTATGCAAAAATATCGATGGTTCCGAAATTATAAGAGTAATATAAGGTTTTGAGATATTTTTAATAAAATGTTGCGCTCTATTTTGATATTAATTTTACGAGTTTACTTGTTCATACTAGTACCTACAGTTCATACTCGATATTCGCACTTAATAGTTTATTTATTTTAACTCCAAGGACTCGACTGTTATATTTGGTACTATTCTGACAACTAGTTTTACAAAGAGGTACTGAATGAATCTATAACAAACTCTTTGGTTTATTTTGCGTAATCAAAAAGTTCAGTTTTTGGCGGGAACCCACAGATAATCCATATTCTTCTTTTATTTCACACATGTCGCTTGTCAAAGGTTTGACCAAAGAGTTTTTATCAACTCTTATTAACACAAAACATAAATTATAATTATAAATAATAAAGCACAATAGTCATAATTGAAAATCATGACAAACCTGTCGCTAGGAGAATGAAAGCAATTTAAATAACTTCAAATTTTTGGTACTATTGTTCAATTGAAATGCTAGTGTATGAATGTATTGCCTAGTTGTTTTATTGCTCTATATCCGTCAATACGATGTGGCGTTATATGGAGCAAGATTGTTTTGTATTGCTGTATATTACTTGATGTGGTTCGAGACGAGCACTAACTATGGCAATTCAAAAATTTTATAGAAAGTGCCATGGATTGCCAAATTTTAGTTGCCCGTTTAATCTCAATGCCAGGAGATTAAAGAGTACCTAATAGCTAGCAGAGGAGCTTTAAGTTATTTAATTATGACAATGATTTACCAATTTGTATAATAACTTTCGTGAGGAGTATTCATAATTATTTATAACAAAACGGTTTACTCGCGTATATTCTCGGGATCGCCCGACTAGTTTCAGACTCAATAGGAGTCGCTAATTATGAGCTGACGCGGTGGCGGTGGTGTCGCGAGTCGAACTCTCAGTTCGAGTTAGGGACTCCTATTGAGTCTGAAACTAGTCGGGCAATCCCGAGAATATACGTGAGTAAACCGTTCTGTTTTAAATAATGATTTACCAAGGTGAAAAGTTTCAAGGTGAAACAGACCGAAAATTCTTTTACCCGGGAAGGTGAAAGTAAGCATCCTATTTGTGAAGCCGGTGAACCACTTTATGTCCTTCCCATTCGTGTTTAATTACAAATCAAACAGTTTTGAGCACCGACAAGTTCCAAGGGCCGTCATAGAGACTACAAGACTTAGAGTAATCATAGACAAGCATAGAGCGTGCGTACCGCTAGTAGCAAGCCAGCTTATGCCAAGCATAAGCACATTTTTAGCTAAATGTACTACGCTCTTTTACTGATTTATGTGATTATACGACGACAGACGTTTATGCGAAAATATCGACGATTCTGATATTATTGAGTAATATTAGGTTTTGAGATAGTTTTAATAAAACTTTGACACTAATTTCACGATTTTACTTGTTCGTACTAGAGCCAACATTTCCTACTCGAAATGCGCACTCCATAGTTTACTTATTTATTCTTTTAAGCTACAAGATGACTAACGTCTGGACTGGTTTATCCTTTATGGTTCTGTTAGACTTTAGAGGATGCAATACATAATAAAAAAAAAAACAATATAGTTTTTCTGCTAGAAGCCCTGGACTAAAGTTTTTGTTAAGATGAATTTTATTAAACAAGCCTAAACTTGAGTTGCATCGTTTTGAATAACAATCTTATTAAATTCGTTTTTTTTAATATGACTCTCGCACTAAGGCAATTTTATCCTTGTGACGTGGTTTCACAAACATTTAAATCACATGCAGGAAGAATACACAGATTTAAAACATCACACAAATGCTTTTCCCATATAGGGATCGAACCCGCAGTACGTCGCGTACAGTGGTAGTTAGTGTGGTGACCTATACCACTCGGTTATCCGTGCAGTCAATTCAAAACGCTGTATAAAATATAAATCATGTAATACAAAATTTGCGCGATTATTGATCGTTTTTGCGCGATTAACATCCTCACAAGTCTGCAACCGGGTGATCAATGCTCGTTCCTTTTATATATGAAGAGACAGTTACCAAAAACCCTATTGATCAGACAGGCAATTCATTTTTTTAAACCCCAAATTGTTTGGTCTTTATTCCCAATAATGTGGAATCAATACAAAAAGTTTTAAAATCTAGTCAAACACTTAAAGTGCCGTCTTTGTGACAATGCGGCCACTTTTAGTGTTTGCTTAGGAGTCGTGGACCGCTACCTGGGCGGCCTCTAGTGGGCGTACCGTGAGGTTATACAGAGTGCAAGTGTTTTAACTTATTATGTAACACAGGAAAAGTATTATATTTCCTTCTACACGTCACATGTTAACGCTGATAAAGACTGAATAAGAGCATATATGGGAATTACCTACATGGGTTACTCGAATAATTATGACCGTGCGATTGTCGGACGATGCTGATCATGCGATGCTTTCCGTCGTCGCAACGTGGCATCAGCATCGTATGAACAATGGGCCTGTTTCCTATTTTTTTTTTCAATGTCCGTCTTGTAGATAAATGAATTTTATTGGACACGTATTTTTTCTTTTTTCCTGCAAACAAAAAATGATCAAAATACAGAGAACTGAAATTACGCGTGACGTCACTCCTCGCTACGATTTTTAGCGAGGCGTAGCGTCATAAGCCCCCACTCCGAAACTTTAAAGCGGTGTATCTTTGTATTTTTTTAATGTTTTGATAAAAGAAAAAATACGTGTCTAATATTTTTTTATTATCTAACTGACGGACTAAATAGATTTTAACTTTTCATACCCAGGAAACATCCCTATTATGACACTCAAAAGAGTTATTTAGCTGTATCATGATCTAAGCTATCCTATGTTAATTATTAAGGTTTTTTTTTAATTCGTATTTAATTGGAACATTCTGAATAGATTTGTGACGTGTCTTGCATTAGATCAACGCCTTAACAAAAGTAAGAATGACAACAAATCGACATAATAATTATTTGCAAATATATCCCACATTTATGGATTCATGTTAGTGGCAAACCAATTATGAAATTTCTCGTTAAACCAATGTAAAAGTTCCATCTGATCGCTGTACCAACTTCACATTTGTACACACTGGCCCATTGTGTGAATGTCCATTGGTTAGTTTTTTTCTGCCACCCTATGCGGCATCGACAAAGGAAAGTAGATCCATTGTTAAAAGATATTGACTTCTACTGATGCGCCATTCATAAATAGATTTTATGTATGCAGCAGTTTAAAAAGATAGGTTGCAGTAATTTTTTTTATAAACGAAAATTCAACAATTACTTTTCGTGTTTTAAAGTGTTTCCGTATTTTTTTTTCATAATTGTACAAAATTACAAGCTGACCCAGCAAACGTCGATAGTATAAAAAACTAGCCTACGACTTATTCTTAGACCTACCAAGTAAAAATTATTAAGAGTAAGCAATAGTCGGTAAACTTATTAATTTAAATACTTAAAACAAAAAAGTTTATAAAAATCGTTCAAGCCGTTTCAGAGGAGCTTGATAACAAACAATATACACGAGATGTGTTTTATTTTATAAATTAGCTTAAATTTATGGAAACAAAATTGTTAATGTGTTTGATTTCTCTTTCTTTACACAACTTTATAATATTATAATGAAAGTAAAACATTCATAAAAATGGTTCTTAGAAATGTTACCTACCGTAGAGAAACTGTAATAATATCAGAGAGAAATAAATTAATTCATTTCTTAATTAAGCATTTGAACAAAATAATACACACAACTCACTAAAAACAACATCAAAACCATTTGCAAATAGTGTTTAAAGACAAAAACCCAAAAAGCAAATTACGCGGTAAATCAAAACGTTCTAAGTTAAAAAAAAAAGACACAATGGCAATGGACTCGCCACAAACAGCCAGTAACCCATTTTAATATAATAATTCATTGGCTAGTGCTATCAACCCTAAGTTATCTCTGCACAATGCCTCCACGTGGGAAAGGTGTCAATGTACAAATAATAACCAGTGTTGTTCGCGGGTGACATAGGGATGGCAATTGAGGGTTGGCGGTGGTTCTGTATGAATAAAAATGATATTTTGTATATTTATTTTTGAGAAATGTACACGTCACGGTGGTCTCAGCACTATTCAAGTTCAATTATTTATATTTTTCAATTTGTGACGTGTGATTACAATAAATGAGTTTTGTTTTGGCAATTGTTTTTTAATCGCAACCTTTATAATCATCTAGGCTTACAGTACTAGTGAAGAAAAATCAAACAAGCCTAAAAACGATGACATTAAGTTGTTTGTTACGGAGTCACCTATGGCCACCTTCCGGCTCCATCATCAGACCACCTTGAAAGTACTATATTATTGTATTATCACCGAATTTCTATAAGTATGCAAAATTTCATCTCTATCAGGTGGCCAGAAGTGGTTCTATTTTGGCTTGCAAGATTTGACCCGTACACACATACATATGTTACATTGCAAGATAATTAAAACCTTGTAAAATTGATGTTGTTATCTAATGGTTTATTATGTAGGTATTATAGAGTTGTATGCATCGTCAACCAGTAACAAATGGACAGCGATAAGCTGAGATTAATGAAGAAATTTCAATTTGAGAAAAATAGTTTTACTGTTAAATACATATTTGACAATGACTGTATTTGTGTTAGTTATAACTAGCTGTGCCCGCGACTTCGTCCGCGTGGAATTTACCAAAAAAGTTATTTAGTTTATGAAGTTTTTCTTTTTATTTTTAAAATAGACGTAGACTAAGTTACTCCTTATTACATCAGCTATCTGCCAGTAAAAGTGCCAGCTATCAGACAGACAGACAAAAATTGTAAAATATGTTATTTTGGTTATGGACCCTATATGCATTCATATGCATGTAGTAAAAAGCGGTTATTTTAATATTACAAACAGACACTTCAATTTTATTTATTTGTAGTATGAAGTTTAATATGTAATATAGATAATATTAAATTGTTTACGTCAATTATGACACATGTAAATTAGTCAGCCATCTTTAAACTCGTTGACGTACGATTTCCAAATGAAAAATATGTTGCTATTTATAAGGTAAATGAGGATTTCCTTGTAACACTGCCATAATAGTAGCAAGCATTGCTGATAAGCCAACGGTTCTATAGATATAAATAGTCTATAATTATAAATCATCATAATTGCCTCAACCAATATCGTACTTTGAATTTAATAGCTGTAAAATCCATCCATACTAAAATATTACAAATGCGAAAGAGTCTGCTGAACCGATTTAGATTAAACTTGGTATGGCCTAAGTTTGGATCCCAAAAAAGGACATAAGTTATAACAATGCAGGCGGAGCCGCGGGAAACAACTAATACGTATTAAATACATTTATAAAAAGCTAATATTCTTAGAAAATAAACAGCTTGAATTAATCAATAGTCCATGTCACTTACACGACAACAAAAACATTATTCCTATATTTTTCCTGCTAATCCTATTCAAATGTCACTCAAAAAAAACAAAAGAAAAATGATCAATAATAAAAATTATTCAAATATACAGATTTATTTATACAAACGGCGCATCCCTAAAGCAGAGACAGTAGACGGCCAGTTAAAGACGTTCGCGCGAAAAAAAAGTCAATATGGCGCGGGCACCCAAGTGGAATGTCATTGATGCCTTTTTGAAGCAGATATAGATCTTTTTGCATCATCGACCTGTTATTTATTGTGTAGTCATATTATTCCGACGACATTGTGTTAGTTCGAAAGAAAATTATTTAATATTTCGGCGACATTGTTTCTTGGTTGACAGCTGTTCTTTTTTTTATGTTTAGTCCGCCATGTTGTTTCGTGAATTCGGGGTTCTTTAATTGATATTGATAAGGGATTATTGTAGTAATAGTAGCTATTAAATTCCCATAATACAGGTGTGGCTTATGTAGGTTTTGACTACTTTAAAGTCACCTAAGATAGTTAAAAATATGGGTAAAACATAATATATATTTTGAGTAATTTAACTTTGTTAATTTTGTTCAGAAAACGTAATGAAATGGTATTCTATGTGAACTTGCAATCCCGATAGCTTGTGTCACCGTGAGTGACGCTTGCCTCTCTAGCCAAGTAAGATTTTTACAAGCGTAAACGCTCATAGAATCGCTCAAATGTATGGAAGTGACAAGTTTAAGTCACGTGTAATATCAAAATGAAATGACATTTCCATACATTAAATGTCATTTAAGCTCACTATCACTATCATTAAAATTTCACTTGGCTACAGGGGCTGGTGCTCAGAGATAAAAATAAGTAAACTATTGAGCGCGCATATCGAGTATGAACTGTAGGCACTAGTATGAACAAGTAAAATCGTAAAATTAGTGTCAAAACAGAGCGCCCGTTTTATTAAAATTATCTCAAAACCTAATGATATCGGAACTGTCAATATTTTTGTATAAATATCTATCGTCGCACGGAAAATCACTTAAATCAGTAAACGAGCGCAGTAGACTTAGAAAAAAATTTGCTTATTCGGCACTGGAGGCTACTAGCGATGCGCGTACTCTATGCTTTTCTATGTTTGCTCTAAGGGCTGGTCTCCCTCCGGTTGTGTGGTCGGTCCCATAGGGTTATATGAATAAAAGCAATGCAACTGTCTGCTCACATGTATGCACTAAAGTATCTCCTATACGTCTAGATATTTCAGTTTAAATAGGCCTCTGTGACCTAAAGGAAAGAGAGTAGCAAGGTGATTTAAACCTGTAAAAGTTATGTATCTGTGTTATGACTGGTTGGTCTAGTGGTTAGTGACCCTGACTGCTAAACTGGAGGTAGTGGGTTTGATTCCCACCCAGAACAAATCTTTGTGTGATGAGCATGATCATTTGTTCTGTGTCTGGGTGTAATTTATCTATATTATGTATGTATTTAGAAATATATAAGTATGTTTATCAGTTGTCTGGTTGCCATAATACAGGCTCTGCCTAGTTTGGGATCGGATGGCCGTGTGTAAGTTGTCCCAAGATATAAGATAAGATATAATATTTCTTTCGCTTTCCCCAGGGTGGAGGTAAACCAATATCTTCTCAACCAAAAAACCGACTGTCGTGTATGAAATTCCACCAGAAAGATTTTATTATTCACTAGCTGTTGTGTAGCATGGATATCGGTTATCGCGGCAAAAAGTAGCCTATGTTCTTTCTTAGATTCCAAATATCATCCAAATCGGTTCAGAAGTTTACCTAGCCTTGAAAAGGTGACATACAGAGAGGCAGGCAGAGTACTTTCGCATTTTTAATTGTATGAAAGTATGAACCAGTATTAATAATCCAAGCTTCTAAAAGAGATTCCATAGAGGTTTTATGATTCCACAAAATACTCATATTCGCACTCAAATTATATTCGCGAGCCAGCTTGTCGACAAAAAAAATACGTAGCACATGAAATATGATTTTGAAAGTCAGGATCGATACAGTGCAGCGTCGCAAGCGCATACCATATGTTATTACAACCTGCTTGTATATTTTTTGCACAGATTACAATACGGACTTTGGACTCCGCGAAAGAGAAATAAAAAATGGTCAAGTGAAGGACGAGCGGGTTCCGTACTTTGTTATTTAGCGCACAAAATATTATGGTCAAGTGAAGGACGAGCGGGTTCCGTACTTTGTTATTTAGCGCACAAAATATTAAATCAATTTTGTTTACTTGGTCCGATGAGTGGATATTCAATTATGTACCTACATTATATTTATCTTTATTTAATAATAATAATAATGTCTTGGGACAACTCACACACGGCCAACTGATCCCAAACTAGGCAGAGCCTGTATTATGGCAACCAGACAAAAGATAAACATACTTATAATATTTCTAAATACATACATAATATAGATAAATTACACCCAGACACAGAACAAAATATGATCATGCTCATCACACAAAGATTTGTCTTGGGTGACAATCGATCCCACGACCTCCGGTATAGCAGTCAGGGTCACTAACCACTAGACCAACAGGCTAGTCAAATCTGTATCAATATCTGCAATGAGACTGTATCCTTTGGGAATAAATGTTTATAAGGAGTGAATTTTTAATGCCTCCACTAGTAAACTTTGATTTACTTTATCTACTTAGAATTTCCTTTTTTTAAACAAGCAAAAAATACGTGTCTAATATTTTTTTATTATCTAACTGATGGACAATATAGATCTTCGACTATGTAGTTCGACTCGCAACACCACCGCCGCCATGTCAGAACATGATTAGGGACTCCTATTGAGTCTGAAACTAGTCGGGCGATCCCGAGAATATGCGTGAGTAAACCGTTTTGTTTTAAATAATTATGAATACTCCTTACGAAAGTTATTATAAAAATATGAAGATATTTTCTTTTCATTCCAAGTCAATATCCCTATGTTTTTGGATTTAATATTCAATACTTATCCCTAAAAGCTCGCTACCTCCATTTATGCGCAGACGCAGCTTTATATTTTACACGACGTCGTCACGTTGTTTATACATATTGTTATGAAATATGGATACTGGACACAAATGGTTGCTAGGCAACGACTTTACCGTTTGCTTGATACCAAAGATCTACAATATACAAAGTGATTTTGCTGACGTTGGTGAGACGAAAACTATAATGATTATTAAAAAAACTGGTACCAAAAAATCTACATAAAAAGAATTATTATATTAGACAGCAATATCGTCGTAAAATTCTTAAGGTTATAGTATTGAAATTCGTTTTTTTTTTTTTCATTTCTTTTTGAATTTCTAATACCAATTGTTTTTATAACCGACTAGAACGGGTATTTAACAACAATTTAAAAAATATAATATAGCCTGTGTCACCCGGGGATAGTGTAGCTTCTCAACAGTGAAAGATTTTTTCAAATCGGTTCAGTAGTTTCAGAGCCTATTCACTGCAATGCGGGCTACTAGCAATGCGCGCACTCTATGTTTGTCTATGTATACTTTAAGGTTATTTCTTTACCCGTGGTTGACTGGTAGGGAATGGTCCTCCTTTTGTACATTGCATGTGTATGAACTTTAAATAAATCAATAAAATATTTTACAGATCGAGTTCTATATTTTTATACAAGCTAAATATGTACCACATCTTCGCAAAATCTCTTAACACTCCCATACGTCTACTTTTCAATGACTTTTAGGGTTCCGCACGCAATGTATCAACGGACCCTATTACTAAGCCTCCGCTGTCCGTCCGTCCGTACGGCTGTCTGTATCTTATGAACCGGAATAAGTAGAAAGTTAAAATTTTCACAGAGAGTATTTCTGTTGCCGCTGTAACAATGAATAATAAAAACAAATTAAAAATGAAAAAACGTCCCTAAACAAAAAACGTGTATTTTTTGTTTTTTTTTTTTCGCTTGATATTATCGGCATAAATCTTGTGCCTTTATCCCTGTAAGGAACCCTACACTTTGTAGATTTCAGTTCCAAATAAACAATACGAAACTGAGTTATGGATACGTAAATATTTAGACAAATACCTGCTCTACATAATCAACCTAAATACCATTTCTTCTGAAGTCGAATCACCTGATTTTTACCCACGCACACCTCACGAAATTCTGAGCTGTCACACGCTTGTAAACTCAGATAGGTCTGACGCATCATCGTGTGCAAAAGTCTACCATAGAACTGAGAGTACTTATAAAGACTTAATAGGCGACGCTGAAAGAATTAGGCTGCCCGAAAACAAACGACAAATTGCTCGAGTAGCGATCACTGACGAACTACTAGTCCAGGATTAATGCACACGGACTGCGCGAGCTACGCTAGTCCCGCGCGTCACGTGTTTCTCCCGGAACCTTGATTTCCGAATCTGATTTAAAGAAACAAAAGCAGTTGAACAGTTGAAGTGCTTAAAGCAGTCCACGTGCAGCCATAGGAGTCTATAGTTTACCAAGGAGTCCGTGTGAGAGAGTGTAAGAAATAAAAAAAATAATAAAAAAAAGCGTGGCAATTGAAACTAAAAAAAGTAACAAAATGAAAAATATATTGGATGATTGGTAAATTATTAAATTTCGGTACTCTTATTTTTGCATAATTTTTAACTCCCGACGCAAAGAGAGTGGTGTTATAAGTTTGACGTGTCAGTCTGTGTGTCTGGCATCGTAGCTCCTAAACGGATAGACCGATTATGATTCGTTTTTATTTATTTGATAGCTGACGAAATCGAGGTGGTCTTACAAATAATTTATGAAGAACTATTTAGTATTTGAAAGAAATTAGCAATTTTATAAAAAATATCGGAGATTTCTTAATTTTTTTAGAGCATGGCCTATATTTTTCCTTATCTTTGATGTCTACACTTGGGGGTCTGCGTATTTGTGCGAATGCGTCTACCTGTTCTGACCATCCAGTCTTATACCTCTCGCTTCACTTTCTGCGTGACAACGCGCACACGCATCGCGCATTCCGAGACCGTTGGTCGGTAATAGCGATGCAGCCGACGGCACTCGATCGTAACAGGTGGCTTTGATTATAAGGTTTCTTTAAAAAAGTTCGTATTATGAATTGTTTATGAAAAACAAAAGCCTAATTAGATATTGGCCCTGATTCTGTTAAACTCGCATTAAACTTATTTTAGGCTATCCGTATCTTTTTCATTTGTACATAACTAGAAAAGGAAAGACAAAAATTAGAGCTGTCAAATTTAGATCCGACTAAAATTCTCATACAAATTAACTAAACCGGAGTTTGTGGGTTCGATTCCCACCCAAGACAAATCTTTGTGTGATGAGCATGATCATTTGTTCTGTATCTGAGTGTAATCTATCTATAATATGTATATATTTAGAAATATAAAAGTATGTTTATCAGTTGTCTGGTTGCCAAAATACAGGCTATGTCTAGTTTGGGATCAGATGGCCGTGTGTGAGTTGTACCAAGATATTTTATAATTCGTATGGAGTTAGTTTGAACTCCAGAAAAAGGGCTAGCCTATTAGCCGCAATAAAAATTTAGATATCGTAATTTGCGTGTCCGGGACTATATTTAATACAAACTATGCATGTCGCAACTTTACGCGTTTAGTCAATCGTCGCACGCACGCACGCATGGTAACTATCCCATGCATAGCTGGATAATGCTCCAATTTATCATGTTTATTATCATCAGCAAGATTTTTTTAAGATTGTAGTTATAAGTCTGAATATAGAGACGTTCAATTGGACCGTGGTTTTTAAAATTTAATGGGAATGAACAAAAAAAACTAATTTCATCATTTTGATTGTAATTATTGTGTTTAATAAATATATAATTTATAAAATAATAATATACAGACATTTGACGACCTCTCGGGTCTGGGTGTTTCTGGTACCTTCGATGTCTCTAATTCCATAACACTTGTGGTTTAACTACTTACTTATTACGTTTTTTACTTTTAATTACACATTTATTATTATTTTTATTATTTACTAGCTGTTTCCCGCGGGTCCGCCGGCGTGGATGTCGGTTATCGCGGCAAAGAGTAGCCTATGTCCTTTCTCAGGCTCTAGAATATCTGTGTACCAAATTTTATTTAAATCGGTTTCGTAGTTTTGTCGTGAAAGCGCGACAGACAGACAGGCAGAGTTACTTTCGCATTTATAATATTAGTAAGGATTTATCAAAAATTAGAAAAGTCGTGTAATGGCCAGCAATGGACCGATATAGACAGAATTGATTAAATATGATTTAAAAAACACATACACATACCAGAAATTAGTTACTTCGAGATACGAGAAAAGAAAAAGGACTGTTTAAAAATAAAAAAAATAAATAAAATATGTTCTATTAAAAAGTTTACACTATTTAATGTTAAAACACGCATCTACGTGGGCGGAGACCGGGGCAAAGATACGTATTTATATAAGGATGATTATCAACAGGCAACCTTGTGGAAAATGATAGTATATTATTTTCTACGTACATTCCCAGTAAGTAAAACATAAATTAAACGTTTTATTATCCTGATAGGCAACAAGATCTTTCTTGTTAAGTACTCGGGTTTTACTCACTGGAAATTCTCAGGAAATGTTTTAATCTGAAATGTACAGTGTCTAATATTAGCCTTGCAAACCTTTTTTCTTGCTCGGGGTGAAAAGCTTATGGCTTTAACCCACGCTGTGGGCACAGCGTGATGATATGCCAGACTTTCACTGGCTAAAAACTCCACGGTCCTGCTCTGCCCTTGGCCGGAGTCGCGGGATCGCAAGCGCATTCTCTGCGCAACTCCAGTGAGCTTTGCAACCCTAGTCATTGAGGATCTGTTGCATTGCATTTACCGAAGACAAAATCTAAGAAGTCTCTTCTTAGATAAATAAAAGAAGCAATAAAAGAAGGAATCAAAGACAGACCCCGAGTAAAGCCAGCAAACTTAAAAAGGTAAAGCAATATCTTGACATTTCATACAACTTATCAATAAAATTTAGGTTATGAACTAAAAATATATGAGTACTAGTTGTGCCTCGCGGTTTTACCTCTTAATTAGTTTTTGTGACTTTTCCGATATTCTTAAAGTTATTCTGCTATTCGGGCCAGAGAGGAATACAACAAAATGTAAAATAAATGTAAATGTAAATGTGGGCAACATCACATACATTGCTCTGAACCCAAAATAAGTAGCTAAAGCACTTGTGTTATGGAATTCAGAGACAACGAAGGTACCACAAACACCCAGACCCGAGACAGTGTAGAAAAGTGGTTTTCTACATTGACCCGGCCGGGGATCGAACCCGGGACCTCAGAGCTGGCGACACCTCGAAACCGGTGCTTACGCCACTCGACCACGGAGGTCGTCAAAATCATAGATATTAAAATTGGCCCGTTCTTAAGTAGTGTAACTAAACCGATTTTTTTTATACTGTTTAAATACTAGTTGACCTGGCCAACTGTGTTTTAACAGAGCCATCACTATCACCTAACTAGGGGTATAATAAAAGTGGTATACGACCTACCGAATATACCGTTTCAGAGGAGTTTGGTTACAAACACTGCGACACGAGAATTTTATAGATATGTATTAATCCTTACTAATATTATAAATGCGATAGTAACTCGGTCTGTCTGTCTATCTGTCTGCCTGTCGCGCTTTCACGCCAAAACTACTGAACCGATTTAACTGAAATTTGGTACACAGATAGTCTAGAGCCTGAGAAATGACATAGGCTACTTTTGCCACGATAACCAACATCCACGAGGGCGGAGCCGCGGGAAAGAGCTAGTAGATAGATATGTACCAAGATTTCCGAATTAAAAAGCAAAATTAGAATACCTATTTGGTTAGGGAAGTAACCAGAGATAGATTTCAATTTCGAATATCAGAACTTTTTTCAAAATTCTGAGGCATACGTCATCGGCTTGCAGTGTGACGTATCAATTTCCGATTTGCCTGAATATTATCGTACGATACCACGTTGGCACACCGGTCTCGCGCTCAGCCGACTAGTCTCGGTTTGACAGCCGGCCGGCGAGCACGCGACCCTCTGTCCCGGCGCGACCCGATCCCGCCAAAATTACGCTCAACTTTCGAAACTTATATATCGAATTACTGAATGAAAGTTGTATTTTTTTCTGAAGAATTTCATCCGAAAATACCTTATATGTACTTCAGTTTTTGTGAAAGTGTGTTTTGTGGATTTTTAATTGTTATTTTTGGTTTTTAATTCTGGATGTAAGTGATTGTGAATGGATATTGTGTAACACTGAACAGGTGAGTCTTATTGTTTTAATTAAAAAGTCATTGAATACTATGTGGCACAGGAATTTTTAGTTCGGAAATACTTTGTGGAGGTTAGTTGCGATTTAACCGATAATGCGAAAAGTAATGATTAGTATCATGTGTTATGATAAAAATATATTTAAATACATTTTGTATCATATTATTAATTTAAATTAACGAAAAAAAATATAAAATAAAGTTTTTTAAAAATCTTTCATAGAAAATAGAGTTAAAAAATATAAGAAATAACATAATTTATATTATTAATAAAATTATTATTAGGTTAGGTTTAATTATCCGACATCTGTTTTATTATTTGTAACACCTATTTACCTATCTATAAATATAATATGTCATTATTTTATTTAACGCCCATTGCATACATTGCAAGAAATACAAAAAATACTCTTCGCTGAAAAGATAGTCGCTCACTTTTTAATTGTTTAGGAAATATTTTTTTATTAGGCTAAAAATCTAAATCTGAATAAAAAAAATACTGTAAATTCATCCATCATTCACTGATACGTAAAATTCTCATATCAGCTGAAAAAATAGACGCACTGCACATTGAAATAATCGATGAATTATATTATTCAATATTTTTTTATTAAAAATATAAGTAAAATTGTATAAATATATTTTTTAACAAATAAATAGTTAAGTAAAAATGTATTTAGTTTCATATTTTGTATTTTGTTAGTTTAGAAACCCTCTAGTGCGTCGTTCGAATTTTATAAAACATATTTTATAATTCACTTAATTTTCTAACGAACTAAGTTTAATAATTGATGTTATAATCAGGGACCGGCCGGATACCCATTGAAAGGGTTTTTGAAGGGGTTTTTTTAAGCGCTTCAAGAAAAAACCCTTTGACATATGTTACACCTTCGAACGGATTACTGTAACCCGTTCCGAACAGGTTACCCTTTCAATACCCTGTAACACTGTAACAGGGTAAGCCATTCCAACCAAAAGACAATGTAATATGCACTCTTTGTAATAGACATTAGTTTGAAAATAGTATAACCACGAACGCACGTGACATCTTACCGCCCGGCGGCCCCATTGTTGCATTTACCGAGCGACTTGTAAACATGGAATAATTATCATTGTGGATATGATCTTACAGTTTAATTGTGCTTGTCGCACATTTCAAACATTGTGATATTTATTTTTTCATGTCTATAGATTAACACAGGTAAGTGATTATTACTTAAAGTACTGAGTTACCTTCATGTTAATATTGTGAAATGTAATAGGCATGTTTCCTATTTTTTTTTAATGTCCGTCTTGTAGATTAATGAATTTTATTGAACACGTATTTTTTCTTTTTTCCTGCAAACAAAAAATGATCAAAATACAGAGAACGGAAGTTACGCGTGACGTCACTCCTCGCTACAATTTTTTGCGAGGCGTAGCGTCATAAGCTCCCACTCCGAAACTTTAAAGCGGTGTTATCTTTGTATTTTTTTATTGTTTTGATAAAAGACAAAATACGTGTCTAATATTTTTTTATTATCTAACTGACGGACTAAATAGATTTTAACTTTTCATACCCAGGAAACATCGCTATTGTATTTGTTAAATAATTATTTTTATTATGTTAAGTCACAACTGAATTACATAGTCTTGTACTTATTTAGTACAATGGATATGTTATTATTACTTACTTAATTACTAATGTGATTGATTGTGTTTCAGGTGACGCTGGCGATACTGATAATGTTGCACCTTTCCAAGAATATAGTCAGCCGCTTTTTACAGAATACCAAGATGAATTGCCGAGTTCGATTACTAGCACAGGCGGCAATGATGGTAAGTAATCGTTAAGAATAAATAGGATAAAATTGAGTAGGTATAGCATATTTGGTTCGATGCAAACTCTATGGCGGTTGTGAAGAGAAGCGACGCGCGCCGCCCGACACGACGCCGGGCAACATGCGGCGCTGTTTCAAATTTTAGGTATACCTACGACCCGCGCAACTGGCCTTCTCAATACTTACCGCACACGCAGCGGACTTCACAGTTTGTAAGTAGTTGTACCTACTGTAGTTAAACGGTAAACCTTTAATTAGGTATATTAGCCATTTTTTGTCGTAAGTTTTGGCTACATCCCATTTTAAATGTGTTAGGTATTTGTTTATTAAAAGCGTTTAAAAAAACAAAGTAGGTAGTTTTACATTTGTTTAGTCCTCTCACTAGGTCGACACTAATATCTACTTTTATGAAACTGAAACTGGGGATTAGTGTATAAGAGACACTAACCCCCAGTTTCTGAAAGGCTGATCAACACAAAAATTTGTTAATCAACTGTCAAATCTCATGTTAAGCGCTGTGATTGGTTGTTAGTCTTTTAGTCAACGAATCACAGTCGTGATCAGTTGATTTGACAGAAGATTAAGTTGATTAGCCTTCCAGAAACCGGGGGTTAAACAACCAACAAGTAATAAAAGGCTTATGACCGAACATTCATAACTAGGACCTACTACTAGAACATTGTCTTCGCATTAGATAAGCCTCTACTCCGCTGACATTGGCTCGTCGTAGAACTTCCGTGTTTCGAACACGATCCGACCAGTGGATAATGGCGCGTAGGCATTTAAGATGGAATCTATCTAACATACGGATATGCTTGCGGTATGGAACCCATGTCTCAGAGGCGTATAAGAGATTGGGCAGAACTGTAGCCATGTATACATACACTTTCGTCGCTAGCATTATGTCATGTGTACGGAACACCTTGTGACGAAGCCTGCCAAAAGCTGCAGCAGCTGCTACAATCCTACAATTTACCTCGTCATCGAGGAGGCACTTCGAAGTTATGGTGCTGCCCAGATACTTAAATTTGTCTACCAGCTTTAGTGAGTCTTCACCGAGTATGATGTCGGATGGAGCGTCGTTGAGCGTCAACACTTCAGTCTTCTTTACATTTATCTTAAGGCCAAACCCTTGGCACGACTCATTAAGACTCAACATAAGCCTTTGCAGACCCTCTGCGGATTCTGCCACAAAACACAAATCATCTGCATACATCATCTCAGTGAGAGTGGCGTGAGACACTTTAGTGTAAGCTTTTAGTCTAGCCAGGTTGAAGATTCCGCCTCCGTCAGTACGAAAGCGAACACGGATACCCTCAGATAAAGTTTGCAAGGCTTCTCGTACTACAACGGCAAAGTAAAGAACGAACAGAGTTGGGGCGAGCACACAGCCCTGTTTCACTCCACAGTTCACCGTGAAGAAGTCCGAGCTCTCAACCTGAGCATTGACGCAACACCGCATATCATCATTCTCACAAACTTTTCTGTGCATTCAAGTTTTCTAAGTGCAAACCAGAGCGCTTCCCGAGGCACACTGTCGAAAGCTTTTTCCAGATCAACAAAACATAGATATAGAGGCTGACCTTGCTCTCGACTTTTCTCTTGAAGTTGACGAATAGAGAAGATGGCTTCACAGGTGCCTCGGTTGGGTCGGAATCCAAATTGTGTTTCTGGTAGCACATCTTCAGACAAAGGCATCAAGCGGTTAAGTAAAATTCGAGCAAAGACTTTTCCTGGCGAAGATAGCAGGGAGATAAATAATAATAATAATAAATGTGGACAACATCACATACATTGCACTGAACCCAAAGTAAGTAGCTAAAGCACTTGTGTTATGGAATTCAGAGACAACGAAGGTACCACAAACACCCAGACCCGAGACAATGTAGAAAAGAGGTTTTCTACATTGACCCGGCCGGGGATCGAACCTGGGACCTCAGAGCTGGCGACACCTTGAAAACCGGTGTGTACGCCACTCGACCACGGAGGTCGTCGGGAGATGCCTCTATAAGAATTGCAGTCAGCTCTGTTACCCTTGTTCTTATACAAAGAGCGAATAATTAACACTTTAAAATCGTCACGTACCCGCTCTTCGTCCCATAAGCCAGTAAATAGGGTCAATATAGCTTAGTGCAGTTATGACCCACCGTATTTTAATAGTTCTCAGGAATATTGTCAATACCGACCGCTTTTTTGTTCTTTTGTTGCTTGATCGCAGTAACAACCTCGCCCAAAAAAAGTGGTTCGTCCAGTACATTGATCGTGGGGAGAGATGGCAATGAGTTAATATGTGCGAAGTCCACTGATCGATCGACATTAAGCAGATTCTTAAAGTGTTCACTCCAACGGTTAAGTACATCTCGCCTGTAAGCAGTGTGCCGTCGGATGATTGTAAAGGCACTTTAGTCCGAGTCCTAGTACTAACTAAGTTTACGAATTTCGTCATAAAATTCGCCTATTTGACCGGTATCAGCAAGTCACTGCATACGAGCAGCATCATCTTGCCACCACTTGTCTTTAACTTTCCGTACATATCTACGTAGCTCAGCACAGCTTCGCTTAACCTGCTCAACCTGTTGGACGCCACGATGTTGACGTAAGAGGGTCCGATGTTTCTGTATTGCCCTGGACAGAATTTCGTCATTGTTATCAAACCAATCATCATGCCTACTAGCTTTCATACCCAGAATATTCGTAGCCGTGGCGACTAGATTAGACGATATAGTTTGCCAGTTGTTGACAATAGTACCGTCAATCAGATTAAGCGACCGGATCATATAACCATCTGACTGAGCGTATGTCTTACGTACTTCCAGGGTCTGTAGTTTTCCTGTGTTTAGACGTACAGGCTTAAACCCTTGTGATCTACGCGGGTGGTAAGAGCAGATCATTAGTTTAGTTACGACTAGCCTGTGATCAGTGGAGCAAATCGCATTGGCATCACGCATAACACGTGTGATATGCACTTGAGAGATATCCTGCTGCCGTACAATCACATAATCTATCAGGTGCCAATGCTTCGATCGCGGGTGCATCCAAGTCGTCTTATATTTTGCCGGAAGTCTGAACATGGTGTTGGTGACAGCAAGCTGGAATTCAGCACATAGGGACAGAAGGAGTTGTCCGTTGCTATTCATGTTACCAACACCATGTCGTCCCAAAACCTTGGGCCAAGCCTCAAAATCACGTCCCACTCTCGCATTGAAGTCACCCATTAACAGTATCTGTTCTCTGTGAGGAACTCTAGAGAGGGCTAGCGTGACTTCTTCATAAAACTTTTGAATGTCATCGCTCTTGTCCATTGTTGGCGCATACACACTGATGATGTTAAGGTGATTTTCGCCAGAGAGACGTAAGCGGAGCGTAGTAACACGGTCTAAGATGTGGATAGGACACTCATCCATTTTTGTAGCAATGACATTTTTGATAGCGAAGCCAACTCCTGATCTCCTCGTCTCCGTAAGTGGGGTCCCTTTCCAGTAGAAAGTGTACCCACCCAGTAGTTCCACTTTCTCACCTTTTTCAGCTAGATGTGTCTCACTAAGAGCAGCTATATCCACATCATAACGTCGGAGTTCGCGGGCAACGAGAGCTGTTTTGCGGGGGGGGGGGGCATAAGTTACTCTCGCGATCAAGTAGGGTACGTACGTTCCAAGAGGCAAAAGTCATGTTCCGGGTTCGTAACCAATTTTTTTGTTTCTTCTGTTTCTTTCGACCGCGTTAATAGTGATGCAGTGACAGCCGCGGTTACTATCTCCGAGTTTGTTTGGGTTAAGCCTTTTTAGGACATCTTTTTTTAGTCCCCTCCCCGGATTGGGGAAAGCAGGGCCCCTCTAAATAGAGCTGCCTTGCCGTTCAGGGAGCTGCCGAATTGCAGTGATAGCCCAGTGCAGTGCAGAAGCGACCATCTACCTTGAACCGCCCACGTACAGACATCAGACAAAGCCTGGTAGCATCACAACCAAGCCTCTCTACCTCAGTCCATCGCCGCAGGACATAGTAAAGATCGGAGTCAAATTTGAAAAGCCAAGTCAGTTGCGCAGGATATATTTAAGTGTACAAATCATAAAATGACAGTGTGTGCGCATACACAGGTGCACTCTTATCCCTACCTCCCTTCACCCAATGGAACGGTGGTCCGCTACGATTGGAGAGAGGCAGGAACTCAGGGTAGATATTAGTTTAACTACAGTAGGTACAACTACTTACAAACTGTGAAGTCCGCTGCGAGTGCGGTAAGTGTTGAGAAGGCCACTAGCGCGGGTCGTAGGTATACCTAAAATTTGAAACAGCGCCGCATGTTGCCCGCCGTCGTGTCGGGCGGCGCGCGTCGCTTCTCTTCACAACCGCCATAGAGTTTGCATCGAACCAAATATGCTATACCTACTCAATTTTATCCTATTTATTCTTAACGATTACTTACCATCATTGCCGCCTGTGCTAGTAATCGAACTCGGCAATTCATCTTGGTATTCTGTAAAAAGCGGCTGACTATATTCTTGGAAAGGTGCAACATTATCAGTATCGCCAGCGTCACCTGAAACACAATCAATCACATTAGTAATTAAGTAAGTAATAATAACATATCCATTGTACTAAATAAGTACAAGACTATGTAATTCAGTTGTGACTTAACATAATAAAAATAATTATTTAACAAATACAATTACATTTCACAATATTAACATGAAGGTAACTCAGTACCTACTTTAAGTAATAATCACTTACTTGTGTTACTCATCGTAATTATTAGCTCGGTACGTGTGGTCAAATTCGCAATAACTAAATAAAAATTGTAAAGCAATGAGGCGCCGCTCGGGTGCAAGTATACCCACCTTCATGCAGCTCAAGTTTATTGGGTAATTCAGGGTAACACGAATAAAAGCCTTTCGTAAAGGTAACCTCTTCAAAGGCTTAAGTCATTGAAGGGGTTAACCCCTTCACGAGGTTACCCTAATGAAGGTGTTAACCCTTTCGCTGGGTTTCGAGGATGTAACTCGAACAAAAGGTAACACTGCGATATGAGTTACCCCATGTACGGGTTACCCTGTCAAAAGGCTTAACCCTAAAGCGGGGTTGTCCGGTCCCTGGTTATAATTAGATAAATGTATTTATATAAGCCGTCTTTCTCTCTTCAAATTTTTGCGTGCCCGACAGGGTCCACGATGATCTCATAGTTTAAAGTTACCACTGAAGTTTAATATTGTGAAAAATAAATATTGAAATTAAAATAGAAGACCCTAAAAAAGTTTCATCACAATCTGATCATTGGTTTAGGCACGCAGAGGGGACACACATACCAACATTAATTTTTATATACATAGAGGATAGATTAATTTACATTACATACCTATTCCTATATTCAGATTCTTACTGAAAAATCATGCTCAACTTTTTCTGGTCAGGGAGTTACTCTTAAATTAATTTTAATTCTAATACAATGCCAATGCAAAATTGTAATTCATTTAACAGGCACACAAACAACACACAAAAAGTACTGTCAAAGTTTATATTCCAGTCAGTTCCTTCCATTGACAGTTTTTTGTTTTTTTTTTTCAAGAAAACTGAATTACTTGTCCGCTAAAATAATATAAATTTTGCATTGGCATTATCTTGGAATTAAAATTATTTAAAGAGTTATGGCACTGGTCTGTAGATACATAATAAATTTGGGAAACTATTTTTACTAATGACCAATATCTTATAGATATTATGTGTAATTTTCCCACAGAGTAATTAGTTAATTAGTCTATATAATTACAGTAAATTGTAAAGGATTAAATATGATGTTGTTTACTAAATCATTAACATTTGTTTGTATTTTGCATTAAAACTTATTAACGACTTACTGTTACCCGCGGCTCCGTCCGCGTCGGTGTCGGTTATCGCGGCAAAAAGTAGCCTATGTTGCTTTTTTGGATTCTGGCTTATACCATACCAAGTTTCATACAAATCGGTTCAGCGTTTTAGCCGTGAAATGGAAACAGACAGACAGACAGAGTTACTTTCGCATTTAAAATATTACTATGGATTTAGCGATCTTTGGGTAACTAATTGCCCGTACTTTTTGCTTTAATCTGGGAATTAGCAGAGCTAAAAGATTTCTAAAACTAGAGTCCGGACTTCGCCTTCTCCAGGGCCAGGAAATCCACGTGGACTTTTAGTGGTTGAAACCGGGTTATAATACATCTCAAGATACACATCATACAAAAAGGTCAGCAAATGGTATACAGCACCCATCATTTTACTTACCTTGAGAAGCGCTGCTTAACCTGATTACTTACTCGAATATCTTGGTATTTAAGCGCTGTAAGCTGTTTTACCGACTGAACCAAAAAGGTCGCGGTGCGTCTCGCCGACCTTTAACTTCGTGAATAATTTACGTTTCGTTACGTAATTTCATGAGTTTAAAAAGGTATTGTAATAAAATTAAATTTGAATTTAACAGTTATTTAAATATTATAACAAGTTTTATTAGTAAAAAAACATAAAAACCCAACTGCCCTACAGGGCTTTTTATAATATTTATTTATTTAGATAACAGTTTATTTAGTTTGTATAATAACTTTCGTGAGGAGTATTCATATTTATTTAAAACAAAACGGTTTACTCACGCATATTCTCGGGATCGCCCGACTAGTTTCAGACTCAATAGGAGTCCCTAATCATGAGCTGACGCGGCGGCGGCGGTGTCGCTGTTCGACTCGCGACACCACCGCCGCTCGTTTTGTTTTAAGTTTCTTTAGTAGTAAATATACAGAGAGTTTTTCAGTTTCAAATGCTAGATAAGATCCATATCCTTATCGCATGAATTTATTTTAGCACTAACTATATACCGCGGCTCCGCCCGCGTGGATGTCGGTTATCGCGGCAAAAAGTAGCAAATGTCCTTTCTCAGGCTCTAGACTATCTGTGTACCAAATTTCATTTAAATCGGTCTAGTGGTTTTGGCGTGAAAGCGCGACAGACAGACAGAGTTACTTTTGAATTCGTAATTCGTATGGATTATAAATATTTCATACTGCATTCTAATAAATTACCTAACTATGTATTTACTGTGATCTTAAGGCTGTATTTATTTATCTCTGTACTTGAATTGTTATTTATTTAGCTGTTTCTATAACACATCACATAAACAAATATTTTTAAGACATGTAAGTAATTAATACCTTTAGATATTATAATGACGACCTCCGTGGTCGAGTGGCGTAGACACCGGTTTTCAAGGTATCGACAGCTCTCAGGTCCCGGGTTCGATCCCCGGCCGGGTCAATGTAGGAAATAAAACACTTTTCTACATTGCTTCGGGTCTGGGTGTTTGTGGTACCTTCTTTGTCTCTGAATTCCATAACACAAGTGCTTTAGCTACTTACTTTGGGTTCAGAGCATTGTATGTGATGTTGTCCACATTTATTATTTATTATTATTTTATTTACAAAAAATATAGTAGTAGTAAACTAGGTATACCTTCTCTGCATAAATAGAAAACAGTCAAGTGCGAGTCGGACTCGCATTAAAAGAGTACCGTACCATAAGAGTATAGTAACATCTAAATTTTAAAACCTGTCCATTTGAATTCTGACTTTAACTGTCTTGTAAAAACCAAGAACTTAAATTACGTTTACCTTTTTCTACATAAAAAAAAACCGGCCAAGTGTGAGTCGGAATCGCGCACGAAGGGTTCCGTACCATTATCTATAAAATCGGCAAAAAAATAACAAGTTTGTTGTGTTGGAACCCCCTTAAATATTTATTTTATACTGTTTTTTTAGTATTTGTTGTCAATGTAAATTTCAACTGTCTAACTATCACAGTTCATGAGATACAGCCTGGTGACAGACGACAGACGGACGGACAGCGGAGTCTCAGTAATAGGGTCCCATTTTACCTTCAGTGTACGGAACCCCAAAAAACAGACGTGTCGATGTACTTAAACCCAATATAATATCCGAAATCATTTTCATATTTCATTACGGGCTAAATCGAGTGTAATTAATATGGGCATCAAATAACATGGCGGCATTGTCTGTGTGTCATTGCCGCGCGTCCACTTGATGTAGGCGGAGAGCCCGCACATCAGCCGGTGTAGTCATAATATGGTAGGCAAAGTTAGTGACGTTTTTTAGATTTTATTCAGTGAATTTGATTTAATTGCGTTACGTATTTTTTCTGAATTTGAAGTGTAATCGATTGATAATGTTATGGCAAATGGAGTATACAGGGTGTAACCAAAAAGATATATCTATCCAAAAGGGGTAAAGAGAACATCTGGTATGGAGTCAGTTTACAAAATTTCAGCTCAAAATGAGTTAATTAAATGTTATATATCCAATTTTTTGCATAACAAATTCGATGGTCCCGATATTATTAGAATAATATTAGGTTTTAAGATAGTTTTAATAAAACGGGGCGCTCTATTTTGACACTAATTTTACGATTTTACTTGTTCATACTAGAGCCTACAGTTCACACTCGATCTGCACTCTATAGTTTACTTATTTCTTCTCTAAGTTTGACACATTTTAATCCCTGACAGATGCAGTTGTTAACCCAACATAAGGTAAAATAGTCATTACTTTATCAGCGACGTTCGTCTATTTCTCACTCGGCAAACTTACAATGCATTTGTCAAAAAATCTTACAGAACATACGTCATTGTAACAGCTGTCATGGCATTCCAGCTAAAATGTTTCTATGTTTGAATCTAAGAAATGACGCACTGAAATTCAAATTTAAAAATCGGTCAGAGAATAGGAACATGGCCGGCGCATTGTAATCGTAACAAAACATTGTATTTCATTAGAATTAAATAGTTGCTAAATACACGAACTGTGTACGTATTGTTTAATTAATTTATTGTACTTCGATGTAGTAATTAAATTATTTTAATTCATTTATTTGATAGTCCTAGCGATATTTCTTCTTGAAGCAATATCTAAACGCAGTCATTTGTTTAGGATAAAGATCTTATCCATACTTCTATACAAATATTATGAATACGAAAGTAGCTCTATCTGTCTATCTTCCAGTATGTTACGCTTTCACGGCTAAACTGCTTAACCGATTTTGATGAAATTTGATGTGGGGTAAGGTAGAATCCAAAGAAAGGGGATAGGTTACTCTAACCTGAGATTATCGTCAGACACGCGGGCGGAGCCGCGGGTGAAATATATGCAAGTGCATTAAATATTCAGGCAGATTTCGAAACTTGTTTGAAAGCCAGACATAGTGGGATGACGATATAATGCTACGGTCACACCGCGACACTATACACATAGTGTTCCACACCGAGTAGGTACCTACACACGGCAAACTAGATAGGTTTGCAGGCCACACTAACATTTTATATAATATACTAGGCAGTCGCTTTGGTGAGCCTGGAAGCCAACCTCAACACAGCTTAGGAAAAGGCTATGCAGAAGAATTGTTTCGCAATCTTTGATTATAATATTGTCGTCTCAGGAAATATTCACGATTTTTTTATGTTAATTTCACCATTTTACCACTGGATATAATACACTATGTCAAAATAATTATTCTTTCTCACATAATTATGTAATATGTACAAAAAATTGTAACAAGCGCCATCTTTTCGGCCTTGCATTGCGTACATTGACGTCAAAATGACGTCAGAGTCGATGTCAACAAATAGCATTGCGGTTTGATAATTCTTGAATTCAGCCTATATTTTACATTGAATTATTGAAATAAAAAACGAATCATATATCGTTGATTTGTGCATATTCCATAGTGTCGTAGTGTATAAGTAGCTTTAGTTCTCAAGGCTGAAGGGTGCGGTGACAATTACCCGTAAATTTCTAAGTGGAAACAATAGATCTATGTAGATAAAGATTTATTACCCAGCCACGCCTGTTGGCTGGTGTAAGAAGCTGTTAGTACTAGGAATCACTTACCACATGAACCTTTTGGCGTCGACACTTGTACAATAAACTATTGCGAAGTTAAAAGATAAAATAAAGAAATATTATTATAAGATAGTTCCTGTGAACGCGGCTTCGCTACCTTCAACTACCTACTTACCTACCCTAGATCTACCTTCCTTATTTACTAACCCTACCTACCTCTACCCTCCCTCCCTATCTACTTACTGGTGAAAGTTCAATATGCACTTTGAAAAAATGAAATAAAAAAAAAAAATCTATTACCTAATTGTGCAAATTTTACTGTCTCTCTGCTTTTACAAGATAATAACGCCACGGGGGATATTGTAAGTGGTTTTGTTTACACGTGTCTCCATTTTTACTGTATTTCCATGAGACTGATAGCCCTTATCATGATCGATGCGAGCACGCAACTGCTACAATAAAAACGGCCATTAAGTATGCATGTTGCAGGCAATTTGTGTAATTCTGACATTTTACAAAATTACTAATTTTAACGAGCTCTGGTTTTGTTTTAGGACTTAGATGTTAAAGTTAGTTTTAACCCGATAATAAAACTCAAAAGCAAAATAATCCACCATAAATGAATACGAATGCTTGACAGGTAGGTACCTATAACATTGTGCATTAGCCTATGAACGGCTGATTAACATATAAAATAATTTAATCATAATTATCAAACCTCAAGTCAAGTGCGATGTTTACAAAATTTTTATAATGAAAAAATATTAGACAAGTTTTCAATTTTTTTGAATCGTAAACAAAAAAATGCGAAGATACAGTTATTTGAACCTTTGCGTGACGTTACTGTTACCCTACAATTTTAACTTAATTTTGACGTCAAAAGTCAGTGACTCAACTGTAAAATGCTTTATCTTTGTAATTTTTTATTGTTTTAATAAGGGGAAAAATACGCGTCAAATATTTTTTCCTTAAGTATATAAAAGAAAAATATAAAAAAAAAACAACATTCTTATTGTAGGTATAGTTTGCAAAGGCATGTGATGTAATACCCTTTTCAGAAATCGGGTAATGATTTTTTACAGGTTTAGATTTAGATTCACTACTTTATTTCATACAATTTTCAAAAAGATTAGACATTACAACAAATGTCGGAATTAACACATTAGATGTAACACAATAACTACTTACATTAAGATGATAGATCTTTCGCGTTACAGATAAGGAGTATATTGCAATTTTTATGTGTTAATAGTTTAGACTAGTCGATGTAACTACGCGACTTATGACCACATACGATAGGTAGTAAGCTAGGCTATTACTTAAGTCTATATGTGTACGCGAACTTATCGGAGGTGCCAAAGGAGTCCATGAGACTCCACAAGTAATATCTAGATAACGGGTGTTCATGGACTCCCTCCGCTCTTGGGAACGCGTGCTCTTAATTACTGACAGCCATTTTAAAACGCTTTTATTAGCTTCGTTTTGTATTTTTTTTTATTATTATTATTATTTCAGAACTTTGTCGCTTAGCAACAATACCGTTCTATAAAATCTACACACATATATTTATACAATAAACAAAACTTACATACTAACAAAAACTAAATTAGATAACTATAAAAACCAATAACTGCTAGCCTGTACAGAACTTTAGCCTCTACGGAGAAAGGGGAGGCTAAAATACTGTTCACAAAACCTATATCTGCGTTACTCTTGAGATGTTGCCGCCTAACAGCCTCGGTCCGAACACACTCCATCAAAATGTGTTGCACATCCTGTAAGGTACCACAATCAGGGCAGTTGGGAGATGAGACTTTTCCTCTTGTATCTATGTAAAATATTTTGTCCTTTATAGGGACTGCCGATAGAAGTGAAAACTTGAGCATGTGCATAGTAGCTAATGGCACCCACCGTGGCCTCGCCAAGCTGCGGCGACCAATGTTCTTTCTTTCTACATATCATTACCACTAGTAATGAGATGTCATAATGTTCTGTTTTTGATCAGAATACATAATTCAATATAAAAACATCTATTAAAAACAAATCTTGATATATTTCGCAAAAAAAACTACTTTTTATTAGTTAAATTATAAAAATATTAGTTAGGTATAATCTCTAATTATTTTAAGTATTATAGGCTTATGTGTAAAAATTTTGTACTTTTTATTCCTAATTCTTAGAACGTAAAATCGTCTCATATTTCAACATTATCTAAACTACGAGTAATATTACACACTATCGTAAAACGTGTTATTCAAAGCGGTGTCAACCATATTACAGTCGGCCATCACTGCATTTTTTTTTAAATTGATTAGGTAGACAGGAGCAAAGGTTGAACACTGAGGCAAAGGTGCGTTTGTTATGTTTTAAATGCGAACGAAGCTATAAATATCACACGATGTTTTATTACATAATTGGCCATCAAAGTTAAAATAAAATTGTCAACATGACGTTGCAAAATGCTAATTCTAATTCAGCGATTTATTCAGAGTGCCTCGTATATTTAAATCATGTATTTCTGCTTTGTTACAGGCTAAAAATGGAGTTAAAATCACCGAAAGCGAAGAAAAAGTCCAGCATAGCGAAACTTATATCGTGGGGCAGAATGTTTAAAACGCCTTTGCTTATTCTTTTTTTATTAGGCACAACAAACTGTGAGCGCGAAAGTGAAGTTACCGAACTAGATTCTAATTTCAAAATTCAAAGTTTCGATGGCGGCCATATTAGGCATAGACATCGGAATGAATCTGAAAAAAATAAGATGAGTGAAATTAAATATTTGCGGCGACATTTAAATAAAGATATTGTGAATTTTGTGATGACTGACAATCTTGTTGACGGCGAGGTGGAAAACAGAGTGCATTATAATGGCGTCACTGCGAAGGAGACTTACGTTGGAGCTGACGGGTACGTTATTTATGCTTACTTAATTAGAAAAAGATAAGAAAATGTCAATGGTTTATTGCGTCTGAAAATCTGTTAGATAATATAATAATATTATTGTAAAAACGTATGTATATTATCTATACTAATATTATAAAGAGCCAAGATTTGATTGTTTGTTCGTTTGCATTGAATAGACTCCGAAACGACTGAACCGATTTGAAAAATTCTTTAACTGTTGGGAATCTACACTATCCCCGGGTGACATGAGCTATATTTTATTTTTTTCATTTTTTGTTTAATACCCTTGCTAAGCGGGTGCGGGCTGCTAGTAAGTAAATAAGTAGGCTTTGGAAAAACAGTTTTTGTGTTTTGATAACTTTAAAAATTAGAGGAATTAAATTATTTTGCTATGATATTAATTAAACGAGTTTAATTGGCAAATATATTGGTAACGATTATGATTAGTACTTTTGGATCTTAGGACCTTAATATAAAAGTTTCCATGTCTCCAAATTATGTCAAATTAATTATGTCCCTATTTAGAAAATAAAGTTTATATTACTAACTACAACGTAACTAAAATATTTGATAAACGCCAATGACATAAGATATTGAAAAGAGGATATACGTCTGCATATCAGATGCATTAAAATTCTTTTGCAAATATTTTTACGATAAAAAAAATGAAACTGTCATTTTCAAAGATAAGATGGCGGACAATGAACAGTGGGTTTGAAGGCAACTGTTGTGTACGACAAATTGTATGAGATCATACAAGTTGTATGTTATTGTGGGTGTGTGACGACTTCTGACCCTAAAATATTGACCATATCTAATACGATGTGCATTTGATAATAATATTAGGTTCATGATGTAATTAAACTTCGACATGTCAAAAATTTAGATGGAGATTATGTACTTACATTATCAATGCAAAGATAGTACCTAGATATAAAACAAAGTCGCTTTCTGCGTCTGTCTGTTTATCCGCTAACTCCTAAACCACTCAACAGATTTTCATACGGTTTTTACAGTATGAAATAGCTATAAATGAAGAAGTGTTCTGTGTTTATTATGTAGATATATAGGGTGTTTAAAGCCAAAGGTGGCCAAAGGTGTTAAGCAAGGATATATCAATCCGAAAGGGGTGGTGTCAAGGGACACCCGGATGGAACGAAGTTCCTTTCGAAAATTGAAATAAAAAAAAAGCATAAAAATTTAACATATAGGTACATACACACACACACACACTCACACACACACATATATATACATATATATATACACAAATAATAATAAAAATAAAAATAAAAACATATGCACTCTGTCTATTCCTTCGTACACGTCATAGATGCGCGGGACTTTGTAAACACAATAGCAAAAAGTGTCGTTACAACTTTTGGTAAGAATTTCCGTCTAGCCCCCTTTCGCAACGCGCCATAAGGAACTTCGTTCCAAAAGCCTATAGATTGATTTTAGATGTCGCAGTCACGATTGAATACATTTAGCTTAATCGTGACGTCATAAGTAGGTACCACTCCAGCATATTTTGAATCGCGTTATCTAATAAGTTATTACATACTTGTTTATAAAAAAAATGCGTGTCTAATATTTTTTATTATCTAACTAACGGACTGAATCGATTTTGGCTTTTCGTATTGCATCTACCCTATTCTGTATTTCATGGAGTCATCTAGCGTGCGGTAGGTAGTTATTACATATCAGTCAAGGTTAACAACTCAAGGACGATAAGTGCAATAAATTGTTATCCAATGTCTATTGCTATTGCTATCAAAACTAATTAATGATATTCTTATCTTTATATTCTCGTTCCGCGTCAACTTTCACCTATTAAATATATATATAATATACATAATTATTATTATACATATAATATGTATTTTGATAAATAGCTATATGACGTAAAAGGAATTGAGACCACCTTAAAGAAAACAATAATTATTATCATTAATTAATCCATAATTAGATTATAAATAAGAAACTAGAATTATCTCTGTATGTTTGTTATACTTTGACAGATAAACCGCTGAGTTGATACCTATTTACCCAAGGGCTGGCTTTTACCTTGGACAGAGAATAAGCATTGCCATACAACGTGGCAATGCCGCCAGTCTTTTGGGTACACTTCCAGTCGACAGCGATGTGGATGAATATTTTGACGCTATTTTTTATAGTTTTTTTTATAAGTTAAGAGTTTAGCTAGGTTTTAAGTATATATATATACTAGCTGCCTCCCGCGACTTTGTTCGCGTGTTTTAGTATCAACGGTTTTTCATTTTTGCAACATTTTTCATTTATGCTCCGCTCCTATAGGTCGTAGCGTGGTGTTATATAGCCTATAGCCTTCCTCAATAAACGGACTATCCAATACAAAAATATTTTTTCAATTCGAACCAGTAGTTCCTGAGATTAGCGCGTTCAAACAAACAAACAAACTCTTCAGCTTTATAATATTAGTATAGATTTAAAATTGTAAATTATTCATTGATAAAATAACCCTTAAAGTATACATAGACAAGCATAGAGTGTGCGTGTCGCTAGTAGCCCGTTTTGCCGAGCGTACGCTAATTTTTAGCTGTAAGTACTGAGGTACTACGCTCGTTTACATTTTTGATTTAAATGATTTTCCGAGCGACGACAGAGGTTTATGCGAAAATATCGATGGTTCCAATATTATTTAATAATGATGGGCCTGTTGGTCTAGTGGTTAGTGACCCTGACTGCTAAACCGGAGGGCGTGGGTTCGATTCCCACCCAGGACGAATCTTTGTGTGATGAGCACGATCATTTGTTCTGTGTCTGGGTGTAATTTATCTATAATATGTATGTATTTAGAAATATATAAGTATGTTTATCAGTTGTCTGGTTGCCATAGCACAGGCTCTGCCTAGTTTGGGATCAGATGACCGTGTGTGAGATGTCCCAAGATATTATTATTTGGGTAATATTAGGTTATGAGATAGTTTTGATTAAATTATTGTTTATTTATGTTTACTCAAAGGTTTAACTTGCGAATAAATCATGATGTCTAAATATCTATGACCTTTTTCAAGGACAGACAGAAAACTGGTATAAAAAGAAAACAAGTCCGGTCTGATTTTCACGCGAGAAAAAAACAACAATACATTGTACATACATACAGTCATGCACAAAATGTAGATTGCTACCTAGAGAATTATTATTTGACTAGTTTTGCCTGCAGTTTCGTCTTTTTGCTCGGCAAAATGATCGTAGCGTATTGTAAATAACGTAAATTTGTCAATTAAAAGTAAAAAATACATTTAAGGAATAAATAAGTAAACTATAGAGTACGCATATCGAGTATGAACTTTAGACACTAGTATGAACAAGTAAAATTAGTGTCAAAACGCGCCGTTTTTTTTTCTTTTTTATTCTGGGTGAAATACCATTTCATTTACGATTTGAAATATAAACAAACTTAACTATATATACACTGAAAACAAAACTAAACTCTTAATTAAAAACTCTAAAAAATTATTTAAAGTTTATTTAGCCGTTTTTTTTAAACTATCTTGAAATCTAATATTACCCTAATAATATCGAAACCGTCGATATTTTCGCATTAATGTCTGTCGTCGCACGGTAAATCACTTAAATTTGTAAACGAGCGTAGTACATTAAAATAGTGTTAAACACTTTTCTTCTCGCGCGTACATTTTTCGCTAACAACTCAAATGTCACAATAACCCACAGATCAGACGGAAATAGATTAGCGATACGATTGTACAATCAAACGCAAACATTACGTTACATTTTTTAGATAAATACGCCTTTATTTACAAGCAATAAAGTCGAATTTAGTAATACGTTATGATCTTATTTATGTGATTCATGATACAAATTTTAGCGATGACCGAAGGCCGAATATTTTTGATTATTATTAGTAGCCTCTTCTCAAGCTATGTTGAGGTCGGCTTCCAGTCTCACCGGATTCAGCTGAACACCGTATTTTCATGGAGTGACTGCGTATCTGACCTTCACAACCCATTTCACTAGGTTGTAGACGTAATTCAATATCTCCTGGTAAGACTGTCCGATCAAAACTGAGCATTGACAGTCAGTACGAAACAAGAACGGGTTTTAGGAATAATACATTTATAATTCAAAGAATTTAAAGAACTTTTCTTCTGATATCATATAATGCAGTTTCTTAGTTACTAAGACAACGATCTGAATTGGAACTGTGCCCGAAAAATTGGTGTGTGCGCGCTTAATATGATACCTATGAATGATGATGTAACATGCATATCGCATTATGCATGTTGCATATTTTAAAATAATTGTATTTTTACCAATATATTATCCTTTTTAAAAAGAGTAACCTATGGAGTTTCTTGCCGGTTCTCCTCCATATGAGTGACATTTTGAAACCGCGCAACTAGAGTCATTTAACGTTTTGAGAGTGCCTGAAAAGGCCTACTCAAAATGAAAATATTTTGATTTGATTTGACATGTTCATGTAATAGATATTATTCTGCTTACATCATTAAGCCGGTGGATCGCGATGTCGTTCAACTTCTTTAAAAAAAATAAGACGCTTGAAAAAAACACAAAATAGTAACAACTGGATTTGAACTTGCAGCAAGAACATTCATTTCCAATCGTACAACCACCGAGCTGTTTATTACGACAGATTAATTTCTAAAAAGTTAATCAAAATAAGATATTTGGTCACTATGGTTACCTAATTTTGCCATGGTAACCCGCATACGTCAAAAAAACAAAGTTAGGTATCCACATTAAAAAAATTAAATTATCTTAGTGCATGTTCTACAGCCCATTTTATATGTTAGTTGGTACAGTACAATATGTTAGGTAACTACTCATTTTATGAGGAAATAGCAAAAGTTATCAGTTATTAACAAGAATTGCCTACACTGCCCACATTGTTAACCTCCACTTAATTCAAACTGACGCGGACGTTTCGTTTGCGATTATTTCTGTTATAATTTTAACTGCTGTGAACTTTGTTCGCTCACTCGCGACAATTTATTTGCGTTTAGATCGGAATGCGAATCGTAGTTTACTATTTAACAATGGCACTGATTGCCTTGTAAGCTAGAATTATTTTAATCACTATAAATGTTAGATTACGAGAGTGTAGTTTTATCTACATTTCTATTATCTAGGGTTGTTATTAATTTACAAATTAACCATTAAACTTTGTCTGTTGTTTACGCTTTTCAAGAAAAACCACTAATTTATTACAGCGATTTGCTGATGACTGGAGCGCAACTTAACTTTAAGATGTTCTTAACTGCCTATCCGTCGCTACTATAAACCTTAAATTGACAGAGACAGCGTGAGATACAACGGCGTCTTAAAATAAGGATGTTTTTAAGTATTCGTATAAATGTGGACAACATTACATACATTGCTCTGAACCCAAAGTAAGTAGCTAAAGCACTTGTGTTATGGTATCAGAGACAACGAAGGTACCACCAACACCCAGACCCGAGACAATGTTGAAGTAGTTTTCTACATTGACCCGTCCGGGGATCGAACCCGGGACCTCAGAGCTGGCGACACATTGAAAACCGGTGCGTACGCCACTCAACCATGGATGTTTAATACTTCATAATATCTCCAGTATTATGAAGTATTATTATTGTACTAATTTGTGGCGCATGCGTAGGTCGCATGCGGTTTGTGGTTGCTGTAGATTATCGAGTTACTATAACTTTAATATTAGTGTCATGTACTTGGAGGCATAAAACCCATATACTGTTAAAGAAAACTATTGATTCTATAAACTGAACAGTATATTATCATTAGATTATATTGACGTTACATTTGCAATACTTTTAAAGGCCAGCTGCCATGAAGATTATTTACAATTATATAGTTCTAGACTCGGTACAGTGATAGTCGCGCGCGCCGCCATGATTCCCCGTCGACCATAGGCCATCGCCTCTTTTACGCGCATTAGTGATGTCAATATAGTCGCTAGTGTTGGGTTATTTAGTAGATGCTCGTTTTCCCTCTAACAATACATATAACTTTATGTAACGCGTTTAAGTCAGGTCTCTAGTACGAGTGTACCTAGGTAAACGTTTATTATTTACTAGTTGTTGCCCGCGGCTCCGCCAGCGTGGATCTCGGCTATCGCTGCAAAAAGTAGCCTATGTCTTTTCTTGGGCCCTAGACTATCCGTGTAAAAAAATCATTTAAATCGGTTCAGTAGTTTTGGCGTGAAAGTGCGACAGACAGACAGACTGACAGAGTTACTTTCGCATTTATAATATCAGTAAGGATAGTACGGAGGAGAGTACATATTGATTATTTCTTACTAGCAACACGCCTCTCAGAAATCAGTATTTACTTTTATAAATATCGACAGTAATTAGCAACTGTTTAGCTCATCCATTATGAATTCAGTTAAATTTGAATTCAGCAGTTACTAAACAACAGAGTTTTAAGAATAAAAGTGTAGTGTAAAACAAATAATATAACTCTACATTAATACTTAATAGTACTTAAATAGGAGTTTTTTAATAAACTTAACTTAACATACACAAAAGAAATAATAAAATAAACTAATCTAATTAAACATAAACCTAAAATATGGCATCAACAAATTCGTCCACATCGCTGTCCACTGGGAGTGTTCCCAAAAGGCTGGCGGCATTGCCACGTTGTATGGCAATGCTTATCCTGTGTCCAAGGTAAAAGCCAGCCCTTGGGTCGCGGGAAGTGTCAACGAGGCCTTTGGCTAGATCTTTAAAAAGCATGTGCGCACTCGGACTCCACGGACCAAGGGTCTCAACCCCAAACGGCTCGAATATATAACTTCCAACTAGGAGTTGATAAACAATATAAAACGATTCCTTACCTGTGTATGTAAACTATAATTAGAGTAGAGACGGTCAGTGCCAGAGATACGGAACTCGTCTGTTGGCAGCCGCGGCTCAATCATGTAAACAATTCATTAGGGTTCCGCAAGGTTTACCACGGAACCAATGCTACAACACCGTAACCGCTGTACCAATTTAATTTTAATTCTAATACAATGCCAATGCAAAATTGTTAATCATTTAGCAGGCACACAAACAACACACAGCACAAAAAAATACTCTCAATGTTTAGATTCCAGTCAGTTCCTTCCATTGACAACATTCTTTTTAACCCCCGCGACGCAAAAAGAGGGGGTGTTATAAGTTTGACGTGTCTGTCTGTGTGTGTGTCTCGCCGCGACATTATAGCGCCATTTCAACGAGCAAACCTTATCGTGCTATCCATTAATTTCTATACCTAATTAAAATATATGGTGTTACTCAATCGAATTTGAAGGCTTAATGATAGCCATTATTTTTGACTTTTTAAATGTTCGCTTTTGTTTTTTGCGTTGGGGGTTTTTTAAAGTTTTAAGAATACTAAATCTCCTGCCTGCTAAACTAATATCAATTTTGATTGGCATTGTATTAGATTTAAAATTAAAATGGAGAGTTAGGGCACTGTACGTATTTGAATATGAGTGGCATTACCTCATCACTTATCAGCCAATATGTTCCTGTAAAAATACCAAACTAACTATTTTGTATTACCTACTATGACGTCAAATATGATGATGTCAAAAGCACTAGTACAGTATTTAGTGGAGATTTCAAACTTGAATCCACTTAAAAATATGATACGATTAGTTTGTCAATAATGCTTGGTACAGATTGGTGCCTCCCACTAGCGCGGCGCACCGATGAGGACTGAGCGCGACAGTTGCCACGTTAAGCATATTATGCTTAAGCCGGGCGAAGTGCGCGCTACTCCCAAGACTCCTAACTAATATTTTAAGGGTGTGTGTTTGTGAACAAGTATGTATGTTTTTTTGTTACTCTATCAAGAGAGAAGTACTGAACAGAGTTTGACGAAACTTAACAGTATTATAGACTAAAATAATACTGTTAATATAATAATATAGGGTTCGAACCTGCATTCTCATGTCTACCAATCCGACAATTGGATTAGGCATGACATTTATTAACGCACATCTGAACGATCTTTATTTTACCACCTTTTCTCTTTAACCACCGAATCAAAAACAGGATAATAAGTTTTACGTGTTGGTTTGTATGTCTGTCTGTGGCAGCCCTAAACAAATGGACCTATTGTGATACAGTCTTTTTTAGAAAGCCTACGTGATCGAGATGGTTTTTAACTATAATTTATTCAGTATTTTGAAACTTATCAGCAACTTTTTTATAAATTTGGCGGATGTTTTTTTGGATTATTAATTTATCTAGATTTTATTCTAGGTACTTATGAAATTTTTAATTTTTTATCTCTGCTCAATAGTTCCGCTTACCAACTGCATATTTGAATGTCATTTAAAATAAACTAAACACATCACGCCACTACGCACGTCTTGGCACGCATAGACAACTATTTTTATTATGTCTCACGACAAACTTAGGTCTGCACTCCATAGTCTATGCGCGGACATAAAAATAAATACATTCATTAATAGCTGAGCATGCGCGAAATATTATTTTTCTTCATAAATCTTTAATTTATGATGATTCGTAAGTATGTTAGTCTAAAGTATAGTACCTATGTGTGTTATTTTGAACATAAATATCTTTTAGATAGTGTTTTTGTAAAAGAATAAGAAACACTCATCCATACTTATAAATTTTTACATTTATAATATTAGAAGGATGTATCTATATTCCTGTTAAGTTTTATCGAAATCTGTTTAGTAGTTTTTGCATGAGAGAGTAACAAATACAGGCAGCTATATTATCAAAAACATGCTACAAAATAATTACAATTAATGACTGATGTAATGCTTACTAATATTATAAATGCGAAAGTAACTCTGTCTGTCTGTCGCGCTTTCACGTCAAAACTACTGAACTGATTTAACTTAAATTTGGCACACACATAGTCTAGAGCCTGAGGAAGGACATAGGCAACTTTTTTGCCGCGATAACCGACATCCACGCGGGCGGCGCCGCGGGAAACAACTAGTATAATAATATATCTTTAATCGTATGATTAAAACATCGTTAGTTTATAAATCATTCCGCAATATTATACGACTAGCTGTCCCCGGCGTCTTTGTTCGCGTGTTTTAGTTTCAACGGTTTTTCATTTTTGCAACATTTATCATTAATGCTTCGCTCCTATTGGTCGTAGCGTGATGTATATATTCTTCCTCAATAAACGGACTATCCAATACAAAAATATTTTTTCAATTCGAACCAGTAGTTCCTGAGATTAGCGCGTTCAAACAAACAAACTCTTCAGCTTTATAATATTAGTATAGATAATAATTCTTTTTGTATTGGATAGTCCGTTTATTGAGGAAGGCTATAGGCTATATAACATCACGCTACGACCAATAGGAGCGGAGCATAAATGAAAAATGTTGCAAAAATTAAAAACCGTTGAAACTAAAACCCGCGAACGAAGTCGCGGGGGACAGCTAGTATTATTATAAACAGCCGGTAATATGTGGATTATGAAAAAAATGTTATTTTATGGTTAATAAACAAAAGTAAATTATGTTTTATCTTTGATCCATAAATAAATAACAATAATACACGGTAATTATAATATTACGTTTTAACGTTCACGTGTAGTTGCCACGTAACCGTAGTTACAACGTAAATAGGCACGGTTTACGGCCCGTAAACAGATGTACAGCAGTGGCATCAAAAACTTCAAATGTGTAATATAAATAAATATTTTCATGACTTAATAAATAAAAATAAGTTTTTTTTTAAGTGTATATTTAATTATAATTAATAAGCTTTTAAATCGGACATAAAGAAAAAAAAAATATCGAACATTGTGAATAACATTGTTGTGAATTTCACATCAATTTTCGTTTTAAAACTTTAAAGGTTACTAGCAATGTGGGTGGAATTCACATTACTAGCAATTTTGTTAACCCCTCCAACTAAGCTAAATTATGCTTGTATCTGGAGTGGGTTCACGTCAATAGTGCAACATTAAATATAACACTTCTTTTTTTCGAGGAATAAAAATTATGTAAATGTATACTAATAATATAAAGCTGAAGAGTTTGTTTGTTTGTTTGAACGCGCTAATCTCAGGAATTACTGGTTCGAATTGAAAAAATCTTTTTGTATTGGATAGTCCGTTTATTGAGGAAGGCTATAGGCTATATAACATCACGCTACGACCAATAGGAGCGGAGCATAAATGAAAAATGTTGCAAAAATGAAAAACCTTTGAATCTAAAACACGCGAACAAATTTGCGGGGGACAGCTAGTGTTTCATAAAACTATTGGGTACTACTTAATCTTTTAACAATTATATTATTGTTTCTCAAAATTAACCCAATTACTAAGTAAATTGAACACACATGATTTCTAGTAAAACCGCAAATCCGGTACAGATTTGCGGATGACGTCACCGAATCATACGAGCAAGCAAACAAAAATAATCCTGTTTAATTAGAAACTCTTTGGTTCGTAGAAAATGTAAGATGACTGAAAAAATATACATTTGACTTCGTTTAAAAACTTTATTTGCTGCCCATTTTCCTCTTGGCGCAAGATGGGATAACTAGCAATGATGTTACAATATAAAAATGAGACACATATTTATGTTATTAGCGCTCGCATTTTGAGAATTCTATAACCTCCTATATAGTAAGCTTTCAATAATAGCTATCTCTTTAACTTATATGATTATCCATGTTATACATGTCCCATTGCTGCGCACAGGCCTCTTCTCATGTAGAGAAGGAACGAGCATTGATCACCAAGCTTGCGCCTTGCAGGCGATTTCAGATTCTGATTTTTGGAATCCAGGTTTCCTCACTATATTTCCCTTCACCGATTGTCAATGATGTCCTAGAATAATTAATAAAGTACCTACATATAACTTTGAAAAAGGCGCATTGGTACTTGCCTGTAATGGTTTCGAGCCTGCGAGCTTTTGCACACAAATCCATTCATTGAACCGCTAGGCCACCACGGCAATGAGTTCATGCAGGTATACAAAATGCACAAATTTGTGACGTCATGCAACATTTCAAATTAATGTATCGTCATAAGTTTTTGGTTACATAAAATGAGCAAAAATACGTGTCTTTAATTTTTTTATCATCTTACTGACGTAACGATGTACGTCGACCGACGTAACTTTCGTGAGGAGTATTCGTAATTATTTAGAACAAAACGGTTTACTCACGCATATTCTCGGGATCGCCCGACTAGTTTAACACTCCATAGGAGTCCCTTATCATCGCTGGTGGTGTCGCGAGTCGAACTAACAGACACAGTTCGGATCGCGACACCGCCGCGCGCCGCCGCCGCCTCACCTCATGATTAGGGACTCCTATTGAGTCTGAAACTAGTCGGGCGATCCCGAGAATATGCGGGAGTAAACCGTTTTGTTCTAAATAATCTTTCTGACGGCCATAACATCATCATCCACAGCCTTTGCCATCCACCTCTGGAAATAGGTCTCTCTGTTTACGTCCCATTCTGAGAACTATGCTTGGTTAATTAAATGCATTGTAAATCAGAACGTATTATATTTACTTTTTAAAATGGGTCATTCATTGTCTTGTTAATATGTATGAATTGCGTAAGATCGCGTGACATTTATATTTTAATTAATTTTATGTTGTAAAGAAAAACGTAGTATGTTAGCGATATTTAAATAGTTTTGAGAATAAAACTTAATTTTACACATCCGTGCAAAACGGTCATCACTTAGCATGTGCCAGTGACGTGGTGATGTCAACCGGTGTAGCTCGAAATTTTCGTTATGAACGATTGAAAAAAAAAACAAGATAAATATGACTGAAACAACACATGTAATTTATATTATATAAATAATCTAATATATTAAAAACTCGTCTCACACAGTGTTTGTTATCGAAACCCTCTGAAATGGCTTGACCAATTTTTAAGATTTTTTTTTCTGTGTATTTTGTAGGTCTGAGAATAGGTCGTATATTTCTAATACCCCTAATTGATAAGGGTGACCTCTACAGATTTATTTTTTTCACCAATTAATATGGCAAAACATCCTTTGCCGGGTAAGCTAGTAATATATGATTATATTATAAAAAAGATATATATAAGTGGACGTGAACGGGAACTACTGCAAGACGCTCCTAGTATAATACGAGAGTAACTATGTCTGCCTGTCTGTTTGTCTGTTATGCTTTCACGGCCAAACTATTGAACCAATTTTGTTCAAATTTTGTAAGCAGTAAGCTTGATCCCTCAGAAAGGATATAGGGTACTTTTTGTCGCAATAACCGACATACACGAGCGGAAACGGGTTAAAAGTAAACACGATAAAACGCAAAACAAATCGTATTAAAATAGTTTATGTAAACACGTCAGTCCATTTATTATTTATTTATTGTGTTTCTATGATAAATGGCGCACTAATGCATTCGCAAAATCTAGAATTTATTGTTTTATGTGATGGTTTTACTGGTGATCTGAATAGTTTGGCTCTTAGCCTAAGTGATTTGTTAGGATGTTATGTTCATAGTCTACTTACAATAACATTTGGACCAAAATCTTTCTCTAAGCATTCTCGGCTTTCTCTAAGCATCGAGCTCTTTTTTGGGATAATAATTATCCTATTAATCCAGATTATAAACTAATTTTGTGAAAAATTTCGTGGAAATCCGTCTAGCAATTTTTGCATAATTAATTAACAAACATCGTCATTAACTTTGAAATTTATAATAGTAGTCCTATTCGTGAATGATGCCAAAATATATCAGTGAGACAGCCTTTAACATAAAGAGACAATCAAAGTGATTATTTTTTATCATTTTGATGCATTGCCCTGCTGTTCTTATGTGTTCCTTCGAGCCTAACTATTGTAGTCTGTCTCAATGGAGTCAGCGTCGCGAATCACACTGCACCTGTTTTTAGCTGCGATATGTTTACGTGGATGTTCCTATCTATATTCATACTTCTTACTAATAATATAAATGAGAAAGGTTGGATGTGATAATTGGATGTTTGATACTCAATCACGATGAAACGGCTGAACGGATTTGAATGAAATTTGGTGCATGTATAGTTTTATTATCTGGAATAGCGTATAGGCTACTTTTCATCATCATTATTACATTTTTTTATCAACACGCGGTTGAAACCACGGTGCGAAACTTTATTATAAATTTTAACGTTTTATAATTATTTTTGCCCGTCCACCTTGGCCGTTTACTTTTTTTTAATACAGAAATCTGGAGAGTGCCACCCTTGTCACCTAGGAATATAAAAAATATCCTGCAAATTATTCACAGACCTACTAAATATACACAAAAAAAACACATAAAAATTGGTCAAGGCGTTGCGGAGGAGTTTTTCGACAACAACACGAGTTTTTTAAATATTAAAAGAAGATTATTATTATTATTATACAGCAATAAATCTGACTAAAAAATATTATTTAAAATGGTCCTGTTTAATTAATTTCAACAATAACCAAAATTCCATTTAAGAAACATTATTTTCTCCCGACTTATCTACGTTACTCTAGCTTGACAATAGGGCTGCACAAGGCGGTCATCTGTGCCTGCTGACTGCTCACAACTCTTTGCCAGTTACAAAGTAGGGAGGGGACACTAACATACCTGTAAGGTCCCGTACGTATTGAAGAACTTATGCTAATATGTAGTGAGACTAAAATACTGAAGTTTTAATCATAGAAAATATGTAAACCTTATTTCAATATTTTGAAACCTTTGTTTCCGATTTTTGTATAGTAACTTTCGTGAGGAGTACCTATTCATAATTATTTAAAACAAAACGGGTTACTTACGCATGTTCTCGGGATCGCCCGACTAGTTTCAGACTCAATAGGAGTGGACGCGGCGGCGGTGGTGTCGCGTCAGCTCATGATTACCCGTTTGAATTAAATAATTTGTTCCCGATTAAAATTAAATGTAGACAACATCACATACATTGCTCTAAAGTACTCTAAACCCAAAGTAAGTAGCTAAAGCACTTGTGTTATGGAATCAGAGACAGCGAAGGTACCACAAACACCCAGACCGGGAACACTGTCAAACAGTGGTTTTCTACAGTGACCCATCCGAGGATCAAACCCGGGACCTCATAACTAGCGACACATGAAAAACCTGTGTGTACGCCACTCGACCACGGAGGTCGTCGAAATGGTACCGCCAAGCAAAGCTTCTAAAACATCTTAATAGGAACTACCAAAATTAAAACAAACCTTGTAATTAAGCCTGAAAGCTCATTAAAATATTAATCACAATATTTTGACAGGTGACACTTGATTCCAACACCCGCCATCTCTAATCTATGCCCATTGTCTTTGGTCGACGAGCTGTCGTTTGAGATACGAACGTTTAGTTGTGCGCATAATAATTTATTATCTGTGAACGACGGCGGGAAAAACGAGACAAAATGGCGGCTGTTTTTCGGGGATTTGTATTGGAAATATTGATTAGGCGTAAAATGTTGTCACTTGAAAGTGATTATGTAGAAAAAACAAAAAGGTATTCAGCTAATATGTGGGCAACGATTAGAAAAAACGCCTTGACGAAGAGGCCAAATGCGAATGAAGAAAAAAAAACAAGGAATTCCCTACAATATTCAAAATAGAAAGCCAATCTCCTCCTACATTTTAAGTTTGTTACTCTTAGCTTGACAATAATAATGAAATAAATATTTCAAATGCATTTTAACTTTAACCCTATTTAAAAAAACGCCCATTCAAAAACGGCATATACCTACTTACGTTCCTTTGAAGCTAATACATGTATTACAAAATCATAATCTATATCTTCTTCTATACTTATAATAAATCTGTAGAGAGGTCAATTCTGTACATCAAATATATTTTCAAAATAACTATCAGAGGGTGATTAGTGATCGATACTGATGCCAAAAATGCAATCAGTAAAATTTTTGTCTGTCTGTCTGTCTGTCTGTCTGTCTGTATGTTCCTTATAGAAACGAAAACTACTCGACGGATTTTAACGAAACTTGGTACATTTATTCTTCATACTCCTGGGCAGGTTATAGTATACTTTTCATCACGCTACAATCAATAGGAGCAGAGCAGTGAAGGGAAATGTTGGGAAAACGGTATTTTTTAAGCTGCCGTCGCGTATGCAGCCTTAATGGTTAAAGCTACATAGAAATCATGTATGACGGAAATGTTCTACATAAAATTATCTAAAAAATATCCCACAACAGCATATGTCTATCTTTTATGGTTGACTCACAATAACACGTGTAACTCCCGATAGCTTAGCAGTTCGGAGCTTTCTGATTATATTTGTTTACTCTACGTTTATAATACTCTCACTCATCCCTTATTTAAAAAAAGTTAACATTATTACCTATTCAATAAAAAAAGAATCACAGAAATCGGTATATAAACACCAAACTTATACATGAAATACGATAATAAGCCATCGTGCCGTCGCGCGTGAATACTGAATCATGCTATAAGGATTATTTTTGTGTAACGTGACATATTATATTTCCCTACTAAAATACGAAAGTTAATCTGTCTGTTACATCAAAACCACTGAACAGTGAGGAAGGACATAATATGCTACTTTTTTACGAAAAACGACGGAAACGCGGACGAAGTCGCTGGCAAAAGCTAGTCCTTACTAATATTATAAATGCGAAAGTAACTCTGTCTGTCTGTTACGCTTTCACGACAAATCTCACGACAATAAATCGCTTAACCAATTTTGATGAACTTGCTATAGGGTAAGCTTGGATCCCAGGATAGGACATTTACGCAGACAGAGCCTAGCAGGCAAACGTATAAACCTTCCGGTCTTATACCTTAAATCTTGTAAATTTTATACAACGTTCATTAAAACGCATCCAATACCAAAACAAATAAACCAAAACGTTAATTATACGTATTGAAAACTCTTTAAAACAAATGGCTATCACAACTAAATCATACGGTATCTATTATTTTAATCAAAACGTGAATCGATTTAAATAATACCGACCATTTCGACACGGTACTACGGGGCGTTATCAAAGAAACAAGAGATTAAAAAACTAAGTTATTAATTAAAAGTAAAAAAATAAAGCTCATTTCCATTAGTGAGATATGTGTCAATTTGACGGGGTTAGGAAAGTTACACACTTGCTACTGATATAAACATATCATACAATAGTTTTTTTTGTGCCATAAAAAACTATATTTAAGTTAATGTAATACAATAGTTTTTTTTGTGCCATAAAAAACTATTGTCTATTGTGTTTTGGTCTTTATAAAAATGAAGATCTCATAAACTTATTATATTCTTTGATAGTAAATGTTCATAGTTTCAGATAGATTTTTATCAGCTGAAATATTATGAAAACTTATTTACTGTACCCGTTGTCAATTGGAGTATGAAATCCATCTCAGCCGAAACTTACTCTATTCTAGCGATGAATATTGTTGCTCTATTAAGTCACTTCGAAGTTAAATAGTGCTCAATATCTCAATATACTGGTCTCCAAGATACAAGCGAAGCTTAGTTTGGAGACCACTGATAATATTATAAGTGATTGTTACAATGACATACCATAGTTTAATAAATTGTAGACTAATGTTTAGTTTACTGATTGTAACAAAGTTTTTTGAGGAAATAAATTATTCTAAAAAAAATATTCTTATCTAATATAACAATATCATTCGATAAAGTAATGTAAGCCTCCTAAGGTTTACGCGAATGTTAGACATTGAAATAAAACTACATACTTTTAAACGGATTTTATCGCGGTTTGTATTTTGATTTTAGTTCCCGACGTTCCTGAGTAAATGTTGCTCGTTCAGCAACATTTACTGTCAAGACGAATAGCACCTCAGTCTGCCCGTGACCATGACACCTGCAAAGGCGTCGAAACTTCCCTTCATATTTTAATATTATTATTTGTATTCCGACCTACGCAATATGAGCTTGCTGTCTCATGAGGTCTTGCATGCTCATGATACAAAGATTTGTCCTGGATCGGAATCCACACACACAACCTCCTGTTTAGCAGTCAGGGTCACTAACCACTAGACCAAGAGGCCAGGCCAAAATGTTCCATTGATTATAGCCTACTACTTAAAATTTAGGAATCCTATAAACAAAATCCCAGAAAATTATTAACTTATAAATTTTCATGTCAATGTGTAGCCGGCCTAACCAATCTTATAATCCAACTGTACTGCACTACAGACCATAGACTAATTACGAGAAGTTTTTTAACTCCCACACTTTGACAATAGAAAGTTATGGCGAAAGCAATGATGATGCACTATTTATATTTCGCGGCTACACCCACAAATAATACGGTATATTTTTTTAATAAGTACTTAAGTATTTAGCTCACATCTTAATTAATTTAAGAGTACGGATAGCGGAACTGTATTGTGTCCGAAAACTTAAGGGCGACTCACTATTAAGTCGCCGTGATATAATGCTATCATTTGAAGTGTAGTAGCGACACATATATTTTAAAAACTGTCTTAAGTTATGTTTTGTTTGAGTAAATGAGGTAAAAAAGGTCGCTAACTACCATCGTGCGACGTGCTGTGGGTTCGATGCTTTGTTTCAAGCATGTTTCAAGTCTAGGTGTTTCTTTTTATGTAATTTGAATGTTTCTAAACATCTTTTTATTAACACTGGCAGATGACGGCCATTACGAAAAAAGAAACTGTACTCCATGAGTGCCAACAGAAGGGAAAACTTGAACAATTACAATATGTATGTACCTACGTGTAGGTATATGATACTTATATTATATGCTTTCTTCAGACGCAATTTTAATGGTAGAGAAAATAACAATATGAATATTATAAACGTAAATATATAATTTAACAAAGGCAGAATCCAAAGCAATTAATGTAGCTATTTAACTGCGCTGCCCACATCCAAAAAGGTCTGTTAATCACAAATCATGGATGAAATGACAGTTACCAATTGTGACGTTGCCCATACTAGGGCTAATTAAAAAAGTAAAACTGTCGCAGGAAATGTCAGTTCTTATAGCGTTCCGAATTTGAAAAGATTGACAGGTTGTCGAGAGCCCTGCGGGCGCCAAGATGGACGATCGACGTTCGAAAAACGAAAATGTATATTAATTTTGGGTTGTCGCGATTTTTTTTATTTCATACCTTAGTTGCTATTATGTATTTTGTAAACAATTAGAAGTCGAATTAAAAGTAGGCGTTGCGTATGTAAACAAAAACATGTGTATATTTTTTGATGCACGGATAGCCGAGTGGTTTAGGTCACCATGACATGACCTTGCTACTGTGCGCGACGTGCTACGGGTTCGATCCCCGCATGGGACAAGTATTTGTGTGTTCCACAATTTGCTTTTCCCAAGTCTGGGTGTTATTTTTGCAAGTGAATTGAATGTTTGTAAAACCCCTCGCGATACAGGGATTAAATACTCTAGACCGGGAGTCGTTTAAAAAAAAAGTATATTATAATGAAACACAGTTTTTTTTTGGGTATTCAAAATTGTTACAAATAGAATTCTAAGCTACATAACTACTCTCTAAGTAAAGCTAATGTATCCCGGCCTTAAAATTCGGAGCAGAAATCGTGATTAACCGCGATTCATGATGAACTGTGCAAACAACGCATGCTCAGTGTTAATTCTATAATAATTGTTAAAACCAATGAAATCTGCTCTCGTAAAATCGTGTTAAACTGTTATAGTCGTCGACTAACACCTACATCTATACCTACATTTTACGAAATAAAGGCCCCCGCCGCGTCTGTCTGTCTTAACGCGATAAACTAAAAAACTACTAAACAGATTTTCATATGGTTTTTACCAATGAATGGATTGATGATTAAAGAGGAAGGTTTGTGTGAAAAACATTAATGTTTTGTCTACACGTGCAAAGCCGGGGTGGGTCGTCTATCTTGGAGATGCACTAATTTATTCTTATTAACTATTTTATTACCTGAATTAGTTTCTTTTAGGCGACAAAGGCACTCCAGTTTGTCAAACAAACAAAGTAGCACAAAATATTTCCTTCAGGAAAACTGAACACGTCTTTTGAAGATAAAATGCCGGACAATTAAATACATACAAAAAATCACACACTTTTCCACTAGCGTGTATGAAAGTATGAGAAATATGTATGGACATGCTCGCACGCAACGATTAGAGGTGTTACTGTACAGATGAGAACAAAAGGTATGTTCCACTCTACATAAAAAATCATTTAATTATAAAAAGTATTTGATTGGATAAAACCTCTTTGCATAATATTACTTGAAAAATCATGAAAAAAATTGTGTGTGATGAAATCTGCCCTAGAGTCTGTGCCGAAAGAGAACCTTCTAGGGCTGGAGGGCGCTGCTGTGTTTAATTACCGTATTTGTTATGTTAAAAACACTAGATATTTATAACATTATGTTAGAACATAATGTTTTCGGATGCCGTCTTCATAATTGTTTATATAAAACGATTTGAATCTCCCTTTTTGCAGAGAGTATTATTTTAAAATTTTGCATCAAACTTACAGCTGGCCATTTTTTTAACCCGTGTAAATGACGCGAAGGTATGTGTTGAACTCTTAGCGAACCAAACGGGAACACGCTTCAAACTACCGCGATAAACTCACAGCTGTCAAAACTAATGTGTTTTGGCATTTCGACGTCGTATATTACAGAATCATTAGTTCGTGTTTGAAAGAGTGACAACAAAATTACAAACACTCAAGACTCGTTCCTTTTCAGCGAAAAACAGAAGATTGTAATTTGTTCTATATACCAGATTGATCCTAATATTTTTTCGTTAATACAAGCTTAACCGATAAGGAATCCTTTCTTTAGACAAAGACGGAAACCAGCACCACAACGTATTGTCTATCTTTAACAGACCCATCAAACTATGAAGCCGTGTCTATTGCCCAAAATTCCAACATAACATTTGTTAGAAAATATAAAATAGGGGAGGGACCTAAATTTTTTTCCGAATAAAAACAATCGATAATGCTAGGCCACATCCCTCTGCCGAGGCCGCGCAGAGCCTGCGTAAGCGATCCCGCGGCTCCGGCAAAGGCAAGGACGGGACCGGGGTGTTTTTAGTCGGTGTAAGTCCGACATATCCCCACGCCGTGCCCTCGGTGTGGGTTGAAATCATTAGAGTTTCACCCCGATAAAAAAAAAAAAAAAAAAAAGGCCACATCCCTAATATACGTTTTCGAACAAATGTTATTTTAAAATTTTGGGCAGCAGAAACCGCTTTACTTCTACAACACTCTTTCATATTTGTCCAACAGCGATACAGCAACGCGTCGCGTGCGCGTTTCAATTATCACTCGCTCACGTGCCCACTCTGTTGAACTCTCAACTTTTAAATAGCCCAATATACTTCGCCGAACGATTTCTTAAGATTGTCAATGATCACAATTTATTATGCCAGACAGTGTTTTCGTTTTATTGGCGGTTACTAAGGAGGATTCATTTCGACTTCATGAATCGGGATGTTGACTTGATATGAAAAGTTTAAATCTAATTAACTATGCGTAAATTAGATATTTTTATGTTTTTTATAATAAATCATAGAGACATTAAAAAAAATTGTGTGTTTGTTAAGCGACATCTTCGGCAAAAGTATATCGATAAAAATAATGACGTCTATAGTGTTATACCCGAAAACGATTAAGTACTCTAGTTTTTAAATCAAAATAATTTTAAGTGTTATCATTCGTTCAAAATTAGGAATAAAGAAAGTAGGTAGTAAAGTTTTGATAAGTCACATTGGTTTTAAGTAGATTGATTGGTAGTTTAAGATTTAGGCATACGAATCCAGTTTATCCAGCCATTTAATAATTCACTACAAATTGATCAGTGTCTGGTATTCCAGGCGCAAGAACTAATGATAAGCATATAAGTAATATCTTGAAAATTTTAAAAACGAAAATAAATAAAATAAAGTTAGAACAAGAAGCATGTTCGACCGAACGGACATTTCCATTGCTTGCCGGGATAGCAAAGTTAAAAAAAATAATACACAAGACAACACTATTTTTGAGTAGACAAACATTGCTCTGCATTAGTATAAAATCGTCTCAAAACAGTGACCAAAAACAAAGTTCTAAGCTTGCAAACATCGCCAACTAGATTAGGAGCTCTCCGCACGCCATGTTGTGCAAACGTCAAACTTTCAAAATGGATTCCACTTTCCCGCGCTCCGCAGGGATTTTAATGTTGTCTCTGGTTTTGTCGATCTGTGTAATTGTTGTGAATTATTTTACGATAATATGGAGTCTGTAAACAGATTTAGTTGGACAAGGCAATTAGAAAAAAAATCGGTATATAGTTTTTAATAAAATATAACATATTACCTACTTTCAGTAGGTACCTACTTTATCGTGGTAACTGACATAAAAAAAAAGGTCCTCAATTCGCCAGAATCTTTTTTCAAATGTTTATGTACCTATGTTGTAAGATGCGTAGATCGATTTGGAAAATCCGGAATGTTTTTTTTTTGTTTTGTTTGTACACCCTTTGTGTACTTTCCAGGAGGTCCCATGGTCATCAGGTCAGGATCTGATGATGGATCCCAAAGAAACGAGGGCAACGTTAAATTTTTATAGGCACGAATAACTTGTGTCAAGTTTTTCATTGATTTTCTTCTAATTTGAAATTACTATCACTTTGAAGTCGGCTTTTACATTTTATTATATTATATTATCGCAGCATACTCCTCCTTTACTCCCAGGGTAGAACGCCATGATGAGTTCCAGATGAATGGATATCTTTCTAGACAAAGCTTTATAGAATGTTAAGGCAAATTATGAGTATGTAGGGTAAGACCGGTCAAAGATTAAGACGGCAAATGGAAGGTTCACGTGTACAAAGTTATGGTTGAAAACTAAACAATTTTTTACAACAAATTGTAAACAAATTCCAATGACCTAGTGAAGCTAAAAATACGCGTACATTCATTGAAATGTAACAAAAAATCTTCTAAACGGTAAATTCGTCATATTCGTAGTCCATTGCTTCTAAAGTTAAGTATTTTCAATTTAATCTGTGAAGTAACTGCGCAATGTAATACGAATAATGAGAAACGATCACTTAAATACAATGACATCAGGTAATAAAAGTAACATTCGGCCGATGGCAAAAAAAAAAAGTAGAAAAAAAACTTTTGAGAGAGCTTTGAACTTTTTGAGGGCGCTTAATATGCTGCTGAATTTAAAATAAAGCTTTAAACAGATTAAATTAGTTTTTTATTGCTTTAACAATATTTGATTGCATTTATATGTGTTAGAAAGCAGGTGCCATAGTTTTCCGATTTAGTTCTAATAACCAATCCACTAACATTTATCTACACATAGCCTAAAATTTTACTTTCCATTCATAATTTACAATAGCTCTGTATCTACTTTGGACCATTCATGTCTGTTCTTCCATAGAGCAGAGGTGGATGGGCCCTAGTAGATGAACCATCCCAGTTTAGAGTAAAGTTCTCAACAAGGCCACTGCGTGTTGGACCTGTGTCCCCACGTAAGCCTTTCAAAGGACCGGGTATTCTCAATACTGAGGATAGCCCGTGAAAAAAGAGAAATTCATAGAGAAACAACATGATAAAGCTAATTTATATACTTAATATTTATATACTTATTTCTAAAGAAATCTTTACCAGTAGACTCGCGATAGGAGAAGTAGTTCATAATGGCAGTGCAACAGTGTGAACTTACTAAAAGAAAAGAAAATAACATTTTAATGTAAAATTAAAATACCTATTAAATATATCTATGGGTATATCCAAATTTACACAATATATAATAATGTAGTTAACATTTTTATAGATAACCTTAAAAAAAAGAAAACAAAGAACCTATAATAAAAGTGCTTTAAAATCTGTCCCTTTAAATCATCTTTCAGCGCCATCTTAGCGCCACAAAACAACGGGACGTTTCCAATAAAAGTTTTTGCTTATAAGCGTGAATCACTCGGTCAATAATAATATAAAAACATAATTGTTTTGATACGGTGTCTATGCTGAACTAATTCATAGACAACTGAGCCTGTAGAGTTTAGAAAAACGTAAAATATAATAAAAGTCGAGATTAATTTATGTTAGTTAGTCATAGAATTAAAATAAGCCTATTTATTTTATACAACCATTAAAATAGTAAAAACTTTAAATTTTTATGTTTTTCATTTTAGCGAAAGTTTCCTTACTTTTGGGCAAATAATAGATATGAAAAACAAAGTTTTACCTATACTACTTACAATGTATAAATGGCTATATTTTATGTCAATGCGTCATGTATGACGTAAAATAAATAAATAAACTATAGAATGCCCATATCGAGGAGGAACTGTAAGCAATAGTATGAAATCATAAAATTGCTGTCAAAACAGAGCGCACCGTTTTATTAAATCTATCAAAGAACCTAATAAAGCCACAAGTGACGTCACGCGACATTTCCATTCACTGTATCGTCCTCATTGTTTGTTTATTTAAAAAAAGTTAAAAATGCTCCCAATATTTTTTTAATATTCATGTGACGAGTAAATAACAATAAATAGTCCGATCCCCTATTGGTCTCTAAACAGAGCGCACCATTTTCTTAAAACTATCTCAAAAAGTATACCTTAATAATATCGAAACCATCTATATTTTCGCATAAACGTCTGTAGTCACACGGAAAATCAATTAAATCAGTAAACGCGCGTAGTACTTACAGCAAAAAATTTGCTTACGCTCGTCACAACGGGCTACTAGCGATGTCTATGTATATTTTAAAAAGATCATACCTGTGTTCTCCTGCGTTGGCGAATAGATACATAAATGTTAGAAATACGTCAACGTAATAAGCCACATAAAAAAAATTCATAGAAAATTAAGTAGGTACCTATTCTCAAAAATTCTGATTTCGAAAACGCGTATTAACTTCAAAGGCTAAACTGTCTCGATTTCAAGATTGAAAATAGTTTTCAATCACATCAAATTGCTTGCGTACAAGCTACCGTTATGCACTTATTACTAGTTATTTCATAGCTCGGGGCTACCGTCGTTTCACGGCCAAAGCCAAATGATTACCATAGACTAGCCACCGGAAGGTTTCGTAACAAACCTTTTTAGAAAGAAAATTATCTATGGTAGGTAATCACTTTACTACGGAACGGACGCTTAAATAATATCCAGTTATATAGGAACGACAATTGCTCAAAAGTTAAGTTTAGGTTACTTTAAGGTCGGTGAGAGATGGTAGGTAACCATTTAGAATAAAAAAAAAAAAAAAACCGGCGAAGTGCGAGTCAGACTCGCGCACCGAGGGTTCCGTACAAACCTGTAGGTATATAAGTAAAAGTTATGGTATTTTTATTGCTAAATGAATATGCGGCTTTAATTGCTGTATCTTTTGATTGCGTTGACGTAGAAGTTTGATTTTGTTACAGCTTAAAGATATTATAGAATTGAGTATTTGTTAAGAATTTCAATATAATACCACTACGCGTTCATGAGTAAAGGGGTAATAAGTTTAAAATTATTAAAAATATTTTTATTATATGATGTAACTAAAAATTTATGCTTTTCGCAATTTTTCCTTTATCTGTGTTATAAGACGTTGCTTGGTACCAAATTTCAAGATTCTGAGTTCACGGGAAGTACCCTGTAGGTTTTGATTCCCTTGCGAGTGTCGAAAATTTGCGGCATAAACGGGAGTATCTTTTGATCGCGTTGACTTAGAAGTTTGATTTTTTCACAGCTCCAAGAGACCATAGACTTGAGTATTTGATATGAATTTCAGCTTGATACCTCCACGCGTTCCTGAGAAAAAAGGTCTTGACAGACAGACAGACAGACAGACAGACAGACAGACGGACAACAAAGTGATCCTATAAGGGTTCCGTTTTTACCTTTTGAGGTACGGAACCCTAAAAAGTTATTTTCGTGCTTCGAAGGACACATAATATGTCACTAAAAGACGTATTATCGATAAGAATTATATCGCTCAACCTTAGTTATTATTTGGTACTTTTTTTTTGTATCTTTTAATATTTTATTTTCTTTAGTCAAAGTTATCATTGGCTAATGGAAAAAAGAAGGTAGGATTTTCCAGACATTGGGACAACTTAGGCTCAAAATAATAAATAGTAATTAATTATCTTCTGAGTGATAACTTCAAAAAACTTTCTCATCCCGCCATCTTTAAAAAAAAGCTCTCAAACGATAAGTTACATTCCAAATTTCAAACACGACTGGCCGTTAAGAAAGCTATCACTCAAAAACGAACAAGTGTTCGAATTTTGAAATAAAATGAATTAATGATGTATCGACGCCGACAAAGATAGTTTGTTGGTGAGAACCTGAATCGAGTCTTCAATCGATTCGACTAACCAAATCGAGTGTTTCGTTAATTTTTTACCGACGTTTTAAAGGAGGATGTCATTAATTTGGCTTGTTATCGAATTTATCTACTTTTTTCTTTAATACTTAGTTCATCTTTTATGTGGTCTCGTATGGATTAATATATAATATTTTATGGCAAAGAAATAAGTACCTACCAGATTAATATTTAATCTATGACAGTCGACAATTTGACATTATCCATACATACACTCAATGTACCAAACCGAGTGTCTGGGTACGATATTTCTGGTCAGTTGGTCTAGTGGTTAGCGACCTTGACTGCTAAACCGGAGGTATTAGGTTCGATTCCCACCCTAAACAAATGTTTGTGTGATGAGCATGATCATTGATCTGTGTCTAAGTGTAATTTATCCATATCCATGCTTCTATACTAATATTATAAATGCGAAAGCAACTCTGTCTGTTACGCATTCACTGCTAAACCGCTAAACCTATTTTGATGAAACTTGTTATGGGGTAAGTTTGGATCCCAAGAGTGGACATAAGCTACTTTTGCTGCGATAACCGACTCCCACGCGGGCGGAGCTGCGGACAACAACTTGTATAAATTATATATTTATAAATACATATATGTCGTTGTCTTATCGCTTAAACCATAGCAAAGATTTAAAACTAATGAAAATATAATAATAATACATACTTTATTACTAAACAATATGTAAAGTTATGAGTAACTTTAATTCACAATTCTAAAAAACCAGTGAACCGATTTTGATGCGACACAAGCGTTTGTAAGCTATTGTTTAGGAATTTATAGCTATAAACTTCACGGCTACTACTAACTATTGTGTAGAAAACTAGTAATTGTTTGGCAAACAATTACTAGTTTTCTACACAATTTCCTGGTCCATTTTGTATGGGTTCAAAAGGAAAAACATTAGGGAAATAATGTATTAGAAATTTTACCCAGCAGTTGGGAAAATTGAATGGTAATGGAATAATACTGGTTAAGGCTGCTAACGTCAATTAAATACCAGGAATAGACAAACCTGTACAAAAAAATAAACGTAATTATAGAGGATAGTTATATAAATAAATGTGGTAATATTTATTATTATTATCTATACTAATATTATAAAGCTGAAGAGTTTGTTTGTCTGTTTGTTTGAACGCGCTAATCTCAGGAACTACTGGTTCGAATTGAATAATTCTTTTTGTGTTGGATAGTCCGTTTATTGAGGAAGGCTATAGGCTATATAACATCACGCTATGACCAATAGGAGCGGAACATAAATAAAAAATGTTGCAAAAATGAAAAACCGTTGAAACTAAAACACGCGAACAAAGTCGCGGGGGACAGCTAGTTTAATATAATCTCCGTAAAAAAAATCTACCCAGTAGCCTGTTCTTTTATAAATTAAGTTTTCTTAGTGATTCTAAGGTTGTCTATGTGACTAAACTCGTGAGTACTTTCTAAACTATTTTAAGAAACCAGTAACCATTAAAGAATGCCTTCCAATGATCAAGGTGTTTAAAATACTATTTATAATGCATCGAAACGGTGTAACGTTAGCTATTCGCTTTTACTGCCAAACCACTGAATAGATTTTAATGAAATTTGCACAATAAAATTTCAATTTATTACCCTTAAATAACCTTTTCTTGCGCTTGCATGGTTTTCCGCGTTAAAAACATGACCAAACAGATAATGTTACTTCAAATTAAATTGGATACTTAAATTAATCTATACTTCTATACTAATATATAAAGCTGAAGAGTTTGTTTGTTTGTTTGAACGCGCTAATCTCAGGAACTACTGGTCCGATTTGAAAAATTCTTTCAGAGTTAGATAGCCCTTTATTGAGGAAGGCTATATAACATTACGCTGCGACCAAAAGGAGCGGAGCATAAATGAAAAATGTTACAAAAATAAAAACAGACAACAGACAGCTAGTTACTAGCTGTCTGTTGTCTGTTTTTATTTTATACTAGCTGCTAGTATTATAATACACGTATATTTTTTGAATAATTATGTAATTATTTAAAAACGGACCAAGTGCGAGTCGGAATCGCGCATAACGGTTCCGTACTTTTGACGACCTCCGTGGTCGAATAGCTTACACACCGGTTTTCAAGGTGTGTGTATTGCATATTTTTTTTGGCTATTATTCGTTTTGTAGCCCAATTCTTGACGGAGCCTAACCATCACGTTACAATCCTTAGGAGCTGAGAATAAACGTAAGAAATAACACCAACTCAAAACGGAGTAACCGCGGGCCACAGCCAGTAAAAGATAATCTAGATTCTAGACCACTGCCACAGTCTAGTGCTGTGGCATCTAATGCCCAAACAAGCCTATATTAAGTGTCGACGTATAATTGACACTTTATCAAGCGGTCGTGCGCACGCAACGACGGAATGCCGCCATAACCGGCGCACGCGCAGTTTACGGTGCACTTCCATTGCGAGCGGAACGGACTCCATACGGAGTTTGTTTAACTCGCAACAGTGCATTTAGAAGAGCTGTCAACAAAGAGTTGAGTGGAAAGTGCTGAAAGAGTAAAATTTGTCAACAAGCAGAAGATAGCAAGATTACATACTTAATTATAAATCACGATTTGGGTATTTGACAAGATTTTTTTTATTTCATATTTAAAAAATATAATGAACACTATATCGAGTTTAGAAACAGTACACTAATTACTTCCATATTGAGGTAGTTTCAAGCATTTCAATAGTGCTAATTAGACAGATAAATAAATGTGACGTCAATATTCTATTCTCTATACTAATTTGAGCTAAAACTTCGATAGTAGTTAAATACCCAAATATATGTAGACAACAATGGTACTCGGGATGATATAAGGATTCTAACGATACCATTTTCATCTAAATCTGTTTAGGCATTTAGAAGTTATGGTGGAGTAAAGAAAATAAATACATACATACAAGAACACTAAAATCGCTACACTTCTTTTTATAACTTGACTGACTTATTTAAGGAAGGGTTATGTTTTTCGTATCTTGTATCCATATTTCTATTGCTTAGATGTTTCTAAGTTAGTAAATTTCTTTATTAAATCGTATCTTTTAATCGGCTGGATGAAATTACGACATTTCAAGTATCGTTGGATTCGTCTCAAAAACCCAAGTATCATTAGATAGGTGTTTTTTTTTTTCTTTCTGGCTTTTCACGGTTTGTGTTAGCCTATGTCAGTAGGGTTATTTTTTTAAGGTGGAAGCGTCAGGTTAGCCCGCGAAATTAAATTTTGTTTTACATTTTTTGCCATTTGCCGTACAGTTTCAAGCTTTTTGTTAACAAAATACAAACTCATTCAATCGAATTGTATGAACTTAGTGGGTTAGGTTGATGAGTTTAATAATTATAATTCTAAAAGTAAAAACGTATAACGGGCCCGAATCGTATTTAGTTAAAAAAAAGCCTGAAACTGTCGGGCAAATTGCAAAAAACGTAAGAAAATTTAAATTTCGCGGGCTACCCTGATGCTTTAACCTTAATGTAAAGATTTTATCAATAGAAAGATCTGTTTCACTAGAAAATTGAGCAGATATTTTATACAAATGTTTATTTTACGCATTCTAGTCTAGCGTTGTTGTACTAGGAAAACAGGAATGTGGGAGGCGGTGTAGTCGCGTGTCGCGATTCTGTAGCGACGATAAAATAAATGAATTTATTTGAGTTTGTTTTGTTTGATTTTACTGATCAGTTATTTCATCTTTTATTCAATTAAAAATTATACAGTATCTTTGTTATCACTGGTGGTGATTACTAGAATTAATTTAATTAAGTACAATAGATGACTACCAGAATAGGTCCCTGGACTCTAGAGGTTAGATAGATTCGCTCTATGTAAAATAAGCAACTAAATCTGGTAAGGTTGGAACTTAGGGAAAAAAACTTTGGAAAATGGCTGAAACAAAAGAATACCTTACTACTATTTTAAAATGGTGGTTACTTATTTATTTATGTATGAAAAAGAAATATTCCTAGATAATCCGAGTTTAAAAACTGAACTCTGACTAATCGAAGCGAATGAAAAGTACTAGGCGCGCACAGAACGAAGGTGGTACAAGTATACATCATACTTAGAACATTCCGAGCGGTGGGTGGTACAAGTCTTGACGCAAAATGCAGTGACGACAGTGTTAAATTATCGCTTAGTTTATTAGATTTAATTAGCATTTGATACAAATACGAACCGACTGTGATATTTTTAGATTTTATTGGGTTATTTATTCAACGCTCGCATAATCTATTACACCAAATATAACCAGGAGTTCATAGATCGATAACACTTAGAACATTACGAGCTACGCAAAAATGTCGCTTCGACAAGTCAAATCGCAGCGAATTTAAAGTACCAGGCGTGCAAAGAGTGAAGGTGTACAAATTGTGCATAGCAAAAGACTACGGCAAAGCCGAATAGGCAGCAGGGGGTAAACGTTTTGTTTTTTATTTAAATCATAAAAAGCCGCGTACCTTTGAAATAAATTTAATCAAAATTAGCAAATAATCTGCGGATTGGACAGATTGGACAATAAGTCCTATTTAGTTCTCGCCGTGAACATAATCCATTGCACTAAAAAGTACCAGGACTGCAGAGAACTGAAGTGTTTGTACTAAGAACATTAGACGCGGCCGGCCACAATCCGTCTGCGGCTCGGACGAAGCAATAAAGATTAACTCGCAGCCGGGAAAATAGATGGCGCTATTCTAAGTGTACATAGACAGGGGTTTTTACTTTTATTTTGGTTTGATTTTGTACAGATTTTTGTGCAACAATAGGTAGACGGTGATGTTCAGAATTTCAGATGTGTTAGTATGTAAGTCCCGAACGAAGGAATTTTTCTTCATGCTGAGAAGCATAGATAGGTGTCACCACGCAAACAACGACTGCGCGACGTGCGAGTTCGATCTCCACAAATGTCTGATCCAAGTTAGGGTTTTATTTGTCCATCTAATATTAATGTTTGTAAAACCTTTACTCTCCTCCCTTACTCTCCAATTTGATTTTAATTCTAATACAATACCAATGCAAAATTGTAATAGTTTAGCAGGCAGGAGATACAGTTTTCTTAAAAAACAATGCTGTCAATGGAAGGAACTGACTGGAATCTAAACATTGAGAGTATTTTTATGTACTGTGTGTTGTTTGTGTGCCTGCTAAAAGAATAACAATTTTTCATTGGATAAACTTCACTACATAACTTTAGTTCTTAAAAAAAAAAACAGTTTTACTCAAAAATGTAGAACTAAAAATTGTCAAAAAAAAACTAAAACTTTTAAACTATCACGCTGCATGTTTATAATACTATTTTAATAAACGGGAATTAGCGCGAAACATTTATAAATACCTTTCGACCAGGTTACACCGGCCGTGGGCGCAAGCAGACTGACCACGGCCGGTGTAACCTGGTCGAAACGTCAAGCGAAAAGGTATTTATAAATGTTTCGCGCTAATTCCCGTTTATTAAAATAGTATTTAAAAAACTAAAAGTTCCAAAATCAAAAAATCTAAAAAAAAATACATATAAATATTTTATGCTTTATAATTTATTTTTCAAAATAATAATAAGATAAAATTCTCTTGCAGAATTAAATAACATTATATTTTAAGTAAAGTTTATACACATCTCCCCTCCGATCCCTTAGTACAGTCGATGCCAGTCGCGGTTCATTTAACGCATTCGCTGCGCTGCGCTAGTGGCCGCTTTAATGTTATGACTTATTTGTACGTACTGGCGAGGACAGCCGACGTTAAGATGGGTGCGGGAAGATTTAGACAAATATTTTTCGATATTTGTGTAACATAAAATTTTATTTTAGTCAAAAATATTAAATGTCAATCAGAACCAGTTCAAAAAAGGTTTTTTTATGTGCCATTATCGTGTATACTTTAGAAAAAAATATAAAAATTACAGTTTTTGATTTTTGTGTTTCGTAATCAATCTTAAATTATATCTTTTGGGCTTCATTTGATAACAGTTTCATGTGTTTTGTACAAGCAATCTTCTTTGCATAATATAAAAAAAAGTCGCTCCCGTTTTTTGTACGCTTAGATCTCCTCCTAGAAAACTTTTGTTTGCCAAAGATCGATCATATAAAAATAAAAATGCACAGACGAAAATGTACAACAAAACACATACGAAATATTAACTTACTATTATTATAACTTTTAGTCGCACATTTGTACGCGCCAGTACCTCTCAAGTGCACCCACAAATCCCCAGAGACTTGGTCATGTCAACGCGACAGTACCCGCTAATTTATACTCCCTGTATAATTCTAACATTTTGTTCCTATTGACATATCGACGGCTCAATGGCGATTGACATTGCTCTATTGTGGTTTTAAAAGTTCATTTTGCGATGAGATTGTCATTGTACATTTTGTGATACAGATGTTTGAATGTTTATTGGTTGGTGGAATCGTGAATAAATTCTATTTGTTTAAATAAGGGTTCAGATGTATAATCTAACCAACTTAAAAACTTCGAGACATTGGAGTTGGTCAAATAATACTTATAAAATGGAGTAAATGCCAAATTTTTAGACGACTAATAAATATAGATAGGTAAATAAAAATTCTTTCTTTCGGTAAATAACCAAAAACCTACGATGATACATTAATTTGAAATGTCGGATGAAGCCATGCTTTTGTACTTTTTGTCCGAAAACGTCGATTCGAGAGAGATATTCGAGACGTTATTAGCCTCCTCTCCTGATCTTTGATTAGCTTACCCCCGCCAAGTCGTTTTGTCATACATAGTCATCTACCCTATTTAAGATGAAAACAATTTGTGATGACTTTATTTTGATTAAAAAATCTGATCTGATCTGATACTTCACAAATTGCAACTACAAAACCTACAAAAAAGAAAAAATAATATGTACCGAAAATAAAATTAAAACATAAATAAATATACAGTTGCAATCAAAAGTGCTATCAGTTTACACTTCAAAGCGCAATCCCAAGCGACGCTCAATTATGTCGATAGCTCACAAATTGATATTTATTGCACTTTGTGCGTCACTGTACTGTAGGGTCTGACTAATGTCATTATAGTTTGCATTAGACGTAGATTTACGAAGTTTTATTTAATTTGTTAGATCACGAATATTATAATTTACTTATTTTAATGTTATGATCTGTGTGATGAGTTTATTATTCTTAATTTTGACACTCATTATGACACTCACTATGATTTGGCACATACCTACCACAAATATTGGTATATTTGAAGAATTTATAAATATAGTATAGCGCGCAACTAGGGTATTTTGACTTGAAATAAAAATATACAAACCAACGCCTTATCCTAGATTTTAGTATTAAAAAATTCTAATACACCATTGAAAGACCTCTGTGGTCGAGTTGCGTATACACCGGTTTTCAAGGTCGCCAGTTCTGAGGTCCCGGGTTCGAGTCCCGGCCGGGTCAATGTAGAAAACCCACTTGTCTCGGGGGTGGGTGTTTGTCGTACCTTCGTTGTCTCTGATTCCATAACACAAGTGCTTTAGCTACTTACTTTGGGTTCAAAGCAATGTATGTGATGTTATCCACATTATATTTCATTTCATTTCATATTTTATTATAGTAACACGTTTAATCAATTGAAAACCCTTGAATAAATAATAAGGAAACTCAGAAAACAATATTATATAACTAGGTGTAACCCTAGAATACTGAAACAATTAAAATTTAAGTCGTTCTTAAATGTCTATCTATAGCTACTTTACACCCTAAAATGACAGAGACAGCTTGAGACTTAACGGTGACTTAAAACTGAGTGACGTTTGAGTATTCGGCCATAAGAGTTATAATAGAAGTCAACTCTGACAGACCTTCAGCCCCTCTTTGTAATCTGAAAAACAAATACTTAGACTTTCTGAACGAGTTCCTAAATCCGTTTGTAAATACTGAGGAGGCTAAGTTGAGTAATATTTTTAGGTACCTACAATGTTAGGTAGAGAAATCATTGTTTAAACAAGTTTTATTAGTTAAAAACATAAAAAATCTGACTACCTTGTTAAGAAAAACCTATAATATCTTATCTTAGGACGGCTTAGGCTTTCACGGCTAAACCGCTTAACCGATTTTTATAAAACTTAGTATGGGATAAGCTTAGATCCAATTTAATGCCGACACGTAGACGAGCAGAGCCATGGTTAAAAGCTAGTTACATATATTTTTGATACAATTAGGTTTCGCACAAAAGTTATTTATAATGTTAATACCTACATATATTAATGATTCTGATTATACCTTCAATTATTATAAGTAGAGCTTAATTTTTATAACAGTAACACCTGATACTTTCGTCAAGATATGAAAGTAATTGATCCCAATCAAAGTATGGAAATAAATATCTTTATAACCACATTAACAACCTGTATTAAAATCCATGACGATTATATTGAACTATTTTAATTTTTTGACGCAATTTTTTAGAGTTTTTTTTTTTAGTTAAGTTTAGTTTTGTTTAAAGTGTATATATAGTTAAGTTTGTAAATATTAAGATATAAATAATGTAAAAATGTCAAAAACAATAAATAAATACTATTTTAATTACGTGGTTATATGTTGATAACACTTTTAATTAAACTTTTATTATTTCTAGATACTAATTTGAGGACTGATTTACGTAGGCCCTGATTCTGTAAAACTCGAACTAAACTTACTTATCTTAGGCTTTAATGGGCATGTTTCCTATTTTTTTTCATGTCCGCCTGGTAGATTAGTGAATTTTATTGGACACGTATTTTTCCTTTTTTTCCTGCAAAAGAAAATGAGCAAAATACAGTGAATGGAAATTTCGCGTGACGTCACTACGTGCGACAATTTATACGAAGGCGTGGCGTCATAAGCCCCCACTACTGAACTTTAAATCGCTGTATCTTTATAATTTTGTATTGTTTTGAGAAAAGAAAAAATACGTGTCTAATATTTTTTTATTATCTAACTGACGGACTAAATAGATTTTAAATTTCATACTCAGTCAACATCCATTCTGTTCGCCGGGGGCATTATGGTGTTAAGACTTCGGTTGGACCGCCGCGCGCCGCCACTAAGGCGAAGAATGGCATCATCGGTGTTTTGCCTTAAGTATCACCTGTAAAAAAAAAAGACCTTAATTCTGTACAACTCAAACTAAACTTACATACAAACTTTTATAGAAATCCGAAAGTGATTTTCATTAGCGATATTATCAAAACGGCATGTTGTTTTATTAAATTTAAGTGATTTTCTTATTTTGTAATTATATCTATTAAATTAATTAACTTATAATTACATATTAAAAAGTGTTCTTGTAAACACTGATGTTGATTTGTTTATTGTTATTTGTTTGTACGCCAATAGGCAGAGAATGTTAAAACAAAATATTATATTCACACCTTGCTACCTACACATGTTTTCACTAATAATGTTTATCTTTATATTTATCTTTTCCACTTGTATACAATTGTAATGACTTAAATTTGGTTTTGTTTGAGTCAGCGCAACAGAATCAGCGCCATTAGTAAGTTACTGACTTCTAATTTAAAGCGAGTCAGTGCTGACCCAATATTGCCTCCGTATAAATTGTCACGACAGTGTTGACTTAAATATTCCCGGTTGATTATTTTTGACATTGACTTTGTTGACCCCAGCGTTAGTTTATTAAGTGTTTCCGACTTCACAGTTGGCGTTTGTGTATATTTTACCGCTACAAGCAATTCATAGATTAACCTATCGTCCTCTTTGTTTCAGGGTCGGCATAAAACTCCGTCAGCTGACAGATGGCCGCCATCTTGTCCAAGTGATATACTCCCAAAATGGCGACATACAAGACTGCGAATACATAACACAAGGGAAATCCGCCAGAAACTTCTTAAAAACATTAAGAAAAGAATTAAAACTAGCTTTAGACGAAGAAATATACAGAATAGTTAATAAACAACCAAAAAATACGGAAGACGAAAAATTTTACCGCCATTTTGGGAACGTCAGTTTTCGAATATTGAATAATGGGGAGCGATTACCACCAGATATCTCAAGTTGGCTGGATTATAATAATTTAAAAATGGAATGCTTAAAAAGGCACAAGGAAATGCAGTATATGATGGAGAATAAAAATAAGGCTGGGGAAACAACTCTGGCTAGGTACTTAGTTGGTATTTTTAACAAAAATAAATAAAATAAAAATAATTTTCGTTCGTTCGAAATTCGTTGCAAATATTTTTGAACAATGAACGAGAAGTTCGGAAATTCGTTTTATTTTATTATGCCAAGTTACTTGGGGAATAGTAACTTGTATTTCAATGGGATATTTATCTTAAATATCTTGAATTATGCTCTTTTCATTTAGAACAATTTTATTTTTTTTATTTTTGTTCTACAAAATATAATTTAGTTAAATTTGACAGAAGTTTATCAAAATAAAAATGATTCAAGATATTTTGGAACGCATCGCTACAAACCTCACGACGCTCATCTCCTTTCAATTCCATTCTGATAGAACGTTCGATATTTAAACACCAGTACATGGAATGACCTCTTCATTTTTTTTCACCGGTATATAAACTTTTGCATTTATGCACGCAGAAAAAAACATATTTTTCATAGACAAAACCACATTGTATCTACTTTTTTAAGCGCAATTTTGCTCTGAAAACGGGGGGAAAACTTATCCGCTTCATAGGCCATTGATTTGACATTAACACTGTAAGCATTTTTTCATCGTATATATATTCGACATCTCATATCTCCTCTATAATGTATTATATATACATATGGCATGGAATAGGTGCCCTTAAAATTTTTCTTGTAATTGCTAAAACTACGTTTACATTGCGATACATTTCTTTGTCCGAATAGTATCTATGTTTCGAAATAAATGCCCCACATTCTGACATTCAATTTCACTATCGTAATGTAAACGCAGTAAACAAAACTTATGCAAGTATTGTCCAAAGTTCGAGCGGCAATTATTTGTAATTATTATGAAACTACTTAACAGAAATAAATACAGAAAATCAATAATATCTAAACCGCATTATACATCATGTTTAATAGCACTGCGCGCATACTATGTGAGCTTTTAAAGCACGACTCATTCCGTCGTGTAAGCGAGACGCTGCTACGAGCAGTGTAGTGCGCCGTCTCGCTTGCACAACGGCAATAGCCCTGCTTTAAAAAATCATGGTACTGGTACCAACTGCTCCATCATTCATTTATCCAATCATTCATACACTCATTCATTATCATTATTGTCACGATAATTTATTCTGCGCAGCACACAAATTACCAACTCAAATTAACAAAGTCACTATTTTATTCATAGGCAAGCTCACCCGACGTTGTCCAGTCCTGAAAATTTTCGACATTTCCAGCGGTTTTTTTGCAAATATTCGATCTTATAAACCTGGTTCTGATAATTAGCAATACAAAAACTAAAACTTCTTACGTTTGCCTGCAAGTAATAGTAACGTAAATGTTACCCCCGTCCCTAGATCAATCTGGCCCGAACTGGCCAAACTAGCAATAAAAATATATCCTTAAATAATAAAAACTTAGATCCAGCCCTCACTTGATGTTTTGCCTTATAAGATTGTTAGCAACGCATTAAGTCGAGGTCCGAACTCCACAGGGGATGCCCTTGGTGAACGTTGCTGACGTAGTTAGTTTTTATATTGCTCTGGCTGGAGGGCCTTAAGGTTCTCGCCAAACGTCCGGTGAAGCAGTCAAAACCTGCGCTCAGCCTAGCTGCGTGAATCTCTTCCAAAAGAAAAGCCATTCTTAAGTAATGCTCCGTCATACAAGTGGCAATTGATTATGTATGTACATCTCTGAGTTAATTTAATTCGAAAGAGTTTCTAGATGTGTCAAACATTACATTATCAGCGGTTAAAATTATTCATTCAGACAGACGCAAGAATGAAGAAAATAATGACATAATTTAGATATCATTGGATGAATTGAAAGCCTGATGGCGCTAAAGTTCATTTAACAACTTATACGATAACATAGATCATTACAGTTAGGAATAGACCTTAATTCGATTTTTTTTAATTCATTTAAGATACCACTAAGGAGACTATTCATTGGGCCCAAAATCAAAAGTGCCTAGTATAGCACCTACCTAGTGGCTGTACTAGACTTAACCACGTGTGTACGCAAATAAAGAATAATAAAGAACCGGCAATAGCCTAATGGTTGGGGTGACGGCCTAGCGTACTACAGGTCGCGGGTTCGATCCCCACCCATTGCACTATTGACGTGAACCCACTCCAGATACAAGCATATTTAGCTTAGTTGGAGGGGTTAACAAGATTGCTAGTAATGTGCACCCACATTACTAGTAAGCTTTTTTAAAAAAAAAATACATTTACGTACCTATCTTAAGGTTAAATCAACGAGAAATCAGATTTTTTAACTTATATAGCCGCTACAATAATGGTTCCATATTTTAGTGCCATAGTACCAAATGCTTAAAATGATGTCCCAAACAGATTAAATTCTTTTTTTATATACTGGCCAGCACTTTCTATTTTGGGCCCAACTAAGTATGAAACCGCTGGCCTTCATCACCAATTTCATGACATTGCTAGTATTTTTAAATAATAACTAATATTAACCTACCTAAATTTTTTAATAAGAACATTATTGAAGGTTATCTTTAAGGGATCACTTACATAAAATGGATATATGAATGGAATTGATTTAAGATCAATATAACATAGACGTAGCTATTAGGTCAGATTATATTTAGGCCAATTTTGTAAGAATCATCATTCTAACACATTCAATCTAAGAGTATACATAAGCAAGCATAGAGCGCGCATTGTTAGTAGCCCGTTGTGCCGATCATAAGCAAAATTTTGCTGTAAGATTTAGGTGATTTTCCGTGTGACGACTGACGTTTATACAAAAATATCAACGGTTCCGATATTATTAGGGTATTAATAAAACGGCGCGCTCTGTTTTGTTACTAATTTTACGACGATGGTTCATGCTGGTGCTTACAGTTCATACTCTGTTAGGCGCACTCTATAGTTTACTTATTTATACTCCAAGCTTTCCACCATCATTCATCCTTTTCACATCACCAACAACTAACTGAAGTCATAAAAACGGTATAAAAAAATCTAACATGAAAAACAAAACAGGTCTCGAAGATCATTCAGGGAGAATTTCATAGTTCCCGGGACCAAATGGTGTGGCGCCGGGCACGTCGCTGCAAAATATGGCGAACTGGGTCTCGACGCAGACGAAGACAGGTGCTGCCGTTCCCACGATCATTGCCGAATCAACATCGGGATGTTTAAAAGAAGATTCGGATATTTCAACTATAGGCCGTATACTATTTCCCATTGCCGATGTGATAGGAGGTTAGTTTTTTTTTTTATTTTTTTTTTTCAAGGAGGTTTTGTTTGGTTGGACCTTTTTTGTGTTTTGGGGTTGAAATGGTTATTGGGTTTGTAAATATTTTTTTAATTGTGGTGTACATAATGCTCTTTGTTATTTGAACTTCGAATTGAATTGGGTCTGTACTCTGTACATATTACTTTTCAGTTACATCTGAAGTGACATTTTAAAATGACAGTTATTTTCCCGCCTGTTTTTTTTTTTGACAATGATAAACAGACTTATAGGTAGATAGAAAATAACATGCTCTAACACAAATTAAAATTACTGACATCATCTTTTAACTACATTCGTACTTTTCACACACGCAACTACGAAACAGAAGCCATTTGTACCTATAGAATCTGAACCAGAAGACAATATAAGCACATATATGTAGGCTCAACTATATTTTGATTCGCGTCGTACAAACCGGGTCAACTTAGGACAGACTCGTTTCTTGTATTATCCTGAAATCCAGTTTGACCGGTAACTTATTCATAATAATATCAAAATTTGAACTCTACAGTATTGACATTGACACATTTCGTTTGACAGCAACAACTTTAAATTTATGATCAAATTTTGACAGATGTTCTTTTTTTGTTTTTAATTTTCCTTACTGGGCAGGCTAAAGTCGTTCGACCATACCGTCTAGTGGCAGCCGTTCTAATCCCAAATCATTCACGACCGAACTACTTTAAAATTCATTCGTTCTTCAAAACCAGGACCAACTTAGTCATTTTTATGGCAAAACTCTAACGGATTTAAGTAAGATCGTTAAACCTAGCTAACAAGAGATTGGGAACGGTTAGCGGATAGCTAGGCTTATTTTATTAACTGCATTGCGGTTAACTTAACCTTTTAAATTCTAGAACGTATTTATTCAAAGACATTCAAAGATTTTCTTTTATTACTCAAAGATTTATTGAGGCTGAATGTTTGTAACAGAATGCATGTCCAACTTAATTTCTAAAGTATATTCAAAGGTTGTCCCTATTAAAAATGTATTTTGACATAAGCATCAAACAAACGTCAAATTCCAATCTGTAGTAGAGTTAAAGATAGGATAAGTTATTAATTTCGGGCGTTAGACTAATAATATATATTTTGGAAGTGAAAAGCTATTTAGGCGCGTTGGGCATTTTTTGAGTTTGGAAAAAATTGGTTGTTTGTAAAATAGGTTTACAATCGAGATGTTTACGTGATAACGTCTTATTGGTGATATAAGTTTTTGGGAAGTAAGGAATTAATGAAGATAACAATTTTTTCAAATTTTCATAGTTTGTTTCACTGTTAAACATTCAACGAAAACTTAACCGCACGAGAAAATCTCCATTCGTTTGTATGCCGCTAGAGTGAGAGAGACGGAAGATCGGTCCACTCACTCGAACGCTATGCCAGCCTCCGCTCGTGAGGATTCCGCGTGACAAGTTTCACGGAATGACTGGCAGCGCTCGAGATGAGACGGGAGATCGGTCCGTCTCTCTCTCGTTATACCTGCGATCGCGCTCGTGAGGTTTTGGTGTGACACAAGTTTCTGAACATGTCACCCGACTAAAACGATTTTAAAGACGTTATCACGTCAAAAATAATTGAATTCGCGACACTGTTACCGTTACTGACACCTCTGTATAAATAAGTATAGTTATATACCTTTGTATATTGTAATTGTTCAAGTTTTGACTGCTGACGGCACTCCCGGAGGGCTATTGTTTTTTTTTAATGACTTCACGGTTGGATTATTATTTTGCAGGTTAGGGTTTTTGTTGTTCTGAATTTAAATCGTATTTTGACAGATTTTCATTCTTTCTTCTCACTATCCGTAGTAGATAAGTAAGTAGTATATTGAGAAATTAGTGTGAAAACTGTCAGTTTCTAGTGAACTCTGAAGAATTGCATAGGATTTCATTGTACAGCCATTGGTAAATAATACTGTTTTGTTTTGGATTGTGGTTACGGGGCTTTTTGTAAATAACAAAGTTTTAGTAAATAACTTGTTTAGTAATAAAATAACTCGTAAAATAACGTAAATAATATATAAGTACTTCATGAACAGACGTCCCTTAAAAGCATAAAAATAAAATATGTAAGTATTACAAGTACATACCTATTCGAAAAGATGCCACTAAAAAAAAGAAAATAATGTGACATTACATTATCAATCAGTAAAATCCCTATTCCATTTTCAAAATTAATTTATACATTGTCATTCGTATACATTGCTTCGTTTTTACCACAAATATTTTAAAACCGGCAGTGATCTACGCAATGAATTTCCAAAAATTCGACCTGCTTTTTATTTCATTTTTTATTGTAGGAAATGATGTCCAAGGATCTTAATAATGGTCCTATATCATAAACTTTACGTCCCATTTCAGTAGAATGTTGAGATTCTACCCATTACCATCTTAATTAAGATTAGATGAGAAATAATCTGATTACTATGTTATTTATTTTTATTTTATGTTTTCATTAGGATCTGTTATCAAAACCTCTTTTGACGTTTACACGTCCCGCTGGGTTCAAAATGGCCGCTATCTCATCAATGTCAAAAAATATCTAGGATCAAGTTTTCAAAAAACATGGCGTCTTACATCTGTGAAATTTATTTCGTAACAAATTTTAGTGTATTCTAGCAATTAATTTTACATCCTAGAGGTAATAAAACAATAAAAGATGCGGTGATACATCATTCATGCGCTCGCAACGATCCATCGATCTTTATGGCTGTTTGGAATCCATAAAGGATTTACAACTTATCCCCTTGATATTTACGGTTAGTTTTTAATACTATAAACACGTTGGTGGTCTGTCATTTCTGGTGAAGTTTTAATTTAAAAAGGAAGAGGTCATTACTGGCTGACAACTAACTTGTCAGAGCGGAAAAAATTAAGGGTTGGACGTCGTGTCGTCTCGTGTAACGTATGAAATTGAGTGGTTTATCGATATTCGAATTGTTATAAATTAAAAAGTCCTATCTTATTATTCTAATTACATTGCATTATTTAAAAAAAAAGTATACATTCTCCGTCTCCTCTCATTCATAATAAAATTCAAGTCACATTCTTTAAAACTTCTAAAGAAAATCGAATATTGAAAACCAATCGATTACATCAAATCGATGACCATCGTAGATCAAAACGCGACACTATGGAGTTACTCCGCGTGCCCGGCACAAAATGGTGCGGCAAGGGTTTCTCCGCCACAAGGTACTCCCAGCTCGGAGGACACACGAGGACTGACCGCTGCTGCCGCGTACATGACCTCCGCTGCCCTTTCTGGATCGGAGGCATGGAGAAGAAGTATGGCATCTTCAACTGGCGAGTCAACACACTCATGCACTGCCGATGTGACGAAAGGTAGGCTGTATCGTCGATGTCGTTGCCTTGAATGTTCTGCTGCTATTTTTTTTTGCATCTGTCAAAGTGGTTTTTTTTTATGTATTTTTATTCCAAATAATTTTATGTTTTTTATTTAATCTAATTTTATTTACGCAATAATTATTTTTGCATGATGCTACAGTGGTGATGGTTGTTTTATTTTTCTATAGATACCTTATAATTATAGGTATTTGATGGTAACCTACCTAAATTATAACATAGTACGTAATCATAATCAAGACATAAAAATTCATAATTAATGACACAAAAATATTACTTGATAAATATAAACCTAAGGTTTAAAGATTGTATACTTAATAAAAGATAATAATAAATAGTTTAACGTTGCATTTAATTAATAATCTTAATGTTCAACCATTTTGACGTCAAGTAAAGCAACAATCTAATTTTGAAGCAAAAATATTCGACAATCTATATATATAAAATTTTTGTGTCAATGTGTTTGGTATCTTGCTTGTTTTATACCGATTTTTGACCAATTTTTATGAAATTTTTCGTGTATATTCGGTAGGTTTGAGAATAGGAAAAAAAAATATTTTATTTCCTTAAGTGATAAGGGTGGCCCACCCTAAAAATTCGTTTTTTTCCTGGACTTTTTTTTTAATCATTTAGCTTTAAAAAGTATCAATATATAACCCTTAATTGTTACACTTTCATTACTAACCCCAATTTTTTTTTCTATGGCACAACAACATTTGCCGGTTCGGCTAGTAATTACTATACCTAAGTACCTACCTACTTAACTACCTACAATGTGGTAGATTGCATAAGCTCTAATCAATCAAAACTAGAGCATTTAATTTAAAACCTGACATATTTCCAATGGTAAACTTTAAATTGTTTCTTGAAAGCGTGTCATGTCTCGTGTGTCATGCTGACCGCATTTGCGATATTAATGTTAGGATGTTTTGTAGCTAATCGCTGTGTTACAGATTTAAACGCTAGAGATATAATGGGTTAAGTAGTTAAAATTAACATTAGGTATTTTGTAAACTGAGAAATTGGTTTGCTGTTAATGAAACGCGAAATAGATGATGATTAAATGGATATCCTGAAAACATAATCCATTTCTAGTATCTCCTAAAATTTTTGGTAGCTATTTACGTGTAGGTACTTAAGTATTTAAATATTAACAACAAAATGCATGAGATTTTAAATAATTTGATAAATATGATTTATCAATTGCGCAAAAATTGCGTCTAAATATTCATCCGCATCGCTGTCGACTGGAAGTTTACCCAAAAGGCTGGCAATTTGTTGTTGTTTGGCAATGCTTATTCTCTGTCTTAGGTAAAAGCCAGCCCTTAGATCACGCAAGAAGTCAACGAGACGTTTTTCCATATCAAATTATTAAAACTTAAATTCTTATAAAACGTCATTTAGGTACACACGTTTATCTTAATTAGGTATGTGTACATACCCAATGTATTGAATAAATTTCTTGAACATAGTACAGCAATTATATTATTAAATAACCTATAACCTAAAATTATGACGATATTACAAGGAAACATTAAAATTAATTTACAATCATAATGACTAACCACCGTAGTAGATATATTTTTTTTAATGTCCCCAAACAGCCAAAGGGCTATTAATAGAGCCATTTCCTTGGCCCAAGTCTGAACCATAGAGAATTGATGCGTTATAATGAAATAAATAAAAAATAGACGAACATACTCCTGCTGTCTACAGCCAGATAGGCGGGAATAAGAACACGGAAATATGTAGAGACTCTTTATTTTTGAAGTATTTTTTTTATATAAATTATTTTTAATTGAAAACAGTATAAGTTCCTTTTGTCATGATTATTTATTATAAGAATTATAATGTGAGAATGTTTTTTTATTAAAAAACGTAGATAAACACTTGTGAAAGAGCATTACGTACCTATGTCTACACTGCAAAATTTACCCACAAACCTAACCGTTGATTATAATTCTCAGCCATTTGGATGATGTCTAATGATTTCCAAAACAACGAACACATTGAGTCTATATTATATAAAAGCGCCAACCAAAGACTAAATTGTATATTGGGCGCCAACTGGCTGTACATTCAGCTCTACCTATGAGAACAAAAACAAAACTTTCTATTTTTTTTAATTACCCAGTCTACTCCATGTAACTCTATTCCACCAAAGAGGTCCGATAATATCTCGCACCTCCTAATTGGTGGCCATAAATATCTGTGCTCAAAGATATCTGTCCGTCTGTCCGTTTGTATCTGAAGCGATAAAAACGTTTATTACTTTATTATTTCGAATATCATACAATTATATTTTGAATTCATTTTACAAATAAGATTCAAAGTAGATTTGTTTCCAGTGGTACAAGTTGAAGCCAAATTTTTTCTTTAACAGGCAATTAAGGGCAAATGATGATATAATCTATATACCTATATATAAAACAAAGTCGGGTTAGTTACACCATTCATAACTCAAGAACTGGTGGACCGAATTATTAAATCTTTTATTTGTTGAATTTGTCTCCGTACCGAATAGCAATATAGCAAAAAACATTGGAAAAATTAACAAAAACATTTTGATTTCTGATGGGAACGGGACCTACTTACCCAAACCACAGAACACAGCTAGTATTAAAATAAATTATTAGGTTCAGTTAGGTATCAAAATTAGGAATATTATATTAAAAAAAATAACTATAACTATCTATATATAGTTTAGGTATAAGTTAATATCGAAAACCCTTGTCATAAAGTTCTAGAGCAGGGTATTAAAAAATACTTAAGGATAGGTCTAAATTATGTAACAAAAAATCTTACTGAACATTTAAAATTGAACTTCATATATTAAAACGCACGATAATAGTCCAAAAAGGACGATCAAAATTATTTATTAAGTATTTTAACTAGGTGTTTATGGTCGCCTATTGACAAAAACTTTTTTTTATGTTCGGACAGAGGCAAAGGAAATCGTACTATACAGCTTTTTATCGAAACGATCGGATCTTAGATCGGGTGGGTCGATAACGTTCGTCTGAGTTACATGGAGTATCGATTTAAAATTACTCCGTTACAATTCTTCGATAGAAATGTTAATTTTGTTTGCGTACTGTACAAACGTAGTGATGTCACATAATTAATTGACCTGTGTTCTTATGTTTAGCTAATAAAACAGGAAATGAACTAAAATTATAAATCAGCTATTTGTGAAAAAAACCCAATGCTTTATTATAATTATGATCGGAGACATATTGTATCGAGAAACAGATTAATTATGCCCGAACTCTTAAAATGACTTCTAATATGTAGGCAATTAAACTGGCTAGTTATCTTAATAAATAACGATAAACTGAATACAATGCTAACATTATTTGTAACTCACGAGACACCTGCTTTACAGAAATCATTGTTAAAGTTTAATGAGAAATACTAAATTAACGTGTCGCCGACAACAAAGACGTTTCATTAGCTCCGCATCGATTTTTTTCCACATTTTTGCGCGCAAACCGTTTATGTCAACTTGACGCGCGATGGCGCCATTTTCTCGGTGCGAAATTCGAAAATCGCGCGCGGCTCAATGGGCGGGTAATGGCGCGGAAAGCACAGACTAAACAGGTGTCCGCTTCCTCTGTCCCGAGTAAGACCGAGTTTATTTTGAGTCTGTGCTAAAATTGAAAATGTTGCGAACTGTGGCTATTTACTGTATAAAGACGGCCATTGTTAATTTATTTGTTTCTGGTAGGATAAGAATAGAATTGTGTTCCTCTTTTTACATTGTATTGAGTTTCGTACTAAGTTTAGAGTGCCATTAGTGTTTAACAAATTAGGACAAATGAAAATGTGGACTTAAACATTTGTTCAAGTTAAACTATCTTGCTATCGGAATTGTAATATAATAACATGGGTAAATTATTCAGCACGTAGGTAAATAGCAAATAGAAGAGTATATCTTCCCAAATAATAATCAAATCATAACTCAAAAATAACCTAAAAGAACCCTCACTTTTTCCCGCCAAAACCGCTGTCAAAAAACTGTCAATGCCGCCATCTTAGCGTTTAAGGCCGCGTTCCGTTATCGCCACGCTCCGTAGGATTTATAATGTGTGAATAACGCCTGCAGAGGTTAAATATGCTGGCTGACAATACATAAATTATGAGAGTAGGGCGGCCTCTGGCGGTGAGGTAAGATAACTATATTCTTGTTTATCGGCGTGGAAAGGTTTCTTAGTTTGGGCACAACAACAAAGGGTGGACGTCTATTTGTAACGCCATTTATTTTGATGTATTTATAAAGATATTTAGTTGGATGGTGACCATTTTACCTACGAGGTAGCATTATCAATGCGTATTCAATAGATATTACAAGTTAAAACTAAATTGACTTATTTAAAAGCACTGCAATAAATAGCTAACAGTAGATAATGTTTCATAGTCGTAGGTATAAAATAGTTGTAAGTACATACAATGTACACTACACACCACTGTCTTCATACTTCCATATGACTGACCTATGCCTTTTTTTCTCCAATTTAATTTTAATTCTAATACAATGTCAATGCAAAATTGTTATTCATGGAGCAGGCACACAAGGAACTGACTGGAATCTAACTAATATACTTAGTTAGATTAGTTTTAGCAGGCACACAAACAACATACTAAAAAAAATACTTACTACCAATGTTTAGATTCCAGTCAGTTCCTTCCTGTACAGCATTTTATTTTTGAAAACTGAATCTCCTACCTTTAAAGTATTATCAATTTTGCATTGGCATTGTATTAGAATTAAAATTCAATTGGAGAGTAAGTTCACTGTATGGTACATCTGTGATTTGCACTTAAATAAAGAATCAGCGTAAAACGATGTCAAATCCTAATTTATCTGAAAGTATATTAGGCAAGAGACACTTATACAACTGAAAAATAGCTAAAATAGGGAACCTTTATGTTATAAGCTGTTTCCCGCGGCTCCGCCTACTTTGATGTCGGTTATCGCGGCAAAAAGTAGCCTACACACACAGATAGTCTAGATAGATAGTCTAGAGCCTAAGTAAGGGCTTACTTAGGCTCTCTGTGTACCAAATTTCATTTAAATCGGTTCAGTAGTTTTGGCGTAAACGCGCGACAGACAGACAGAGTTACTTTCGCATTTATAATATTAGTAAGGATGAAGTTAACTCTTACACTCACTCTTACAGTTGACTTACTTAAATCGATAATAAGGAATCGCATAAACAACTAATCATTAACGTCTCTGAGTGCTGCAGTTAGACAGTTGATATTTTAAAACCTCCCACCCTTTTTCTAATGCATATTTCTAAATACAAACATGCTAGGTAAAGCAAGCAATGATTTTTGCCAACGTCAAAATTAGCGCATTGTATGTTTTGGGATACTTACTCAAAGTAACAAGACATTTATGTTAATAGCGACAATATGGCCACCAACTGGTGTTAGAACAAAGAGATATTATCCTGAACGAATTGTTTAGTAAGTATTTACAAACAATAATATATGGTAGAGTACCTAATAGAAGAATACCTTGTTGTCTTACGCAAGTAGGTTCATAAGAAAATTTAATAATACTTGGTAAATGATTTGAAAAGTAGTGTTTTTGAGCTAAACAGCGCAGGGTCGGTGTACACGCCGTAGTCATAGTCCCGTTCAGCAAAATTTTACTTAAAAGTCATTTCGTCACAATTGTTGAAATCGGTTTAAATTTGACAATAATATATCCTATAATACTCACAAATATATATATCTGTCGAATTGAAAAAGTCTTTGTAAGAATTTAACGCAAATGCAACATTATTTACGCCAACAGACTGATGCTGGCGTTAAGAGTTTCGTGCAATGAATACTAACAGTTAACTAAAAACCAAGATAATAGACAATGATCTATAAGTACGCCATTAAATGTCAAAACATTACGCGCCAAAAGAGACTGTATGATTTAGGCGGGAAATGTGTCGTTCCAAAGCACGGAGCAAAAATGAGTGAAAAAAAAAGCAAGTAAGACATTTTGGAAATACTAATAAGACCTAAAACTTTCTATAACTATGTATTTACATTAAACGCACTTAGATGACTAAGATATATCTAAAAATAGATAGTATTATGAGCTGATTGCCAACATAATAAATAATACTTTTTAAAAAGCTAATGTAACGCAGTATTTGCAAGTATTTTAGACCAAGATACAATAGGTACTTGTTTCAAGTTAGGTATGCTTTTTAATGACAGTTTGCTAGACTCAGCCCTATTTTTCTAAATGTTTTAAAACAAAAATACAACTTTGGTACAGCAAATAGATCAATAAAAAAAAAGTCTTTAAGTAAGACTTGACTTAAAATCGGCGAACAACTTAGTTTCCTAGCACTATATAGGTATGCGGGCTCGATGGTAAATCTTAAATTTACTTCATCCCCTATCATATAAACATTTCTACTAAACACGCTAACAATAAAATAAGACCAATTAATTAAATACAAATAATCGCTCCGCATGCGTTAATGCGTAATAAATAATTAAAATAATAAGACCAACTAAGCTTTAGTACTAACATATTTGTATTTGAAATTAAAATAAACCTTTAGGCCATAAAAAAAGAGCCAAAATTTTAATATGATTGTGAAATCTAAACATTAATTATTCTTTCTTACAAATACATAATTTTTAATAAGTATATATTGTTTTAAACGACTCTCGCACTAAGGTCTTAATTCTTGTGTAGCGGGGGTTTTACAAACATTCATTTTACATGACACAAAGAACAACCAGACTTGGATCAAGCATATCTGGATCACACAAATGCTTGTCCCGTGCAGAGATCGAACCCACAGCACGTCGCGCACAGTGGTAATAGGCGTGGTGATACCACTCGGCTATCCGACCGACATAATAATTATAATAAAACAAAATCCTCTGCCGCGTCTGTCTACTGAGAACGCAATAAACTCAAAAACTATCGAACAGATTTTCATATGGTTTTCGCTAATGAATAGAGTGAATTAAGAGGAAGGCTTTTGTGTATTTTGTCTACCCATGCGAAACCGGGACGGGTAGCTAATTTAATAATAAGTATATACTTTTTGCTTTTTAGTTTATAAAAACTAAAAAGCATAAAATGATACCTTTTTTCTTTATCCTCATTTTATTTTTCGTTAAATCGTTTGATTTATTAATATACTGAAATAATTTACAAAACGTCGCAGACATCAAACACTTTAATTCGCAAAAAACTGCAAGACAGTTCAAGATAAACTCACATTCCATTCCATTTTACACACCCCAAAATAACTATTTGAAAATCGAACATCAAAAACATTTGAAACAAATGCAGCCAGCCAGTCACAAAGCGTTGTAATGCGGGCGAAAAAAAAAGCAATCATTTGCTGACCGCCCAATACTTCTAACGACCATAGACTAACAAGTCTGTATTTTTTTCTTCTATAATACTTTTCGGTTAAGGAAAGGCATAATCCTTCTTTTGTTCTTACGTTGCCCGCATTGATTCGGTATTTGGCGGTGCTTGTAGTGTAACTAAGCCACTTATGGTTTGCGGGGGTAGTGATGGGGTTGTGTCGATGTTTTGTCGATAGTTGCGCTTTTAAGTGAAAAAGTACTTCATTCCTTAACATTATATAAACTTGTGTTTTCTCAATTATGAAAGTCATATAAAGTCATCTAAACTGTACCTACGTTATTGTATTCGCTGTCAAATGTTTATCTATTGTTAAATGCTGCTGAAGTTATTTATATTTATAAATTTAATTGCCACATTTGTGACGGATCGTCATATAATAAGAGCTTGATCAATTTTGCCGTTTTTTCATTATATTTGTAATTGTCAGGACAAGGTCTTTGAATAAACAAAAATTTTCAAAAAATCGCAAATGCGCAAATGTCGAATATAATATATAATATCCATTTTTGTATAGATTGACAGAAGAATGACTGTCAAGTCAGCTAGTATTTTATAAATATAAATCAGAAAAGTTTTTAATTTAACGGGTTTTTATTTTAAATATATGGTATAATGTTTTGTTCTTATCGATTGTTTTAAGTGTACCTATATATTAGACGGTTACAAAAAACTATCGACACATTCCCAGCACTAGCTGCGGCCAGCAGCTTGACCAGAACTTTAGCAAATGAAGCGGGAGAGAAAGCGCGACAAGCTCACGCGAGGAATGGCCACAGAGTATAAAACGAACAGAAGTGGCAGGCTGTTATAATAATACATTTACTATGTACTTTTAACAGTTTTTTTGTTGTAATGCGGTAGAATAAAAAAACACATAATATTTATGTTTTTCTTAGTGAATGCTGTAATTTTGAATGCTTATTAAAAAAAATATATAATACAAAATAATTGTTAATATATTTTTTTCTTTTGCGTTATGGTTGGTACGAATGGAAATGACAAAGTGTAAAACCGAATCGATCGATCTAAGACACAGTGCTATTATTTTGATTAAGATATTAACAGCTTCTGAGCAATACTCTGTAAGAAAACCTTTCGTAATCGGAGGGACTGTGAGCTCGTTAACTGTGAAATAGCCGCGTCGCTGTCGGATTTTACTAATCCGGACTTGCGTTGGTTAACGATATGTTGTAACAGAAAACAAAAATGTAACGTTATTTTATGTGTAGTTATATTTACGCGGGAATGCGACTTCGATTGTTTAAGAATTTGTTTTTGTTTCGTTGCTTTTATTTATGATTTAAGTATTTTTTTTTTGTTTTACAAACTTTAAGGCATATTAAGCATGAAGTAAGAAATGTGTTTTACTTAATACAATATTAAATAGCTAGTCTATTAAATCTATACTAATATTATAAAGCTGAAGAGTTTGTTTGTTTGAACGCGCTAATCTCAGGAACTACTGGTGCGAATTGAAAAATTCTTTTTGTATTGGATAGTCCGTTTATTGAGGAAGGCTATAGGCTATATAACATTACGCTACGACCAATAGGAGCGGAGCGTAAATGAAAAATGTTGCATAAATGAGAAACCGTTGATACTAAAACACGCGAACAAAGTCGCGTGGGACAGCTTAACTAAATATATTACTGAAGAAAGTTGTGCGTCCTTGTAGATTGCATGGAAATAGGATTTTTAAATACATAAAAGAGATTTTCTATTCTCCCTTTTAGTTATAATTAAGTAGTACAACATATAATTTATATTTAATACGATTCAAATGAAATTGATCCGAATATAAGTTGTTTTTTTTTTAAACCGGCATTACCTATTTTACATATAAAACTAAAAAAAAAAAAAAAACGGAATCTCGGCTCTCATGTACCAGCACATCATTGTCAAAGGATGAAATATAAGTTTTATAAAATGCACCCTCTGTTTCTAACGTACTCTGTGATCACATAAGTGCATAAGACTTTGGTCTCGTTGAGTGCAAATTGTTGAGCTTTGTCAGCCCTCAGTAATCGCGAGGTTACTATAAAACATGTGCCCAACTGTACAAAAGACATCATTTTTGTCTATGCTGCATTTTTGTCTATGCCCATAAAGTAATGGAACGCGATTACTTACCTCTTTGTGTGGTAAAAGGTTAATTACTTATACTACTTGTGCCCGCGGTTTTACTCGCCTTGCTTTCCTCACAAGACAAGTACCTAACGTGTTGTTAAGTAGCCTATAAAATGCGACTGGTAGTTTCAGAGATTAGCTTGTTCAAACAAACTAACTCTTTAACTTTATTATACTTATTATTGCTTGCCCGCCCTGACTTCGCACGGGTAGATAAAACATTAATGAATTACACACCTTCATCTTGAGTCACTCTATCTATTTGGTGTAAACCTTATGAAAATCAGTTAAGTTTATTGCGTTCACACAGACAGCAGCTCGACGTGGGTTTTTGTTGTATAATATGTACAGATATAGAAGTAAAATAGATGATATACCTAATATTAAAAACAAATAAAGGCGTTTGTATAATAACTTTCGTGAGTAGTATTCATAATTTTTTAAAACAAAACGGTTTACTCACGTATATTCTCGGGATCGCGGTGGCGACACCACCGCCGCCGCGTCAGCTAATGATTAGGGACTCCTATTGAGAGAGATTGGAGAATATACGTGAGTAAACCGTTTTGTTTTAAATAATTATAAATAAAGGAGTGGTATTCAAATGTCACTTAATTTTAAGTCGCTAATAATTCTGGTGCCTATGTATATTTTTTTCTAGTTTTTCTCAGGCCTTATGCCACACTGTACTATAGTATTTTTCTTGGCCTTAGATTTTGTTTTTAATGCAGCTTTGATGTTAAATCTTGACCATTAAAACAAAGGCTTTTTGGCGATCTGTAAAAAGGTTGGCCATTGCTTACGTAGGGGCCTGTTAAGTGAAAAATCGGCTTTTTTAGCTGACTAATCGTATCTACAGGTTAAAATGTTTTTCTTTTACAACGAAATAGGTTTTACTAAAGAAAACCTGCTTGGAAAAATATGCGAGGGATTTGTCTTGGTTGAGTTGGTCGCTTTTAAATAAATCAAATCCTGTTCTAATTCGTTATTTTTTTAAGAGGTAAAGTTTGTACATCAACGAGGTTATCTTTGAAATTGCTCATCCGGTTTTAAAAATTCATTTGCTGATAGATAAGTTTCTTACGGTATAGCTACAGAACATGACATCGTTAGGCTTCATGAAAAAAAAACGTATTTGCATAATGAACGTTACATAATTAATATATTATTATAAAAAATTACATATTATTATTTTGACAAAAGTGTAGATTGGTACTATTTTAATATCTAAAAATTAAACTCGTAAAACATAAACTAACCTAACAATTCACTACAAAACCGTGGTCGTTTCGTTACTTACTCAAGGACCTATTGGCACAAAATGAACGCCTAATGAATTAGTTTTTGGTTATAAGCCCGTACGAGTGTCTACGTTACCGTATACATTGAGCCTACATGATCATATCATAGATTAACGTCAATTTCTTTTGATAGATTTCATAATATAATTATGACGTCATAGATTAACGACCAAGCCACACATTTATACTAGGGTGTAGGGTTTGTAGTGAACCTAAGATAGGACTTAAGCAGAACGCTATTCGCTATAATGCGAGTTAGAGAGTGGTGGGTCACGGCGTGTAGAGTCAGGAGCTTGACTCTCCATAAGATCTGGTATTTTTTTTACAGTGCAAGAAATAATGTTCATACTTGTCTTGGTATTACTTTACATGAAAATGTTTTAGAGAGATAATATTTTCAATGCTAGAACCATAGCAAGAACATATTCTCCCAAAAATCTTATATTATTTCCCAGCGTCGCGGCGGCTGTACGTAAAATTCCTTGTTCTTGGCATAGGCGGGCACTTTATTCGAATATATTACTGGATGCACCTATAAGTACCTACTCTACGAGTGTTATCCGAACGCTTGCGTTTGACAGCTCGCCACTGGACGTAATGGCGGCGCGCGCCATTTGTTCCCGCCTTTTTTGTTTTGATGGCGGCATTGTAAATTTTGACGTCGTTATGTCAAAATGGAAGATAAGTTTCTTGTGTGGTTGGGATTTAGTATGGAGATTAAGTTACTTTGAGTTTTGTTTTGATTTAGGTCATTAGGTGAGATTACAGACGGAAAAGATTTACTTTGCAAGATGGGTTGTGAAGATTAAATCTATACTAATATTAAAAAGCTGAAGAGTTTGTTTGTTTGTTTGTTTGAACGCGCTAATCTCAGGAACTACTGGTTCGAATTGAAAAATTATTTTTGTATTGGATTGTCCGTTTATTGAGGAAGGCTATAGGCTATCACGCTACAACCAATAGGAGCAAAATGCAAAAATTAAAAGCCGTTGAAACTAAAACACGCGAACAAAGTCGCGGGGGACAGCTAGTAAAACATAAATACTGAAGGACCGATTGTGCAAATGACAATATTACTTACTACAATACCTAAATGTTTAGAAAGAGAAAATATACCGCGTCACGGGCATGTTCTAGAAACCTTATACAATAGGAAACAAAACGGCACTTATTTCTCAACATACGGAAAGCAAGCGTGAGTTTCCTACGTATTTTCAATAGAAATCCCACACAATTATATACGATTCCAATAAAATAGCATACCTATTAATTTCCGTTTGACAATCGCGCAATAAAACGCATTTGCTGACATAACACAATAAAATAGTCGATAAAGAGGCGGCAATAAACTCGAGGTGGACAGTAAAGAAGTCTTCATTTTAATATTGCCATGTGAACGTAAATGTTGCCATAAAATTACAAAATGGAAGTTGAAGCTGTGAATTTGTCTTTACTTTGTGTTTTTTTTAGTTTCCGTATGCTTAGCGATTGTTTTTAAATACATTCATCATCATCATCATTATTTTAAACAACCTATCGGATCCCCTATTTCCCACTGGTATACAAAAGTTTGGTACAATATTATCCACTATTAAGTACTTGTAACCTGAGAGAAATAGCGAAAATTATCCATGCACTTGGAACGTCCAACTTATTCAGCAACACTGATATCTTTTGTGAAACTAGCCACTAAAATAAACATCTACTACAGCGTATCTATACTTCTATTCAAACAAAACATGGCGCAACTCGACGTAAGTAAGCCCGTAATCTGCGTTAGAACATAAATCACAATTTATCACCAATAATACCGACATTACACTCATAGATTCGAATAGGTATTAACTTTTAACACTTCGCTATTTAATATCGAGATTTACAGCTTATAATCGTGGCGTCTGTCAATCTGTCAGTTTATGACGCGACCGTCATAAATTGGCGCGAATGCACTCGCCATCTTGGAATTTACGGAAATGCGCGCTTGGATAAAATGAGTTTATAGTTTTTATCTTGACGTTGTGATTGTATTTAGTAATTGATGTTAGATTTAAATCTTGTATTTGTTTGTTATGGTGTAAAGTAATTAGATACCTAGTTCATTAATTATGTTCTTGTAAGACTTAGCTGGAAGATAGATTAGGTCCTAATTTGTTTATCCCTTGTTAGGCTGCCTGTCCACCGGAGTGAAGCTAGGCTGCGGAGCGGAGAAAAAGGAGACCTATTAACCAACAGAATTGAATAAAATCTCCGCTCCTATCTCAGTTCTATTGGTTAATATTTCTACGTTTCTCCGCTCCGCAGCCTCGCTCCGCTCCGGTAGACCGGCAGCCTTAAACACTAGCCTTGCTTGATTAATTAAAAAGTTAAAAATGTGTTTTAATCCATTACAGGCCTCGCAAAGAGGTTTATTGTATGAAATATCTACGTAACTATAATTACTATACTACTTGTAGACCTAAAAACCTGTGATAGTTAAGTTTTATTGTTTTAATTAAGTATATTTTTTTTGAAGTATAGAGCACCACCAAGGTAACTTAAATATTCTGCCAAAGTTAATCTAATAACTCAACTGAAAATATTTAAAGTCAAAACAGCCCTAGTACCTACCCACTACTATAAACACTTTTTTACTCCTTACCCACATTTAAATAAAACCTAATTTGGCTTATTACATTTACAGGTTCCGTGCATGCCTCAAGCTCGCCGACACATCAGTCTCCAACATGGTGGGCAAATTATTCTTCAACGTTGTCCAAACTAAATGCTTTATCCTTAAGCCAGTCAAAATGTGTACGCAGCGTTCCTGGTGGGGAAAATGTCTCCGAAGAGGTTACACAAAACAAGCCTTCTTGAGGGACAACCTGCCATATTAGGCCTATATATACATATGCCTAATAAGGCTGTATGGGTTTGTTACCTTTGAATAAAAAAATGCATTGACAGTTGACAGTGACAGAAGAGTTTTTGTCAGTGTTGCTAAAGAATTTGAAAAATGTTACCAGATGAAATTCGTGGTAATCTACCAAAGTGTGGGTTTATGATTGATGAGCAACACTGAACTTATGAGTACATGAAGCTTTCTTAATAATTTATTTCTGTGATCGTACGAGTAACTTAATGTATTTTTAAATGTTACTGTAAGGAGTTACGTTTCTCATAGGAATTATATTTTATGTCAAATACGGGTCTGAGAATGTTTTGTCCTAAACACTGGTCCTTAAAAATAAGTAAACTATTTCTTTATTATATCTCATTCGCTTTAGCAAAATATTAAAAGTAAACAAAAAAAAAGTCAAAAACCACATGATAGGTATAACTTGCCCGAATTTAGAAATACTTGTTCTAATGTCAATTAGTTTGTAACCTGTACTTTTTAAATTTTTCAGCTTATATCGCCATTTTGGTTTCTTTTTTAGTGTAAGTTAGTTCGTTGATTTTTGTTTTATATAAATTTTTGCCTACGTGTTAATATTTGTAACAATTATAACTATAAAAATATGTTTATGTTTTTGTTTTTTTCAAGATGTAACAAATACAGGTGATTATTTGTTGTAAATAATGAAATGTTCATAAAGTTTATCTTTTAAAAAAGACATCAAAATAACGTTTAGGTGTCTTTGTATAGCTAAATATTTTGCAAACGCGGATGGGATATAGAAAAAAAAAACTTTATTTTGAAACAATAAATGATAAAAATTTTTAAATTAAAAAGAAATATGTACCAGTATTTATTTTAATCCGAAATCGGCATTAATTCCTAATTCCACTGCCATTTTTTTTGTTAACCAGTTGTAACCAAAAAATAGGTTGTAATATTTTGTGGTTTTATAAAAAAGTTAATAAAAAGAACGCTACGTTGATTTTATTAGAGGTTTTGCATATTATTAATTCCTTTAAATAATGGTAAAAAAAGTATTTATTATTGGTAACAACTGGCACACATTCTATTCGTTTTTTACTTGCTTACATATCAATTATATGAAATAAATGGACGCTATTTATTTATTTGTATTAAAGTTAACCATAATTTAAGTAAAATAATAAATTTTATCAAAACCGTCTGTCTACCTTAGAGTATAAATAAGTAAACTATAGAGTGCGCATAGCAGAGTATGAACTGTGAGCAACAGTATGAACAAGGGTCGTCGTAAATGAGTGTCAAAACCGTTTTATTGATATTACCTTACTCAAAACCTACTATTAATCTAATAATATCGGAACCATCGTTATATTTTCGCATAAAAACACTTATGTCAGCAAACGAGTGTATTACTTACAGCTAAAAAAACAGCTTTGCTTACGATCGGCACACCGGGCTACTAGCGATGCACGCACTCTATGCTTGCTTACGTATACTCTGAGCTGTCTTCTATTGTAATAAATAAGTATTTTCGAATTTCCGAATTTCAGAAATATATAGATATCTGGTTTAAAGGGTGAAGTTGCCAATTTAAGTTTGTAAATAAAAAAGTTACAGTGCATTTGTGTTTTAACACTTGTGCATTAAAATATCTTCTACATAACTGGCCATTCTGTACAGATATTTCAATCTAATTAATATTATAGAAATCGTAATAAATACATAAATTTGGTAAAAAGCACCATGGCGCTGATTTTGTTGTACCTATGTTTTAACAAAATTTTAACCAAAACCTAAATTAAACCAAATTAAACCGTGTTTTACTAAAATACAGCGCCAATATTAGCGAATGTATACAATAAAAAAGTAACTTAAGCTTAGACTAATTTTAGTTTAGTTCAGTTTGTTTAACAGAATCAGCGCCAGGTCTCCTTACGAAAGCTTTTTAATAAATAAAAAGTGTATAACTCACACTATGTGACTTCACCTTAATGTTTGGCAATAATACTTATTAGATTAGTGAGTATAGTTCTGTAGATATTATAGTAATATCACAGGAGATGTGGAAAACATGGTATGCATTCAATACAAAAGAGGCAAGAATTCAATTTGTCAAATTATTAGGTCTTACTGAATGTGACTGCACTGATATAGAGTTGATGTTGTCTATTGCCAGTAACTCACATTCGCACGAATTCGCAAACCCGTAAATGGAATTTCCACGACTTTTGGAATTGATTTCGTGAAGTTTTGGCGATAAGACATACTTTCTTTTCCAAAAACGGTGTCAGTCGTTAAAATTTAGTTTGCGAATGAATTACACGGAGAAACTAAACTTTTGACATTTCTATTCTATGAAATTCTCTAGCTTCGAGTCATTGAATAACATAAATGCGGAACCCTAAAAATAGTGTATAATGCCTAATACTAATTTAAAATAATAATATAATATTTAAATTATTTATACCGCTAAAAACTTACATAGTAAATTATTTTAAAAAGTAGATTTTTAGATATTACTGATAGTATATAAAAAAAAACTTTAATTTTTAGATCTGAAAATACTTAATTTACGAATAAATTATGATATTATATCTATTCTCTATGTGCCAAATATAAATCTTCCAATATAAATACACTAAAATACTGTAGAATAGAAATATTAAAAAAAAAAAACTTCCAGAAATATTTGTTTTTTTTTTAACGCGAAAATTGCGTTTCTGGGTAAGAAATTCCCTAGTGTAGGAGTATTTTTATGAAAGAAACACATGCATTGCATGCGTACTCAAATTGTCCTATTTTACCGGTAAATATTTATTACATTAACATCGTTTTTAGCGGTTAGTTCGTAAGCAAGGCGTGTGAAGTTCCTGTATCGACAATACATATTTGTGTGTAGTTTAAGTAATGTGATTCTCACGTAGAAAGTCTTAATGTTAGATCTAGATTAGTAATGAGCAATAATTACTTAGAAAAAGTTTACGAAATAAACCAAACTTACAGCAATGATATATTTCACTGACACACAGCGCGCGAAAATGGCGGCTACAAGAATAAACTTATATACTTATATTGCTGTCAAACTGACACGTTACTTTATACCCACAAAATTTTATTAATTATTAGTTCGAATTTATCAGTTCCATTTTACGTGTGTACTTTTCTTATTCTGTAACAAAAAACCTTTCTAAATGAAGTTTAATTTTTGCTAAACAGAATCTTCGCCAATATGTCAAAGATGATTAAAAAGTATGGCCTTGTGTCAAAAGTAGAACGTGTCGAACTCGTAAATATTCCTTTTTCCTTGCTGAGTGTAAAATGCTTGTAAAATGTGTTAATAAAAAAAAACAATGATAAGAAAAAGAGATTTAAAAAGCCGAAACAAGAATACATACTGCCAATCGCACTCAATATTTTGCAACTTATTCAAAAATATTCGATTTTTTAATAAAATAAATGACAATCATATTTTTTTAACAAATTCTGTAACTGCTACGGTATTTGTGTATCCATTTTATGTGTGTACTTTTCTTATTCTGTAACAAAAAACCTTTCTAAATGAAGTTTAATTATTGCTAAACAGAATCTTCGCCAATATGTCAAAGATGATTAAAAAGTATGGCCTTGTGTCAAAAGTAGAACGTGTCGAACTCGTAAATATTCCTTTTTCCTTGCTGAGCGTAAAATGCTTGTAAAATGTGGTAATAAAAAAAACAATGATACGAAAAAAATATAAAAAGCCAAAACAAGAATACATACTGCCAATCGCACTCAATATTTTGCAACTTAAATTAAAAAATATTCGATTTTTAAATAAAATAAATGACAATCATATTTTTTTAACAAATTCTGAAGCTGTTACGGTATTTGTTAAAAAAAAAAAAACAGATTTTTACATTATTGAAGAATAATTATTGTTTGCGTTTTATTCTGATCTGTGTTTAATATTATTGATTAATAGCCCGGAAACTACCAATGTATGGAAAACGTATTAAATAAGTAATGTAAATATCGTAGCCTCAGGATGCATGTTAGAAATTGTGAAAAACGTTTTAATATTATAGAGAACTTTTATTTTTGTTCAGTAACTGAAAAATATAATAAAAATTGTAAATAAATTGTTGTGTTTTATTCTTTACGACTATGAATACATACTTAGGTTAGTTAATATACATAATGAATGTAAGTGCAAGAAATAGATACCTACTCAATTAGTACTCAGTAGGTTCCTCATTTACATAAAAATACGCTCTTATTCCGGTAATGATGGCTACCGTTATTGCGCTTACCTGTTGGCGCCACTGGCGCGTCAGCTGTCAAAACCAACAAAAAAACACACCACGGCTACAACAACCACTCCGGCTACTCGTCGCTAGATGGCGCTTAAATTAAAACTCCCAAATAGAATACTGTTTTTATTTATATGCTAAAATACAAAAATTTAAACCATATACACATCTCCATCTTGGTGTTTAAGTAATAAAACATTATTCCCATCTTTTAACTCGACTTCGTACTCAACCTCTTTCAAAATGTCTATTTTAGCGCCATCTGTGTTTGTTACTTGAACTAATATGTCTTGTTCGATGGTTTTCTTCGCTTGTTTGCCATGTTTCGCCGCTAAATGTCGCCGCAAGCCTCTTACTCTGGTGTAAGTGGCGCCACAGTGCTCACAAGGATGAGATTCGGAGCGCACGTGTGCTGAAGTAATGTGCTCCTCTAAACTTATTTTGTAGCCGAATTTCTTATTGCATATTGTGCACTGAAAATAAATTATATTTTTTAATGCACACATACTTACTATGCCTCTTAATTTAATAGTGCGGAAAAATAGCATTTAATGACATTAATCCACGTTGGAGCTAAGTGTACGCCGAACGGTTTCACCGATATAAAAGGTTAAGTAACTCTCGCCGTGGTTGGTCCGAGGATGGGTCACCATTTGTAAAACATACTGAGGGCCCTCCGTGCCTCGGAAAACACGTTAAGCCGTTGGTCCCGACTGTCATACGTTGGTCTTTGGCAGTCGTTAAGTTACAACCAGTATCATCAGTATTGCCTAGTAAGATGGGTTGTGGAGGTAAGGTAGGCAGTCGCTCCATGTAAAATACGGTATTCAGCTGAATCTGGTAAGACTGGAAGCCGACACCAAAATAGCCTTAATATAAACGAAAACTATGAACTCTATATCGGTTTTAAAAAACGCTTGGTATCTATAAAAACTCAAAAAGAAAATAAAAAAAATCGCTGAAAAAAATCTGTGAAAATGTCACGATAATAGTACTGACATTCGAGATTTTTTTTTTGTTTATTTAATTTTTTATTCCAATTGTTTTAATAGCCGATATTTAGGCATATTTTTCGTTTGTACAACGTCAAAAAACTCACCTCGTATTATGTTGTACAATCGAAAAACATAACCCTCCTTTTGGCGCAATCGGGTAATAGAAGTCCATGCAAATAGGCAGCAGCAACGTGAGTAAATGTAGGTACTTAGATGTCATTCTCACCTCATATTTCTTGACGCCGAGGTGTCGCCGGCGGTGCGCGCGGAGGTTGGAGCTGGAAATGCATTTCTGAGGGCACAGGTCACAGCTGTACGGACGTTCGCCGGTGTGCTTCCTGTAATATATTGTCATTTATGTAATATAGATACCTACATATATCTATGTGTAACAGAACTATTAATCATATTAAAGTTCAAAGAATTGGTACCTAATTATCTTCTTGTGGCAGTGTAAGTAGCTCCCAAACGAATACACCACAATTTTTTGTTAATGTCCTCCAAAAAGATTATTTAAAATTAATAGACACTTATTTTTATTTTTTTTCGTAACCAAATACTTACGACAAATTGTTTTGAAATGTCATAAGACGTCACAATTTCATGCATTTTGTTTCCAAGCATGACGTCATTAGACTCTTGAACTATGATTTTCGTTATCTACTTAGAAAAAGCAAAAAATATGTGTTTTATGTGTTTAATATTTTTTTATTATTTAACTGATGGTCTAATTAGATTTTGACTTTTCATACCTAGGCGTGATCGCCATTATAATGGCGATTTTTCTGTTTTAGAGCTAATGCAATGTCAATAGACACTGGGGATAAAGTTACCTAATGTGCACAATTAGAGATGAGCGCTGCGCAGATCTGAACTCGCAATGCGGACACTGGTGACTGCGAACACCCGAGTGTGTAAACTTGTGCTTGTACAAGTAGTCCTGTCGAGTGAATACGCGTCCACAGATCTGTAAATACAGATTTACAGTGCCTTATTAATATTGTTAGCAACGCACTAAGTCGAGGTCCGAACCCCACAGGGGGTGCCCTTAGTGAATGTTGCTGACGTAGTTAGTTTTTCTATTGCTCTGGCTGGAGGCCTTTAAGGTTCTCGCCAAAAGTCCGGTGAAGCTGTCAAAGCCTACGCTCAGGCTAACTGCGTACTCTTTCAAAAAAAAAAAAATACATATTTACAGACTAGAACTCCAACGAGTTAACATGAAAAGCTTGCATGAAAAAAAACAAGCATACAAAAACGTGCGTTTTGGGACGCCCGACAGAAGTGATAAGTTAAACTAACTGCCTACCGCAGAAGCCAGACAGACTGGCGCCGTAACGCGTAACGTACCGAAGCGGTTTATCCTCCCATAAGAAGATATCACTTTAACAGCAAAAAGTTTGTGCTGTTAAAGCCTCCTTTAACGATGGGAAGTAAGGTGGAGCTTCCATTGAGAAGAACTGGTGAGCCAACTCTTTGGTTCAATGCTTAATTTGAATACAGATTCTCAATAATTAAATAGTTTGTAACAAATTAAGTTAGAAATTAATTAATCATTATTTTTATTAACAAGATTTGAATTTAATGAAATAGGGAATCATATCTTGGGACAACTCACACACGGCTATCTGATCCCAAACTAGGCAGATCCTGTATTATGGCAACCAGACAACTGATAAACATACTTATATATTTCTAAATACACACATATTACAGATAAATTACACCCAGACACAGAATAAATGGTCATGCTTATCACATAAAGATTTGTACAAAGAGAATCGAACCCACAACCTCTGGTTTAGCAGTCAGGGCTAACCTCTAGCCACTAGACCAACAGACCAGTCAAAAAGATGGGAGATTTAGAGAGTAAATTTAATATACTAACATCACAGACGAAGTTTTTTCCTGGTCCATGGTCCACCATATGATTTTTCAACAATTCCCTAGTCTTAAACATCTGCAAACACTTGTTACATTTAAATATCTCCTCTGGCAACTCTGTTGTTATGTTGTGTCTATGGTCTCGCATATGAAACTCATACATACACCTCTTTGGTAGATACCTATCACATAAACTACACTTGTAACCATCTCTCAATCCTTTACAGAAGTTTATTTCATGACTAATCCGAGCTCTACGATTTTTAAATCTCTTTTCACAACCAAAACATCTGAAAATTGTCCCGTTGTTCTCAATTCCATGAAATTCTGAGTTGTGGTCGGATAATTTCTCTTTACTTTCTAGATCTAAGCAGCAAATATTACAATAAGTTGGCGATCGTTTAATTAAATACTTTTTTCTGGTTTTTGAGTTTGTTTTTAATGGTTTTTCTGTATCTGGCTCATCAAACTCAACTTTTTCTTCATAATAACTGTCTATGTCATCAATTTTATCAATCTCATCATCTCTATCTTCAGTTTTTACAGTATCAGACGTAAAATCTCCGATTTTAAATTCGCTTAAACCTTTTTGGAGTATACTCTTTAATTTGGCGTTAGTTTCTTGGCAAAAGAGTTTAAAACTGTGGAATCTTTTAATTTCGTTGTAACAGTTATCACACACTTTATTATGAAGCAGATCATTAATATCTATTTGCAAACAGTCTTTTATTATTTGAGATAGAAAGTAATCAGATTGGTTTTCAGTGTTTTCAGTCGCTTCTATGTCTTTATCTGCATTTTCGCTCCAACATATTCTACACACGTCTTCTCTTGATAAATATTCATAATTATATAGTTCATTGTCAGTTATAATTTGTGTCCAAAACATAATTTAATAATAATTAAAACGATAAATAAACACCACAACATTAACTTTCGCTTTGTTGACATTGATTTGACTTTGACATATCATCGACTTGATTTGTTTTTTTTTTAATTCCAGAAAAGCTTAGGTCATGTACCATGCTGCCTCTTCTTCAGTTTTGTTTTCTGTGTTATAGTCTTACATTATAATTTCATTATTAGAATCTGTTAATTCGTCAACTAAGGCCAAATAAATAATATCTTCACTATTTGATTATTCAATATTTAAATTTTCAATGTACATTAAACTGTTTGAGGTTAATTCATGTAATCATGTTTTAAGCATGCTGACTGTTTGATCTGTTTTTAATCCCCACCGAAAAAAAGGGAGGTGGGTGATTTAATACGTTTGACATCGTAGCTCTCTCCTAAACAAATAGACCGATTATATGATGAAGTTTTTTTTCGAAAGCTGACTTGATCGTGATATTTCTTATCTATAGTTTATTACCGCGCCATCTATTACCGTATAGTAGAACTAAAACTAGAGCAGAGCATTGATATTTCTTCACCTAAAAAATATTGTTACTTCTATAAATAAGTATGTTGGATAGGTTTATCGAATTTGTCGCGTTTTATTAATTGTAGACAAAAAAGACAGACTAGATATAACGTCGTTTAGCATATGAAACGATGCTATGCATACCTACCTATTTAAAGGTTATTAACTACCCAAAGCTTAAGTAAATATCGACGGATTATTACAGACCTGTATGTATAGACTTTTTCTCTACATAAATATAAAAAACTTGTATAAATTGGGAGAATAATAAAAGAACGCGGTGCCGATCGTCATTACGTGTAAAATTCTGGCTCCATTCTGAAAGTACAGTACTACGGACGAAGCATAGCTATCGATAGATACTAGACTAGTACTTTTGAACTAGAAAAGTTTCTAAGGGCTGAGAACAAATTGTTTTTTAATCATTGATTCCAAATTTTGCATTACGTCTAGATGTCGTACGTTTTGTGGAACATAATGACGTAATTAGCCCCTACTCCTAAACCTAAATAAGTAACATAAATAAATAAGTTTATCTCATTAGTTTTTTGAAAAAGTACAAAATACTTGTTTGATATTTTTTTATCAAATTTATGGGCTAAATTTATAGATTTTTACTTTTCATGCCTAGTCAACATAGATACCTATTACTTATGTTGAAATGGACTTAAATCAAAACATCAGTATAAAGAGTAAAGATTTAATGTTGGAAATTCAACACAATATCTTAAAACGTAACTTAACATCTATACTATAAACATTAAGCGGTTACAATAAAATAAAACAACTTAATAAGCTATGCCCTTGGCCTAGTAGTGTGCCGCCATCTTTTTAAAACTTCATACATTGTCAAAAAAAAAAATAAGTTCACTCGACAATGGGCAAAAAACTTTTACCTAAATCTTGCAAAATTTATATTTTAACAAAACAGAATTAATAGTAATTTAAAGTTTCTTAATAAGTAACGATTACTAGTTTAATTTTAACTATATTTTTAATTGTAACTTTACACAGATTTTTCTAGTATAGGCACGTATCTAAAACATTAGTTAGTTGCCTTGTTGTCAAGGCTAAGTATTTTATCAAGGCAATGAAGTCAGATTTATAAATGAATTTCGTTAATAACTCGTGTCGTTCCGCATAACAACGATCAATGTAAAATTATTTAGACATCTTTCAATTTTCTTCCAACCTAATTAGGTATAAAATAACAATTATCATTAAAGAACCATAAAAAGGTGTCTATCTGGGAGATTTATTAATAAACAATGGAAAAATCAGTATGTACTATGTACATGTGTCCATTTAATTGTTTTTATGTAGGTAAATACATTAAAGCACCAGGCTAATGCATAAAAATGGGCAAAATCTTCACTATATTACGATGAGACAGTTTTACACGGGAATCTAAGCTAAATGCATGCTCTGAATTAAACCCGTATTAGAATATAAAAATATATGAAACTTCAGTTTATTTTAACATTTTACTTAATATCTAGCGAAAACTATGGGTTTCTACTCAAGTCAGTAACAAAAGCGATATAGCAAGCTTATCCACATTTAATCATAACGGCACAAATAAAACCTAAATAATTATAGTCCTATAAAATTATAGTTACTTAAGTAATCTTAACATAATTTACACAAGTAAATCCTAGGGAACTTTGAGGGAACTGGCTTACACAATGAAAAAAGGGCTAACTTTCAAATTTAAAACCCTTTAATTTTTCAACTTGAAAATATACCACTTGATTTGAAATTTAAAACCACTGGAATTTTTCAAGTTTATTTTATGTTATCTACTCAATCATTTATAACCATCATTTACTGTGTAAAATTAGACTTCATATAATATCCGCAAGTGTTCAAATGACTAACTAATGAGCGAAACTTTAGACATAACAAATTAAGAAAAGGCGCGAAAAACTGACAGTTGATTTGCACAGATTATAAATTGTTTTATTTCTATCTAATTCATCCTTAGCCTATTTAAAATTCTCAACTTAGAACCTAGACTATATTGTACAGTTTATTATTCATCCACTCTTTCTTGTTCTCTGTCCTTCTTTTTCTTTTTCTTCTTTTCTTTGCGTATTGACGAATCAGCTTCTGTTGTTGTTTCAGCCTCCATGGTAGCATCACCTGAGCCATCTTCCGCTCTGTAGATAGGAAATAAAAACAATTTAAATTATGATTATCAATTGAATACATAGTTCTTTGAATGTTAATATTTTGGAGGATTTTAAATTACAAGATATTAGAAAACTGTAATATAATATAACAATATGTTATTATGATATGATGCTTGAATAAAAACATATAAATTACTTGATATCTGTTATGAAAATAACAAAACATATTTCAATTGTTTACTAACACATTGGAAATCTCTTGATAAATATTATAATTCTATGTACATACCAAATCATACTGAACTGAACTAATTTCTTAAAATGTATTATGGACCAAGTTTGAATTCTGAGAAAGAAAAAAAGTCTACTTTTTGCTGCAATAACTGACACCCATACTGGCTGGAGCCAAAATCATAATAGTAACTACAAATAAAAAAAAAAAGGATACAACGATTTCAGTTAATACTTACACAGCATCGGTCGATTCACTGTTCCCTTTCTTTTTCTTCTTCTTTTTGTCTGACTTGACTTCTACGGAGTTGTCAGGGTCATCAGCATTAGCTGTGCTGGCCGTCCGCTTTCTTCCAACATCATCCTCCGCATCCCCATTCGCACCCTTCTTCTTATAATCCACATAACTGTTCAACCATTCCGAAGGTGTATTCTCATTTGGTTTGCCGAATTTATCTAATTTTCCTTGTGAAATTAATTGCTTTTTATGCGAAGCCTTAGGTCCCAAGCCCCATTTCCTAGGATAGGTGTCCCTCTCCATAATAACTCGCTTCAGTTTAGCAGCAACACCATGGTCACAAGACGCCATTGTTGATGTGGTCATTAAAGCTATGGCTAATGCCACAGCTTCTCCCTTTGTGGTAACGATTACTATTTCTTGATCAATTTCTATACCATCCTCGTATCTTAAGATACCTGGTAGTAGTACCTTAGCACCGTAGCAGACTGCGTTAACCGCACTGTCTTTAATGAATATCCTCTTGTGAGCTACCAAAAGGCCTTCCAGAGGTTTGATAACCCGGCGGAGGTAGGATTCATCCTTGTGGTTCTCGTAAGCCCACTGAGCGTCTAAGATATCATGCATGGTCACCATACCTTCTCCTTCTCCTTGGATACCTGACCGAACTCTTCGGAGCTCAATCATCTGGCCTCCTACGCCAAGCATGAGACCCAGATGAACGCACATGGTACGAATGTAAGAACCAGCCTCGCAGCTCACCCAAAACACACCAATGTTTCTCTCCTTGTCGAAGTCCAGCAGTTTGCTGTCGTACACAGATCGGACACGCAGCTGACGCTTGACGGCCGATATGAGCGGCGGGCGCTGGAACAAAGCCCCACGCAGCTTCTCCAGGCCTTGGGTAACCTTTTTAACATTCTCAACAGCAGAATGTAAGCTGAAAACTGCGACGTACTCCTTACCAGCATTCTGCTGAGACTTTACAAGCCTCGTCGCACGATCAATGCACACAATTAAACAACCTGTCACCTTAGGATCCAACGTGCCAGAATGACCCGTCTTCTCAACTTTTAAAATACGCTTAATCCAAGAAACCACCTCGTGTGAACTCGGGTTGCTCGGTTTGTCGACGTTGATGAAGCCAGCTTTCACATATTCGGCGATCGGGCGCTTTAAAGGCGAGTGGCCGAAAGGTAGCGGCGTGTAGTGGTTAGTGCGCACGTTGAGGCGGTCAAAATTCTTCAATAACAATGGCCAATACGCTGTATCCAACTTAGTGACGCTCTCCGTAGGCTCGATTTTAAAGTCTCCTAGTTTCTGGAACTGGCCTAGCGACACTCCTTCCTTGCCCTCCTTGATTTTCTTCTTTTTCTTCTCCGAAAACACTTCTGCGCCGGGTTGTAAAACTTCCGTCATTTTGAAATATTTGAATTGTTTCTTTCGAAATTACACACTGTACTTAGTTAACAAGATATTTAGGTCAATCTAGGGTGCCAACAACAACTATTGTTTGTAAATTTAATTTAAAACGCACAAACAAAGAGCCGACACGTGCAAACTTTAGTTTTAGGTTAGCTTCAAGCTTGCTTGAACTTCAATTCCATTTTGGTTATGTATGAATTAATTACGCCAGTCGCCAGATGTCGCCCACGGTCGAACAAAATTCGTCGCTGGACTTACCAACTGATAAACAAAAACTTCTTCATTTGGATACACGTGCTAATTTCAATTTGCTTTTGTTGAAAAATAAAAATATGTCTGTTTTTCAAAAACAAAGTAGGTATTAACTACAACTACAACATTTTTTTAAATCCATGCATATGATAAATGTAAAAGTGACTCTGTCTGTCTTTTCACGGCTAAGCACCGCACGACGAATGACCGATTTTAATAAAATTTGGTAAGAAGTTAGTTTATAACCAAGAAAGGACAGTTACTTTTGCCGCGAAATCTAACCAATTAAGCGGCCGAAGTCGCTAGCAAAAGCTTCTAAATAATAAATTAAATGTGTCTTTAATTATTATATACATATTTTTTAAAATATTATATATCATATTATATATATTTTTTTAAATAGTTCACCTTGGGATGTTATGCGGCTTACTGTCATTTCTTTTTATAAATCGGAAATTAACAAATAATAATTTATAATAAAAGCTCGAGGCAGGGGGAGATTTTTGCCCAGCCGCTAGCCGTAGGCAAAGAATACAAAAAAAACGATACGTAAAAAATAAATAAATAAAAACTGAGTCGTAAAATACTTTTTAATAAAGTACGAGGGTATTAGAAGATCTATTTTTAACGCAGATCAAATTAATCTTGTGAAAATTGCATCGAGTTTCCTGTACTTATCCGAGCGCACATAATGTCTGTCAGATGATCAGGTGTACCAACAATTCTAAATTAACTGTCATGTCAATTGTCTGGTGTAAAGTCAAGCTTTATTATTCGAAGCGTGTTATTTTATTTTTCAGTTTTATGTATTAAAAAATATATATAAAAATGGCAGGCGTATTATTTGAGGACATATTTAACGTAAAAGACATAGATCCAGAGGGAAAGAAATTCGACAGATGTAGCAGGTTACATTGCGAATCAGAGTCGTTTAAAATGGATCTTATATTAGATATAAATTCATGGATTTATCCGATGGAACTAGGTGATAAATTCAGATTAGTCCTAGCCACAACTCTTAGGGAGAATGGTTATCCCGATGGTGGAGAATGGAACCCTCTAGAAACGGAGGGAAACCGCGCCGACAGTTTCGAGTATGTCATGTCTGGAAAAGTGTACAGGTTAGTTTGATCCTCTGTTATTCTTCTAAATACCCATTGATTGTGAGTTGTACCTCGTTGAACTAGAGGTTAAAGAGTATATCATCAAACTTCTTCATACAAAAGTAGACTAAACACAAAAAAAAGGGTTTAAATCAAGTGGAGATAATGCGGCAAGCGGTCGCCGCTCGGGGTTTGACAGAGACTGAGATGTGGCTGTGACGTCATGCGCGGTGACCGGTCGCCGCTTGGGTACATGTGGGTTAATGGCCTTATTTATGAAAATCTTGAAGGTGTTAAGCAATTGCTAAGAAAGTTCTAAATTCAAATTCTCTATAAAAAAAATTAAATAAGAATCTATTAGGCTATTAGTTGAAAATCCCCGAGAGTTGAAGAAGCGTTTAAAGCTTCCTTTTTCACAACTGTATTCCTAAACTAGATTACTGATAAAAATAATATAGCATAGACATTTATTAGTGTTGTCTTTAAGTCAATTATGTTTGTTTGAGAAATCTATTGTAACTATTTCAATCATTCCTAAAGCATATCATGTACTCTGTCTTAGGCACCAAACTCAGTTTTATATTTGTCCAACATACATACCATTAAAATAGTCTTTTATATGTGAACATTTTTAAAAATCAAAATCAAAATATTTTTATTTCGAGTAGGCCTTTTCAGGCACTTTCAAAACGTTAAATGACTCTAGTTGCGCGGTTCCAAAATGTCACTCCTATGGAGAAGAACTGGCAAGAAACTGAAAGAAGTAAACATAGGTTACTCTTTTAAAAAAAAAGTAATATGTTGATACATACAATGTTAAAAAAGAAATACAATTATCTTAAAATATGCGACAACAACGTAAATAGCAAAATGTAGTAAATATGACAACAAAAATGGATGAAAAATAATTATACCTCAAATATCTTATTTACTTACAGGATAGAAGGAGATGAAGCAGCCATGGAGCCGGCATCGCGTCTCGCAGCCTATGTCTCTTTCGGTGGTCTCTTAATGCGGCTCCAAGGTGATGCTAACAACCTCCATGGTTTTGAAGTTGACCAACACATGTACTTGTTAATGAAGAAACTAGCTTTTTAAAATTATGTTTATTTAAGTTACTTTAAGATAATTGTAAGATTAAATTGTATATTTTATTAGTTTAGAGTGTTTTATTATGTTTTTGGTAAGTGGAAACCATTTACAAGCCAACCATTTGGCAATAATCCTTACTAATATTATAGTTGAGAAAGTAGCTCTGTCTGTCTGTCAATCTGTCTGTCTGTCGCGCTTTCCCGCCATAACTACTGATCCGATTTAAATAAAATTTGGTACACAGATAGTCTAGAGCCTGAGAAAGGACATAGGTAACTTTTTGCCGCGATAACCGACATCCACGCGGGCGGAGCCGCGGGAAACAGCTAGCATTAAATAATTTATCATTCAAAATTAGTATTGGCCTAAATTATAATTACATCATTATTTTTATGTCACAAGGTTCTAGGTACAAAGGCATTACAGGTGATGTGTCTTATTAAATTTTGTGTTTATTTTCATAGTTTTAGTAGTTCCATTTTTATTTTTGCCATAGCACCTAATATGTAGTAAAGCCTTTGCCAGTGGGCCACTTGTCAATAGAAGTCTTTGAGTATAAAGCAATTATTATACAAATATAAGCTTTAGCTTTTGAGCTCGTAATTCTTGGTATGATAAATGCGACATTTCGAATAGTGCCATCTTTCGTCACATTGAAGCTTGCAAGAGATTATAGTTAATGCTATTGAATACAAGATGGCGTTGCAACGTAACGCTTTCTCGATTTGACACTAGATGACAGTAAATAAAGTTTGATATAGAGACATCTGTTATGGGATGTAAAAACCAATTCGTTTAGTTTATGCTATTGACAAAGAGATGGCACTTTGATTGTTTTTGTTTAGCTGTTTATCACACAGAGCCTAATAATAATGCTCTGTGGTTTAGCACTAGATGGCAGTAAGATACTTAAAAGTTACGAAATATTTAACTGTGGACATCACAACTCCGAACTCAAAGTAAGTAGCTAAAGCACTTGTGTTATGGAATTCATAGACAACGAAGGTACCACAAACACCCAGACCCGAGACAATGTACAAAAGTGGTTTTCTGCATTGACCCGGCTGGGGGTCGAACCCGGGACCTCAGGCGACACCTTGAAAACCGGTGTGTACGCCACTCGACCACGGAGGTCGTTATAAAATAATAGAAACTTTTTTGTTTTTTTATACATGTGAACTTATTTAGGCGAATTGGGCAAACAATATATTTTCAAACAATTTTTAATATTGTTTGCAAATTTCCAAAAATTTGCAAACAATATTATTTGTAAACAATAAATATTATCCTAAGTTATAAGAAGAAATTATATTTTATGTTTTTATAAATAAATTTCAGGACTGACCATTGAACTTAGCACCCATTTAGATCTCACATCTTTTGTCGTTGAAGTCAACAACCAAGGCATATATCATTATATTGAACTTGGCTCTCATTTTACATTTTTGGTTTTGATGGGATATCATTACTTTTTCAGTACATAAATGATTAGTAGGTGCTTATTTATAACAAAATTAATACCTAATGGTTTATGTTAAACTAATATTTTCCTGCGTTTACGGGTATAAGTTAAGTGTTCCTAATAGAATCAATGAAGTGAAAAATTATAATAAAATGATAAAAAATTACCAGTTTCAGATTTTTTCCTTTGTATTCCTATTATTACTTTCATTGTATTCCTACTATTGATTTTTTCCTTTATTTACCTGATTATCTATCTGCATGCCAAATTTGAACTTTCTAGGTCATCTGGAACTGGGTTAGAATTTTGATCTATAGGTCAGTCAGTGATAAAAATGACGATTTTTGGACGTTAATATCTAAATAACCTTTTGAGATGAGTTTATGAAATGTGGAGCACAAATGTATCTCGCAAGTCTCAATATATGAGCTAAATCTGACGCGTTGATGTGATATATATATCATTATTATAGTATATAGTTATTGAGTTATGAGGGGGTCAAAAGTGGCTCCAAATGGTTCGTGTAATATTACACACGGTGCTGCTCGCCAGTTCTGTTACTTGAACTTGGCTTGACACGCTACCGCGTGTCTAGATTAGCGCGTTCAAACAAACAAACAAACAAACAAACTCTTCAATTTTATATATTAAAAAGTATAGATTTATTATATTCTCAGCCGACCAAAAGGTAAGTATACAGTAGCACATAATATTCATATCATATAATTATTATAATATCGTATCACACGTTCTAATTGTCCCCCCGCTGAGTGACAGCGGCGGCCATATTGTGTCGCGTGTACTAAACTCCCACGAACACGATTGTATGAAATCGCGGGTGAAAAACGCTGCAGGCGGTGTATTCAGCATTATGAAAGTTATGAACTCTGCCTATGTCTGGGGTATCTTAAATTTTTAATTTATAGTTTGTGTTGAGTTAGCGACTTCAAAATTGATTGATAAAAACACACTGAACATTGTTTTTTTTTTTTTTTTTTTTTTTTTTTATTACAAATAAGGAGTACAAAGGAAAACTTAATAGTACTCGAAAGTCGAACTGGCGACCGCTGGTTCAACGCGCCAGTCGCTTTTACAACTAAGCTACCGAGGTCACTTAGTTGGTATAATCCACATTCGTATTTCGTAAAACTCCATCAAAACTTACTGTTCATTACGTCATCACAACGCATGACGTCATGTTCACACGGGTGACGTCACACGGCGCGACGCGTGCCGCTAACAAGACTCGCGTGGCGAACCATAGAGCATTGTTTTATTTTTTTTATTACTGATCATTAACAACGTATTGGAGTCAATGGTTTAGAAAAATTGTTTGCTTTGATTTTTAATTGGATGTTTTAAGTATTGTTAGTTAATGGGAACTCAAATCAAGTACGTAGGTAGGTATTTGTTTTGTTTTTGACTATAGTGGTCCTAATTTTATAGAGTAATGCAAATTATTTCGTTATTCGCCTTTAAAAATAAAAGATTTGTGTCGATTAATTTTTAGACAGCTCGATCATATTTTAAAGAAAGATAAGAGAACACGGGTTAGGTAGGTACTTTCATTGATAACACTGCCAAACACTATTTTTAAGTTAAAGTGCTATTCGAATAATTATTTGTTTTGCGAGTAGGCGGAGTCTAAGTTGAGTAGTTTAGTGGATTAACCAAATAAAGTGTTTTAATTGAACTGATTTCTAAAAATAAAATTATTCAGGAAAGTTTATTTAATGGTATAACTGATTGACATTTATTTTCATCATATCCTCTTTTATCTAGGAACTAAATTTCAAGTCAATAACTTTTATAGTTGCTAAGTAAAAACGATTAGAAAATAGCTACAAAATTTGTGTATAGCCTTAAGTAACCCCTTTCCTTCGGAGTTTCACAAAAACAGGTGTATAAATGTCCAAATTAATAAATAAATTATTAATCTATTTTAATCACTTCTTCCAAGTTCTCTTCCAGACCTTTTTTGCAATTAACCTATGTCGAGGTAGACTTTTAAAATAAATATACCTAGTACATACATTTTTTTTTATACATAAGTTAAAATACTACCAAACAATAAGTACCTAGAATATTCCTACCCTTTATTTATCGCTTAATTGATAGTAGGTTTATAGATGTAAAATGCTAATAAATTAAATCTATACTAATATTATAAAGCTGAAGAGTTTGTTTTTTTTTTTGAACGCGCTAATCTCAGAAACTACTGGTTCGAATTGAAAAATTCTTTTTGTATTGGATAGTCCGTTTATTGAGGAAGGCTATAGGCTATATAACATCACGCTACGACCAATAGGAGCGGAGCGTAAATGAAAAATGTTGCAAAAAAGAAAAACCGTTGTTTTAGTAAACACGCGAACAAAGTCGCGCGGGACAGCTAGTTTTATAATAAAAACATGTAAGTATAGTGATAATACATATCTGGTAAATTAAGTAAAAGTTTAGATTATATACAGTAGAAGTTTAGGTTATTTAGAGTCTAAATATCAATGTATGTTTAATATTATTGTATTGCAGTGCCTGCAAAGGGCTACTGAGTTGATAAGTGCAACAAAATTGTTATGAAAGACCAAATGTACACTTGGTATGCAATAAAACTTTAACTTTGACTTTGACTTAATCTCACCTGAATTAACCGAATACCTACATACAACATCGAGCGTCTACTTACTTATCTATCACTAGCTGTCCCCCGCGACTTTGTTCGCGTGTTTTAGTTTCAACGGTTTTTCATTTTTGCAACAGTTTTCATTTATGCTCCGCTCCTATTGGTCGTAGCGTGATGTTATATAGCCTATAGCCTTCCTCAATAAACGGACTATCAATACAAAAAGAATTTTTCAATTCGAACCAGTAGTTCCTGAGATTAGCGCGTTCAAACAAACAAACAAACAAACTCTTCAGCTTTATAATATTAGTATAGAAAAGTACATAGACAACCCATTTTGGTCAAAATGGTTGTCCGAATAGGTGTCTAATATTTAATTTCAAAAAAATTGCCGTCTAAAGCTTGGGTCGTTGAACTCTAGGGTAACAGTTTGTTCAGTCTAGACTCTATACGTCATGTCTAGAGTCTAGACTACTAGTTTAATGCGTTATTTTTTTTATGGAATAATGGTCTTTTTCCAGGGACGTAGAAAGATTTTTAACTTGTATAATAACATTCGTGACTTTTGTTCTAAATAATAGGCATGTTACCTATTTTTTTTTAATGTCCACCTGGTAGATTAATAAATTTTATTGGACACGTATTTTTTCTTTTTTCCTGCAAACAAAAAATGATCAAATTACAGAGAAAGGAAATTTCGCGTGACGTCACTCCTCGCTACAAATTTTACCAAGGCGTGGCGTCATAAGCCCCCACTCCAAAACTTTAAAGCGCTGTATTTTTGTATTTTTTTATTGTTTTGATAAAAGAAAAAATACGTGTCTAATATTTTTTTATTATCTAACTGACGGACTGAATAGATTTTAACTTTTCATATCCAGTCAACATCCTTATTATGAATACTCCATTCGGGATCGCCTGACGCACATTCTTGCACTTTGATTCGCTATATCTACTTAGTGCATCCTTATTTTGAAAAAGCAAAAACTCCGTGTCTGTTTTTTTATTATTTAAATGTCGTACTTTGACTTTGTACACCCAGCCATTTACCCCATTGCACGAAAGTACAAAACATGCAATTTCGTTTTGAATTTCCTGATAATTGCCAGCAATTAATTTAATTAAAAAACCAAACTACTTAATCGATATTAATTGGACACCTCTGAGGAACCCCATCAAGTAGGGACAAAAATTTGATCGATCGATCTACAATTGCCATTATCGCGTAAAAAACATTTCAAATGAGAATTTCAAACCAACCTACTTTTTTAAAAATAAAAAACAATGGTTAATAACAATATATATTTTATGTTATAACAGATACCTTTTATCTAAAGTTTCAAGATCACCCCTACACAGTAACTTTGACGTTGGAGCCGGGTGGGCCCTCAGTAGGGAGGCAAATTAGTTCAATTTGTAACAAAATGGCGCCCGCTAACGACGGAGATAATTATGACACTCGTTAAATGTTTAGGTGTTTTTAATTGTAGGATTTTATTGTTGTGTTATTGGCGGTATTTGTTGGAATAATCGATGTTAGTGTCTTCTTAGTGTTAGTGTAACTCAAGTATTCCATAAATGGTTTTTAAAATAGACAACGGCCGGGTACGAATAGACAAAATCTAATTAGTCCGTCAGTTAGAGAATAAATAAATAAAAGCTTGTAAAATTATATATTAGACTCGTATTTTTTACTTTTTCAAAATAAGAAAACACTAAGTTGCGACGGCATTTAAAATCTATGAATTTCAATTACAAATGTTGTCTCGTCGTGAGATTTTGGTTTTGTAAAATAAGAAAATTATCGTGGTGATCAATGCTCGTTCCTTCTCTATATGAGAAGAAGCCTGTGCTCAGCAGTGGGACGTTTATAGGCTGGTATTATTAAAATAAGAAAAAATACGTGTCTTATATATTTTTTAATGTCTCAATACCTAAATACAATGTGAAATAAGTATTTTCGTTAGAAAACTAAACAGGCAATAACTACTTCTACACAAAACAATAACATTAATATTAAAAAGATAAAGTAGTGACTTAGTTGTTTGTAGTCAGGGAGCTGGTGAAGTTAAAACTATAATTTATTTATTTGATTATTTATAAAACTGTCATTTTTCGATTTGTTATTTACCTTTTATTTGGTGTACAATCGACAGCACATGAGTAGTAATACTTTAAATCACAGCACCTTTATTTCAAAGGAGTTAGGGTTAGTTTTTGAATATTCTTTTATTAATGACGTTCAATCTATCGTAGGTAGGTACAGACCTAGTGTCATTATCACGTACGGAATACGTAAATACAAAAGCTTAAAATACTTACGTAGGTAGGTATATAATACTTTATGAATGGGGGCTACTGCGTATTAATTCACGGCCAATGGCGCTAGGCGCACGTGAGGTCACAGAAATGACAAATGCCATAGTTTTTTGGTGGGATACGTTGCGGATTTTTTCTTTTTTTTTAAATTAAACAAACAATGAGGATAGTACAGTAAATGTAAATGTCGCATGTCGTCATTATGTGGTTACAATTTTTACCCACAAATTACGTCAGAAGCCCCTGCTTCTCCTGAAGTTTAAAGTGCTTTAACTTGGATTATTCGCGAGCGATATTTCACGACAAACTCATACAATCCAATTACATGACCGTTGAGGGTTACGTTGATGACTTTAATAAGTATAATTCTGCAAGTTCAAACGTATTACGGCTGAAAATCGGATTCTGTTAAAAAAAACTGTCCGGCAAATTGCAAAAAAAGTAAGAAAATTTTAATTTCGCGGGCTACCCTGACTTTAACGATCAGACGCGCTAATGGCGCCGTCTTGTGAACGCAATAACGGTCATTAACGGTAGCTCTCATAAGTTAAACTGTGCCCTTAATCTTCAATTTAATTTGAATTCTAATACAATGCCAATGCAAAATTATTATTCATTTAGCAGGCACTAGATTTAAACTTTAGATTCCAGCCAGTTCCTTTCATTGACAGCATTAAATAAAAAAAAACTGTATTTTTTTCCCGCTAAACTAGTATCAATTTTGCATTGGCATTTTATTAGAATAAATATTAAATTGAAGAGTAACGGGCACTGATTTATTAGTATTTATCCATACTATCGTTTATCTGATAAGATTTTTAGATATAAAACTAACAAGCACGAATGTATTCTGATTTGTAAGTAGGTAGACACTCTATCAGTGCTTTACGGTTTCACCTGTGTAGTTGCCGTCCCTGTAGTCTTATTAGGATAAAATCCTATGTGTTAATCCAGTCTTAAATGTCGTTGTTTTTTCCAAGAGATCTACGCAGTTAGCCTGACCGCAGGCTTTGACTGCTTCACCGGACTTTTGGCGAGAACTTTAAGGGGCCTCCAGCCAGAGCAATAGAAAAACTAACTACGTCAGCAAAGTTCACCTCGACTTAGTGTGTTGCTAACAATCTTAATAAGGGAAAAATAGAAAAGGGCTTTAAGAAAAGTCTATTTTTCGAATTTCATTCAAATCTGTCAACTAGTTTTTGAGTAAATGAGTAACAAACATCCATCTATTTTAAAAAACTGCAATTTTTAATATTACTAGCGATCCGCCACGGCTTTGCTCGTTTAGGTGTATGATAGATAATATGCATAGAAGTAGGATTGGACGCATGTAATAATCTAATCTTAACTTAAAACAAATACGAAAATGATTTAAAAGATACCCTTTATGGAGTACGGTATCTAATAATATTGGGATAATAGAATCCTTTGTTTGTTTTCGAAAAGTAATGAAGTTAGGAATAGTGGAATACTCGAACGCGGCTTAATTTTAAGTTGAAAAGGTCTTCTGCCACCGTAAACTGTAAGATAAACTTTTTAAAACATAATTAGTACTTACATATAATTAAAAAGAGATTAATAGTTTTGTCTAAATTAATAATATTACTCTAAAACTGTCGGGGTGGCCTAGTGGTTCAATGAACGGATTTGCGTGCACAAGGTTGCAGGTTCGAACCCACTACAGGCAAGTACCAATGTGACTTATTCAAAGTTATATGTACTTTCTTAATTATTCTAAGACATCATTGACTATCGGTGAAGGAAAACATCGTGAGGAAACCCGGATTTCAACAATTGAAATCTGAAATCGCCAACCCGCAATTAGCAAGCGTGGTGATCAATGCTCGTTCCTTCTCTATATGAGAAGAGGCCTGTGCCCAGCAGTGGGACATTTATAGGCTGGTATTAATAACTCTAAAGCTTATCAGTGTTTACCTAGTCAAATATCATCACATAAAAAATACATTTGTGATAAAAGAAATAAATGAAATGGTGTACCTATAAATTAAAAAGAAAAAAACAAAGAGCTCCCAACGAAACTAAAAAAAATTTATATCAGTGTAGTATTTAATACCAAAAGACACATTACTCACTGCACAACAGACAGTCAGACATACAATAAAAAAACGCATTCACTTCCAAAAAAATATTAAGCCAATTCAAATTAAAAATTCACTGGACATATTATAGAATAGGCTCACTAAACGACCATTGGCTGTGCGCCGACCTATCAGCGACCGCGGCGCGCGGAGGCGGGAAGTGGCAAACGTCAAATGCAAACGACTTAAAAAAAAAGAAAACCTGTTTCCCGCGCTCTTTTTGTTTAGTCTGTGGCCAAATGGTTTCGTCTGCGTAATGTTATGCTCCTTTATGGAATAAAATGTCGTTTTTAGGAAAATATGGCGTTTGTTTATAGGTACCTAGATTATTTTAATAGAACAGCGTGGAGACGGTTTAGATAAGATGTTTGCGGAATATGATTAGCATATTGAGGTTTAAAGTTTGTGAGTTAGACTTTAGTGTTTAGGTGCTAACATGTAGGTAAAGTAAACGTTTAGCTTTTGCTTGCTTGATATTAAAATTTACATATTCATAAGTTTGTTCTTTTACAGCTGTTTTTGTTTATTTTCGTCTTCATATGACAAAATTCTGAGGTAATACGATCTCTTTACGTCGGAATTATGCAACTGTTTTAGAAAAGAAAAAACAAAACAAAATAAATTGAGCATTTTATTATTAGGTTAAGTTATTGCGTAAAAAACACAGGTGCGGGGAGTAATAAACTTTTTTTTTTAACTTTTATTATTCACGTCACACATAGGCAAAGGCTACGACACAACAGCTTACATACATCCTTAAAAACAGCTTTATAGCAAAAATACGTGTCAAAATACTCTACGGTGTTATCGCTCACCTCAGCCGGGATTATCCCCTCCCCCCTTTCCCGTGGCCCCTCTTCCCCCGGCGTCGCCCTCTCGCCCCCTATCCCTCTGGAAGCGAAAGCGGGACAAGGCATCTGTCAGTCAACCGCCGACGATCGAACCAAGATAACGTGCTGACGTATTAAAATCTAATTTATAATTAAGTAATTAAAATTAAATAAATAAATTTATTTATTGTAAAGTGTTTGGTTTGAAATTTCAAGTGTTCGGGATTCGAAGTGTAACGGATATGATAGTGACGTTTCGTTTTTTTTTAATTTGAATAACAATGGCGGTGTTTTAGTGTTTGTAAATAGGTTTTATTGTGTTCTGTGATAATGTTTAGTAATGTATATTGGCCTCGCGTCGCTCTTATTGGATTCCTGTAAGGTAATTGTAAAAAGTTTGTTCTCCTTTTAATTCTAAGTAGATTTCGATTTTTTTATAAGTTTATTCTGATAATGTAACTTATTCTTACCTGAGCTCTTGAACTAATATGAGGAAAATATACAATTGTTTCGCCTTTTGTTTTCTGTATATATACGAACTTAGCTTTATCTGTGCATTAAACCTGCCTGACTTTAGTGACTATGCGTTGGTAGGTATGAGAACTAAACTGAACAATATTTAAACATTGATAAAATTAAAACATGTTTGGTTCACTTTAGCGTGTAATTTAGTCATTAAAAAGCAGCATTTACGTACAACTCTTTAATAGTGTAAGGACATTGGAATCATAATTTTTCAACTAATTCAGAGTCGAATATCTTTAGGATATTTTTATGGATTACTGGTAAACAATTATGATTCAAAACATTTAATTACATATTTATAATAAAAAAAGAATTTTGACATATCTGTCCTCAAATGAGGGAGAAATCAGCGAAGATAAATAAAAAAACACACAGCGAAACATAGAACCTCGTCCTTTTTGGAAGTCGGTTAAAAAGAGCAATATTAATTAACCGAATTAACGTATAAAGTACATAGTTACTATTAATATGCTATTAATTAACTATTCTGTGATAAAACAATCGGTTTTGAATTCAAAAAGTATGGTAAACACACATTCTAAAACTCTATTTATCTACTTAGGTACTTACCGTAGGTAGGTATTTACTGAAGCTTTTCTGTTAAAGATAGGTACAATATGTAAGAATATATCCAAAAACTTTAATTTTTTGTCAAAGATGTTTTAGTTATTTCAGCTATACTAGTTTTTGAAGTTAAGTTAGTTGAGCAAAAGCTCGTAAAATTAGTGTTTGTGTTTTCTAAGCATATTATTAATTAAACAAATCTTATGCCATATCTAAGTTTAAGTAATGCTACCAATCATTTAAGTATATACTTACCAGAATTTTAGAGTCATAACTTTAGTTTTTTACAGCCGAGACCAGAATCAACGAGGTTTCAGAGCTTTTTAAAATAACAATAACTCTATAAATCTATCTTACACAATACTTATAAGACAACTTTTTCTCACACAAAGCAATTAAAAAAATAACTTATTTCTTAAATATATTTCGTTCGATCGCATATTAAAAATAAATCGGTTTTCTAATCCCGACGGACGGCTAACAAACATGGCGCTTACTTTTAAATGTCGAACTCGAAATTCAAATAAGAAAACCTTGATTGCGAATGCTTGATTAAGTGCTTATTTATTTTTTAATTCGTTTTTATTTTCATTTGATACACAATTAAGTAAAAAAAAAATGTTAGCTACCGGTAAGTATATTATTTTACGCCTGTCTGCATTTTTTATTATTTTCATTAATTATGACATTATGTATGTAGGTACTTTTATCTGATATTATGCTGTAATAATATCGGCCTAAGATATTTAGCCCCGCTGCTGGAATATTCCTGGTATTATTTGGAAGTAATTGGGATTGATCAGCATACTTGCTCAATGCACACGATTGTTATTGAAAAGTTAGATAAAATACACATACAGTTCTAATTATTTCCTAATTGGTTTGGATTTTCATGATGAGTTAGCGCTGTCCCTAACTGGCCTTATTAACAATCGCGACGGTATTTAGCAAAGAAATTAATTATAAAAGAATTCAGTTTACAAATTTGATAAGTAGTTGCTAATCGTCGTCGAGATTTTTATTAATAAGGCCATCTTGTTTGGCGACAAGTGTTCGTACGTCCCCCGTCCCTAGATCAGCTGGCCTCAGCCGGCCAAACTAGCAATAAAAATGTATCCTTTAATAATAAAAACTTAGATCCTTGTTCTTGTCCTTGCTTGTTGTTTTTGCCTTATTAAGATAACGCACTAAGTCGAGGTCCGAACCCCGCTGGGGTGCCCTTAGTGAACGTTGCTGACATATTTAGTTTTTCTATTGCCCTGGCTGGAGGCTCTTAAGGTTCACGTCAAAAGTCCGGTGAAGCAGTCAAAGCTTGCGCTCAGGATGTTAGCGGGGATATCTTTAAAAAAAAAAGCTAGAAGTGTTCACAATCAACCCACTACTGAGGATAGGCGTTAATTTTTACAGAGAACAGCTGGATGGCTGGATTTCAATATCGTCCACTGATTTAGAATTATTTTTACATGAATCGATAACCTACATATTAGGTAGCCATTAATGAATCCAAATGAATACGATATTTTAGTTTATCAATATTTCATACTTCAGAGCAGTAAACCACTCAAGCCAAAGAGCAATAATAATAATTTTTCAAAAATGGAACACTGGAACGTCAAAACAGTTTCGAATGTCGAACGAAAAGAAAAAAACAAAGCTTTGTTCGTTTGTGAGCGTTCGATATTTGAATTCGAATGGCTTTTGTTCTTTGTTCGGTTAACGCGACCGTTAATAATATGTGACGTGTCGAATTATTGGCGGGACAATACCGAAATGACGTATGTACGAGTATGGCAGTTTTAAAAGAAGATATTTATGTAGGTACTATCAAGACTTAATTATAAAGTTGTAATATCTAAAGAAGAAGTGGCAGGAACTCTTCGGCTGTCGCCCGTAAGCTTCATTCTGTAGGCTTATTCGCTATCTTCAGTGGCCAACTCAACCGATGTTTACTGGATAAAAATACGTATAAAATACTTATTCAGTATCGGCTAACGTCGGTAACCAACAAACTAGTAGTAGATCTAGTTGGTCATGGAGGTTACACGATAAGAAATTTGTGTTTTCACTGTCTTTTTTATAAAGCAACAATCGCTTTAGTTGTCAACCGCCATAGCGAATAACCCTGCTGGACACATTCCTTCTAAGAAGTTCGCATTTTTAATGAAAAAGGTCTCGTCTCCCAAATGTCCTGATTGTCAAAATCAGAGGATGTGCAACACATCTTGATTGAGTGTGTCCGGAGCAAGGCTTTAAGGCAACAATATCTAAAAATTAATGCTGATATTGGTTCTGTGAACAGTATTTTGACTTCTTCTTTCTCAAGAGAAGCTAATGTACTGTACCAGTTAGCAGTTATTGGTTTAATGGACAGTTAATTTAGTTTTCGATAGTGTTTAAATTTTGTTTTGTGTGTTGTATTTTCTAGAATCATCAACTCATTACGCGTAGATATCGCACGATATGCAATACTATATGAAATGCAAGATGGCAGACGGTCGTTAATAAAGCTCTGCCAGCGTAGGTGTCGGTAAGAAGTGGTCTATGTCCTTTCTTGGGACCCGAGCTTGCCCCATACCGAGTTTCATCGAAATCGGTTCAGCGGTTTAGCCGTGAAAGCGTAACAGACGTATAGAAATATTAGACAATTGTTTTTTTTTTTTTAGCCATTTTGGTCCCACTTCAGGGCAAAGTGTTGTCCACAGAGTTACTTTCCTTAGCCTTTTCCCAAGCTATGTTGGGGCCGGCTTCCAGTCTTACCGGATTCAGCTGAATACTGTATTTTACATGGAGCGACTGCCTATCTGACCTCCACAACCCATTTTGCTGGGTAACACAGTATCCCAAAGTAAGACTGGTTGTCAGAATTGTAATGAGTTAACGACTGTCAAAGATCAACTTATGACAGTCGGGACCAACGGCTTAATGAGCTTTCCTAGGGCACGGAGGGGTCTCGGTATGTTTATAAATGGTCACCCATCCACAGACCAACCACGGCGAGAGTGACTTAACCTGTATTATTGGTTAAACTGTAGGGCTTACACTTAGCCACGAGCTCTTCCTTACCTTACAGTTAGGTACCAATATGTATTTATATTTCATTTTTGATGATTTCTGAAGTTTTTGTGAACCATATTATATATGACGAACTTATTGAAGTTTTACAATCATTCTTTTGTCTCTGGCCATCTACAAACGCCTATAACCACTTCCAGCCCTCACTTTAAAAAACGAACATCAATTAAATTGACAAACAATGTAAAATGCAGCGCAAACAGAACCTTACGGCCCTTAAACCCTGAAGGGTGCAAAACTGAGATAGGGCACGTCTGAACCAAGCGCTCTGATTGGCTGACAGGCTCCCACACCACCCTCTAGCCGACGAATCACATGCGCGCGCCGCCACCCCCGACCAATAGGAACCGACGCAGAAAGAGGGATTCTATTTTTAAAAATGTTTGTTTTTTTAAAACGTTTGACAGGGAAAGTACAGCGTTTGAATTTGGAATGAATGATTGATTTGTAAACAGTTGGTGAATGGCGGCGCCTTTTATGTTTTGACCGACTAGTTTCAGTTCGATGCCCGATACGTGCAATGTAAATATAAGATGATTTTTAAAGCAAACTTAGGTATATTCGGTCAGTGATTCTTTCACACCTACTTGCTAAGATTTTTACCGACTTTAAAAAAAAAGGTTTTTATTTATCTCAGATGGACCTATGATATATTCGCAGTATTCGTGTAGGTAGTATGTTAGTATATCTAGGTATCTAAAAACGTGAGCCAAACATCATAGGTTGTGTGTTTGTCTTGTCCCGCCTACGGTTTTCTCAGAAACTGGAAATCCTAACTACAAAAATCTTTGTATAATAGAGAGGAGTATTCATAATTATTTTGGGAATATTAACGATTTGATCACGCACATTCGCGGCTGCGGTGTCGCGAGTCGAACTAATAATTAATATTGTTCGACTCGCGACACCACCGCCGCCGCGTCAGCTCATGATTAGGGACTCCTAGTGAGTCTGAAACTAGTCGGGCGATCCCGAGAATGTGCGTTAGTATACCGTTATGTTCTAAATAATTTCAAACATCTTTGTACTTACTTTATAAATACTTTTTAACGCAGTGGTTTTAACAATTTACGTGTGTATAAAGTACTAGCTGTCCCCCGCGACTTTGTTCGCGTGTTTTAGTTTCAACGGTTTTTCATTTTTGCAACATTTTTTATTTATGCTCCGCTCCTATTGGTCGTAGCGTGATGTTATATAGCCTATAGCCTTCCTCAATAAACGGACTATCCAACACTGAAAGAATTATTCAATTCAAACCAGTAGTTCCTCAGATTAGCGCGTTCAAACAAACAAACAAACAAACTCTTCAGCTTTATAATATTAGTATAGATTTAAGTAAAGTATTTTATTACATATCCCCACGTCGTGGCCTCAGCGTGGGTACAAGTCACTGGCGTTTTACCCAGTAAAATAAGTTATAAGTATAGGTATTTCTATTGAAATGACGTATATTTATCAAAAACGTAGTATGACCATAGACAAAACAGTCGTCTCGCGTCCTTCAGAAATACCTTACGCTGTCAAAAATAATAAGTATGTTATTACGTAACTTGTATTCTTAACCCACTAACATTGGCACTGGAAACCTATTTATTCAGTTTCGTTGTATTTCGTTGATCGTTTGTATTGTCATGTTGTAGTTGTATTTAGAATTATGCCTAAATTTAGTCTGCCTAGACATCGTAGTTGGGTCGGACTGGATGCGGAAGGCGGAGGACAAGGGGTTATGGCGCAACTTGAAAGAGACTATACTACTTATGTCCAGCAGTAGACCGTGTAGGCTGAGTGGATTTATTAATTTACTAGCTGGCCTCCGCGACTTTGTTCGCGTGTTTTAGTTTCAACGGTTTTTCATTTTTGCAACATTTTTCATTTATGCTCCGCTCCTATTGGTCGTAGCGTGATGTTATATAGCCTATAGCCTTCCTCAATACACGGACTATCCAATACAAAAAGATTTTTTCAATTCGAACCAGTAGTTCCTGAGATTAGCGCGTTCAAACAAACAAACAAACAAACTCTTCAGCTTTATAATATTAGTATAGATTTATTTATGTACACACAACATACCTACAAAGAACACAAACATCTAAGAAAAATTGTTACAAAGGTAGGTACTGCTTAATTCTTACGAAACGGATTTGTTTGAGACAATGTAAATAAGATCTATAAATGGAAGACCTTTTTAAACAAACCTTTTTAAACTGTAACTTACCATCAGATGAGCTGAGCGCCTTTTTGTCAATTTTTTTTAAATTGAGTTTTCTACACCTCCCTTGGTGCTAAAGTTATTTAAGACGCTAGGTTTCCTATTTTTTTCGTATAAATCTGCTATTAAATGTCCTATTTTAAACATTATTAATAACTAGCTGTCCCCCGCGACTTTGTCCGCGTGTTTTAGTTTTAACGGTTTTTAATTTTTGCAACATTTTTCATTTATGCTCCGCTTCTTTTGGTCGCAGCGTAATGTTATGTAGCTTGTAGCCTTCCTCAATAAATGGGCTATACAACACTGAAAGAATTTTTCAAATCGAACCATTAGTTTCTGAGATTAGCGCGTTCAAACAAACAAACCAACTCTTTAGCTTTATATTTTTAGTATAGATACATAGTAAAGCACAAATTGCTCAAGTATACCTATATCGTCTACTATCGACACGCAGAATTAAATCTATCTTTTTATCATTCCCCATTTGTTTTTACGCACAACTAGACATACTGTACAATACTAAATTCGCAATGTTACTACAACACGAACGACATTTGATCACTTAGCGTTTTATTCAGGTCACCGGTTTTGATTACCTACTTAAACACATTCTTAATAATATTAGTAATGAGTCATTAGATGGATTATGGATTAAAAAGTCACTTCTAGTAAAATAATAAATTACTATATCATCAGAAAGTCGACAAAAAGTAAGATGATTACCGAGTATGAAGCCAAAAAAGAGGTGAACAAATATTCAATAGAGTGCTGATTGTATTTTACATATTTTTTTATTTTTTTTTTACTTTTTTCAATATACTTTTTCAATAATACTTATACCTACTATCTACTTCTCTTTATTTTAGTAAATATTAGCCTTAACTTTATACAAGCCTGTATAGATGCAGCCATCTTTAAAATAAACGAATGTCACGATAGAAAAGATTCGCGCTTAGAATAAAATAAGTAGGAACTATAGAGTGCGCATATCGAGTATGAACTGTACTGCACAAGTCAAATCAAGTATGAGCAAGTAAAATCGTAAAATTAGTGTGAAAACAGAGCGCGCCGTTTTATTAAAACTATCTCAAACCTAATATTACCTTAATAATATCGGAACCGTCGATATTTTCGCATAAACGTCTGTCTTCGCACGGAAAATCACTTAAATCAGTAAACGAGCGCAGTACATTTAGCTTAAAATTTGCTAACGCTCGGCTCAAGGAACTAACTAGCGATGCGCGCGCTCTATGCATGTCTTCGTTTAAAATAAGCTTTCGCGCTATAAATCTTTTTCACAAAACATTCCATTTTCAAACTCTAAATCCAACCCATTTGCGACTATAGAATATGTTTAATCCAACTAACATTTATTTTGAGCGGGAAATGAAAATAAAGGGGCGCAAATCCTACAGTTAGCATAGATTAAAGACCACTTGGATTTACTTAATCTATGCTCAAGTGTTCGCGTGCCGAATACAAGAAAAATAGCTATTATAATGCTAGAAATAATATAGCAGACATTGCTCTGTTTGTTTTATTTTTTCCCGCGTTTTTTGCCGTTTTGGACGCGACGAATGTTTTTTGATGTTGTGTTTTGAGTTTTCTGATCTTGAAATGAGAAATTTGTAGGCCAATATTTGTAACGCTATTTCCGAATGAATGAAACAGATGATTAAGAGAAAAAGTAGATATTATGCCTGATATTTTTGGATATCTTTGCATTTTAACTAGTAGGTTGAGAATATTACTCGTTGAGAAAAAAGTAGCTCGCGCTGTTTGTACGCTTAAATCTTTTAAACTACGCAACGGATTTTAATGCAGTTCAGCAAAAGATAGAGTGATTCAAGAGGAAGGTTTATATGTATAATTCATAGGTACATATTATAATCTACGCAGGCGGATCCGCGGCAACAGCAATTTTGAAGTAAAACTTCTTTAGGCGCGACTAGGGAGTAACTCAGATTTTTTTTCTGACGGAAGTAACGCTTACTATATAGTCTGTGTAGTTTCCGCCATTTAAAAATAATAATTCTGATTGGTTGTAAGTATATGTCATATACTACACGCTTCTTGACTTATACGCCAGCTAGTGGCAAATATCATAATCAAGTAGGATTATTTATTTTCAAATTGTCAAACGGATCAATTGTGAATAGCAAAGTGAATGAAAAATTCAACAGTTTTAAAAACATTATTGAAGTGAAACTTCTTTAGGCGCATGAGGGTAAAATTTTTACAGATGAAACGTCACGCCGGTATGCAACGGAAGTGTCGGAAAAGAGAGAGAGAGTGATCGAGACCGATTGAGAGAGAGTAAGACAGGGCGAACGTAGCATGAGCAACTAGCCGTGGAGTGAGAGTAGGGAGCAAGCGAGTGAGAAAGATTGAGAGAAAAAGTGAGACAGAGCGAACGTCGTATCACGCATAGTGCTATGGAGTGTGAGGTGGGAGAGAGCTATAGTGAGAAAGATTGAACAAGAGAGAGAGAGAATACGGGATATCGAGAAAGAATACACGCCCTATTGGTTGTGTATTCGTTTACTAGTTAATTATTAGAACTTTAGATGGCATTTCTGTCGCATAGCGTAATATTTACAATATCATTAGGCACTTCTACAGTGAATAAACAGTAAGTGAATTTTATAAATAAAAACTTTGTGAAAAACTTTGTGAAAAAACTTTGTGAATAAATTTGTAAGTTGTCCTGTATCAAGCAATTATTTTAAATTGCAAAATTTTTTGAAAATCTCTAAGTATACTTGTTTATTTATTACTTTTAAAATAAGTAACTTAAAAATAAATTTTCTGACAATTGCGACATTTTATAATATTCAATAACAAGGTTATAAAGTTTTACTTCAATCGCGCGTAAAGGTTACACGCACACACTTTTTTTTGTTATAAATGTTGACTTTAAAAAGCAAAATCCCAAAGTTGACCTTGAAATTTCAAAACGTTTTCTTTGTTAACCTCTGTATAACCACCAAGCAAGCACAGCTCTAAATATTTGATGCAAAATAAACAATATTTAACATTAAATGTTATAAAAATCCGCTATTGTCTATTAAAGCTTGTACATCGGTTATCAACGGAGACAGAACAGAGACAGATAATAATTCATTCCGGCGGGCGGAGCAAGTTGGCACGCCCATAACGCCCCGCAGACAGATCGGTACTGAGATAATTATGCATATAGAATTTATAGAATACTGAGTATTTGAGTTACTCTGCTTAGTCTGTCTAAAGAAATAATATTGTAATAGCGACTCAAATCGTGCCCACACAATTAAACTATAACTAAAATGAACTAAAACTAACTATAACCAAATGTATTGTGTGGCTATGTAAGAAGATAAAAAAAACAAAATATACTTTTTTTTTATTTCACACTTTCGGCCAGTGTCGTGTTTACTGCCAGTTTCATGAATTGACCACACAATGAACAAACTATGCATATTGTGGCCGCTGAGAGAATGCTTTCCTGTCAGGTTGTCATGGAAATCATGGAATGGATGAAGCTTAGAAATAAAATAAGTAGGTAACATATCGAGTATGAACTGTAGACACTAGTATGAACACGTGAAATCGTAAATTTAGTGTCAAAACAGAGCGTAATTTAAACTATCTCAAAATCTAATATTAAGTACCCGAAAAATATCGGAACCATAGATATTTTCGCATAAACGTCTGTCGTCGCACGGAAAATCACATAATTTTATATCAGTAAACGAGCGTAGTACATTTAACTTAAATTGTAGGTGGCTTGGCATAAGGGACTACTAGCGATGCGCACGCTCTATGCTTGTCTATGATTACTCCAAGTCAGGAACGCATTCTGCCAGCGGCCGCAATATAATTTTATTTAGATACAATGCTCATCACTCATAAAAAAAACATTCTGGTGTTTTTTATTTGTTCCTTCGAAATTTTAATTTACATTTTCTTAAAAATTAATTACACACTTCACTCACTTGAATTTTTGACTCTATCCCTAACAGCAGAGGGTTGATTGTTTGTTCGTCTTAAGGAAACTTCCAATAGTACAAAACATAATAGGTAGCACCCAATTATATTAAGAAAACTGTAATTTTGACGTGATTCGAAACACAAAGTTCATAAAACTAAAAACGAAAATTTATTAAAACAATATTTTTTAAAATCGTCCTGAATCTCACTCGAATTCTAACTCTGTATCTGAGGATTTAGGTTAGGTTATCCCTTGTCAAAAACCAACGTTTATATTGGTACGTGACATGACAATAAGCAACACGGTAGTAGGGTTTTTTTAATATAATGATCCCTTTCCCACGCAGTAGGATCATTTTAGGCGCTTTAATGAGTCATTTTCGTAAATTCCTAGTGGGCGGCCATTGTTGAATGTAATGAATAAGAAAATACAATGAGTGAATGAAATGTCATTCTAGTCTAGACTGAGCTGTGAGTATGAATATTTATAAATTAATGGGGTTCAGGTATTTATTTTAAATAAACTTAACTAAATATACATACACAAAATAAACTAATCTAATTAAACATAGCCCTAAAATATGGCATCAAAAAATTCGTCCAAATCGCTGCTCACTGGGAGTGTTCCCAAAAGGCTTGAAAACCGGTGTGTACGCCACTCGAACACGGAGGTTATCATTTATAATTAATATTTATCATTCTCTATGTGGGCAGACAGAATGAGACAGCGTGTACAATTAATTTACCATTAATTGAAAAATATTATCACCGCCATTTTGTACCTACTCTCAAAGCACAAAACACAAAACATCATTAGTATACGTTACTATTGTCTACGATCAGCTGTCAACGAAAACCGGCAAGCGGGAAAAATATCAACATCAAATCACATCGTAATTCGGCAAAGGCATTCAGCGTCACGTACTTACAACAATCGATACATATACGACCTCTTTCATATAGAAATCTTTATTTATTACGTGTTACATTTAAATAAAGCACAGAAATTAATATAAACGGATGTTAGAGGGGACATTATGTTAATCGTTTGGCTGTATGTGTGATGCCTTTGCCTTTACGATTGGATTAGTGTTGTGCTATTGTGCTCGTATTACAGTTTCGTATTTAGAGCTTAATGGCCGTTCCCAATTGTATTTGGAATTGTAATGGTGATTATTGAAGTGTAATTAAAGTTAGATTGTATGGCAAATTTGAATGGGGAGTGGTAGAGACATATTTTGAAACGTGGATGATATATTATTTTAACTTGTTTTCTGACTCGACACACTACTCAGTCAGTAGGTGTATAACCCTACCCTATCAATTGCTGATGTCTTTTCTTTGCATATACCTTCTTCTATTTTTGTCCACCGTTTGCAAGGAAGTGGAAATTATCTTACCTCCTATTTACTTCTTCTAATTAATTTCGTTGCGGGTTCCAAGACAGCCAATCGAAAGCTGTGACACACCGAGCTTAAGTGATCGTTGTTATTCATTGGTTATCATTGTAGATCCCGACTTACAGGAGTAGCAATGATTGAATGTGTGGAGGGGTAGTACAATAAAAAAAATATAACTCTACTTCAAAAACAAGCTTGTCCAAGACTTTTGAGTCTTATGTGTCTGTTCGGGTTACGTTCACTTAACATTAGACTACTGACTGAAGACTTAAAATTGTCTTATAAGTATCATAAACTTCTTTTTTTTGAATTCTATGAGAAACTATTTGAAATTAATTCAGTCCTTAGCGATACACGGTAATTGCCAGTGCTCTTCTTTCTCTTTCCTGCTCTTGCCATGAACGGGGTCCACGAAAGTAACAAATTTACCTACTTTATACATTGTAAAAGTGCTATAAACTAATTTTAGTACAAATTGAGCTTGAAGCTAATCGTTACTATCTAAAAACTCATTACCCTCCTCGCAGCGCGCAGTTGGGTATAAAAAGATAACTAAATCCTATACTCTACTAAAATTCTTTGCGTCACTTTCTTTGTTGGTCTCATCCTTAATTAAAAAATCAACTTATAGTGTATTGACCTTTCAAACAGTCATTAATCTCTGACCAAGACAGTCTCTTTTAATATGACATTTGACAACTGTAAAACGACGGTGCGAATTAATCATGGTCACGTTCCTGCTGTTGCGAGTCGTGAAGGTCGCCTGAACGCGGTCACTACCTTCAGTGCATAGTCCGGTGTAGCAGTAAAAGCCTGTGCTCACGCCAACACACAAAAAAAAAATCTTTAGCGCGCGTCATTTTGGCGTAGCGTAACATAAATATGTTCAATTTTTTTATTGAAAATAGAACGCTTTAGATGTTTTCTTTTTTAAGTTTATAGGGCGACTAAAATATTTTTTATTGTCATTTTAAGCCAGTAATAATTTAATAGTGTTGGCAATTCTGAGATTCCTTTATAATATTCTATTTTCTTAAATATATTCTAATACATAATCTCTCAACCAGATGGAGGACATGTGAAAAAAAAGTATTTCAGATATTAAATGTTTAGAAAATAGGCAAATAGTCGTGGTATTTTTTTTATTAACCTTTATATCCCACAATTGGGCAAAGAGTTCCCCTACTTTTACAAAACCTCTATGTCTTTAACGATTTCTGGCTACGCGTTTTCTGCCAAATATTTCTCATTTCAATGGTTAATTTCTATACGAACATAACTAACTAGAAAAACTTTCGCATACCACCAAAAACTATAAATTTAATATCCTGTAAAGAAAGATATGTTTTACTAAATTTAAACTATTGTTACTCAACGCAAATGCAATACTCGCGCCCAATAAAATTCTCGAGACATAATTTGACATATTATCGTCATCGATCGGCGGACTGACAAAGGCAACTACTTATTCTGCCACACGTAAGGGCTGTTAGCTTCGAGATCCGCCATTGTTCTTTTATACCAAGTTTATGATGTTTTAACGATCGTCGCGTAAGTAAACGATTATTATTTTATTATAATAGTAAATTACTTTTATTTGTGACCGATGATTGCTGTAACTTAATTTCTTTTGTTTTATGACTAGATATTTTTGTCCGTTATTTTAAATTTCGAATAGTTTCTACTATTTTCTTTTTGTTTATGAAAAGTTATTTTACTTATAATAATTGACTTTTATTTTCTATCTAGATATATCGATGGTCATAGTTCAAATATTTGTCTCTATCAAATAAACGTTGTAAAAACAGGACAGAAAATCTTAGTAAAGTTTTCAAGCAAAGAGGTTTGCTTACTCAATGCCTCAGACATTTTATAGACTTGTCAAAACAGATAAGAACGGAACGTGGTCTATCTATCACGTAAAGTTATTATGAGCTAATTAATTAATTTATAATTTAATGCTGTAATAAAGGTAATCGTGAAGAAATGATTCGTACCTGCTAGTTGTATGTAAGTATATCGGATTGTACAGTCAATTAAAATTGTATTATGTCTTCCGGGGCTGGTCACGTATCTATCGCTCTGGGAGTTAAACTATTAAGTAACGAAGAGATAGCTGATCTCTAAAATATGAACTTCTGCAGTCAGCAACAAAAGTTAAGAAAGACAAAATTCTAAACAAAACTGCTTAGAAAGGCGTCCTGGGAGGCTGGGACATTAAATTTATTCATACCAATATTATAAATGCGAAAGTAACTGTCTGTCTGTTGCGTTTTCACGGCTAAACCACTGAACCGATTTGGATGAAACTTAGTATGAGGTAAGTTTGGATCCTAAGAAAGGACACTCACGTGGAGCTGCGGGCAACAGCTGGTTCTCAAATAAATAGAGATTTTTTTCCTATGGACATAAGTATTACGTTTTAGATCCATATTTTTTCTAATGCCATGGAGGAGGAGCTTTAATGAATAATATTGAAATAATTATAGGTTATTTACCCACTTCCCTACAGCAGCTGTAAGTACTTTGTAATCCAATTTCAAATAGCGGTTCTAAAATAATATACGCTATTTTTAAGCTGCAATATATCATCAAAAGCTATAAAGAAAACTGATAAATTTAAATAAAGCAATGTAATATTACAATACATAGCGTAATCATTTAATAATGAGGCCAATGCAATGTGCACTGTGCAGCCATCTTTACAAATGCTGACATGATTAAACGTTGACATTGATTTTTAATAAATAATTAAAACAAGGAAGTGGCTGTATAATTATTGTCTTGTGTCATAAAAGAAATGTGGTCTTAATTCAAATTAGAGTTGGCTTGGCGGTAGTGTGTTCGCGCGTTTAAAGATTTTCCGCCATATTTGAAAATTTGATAAAGGGATTCGATTTTTATTTTTATTTATTAAAAAAAAATCTCTATTTTAAAGTGTTGTGCTGTGATTTTCGTGTTATGTGATATTTTTTGTTGACAAAGATACTTAATTTAATTAAAACATTAAAACCAAAATGGCAGGTGAGTGAAAATAATGAAAACACTTTTTTTTTATTTTTAAGAATTTTGTCTATGTGGCATTATTTTTTAAAGCGGTGTTAAGTAGGTACAATGTATTAGGAAATATGCTTTGAATAAAGACCTTTAAAGAAAATATAATACTTATTAGTTTATTAGTTGCCAGCCCTGCCTTCACACGGATAGTCAGATATTTTCAAAACATCAAGGGAATTTGGGATTCATTTTGACAAATACATAGATAGAATATGAAAATAGAAATAATAACAGATCTTTCGTATTATTCAAATAGACCAGAAAACATATAAGGGTCATACACAAAAACCGAAAAAAAACTGTTCGCATAAGTTTAAAATTAGATTAGTAATAATTTTCATACCTTCTTGTTTCCGTTTATTTAAACTGTTCATAAATTTATGTCTATCATATAAATAATTCATTTATGCTTTTATTTTAATTTAATTTATATTCTTTTTATATGAAAAAGTCTCGTTCTGTAGACTGTTCGGATGCGGAGTATTAAACTTTGAGCGGTATTTAAAAATATTAACATGATAATTAATGAACAAAATATTCGATAAAATTAATCTTAAATAACACATAAATATATCGATTTACACATTGAAGTAAACACTGTACTCATTTTTAAATAAATATAAATAAACAAGTTGTTCTTAATTTGTACGTCTATGCCTGTAGACACATAAAACAAGTATAAATCAGCATGTATCCATACTCCCTTTTAGAGTTTGATTTTATGTGCTGGCAACATTTAGTCATGTGTCACTGTGCGATCAAAATCCGAAGACTAACGGGTACAAAATTTTATAATTTTTTTTTTTTGTTAATACACAAGTTTTTGTAAAACTACAGTACGTCTTTTCTTGGTGACTTGTAGAAAAGTAAGTATGATCATTTAAAATGTTTGGTTACGCTGTAGTTTTGTGTTTCGAGTACCAGTATCCAAGTACTGTATTGTTGATTTTCTAACCTTAAAATATCCGTAGGCATATTTCTTTAACCGTTGGTACTTCTCTCCTGTAGAAATCTTTCCTGTAGGCACAGTGTCTACAGGAGAGTTTAAGTCTACAGAAATGAAATTATTACTGCAAATACTATGTCTACAGAAGAGTTAAGATCTACAGAAATCTTGTGATTATACAGGGTGTCAAGAAAAACCCTGTCCGATCCGTAAAGGTATTGTTAGGTATCGATAGCTGATTCCATTAATGTAAAAAAAAAGTTGGAAAAAATTATATAACCAGACGGTGTGGGTGGGTGCGTTAAACGCATCTGCGACCATCACGTGGCAAAAGGGAATGATGTTCCAAATTTGGAAGGATTAGTGTCTTGTTTGGCTGAGAACTGTAAAGGAGTCAAAGTTTACAGAATTAACGAATTGCTTATAACTCACATTCAACAAATTCTAGATAATAGTGTATTACAGACATTTAGGGGTACCCGAGAGATTCACCAATTAACCTGGAATATTGAGGATCCTAATACCGTATGGTATGTCAGACGTTTAAGTTGCCTGCTTTGTGGTACACGTGTTAAATGTCCTCACTATGAGATTGGAACAATAGATATCAAGTATAAAGCTATTGACTGCACAAATTCTCCAGATAACTTAGAAGCTCCTGATAGCCCAGCAGATCCAACAACTCCTAATCCTGATTATTCGACTGATACCTCAATGCCTTCAGATAATTTAGAAGCCCCTAATAGGCTGGAAGGCCCAAACACTCCGGATGCTCCTACTGCCTCTATATCAACTGGATTTAGTGACAGGTTGACACCTATAGAGTTAACTGACGCACATCTACAGGGTGTTAGACCTACTAAAAGACGTATCCGAATAATTGATTCAGAAGACTCTGATTCATCTATGGAAATATTTCCCACAAATAAGCGAATATTACGTCGGGTATGGAATGATTCCGATAATGATTCCATATGTTAATTTATTCTACAGAAGTTACATCCATTCTGTAGACATTTTTTGATTATTTTTTTAAGAGTTCCTATTGATATTTTTTCATGAAGATTTGATATAATTATGAGAAGATAAGTAAAAATGATGATTATAAAAGTTGATTTAAAATGATTGCTAAGTTAAGATAAGAAAAAAGTATATTTTTGTTATTTTCTGTAGACGAAACGATCTCCCCTGAAGACGGGTTAAACATTAAAATGCTGTTTTTTTCAAAAATAATTAAGACTGACCTATGACCATATTTTTTTAAGATAGTTAATAATCAGTTTTAAATAAATACCAAAATTTTAAACTTTATTGCCACCTTGATGTTTTATTTTTTTCAAAGACCCTGTTTTGTGTATGACCCATAAGTTTATTTGATTGTCTTCTGTCGCTTTGTCTGTAAACTTGCTACTTTTCTCTGAAAATAAAAACGTCGTATTTAAAAAAAATATTACTTTGTATCTCTCAATTCTAGAGACTTCTTTTCGGCTACCAAGGGTCTTTTCCTTTATAGCCAAAAAAAGACAGGTAAAACCGCAAGGCACAGCTAGTAATTGTATTTGTATATTTCTTCATTTCCCATAATAATATTACTCAATACTTATTGTTTAATTATTTAAGTACTACCTCTTGCTCGCGTGAAAAAGGAGCCTATGTTCTTTCTTAAGATCCAACATAACCCCATACCAAACTAAAACAAAATCGGTTCGGCGGTTTATTCGTGATAGCGTAACAGACAGAGTTACTTTCGCATTTATCTATACTAATATTATAAAGCTGAAGAGTTTGTTTGTTTGTTTGTTTGTTTAAACGCGCTAATCTCAGGAACTACTGGTTCGAATTGAAAAATTATTTTTGTATTGGATAGTCCGTTTACTGAGGAAGGCTATAGGCTATATAACTTTACGCTACAACCAATAGGAGCGGAGCATAAATGAAAAATGTTGCAAAAATGAAAAACCGTTGAAACTAAAACACGCGAACAAAGACGCGGGGGACAGCTAGTAATATATATAATATTTGTATTATAATTAATTATAATATTTGTATGGATAATTGTTATTGCATTACTCATAAAACTCTAATCTAATACAAAGTATGGCTCCTACCTTTATAAGCAGCTGAAGAATGACAAATATAATCTAACGGTAGTGGTATTTCTTACTCATCGTTTCTGGTTTAGTCAGCAAGGTCAAAATACATAAAACAGTTTTGCACGATTGCTGAATATCTTTTCTCCTTAATTAATTTTATTATCCATTTAAATTTAAGTGGCTTCCAAGCCCATAGGTAATAGGTATTTTATTTACTGAATTCAATTCGGCACCGACTTTAAACAGATCTGTATATAACTGAACTATTGAGTAAATGAGGTAAATTAATAATCCTATTTATTTTTCACTTTTTTGTAATATTAGGTAAGGAGTTTTTGTTTAATGTTTTATTGAAATCAGTTATAATTTCATTTTAAATATTGTGGTATAGAGATAGGTCTGTCAAAAATAAAAGTAAAGTTAATAGGCACATCATTATTCAGTCGGGTAGGCTAACTAACTGGCACCTAATATCTCAGTATCTTATGTATCTCTAATATATCATGTAATCTATCCAAGGCCTTTGACTGCGTAGATCATTATTATTTGCGCTGTTATATCATGATAAAGCTTTTTACAGGGAAACAAACAATAGATAAGTACTCCATAATGTTGTAAAAATAAATAGGATAACTTATTAATATATATTGATCCTAGTTTATATTACTTTGTAATTACAGTGTGCTTCAGGGTTCTAAATTGGGACCTTTACATTGTTTAGAAAATGATTCCGTAATTCAGTTGAGCCCTGTAATGTACAAATAATCAAACACCATAAAAAGCTTTAAGCTCATAATATCATATCAGTAAATACGATTTCGATTTATCATCAAAACTCCTGGTTGGTTAGTGATAAGATTGTTGTACGATGAACCGCGCAGTGGTTGCGACGAATCACGAAAGTGACTCTTACTGCATTGAGTTAAAGTATTTATCAAAAGCAGTGTTACAGCTACGCGGTTGATCGTAACCAATCTAAATAAAACCTACTTTTTAGTAGTGATAATCCCATTATTGTAGCAGGCGCCATTTTAAGTTCAACAGTTGTTTCGATTATAAGGTATGGTGGAAACATGTTATAAGGTGTTGCCTTATCTGCTTTTAAGTTTTAACAAGCTTTATTGTTTGTAGTTAACTTCTTGAGAAGGGCCAAGCTTGATAGTTAACGGTTGGGAATAATGTTTGTTTTTAAACGGTTTATTTGACTTCTTAAGTATTAAGTAATTAATTTATCTAGATAAGTTCCTGTTTACGTTGTGTTTTATTTGAGTTTGTGGGAGATTTGGAGGTAAAATCCTTTTTTGTAGCCGGCAACACATCTCCAAGACTTCAGCGCGCTTACCACTTAGGTACTTTTTAAGCAGGACTGTTGACGTCGTGCTAGCAAGACGCTGCTAGGTGCAGAGTAGTACGCCGTTTCGTTTCCACAACGTTACAGTCTTAACCACTTCCCTGTTTGAGTCACATATGAACATTTCCATTGTTGAACTATTGTGTCTACTGGTGGGACAGCTAATTTTTTAAGATTTCATGGTACAGGTTCAGCGCTTGTAGCCAAGAGACATTTCTACAAGCGTTAACGATGATAGAAATCGCTTAAATGACATTAAATGTATTGAAAATGACATTCGACTTGTCACTCCCATCACTTGAGCGATTCGATCAGCGTTGACGCTTGTATAATGTTTCTTGGCTAGAGGGACGGGTATAGGATTATTTAGGTACTTACCATTGGTTGCACAAACGTTTAAATCACATATAATCAAAGAAAACCTAGACTTAAAAATCATTTGTGAATCAATGTTTTAGTAGTAATGAAATAAAAAGTCTACAGCCAGCAATTTTTCGCTTTAAAACGCAATAATTTACATACTATTACAATATTTATCATCGATAAAACTTAACCAATGGAATTAAGACCTTAGTACCTATAAAATACAGTTCTGTTTGTTTGGAACTGCTAAATATTAAACACATAGAGAGAGGCCAGGTATAGTTATTTAACAAACCATTTCTACCAATTAGCACTTAGATCACAGTAATGACAGAATGGCTTTGGGTCCCGTATTACTAAAAACAACACTAAAACGGCTTTCCTTTATTTCGTGATGAAGAAAATAGGTTTTAGCAATAAATTTTACCATCAATACCTATAATTTCAAAACCAGAGTTTATTAGATTATTCTGTAGTACCGGTTTTCTTTGTCAATTGTCTCATAAAAATTAGATCGGTTCAGTAAGCACCTAAGGTAAATGCAGCTATTAACGACCCATCGAAAATCCGCAGCTATTACCGATCCATTCCATTAATTTGCATTTTTTATGCTACTGGAACGATTTATGCTGAAGATACTTGACGAAACACGAATGTTTGTTCATTGAGCATCGTAAAAACTAACGTTTGTGTGCGTGGTATCCCGGAAAAGAGACAAAATTCGTTATTTTCTGTGACGACAGCGAGCTCGCCGGCCGTGTGGTACAAGTCCTTGTTCCTACAGGTAAGCACATTCAATTTTTGCTTAAGATTTTTTACAGAAATATACGAAGCCTGTACTTGTTGTGTATTATTAAATGTGTTTATTTAAGTGTAAATTCTTTATTTTGTATAGTATTTCATAAAGTTTAAGTTATTTAATAGGATAAAACTTAAAATTCAAATGGAGCGGTAATAGCTTCAATAATTTTTATAGTGGCAGCTATTGCCGATCCATGGCTCGGTAATTGCCCTGAACATTATATTTAGTTTTATTTATTTTCTGTCCATATGTGATGATAAAACAGTTATTTTAATAAGACATTTTAATCTCAAATAATCAGCCATTGTTACACACCATTAGCGACCTATACTTTTTGGTATAGTTTACTTGTTTTTCCATTTTATATTCACCACGTATAGTAAAATTATTCATTTATTGTTATGTTAAAGGAACATAATTATATAACCTTTCATCGTATAATAATGTGTGCATTTATTAATCTTATTTGTTTAATCTATTATTTAAAATCTCTGTTAAAGTTATAAATATCAAATAAAAACATATTATCTAGTTTTTGTGGGTCGGTGCAACGCTTTCATATTTGTATATACATCGCTTATTACCGACCCGTGTGAGTCGGTGATAGCAAGTATGGGAACCTATTACCGACTCCATACTAATCATTATCTATAATGTTACATTACACTGGTTAACTGGTTACAGAAAATACTAGCTAACATTATTAACTAATAACAAAAATAATTATGAAAATTAATATGGCAAACGAAATACAAAATTTTTTTTTTTTGCAGAAACATTGATCAACAAAAGCGGAGGAAAGTCAATGCAAGCTTACATGCTTTTCTTAATCCATGCTAATTATATTACCTTCACGAAACCACATTTACTTGTTCTTATTTAAACAAAATACCTAGTTTTGTTACACTCGGTAATAGCTTCATAAAAATCGTTAATAGCTTCATAGCCGTTCCTATGGGTCGGTAATACCAAAAATCGAGTTATTCAATTAATATTTTTTTAATTTTAAGAAAACATTCTAAACTTGGGCATATAAGGTAATAAAAACTAGACAGATAACAGTTTCATATAAAAATAAAACACTGAATTTGAAAGCAATCACAGCTCTTAATAATTATCATCGATTTTAAAATTGTCTTATCAGGGTCGGTAATAGCTGCGTTTACCTTATATTTTTTCCTTCGATAAATACAGGGGTAGATGAATAATATTTTTTTGTATTGTCTGGCATTTAAATTATTAAAAAATATTAGACACATATTTTTTCTTATTTTGCATAACCAAAATCTAATCACGATACATTGGTTTATAATGTCGCATGACGTCATCAGCCCGCACTCCTGAACTTTCATGCTTTATCTGCTATATTCAATGTGTCTAATTTAGTTTTTTTATCTAATTGTAGTGTTTTTATACCCAGTTATCTACACCGATTTTCTTGAACACAGGTCAGGTAACAACCGTTGCAAAATACACATTATATTTTCTTACATTTTTTCTTCAGTCTACGTTATATTTTCCAGCATATCTTTCAATTCACATTTCCATATCTAAATGTAGAAAAATTATTAAATAAATAAAACTACACAGAAGAAAATATACCTACGTAAAGTTTACATTTAAATTTACCAAAAAAATAGGCATTCATACTTCTATGAAGCTTCATCTTTTAGCTTTTATTCTATTTAGTTTTGATAAATAGTAAAATAACAACTCTATTTAGTAATACGGGTCCTAAAACCACCCAGTACGAGAAAACCGGTCCACAATAAAATCGTTTGTTTGAACTTCGACAGCGCGCGCGGTAGCCATCTTATAAGCAAACAAAACAAAATGGCCGTCACTGAGGCCTCCATTCCGGGAAAAAGGTTTTTTACCTTTTTTAACGAAACTCTTTGCATGGTTAAATGTATGTCAACTAAGTAATGAGTGTGGTTTAAGTTACTGCCATTGCAAATAGCAGTAAAACCCTTTTAAATTGTTGGTACCTTTCACAATATTTGTTTTTTGAAAAATGTATTTGAAAACCGGGAGGCACCTATTCTTGAAATCGTTTTTATTTAACTTGGAGACGGACAGAAAATATTTAGGTACCTACATTGGAAAACTATGGAGCAGATCCTTTCTAAGCTTAGGAGTAGAAAAGTGAAACATAGTATATTTATTTACTATTATTTAGTTATTTTAATCTTTATTAACTAAGCTTTCAAATGACACATTTCAACAAATTATGCTGAATTCATATTTTTAACTCTCGAAAAAATCTACGCGTCAAACACCCAATTTGAATTGAACATGAATCATCTTCAATCTTCTTCTTCTCTTGTTAAACTCTTTCCGACCAAAAGATTGCCCTCTGGATGGCCCTGTTGTTTGCCTCTATACCTTCCTGGAGGTGGTAGGTTTGGTGGTTGTATGATCCAAGAATCTATATAATCTCTTTCTATCTATGCATTTCAAGAATGATTTACTATTTCAATACATATTCAGAATAAAATTCCTTCTCGATATATCCTTAAATTGTAATAAAGTCAAAATAAATTATATATTCTGTCCTTGAAGCCTTTAAGTGCCTAACTATAAATATGTTTCACTTTTTGGGACATTCTGGAATACCGTAGCTACGAGTTAGTAAAAGAATTTTTGAGTTTGGAGGGGTAGGTTGAAATTACCTAAAAAAAATACCTTAAAATTATCTGACATACCTTCTACTTACAAACTAATAAAATAATTAATAACTCTACTCTACTCTCTACTAGATTAAAAACCACTTTAATTAACAATTTCTGTGGATAGCACTATTAAAACCTCGTTTTAAATACAACCTTTTTTAAAACTTGCAGTTTACATCAAATCTTAAGCTAAATTAGAACCACTTCTTGACATCTGCCCCTCTAGACAAGTGACATTTCGACAAGCGATAACGCTGATCAAATCGTTCAAATGTATGGAAGTGACAAGTCCAAGTCACGTGACTTATCGAAATGAAATGTCATTTCCATACATTTAATGTCACTTAAGCGATTTCTATCATCGTTAACGCTTGTCGAAATGCCACTTGTCTAGAGGCTCAGATTGAAATGTTTTTTATTTATGATAAATGCGATGACAATACAATATTATGGTACTTTCGAGAAGGTCTGATTACAGCTAGAAGGTGGCCATAGGAAGTCAGTAAAGGTACCATAGTGTTTGGGTTTGTTTGATTTGTCTTCACTATTAATTTAAGTATAAGTGATTTAAAAGCTTGTGTTAATTTCATTCCAAGATCACGGAGTTACCTAATTAGTCTCCCCAGACCTTAGAGTAAAAATAAGTAACCTATAGATTCCATCTAACAGAGTATGAACAGTGAGCATTTTTAGTGCCAAAACAGAAAGCGCCGATTTATTAAAACTATTTTAAAACCTAATATTACCCTAATAATATCGGAACCATCGATATTTTCGCCAAAACATGTCTGCGCACGGAAAATCGCTTAAATCAGTAAAAAAGCGTAGTACTTACCTACAGCTAAAAATTTGCTTACGTTAGACACAACGGGCTGTACTAGCGATCCACGCACTCTATGCTTGTCAATGTATACTCTTAGCCCCAGATTTACAGAAATAATCATTTCATTCATCCAGTTGCTAGCTACTACACACCTCCGTAGGCAACTCAAAGCGATAAAAATCCTAAATATTTTCACGTTCTAATTGATACATTAGACCAATTTGTAACGCTGCTGTAAAATCTCCACGTTTGGGATCTAACTAATGGCGAATCCGTGACTCCTAGAATGCATTCCGGTGTAATAAAAACAAATATAGTTTCAAACACAACAAATAAAATAAAATGGTGAAAAAACGAGCCGCCATGTTTGTCCGCGCATGCGCACGTTCGACGTCACCGAAATCCTTATAGATAGCTTTCGTGCGTGAGCCGACACGAATTTTTGGTGCGATCCACTTTTTTTTCATGTCTATGATATGTTTACGAGTGAAGTTTTTTTTTCAAAGTCAACTCGTTCGTTCATTCATATAAGTTTTTTTTTGAGTGTTTGGTGTTAGGAATATTGTTGCGTCGTGTGTATGTATTTTTTGTATGCATATAAATGTGGTATATATTTTAGGTAGTATATTTTTAGTTTGGTTAGTTAGGTATATTTTTTTACCTATAGAAGTAGCTGTAGGGCCCTGAAACTGGAAAAAAGGGCTTATATAGAGGAACAAAAAGAATTGATTACCACGTTTGCTCATTTGGGTTATAGCTATTTCAGATTCCAATTTACAATCAAGGTTTTCTGATGCTTTTTTGTTTATGTACAAATGTAAGGAAGGATAAAAGTATAATATACTCTTTAAGCAAAAACTACTCATTGGTAAGCCGGAGGTCGTGGGTTCGGTTCCTATCCAGGACAAATCTTTGTGAGATTAGCATGATCATTTGTTCTGTGTCTGGGTGTAATTTATCTATAATATGTTATATTTAGAAATGTATAAGTATGTTTATCAATTGTCTGGTTGCCATAATACAGGCTCTGCCTAGTTTGGGATAACCGTGTGTGAGTTTTCCCAAGGTAATATTTTTTATATAACGTATTTATTATTATATTTTATACTTAATTATTCCTCTAAGCGGTTGACAGAGTCAGTATGCGTTGATCACTAATTTCTCGAGCAGTTCATGTGCAGGCTTTATTACTACTGAAAATGACTCAACAATAATTTTCTAACAATCCCAAGAATTACAATAGTAATAAATAATTACATAGTTCATTTGCTGCCATATCTCGCAACATAGTTGCCGAACGTGAGTTTAACGTAAATAGCCGGTGCGCAGGCGCAGAGTCACGTACAAACCGTTTGGTAGCTGTTTGTAATCAATGCTACATTGTTAAGCTTAAACACTTGTTTTAAGGGGCCTGTAATATGGGGCCATTTGTTGCTGAAGTTTGGGCCAAGTAACTATATTTATTACCTACTAGCTGTTTCCCGCGGTTCCGCCCGCGTGTGTTCGGTTTTCGCGGCAAAAAGTAATCGATGTCCTTGCTCAGGCTCTAGACTATCTGTGTGTCAAATTTCATTTAAATCGGTTCTGTAGTTTTGGCGTGAAAGCGCGACAGACAGACAGACAGAGTTACTTACGCATTTATAATATTAGTAAGGATTTTTATTGTTATTTTTACAATCAGTCTTGCTAAGGGGATCCTGAATATATTCATTTAAATCACTATGGTAACAACAGTTTTAACAAGTGAATTTAGAGTAAAAAAAAAAAAAATTTTTGCTTTATTATATTAAACATTGTTCAATAATTTATGTACACACAAAACATAGTGCTTACTACTGACGCTAGTTAGCACGTCAAAAACTGCTGATGAAGTAGAAATAAAATCCTTCCTTTTTGAAGTAGGGTAAAAAATCATGTTCTATAAATAAAAGAGTGTCTATTACTAGAATTGGTCCAGATGTTTCTCCAGGATTACTTCCCCACACAACTGCAGTAAGCGCATAATCCTGTAATCCGTTTGCATAAAAAATATGGAAGTAAAATATTAGTTTCCTGAGATTTACGCGTGTTTTCTCACCTTTGGGCTTACGATGTTATGTTTTTAAATATATTGGCTATGCTTGTGAATTAGTTTTGTTTTATTTAATTTTCTGAATAGGTTATGTACCGTAATATATTTGTTTGAATAGCAGTTTTGCAATATACATGTTGACTAAATTTTTTTTAATGTCCGTTTTTAGATAATTATAATAAATTAGACACGTATTTCTGTTTTCTCGTAAAAAAAAAAACGAAGATACACTGAAATTTCGCATGATGTCAGTTACACTATTTTAACCAAACTTTGCAAAACGTGGTTATGTTCCATTATTTATTGTCAACACCGAATTCTAAGGCTTCACTTCTTATATTAAGTTTGCAAAACTGAGATTTTGTTAATGTTATATATTTATTAATTAATTATAGGATACGATGAGACTGGCATATACTTTATGTATAAAAGTCCCTAATTTAAAATAAAGAGAGAAAAAAAAACAAAAAATTTTTGACGTCACCGGTCACAAGCCCACGGTCTTGAACTTTAAAGTGCTTTATCTTTGTAAAATTTTGTTGTTTTAATTAGGGAAAAAATACGTATGTCTTAATAAGAGAAATAAAAATTCCTATTTGCAATTAAAATAAAAAAAAACTCATCAGTTCCACTCAGCCTATGCCTACTGCTGAACATAGATTATGGTACAATTTCCAACTTATTTTCATCATGCCTTACTACATGAAATAAGATTATTAAGCCCACGCTTTCGGTAATTAATACTATGCAAGGGCACCAAAGTTTAAAGCAATGTCTTTTTCATAATTCATGTTCTTTGTATAAATAATAGAAAAAAGTCTTTTAATTTTATTAATTCACTTTAGATACTCGCAATTTTTTTATCAACTTCAGTTAGTAGGTAGGTAAAGTTGTCTTATTTCCAAAGTACATCCTATGACATTGTCAATGCCAGATTATTTAATTAATTTTATTTAAGTATACAAACAGGTACTTAATAGAAGAATCGTCTAATTACACTTAAAATATTTTCCCAGCCATAAATCTACAAAACAATAAGTTATTGTCAAACGTCTCCCGCCGAAAACAATGACATCCCGCCAATCGAACTGTCAAAGTAAAGTCACAGACAAAAAAAATACAAGGCAAAGGCAGTCTTGTGTCAGCCAAGTAAGAGCTTTTAAAAATGTTGTAGTATACTTGTCGGAGACGGGTAAAGAGGTTTTATTGTCTAATGCATAATTCACTTGTTTTGCAAATTTATGAATATCGTGGGAAACAAGCCAGCGTTTATGAATGAATCTGTATTTATATGGCTGTAACTTATGAGAGTTTAACGTTCAGAAACTAAAAGATGTTTTGCGAATAGTGTGGTCTTAGCGAGTGGCGTTGACACGAATACCATTATACGTGAGCTGGAAGGATTTCCTTTTGCTCGTGTAACCTTTAAACATGTTTTTCAAGACGTTTATACCCTAACTCAGATGTTACAAACCTCTTTACATGTAATATCTTTAAGCTCATTAGAGTTGCCATCACCTAGGTAACTGAAAGCCTTGAGCCTTTTCTCAAGCTATGTTAGGGCCCGCTAACAGTCCCAACGAATTCACCTGAATACCATATTATTATTTTAAATAAAAGTTTACATCATCTTGAAAATAGTTCTCGAATAAAACTTAGAGGTTTAACTAGTTTTCAAAGGTATCCTAATTCACGAATATTTTACTGTAAAACAAAGGATAAGGCACCATACTGTACAAATTACTTTCTATACTAAAATACTATCTCATTTACAATAACTAAACACAACAAATTTCACAAGAAATTGCACATTCACATAGAATTGTGAAACAAAACTGGGACATCGTACACCGTCCCGTTCCCACGACAAGACGCAAATTATTCAGTGATTACTACACAAAATCATGAATGACGCTACAGGTGTCTACTATGTTAGAAAAAAAAACTAAACAAGTAAACAAAACACAGTAAAACCTGCTTAAGACACGTGCGTCCTTTGCGGCCAGAGACAATGGCATTATCTATCTGTCCTTTGCTTGTAAAAAAAAATCATAGATTGCCTTTTGGCGCGTATTTTATTGACTTGTCAGGTTGTTCCCACGTTTAAGGTTTTTGGGTTTTATTAAAATGGGTTGCTCATTCATCTTAATCATAATTTGGAGACATTTGCTTGAAAAAAGGTTTTTACATAAGTACATTATGGAATAACGACTTTATGTAAAGAACAGAATCGATGCAATGAATCTATCTATAACCACTAACTATTCAAAGGTATATTTTTTATTATACCTATGTTACCGGAACCATAGGCTTTATTCATTTACTCATATAAGAAAGCATGGCATTGATAACTTTTAAAATTGAATTACATAACTCGAGTTGACAATTATCTCCTTTGCCGTCCACTTTGGTATCGAAAACCATCCCTTAACTATGACGCGTTCGTAATAAAAATGATATACCTATCAAGGTCCTAATGATATACTTACGTGAAATATATTGGTAGACTCTGTGCTGAAACACTGTTGCGTCATTATAGTGCGGGTGTAACATCTGAATATTTATAACATTATGTTAGAACATAATGTTTTCAGATGCCGTCTTCATAATTTTTATATAAGTAGAATTATCAATAATGTTAGTTCCATTTTTGACCACCGCGATGGTCACTTTCCGCAGACTCTACATTGCTGTAATAATTGGCAGTACCTACATGAACTCATCAATTTTATTATATTAATTAAAGTTGTCAGTATTGCATTCTAAATACGAAACGCCTTATTTTTTTTTGTAGACGAAAAGAAAAAAAACTTTTGTTAATGGACAGTCTTAATCTTTTTGCGTTAAATCTCTTTTGTAATTATCTTCTGTTAATATAATCCTTTACAGGCGAGTTGTTATCCAATTTCTTTGAGATTAACTCTTAAATATGACTGACATCTGGTTTGACTTTAGTTCAGAAAGAAGGAAGCATATTGCGTATATCCTTTGCAAAAGTCTTAGGAAAGAAGATTTGAGATAGAATTAGACATGTTTTTTGGATAATTGATTGTTTCGTTGTACATATCGATGGAATTAGTTAGAATGTTTTATGATAAGTGGAACGAGGTTAAATGTTACTGTAAGAAACTGGATCGTCGCTTTAGAGAGTATATATAAGCAAGCATAGAGTGCGCGCATCACTAAAAACTCAGATCCAGCCATCCCTTGCTGTTTTTGCCTTATTAAGATAGTCAGCAACGCACTAAGTCGAGGTCCGAACCCCGCAGGGGGTGCCCTTAGTGAACGTTGCTGACGTAGTTAGTTTATTTTACTTTGCTCTGGCTGGAGGCCTTACGGTTCTCGCCAAAAGTCCGGTGAAGCAGTCAAAGCCTGCGCTCAGGCTAACTGCAGTAGACCTCTTCCAAAAAAAAAAAAAATGCGCGCATCACTAGTAGCCCTTTTAGCTGTTAGTACTACGCTCGTTTAGTGATTTAAGTGATTTTCAGTGGGTTTGAGATAATATTAACAAAACGGCGCGCTCCATTTTGACACTAAGTTTATGACGCCACTTGGTCATACTGGTGGTCGCAGTTCATACTCTGTTAGGTGACTCTATTTTTTACCTTTTTATTTATACTCTAAAATCTTAGCCAAGGAAAACATGGATGCATGAAAAAAATCAAATCAAATCATTTATTTTTGTAACTATGATAAAAAAATCATCAATTTTACAAGTTACATAAAACATTTCTTTTTTGAGCTCGCAGGATTCGACATTTCCTAACTGGTTACCCTGAAAAGAAATGTCGAAAGAAACTCAGGGATCAGCCTCTTTTAAAGTCCAGACTATCTTTATAATTTCAATATTTTGTAAATAAATGAAATTCGACAGTTTTACACTGTTTTCAAGGTGTCGCTAGCTCTGAGGTCCCGGGTTCTATCCCCGGCCGGGTCAATGTAAAAACCACTTTTCTACATTGTCTGGGTCTGGGTGTTTGTGGTACCTTCGTTGTCTCTGAATTCCATAACACAAGTGCTTTAGCTACTTACTTTGGGTTCAGAGCAATGTTTGTGATGTTGTACACATTTATTTAAAAAAAAATATTGTAGTACAATGTTTTGTGATTTTGGAGACTGAATACAACAGTGTTCTCAATATTTTATCATCTTTAAGTCTCTAAAAAGAAGAAATCCCAGGCAAATCCCAGTCAAATCCCAGTATTTAACAAAAACTACACATCAATCTTTCCACCCTCGCTATCGCTCTCCCGAACCAAAAACAATAACATATCATAATAAGAGACCACCACGACAATACCATCACGAAAATCCAACCTTATCCCATTGACATAAGATCTATCAAATTTATACCTGAACACCGTACGCGACTTACGCGAAAATGGACCTTATTCACTTGTGTTAAGAGCTATCAAAGTATACGAGACTACAGTGGGTAAGTTACGCGATAATCGACCTTATGCCTTTGATATAAGAGCTGTATAAGTGTCAGTGTTGAATGTACGGGACCACCAGCGCGCCCGGATCCTGCACGTGTGTGTAGATTATGTTACTTGAAAGTAAAGAGAAAAAAATCTTAACGATAAGTTGATAATACCGTCTACTGAATATTACGAACAAAATTTTGTAATGGCCGATGAAAAATGAATGATTAAAAACTCATTATCGGCGACCCCGAGAATATGCGTGAGTAAATCGTTTTGTTTTAATTATGAAAAAAACGCAACTCAATTTTGAGTGGCCGTTAAGTTTCATATGGTCGAATTCTAATACGTCAATCAGTTTTAAGTTTCCGATAAGCCATAATAATATGCTGTTTCTGTCACTTAGTTTGTGGAGGTATACTGGGGAATGGTCAAATAAATAATATAAAAAATAATCTATACTAATAGCCTATTATAAAGCTGAAGAGTTTGTTTGTTTGATTGAACGCGCTAATCTCAGGAACTACTGGTTCGAATTAAAAAAATCTTTTTGAAATGGATAGTCCGTTTATTGAGGAAGGCTATAGACTATATAACATCACGCTACGACCTATAGGAGCGGAGCATAAATGAAAAATGTTGCAAAAGTGAAAAACCGTTGAAACTAAAACACGCGAACAAAGTCGCGGGGGACAGCTATAATAAATAAATGTGGACAACATCACAAACGTTGCTCTGAATCCAAAGTAAGTAGCTATAGCACTTGTGTTATAGAATCAGAGACAACGAAGGTACCACAAACACCCAGACTCGAAACAGTAGAAAAGTGGTTTTCTACATTAACCCGTCCGTTGATCGAACCCGGGACCTAAGAGCTGCCGACACCTTGAAAACCGGAGTGTACGCAATTCGACCACGAATGTCGTCAAATATATTTTTAAGCCACCATTAGGTGTAATTCAGAATCTTTTAAAGAGACTTTTGAGAACGTCTTAAAGTTAAGTTTGCTGGAGTATTACAGGGGTAAGACAACAGAAAATAACTTCTAAATTAACTGCTATTTTAGATAAACTGATTTGAGTTGTTAGTCAAATTCTTACATCATTTTTGGGTCGGCTTTCAGTCTTACTGGATTCAGCTGAATACCGTATTTTACATGGAGCGACTGCCTATCTGACCTCCACAACCCATTTTACTGGATAGAGTACTCTTTTGTGAAACAGGTAATCAGCTTTTTTAATGAGTTTAGTTATAAACACATTATTGCTAAAGCCAAACCGAAACTTACGTCATATTAAGCTCGTTCCAAATTCAAAACAAGTGACAAAAGTAACAAGTCATAAACAAATTTTATTGTTTTCAATAGTTTTTGTTGGTTCGGGCGTGGGAAACATTCGTAGTACGCGCTATAAAACAATATTATATTGTTATTGTATTTAACTTTATTTTGGGCTGGTAAGTTATGACAGGTACATAGATAAATGTTACATAACTTCAAAAATACTAAAGTAAAAGCATTTGCCATCTCTGACCTCTTAATACAGCAAAAACCTTGTCCGATCTTAATGAGTATTATTCGGCATAGTATTGCGTGCACATATACGTAACTAAGTAATGGATTTGATATTATTATTTCTGCCCGGTAAATATAATTAAGTAAATTAAAATAAAACTGATCAAAGGCAACACTGATCGCTCGACAAAGTTCACGTGTACTACCTACAGTTTTTTTATCAAAGTAGCCGCCTGGCGAGACATTTTTTTCTAGTTCGCATGTTCAACCAGGAATACTATATACATAGGAATACAAATATAGGATTGGATTGGATCGGACAAGGTTTTTGTTACATAGTATATAGAATCAAGACCATGCTTAAATACCTGACTGAATATGATAGTCTCTATGGTCATTCTCATGAGGTCTTATATTAATATGTAAATTAATTTTCCGCTTTGGTTACGCAGGAAAGGTAAAATTATAAGTAATAAATTATAAATGTGAAAGTTGAGATGGATGTATGATTGTTACTCTATGATCTAGATTTTGACAACGAAGTAGGTATGGCAAGTGCCTATAACCACAAAATTATATTAATACTGGGTACTAAGGTATAACATAGCAAGACCCAGTGGGTAGAGTAGCTAAGTGCTTGGCCTTACGTTTAAATATTTGTCCCGAGTCAAGACTTGTACCAGTATTCGTCTGTTAGACGCCCACGTTCTAGGGACATACGTATTTGCCGAATAGTGTCATCGGTTTTAAGAGAAAAACCGGCAAAGTGCGAGAGTCTTACTCGACTATTTATTTTACTGTTTATTTATTTGTTACGCAATAACGCATGAGGAGCTAATATAGGAAAAAATTTAAACCTCAGGCAGGACCTGAACCTGCGACCACTGGCTCAACGCGCCATTATACAGTCGACTATCTTTATTAAGTGTGTTGTTAGAGCGGCAACAGAAATACATTCTGCGAAAATTTCCACTCTCTAGCTGTTACGGTTCATGAGATGCAGCCCGCTGACAGACAGACAGACAGACAGACGGACGGACGGACGAACGGGTAGTCGGACAGGCTTTGTAATAGTGTCCCGTTGGAACCCTTTGGCATCGAAACCTTAAAAGGATTATATAAAATTTCATAAGAAGTATAGATAGGTATTTGCGAGTATTTCTGAACAACCTAATACCTACTCGATTTCAGTTTGCTTTTTAGGAAACTTAAATTCCTACAAAACCACATATATCTTGATTTTAAATCAGTTAAAAATATTGTCATTACGGTCAAAGCATAATAATATTTTCTTTATTTCCTTCGAATAAAAAAAAACAACAAAATACTTAAAATTAATCTATTTAAATCCAAACGTCTTGAGGACACTCAAAGATTCGAATTTCGAATTGTAATTTTTTTCAAGCGTCAAATTGCGACGCTGCCCTTTTGCTGAATGAAATAAAGATGGCGCGGATATGCAAATTGCATTCATAACAAGATTTTATTGATTTTCGCTCTTTACAACTGCGATATGGCGTGTGAGCTTGCATAATAAGTTGTTTTGTTAAATGATAAACCTTTAACGATCATTTTGAATAAATACAGATAATGAGTCTTTGATTGTGAATTTGAGAGTTTTTAAAGATGGTTGTTCCGATAAAAACGTGTCGATAGGGAGGAGATACATTCTATTTTTTATGGTATAGCCGAATAACGGGCTCGTGGTTTCATCTTATGGTAAACTAGCGGTGCCCCGCGGTTTTATCCGCTTAAGTAGTCCCGTTCCCGTAAGATATCTTTTTTTTCGTAACTTTATGCGATGTTTTTTTTTAGTTATCCTGCTATTCGGTGGTGACAAACCCAAAAAATGTAAGTTCATGAAAATGTGTTCACCCGTTCTTGAGGTACTAGCTTGTGGCCGCTGCGGTTCGGTTCTCCTAAATATATCTATAATTCGACCCGTGACCTGTTAAAACAATAAAAATCACTTCATAAGCGCCACATATCGGAAACTAACGTTACTATGTTCGTTGGAGTGTTCATGTCGCCCTTTATATGTGTGCAAAGATTCATATCAATTGGTCTAACGGTTCTCAAGTTTTAGGTGAACATACATACACCCATACATTATCTTATATCTATCTACTAATATATAAGAAGAAGCATCGAGAGTGTAAAGAAACTGTGTTAAACTGGTTAAAAACAAGTCATATGAGGACATAGAAAATCTTTTTCAAGCTGTTATATAGCCTGCTCATAAAAACTTGATGATGATTTACCAACCACGTACATCTTCACATTATATATACCCTTACAATACACACACACATTACATACACATACAAAACACAAACACACACCACACTACACTCACACACACACACAACACAAACATAATTATTTTTAAGATCTTTTGTATTTTTAGCTTGAATCATAATATCATTATTTGCTACTTTCTTATTGTACTTAACTTTATAGTATAACAGAAAAAGAGGTAACTGTAGACTTCTTAGCAGTATTGTTCTTGTTGTGAAGAGCGGGGTCTCCTAGCACAAGTATATTATTTACTTAAAAGGTGACTCCTATGTAAGATACATTGTAGTAGTTGTAAGTTACTGAAATAAAGAATTATTATTATTATTATTATATAAAGCTAAAGAGTTGGTTTGTTTGTTTAAACGCGCTAATCTCAGGAACAACTGGTCCGATTCGAAAAATTCTTTCAGTGTTGGATAGCCCATTTATTGAGGAAGGCTATACGCTATATAACATTACGCTGCGACCAAAAGAAGCGGAGCATAAATGAAAAATGTTGCAAAAATTAAAAACCTTTGTAACTAAAACACTCGGACAAAGTCGCGGGGGACATCTAGTATTTTATATATTAAGATATAGATGAACACCGATGCCCACAAACATTTCCAACAACAGTAGTCTTGAAATACTTTTACTGGCCTTAACGGGCCTGTGCCATAATACAGTACAACCCTCTAACTTAAAACTAGGTACATAAGTTATTGTCTGCGTATTTCATCCAAGCATAGCAAAAACTCATTATAAAGTGCGGCTAACCATTTTAGCGACTCGGCGACAAAAAAGACTCAAACTTAACGGTTGCGTCCACATCTTAACATATTAAATCGGATAATCTTGTAGAACATTATCAAAACACAATACAAATCAATCGACACTTGTCAAATTTATACGGGCTTGGGGGACATCATTAGTTGGCCATACTTAGGTTATGTTATGTTGAAGATGAGCTGGTTACGACTTTTGAGACGCAGTTGTGGGTATTGTTTTACGTGGATTGATTTAGGTAAGTTGGTCCTTAAGATTAGAAGTAGAAAAAACCGTAAAAAAATCATTTTCTTAAGTTATAATTTAAATTAAATTAGCATTATAAAACATCATTATTTTATGTTTTATTGTCACACCTGTCAAATGCCCCATAGGAATGTCGTCAAGTTTTTTTTAAATGTCTGTCTGGTAGATTAATGAAAAATATTGGACACTTATTTTTTCCTTTTTTACGTAATTAAAAACTTACGACAATACATTGATAAGAAATGTCGCATGACGTAACTAACCCCTACAAAATGTACCGGTTTGTAAAGTAGCGAGCCCTCACTCCAAAACTTTAACTCGCTTTATTTTAATAGCTTTTTGTTATTTCGATAAAGCAAAAAATACGTGTTTAATATTTTTTTATTATCTAATTTTCAGACTAAATAGATTTTTACTTTTCATACCTAATCAACATCCCTAGTGGTGTTAGGTACTTGTGTAGTTAGGCACTTCGATATACAATTTATACAAAACAGCAATTAACTTTACAACAATACTGATGGTCACTCGTAAGTTTACTGGCCAGTAAAGATAAAATTAACGTAACCTAAATTTTACTACAAACTATAGTATTTTCCTCACGTAATATATCTTTTATCTCTACAGAACTAAAACAGTAAGTAATAACGACGTAACAACCAATAAATCTTTAAGATATCTTATTACAAGTATTATATTGTTTTAGAATAAGCTGCCATTGTTTATTTTATGGCCCGCCCCTATTCCTCCGTCTAACGTTTGGTGACGTAACCTCAGTGTGTCTTTTATTGTCAATGTATTTGACGCCATTGTTAGTACCTGTCATTTATGTTTTTTTTTATTACGGAAACGGACACAGGAAAGGTGGATGCAGCCAGTATTGATTTGAACCTGTTCGCGTAAAGTGCGATTTAGTTTTGTAATGTCCTGCGCTATTAGAAGAAAATCTGTATTACGAGTTTAGTTTTTTTTTTATTAAATTTTGTTCTGTTTTTTTTTTAATTAAAGTTAGGATTAGTGTTTGGTTATCAAAATGAAGTATCCAAGGAGAAAAATATTTACAAAATGCGTGACGGAATACGATTTAAATATTCGTGAGTATTTTTTGTAATTTAATATAAAAAAAAATATAAAGGTTTATGTAAAAGTGCACCCTTTTTTCATTTAAGATTTATACTAGTGTGATACCTAATATTTAACAAAATCTCAAATCATCTAAAGCTTTAAATAACTTTCTGGAAGTTATAATTTTTTTTAAGTAAACATATTTTTAAATATCAAAATACTGAATAATATTGTTACATTATATTTAAAAAAAAACAATAAAGTAATTTAAATTAATTACGGCACCAAAACACAAATGAAATATTAATCTGATTACTTATGTAGCGCGTAATTTCATACTTCAATTTTTCTAATTAACTTTTTTTATTATTCTATTTTTAAAGCTTACACTCGCGCCACACTGGCTAGCCATAAAACAAAAATATTTGCGCGCAAAATTCGTAAATGGAACGCGCGGAATCCGATCGGCGGGCGGTAGTTTATGGCAGCGAATAAATGACGGCCATATGTCGATTGTGGCCGATAGTTTAATATAGGGGTGGTATGCTTAAGTATTTGAGTAAAAAAAAAACTCTAATATTCCTTGTCATTAACACTTTAATAGAGTCTGTTGAACTGTAGACACAACGGATGCAACAACATTTAACGTTGACAAAACTATAAATATTTTTTTTGAGATCTAAGAGGCGAAAAATCTATAAATAAAAAAAAAACATGAATTAAGTAGATAGCATTAACTAATCTTTGAATAATAAGGTATATTTTTTTTTTTTATTAGTTATCATATTTGTATCAGATCAAAGTTTTACCCGTTGAAATTAGTCCTGGGTTTGATCCCCAGACGGATCAATGTAGAAAACCAATTTTCATTATTGTCTCGGGTCTGGGTGTTTGTGGTACCTTCGTTGTCTCAGATTCCATAACACAAGTGCATTAGCTACTTACTTTGGGCTTTACATTATTTATAATAAAACAAAACACAATTCCCAAAAAAACAATCTTGTAAAATGCAAAGCCTACCAGCCGGATGAAAAGGGCTGTGAATAATGATGATAAACATTTCTAAGAGAAGTCGAAAAATATTGTTTTAGAACCAAATGCCCTTTATTTGAATCCTTGCTAATATTATAAATGCGAAAGTAACTCTGTCTGTCTGTCGCGCTTTCACGCCAAGACTACTGAACCGTTTTAAATTAAATGTGGTACACAGATAGTCTAGAGCCTGAGACAGGACATAGGCTACGTTTTGCCGCGAAAACCGACATACAGGCGGGTGGAGCCGCGGGAAACTGCTACATCAATACTTAACATATAAAGATGAAGTGTTTGTTTGTTTGTTTGACTTTGAACGCGCTAATCTCAGGAACTACTAGTCCGATTTAAAAAATTCTTTCAGTGTTGGATAGCCCATTTATTGAGGAAGGCTATAAGCTATATAACATTACGCTGTGACCAAAACAAGCGGAGCATAAATTAAAATTTTTGCAAAAATGAATAACCGTTGAAACTAAAACACGCGGACAAAGTCACGGGGGACAGCTAGTAGTTATATATTTATGGAATAATCATTGCCAACCCTAGCTCGATAAATCCAGTTATTACTACGGGGAGTGGTTTATTTCGGATAACTGTGATGGAGTTTATTACGCGACGCCGTAACACTACATAACTATGGTTTATTTGAACCAACATAGGTTTACAATGAAACACATACATACATACATACAAACAAATAACTGCATCATTAAGGTGCATTTAAAATTATGAAACAACTAGCTGACCCGGCAAACTTAGTACCGCCTAACAGTCGATTATTTTTTCATTTTTCTCTCCGTAAGAACCATCCTCGTACTTCAAGGAGTATTCTTAAAAACGAATTAGCAATATCGGTTCAGCTGCTCTCGAGATTTGCGCTTAGCAACACATTCAGCGATTCATTTTTATATTATAGAAGATATTGATTTAATTCTAAGATACTTAACTATATATACACAAAAGAAATATTAAAATAAACTAATCTAATTCAAACATAAAATCTAAAATATTGCATCAAAAAATTCGTCCACATCGCTGTCCACTGGGAGTGTTCCCAAAAGACTGGCGGCAATGTCACGTTGTGTGGTAATGCTTATCCTCTGTCCAAGGTAAAAGCCTGCCCTTGGGTCGCGCGAAGTGTCAATAAGTCGTTTGGCTAGATCTTTAAAAAGCGTACTTTAAATTTAGGAGGTTCTCAACCAATTTTCCTGTCTATAAGGTTGAGAATCGTCAAACGGCTGGGTTTTCTTTAATTACAGCAAAGCATTCATAGTCCGATTTAAAACAAAAACACTGTTAAATATTATACTGTAATATATAGGAACAGGGTGTTACCGAAAGATTTTATCCATCCAAAAGGGGTGAAGAGTACATCTGGTAATCATAATAATAATATGCCCGTGGTAGATGCCCCATTCCATATTAGAGTAAATTTCTCAACAAGGCCGCTGCATGTTGGACTTGTATCCCCAAGTAAGCCTTTCAAAGGACCGGGTATTCTCACTACTGAGGACTAATAATAATAGAGTCAGTTATTCGACAACAAAATTCAAACCCAGACCGCTGATGGAACATTAAGTTATTTTCGTAATAAGATATTGACCAAATTTGTTATAAATTTTGATTATTTTTTACGCATTAACGCATGCGGAACGAATATTTGTAATTAATTACAATTAGTAGACAGGAATAATTTAAACCTCTGGCAAGCTCAAAGTCGCAGGTTCGAGTCCCGCTTGAGGTTTAAATTTTTCCTTTCTACTATTTAATTGATTTACATAAATCATTATCTAATAAAAAAAACAAATTACCAAAGCAACTTATTCTAACCCCACAAGAAACATAGACAAATATAAACCTTTTCGAGCAAAGAGGCTACATTTGTAAGTATTATCACGGGAGCGCGCCAATTGAATAATTCATCACGATGTTGTTTTCCCGCCAAAACTCTATGGACGTCTATGGTTTTTTTTTTTTAGCAAAGGCGTTGAGTGTCTTGCTGCCATAAATATGCATGTGACTTCGTTAGCGTACATGATAATTTTTTGAATGTATAATTTTGGTGCTATTAGTTTTGACGTGGCGTAGGTCAGGGATGTTATATCGTGAAATTATGGAAAATAATATTTAAAATCCATTTTAATACATACTAATATTATAAACTAGCAGTGCCCCGCGGTTTCGTACGTAGTCCCGTTCCCGTAACCGACTTTTTTGGATATTTTTCCGATATTTTTAGAGTTGTTCTGCTATCGTGGTGGAGACGAATCAAACAAATCAAATATCATGCAAATAGTTCCACCCTTTCTTGAGTTGGTGTAGCTAACTCGACTTTATACTTATTACATACTAGCTGTTTCCCGCGGTTCCGCAAACGATATGCAACTTTCATCAAACTGCACTTATCTATTGCAAAAAAAACATTAAATTTATTTGTACCTAATGGCAGAAAATAACATTGAGCGTTTGTTAAGTTTTTATTTCGATGAAATATCTATAACTTATAATAATTTTTCCGATAAATAAAACTCTTTTTAACTCCTAGGCGAAATATGAAGAACTGTACTAATTTATAAGATCTGTTATTTACTATATTTCAAGCAAATAAATAAATTCTATTCTATTCTATTCTATTCTCCATTCTCATCCCACTCTCTCTCCCCCAGATTGTCGGAAAGACAGTCCCCCGCCAGCAGACGCGGCGGCCATCATGAAAGAGAAAAGCAAGAACGCGGCAAGATCTCGACGGGAGAAAGAAAACGCCGAGTTTCTGGAGCTAGCGAAACTGCTGCCTCTACCTTCAGCCATTACGTCACAGCTGGATAAGGCGTCCGTCATCAGATTAACGACCAGTTATCTGAAGATGCGTCAAGTGTTTCCCGATGGTGAGTTTGACGTACCTTCTGAGTAGGGGGAGTTCGGGAGAGTATTCCCACCTACCACTAAAATGTTCATAAATCTTACTATACTAACAAATTGCTATTTCCTATAAATTGTATCATAACCTTCATTATTTAGCTATATATTCTCTTAAGAAAGTTTGATACATCATTAATAGTTTGTGAACAATTAACGATTTCTACTAAAGTGACATTCGGCTAATATCTCCCACCTGGCTGGGAGACTAGAAGTTTTTTTTCAACTTGTCAGCGTCTAGTTATCACAGACGAGACACTAAGTTTTTTTAGAGCGAATGCTTATTGGTCTTTCACTTACCATTTACTGGGAAATCCTCGCGTCTTAAAATACAGATTTTGCGTAATAAACCAAAAATAGCTGCCAAATCTGGACACTTCCTTTTCGAATTAGTTTGTAAATAATCAAAGGCGCCGATTCCCTTGTAGCGTACAAACTAAATCAAAATTAAACAATTACTACCTTTTACTTACATACAAGCGTGAGAAAAGAACGGCAACATGTAACAACTAACTTAGAAATGTCAAACCAGTTTTCGCCTTGAACATTACTGTGTTTTAGTCCACACGTTTCTGCGTGTCGGTAGATTTGTAAGAGAATTTTAATCGAAATTAAATTTGACAGCTCTAATTTTCGTCTGTCGTTTTCTAATCACTACATAGTATAAAACAAAGTCGCTTTCTCTGTCCCTATGTCCCTTTGTATGCTTAAATCTTTGAAACTACGCAACGGATTTTGATGGGGTTTTTTTTAATAGATAGAGTGATTCAAGAGGAAGGTTTATATGTATAATAACATCCATTAAATAGTGGAAAAGTACTGTAATTTTTGAGGTTTCTAATGTGATGTCGTAAATAATTATATTTTTTCCGCTTACATTGCAAACGCAGGCTGAAACCTACGAGTTTTATCAAAATAATGTACTAAGTATTGTACACATTGAAAAGGTCTACAGAAAAGTCCGTGATGGTATATGTCTATCTCTTATGGATAACCCACAATAACTTTTTTTTGTCATTTACTTTTTATGACAAATAATGGCTAATTTTCGAAGCGATTTTAACCAATACAGCATTAATCCTTAACCAATTAAATACCTTGAATACATTGTTCATTTAATATAGATCTATATGGCCCTTTACACCGTATGATTTAAGTGAATATTTTCGAAGCTATTGCAGATTTAAAAATTGCGGGACGTATTATTATTCCGTTGCGTAGTTTCAAAGATTTAAGCATACAAAGGGACATAGGGACAGAGAAAGCGACTTTGTTTTATACTATGTAGTGATTAAAAGAGATTGTTCTTCTCTCATTGTATACTCGGAAAAAGGCGTTAAAACTGTCTTAATGGCCGATGAAAGATCGGCTTAGTCACGATAATTTATACGGTACTTAATATTTGTTAATTAATTTATACGATGTATGACAAAGAATTCTATCTATTTAATAAAAAGTATTAGTATTATATTAAATATTTTACATTAAAATAAATAAATATCTTAGGACATTTCACACACGGTCATCTGATCCCAAACTAGGCAGAGCCTGTGCTATGGCAACCAGACAACTGATAAACATACTTATATATTTCTAAATACATACATATTATAGATAATTTAAACGTTTACAGTTTACGGTAAAGACATCTTTTGCAATGACCATTAATAAATCGCAGGGTCAAACCTTCAACGATGCAGGCTTAGATTTGAGCGTTGACTGTTTTTCACATGGACAACTGTATGTCGCTCTTTCAAGAGTGACCTCCAGAGAAAACATATTTGTATTGTCTAATGACAAGAAAGCTGTGAACGTTGTTTATAAAGACATTCTGTAATATGTTGTAAAAATAAAATAAATAGTTAAAAATGTAAAAAGTAAATAAGTAAAAATGTAGTGTATGAATTTAGATATTCCAAAGATAGCAGGAAATCTTCATGGTATAGGGAAAGGGGTATTGTTTTACTCGAAATTTAACGCGTGCGGGCCACGGGCAGTAATGAATAAATCAAAACTACTGGATCGATTTTAATCACATAGGCTATATATTTTATACCCGTGCGAAGCCGGAGCGGGCCGCTATGTTTTTATATACAACGTTTACAGTTTTTCTGTAGTGTATTTAGTATCAGCATTGCACCCGTGCGAAGCTGGGGCGGGTCGCTAGTTGTGTATAAATGGAAAAGATACCGATGGCCTAAAATATGTTTAGGGTGGGTTTGACAGAATCGGGGCCAATATACCACCACCAAAAAAGATATAAACTTTGCCATCACTACAGCCAACCCATCCCCCAGGTCTCGGTGACGCATGGGGCGCAGCGCCACCGCCCCCGCAGCCCCGGGAGCTCTCCATCCGTGAGCTGGGCTCCCACCTCCTGCAGACCCTCGATGGCTTCATCTTTGTAGTGGCTCCCGATGGCAAGATTATGTACATCAGTGAGACTGCGTCCGTGCATCTAGGGTTGAGTCAGGTCAGTGATATTTTAGTTGAAATTGCCATGTTTGTAGATGTTATGAGCAGGAAACACTGTCTGATGTCAAATCCATACTAGTAATGTTTTAGAGAAGTAAACTTTGAGTATACATAGACAAGCATAGAGAGCGCGCATCGCTAGTAGCCCGTTGTGCAGATCGTAGGCACATTTTTAGCTTTACTGATTTTTGTGATTTCCGTGCGACGACAGACGTTTATTGCGAAAATATTGATGATATATTGATATTTATGAAAATTATGATATATTGCCGTCGCACATCTCCGACCTACCCCCGTAAAGTGCGTAAGGGACAACTGCAGCGCAGGCTGATTATACCTTTAAAATCGTTGACAAAAGGCCGTTTCGTATTCAGCTGTTTTCTTCTCCAAAACTGGACTGATATAAGTAATTTCTGCATGAAAATTTAGAAGAAAGGTATATATATCTATGCTCCATTTTCTTTTTTGATAAAATTCTATTAATTTTGACTGATAGTCGTCGGTACACGGGTGTAAAAACGGGCATTTTCATGTTTATTTTTAAGTGCCACGCATTAACTACCTAAACCTATATTTTTTGTGAAAAATCATTTGTATGGAGAAGGAACCAGTTGCGTCCCCCCTTAAAGGTGCATTTTCGCGTAAATTCCCGTCACTTAATTCTATTATAAACAGGCACCTCTATTCTTTAACATTTAGTAAAATTGTTTGCAGTAAGCTTTAAACACGAAATTATTGGTTTTTATTTGAGTTCCTTTTTGTAATTGGTCCTCGCCCCACAGGTAGAGCTGACCGGCAACTCGATCTACGAGTACATCCACCAGTCCGATCACGAGGAGATGACGGCGGTCCTCAGCCTGCAGCATCCGCACTCTTATCTACCACACCAGTATCCTAGTCTTGGGTAAGTCACACAAAGTTAGACAACTAAAAAAGAAAATCCACGAAGATCGATCGAAAGATTGACGCTAGTATTGAAAGGGATGGTGTTAATAAATTTGGATGTAATTAATAGGTTAAACATAATTAAACTATATCAATGGCACTCTGTGAACTATACTGCGTTCGCAATTTCGTCCCAAACATGTAAACATTCACGAGTTTTAGGAAAAACAACTGTAATGCTTACATATAAGGTTTAGTTTGCGCTACAACGTCACATATTTAATGACGTTTTCAACAGTAAGTTAGTTGAAAATGATTTTTATTTACATTGGCATAAAGTTGATGTTTGTTTAAGTGGAAACAACATTAATTGGCACTAGAATTTAAAAAGACTATATCTAAAACAGAGTGTAAGTAACAATCACAATCACAGATATAAATAGACCTAGGTAACACAAGTATCGCTATCTGTATAAAATCAAGCCTGCCATTTTCTAACTGTATAGTGTATACTAAGACGTCACAAATATGATGTAGGTACGAAACTACGAATGGTTTGTCAATAATGCCCGCTACAGATTGGTGACACCCACTAGCGACGAATGACGACCTCCGTGGTCGAGTGGCGTACACACCGGTTGTTAAGGTGTCGCCAGCTCTGAGGTCCCGGGTTCGATCCCCGGCCGGGTCAATGTAGAAAACCACTTTTCTACGTTGTCTCGGGTCTGGGTGTTTGTGGTACCTTCGTTGTCTCTGAAGTCCATAATACAAGTGCTTTAGCTACTTACTTTGGGTTCAGAGCAATGTATGTGATGTGGTCCACATTTATTTATTTACTAGCGCGGTACGTGGCGTACCGATGCAGACTGAGCGCGAGCGTTGCCACGTTAAGCATATTATGCTTAAGCTGGACGCGCAAAATAGATGCTCTGACGTTATCTAGATCTATCTGTGGTAACAATAGTGTTATTTCTAGCTACCCAGTGGGTGGAACGTGGGGCCCGACCGTGGACATCGAGTGTGAGCGAGCCTTCTTCATCAGGATGAAGTGTGTTCTCGCCAAGAGAAACGCTGGCCTCACCACCTCGGGGTACAAGGTAAGTCTACACCAATATCAAGTACATGTATTAATATAAAGAAAACTACTGACAATTTGTCTAGGAAAACATCATAGGAAAAAGAGCTAACACTAAGGAATTTAATCCTTGTTTGTACAAACATTAAAAAAAATTAACTATTAAATCACTCGCAAATGACGGGAATTCCTTCTCTTTATGAATAGATGCTCTTGCCCAGCTGGGGGACAGTGTCCAGACCTTATAATATTTTGACGACCTCCGTGGTCGAGTGGCGTACACACCGGTTTTCAAGGTGTCGCCAGCTCTAAGGTCCCGGGTTCGATCCCCGGCCTGGTTAATGTAGAAAACCACTTTTCTACATGGTCCCGGGTCTGGGTGTTTGTGGTACCTTCGTTGTCTCTGAATTCCATAACACGCGTGCTTTAGCTACTTACTTTGGGTTCAGAGCAATGTATGTGATGTTGTCCACATTTATTTATTTATAATATATTTAAGTGCCTATGCATAGAGTGCGCGCATCGCTAGTAGCCCATCGTGCGCAGCGTTTTTAGTGTCGTATGACATCACAATGTCGGACATTTTAAACATATTTTTTTTAATTATCTAATTACGGACTAAATAGATTCGTACTTTTCATACCCAGTCAACATCATTATTTTAATATTGGCTATCTATCTCATCATTGTATACTCAATAAAAAAAAAACGTGTTTTAAATTCAGTTTGATCTAGCTAAAAAAGAAAATGCATTTATTTTTTGCTTACACGTCTTACAACAAGATTTAGATTATAAAAATAAAAACAATAAACAAAATCTACCAAAAAAAAGCAATACCAAAAGGTTATCTACTCCCTAACTGGGACACCATTGTCTATCATAGTCTATGATAATCATATAATTATGATTTTACAATAGCTACATATTATTTCATAAACTTATTTTTAAAATTAACGTCTCTTTGCGAACTATAAAATACAACATTACAATACGAAATATTTTTATACTACCCAATATCAAATCCCCCTAATATGCTTCACATAAGTGTGTATACCCCTTCAATTAATACCAGCCCCACTTACCCCACTTACCCCAGTAATCCCACACTGTTTGTTTAATTGATCGTACTGAACAACATAGAACACGCGACAATGTTTTTGTAAATAATTTAATGTAAATCCATTGGTTCAAATATTTTATTAACAGTTTTTTAAAACGTACTAAGCAGAGTGAAGTTTCTGAAGTGGTCTCTGGTCAAATATAAAATGGTGAAGATGACATTCATTTTAAATATCCCTTATAGATTAATAAAAAATATTAGACACACATACACGTATTTTTATTTATTTAACGTAACTAAAAAGTTATGACGATACATTGATTTCACATGTCACATGACGTCACAATTTGTACGCAAGCTTACCTCATTAGCCCCCACTCATGATCTTCGATACTAGTATTTTGTAGCAAAAAAAATACGTGTCTAATATTTTATTTATTATCTAACTGACGGAATAGGCATGTTTCTTATTTTTTTTAATGTCCGTCTTGTAGATTAATGAATTTTATTGGACACGTATTTTTTCTTTTTACCTGCAAACAAAAAATGATCAAAATACAGAGAACGGAAATTACGCGTGACGTCTCTCCTCGCTACGATTTTTAGCGAGGCGTGGCGTCATAAGCCCCCACTCCGAAACTTTAAAGCGGTGTATCTTTTTATTTTTTTATTGTTTTGATAAAAGAAAAAATACGTGTCTAATATTTTTTTATTATCTAACTGACGGACTAAATAGATTTTAACTTTTCATGCCCAGGAAACATCCCTATTGCACAGTCATGTACCCTTAGGTATATGCTTTGAGTAAAATTAAGTTAACTATAAATTGCGGCTAACAAGTATAAACTTTGAGCATAAGTATGAACAAGCAAATCGTAAAATTAGTATCAAAACAGAGCGCGCCGTTTTATTAAAACTATTAAAACCTAATATTATCCTAATTATATTTTCGCATAAACGTCTGTCGTCGCACGGAAACTTACTTAAATCAAAAAATTTGCTTTTACGTTCGGGACAACGAGCTACAAGCGATGCGCGCTCTTTATGATATTCCTCGGAGCAGACGTGATCCAGTCCTGAATGAATTACTTAAACTTACAAAATATATCATGAACTGCCTTGCAATGTGTGTACGTAGTTATAGCAAACTTCCCAGACATCTAAAAATACTAAATGAGAAAGGACTAAGGATACAAACACACAAATGGCTAATAAAATGTAGCTTTTATACTGTTAAGGAATTCATGGACAGAAAAAATGATCTCGATTGGTAATATATTTAGTTTTAAGCTTAAACTTTTGCATGCTATTCTGTAGCTAAACATGCTTGTTCTTTTATTATTTTCTATGTAAACCACCGAAAATACCATGTTTATGAGCAAATAAATGATTTATTATTATTATTTTTATGCTTGTCTATGTATATTCAAAGAGTTTGCATAATAACCTTCAATTTAAACAATAATCGTTAAAATTATTTAAAACAAAACGGTTCACTCACGTATATTCTCGGGATCGCCTAACTCGCGACACCACCGCTGCCGCATCAGCTCATGATTAGGGTATACACATATTGAGTCTGAAACTAGTCGGGTGATCCCGAGAATATGCGTGAGTAAACCGTTTTGTTTTAAATCATTATGAATACTCCTCACGAAAGTTATTATTCAATTGGATCCTTTTACGACCAGTGTGACGTCAGCCAGAAGGTGTCTGAGCATCAAATTTTTTAAATGATTACCTACGCGGCTTATATTACATATGTTTCCTTTTGTATTCTCCTTTTCTCTCATTGTTGTTAACCGCATGTATTTTTAAAAAATATTTGACCTTTTTATGTAACCTATTATCAATACATCATGTTACTGTTTGTGTGCTCTCATCTTAACATCTTAAAATCTACGATACTTCTACACGTGAAGACTTGTAATTGGCTCTCTCTCAACTATGATTGTCTGTGTTATTAAGTTTTATCTTAGCTGTAAGTCTTCCATAGTATAATAAATAAATAAATAAACAATGATCATTGATCCCCAGGTAATCCACTGCTCCGGGTACCTCCGCGCGCGCCGCTTCGGCGAGGGCTCGGCGCCTCTCGGCCTCATCGCCGTCGGCCACTCCCTCCCGCCCTCCGCCGTTACAGAACTCAAGCTACACTCAAACATGTTTATGTTTAGGGCCTCGTTGGACATGAGGATCATTTTCTTGGATGCCAGGTATGTAATGATAAATAAATCAATTTCAAATTAAATTAAGACTTTGTGACCCTAACAGCGGCGGCAACGGCTAGGCCAAATTCAGAAATTTTGTTTATACATTATGTAACAAAAACCCTGTCCGATCCAATAAAGGCGTATTCCTGGTTCAACATACGCACTAGAAAAATGTGTCTTGCTTAAGCGGCTTCTTTGATACAAAACTGTGGGTAGTACACGTGAACTTTGTCGAACGATCAGTGTTGCCTTTGATCAGTTTTATTTTAATTTAGTTATATTCAACGGGGATAAATAATAATCTCAAATCCATTCAATAGTTACGTAAATGTGTACGGAGTATGATGCCGAATAATACTCATAAGGATCGGACAGGGGTTTTGTCGCATTATGCTGTATACGGTTAACTCAAGTGCAACTTTAAGGAATTTTAAATGAGAAGAAGGTTTTGCACAGGACAATTATTAGAGTTCTATTTTGACCCAACTAGAATTGAATTATGACTTAAACCTTTTTTTTTAATTCTGAGGTTTTATGAAGATAAAATGTAATTTTGTTCCAAAATAATTATCACCTTTGTATGAGACAGATAATTATTCTAATATTTCAAAACCAGTTTATTGAAAAAATTTTAAAAATACGGTCTAATACCTAAGTTAAAACTATAATTAGCGAAACATTACTAACAAAAACTAGTGTTGCGAAATCTTAACAAACATATCGATGAATAAAATTTCAAAAAAGGAATACAATTACTACAATAAACAATTTGATGGGAGTTAATAAAATCAGCGCCGCGGCCGTAACGGTGCGACGCCAAACGATTTCACAGCCCTAGTGATGGGGATACCTAAATACATAAGTTTTATCGATATTATGAAATCATTGTAAAGGATGTATCGATAATATAATTTAGAAGCAGATATGATTGTACGTTTATTGTTTAATGAAATAATTATAATTAAGTATAATATTTTCGACAAATTTAACAGACATCATTGCTACGACTGGAGCACAACTTAAACAGATTTTGATAAAATATTCAGTTTACATAAGTTATGTGGTATCTTAATAACATTATAAAAGTTTTTTGTTTATAAGTCTGTGGTCAATAATATCTAACGTCATCCAATTATTAAAAGGTCATCCTTGTGTATCGCATAAAACCTTAATCGATTACGTATTATTTCAAAATAAACTACTAAAAAAACTGCCACCCATCTTTTTCCCAACCTTAGCTGTCGCTGCTTAACCTTCAATACCTCATCTTACCGCGTCGAGGTCGCAATACTAGGAATCGCTAACGCATTGTTGAGTGCGTTTTACGTGGCCCTGATTGGCGTGAACTAATAAATGTTGAACTTGCGCGGTTGTCCACTGGTTCCGACACGTTTAATGAGTATGAGTTATTTACTATTCAGTAATTTTAGTGTAAAATTATAGTATAATATAATATCAGAAAAAAATATTTTATAATATAATAATTATAGTTTATTTATTACTTTGAATGTGTATGGGAACGGAGATAAAAAAGTGATAATACAAAAATAAGAGAGTTTCAAAGCATTAAAAAGAAGTGATTTTTTTTTAATTTTGTTTACTCATATCATCCTACTAAAAACATCTACATCAAATCCGCTATGTAAAATGTTACTTTTCAATAACCGACCAAATTTTCAAAGATTAAATTTGGCCGGTTATCCATGGCCGGACAAAATCGATATATTAAAAAAAACGAGTGACCACGCGAGTGGCAATTTCAGATTCCAGGTTTCCTCGCGATGATGTTTATAACTTAGAAGAAGTTACATTGGTACTTGTCTGTAGTAAGTTCAAACCTGCACCTTTGACCACCATGTCATTTTACGATTAAATTTTAGCAAAACACGTAATACTTTCCGTCGATCATCACATTCGTGTCGACACCAGTGGACCCCGCGCCCGCATTGTTAGTTAGGCACGGAGTTATGGGACGTTCTCCGAAGTGCGTGAATTGCCGGCCATATCGCGGTTATTTTCAACTATTAATTATGGCCGGCATTTCCATGCCCATCTGGGAATACGGGAAAATGTAGGGATGTGCAAATATCGATAGATTTAAACGCAAACTGTAAAAACGGTCGGACGGTACGCAATTAAAATGAATACTCAAATTAATAAAACAAAAACATTTAAAGTGTACGCGTATTTATTATATTTTAAGTGTTTAAATAATTAATAAGAAAAAAGAAACATAATTAACTAAAATTCTATTAAAGTTACATATTGGTTTCCCGTACTTGAATTTTAACACACTCAATTTGTCCGCATTTTTCGGGTTTAGTGTTTCGTCTTGATATAATTGCTGGTATTTAGTTTAAGCACAAAATTGATTCCAAAGCCGGACATTCACATTCGCACGAATACGCAAACCCACAAGTGTAAGACGACAAATGATTTAATTTCCAAGCTGTGCCAGTTTTTTAACAGACATCAAAGCGCGCGAACCTTGTTCGAATGTGAGAGACCGAAATAAGATTTATATATTTGGGATGATTGCCGCTCTTTTACGCATAAACTATGAACTGATTTTAATAAAACTACATTATTCAATGTTAGACATACGAATAACAAAAAGGCTATAAATTAAATAAAGATACATGCTAGAGCAAAGTCGCGGGCCGCAGCTAGTATTACATACCCCCTTTTTGAAAGTCGGTTAATAAACCTAGCAACGAATAAAAATCTTATGTACCAGGAGCGCATAGTTCTAAAGAGATTGCATATCAAAACATTCACACCTGGGCCACAGATGTTCGAAATATGATACTGATTTCTGATAAATCTATTCAGTATTATCTATGACTTAGTTTGGTTGTGTGAGTCATGGTTTACACAGTCACCATTCTTGTTTCACACAGTGGCCCAAACTTGGTCATCATAAAAATTCGTATTATGACAAATTGTACCTCCCCGTCCCTAGATCAAACTGGCCCGACCCGGCCAAACTAGCAATAAAAATATGTCCTTAAATAATAAAAACTTAGATCCAGCCCTCCCTTGCTGTTTTTGCCTAATTAAGATTGTTAGCAACGCACTAAGTCGAGGTCCGAACCCCACAGAGGGTGCCCTTAGTGAACGTTGCTGACGTAGTTAGTTTTTCTATTGCTCTGGCTGGAGGCCCTTAAGGTTCTCGCCAAAAGTCCGGTGAAGCAGTCAAGACCTGCGCTCAGGCAAACTGCGTAAATCTCTTCCAAAACTGACAAAATGTTTACAATTGCACTAATGAATATAGTACTTATAAAATATAGGATAAATACGTAAATAAAAAAAATAGCTATCATTGAAAACTTCCTAATTAAGAAGTTTTCGAGTCCTCATCATGCTAGCGCGAATAACATAATATATCTGCCTCATTTTTATATATAACTAGCTGTTTCCGCGACTCTGCCCCCATCGATGTCTTTTTTTTTTTTGAAGTGGTCTACTGCAGTTAGCCTGAGCGCAGGCTTTGACTGCTTCACCGGACTTTTGGCGAGAACCGTAAGGCCTCCAGCCAGAGCAAGTAAAATAAACTAACTAGGTACGTCAGCAACGTTCACTAAGGGCACCCCCTGCGGGGTTCGGACCTCGACTTAGTGCGTTGCTGACTATCTTAATAAGGCTCCGTCGATGTCTATGTCTTTTCTAAGGCTCTAGACTATCTGTGTACCAAATTTCATTTAAATCGGTTCAGTAGTTGTGACGTAAAAGCGGGACAGACAGACAGAGTAACTTTCGCATTTATAATATTAGTAAGGATTACGCTACATTTCTCAATAATTAACTCTATGATGCAGTTATATCAAAGTCCAGTTTCAATCACCGGAAAAATATCGACATAATTCACACACAAATAATCCTGCCGCATTTTACACCCATAAAAGTATCCTATAACTCTTAATTCAAGGCAATAAAGTGAGTTTTCGATTGACATTCCAGCAAATAGACGCATTCATAACTTTGTAAATTTTGTTACCAAAGTTCCATACTTTGAAAAGTGATATCTAACTCTTATGTTAAGGTGATAAGGTCTATTTTAGATTGGCATTGTAAATATAAACTGCAAATAAATGTTTGTGTTTCGTACGTGCTGGAGTGCAGGATGGCGGGATTTCTTCCGTAGCGTCAGCAAATTCTGGCGTTCGTTGAATCGACAATATTGATCGCTTGCTTTTTCATTTGGTTTCGCTCGTTTTATTTTGATTTTAATTGACAGTAGAAGTAACTTTTCGTGCAAATTATATCATAGTGATAAAGATATGTTTTTATTATACCAGTCGAGTTTACCTAACAAAATTAAAATCAAAACTCATTTATTCCAACTAGTCTACAAAACACTTTAAGAACGTCAATACAATGGACAGAACCCTGATTCGCCCACCCTTCACCGCTTCCTAAGTGCTCTGGCTGTGGAGAAGAAACGGAGCAACAAACTCCCCAGCAGCACGCTGTCATTCCGTTTACACAATAATAATAAATGTCATTTAGGGACCTCGCTAAATAAATAAGTGTTTGTGGTCGATAGGTACTACTATGAAATTAAAAGTATTATCTACAGATGCCCAAGGTACAGGCAGAACGACAAATTAACGAATAAAAACTCTTTTAAAATAGGTTTAAATAAAAATGAAAATGAATAAAAACACATATTACAAAGACAGACTGCAGTTAATAGTGTTGCCAGAAAAAATAACTAAATTATTTTTATTTTTGAACAAAAAATAACATTTTATTAACCATTCTATTTTATAAAGTATTAATATCCTAATATACGTCTTTACAAAAAATCCCATTGTTTAACCAAACAAAAAACTGCCACCCTCTAACTAGGGTTTAAAAAACAATAGGTAACCAAGTAGGGTATAATTGACAGTCACTTGGAACTCACAAGTACTGTTAACACAGTATCGGATATCCGTTAAACTATCGGTTACCAGTTAACTACAATTTAATTGATTTTGTACAAAAAACTAACGATCTAAAGAGGGTTCTTAAAAGTTCTTGTAGGTGGTTCCATGTTGGTTAAGCATCGTTTGTCGAGGTCTGTTTTTGGATAGGTAACCGTTTCTTTTAAAATAGAGGAGCTTTACTGGTTACGGGATAGATTGACATGACACCTCAGTACAAACGCGTTGAAACGTTGGAAGCTAAAATCTAAATAATCCGTTTAAAAAGCAGTTTTATTTCAATGTCTAACATTTGCATACACCTTAGAAAGTAAAATCTTGAACTTCTGCATAGCATTTTCCCATGCTATGTTGGGGTTAGCTTCCAGTCTCACTGGATTCAGCTGAACACCGTATTTTACAGAGTGACTGCCTATCTAACTGCCACAATCCATTTACTGGGTATTAGACAGCGTATTGCTGGGTATTAGACAGCGTATTGCTGGGTATTAGACAGCGTATTGCTGGGTATTAGACAGCGTATTGCTGGGTATTAGACAGCGTATTGGCTGCTATAAGAAAGTTTAGCTATTAGCCCATTACTATAGTATCAGTAAATGGTTTGACCCAGTAAATGGGTTGTGGAGGTCAGATAGGCAGACACTCCATGTAAAATACGGTATTCCACCACATCTTCTTGCATCGGGGGTGAATAAACTTCGATAGAATCCGTTTTAAAAGTAGTTTAAATTGAAGATTATTCAAAAAACTTATGCATTATTCGATCAAAGCTAATTCCTTTCTCTGCATATTTAGGCGGCATCATATCAATTTAAATTAAAAAAAAACACATATATCGGATAAGAAATCTCTGCGTACTTAATCGGTGTACCTCCATACATAAAAAAATACCAACCAAATTGAGAACCTCCTCCTTTTTGAAGTCGTTCATAAAACCAAAAAAAAAAACTAAAATACCGCACAAACATTTTCAATTGTTTTATCTAACAAACAAGAAATCCAATCACTGTGCTAGCGATGCGAAAAAAATGTTGACAATAAAAAAAGCGTATGCTCTTTGACACTTCCGGCAATTAACCCTGTAAAAGCGAAGCGCAAGGGACCCGACCCCCTGACACTTGAATAGAGGGTTAACTAATTATTTAGGGGGGTTGAGTGATTTCTAAAGGGGATTGTCCGGGGTTTGATTCTTGAGTACATCCTATGTCGCGGTGGCGTTGTAGTTCTATACCTATGGGATTCGTATCTATGAGGTTGCAGGTTCGAACCTAGACTAATAGCAAAGTTAATTGACTCTTGGCTTAGTAAAAGTCGTACAGACTCATTGATAAAAAGTTAAGCCGCGGTTGCCGCGGTTTGTCTGTGGATGGGTGACCACTTCCAAAAAAATTATATCGAACTATTTCGTGCATCAGAAAACACGTAAACCCGTTGGTCCTGCTTGTGACCTCTCTCTGGTCGTGAAGTAAAGGAGAGTGCAACTATTTTCGCGAAATCACTGGTGAAGTGAAATGAGAGATAGAAGCCGCTGTGACCGAAATTCGGTCGAGCGGAGATTATGTTACCACCTTTCAAAAAATACACTTTACCCCGAATACTGAATCGTAACTTAACTTTAAGACGTTCTTAAATGTGTATCAGTCGCTAGTTTAAACTTTAAAATGACAGAGACAACATGAGACTTAACGGCGATAAAATTGAGTTGCATTTGAGAATGTTGGGTCACATAATTATCCCTCTAAATAACTTCTATTTTATAATAGTACTTGCGTGTAACTATCAGTGTATTTCGTATTATATATACAAATAGTAGGAAGAAAAACTTAAACCTCAGACAGGACACGAACCTGCGACTACTGGCTAAACGCGCCAGTCGCTTTACCAACTAAGCTACCGAGGTCACTGCCTGGAACTTGGAAGTTTAAATCTTTATTTTCACTTATTACGTCTTTAGGGCGACGTATGCGACATCTAGTGAACCAATCATACGTTTGGTCTCACCGACTCTGATTAGCAATGTGTTAATTCAGAAGTCCGAGAGATGATGCAGCTCAATACGACGTTAAGCCAGCTGTCTCAGATTCGAGCCCTGTCTGAGGTTTAAGTTTTTTTTCTACTAATTGTATTTAATTACAAATATTCGCTCCCCATGCGTTAATGCGTAACAAATAATTTAAATTGTAGTGTATTTGTTCCTCAGAGTGGCGTCACTAACCGGGTACGAACCCCAGGACCTGATAGAGAAGACCCTGTACCACTACATCCACGGAACCGACGTTCTACACATGAGAGACTCGCATTGTACACGTAAGTAAATATTATAGTTAACTAGCTGTTACCCGCGGCTCCGCCCGCGTGGGTATCGGTCATCGCGACAAAAACTAGCCTATTTCCTTTCTCAGGGCCTTAGCTTATACAAAGTTTCATTAAAATGTGTCCAGCGCTTTATTGTTATACTAGCTGTCCCCGCGACTTTGTTCGCGTGTTTTAGTTTCAACGGATTTTCATTTTTGCAACATTTTTCATTTATGCTCTGCTCCTATTGGTTGTAGCGTGATGTTATATAGCCTATAGCCTTCCTCAATAAACGTACTATCCAATACAAAAAGAATTTTTCAATTCGAACCCTACTGGTTCCTGAGATTAGCGCGTTCAAACAAACAAACAAACAAACAAACTCTTCAGCTTTATAATATTAGTATAGATTTTTACCGTTTAGGTGAACAAATAAAAAAGACTTCTTTTTTTATTGTGAAAATAGGTTCATACTATTATACAAAAACACTTAATTATTATTATAACACACATTTCTATCATTTATATAATCTTTACAGCAAAATAACATTCTCATAAGTTCTTTAGAGTTATCCTTGATATCCTCTTTCCAGTGCTAACCAAGGGCCAGGTAACGTCTAGATATTACCGCTTCTTAACGAAGAGCGGCGGCTGGGTCTGGATGCAGAGCTACGCCACCATCGTGCACAACTCGCGCTCCTCAAGACCTCACTGCATCGTGTCTGTTAACTATGTTCTCAGGTAATATACTGATTTACTATCACAGTTTTACTTGACTTTCGTGAGGAGTATTCATAATTATTTAAAACAAAACGGTTTACTCACGCATGTTCTCGGGATCGCCCGACTAGTTTCAGACTCAATAGGAGTCCCTAATCATGAGCTGACGCGGCGAACCACCGCCGCCGATTTGTTTTAAATAATTACAGTTTTACTGGCCTGTTGGTCTAGTGGTTAGTGACCCTGACTGCTAAACCGGAGGTCGTAGGTTCGTGTTCCTACCCAGGAAAAATCTTTGTGTCATGTGAATAGATTTGTTTTGTATTTGGGTGTAATTTATCTGTAGTTTGTATGTGATTAGAAATATATTAGTATGTTTATCAGTTGTCTGGTTGCCATAATACAGGCTCTGCGTAGTTTGGGATCAGATGGCCGTGTGTGAGTTGTCCTTAGATATTATTTGAGGTAAAATTGCTAAATAAAGTTCCATAGCAACTAACACACGCTGAAAAACAAAATGTCTTTATTAAAAAAAAAACATATCCCACAACATATATCTAGCCTTTGATTATAGGTACCTATACTGTATGTCCATACAGCCTCTAAGAATGCCAATATTCATAAAACCCTTTCTCTTCCAGTGACATCGAAGAAAAACACTTAATTCTAAACATCAGTCAATCAGCGAAATACCACACGGAATGCCCCACGCCGTCCCAAGTTCCCACCACCACATCCCCACAGGTGCCCCACCGACAGGAGAAGCCCGTTGGGGTCACCGAGAGCGAGTACAGCGACTCCAGTGGGGGCTACACGTACCCCGACTATAATATCCCCGTAATACCCCCTTACGACACCCAAGACGAATACCACCAACAAAATGGCTCCTACCAAGAGATATTCTATGAAAACTACACGGAAAACAACGAAATCCTACCAAATTATGTGAGTTACCCACAAAATCAACGACCATTTTCAGCGAGCTCGTCATCGTGCAGTTCAGTCGAAGGTCCAGAGATAACTAACCAATATAATTACACGAATTTAATATCGTTTTACGGGCATAATCAGAATCAAAATGGCCGACCTGTCGTGGATAATTTCGCGGGTAGTTTTGGTAAGTTGACTCCCAGTCCTGCTGTGCAAGAAGGAGGATATACAAGTGTCATTGTCGATAATACGCAACAATTTCACCATCATGGCGGAGGCGTCAATGAGTTTGTGCATTGACATTTAAAAGAATAGTTAAGGTGTAAAGATTTAAAATGTAACGTTTTATGACGTATTAAACTATAGCTCTGACAAGGACAGAGCTATACAGATATATAGCAGCGTCTCTTTCTAACGGAGCTTTGTCGGTCGTTATAGGATTTTATTAGAAAACTATATCGTATACTTTTTTTTAATTAATAAACTTTTATTTGTTGTAAAATTTTGAAATTGAGTTTTGGAGTGCATCCTATAAGATCTCCGTTTATTCGTTTTGTAACCCCCGACGCAAAAGAGCGGTGTTTTAAGTTTGACGTGTCGGTTGGCATTGTAGCTCCTAAACGAATGGACCGATTGTGATGTGTTTTTGTTTAAAAGCTGACGTGATCGAGATGCTTCTTAGCTGTAATATAAGAAGATCTGTTCTGCATTATAAGAGCTACCAGCAAAATTAAAAAAATTGTCGTGTGTTTCTTTAATTTATTCTGTTGCATTAAATAATAATCAATATTACAAATAATTATGGACAATTTAGATATTTTTTCCAATTTAGTGCTAAAAACTCAAACACCACACACTGTATTATATTGTATCTATTGATACACAAATAAACTATCGAAAATGTATAATATTGTAAATAAATTATAAAATAAACTAGTTTTAAGATTGAATACTGTAAGATAATAATTATTATTGTAATATTTATATAAATAATTTTATAATAAATAATGATTTATGATTGATATCGATTACATATTTTTCTCACCGTCGTTTCTCATCGTCATCTCACCATAAACAACAGTCGTTTATTTTCCCCGCGTTTTGTCAAAGTGAAATTATAAAAATGAAAATATTTTTATTTCAAGTAGGCCTTTTCAGGCACTTTCAAAACGTTAAATGACTCTAGTTCGGTTCCAAAATGCCTCTCAATTTCCGTTCACCTCACCCGATCACTAGTTTCGTAACGCTCTCGTTACGCATTCACCAGAAGTTTTACTTCAAACATATCGATGTTTACGTCAGGCGGAGACGAATGAATTCCCTCCCTCGTAGATACGCCCATCGCTGGAATATTCTAGATACAAATTACTTCGACAATCTACAGTTCGATATCAAAATGAGATCAATAAACAAAGAGTTTACATCCAAGATTTAAAAAGGGTATTTGACAGGTTTTTTTAAAACTGTTCTACGTTAATCACTGATTTCTAAGGACTCCATAGAAAATCTATATTTTACGTTCCATTACATATAGTGCAAGAAAAAACGAAAGCGACAAATATCCCGCGCAAAAGCTTCCTGACAATATGGCGCCTCATGTCATCGTGACGTAACCTGTTTGTAAATTTTGGTGGTTAACTACTGTTGAGACACAACTGTTTACAAGTAGTTGACGTCATCTATCATTCGGCCAATCACAGCCGTTTACGATCACGTGACTAAAGTAGACAAAAAAATATATTTTCTTTGTCAATTTTCTCTTAAAATATCTCGTATTTTTCTTAAGCGACTAAATAGTTGGTTTCTAAAATTCATATTCAATACGGATGCCATCAATAGCTATTATGTTGTTTATTATTTAAAAGAAAAAAATGTGATGGATATCAATTTGAAAAAGGAAAAGTATAAAAACTAGGGATCTAGGATTTGTAAATAAAACATAATCATGAATCGAGGCTAGGGTGTTTATAATCGATATTTAGTGAGGTTAGCGTTAAATCGATATTGAAATCGATATATCAGATGATAGACAATAATAGTTCGTAGTTCGTATGTTTATGGTAACTACTTTTTTATGTGAATTTATATACCTATACCTATTTCTTTATTTTATTTATGACACAAATCTTTGTGTTTGTTTCTGTTTTATTACCTTGAACTAGGTATAAAAAGACGCCATACTTTATATAAACTCTGGGCCCAGCTTCTAATACATATAAGATTTGTATTTTTGAGTTTAACAAAAGTAACTATGGTGCGAACTCCAAAAGTTAGTTCTTGCAGAGTTATGCGTTACTAAATATGTCAGTTTAATAAGGCTAACCCTTAGAGTATACACAGACAAGCATAGAGTACGCGCATTGCAAACGAGCGTATCGTTTACTGATTAAAGTGATTTTCCGTGAGACGACAGACTTTTATGCAAAAATATTTATTAGAGTAAAAATAAGTAAACTATAGAGTGCGTCTAACTAGTATGAACAAGTAAAATCGTAAAATTTGTGTCAAAACAGAACGCACTTTTTTATTAAAACTATCTTAAAAACTTATATTAAACTAATAATATCACAACCATCGATATTTTCGCATAAACGTTTATCGTCGCACGGAAAATCACTTAAATCAGTAAACGAGAGTAGTACTCACTGCTAAACATTTGCTTACGCTTGGCACAACGAGCTACTAGCGATGCTCGCACTCTATGTTTATCTATGTATACTCTAAGTACTGACCTCACACGGCGAGTGGCGCCATAAGAAGCTAGCATTAATCGACAGCTTATCCCATTCAAAATGTTGTGTAGTTTTTTTTATTTCTAATTAAAAAGAAAGAGTGTATGTACCTTGAGGCTTATTTTTATAAATACTACTGTATAAAGACTTTGTGAATTAAGTGCCATTGTACTGGAGTCTACTAGTCTTTAAAATGTACATAATAATATTAATATTTACTACTTATTATTTTGACAATAGCGCTCTCTTTTTGGTAAAAAATGTGTGAAAATATAAACACAGTGGACAATGTTTAAACCTTTATTTCAAGTATTTGTATTGTAATGTTGTGTTGGCTGCTATAACAATATAATTATCTCAAATAAATATATTTTTAACCGACTATATTGTGGCGTACATACGGTTTTCAAGGTGTCGCCAGCTCTGAGGTCCCGGGTTCGATCTCCGGCCGGGTCATTGTAGAAACCACTTTTCTACATTGTCTCGGGTCTGGGTGTTTGTGGTACCTTCGTTGTCTCTGAATTCCATAACACAAGTGGTTTAGCTACTTACTTTAGGTTCAGAGCAATGTAATGATATTGTTCACATTTATTACTTTATTAAAAGAGGTGTTTCTCAATTCGTTTTACGATTTTATCAGTTATTTTTGAGGGCTAAATAGATTAAAAAATCCGGTAGGTTCGCTTGCATCGCATCAAGTCTATCTGTCATTGTCCATTATTAAAAGATAATTTACTGGTCTGTTTTTAATGGAAGTTGACACATAGACAAGAGGCGATACTTCTACTGTAACCGTTTTATTTTTTATTTTTAGCTCCCATTGTATCTATAACCACAGATTACTTAATAGTACAAGTAGATTTGTTTTATGAGAACCATAAACAATAAAAACACAGGAGCGATGTTGTCAAAATAATATCTATCTATACCCATTATACCCAATAGTGTTCCAATAGGGGGGCGGACTGGGTATGAAAAGGAAATATCTATTTAGTTCACCAGATAGATAAAAAAAGAAAAAAACTCGTCTTTTTTCTTTCATCAAATCAATGAAAAATTACAAAGTTAAAGCGCTTTAAAGTTCTGGAGTGGGGGCTTGTGACGTCACTTGTGGGTAAAAATTGTAGCCGTATAAATTGTGACGTCACGCGGCATTTCCATTCACTGTCACCTCATCGTTTGTTTAATTAAAAAAAGAAAAAGAACGTATCTAATATTTTTTTAATATCTAAGTGACGTGTAAATAAAAAAAAATAGTCCGATCCCCTATTATTATTATTTTTAATTATAATCTTTAAGTAATGTAGGTATTTTACCATTTATAATTTTGTATTTCAATCATTTTGTAAAGTACAATATTATAATACATTAATAATAATCTACATTTTTAGTTATTTTTATTTTTATTTTTATAATTATTGTAAATGTCATGTACCTACCGCTTAGTTAGTTTAAAGTACTTTCGGCAAATGATGAACAAACAAAATGTGATATCCAAAACATATTACCTATTTATGATATGAAATAAAGTGCATTGAATATTCCTAATCATTGTTTTTTTATTACACGACTGCCCAAAAAAGAATTTTATGTTTTCTGTGTGTTTCCTTATTCCAGCATAACTTCTGAACGCCTTAACCGATTTTAATGTATGTGGTATCGTTAGAAGCGTTGATTTATTCCGGCTAATGGCGTTTTAATTGCACAGTAAATATTTTAATCTATTTAGTACCTGGTGGCCATTCAACACTAAAATTATGTAACTTGTTTGTTTGTTGTAAATTTTTTAAATTATTTGTTTTTTATACTCCATACCGTAACTACTGAAGCAGGCATTATTTGAAATACAGTTGACAAGCTCAAGCCCCACGTGGGGGTGCCATTAGCTAAGATTTTAATTATACATGCTAAGAAATTTCACCGTGTCTGCTACAGATAGGACCAATTCATGATTTGTATACGACAATAATTTTGTTGGTTCCAGAAAATTTACCTTAAAAAAAACTTAGATCCAGCCCTCCCTTGCTGTTTTTGCCTTATTAAGATTGTTAGCAACGCACTAAGTCGAGGTCCGAACCCCACAGGGGTGCCCTTAGTGAACGTTGCTGACGTAGTTAGTTTTTCTATTGCTCTGGCTGGAGGCCCAGAACGTTTTCGCCAAAAATCCGGTGAAGCAGTCAATCAGGCTTTTACTGCACAGGCTGACTGCGTAGATCTTTAGAAAAAAAAAAAAGATTTTTTAGTCTGAAGTCCGAGATCCCGCATCAGTGCATTTAAAAATTTCGAGTGTATTTTTCGTGTAAGTATAGGAATTTAATGATTGTAAAACCCCGAACGACACAATGCTTAAATTCAAAAGCGCGGATGTCATTTTCTTTTTAAATTAAAAAAAATAATCACACAATATATTTGTTGTCTTTTATTTAGAATACTAGTAACTTTGAAGGTACTTAAAAATATCATTAAATAATGACGTTTGCACTAGTTTGGTTTCAGTTCTCTCTGCGCGTCCGTACGGTGCGGTAGAGTCAGTTAGGTTTCGCTGTATTTACGTTAACGGTGTTCTGTGAATCCTGTGATGGTATCCCGGATCGTGAATTGTGTGTTCTTGTGTTCTTTGTTCACCTGTTGTAATTAATTGAAAATCATTCGGTAAGTCATTTTATTTTTTTCTGTTTTGAGGGTAAGAAAAATTACCTATGTGGTTATTGGATAGGACCTTGTTGCTACCAGAGCGAATTTCTGTTAAAGGCGCTTTTGCCATTATTTTTATTGGAATTAAAACAGCTCCTGAGGGCTATTCGCTATGGCGGTTGTCAACTAAAGCGATAATTGCTTTATAAAAAACACTGTGAAAACGCAAATTTCGTATTGTCTAACGTCGATGACTATCTAGATCTACTGCAACGTAGTTGGTCACCGACTTTAGCCGATACTAAATTTGCGTGTTTACCGTTATTTTTATCTAGTAAACATCGCTTGGGTTGTTAACTGGAGATAGCGAATAGGCCTATTGAGTGATTTTTATCACTTAGGTAGAGCTGATTTATACAACGCCAGAAAGTTTGTATTAGTTGAATAAAATTGACATCAGACAGATTTTGTATGGAAGAACTGACAAAAATTATAAATTATTCCTCGGATAAAATTATCTGGCGTTGGAAAAATCAACCCTTTGCTATATTAAACTTTTGTCCATGTTGCTTGGCAACGAGGGTCTGGTAAGCACAAAAATGGTAGCTCTCACTGATTCTAACTCAGTTGCTGATCGCTTTTCTTTGCCTATGGCCTATCTTCTCGTTTTTCATTTCCCCGCTTACAGTGAAGGGCTGTGGAAATAATTATTTAGAACAACTGGGGATCGCCCGACTAGTTGCAGACTCAATAGGAGTCCCTAATCATGAGCTGACGCGGCGGCGGTGTCGCGTCGCGTGAGTTCGACTCGCGACACCGCCTCCGTTTTTGATAGTCTATGTGACAAGTAAATAAATAAAAAATCCGCTCCCCTATTGAATAAATAATATCCCAAGGGCCAGGGGTAATTAATACAAAAACGTCTAAGATTTCTTAAGTTTTACAAATTAAGTGACGCTAACGAGCATTCTGTCAAAAAGATCATTACATAACCGTTCCTACTATTCATGCAAAAAAACACTGCATGAGAGATATTAGGCGCAGGACCAACGGCTTTATGTAGCACGGAGTGGCTCGATCTTAGAGGATATAGACCAGCATAGAATGAGGGTATTTCTAGTAGGCCGTGGTGCCAAGCGTTAGCAAATTTTTTGCTGTAAATACTACGCGTTTACTGATTTAAGTGATATTCCGTGCGACGACAGACGTTTATGCGAAAATATCGATGGTTCCAAAATTGTCAGGGTAAAACGCCCTGTTTTGACACTAATTTTACGATTTTACTTGTTCATTTTTTATTTATTTATTTTTTTTATTTATTTATTTATCTTCAAACATTTACCATTACAGGCTAACCCAATGCGATAAATGCGCCTTAACATAATTATTCATACTTATAACTAATCTATCTATAACTAATAATGAACAATGCATTCCTTGTGAATTCACTCAGAGAACAACAAAACAAGTCCGTTTCACTCGCTATGAGGTTGAGCATGCGGAGTGCGCGCGTCAGCGGCGCTTCCCTTAAAAGGTTGGTCCGAGCGCGCGGCTCCACTAGCAGTCGCGGCTGCCGTCGTCGCCACACATACCTGTCCGGAACACCCAGACTCACCTGACCGAGAACAACTGCATTATGCACCTTCCCTCTCAGTAATTTAAATATATATGTAGCTAGTGCCAGATCCCTCCTGACCCTTAACTCGTTGTATCCCACCATACCCAAAATAAATAGGGTTGGATACATCAACGGGTAAAAGGGATAGACTCCGTAGTATCGCATATATAAATATCTAATAAATTTATTTTGAACTTTCTCCAGCATGAGACTATATTTAGCTTCATGCGGAGCCCAGATGACTGCATTACATTCCAACTGGCTCCTCACCAATGCATTATATAATGCTATAATAGCTTTTACATTCGTAAATCCTCGGACCGTACGAAGCATGAAACCCAAATTTCTATACGCCCTTCTACAGCAACGCATGATGTGTTCACGAAAAGTCAAACCGGTATTAAATCCTACCCCCAAGTCTTTGACTTCTGTGACCCGTTCCATAGGCAGTCCGTCAATGTAGTAGGTATGTTCGATGGGCTTGTGTGCGCGGGAAAAGGTGATGGTCACACACTTTGAGCTATTAAACTGCAATAGGTTTTCCTTGCTCCAGCTCACTACCCTATCTATGTCACCTTGTAGCCTGACACAGTCATCCTTGCTTTTTACCGCGAGGGACAATTTAAGGTCGTCGGCAAACAGCAAGCAATACGCGTCTTGGACTACTTCTGGCAGGTCGTTTACGACCAGAAGGAAGCTTAAAGGGCCAAGGTTACTCCCTTGACTTACTCCGGACCTCGTGAAATATGGATCTGACACGTGTCCCGCATATTCCACATATTGCTGCCTATCCCTCAAATAACTGGCAAAAAAGTGGAGCGCGTGTGGGGTGAAACCAACACCTGCTAACTTTCTAAGCAACATGTCATTTTCAACTAAATCAAATGCTTTTCGAAAGTCAAAGTAAGCAGAATCAGTTTGCCCCCCACTATCCACCGTCGGCACCAGATGAGCCATGTGGCAGAGGAGATTACTGGTGGTACTTCTTCCGGGTCGAAACCCATGCTGAGCGTCTGATAGCTGTGCGCTAACCTGAAGGTAAATGCTCTTATGTATAGCAGTTTCCAATACTTTCGCCGGCGTCGATAATACTGCAACTGGTCTGTACCCATCTACCGACTCTGCTAACCCCGCTTTCGGAACCGGAACAACGCGGGTCACTTTCCACCTCTCCGGAAACACGGCAGCTTCGAGGCATCGGTTAAATATATAGAGAAGTGGCTTAGCTAACGCTACTCGACAATCCTTAAATATGTAAGGTGGAATGCCGTCAGGCCCTGCGGACCGTTTCGGCTTAAGATCTTGGAGTGCACGACACACGTCTTTTAATTGTAATTGGTCCAAGTGCACTCGTGCCGCTCCATTTCCGCTACCTTCGCTAGCTATAGCCGCGTCCACGTCCAACTCCGGCCGCTCCACCCTATACACCGAATAAAAATACTTCGCAAACTCTTCTACAGACTGCTGACCAGATAATGCCACCCCGCCTTTCAAGATCGCTTGCGGGCTTCTCCTACCTCTCTTAGACTTGGCATAACTCCAAAAAGATTTCGGATCACTCAGCATTTGACCTTGAATACGGTTCCGATAGTGTTCCTGTGCCACTACTAACCTATTTTTTATGTCGGTTCTACACCTAGCAAAAGCTTCGTAATCGACCCTCGACCCGCTTGCCTTGTACTTTTTATGCAGAAAAGCCTTCAGTCTTATGTCGCGAATTACTTCAACAGTGTACCACTCAGGATAACTATACCTTGAGTTTACACGACTTCGCTTTTTTTTCGGTACACAGTCATCTATAATAGAATTAATAATATTATAAAAATAATTTAGACCTACTTCTAAATCCATTTCATACAACGGAGTCCAGTCTACGTTTGCAATTGCCGAATACAAAGACAAGAAGTCGGCTTTATTAAAGTTCCACCCGTCTGGTGCACACGCGTTACTGTCAGATGTAGCCGGGTCTGCTGAGCCGGGTGAGCCGGGGCGCCGGCGCAGGCGCGTGTGTGTACTAACCGAGATCTCAAGCGGCGGGTGATAAACATCTATCGGTACGAGCGGCGCCTCCGCCGCGCGCACACTTACACTCCCCCCCTCCTCTAATGTACTTAACACCAAATCCAAATGGCGACCATTACAGTTACTCACTGCGTTACTCTGAGTGAATCCACAAAAAGTATAAAAGTATTCATAATAATTACTTATGGCTACAGAACACGAACACAAGTTAAAATCACCTACAACCAGTATCTCCCTATATTTATTACAAAATTGTTCAATGATTCTAAACAGTAAAATATACTCATTATCACTACTACTAGGTGGAATATAGACGACACAAAGTAAAAACATAAATCGGTTACGTAGGTAAACATTAGCACAAACCAGTTCAAACACATGATCGTCTACGTTTACGTCATCAGGTAATGACAATCGCCGCAACTCAAAACGCGGTGTGGCCACGAGACACGCGCCGCCGTGTTTGCGCCCATCGGCTCGGTCACACCGCAGTATAGTAAATCCAGGTGGAATTATTTCTGCATCATGAATAGAGGCATTGCAGCCTGTTTCCGTGAGGGCGATCAAGTCTGCATTTGATGTAGAAATATTGGTGTAACACTCCTCCAACTTTGTTCTAAGCCCGCGCACGTTCTGGTAGAATATTTCCACGGAGTTATTTAGAGTTCCTTTGTTTGTTGATTGGTCTCCGAAACCACACCCACTCCGCGAATTCGATATTAACGGCCCAGCTTTCCGGCTGACATAACTTGTCATATTTGCTTTCTGGCACACCGATGATGAATGACGCATAATCCCTTTCAGTTTTATGCATTATTTTTTCTACTTTAACAGGTACCTTTCCTTCATAAATTTTACTAACATGTTTTTCTAAACTTTCTATTGTCGTCTCTTTCTGCAAACGCCATACGTGTAAATATCTTTTCTTTTCCGTTCCTTGTATGTCCATTGAACTCATGTTTCCACCTTTTTTTACTTCACAGTTCGAATATCTATTTTTTTTCCTTGCTACAGTAGTCCAATTTCCTTCTTTCTCAAGTTCTTCCTTTTCTAAAATAGCAACATTCCTAGACGTCCTCTCACTATCCAAAACTGGCTTCGCCGCTTTCGTGGCCACAAATTCCGTCGCTGGCACTGGTACATTTTTAACAACTACCTGCTTTTCTTTGACGATGTTTGCAAAAGATGGTGTTGATGATTTAGGGCCTTGTTCTGCCTGCCTGGTTTGTCACTCTTGCCTGGCTTTTCTTAAGACTATTAGTGCCTGCTTTACTAGCGATGTGCGCTCTCTATGATTGACAATTTTGACAACCATGGGATAATGTTATACCTGGCAAATAGGGTTGTATGGGTCAGATAGGCAGTAGCTCCATGTAAAGCATCCAGCTGAATCTAGTATACAAAGTCGAAACCACATTTGATAGCAAAGTATAAATTTACCAGCAAAAATTTGTTCTTTAGTTCGGCTATTCGACAATAGATGTCAGTAGTAGTTTATAACCAATGGTGTTTTTATTTTTAAATTTTATCATTTGACCTGTTAGTAGACGTTGGATATGTATAGTCCGTCAGTTAGATAAAAATAAATATGGTGGACGCATATTATTGCTTTTCCAAAAAACCTAATGGCCTTATTTGATAAATATCTCGACGGTGTTATCATTGCTTAGTAAGTTTTATATTCACATTCTTATGATGACCTCCGTGGTCGAGTGGCGTACACACCGGTTTTCAAGGTGTCGCCAGCTCTGAGGTCCCAGGTTCGATCCCCGGCCGGGTCAATGTAGAAAACCCTTTTTCTACATTGTCTCGGGTCTGGGTGTTTGTGGTACCTTCGTTGTCTCTGAATTCCATAACACGCGTGCTTTAGCTACTTACTTTGGGTTCAGAGCAATGTATGTGATGTTGTCCACGTTTATTATTATCTATAGAAAGAATGAAATAAAACTCTCGTTGTAGCTTGAATGATACATTTTTTGCATCACTAGTATCGTTTTATAAATTCGTTAATTAAAGATAATAGTGATGCAAATTTAATTCGGCATCGTACTGCGTACCCATACGTAACTATAGAATGGATATGAGATTATTCATTTTCCCCGGTGAATATAATTAAATTAAAATAAAAACTGATCAAAGGTAACACTGATCGCTCGACAATGTTCACGTGTACTACCTACAGTTTTGTATCAAAGAAGCCGCCTGAGCGAGACATTTTTTTCAAGTATGTTGAACCAGGAATTCGCCTTTATTGATTTATAGCAATATGTTAAAATCTGGGTACATACTTAATTCAAAGTAGATAAAACGAAACAATGTTCAGGAATGTAAAAGGGTAATGACGACATGCTTGCGCACAAAATTGTGACGTCACGCGACATTTCAAATCAATGTATAGTCGTGAGTTTTTTGGGAAGTAAAATAAGAAAAAATACATGTCTAATATTTTATAATCTATATAATATACTATTTTTGATTTATAAAGCTGAATAGTTTGTTTGTTTGAACGCGCTAATCTCAGGAACTACTGGTCCGATTTAAAAAAATCTTTCAGTGTTGGATAGCCCATTTATTGAGGAAGGCTATAAGCTATATAACATTACGCTGCGACCAAAAGGAGCGGAGCATAAATGAAAAATGATGCAAAAATGAAAAATCGTCAAACAAAAAACAAACTCTTCAGCTTTATATATTAGTATAGATTATAACGGGCCTAAAGTTCCAAATACGAAGTCATACAAAAAATAAAACCACAAAATGAAAACTGATCAACTGTTTTATTGTTAGTCAAGGTCGAATTCTATAATATCTTCAATGTCGAGGTCCGCGACGCCATCGCTGTCGTCGCTATTGCCTTCTTGAGCCTGAAACACAAACATATTCAAATTAACTAAAAGATTTATTATTAATATATATAATTACATAATATGTCCTAGTTTAATTGGGTATTTGAGTACTATCCAAACATTGATTTGTATATATTGTGCAGTGTACATTGTACAGTGTTGTTTCGCAGTGTATATTGTGAGTTGTTCCGCAGTGGGTATTGTGCAGTGTATATTGTGCAGTGAGTATTGTGCAGTGTGTATTGTGCATGTGCAGTGTGTTTTGTGCAGTGTAAATTGTTGCAGTGTGTGATGTGGTGAATTGTGCAATGAATTGTTCAGTGTGAATTGTGCAGTGTGTATTATGCAGTGTGTATTATGCAGTGTGCATTTTTGCAGTGTATATCGTGCAGTGTGTATTTTGCAGTGTATATTGTACACAGTATATTGTGCAGTCTATATTGTGGTGTGTTTTTCTGCAGTGTGGTTCCGCATTGTATATTGTTGCGTGTCGTAGCCCTGCAGCGTACGCACCGGGCTGCGTCTCCGGCGGCGCGTGCGCAGCCGACGCGGCGAGGCGTTGTGCTCGGAGGACGCCGAGCTGTTCCCGTCCAGCCCCATGACGGCGTTGCGCAGGAGCGACGACGCCACTGCTCGGGGGGCGCACACACACATATTATTAGCCATAGAGTAAAGATTCTTGAGGCCGAATGATGTCCGAGAGATGATGCAGCCAAATACTTATTTTTTTAATCATTTGTTACGCATTAACGCATGCGGAGCGAATATTTGTATTTAATTACAAATTATCGCTCCGCATGCGTTAATTAACACATTGTTAATCAGAGTCAGTGAGGCCAAACGCAGATTGGTTCACCAGATGTCGCATACGTCGCCCTAAAGACGTAATAAAATAGAAGGCAAAATTTAAACTTCCAGGCAGTGACCTCGGTAGCTTAGTTGGCGACTGGCGCATCAAGCCAGTGGTCGCAGTTTCGAGTCCTGCTGAGGTTTAAGTTTTTCCTTATATTATTTGTATTAATTACAAATATTCGCTCCGCATGCGTTAATGCGTAACAAATAATTAAAATAATATTATACTTATGTCGGAAAAATTTAATATTTTTTTAATATCATTAGGATAAGTTAATACTTGTTATTTTGAATAATACATATTATAAATGCGAAAGTAACTCCGTCTGTCTGTCTCACTTTCAAGCCAAAGCTGCCAGACCGATTTCAATGAAATTTAGTACACAGATAGTCTAGAGCCTGAGAAAGGACATAGGCTACTTTTTGCCGCGATAATCAACATCCACGCGGAGCCGCGGGAAAGAGCTAGTAGACTATATAAAAGACTTACAATCGTCGTCGGCCTCGGAGCCGGAGTCTGAGCCATCATCGTTTTCTGAGCCGCCCGCTAACTCTTCTTCTTCGTCTTCCTCCTGTTAACAATAATATCTTTATTCATTAATATCTATCTATACATCTATAAAAAGTTTTAATAATAATATTATTAATTAATTACAATTTCAAACATATACAAACTTAACTATATATATGTCGCAGTTATTTCGTTGTAAATGACGTCATTCAATGAACGGCCTAGTCATTCAATCAAATAGCAGATTCAACCATACATACACACCATACATCACATAAGCGACATACACTTAAAAAAAAAACTAAACAAAAACTAACAAAACATATAAAAGTTCTAAAAAATTCCATTAAAAAATTCATCCACATCGCTGTCGACTGGAAGTGTACCCAAAACAATCTATACAAATAAATAAAATTGAAGTGTCAGTATGTAATATTAAAATAACCGTTTGTAGTTGTGATGTTGTCCATATAAAAAAAAATGGAGCATTATTCGCTGTCTCTCTCTCTCTCTATCTCTCTCTCTCTCTATCTCTCTCTCTCTCTCTACTCACCGCGTCATCATCATGGTCCCTCTTGCGGCCGACGTCGTACACCTTGACGCAGGACTCTTGCATCTGCTCGAAGTCCCCCATATTCTCCACAACGGAGATCTGAGTGCCGTAACGGGAGACGCCTAGTGCGTAAATGTTCCGTTTCACGTCTATCGTTGCTGTATGGAGAAAAGGAGAAGATTAATTAACTGAAGAAGAATTAAAAATAAGTTTTAACATAGATTATCTATTGTTATAGACATCGGTCACCGATGACCGACAAGCTTTAAATTACTGCAAATAATCTATACTAATATTATAAAGCTGAAGAGTTTGTTTGTTTGTTTGTTTGTTTGAACGCGCTAATCTCAGGAACTACTGGTCCGATTTGAAAAAATCTTTCAAAGTTGGATAGCTTATTTATTGTCGAAGGCTATAAGCTATATAACATTAGCTAGTAAGTCATAATTTATACAAATACTTTGTAGGTCACCGGTGACCGACGATATTTTTAGCTGATATTTAGGCTCCTTGAACAGTGCGGTGCATCTTACCTATACTGGAGTAGTCATAGGGATCGAGCGTCTTGAAGCTGGTGTCGAATTGGCTGCGCTCCTCTGAGTCCTGGTCTGAACACACCGCGTATAATGCCGTACACGTTGGGTTGAATAGCACCTAGGAACAAACATAACATAAATATTATGACCTGTTGGTCTAGTGGTTAGTGACCCTGACTGCTAAACCGGAGGTCGTGAGTTCGATTCGCACCAAACAAATGTTTATGAATGAATACTGAAATGGTATGGTAGGGTAATTGAGTTTGATAATTTGTTTAAACCAGCTGTAGTTAGAGCATTGACAACGAGAGATGCCATACGCTGACGTTCCCCTCGCCCAAAGTACATACCGGCCGTACAGTAGAATCTACTGTAGCCTAAAGGTGCTCCCACACAGCAGTTATATAACATTAGAGACTGACTTATAACGTTTGTTTTTAAACAAATTATAACAAAAGTTATAAATTGTTATTGATGTTATACAACTTCATTTAACAAAATGTTTTACAACTGATTACAATATGATTATAACAAAATAACTTTTGTTATATAACATCATCAGAGCCTCAACCTTCCTCAAAAGACAAACCCAAACTAATTGACCATAATGTTATACGATGTTACACAACGAGTTCAACCAATGTGGGAGCGTTTATAACATATAACATTTCTTAACATGTTGTAGAGTATTGTTACATGCTATTAATAAATGTTATCGTGTTACACAATGTTGTATAACGTTATATAACTACTGTGTGGGAGCACCTTTAAACTGACGTATCGTGTATAATGTCATTACTAGAAAATCTATAATAGTGTGCGTAATTTTTGTTTGTATGTCGGAATTAGATAGGCACGTCTATTAGGATAGATTTTTAATTTGCAATAGTGTGTGTGTATTTTATAAGTGTGCGTCCTCGTCCTTCGCAAAAACTGGCTAGGAAAACTTCCGTATAATAACTTTCGTGAGGAGTATTCATAATTATTTAAAACTAAACGGTTTACTTACGCATATTCTCGGGTTCGCCCGACTAGTTTCAGACTTAATAGGAGTCCCTAATCAGGAGCTGACGCGGCGGCGGTGGTGTCGCGACTCGGACTATTGAGTCTGAAACTAGTCGGGCGATCCCGAGAATATGCGTGAGTAAACCGTTTTATTTTTAAATACTTAAAAACTCCGTGTTTAGTGCGCTATGGCGGCACCCGTTGTTAATTCTCCAAGGGTCTGTTGTACAATATACATACCTCAGATTTATCCAGCGTAGGTACAGTTCGTAGCAGGTGGAATGTTCTTAAATCCCAAACTTCTGTATTTGATATTACCTGTTGCACAAAAATAACATAATCACAATTTATTCCAATACAATATTAGGTACCCCGCGGTTTTTGAAAGGCTGATAAATTTAATCTGTTGTCAAATCAACTGATCACGACTGTGATTGGTTGACCAAAATACTAACAACCAATCGCAGCGCTTAACATGAAGCGACTTAAAAGGCTTGTATTCAGGAAGCGAGGTTTAGTTTTAGTGATGGACAAGACAGAAAGACAGAGTAACTTTAGCATTTATAATATTAATATGGACATAGAAATATTACCTCAAGCCCATTCGGGTGGAACACGCCGCTATGCGTTTGATTTAGTTTGTCGAACTTGTGTATTTCTTTTCCCGTGTTCACGTCCCATAGCACGCCATCTATCGACAAAAATAACACTTATTTAAACTTATCTAAGTATAATTGATTTGATAGATATAAAGTTGCAGAGCAAACTGTGCTTACTCCCCAATTTAGTTCTTATTCTAATACAATGCCAATGCAAAATTGATATTACTATAAAAGGCGGGAGATTCAGTTTTCTTTAAAAAAAATGCTGTCAATGGAAGGAACTGCCTGAAATCTAAACACTAAGAGTATGTTTTTGTACTGTGTGTTGTTTGTGTGCCTGCTAAATGAATAACAATTTTGCATTGGCATTGTATTAGAATTAAATTTAAATTGAAGAGGGCACGACAACGTCTCGTTTTGCGAAAAAGAGATAGAACATGCGTCATCTACTTTAAAAGCTCATAACTTATGTATTTGTGTATATTTTTTAGATGTTATTTCGCAGTTCTGCTTCAATTTAATTCTATTATTAGATATATTTATATAATAATAATAATACCAGCCTATTAATGTCCCACTGCTGGGCACAGGCCTCTTCTCATATAGAGAAGGAACGAGCATTGATCACCACGCTTGCTCATTGCGGGTTGGCGATTTCGGATTCTAATTTTTGGAATCCAGGTTTCCTCATGATGTTGTCCTTCACCGATTGTCAATGATGTCTTAGGATAATGAAGAAAGTACATATCAATTTTAAAACAATACCAAAAGAAATGTAGAGAACGATTGTCTCATCTCGTTTCCTCTCGTATATTTTTTTTAACCCGGCTATCGTATCTCTTATAGCTGTCCCCCGCGACTTTGTCCGCGTGTTTTAGTTTCAACGGTTTTTTCATTTTTGCAACATTTACCATTTATGCTCCGCTCCTTTTGGTCGCAGCGTGATGTTATATAGCTTATAGCCTTCCTCAATAAATGGGCTATCCAACACTGAAATAATTTTTCAAATTGGACCAGTAGTTCCTGAGATTGGCGCGTTCAAACAAACAACAAACACACTCTTCAGCTTTATATATTTGTATAGATATCTTTTATAACATACCAGATAGAACCAGTTCATCAGTGGGGTTGAAGGTGGCCCTGTTCTTCGCGTACTGGTTGCTGATGTCGGGCGTCAGCGTCAGCAGCTCGCGGCCGGTGCACGTGTCGAATATCGACGCCGTCTCGCCTTTTGTGCCGATGATGCGTTCGTCTGTCATTTTTGAGAATTCTACATATTCTTCGTTGTCCAATTGGAATCTGAGAACAAAAACTACGCATAAAAATCCATATTATTCACTAGCTGTCCCCCGCGACTTTGTTCGCGTGTTTTAGTTTTAACGGTTTTTTATTTTTGCAACATTTTTCATTTTATGCTCCGCTCCTATTGGTCGTAGAGTGATGTTATATAGCCTATAGCCTTCCTCAATAAACGGACTATCCAATACAAAAAGAATTTTTCAATTCGAACCAGTAGTTCCTGAGATTTGCGCGTTCAAACAAAAAAACAAACAAACAAACTCTTTAGCTTTATAATATTAGTATAGATATTAATATAGTAAAAGCGAAAGTAACTCTGTCTGTCTTTCTATTTGTCTGTCTGTTACACTTTTACGGCTAAATCGCTAAACCGATTTTCAGCCAGCCTTCGCACGGGTGCTATTTTCAATACGTATTTTTTTTTTCTTTTATACAAACCATGTCCTTACAATAAGGAACATAACAATGTAATAAATATCCAAATTGATCCAGCAGTTCTAGACTTTTAGCGAAACTAACGAACATCAATTCATTTATTATATAATGATCTCGTGTCACAGTGTTTGTTATCGAACTTCTCCGTAACGGCTTTACCGGTTTCTATGATTTTATTGTGTATATTTGGTAGGTCGTAAGTTATTTTTTAGACCCCTAGGTGAAATAAATAATAAATAAATAAATGTGGACAACATCACATACATTACTCTGAAACCAAAGTAAGTAGCTAAAGCACGCGTGTTATGGAATTCAGAGATAACGAAGGTACCACCGACACCCAGACCCGAGACAATGTAGAAAAGTGGTTTTCTACATTGACCCGGCCGGGGATCGAACCGGGGACCTCGAAAAGCTGGCGACACCTTGAAAACCGGAGTGTACGCCACTGAACCACGGAGGTTGTCAAAAAGAAGAAGTATAATACTATGAAATGTAAATAAACTTACAGTAATTCAAACTCTTTCATATTCCATAGCGCGGACAGAGGTCGCCACGGTGTCGTCGCCGACGCTAGTAGTAATAACCCGTCTCTGCTTGCCTAGAAAGAACGAACTATAAATTCCATACTCATATTAAAAATGCAATTAATGGCTAGAGATTTTATTTTTTTGGAGAAACCCAAGTCCAATAAAATATTGAATGTAGTATAGTTTACCTGCATATGATATATGTAGGACTCGTGAACTTGGTACGAGTTCTCTTCGACGCCGCTGAATAAGTTGAATATCCTAATGTCGCCGGATGACGTCGCTGCTAATAATTGCTGTTGCGTTGGCTGTTGGACAAATATTAATACATAATTAAGTTATTAAATAAAAAAAAATACTCGCATTTCAAGCAGTGTGATGCAATCACAGAATTGAGGCCGCAAACTGCATTTAACTGTTTAAAACGCGGCGGCGGTGGTGTCGCGAGTCGAACTATCACCGCCGCGTCAGCTCATGATTAGGGGCTCCTATTGAGTCTGAAACTAGTCGGGCGATCCCGAGAATATGCGTGAGTAAACCGTTTTGTTTTAAATAATTATGAATACTCCTCACGAAAGTTATTATACAAATGCATTAAACTGCTTGAAAAGCGACTTGTTTGGAACTTTTTAGTCGTATTTAGCGGTCCGGTATTTTATTTCCTACTTTTTAGTGAGTTGATTTTTGGAATCATCTGCTCGTGTCTCTTATTTTGATAGGTTTTGAGCAAAAAAACGTGTTAATTCAAAAGTCCGAGAGATGATGCAGCCCAATACTTAATATTTTAATTATTAGTTACGCATTATCGCATGCGGAGCGAAAGTTTTTGTAATTAAATACTGTTCTAACATAATTGTATAAATACCATCATGATATCATTGTATATATTGTATAATAGCTTTATATATATTGTAGTGTATGTATTCTTCTTATAAAAAATGTTTTTCATCATAATTTTCAGTGCATCTACCACGTTTGTTTCTGCATCACCTAAAGGTTGACTGGTAGAGAATGCCTTCTGGCATTAAGTCCGCCTATGTACACTGTGCATGAAGTATTAAATAAATAAATATCACTTACATGGAATATGGTGTGCGTGAAGTAGGCGTCGTCGTCCTGCAGGCGCAGCGTGCGCACGGGCGCGAAGTGCGCGTGCACGAGGCGCGCGTGCTGGCGCGACTGCGGGCCGGCCAGGCCCAGCTCGCGCCGCGCCACGCGCGCGCACACGTTGCCGTCGCCGCAGCCCGACACTATGGCGCCGCTACCGATACGGGGCTCCGGGCATTTGTGGGGCCTACAAATAATAATAATAATATCTTGGGACATGTCACACACGGTCATCTGATCCCAAACTAGGCAGAGCCTGTGCTATGGCAACCAGACAACTGATAAACATACTTATATATTTCTAAATACATACATATTATAAATAAATTACACCCAGACACAGAACAAATGATCGTGCTTATCACACAAAGATTCGCCCTGGGTGGGAATCGAACCCACGACCTCCGGTTTAGCAGTCAGGGTCACTAACCACTAGACCAACAGGCCAGTCAAATACAAAACACGTAATTTATAATTTTCCCGTTAATAAGTTTATTAAAAAGGCGCTTTGTCGAGGTCAGAACCGCACAGGGGTTAGTAGCCCTTAGTGAACGTTGCTGACGTAGTTAGTTTTTCTATTGCTCTGGCTGGAGGCCCTTAAGGTTCTCACCAAAAGTTATCTCTTCGAACAAAAAACGTAATTTGTCAGACACTATACACTTTTCAAAAAGGAGAGAAATCTATCAAAAACACTATATGACTGTATTCACGCGAAGCTGTCGTAAATGCCCGACTTTTTTGTTGGTTGCCTAAGTTTAGTTTGTGGCACGAGGATGATCTAGGCGCTGAGCATACGACAATTATTCGCAGTGCCGAGCAGTAATAAACACACACGACACGACTATCGGCTGCCGCGATCACGAACGATTTAACTCTAATGCAAATCTTCATTGGTTGTCGCGCTCAACTAACTGCTTACGGCAACCAAGCGTCGAAATGTCTGTCTGGTAAACAAATTGTCTGACCACTCACGCTCTATGCCTAGGCGTGCTTAGATATGACCGACAATAGCTAACCAATTTCTTATTGGAGAGAAGGGGATCATAGATATTCCGAATCACCGTTGCAGGTATCTCACATAAAATCAGTGTCCCATAGCCCACGCTTTTACAATTTAGTGTGTTACATACACATAAAATAAAGTTATAACTTTCTTTTTTCACCAATATACATCAATTATTTTACATTGTTCAATATATGTATTGAACATTGATACATAATTACACAGCCACCAGCGCCACCTATCCGGCACTAACTTAACTATATTCTTTAGAGTGGCCATGTAGCCATTTATATGTGTGCAAAGTTTCATATCAATTTGGCTAACCATTCGAGTTTTAGGGGAGCATACATACACACATAAATTATCTTTTATGTATTTATAGATGGTAAAATTATTTTTGAAAGATATTTATTTCAAATAAACTTAACCATATATACATACACAAAATAAATAATAAAATAAACTAATCTAATTAAACATAAACCTAAAATTTGGCATCTAAATATTCGTCCACATCGCTGTCCACTGGGAGTGTTCACAAAAGGCTGGCGGCAATGCTTATCCTGGTAAAATAATTAAAGTAAACTTACTCAAACAAATTGAACTGTGGGCAGGTGACAACAGGGTTTTTGCAGAGCGAGTGCTGATTGTAGAGGTACTCGGTTATGATCGTGTGCAGAGTGACCCTGTGCTGGCTCGGCGTCGGCTCGCCGCCCACAGAACTCAGCTGCTTCTGTAGAGAGCGCTTGTGCTCCGATGTAGGGGTTGAAACGGCTGACAGAGGTTGAGTTTGAACTTTTCTAGAAATAAAATTGTTAAGTATATATAGGGAACTTGCTAGTTTGTTTGCATGTTTGGTAGTTATGTATTGGGATATAATTCATGTAGGAACTGTCTGTTATTTTTGACGATTTAAAACTTCCGAATAAAAGTGCAAGTTTTTTACACCAACCAAATAAAGGATAGATAAGTTAATCTGTTATAACGATTTAATGATTAGATACAAAAATGATGATGAGCACAAATCTTAATTTAATCTTAAATTAACGCACAATCTAGTAATATTAAAATGCAAGTTTCATTAATAAAGTTAACTGACAACACCAATAAACGACAAGGATCGTCCAAAAACTATGTCAGATTATGGCCATATTTTCCCAAAAACGATATCCGTCACATAAATAATGTCAAACCCTCCAATCCATATCTTTACTAATATTATAAATGCAAAGGTAACTCTGTCTGTTTTTCAGTCTGACTGTATGTTACGTTTTCACGCTGAACCGATTTGAATGAAACTTTGTATGGGATTAGCTTGGACCTTAAGAAAGGAAATAGGCTACTTTTTGCCGCGATAACCGAGACCCACGCGGGTGAAGCCGCGGGCAACAGCTAGTAACGACATAAGAACAAAAATCTCACCTAATCTTGATAACAGGCGGCAGTGGACTAGACTCATCGACATGCATCGCGTTATGCGAGGTGTTCAGGTCGAGACTCTCGCGATGGAGCGAGCCGCCGCTGCTGGCTCGAGACACCGACAGGCGCGGCTAAAGGGAGAAAATGCAATGTATTATACATTGTACAATGGGAAATATGCACTGGTATGCACTTTTAAAATGGAATGCTATTTAATTAGTTTTTTATTTAAAAAATTCAATAAAATGCATATTTTCTGTGTTGAGACGGTGCAACTGAAAAATTAAAGCATATTCTTCTTTCAGCAATATTCCTCATAATCGTTATGCCGGAAGTAGACTAGACTCGTCCGTATTGTTGTTTGCAAGGTCCCTATTGATCCTGTGAGGCTCTAGCTGCTAGCTGCAGTACCGCAGCAGTACGTACCCGGGTGGGCGTGGAGGGCGTGTAGACGGGCGGCGGCGGCGGCGGCGGCGGCGCGGGCAGCGCGGGCGGCGGCAGGCGCGCCTCGCGCTGCAGCGTGGCCGCGCTCGCCGCGAAGCCGCGCGCCGCCAGGTGCGCCGCCACCAGCTGCAGCAGCTGCCGCTCGTTGTAGTTGATGCGTGTTTGTGCTACTACGTTTGCCTAAAGACAGAATAAATCACTGTCACAAAATCCCACTAACTGAAAATTCTACAAAAAGAACATTACAAAACACAACGTCTCACAGCCGCAACGTTCTTCTGTGACAACGTGACAATGTCTCACTGTCATAATATAACATTGTAACAAAGTCTGTCTGTCTGAAACTTCGGCCTGTCACAACGTCCCCCTGCCGCAGAGCCGAACTGCATCAACACTCCAATGTCACAATGTCTCCAACACAACGTCGTCCTACTGTCATAAAGTTGCACTATCCAACAGTCACAACGTCCCACTTGCACATAGTTGCACTGCCACACCATTCGACTGTCACAATGTCTCACAGACACAATCTCCCACTGTCAAAAACTCGCACTGCCACAATGTCCTAAAGTTGCAAAGTCCTACAGTCACAACATCCCACTGTTATTCAGTCGCAATGAAAGAACATCCCACTGTCACAATTTCACAATATCACACTGACCCAACAATCACAACGTTCCACAGTCAAATGTCACAATGTCACACAGTCCAACAATCACATCGTTCCACTGTCACAAAGTCGCACTGTCACAACAATCCTCTGTCAATTGGATTTCTACAAACGTTGGTACGTACGTACACTATAAACATTAAATCAAATATTTTTTTTAACAGTAGACGACTTCTTTCCACCGGTCAGAAATGACTGCGCTTCTAATTGGTTGCCGTGACCAGGTTGAACGCGGCAACTAATAGAACTTTGACGTCGCGGTTAACGTGATCAGGGCAACCAATATACAAAAGCGGTCGTTTCGACCCGTTGAGAAGATTGCCCATCGTATGCTTAGCGTCTCAAGGCAAAACAAGATCAAAAATAATAAAATAAAATATATTGTTTTACTTTTATAAGCAGTCTTAACATTTCAAACGGTTTTTCTAAGTCAAATCACATTGACACCCTAATTTTAAGACGTAGGTCGTACTTATAAAGGTATACACAATGGTTAAAGTCTTAGCTACACTAGCGACCCGCCCCAGCTTCGCACAAACCTTCCTCTAGAATCACATTATCCATTGGTGAAAACCATATGAAAATCCGTTAGTTTTTGTGTTTATCGCAGAATGACCGACAGACAGACGCGGCGGGGACTTTCTTTTAAAATATGTATAGATTATAATATATTGTATAGATTATATAGATTATATATATATTGTATAGATTAACTCACCCTATGTATGTTAGCGAGTGACGTTTCGAACTCGGCGCCCATATGCTTGCTCTTGCCGGAGACTCGTTCTAAAAGTTCTAAGGCATACTTCTGGAACATCACGTGTTCTTGTCGCTTCTCTTGTAGTATTGGGTCGCGCATTAACACTAGGAAAAGAGAAAGAGAGAGAGAACATGTAAGTAAAAAAGGATATTTACCGGGAGGATATTTACAAGTTACATTAAAAACTGATTTCCAAGGAACAAAGTTTTAATAATGATCACATATTTAATCATTTGTTCCCTATTATGGACCAAAAAAATGTTATTCAATTGGAGCATTGAAAGTTAAACGCGAGAATCGTGATTAAATTCATCTGATTCGCGACTTTTGACATCCCGACTTCCAAAAAATTACTATAAAATCACTTTTCGAAAATTAATCTGCCAGACAAAAACGACCGCTCTGTAAGCTCCATTGGTTGTCGCGAACTTGCCCGCGGCAACCAATGTTCAAGTGCGGTCAGATCTGTCCGATATTACAGTGAGGTCTTGGAGATCTGTTATCGGCCTTTAACTCGCTTCTGGGCCTCCAGATCTATCATAAAGCCAAACAAAACGCAACATCTGAACAGTTACCATAATATAACAGTAAAGGGGTATTCTTCTTCTTAGCGAGTCGATCAATAGCATTCAGATTTTCCCAGAACAGTACTTAGCCACGCAAACAGCGTTGTCCGTGGCCTTGTTCAGGTCGTCGAGTGCAGGAGGTAGGACATGCTGAGCAGCTCATTAAATAGGCCATTGTTTGGGGGATGCTGCCACACTCACATGGCTCAGGTGAAGGGGTTTTTTTTTTGGAATAAATTTACACAGTTAGCCTGAGCGCAGGCTTTGACTGCTTCACCGGACTTTTGGCGAGAACCTTAAGGCCCTCCAGCCAGAGCAATAGAAAATCTAACTAGGTCAGCAACGTTCACTGATGGCACCCCCTGTGGGGTTCAGACCTCGACTTAGTGCGTTGCTAACAATCATGATAAGGCAAAAACAGCAAGGGAGGGCTGAGTTTTTATTATTTAAGGCCATTTTTATTGCTAGTTTGGCCGGCTCGGGCCATCTTGATCTAGGGACGGGGGGGTAATATTTACGTTACAATTATTTATACGCGACGGTCCTCGCCGGCGAGGACTGTATTGCTACTGCTAGCTAAATCGAATGCTTCTTGGAGAAGCGTTGTTTTATCGTCGGGGTAGGAGAGAGTATGTCTGGACCGTTTGATTTTAGATGTGACTGAAGGTCGGTAACGCAGGTGAAGGGGTATTAACTCACCTTGTATCTGCGAGGTCGTGAACAGCGGCAATTTAGATATAATCTGCCGCACGGTGGGGCACCGCGCTAGCCCCGCGAGAGCTCTACAGGCGAGCCCTCGCAACCGGTCCGCGTCGGTGATCGGGGACTTTACCATCATTAGAGATAGCAGCACCTAGGAAGAAACGGTGTATAAATCTACAAACTGAACGAAACAGACCTATAATATGCATAAATCACCGATTTGGGTTAAACTTTTAACATCAAATTCTATTTCTAATTATTTAAAACAAAACGGTTTATATATATTCTCGGGATCGCCCGACTAGTGTCAGACTCAATAGGAGTGCCTAATCATGAGCTGACGCGGCAGCGGTGGTGTCGCGAGTCAAACTTGTCGAGCTCAAGTAAACCGTTTTGTTTTAAATAATTATGAATACTCCTCACGAAAATTATTTTACAAATTCTATTTCAGTTTTAATTCATAAGAATTAGCTAAGAGCCTCGACCAACACCTCAAATGTCAATGCATCTGGGTCAAGAGCTTGATTCAGAAAGCGGTACTTCTCGACACGGCGTGAATCGTGAGGAGGTTCCTCTTTCTGGAGCCTTAGCCACCGGCAACTTGGACCCTATTCCCAAAACCGGTTGGAGACTGTATTTTATATTTTTAAATGTATATTGTTTTTCTACAGCATGTAACAAAAACCCTGTCCGATCCTTATGAGTATTATTCGGCATCGTACTGCGTACATATATATACGTAACTATTGAATGGATTTGAGATTATCAATTTTCCCCGGTGAATATAATTAAACTAGCTGTCCCCCGCGACTTTGTCCGCGTGTTTTAGTTTCAACGTTTTTTCATTTTTGCGACATTTTTCATTTATGCTCCGCTCCTATTGGTCGTAGCGTGATGTTATATAGCCTATAGCCTTCCTCAATAAATGAGCTATCCAACACTGAAAGAATTTTTCAAATCGGACCAGTAGTTCCTGAGATTAGCGCGTTCAAACAAACAAACTAACAAACAAACAAACAAACTCTTCAGCTTTATAATATTAAGTATAGATTAAAATAAAACAGATCAAAGGCAACACTGATCGCTCGACAAAGTTCACGTGTACCTACAGTTTTGTATCAAAGAAGCCGCCTGAGCGAGACATTTATTTCTAGTACGTATATTGAACCAGGAATACGCCTTTATTGGGTCGGACAGGGTTTTTGTTACGTACTGTATATTTAAAAATTGTATTTTATATGTGATTATTTTAAATAAAGGATATAAATAAATAAAAACTCACCATAATCCCGTTGTTCGTCCGCACGCTCTCCCAGACCTTCTGTATAACGTCTTCATAAGACTTGAGCGCTGTCCGCTTTTTACTAGAGCCAGTTATTGAAAACCTAGAGGTTGACGTGCCGGCCTGCGAATAAAAAACATTAATTAGGGCAGGGATCGCGAACCTATGGCACGCGACACAATATTTTGGGCAAAGTTTGCATTTTAGTTTAATAACAACATTTAAACATTTCAAAAATACATAGTAGTCACATAAACTTTACTACCAAACATTACAGTTAGGTCTGTTTTGTAATAAATCTTTATTTTAACCAATTGATTCTGAATTGTACCTCGTTGAACTAGAGGTTATATCAAACTTCTTCATACAAAAGTAGACTCTAAAACAAAAAAAGGGTTCGAATCAAGTGGAGGCAGTGCGGCGACCGGTCGCCGCTCGGGGTTTGACTGAGATTTGGCTGTGACGTCATGCGCGGTGACCGGTCGCCGCTTGGGTACATGTGGGTTATGCGTGGCCAGAGTGCGAGGAATTGGCGACTGAGCACGACATGGAGGCACGGCAAACAGCCTTTGCTGGAGTCGATATTTCCTATCTGGCCACCCTGAGAAGAATTAGGCTCTAAGATAGAGACTGGTGTCTGTGGTAGGTAAGACCTGCAAGGTTTATTTGCTATATAATACCAGCCTATAAATGTCCCACTGCTGGGCACAGGCCTCTTCTCATATAACGAGCTTTGATCACCACGATTGCTCATTGCGGGTTGGCGATTTCAATGATTGTCAATGATGTCTTAGAATAATTAGGAAAGTACATATAACTTTGAAAAAGACACATTGGTACTTGCCTGTAATGGGGTCGAACCTACAACACTGTGCACACAAATCCGTTCTTTGAACCACTAGGCCACAACGACACACATATACATATATACATATACATTATTTGCTATAGCGATGATATTATATCTATCCTAGTTACACTGCGCACTGAAACTCTGGCAATAGTTACTCACCCTATGAACAGGGGCGCACACACAGTTGACGAGTACATTGAGTGCCGCCTTCTGCACCTCGGGCTCGGGCACGATCTCGCCGTCCGCCGCGCCTGCCAACACATCTGTGTTATTAACAATTTGATAATTATATGAAATGTAAAACATACTATTAAATAATAAATAAATACATGTGAACAACATCACATACATTGCTCTGAACCCAAAGTAAGTAGCTAAAGCACTTGTGTTATGGAATCAGAGACAACAAAGGTACCACAAACACCCAGACCCGAGACAATGTAGAAAAGGACTTTTCCGATCCCGATTTCCGACCGACCGGGGATCGAACCCGGGACCTCAGAGCTGACGAGACCTTGAAAACCGGTGGCGTACCCACGACCACTCGACCACGGAGGTCGTCAAACTATTAAAAGGAAACGATTGATTCTATAAACTGAAGAGTATATTATCATTAGGTTATATTCGACGTTACATTTGCAATACTTTTAAAAGCCAGCGACGCCATAAAGGTTATTTTACAATCATACTGTTCTTGTTTTTTTTTTTCCAAAATAATTCACTAATTAGATAACGCAAACCAACGTTCAGGAGTGGGGGACAGTGGCGTCATGCTTGCGCACAAAATTCACGAAATTGTGACGTCATATGAAATTTCAAAGCAATATATCGTCGAGAATTTTTGATTACATAAAATAAGAAAATGTACGTGTCTAATATTTTTTATAATCTATCTGACGGATATAAAAAAAACTGACATCTACCACCATTTTACTATAAACTATACGACACTTTACATAATAAAAAGAATAGACGATCACATAAACTGCATAACATAATAAAAGCATCTACAACATGAACTAAGGCAAATAATAAAAAAAAATATTGAATGAAGAAACCTAGATTTAACCTTAAAACCCGTTGTGATCAATGCTCATTCCTATTGGAGAAGAGGCTTTGCCTAGATTTGATTTGAATAACAAATAATTATTAATGTCACTAAAACTCAATAGGGATTTAAAAGAAGCTTTCGACAATGTAAACCATCAAACCTTATTACCCAATCGACGCCTACAACAAATAAATTACCTTTAAATTAACAACTCATAATAAACACAAGTAAATCTATAAAAAGGCGGACAAAAAGATAATTCGTCAAGTATAAAACATGTAACAAAGTAAGGAGTTGCACAAGGCAGGGTGCTGGGACCGTTACTATAAGAAGAACTTACCGAGTGGTATACCTAGCCCAATGTGAGTGTTTGCCGACGACAGGGCTGGAATAGAAAATACTAATAAAAGAAATTACCTTTATGATTGTAATATTGAAAAATTAGAAGACATGTAAATATTGATAGGCAAGGGATAACGGTTTGAATGTTTTTTTTTAATGTAACTTATGCAAATGATAAATTCTCGAATAGTTTAGCTTAAGTAGAAATAAGAGTTGACCCAAAAAAAGGCTAGTAAAAATGTCAAACTACATTTGCACGATACATTCACAAAACTCCATGAATTCTGGCTTAAATTGTGATAAAATTTTGTACACATGTTTGAATGCACGGATAGCCGATTGGTCAACACGCTAATTACCACTGTACGCGACATGCTGGGGGTTCAATTCCAGCATCGGAAAATACACAATTGCTTGTCCTAAGTCTGGGTGTTCTTTGTGTATGTAAAGTGAACGTTTGTAAAACCCACTGCGATGATACAGCGATTAAATTTACAGGTGCAGAGTAGTTTTTTTATTAAAATAATATTTTTTATATTTACTAACTCAAGCCCCACGTTGGGCGCCAATACCTAAACTACCCATCATACCCGCCTGTAACTATGCTATTAACAAAATCCTCTTACTCATGAGGAACGAGCATTGATCACCAAGACTAAAGAGTGCAGAGTCACATAAAATACTTCCTAAAGTCTGTATACAATACACCTTAATAAACAAACGCCACTTAACTTTGAGACGCTCTTAAATGTCTAACTTGCGCTATTTGATACCCTAAATTGGCACATTAAATGAGACTTAAAGGCGATTTAAAATTGAGTAGCGTTTGAGTATTCGAATTTGACAATTAACTTACCGAGGACAATGTTAACACCAGTGGTCAGATCAGCATCTCTCATGTCGATCTTCTCGGTTAGAAGCAGCTGTACTCTCGGGGCGACACAGCAGACCGACACCACGTCCAGCGCAGACCGCACTGTCTCCGATCTGAGGATATCGACGCTTATTTATACAGGGCTTTTATATTAAGATCTAGACCAAACTGAAAGTGGATTTTAAATAATAATAAATAAATGTGGACAACATCACATACCTACATTGCTCTTAACCCAAAGTAAGTAGCTAAACCAATTGTGTTATGGAATTCAGAGACAACGAAGGTACCACAAACACCCAGACCCGAGACAATGTAGAAAAGTGGTTTTCTACATTGACCCGGCCGGTGATAGAAGCCGGGATCAGAGAACTCTGAGGAGTTCGCGACATCACGGGTTCGATCCCCGGCCGGGTTAATGTAGGAAACTGTGCACGCAAGCACTCTCGTCTCTAAAATAAGTGTATGCAATGCACTTGTGCATAAGTGCATTGCATACACTTATTTTAGAGACGAGAGTGCTTGCGTGCACCGCCAAATGTATCTGTGCTAACTGTTAACTGTCTAGGTTGATAAGACCCGCTTGCAAAAGCACGGGTTTTCTTTTAAACTCAAAGTTAAATGCTAACACGAGGTTAAAGTAACAGTTTGTCATAAAATATTGACAATTTAACATCGTGTTATAAACTATCTCTGGGACCATTTTAATTATGACGTTTAAAAAAGCCTATCTATACTAATATTATAAAGTTGAAGAGTTTGTTTGTTTGTTTGTTTGAACGCGCTAATCTCAGGAACTACTGGTCCTATTTGAAAAATTCTTTCAGTGTTGGATAGCTCATTTATTGAGGAAGGCTATAGGCTATATAACATCACGCTACGACCAATAGGAGCGGAGCATAAATGAAAAATGTCGCAAAAATGAAAAACCGTTGAAACTAAAACACGCGGACAAAGTCGCGGGGGACAGCTAGTTTTAAATAAATGACTTTTGAATTTGAATAGTGCATTCATTACTTGCCTACATATAGGTATGTATTAAAAATATTTATTTTGTAAAATTGTTTCATTTATAGTTTACTACTTACTTATTTGTAATTTTCCATTGAGTGTTATATTTAGAGCATCAAGATAGATTTTGTTGTGTTTTTATTTTGTTTAATTATCACTTTTGTTTTTCTGTAGTCTTTTTTTTTTAACATACATGTTCTATAATCTATGCAAGTGCTGTGCACACCTGTAAGTGACAAATTCACTCTAGATTTCAAGTATATCTGTTACAGTATCTCAAAAATTGTATTAGTGAATAAGTCGTTGGAGTGCCATAATTAATTAAATAAATAAATTAGACATGTATTTTTTTTATTTTATCTCATAAAAAACTCACGACGTCGACGTGCAATTTGTACGCAAGTGTGACTGTGACGTCATTAGAGCCTGAACCTTTTCTGAACTTTGTAGCCTATTTTAAATAAATGACTTTTGAATTTAAAAAGTGCATACAATACGAAGAGCTGAAGATCGAGCTCAGTGGCGTGCCATAGGAGACGCCTATGTCCAGCAGTGGACAAAGATAGGCTGATGCTGATGATGATACAATACCTGCCGTTGAAGTTCCACTCGTAAGCGTAGCCCACGACCTGCAGCAGCAGCGACACGCCGCCGAGCTCCACCAGCTCCTCGACTGGCGACCAGCGCGACCACGCCACGCTGGCCAGCAACTCGATCTGCTCTTGTATCTCTTCTGGTGATGATTTTGAAGCCTAGGGGACCAAGATATTACGAGTTACAAAAAAAATCAGGGCTACAATATTGCGTTTATCATTTGGCGCCACTGGCGGGTCAGGTGTCAAAGCCTACCAACAACTATGGTATGACCTCGCGTGCAACTAGCGGCACTAGCGAACTAACGGTAGTTCTCCTTATAATAGGAATAGGTTTAAAATTGCCAAGTTATTAAATATGAGCTGTAAAAAGAAAGTAGTGACTTAGGTTTAAAGAAGAAACTTGATTCTCGATAAAAACATACCATGTCACTTAATAGGGATGTTTCCTGGGTATGAAAAGTTAAAATCTTTTAAGTCCGTCAGTTAGATAATAAAAAAATATTAGACACGTATTTTTTCTTTTATCAAAACAATAAAAAAATACAAAGATACACCGCTTTAAAGTTTCGGAGTGGGGGCTTATAACGCCACGCCTCGCTAAAAATCGTAGCGAGGAGTGACGTCACGCGTAACTTCCGTTCTCTGTATTTTGATAATTTTTTGTTTGCAGGAAAAAAGAAAAAATACGTGTCCAATAAAATTCATTAATCTACAAGACGGACATTGAAAAAAAAAAATAGGAAACATGCCTATTGAGAACAATGTTAATCTTAGTTAAGTTATAAATTTGTCATCATCAGTAATAGTTACTCTTTCAATGCATTCATTACTGTTTGGTTTGTTAGATATTCGCAAAGCTGAGTTTTAAATACATTGAATGAGTTTACATCTATACTAATATTATAAAGCTGAAGAGTTTTTTTGTTTGTTTGTTTGAACGCGCTAATCTCAGGAACTACTGGTTCGAATTGAACAATTCTTTTTGTATTGGATAGTCCGTTTATTGAGGAAGGCTATAGGCTATATAACATCACGCTACGACCAATAGGAGCGGAGCATAAATGAAAAATATTGCAAAAATGAAAAACCGTTGAAACTAAAACACGCGAACAAAGTCGCGGGGGACAGCTAGTTTCTTATATTTCCGGGTATTTTATTGTATAGTTGTGTCCCTTCAAACGTTAACATTTTTCGCCATAGTTTGTTCTTTTTTTGGGTAAAACTAGCACACTCAAGTTATCTGTGTATTATTCTCAGTTTAAAATAATATAAAAAGTTATTGTCTAATCTGTGGCATAAAAATAAAATCTCTATTCTGTATTTTTTCAGCAACATGGTCATTTTATTATATGTCCTGCCTGAATTTTAAGTTTTTCTTTCTACAATTTGTATTTACGTGTCTAATATATTTTTTAATCTATATGACGGACATAAAAAGAATTAGTCGGCATCCATATTGGATTTAGGTGTAATGAGACGATGACGTTGGAGACGAAGAGCTGAAGATCGAGCACAGTGGCCTGCCATAGGAGAGGCCTACGTCCAGCAGTGGACGGAAATAGGCTGATGATGATGATGATGATGATGATGATGATGATGTTACCTTGTATGGCGGCGGCTCGGGCACGTTGTCGCCGTGCTGGCGAGCCACCTGCGCTGCGCGTAGCCGCAGGTGAGCTTCTAAGTACCTGCGATCAACACACATATCTCATATTGCATCATCTATACTAATATATAAAGCTGAAGAGTTTGATTGTTTGTTTGAACGTGCTAATCTCAGGAACTACTGGTCCGATTTGAAAAATTCTTTCAGTGTTGGATAGCCCATTTATTGAGGAAGGCTATAAGCTATATAACATTACGCTGCTAACAAAAGGAGCTGAGCATAAATGAAAAATGTTGCAAAAATGAAAAACCGTTGAAACTAAAACACGCGGACAAAGTCGCGGGGGACAGCTAGTGGGTAAATAAAACTCATTTTAGACTGGCAAGTGTTGTAAAAAAAGATCATAAAACATATGATGCAAAGTGAACCTTATATATACAGCATTACCTACAGTTGTTTTTCCTAAAACTAGTGTTGTATGTGTTACCTTCTCAGAGCGACGCAGACGTGTCTGACGATCTGTCTCGCGGCGCACGTCTCGTCCTCCGTGACGCGGGACTCGTCGTCGTCCGCGCTCAGGATGGGCAGCGTCGATATCACGTTGTAAAGCTTGCGGAGACCGTCCTACAACGAACATAATTAATAAAAATTAAAGTAACCCTTTTTACCCGCGTCCACCAAGGCTGGTAAACCAAGATTACGCATGAGATGGAGTAAAGAAGTGAACCTATTTATCATGCGTACATACTACTACATAACGAAATTAGAAACTGATATGACCATATATAGAAAACTGCTGCATGATCTTTTCTCACAGAAGTACCCAGATATTAATGTCTCTGAACAAAGAGTTTCTGACCAAAGAAGAACTATTATCAGAAACAAATTGTTATCCCAAGAAGAGTTAGTTCGCTTAAAAGAAGAAGTACGGCTACAATTAGAAAATTTAGAATTAAATCCTCCTTCAGAAGACCATATCCAAGATTTTAACTTGCTTTTGCCTAGTACTAATATTAATTACAATCAAATAGTTAATTTAAACACACAAAACACACCATTACCGCATAATAGTGCTAGGGATAATGTGTGTGTCGAAACACAGACAGAATCCTTAACATTAACAATAGAAAATGATATAGATATCTTGGTCGAGCCGGACCCATTACCAGACACAAGCACGCAAAATATACTAGAAAAATTTAGAACAGCACTGGTACTTTACTCTGGAATGGATCCAGCGGCGCGACCAAAATTACCTAAACTAAAATATAGTCCTAAACTTTTACAACTAGTTTTATTATTTAATGAGAATATATTGAATACATTTATATCAGAGGAAACTCAATTACTAGATTTACACACACTTATATACTGTACAGCACTCGTTATATCGGAAGAGTTGAACTATAAAGTCACCGAATATGTTGGAAATACTAAACTAAAATACAATAATAGTAAACCTTCATGGCAAGTTAGACTTGAAAAAGATATAGAAAAACTTAGAGCAGATTGTGGTAAACTTACACAATATATTAATAACAACAGATCGAATAAAGTAGTTAAGAGAGTTGAAGCAATATTCAAAAGTAGAGTAATACATACGAGGCATGAAAGTAACAATAGGAAACCAGAAGACTTTTTAGATACCCTAAAACAAAAGCTAGCACTTAAAGTTCATAGACTCAGAAGATATAAAAAAGCAGAGCAGCGAAAAAATGATAATATCTTATTTAATTCAAATGAAAAGATGTTTTATAGAAATTTAACTAAATCGCAAACAGTAGTTTCTGTAGGTGAGAATATTGCTGAAATACCTACTAAAGATGAGCTCGAAAGTTTTTGGTCTGGAATTTGGGAGAAACAAGTACTACATAATGAAACAGCAGAATGGATTAAAGAAGAAGAAAATAAATGGAACGCAATAGAAGAAATGGATTTTGAAGAGATAACAGAGACAGACATAGTAAATATCACAAGTAGACTTCATAATTGGAAATCACCAGGTGTAGATAAAATTCATAATTATTGGTATAAAAAGCTAGGTTCGCTTCACAAACCTTTAGCAAAGAATTTAACAGATATTATATTGGGTAAACAAGTCATACCAGAATTTCTGGCTACAGGAATAACCTACATGCTTCCCAAAGGAACGCATTCTACACATGCCTCCCAATACAGACCAATAACTTGCTTACCTACAATTTATAAAATTTTAACCTCAGTTATAGCATCGAAAATTAATAAACATATAGAACAATATAATATTATTGCAGAAGAACAGAAGGGCTGCAGGCGGGGACATATGGGATGCAAGGAACAGCTTGTTATTGATTCCACTATTCACAAACATGCCACCACTAAAAGCAGAAATCTGCATTGTACATTCATAGATTATAAAAAAGCTTTTGATAGTATTCCTCATTCTTGGTTAGTTAAAATATTGCAGATTTATAAAGTAAACCCAAACATCACAGATTTTTTAAAAATGATTATGAATAGATGGAAAACAACATTACAACTAATTTTTCACAATAACTCTGTAACGACCAGACAAATATCAATTAGAAAAGGTATATATCAGGGTGATTCCTTGAGTCCCCTATGGTTCTGCCTCGCTCTTAACCCCTTATCCCATATGCTGCATCGAAGCCGGGTTGGATATTGTCTCAAAAACACTAGTCAGGATACCATTATCTCACATCTTATTTATATGGATGATATTAAATTATATTCTAAAACAGAAAAAGACATGAAAATTCTAATAGATACTACATCACAGTTTAGCAATGACATTAATATGCAGTTTGGTTTAGATAAATGTAAAACATTGCACATCATAAGAGGCAAAATCAAACCCGGCGACTATGCAGTAGATACTGATACGATTAAAGCTATGGAGGCTACTGATTTGTATAAATACTTAGGATATAATCAGCTTAAAGGACTAGATCTCAAAACCATAAAAAATACACTTAATACAGAGTACAGGAGAAGAATAAATTCATTGTGTAAAAGTCAATTATCCGGAAAACACCTAATTAAAGCAATTAATACCTATGCCGTGCCAATACTAACATACTCTTTTGGAATAATAAAGTGGACCAAAACAGATATAGAGCAGATAGAACGAGCCACACGTACTACACTCACAAAACATAATAATTTACACCCCAAATCTGCCATAGAGAGACTTACCATTAAAAGACAGGATGGTGGAAGAGGCCTCATTGATATCCATCACCTATGGCAGAAACAAATAAGTAGACTAAAAACATTCTTTATGACAAAATCTAGCACCAGTGAGATACATAAGGCAATAGCCCAAAACGACGAAAACTATACCCCACTAAACCTAAAAGATCAGGCCAATACTCTGCGTCTCAGTGATTATGAGCCGCAAAAAGACAAAATAGAAAATTGGAAGAAGAAAGTACTTCACGGGCGGCATCCTCATGACTTGGAGCAATCACATGTAGACGCAGTAGCATCAAATAAATGGCTAAAAATAGGTAACTTGTTTCCAGAGACAGAAGGATTTATTATAGCTATACAGGACCAAATAATTAACACAAAAAATTACAGGAAGTTTATAATAAAGGACCCTACCATTACGAACGACAAATGCCGTAAATGCCACATTCATCCAGAAACCATACAGCACATAACGGGTGCATGCACAACTCTCACCCAGACCGACTACACCCACAGACACAATCAAGTAGTCAACATAGTGCACCAACAGCTTGCAATTAAACATAAACTCATTGATAATACTTACATACCCTATTATAAATACACACCCCAAACTGTCCTAGAAAATACCACGCACAAGCTCTACTACGACCGAGCCATACTGACAGATAGGACAGTCCATTACAATAGACCAGACATAACTTTACAAGATAAAGTAAATAAAACCACTTACCTCATAGATGTAGCCGTTCCCAATACTCATAATTTGCAGAAAACAATAGCAGAAAAAATAAGTAAATACACAGACCTAAAAGAAGAAGTGGCACGAATCTGGAAACAAGACAAAGTGTTTGTAATCCCTATAGTCCTTTCCACCACTGGTGTTATACCTAAACAACTCCACAATAGCCTGAAAATAATAGACTTGAAAAAGACCCTTTATATAATGTTGCAAAAGGCCGCCATATTAAATACCTGTAGAATTGTGAGAAAATTCATGTCAGCAGAAGAAAATTAGTAACAAAATTGATACCTATTTATCATTACACCACACTCCGCATTTACTTGGCATCAGCCCGTAAATGCGGTTAAAACCAGCTAAGAGCTGTGAAAAAAATACCATATTCCAAAAATAATAATAATAATATTTATTTATTTGACCAAAATATATGTTACAGTGTAGAATTTTAAATTAGATCTTATTAATACCACAGTTTCAATAATACTTAAACTACACTTATGTTAAACTAAACTAATATAACATTTTTACAGTACATATAGTATGATATAGTTCATAAAGTATTAATTGCTGCCAGCCTGAACTAGGGTAAACCTGTGTTTCAGGCGATCGCTTAAGGTAAATATTTAAATAGGTCATTGAAAATTAAAGTAAAATAATAATTAAAGACTACATAGTATTCGCTTACAAAATAACACGAGTTACAAAAAAAGTCTATCAGCAAAGGAAAATATCTATTAATAATGTTGTCAGTCTTACTTAACAATTTCTAGTATTTTTTCTGTGTCTGCGTAATTCAATTTCCCTAAATACTGGGTTAACATGAGCATACATTTTTTATTATTTAAATTATATATATTAAGTTTTTTATTAATTCTATTATATAAAAAAGGTCCCAAAAATAAATAAAACCTGTTGACAAATGCATGATTGGCTTGAGGTCTACTACAGACTATGTCCTTCCTTCTCTTGTCTGTAGCTAATGGGATAAAAGGGAGATCAGTGTGCTGTTTTAAAATGGTGTGCAATATAAATAATTGTCGGACTGTTAGTACGTTGCATTCCCTATATAGCAGGTCAGTAGGAAATAGAAAAGGTCGGAAAGTTGCTACTTTAAGAATTGCTCTCTGAGCGCGTTCTAAAGGCAGCAAAATTGACTTTGCTGCACCTCCCCAAGAAGTTATGCAATAAGTAACTAAAGATTGACACAACGACAAATACACTTGCTTTATTAATGCATAATCTGCTATATTGCGAAGATTCTTAAATAAATAAATTAATTTACGTACTCTGGAACATAATAAATCAATGTGTTTGCGGAAATTCAAATTCGTGTCAAGAGTTATACCTAAGTATTTGATGTCGTTAGTATTTGCTAAAGCAGGGCAGGTACAAGCGATGTCAGCGAATATTTTACAGCTGTGTGCATATATGTTTGGATTAAAAATGGGTATGTTTGTGTTTCTCATTGTAAAAAGAATGTATTTGGTTTTATCTGCGTTTAGGGTTAGTAAATTTTTGTGTAGCCAGTTAGTTACCATATTAAAACCCGTCTGAGCGTGCTCGAAAACCTCCTGCCGGGTATTTGCCGTAAATAATAAAGCGGTGTCATCCGCATAAGATATTATAAGACCATTTGGAATTTTTAAGCTGCAGAGGTCATTTATATAAACCAGGAATAAAGTGCAGCCTAGAATGCTACCTTGAGGGAATCCATAGCCAGTATTCTGTACTTCAGAACTTAACAATTGACCAATTTTAACATATTGTAAGCGATCAGAAAGGTAGTAAAAAGACGGAGTTGTGTTCCTCTTATCCCAAGTGCTTCAAGCTTGCGCAAAAGTATGGAACAAGATATGCTATCGAAAGCTTTGGCGAGGTCTAGAAATATCCCTATGGTGGGTTTACCCTGGTCCAAGTTGCTAGTTACATAGTTTGTTAATTGATGAAGTGCTTGATTAGTAGATCTTTTTTGCCTAAAGCCATATTGGTTCTGTGAAAGTATTTTGTTGTCTTCAAGATATTTGATTAACCTATTGTTTATGATTTTTTCCAAAATTTTTGAAAGTCCTGATAATACTGAGATGGGCCTATAGTCATTTACACATTTTCTGTCTCCTGATTTAAATATAGGGGTCACCACTGCTTTTTTAAGGGATCTGGGGAATACACCTTTATCTAAACATAATTGAAATATATAGGTTAACGGGGGAGCAAGTAAATGTTTGAGGCCTTTCAAAATAGTATTGGAAATATTATCCCATCCTACAGCACAATTATGCTTTAATCCAGAAATAATGCTTAATACTTCATCTATATCCGTATTTAGCAAAACAAAGGAGTTCGCCATAGAGGAAGTCATTAACTTATTTAAGTCGATACTGCTTGTCCGCAAGGTTTTTTCTGCAAGGGTTTTACCCACGTTCGCAAAAAAGTTATTGACTTTGTTAATTGCTTCGGATGGGCATGATTCGCTAAGTAACAAATCTACAGGAGGTTCTGAGGTTTTTGACTGGAAAGCATTTTGTTTAATAAGTTTCCAAACAAGCTTGCTATTATTACCGGCCTTTTGTAATTCATCCCTTTCGTGTTGAGACTTCAGTTTTTTTAAAAGGTTATTGCAGTAATTCCTATACCTTTTATAAGATATGGAAATAACTGAATTGTCGGGTTCTAATTTCGATTTTTGATGAAGTTTGTCTCGATGTCTAATGCAACGTACGAGTCCCGGTGTGATCCATGGTTTTAAATTTCTATGTTTTCTAGGTATCATAGTTGTTGTAGTATGTTTTATAATTGTTTTTTGCAATAGGTTAATAAAATAGTCTAAAGCAACATTTGCATCGCCCGCATTATAAACTGGTTCAAAGGTATTATGTTTACTTAAATCGCGTTCAAGGTTTTTCATATTGACTTTATTATAGCTTTGCTTGCAGTTTTTTCTCGGCAAGGATACTTTTATTGTTAGTAAAATAGTTTGATGATCAGTAATAGTGGAGTTAGTAACCAATGTGAGTGAAGGTTTGTTAGCTTTTATAATAAAATGATCTAGACAGGAACCACTTTGATGGGTGGGGTAGTTGTGCGCAGGTAATAGTCCGTGAAAAGAACAAATGTTCAAATAGTTATGTGCGTTAGTGTCGGTGCTCCCAGTAGCAATGTTAATGTTTATGTCGCCAGTTAAGATTATATTTTTATATGATGATAGGGTTTTTAAATGCATTTCAAGTGATTCTAAAAATAGTTCAATGTTTTGAGAGGGAGGTCTATATACAGCTAAAATTACTGTATCGGGGTTTATTCGAATTAATAAACAATTACATCCCTGTAAAATAGGTTCTTCTACAGTTACATTTAAGGTTCTCTTTATATAAATTACTAAACCATCATTTTGGTTTAATAATATATCGGTTTTGTGCATTAAATAACCATCAATAGAAGGTAAATGGGATTGTTTGTCAGAAAGCCAACATTCTGTTAGAACGATGATGTCACTACTTATGTCAAGAGTATGGAGCAATACCTGAAAGCCATTCATGTTTTTGTTTATGCTGCGAATATTTTGAGTAATTAATGTAAGAAAAGATTCGGAGGTCGGCAGATATTGTTTACAGTCTTTGACCTCGCAACATTTAGCTTCAGACACAGAAAAATTATCTAGGTCATCGATAAACTGATTAGTCATAATTAAAATAAAATATAAACTAGTTTAAGTGCTTACTTTATAAATAAACGCCGGCGCTCTTAGGCGCCCTCATAGTCTATGGTATGAATGTAATTGTCCTCCGCGTATTTCCGTGCCGGGCAAGTTGCATCACCAGTCTGGTGATCACTTTTACGCTTAAAACGTTTGCACGTCGCACAAGTTGGTGGTGTAGACTTGTTAGTGCATTCCTTAAAGGAATGTCCCAGCTCGCCACAGTGGTTACAGGTAGGGCTAGACTCTCGGCAGTACTTGGCTGCATGTCCAAACTGCTGGCAGTTAAAGCACCTAGTCACCAGCGTAAAATCTCTTACTGGGCAGGACGTCCAATTTATATAAATTCTGCCTTGGATTATCAGCGCTTTTCTAATGTTGGCTGGTACCTCCAGTATAAAGTTACAGGTAGAAAGGCCTTTCTTACCCGATTTATGGCTTAGTTTGACAGTGCTCATAAACGATTCACGAGAGGAGTTAGGGAATTTGTCGGATAAATTCTGCTCGTATATGCATTCAAATACTTCTTTTTCGGTTAGGGCTGCTGGTACACCTACGACAGTGATCCTAGGACGGCGTTTGGTAGGTTCTTCTACATTGAGGCCTGATGAAGCTAACTTTTCGAGGTTACGAAGCTTCTCAATATCTCCCTTGGTCTCAGTGCTAATGAGGACACCGCCATTTCGGACCTTTCTGAAGCCACGGACATGCAGTTTGAGCTCCTCTGGCGAAATAATTTTTTGTACGAGGGTCTTGGTTTCGTCACTCGTTTTTGTTTTGTCGCTAGGGTAAATAGTGACTGAGCTCAAGTTACTAGGGCGGATAAACTTGTCGGCACTTTTTTTTACCATATCGGCAAACGAACTATTCTGTTGTGGTTTCAGGTTTTCTACCACAACTTCCTTGAATAGCCGAAGAGATTTCGATACGTCTTGCTGTTCTTGCAGGTGCTGAATTGTATTGTGCGCTAGTATAGTTTTCTGTTTTAAGGACTGGTACAAAACTGCCATCTGCGAGGTTCCAGATCCGATCTTACGGCAAATATTTGTTACGCGGAGCTTCTGATCCGAGTTCATTTTCCCCTCGGTAACTATGGCGCATGCCTCATTTAACAGAGCTTCAATGCTGGTCATCCATCTCTGAATCTCTGGAGTAGATATTACCTCACTAGGTAAATCGTTACTCTTAGGCACAGGATCCTCAATTATGGGCTGAGGCTGGGGTGTTGGGGTCGGTGGAGGACTACGTTGCAGAAGCTGGCTCCGGCCAAACGGGCTTGATCCTGGGTTAGACATACTAACACAGATTCACAATACAGTCAATATGATTTAGTTCAGACCTGTAGTTTACCACAGTAGGCATGAATCACACACGACATACTTAGCACAGCAAAGTACTTACGCGGCAAGAAATTATTTATTTGTAATTATTATTTTTCTTTAAGTGCCTTTTAACAACAACAAAAAACACGTCTACTTTGTCAAGCGATCGACGTTATAAATAAATGTGGACGACAACTGTTCTGAACCCAAAGTAAATGGCTATAGCACTTGTGTTATGTAATCAGAAACTACAAATGCACCACAATCACCCAAACCCAAGAGAATGTAGAAAATTGGATTTTAATAAAAAAAAATAATAGTTCCCTCAATTTCTCCAGGACCAATCATCACATCCTAAACTGATGGCCATGAGACCACCTAAGAAGTATACCTTTTTAGCAAAAAAAGAATTTTCTAAATCGGTCTAGTCGTCTTTGAGTAATCAGATAACATATACAGGGTTACAGGTTAAGTCGACCTAAATCCTTTAAGACATGGTAGTTTCCATCATTCCTGACCAATTTGACTAAGGAATCCCAAATTTAACCGTTCTCAAGTTATCGGCCTTTGAATTTCTTTTATAAAAATTACAGATTTTTTGTCTATTGCCCCCTTTTTTTGTTTTGTGTCTTGATTTTGTTTTGTTTTTGCTATTTTTGTGTAGTAGATTAGTTGCCTTATTATTTTAAATCATAAAACTGCAAGTAACTATACCAACTGAGTCGTAGTAGACAGTCAATTGTTCAAAAAATAAATAAATTTGAAAAAGTTTATTTTTCTTTGTAAGATATTTAAAAAAAAGTCTATGACAGATGTGCTGCAGCTACACAAAAAAGATTCCGAAAATTGAAAACTCCTCGTGGAATCGGTTAAGGAGTAAACAAATCGCCTAGTGGTATAAATGCACACGCCATGTACCACTGCGTTAGGTACTGCGGGCACGATACCCGCGTAGGACAACATTTGTGTGTGATACAAATGTTTGGTCCAATTCTGGGTGTGTGCACTTTAAACATAATTAAAACTACATTAAAATAAACTTTTTGAATGTTATTAGATCAAAGGAGTCCTCCTAGATTATAATTAGTATAAAGGTTGGTTTGAAAAACGAAACGAGAGATTTTGCCCAGCAGTGGGATCTATGACAGAATAAAAAAAACGTTTCATAATTATAAAAGTGTTACGATCTGTCTGGTGGGATCTACAGAGACTAAAAAAAAGAAAATTGGTTGCCTGTAAAGTCGGTATACGGGCGAAAGTTTTACGTGACAACGACTGTCAATGTCAATGTCTGTCTCTCTCGCTCTTAGGCGGGCTAACCATGCCCGGTGCCTCTCACTCGCTCTCATTGTAAGCGCATAACGTGAGCGGAGCGTTACCCAGTTTCTTGAAGTGTCACCCGGCAAACCAATTTATAAGACGTTGTCACGTCAAAAAATATATATAAATGGTGTCGTAACTGACCTGATGATCAAATTCTTCTAATATAACTCTAAACTGGAAGGACAGCCCGAAGAACATCGTCGCGTGACACCGGCCGGAGTCGTGCGAACACTCCAACAGCCACAGCGCGTACCTACAAAATAAATAAATATAAATAAATGTGGACAACATCACATACATTACTCTGAACCCAAAATAACTAGCTAAAGCACTTGTGTTATGGAATTCAGAGACAACGAAGATACCACAAACACCTAGACCCGAGACAATGTAGAAAAGGGGTTTTCTACATTAACCCGGCCGGGGATCGAACCCGGGACCTCAGAGCTGGCGACACCTTGGAAACCGGTGTGTACGCCACTCAACTACGGAGGTCGTCAAATACACAAGTAAATAAAAAATTTTAGCTTAACATAAGTGTTAGGAATCGTAAGAACAAGTCATTTATGGCGTGATCGTGATCCGCCAATCAGAGCTCAGGAATATGACGTGATTCCTCATTAACCAATAAAAACATTGTTCTTACACCTTTCTTCCTTGAACGCTGTAATACTAAAATCCTTACTAATATTATAAATGCGAAAGTAACTCTGTCCGTCTGTTTGTCGCGCTTGCACGCCAAAACTACTGAACCAATTTAAATGAAATTTGGCACCTTGGGATAATTAATTCCCTATTAAATGTGTTGTAGAGGTCAGATAAGCAGGCGCTCCAAGTTAAATGCAGCTGAATCCGGTGAAACCATAGCTTGGGGAAAAGGTTGGGAGGGTTTAGTACTCACTTGACGAGGTCCGCCAGGGTCCTCCGGGGCAACAGACAGACCCTCTCCATGGCGTCCTCGCAGTACGCGAGGTAGTACAGGCAGATTGACACGCCCGTCGCCGCCACTGACGGCCGGGGGACTTGTAAAAATTTCTGTAAATATACATTAATATTATTAAGGCGCTACACGAATAATTATTTCGTTTGCGAGTAGGTGGAGTCAAGCGGACTGGAGAGCCAATCCGGAAATGCAAGACAGAGATAACACTAACTGCTTGCTTACGGGACGAAAAGAGCTAAACATATGTCAAGGTCGCGAAATATTGTCTTAGAAATAATAACGTGAGCGTCAATATGGAAAATCTCATATTAATCTAAATCTATCGGAATAAAAAATCAATCGATTAATCTAGATGTTATGATTATGCATTAAATATTGTGAAGTAGTATTTTTTGACGTCACAATTCGTGATTAAGGCCAAGATGGCGTCTGTTTTAAATGCCATAATTCTTATTAGAGACCTAAAGGTTATTTTGACATCGTTTATTACATTATTTTATGATGATATTATACTTTCTAGCGTTAAGACGATGTAACTGGGTATTTAACAAGATATTTCTTATTCCATTTCAAAATTCAACAAACTATGTCGAGTTGTAAAAACGGCAGATTAATTACTTTCATATTGAACTAGGTACAAGCATTTTAACATTGCTAATTAGACAGTGAGAGCTATAGCATCAGGTGACGTCATCTTGGTAATTCTCCATACTAATCTGGCGCTGCCCCGTACAAGTCGTCGTTTTGCGAAAAAGAGATAGAAAATGTCTCATCTACTAACTTTAAAAGCTTATAACTGTTATATTCATGCATATTTTTTGATGTTCTTTCACAGTTCTGTCTCAATTGAATACTATTAATAGAAATATTTGTAATAAATAAATAATTAATTCGATAGTAGTCAAGTCTCCAATTGAAAAAAATTAAAAAATATATAAATAAAAATGTGCAAATTTCCTTTTTCGACTGTCTTAACACTAGAAAACATAACACCATTTTGAAAATCTCACATCACCCAAGCAAAGCCTGTCAAAGACAGCAAATTAAACTTAAAAAAAATAAAAAATAAAAACTATGAAACTAACCTGCAACCCTCCCATATTAATGAAGTCTATGGAGAACTTCTTATGGCAGAGCAAGGCAGCTAAGTACTTCAGCGCTTCGAACGCGAGCCGCGAGTCGCGCGACTCGCGCACGTTCAGGTAGCCTAGGATGAGACCTAACGCGTTCTGCTCGAACACGTGCGATAGGAACTGGAAACAAACAAATCTGTGATTAAAAGAAATAATTAACAAGAAACATTATTTGTATAATAACTATCGTGAGGAGTATTCATAATGAAGAATGTTAACAAATTTTGATTATTAGCTCTGCATATTCTCTGTCAAAAATAAAAAATACTAGTGAAAGAATTACTTCGATACGTCAATTAGTTTCCGATTTAGAAGTAAAACAAGTTGAACCGCACGACGCGGGCTGCCGGTGACGTTGTGACGTCATTGTACAACACGCTCAGTCTGGCTCACTAAGTACGCTCGCGGTCGCGCGCCCGTACCGTCGAAATTATACTTAAATACTTTTAAAAGTGTCCAATCCAAATACTAGGAAATCATGTGTTGTGCCTAAATGTAAAGATTGTGGTATTTTGCAAACTTTACCTGAAGGATCAGCAGTATTGACAGTCATTGGTTTTAAAAAATATTGCGCATTTGCTACAACAAAATGGACATACCTACCTAGTGTGAGCTCTGATCAGACCTAGTGTGAGCTCTAAAGTAAAACCGACCAAAAAAGAAGTTTTGGAGACAAAAAAAAATGCAGCGTTACGGATACACGTAGAAAGAGCTATCGGCAGACTTAGATCACAGAATAAATATTAGTACTGACGCTTAGATTCTTTGAGTTCATGTTGCCACACGCTTGGGTAGATCTAAAGCAAGTCGACCTGCTAGATTCAGTGGTGATTTCTGCATGTGGAATAGTTAATCTGCAAAGCAGTCTATTTCATTTAAAGTAACTTCCTAGTGTTTTAAGCAAAATACATTGAAGTTTATTTTATTGTATTAAAAATATAAGATTTTGAGGTTACGTACGTTCCATTTTCCACCAATGTTTGTGTTATTTATAGAGTTTAAATAAAACTATATTACACTAGCTGTCCCCCACGACTTTGATCGCGTGTTTTAGTTTCAACGGTTTTTCATTTTTGCAACATTTTTCATTTATGCTCCGCTCCTATTGATCGTAGCGTGATATTATATAGCCTATAGCCTTCCTCAATAAACGGACTATCCAATACAAAAATATTTTTTAAATTCGAGCCAGTAATTCCTGAGATTAGCGCGTTCAAACAAACAAACTCTTCAGCTTTATAATATTAAAGTATAGATTAGGATAATGTTTTGCCTAGTTTACCTTTACTATAAATAAGCCTGTCAGGCGAGGCACCAATCATAGGTCACTTATTCTTTGAAAAAAGACCAGATTCCTCTATCTTTATATTGTGTACTTTCGGCGGCAACGAAATCACTATTTGTTGATAAATAATGCTCAACCAATTAATCCATATATTTTAGGTAGATTATCCGATTGCCCTTTTTCGAATCCTTCACCAATTTTATTAATCGAACAATATTTACTATTATTAGACTATTAACGTAATACTCGGACGAAAACACAACAAAATACTGCGCAAGCTATAACACCTACTATAACCGCTGGCGACTTGATATTAAGCTGGGCGCAGCCCGCGCTTGAGCTTGCGGCGTTGTGATATGACGTCACAAGCGGTCACGTGGCTGTTAGCGGGACTCGATATTTTTCGAAACTTTGAATGCTTATAAAATCAAAACTACTAGGTATTTTTGACTACAACAAAAACTAGTGTATTTGTATACATACAGGCTTTACTGAGACAAAATTTCAAGCGATTTGGCATACCTAGTAACATTCTTCATTATTTAAAACAAGACGGTTTACTCACGTTTATTCTCGGGATCGCCCAACTAGTTTCAAACTCAATAGGAGTCCCTAATCATGAGCTGACGCGGCGGCGGTTCGACTCGCGACACCACCGCCGGTGACCGGCGATCCCGAGAATATACGTGAGTAAACCGTTTTGTTTTAAATAATTAAGAAACATTATGTTTTATGAATGTTCCTCCACCTCTGTCTCTTGCCCATACAGTAATATACGAAACGTAACTCTCTTTCTATCTTCACTAACTTATATCTCCCTCTCAACTTCCGTTCGCCTCGCCCGATCACACTTTTCTTAACGTTCTCGTCACGCATTCACCGGCTCACTCCCCAAGTTAAGCGTGCGTAAAGAAGTTTTACTTAAATAAATAAATAAATGTGGACAACATCACATACATTGCTCTGAACCCAAAGTAAGTAGCTAAAGCACTTGTGTTATGGAATTCAGAGACAACGAAGGTACCACAAACACCCAGACCCGAGACAATGTAGAAAAGTGGTTTTCTACATTGACCCGGCCGGGGATCGAACCCGGGACCTCAGAGCTGGCGACACCTTGAAAACTGGTGTGTACGCCACTCGACCACGGAGGTCGTCAAACTTAAAAAAAGTGTATTTTTACATTGACCGTTCGGGGATCGAACCCGGGACTCGACCACTTCATCACATCGTTACCTATGATCATGTATAGTTCACTCACCTCTTGGTATTCTCCCATGGGCGTCAGGTATCGGAGTATTAACATTTGTTTTGTGGCATCCGTCGGTGGGTGAATTTGTATATTTCCTGTGAACAAACATAGTTCTAGGTGAACTGTATCAAAGTGACTTTTATACAGTAATATAAATGTAAACTGCGGCAATAGCCTAATGGTCAGGGTGACCGCCTTGTGATCGAGAGGTCGCAGGTTCGATGCCCACCCATTACACTATTGACGTGAACCCACTCCAGATACAAGCATATTTAGCTTAGTTGAAGGGGTTAACAAGATTGCTTGTAATATGAATTCTACCCACATTGCAACCTTTAAAAAAAAAAAAAAAAAAATTACTTATATGCTTCTTAGTTTTGTCTTTGGATGATACGTTACAATAACCTAAAAATAAAAACTTTAATAATGCCCATTTCGCTCGATGTTTTGCGAAGCGTGGTGTATAAATATGACAACTATTAGTAACTATAATCACTATTTAAGAATAATAAAGAAAGAAAAACTAGGCAGAGCCTGTGTAGACTATGCCCCTATATATTTTACAAGTGACGTCACGCGACATTTCCATTCACTGTACCTTCCTCATTGTTGGTTTAAGTAAAAAAAACCGCGGCTTCGCTCCCGTTAACTGAACACTTACCTTACCTACCCTACCTACCTACCTACCCTACCTACCCTACCTACCCTACCTACCCTACCCTACCTACCTACCCTACCCTACCTATGTCCTTCTCCTGGTTCTGAGTTACCTCCCCACCAATTTTCAGCCAAATCAGTTCAGCCGTTCTTGAGTTATAAATAGTGTAACTAACACGACTTTCTTTAATATATATAGATTATGTAATAAAATATCTATGTATTATTTGACGGGCCTGTTAGTCTAGTGGTTAGTGACCCTGACTGCTAAACCGGAGGTCGTGGGTTCGATTCCCACGCACGACAAATCTTTGTGTGATGAGCACGATCATTTGTTCTGTGTCTGGGTGTAATTTATCTATAATATCAGTTGTCTGGTTGCCATAGCACAGGCCGTATGAGTTGTCCGAAGATATTATTATATATTATTTCATTTTTTTTAAGTTTTTCTTTTTTAGAATTTAAAGCGAATTAAATTGATTTGCTTTGATTATTTAGCCATTATATCCGTTATTATTATATAATTACCTATGACGTATGTCTCCATCTCGGCCCAGCTGGAGTTGGAGGAGGTCTCGTGAGGCTGCAGCGGCGGCGGCCGCGGCGGCGGGGACATCATGCCCCACTGGGACGGAGGAGAACACGCCGTGGCTGGACCTGTAAGGGAAACACTTGTTAAAGTCATCTTAGAGACTATTCTCCCTCAAAGACGCACTGCTGTGTATAAAGGCTACATCTATTTTGTTAAATTTGGTGGAAAACGCTCAAATCAAGGAAGATGTCTTTATAGTATTCTCAGGGAAATTCAAAACTTACGATTTTACTTGTTCATACTAGAAGAGTGCCTACAGTTCATACTTGTACGCACTCTACAGTTAACTTATATTTTACTCTTACTTTGACATTTGTTTTTTAACTTTTAATTTGTTGGTAAGTGAATTGGATCTAGTCAGATATTTAATAAAAGTATATAAGACACAATAATTACGTTATTGACCAAAATAAACTACGAAAAAAGAATTCTAAACTAATATGCTTGAAATTATAATCTATACTAATATTATAAAGCTGAAGAGTTTGTTTGTTTGTTTGAACGCACTAATCTCAGGAACTACTGGTTCGAATTGAAAAATTCTTTTTATAATTGATAGTCCGTTTATTGAGGAAGGCTATAGGCTATATAACATCACGCTACGACCAATAGGAGCGGAACATAAATGAAAAATGTTGCAAAAATGAAAAACCGTTGAAACTAAAACACGCGAACAAAGTCGCGGGGGACAGCTAGCTATCACGGAAGAAGGATACTTAAGACTTAGACTAGGCGATATGGTCGAAAGACATAAGCCTGACCCACGGGGGGGGGGGGGGGGGATATAATGAAAGTATATGAAATGCTTACTGTTATAGTGTTTGACGGGCGTGTCGGGGTCGCGGCTGTGTCGCGGCGGCGTGCGCTCGGCCGGCACGTCGCCGCCGCCGCCCTCGTCCTTGTCGCGCTCTACAACACGTATACATACCTCAACTGCATCCATACATCCACAGAGGATCAACACAAAAGGGGAGATGGTGCTGGGATATAATAATAATACTATATCTTGGGACAATAGGGAATCGGACTACGTTTTTTTTATTAACACGTGACATAGATATTAAAAAAATATTAGATACGTATTTTTTCTTTTTTTAATTAAACATACGATGAGGAAGATACAGTGAATGGAAATATCGCGTGACGTCACTTGGTTACAATATTTACCCACAAGTGACGTCACAATCCCTACTTCAGAACTTAAAAGCGCTTTAGATTTGTAATTTTTCATTGATTTGATAAAAGAAAAAATACAATATTTTATTTTTTAAATAATAAATAAATAATAATAAATACATGTGGACAACATCACATACATTGCTCTGAACCCAAAGTAAGTACCTAAACCACTTGTGTTATAGAATTCAGAGACAACGGTGGTACCAAATGTCATTGTACCACAAACACCCAGACCAGAGACAATGTAGAAAAGGGGTTTTCTACATTGACCCGGCCGGTGATCGAACCCGGGACTTCAGAGCTGGCGACACCTTGAAAACCGGTGTGTACGCCACTCGACCTCGGTGGTCGTCAAAGTCGTAGATATTTCCTTTTCATACCCAGTCCGCTTCCCTATTCTCCAAATAGAATAATAGAATAATATAATAATATCTTGGGACATCTCACACACGGTCATCTGATCCCAAACTAGGCAGAGCCTGTGCTATGGCAACCAGACAACTGATAAACATACTTATGTATTTCTAAATACATAAATATTAGAGATAAATTACACCCAGACACAGAACAAATGATCGTGCTCATCACACAAAGATTAGTCCTGGGTGGGAATCGAACCCACGACCTCCGGTTTAGCAGTCAGGGTCACTAACCACTAGACCAACAGGCCCGTCAAATATGCCCAAATATGTCTATAGCTGTTATCAGGGGTGAGAGTAGCTCCATAATACATACCTTTCTTATCACTGGTCGGTCCATTGCTTTTAATGTCACTATTTCTCTTCTTATCGAACCGCGCAAAATGCCGCGTCTGATTTGGAGGCGTCACTGAGTTTTGATTGTTTTGCTGTAATAACACAATATATTAATTAAAGTAAAGATTTTTCAATAAATCTATGCTTAATATTATAAAGCTGAAGAGTTTGTTTGTTTGTTCGTTTGAACGCGCTAATTTCGGGAACGACTAGTCTGATTTAAAAAAAATCTTTCAGTGTTGTACAGCCCATTTATTGAGGAAGGCTATAAGCTATATAATATTACGCTGCTAACAAAATGAGCGGAGAATAAATGAAAAATGTTGCAAAAATGAAAAACCGTTGAAACTAAAACACACGGACAAAGTCGCGGGGGACAGCTAGTGTATACTAATAATATAAAGCTGAAGAGTTTGTTTGTTTGTTTAAACGCGCTAATCTCAGGAACTACAGGTACGAATTGAAATTTTTGTGTTGGAAAGTTCGAGGAAGGCTTTAGGCTATATAACATCACGCTGAGACCAATAGGAGCGAGACATTTACAGTAATGACAGCGTGCTGCTGGGGAGTTTGTTGCTCCGTTTCTTCTCCACAGCCAAAGTACTTAGGAAGCGGTGAAGATTGGGCCAATCAGGGTGTTGTCTGATATGTTGACTTTCAAAAAGTGCTCAAAAAGGGCAATTTTATTTAAAACTAGCTGTTTCCCGCGGCTCCGCCCGCGTCTATGTCGGTTATCGCGGCAAAAAGTAGCCTATGTCCTTTCTCAGGCTTTAGACTATCTGAGTACCAAATGTCATTTAAATCTGTTCAGTAGTTTTGGCGTGAAAGCGCGACAGACGGACAGAGTTACTTTCGCATTTATAATATTAAGTAAGGATTAATGGTAATGATACTCACTCTATCTTCAAGCGTTTTATTTCTAAGTATATGTAGCCTCCTTAACATCAATGGTACTAGCATTGCATTTAAGTCCCTGAAACAATACACAATAATTATTTATACGCTTCTTGAGAATATTGCCCCTTATATCTACTACCTTAAGGTTCAAAATAGCTTGTATCCTCACCAAAAGTTGCTGGATATTTCATAGAGCTCCAAAGCAATGATTATCCACCTTATACCTACCTAAAACACTGCAAAACCAGTTCTAAATCTGCCTACAGAAGGTTCAAAATTGTTATATCCTTGCCTTAAGTTGGTAGCGATCCTATATCAGTTTATAGCGGAGAGAATACAGCTCAAAAGACACTTAATCACACTGCAAAATCACCTCTATTACTAAATTCATTGGGTTCAAAATTACCTACTTTCTAGGAGAGAACTCCAGAGCGATGGTTATAGATACTTTCAGTTAGAGAATAAGGTCTAAAATCATCTGTATTTTCCCCAAAGCTGAAAGCAATATATTGGCACCGACAATGAACCCTATATCTCAACGCGTAAGGTTCAAAATCACTTTTCCGATTCCTAATCTTAGTAGCAACTTTTTACACGTGCAATTTCGCAATAAAAACCCCTAAATACTTTGGCATAAGGTTAAAAATAGCCCACCTAAAGTTGGTGGCGATCTCTTGCACCTCCATAGCGGCCGCTAACAAGCCGGTCGCGTAACACTGCAGCGGCTCCGTGGAGTTCGTAGCCCAGTTCACAAGCCTATGTATTAAGGCTTCGTTATCCTGCGAATATAAGAAACACTTGTATTTTTAAGTGTGGTATGTTTTGCCTATAACTGTCCCACTGGTAGGCAAAAACATCTTCTTATAGGATTATAGGATTTGCCTTTTTTTTTTTGTTTAGGCGGGTGAATCCTCATGGACACCCGATCGCTCGGGGATATAGGTTTTGCCTGCTTCTCTAACTGCGTTTACATATAAACTGGAGCTAATGGCACTCGGGAATAACCTGGCTTTCTATTAATGAAAGAAACTTGGAAATCGGCTTAGTAGTTTAGAGAGATTAGCCCGAACAATCTCACTAACAAACTCATTAGTTTATTTTTTAATATTATTTTACGACGTTAAAATCGTCAGGAAAAGATCAGGCTTAGACCGACTCCAGCGCCACCTACCGGGTCCAATATACACACAAAATTTCATCCAAATCGGTGCAGCCTAAACACACATTGGCGGGGAGCTACATACCTGGAACACGACGCTCATCTCCAGGCCGGGCATGAGGTCCAAGGTGAGTCTGCAGACCCGCTAGATGACTACTGTCGTTGGCCCCACGGTGGGCGCCACTATCCTAAACTTACATAGTCGAGGAGCTACATACCTGGACACGATGCTCATCTCCAGGCCGGGCATGAGCTCCAGGGTGAGCCTGCAGACCAGCTAGATGATTACTGCCACTGGCCCCACGGTGGGCGCCACTATCCTAAACGCACATAGGCGAGGAGCTACATACCTGGAAGACGACGCTCATCTCCAGACCGGGCATGAGGTCCAGGGTGAGTCTGCAGGCGGCTACGTTCAGCTTGTTCACGTCGCGGCCAGTTATGTTCTGCCGCGAATAGTACGTGTCACGTACGTAGTCGTTAACCAACTGCAAAAAAAAAGGTATGTCACATTTTGTTTTAGGTATTCTTATGTAAATATAATGGAAATAGTTAATCCCACCAAAAACATTTTCATGTAAAATGTTGCCAAGACGAGCCCATATGACTCGCACTGTCAAAAAGTTATCAGATCTCATGTAGAGCCAAGCTTCTAACACTACACGCCCTAACTCTACAAGGCCTAACTTCACAAACTCTACACCTTAGTCAAAATATGTGGCTTGGCCATTTCGCTACATTCACATCGGCGTAAGGTGAAAAATTAATTCACTGTTCATTACTTTTGTGTTATACAATAGTTCTTGTAGTAACGAACGGCCAAGCCACATATTTTGACTAAGGTGTAGAGTTTGTGAAGTTAGGCCTTGTAGAGTTAGGGCGTGTAGTGTTAGAAGCTTGGCTCTACATGAGATCTGATAACTTTTTGACAGTGCGAGTCATATGGGCTCGTCTTGGCAACATTTTACATGAAAATGTTTTTGGTGGGATTTCATTTCTTTTTGTAAGTTGTTTGTAACAAATTTTTTTTTTTTTTTACAAGGAGTACCTATACATATGTATATCTTGGGGAACCAAGTTTTAGATTATTAGATTAGACCTCTAGCGTCATCAAAATTTAATTTAAAATTACAGGTCTCATACAAACTCCCATCCCCTAGTTTAAGGGGTTGGGGGATGAAAGTTACAAGTTTTATAATTTTTTTGTTGTTTGTGTGCTAATACTAGCTTACATACAAAATTTTAGCTTTCTAGGACATTAGGAAAAAACCTAAGAATTTTGATGATCATCAGTGAGTCAGTGACGAAATTAGCGTTTTTTAGATATAAATAAAAATCTGAAGTATAAAAGCTAATGTAATTAAAACTTAATATGTTCAATAAGTCCGCTATTGACAATATATCCCGAAAATTTTGTTGATCTAGCATAATCCAAACCCAAGTTATGAGGGTTCAAAAAAACGACGAAGCGCTTCGAGAAAAGGTAGGTAGTGCCCGTGCGCTTCGCTTGGCTCGTCTTGGCGGGGACACTACCGAGCCCCCAGATAAACATGATTCGATCACTAAAGAACTAAACTAAAGAAGTAAACTTTAGAGTGCGCATATCGAGTATGAACTGTAGGCAATGGTATGAACAAATCAAAAAAATCGTTTAATTTATGTTAAAACAGAGCGCGCCGTTTTATTAAAAAATATATAATAATAATAATATAGTAATAATATCTTGGGACATCTCAAACACGGTCATCTGATCCCAAACTAGGCAGAGCCTGTGCTATGGCAACCAGACAACTGATAAACATACTTATATATTTCTAAATACATACATATTATAGATAAATCACACCCAGACACAGAACAAATGATCGTGCTCATCACACAAAGATTCGTCCTGGGTGGGAATCGAACCCACGACCTCCGGTTTAGCAGTCAGAGTCACTAACCACAAGACCAACAGGCCAGTCAATGATAAGTCAGTCAAGTCAGCCAGTCAGTACCTTAGTCATGAAGTTATCTTTTTTGAACATGACTTTGAGTGCGTGTCCGAGAGCGCACTCGGGGTCCGTCCGCGAGGGGTGCCTCTCATCGAAGGGATCCGGGTCCTTTTTCATAAAATTTTCTGTCTCCGCCTCTATTATTTCTGCTATCCTGGAAGAAATATGTTCAATTTAAATAAAATAATAAACAAATAAATGTGGACAACATCACATACATTGCTCTGAACCCAAAGTAAGTAGCTAAAGCACTTGTGTTATGGAATTCAGAGACAACGAAGGTACCACAAACAACAAGACCCGAGACAATCTAGAAAAGTGGTTTTCTATATTGACCCGACCGGGGATCGAACCCGGGACCTCGAAAAGCTGGCTACAGCTTGAAAACCGGTGTGTACGCTACTCGACCACGGAGGTCGTTGTAAACATAAGATCTATTTCTATTTCCCGGTTTGGTGGGAAGCAAGTCAAATTAGAAGAGATTAGAGCAAATTCGGGGAGAAGTTTTCCGATTAGGTAATAACTGTAATAATCGTTACAAGGAAAATTGTAATTCAAGCTAATATTATAAACTTTTTTTATTGTTTTTTTTTTGTTACGGGTTGAAAATCTAATGAGTACAACGACGCGACGTGGGGATATGTCGGACTTGCACCGACCAAAAACACCCCGGTCCCGTCCTTGCCATAGACGGAGTCCCGGGTTCGCTAAAGCAAGCTCGGCGGGGCTCCGGTAATATTATAAACTAGCTGTCCCTCGCGACTTTGTCCGCGTGTTTTAGTGTCAACGGTTTTTCATTTATGCTCCACTCCTTTTGGTCGCAGCGTAATGTTATATAGCTTATAGCTTTCCCCAATAAAAAGGCTATCCAACACTGAAAGAATTTTGCAAATCGGACCCGTAGTTCCTGAGATTAGCGCGTTCAAACAAACAAACAAACTCTTGAGCTTTATATATTAGTAAGTATAGTATAGAAGTATAAATGCGAAATTAACTTTATCTATCTTTCTGTTACACTTTCACGACTAAACAAATGAACCGATTTTAATTAAACTTGGTATGAGGTTCGTTTTGATTAAAGAAAGGATATTGGCTCCTTTTTGACGAGATAACCGACACCCACGCGGGCGGAGCCAAGGGCAACAGCTAGTAAATAAATAAATAAAATATAGAAACAGATGTCAAAAATGTATGACTAATCTCCCCTGCCTAGTTGGCAAATATTTTTAGTTGATGTATTTATACAGAGATTAGGTCAAATATTTATACAGAAATTAGGTCAAATATTATTATTGAATTTAATTGCACTTGATGTAGGTATTATTACTCATTATGTAGAGCATCGTTATTTATTATCTATTGAGTTGTTAAGTGATATCTACTCAAAGATTTTTATATTATATCTGGTTTTAACTGACTTATTTATACACTAGCTGTCCCCCGCGACTTTGTCCGCGTGTTTTAGTTTCAACGGTTTTTAATTTTTGCAAAATTTACCATTTATGCTCCGCTGCTTTTGGTCGCAGCGTAATGTTATATAGCTTATAGCCTTCCTCAATAAATGGGCTTTCCAACACTGAAAGAATTTTTCAAATCGGACCAGTAGTTCCTGAGATTAGCGCGTTCAAACAAACAAATAAACAAACAAACAAATAAACAAACTAACAAACTCTTTAGCTTTATATATTAGTATATAGATTTTGGAACCACTTACCTAGAATCATTTAGTTCTGTAACTTTAACGTTTCTTAAGCGCCTTTTTGAGGTTTAAAAGATATAAAAACTTTTGATTTGATTTATAAAACAAATTATTACTATATCCCGTTTAAATTGATTATCTTAGTACTTGATGCTCGCGACTTCGCCCGCGTGTATGACGATTATCGCGGCTACAAGTAGCATACATCCTTTCTTAGAATCCAAACTTGCCCATATTCATATGATCCAAGCTTACCTTATACCATGCTTCATCCAAATTTGTTCAGTGTTTTAGCCAACGGTAAATTAAGATCAGATCTTAAAACCAGATTTTAACAAATTTTTTCTTCATCTTTATAGTCAACACATTTTCAACAGGCAATGTCGTTTGCAAAGAGTGCTACTACCTATGTAATAGTCCGCACAAGACATTTTTAACCTGTAGTTTTATGCTTGTATTATACACTATGTAACATTAACAATGGTTAGTATGGGAAATTGCATAATAGGCAAGTTTCCTATTTTTTTTTTTGAATGTCCGACTGGTAGATTAATGAATTTTATTGGACACATATTTTTTTCTTTTTTCCTACAAACAAAAAATGATCAAAATACAGAGAACGCAATTTACGCGTGACGTCACTCCTCGCTACAATTTTACCAAGGCGTGGCGTCATAATCCCCCACTCCGAAACTTTAAAGCTCTGTATCTTTGTAAGTTTTTATTGTTTTGATAAAAGAAAAAATAAGTGTCTAATATTTTTTTATTATCTAACTGACGAACTATATAGATTTTAACTTTTCATACCCAGGAAACATCCCTATTGTAGTAAAAGTTGGGTTAATGACTCATATTGCCATGTTAAAACATGTTGACTATAGTTATAGTTAGCTGTGTTTTCAATAATTAAGGAAAAACAAAATATTAAATTGCTGAATATTATTAAAAAGCAAATCCCTGATTAACCTTAAAATAAATCTTATAGTGATATCAAGTGAAAGAAGTATTTATAACAATGATTTGGCAAAGTAAATACAATCTGATAATTTCATAATATTGAGAAATTTATTTTTATTTGTATTGAAACATGTTGAAACTTGTTGCTCCATGTGGTTTCATGTTAATAATTATAGAAAAGATATCTTTAACTGTCTTAATAACTGTACAAATATATTGGCTGAATACTGAAATGTCGTTCAGTTTTAAGTCGCCGTTAACTCTCATGCTGTCTCTGTCACTTTCAGATGTAGAGGAGCGACGGATAGATATTTAAGTATGTCTTAAAGTTAAGTTGTGTTACAGTATTCGGGGGTATTTATTCTTCTAAAGATATGTAACAATAAATGATTGCCATAGTTCCGAGTTGGTGATTTCAGAGTCCAAATTGAAATCCAAGTATTTTCATAATATACCTTCTTTACTCATTCTGATATTTATTGACATATATGTATATATATAACTAAGATGGTTATATAACTTAAGAAACTTTTATTAGTTCAAGCCTAAGTTGAACTCAAACAAAAACAAGTTTTTCATTGATGCATGGGACATACATTTTGGTAATCCACAAATCCTTGTTCAAAGTCTGGGTGTTCTTTGTGCATGTGATTTGAATGTTTGTAAAACCCCCCGCATCACAAGGAATAAATTCCAGTGAGAAAGATGTTTAAAAAAAAAATACGATATCACCATAACACAGCTAGATTATTAGCCATTTTCCAGTCCTATGAGTCACATATGAACAGTTCCATAGTGTAAGTATTGTCTACAGGTGGAACAAGGAAGTTATTAAGTACTTTTAAAAAGTTTGAATCACTATCCAAGATGAAATCGCTAAAAAAAAATATGAACTTACGTTAACATTTACTTACGAACAATTTCAAAACCATGAGATTGGCAAATTTTAGTACTGTAGATAGTTTGTATCAAACTTTTAAAAGTAAAATTTAAATGTTTTAATGACTTTAAAGTATTAAAAAGAAAGAAGAATATAATTGGAACCTAAATCACATTCATAAATAAGTTTTAAAACACAAAAGAAAAACTTTTAATTAATTGATAGATAGTTGACAATCAAATCATGGTTAAAAAAACATCTATTTATAAATGTTTATGCCATAGCCACATGTTTGACATACGGTTATTCTATAAATTTGCAAATTACGACATAAGTTTAAGACAATAACAAACCATAACACTTACCTCGTCAAAGTAGGTATGGGGTCGTAGTTCGGCGTTTGATGCTGTTCCTCCCATTGTTTTAAAAGCTCAGTTACCTCCTGAGCAGGTGCCGAATCCATCTAATATACAAAACGTTTGCAATATCTAACCTCACTAAAACAACTTTGTCACTTGTATACCCTAACACGACAATATGATATTATGAGCAAAAATTTCACTATAATATAATTATGGTTCATTGTACATTGTATCATATAAAATTATTTGCATTTAATATAGCTAAATTCGTTAATACAAGGTTTTATCTTTGAACCGCGCACTCTTTCATACAACAAATTTTCAGGGTAGTGATGCCATTGTCAAATTAGTTTTTCTACGATTCTAGTATTTTATTTGATTGATGTTTCAAAAACGTAATAAACGTCAAATTGCTCTTTTTTGTTCTATTCTTTTTAGTTTTATTTTTATTTCGACGATGAAAGAGGTACTATCAAAGTTATGTGGAATGATATGAATCACGAATTTAATATGTTCAAATTAGTAGCTTCATAATTATGTGAAATACTAATGAGTCTAGTACACTCAGTGTACAAAGAAGAGTATAAAAAACAAAGATTATTAAATAAAATTAGGTATTATCATATCATTGTTTAATTACTACTAAGTATTGACGAAAATGTACCGAGAGTACTGATATATTTATTAATTTAATATGCAAGTAAGAGCGTGTGTGTAAATCGTGATGAACACAGTGGCTAATTAATAAAACAAAAGTACCTACAAACAAAGTGCTTATAGATAAATTATTATAATTATGTTTTCAAGCATGCATCACTATCATTTGGATAATAGTCTTATAAATACGATTTTGGCATACCTAAAACGAAATAAGTAAAATGTTTTAAATAATAAAAATCCTCAGATCCGATAACACGTTGCTCTTATTCAACGAAATCTTACTATTTTCTTCTATGAATTGTAAGCGTTACTAGCAACACTGCCTCGCTCAAATCGTTCAGAAACCATTAAATTATTATAGTATATTTAAGTATGGATTTATAACCATTTTGATAAATACATCTTTTTTTTTTGTAAATGATTTTATTTTTTGTATTTTTAGTATAGATTTTCAAAAATACTAGGCAATCGATTTTCTCCTCGAAATTCGACAGATTATCAAATGACATTTTATTTGACTTTGACATGTACTTACTATACAGTCTGTGGGCACAGAACAAGTATACTCACAGAACAAATATACTCTGTGGGTGTGGTTGTTTGTTGTTTTGTGGTTTGCCTTTGCCCAATAAAAGAGGGATTTTTTGCCGCGTTCGCCGTTTGCCGTCGCCAATACGATATTTTGTTGTGTGAATGATAAGTTCTAAACAATCTTTTATATTTATTCATTAGGACTAAGTGTGAATTTAAAATGAACTCAATAAACAATACACAATCATCAAGAAGCAGCATGGGCAGTCATGAACGAAAATTGCGATACAGGGCCCTGCTTGAAGATTTATCTACTTTAGGTACGTAAACTATGTCCGTGTTTCTTCCCATAAATGTCCTGTCGCAGGTCTGCTAGCAGTAATTTCGTAAAGCTATATTATCTCTTACCTAATTTTGCACATAAATTCAAATTCAAGTTTATAGAACATTGGTGTACATAAGTGTTACACTTAAGATAAGAAAATAATTGAACGCTATATCTGGCTATTAGAGACAAACAAATATTAGTTAGGACTAATTAGAGTATTTAAAATATACCAAATAGACGAAAACTTAATAAACTAGAATACTATACCTACTTAAACTATTTTAAAATTATATTATAATATTTAACAAAAAAAATATATAACATATTTTTGAGTTTGTCTATTCCACTAACTTAAATATAACTACTTAAATTATAATTTATCATCTCATCGATAGTGTAATACCTTTTTGTGGACAATTAAATGAAGACCTGGTGAAATAAACATATGCTATCTATTTCTCTGATAGATTTAGCTACCTATTAAATAAATAAATAAATAGAGAAACATTCTGAATGCAACATATTACTTTTTTTTTTAAAGAGTAACCTATGGAGTTTCTTGCCGGTTCATCTCCATAGGAGTGACATTTTGGAACCGCGCAACTAGAGTCATTTAACGTTTTGAAAGTGCCTGAAAAGGCCTACTCGAAATAAAAATATTTTGATTTTGATTTTGAATGGAGGTTGCTTTTCAGATTTTGTTTAACTTATAAGTTCCTTATACCCAAAATAATTAAAACAAAATCCTTTGAAGTCTGAAAAATTCTTTATTGCCGAGTTTAATAAGGTAGGTTTATATAAAAAATAAATGTCCATGCAGGCAAAGCCGTAAGCATAAGATAGTTATCTTTAAAGTAAAGCATAATGTAGGTAAAGATCAAAATTGGTAAATTGATTTTCTTCTATGCTATATTCTTTCTTGGGCCAAGCTTATCCTATACTAAGTTTCATCAAAAACGGCATAGCATTTGGCCATGTGTAACATACAGAAAGACAGAGTTACTTTCGCATATATACTGTTAGTAGAGAAATATGGATTTTTGTATAATTAAAGTTATAGAAACTTAATATTGCAGAGGATGACAATGCAAATAATGTGGAGCTCATAGACAAAACTGCAACTGCTGTGAAGGAAGCGAAGACTCTGCTAGCTGAAGGAGGTGTCGAGGAGAGAGTTAAACATCCCGGTAAGTTACATCAGCAAACAAAGTTAAATATGGCCTTAAGTAAGGCATTCTCTTTTTATTTTTATATCTTGGGACAGCTCACACTCTGCCATCTGATCCCAAACTAGGCAGAGCCTGTAATTATGGCAACCAGACAACTGATAAACATACTTATATATTTCTAAATACATACCATATTATAGATAAATTACACCCAGACACTGAACATATGATCGTGCTCATCACACAAAGATTTGTCCGGCGTGGGAATCGGACCCACGACCTCCGGCTTAGCACTCAGGGTCACTAACCACTAGACCAGCCCAAACTTATTTTGTCTAAAGCCCACTTTGAGAATAAATTATATTTTAGTGTCCACATTTTTTCACCTACTTAAAAACCACTATAACTTCAAATTAAATTTATTATTGTGAGCTATATTAGCGGAGATTCGATTTTATTCCTGGGTCTCTTAGTGCCCCCCTTAAGGCCTGCAGCGCCCACAAGGGGACGTTATCGCCCACTTTGGGAAAGGCTGCACTAGACCAACAGGCCCGTCTCTAATGTTTATCTGTCGCTACATTTTACCTCAAAGTGAAAGAGACAGCATTAGACTTAACAGCTTCTTAAAACTGATTGACTTTTCGGTATTCGGCCGTAAGATTGACTGAGAACTGTATGTGGCTGTCGGTTATTGCGGCAAAAAGTACCCTAACAGTATCTCATTAAAACCTGTTTTTATATGAAGTTAAAAAAAAGCTACTGACTACAACTAAGCAAAAAAGATTTATATAATACTAGCTGTTTCCTGCAGCTCCGCCCGCGTGGATGTTGGTTATCGCAGCAAAAAGTAGCCTATGTCCTTTCTCGGGCTCAAGACTATCTGTGTACCAAATTTCATTTAAATCCGTTCAGTAGTTTCTCGTGATAGCGCGACAGACAGACAGAGTTACTTTCGCATTTATAATATTAATAAGAATAATAAGAATTTTATTTATATCTGTGCATTAAGTTGTTTAACTATTTAATGTTGTCTCTGACGGACTCCGTCGTCGAGTGGCGTACACACCGGTTTTCAAGGTGTCGCCAGCTCTGAGGTCCCGGGTTCGATCCCCGGCCGGGTCAATGCTGAAAACCCCTTTTCTACATTGTCTCGAGTCTGGGTGTTTTTGGTAGCTTCGTTGTCTCTGAATTTCATAACACGCGTGCTTTAGCTACTTACTTTGGGTACAGAGCAATGTATGTGATGTTGTCCACATTTATTTATTTGTTCTGCCCAGGCGAGGGCTACCTGGACTCCCGCGTGCTCCGCGCGGCCAGCGACCTCGCCGTGCGCTACTCTGAGGCGGTGAGCGGGAATGTGCACACCTACGACAAACAGATGCTAGCGCAGCATATTGTAAGTAATACCTTTCTTTTTCTTTCTTCTACTTCTTATAAATGAATATTTGCATGTTTTTATTCTATACGTTCCTAAACCATTAGAATAATATTACTTACTAGCTGTCCCCCGCGACTATGTCCGCAAGTTTTAGTTTCAACGGTTTTTCATTTATGCTTCGCTCCATTTGGTCGCAGCGTAATGTTATATAGCTTATAGCCTTCCTCAATAAATGGGCTATCCAACACTGAAAGGATTTATCAAATCGGGCCAGTAGTTCCTGAGATTAGCGCGTTCAAACAAACTAACTCTTCAGCTTTAGATATTAGTATAGATTTACCAATCAAAAAATATGATTTACAATATTACAACTATTAATTCTCACATAAGAATTTGAAACAGGCGCCATCTTATCTTTCTCTGCCTCTCAGTACGCATATTGACGTCAAAATAATGTCAGAGTCGTTGTCAACGGAAACAATAACACTAATGCAGCGCGTACCGTGACGTCATATTTGCACCGACCAATGGCGTGCAATATGTCATAAATCCTGCGTTAAATTTGCGCTCTATTTTTTGCTTTTTCAAAATAAAAAAATAAACACTAATTTGATAAAGCGAATTGGTTTAGCTGTGAAAGCGTATCTCTGTCTGTTACGCTTTACGTTTACTGCTAAACCGCTGAACCGATTTGGATGAAACTTGGTATAGGGTAATCCATACTAATCTTATAATTTAGAACTAGAGTTACTTTCGCAATTATAATATAACTAGCGCGGCTCCTCCCGCGTGGATGTCGGTTATCGCGGCATAAAGTTATGCCCGGCCCTTGTCCTTTCTCAGGCTCTAGACAATCTGTGTGCCAAATTTCATTTAAATCGGTTCAGTAGTTTTTGCGTAAAAGCTCGACAGACAGAATTACTTTCGCATTTATAATATTAGTATGGACTTTACTATTAAAAAAAAGCTTTTAATAGTATATTAAGCAGTTGCTTCGGGTTTTTAGCGCGAGAACCCGGATTTCTGGGAGTTCCCGTTCCCGCGAGAGGTGCCTGTGATAGCGTACCTGTTCGGCACGTTCGCGCCCACGCCGCCCGAGCAGCGCCCGCGAGCCCCGCGCCAGCACGTGCAGAGGCAGGCCGCGGCTGACCTGAGTGCGCCCGAGAACGTCGACAGGTTACAATGTTATTAATATATATTAAACTAGCTGTCCCCCGCGACTTTGTTCGCGTGTTTTAGTTTCAACGGTTTTTCATTTTTGCAACATTTTTCATTTATGCTCCGCTCCTATTGGTCGTAGCGTGATGTTATATAGCCTATAGCCTTCCTCAATAAACGGACTATCCAATACAAAAAGAATTTTTCAATTCGAACCAGTAGTTCCTGAGATTAGCGCGTTCAAACAAACAAACAAACTCTTCAGCTTTATAATATTAGTATAGATTAACTAACCGATTACAAAAAGAGGAGGTTCGCTATTCGACGTTTATGTTGTGTGTTTGCTACGCTATCCCCCGGGTTCGGAAAAGCCGATCGATTTAACGTACCTCTCTCTCTTGCCCCTACAGTAATATACGAAAGGTAACTCTCTCTCTTTCTATCTTTACTAACTTCCCAAGTCAACGGTGCGTAAAGATTTACTTAAAAAAATTAAAATTTTATTTAATTTAAACGAAGAATATTTAATGTATTGAACAAAATATTAATTTATATTAACTCCGTTCAGGCTATTCGTAACGCGTTCGCGTCGCCCGATCACACTTTTCCTAACGCTCTCGTCACGCATAACCAGCTTACTCCTCCCTCCTCCTCCTCCGCCTTTTATATCTCCCTCTCAACTTCTCTGTATATAAGTATGTACATATTTATATTTTAATGTTTTTTTTGTATATCTTCAGGTTGGAAAAGGTGGAGGAAGGTTCGGCGATGGTATCCCGCGTTCTGAAGTTCATTAGTAAGTGGTACCGCCAGCAGCAGAAGCCGCTAAGCTACTTCCATGCTGTACTGGATCCCACCAGCTTCAGCAAGTCCGTCGAGAACATATACCATGTGTCGTTCCTGGTTAGAGATGGCTCTATAGCTGTGGAGTTAGGTAATTATTATATTTAATGGCATTTTTTTTTGTATTTATTGTACACGATAAAATACAGAGTATACCTAATGGGTGCATTAGGCAGACCCTTTATTAATGTGTCGACAATGTTATTGTAGTAAAATGTACGATTTCTATTTATTTTTTTAATTTTTCTTCCATTTTGGAGTCATATCATACATTTCGCTATTTACGTTGTTGTCGCATATTTTAAAATAATTGTATTTTTTTAACATTGTATGTACCAACATATTACCTTTTTTTAAAACAGTAACCTATGGAGTTTCTTGCCGGTTCTTCTCCATAGGAGTGACGTTTTCGAACCGCGCTACTAGAGTCATTTAAAGTTTTAAAAGTGCCTAAAAAGACCTACTTGAAATAAAAATATTTTGATTATTGTATAATAACTTTCGTGGGGAGTATTCATAATTATTTAAAACAAAACGGTTTACTCACGCATATTCTCGGGATCGCCCGACTAGTTTCAGAATCAATAGGAGTCCCTAATCATGAGCTGACGCGGCGGCGGTGGTGTCGCGAGTCGAACTGATTTTATATAATTTTGATTATTGATTTTTTAAGTTGTTCCTGGTGGAGACGTATCCTTAAACTCGCTTGGTTTTTATTAACAATGTTTATTCTTCAGATCAGGTCCACGGTTTGCCGTTTATAACGCCTATGTCGAAGTCGCAGCAGGAGTCAAGGGATATCGCGGACGAGAAGCAATTTATTGTTTCCATTGATATGCAACGGTGGCAGGTAAGAAAAAAAACTTAAAAAATCACTTGTACTCAAGCATCCCACATGTACCCAAGCGGCGACCGGTCCCCGCGCATGACGTCACAGCCAAATCTCAGTCAAACCCCGAGCGGCGACCGGCCGTACTACCTCCACTTGATTTGAACCCTTTGTTTTGTGTTTAGAGTCTACTTTTGTATGAAGAAGTTTGATGATATACGATCTTTAACCTCTAGTTCAACGAGGTACAACTCACAATCAATGTTTAGCTCTCAAAAACAACAAAAACTCTCGCAAACGAAATAATTATTCGTGTAGCGCCTTAACAAATAAATAATTTCTGACTTCATGCTGACAAATTGAGAGCATCCACATTTATTTAAGTCGGTTAAAAGTATATGTGTTTGTTTACAGGACTTGATCAACGCCTTCTCCATCACGAGGCCGATGATGGTGCTGCAAAGATAAACTCTCGCTGTATTATATTGCAAACCTGTGATTATATGTTAATGACGTAAATATATTGATTTTTTGATAGTTGTTCGTTTTTATGTATATACTAGCTGTCCCCCGCGACTTTGTTCGCGTGTTTTAGTTTGAACGGTTTTTCATTTTTGCAACATTTTTCATTTATGCTCCGCTCCTATTGGTCGTAGCGTGATGTTATATAGCCTATAGCCTTCCTCAATAAACGAACTATCCAATACAAAAAGATTTTTTCAATTCGAACCAGTAGTTCCTGAGATTAGCGCGTTCAAACAAACAAACAAACAAACTCTTCAGCTTTATAATATTAGTATAGATTATATACTAGCTGTGCCCGCGACTTCGTCCACGTGGCATTTAAAAAAAGTTATTTACTTGATTTAGGTTTTTTTCTAAAATAGAAATAGCCTAAGTTACTCCTTATTACATCAGCTATCTACCAGTGAAAGTCCCGTCAAAATCAGTCTAGCCGTTCCCGAGATTAGCCGGAACAAACAGACAGACGGACAAAAATTGTAAAAAAATATATTTCTGTATACCTATATATCGTATATACATTCATATTCATGTAGTAAAAAGCGGTTATTTTAATATTACAAACACTTCAATTTTATTTATATAGATAACAAAGTTCCCAACTGCATCTGCCTGTCTGAACGTGATAAACTTAAAAACAACCCAACGGATTTTATTATGGTTTTCACTAATGGATAGAGTGATTAAAGATGATTAAGTGTTTTTGTCTTATTAAGATTGTTAGCAACGCACTAAGTCGAGGTCCGAACCCCACAGGGGGTGCCCTTAGTGAACGTTGCTGACGTAGTTAGGTTTTCTATTGCTCTGGCTGGAGGCCTTTAAGGTTCTCGCCAAAAGTCCGGTGAAGCAGTCAAAGCCTGCGCTCAGGCTAACAGCGTAAATCTCATCCAAAAAAAAAAAAAAAAACAAAGTTGATGTCGGCTATCGCGGCTAAAAGTAGCCTATGTATATCTTAGAATCTAATTAATATTAACTGGGATTTAATTGGGATACAATACGCGGTACAAAATAAAACACACAATGAATGCTGAAAATATATTTCGAACAACACAACGATCGCGAGTCGCGTATAATAGTCACTTTACAACAACGGTAAGATAATCTCTTAAATACAATATGCACATGACAAAAGCAGGTTACACGCACCGACATCTATATTTATTATACTTATTAACCTGTGATGTCAGCGACACCCGACGGTGTCGGTCTATTTGTGGCATGGTAGCTCCTAAACAAATGGACCGATTATGAAGTAGTTTTATTTATTATTTAAAGCTGACGTGATAGAGGTTAAACTGTTTTTTTAAACTACAATAAACAGTACTGTGCCTCCACTTGATTTGAACCCTTTTTTTGTGTTTGGAGTCTACTTTTGTATGAAGAAGTTTGATGATATACGATCTTTAACCTCTAGTTCAACGAGGTACAACTCACAATCAATGGGTTAACTGATCACGACTGTGATTGGTTGACCAAAAGTCTAACAACCAATCACAGCGCTTAACATGAGGTTTGACAGGTGTTTTGTGTTGGTCACCGTTTCAGAAACCAGGGTTAAGATTTTTTAACAGATATCGGTGTGTATAAGTTGCTTAGTAATACAATAATATTATCATAATAATAAAATACATGATATTTGATCGAGAACCTGCGGTTACTATAGACACCAGAATGAGGTATCGCGTAAAGATATATACAATTACATTAAACTGTCGAGGCATTAATGCCCGGGCATTTTCAATCGATAAAACAAGTTTAGGCTCCCAAAACTTCATTTCAGAGATTTATTAAATTATAAAAAAATCAATTATTGAACAATTATTAATAATAATATATTTTGGGACAACTCACACACGGCCACCTGATCCCAAACTAGGCAGAGCCTGTATTATGGCAACCAGACAACTGATAAATATACATACATATTATAGATAAATTACACCCAGACACAAAACAAATGATCATGCTAAACACACAAAGTTTTGTCTTAGTAGGAATCGAACCCACTACCTTCGGCTTAGCAGTCAGGGTCACTAACCACTAGACCGACAGGCCAGTCATATATCATAGCAAAGTTAAGAAACAAAATAATAAAACAAATAATTATTTATGATGCCCGGGCATTTTTCATCGATTGCTAATTATTAATCTCGGCCTAAACCACTAAAATTACTTAATTTGGTTTATATATCTAATCAAACAAGTATAACATATCTTCATAATGTTTCCTATGATAACTCAAATATTTTTACAATATATGACACAGGTTTTGAACATTTATATCTAATAGAGAATATTAAATAAAGAAATAAATAGGCGGTTATAGTAAAGAAATCGACCAAAGAGTATGATTTTTATTAATGTTAGCTCCATTTTTCGCCACGACGTGCCTTGCCTTTGCCCAAGCTATGTTGGGACGGTTTCCAGTCTCACCGGATTCAGCTGAATGCCGTATTTTATATGGAGCGACTGCCTATCTGACCTCCACAACCCATTTTACTGGGTAACACAGTATCCTAAAGCAAGACTGGTTGTCAGAATTGTAATGACTTAACGACTGTCAAAGATCAACGTATGACAGTCGGGACCAACGGCTTAACGTGCTTTCCGCGTGGACACTGATTTTAATAAATTGTATTTAATTTTAAAAAGATTTAAATAATATATTTACTATTTATTTGAGGTCATAATAATTATTAATATTAGGTATATACAGTATGTAACAAAAACCCTGTCCGATCCAATAGAGGCGTATTTCTGGTTCAACATATGCACTAGAAAAAAATGTCTCGCTCAGGTGGCTTCTTTGATACAAAACTGTAGGTAGTACACGTGAACTTTGTCGAGCGATCAGCGTTGTCTTTGATCAGTTTTATTCACAGGGGAAACATAATAATGTCAAATCCATTCAATAGTTACGTATATGTGTACGCAGTACGATGCCGAATAATACTCATGAGGATCGGACAGAGTTTTTGTTACATGCTGTATAGTCATTATAAAAAACATACTACTATTGGTCGACGAAAAAAAACTTAAATATTAATGTCAATATTACAATTGGAAAGTCTTTTAACAATATAATACAATAGGATATATGACGAAGTATGAAAAGTCAAAATCGAATTACCCCGTCAGTTAGAGAATAAAAAAAATATTAGACACGTATTTTTTGCATTTTCAAAATAAGAAAACACTAAGTAGATAAGTCGAATCAAAGTTCAGGAGTGTCTAATGACGTCACCTTAGCGTACAAATTATGACGTCACGCGACATTTCAAATAATACATTTCTTTATACTAAGAAAACTATAGAGGTATATCTATCTCACAATATCAAAGAAACGGAGTTATATTTAAACAGTGTTTTGGTTAAAGTTTAAACATGTTTAAATTGTTTAAAAACAAAACGGTTTACCCACGCATATTCTCGGGATCGCCCGACTAGTTTCAGACTCAATAGGAGTCCCTAATCATGAGCTGACGCGGCGGCTGTGGTGTCGCGAGTCGAACTCATGATTAGGGACTCCTATTGAGTCTGAAACTAGTCGGGCGATCCCGAGAGTATGCGTGAGTAAACCGTTGTTTTAAATAATTATGAATACTCCTCACGAAAGTTATTATACAAATGTTTAAATTGCTTTACTAAATTAAATAAACTATTTTAACATGTCATTTCATATAAACAAATGTACAATACTATTTAATGTCGATATATTTTTATTTCTTTTAATTTTTTATTCGATATTTTTCTGTAATTAAAAAGATAATTTATCAAGATATTTGTAAGCATTTAAAGTAAGATTTTGATTGCCATTTTAATATTTTATAGGGCAACACTATAGTAAAAAAAGTTCACCGATAAAGGAATGTATACTACAAATCCTCAAGACTTGACTTAAGAATCTGCTATTAAATAATTAAAATAAATGATACAGTTTAAATGCTGTTCATGTCTCTAAGACACCCATCATTAACTGACCTTGCCAATAGCAGCTTAACCTTCCGCTCGTTGAAACCCAAATTATCACTTAAAACGTTACGAAATGGTCACCCATCGCATATTGACCTTGTTTGCGATTGCTTAACATTTTCTATCTATTAATGGATGCTAGTAGCAATGAGTCTCGGTAGTCGGTAGTGTGATTTTATAGTAAAAAGTCGCAAAAAAAAAATTGTATCTATAATACTTATTTACATAAAAAATTAAAATGGCAACCAATTAATTTATAATTTAATAGTTATCATTGGCATAGTGTACCTGGAATGTCTTTAAATACAATAATAGTATCAACTATATGTCACACTCAAAACGATATACAACATTGACGTCAAATAATAAAACATACAAATTCATCAAAATCGGTTCAGTAATTTTTAAGATGAATAGTAGATAATAATATGTCATGGTGGCCTAGAAGTTCAATAGCTGGATTCGTGTGCGCATGATTATAGGTTCGAACCCAGTTTTGTACAGATATCTTTAAAAAAGTCACTACAAAAATTGGAATCTGTAATCGCTCGCAAGTAAGCAAGCGTGGTGATCAATGCTCGTGATTTCTCTACATGAGAAGAGGAGCCTGTAGCTGTCCCACTGTTGGACAGAGACCCAGCAGTGGGACAGTTACAGGCTGAAATTATATTTGACTGCACGGATAGCTGAGCGGTATAGGTCACCACGCCAATTACCGCTGTGCGCGACGTGCTGTGGGTTCGATCCCCGCATGGGACAAGCATTTGTGGACCACAAATGCTTGTTTCAAGTCTGGATGTTATTTGCGCATGTGATTTGTATGTTTGTAAAACACAACAACACAAGGATTAAATTCCTTAGTGCGGGAGTCGTTTTTAAAAAAAAATAAGGACTTTAACCCAAGTACCCAAGCGGCGACCGGGCACCGCGCATGACGTCACACCCGAATCTCAGTCAAACCCCGAGCGGCGACCGCTCGCCGCACTGCCTCCACCTGATTTGAACCCTTTCCTTTTGTCTTTAGAGTCTACTTTTGTATGAAGAAGTTTGATGATATACGATCTTTAACCTCTAGTTCAACGAGGTACTACTCAGAATCAATTGGAATGCATTTCGTTTTCAGTGTCTCATATAGATTTAAGGTTAGTATTGAACTTATATTGAGTGTTATTTGGCTTCGCTCGCCGCCTTCAGCTGTTCTTTTAGCCTCGAGATCTCTGCGCCTAATGTGTCCATATTCTCCTGAAAATTTTAAAACATATTTATTTTTATTAATTGTATATCTGCATCAGACACCAGCATTATAATAATGACAAAAAAGTTTTTAATGTACAATTTGATTTTAAGTAAAATATATTTCTTAACGTATTTTTTGAAGGAAAATAAAACTTTTCAATATTCTTATTTATTACTAGCTGTCCCCCGCGACTTTGTTCGCGTGTTTTAGTTTCAACGGTTTTTCATTTTTGCAACATTTTTCATTTATGCTCCGCTCCTATTGGTCGTAGCATGATGAAATATAGCCTATAGCCTTCCTCAAAAAACGGACTATCCAATACAAAAATAATTTTTCAATTCGAACCAGTAGTTCCTGAGATTAGCGCGTTCAAACAAACAAACAAACAAACTCTTCAGCTTTATAATATTAGTATAGATATTATCTAACACAGTTTTTGTGAGTGTAGCTTGACCCGGTATATACCGACCTTCAGCGTGATGTTCTTGAGCAGGGTGTCCTCTAGCACGGCCTGCAGGCGCCGCGTCATCTCCAGCGCCAGTTCCGGAGGTAAGCCGGTCGGCTCGCCGCCCCACACTGCCGCCATCGCGCCGCCGCCGAGACGCGCTATTTCTTTCTGTTATACAACAATAAAAAAAAAACAAATAAAAAAGAAGAAAAACAAATAAAAATCATATTTTATTTGGCTGCACGTATATCCGAGTGGTATAGGTCACCACGCCAATAGGGATGTTGACTGGGTATGAAAAGTTAAAATCTATTTAGTCCGTCAGTTAGATAACAAAAAAATATTAGACACATATTTTTTCTTTTATCAAAACAATAAATAAAATTACAAAGATACAGCGCTTTAAAGTTTCGGAGTGGGGGCTTATGACACCTCGCCTTGGTAAAAATTGTAGCAAGGAGTGACGTCACGCGAAATTTCCGTTCTCTGTATTTTGATCATTTTTTGTTTGCAGGAAAAAAGAAAAAATTCGTGGCCAATAAAATTAATTAATCTACCAGGCGGACATTAAAAAGGACACATGCCTATTACCGCTGGGCGCGACGTGCCGCGGGTTCGATGCCTGAATGGGACAATAACATACATTATAAAGAGAGCTTTTTGGAGAATGTTGGTTAGCCCATATTTGGCTAGTGCGTAAGCCTTAGCTAAGCAAGTTTATGTCTAGAAATTTGTACGCATAAGCTGTGGAGAGAACTTAATAAATAAATAAATACATACATAAATACACACATAGCATTAAATACTATTATTTACCTTAGTTAGCTTCCGTATAGCCTAAATAGCAGCATGAACAAGGGAAAAGGGATTATAATTCATTATTGATGTCTAAATATTCTAAAATAAAGGTATATGTATATTGTATAGGTCTTAGAGAAAAAAACAGTAAACTATATAGGGCGCATATCGAGTATGAACTGTGAGCACTAATATAAACAAGTAAAATCGTAAAATTTGTGTCAAAACCGAGCGAATCGCATACTTTCGCATAAACGTCTGTCGTCGCACGGAAAATCACTTAAATCAGCAAGCGAGCGTATTACTTACAACTAAAAATTTGCTTACGCTCAGCAGAAGGGGTTCCTAGCGATGCGCGCACTCTATGTTTGTCTATGTATGTATACTCTAAAGTCTAAGGTATAGGTACTTTTAAAATATATATTTATGGGGATAAACAATCTTCTATCTAGAACTTACAATGATACCCAAAGCAACTGCTAACCCATCCAATTCTAACCCCGGGTTTCTTAAAGATTGATCAATTAAATCTGTGTTTAATTAACTGATCTCGATTGCGATTGGTTAATCAAAAAACTAAAAACCAGTCACAGTACGCTTTAAATGAGTTTTAACAGGTGATAAAGTTTTAATTTTAGTGTTGATCAGCCAAAAACCGATGAAAATAATTAAACTTCCAGGCAGTAACCTCGGTAGCTTAGTTGGTAAAGCGACTGGCGCGGCAAGCCAGAGGTCGCAGGTTCGAGTCGTGCCTGAGGTTTAAGTTTTTCCTTCTATTATTTGTATTTAATTAAAAAAACCGAGGGTTATCGTCTTTATCTTCCTACCTTCTAGAGAAACTGCAAACAAAATCCGGAAGGGTCGCCCATCTTAAGAATTCTTAAAGTTTTTTATTCTTTATTCTTTCTTCAAAGAACTGACCTCGCCAAGAGTGGCTTGTCACCTTTTAATAAGCCATGAGCCTCCCATTCCCCTATAATTGAATGTTTTGCTAGCTGAAGCCTACATCGGTGACCCATCCGTTTCCAGGCCCCGGTTCGCCGCCGCTCCCTTCAAAGAACTGACCTCGCCAAGAGTTAGGAGTTTCGTTTTAATAAGCCATGAGCCTCTTATTCCCGTCTCATTGAGTGTGTTTCGCTAGCTGAAGCCTACATTCGTCACCCATCCATTTCCAAGCCCCGGCGGGGGCCGCTTGCCGCCGTCTCACCTTGTTGGCGTCCCGCTGGGAGGAGCCGACGGCGCCGGCGGGCATCTCGCACAGCAGCTGGCGCAGCAGACGGGCCTTCGCCCTCAGCTCGGCCGTGAGCTGGCGGCAGTGCTCCTCCAGGAACTCGCAGCGCTCGGAGCGCCGGGCCGCCGCCCTCTGCAGCGACACGATGCGCTCTATCAGGGTCTGGCGATCGGGCTCACGGACCTACAATGGTCACAACATGTAAAGAAAGAAAGACAAATGTGGACAACATCACATACATTGCTCTGAACCCAAAGTAAGTACCTAAAGCACTTGTGTTATGGAATTCAGAGACAACGAAGGTACCACATACACCCAGACCCGAGACAATGTAAAAAAGTGCTTTTCTACATTGACCCGTCCGAGGATCGAACTCGGGACCTCAGAGCTGGCGACACCTTGAAAACCAGTGTGTACACCACTCGACCCATGGACATCTACAACACCAGAGATAACGAAGATGCGTTTTATTTCTATCTAAGATTATTGAAATGTGAATTAAGACTTTTGTTGAAAGACAAACATGAATTGGTTATATGACTGGGTTTAAAAATCTATCTAGTACGTCAGTTAAATATTAAAAAAATTTGGGACAAGTAATTTTATTTGATTTTTTTAATAAGTAAAAAAAAACTAGTTTTCCCCGAGCCCAAGTCTCAGTAACTACGTCTAACGGAGACTTAGGTTTAACTACAGTAACCTAAGTCTCCGTTAGACGTAGTTAAGTTAGTGAAAAAGAACCGTCTCAGGATTGAGGGCGCTGCTGTGTTTAATTACCGTATTTGTTATGTTAAACATTGTTGCGTCATTACAGTGCGAGTGTAACATCTGTACATTTATACAATAGGGATGTTGACTGGGTATGAAAAGTTAAAATCTATTTAGTCCGTCAGTTAGATAACAAAAAAATGTTAGACACGTATTTTTTCTTTTATCAAAACAATAAAAAAATTACAAAGATACAGCGCTTTCAAGTTTCGGAGTGGGGGCTTGTGACACCTCGCTGTGGTAAAAATTGTAGCAAGGAGTCACGCGAAATTTCCGTTCTCTGTATTTTGATCATTTTTTGTTTGCAGGAAAAAAGAAAAAAATCGTAGCCAATAAAATTAATTAATCTACCAGGCGGACATTAAAAAAAAATTAGGAAACATGCCTATTGTGTTATAACATAATGTTTTCAGAAACCGTCTTCATAATTGTTTTATAAAATGATTTAAAGGCGATACACAATTTTTCAGCTATTTTCATATCGTTTTTACTTAGCAACTATAAAAGTTATTGACTTGAAATTTGGTTTCTAGATAGAAGAGGATATGATGAAAATAAATGTCGATCAGTTACACGATTAAAGAAACTTTTGTCGATGATTTTACTTTTTGAAATCAGCTCTATAAAATCACTTTTTTTGCTTAATCTACCAAACTAATCAACTTAATAATATTTTATTTTAACACTATTTGATGCATAATCAAAATATCTGATTTAATCTCGATTGATTTTTTATTCTATCCGATAGATTTCAATTAATATGAGATTTTCCATTTTGTCGCTTACATTATTATTTCTAAGACAATCTTTCGCGTCATTGACATATTATGTTTAGCTCTTTTCTTCCCGTAAGCAAGCAGTTAGTATTATCTCTGTCTTGCATTTCCAAATTAATGGATGATTGGTGGATTCGCAAACAAAATAATTATTGAAGTTATACTTCTTTAGGCGCGTTATGAAAAAATGATGAGAGTGAAATTTTAAGATGCGCGCGCATCTGTGACACAAAATTAACAGTATGAAGCTGTCTGCTTAACCGCTCATTAAGTCTCGAAATAAGATGCGCGCGCATCTGTGACACATCTTGACATATGACATTTTTAACATTATATAGTTTGGAAAAACTAAAATGTTGACTACCTAGCTAACTTCAGGGTGTAGGTTTTCCGTGACGGTGTGCGCGCGCATCGTTTTCGAGAATTAATGAGCGGTTTCTAGTTTATACATTCACAACACGTGTTTTAGTTTCATACAAGTGCGAATTATATATGTGCTAATAAATTATATTCAGTAGTGATTGAAATTGAATATTTTGATTGATATTACTAACTATTTGTGAATATTAGTGAAAAAAATTGTGCTTATATACTTTTTCAAGTGCTCCAATATAATTGAGGTTAACTATCCGTATGTATTATTTATTGATATAAATTAAAATACTTTTATTGAAGTTATATGTACTTCTTTAGGCGCGTTATGAAAAAAATATGAAAGTGAAATTTTAAGATGCGCGCGCATCATTGTCACACAAAATTCACAGGTTGAAGTTTCCGCAAAACCGCTCATTAATTCTCGAAAACGATGCGCGCGCACACCGTCACGGAAAACCTACACCCTGAAGTTAGCTAGGTAGTCAACATTTTAGTTTTTCCAAACTATATAATGTTAAAAATGTCATATGTCAAGATGTCCGATGCCAGTTATAGAGTTTAGAGCTTTTTATACCAGTTTATGAGAAAGAATTTTATCTTGTTCCGCCAAAAAAGTATAACTTCTTACGTGCGTACATAAGTACACACACACTTTTTTTTTGGTGTAGCGCCTTAATTTTAGTTCCATTTTACGCCACGAGGGTTCTCTTTCCGCAGAGAGTCTAATATTGAAAATAATACACTACAGAGACTATATTATAACATTAACTCAAGAATAAGATGGACACAAATATATTTATATGATACAAAAACTAAATAATGTCGACATTTTCTAATAGTTAATGAGAAACAAAAGATATAAAATTTGACATTTCTGACCTTAGGGAATATTTTACCGAATAGACTCGGATATTTAATCTGTAAAATGTAAACTGATATTATAATCTTACCATTGTTGTTTGTTCCTGTGAGTGCGTGGAACAATATTAGATATTATAATAATAATTAATAATGTGTTGGGACAACAACACGGCCATTTGATCCCAAACTAGGCAAAGCCTGTATAATGGCAACCAGACAACTAATAAACATACTTATATATTTCTAAATACATACATATTATAGATAAATTACACCCAGACACAGAACAAATGATCGTGGTTATCATCGTCCTGGGTGGGAATCGAACCCACGACTTCCGGTTTAGCAGTCAGGGTCATTAACCACTAGACCAACAGGCCAGTCACTTTGTATATAACATTATATACAACGTGTCGTTTTGTATAGAAATATATAATTATGTTTATCAGTTGTCTGGTTGCCATAATACAGGCTCTGCCTAGTTTGGGATCAGATGGCCGTGTGTGAGTTGTCCCAAGATATTATTAAGGTATTAAGAAAGAGAATATAAATGGAAAATCAGTGAAAAAAAAAAAAAAAAATGATATGACCCCAAATAACAAATTGGGATAAGGGCAGGAGAAAGAAGAAGATGTTTTATAACAGTGATTTCTCCATTGCTTTTTTAAACCCTCTGGCCTAAAAGGAGATGTTACCAGGTGTCCTGTTAGGTAAGTAACCTACCTGTATGTGGCTGAGCGCAGGCTTTGACTGCTTCACCGGACTTTTGGCGAGAACCTGAAGGGCCTCCAGCCAGAGCAATAGAAAAACTAACTACGTCAGCAACGTTCACTAAGGGCACCCCCTGCGGGGTTCGGACCTCGACTTAGTGTGTTGCTAACAATCTTAATAAGGCAAAAACAGCAAGGGAGGGCTGGATCTAAGTTTTTATTATTTAAGGACATATTTTTATTGCTAGTTTGGCCGGCTCGGGCCAGCTTGATCTAGGGACGGGGGGGTCCTACCTGTATGTCGGGCAAGGCGTCGTTATGTCCATTCTGTAGTCGGTCGTCCTGTGGCGCACTCTCGCCACTACTGAGCGATGAAATCGACCCTGGTTGAGAAACGTCATCATTATTAATTATTTTTTACGCATTAACGCATGCGGAGCGAATATTTGTAATTAAATACGAAGAGAAAACTGCGGCTGCGACTACTGCGACAGTCGCAGGTTCGAGTCCTGCCTGAGGTTTAAGTTTTTCTTTTTACTATTTTTATTTAGTCATAATTATTTATTACTAGCTGTACCCCGTGACTTTGTCTGCGTGTTTTAGTTTCAATGGTTTTTCAGTTTTGCAACATTTTTCATTTATGCTCCGCTCCTTTTGGTCACAGCGTAATGTTATATAGCTTATAGCCTTCCTCAATAAATGGGCTATCCAACACTGAAAGAATTTTTCAAATCGGATCAGTAGTTCTTGAGATTAGCGCGTTCGCGGACAAAGTCGCGGGGGACAGCTAGTTACATATATGTATATTTTAGTATATTAGTACCGACCTGTTCTAGTAGATGGCGCTAGTTGTTGCGGCAGTTTGGCTTCTAATTGTTCACATCGCTTCATCGCGCGTTGTAGCTCGCGGTTTAATTCCTGCAAGGAGCAAAGATTGGAGTTTATAAGGTAGTTAATAATTTAAGCTTTTTTATTAACTGTAAATCTGTATAAAGTTCAAAGTACAAAAAAAAACCAAAGAGTGTTCTTTAGACCACAAGACTGACGTAGAACTCTTCAGAAAGAAAATGTGTGCTCGTAACGCGACTCTCTCTCTTTCTATCTTATATCTCCCTCTCAACTTCCCTTCACCTCGCCCGATCACACTTTTCATAACGCTCTCGTCACGCATTCACCAGCTTACTCTTCAAGTTAAACGTGCGTAAAGAAGTTTTACTTCAATAAGTAGGTTCAGTTTGCGCTACAACTTATTTTATGACTTCTGCGAACAGTATTAGTCAGTCTAAAATAAACTTTATTTACACTTGCATAAAGTTGATGTTTGTTTGAGTAGCTGTTCTACTGACCTTTATGGCACTGGTGTGTTTCTTCTTTAGAACTCCATTCTCTCCCTTCTCCCACTCTAACTTCTTATTCGCTTCCGCTATATCTTCTGTTAACTCTGCTACCTAAGATTAAAGTATTATAAGTTTTAGATATTTTTGCAAGTACATCAAATAATTAACCAGGTTTTCGGTTAATCTTCGGTTAAATGGGTTTTTGATTGACCTGTTGGTCTAGTAGTTAGTGACCCTGACTGCTAAACCGGAGTAGGTTCTATCCGACCCAGGACAAATCTTTGTGTGATGAGCATGATCATTTGTTCTGAGTCTGGATGTAATTTCTCTACAGTATGAAACAAAAACCCTGTCCGATCCAACAAGGCGTATTCCTGGTTCAACACACGTACTAGAAACAAATGTCTCGCTCAGGCGGCTTCTTTGATACAAAATTGTGGGTAGTACACGTGAACTTTGTCGAGCGATCAGTATTGCCCTTGATCAGTTTTATTTTAATTTAATTATATTCACTGTGGAAAAATAATAATCTCAAACCCATTCAATAGTTACGTATATGTGTACGCAGTACGATGCCGAATAACACTCATAAGGATTGGACAGGGTTTTTGTTGCATGCTGTAGTTAAAATCATTGATTTTACATAAATTTATATATTAAGCATCTATTTAATACCAAGCAGGTTTCTAAAGGGCTGTTCAATTTAACCTTTTGTCAAATCTATGATTTTTTGCCATTAAATAATTATCGCATTGTATATATAAGTCTCGTGTATTATGCATGATAAACATACCTTTCTCGCCAGCACTCTATTCTCCTTATTCCTCCGTTCCGTCTCCTCAGCCAGGGCGGCATGTAGCCTCGTGCACTCTCCCTCGAGCGTCACGATCCGCTCTCTTAGCGATGCGTTGTCGACGGCAAGCGCTCGCGCCTGTAATGTGAACGCAGAGGTCTATGTTATCGGTGAGATAAGTAAGGCATAGTTTTTGGATTTTATGATGTGATGACATATTATGTGGACAACATCACATACATTGCTCTGAACCCTACGTAAGTAGCTAAAGCACTTGTGTTATGGAATTCAGGGACAACGCCTTCGTTGTCCCTGAATTCCATAACCACAAACATTGGTACCTTTACCACAAACATCCAGACCCGAGACAATGCAGAAAAGTGGTTTTTTCTTCATTGATCCGGCGGGGTATCGAACCCGGGACCTCAGAGCTGGCGACACTTTAATAACCGGTGTGTACGCCACTCGAACACGGAGGTCGTCAATTATATTGTTATGTAATCGTATTTATCATCGTATTTTAGGCCACAAGTGTCGGCTGCAGCTGGCTACGTACCTCAGCCTCGTGGCGGCTGGCTGCGGCACTGTGAGCCACGTGGCTGGCCGTCAGTCGTGCCGCGTGTTCCAGCGCAGCGGCCTCGCGCCTGCCGCACGTCTCGGCCACAGCTCGCTCTACGCTGAGCGCTTCTTCCGCTTGCGTCGCTCGCTCCGTTTCTCTGAATAAGCGATTAGCGCGCTTTAGGAAGGCATACAAATGTAGACGATACGAAATAGCACTTAATAGCCAGAAAATAAGGCATAGGTAACAAGACTACATTACAAAAATTATCTAAACCTCAATCGAAAATGGAAACTTCATTGGAAAGTGTTCAAAGTTTCATAGTAAGGCGTTTGACACGGTAATACATATCATTAACTCCAATATTGATACAAAACTACGTAAGATCTAATATACATATACAGTTATATAAATAAGGAAATGCAAAGCAAATAGTTAATTAACATTAAAGTTCTAACTTCTAAGAAAGTAACTTGAAATCATGTGGAGTTCCTCTAGGCAGAATGTAAGGCCCAGTAATCATTATACCCAAATCGAGTGCGATATGTTTATATGTTCGTGATATGGCACCATTAGTTGTGAGGCTTTATTAAAGTTTGGCTTCTACTCAAAATTAGTAATTTTTCATACTCGCATTAACGCATGCGGAGCGAATATTTGTAATTAAATACAAATAGTAGAAAGAAATACTTAAACCTCACGCAGCGCTCGAACCTGTGACTACTGGCTTAACGCGCTACTGGCACGTTAGGCCATATAATAGTCGCAGGTTCGAGTCAGGAGAAAGAATACACAAATCAATTAATTTTGTTAAATTACCTTTGCAGCTGTGCGCTGAGCGTGTCCGCGAGAGCAGCTTTGGCACGCAACGCCGCCAGTTCCGCAGCTTCCTCCTCCAAGCGAAGATTACTTTCCTTTAACTGTTCCACCTTTTAAAGACGAGATAATTATTTAATCCGAGAATACGGATAATCAAAATAAAAATATTTTTATTTCAAGTAGGCCTTTTCAAGCACTTTCAAAACTTTAAATGACTCTAGTTGCGCGGTTCCAAAATGTACTTTTATAGAGAAGAACTGACAAGAAACTCCATAGGTTACTTTAAAAAAGAAGGAAATATGTAATACAATATTAAAAATAAAATAATTTTAAAATATGCGACAATAATGTGAATAGCAAAATGTAAAATATGAAATCCTAAATGGACGAAAAAAATAAATAAGAAATCGTATATTTTACTTCAATAATTTGACTGTACGGATAGTCGAGTGGTATAGATTACCACGCCAATTACCACTGTGCGCGACGTGCTGCGGGTTCGATCCCCGCATGGGACAAGCATTAGTGTGATCCACAAATGCTTGTTCAAGTCTGGGTGTTATTCGTGTATGTGAATTTAATGTTTCTGAAAATCCTGAGACACAGTGATTAAATTCTCTAGTGCGTGAGATGCTTAATAAAAAATAAACATAACAAAGCTGTATGTATACAAAATAATATTTGTGTAACGCCATAACAAAATGGCGGCCGTAAAAAGTTGTATACCTCCAAGTTGGCCACCCTGCATTATTATTTGAAGTCGGAAGACGAAGACATAATCATATGATTATAATATTAGACATTTTAGCCTAACTTGACTTTCTCTTTCGATAACTTACCTCGGCAGTAGAGCGAGCGAGAGCGGCGCTAGCGTTGTCTCTCTCTTTCGTACAGGCGTCCAACTGCTGTGCAGTGGTTGTTAATCTTCGTTCTAACTCATCCCGTTCATGGCGGCAGAGGATTAAAGCGGCGCGACATTCTTTTAGTTCCGATTCTGTTAAAACGCAAAAAATCTATACTAATATTATAAAGCTGAAGAGTTTGTTTGTTTGTTTGTTTGTTTGAACGCGCTAATCTCAGGAATTACTGGTTCGAATTGGAAAATTCTTTTTGTATTGGATAGTCCGTTTATAGAGGAAGGCTATAGGCTATATAACATCACGCTACGGCCAATAGGAGCGGAGCATAAATGAAAAATGTTGCAATAATGAAAAACCGTTGAAACTAAAACACGCGAACAAAGTCGCGGGGGACAGCTAATAAAATTATATTCGTAGAACTAAAACAATGCAACGTGTCGTTTTGCATTCTCGTCAAATTTCAGGAGGCTGTTATGAAAGACATAATTAATTAAATAAAATTACGATATCTGCTCAATAATACATACTTGTTTTTTTAGTTATTTAAGTTTGACAGTATTTCAGAATAGCAGAAAAGCGGCAATAGCCTAATGATTAGGGTGACCGCCTCGTGATCGAGAGGTCGCAGGTTCGAACCCCACCCATTACACTACTGACGTGGACCCACTCCAGACACAAGCATATTTATCTTAGTTGGAGGGGTTAACAGGATTGCTAGTAATGTGAAATCCATCTACATTGCTAGTAACCTTTTTTTAAAAAAAAGAATTTTGACTAGTAGAACTGTTGAAAAAGGCATCAAATATATAAAGTTGTAGGCCAAACTGAGCTTTACATGTAAGCATTACAGTTGTTTTTCCTAAAACTCTTGTTTGTGTACATTTTTGGAACAAAAAAATGAAAACCGACCTTTTAAAAAGAGACAAAAAGGTATTCGACAGGTTTTAAAAACTGTTTGATAAAAACTTACCGAATAGCTTGGCTTTAGCGCAGTCGGTGGCGTTGGCGGTGGCGACGTCCTTGGCCGCTTCGAGCTCTGACACCTGGTGGGTTAGCTTCTCAGCGCGCTCTGAAGTTTCCTAAAAATAGATAACATAAAATTTGTATAATAACTATCGTGAGGAGCATTCATAATTATTTAAAACAAAACGGTTTGCTCACGTATATTCTCGGGATCGCCCGACTAGTTGGCGGCGGTGGTGTCGCGAGTCGAGCTACACAGTTCGACTCGCGACACCACCGCCGCCGCATCAGCTCATGATAGGGACTCCTATTGAGTCTGAAACTAGTCGGGCGATCCCGAGAATATACGTGAGTAAACCGTTTTGTTTTAAATAATTATAGATAACAAAAAAGTTAAAAATTAAGGTAAATTTTGATACAAGTTTTCGCAAAAATCTTAATTTGCCCATTTTTTTTTCTCGTGTTAACTCAAGACCTTGATTTTTATAGATGATACGCGCGGGCGGAGCCGAGGGTATAAGCTAAAATCCTATATAATGTACTAGCTGTTTCCCGCGGCTCTGCCCGCGTGGATGTCGGTTATCGCGGCAAAAAGTAGCCTATGTCCTTTCTCAGGCTCTAGACTATCTGTGTACCAAATTTCATTCAATCGGTTCAGTGGTTTTGGGGTGAAAGCGCGACAGACATACAGAGTTACTTTCGCATTTATAATATTAGTAAGGATTTAATCATACAGTCAGTCGATTCATATTTACCTTATAAGCATCCATTTCGACCCTTAGCTTGCTCTGCGTCCATTTAAGCCGGCCGTCCAACTCGCGCAGGTCGTCGCGTAACTTAGCGAGCTCCCGTTCGGAAGACATCAACTCGTGGCACTGAGGACAAAAACCGACTTATAGACAGATCAATAAATAAATGTGGACAACATCACATACATTGCTCTGAACCCATAGTAAGTAGCTAAAGCACTTGTGTTATGGAATCAGAGACAACGAAGGTACCACAAACACCCAGACCCGAGACAATGTAGAAAAGAGTATTTCTGCATTGACCCGTCCGAGGATCGAATCCGGGACCTCAGAGCTAGCTACACTTTGAAAACCGGCGTATATGCCACTAGCCACGGAGGTAGTCAAAACCATAACTAACTACTAACAATAACGACACTAATTTAACGACTTTACATGTTCATACTACGGCCAACAGTTCATACTCGATATGCGCGCTCTATAGTTTACTTATTTATTTCTTTAAAGAGACATCTGATAGTTACAGGATGTTAGCTTGACTGCACGGATAGCCGAGTGGTATGGGTCACCACGCCAATTACCACTGCGCGCGACGTGCCGCGGGTTCGATCCCCGCGTGGGACAAGCATTTGTGTGATGCACAAATGCTTGTTCTAAATATGCGTGTTCTTTGTGCATGTGATTTGAATGTTTGAAAAAGTCCCGCGACACAAGGATTAAATTCCGTATTGCGGGAGTCGTTTTTAATCAAAATAAAATTTAAGAATAAAATTGGTTGAATTTTGGCACTCGTCTCACCTTATCGTCATATAGCTGGCAGATCCTCTGCTTCTCAGCGTGCGCGGACCGCAGCTTCCCACTCAGCAGTTCCACTTCTCCCTGAGCAGCTCTCTCCGCCTTCGCCGCGTTATCCGCCGCCCGCCGCGCCTCTATGGCCGCGCATTCGACGCTCGCGTAACGCATTACCGCCGCGTCTTTCTCGCGCTCCGCGTGTTCGACGCGTTTACCCATCTAAAATTGTTTAGTAAGTCGATAAATCTAAATATATCTATACTAATACTAATCTATATACTAATATATAAAGCTGAAGTGTTTGTTTGTTTATTTGAACGCGCTAATCTCAGGAACTACTGGTCCGAATTGAAAAATTCTTTTTGTATTGGATAGTCCGTTTATTGAGGAAGGTTATAGGCTATATAACATTACGCTGCTACCAAAAGGAGCGGAGCATAAATGAAAAATGTTGCAAAATGAAAAACCGTTGAAACTAAAACACGCGAACAAAGTCGCGGGGGACAGCTAGTATACGATATGAAATTTACTTTAACGATACGATAAAAGATAACATTTACTGATTTCTCTATCTTTTATCCTTAATAGGTTATTAGACAACATTAAAAATATACAACAAATTAAACTAGATTAGCGATAAATACTAAATTTGTGTTTTCAGTGTTTTTCATAAAACAATTATCGCTTTAATTGACAACCACCATAGCGAACCCATGGTGACATCAGAGGCAAGTTACCACTTTAATCTCATTGGTGTATTTGTTCTTGTCAATTGCGTGTGACGTCACGCGCGTCATATGTTCAGCGCCATTACAGAAACAGCGTTTTTGCCGCGGTTTTAGAAATTTAAACTTTTTTTTTTAAGATACATAGATCTAATTTTCCCTAAATATTAATGTATGCAAACTATAACATATAGAATAATTTAAAACAACTTTCTAATATGAGTTAAAAAGCCTATTAAAATAAATAATAATAAAATTATTATGATATCTAATATCTACATAAAAATGTACTTTATCTACATTTTATCAAATACAGTGTTATAATACTCTTGGTCTACTATTAGTTGCAGGAACAACTTGGAGCAGAGGGGCTAGGGAGTCGTGAGGAGGGCTTCACCAACAGGCAAACAGACATACAGTTCATATATAAACTCCAAATATGACAGTGGAGATGTCATTGTGTTGTCTGACAATACAGCTAAGGGATAAAAAGGAGTAGTGGAGAAGAGAAGAGGAGAGAAGAATAATTAACTTACCAAGTCCAATTTAACCTCCAACTCTTTAAATGTGAGATCTTTTTGCTGCATCTCATCGCATTGCAGTTTTACTCGGTCCCTAAGTGAACTATTTTCCTTTCTTTGCTCTGCTAACAACCTCTCTAGAGACTCTATTTGCAACCTTAGAACGTCCTTCTTTGTATCACCGGATTCCGAATCATCAGATTCCAGAGATTTTGTTAGGGATATATCAGTGGTTATGATTGGTATATCTAAATTTACTTTTTCAATTTTTTCAGGAACATCGGTACTATCTGTGTTTTCATCCTCAAATATATCGTTCATAACTTTACCGTTGGGTAAATTTTTCACATTCTTCACAGGTTTTTGAGCGTAAACATTACGGTGTGTGTAAGCGCTTTTTAAACTACCGCTTACAGATGAGAATATTCCATGTACGTTTTTAACAATACTACCGATGTCTTGGGATAATAATTCCTTAGGTATTCTTGTGTATTTAGGATCTATATTAACTAGTGTTTCTGGAATTTTCTGTACAGCGCTAACTTTAGCTTTTTGGCTCACAAATTCAGAAAGAATTTTGTCTGTGTTTAAATCTTTCTCACTCGTACTGATATTTTCATTGTATGATATGTTGGATATGTTTTCAGCGCTCTTACTTAATGGAGATTTACACATTACGTTATTCTCTGATTTATTATCGTTTAAACTAACTGTAGAAGTTGTTAGAGGTCTGTTCGTATCAAAGTCAGTTTGTTTATAATCAGAATTGTCATTTTCCTGAGAATCACACTCATTTGCACTCTCATTTGTAATCTCTTTGGTTAACTCGTTGTCTTTTTGATATTCAAAGCTTAAATTGTCTGGTATATCTTCAGAACCAGGGCTAGAAAGACTGCTTTCATTCGAAAGACTGTCTGTGGAAGTACCATTGCCAAAGACATCGCTCAATACGTTTTTTACTGGGGAAACGTCGGAATCAGACGCTGGGAATGCAGCTGAACAAGAGTCGAGCGTGTCCAGCCCAGAATCACAAACAATTTCAACCATTGATCCATTTTCTTTCACTTTTATACTGACGTCAACAGACTCAATATGGACCCCGTTTTCATCCAATTCCGTCGACATTTTTGTTTTAACACTTGTTATTTATAATCTAATATGTTTAATTTTATATTCGTAAACAAATAAGCCATGAAGAAACTAAATTATTGTTGTTTTTTTTATAAAAATAAACATCAGCAGTGTTTGACGTTCCTTGTTGATTAGCCAGTTCTTTTTTTACGCAGGTGTTGCAAATATAAAATTCAATTATATTAAAGAGGTCTCACATCACACATGATCATCATAAAATTCATTATTGTATTATATATTTTTTTACCTAAACATAGTCGAAACATTTAAATTCAAAATAATATTTCTTTGTATTTTCATCATATATTACTTTAACGTAAGCAAAGAGGATGTTTAAAAGTCAGCTGTTACCATACAACAAAAATTATAGTAGAAAGTAGTTATTTATAATAAGTTCGTTATGACCTTAGGTTTGGTTAGTTTTAATATAATAATTAATAATGAAAATTATTCAACACATATGATGACTATAATTATAGTGTTATATTATTCAAATTCATGGCATACAAGTATTCTGAATTCAGGGGACCAAAAGTAGTTGTGACATTGCATGACCAATGTGACCAGCAGTAGCAATCAATTGAATGTTAGTCGGTTTCAAACATAAAGTTGTTTAAATCTGTAACTTTCTTATAAATGAAACCATTTTAAAAAGTAGTGCTTGATTTAACCTTTACAATAGAATACTTGAAAAAAAGTACCTAATCGTAAAACGCCCTATAAACAATCAAGCTGCTTGTCAAAATTTACGTGTTTGTCAGGCAATTTGATCGAATGCTTGACGTGTCTTTTTTTTTTGAAGAGATTTACGCTGTTAGCCCGAGCGCAGGCTTTGACTGCTTCACCGGACTTTTTGCTTGACGCATCCGTCAAGCAATCTAGTGCGCGACAAGCTTGACTATATTTGGCGTATTTGTCAAAAAAAAATTGTATTGGATTTGAATTTGTAAGTTTACCTCCCACCTTTTTTAAATTCGAATAATATTACACTTAAAAGTAAAAAATAAATTATATACTAACCAGTTTCAAAATTTGCTTGACAAGAACTTGAAGCTTGACAAACACGTTTGATCGTTTGTAGGGTGCTTTCACTAACATCATAAAATGTGATTACTTGAAGTTGAATGTATGATCAGTTTTAACAAGGTAGTTTGCGATTTAAAAATCCAGTAGGTTCGATAGCCTCACTTGTGTTTCTATGTGTTAATTTCCACCAAGGAGAGGCAAGCTACTGGCTCGTGATTAGTGAAAATTGACAGATAACCCACATGCAACCCTTGCGTAGCTAGCGGATTTTTGTCTCGCGATAGCCCCAATTTCTCTGGACATTTATTTTCATCTAGTTGACACAACAGTCGTTGGCCTGTCAATCTACAGAAAACAGCAATGTTTAATTTTGTTTTCGACATTGATTCGCTACATCTTCATTAAACATGGGTACTACTAGCTAGACTATATTTTTTTAATGATAATTACAAAAAGATTGGCTGTGTTGGTTTTGAGTAAACATTTAGCGAAATAATATTTATTCAACAAATACAAAATGAAAACCGACATCGAAATAAAAACAACTAGCTTTGCTACCGGAAGTGCATCATTAATATTTCAGAATAGTAGATTATTTCTACCAAAGCACTGGCAACATGAATTAAAGAAAACGTCATGTCATTTCCATTTCGTTCGCTAAAGAAATTGAAACGAAAAAGTAGGTCGTCGTCAGTATTGATTTTTTACTATAACCGACAAACAAAAGACGCCTTACGCTTCTCGGTGGGTAGCTTTTTAATACATGTATTCCTGAAACCGGCGCCTGCATTCCAGCACAATGCCTGTAAGTACCACGTTATCATGTGATTTCCGGAAATAAGATTCGCATTCTTATTAGAACTCATTTATTCCTTTTTTTCATCATTTAATCGTTTTCCTTTGTCGTTTTTAGTAGTTTCATTGCATCATTTCATATTTCGAACCAGTTAAATGGCGATGAGTCATATTTTAAATGTGTCAGGGTCATTCGATCTACCATACCTATCTACAAATTACGCATTATGCTTTCGTAATGTTCGCCATCTGCTTGGTAGGTATTATCATTTTTTGTGGCTGTTTGGCTGTTTCCTTTGCTTTGTTAGTAGGAAAATTTTGTATGCGTAGATTAGGTATAGATTTTATCATTTTTTTCTTTGTCAAGTATTTATGTAGGTAGGTGCTTGGTTATGGGTAAGTACCTGGCTACTATGAAACGGCCGCGCGCGTTTTGTCGATATTTTTAGATACAGCAACGAATTTGACTTACAATTCAGATAGGTAATCAGTTGTTTAAAACATGAGGTATTGAGGCAGCCTTTTGTATTATTCCTGCTTTAGTTTTTTATGACATAATGACATCATTTCCTGTGTAAAACCTTTTTGATTTTCCTATCACTTTTGATATTTACTTTTGTAACATCAATTAATAATTAATACAAAGATAACAAAACTTAATCTTTGCCTACAATCAGTATTATTCAGGTTTACAAGTACGATTTAATGAATCTAAAACCATTAAGCATACATCTGACTACTATTCATTACTATGGGATACTCATACTACAATACCCAGTAAAATTGGTTAAGGAGATCCGATAGGCGGTTGTTTTATGTAAAATACGGTATTCAGATGAATCCAGTAAGACTGGAAGGTGGCCAACATAGCTTGGGAAAAGTCTAGGCAGAAGGAAACTAATCTGCTCAATGTTTAGTTAACTAACACTAAACTTACTAAAATGTTTGGTTATAATACAAACTCATTTAACAATACATACACTTGCATATAATGTGGAGAATATTTTAGCTTACAAATTGATTTTTTAGTCATTAGCTCCTTCATCATTGACACTTATGAAGACTCTCCAAAGAGTTTTTAAAAGATTTTAATCATTCACAATGTACTTGTTTTTTGAGTATTCAGCCAAAAAAGATCTTTCATCTAAAATGTTTAATAGTATTATTGTTTTAAAAAATACAATTGGTTGTTCTAATGTTGTTGACACGAGCACTCAATTTCGTGTCAAGGACCTTATGATCAAATTTGTACTGTAATTATTACAATGAGGTCACTATGCCACAGATAGTTAGCTATTAAAACCTTCATAATTTTAGACTCCTTTCTCCATAGTTTTATTTATTTGAGTTTGAGTATTTTGTTAATACAATGTTATAATATAATGTATCAAAGGGTGTAGGGTAGGTAGGTAAGATATGGTAGGGTAGGTAGTCAGTTAACGGGAGCAAAGCCGCGGGCACAGCTAGTAAAGTAATAAAAAAAAATTAGTTTCATGACTATTCCATTAATAACAATAATAACACAATATTGTATAGCTAAACATATTTAGCAATTTTGTTAACTGACTATACCAGATTTACTCTTCATCCCTTTCAGATAGATTAACCCTGTTCCTGAGAGGCTGATCAATTTATTCTGTTGCCAAATTAACTGACCACGACAGTGATTGGTTGAAAATAGTCTTACACCCAATCACATCGCTTAACATGAGGTTTGACAGTTGATTAACAAATTTTTGCGTTGATCAGCCTTTTAGAAACTGGGGGTTAATCTTTCACTTACACCCTGTGTACGGTTTACGTACACATATTATTAGCTGATTACGCGAAATCGGCTGCAATTATTTCCGTCGCTGTAAATTGATTTAGTGTGCATTTTAGTTGACCAACGTACATACGTATGTGAGAATCACTCTTTAATATATAATACTGTTTAGTTGACTTATTAATAAATTACTGAATTACTACAAGGAATTTTCTCAAGCACACTCAAACCTACCAAACTACATACTTAACTACCCTTCCTAACTAACAACCTGAATGTATGGTTTACTACACTGTACACCCTGTATGTATTTTTAGTCATGCTTAAAAACAATTTATAAAAGGAGTTTTTATATATTTTGATAATGATATGTGTTGTCATGTTTTAACAATGACTATTCATACTTATATTTACTTTTTCCTGGTACTTGGATCCTATCAGTCATTTTTCATATCTCTATTGTTTTTAAATCTACGTTATTTTAAAATTATAACTAAAAATAACTCTTGGTAGGATAAAAGGCTCTCAAAAATAAATGCTTGCTTTTTTTTGTATCCAAATAAAATACAATGTGTTGTTAACAAAAAAAATCTTGTGCATGAAGTATTGGCTTAACCCGGGAATACTAAAACGCAAATTAACTTTAAGACGTTCTTATATATTAGATCTCCATTTACTCGAATCTTCTAAAAAAAAGCGACCATTTAGCACATGTAGAATTGTTAGGAAATTTCTGTCTAAAGTAAATCACATCAGACACAAATACTACTGCACCACGGCTTCAAAGACGCGGCTTCGTGTGTTTTAGGCAGGAGGAATAAGAGTAAAGAATTTACCATTTTTTGGAGAATTTTTAACAATAATATCTTGGAACAACTCGCATACGGCCATCTGATCCCAAATTAACAGAGCCTGTATTATAGCAAGCAGGCAACTGATAAACATACTTATACATTTCTAAATCACCACACAGGACGCGGAACTGACGGCGCCGACGGTCGAGAATGTCCGAGTCGTAGTGCGGGTCCGTCCGATGGATCAGCGCGAGAAACTCGACGGCTCCTACAACTGCGTCTCCGTGGACGGCGTGAACAACACCGTGGCGGTCACCAGGAACAACGTCAGTCCCCAGGAGCCGCCCCGGGTGTATGCTTACGACGCCGTCTTCGATAGCAATACTAGTCAGGTAAGTCTTTTTAAACGGAGTAAGAGTATGTACCAAGATTTTTGTGTTTTATATTAAAGCCGGGTCTGCAGCGCCAGAATTTTTCATTAAACATTGTTCTTCTTTTTTCGTGTCGTGTCCATGGTTGTCTTCAGATCTGACCAGCCCAAAATATGGCCACAACGATTGCTCTTTGATTATTCTCTTTCAATTCTCCTGATGTGGCGCTAACTGGGCATCTGAGGCAACACAGAAGGCGTTTCATAGTTTGGGGCATTGGGTACACACGTAGTCAAATACGTCGTCCTCGCGAAATCCCCAAAAAATAATTAATTGGAAAAACATAATAACCTAAATGGTTGGCCGAATAAACACAGTCGAAACATGTAAGTCCCACACCCCTAATTTATGTTATCTAACAATGTTTTGTTCAAAAACTGCCACAGCAGTCCCGGCTTTAAAGAATAACGAGTTTTAATTGAAAACTTTTAGTTGAATGAAAATGCTTAAAAAAACCATGTGAAAGGTGGAAATTGAATCATCAAGAATTTTTGTGATGGAGATGACCAGTTTCATTTACGGTTTACACTTACCATCATAATATTCGCCCGATAATTGGCCTAAACAAAAAAAATATATATGTAGAAACAAAAAGTTTTGGTACTTCTCTATTATTACATGCAAAATACATAATATCGACATATTACACATCACATTTAAAAAAATGTGGTTGTAAATTCGACTAGGTTATATTAAGTTACTCTACAGTTACGTCAAATGTCAACCAATTTCAGTTATTACTTTTTAATTTGTGTTTAGTTATAACCCAAGGCTGATTTCATTAAAATTTTATGAAATTACTTCATAATATCAAAGCAGTGGGAAGTGCTGACAGAAGTTAAAACTTGAACAATTACAATAATGTACATACTTTTATAAAGAGGTGTCGGTAACGGTAACAGTGTAGCAAATTTAATGGATTTTTCCTATATTTAAAAATGCCTAGAGACTAAAGATATTTTCACTTAAAAAAAACGCAGGCAGGTTTGATATATATACAAGAGTAGGCACCTAGAGATATATTTCAAAATACCCTTAAGTAATAGGCATGTTTCCTAATTTTTTTTAATGTCCGCCTGGTAGGTTAATGAATTTTATTGGACACGTGTTTTTTCTTTTTATCTGCAAATAAAAATTAGCAAAATAAAAATTTCCTTTCACTGTGAAAGGAAATTTCGCGTGACGTCACTACGTGCCACAAATTATACGACAGCGTGGCGTCATAAGCCCCCACTATTGAACATTAAATCGCTGTATCTTTATAATTTTGTATTGTTTTGATAAAAGAAAAAATACGTGTCTAATATTTTTTTGTTATCTAACTGACGGACTAAATAGATTTTAACTTTTCATACCCAGTCAACATCCCTATTGCAAAAATGGTAAGAAAATTTGAATTTCGCGGGCTACCATGTTTCCACTTTAACGTGAAATGGCGTAGCCACTTAAGGGCCCGATCAATACCCCTACGGTACCGCATTCATATTTGATGAGGCGTCGCTTGTTACCGTACAAAATGTCTTTAATATTTGATTATCAGACTATCGATCCATGGTGACTAATTCCTGTCACGACACTTAACTGTATACTGAAGGCAAAGTTAACTTTAAAATGTTCTTTACTAATATATTTGTCGTTACTATATCTATACATATATTTATAAAACTAACCCCCGGCGCAAATTAACTTTAAGACGTTCTTAACTGTCTATATGTCGCTATTTTACACCTTAAAGTAACAGAGACAGCATGAGACTTAACGGCGACTTAAAACTATTTGACGTTTCAGTATTTGTCCATAAGTCCCTCAATGCGTATGTCTGTCTGAACGGGATTAAATCAAAAACTGCCGAACGGATTTTCATATGGTTTTCACCAATGGATAGTGTGATGTTTTTCATCCGTGCGAAGCTAGCCGCGTCGCTAGTTTCACTTTAAAGTGAAACGATGCCTCAAAATTGAGTTGATGTTTGAGTTCTTCCGTTAGCTCCGTTTTCTGAAAGGCTAGACGATATAAGAATTATTTAATCTTCTGTTAACATTATTCCATTATGCCAAGTGTTACGATTGGTTTGTCCTTTGGTCCACAAATCACACTTGGATGAAGACAGTAGGTTTGTAAACAGATTTTTTTAACAGCCGTTCAGAAAATTTTAAGTTAAGTTATTAATGAATAACTAAATAAAAGCCTATTGCCGTTACAATATTTTTATCGCTCTATAATAAATAAAAAAGATTGTTTGTATGTGTGTTCACCAAAAACTCGAGACCGAGAAAAACCGTTGAAACTAATACACGCGGACAAAGTCGCGGGGGACAGCTAGTAAAAAATATAAGAAAACTAAATCTAATTACATCTAGAACAACGTCCGTGTGTACGTATAAATGATGACGTCACCGTCGAGGCGACAGACAGAAGGCAATAAAATGAAAGCACATTACTAGGTAGCTCTTTTTATTCCGTTCTAATATTTATAGGAGTGACGTCACAACTATTTACGTCTCGTAGGTACTCGTAACAGACTGCTACTTTAATAGTCTCTATTTCAATTACTTAAGGTTTATTTTTGCTACAATAAAACGTCTGATAGGGAATGAGAATTACTCTACTGAGTTCTGTTACATAGACTTTATATCAAAGTGTTAAAGTCCATTTTTCATTGTTACTACGGACGTAGTATCGTAGTTTACGCGAAGTGTTTTATAGTAATGATTTTGTGGGAGACAGCGTGATGCTTCGAGTTAAATTTACCCTACTTTCAATCCCCGAGACGAAAAAGAGGGGTGTTGTTGGTTAATGTAATTATGAGAAAGTGGTTTAGATTTCAAAAATTGCATTTAAGTTTTGAGTCTAGCTACAGTAAGCCTAAGTTGAAAAAACCACTTGTGTTAGGCTAAATTGCTGTCCCTTTTTTAATAAAATAATTATGTACATATATTTTTTTTAATCTCTACAATAAAAAAACAATTTCATATTCTTCGTATTCTTACTGAAGTCTGTTTCTACATCTGCTAAAAGTATTAAATGATGTATTTAATCTTTTCTGACCACAGACACAGTTTATTATTAAAAAAAAACACAGGTATGGCCTTTTTACTACCTAAAATAAATAAAGTTCTTTACTTTAGTGTAACATTTTATTCTGTTTTTGATACCATGAGTGTAGTTCTAACGGTTTAGTCTAGGAATGACTGATTCGCGAAATGACTACATGGTCTATAATTGACCAATTCTTGAAATGTACAATTCTTTAAATGACTGATTCTACAAATGACTGATTCTATAAAAGACCGATTCTTTTAAAGACCGATTCTATAAATGACCGATTCTTTAAATGACTGATTTTTCAATTCTATGAATGTGTCTGAATATCGTAAATAAAATGCTATGTAAGGGTTGGCAAATCATAAATTTCAACTAGTTTAAAAAAATAACTTGTATAATGTCATGTACTACATTTTGTAGCGCAAAAATAAACATTTATTCGGTTTCTTTTAAAAAAAACTACAATTAACAAAAACTTCTCAAAATCATCGATTATCAAAAACTAAGAAAAAAATCACTGAGGAATTTATGTGGTTATAATGTCACGTACTACATTTTGTAGCCCAAAAGTGAACATTTATTATTCTTCTTTTTAAAAAATCAACAGTTATCAAATAGTCATAAAATCAATTATCAAAAAATCAATTGATTTTATGACTTTTTGATAACTGTATATGACTGATATAGCATTTTATTTACGATATTCAGACACATTCATAGAATTGAAAAATCAGTCATTTGAAGAATCGGTCATTTATAGAATCGGTCTTTAAAAGAATCGGTCTTTTATAGAATCAGTCATTTGTAGAATCAGTCATTTAAAGAATTGTACATTTCAAGAATTGGTCAATTATAGACCATGTAGTCATTTCGCGAATCAGTCATTCCTAGACTAAACCGTTCTAACATAAAGATAGGTGGAATATTCTTTATTGTACGCCAAAAGAGGTTTTAATAATAAATTTCAATATACTAAGTACATTTATAGGTACTTATTTATTAATGATGTCAGCCTATCACGGTCCACTGATGGAGATAGGCTTTTAATTCAGCCTTACGCATTTAGATTTGTCATATGTACTATAGAAGTATTAGATGTATGTTTATTTTTATTATATACCTCAATAATTACACATAAAAGAGGTTACATATATGGTTTTAGTTAGTAAAATGTTGTATCCAGTGTTTAAATACACATAGAAGTACACTTTTCATAACAGCTGTGCACATAACGACGCTTAACGATTTTCCTACGAACGTCGCAACTCGCAGTTATATATTTGAGTTCGTGCAGTGGGGTGTATTCGCGCACCGCTCCCGGGGCGAGCGAAACTGGGTCACGACCCGCCACGAAAAAACCCGAGGGCCGAGTGGTTCGGTCGTCGTGCAACCTGTAAGCAAGCAGTCGTATTGCGCTCTCGGCTGCGAGCGGGACGTGAGCTCCGCTCGCGGGCCTCCGCTCCACTAAATATAACAACTCTAATTCCTGTAAATTCCATAAATTTCTATTCTATTTTTGAGTGTTCGTTTTTATCTTTCTTTTTTGCAGTGTTCTGTTTTAACGCTAGAATTTTAGAATCGTCCAGTGATATTTTAAATAAAACTTAGGTTTTTTTTATTTTAAAATAGGCATTCGGTTTTGAAAATAAGTTTTCAGTGTGAGGTTTTTTTTGTGTTTTTATCATTTTTATGTGTTACTTTGTGTTTTTTCTTCTACGAAATTTCTGGAAATTCCTTAAGTCGATATGAATTTATAGTGATAAATTTTTAATTTAGTGAAATAATTCTGAAGTTAGTGTAGAAATATAAAGTGAATAAAATTCCGAAACGAATAATAAAAGGAGTTTATATTCCGTTTAAAAAATGATATCAGTGCCGTCGTTTTTATCTCTAGGTTTGACCGAATTACGATATTTTTTTATCTATTTGAAACACAAATTTCGTGATAAATTTAATGAATTTAAAACAATTTATCGTGTTCTAAGTAAATGAGGAAGTAGATAGTTTTTATGTTTTGCATGGCTAGACAATAAAACTGATTTTAAATTACTATAATGATACTTAAAATCGACGCGCAGATAATACGTAGTAGGTATTCTATTGTACTCAGAAACCATAATTACAGAAGTTACTATAGGTTGAGCTACAGCTCTTTGACTAAGAATACCAACCATAGCTGCTACACACCAGCTCTTCGCCTAACAAGATGAAGAAAGAAGTTTCTAGAGCACTCTGGTCTAGTCCATCCTTCGTCTCGACTGACGCTGAATATACCTTCAGTCTTGTCGAATGGTGGGTCGGATCAGTGTACTACCAGCATTACAACAAGGAGAAAGAAGATATTATGCAGAATATAAAGAAGAACTAGTTCTGTTTTTTTTTTCTAACTACTTTAGTTGATTTTACAGTTCCAATTATGAAATTATGATTGTATACAGAACTCTTTTGTTTTTCTTTGTTCGAATTATGAAATCATTAGTTTTGTCAAAATTATTGGATATTTTTTTTTGTATGTGTATAATTATTTATCAAACAAAAACGGTATTTCTTTATTTGTTACAATCTTTTATGTTTTTGTTATGTTTATTAGGTCAAATGTTGTTTTTCTTTTGTTTAGTACATATATATTCATTATTTAGTTGTATATAACATTTAAAAATGTCCACTGTACAACTTGATTCGACATAATGAGTTGTATAAAGATATCTAGGTCGTCAATATATTTTATAATCCGATAATCGTGTCCTACTTAGCTGACCTACTTACCATTGATCAACGATCAATGATTTCAATAGTTCGTGGTGATGGCGCTGCAGTGCGCTTAATGACCTATATGTTCCTATCTAGTTCTGTTGGGACATTAGGGACATCTTTTTGTTTTGTTGTAAGGCCTATAGGCTAGTATTGAAGGGTATTTTATCATCATATAGGCTTATAAGAATTTTATAGGCCTATATGATAGTATGGCAGAGTATATAGCTGCATCTGTGATATTTAGCTTTTTTCTCGATACTAGGACAAAGAATTTTGGTCCTTTTGACGCTCTTGTCCTTTGATTTGATGTTGGCCAGTCCTTTGAGACATTTTTATGATTTATTTGAAAAGTTAATTATCTACATTAATAGTATTGTCATATCGGTCAATAATAATTTATTATTAAAAATATTATATTCCTTGTTAAATAAAAACAATTAAATTTTAAATTCAAAAGAGGTTTAGTTAATTAATAAAAAAAAACAGGCCTTAACTTAAAATACAAAGAAAAAAAAACAAACAATTATTATTGACTTAAACAAGGTTTACTATTGAATTGAAGGGATTTTTATTGAATCTTTAAAAGTAATTTTAAAACTATAAAATTTGAGTTGGTTATTCACGACACTTCTATGTCAACGCATTTGTGTCGTTAAAAACTTTAAATAACTCGTGTAACGCGACCCAGTTTTCGTTGTTTTCAGTTCTGAGATATTTCGTCAGCTGTTTCATAGCGCTTGTATGTGTGAAGTGGGTAGGTAGTGTTTAAACACTACTTATCAACGGATAATTTTTATACCACGAATATTAGTTACAAAGATTTATTGATAGTTTTTTTTTTCAAGCAATTGTAATTTTCTTTACTTAAAAATATGATTTTCTTTTTATGGAATAACTCTGTCTCGCTGGGTTTCACAAGAGTCGTCTTTTGTTTTTAAGAAATTATTGTAAACTTTAGTATACCGTCAACAAAACAATCAATTTTTTTTTTATTTTTTTTTTTATTAATATTAGTCTATGTAACTAACGTTCGTGTACACATGTAATAGCTAGCCTATTATGTGACTACCTAACGTAACATTCTTAGTGATTCTTGCAGTACATCGCGCGTAGACTCTGTCTGATATATTGCGCCGATTGTGCTATAAGACGTTAAGAAATATATTGTATCGCAACTTGGAGCTGCCATCGATAACCGGAAGAAAGAAGATATAGGTTTAAGATTTTTTTTGGTGTAATTTTTTTTATTTTTTTTGCTAACCTTACGAATAATTTTTGTTTGTAATATTTTTTTATTGTGAAACATTCTCTTCCTATTTTATATACCTGCGTATTTTTGTCTATTAATTTCAGCTGATGCATAATAATAATATCTTGGGACAACTCACAGACAGAGCCTGTATTACGGCAACCAGACAACTGATAAACATACTTATATATTTCTAAGTACATACATATTATAGATAAATTACACTCAGGCACAGAACAAATGTAACCAGTAGTAGCCGTAGCATAAAAAATAAATAATAACCTTGTTTTTCTTCTTGAAATTGGTTAAAGAGCAATTTCTATCATTTATGTTATATGATTTGTCAGTTCAAATTGTTTTTTTTTTTTTCGTTTAACGGTCATACTGTCATTCAGTCTATTTTCTATAATTTCTATCACCATCCTTACCTCATTACCACAATATTTTTCCTCTTTGGTTTCAAACTCCTTTTGAAATTCGGAAAAATTAGGAGCAAAAATACTTGGTACGTATAGATTCGTTTACCATAGTATGAAGCAAAGAAAAATCTGCCATGACATAACTCTTCACGATCGTTCTTTTATCTTTTACAGTCAACATTACAATTCTGACAACCAGTCTTACTAAGGGATACTGTGATGCCCAGTCAAATGGGTTGTGGAGGTCAGATAGGCAGTCGCTCCATGTAAAATACAGCTAATATTCAGCTGAATCACTACATCACACTCAGAAAACCACTTTTCTACATTATCTCTGGTCTGGGTGTTTGTGGTACCTTCGTTGTCTCTGAATTCTATAACACAAGTGCTTTAGCTACTTACTTTGGGTTCAGAGCAATGTATGTGATGTTGTCCACATTTATTTATCTATACTAATATTATAAAGCTGAAGAGTTTGTTTGTTTGTTTGTTTGAACGGGCTATTCTCAGGAACTACTGGTCCGAATTGAAAAAATCTTTTTGTATTGGATAGTCCGTTTATTAAGGAATGCTATAGGCTATATAACATTACGCTGCGAACAAAAGGAACGGAGCATAAATGAAAAATGTTGCAAAAAACCGTTGAAACTAAAACACGCGGACAAAGTCGCGGGGGACAGCTAGTTATTAATAAGGCGTGTAAGCACACTGTGAGCTATATTTGACGCAAATAATAATTGTTATGCATTATGTTAGCCTTGAACTGTTTCTGACACGCAGTGGCCTCTTACACAAATAAATTTCCGTTTTATTATTCTATGGGACTTCAGTTACGCATAGCATACACTTATCAATAGCGAATCTTATTCTTTAATATCTATTAACATCTTGGGATAACTGAAATAAGGCAATCTTATCCTAAACTAGGCAGAGCCTGTATTATGGCAACCAGACAACTGATAAACATCTATCTATACTAATATTATTGAAGAGTTTGTTTGTTTGTTTGAACGCGCTAATCTCAGGAACTACTGGTTTGAATTGAAAAATTCTTTTTGTATTGGATAGTCCGTTTATTGAGGAAGGCTATAGGCTATATAACATCACGCTACGACCAATAGGAGGGGAGCTTAAATGAAAAATGTTGCAAAAATGAAAAACCGTTGAAACTAAAACACGCGAACAAAGTCGCGGGGGACAGCTAGTACATAATATAGATAAATTACACCCAGACACAACAAATGATCATGATAATCACACAGATTTCCCGGGTTTGGAATCGAACCCACGACCTCCGGCTTAGCAGCCGGGTTTGGAATCAAACCCACGACCTCGGGCTTAGCAGGCATTGTCACTAACCAATAGGCCAGTCCCTTTTTCATATTTCAGTATTTTTTCAACTGTTCCTTCTTTTTTTAACAGCCCATTTTATTATCCTCTGGGCGAAGGTTTCAACCGTCATTATTGGGTCCTTCCGTACCATTAAAAAAATAGACTATTCCAAGCAACTTTATAGTTCACACTTAACGATTATATATTGAACACTTACGATTACAAAATACATTCTGTATGCGTTAAGATGATCCTAAAATAAATAGAAAAAAAAAGCGTCAAAAAAATATTGGTCTTTATAATTCATTGCGAAACTAAGCAGTGTAACATAATAGGGTTTTTGACAGCATATAAAATATAGGATCTATTGATGGCATCCGTATTGAATATGAATTTTTGGAAACCAACAATTTAGTCAGTTAAAAAATATAAGAGGTATTTTAAGAGAAAATCGTCAAAGAAAATGTTTTTCGTCTGCTGCCGAATAGTTGATGACGTCAACTAGTTGTAAACAGTTGCGTCTCAACAGTAGTCAACAACCAAAGTTTACAAGCAGGTGACGTCACGATGACATGAGGCGCCATATTGTCAGGAAAAGCGTTTTCGCGGGATTTTTGTTTTTGTTTTTTCTTGCACTACATGTAATAGAACGTAAATTATAGATTATCTATATCGTCCTTAAACATCAGTGATTAACGTAGAAAAAAACCTCTTAAATTACCTATTGTGTTAAAAAAATTACCGGCAACAAAGGGTTTTCGTTGCCAAACAACCAGGGAATATGTGCGAGCTGTGTTTATGATGAAATTGCAGGAAATATGACTCTTTGGTATGAATCAAGGAAAGAGAAGTATATATAAACATTTTTTTATCTTTAGCAACATCAAATTAGGCAAGTAATCTAATGTAAGTTGCCTTCATGACAATAAAGTTTCATAAAATAAATTACAATTCATTGACACTGTGAATACTGTGTTAACCAGTAAAATGGGATAGGCAGTCGCTCCATGTAAAATACGGTATTCAGCTGAATCCGGTGAGACTGGAAGCCGACCTTTAGCTTGGGAAAAGGCTACACTGAAGACAATTCTTTGACACAACAAAACAAACAAACAATATAATATATGGTCATAGTACAAGAGATAATCTTCTAAAATCAACTAAATTTTTAACTGAAATTTCCCCAATGTTGAAAATAAGTCCTGGTCAGTTTGATATAGTATGAATAAAAAATCCGCTAGTGTTACAAAAAAAGCATACCTGTCACTCTTCACCAATGAGAGACCAGCTTCAAATCAAATCATTTATTTTCGTAACTAGGATAAAAAATCACCACTTTTACAACTTACAAGTCACATAAAACATTTTTTTTTGAGCTCGCTGGATTCGACATATCCTAACTGGCTACCCTGAGAAGAAATGTCTAAACAAACTCAGGGGTCAGCCTCTTTTAAAGTCCAGACAATCATTGTAATTGAAATATTGTGTAAATAAAAACAGTGTTTTTTCTGGACTGGCCTTTTGAAGAAAGAGCCAGTCCAGAAAAGGCCTGTGCCAACAAGTGGCAAGAGTGCCCCCAATAGCTCATGCAGCTCAACCATTTTAGAGGGAGCTGCACAACCCGACACACAACAATACCACCAGTGGCACCATAAAAATATGTGGGGCAACAACTTACTCAGATCGCCAGAGTTAGCAATAACTATGCTTAGACAAAACAGTAAGCAATAACTTAAGAATGAAAAAATAAAATAATAACTAAATAATTAATGGTAGACCTGCATAATATTTACACTTTAAATGCCATAAACTTACAATTAAAATGAATTCATAAAAAAAAAAGAGATAATTCTTCTGGTCTGTCATTAGTGGAAATTGATAGACCTGATGCGAGAACAGCCATCTTACCGGATTTTTATTCCTGGTAGCCCACATCAACTAAAAAAATATACATTATACGATTATTGCTTTTACGACCTCCTTGGTCGAGTGGCGTACAGCGTACGTCCGGGTTCGATCCACGGAATGGTCAATTTAGAAAAAACCCTTCTACATTGTCTCGGGTCTGAGTGTTTCTGGTACCATCGTCTTAATTCGTTCGTTTAGTTGCATCCCGTGGGTAATTAAAAGCAGCTTATAATAAAATCTCCCTATTTCCCTTGGTCATCGCATCACACGTGAACGGATGGAATAATTTCGCTAATTCTTTTTTTTTTGTATTTATGTTATTATCAGAAAGCATTTAAAAAAAAGTTTTAAAAATCTCGCATCACCCGTGCAAAGCTGAAGCGCCCAGTTACTTATAAAAACTAATTTTCTTTGTGTCGAAAATAATTCTCTATTTAAAAGTAAAATTTTAATATATTTTAGGTGTGACCGCTATAGTTTTCCCTATTTAAAAGAAACACCATTTACAATAGGGGATCGGACTATTTTTTTGTCACATAGATATTAAAAATTAGACTCTTTTTTTTATTAAACAAACGATGAGGAACATACAGTGATTGGAAATGTCGCGTGACGTCACTTGTGGCTACAATTTTTACCCACAAGTGACGCCACAAGCCCCCACTCCAGAACTTTAAAGCGCTTTAACTTTGTCATTTTTCATTGATTTGATAAAAGAAAAATACGAGTCTTTTTTCTTTTTTATCAATCTGGTGGACTAAATAGATATTCCCTTTTCACACCCAGTCCGCTCCCCTATTCACCGCACGTTATAAGTACACTAGCTGTCTCCCGCGACTTTGTTCGCGTGTTTTAGTTTCAACGGTTTTTCAGTTTTGCAACATTTTTCATTTATGCTCCCCTCCTATTGGTCGTAGCGTGATGTTATATAGCCTATAGCCTTCCTCAATAAACGGACTATCCAATACATAAAGATTTTTTCAATTCGAACCAGTAGTTCCTGAGATTAGCGCGTTCAAACAAACAAACAAACTCTTCAGCTTTATAATATTAGTATAGATATTTTCGGTCCTTTGTCTCTACTGGTCTTTTAAACTGCATAGAGACTCGTAGATAGGTGTAAATGCGCAGTCATAGTATTATTGACCGTAACCCGAGTAGGTCATGCAACATTGCAAAATGCTGACTCTACATTACGCAGCATGTTGTTATAAGTATGTAAAGGATAGACAATTATGATACGTTAAAATTAAGTGCATTAATTGCAGTGGTATGGTTTGACACGTTTTTAAGTTAAACTCGTATTTGAACTTTAAGGGCCTCGTTCACTACTTTTGAGTAAAGCGTTGATTAGTTACTTTTGTGTTTAACTTTAATCGTCCAGTAAAAGTCATGAATATCTTCTACCAATTTCACAGCCGATTTCAGCTGTATACTGTATTTGACGTGGATCGACTGCCTATCTGACCTCCACAACACATAATACTGGATAACAGCATCCCATATCCCAAGACTATTGGCATTTAATAGCATGGTAGGCTGAGATGATAAAGAAACATTGACAACTATAAAAAAAACTAAGAAAAAATTGTAACTATTTATTTTTTTGGGCTTAGTTTAAGGTGGATGCGTCAGGATAGCCCGCAAAATTTAAATTTTCTTATTTGCCGGACAGCTTCGTGCTTTTTTTAACAAAATGCGATTCGCGGCCGCAATACTTTTGTACTTACAGAATTATAATCATTAAAATCATCAACCTAACCCTCTAAGTTCATACAATAGGCATGTTTCCTAATTTATTTTCTATTGTCCGCCTGGTAGATTAATGAATTTTATTGGACACGTATTTTTTCTTTTTTCCTACAAACAAAAAATGATCTAAATACAGAACGCAAATTACGCGTGACGTCACTCCTCGCTACAATTTTTACCAAGGCGTGGCGTCATAAGCCCCCACTCCGAAACTTTAAAGCGCTGTATCTTTGTAAGTTTTTATTGTTTTGATAAAAGAAAAAATACGTGTCTAATATTTTTTTATTATCTAACTGACGGACTAAATAGATTTTAACTTTTCATACCCAGGAAACATCCCTATTCTATTGAATGAGTCTTGAATGAGAATGAGAGAGTTTTTGATTAAATGAGAGAATTATAAACTCATCGGCAAATCGGAAAAATGGTAAGAAAATTTGAATTTCGCGGGCTACCCTGACGCTTTCACCCTAAAGATAGTTATGTAGATGTTCTGGATTAATAGATATAAAAACAAATGCTTAACCCTTAATGCATAGATTTTTATTTATCTATACTAATATTATAAAGCTGAAGAGTTTGTTTGTTTGTTTGTTTGTTTGTTTGTTTGTTTGTTTGAACGCGCTAATCTCAGGAACTACTGGTCCGCTTTGAAAAATTCTTTCAGTGTTGGATAGCTCATTTATTGAGGAAGGCTATAGGCTATATAACATCACGCTACGACCAATAGGAGCGGAGCATAAATGAAAAATGTCGCAAAAATGAAAAACCGTTGAAACTAAAACACGCGGACAAAGTCGCGGGGGACAGCTAGTATTATATGATCGTCAAACTGCGTTCGGAAACACACTGGATAGGTCTAATACTATAAGGTGAAACGTGGTTTGTAGACAATTGGCAACAGGATGCATTTAAGGGTTAAGTAGATACCAAAAAAGTTTTAAAAGCACGAAAGGAAATGTATGTAATCTCCACAGAACCTTATTCACATAACACATCCAAATGAATGTTTTTGGCTATCAGGCGGTATACGAGGGTTAATGATTATTATTTCAACCCCTATTACGGGTTAATTATGTGAGTTTAGCTTTTGGGAATCTTTATGAACTGTTAAGAGGAAAGATGGGTGGCCTTTTCTCCATACAAACGCTTTAACCTGTTTTCTTGCTTGTTTATGCACTTAAAGCAATGATTTTTTGTAGTTATATAAATACTAGCTGTTTCCCGCGGCTCCGCCCACGTGGATGTCGATTATCGCGGCAAAAAGTAGCCTATGTCCTTTCTCAGGCTCTAAACTATCTGTGTACTAAACTTTATTTTAAATCGGTTCAGTAGTTTTGGTGTGAAAGCGCGACAGACAGAGTTACTTTCGCATTTATAATATTAATAAAGATAATCGAGTTCTATGCACCTTTGATGATACGTTATATTTAAAACCTCTAGAACCATCCAAAATAGCCTACTTCGATCGCTGTTTTCAGAGGCGTAGTATACAAATTTGACAATTATTGATGAAAAAAGAAAAACGTAGTATATAATCTTCTTATTCAGTATATGAAATATCTTTTAAATTAGTTCAATATTGAAGAAGGAATTAGGCGAGAGCCGAACTTCGATCTATATAACTTTTCACTGTCCGATCTGTGTTCCCTTACTAACCAATTTCATTTTAATTATAATACAATTCCAATGCAAAATTGATATTAGTTAAGTAGGCAGGAGATTCAGTTTTCTTAAGAAACCAACCAAACATTGTGAGTATTTTTTTGTACTGTGTGTTGTTTGTGTGCCTACTAAATGAATAACAATTTTGCATTGGCATTGTATTAGAATTAAAATTACATTAGAGAGTAAGGGCACAGCAGTTGTCCTTGTCACACTTGGATAGTTAGGCCGAACGCCGTGCGATAGCGATAGTTTCTTCTGTCCTTTTAAGACTTTCTCACTTGCAGTTACTTGCAATATTATAAATATGAGAATATGGTTGACTATTTTTTTTAAACACGTATTTTACATAACCAAAAACTCAGGACGTTGCGACGGTCGCATGACGTCACAATTTATTAAATTTTGTACACAATCGCGACGTCATAATCACTAATCCTGAAATTGTCCATGATAAAGGGAATTCCGCGTTTGAATTAGTATTGATCGAAGCGCGTGGTAAAACCGCGTGGCAAAGCTATAGTAGGCAATAAAGGGAAAACCCAAGTCGGGCTTCAGACGCTCTGGCCAGTACATCGCCAGCCCCCTCCGAAGGTAGCTATACAGTTGTATACGAGGGGGCCCGACGAGGGAGCAAAGAGACACCGTCTGCCAAATATTGAACTGGATTAGATGTGACTTACGAATACTAGCTCGCTCCGGAACTCTGCTCGCGTCGATATCAATTATTAATTTAAATATTGAAGTTTCATCCCAAATCTGTTGTCGGTCAAATATTTGACACCATTTTGTACATAAAAAAAAAAACAAGTTTAATATCTTTGTACAAAGAGTATGGTAGCTGATATCCTGTTAAAATCCATTTCAGAGAAAAAGATAGTTAAATGTTCAAGAGGTTAGGTTTGCACTTAAAAGGAGACTGTTAAAATATTAATTAATCGTAAACCATACCTGTATATATTAGTTACATCTATAATAAATAATAATAAATAAATGTGGACAACATTACATACACTGCTCTGAACCCAAAGGAAGTAGCTAAAGCACTTGTGTTATGGAATCGGAGACAACGAAGGTACCACAAACGCACAGACCCGAGACAATGTAGAAAAGTGGTTTTCTACTTTGACCCGTCCGGGGATCGAACCCGGGACTTCAGAGCTGGCGACACCTTGTAAACCGGTGTGTACGCTACTCGACCACGGAGGTCGTCATCTATATTTGTCTAATCCGGAATTGTGGACTTCTACTGCCCTGGGTACGGAGAGGTGTATCTCTCTTACTCTTACCGGATAAAACCACTGGAGTGCTTCTCCCTTTTCTTGTAGTGGGTATCTCTTCAATTAGTAAAAGCGATGCAAACTACCACGATGTCTCTGGAAGCCGATCCCAACATGTTAAAAACCTTGGCAGAAAATATTTAATCCAGTTTTAATGTAAGTCTGGCGAAGGCACGTAATAAGTTAGGAGAAAATTGCATTTTAATTTCAAGCGACAACTTTTACATATCGTAGAGTCAGCAAGAAAAATTTAAAGCAGGAATTTTGATTTTTAAGCCTGTTTTTGTTACTATTACTGCTAATATAAAAAGTGCAGTATAACTACACTGCCCCCCTAGATAAGTGGCATTTCGACAATCGTTAACGATGATAGAAATCGCTTAAATGACATTAAATGTATGGAAATGACATTTCGTTTCGATATGTCACGTGACTTGGACTTGTCACTTGCATACATTTGAACGATTCGATTAGCGTTATCGCTTGTCGAAATGTCACTTGTCTAAGGGGGCTGGTCTCTTTGACAGGTTAAATCACCGGGGCTCTAGAAAAAATAATTATTAAAGATGAATGTTTAATTATGAACATCTTTAGTCTGACTTTTAACAAAGGTAGTCGTATTCTTTACCAAAAGAAGAAGTAGAAAGAAAGAAGAACCTTTATTGGCAGCAACAATTAAAAAAAAAAAAAAAAATTGACTCTAAAAGAAGCAATAAAATAATAGTATAAAATAAAGTCGCTTCCGCTGTCTGCAAGCTTAAATCTTTTAAACTACGCAACGGAATTATAGTGGATCGAACAAAATTTTTTTTACTCGTCATGTAGATTTAAAAAAAATATTTGACAATTTTTTTTTTGTTTTAATTAAACAAACGATGAGGAAGATACGGTGAATGGAAATGTCGCGTAACGATACCCGTGGCTATAATTTTAACACAAGTAACGTCACAAGCCCCCACTCAAGAACTATAAAGCGCTTTTACTTAGTAATTTTTCATTGATTTGATGAAAGAAAAAAATACGAGTTTTTTTATTCCTTTTTTATCTATCTGGTGGACTAGATATATCCTTTTCATACCCAGTCCGATCCCCTATTTAATGCAATTTAGTCCATGCAAAGCGGGGCCGGGTCGCTAATCTATACTAATATTATAAAGCTGAAGAGTCTGTTTGTTTGAACGCGCTAATCGCAGGAACTACTCGTTCGAATTTTAAAAATTATTTTTGTATTAGATAGTCCGTTTATTAAGGAACGCTATAGGCTATATAACATCACGCTACGACCAATAGGAGCGGAGCATAAATGAAAAATGTAGCAAAAATGAAAAACCGTTGAAACTAAAACACGCGAACAAAGTCGCGGGGGACAGCTAGTACATAATAACTAAGAAAAAATATGTAGCGTATTAAATAAGCCAATAGGTAAGGTCAACATTCAGCTTTCAGCAAAACAAACATTTAGATATTTTCTCAATATATTTTAATAATTTGTTCGCATTTTTCTGCTATCCGTACATCAGTAGGTACATCCCGAGCGAGGGGATCGATTTATGTGTGGCTCGGTCCGGCTACCGTGTCCTATACCTACATACATATGATTCATGATATATCATATTCTATTTGTATAGCTATGTGAATATACAGCATGCAACAAAAACCCTGTCCGATCCTTATGAGTGTTATTCGGCATCGTATTGCGTACACATATACGTAACTACTGAATGGATTTGAGATTATTATTTTTCCCCGGTGAATATAATTGACTTATAATAAAACTGATCAAAGGCAACACTGATTCGCTTGACAAAGTTCACGTGTACTACCTACAGATTTGTATCAATGAAGCCGCCTGAGATAGACATTTTTTTCTAGTACGTAGGTTGAACCAGGAATACGCCTTTATAGGATCGGAAGGAAGAATCGGCTTCCAGTCTTATTGGATTCAGCTGAATATCGTATTTTGCACGGAGCGACTGCCTATCTGACCTCCACAGCCCATTTCACTGGGTAACACAGTATCCCGTTATAAGACTGGTTGTCGGAATTGTATTTTGCTGTAGTTACACACTGCAAAATTATTAGTACATTTTATATAGGATTTTAGTAGAAATATAATTAAATAAACAAATGTGGACAACACCACATAATAAATATGTGTACCAGGCCTTTGCGTGATCGGTAGAAATTTTAAATCATTGATTTTGAAGATATGATGCTATATTGGGTATATTTTACTTCTTACTAAAATATAAATGCGAAAGTTTAGATGGACAGATGGATGCTTGTTACTCAATCACGACAAAACGGCTAAACGGATATTAATGAAATTTGGTACACACCTAAAATGGCGCATAACTTCACAATTTTTTATCAACACGCGGGTGAAACCGCGAAGTGCAGAGACATAAAAAATAACTTTATTTAAATGTTTTAGGATTTAAATTGAGCATAACGGTCCTTCAATGCTCTCTAATGTACAAAATATTTTGCATGACATAAATTCAAGGAGTTTTTAAACTGTTGAAATAGAATGATATTTAAATTGAAAGGCCATAATATTTAAATTCCCTATAAACTGAAGCTTAAACATAAACAAAGGAAGTCGCGACCTCAAATAACATGAAAAAAAAACAAATGTTAAATATCATAAACCAACACTAGAGTGATTTTTAATTAAAACGTCATGTAGATTTAGAAGCGTAGACAAAGAACTTCTATTCTAATTTTTACATTTGACAAAAACATACATTAAAACTTTGCATTTTAGACATACGGTTTCATTAATGGTGTGTATATGATAGTCTTTAATTATTATTCTTTAACGGAATACAATAATGTGAAATTGGATTTCAATACACAGCAGGTAGGTAGGTACTAAGACGAGCTCAACTCATAAGGCGTACCTACTCTTAAGGCGTACCTTGCAGTTGTAGTGTATATTGAGAAAAAAAATACCTTTATTTAAAGTTAAGTGCATATTACCTAATTGTTTACAGATTCATGTAAAAAGGAACCTAAATGATTTACGGGAAATATCCTATTAAAAACAAAAAACTAAATAAATTGATCTACAATAGCCAGAGATATCCCGTAACAAACAACAAAATCCTCCTACTTTTAAATTTAATTACAATAGAAAGACGATGAGAAAGATGTATTTATAAAACTACAGAGAGCTCAGTAAATACAAAAGAAAAAAATAAAACAAAATAAAGCCCAACATTTTTCTTTGTTGTAGTTAAAATAGTGTACCTAAACTTATAAGTACGTGGGGATAGTTACCTAAAGCTATATGGGATAATATACTATGCCCAACAATTCTATCTAGTTTAGTTTATATTAAATTTCAATTAAAACATCAATTTCAAACGTCAACTATATCTGACAATTCTGGCTGTATACGTATCTCCATTGCCTGCAGAGTGTGAGTACTATGGTATAAAAGATGGCGTCGCTCGGTGCACCAGATCAATATCGCATTTACAGGGCGCATGCGCGCGCCCCACTGGCCCATTTTACCGCCCTTGCCACGCCTAGCGTACCGAATGGCTTCACAATTAGTTTATTGAAAACAATTGATGTTACGTAGGATATTTATTTATTAGATAATATTAAAGTATTTTAAACACTTAGGTACCTGGTAAAATGTACTAAGTGTATTAAGGAAAAATCTCTACGTTTCCGAGTTTGATTCATAGTTCGCTAGTAGTGCTGGTTTTCTTTGTATGCATTTATTTAGAGTTAACTTGTAAATTATGTAAGTATAGACTTATTTTACACATATAATGCGGTCGATGAATGGCTATGAAAAACCAATATCTATTTAGTCCGTTAGTTAGATAATAAAACTATTTAAGATACGTATCTTTTGTTGGTTTCTTTTCAATATAAGACACCATCAATAAGATAAAAGCTAATCAAAGTACAGGAGTGGATGTTATGACGTCATGCTTGTAGAGTAAATGCACGAAATATCGTCATGCGACATTACAAATTAATGTAATCGTCGTGAGTTTTTGTTGGCGTAAAAAAAAAATGTGTCTAATATTTAATCCTTTATCCGACGGACATGAAAAAACATGGCCATCTACCCCTTTAATTAAAATGTATAATTTAGTCTTTAGGTTATTTCGTACTTGTTCTTTTCAAGAAGCAATAAGTGCCTACTATAAAACCCCCCATTAATACTTCGACTATAATTCAATGGTGGTATTTAGGTTCAGTGTAATAACTATGAATAAATTAAAAATTGTTTAAAGCCCCAACTAAACTGGCTCAATTTTAGTTTTACATTGAAAAGAAAATCCACAGACAAACATTTTTTGAATAAAATTCTATTATAGACGCAACACCTGTCAAATTAATAAAACTCTAGTTTAAAATTAAAGCTTCATTTAGATTGTATTTTTAACCTCCGACCTTCATATAATCTTGTTACATTACGAAACATTACTTATAAACCGTCGCGACACCCTTTCACCCGTATTATAATTAATATTCTATAATAACTACAATTGACATTTGTACTCAATTCATTGCGCGCTGTTAAAGTATTAACTCAATCTCAAAAAGCTTCAAGCAAGCCATGTATAGTCAATGACAAATCTAGTTGCTTTTAACAATGTAACTTGGTAATATCTATGCACCCTTTTTCTTCGTTCCCCTTAAAAAAGGGCAGCTGTAAACATCGGATTTCTTTGTACGTATTGTGTCTAAATCTGCGTAGACAGTGACCCTTCATTTAAATATGAATGCGTGAATAAGATTTCTTCTAGAATATTATATTAACACCTGGTCAGGAGCTGGTTTATTTTGTAGTATTTTTTCGTTGCTATGTGGTTGAAAAGTTAATTGTTCAATGTATGGGACACAGTAGTATACAGTATGTAACAAAAACCCTGTCCGATCCAATAAAGGCGTATTCCTGTTTCAACATACGCACTAGAAAATAATGTCTTGCTCAGGTGGCTTCTGTGATACAAAACTGTAGGTAGTAAATGTGAACTTTGTCGAGCGATCAGAGTTGCCTTTGATCAGTTTTATTTTAATTTAATTAGATTCACCGGGGAAAAATTGTAATCTCAAATTCAATAGTTACGTATATGTGTACGCAGTACGATGCCGAATAACACTCATAAGGATCGGACAGGGTTTTTGTTGCATGCTGTATAAAAAAAGCTTTTAAGAAAAAAGCCGACTTCCACTACAATTTTAAGAGTGCCATTAATATCTTTATGATCACATTATTAGATCCTGTGCCCTTACTCTCCAATTTAATCATAATTGATATTAGTTTAGCAGGCAGGAGATTCAGTTTTCTTAAAAAATGGTGGCAATGGAAGGAACTGACTGAAATCTAACACCGCTGACGAATAAATACACGACGATAATAATTCTTTATCCTGGATTCAATAATCTATATGTAATCGCGTTACCTATCACTGAAAATTACAGTGTTTAAATATCATACTACAAGACTAATCCCTGTTTTGTTACCGTAAACTACATTAATCAATAGTTTTGCAGTAATACATCCATTTTTAGAGCTCTCTGTAAAAAGAAGCGAGCGAGCAGCTTGGGGAGGCAATTATCTCCGAGTTTCAGACGAGACAATCTCTTTGTTCGCTACCTACATAATAAAACCGGGTCTCGTTATGCTCGGGGCTTTACAATGCTATATAAAACTATTTACACGTAGTTTTTAAACGAATTTTGCCGTATAACCCGACAGTCGTTTTATCAATCTATACAAACATAGATATAATATAATTAAATTGAGTTTCTGGCCGGTTTTTCTACGTAAGAAGGACATTTTGAAACCGCGCACCTAGTCATTTAGTTTTGTAACTTTAACGTTTTTTAAGCGCCTTTTAGAGGTTCATGAGAAATAAAAACTTATGATTAGGTTTGAATTAATAAAATTTTAGATATTTTCCGCGGCATTTTAGCAAATTTTCGTTCGTACAAACATTGGTCTGATAATACATAAAAAAGAAAGGCAAATTGGTCGAGGCGTTCGTAAGTGATATTCATATTTATAAATTTAGATTCTCTAATGCTTTTGACCGTAACCAGCTTGTAACTTAGTAATCTGAATACAGGACAAAAACCTCTTTATTTAAAGAGTAGCCTCTTAAAAAAAAAATAACGAACGAGTATTGATCACATTTCTTGTCAGTCACATAAAAACTGGGTCAAATACCACGTTGGGTGCCATTAGTGACATAATAGCAGCTTATAATTTTTCCACTGCAGGGACAAAGGCCATAAAAATAGTACCAGTATCAATCAACATGCCTGTGTTGATATTAATTTTTACCAGCTCAAACTCAGCTAGGAGTAATAGTAATACTAGCCTGTAATGGTCCTACTCCAGAGACAACGGCTTTAAAGTATGTCAGTTCTTGTATTGCATTTTAACTGGCTCAAACCCCACGTTGGGCGCCATTTTCGTCGACAACATAATAGCTTGTAACTGTTTCACTGCAGGCAACGAGTGAACGTTGGGCTTGTCGTGTTCTATATTTTAACGATTCAAAATATTTTCCAGTAAATGCAACGAATTGCTGTAAAGATTCGATGTGATGACTCGATTGGTAAATCGATGATGATTGCTTAGATAAAGTTTTTAACCTAGTTTAAAAAAATGACTCTGTATTAACATTCAGACCACGATTTTTGCAAAAACTACTAATCGGCAGCATCGAACCTAACCTAACTCGCGAAAGCCAAGCGATAGGATTTGACAGCGAAAATTTTACTATTACTGATCATCACTTAGGTAGCGTTGAAGGATGGGCGAATCAGGGTGCTGTCCATTGTATTGAAGTCCTTAAAGTGCTAGGTACATTGTAGTCTAGTTGGAATAAATGAGTTTTTGATTTGATTTTGATCAATCAGTCAAATTTGTAATTTGTACGTCGATATGACGATAAGTAATATGAATTATTATTTTGACAGCACTAATTGTTTCTTTCGCTGTCAAATCCTATCGCAAATTAGGTTATACCGTACAAAATGCAACAAAAATGACATCCAAACAGGCGACGTTTGGATGTCATTTTTGTTGCATTTTTTTACAAAGCTTCTCGATATTCATTTATTTCATTACAAAACAGCGTCGGTACTTTAAACGAACTGTAAGACAATGTTTTATATTTCCTTGAAAGACTAGGTCACATCAAGAATCAATATAGAAGACAGGCGTGACCTAGATATCAATTATGTAGAGTGTTGTACCTCAAAACTGAAGGTTCTTACTACTTTGTATTGAATATATTTAGTAGAAAATGTCAATAAGATTTTTACATGGTAGACATTTTATATGGATAGTTATTATACTCTCTGGAAGCCGACCCCAACAATAATACCAGCCTATAAATATCCCACTGCTGGGCACAGGCGTCTTCTCATATACCTAAGGAATGAGCATTGATCACCACGATTGCTCATTGCGGGTTGGCGATTTCAGATTCCAATTTTTATTGATGATGTTTTCTTTCATCGTTTGTTCATGATGTCTTAGAATAGTTAAGAAAGTGCATATAATAACTTAGAAAGTCACATTGGTACTTGCCTGTGATGGGTTCGAACTTGCAACTTTGTACACGCAAATCCATTCATTGAACTACTAGGCCACCACGACCCCAACATAGCTCGGGAAAAGTCTAGGCACAAAAAATACAATACTCTATGGTTAAGGCAAGATTATATTAAAATAATTATTACACAAAATATCCCTGTGTTATGGTAAAATGCATGTATTTTAATTATTTGTGTAACGAACACATTTTTCCTGATACGGGACGGTTATATTATGTTGGTATTTAAAATATTGATATGTGCCTGAAGCTAAATAGAAAAATATATAGAATTTTTTCTTTGAACAACTTATCGATATTTATCTACCCACGAATAGATATTAAATTGAGTTAGGTATAACCTTAAATCTTTCATTTGTTTCTGATGAATTTTTCGTACATTTTTCTATCTAAAGTAAAGTACATCGGTTATATCCATGTAGCTACTGTACGTATATATCTCAATGCGCCAGCTTACAAACAGGGTGACCCAATAACCTGGTTGCCGCCCAAGTGAATTCACTGCAGCCCTCCCTTTACCCCCTTTCAACCCCCCCCCCCTCTCTCTTTTATTTAACCCCCATTTCCCATCCCCTTTTGTAAGGCCACGAGATGACATAGTTTAAGACATACCTAGCAACAAAGAATTTTAAAATTCGAACGACGTGCTAATGCCGTTCGAAGTTTAAAGTTTTGTTTTTAAATGTCACGGTTCGTTGTGTTCGTGTCGTGATTCGGTTTTTTAATTTAGAATTCTGAGTTTTCTTTAAATGATTTTAGTAACTTGGGTTAATCACAACTTTTAAGTTACGAACTGGCTGTTTGTGTCAGTCAAAGATCGAATGAGCTTATTACACTTGACTTAATTTAGTCTTAATGAGGTCTATCTGTCAATTTCCAGCAATCAAGAGCCAGTAACTTGTCGTAAATTACAGTATTCAGCTGAAGACAATATTATGTATACCTAGCTTTTTTATTTCAATTAGATACGCGAATCTTCTAGACATAATTATAAAAAACCTAATAAAAATTAGGTTGAAATGAATAAAATTCGTCCGTTAACTATTCATTTTAATGTATTTATACATTATGTAGTTTATTATACTAAATGTAAGTACATCTATCCACCAGATCCAATGCAGTCTCTTATGGTGACCTAAATACTATTGGCGCCCCAACTGGGGCTCGCTCTTATGCAGCTGATGTACTTTATAAGTGTTTTGTTTTGCGTTTAAATGCAGTTAACGTTGATTGCGTTTTATTATTTTATTTAATACAAGTGAACCGTCTCTGCTTCGTTTGGGTAGACAAAACATTAATCTATACTAATAATAAAACTGAAGAGTTTTTTTGTTTGTACGCGCTAATCTCAGGAACTACTGTTCCGATTTAAAAAAATATTTCAGTGTTGGATATTATTATAGATTTATTGAGGAAGCTATATAACATTACGCTGCGACCAAAAAGAGCGGAGCATAAATGAAAAACCGTTGAAACTAAAACACGCGGACAAAACCGCGGGGGACAGCTAGTGAATTATACAGAAAAACCTTCCTCTTAAATCTTAATCCATTGGTGAAAACCATTTGAAAAACCGTTGGGTAGATTTCGTGGCAGGTAACTTAGTTTTATAATATGTATAGATAGTTGTCCCCCGCGACTTTGAAACTATTCGTCGTGCTACATAACGGATGGTAGAAATGTTCTGAGCAAAACGAAGAAATTTCTACCGTCCGTCCGTAAGGGAAACGAATCGTTTTTTTTAATATAGGACCTGGCATTTTTTTTTTTTTTTTTTTACTAATCGTTTTTATAACCGACTAGCTGTCCCCCGCGACTTTGTCTGCGTGTTTTAGTTTCAACGGTTTTTCATTTTTGCAACATTTTTCATTTATGCTCCGCTCCTATTGGTCGTAGCGTGATGTTATATAGCCTATAGCCTTCCTCAATAAATGGGCTATCCAACACTGCAAGAATTTTTTAAATCATCCAATAGTTCCTGAGATTAGCGCGTTCAAACAAACAAACAAACTCTTCAGTTTTATTATATTAGTATAGATATAGAGGTCATAGTTTTCGTTTGTAAAACGACAAAAAAATCACCTTACCTATATATTAAAACCCAGTGGCGTGCCATGGGAGAGCCCAATGTCCAGCTGTGGACTGACACGGGTTTCTGATGATTATTTTATACAAATTATGTACCAACTATCGCTAATTATGTATGCATTGGTTATAAATTTATGGCGTGGAATTTGAAGGTCAGATAATTAGTCGATCTATTTTGCTATTGCAGTTGTATAAGCACAGTAATTATGCATTCCTGTTTGCATAAGCTTCGTACCGAGGAAACACGAGGAACAACTAACATTATGGCATTTTAGTTAGGTACCTACTAGATTTTGAAATTTGTTTGTCTCACTAAGGTAGGTAGGTAGGTTTCCGCATAATACCTTTGAATAAAACATTGAATATGACAAAATATTTATTCCTGTAGATACATGAAAAATAGCGTATAAAAATAGCTTATAAAAATTCAAGTTCCAAGTATGAAACAAAACAACTCTAACCATTACTCAATAACAAAGAAATATAAATTTTAAAACTAGGTACATAATAAAGAATCAATGTAAAACATAACACTCAAAATTCAAACGTCGAACGAAAAACCTTCGCTGAAAAGAGGAAAATAGTACCCGAGTACGCGACGTTGCCGCTCTTCCGCTTACGTCCGCTTCAAACGTAATACGGCGGAGCGGCAACGTCGCGCTTGTGTCATCGTGGCGTCAGAATTGCCAATATAACGACATTACATTATCAAGGACTTTTGTAAATGATAGAATATAAATACACAGTTTTTAATACTTTATGTTAGTTGGATGGTTTATTTGACTTTTGTATGAATGATGCGATTTTCTTTTATGTTTTGGATGTAAATTTAGCTCTTGTTGATACCTAGGTATATTATGCTGGCGTTAATTATTATATAACCTAGACATATCTAATATGGTTGATAGGTAGGTACAAATTAACTTGCTAATGTACTTATTCATATTTCCTAACATTTATACAAAAAATAGTTTAAGATGTAGGTACTTAGTTATTCACGTTTTAAAGTTGCATATCAAATTAATGTATCACAGTAAAGTTTATTTAAAAAAAAAAACTTTATATGTTTTGTAAGTCAACACCTTCAGCCATGAACATTTTCAACTTGGATTAAAATGTGTCAAATGAGGCCCCAACTCGTACGTTGTTATAATACCGGACTATAAATTTCCCACTGCTGGGCATAGGCATCTTGTCATGTACAGAAGGTTGAAACCACCCTTGCTCATTGCGGGCGATTGCAGATTCCAATTTTTGGGATCCAGGATTCCTCACGATGTTTTCCTTTGTCACTGGCTTTTAATTGTCAATGGTGTCTTAAAATAATTAAGAAAGTAGGTTTCCCAATAAAAACATTTTTACGTAAAATGTTGCCAAGACGAGACCATATGACTCAATAAGTATTCACTGGCTTTTAATTGTCAATGGTTTCTTAAAATAATTAAGAAAGTAGGTTTCCCAATAAAAACATTTTTACGTAAAATGTTGCCAAGACGAGACCATATGACTCAATAAGTATTATGTAATATGTCAAAAAGTTGTCAGATCTCATGTAGAGCCAAGCTTCTAACTCTACACGTCCTAACTCTACAAGGCCTAACTTCACAAACTCTGCACCTTAGTCAAAATATGTGGAATATATGTGGTGGTGTGGTAAACTCTTATGTACGTCTATAGAATATTCAGGTTGCATTAAGTATTCGGAGATTAGCCATTTATACTGAGCTATGGTATCTTTATACCTTTATTTAACATCTGCATTACGCATAAGTAGTTAAATAAAATATCTAGTGCGTCGAAGATAAGGAATTAGGTGAGTAACGATAGTTCTATGACGTCACAATGCACATACTGTGCGAGTTTAGATAGCTATCATCGTGCTTTTTAGAAAGGGATGGCGCTATACTTGAAATATAGCTCCATCTCTTTCGCTAGATCTTGATTTAAAACGTCACAAAGATTGTAGAAGTAAACATGCATCGGACAATAGGGATATTGACTGGGTAATAAAGGTAAAAAACTTTTTAAAAGTGAATTAGATAATAACAAAAAAAAACGCGTGTTTTTTATTTTTTTTTTAATATGTAACTGAAAACTAAGGAGATGACCGAACTAAAGTTTAGGAGTGGCGTCTAATCATGCGACATTTTAAATCATTGTATCTTCTAAGTAATTACGAAAAAAAATACATGACGTACTTTAAAAAAATCTAGTCCTATTGGCCTTTTCAATAATTTTCTTGTTCCGTTATAAGACACAATAGTTAAACAATGAAAATGTTCCGCATTAAGCATCCGCTTGCTTAATAATTTCTAAGTAACGTGATTTTAAACTCCATTCTATGAAACATACGGAACCACAGATACCGTACCTACTACACAAACAGAACATAATCTAATCTGATACCAATGTCATACAAATATTGGCTGAATGAATTTCAACATAGCCCACAGGAAACCGTCCAGAAAAAGAAATCATTATACAAAATGGAACATTATTTAGATAACGAACGCAATACAATCTGCTTCTATTTGAAAGTAGAACATTCAAAATTCACGACGGACGAATAATCGAAACTGTTTGCAATTCTAATATTATGTATTCGAATTTTGAAGTCAGATTGTTATGGAAAAATGTTTTGCAAGTTTTTAAATTCGTTTCTTGCAATATCTACCAACATATTGTGAATTTAAAGAAATCCTCTTTTGTCTATGTTTTTGGATAAATACTATTTTAAAGACCTGAAGAAAAAAAAGTAAGCCCGAGGTCTATGAATGTATTTGAAACAAAGGTTTTACGTTTTAGTACTTCTCCTACTTTTCCTTTTAATTATGTAAAAGATCTATCAACACAATGTATTTAATAAAAACTCTAAAACTACTACTAAAAACCCCCGACGCAAAAAGTAGAGTAAAAAGTAAAAATAAAAATCAGTCGACTTTATAATTTCGTATTAATATTTTTAAGATGAGCGTCGCCGAATCGTAGCACTGCTGCTTGGGTATAAAGTACCTTGAAGCAGTCAAAGCCTGCGGATAGGCTAACTGCGTAGATCTCTTTAAAAAAAACGATTAGAAAATACCTTCTAGTACTACTATTGAACGGCCCCCGACTAGGCGCTGCTCATCTACATCCGAGATTAAATACAAGTCAAGATGTCATGCGAAATTTCAAATCTATTTATCGTCCTGAGTTGACTGAAAATCGAAAAAAAAAGAAAAAAAGTTGTTTATGTCGATTTCCTCTTAAAATATCTCGTATTTTTCTTAACTGACTAAATATTTGGCTTCCAAAATTCATATTCAATACGGTTGCCATCAATAGATCATATATTTTACATGCTGTCAAATACACTATTGTACTTACAGACGGATATTACCCCATTGTTCTAAGGGTAAACGCCTCTTCCCATAGGTGTAGAAAATGATAATATGGAGCTACAAACAACAGTTTAATTTAGAACTATTGTACCTACTATCTTTTTAAACATCTATAAAGCGTGACCTATTAACCCGTTTGCAAGCGTGCGTGGGTGCGACTTGTAAATACAGTCTATTTTAAAACATCACATACGGTTGTAAGTGTTATTTACGTGTAAGGAAACACGTCCTGTTTTGAATGTATTTTAATTAGAATTTAGAGATTATCGCACACAAAGAGTAAGGTATACTGTAATAGATTCTTCTAGGTATTTTTGTTAACCAAAACATCGCATTAGGAGTCAGTCATCACCCTATCAGGATATGAACTATTGAAATGCGTACGGATGCAATAATAAAACATTGATACAAATCAAATCAAATTTATTTGTAAAACATAGGTGATGGTTACCAGCCTATAAATGTCCCACTGCTGGGCACAAGCCTCTTCTCAAATAGAGAAGGAACGAGCATTGATCACCGCGCTTGCTCATTGCGGGCGATTTTAGATTCCAATTGTTGGAATCCAGGTTTCCTCACGATGTTATCCTTCACCGATTGTCAATGACGTCGTAGAATAATTCAGAAAGTACATATAACTTTGAATAAGTCACATTGGTACTTGCCTGTAATGGGTTCGAACCTGCAACATTGTGCACACAAATCTGTTTATGAACCATAAGGTCCCCGTCACATACACACTGAATTAGCGTTTAGCAATAAGCCTACTCATATAAATAAGATAAGATAATTTATTTCGAAAATGGTAGGAAAGGGTACAGTACATGATGTAATACAATTAAATTAGTTCAGCCAAGTTGTACCATAAGGCATGCGAAAGGTACAAGACCCGCAACATCCAGAATGTTTATACACTACACATAAAAAAATTAACATTAAAAAAATAAACCAACAAATGCATGTTTTTTCTCGAAAAAAAAACTCAAAAATGTTGTAGTAGGCTTTATTGACTAAAAAGGAACTAAGCTGTGTAAACTTTGTCTTCTTTTTAAATAGGGAACTGACTGACAAGTACCTTACTTTAAGTATAAGTTTCTATTTCAATATTTCGTCTCTTTACAGATGGACATATACATTCAAACTGCCAGTCCTATCGTCGAGCAGGTCCTTAAAGGCTACAATGGCACAATATTCGCGTACGGACAGACTGGCACTGGCAAAACCTATACAATGGCGGGAAGCAACACTGCTCCGGAGTTGAGAGGCATCATACCAAACTCCTTTGCGCATATTTTCAGTCACATTGCGTCTGCTAAAGAGGATGAAAAGTGAGTATCTTCTTATCTTCTGCTTAGCCTTTTCCCAAGATATGTTGGGGTGGATTTCCAGTCTTTTTTTGGGCAATTAGGGACTAGCCCACCACACATGCCCATCATTTGAACACCTGTAAGCCAGGATCTACAATGATAACCAATGAATACCACCGAAACAGTTACCGAAACAGCTCGGTGTGTCCAGAAACGATTGACTGTCTTAGAACCCGCAACGAAATTGATCAGAAGTAGTAAATAGGAGAAGTAGGAAGAAAAATAAAGGTTTTCAGACTAACCGGAGTCAGCTGAATACTGTATTTTAAATTTAGCGACTGCCTACCTGACCTCCACAACCCATTTTACTGGGTAACACAGTATTCCATGGTAAGATTGGTAGACAGAATGGTAACGACTTAACGACTGCCAAAGATCTAAGTTTGACAGTCGGGACCAACGGCATTCCGAGGCACACAATATATTACCATTAGATTACTTTACTTTTGCGGCTGGAGCCATAACACAGAAACTATGATAAAAAAAAAAACAAAGGGCAATACAACTCGTTGCTAAATGGAGTAGATAATAATAGTAATAATAATTTATTTCCATGAAAACGGATTTATCGACTGTCACAGGTTAGTTAACACAAGTTGGGTAGTAAGTCTAATAGTTGGTGTAACATAAAATGGCACCTGTCGTCCTAGCCAGGCTACGTACTAAGTGTTTGGGTCCATATTTCCAGAAAAGAAGACACAAATATTGAGAGTTTTATAGATTCTAAAAAAATATAGTTTCCAAAATCTATATTCAACTTTATAATACACGATAATCAATGATTTTTATATGTGTGTGTTATACAAAAAAAAAAACATTTTCATTGTCGATTTTTTAACTTAGATCTTAGATCCTATATTTTACATGCTGTCAAATCGACATCGATTGGACATTCCCGTGTACCTTTTTAGGTACATTTTTTAACTAAAATGTCAATAATGGTATTACGTATATTTTATAACGATGTCGGCCATACAGCTCGCACCTCGGTGACTCAAGTACCATTGTTTCGGGGCGGATCCGGCCCCAATCCACCCTCGTTTAATAATTCACGCGAATCGATTGACGATCGCCGCGATGGCGTCTTGCGTCTCCCGTTGGCCTAGTTTTGACCCAGTTACTTGTACTGTACTGTTACGGATGTTGCGGGATTTGGACTGTTTTGTAAATGAATGAATTTCAATATTTATTTGCATTTCACAATGTGAACCTTAAAACTATGAGATATTCTTGGACCCTGTAGGGCACGCAAAATTAAAAAAGAGAGAAAGAGAGCTTATAATTACACATTAATCTAATTCTTATATCAACAACCTAATCTAATTCTAATATCAATATGGTAATGTAAAAAATTAAATGAATTATAAAAAAAAATGTGTATCATAAGTCACAGTACACATTATATAAATTTATTCAAAACACATATTTGAACGATTTATTTAAGTATACAGAAAAGGTATATCTATCCAAAAGGAGTACAAAGTGCATCTTTTCCCTTGCTCTCCAATTTAATTTTAATTCTAAGACAATGCCAATGCAAAATTTATATTAGTTTAGCAGGCAGGAGAGGCTGTTTTCCTAAAAACAAATGCTGGTAATGGAAAAAACTGACTGGAATCTAAACATTGAGATATTTTTTTTGTACTGTGTGTTGTTTGTGTGCCTGCTAAATGAATGACAATTCTGCATTGGAATTGTATTATACAATTAAAATTAAATTGGAGAGTAAGTATTTGTCTAAAGTTAATTTAGAAAATATAGCCTAAAATGGGTTAATTAATTAATTAATTAATTAATGCCCATTTATTCTCATCTGTTATCAGATACTAAAAATCAAAATAAAACATGTCACTGCACTACAAAGAGATCTTATTACGTCACTCGCTAAATGCACAATTTTATATCATCGCAAAAACACAATATGCAATTAAATACTTCGCATTGCAAGTAATTGCAAGGCATGCAAGGTGCAGGTAGTAAGCATATAACAATATGAGTGGGTGTAGTATAACATGGATATAATATACTGTGTAAATTGACACTACGCCTTGGAGTAGGTAATTTACTAATACTAATATATAAAGCTGAAGAGTTTGTTTGTTTGAACGCGCTTATCTCAGGAACTACTGGTCCGATTTAAACAAACAAAACAAAAAAAAAAGAAATGTAAATACAACTTAGTATTTCTTAACTATAACTTAAAAGAACTGCTAGCTATTAAACATAATTAATTACTCTTCTTTAAAATAGACTAATTTAAATATATTAATTGTAATTTATTGGTAATTTACAATACTCTTCTTTAAAATAGACTAAGTTAATTATATTTAAGTTGAATATAATTGTAATTTATTGGTAATTTACAGTGCCCATTATTTATTGTTTGGGCCATGTTGCAATATATAGGATAGTTGTCTGAAAATTTAGAGGTCGACAAAAATCACCAATATTCTGAAAATATCATAGATTATGTTTTGTACTTTTATAAAGTTAAAGTTAATAACCCAGAGTACCTACTCGTTATACAAATAAAGTATTTTGCTTTTCATACTGTGAGATATAAATAGTTACAAAAAGTGTGTGAGACCAAACGCAGGATTGGTTCACTAGATGTCGCATACTTCGCCCTAAAGACGTAATAAGTGGAAGGCAAAATTTAAACGTCTAGGCAGTGACCTCGGTAGCTTAGTTGGTAAAGCGACTGGCGCGTCAAGCCAAGTGGTCGCAGGTTCGAGTCCTGCTTGAGGTTTAACTTTTTCTTTCGACTATTTGTATTTAATTACAAGATGTGAAAACTATCCGGCTTTTACCCAATTATTATTATTAGCCTAAAATCTCCCACTTCTGGGCAAATTCCTCCCCACTCTTCTTCCACTAGACTAATCTAGAATAGTTCATTATAAATATTATTTTTCTAGGTTCTTGGTCTGCGTAACTTACCTGGAGATTTACAATGAGGAGGTGCGAGATCTGCTGGGCAACAATCCTCACCAGAGCCTCGAGGTCAAGGAGAGGCCCGACATCGGCGTCTTCGTTAAGGATCTCACAGGTAAATAGATACTACCTTGGTATGCTATGCTATAACCCTACTGTACCCAGTAATGCAAAAGTTTTTAAATAAATGTGGACAACATCGTATACATACATTGCTCTGAACAAAGTAAGAAGCTAAAGCTCTACTTTCTTAATTATTCTAAGACATTGGCAATCGATGAAGGAAAACATCGTGAGGAAACCTCGATTCCAAAAATTTAAATCTGTGATCGCCAACCCGCAATGAGCAAGCGTGGTGATCAATGCTCGTTCGTTTTCTATATGAGATGAGGCCTGTGCCCATCAGTGGGACATTTATAGGGTGGTATTATTATTATTTTTATTTTATAAAAATATAAAAAAAATAATGAAATTCAACACTTTTTATGGTTTTTGTAGAATTTTTAATACCTATAATTTTTAAAACAGATATAGAGATAGGTAATAGTTTTCGTTTTGACAACGATATCAGAAGCATAATATGTAATATAATATTTTGGGACAACTCACACACGGCCATCTGATCCCAAACAAGGCAGAGCCTGTATTATGGCAACCAGAAAACTGATAAACATACTTATATATTTCTAAATACATACATATTATAGATAAATTACACCCAGACACAGAACAAATACAAATGATCATATGCTCATCACACAAAGATTTGTCCTGGGTGGGTATCGAACCCACGACCTCCGGTCATTCATCTTGTATATTATAATCGTTTATCTTCACTCTCCAGGATATGTGGTCCACAACGCCGACGAACTCGAGAAAATTATGGCGGTCGGCAACAAGAACCGCCATATTGGAGCGACCGCCATGAATACGGAGAGCTCCAGGTCCCACGCGATATTCTCCATAACTGTGGAGAGTAGCAAGAAGGGAGGCGATGGGAAGATGCACGTTAAGATGGGGAAACTACACCTTGTTGATTTGGCGGTAAAGTTCAAATTGCTTTGACAGTTCTAGGTTTTTTTTTATGCTATATTCTGTATGACGAAAGTAGCTAGAAATGAGGCGATGATGATGAACGGTAAAATGGGGATATTGTACCTTGTTGATTTTGCGGTAGGGTCCAATTTGCGTCGACAAATCCAGATTTTGGTCAGCGTTTTTCATTGATGTCGTTTTCGCCAGCAATTAATAACCTATTCATCTTTGGTTTTCTATATCTAGAGCTAGGAATTCGACACATTATGGCAATAAATAATAGTCACATTTATGACTCCAGTAAGATAGACAATTTTTGATGATCATTTAATTCTAAAGAGGTGTTCAGTAATTAAATTAAAGCTTAAGCTATTATTCATAAGGTTCAAAATTCAATATCACAATAAAATAAGCCTTTCTGTCTTTCCATTCCGTAGTACAAAAAAGTCTGGTGTACTTAAATTCAAACGAATTTCACCATTATTCTCTCTCCACAGGGATCAGAACGCCAAAGCAAGACGCACGCAACCGGCACTCGCTTGAAGGAAGCGACCAAGATCAACCAATCCCTCTCAGTGTTGGGCAACGTTATCTCAGCGCTGGTCGACGGGAAGTCCACTCACATACCTTACAGGAACTCCAAGCTGACCAGGTTGCTACAGGACTCTTTGGGCGGGAACTCTAAGACTGTTATGGTAAGTCTTTTAACTTCTTTAATTGTCTTCACCGGAGCCCCGCCGAGCATGCTTTAGCGAACCCGGGACTCCGGCAAAGACGGGACCGGGGTGTTTTTAGCCGATGCAAATCCGACATATCCTCACGCCGTGCCCTCGGCGTGGGTTGAAGTCATTAGATTTTCAACCCGTAACAAAAAAAATGGCGTAATTTAAGGAAAAGAAACGAGTTTGCTTTAGACCACTCGACTGAAGTAAAACTTCTTTATATACGAAACTGGCTATAAGAGAAAGAGAGAAGGAAAATGTGTGCTCGCACCTCTCTCTCTTGCCCCTACAGTAATATACGAAACGTAACTCTCTCTCTTTCTATTCGATCCCTGGCCGGGTCAATGTAGAAAACCCCTTTTCTACATTGTCTTGGGTCTGGGTGTTTGTGGTACCTTCGTTGTCTCTGAATTCCATAACACAAGTGCTTTAGCTACTTTGTTTGGGTTCTGAGCCAATGTATATGATGTTGTCAACATTTATTTTATTTAATATTATGTTGTAACAGATCGCAACTATCGGCCCAGCGGACACGAACTACGTCGAAACTATAAGTACTCTTCGGTACGCTAACAGAGCGAAGAATATTGAGAACAAGACGCACGTGAACAGCGAGCCGGGAGACGCGCTACTTACCAGGTATCTATCTACTTACTAATATTTAAAGCTGAAGAGTTTGTTTGTTTGTTTGTTTGAACGCGCTAATCTCAGGAACTACTGGTCCGATTTGAAAAATTCTTTCAGTGTTGGATAGCCCATTTATTGAGGAAGGCTATAAGCTATATAACATTACGTTGCGACCAAAAGGAGTGGAGCATAAATGAAAAATGTTGCAAAAATGAAAAAACCATTGAAACTAAAACACGCGGACAAAGTCGGGGGGACAGCTAGTGATAGATAACATAGTCTATATAGATAAATATAGAAATACTAGCTGTTTCTCGCGGCTTCACCCGCGTGGATGTCGGTTATCCCGGCAAAAAGTAGCCTATGTCCTTTCTCAGGCTCTAGACTAACTGTGTACCGAATTTCATTTAAATCGGTTCAGTAGTTTTTGCGTGAAAGCGCGACAGAGACAAAAAGAATTACTTTTGCATTTTTAGTATAATGAATTATCGAATGCAACTAATTCTCTGCATTCTTTTTTGTAATAGATATAGAAGTCAGCTTTCGTTTGTACAATGACAAAAAACTCACCCTGTATAGTCCTTGTTGTATAAAAAGTTAAAAAAAAAAAATCCTTTTAGGTTCCAACAGGAGATTGACCAGTTGAAAAAACAACTCGATGAATGTACCAATGGTGAGCAAACTTTATTTATCCAAATCATCTGCAAGCTTTTTTTTATAATTATTTTCTTAATTTAATTAATAACATATTAAATACATTTTTAAATATATACCAAATAGAAAAAAAATTATACATTTAAAAATCTAGACTTAATATTATAAAGCTGAAGAGTTTGTTTGTTTGAACGCGCTAATCTCAGGAACTACTGGTTCGAATTGAAAAATTCTTTTTGTATTGGATAGTCCATTTATTGAGGAAGGCTATAGGCTATATAACATCACGCTACGACCAATAGGAGCGGAGAATAAATGAAAAATGTTGCAAAAATGAAAAACCGTTGAAACTAAAACACGCGAACAAAGTCGCGGGGGACAGCTAGTATAATATATAGTGTCCACCCGGCATTGAGATCAAGGTCCAAGTTGCCGGTGGTTAGGGCTCCAGAGAGAGGAACCTCCTCACGATTCGCGCCGTGTCGAGAAGTACCGATTTCTGAATCAAACCCACTGACCCAGCCGTCTTATTATTTTTATTATAAAAAACTATATCCTCACTACGGAGTTTAATCCTTGTCGCGGGGGATTTGACAAACATGAAATGCACAAAGAACCAGAACCCAGTCTTGGAACGAGCATTTGTGAATCACGTCCCAACTATCTTGGGGTCGGCTTCCAGTCTCACCGGATTCAGCTGACAGACAGACAGACAGACAGACAGACGAACGGACGGACAACAAAGTCTTCATATAAGGGTTCCTTTTTTTCCTTTTGAGGTACGGAGCCGTAAAAACTTTCGGTACAAGATAACGATTATCTTGCCCAAAATTTTTTTTGGTACATTAGCAAATTATAAATTCAATGATTAAATTATGTATAATTTGATGAGTGGACTTTAAAATCTTATTTGTCTTCTTTTTTCGCAGAAGAAATGGACGAAGAAGGAGAGGAAGAGGAGGTGTCTGACGAGGAGTTATCGGACGATACCCTGACGGAACCCGAACTGGACTCCTTAGACCCTGACGAGAAGAAGATGCGTCGGAAATTGAGACGAGAGGAGAAGGTGAGGAAAGAAGCAACTCAATTTTAAGACGCTTTAAAGTATCATGCAGTCTTTCGTCCAAAAACTCCAAGGCATCTCAAATTAAGTCGACTTTAAATCTTTGTTGTCTCTATCACTTTAATATGTAAACAAGTGACATATAGACATTTAAGCATGTCCTAAAGTTAAGTTGCGTTTGAGTACGCGGGCGCATAGACAATAGGCATGTTTCCTAATTTTTTTTTTAATGTCCGTCTTGTAGATTAATCAATTTTATTGGACACGTATTTTTTCTTTTTTCCTGCAAACAAAAAATGATCAAAATACAGAGAACTGAAGTTACGCGTGACGTCACTCCTCGCTACGATTTTTAGCGAGGCGTGGCGTCATAAGCCCCCACTCCGAAACTTTAAAGCGGTGTATCTTTGTATTTTTTTATTGTTTTGATAAAAGAAAAAATACGTGTCTAATATTTTTTTATTATCTAACTGACGGACTAAATAGATTTAAACTTTTCGTACCCAGGAAACATCCCTATTGAATAAGCCCAAGCTTGGTGATTTATTAATATTCTTCATCTGCGTAGCCTTTCCCAAACTATGTTGAGGTCGGCTTCCAGTCTTACGCTAAATACCGTATTTTACATTCAGCAAAACCCTGGTATTCCGCTGGATGCAGTAAGAGTGGAAGACGATCCTGACTCGCGTGATCTATTGATAGGGTAGGTAGATTAAATAGGTTCTGGATAGGACAACAAGTGACGCAGATTTTCAACACCGATGTCGATCACAGATATAAAAAGAACTAGATAACGCAAGTATCATGATCTGTATAAAATTGTGTGCCAGTTTTTTACTACCTACTATGACGTCACAAGCAGTATTTAGTGATGATTTCAAACTAGAATCAACTAAAAAATATGATGTAGGTACGATTCCTTTGTCAATAATGCCCGGTACAGATTGAGTGACACCCACTAGCGCGGCGCACAGACTGAGCGCGACAGTTGCCACGTTAAGCATATTATGCTTAAGCCGGACGCGAAGTAGATGCTCTTGCGTTATCTAGATATCTTTAATGTCGATGATCATAAAAATATACCATAGAGATGTTATTTTTTTTCTATTTTAGGAGAAACTCAACAGGGAGAAGGCTCACCTCGCTCGCAAGGTGTTGGAAGAGAAGAAAGCAGAACTACAAAGAACGAAGTAAATATCATTATGACTTGGAATCCATGAGAATCAAATTTAAAGAGTACAAACCCCCTAGACAAGTGACATTTCGTCAAGCGATAACGCTGATCGAATCGTTCAAATGTATGGAAGTGACAAGTCCAAGTCACGTGGCTTATCGAAATGAAATGTCATTTCCATACATTTAATGTCACTTAAGCGATTGTCGAAATGCCACTTGTCTAGAGGCTCAGATAAGACTCGCGAGCAATCTACTTTCAAAGCAAATAATATGGCCAACATACTTACTTGTCCGTCTCCCGTTGACAACTCAAGTGATAATCATTGGATCCAAATAACGGTATAAACGCAAAGATTGTATAGGCTAAGGTCGGTGAACTTCTAGGATACATACTTTTCGTTTTGACTGTTATTTTATATCCAGTGATTATCTCTTGAGTTGTCAACCGACTTAGCAATAAGTCTGTTGACTTTATGTTGACGACTAAACATATTTAGGTTCATGTCTCTTGAGGCTAGTTAGATACCAAATTTCATCGCAGGTTTTTTAAATGTTAATGTTAATTTTATTATAATCTAACTGGCATCATCCCTTGGTTTTACCCGCGTATGTAATCCCTGTTCCCGTAACACATAAGTTTTTTTGGTGACTTCTTCGATTTGTATATTAACTTTCGTGAGGTGTATTCATAATTATTTAGAACAAAAGGGTTTTCTCACACATATTCTCGGGATCGCCCGACTAGTGTCAGACTCAATAGGAGTCCCTAATCATGAGCTGACGCGGCGGCGGTGGTGTCGCGAGTCGAACCGTTTAGTTCTAAATAATGACTTCTTCGATGTATTCTGCCATTCGGAGTGGAAACTAACCCAACAAATTAAAGATCATGAACATTGGTCTACCCGTTAATGAGTTATAAATGGTGTAACTAAATCTCTTTTCTACAGGAAACAGCAGGAAGAGTTAAAAGACAAGCTCCAAAGACTGGAATCGAAGGTCCTGGTTGGTGGAGAGAACCTTCTGGATAAAGCTGAAGCCCAGCGCAGACTCCTGGAACAGGCCGCAAGGGAGCTGGAGCTGCGGAGACTGAACGAGCTGCGCCTACAGGAGGACCTACAGAAGAAGGAGGTAAGAGGTTAGGGAACTGCTGGATAGGTCCGATGCCCGCGTCTGCTGCTAGAGCTGCGTCTGGAGAAGGACCTGCAGCAGAAGAAGCTTAAATAAGGGGTACTGCTGAATAGGTCTGACGCCAGCGCCGTTCTTCTTGTTCTAAACATTACAGCCAACATTTAAACCAGCTAAAGAGTATAATTTCCATTGTGTAACAGAAGTTCAATTAACATATTCCTTTATTTTTTCTCAGGCTGAGCGCTTGGATCTAGAAGAGCGTTACTCCAGCCTCCAAGAAGAGAGTGCAGCTAAGAGTCGCAAGTTGAAACGAGCGGTCCAACTCCTCAACTCTGCGAAGGCGGAACTCGCAGACCAGCAGCGAGAACAGCAGAGGGAGATGGAAGGGATCCTGGACAGCGTCAGGTCCCTGAAGAGGGAGATCCAACTGGCAGACCTCGTCCTCGACTCTTATATACCGAAGGAGTACCAGGTGAGGGCAAACAGAGGTCGCTGTGGCCGGGTTATAGATAGGTGATCGGTGAAGCAGCGTCAGGTATTTGAAGTGGCAGATCCACCCGGCAGAATGGCCTTGACCCTTATATAGCGAAAGAGTACCAGGTAAGGGGTAAGCTGCCGGTGCTAAGGCTGGGTTTTTGATGGGTGAGCAGCAGAGGGATATGCAGCATATATGTCTCAAAGCGGACATGGAAGGCAACGCTGTCGTGTGCACCTGCAGTCATAATAATAGTGTTATTTTCGTGTCTCAGGCCCTGATCGAGCAGTACGTGCACTGGAACGAGCAGCTGGGCGAGTGGCAGGTGAAGTGCGTGGCCTACACCGGGAACAACATGAGCGCGCCGCACCACAGCCCCGCGCACCCGCCGCACGCCAAGCACGTGAGTACCAGCACAGGCCACGGCCACTGGAACCACCAGCTGGCCGAGTTCTCCAGGCCCAAAATCAAAAAATCTATATCAAAAGTTTTTGATTTCTTATAAACCACAAAACGGCGCTTAAGAAACGTTAAAGTTACAGAACTAAATGACTCTAGGTGCGCGGTTCCAAAATGTCACTCCTATGGAGAAGAACCGGCAAGAAACTTCATAGGTTACTCTTTTAAAAAAAGGTAATGTGTTGTAACAACGTAAATAGTAAATATTTTGCTATTAACGTTTTTGTCGCATATTATGACATCCAGAATGGAAAAAAGTATAAAGAATAAATAAGAAATCGTACATTTTACTTCAATTTTGACGACCTCCGTGGTCGAGTGGCGTACACACTGGCTTTTAAGGTGTCGCCAGCTCTGAGGTCCCGGGTTCGATCCCCGGCCGGGTCAATGTAGAAAACCACTTTTCTACATTGTCTCGGGTCTGGGTGTTTGTGGTTCCATCGCTGTCTCTGAATTCCATAACACAAGTGGTTTAGCTACTTACTTTGGGTTCAGAGCAATGTATGTGATGTTGTCACATTAACAAATGGTCTGATGCTCTCTATGATGTAGTCTATGCTTGTATATGTATACTCTAAGCGGAGCCCTCAATCATAAGCTTACGCGTGTTGCGAGGACTGATGATGCTGTATATTTACAGTTGGAGCCCCCGGACCTGTCCGACCGCTACCTCTCGTACGGCACCGTGAGTGCGGGAGGAGGGCGCGCGCCCTCGCGCCTGCAGCGGCCGCACACCTCGGCCGTGCCACGTCCGCACACCGCGCTGCGACAGCGGCAGTAGACCGCACCTAATATATACTGAAGGTTAAGCAGCGCACGCCGAGGCTTGGATATGGATGGGTGGGCTACCATTATTACAGTATTACACTATAATATCTTGCAGCAGCAATTCCCTGAGGTTAAGCAGCGCACGTCGAGGTTTGGATATGGATGGGTGGGTTACCATTAGCACAGTATTACACCATGATACCTTACTACAGCAGCGGCGCTGCCTTACACCATACTAGACAGTTTCATCATATTAGTGTAGGTTAAGCAGCGTTTTCCGAGGTTAGGAAACGGATGGGTGACCATTATCTACGACATACTGCTCTTCAACAGCTGCACTAGACACTAGGGGTTACTAACTAAGGTGACCAAACATGAGCACTGTAATACACTAATACAATGATGGGCATGTGTGGTGGGCTAGTCCCTATATAAAAACCAGATAGACCATACGTACACTGTGGTCACAGCAAAAACACTATAGTTCCAAGTTAAGCAACAGTCCTCGAGGTTTGGATTTAGTTGGGAGACTGTTACTAGTAGACACCGTTGTCTCTGAATTTATAGAATCTTTACACGGCTTTAACACACACACACACACACATACACACACACACATACACACACACACATACACACACACACACACACACACACACACACACACACACACGTCCAGTGCTGCACCAGCCGTTATCTACACATAGATTACCGCAATAATCAACTATAAGGTTAAGCAGCGCTTACCAAGGTTTAGATATGGATGGGTGACCACACACTATATACGTAGCTTATATAAGGGTTTAATTAAACTATTCCTTAATATAGTGCTTTAATTTGAGTTGCAGCTAAAATAATATGGGTGTGAAATATTATTGAGTTTAAGGCCATTTTAATAATCTATCAGTGGATAGATTCCCCAAACTACAGATAGGAATTTCAAATAATTTTTATTACGCTTAAGTCAAAATTCTATCTTTAGCAGGGAAAAACATATACAGGGTGCTACAAAAATGCGTGGCTATATTTGAAACACTACTTCCAATAGCGATGAACAATTTTCTCTGTGAATAAAATCAGTGATAGAAAATTACGAAAACATAGGTTGTCTGTAAGTCTTCCCATTCGAGTTTTGATAAGCTGATGATAATATTGTATGGTAAGACCATTTTTTTTATTTTTAATATCTTGCGACAACTCACACACGGCCATCTAACCCCAAACTAGGCAGAGCCTATATTATGGCAACCAGAAAACTGATAAACTTACTTATATATTTCTAAATACATACATATTATATTAACCCAGACACTGAATAAATGATCATGCTCATCACACAAAGATTTGACCTGGGTGGCAATCGACCTACGATCTCTCGTCAGCAGTCAAGGTCACTAACCTCTAGACCAACAGGCCAGTGAGTTTTGGGAATTGTCTACGGTTTCCATGATAAAAGTTGTTCATTACTATGAGCAGAAGAAGTATTTCAATGACCATGTATTTCTGTAGCATCCTGAATAGATCGATTATTAAAATAGGCTTTAAGAGTGGGATTTCTGATTCACGTAGTAAAATAAATACTTATTTCGATTAGGCAGCTTACTAAAAACGTGTATTCCTAATATATTGATATAATTTAGTAGATTATTCGTAGAAAAATTTAATATGCTTTATTAAAATAATGTTCCAAATTGTATGTTTAGATTTTAAAAGCACGCAAAATGACAAAATTATTAATTATATTTTATAAAAGGTGATTTTTTTATACCTCAAAATGGCGAAGGTTGACAGTGTTTAAATATTTTGTCATATTTCCTTTTAACTTGAAACTAATGATATTTATAATATTGACGACCTCCGAGGTCGAGTGGCTTACACACCGGTTTTCAAGGTGTCTAGCTCTGAGGTCCCGGGTTCGATCCCCGGACGCATCAATGTAGAAAACTATTTTTCTACATTGGCTCGGGTCTGGGTGTTTGTGATACCTTCGTTGTCTCTGAATTCCATTACACAAGTGCTTTAGCTACTTACTTTGGGTTCAGAACAATGTATGTGATGTTGTCCACATTTATTTATTTATTAATATTAGTTTTGAAAAAGAAAAAAACAATTGATTTAAACACTAATTTACCTTAAACATTGCTTTAGGGGGAAGTATATTTTAAGTATTTTTAACCAAAAATTTTTAACTCATTTTATAATTGTATATTTTGTTTTAATTGTTATATTATTTAGTTGTTGCAATATTGATTTTGTGAATGAAATTCTTACCCCCGGATTTCAGAAAAGTCGATCAACATACAGTATGTAACAAAAACCCTGTCCGATCCAATAAAGGCGTATTCCTGGTTCAACATACGTACTAGAAAAAAATGTCTCGCTCAGGCGGCTTCTTTGATACAAAACTATAGTACACGTGAACCTAGTCGAGCGATCAGTGTTGCCTTTGATCAGTTATATTTTAATTTAATTATATTCACCGGGGAAAAATACTAATCTCAAATCCATTCAATAGTTACGTATATGTGTTCGCAGTACGATGCCGAATGATACTCATAAGGATCGGACAGGGTTTTTGTTGCATGCTGTATAATTGACTACACATAAATTAAAAAGAAAAATTTCAATAGAAAATAAAAGTTTTTGATGTAATTTATTTGGGACCATCTCTAACCCCGATCACTCATACTCGCAAACATTCGAACAAGGTTCGCGCGCTTTGATGTCTGTTAAAAAAAGGACACAGCTTGGAAATGAAATCTTTTGCAAATGTCGTCCTACTCTTGTGGGTTTGCGTATTCGTGCGAATGTCACCGGCATTTGGTATACTGTATCGATAACAGAATAAATTTGAAATGGTTTTACCACTGTCGGAGATAAGCGAAACAAATTTTTAAAGCCCGGTGAAGCAGTCAAAGCTTGCGCTAAGGGAAACTGAGTCAAACTCATCCAAAAAAAAAGTAGGTATCAAATTTTTGAAGTCAGTTTAAATTTTGTCAACCCAAGTGCTGTGATTGGCTGTTAGTCTTTTTTGTCAATCACAGATTAAAATGCTTTTCAGAAGACGGGGGTAAGTGTATGTATTATGACATTTTAAAACCATAATAAGAACGACTGTAACATTTATATGTCCGATTTCGATATTCTTCGACGTTATAGGGGTCCGTACCCAAAGAATGCCAACGGGATCCTAAAACTAAGTCCCCGCTGTCTGTCTGTCCATCCGTCTGCCAGCGGCAGACCTTCTCATAAACCTTAATAGGTAGACAGCTGAAATTTTCAACGATACATTGATTTGGAATGTCGCATTTTGTACTTAGTTACGATTGTAGCGAGCCCCCCACTCCTGAACTTTAATTTTGCTTTGTCTAAGTAGTTAGTTCTTTTTTCTACAAAGCGAATACGTGTCTAATATTTAAGTTTAAATAGGTTTTTGCCATTTTCATACCCTGTCGACATTCATATTGATTGAAAAAAGATGCAGCTATACGGACAGATAGCACTGGCGCCGATTCCCTTGTACGCTAACTAAACCAAAATTAAACCATTGCTATCTTTTACTAAGATACAGCGTGAGAAAAGGTCGTCAACAGATGACAACTTACTTAGATATGTCAAACTAGTTTTCGCCTTGAACGTCACTGTGTTTAGGGCACACGTTTCTGCGTGCCGGTAGATTTGTATAAGAATTTTAATCGAAATTAAATTTGACAGCTCTAATTTTCTTCTGTCCTATTCTAATTGTGTACAAGTGAAAAGGATACCGATGGTTTAAATTAAGTTTAGTGTGGGTTTAACAGAATCGGGGCCAATCTCGTTTTAAGGAGAACTATGATGGTTTTAACATTTCATAATATATTTAAACATAACATAACTAGTCGCATTCCAGTGATTTTTGTAAGATTATTCTTCAGTATTATAAAGTAGGCACAAATATGATAATAATGTATTTTGTGTATAAATTTCACGTATTTGTGTAGTATTTTTTATTTCAATAAAGATTTTTTATCTATGGTTTGTTTTATTTACTTAAAACGATCTAAACAGCTCAGCAGTGCAGACAGCTACGTATTACACTCGCAAAACGTCATTCTACTTTAATAACAGTGTGCGTCGTATAATTGCAAACAGTTTGCGACTATTTTTTTGACGCATACACAGCTTTGACCGTCCATCGAGACAAATTTATAATCTAAGCATGGTATTGTACCTAGTTAAATAAAAAAACAAAAAAAATATTGTTATTTTATTGAAGTATTGGCTGTTTAGATGAACGATAAAATAATTAATTTTGGACTAGCTGTTTCCCGCGGCTCCGCCCGCGTGGATGTCGGTTATCGCGCCAAAATTAGCCTATGTCCTTTCTTAGGCTCTAGACTATCTGTGTACCAAATTAGTATGTATAGTAGTATTAGTAGTTTTGGCGTGAAAGCGCGGCAAACAGACAGAGTTACTTTCGCATTTATAATATTAGTAAGGATTGTTCATTTATTACAAGGCTTCTAACCATTTTCACAATGACATTATACCATAGCCATATAGATTATAATTTATACTTATTTAATTGATTACGTTTTCTTAATTATTTCTGTCCAAAATTTCTGTACAATGACGCTGATAGATGCAATACTTAAGGCCAAGTCTAGTGACGATGGGAAGTACTCTTCACCACCTCCAGAGGTAGAAGAAATTATGCCTGTCAAGGTCAAACGGGAACATAAGGTTAGACTTTTAAATATATCCTACAAGTACTTACACATGTGAATGTTTGTGAGGATGCTTATTACTCTACAACGCAAAAACTACTGAACGGATATGAATGAAATCATGTTTAAAGTAGTATTTGAATCATTTTTTTTTTGTTGGGGTGAAACTACTGATTTCTACCCAAGCCGAGAGCAATGCGTGAGGATATGTCGGATTTACACCGACTAAAAACAGCTCAGTCCCGTCCTTGCCTTTGCCGGAGCCGCAGGATTATAAACGCTAGCTCTGCGCGGCCTCGGTAGTAGGTATTTTAAACCCTGGATTTACACTTTTAAACCCATAGTTCCCATGGGAACGGGAACTGTACAGGGGAAACAACGAAATCATCATCAGCTGGAACACGCTGTTGAACAAAGTCCTTCTCCATAGACGTGGAGGGCAGATAGGCAGTCGCTCATCTTATTAAGATTGTTAGTAACGCACTCAGTCGAGGCCTGAACTCCACAGGGGGTGCCCTTAGTGAAAGGTTGCTGGCGTAGTTAGATTTTCTATTGCTCTGGCTGGAGGCCCTTAAGGTTCTCGCCAAAAGTCCGGTGAAGCAGTCAAAGCCGCGTTCAGTCAACTAACTGGGTAGATTACTTCGAAAAAAATTATAAAAGTCAGTTTCCATGTAAAATATCGAATAACTTATTCAGCTGTAACCGGTGAGACTGGAAGCCGACCCGACATCATCATCATACCAGCCTATAAATGTCCCACTGCTGGGCACAGGCCTCTTCTCATGTAGAGCAGGAACGAGCATTGATCACCAAGCTTGCTCATTGCGGGTTGGCGATTTCAGATTCCAGGTTTCCTCACGATGTTATCCTTCACCGTTTGTTAATGATGTCTAAGAATAATTAAGAAAGTACATATAACTTTGGAAAAGTCACATTGTTACTTGCCTGTAATGGGTTCGAACCTGCAACCTTGTGCACAGAAATCCGTTCTTTGAACCACTAGGCCACCACGACATTCACCCCCCATAGCTAGGAAAAAAGGCGAGGTAGAAGGAGGCTTGATGTAAAAGAACTTCTTTCGAAGTATATCTTTCAGTACGCGCACGTCCAAGCCCGAGTGGACACGGCGCCACCTCGACTGAATCCATACAAGAAGATGCTCAACCTTGAGGCTTGGAGACGGGATTTTGAACAGACGTTTACGCAAAACTTATACCTGCTTACATTGATCAAGAAAGCACATTTTACCAGGGTAAGTATAGGGTCTCTTCCGCAAAAGATGATTTAACTTTAGGCTACCTAGGAATACAAGGAACAGTTTTCTAAATTTTGTTAGTTATAATCTTTTTTGAAGTTAACATCTACTTCGCGCGCCCGGCTTAAGCGTAATATGCTTTTAAGCTTCTTCTTTCTTAAGCGTAATTTGTCTCAGGTGTCAGTGCGCCGCGCTGGTGGGTTTCACTAATCTGTATCGTGAATTAATGACAAACGAATCATACCTCCATCATATTAAGTTTCTTCTAGTTCAAAATCATCACTAAATAGTCCTTTTGACATCATAGTAGTCAAAAAATTACACGCTTTGTCTTTATACAGATCTTGATACTTGCGTTATCTAGGTCTTTCTATATCTGTATGTTAAATAAGTAACCGTCAAACGGGTGGGCAGTTTTATTTATTTATTTTTAGGGTTCCGTACCTCAAAAGGTAAAAACGGAACCCTTATAGGATCACTTTGTTGTCCGTCTGTCTGTCTGTCAAGACCTTTTTTCTCAGGAACGCGTGGAGGTATCAAACTAAAATTCATATCAAATACTCAAGTCTATGGTCTCTTGGAGCTGTGAAAAAATCAAACTTCTAAGTCAACGCGATCAAAAGATACAGCCGTTTATGCCGCAAATTTCCGCAAATTTTCGACACTCGCAAGGGAATCAAAACCTACAGGGTACTTCCCGTGAACTCAGAATCTTGAAATTTGGTACGAAGCAACGTCTTATAGTACAGATAAAGGAAAAATTGCGAAAAACGTAAATTTTTAGTTACATCATATAATAAAAATATGTTAAATTTTTTTTTTATTATTTTGCAATAAAAATACCATAACTACGACTATGACTCGATCATCGTGATGGGTGAACTTTTACTTATATACCTACAGGTTTGTACGGAACCCTCGGTGCGCGAGTCGGACTCGCACTTGGCCGGTTTTTAATTAGGTAGAACGGCTTACACAAGCCACTTACACTTCTTCTTCTTCTTAAAGTGCCTCACTTCTTCCTGTCCTGCGCCAAGCGAAAAAGTTCTTCTACGCTACCACTTACACTAACTACAGTCAATCATACAGTAAGTCAACACCGCTGCCTGTATGATTATTCAACACATAATCTTGAAAGTGTGTTGCCGGCTACGGGCTACCTTAAATATACTCCCCTCTTAAAGTTAAGATCTCCTTAGGGACGGGTTGACAGCCACTGGTCCGTGATGCCGCTGCGTCCGCGCCAGCACTACCAGAACAGAGTGGACTTTCTCAAGCGAGTGTACCATAGTAACCTGGTCCTATACAGTCGGATCAAGAACGCTGTAAGTTTGTATAGACATAACACATTATGCACCTATATTTTTTTTTAACTAGGTTGACATACGTTATTCTTGTTCAATGGTGATTCCTATCAAAAAGTCTGGCTATCGTAGCACGGAAAAGAAGCGCTTGAATAAAATACAAGGATGACGTTTCTCTGCAGTGGCGCAATGAGGGGTACTGTTATCAATTTCGCCGCCAGGGGCGCTAGTGCGCACGTGTGGTCCGTAAATGTCAAATTCTATAGTTTGTTGGAGGGCTTTGACAGTTACCCGCCAGTGGCGCCAACTAGCGAGCCGGTAGAATAACGGTAGCCATCATTTGATTATTATCATCATATCAGTTTCCTCCTGGCATTCCTTCGACTTGACCTGCTGGGTTATGGTTTGCTATGGCGGTTGTCAACTAAAGCGATAATCGCTTTATAAAAAACACTGAAAAATCATATTTCGTAGGTATCATTTAAAGTCAGTGAACAACTAGATCTTATAACGTAGTTGGTCACCGACGTTAGCCGATACTAAATTGGCGTTTTAAATGTTATTTTTATGCATTGAACATCGCTTGGGTTGTCACTAGAGATAGCAAATAAGCCTACTGGGCGAGGTGAAGTGCGGAATATATCTAAATAAAACAAACCTAATCAAAATTTTTTGTAAATTACTTTAAATATTAAGATTTAAGATACTCCACCGCCTTCCGTCGCAACCTAGGAATCTCCCCTTGCATTGTAGGATAAATACCCTTTGTATTTAAAAATAAACAACAAAGACTACCAATACAAAAATACCTACTCATACATAATTAAAGAGTAGCTTGTATTTGCCAAATTTAACAAAGCAAATGGTTTCTTATTTACTTAAAAAAAAGTAAGTAGGTAGTTACTTTAAAAACGTAATTTTTACTAACGTAAACGTAACGTTAACGTAATGTAAGTTCAATTCAAACTTAATGGCGGCTGTGAAGTGCTTTAGCGCCTCGCCCCGCACCCCCGCTGGCGCATAAGTTTGGTACCTACTGCGCAGCGACTCGACTCGTGTTCACAGCCGCCTTTAAGTTTGCATCGGCATCGTACTGTAGTTAGATATTAGAATAACCTAACACTCCAGGAAGCGCGCATAGCAACAACATCGGAACTGAACCGCGACTGGGCGCGAAACCGGCGCAAGATAGTGGCGCAGGCGAGCGGCGCGTTCGTGCTGTTCCCGCCAGAACCGCGCGAAGAGATGGAGGACCTCGCCTTCTTGTCGCTACCCTCTGTCACACGACCCAGGTATATAAAACACTGGTTTTTATTCACCGCGATCCAACTCTTCGACACCGCGGCAAACCACCGTAACCCGCTAATCGTAGCAGCCTCACCGACCTTCAGTCACATCTAATTAAACGGTCCAGACATAGGGTCATTCGGGTCAAGAGCACGCACTTTTTTTTTGATGGCCTCTAAGACCTATAAAGAATTAGATAATTGGCATGATATGATATTAATTCAGTAGAATATTTAATATACTTTCACTATTTCAGAAAATTTACCATCAAGGTTAATTAGTTTTAGTCCTACATAAGCTTAATTTAGAACTTTGCCAATGCGTACTCTTTACCCGTCATGTGGGTAAAATTACGCAAGTCTTAGGGTAAAGTTACGCACGCGGGGTAAACGTACGCATTCATATTTCTAGCAGAATACAACTAAGGTTGGCAGTAATCAACATTTATTGAATCATGTAAATAACATAGTAAGAATATTAACATTAACAAAATTAAGAACTCTTTGTATTATCTATTATGAACGTTGCCTTAAATTAGGTATTTATATTGGCAATAATCACACTTTGAGATCAAAATTATTTGTAAATAGTCTTTGGTTATTAATTTTTAAATTAAATCTAAGGTTAGTTATTAGGTACATAGTAAAATTTACTCATTGCAAAAGTCGCATCGAAATATTCCGTTCTCATACGCAGTACAATTTTCATAAAACCAGTCATTGCAAATTAAACATTGGATCCAATCTTCTGTTAATGGTTCTTCATATTATATTTCACCACAAATCGGACAGTGTATTAACTTATTTGTTTTATTAATAACCTTTTCATTTCTTTTCTGTTTCAATTTCTGTGTTGACTTATTATTGCTGCGTTTTTTGTTTATTCCCGATGGTGATGGTTGGGGTTCAAAAGCTACCTTCTGACGAACTTTCTTGCTATTTTTCAATCGCTTTTCCTCTTCTAATTTTTGTTCTTCTTCCCGTCTTGCATGAGTTTTTTCGTCTTTATTATTTGGTCATCTGAGATGAGGGTCCGCTGGGACCTTTCTTAAGTAATTTCTCGGCATTTTGCTGTATGCTAAAAGATTAAACAATTTTTTATTTTTTTTTTATTTCATTTGGGTATAAGTACGCGTGCGTACTTTTAATCTCGTACTCTTACCCCAATCGGCAAATATACCAAATGATCAGTCACAACACACACGTTAAATACTTTTTATGAATATGATAAACTTACATAAAAACCACTATAAATGAACAATAGAAATAAAGTAAACTTACTGGCACAGAGTTATTCATTTAACTACAGCACACTTTTCTGTGGCACAAACCTTAAACGAAATAAGCGTGCTACAAATATTCGGCGACGTGTCGCCACCAGTACTAAACTTGCGTCGGCGCACCACGTGGCTCCTAAACAGCGACACTATAGCCACTCAGTTTTACAAACACAGACCTCAGCCCTCCCTCCCCTGTCGGAGATCGGGCCACCGCGTACTGTTACCCGCCGCGTGCTGTTACCCCGAATGACCCTACTCTCTACGACCCCGACGATAAAACAAGTCTACAACATTCTCGACAACTTCGACGACAACTTCGACAAGTCGACAACTTCTCCAAGAAGCATTCAGTTAGCTAGCAGTAGCAATACAAAACACAACCGCCGTATATTACGTCCTCGCCGGCGAGGACCGTCGCGTATAAATAATTGTAACGCAAATATTACCACCAAAAGTCCGGTGAACAAGTCAGGCTAACTGCGTTAATGTCTTCCAAAAATCTTATGCCGCATAAGATCATTAGGTGGATCGTAGGTTGTAATATTAATAATTCATTAAAATATGAAGGTAGAACGAGCAACATCTACTGTCAAGACGAATACCACCTCAGTCTGCCCGTGACCATCACACCTTCAAAGGCGTCGAAACGTCGGGAACTAAAATATAAATAACCCGCGACCCATTTAAAAAGTTGTTTTAAATCAATTTCTAACATTCGCGTCAAAAAAATCAAAAAAATATCAAAATCTCATTTATTCCAACTAGGCTACAAAGTAGCACTTTAAGAACGTCAATACAATGGTCAGCACCCTGATTCGCCCACCCTTCACCGCTTCCTAAGTGCTCTGGCTGTGGAGAAGAAAGTAAAGAAAGCAATGTGTTACAATATGATTACAGGGTGTACCTAACGCTAGGCGTGAAGGACGGCGCGATTCTCGGCGAATTATGCATAGAACTGTTCACTGATATGTGTCCGAACACGTGTGAGTTGTTCCTGGATCTATTGGATGGTGACACGCTCGGCCACGGCTATGTTGGCACCTGTTTCTTCAGGTAAGTGCTCTGGCATTTATTCCAAAACTGCGGCCCTTAAAAGTTGGCTACTGAGCTGCATTGTGATTAATTATTGTCATTAACGCTTGCTTCATTTCACCAGTTAGTATGTTCTGTCTTAAAAAACTTAATATATTCGTCTTCTGTAGATAAGTAGGTTACCTATGCAGTTATTAATTTGAGTTCACTTAAATGTATGGGCTTTTTTCATTGCCGGGGTGGTTAAGTAGTCGTCCGTCGCATGGATGTTCGTCTTTTTTTTTTTCATATAAAGCGCACGTTGTGGCAACGGTGCCTCGCCAAAGCCTTTCACGCACGACAACCGGGCGGCAACATCCCGAATGCCACTTGCCCATTTAGTTTTTGACTAGTGCGGTGAACAGAAAGCTATTTTCTGATATTTTCGTCAAATAATTATGGATCACACATCACTAACATACAAACATGGACATCACTAACATACAAACGCACGACACTCTGATAGGCTTTAAATTTAGACGGTTGATGTCTGACGGCTGCGGTCCTGCAGCGGTTCCGCTGCGACACTGTAAACCGGCAGCGGTACTACTCAAAACGTTCAAATTGAAAGAGCCCTAAGATATAGGATTTATAATATTATTTTAAATATGAATTAAATACATACTTAATCATCTAATAACAATAATAAAAAATAGTATTTTATCAGTAAGTAGGTAAGTTGCAATTAAAACTTTTTGGTAAACCATAACTCCAACATAAAACAAATCTAACATGTCATATCTGTCAAAACACAAACAAAAATGACAAAATTATGCTTAAACTTATTTGGTGTCTAGCTTCGTTTTTTAGCAGTATTATACTATTTTTACTATTAATTTCTATGAAAATCATCGATTTATCCGCTTTAGAACAGGCAAAACTGCCTGACGATGCTAGTTTCCGATTCTGGCGTAACTGGGGTTAACGAGATCCTGATCAAAGTCGTTAGTCCCGAGGGTCAAACATTCACGGCCTATTTTTCTGAAGAAACATTGATTGAAGAAGTAAAAAATCGCGCAATCGATTTCTTCTATCCTTCTGGAGAGACTGGAGCAAGTAGGTACAAGATTGTCCGCGTCTTCGACACAACAACTCTCCATGATTTCTTAACTCTCTCACAAGAACAAGTTATGATGCAAGAAGAACTCTTGCTGGTTGAAAGACGGTTGCCTGAAGCTGGGACGCTGTGGGATCTTGGTGCAGTTCGGGCGCCTCAGCATGCCACTATTGCAGCCGCTACAGCTTCGCTACCATCGCCGCAAAACGCGATTCGCCAGCCAAATCTCCAGTCCTTACTCTCAACCAACGAATTATCGTACGAATTGAGGAAGATACTGATTTCTTTAATTGAAGCTGGGGCTCGTCTTGCCGCTTCCGGTCGCAACTACGAGATGACACTAGCTCAGTTGACAGCTGCCTTAGAAGAACCGCGGAGACCACAACCCACTGTCATCCAAGTAATAACACCTGAAGAAATCGCGGCGCGACTTAATCTCTCCATGGAAATACAATCGAACGACGAGCCTGGGTCGAACAAGGCCGATGGAGACGACCTGTACCGTCGCGCTGAACATTTACAGCGGTTTTTAGAGAGATTTCGCGACTGGAGGAATAAAATAGCTGAACCACCTAACCCTGAATCTATTGGCGCTTTACGAGATCTAGGCTTCTCTTACGAAGATGCCGATAAAGCTTTGAGATATACTGGGTGTAATGTCCCTGCTGCAGCTTCGTATTTAATCGGAGAACGAGGATCAAGTATCTTTGAGTTAGTCAACGGTCTTCCCGATGGCCTAATCCTCCAAACTTTACTTAAACAGCCACAAATCCAAAGAGGTTTATTAAACACACGGATGTTGATTGCGTTCATCGCTATGGTTGGACAGACAGGAAGTGCGTCTCTATGGCTTAATTCTCCTCATGGGAGTCCGTTGCTCTCTCAAATTTCGAGAACTTACCATTCGGAGAAGTACTGCTTGGCTGTGAACCAGTTTTCTGAGGAGCGGACCCAACACACGACCTCTGCTCCTTCGACGTCGCGACAAAGGAATTAATTTCACATTTTCTTATTTTAGAATACTTTGATTAAATTCTTGTTGATTTTATAGCTTTGCTTTAATAATAATACCTAAATATTTTAATTCATTTTATATATATCATACTTAAATTATTGTTTTTGGTTACATTAGAGAAAAAAGAAAGTAAAGTATAAAGTTCGCATATTGAGTATGAACTGTAGGCACTAGTATGAACAAGTAAAATCTTAAAAACAACAATAACTGACAAATATAGTGTAATATATTATGAACATCTAGGAAGATAAATCGCTAATTGCCCTGCGTGCGCTTACAATGCTTACATGGCAACTAATATTGAGCAATTCTTGTCATTTTCTACACAATTTGTATTGCCATACATTGCTAAGTATAGCCGGGACATCATTATTAACAAAAATTGTCTATAATATTAAAAAGAGTCGCAGGTTCGAGTCCTGTCTTAGGTTTAAGTATTTCTTTCTACTATTTGTATTTAATTTACACGCCATTTTTAGTCACTTTACGTCAATTTAGGAAGATCCCGCAACTGTACTGGAGCGGAGGCGACGTGATCTACAACAGTGGGTTCGGTTGCTACGCGCAGCGCGGACGGGTCGTACCCATCGGTGCTGAGAACTATCACTTTCCGCACTCCATGCCTGGTAAATTATGATACGGTCGGCGCGATACGAAGTTTTGCTTCCATTAATCTCTACTGTTCATCATCTCAGCATTCGCTCCTTTCTTACATGTTAGACAAACGTGAGTAAAAACAGAAATAGTATATATACTGACCTATATAATAGAGGTCAGTAAATAGCTGTGGATAGTATTGAATCAATCGTTTTAAGGCCGAGTCTACTGCGGCAGTTTTTGAACAAAACATTGTTAAAAAATACAAATTAGGGGTGTAGCCTAGCATCTTCGACTGTTTTTATTCAGCAAAACATTTAATAATAATAATATATTCTCAATACTGAGGATAGCCCGTGAAAAAAGAGAGATACATAATAATAAAACGTTTATTTTGTCACCACAATATGTACACATTATTAAAATTTCAGCGTCTCATTAAAACATAGGTATATTGTGGGAATCTGTGCCTAAGCTAGGCTTGTATTTCAGGTTTATTATTTAGGCCACATCCCTAATTTATGTTTTCTGACAATGATAAATTTTAATGTAAAAAACCTGGCGCTTTAGACGCGTTTTAACTGTGTCCCTGTGACCATAGGCTTGCTGTCAATGCGAGTGACGATTGACAATGAAATGTGCGGCATCTTCAACATCACATTCAAGCCGCTTCCTCAACTCGATCTACGGAATGTCGTGTTTGGCAGAGTGAGTCTTTCAACTTTATCAATCGCCATAAGTTTTAAATCTAGGTACATCATAAACGACTTCAAAGACTAGGAAGATACACTCAGTAATACACAGTATAGTAAAAAATAAAAAAAACATTGTAATAAAAAAAAACTCGGTTTAATTAAAATCATTTTTTTATATATGGTTTACGCAGTTAGCCTGAGCTTTGACGTCTTCAGCGGCCTTTTGGGAGAGAACTAACTACGTCAGCAACGTTCACTAAGGGCACCCCCTGTGGGGTTCGGACCTCGACTTAGTGCGTTGCTAACAATCTTAATAAGGCAAAAAACAGCAAGGGCGGGCTGGACCTAAGTTTTTATTATTTAAGGACATATTTTTATTGCAAGTTTGGGCGGCTCGGGCCAGCTTGATCTAGGGACGGGGGGGTAAACTCATACATGACCACTTGTCGACATATTTAGGTATTTTAGATATAATAATTTGTGTTTTTGAAACCATACCTTCATTTTTGTAGATAATTCGTCCAAGCACAACTTATGATATTATCAGCGGACTCGGCAACGCCTTGAGCTCCCGGCCTATAGTCGAGGTTAGAAGCTCGCGGAGAAAAGTCAACGGACGCTGGGTGACTGGAGAGTACAACTCACGTCTCGCAACGAGGACTACTGAGTGCTTGAGGCGGAGACTCATCAGGAAATAGTGCTTTAAACAAGTTCAAAGAGTAGGGTGGTGAAAACTTGTGCGTTAGACATTATAAGTAGGTTTAATTGTGAACAAGATGTTGTTTTTTGTAAAGATGACGGGATTATAAAAATTTTAACATCAAAATAAGAACCCAGTTTTTGTAACCTAGGTCGCAATTTTTTTTATTCGATTTATAGAAAAATAATATTGACTGTGATATTTTTATATTTAAAATGTTTTGTTGAAATAAATGTGGTTTTTATTTAAAGGTGGTGTATGTTATTGTTTTAAAAATAAATCAAAACTGGATGTTAAAAGCTCTATTCCTTTTTTTTTGCCTTTGTAATACAATCGCTATTAGGTAAGTACCTACATCTAAAAATTTATGTTACATATTGTAGTATATCTGTATATGACGGAACGACGTTTTTAAGCGGCAAAATCTAAAAATACTAATAATAAAAAAAAAAACTATTTTAGCCTCTCCTTTCACCGGGTACTGTACAAGTGAGCAGTTATTGTTTTGGTAGTTAGTTCACATAGTTTTCGATGTTGTTTAAGTTTTGTTTGTTGTTTGTTACATGTGTTACATTTTATAGAACGGTATTGTCACCGAGAGACAAGGTTCTGAGATGGTTTATAAAAAAATGTAGTAAACAGATTACACAAAATAGAAAGCTAACAACTACTTACAAAATACTGTATAGTGTATGTCTGTATGTAATAAACCTTCCTTGGCAGTCGGGTAATAAAAAAAACGCAAATTCATTTATAAAACTATATTTTCATTGATCAAAATATAAACAACGTACAACGGCATGCGACATTTTTACAAAATGCATTACAATACATTAACATAATACTATATCTATATATTGGGGAAGGGAAGACAACTATTATTCAAAGACGTATAATAAAAGTGTTTCATATGGTTCAAATTAAATGAAAATCCAAAATTTTCAATATAGGTTCTCGCGGCAAAGAATCGCCTGTGCACTTTTTTGGGAACCAAGCGTAACCCATACAAATTTTATTAAAAATCGGTTCAGCGGTTTAGTCGTGGAAGCTAAATAGACAGAAAGACGGACAGAGTTACTTTCACATTTAAGCACATAGCTCTCAGACGCACACGATACTTGATCAGCACCATCTCGTCGCTCGGTGTCCTCGCCTTGTCGAGGAGGTCCAAGCGTGGACGCCGCGTAGTTAACTAGTAAACGTTGCTTTGTCAACGCATGGACATAGCATTGCCCACAAATAGATGAATAGTTTGTCATGTCATGTAGATGCATCGTCCTCGAGCGTGAACCACTCTCGGAAAACGCGCGATCCATTCGGGACCTGCAGGGCTATTCGCTATGGCGGTTGTCAACAAAAGCGATAATTGCTTTATAAAAAATACTATGAAAAAACTAATTTCGTATCGTCTAACGTCGATGACAAACTAGATTTAATACGACGCAGATGGTCACCGACTTTAGCCGATACTAAATTTGTGTTTTGACCGTTATTTTTATCTAGTAAACATCGCTTGCGTTGTCAACTGGAGATAGCGAATAGGCCAACAGCACGTGAGTAACGCAAGGCAAGCATTCGAGAAATGAGTAATCAGTCACTCGCCGCCCGCGCGTAGTCATACCCGTGCGAGGCGCTCCGGAGTTGATGTAGTGAGCGTATACCCATACTACTCCATACATCGACTACAAACTACTGGAGGCGAGGCAGACCTGGTAGAGTGGCGGGTGATTCTAATAAGCTATGTACCTAAGTTGATTATCTTTGCAGAAATCGTCAACTTAATAAGTCGATTCTAAAAAATACTCATGAGTAATCTGTTATACAGGGTGTAACCAAAAGGGTATATACATCCAAAAGGGGTGAAGAATACATCTGGTATAGAGTCAGTTTTCAAAATTTCAACTCAAAATTAGTTAATTAAATAATAGATATCCAATTTTTCGCATTAATTATTCGACAAAAAAAAAACAGACTGCAAAAGCGGTGTTTCTCAACAATTAGCGAATAACGTAATAAGATATTGACCCTCGTAATGTGGTCACACGTTTTTGGTGCCGAATAATGTTGATGCAAAAAATTTAAAAATAAATTATTTAACTAACAATTTTCTTGTTGAAATTTTGCAAACTGACTCTGTATCAGATGTACTCTGGACCGCTTTTGGAGGTATACACCCTTTCGGTTACACCCTGTATATATAAATAAATAAAAATACACTATACGAACGTTAGAAGGTTCACAAAACGTGAATTACGAAGCACATACAGTAAAATTTAGGTATTTGGAAACTACGGGATTATTTGGTACTAATATTAGGCCGACTTTTTTTTAAATAACTTCAAAACAGCTGTTATCTCACTGTAATATAGAAATATTAAATAATTAAGAACACATTTATTTTATATAATATACGAGTAAAAATTAAATGGATGAGATTATACTTTACTCCTGATTTCTAAAATCAATAAAAAAAAGACATTTATCAAGTTGACAAGCCCCCCCAGACAATAAGACATACAAGCCTTAACGATGATAGAATTCGCTTAAATGACAATAAATGTATGGAAATGACATTCCGTTTCGATAAGTCACGTGACTTGGACTTGTCACTTCCATACATTTGAGCGATTCGATCAGCGTTAACACTTTTAGAAATATCACTTGTCTAAGAGGGCAGTTGGACAATTTGTCTACATTGTAGATAAGATAATGATAGCATTAGAATAAGATTATGTGGACTAATTTCTTTGACAAATATGGCTTGGCCCAATCAGTGCTAGGCCATTTGTAATATCCTAGTTCCCTCCCTCCTCCCCACAAGATGTAGTCCACTACAAAAACTAAACACAACTATACACACACAATTTATAACAAAAAAAAAATACAATAATAGCCGAATACTCAAACCCAACAGAATTCTAATTCGCCGTTAAGTCAGTTTTTGTCACTTTAAGACCGTCTTAAAGTTAAGTTGAGTTTGAGTATTCGGAAAAATATTTCTTAAAATTTAATGTATTTGTATGTAATCAAAACAATTATAATTACTGTCGCTTCACTATGATACGAGGTACTTATTGTTTTCAGTTTTTTAATTATATGTATATTTCAATCAAAGAAGGATTTAATTGGATATCTGTAACTTAGATGAAATTAGAGTTCAAAAATCTATGTAGATATTAAAACAATGGACAACTTCACATACATTGCTCTGAACCCAAAGTAAGTAGCTAAAGCACTTGTGTTATGGAATCAGAGACAACGAATGTACCACAAACACCTAGACCCGAGACAGTATAAATAAGTGGTTTCCTATATTGACCCGTCCGGTGATCGTACCCGGGACCTCAGCACTAGCAACACCTTGAAAACCGGTGTGTACGCTACTCGACCACGGAGGTTATATTGTTATAAGAATATTAATTTCGACTTTAAACAAGTCTATCGGGTATATTTCAAACTTAGAACATTGAAGTCATTTAAAAATTAAAGTAATTTTTTTTTAATTACAGTGGTATTTGATCAAACGCGCCAACTTCAAAAATTCAAAAATATTTCACATAAATTGGCGCGCAAATATTGTAACGTAAAAACGAAATAATAATTATTTTTTTTTGTTCACAGTAATTATGTAGGTATATTAAAATAAAGCAAAAATAAGTCTATTTTATGATTCAATCCAAATAAATTTTGTGTTTCATAACTTGCATTCATAATGCTACAAATTATTTCATATCTTATAGGATCAAACGACTTTTAAATTATAGTTACATGTGTTCAATAGTTTATGTATTTTTGACCGCAGAGTCAGTGAATAAGTTTGCATAATAAGCTGTGCCCAGCGGTTTTACCCGCGTATTCATGAAAAATGGTGATAATGATGATGATGAAAAGTAACCTATGCTCTATTCCAGTTAATAAACTATCTATGTACCAAACTTCATTAAAATCTGTTCAGCCATTTTATCGTGATTGAGTAACAAACATCCATCCATCCAAACTTGTGCGTTTATAATATTAGTGAGATGAGATTAAGATTATCCGATTTCAAATTTTAATATTTTTTTACTAACAGATAGCAATTTAAAGGGCAATAGTTTAATTTACAATTTCAAAACATAGATATAGTTATCCAACTAAATAATATTTGATTGAAACATACATTACATTAAACAAGATTAGTTTAAAATTACGTAAATGACAAATACCACTAAAAACACAAATAATTTAAAAATGAACTTTTTTTAATTTATTCATAAAATCAGAGTACAAACTCAAAATTTTTAAGTAAGACATGCCTAGAAAATATTTAAAAAAAAGTTTTGGTCGTATACCGCCATTTACACAATTTAAAACTAAAATCAAATACTATATGTATCTTTCTATAGCTAGAGATATGTATTGTGTTACAGTCTTATATTAAAAACATAACCCTCCTTCTGGCGCAGTCGGGTAAAACAATTTTTAACGCTCGCAAAAATCTTTACACTTAGCAAAAAATTTAAATGCGACGAACTGGCAAACGGTTCATCTGATGGGATGTAAACAGCTCATGCTTTTTTCAAACACCAAAGGTCGCAGAGATGATTAACAATAAGTTTGGGTATCCGGCCCCAGTATTACCTAATTAGCGATCGCAAAACGATAGGATTTGACAGCGAAAATTTCACAATTAGTGCTGTCAAATTGATAATTCGTATTATAATGGCCATGAATTCAATTCTATGCAATTTTGTCGAGGGCTGCCTCGGAATGATGTTGATTCTGCTAATGTCTAGAGTTGAGAGAACATGTGTATACAGCGCTTAAAAAAAAAAAGAAATTACATAAACAACTAAAAATTTCAGTAGCAAAAAAAAATAAGCAACTTCTGTTTGAATTATTTAAAACAAAACGGTTTACTCACGCATATTCTCGGGATCGCCCGACTAGTTTAGACGCCGGTGGTGTCGCGAGTCGAACAGTTCGACTACGTACCACCGCCGCCGCGTCAGCTCATGATTAGGGACTCCTATTGAGTCTGAAACTAGTCGGGCGATCCCGAGAACATGCGTGAGTAAACCATTTTGTTTTAAATAATTATGAATACTCCTCACAAGTTATTACAAAACTTCTTTTATTTAATTTGCTGTTTAAGGTCAAATAAATATTCAATAAAATTGAATTAAATACAAATTACAAATTTTACAGAACTAAATTATCGAATCCAATCGTTTTGCTGTCGCTTGGCATTCACAAGGTAGATATTACCGCTGCGAATCTCACACAAATCCAAGAGATATGCAGCTGTCTCGATACTATACGTGGTTATTGTAAAATATGCAGGATTTAGTTCCCAGGACGTACGTATTTGACTGCAACCTGACACTGGTTGACAACACTACCAAAACTATATGAATAAAACATCTACTGAAAGATACTAAATACTTTGCTAAGTGTTAAATATTGCAAGCGATTTTAACATTTAATTACAAAAAAATACGACTCAAAGTTCCACTCGGCAAGTATAGGAAAGTAAATCTTTTTAATGCTGAATAAAATGTAATTTAATAATAATCGGTGAAGGAAAACTTTGTCTGGATTCCAAATATTGGAATCTAAAATCGCTAACCCCCAATGAGCAAGCGCGATCAACTCATTCCTTCTCTATATGAGAAGAGGCCTGTGCCCAGCAGTGGGACGTTTATAGGCCATTATTGTTATAACGTAACCCCGTCAATAAATATACTTTTAGGGCATTTAAAGATCTCTCGTCGAATTCATCGTAAATTATTGAATATGGCTCTATACTTTGGACTAAGAGCATTGCTTGGATATTCCCGAAAGGGGGGTAGATCAAATTTTGCACGCAATATAGGAAAATAGACATGCAGAGGTATCTTATATTGTCTTACTCATAAGTAGTAGGTAGAAAAGAGGTCTTGGAATTTTTCAACAAGTAATTTTGTTGTTCTTCTCTGGACAAAATAAATATCTTTTAAAAATAACTTAATTTAAACGTATTTTAAAACAGGGGATATGGAACAACTTGGCAGAGGCCTACGTCCAGCAGATGAGAACAGGCTGAGTTGATTGATTAATTAAAACAATTTTGACGTGATAATGTCTTGTAAATCGATGAAAGCCGGCTGCACGCACGAAAAAGTGTCACGTTCCGCCTGAGCTGAGCGTGCAAGCGAGAGCGCGGAACAAGTGATAGAGAGGCACGACCGGCCTAAGCGTTCGGCTTGTGACGTTGTCACGTAAAATTATCGTCCGTAAACCAACTTCACAGACAACCAATTTTTTTGTTGATAAGGTAAAAAAATTACTAAAATGTGTTTAAATATAATTATTTATTTCAGTTTGATCAAAATATTAACCCAGTATTACAATTTCGATTTTCCTTTTCATAATTACATAAACTATTCGAAAAATAAACGTATTTATCTAAAAGAGTTGTTCGTGTGTGTTGGAACTTTGAGTGGTATGTTTCGCGTTGTGACGTCAAAACTATGACGTAATATACAGGACGATACAAACACGGTACGTACAGTGTGTGGAGTTCACGCGCCCAAGAGAATGTCGTCATCGCGCGTCTTGTGTTTAAGGTATCTGAACATTCTCCTGCGAAAGAAAAATATTTATTAGTGGAACTGTTTAATTACAAATTGATTAACATACAGCATGCAACAAAAACCCTGTCCGATCCCTATAAGTATTTTTCGGCATCGTGCTGCGTACACATATACGTAATTATTGAATGGATTTGAGATTATTATTTTTCCCCTGTGAATATAATTAAATTAAAATAAAACTGATCAAAGGCAACGCTGATCGGTCGACAAAGTTCACGTGTACTACCTACAGTTTTGTATCAAAGAAGCCGCCTGAGCGAGACATTTTTTTCTAGTAAGCATGTTGAACCAGGAATACGCCTTTTCAATTGAAAAAAAAAATCAAAAAAAATCTTTTATCTGACTTGTAAGTGATGATTTTTTTATCCTAGTTAGAAAAATAAATGATTTGATTTGTATCCATGGCCGTAGTCCTCACCATATGGTCCTGGGCGCGTGCCCCCAGTCGCGCGGCGTGTGCGCGAGCGCGCGGCGCACGTCCTGCTCGGCCACGTGCACGTCGGACACGACGCGCGCCACGCGCACGTTGCCGGCGCGCGGCCACGGGGCCTCGCGCGCGTCGTCCACCACCAGCTCCACGCGCATGCTCACCTCCCACACGGAGCGGAGAGGGATGTTTGCAACCTGCAACCAAAACAAAGCATTTATAATCAATACTAATATTATAAAGCTGAAGAGTTTGTTTGTTTGTTTGTTTGAACGCGCTAATCTCAGGAACTGCTGGTTCGAATTGAAAAATTCTTTTTGTATTGGATAGTCCGTTTATTGAGGAAGGCTATAGGCTATATAACATCACGCTACGACCAATAGGAGCGGAGTATAAATGGAAAATGTTGCAAAAATGAAAAATTGTTAAAACTAAAACACGCGCACAAAGTCGCGAGGGACAGCTAGTAATAATAATAATATCTCGATGGGCCCTGGTAGCCCCATCCCAGTTTAGAGTAAAGTTTGCAACAAGGCCGCTGCGTGTTGGACCTGTGTCCCCACGTAAGCCTTTCAAAGGACCGGGTATTCTCGATACTGAGGATAGCCCGTGAAAAATGAGCGAAACATAATAATAATATCTCAAAAACTACTGAACTGATTTTCAAAGGGTTCTCACCGTTTCACGCTTTGAGTAACTATCGACAAGCATAGAGCGTGCGCGTCGCTAGTAACCAAGAGTAAGCCCATTTGTAGCTAAATGTACTAAACTCTTTTATTGATTTATGTGATTTTCTGTGCGACGACAGACGTTTATGCGAAAATATGGACGGTTCCGATATCATTAGGATATTATTGGGTTTTGAGACAGTTTTATTAAAACGGTGCCATACTAGTGCCAACAGTTCATACTCGACATGCGCGCTCTACTTACTTATTCCTCTTATGATTTCTAACTCTTCAGCTTTATATATTAAAAAAGTATATAGATAAATTACACCCAGACACAGAACCAATGATCGTGCTCATCACACAAAGATTTGTCCTGCGTGTACCTATAGTTTATCAGTCAGTGTAAATTTGAGTAACCTTCAGAGTAAGTAGCCGTCATTCTCGAGCGCGAGTCACATTGGTTGGTTGCCTGTAATGGGTTCGAACCTGCAACCTTGTACACACAAATCCGTTCATCGAACCACTAGGACACTTACCTTCAGAGTTAAGTAGTCATTGTCGAGCGTGTAGGCATAGGTGTATTATAGATAAATTACACCCAGACGCAGAACAAATGATCGTGCTCATCACAAAAAGATTTGTCCTGCGTGGGAATCGAACCCACGACCTCTAGTTTAGCACTCAGAGTCACTAACCACTAGACCACCAAGCCCGTTATTAGATTTTTTTTTTTTTAAGCGACGCCCGCACTATGGAATTTAATCCTTGTGTCGCGGGGGGTTTCACATTTGACTAACCTTTAAAGTTAAGTAGCCGTCATTGTCGAGCGTGTAGGCTAAGTGCAGCTTGGCGTCGTGCATGGCCCGGCCCCAGCGCAGCGCCACGCGCGCCACGGCGGCGCAGCGGCGCAGCAGCGGCGGCACGTCGGCCGCGCAGCACGCGCCGCGCCGCGCGCGCGACACCATGTAGCGCATCGTCTCGCCCGCGAACCGCACGCACAGCGTCGCCACCGGGTTCTTCTTGTCTACAGACCATTACGCATCCCATTACCCTCTTCCACATCATTCAAAAGAATATTACGTTACGTAAGTTAAATTAACATAACTGTGAGAGACGTTATCTATTTATATCTCTATCTTTGTTTGAAGTTGGAAGGTAGACACACCTTGGTACCACTGCGATATGCTTCACCTAAAAAGTCTACAATAGGGGAGCGGACTCTTTTTTTATTTACTCGTCACATAGATATTAAAAAAATATTTGACACGTATTTTTTCTTTTCTTAATTAAACAAACGATGAGGAAGATACAGTGAATGGAAATGTCACGTGACGTCACTTGTTGGTACAATCTTTACACACACGTGACGTCACAAGCCTCCACTCCAGAACTTTAAAGCGCTTTAACTTTGTCATTTTTGATTGATTTGATATGATGATGGCCTGATTTTTAAAAATCAGAACTTTGTTAACCCATTGATTGTGAGTTGTACCTCGTGGAACTAGAGGTTAACGATCGTATATCATCAAACTTCTTCATAAAAAAGTAGACTCTAAACACAACAAAAAGGGTTCAAATTAAGTGGAGGTAGTGCGGCGACCGGTCCCCGCTCGGGGTTTGACTGAGATTTGGCTGTGACGTCATGCGCGGTGACCGGTCGCCGCTTGGGTACATGTGGGTTAAGCAATTGCTAAGAAACATCTAAATTCAAATTCTCTATAAAAAAAAATAAGAATCTGCTAATCAATTGCTAATCATCGTTGACATTTTTATGAATAAAACCAATAATAGTCATATTTCCAAAAAAAAAAATATTATGTCCGTCATGTAGATTATTGAATTTTATTGGACACGTGTTTTTTATTTTTTCCTGCAAACAAAAAATGATCAAAATACAGAGAACGGAAATTTCGCGTGACGTCACTCCTCGCTACAATTTTTACCACGGCGAGGTTTCATAAGCCCCCACTCCGAAGCTTAGAGCGCTGTATCTATGTCAATTTTTATTGTTTTGATAAAGGAAAAAAATACGTGTCTAATATTTTTTTATTATGTAACTGACGGACTAAATAGATTTTTACTTTTTATAACCAGTCAACATGCCTATTGTTAAGGGGGTGGAAGAAGGGATGAATATAGGATTTGTAGCAGTGGCAGTGTTACGTACCATGTTGCACTGTCTCCACGAACACGTCGAGGACGGGCGTGTCCCCCCTCACCCTGGTCCGCGTGGAGTTGTCGTGTCTATGGGCGAGCCTGGCCGTCAGTCTCAGCCGTCCGTGCAGCAGCCGGAATGTCCAAGTGTCGGCTGATGATGACTCCCATTCACATTCATGGCTCCTATATTTTTAAGATTAAAATAATATGGATTAGTTTATAAGATTTGTTTTATTTATGTACTAGCTGTCTTAATCAGGATCTGACTCGGCGGCGGTGTCGCAGGTCGAACTAGTCGGGCGATTCCGAAAAAATGCGTCAAAAAATTTAATTAAAAAATAACAACTTACCCCATAAAAGGAAGCATATCGATTTTGGCCACAACATTGACGCCGGAATCAGATTCGTACAGATTCGAGCTCAGAGCGCTCACCAATTCTGGGTGCCAATCTATCCTAGACGCCTTACTCTGCAGAGTAGGCTGCTGCGACTGTGTCGTAGAGCTACTGCGAACGCCTTTCATAGAGTTCAAATTCTTACTGCTCGTAAAGGAACTTGTAACTTCAATACTGTTACATTCTAGGTCCGATTGGGAAGTGGGCGCGGTAGAAATGTCAGAAGTCGCGTTAAGAGCGTTCAATATCTGTTTATCTAGAATGTTCTGGTTTATTCCGGCTTCAATGTGGTATTCCGTGATTAATTGTTGAACAGTTATGCTCGCCCCTGGCTTCTTCTCTTTCGGCTTTTTAGGAGATTTCCTCTTTTCTCGCGAGTTTTTCTGTTCGACAGTTTCTTCAGTAACATCTTTTTCTGCAGCCATTTTGGTAGCTGTCTCGTTTATCGGTAGATCTAATTGTACGCGATAGATGTTGGGACTTTTAGATATTTTCTGCATTTTTGTGGTCGGTTTGGGTGTGACTTCGACGTGTGTCGGCTTGTATTTATCAGCGCTTGGACTGAAAATACGTTTCTTTGCCTTAGTTTTCTTTAGATCTATACTTTCGTCGTCATTTGACGCGTTACTGGTCTCCGTTAACTCCGGTCCAGCCGTTTGTTCTTCTATTTTGTAAATAACTTCAACGGGAGATCTTGAAACTTTAAGTTTATGATGTTCATTTATTTCATCGTCATGTAGATACGACTTCTTTTTGACATCTCTTTCAGATGCCTTCTGCCCGACAGCATCGTCGACTAAAGTTAGCGACGAACTGGCTTCAAGCAGTTCTTTGTTTCCTTTCATGGCTATTAAAGTGTTGACTTCAGTGTCTTTGAGTTCCATGACTTTTACGTCTATGGACTGGTCAATAGACGGTGGCCTGCTTACGTTTGACAGCAAACTTCTTTCATCTTCGTTTTTGTATGCGCGGATATCGCCTTGCATGGCGAGCGAGAGCCGAGCTTCCATATGGTACTGTGTAGTCACATTATCTAGATCGTAGTCATCGTCAATAACGTTCTGGGTAAAATTTTTTGGAGCAGTGCGGCGTTCTGAACCACAGAGGGTTTCGTCAGATCTTTTTGGGTTGTACTTATGCGCGTCAGAATAATCCATAGAGCCAAGTAAAATGTTGTTCAAAGGATTCTGGTGGTCGAAAACCAAGACTTTGGGCTGGTGGGCTGGGGGGTCGGCTTGTGGGTCCGGACCCTTTGAATATAGATACCTCTGCCGCGGACTAGGGACCTCAAATTCAGAAGACTTTTCTGATGAATTTGTTGAAAATTTAACAGGACTCCGAAACGAGCGGGATCTCGATTTCATCGGACCCGCGCCAGTCAAAGAACTCATTTTATCTATCTCGTAACCCGATTCACCGTTAGAATAATACTCTGAATCTATATCTATTTGACTGGAGGTGATCAAGTTTGCCTGTATCTGCGTGCTTTGCGTAGACGGAGCTTTCCTAACACCTTTGTCCAAGCCGCCTGCTTCGAACGGCATCGTATCTGCCATAGGCTTCACTAAATCCAACATCAGCTCTTTGATGCCATCGGAGACGTCTTTCAAATAAGTGGGGATGACTTTAGCTTTAGTTTCCGTCATGTACGAAGTCTCTCCGAATGCGGTTTTCTTTAGCGGCGACGCTTTAGCATCACATTTGAGGCTCGTTTCGCTCAGAGATTCGTCGTCAAAGTGTAATGTTTTCACCACTTCGCTGCTCACGCGACCGGATTTCTTAAGAATGTTGTGAACGCTGTGTTCCATTGTAGTGTCTTTGGTTTCCTCGCCTTCATCAGCGCAATCTGATTCATCGAGCTCTTGCCTAGACTTTTGTAAAGCGGCTTGAGCCATCGATATGTTTGACAACAAGTCTTCTCTACTCAGGATTATTGACTGTCTGTTTGGTGCGAAACTGAGTCGTTTTGGTTCCGTAGCTTCGCTCTTACCCTCCGAAGCAGCGCGCTCTTTAACCCTAACGGGCACTTCGTCATCTTCATCATTGTTATCAGTAAAGTCTGATATCATGTCAAGTAACTCTTTAGTGTCGTTCGCTTTTTTGAAACTTATACTTTGTTGTCTCAGTTTGACATTCTCGTCTCGTTCCACAATCCCTTCGAGGTCGGTGTTCATGAATTTCTCGTAGAATTTGTTTAAATTATTCTTTTTTTCTTCGTTCACAACAGATTTTAATTCGGCTATTTTCTTTTGGAGATCGTCAACGAATTCGGGCTCGTCATCGTCTTTGTATTCAAGCGATAATGGCGAGTGGTTGATTATTGCCGGTTTCTCTTTAATCCTTATTGTTTTAGTTGAGCTTTTCCGTACTTCTAAAGGTTCACTGTCCGTCGGAACGTCATCTTCGCTGTCTCTCGTTATGTAGAACATGCTTTCACTGGAAGAGTTGTCTGTAGCAGACTTCGTGACAGTTGGTGCGACTGAAGGAATTGAAGAAATTTTAGCCATTAGGTTTTTATCATCCGTGCCACATTGTACGGTGCTACAAGACATATCAAGAAGTGAGCTGAGAACTGACTCTTTCTGCTGAGATATGACGGGGTGTTCTACGAATTCCACAGACATTTGAGTACCTCTGACGTGAGCGACGACTGAAGGATCGACATCCATCTCGAAACCCGAAGTTTGTAGATTCATCATCTCACTTTTAACTTCAACCGGTGGATGTGCTACGAGCGAGTGAACTTCACTGCCATCTTCTTGTACAGAATCTCGGGAATCTATAATTTTTTCTTCCTCGTTTTTCTCTACAAATGATGACGTCACGATGACATCGCTGTTGGACTCACTGTCGCCTATTTCCGTCTTGTTCGGCAACTTCGGCGCGCTATGAGTTACCGTCTGGTACACAATCACGTTAGGACATGTATTGGCAATTTGATCTTGCTCCGAATCTAACTGTTTATTTCTAGATTTGTTTAGTAGTTCGTTTTGAAATGCTAACAAATCGGCGGGTATCGGTTTTGTCATAGATATGTTCCCTTTATCGTTATCAAACATTTTTGTTCTTCGTTTATCTGTCCCCTGCATTAAGCTCTGAACTTTGGGCATCGCTTCTGCATAAGACATTTCAGCGTCACATTGTTCCGCGTGGATAACTAGAGTCCTTCGATTATCTGGCATTTCGTCCATCGAAACGTCTTGATCATACATATCGTAATCTATAACTTTCTCACTGGCTTCCTCAGTTTCCTCGACCATTCTAACGCGCGTCTCCTCCGTAGATTCGTATTTCTCAAGACGGAAAACTCTGCCCGGAATTGGTTTAGTAATGACTTTCTCTTCTATAACTCTAACATCTGAATCGAATTTATCGATTAAAGTCACTCGTCCGGGGATCGGTTTGGCAACTTTGATACTTTCATTGTTTTTAGTAGTAACATCTACAGCTGAATCTAGATTATCAATGAGAAACACATTAGCGGGAACTCTATGGATTTTGTCTGTCAAATCAACTGTAGCAGATTTTGGAATTACTTCAGGTTTTTTATCGGTTACTTCAATTTCTATATCCGATCGATCTGTAAATGATGTACTAACGGGGGTCGATCCTTCACTGGTTGCGTTACTGTTCGGTATATGAGTACTGATATCATCGGATTCTAATTTATCAATGATAGATGCTGCCGACTTACTCGGTTTTGAATTTACTTCAAGAATATCTTTACTTTCTTCGGCTCTTTTATCAAGATCATCAGTATCTAGGATAGATTTTTCGCTAACTTGATTATGATTTGTTTTATCACTGATCTCGTCACCTAAATCTTTATGAGAGAGGAACACACGACCCGGGATTGCTTGAGTGATAGAAATATTCGAATCATCATGTTCGAATATAACTGTTTTTCGTTTTCCCTCATCGGGCAGGATTATATTTGAGGGTACAGCTTGAGTGACAGATATGTCACAGTCATCGTTATAAATGATCGTTCTTCGCTTGTTTTTATCATCACAAGACGTGCTTGATTCTTTAGATATAACATAACTTCTATTCTCGCATATACCTTGAATAACATTCGTCGGTACTGCTTGAGTTATGGATATATTCCCTGTTTCTTCTTCATACAGAATAGTCCTTCTTCTAGAACCGTCTGTGTCTTTCAAAATAATATCCGTTGGTATTTGAGTTGGTACATTCTCATTAGAATCAATTTCTTTAGGTTTATTTTCACTATTTAGTATAATATTAGATGGTATTGCTTGTGTAACAGATATATTACCCGAATCATCTTCGTAAACGACCGTTCGTCTACGTTCGGGTTCGTTCGTAAATATGGTAGGTAAGGCTTGTGTGACAGACACATGGCCAGTGTCATCTTCATAAATAATAGTGCGGCGCTTATCGATTAACTGTCTATCCGATAAAACAACACTAGGAACTGCTTGAGTAATCGATACATTACCTCCGTCATCGTCAAAAACGATTGTTTTTCTTTTGTCTGTTTGGTTTTCAGGTAGTATTATATTTGAAGACAAAGCCTGAGTAACAGATATATTGCCTCTGTCATCATCAAATACAATTGTCTTCCGCCTTTCATTCCCATCATTATCATTGATAAGAATGTTAGATGAAATCGCCTGTGTTATAGAAATGTTGCCAGTATCGTCTTCATAGACAACGGTTCTACGACGCTCAGCATTATTCGTTATAATATTCCCCGGTTTCGCTTGCGTAACAGATATATTCCCAGATTCCTCTTCAAACACTATAGTTCTCCGCTTATCTGATTTTTCATTCGAGTCTATATTCGTTAAAATATTCGTTGGTAATGCTTGTGTTATAGATATATTACCAGTATTATCGAGTAATGTTTTTCTTTTCGGTACTATATCTACTCTGTTGACTGGTAGAGTCATTGATAGGTTATTATCGTACAAAGTTGTCGTTTTGAGTTCATGCATACCACTGAATTCAGAATTATCGCATTTAGAGTTGAGCATATCATCAATAAAATTAGGTAAATCATCGTTAACGTTTAAAACTATAGTTTTGCGTTGAGGCGTTACAGCTGACGCATTTGGTAAAAGAGTTAGTCTATTGTCTTTCTCAGCCTTTTCAGATTGGAGGGTTAATCTTTTCCCATCAAATACTAATACTTGATCAGTTTCATTGTTAATAGCGAAGTTCTCAGATTCCTTTGTCGCTGCGTACGGGTTAATAGCGATATTCTCTTTATCCAACACCCAATCGTCATTTTCACTTGTTTTCTTGATTACTGAACTATTTTTAGAGATTTCTTGTACTTTAGGACTGAGAACAGTCTCCGTAATGGACATGTCATCATCGTTCTTCATGGCGACATGCGTCATATTCAAATCTACTTCAATATATTCAGACATATTCTGTCTATCATTAAAAGGGCCTGAGCAAGCAATGTTAGTGGATTGTCGCTCTATATCCCTCTGTATATCATCTAGGTCATCGTTTCCTGTAATATGTTGCATCGCTGAGAAATTGACGTCGATGCGGCCCGACATCTCGTTGCATGGGACAGTGAAGTCATTGCCGAACAGTTTACTCTGTTGATCAGTAAAGGCGCTGAGTTCGAATTTATTTTGAGGCGCGGTAAGCTTCCCGTCTGCTGTGCAATCGAGGGAAGCAAGTTGGTCCGTAAAATTTACATTATTTAGCAAGCTATTGCTATTTATTTGGTTTAGGTTGCCGATAAAGTCGACGGCTTCGACCTCTTCGAACTGTTGGTCGAATAATCTTTTACCAAGATGTCCGACTGGTTGGCGGGAGGCGTTGGCGTCTGAGTCGTTGCCAGACGACTCGAGCGATTTATTGTGCTCCTCGTAGAAGTTCTTCCAAGTAGTTGTTGCTTCGTTTGTTACAAATTCGCTGTGAACAGATATATTTTATATTGTAGTGCAAAGTTAATGATTTAATTTTCTCAAAAACCTTTTTTTTAAGAGATCTACGCAGTAAGTCTGAGCGCAGGCTTTAACTGCTTCACCGGACCTAAACCATTTTACTGGGTAACAGTATCCCATAGTAAAACTGGTTGTGTTGATTTGATGGTATAATTTTAAAAACAATTCCATGTACTATAGCCTAAATTAATTTATATAGAGGTCACTCACGCGACACCAGTACGCCGCGAGAAGCTGACACGTCTACTCTTAGCTGTGTCGGTCGGCGTGGCTACGTTGAACTCTAGCTCAGAGAATGGGGTCCGGGCGGGACGCTGGCTCTTTAGTATCGACGAACGGCGCTTTCTTCTGTGGGGCATAAATTAAAAAGTATATGAGAATAAATAGAATAACTAGCACCCACATAACTTACAATTCCAAATGAAGTGTAAGTAATAATGTATTTGTTGCTGCACTTTGTGTATTTGGGTCAATCCTCACAGTCATCATTAGAAGACAGCGCTTTTGATTAAACTTTGGTACAGCAAAGTATAATCAAAAGGAGAATGCCAATTATATGGTTGTTGGGACCCTATAAACGTGTTATTTTTTATTCATTTCTTTAGACATTGTCCTCCCAATGCAGGGCAAAGGCCTCCCATTCTTCTACTCTGTATAGTCTACTGCATCTATCAATGAAAGCTAAAGTTATTACGCCCACCAGTTGACGCCACTCACGCCACTATGGAATAAGACATTTCAGAAATCGCGGGCGGCTAGCGCCACTGGCGGCAAAAGTGGTATCCCTCATTGCTTTTGTCCAATATTGAGTTGATTTATTGATAAATAAGTAAAAAGTCCTATTATGTAATGTTGTTCAGTCATTAATTAGCTACAAATCCACACCGGAGTTGCGCTGGTATGCACCAGCAACCCTGCAATGCCGACCAAGGCTGAGACGATATGGGGTGTATTTAGTTGGTGGAAGACCAAAATATCTGGTTGATGTCATTAAATTTCAGACCAACAAATGATAAAAATAAATTCAAATATTTACTGAAGGAGTCTTTAATTTTAATTTATTTTTATTATTTGTTGTTGTTGGCACTTTTTGGGAACAGAAAAAGGACACAAAAAGAATTTACTCCCTATTGTTTTTCTTTCTTATCATCATCATGCAATGCTTTTTTTACTTCCATTCATCTCTTACTACTTATTATTTATTTTACTTACTATTTATTGCCAAACTTAAGATTCTTTCATAAATTTTAGCTTTGTATATTTAAATCAGTGTTAATAGTTTAGAAGTCTGCAAATACATTGTGCTTTTTAATTAACATGCAAATTACTTAAATATGTGAGAGTTAAAGTTATTTTTATTATAAATATTCTTAGTTATACACCACACAATGAAATTTGTACACAATAAGGGTACAATGGCAGACTTATTGCTAATAGCGATGTATTTTAAAGTTATATTTTTTTAAATTATTTAATAATTTATTATTATTTCAAAGTTATTTAAATGCAATATCATGTATCCGAAATAGGCAAAACAATATTATTTAACCATATCATGATCAGTGCCATGATAATAGCGTATTTATGAAACATGGCTATAAGCATGACTGTCTCAAAGTTGCGTATAACAACAAAAAAGATAGAACATCTTTAAAGAACCTGGCGTCTCAGAGCACAAAATAGTTATTCGTCGAATATTTACTTACTGTTTTATTTGTTTATTACACAGATTCAAATCATGCTCAGAGTGGAGTTAGGAACTTACGTTGCAGCGGCGTCCGATGCACGACTCTGCTGAGTATCATCCATTATAACAGTTTTAACACTACTTACAACTAACAGGAGCACTAAACTAAACACAAATCATATTTCATTTAATCCATTCATTAATCATTTAATAACAAATTGTTTATATTTTTAAACAAATTTGTTCAAAACACAACGGCCGTCGTCATTCAAAATTTGACTTTGACAGTTATTTAAATTGCACTTTTTAATTCGGGTTGTACACAAACCTTGATAAAAAGGCTTTTGAGAAATATTAATGTTGCCAGCGCAAATGCAAATTTGGTTTATATGTGTCGAAAAGGAACATAAATCAAACAGGTGAATTTAATTATAAGTTTAGTAACTGGAAATTACATAAAACATTGTTTACTGATGTCACAAATAAATAGAACACAAACTAGAAATATGTATACACGAACCAGGTTGTCTGCTAGAATGTTATAAGGAAGGAAGAATGAGCAAAACACATTTACTTACAGTACAAGTACTACACCAAGTGCCGTGAACGTCAATACAGTGGTGTACAAAGTACAGATCGCTAGCCATATAAGACCAACAACATAGTATTCTCCAATCGCTGGATCAGACATTAGAACAAAACACAAATAATCTACATTGCTTATGCATTTACTAAGAATTTTATACAGTTTCACACATTAATTTTGCTATCATGGACTCAAAACTGTCATTTTGACAATCTTACATATTTCTTTTTAGTCTAGCAGTAAGGCCAGATTATTTAAATGGTAAAAAAGAGGTTCTAATTCCTAAATGATTAGGCACTCTTTATAATTGGGGGCATAAAATCATTTGGGATACATCAGTGAAATAATTTCATAACTGTAATGTTGGTCACTAACATTCGCACAAATACGCAAACCCACGAGTGTAGGACATTTGCAAATTTTTTGTTTCATTTCCAAGCTGTTGGTTGTGTTGGTTTTTTAAGACATCAAAGCGCGCGAACCTTGTTCAAAAGTTTGCGCGCATGTGAGTGACCGGGGTAAGCATCAAAACAGTTTGTTTTTTTTTAACATCTAAGTTTAGAATTCATAGTTTTCCTATCATAATATACTCCTCCATTTCCTCCATTTCCTACCATGTTTGTTCGGGAGATTCGATCCTTATGGTTGATTGACTGATGACTCTATCGATTGCTGTCATTAAAGTACAGAATGGTAATTTTCGAATTTTAGGCAGTTCGATTCCCGGGTGTACAAATCGTATTTTAAAATAAAGTAATATTTTCTTTCGAGTATAATTTGCTACAGTATTTAAAGTACTTTAAAAAAGACGCTAAAAAAAATCCACCGGTATATTACTCGTTTTTTTTTTGTAATGTGAATCAAACTTCCGTTTCTTACTACCTTTACGCTTACCAGTCTTTACTACTTATCTTTCAGTCTTTTTACTATAACCCAATGATGATCATGTTAGCCAGAAATAAAAAACAGTTTCAATTTAAGAGATTTATTAGTAATCCATTTCCGAAACACTGGTATCCGTTGTAGTTACAGATGACGAGGAGTTTGAGAACGAAGATTCTGAGCGGTGGGATCTGCAAAGCAATTACAAATCGTTTAAAAAAAAATACAACCTAAACCAGCAATGGCGAACCTCTTTTACGTATTTCCTTCTACTTTTTGTAGTCTGTCTCGCTGTTTGAGAACCCTAATCGTGAACGATGAGTCCCTGCATTTTGGTGCAGACGTGTCTTGGTTGACTGTGTTTATTAGGTTTATAACCGACTTAAAAAGAGGAGGTTCTCAATTCGACGGTTTTTTTTTAAGACAAATGACATTTTATTGTCACGTCAAAGAGCACGCACAACGACTAACTAAAAGTAACCTTAAAAAAAAAACGAACAAAATCAACTTCGTCAAAAACATAATAAATAATGTATGTTTTTGTATGTTTGTTACGCAATAGGTATCACGACAAATATATTTTCGTTTTCGCTATGGTGTACCTTAGAGGTGCTCCCATTTAAATGTCATTAAAGTAGGTTCCTTTTTTCATTTATGTGTAGTAAAGAAATTATTTTATGTAATTTTACTATTTAATATTAATTTTCTAATACAACTGAGAGCAACGAGTTAGTTTTATTATTAGCCCAGTTACTTCGCGATCTTACCTTCTTCTTCTTTTATCTTTAACGCTGACTCTTCTTGTTGGCAACTTTCTCCTTTGCTGCCTTCTACGTGTGTTTCTTCTTTCTCTCCTGTCTCTCCTGCATTCCTCAATGCGGCTATCAGTGTCGTAGTATGTCGATTCTGCGGCATTCTGTTGATTTCGACGATTCGTTTCTGAACGCTTACGACGATTTTTATAAACTTCACACGAATCTTTGGGCAATACCTTCCAAGATCCATTGCACTCTGCTCGGCGAGCTTTCTTAAGAATGTTAAAGAAATTAATTAAATTTGTTTAATAAACAGCTTTTGTAAACGGACGATTTACGAACAACAACTTTAATAATATTTCGACGAAAATTTATAAATATTTTACTAACGTTCTCTCGTAGGATTTCGTTTAAATCATCCAGAAAAAGTCCTGACATATCATCACTCCAGCTAAAAATGCCTCTGGATTTATTTCGGTGCTTCTTTTTAATGTTTCTTTGTGCATAAGCCTTTTTCTCGGATTTTGATCGTCTTGTAGATCTCATGTTGGTATAAAATACAATTTAATTTAACTGATGTAAAATTTCGATTAGTTGAAAAAGTGTCATTCTACGAAGTCATGTTCTTGTAAGATGATCAAAGGAGTTGAGAATTAAAACGAGAGTAAAAACTTCTTGAATGACAACATAAAAAATATTGACTTGTCGCACTTGTTACAAATATTTAAATAAAAAATAGGGCACAACAAGGACAGAAATAAATATAAACAATTATATCATCATATCAGCCAATTGCCGTCCACTGCTGAACGTAAGCCTCCCCTAAAGAACGCCAACCATCCCGGTCCTGAGCAGTCCGCAATTATATACAAAAGATAAAAATACATTCGTTGCGGCAGCAAATAGACATTTTAATCAGCAATAATTAATACCTACTTACTTATTAGCAGCATTGCAGCTTGCAGCGCTGGTTTTCATTGATGGACCCAAATGACAACGATTTTTTCAAATGGACGTAATACATATACATCTTATATCAAGTTATTATGTTGTAAAAATATTGACTAAATTAAAATCATAAGCCTAAAAAATCGAAATTCAACTTAAAATTAAAAAAAATACGTAAAACGAAACACCGTACTGTCATATGACTATTGACGTCAGTGCTACCAACATAATCTACAGTCCTCCATTTTTGTTCAGCTGATGTTTACTTGAGATTAAATAATTTAGAAGAAACCCTAAATAAAATCTCAAAATGGGTGCCTCCTTCATTCCCATCACCGTTTTCACCGTCCTGTGGGGTATTGTGGGTATTGTTTGCCCCTTCTTCGCCCCTAAGGGCCCCAACAGAGGGTAAGTGTGTGAACCTTGGTGTGAATGTATTTCTGCTGTTTTGATACTAAAACTCGTTTAAATCTGCTGTATTCCAGGATCATTCAGCTGGTTTTGATGCTGACTGCAGCTACATGCTGGTTGTTGTAAGTATTCTCAATCCATTTACTTTTTTTGACTAAAATGAGTCATGGACTCTGCACTAATCTCTGGACTGAATATACTTGTGATAAAGTGTTCCCCATGAACAGTATTATACTAGTGATTTTTTTGCCTATTTGATGAAGTGGTTAATACCTGACTGATGGTAAAATAAAACAGGTCATGTGAGTGACCTGTCTCTTACAGCAATGGCATACTGACACCCCATATTTCTGCTGTCTCTGTATTATAGCTCAGGATTTCTTGGCTGGGTATGGCCAGTCTTGCAGTGGAGAGTGTCCTTATCAGTTATTCAAAGTTTCATTATCAGTTCAGCACTCTAGAATACTCACTAAACTTGTTTTTGTTCCTCTTACTACATAAATAGTTAGGGTCTTTTAAAAATATTTCGTTTGCTACTTGATCAGATATATCAAGTAGATTAGTTATTACTATTTCTTGATAGTAGTACTGATTTACATTTACAAATCACAGAGATAAAATTACTTGAAGACGGGCCTAGTGTAGGTACAGTAAAAAAATAAATATAAAACTAACCTAACCTTCCTATTGCAAATAGAATCGCTTTGTTGATGGGTTTTTGTGGTAATTCTCCAAAATTATTCTCCGTAACCATGTAATACCAACAATTTATACAAACACAAAACTTGACCTATATTAAAATTAAAACTTATAACGTAATATAAAATAAGTAACTAAATAAATAATAACCATGTTACATAAAGTTCTGGCCAATTCACATTCACTAATTAATAAAGCTGTAGGTGCCTTTTTTGGGATTTCTGAAATAACATTGATTAATTACCCCCTTAAGTGTTAAGGCAGAATATTAAGGCAGCCTAAAAACATACTAGCACAGAGATCAAAACATTATAACTACCCAGATAGACGAGTGGTATAGGTCACCACGCCAAATACCTCTGTGCCGCGGGTTCGATCCCCGCATGGGACAAGCATTTTTGTGTGATCCACAAATGCTTGTTCCAACTCTGTGCATGTGGTTTGAATGTTTGTAAATCTCCTACGACACAAGTACTCAATTCATTAGTGTGAAGAAAATAAAATAGTATTATACCTATTATTTTTTTTTCAATATGTTTATATAACTAATATAAATGTTTTATATATTCCAGCTGGCTCTGTGCATACATGGCACAGATGAACCCCCTAATTGGACCCAGACTTGACAACGAAACCCTTATTTGGATGTCCCGGACTTGGGTAAGATGTCACTTTATTTAACAAAAACATAATAAATAGTATAATATTTTGTAATGGAACTTGAGGGTTACTTTTCAATGAATATCAATTCTAATACAAAGTCAATGCAACATTGTTATTCATTTAGCAGGCACACAAACAACACACAGTTAAAAAAAAACACATAGATAAATATTCTGTATCCATTCACTTTTTCTCAATTATTTTTTGTTCAATCTATACTATAATAATATTATAAAGCTGAAGAGTTTGTTTGTTTGTTTGTTTGAACGCGCTAATCTCAGGAACAACTGGTTTGAATTGAAAAATTCGGAAGGAAGGCTATAGGCTATATAACATCACGCTACGACCAATAGGAGCGGAGCATAAATGAAAAATGTTGCAAAAATGAAAAACCGTTGAAACTAAAACACGCGAACAAAGTCGCGGGGGACAGCTAGTAACGTATAAATTTGCAATTACGCCTTACTGACCTCAACCTTCAGTTGATGGTCAACTTGCTACAGTTTAAATAAATTGTCATTAATATATACTTCTACATTATAGAATAATGTTTTCGGCTGAGATTGCTAAGTATATTATTAATATTAAAAGACGAGTGACATGTATAATCTGTATTAATAAAAGTTTTCGAATAAAAATTCTGCATGTTTAATGGCAAATTAAATTCAGAGATTTATATAATAAAAAATATAGTTGTCGCTAAGTTACTTAAATTCAAATAATATTATTACCTGACCCACCGTTATCACCTAGATAAAGGTAAGGATAAGCTTTGTACAAAAAATGTGTTATGGGAATGGCTCCTGTTATTTTTAATAAAATTCATTAAGGATAAATTGCATTAAGGATCAAACTTTAAAAGTTTTTAAAAAGAAACTCACTGCCTTATTGTTAAATAATTGTTTTTACTCTGTTCAAGAATTCTTAAATGATCCTTCCATTAATTAAACTTTATTATGATCCTTGCTCGTGCGTATGCTCGTAAATGTTTGCATGCCTAAATAGGCAGAATGTGCAAGGATTCCTAATATATCTGTAACACCAATTGTAAACACCTACATTCTGTGCAAATAAATGATTACTTTACTTTACTAATAAAGAATCCTAAGCCTAATTACACCTAAGTACAAATGCTTGATTCTTATATTCAAGAAATGAGTTCTTTTGACTACGGACTGTACAATTTTCGAAGCGAAATGAATAGTTTCTTAATTACAGGAACCGGCCAATCTTATATATAAAAATGAATTGCTGTTCGTTAGTCTCGCTAAAATGCTAGAACGGCTGGGCCGATTTGAATAATTCTCTTTTTGTTTTGTTCACTAGAATACAGGGAAACTTTAAAAACAAAAAAAATTGGTAGGGTAGGGTAGAGTAGGCAGGGTAGGGTAGTGTAGGTAGGATAGGTGGGGTAGGGTAGTGTAGGTAGGGTACGGTGGGTAGGGTAGAGTAGATATGGTAGGGTAGGTCGTCAGTTGACGGGAGCGAAGCCGCGGGCACAGCTAGTTATTAATATGACTAGAGGCCCAGTAGCGGCCGAAAATCTAGCATAATTCAAATTAAAATTTTAATTCAACTTATTTCATAATCCTCCGTCTGCGTAATTTTCGTAAAAATTGATACAAAATTTTCGCTTCAAGTATTAATTATTTCAATGAACTAATTAAGTTCACTCGTGCTGAAACATTTTCTAATGCACTGGGACCCAATAGATAAAGCATGAGTATAATATAATAATAATAATAATAATTTATTCATAAAAACGTAGGTACAACATTATAATACAATATATCTTACATTATATAATAAAGTACAACATTGTACAAGTATGTAGGTAAACATTCACTAGTAATTTCCCTGTGGGTGTGTTCTTGATAAACATGAAACGCCCTTATTCTGGACATGTCATGTCAAACTTATACTGGCTTTACACGTTGGCCCCAACTCCACTCGTCCAACGTGTGAAACGAGAAATTCATCTGTAAAAAAATAATAATTTTTAAGTTGTTTGGAAAACATAATAATAATATTAGTATATCTTTTTTGCCACACTATCTCCACGCCACCTTTGGTTGACTGGTAGAGACTGTCTAAGTCATTAAGTCCGCCTTTGCACCAATTTTGTGCAAAAAGTTTAAATAAATAAGTTTAGATAAATAATTCATAGACAGATGATGCGTCATATCTTTTGTCTGTAACTCCCACTGTGCTTAATTATAATTAAGCTAAAATAATTATTTTCTCTCTTAATTGCCCTTAATTATTAGTAATTATAGTAGTCAAACCACACGTTTTAAAAAACTAAGATGTGTATTTTAAGTATTATTTTTATGTATGTGTATTTTTATTGTGATTGTACACTTCTTCCTATACTCATTAGATATTTGAATCACTCTACCACTCAAAGGTTTGCTGTTAGAGAACTCAATTTTGAGTTAAGCTCGCCTATGTACATAAAATTTATTATTTTACTAGCTGTCCCCCGCGACTTTGTCCGCGTGTTTTAGTTCGAAAAGTTTTTCATTTATGCTCCGCTCCTTTTGGGTGCAGCGTTATTTTATATAGCTTATAGCCTTCCTCAATAAATGGGCTATCCAACACTGAAATAATTTTTCAAATCGGTCCAGTAGTTCCTGAAATTAGGGCGTCCAAACAAACTCTTTAGCTTTATATAGTAGTATAGATTACTGTTTTATGTGTTAAGTGTACAATAAAGAATTAAGAATTATTTAAGAATCTATCACAGTCTAAAGATACGGTTATATTTTCGCTCGTCTGGTAATAAAATTGTTTATTTATATCACTTAAACAAATAGACATATCTGGGTTACAAGTCAGATGTTTTGTTTTGGAATAAAATTAGCAAACCTATTACATTTATGTGGGATTTACTCAAAGCGGGGCCAATAAAAACAACCGATTGGATCAATAATCTTGGAAATTTTTATTTAAACTTTTTTACAACGTCTTCCTCTCCTCGTCTTATCGTTCTCACACGTTCCTTCCGCTCTCTTCCTACATCCTTTACATTTATCCACTGTCCCTTTCGCACATATTCTACTTCATACTGTCATCTCTTTCACTCCCTCATGCTTCACACCTGTCATTCATCTTAACGTTTCATTCCACTCATCTAATAACGTTTCGTTCCTACATTTATACACGCTAACATGTTTCACGTAAGAGTGATGTAGAATTGTTTTATAAAGACTGTTTATTTACTACTTACGCCTAGATCCTATATCTTTTGATTCGTTATTCGTTGACGTGACGATCCGTCACTAGGCTGTCTCTCATCCGTTCGTAACCAGACGTCAGTTATTCTGGTAACGAACAGTTAAGGCTCGTACAGACTATAACGTAACATGTTATTCAACATTGCTATATAACATGTTTCAGATAATGTGGACGGTGATTGTTATAAAACATGTACAATAACATGTTATTGATATGTTATATAAGTAACGTCACGTGTAGGTACGCAAACGCGTTTTTTTTTTTTCTTTTGTTATTTGAAAATACAACAGTCGCTGCCACAGCCAGCAAAACGTCCTCTCGTGTTGACATTGTGGATAGCACTGAAGAACGACAAACGAAAAATATGGTTACATAACATTGTTATTCTAATGTGTACACTATTGTTTTATGTTGCAATGTTGAATAACAAGGTTACATAATGTGGACGTGTTATAAAACACAAGTTATATAATATGTTACATAGTTTGTACGCACCTTTACAATTTTTTTTTATAGGAACCGCTTTTTTTAACGCCTCGTTGATATTTTAACAGTTCGTTAAGGAAACGATTCGTTTTTTGTTTATTGGTCCCAACCATTAGCTGGTAGTGACATTTATTTTGATATACTTTAGTGGCCCTATTAATAAAAATCTCGACTCCGATTAGCTATTGCTTAGCAGATTCTATATTAAATTTTTCTATGGAGAATTAAAAATCAGAATCTGTTAATCCGTTGTTAAGCTCCATCGCCATTTTTATTAATAAGGTCATATATGTTTGATATTGAACTTAAAATATCAGGAAACAACAATATAAAGCATATTTTTTTAAGCTCGTGTTTTTTTTTATACAAATCAATTGCCACTTCGACGGGCCTGTTGGTCTAGTGGTTAGTGACCCTGACTGCTAAACTGGAGGTCATAGGTTCGATTACCACGCCGGACAAATCTTTGTGTGATGAGCTCGATCATTTTTTCTGTGTCTGCGTGTAATTTATCTATAATATGTATGTATTTAGAAATATATAAGTATGTTTATCAGTAGTCTGGTTGCCATAATACAGGCTCTGCCTAGTTGTTGGGTTTGTAATGGTCAGGTCAAGGTTTGTATGGATGATAATTTGCGAATAGCAATTTCATTCTTAACTCAACAACGAAATTCTGACATTTCGTTCTGAAATAAAAAAGAATCGCGAATTATATGAAAATTTTAAAAGTAATTCTTAAAAAAATGTTTTAAATGTTTTCGTTGTGTATATATCCCTTTTTATATCTATCATACATCATGTAACCACAATTTTATCCAGAATAAATGTTAGAAAAACAAAACAATATAATGAACTCCAATAGTCAAGCGGCCATATTTAGCCTAAATATAAATAAGCTAGTTATGTTTATGTATGTCACTCGTCTGCACGCGGCAGCTCCGAGATATAAATAAAACTGCTAGGATCAAGGTTCCCGCAAGGATTTTACTCAAGTTCAGCACTTTAAACTAACGCATTTTTTTTTTAAACGCCTTATTTATGGAAATGCTGAAAGTGCACCAATAAAAAAAAATATTCGTCAGATAATAAAAAAAAATAAATGTATTTTTTTGTTTTGTGAATTGAAGTTACGTTGTAAATTGATACAAGATGCACTGAGGTTTTTTTTTAACTAACTCTGCCATCTGATCTCAAACTAGGCAGAGCCTGTATTATGGCAACCAGACAACTGATAAACATACTTATATTTCTAAATACGTACATATTATAGATAAATTACACCCAGACACAGAACAAATGATCATGCTCATCACATAAAGATTTGTCTTGGGTGGGAATTGAACCCACGACCTCCGGTTCAGCAGTCAGGGCCACGAACCACTAGACCAACAGGCCAGTCAAAGTTGTGACGTCATGCGACATTTCGAATCATTGTATCGTAGTTTTTGATTATGTAAAAAAGGAAAAATACGCGTCCAATATTTTTCATTATTCAATCTACCTGAAGGTCATATAACATTTTAGTCATCTTTCATATTGTAAAATTTTTAATTCTTGCCATTAAATAATGCTATGTGTTTTTTGTTACAGGGCAACAAAATAGTAGCTTAAACGTCAAATTTGGCGCCCATCAATCTTCATTTAGCATAAGTGTTGCAAGTATTGTGTCGAATTGTATCAAATAAATGATCATTATAAAAATATCTATCAACATAAACAATTTAAAGTTATGTAAATAATGTCTACATGTAAAATAAGCTTTGAAGAAATAAATCATGTATTGCCAGTATTGAATAAGTTGTCTGTGGTCGGTGATGTAACGTCCCGTTGTCTATGGTCTGCAAATATCTATCATTCCAATGAATACTGTAAAAACATGTTTAAAATCTTTATTATATTGTAGATAAATAAATTATTTCAGTTTATTAAGGATTTTTATTTTAATATTATGCGAGGTTATCCCGATTTTTTTTATATTTCAAGCAACTAACTATTTCAATAGCATCCTCAGAACTTTTATTTGGATAAACATTGCCTGTCTTCAGTTTACAACCCAAGAGATATTCCATGCAGGCCTATTTGCTATACCCAAGCAATGTTTACTGGATTAAAATAACAGTAAAAACGAAGATTGAGTATCGTCTATCGTTGGTGGCCAGCAACGCAACTAGAGTCATTTAACGTTTTGAAAGTGCCTGAAAAGGCCTACTCGAAATAAAAATATTTTGATTTTGACTACGTTGTAGTAGATTTAGTAACTGTTGGTCATCGACGTTAGACGATACGAAATTTGTGTTGCGTTGTGGTCGGCTTGCATTACCACTGGATATAGGATGAATAACTAAATCGCGCCAGGTCAGACAGACGGTACGGGAACCGTCTTATCCGATGGGGCCTGTTGTCGGTTGTCCGTTCCGCCGGGAGTATTCGCAAGTCCATAGCGCAGCGCCAGGTTGCTAAAGCGGCAGGAGACCGAACTAAGAGGACTTACGTTGTGGGACCACACAGCCATCGCAGTAGTTCCATGTAAATACGGTATTTAGCTGAATCCGGTGAGACTGGAAGCCGATCCCAACATAGCTTGGGAAAATTTTAGGCAGAAGAAGACTTATAGCTACTAATTAATGTGCGGTTGTTTATTAAATTAATTATTCACAATTTTAAATAGTTACAAACTTAACTAAGTATATATAGGTATACTCTTGCGCCATCTCATCTTCCTAGTTCGTCGTACTGTGCTGGCGCTGCTGCTGCGGCTGCTGAGAACGGCAGAAATATAACAACCTTATTGGAAGTTATACATTCCAGCCGTTTTGGGGTCTAAACACTTGGACTGTGGGGTCGGAGTGCACACCTTTTATTTAAAGATTTAGCGAAACGTCTTGTTGACTCCTCGCGTGACCCAAGGGCTGGCTTTTACCTTGGACAAAGAATAAGCATTGCCATACAACGTGGCAATGCCGCCAGTTTTTTGGGTACACCTCCAGTCGACAGCGATGTGGATGAATTTTTTGACGCTATTTTTTAGAGAGTTTATTAATTTATTGTTTAGTTTTGTTTTAAGACTTATAGTAAAATACTTTGATACGTTGAATAGTATCTATTTGCCGGTTAAGGACTGATTTTTCCAACGCCAGATAATTTTATCCGAAAAACAATTTTGATTTTTTGACAAATTAATTTCATTTCACGAATAAAAAATATTTGTCGATTACAAAATAAGCTTATTTGGTATCCAGTCTTTTGTTTCTACATTTTACAAATGATTTTGTTTTTGCAAGCCAATGATGTTAGATAAAAACTGCTAGCGTAAACTTTTGATAATGAAGATAACATCAACGTATCTACTTATAGATATCACACACTCGGCTATCTATCAAATTAATCTATCTAAATGTGTTTCGGAATGGTAGTAAGTTTTAATCCGTGTATTTTACCTATTATGGGAGACGCCACGTGTGATTTTCTGTACCTACTTACTTCTACTGATACTTTGGCTATGTGTGTAGTGTAGAAAATCGAATGCCACGATCCAAAAGCCGATAACTACTTACCTATTTTTTAACTAAGCGTCAGTAAAGGCGTCTGGGCAGGTACCTACCACCCTCTTAAATTAAGGTGCCTTCTTATATTAAGTAGCGGCTCTGCTATCTTTACTTAAAAATTGTGGTAGGTCTGAAGTCCAAAACCTATTTTTAAAAGTAAACAATTTAGTTCCGCCACCAGCTATATGCTTGATACTGTGTTGGCTCAACGCATAAAAAAAAACTTGAAACCACAAAGTAAATATCTGTCTATGGAATCCCGAAGTTCCCACCTAAAATCATGTGGCAATGACTACATTAAGTTGGAAGCGTCAGAAAAGCCCGCGAAATTCAAATATACTGTAGTTTTTTTGCAATTTGCAGGTCAGTTTCAGGCTGTTTTTTAACAAAATACGATTCACGGCTGTAATATGTTTGTATTTACAGAATTATAATAATTATAATCATCAATCCAACCCTCTAAGTTCATGCAATTCGATTAAATGAGTTTGTCATGAAATATCATGTAAGAATATTTGAATTTTGCGGGCTACCGTGACGCTTCAACTTTAATAAGACATTAATATATCGTTGTAGTGCCGCAGACAAATAAATAAATACTAGCTAATAATGTCAGGAGCACTACGTGCGAGCCTACATTGACGTGGCGACTAAATTTATGGGCCCGTAAAATGTCAAACAGTGTAATGTCTTTGAACCGTCTAGTTCAGTTAAGTTTCGATAGGTACTTCTATTTTTTATACGAATTTTGTACAACGCACAGACGCGTCGAGGGCACTGGACGAAAATTTTGCTAACGCCCTAACGCGTCAGAGGCATACGGCGAAAGCTCTTCAAACGCGCATGCGCGTCGCGGGCACACAGAAACGATGAACATTGGACGCAATAGTGCGGGCGGGGCATTGTAGTAATGTCTATATTTTGGGGCACCTTAGAAAGCTTCTGGGCAGTGAATGCGTTAAAGCAGTTTGGTACTTACTATTGCAGTGGAGACAGCGTATGGGCAAACGTAGTGTAGGACGCCCTGCGGCACGATGGGTCGATGATTTGAAGAAGGTGGCTGGTAGCGGATTGATGCGGACTGCTCAGGACCGGGATGGTTGGCGTTCTTCAGGGGAGGCTTACGTTCAGCAGTGGACGGCAATTGGCTGATATGAATGAATGAATGAATTTACTATTGCTACCAATAATAGTTTTTTTTTAAAGGATTTTTATATATGTATGTTTTGTTATATGCTAACTTAACTATTGAATGGATTTGAGATTATTATTTTTCCCCGGTGAATGTAATTAAATAAAAATAAAACTGATCAAAAGCAACACTAATCACTCGACAATGTTCATGTGTACCATCTACAGTTTTGTATCAAAGCAGTCGCCTGTGCGAGACATTGTTTTCTAGTACGTAAGTATGTTGAACCAGGAATATGCCTTTATTGGATCGGACAGGGTTTTTGTTACATACTGTATGTACCTACTTTCATAAATTCATAATTCAAAGATACCATTGACAATTGGTGAAGGAAAACATTACGAGATAACCTGGATTTCGAAAATTGGAATCTGAAATCGCGAACCCGCAAGTGAGCAATGCCTGTTCCACATGAGGGCCATTTACAGGCCACTATTATTTGTTACGTAAAACAAGAACTCTTACCCCGACGATAAAACAACGCTTCTCCAAGAAGCATTCGAGTTAGCTAGCAGTAGCAAATAGCAATACAAAACACAAACGCCGTATATTACGTCCTCGCCGGCGAGGCCCGTCGCGTATAAATAATTGTAACGTAAATGTTACCCCCCGTCCTTAAATCGAGCTGGCCCGAGCCGACCAAACTAGCAATAAAAATATGTCCTTAAATAATAAAAACTTAGATCCAGCCTTCCCTTGCTGTTTTTGCCTTATTAAGATTGTTAGCAAAGCACTAAGTCGAGGTCAGAACCCCACAGGGGGCGCCCTTAGTGAACATTACTGACGTAGTTAGTTTTTCTATTGCTCTGGCTGGAGGCCTTTAAGGTTCTCGCCAGAAGTCCGGTGAAGCAGACAAAGCCTTTTTTTTTTTTTTTTTGTTTGGGCGGGTGAATCCTCATGGACACCCGCTCACTCGGGGGAGCGAACGGGTAGTGTCAGACTCTTACTGACTAAACCTGAACCGCCGTGCTACGTCATCCGCGTTTCGTGTTGGTGCGTGGTAATGCATTGCAATTCGTCACGCACCAACCGCGGGGTCCGCCGGCCAATATAGGGCCAGCGGATCACTACCGTGATTGTTTGGAGACCGACGTGTAAAGAGCGTCGGCCTCTCCGCCTCATACTGGAGCCACACCCGTAGCACGGAATGCGGCCCCCCGTCGTGGAAGCAGTCAAAGCCTGCGCTCAGGACAACTGTGTAAAACTCTTCCAAAAAAAAAAAGAAGAACTCAAGAACTACCGACATTGCAGGTATAATATTATAGGTAGTTAGGTATTTTATTTGTATCATCACGTGTTTCTAATATAAAAGTGTTATCTACATCGTCTCGTCGCAAGTTATACAATCAAATTCATAACATCACGTGAATGTCTAAATATTACCTACTACATGCATTCCTACCAAGTAAGTAGGTACCTTAAAGGAATATATATAATATAAGTTAACTATAGAGCTCGCATATCGAGTATGAACTGTTGGCACTAGTATGAGCATGTAAAATCGTAAAATTAGTCTTTTTATTTGTATTGGCATTGTATTAGAATTAAAATTCAATTGGAGAGTAAGGGATTAAGGGCACTGGTCAAAATAACAACAGATTACAAAACAAAAACATTGCCGCCATTTCTCAACTGTCATTTTTACGACAAAAACCACAGACTATAAAATCAAAAATCAAGGACACAGATTCAAAATGTCAGCGCCGACTACCCTGGCATGCACTTGAACCATGTCAAGACTATCACGCGCCAGATTACATAAGAAAGGGCAAGTCGAATTGTGTTCGCTATTAGATGCGCGTGCGGCTTTCTGGAAGGCCGCCAAGTATTCTACGCACCGACCATAAGTAGCTCAAGGTCACGCAACGGGTCAAACTCGAAAATTTAAAAAAGGTGATTGTTATGTAACTTCTGGGAGACTTTTGAGCCCCTTTTTCTTAAATATTTTTATTAATAAAACGTCCTGGGGTGCTATTCTCTAAAATGAGAGCGTCGATCATGACGTCCAACGTCAAAACCATGTCAAATACCTTAGAGTAAACATATACAAGCATAGAGTGCGCGCATCGCTAGCACCCCGTTGTGTCGAGCGTAAGCAAATTTTCAGCTGTAAGTACTACGGTTGTTTACTGATTTAAGTCATTCTCCGTGCGACGACAGACGTTTATGCGAAAATATCTATGGTTTCGATATTATTGGGGTAATATTACGTTTTGAGATAGTTTTAATAAAACGGCGCGCTCTGTTTTGACACTCATTTAAGGGTTTTACTTGTTCATACTAGTGCCTACAGTTCATACTCGATATGCGCACTCTATAGTTTACTTACCTACTTTTTGTCTAAGCACATATCATATAATTTTTGACATTTCGATATTTTATACTGGGGATGAAAGTTCGTATCTTGCAGTTTCATTGCCAAGTAACTGACGAGCTCAAATGAAATAAAATGCTCTTTTGTTCCGGTTGAGTTTGTGGGAGAATTACACGCTTATAAATGTATTATTTGAGCTTTATGTCGACAGTATATATAGCCTAAAATATCCTAAGCATAGCTGGAGCGTGTTTCTATGTAAAGCGGGTTAAAAATAGCAGGAAATCGTAAAGTTTTTGAGCAATCCGTTTTACAATAGTAATCGTAGAAGCGACTAACGAAATGGGCCCGATAAAATGCAATAAAATAGCGCTCTCCTGCATGAAATATAATATATTTATGACTAGCTGTCCCCCGCGACTTAGTTCGCGTGTTTAAGTTTCAACGGTTTTTAATTTTTTCAACATTTTTCATTTATGCTCCGCTCCTATTGGTCGTAGCGTGATGTTATATAGCCTATAGCCTTCCTCAATAAACGGACTATCCAATACAAAAAGAATTTTTCAATTCGAACCAGTAGTTCCTTAGATTAGCGCGTTCAAACAAACAAACAAATAAACAAACAAACTCTTCAGCTTTATAATATTAGTATAGATATAGACTAGAGACCTACCCCGGATTCGCACGGGTAGACAACATATTAATAAATTATACAGAAAAACCTTCTTCCTTAATCACTCTAGTTATTGGTAAAAATCATATGGAATTCCGTTTGGTAATTTTTGAGTTTATCGCATTCAGACTGACTGAAGGTTCTGACAGACGTGACAGGGGGCTTTGTTTTATCATATGTATTTTAATAGATGTAGACCACCAAAAACATTTTCATGTAAAATGTTGCCAAGACGAGCCCATATGACTCGCACTGTCAAAAAGTTATCAGATCTCATGTAGAGCCAAGCTTCTAACACTACACGCCCTAACTCTACAAGGCCTAACTTCACAAACTCTACACCTTAGTCAAAATATGTGGCTTGGCCATTTCGCTACATTCACATCGGCGTAAGGTGAAAAATTAATTCACTGTTCATTACTTTTGTGTTATACAATAGTTCTTGTAGTAACGAACGGCCAAGCCACATATTTTGACTAAGGTGTAGAGTTTGTGAAGTTAGGCCTTGTAGAGTTAGGGCGTGTAGTGTTAGAAGCTTGGCTCTACATGAGATCTGATAACTTTTTGACAGTGCGAGTCATATGGGCTCGTCTTGGCAACATTTTACATGAAAATGTTTTTGGTGGGATTTCATTTCTTTTTGTAAGTTGTTTGTAACAAATTTTTTTTTTACAAGGAGTACCTATACATATATATATCTAGGGGAACCAAGTTTTAGATTATTAGATTAGACCTCTAGCGTCATCAAAATTTAATTTAAAATTACAGGTCTCATACAAACTCCCATCCCCTAGTTTAAGGGGTTGGGGGATGAAAGTTACAAGTTTTATAATTTTTTTGTTGTTTGTGTGCTAATACTAGCTTACATACAAAATTTCAGCTTTCTAGGACATTAGGAAATACCTTAAGAATTTTGATGATCATCAGTGAGTCAGTGACGAAATTAGCGTTTTTTAGATATAAATAAAATCTGAAGTATAAAAGCTAATGTAATTAAAACTTAATATGTTCAATAAGTCCGCTATTGACAATATATCCCGAAAATTTTGTTGATCTAGCATAATCCAAACCCAAGTTATGAGGGTTCAAAAAAACGACGAAGCGCTTCGAGAAAAGGTAGGTAGTGCCCGTGCGCTTCGCTTGGCTCGTCTTGGCGGGGGCACTACCGTGCCCCCAGATATAGAAGAATGGGTTATGTAAACAATCCTAAAATAGATTTTATTTGAATTCTTCTGCGTAGCCTTTTAAGGTATAATGGGGGCGGCTACCATTTTCACCTGATTAAGTTGAATACCTTGGAAGAAATTTCGTACAGTAACTTATTTCTACGAGATAATTATCTAACAATTCAGTAACACACAGTTGACACAGGGCCATCTCATCCCAAAGTAGGCAGAGCCTGTATTATGGCAACCAGACAACTGATAAACCTATTGCCAAATACATACATATTACAGATAAATTACATCCAAACAACAAATGATCATGCTCATTACACAAAGATTTGTCCTGGGTGGGAATCAAATCCACGACTTCCGGTTTAGCAGTCAGGGTTACTAACCACTAGACCAACAGGCCCGACACCTTTTAATATTTTACGATCCCGCTAAATGACCTTTTTGAAGACATTTTGACAATCAGTCTGCACGTGTTCGCTTGTTGGCAACGCGATAATAATTAAAATTAATGTGCATTTTATTTTGATCTTTCATATATCACATTGTTGCATCTATCATGTATTATTTTGCACCTTTAGTATCAAATTGCGTCGCCGGCAAGGCCCGTCGCGTATAAATAATAGTAACGTAAATGTTACACCCTCGTCCTTAGATCAAGCTGGTCCGAGCTGGCCAAACTAGCAATACAAATATGTCCTTAAATAGTAAAAATTTAACTCCAGCCCACCCTTGATGTTTTTGCCTTAATTAGATTGTTAGCTTTAACGCTAGTATATTAGCTTTAGCTTTCTCATTTTAAACTGAAATTTTGTAAACTGAATCTATACCAGTTGTACCTTTTGGATAGATAGGTATACCCTTACGGTAACAACCTCTATTTTTATTCTGGGCCACCCTTGGCCTAATTTCCATAAAACGACTGGCATTCTCCTTTTATAAAAGTTTTGACATAGGCGGTTGTCCTGTAAACTCCTAACGCGACTTAAAAAATTCAAAAGTACTCACAAAATTAATATAGTTACATTATTATTGAGTGTCATAGCCAGTTATAGGTTAGTTTTATTACGAAAACATACTTGAATGCGGGCAAAGTCGATGTTACATGCTAGTATTTGCTAAAAATTGAGCGTAAGGAATCCTTCAAGAGGTCACAGCCCTGCCTACTGCGCATTGCGCAGATCGATTGATATTTCAGTTATGCAACATTGCCGCGGTCGGAAAACTATTGGCTGCCAAGATGGCTGGATACATTTTTAAACATTAAAGTTAAGGAATGTAAGTAGATTAATTGATTACACATAATTTTTAAAAAGAAACCGACTTAAAAGAAATTTATTATTTAAATTGAATGACCACCTTTGATTCTGATATAATTATTTATGTTACACTGTCGATGACATCTTTTTTTAAAATCGATCCGCAGACCGCAACTGTTAGTAATATCGCGCCAAAAACATACGTCAAATAAAAAACATTCTATTGAATCCGGTTAAATATAAGACTTAATACTAATAACCTGTCTTAATAAGTTATTTCAGCCATATTTGAGGATCTCGGATGAAAAAAATGAAAGTGGAAAGTAATTCGGTAAGTATCTAGGTATTTATGTGAAAAGTAATGGCGGTACTTTAACATAAGAAATAAGGTAGATGTAAGTTTATTTAATAACATTTATTATCTTTCTTTCTTTTTATCTAATATAACAATTATTTTCAGTGTAGCAGGTAAGGTTAATTTAATGTAGTTGTTTAATGAAGATGGCTCCTTTTTCTTCCCTTCCTTTTTTTTAATTCCGCCACATCACATTGTATGTGATATGTGTATGAAGTTTAAATAAGTAAATGGGTCGACGATATAAAGAAGTGTTCCGATCGTACCTGTGTCTTTAGTATATTTGTAATCTAAGCCTGTGCCCTAACTCTTCAATTAATTTTAATTCCAATAAAATGCTAATGCGAAATTAATACGAGTGTAACGGAGAAGTAATACAATTTTCTTGAAAAAAAAAATATGCATGGAAGTATAATAATGGGATGATAATGGTTATTGATAATAAAAATTATGATGTTTTTACGAAATTAATTAATATGCGCTGCCAATAACAAGCTATTACCAATTTGCTGCCGACTGTAGGTACATGTACTTTCTTTTTATATTTTGTTTAAACTAGCCAAAGAAAACATTTATTCGGCCAAAACGAAAACTCATTTCAGCCTAGTTTTAAATTATTTGTAACTTTGCTTGTGACGTAAGTGACTGTGAAAATCGATGTAGATGCGTCACGTTCACGTGAAAATGACGTAACAGGACCCGGACGTAACAGAGAGAGGTGTAGCCCGGTTTACGTAACCGGTTTCAGCGTGTAAAGGTCGTGAGGTCGAATTCCAGAATGTTGGAAGAATGTACAAATGCATTTTACATGCAAGATTAAAAAAAAACGATCTTGTCATTAGGTACATCTGTCAAAATTCCCGCCTATTCCTTTTTTTTATTTTGTAAATGTTATTTATGGATTACCTATGATCTGTAATGTGCCTATAACCTTTGATTATATAATGTCTCTTGATTATAATATGTCCTTTGGTTATATATTATTGTCCTTAGAACTTTGCCCCTATCCGGCAGGCGTATTGAATATTATAAATTCAAGAATACAATCAATAACGGCCAATAAGCCTGCTTTATTAACTTAACTTTATTAACTTTATTACCTAAACAGATTAGTAACTAAGATAAATACAGTATGTACTGATACAAAAAAAAATAACATCTACCATGCTAAGTATGTTAATACCTCCAAAGACAATCGTAATTTTTTCATGAACGCACCTTTCGTGCGTAAGAATGTTACATAAAAAAAATACTTATCTTGATATAGTCTGCCAAAATTTTCCTGACGCAATGCGGAACCTACATCTAGGTCATATCTACTCACAATTCGTTGTTATCTAACTTATCTATAATTATCGCAGTAAGTAATGAATTAACGCCACGACATTGAGGCGACAATTTGGCCATGATTTTTTTAGTTTAAAAAGTTTATGTAACAACGTCAAATATTTTAGGTTATGTAAAACCAGCTGTAACTTTCCCACTATAGGGCAAAGACCTCTTTATACACAGCCAATTATTGATTTTACATTGAAACTGGCATTGCGTCTTGAAAATTTACTCTATTAAAGTTCGTACATACAACATTTGGTTTTATTTTTAATGGTTACCTTCTTAGGAAAAAGAATTTGTTAATCTTTGTGTGTGTTTGTGTACCGTAACCATTTCTAATAATATACTTAGTCGACACAGTTTGTAAAATAATAAAATAACCTAAAAATTGCAACCAATTTGATAATGTTTCACTGTCACATAAAATATTATATTGATTAGATCTTTAGTTTCCTTGCAAATGGCGCGTAGTATTTGGCTTGTTACCAGTGAATTCAAGACGCTATTATCTAATATCCGTAAGTGACACGTGTTTTCTCTATGATAAACATGTTTAAGTCTGGCTTTAGCTAGAGATATTAATAGTACCTACATTTAAGTGAAATATTACTTTCCTTGGTAATTAGGTAATACATTTGCACGTGATTCGATGCGTAAGTTTACAGATAATTATTATAATGTTCGTTGTGTGAAAAAGCTGAATTAATGAATAATGAATGCCTTTGCCTAAAGGGTCATATCACAGAAAGGACAGTAGGCATCAGTTATAAATTACACAGCCATATTTAAATATCGCAGTTAAATAATACTTAATTATAATCTCTACACCAAATTACAGCCTCGGCGGCCATTCTTAAGTAAGGTCAGTCAGGGTCAGGCGTTTAAGCAGGAGATTTTATAGTGCACAAGTGTAGTCTCTGTTCCTTCACTCTCATAGTCAGATGGGACGGCACTACCGGAGAGATCAGGCGCATGACAACAGATCTGCGTGCTCTCCGAGGTACGGGGGTGTAATCACCGCCACACTTCCTGACTCCGGGCTGTACTGAGTATTACCAAACAAAAAAACCCAGTAACTAACGCTGTTCAAATTAAATAATAGCGTAGCTCTGTATGCTCTAATAGTAAGCAATCAGCCTCTGTACAGAAACATATCCGACACTGTCGTCGGTCTTTACAATAAGTTTAGATCCAGCACCGGCCCTGAGTTCATCTATGAGAAGCAGTCGCTCTCGGTACCAGTTACCAAGAGAGCTTAAAAGCCATATTATAAATCTATTTCCTAATCCTTGCAATTGACAGACGAAGAATTATTATCAAATTAAAATGCAATAGGTAGGTGTAAGTGAAGGAAACCGTCGCCCAAAAGGCACTGGAAGACGAATCCCGTTCTACCCTGATCAAGGGCAAGGTTCAGCACTGTCTCTATATTAGCTAGAAACCCCAATCTTTACTAATATTATAAATGCGAAAGTAACTCAGTCTGTCTGTCACGCTTTTAGGCCAAAACTACTGAACCGATTTAAATAATAATAATAATAATAATAATAACTTTATTCAAATTAAAATGTTACAATTAATACTAAGTTACATGAAATCTTAATACATAGAGCCTACGTTACATGTGTGCCTGAACTAGGTAATCCTGTGTTTCAGGCGTTCAGTGCTAATAGAATAGTGCTAGTGTAATAAAATTTGGTATACAGATAGTCTAGAGCCTGAGAAAGGACATAGGCTTTTTTCCGCGATAACCCACATCCACGCGGGCGGAGCCGCGGAATACGAAAGATCGAAAAAATGAAAGAAGTATCCCATATTTTTGACTGCACTCTTGTGTAGCTAGTTATTAAAATATTTGGCTAAGCAATAGCGATACTGCAAGTATTATCGAGTTATAGTTAATTAACAGATATGGCATTATCGCGTATAATATTCCACATTAGGATTTTCATCAAATCAAGCATAGGTAACCATTACGTGACATGACGGGCCTGTTGGTCTAGTGGTTAGTGACCCTGACTGCTAAACCGGAGGTCGTGGGTTCGATTCCCACCCAGGACGAATCTTTGTGTGATGAGCACGATTATTTGTTCTGTGTCTGGGTGTAATTTATCTATAATATGTATGTATTTAGAAATCTATACTAATATTATAATGCTGAAGAGTTTGTTTGTTTGTTTATTTGTTTGTTTGAACGCGCTAATCTCACGAACTACTGGTTCGAATTGAAAAATTCTTTTTGTATTGGATAGTCCGTTTATTGAGGAAGGCTATAGGCTATATAACATCACGCTGCGACCAATAGGAGCGGAGCATAAATGAAAAATGTTGCAAAAATGAAAAACCGTTGAAACTAAAACACGCAAACAAAGTCGCGGGGGACAGCTAGTAAATATATAAGTATGTTTATCAGTTGTCTGGTTGCCATAGAACAGGCTCTGCCTAGTTTGGGATCAGATGACCGTGTGTGAAATGTCCCAAGATATTATTATTATATTACTTAGAGGTTTTTATTGGGCCACAGAGTAAAAGCGTATAAGCATTATATTATACTTTAAATCTACATTAATAACATATAGGGTCCAATGCAAGATAGTCACAATACCCGTCCATTTAAAAAACAAAACCCTGGGGGTTCTAGAAACATTTTGATCTTAGAAGCAGTCTAGCTGGTTTTTCGAATAAAAATGCCTACAATATCTAAAAAACTACCTATGTGTAATTTAAAGTCATTCATTGTAAATTACGTTGTTTAAAATTCAAAAGCCGATTTCATCATTACATAGGGATGTTTCCTGGGTATGAAAAGTTAAAATCTATTTAGTCCGTCAGTTAGATAATAAAAAAATATTAGACACGTATTTTTTCTTTTATCAAAACAATTATAAAATACAAAGATACACCGCTTTAAAGTTTCGGAGTGGGGGCTTATGACGCTACGCCTCGCTAAAAATCGTAGCGAGGAGTGACGTCACGCGTAACTTCAGTTCTCTGTATTTTGATATTTTTTTGTTTGCAGGAAAAAAGAAAAAATACGTGTCCAATAAAATTCATTAATCTACAAGACGGACATTAAAAAAAAAAATAGGAAACAGGCCCATTCTATTATATTTTATGACAATCACATCGCAGTGCTCACAATTTTATTATTGTCATTCTGATATAACCTATAAATAGCTATGCCAAATTAGGGTGAAATGAAAATGGCGCCAAATATATTTTTTTAAGTAGCAATTTGGAGGTTATTTTCAAAGCGGCAAGAATTTTGAAAAACAAAATTATGCGGTTGCCTGTATATGTATCAAACCTCTTTGGTCCCCGCAGTAAATTATAATGTCACCTTGAGTTAAAAGAGGTTAAAAGACATGTAAAAACAAATATGAGACGCCATTCAGTGTTATTACTTATTATTCAGTTGTAAAGCGAGATATAACGGCACGTGAGCGATCGACATTACTACGTAACAGGAACCTTGTACGATAATAAAGTTATTTCATTGTGTAAGCATAGAAACTGTGTACTATAGACATATGTAGGTAGTATAAATTATCAGTAAAATGATTTTAGAAAGTAGATAAGTACCTATTAAAGATGACTAGCTAGAGAGTCTGTTTCCTTTTGAAAAGACAGAGGAATCTCTTGGGTTGAAGAAGGCTGAAGATGATGATGATGATGAGAAATAAATGAGATTTGTCTATGGATTTTTAACAGTAAGAAGGTTAGAGGCATATTTTTGATGGCCAGTATTTTGGGTCGATCTAATTTAATTATCGCGATGTACTAAAATGTATTTAATTAACACTTATTTTTAAATGTATCAATAAAACCTCGTGCATATATGGTTTTCCCTAAGACTTATGACTCTAAGTTAATATTTAATCTCTAGTAACTACCTAAGAAATGGCAAAAACCATCTAACTACGACGATGTTATATTATGATCTCAGGAGCATATATACCTTAATTCAAAGAGTAAAGGATATCAATAAGTATCACGAAATCGATAGATTTTAAAGAGAGGGGCCATTTTACATTTTGCAAAATCTATTTTTGTTATTACAGCAACTCTACTTCAAAGCTACTGGGTCACGGAGGTGGATCGATCAGATATCAGGGTCGCGCCCCCACGAGACTGATAGTATTTATACATACTCTTTGGTGTTTTACTGCGCAATAAAACGGTATTTAACCTCTTTGGGCCGTGCAGGATTTAACTGAATCTATCCTCTTTGGTCAAGGACTCTTTGGTAATAGGATGAATGAATTGGCGCGTTTATTTGGGGTTAACCGGCTTACGCGAGTAGACGTCTTGTTATAGAGAGCTAGAGCGTTTCAGGCCGAATATATAAGTAACGTAAAATTAAACCTGAAAACGTACATAATTAAACTTAATTATTTCATCATGATGTGAAACTTTAATCGGGAAGCGATACTGTACGTTTATCTGCGTAATAATACACATAATATCATAAACATTATAGACCCCACACATAAGAGGGAATATACAATATTGAAGGCGCCTCTCACGGTAATATTATACCTACTTAGCTCTTTTATAGAATTTTCTTAACACAGTATCGTACTTAAATGGACTGGATGTTACACTCCATATAGATAGTAGAATCTCCTTAATTCAACTTGTTCCTCATTACTCAAAAATCTTAATGGTAGTCGATCGACTAGCAATTTTGGCACACCACTGTTTTTATTAATCCTGCAGGGTTATTTGCTGTGGTGGTTGTCAACTAAAGCGATAGTTGCTTTAAAAAAACAATGTCAAAACACAAATTTTATTTACTTAGTCTAACGTGGATGGATAACTAGATCTACTACAACATTGTTGGTCACCGACGTTAGCCAATACTAAATTTGCGTTTTACCGTTATTTTTATCCAGTGAACATCGCTTGGTTTATCAACTACAGACAACAAATAAGCCTACAGGTGTTTTAAGATTTTTTAGGTGTGTAATGAGAAGTTCCTGGAGTAGGACAAGGTCGCAGCATAATGTGCTCGCCCGGGGAACTAACTACTATCTAGATACTTAATTTAATACCGGGTCGTGTGACCTCCTCTGCTGCGGTCAAGGTCAGCGCTCATCAGACAATCCAGCATCAAGCCATGCAGCTGCACCTTCTACTGGTGCTGCCGAGTCTACAGAAAAGTTAAAATCTATTTAGTCCGTCAGTTAGATAATAAAAAAATATTAGACACGTATTTTTTCTTTTATCAAAACAATAAAAAAATACAAAGATACACTGCTTTAAAGTTTCGGAGTGGGGGCTTATGACGCTACGCCTCGCTAAAAATCGTAGCGAGGAGTGACGTCACGCGTAACTTTCGTTCTCTGTATTTTGATCATTTTTTGTTTGCAGGAATAAAGAAAAAATACGTGTCCAATAAAATTCATTAATCTACAAGACGGACATTAAACAAAAATAGGAAACATGCCTATTGTCCATCTATTAATTTTCTGTCTTTCCTGTCCATCCAAAGGTTGTCTGGAAGATATCGCTATTAGCGATAAGACCGCCATTGTACCTTGATATCTTAAAATGCTGTATCTTTTTTTTTTCTGTTGTACAATAAAGAATATATAATTGTCCCACTGCGTAGATTTGAGTAGCGACACCGCTGCGTTTCTGATATGTGGTGAACCAAACGCATTTTAAGGCGCCGCGCAAACGTTAAACCTTTTTTGTTGCCGGCACTTTACCCGAAATGTGTAGTCTTCAACTGAAAACTTTTAGTTTCCAGTTAGCGGCATATAACACTTTTTGATTGGCGATCGGAATATGACAAGTGGAAGCAACTGGATACAAAAAGTGTCTTCTGTCTGCGCGGGAAGAGTCTGACTTCGTATTGATAAATGAATATGAAAACAAAATATTCACTGGTAGCTTGTATCTGACACAAGACACGTCTGTGCAGCGCCTAAGGCCAGCAGCGCGTCTCTAAGACCACTGATAATGAAATTTTTCCGTCTCGATTATCAGCTATCCATAAAAACAACCTATGTTTAGGTTCCCAAAACATTCATGGGCTTGTTTATTAAAATCTCGACGGTGTTTGGCAACTGCTTAGTTCATATTCTCTATAACAAACTTGATATAAGAAACAACGTTGAGATTTTTATAAATATGGCCAAAAAAAGTAGTCAATGAATTAACTTGGAATTTTAACTTTAGACTTGCGCGAAATCAGGCCTTAAAATAAGTCACAAAACGTCTAGAATCTAGTTAAAATCGAAACCAATATCCAACAATGAAATCAGCTGTTCTTAACGTCGGCCATTTTAAACTCAGTCGGATAAAAATAACGAACTGTCAATGTCACAGACCGCAGACGTCTGTTTCAAGAAGGTTTCAAGTTATCTCGACAATTCATTTGTTGGAAGATTATTTTGATTTGCGATTGATAAGTAATATGAAATTGTGTATCGATCATTGCAGTATACGGAAACCAATTTTAAAGCCTACAGGTTTATTTTTGATGTCTACTATGGGATAGATACTGTGTTACCCAGTAAAATGGGTTATGGAGGTCGGATAGGCAGTCGCTTCATCTCGCTCATATTTTACATAAGGTATTTAAGTGAATAGGTGAATCAGTTACGATTGGAAGCCGACTCCAATATAGCTTGGGAAAAGGCTAGGCAGAAGAACAAAGGTTTTTTTTAAGTTGAATAACTCCCGCATGAAATCACTGTACATGTCGCGAAGGATTTTACACACATCCAAACCCTATACACAAAGTATTCGAAGAAATTTGTGGTAGGTACGTTCACATAAGTATTTGTCTCATGCGGGGATTGAACCTACAACTAGTCGCTTAGTTGTAATTGGTGAGGTGACCTACGAGTACGCCAACTACGTTTTTTATTTAATAATTTCAGCCAATAACGGCCCAATGCTAGCTGCTGAATATAGCCTCTCCCAAGTTCCGCCATAACACACGTTCTTCCGCCATTCACACGCAGTCCAGTAACTTCTAAACTACATATTTAAAAAACGAACTACTTATAGAAAAAAAAAGTGTTTTGCATTTTATTTTAATGTTGGTGCCCTTGTTTTGTTTTTTATCCTGCAACCGCAGTGTCCATCTTTATATTTTGCAGGTGGTTTGGAACTGGAACAACTTTTAACACGTTTTACGTGTCCCACTTAATAAATAGGTTATGTATTACATAACCTATTTATTAAGTTGACACAGTAACTAATTATCTCGCCACGTAGCTATCCACTATCAGTCTGGCTGAATTTATCAAAACGTTGTACAAACTCCAAATATAGAAAGATAAGGTGACATTGGCGTCAGTTATGTAGTTATTTCATTAATTTCCAGTTCATACATTTTTTATTTTTCAAAAAACGATTCGATATTTTGAAAATTTTACTGCAAAAACATACTCGTCAATGATATTCCTGTATTTATACACAAAATTCATTTTTTTAGATTTACGCAGTTAGCTTTAGCGCACCCCTGTGGGCTTTGGGCCTCGACTTAACTTACGTATTTTTTTTGTTTTTTTTTTGGGATAGGGCTGGTTGTTTGACTCAAGCGCTTAAACATTATGTCAGTTTTAAAAACCATCTACGGATATATTAAATAATTAGTAACCCAGACTCGCACATCAATAACATAGTGAAGTAATATTCTTATAAAACCTTATTTAAGCATACAGTCACATTAAATAATTATAGAATCAAATTCGCTAGGTTTTTGGCTTCCATTGGACTATAAAAGTATTACAAGTAGGTAAGGATTTCTCTAAGGCAATATAGACAGTATTTTTGGCACAATCCCACCATTTTCATATAAAAGTTATTCAGACAAAACACATTTAAAATAGGTTATAGCCATGGGGTTATCACTGTTTTTAGGGTTCCGAATTCAAAGGGTGCCAAAGAGACCCTGATACTAAACCCCTGCCCCCCTAGACAAGTGGCATTTCGACAAGCGTACACGATGATAGAAATCGCTCAAATGACATTAAATGTATGGAAATTACATTTCTCAGGCTGTGTAAATCTCTTCCCAAAAAAAAACCTGCAAAGAATGTATCATATTTCCTGACATCCAGTATATTGGTCAAACAGTACAGTTTACTCTTAGCCAAGCAGCTTACACAGTGCGTAGTAATACTTTCCAAGTACGATAGTACAGAACACTTTGAGTGCTAGTTCAATTCGCACTTGACCGTATTTTTTACGTTAACGACCTTTTCGCCCGTAATTTTCTTACGACTGGCCTTAACTTACCGTTTCCAATTATTATACCGGTTACAATAACAGGATTTTCCTTTAATAATTCCACTGATTTTAATTACAGAAGTAGATAAAAAAAATTCGTCACGGAATTCAATGAGAAATAATCCTTACTAATATTATAAATGCGAAAGTAAATCTGTCTCTCTGTCGCGCTTTCACGCCAAAAGTACTTAACCGATTAAAAATGAAATTTGGTACACAGATAGTCTAGAGCCTAAGAAAGGACAAAGGCATACTTTTTCGCATTTATTTTCTTACTAGCTGTCCCCCGCGACTTTGTCTGCGTGTTTTAGTTTCAACGGTTTTTAATTTTTGCAACCTTTTTCATTTATGCTCCGCTCCTATTGGTCGTTGCGTGATGTTATATAGCCTATAGCCTTCCTCAATAAACGGACTATCCGATACAAAAATAATTTTTCAATTCGAAACAGTAGTTCCCGAGATTAGCGCGTTCAAACAAACAAACAAACAAACTCTTCAGCTTTATAATATTAAAGTATAGATAAAATTTTACTGCGATAACCGACATCCGCGCGGGCGGAGCCGAGGGAAAGAGCTAGTTTGTTATATATTTAAGTAATCAATAAAGTACTTCTTCTGTGTAGCCTTTTGCCAAGCTACGTTGGGGTCGGCTTCCAGTCTTACCGGATTCAACTGAATACCGTATTTTACATAGAGCGACTGCCTATCTGACCTCCACAATCCTTTACCGGTTATCATAGTATCCCATAGTAAGACTCGTCAGAATTATAATGACTTATTGACAAAAGACGTATGACAGTCGGGGCCAACGGGTTAACGTGCTTTCCGAGGCACGGAGGGGTCTCGGTATGTTTACAAATGGTCAACCATCCACGGACCAACCGCGGCGAGCACACCTCAACCTTTTGTTTAATGAAAGTACTTGTCTGGCTAAATTTAGACAGTAATCAATGTATTATGTAGCAAATTTTTAGCTAAATGTACACACGTTTACAGTTTTAAGTGATTCGGCCACGACTGACGTTTCTGCAAAACTATTGTTGGATCCGACATTATTAGGGTAATATTTATTATATTTATTTAAAACAAACGGTTTACTCACGTATATTTTCGGGATCGCCCGACTAGTTTCAGACTCAATAGGAGTCAATCATGATGGTGGTGTCGCGTCAGCTCATGATTAGGGACTCCTATTGAGTCTGAAACTAGTCGGGCGATCCCGAAAATATACGTGAGTAAACCGTTTGTTTTAAATACATTTGAATACTCCTCACGAAAGTTATTATACAAATAATTTTTATTAGGTTTTGAGATGGTTTTAAATAATAAAAGGGCACGCTCTGTTTTATTACTAATTTAACGATTTACTTATTAATTCTAGAGCCTACAGTTCATACTTACTGGATAAGCGCACGCTACTTATAGTTTACTTATTTTTTTCTAACGCAAATATTTGGCCCATCTATTCAGCATGTCAAAAGTAGCCAAGCAGACTTACCCAGTCTGCAATCAAAAACAATGTAATAAGAGCTAGCAAAACTCACAGAATATGTATAAATCAATTCTTTTTTTTTAAATCGTCTCTATTCCCTGGAGCAGCTTATTGGATACGACAAAAATCTTTTTGCTTTTGACAGCTAGACCTAATTTATTATGGTCTTTTAAATCCCCCTTACAGCCGTTAAGAGCTGAGCAAGAAGTCAGGTGATATTGAAAAGGCGACGATATGCTAGTTATCTTGTGTAAGTAACTACTTCTAAAATGGTAGCGTCTCTTTATCGTTTCCTAACTCATAAACAGCTAAACTATTCAAGTAGTCCCTGATCATATCACTTTATCAAGAAAGGAAGAATTATATTCTGTGGGTGCGTCTACAGAATTCGTCTTAAGTTCTGAGCGGTCAAAATGGCACGCACACGCTGCAAAACTATAAATAATGACAGGTCGAACGCAGTCCTTGAGAAAGGTATTCTCAAAATAAAACGGTCGCCTTTTCGATCATCGGCATCGCAACGAACGCCGTTGCACGGGCAGCGATAAAAAAAAAACAGGAAGTCTATTGAGTCTATTCCTCGCAGCTGTAATTTGGCGCCAACTACTTAGTTAATTATAGTTCGGATATCTTCTAACTTTGTTTGTTATTTGGCCTTGTTGTCGGCCTTGGATGACCTTGTGGGGTGAAAGATGATTTTTTACTTAATTTTCTTTTTTAGATCATTATACTCCAAGCTTCAGTAGATAATATTATGTGTAACTTTATAAATGAATGAAGACAGACAAAACATATCTCAAATTAAACAAGTTATGTTATAAATACCTTCACCGGATATTTTAAACGTAATACTAACAAACGCATTGAATTATTCAACCGTCGCATTGTTCCTAATCTCAATTGTGGTACATCCAAACTTTTTGCTGTTATACAAAAAATATATCATAGAATAGTCCACTTTATTGCTTTCAGCTTAAGTGTTATAATAGGTTGTGTATATTTTACTGTAACAGCCAGCTGCGCGGTACGACAGTTGGTTTAATGAAAGAAAAAGGACACCGTATAAAAGTCGGTTGGAGCTGGATCGCGCGAGTGCGAGCCGTGTCGCGGCAAACTTATACAGCCACACACGCAACGTTAGCACAAATCTACCGTATTAAACATCATGCAAAACTATTTGACAGCAAATTTATGCAATTATTGCTATTTAATTGCTTTTTTGTCTTTGAGAGACATAGACAAACAAAGAGCGCGCACTGCTGGCCCTTGTCCGAAAGTAAGCAAATTTGTGACTTATGTACTACGCTCGTTTACTGATTAAGTGATTTTCCGTGCGACGACAGAAGTTTATGCGAAAATATCGACGGTTCCGATATTATTAGAGTACCTAATATTAGGTTTTGAGATAGTTTTAATAATACGGCGCGCTCTGTTTTCACAATAATTTTACGATTTATTTGTTCATACTAATGCCTACAGTACATACTCGATATGCGCGCTCTATACTTTATTTTCTTTTTCTTGCTATTTGGATTGAATTGGTAATTTGACAGCAAGAATTGTGCAAAGTTTGCTGTCAAATGCTTTTGCAAGATACGTAATACTGGACTAATGTGGCCGGCAGTAAGTCTGTGACGGTCAATCACATTCATGCGAATTCTGGAACCCACAAGTTGGCAGTCGTTCGTCGACCTCTCATTACAACCAATGATTTACTTGCCTATCACTGCTGTTTTACATAGGCCTCTCCCAAATTGTGCCACAAAGCCCGGCCCTCCGCCTTCAGCCCCCCAGTCCAACGCAGCTATATACCTTTATCAGATCGTCGGTTCCATCCACATACGAAATTCAATAGATGTGTACAAATGTTTGTGGGGTGATATCGCAGGATCGAATATTTAAATTCGTCGAGTCCACGAAAAAAAAAGCAATTTATATTATTTTATATTCTAATCTAATACAAAGATGTTTAATCCAATCTATACAATCCTTACAAATATTATAAATGCGAAAGTTGTAACTTTGTCTGTCTGTCGCGCTTTCACGCCAAAACTACTGAACCGATTTAAATGAAATTTGGTACACAGATAGTCTAGAGCCAGAGAAACGACATAGGCTACTTTTTGCCGCGATAACCGACATCCACGCGGGCGGAGCCGCGGGAAACAGTTAGTAAGTAATATGTAACGTAAGTAATCCAATATAATATAATCTAATACTAGGATGTTTAGTCTGAATATCAATGTGTGAATAATATTATTGTATTGCTGTGCCTGGAAAAGGGATACTGAGTTGATAAGTGAAACAAAATTGTTACGAAAGGCCAAATGTACCTACACTTGGTATGCAATATATCTCTGACTTTGATTTTGATTAATTTTATAAGTCGATATCCTATTTATTTAATACAAATAAGTAATTATAGTGTTTCATGATTGGAACATTGATAAAGGGCGGGTAACCCATCTCAAGTTTGTGGCAAGCAGACATGAATTCGATATTTAAACAAACCGCAAGAATGAATTACAAAGGCAAAGATAACCAGCTATACAGCCGATAAAATATTGCAAGTATTTTTTAATGAATTTTGCTTACTTTTACACAAATAAAGATGATTTTACTATGAATAAAGTTTATTTAATCTTTAGCCGCCTTCAATAGGATATGAATGAATGATTTTTGCAACTAAGTATTTTGTGCTCCTTGCACTTTAGCACACCTTTTTTAAGTGGTTTGCGAAGGCTTTTTCCTGTATGACTAAGCAGCCTTTATTATAAAGAAACGTTAAACAGGGGGTAACGACCTACAGACTAAAATCAATAAAGTAAGTAAGTACCGCAAGTGTATGAGAAAAATGTAAGTCTAAGAGATTTCAGAAGGTAGTAATAAATTCAAGACATGTATAAAGATTACATTTTTTTGTTCACCACGGTGAATGACCTACAACTACGTAAGTACAATAGGTAATTAGCCCCCAACGGGGCCTTAGTTGAGCGGGACAAGAAGAAAAATCCTTCCCATTGTCCCCGCTGGAAGACAGCAGGAATAAAAATCCGATTAGCCCCCAGCAGGGTCAAAGTTCTGGGGGACAAAAGGTAAGTAGGTATAACTCTATGAAACTGTCTGGTAGGAGGCCTGGGTCCTGCGCAATTCTAGTGAATAAGAAAACTCAAACACACAGAGTCGGAAACTGTAATTTCAAATAGATTGTCGATGTTGATATTGATGTTTTTTTTTTAGTAATACCTAATACCTAGTTGTGTCGCATTGCCTGTCACACACATTAGATAGCAAATTTCATCTACTAGAGTGTAATAAGGGAAAGAATAGTTAACGAAACAGGTTTTTTAACTACCTAGTTAAAAAAATTGCTGTTATAATTCTAGAAACGCCATAAGTTTTCTAAAACAGACATCGATGTACCTACTCAATAATTATCTTATTGTATAAAATGCTTATGTTCACGTGTACAGCAGCTGCTGTCATATTGTTTTCATTCATGAAATTCCCCACGACTAAAGAATGGATAGTCCTCACAGAGTAGACAGTACCTACTTTATTATGGAAATAGTACTCCTCGTCTCCTCCCCAGTCCCCCCGCCTTGGACACCTTCGCCCGCCATTAAATTTCATTCAAAATTCGTACCTATTCTAAACGTCAAAATTAAACTTTTTTTATAAATTTCAGTGGCCATGACCCACCGTTTAGAGAGGGGTAATTACACCACAGCTCTATAAACACGTGCTCGTAATAATTTACACGCGATTTGCAGGCGATGATTCAGTAACCATTTCAGACGGTCAGCTATTTAACTAATAAGGCGTATATTCTGCTCTGTAGAATACCCCGTTCGATTTAGAACTACAAGACTATCGTTATTAGGTCTATTTTCCCCTGTATTTGTGTGTTACGGTTGTTTAATTTAGGTCATTTCCATTGCAATGATATCGATTCATAAATCCCATAGTTAGGTTAAGTTTTCACAAGTCAATCGTATTTACGAGGTATTTTAGCTCTTACTTTCGTGCCTTAATACAAATAACTAGCTATTCAAGTATGTTATTTGTGTATTTTTGATAAAAACATGCATCGATAACTTAATTACCTACACTTTTAATGCTATTATTACACAACGGTTGAAAGAATGAAAAGAAGACTCGCTTGTTTATGTAAAATTTGAGGTAAAACTCAAGTCTGGCTCTCAAGACAAATGAAATGAATGACGCATGGCGCCCGCCGCGCCGCTTGTCTAAATTACTAGCTAGTGACCGGCGTTTTTAGGTTAGATTTTATTACATTACTACACTTACAACTTGTTAGTTATTTCGGTAAAACTTATCAATCCGATTATTTTTATCATCCTTAAGTTCATAAATTTTCAGATTAAAGCCAGCCTAGCAAGGTACCTACTTAATCACATAAATATCGTAGGTACTATTTATTATAAAATTCCTAAGCCATTTGATAGGATGGTAACAGGCTTAGCTATCCTTGACCTTAGTTCCTAGAATATTGAACATCTAATTACGTAAACGCTAACGTGAAAAATCAAAATGTCGGCTGTACATTCCGCTTTCGACGCCATGTTACTCTCAAGATAAATTAAACTCATTTCAAGGTCATTTCTATCGAAGAAAAGCCAAAGCACAGGTCTATAGACATAGTTCAGTCACTAACAGGTCAATCACTTTCAAACGCAAAATTATCCCTCAATGAATTTTAATCTTGAGTTTGTTTCAAATCAGCCATTTTATTTACTCGTGATCACGATGTTACGTAATTCGCGAGTAGCTCCTACGAAGTGACGTCATCAATATTTGACACATTGTAATAGTAATCTTACTATGCGAGATGTAAAGATTATAGCTATTATTTGCCAATTAAATTATTATGGATTGCTTTGCTTGTTGCCAAGGCGTTTACCTACTTCAATTGATAGAACTCTTATAATTCTACGGTTATAACCTTTTTAGAGTTACAGTGGCTATTGGGAGGAGACATGGAGCTTAATAATGAATCATTTCAATATTTTGATCTTCTTTATCTTAATAAAACTGATTAGGTCGATGATGTCGAGATATAGGTCGCTGAAAGAAGTGTCTACCTACTAGGTAATGTAAAAGTTTGTCCAAATAGTGTTCCACATGTATTGAGGTGGTAAATTTAGCTTACATAATTGTTTAGTTAGGTGATTTGTTAAGTAAAAGTCAAGTAGTATTTATTTAACATTTAATTTTCTAGAATAATCACTCTTAGCATGAATTTTTCACACCAAAAAACTCACACCGAGCAAGATGTTCACAAATATCCGGTTCTTCACTGGCTTCGATCTCAACACCAGTGCAAAGATGTTCTCTAATGATGTTAACATGATTGTGGTTTTAACTACATAGCATAGCACTTTTTAAAAGTGAACTAAAATTATATTCCTACTAGGTTACCATGCACACTTCATAGCAAATATACATACTGCATTGTTACATAACAGCTTCAATCACATGATTTTGGATTCCACGGCTTTAAACATGATTTCACAGTGCATTCTGTATTGAACACTTATAACATAGTACAAGGTCTCACTCCCAATGCCACAAAGGTAATGTATTGATTTCAGTAACCACATAACAAGTGAAAATCTACCATGTTCACAATAGATTCACTAGAATGATGTCAATTCCAACAACAGAATAGATGATTTTAGTTAGTAAGATTTTACCAAGGAGGTAAGTACAATAACCTTGGCCTCTACACTTCAATATTGAATGAAAATGAGGATGTTACATAACACACTGGCTGGCTAAATATGATCACAGGCAAAATATATTTAGAAAGAGTTCTAAATTCAAATAAATAAAGTAATCTACAGTGTTATGCAACTTTTCAGCTGAGGTAAGCCAAGCAATTATGTAATACCATTGTACAATAAAACAAAATACATGTTGGAATTCGTGTATAACGCTTTTATTTAACTAAAATAAGTTACTAGGTTAATTTTCGCGTCTAATAATACATGATTTAAGGGAGTGGCTATCAGTGGTGATTTGGAATCACAATTAATTGTAATTATGGTAACAATTATTCTTACATTAGATTTAGAGAACCTTCTTGATCTCATCGTATAACACAAGCACGAAGGCGCCTCCAGTTCCTCTGAGGACGTTGGAGAAGGCACCCTTGAAGAAGGCGCCACTACCCTCGGTTTTGGCGATGGTGGCCCAGCAGTGGATGGTGTTCTTGTAGAGGATGTCAGCCTTGGCACGGCCAGACTGCATCATCATACGCCTACGGACCGTGTCGAAGGGATAAGACATGATACCGGCGACTGTGGTGACGGTCTGCGCGATGGCCCAGCTGATGACGATGGGTGTGTTCTTGGGGTCGGGCAACATGCCACGCGCGGTGTCGTAGAAACCGAAGTATGAAGCACGGTAGATAATGATACCCTGCACCGACACTCCGAATCCTCTGTACAGACCGGTGAGACCGTCGGACTTGAAGATCTTGCTCAGGCAGTTTCCAAGACCGGAGAACTCGCGCTGTCCGTCGCCCTTGCCGACGTCGGCGGCCAGACGGGTACGCGCGAAGTCGAGGGGGTACACGAAGCACAGGGAGGTGGCTCCGGCGGCACCACCGGAGGCGAGGTTACCCGCGAAGTAGCGCCAGAACTGCGTGTTCTTGTCGACGCCTCCGAGGAACACCTGCTTGTACTTGTCCTTGAAGGCGAAGTTCAGAGCCTGGGTCGGGAAGTACCTGATGACGTTGGCGAGGTTACCACGCCAGAAGGACATGAAACCCTGCTCCTTGGGAATGCGGACGAAGGCATCGACGATACCCTTGTAACGCTGGTCAGCGGAGATCTGTTTGCTGACGTGCTGTACCTGGAGCAGCAGCTTGACACGCTCGATGGGCGCGACGGCTGTCTTGGAGACAGCGGCGGAGACACCGCCAGCGATGAAATCTTTCGCGAACGCGACCGGATCAGCGAGGTTCGACATTTTGTTTGATTAGGTAGGTGCTCACTTGGTAATTACCTCGCGGGTTGAAGTGGAAACTGGGTACACACACGGAATGGAATAAATCACGAAACACGAACCCCTGAATATTAAATCAGGAGATTTAGAGTAATTTCGTGATCACGGGAGCACAAGGGGTAGGTGTGTGCCTTTTTTGAAATTCGATCGATCACGTTCTCTCGCAGTTCTGCCCGGAGGAGCGGCGTAAAAGAAGGAAGGAAGGGGCAGCTGGTGCCAACCTAACGGAAAAGCACCACGAGGTCAGGGTGACCATTACAAATATATAAATTTGCACTGAATTCTAAAAATAAATCTGTCAATAATTAGACTTGCTATTAGTCCTGTGCCTAAACTGCAACTCGATATATTATTTCGTTTACATATCTCATTAATTTATTAGATTTTAAAAAGTTTACTGAGTATTTTTAGACAATTAGTTAAAGTACTGTCTTCTAAAAAAACGAAAATCTTTTAAACATTATTTAAGACTATAATTTTACGCAAAATTACTGTTTTCTTTATTTTTCATCGTGTTTTAAAAAAACTGAAATTTAAATTTATTTCCCAGAATTTATAATAAGATACTAATAAAGTGGAAAATATGAAAGGATGGAAACCCACGAATGACGTGCACATTTTGCGTTTAGTAGTTGGTCAAAAATTATTTTGTGTAAGTGTTAATCGTAGCATTACTCTTGATGCTTACATCTTCCTTGACAATGCATCGTTTTCAAATATTGTTATTTAGTTCAGTAATTTTTTGACATGCAGCTTTTCTATTTTACTCTTATGTTTTTGCAAAAGTTTCTAAAATTAATTTTAGGTGACAACAAAACGTGTTCAGGTTAACCAACCTCCTTTTACAATGACATTGAACTGTTGAATTTTTTCTACATTATCTGTGCTGAGTAAGTAAAAAGTGTATCCCTGAAGTTTGGTTTTTGTTTATTTTATAATTAGTTGGATGTAATTGTTGACAGCGCCATGCAGATGAGTCGCATGGGCTCACCATCTGTCGCGATGGACGACGATACAGGCGCTGGCCACGCTCTGAGCGACTTCCTCCTTCAACTTGAAAACTACAACACTTCAATACCAGATTCCGTGGTTGCACACTACCTGAATATGTCTGGTTTCGAGTCCCAGGATCCTAGGTAACTATCTTTTACTAATAAAACACTTATATACTACCTACATACCACTAAAACCTGTAATTAGAGTCCTAAACTCATAGACTTTTTCAAAGACCTTCCTTGTTTTTCAATATCAGTCCTACACGCAGTTCATAACGTGGGCTACAACAAGGCAAGGAGTATACATTACCTCTACCAAAGAGGTTTTATTTTAAACTGTACTTTGACCTGTAACTTAGTTATTTGTTAGACAATCACACAAGTATTTGGAGCAGGTAAAGCACTACCTTACTTGTCAAGAATGTTTAGACTTCAATTCCTATGGTATAAAATATAAGTATTAAGCTAAATACAACTATGGTGTTTATGATAAATGTTAAATATAGGTTGGAACACATTTGTTTGATCAATATTGTTTACCAAGGATATAAAGACTATATAAGTTGAAAAGGTTAAGTAGAGGTATTCAAAATAGAATCTATGGAACATTATTTAAGACTATAACTATACTCAAATGCTTAGGGTGAATTGTGAAAATTAAAAAGTTTATTTTATTTAATTTAAACTTATATTTTGAATGTTTGACTTTATTTTAACAACTTATTAATTTGTTATTATTAATTATATTTATCTTTTAATATAAAAAACAATCTAAAAATAATAATTTTTTCTAAGTCACACAGTGATTTCCCTAAGTCACACCAGAACATCTAACAACGGCACCAAATTGGATAATTCTTTATTTGTATATTCCTTGTTGTAAGGTTTGATGAGGTTTTGAAAAAAGAAAAAAAAAACCCTAAGAACATGTTTTAAAAATAACGCACCACCCATCTGAAGTTGAGGCTGTCAGCTAGTTTAAATAAAAAACTAATTGTTTTTTGGAATTCTGTTTATGCTAGATTAAAATATTATTAAAAAAAAAAATAATCAGCTTAATTTTATTTTTATAGAACTACTATAATTAAAACTTTTTTTATCAATAATTCCAGGTTGATCCGGCTAATAGCCCTCGCGTCGCAGAAGTTCCTCTCCGATATAGCAAATGATGCCCTCCAGCATTGTAAAATGCGGACATCAAGTCAAATCACCCAAACCTCGAAGAACCAAAAAGGTCCGAAAGAAAAGAAATATGTAATGACCATGGAGGATTTAGCTCCAGCGTTACAAGAATATGGAATTGTTGCAAGAAAGCCACATTACTTCGTCTGATTACCGTTTGACGTATGGTATGACTATGTAATCAAGCTAAAGTTATTACGGAGATATAATTTCTAATGTTTATGCATTGAAATAAAACTATTTTGTTTGTTCTAAGACAATAGTTAGGTAATGAATTTGTTATGTGATTCACGGGATAGGAAAATGAATACTGACATAAGATTCCAGCAATTATATACAGAATAAGTTTAACTGCACTTATGATCTTAAAGTGTTTGAAATGACAAGAATAATATGAAATATTTAATAAACTATGAAATCTGTTGAAAATAGTTTTATTTCAATGACATAAAACCTTCTTACTCAAAAACTTTGTGGCTGTATGTAAGCAATCCTTTGCCTTGTTATAAATTTAAAAATTCATTATGTCAAAATTAGTCAGAAAACGAAATCAATCGTTCTATAACTTAAATATGTAAAATCAGGTTGACTGATGCTGTAAAATTACTTTTATAACCATTTCAGTAACAGACAGACAGAGCCATACAGTCAGATAATCATTGTGATAAAGTTACTTAAATGACAACTATTTATTATACAGTCCCAGCTCACCAATTAGGGGTTACCGTTACCGATTTCGCTTCCAGAAGCGCTAGTCGCGCTTGAGGTCCAAAATGGCAAATTTCATACTTTGTTGGTGGGCTTTGACAGCTGACGCGCCAACGGCGCCAGTGGCGCCAACTGGTGAGCGCAATAACGATTACCCTCACTACTGCTTATCAATGGGGTCTATCATGAATAAAAAATCTGCTAGGGTCACTAGTGTCGCATCAGGTGTACCTGTCGTTCTCCACCAATGAGAGACAAGGTACTGGCTTGTGTTTGGAAGAAATTAACTGAGCTGATACAAAACTAGTAATCGTAGCAGGAGGCCCCGTTGCATAGGGCTCTTAAAACTCGTTCTACATCTTCCGATTTAAAGGCAGCATGTGTGGCAATGGCGCTGACCTTTATTTTAATTTAATTCTTTATTGTACATGTAACAGATAAAACAGCTTTAAAATAAAATAAAATCCTTACTAATATTATAAATGCGAAAGTAACTGTCTGTCTGTCTGTCGCGCTCTCACGCCAAAACTACTTAACTGATTTAAATGAAGTTTGGTACACAGATAGTCTAGAGCCTGAGAAAGGACGTAGGCTCATCCACGCGGGCGGAGCCGTGGGAAACAGCTAGTATTATAACAAATTATATTTACATAGGCTAGCTTAACTCAAAATTGAGTTCTGTAATCTCCGAATACTGAAACGATACTTAAGTTTAAGACGTGCTTTAAAATTTATCTGTCGCTGCTTTACTCCTTAAAGTGATAGAGACAGCATGAGAAATAACGGCGACTTAAAACTTATCGACGGTTCAGTATCAGGCCATAACAGCAGCTAATTCGGGCTGATTCAGGTCCAACACGCAGCGAACTTGTTGAGAAATTTACTCTAAAGTAGGATAAGGCTTCTACCATTCACTTCTACTCTTTTGAAGAACAGATATGAACGGTCCAAAGTTGATACAAAGCTATTGGAAATTATGAATGGAACAAAATAAGTTGGGCTATGTGTAGGTACCTAATTATTTATATATGTCATAGTTCCCGATGTATTTCAGAACAACTATGGTTATTTGATGGCAGGTGGTGACGAGCCAGCTAACCACATGGGCCCCCAAACTCAGCCGCTACCATTGGCGTATTTATAAATGCGAAAGAAACTCTGTCTGTCTGTCTGTTACGCTTTTACGACGAAACCACTGAACCGATTTGAAAAAAAATTTGGTATAAAGTAAAAATGGATCCCAAGAAAGGATATAGGCTACTTTTTGTCGCGATAACCGACACACGCAGGCGGAGCCGCGGTCAAAACAGCTAGTTAGTGTGTTATAAATGCCTTTAAATACGGTTCCATATATACTGTATTTGTATAATAACTTTCGTGAGGAATATTCATAATTTTTTAAAACAAAACGATTTACTCACGCATATTCTCGGGATCGCCCGACTAGTTTCAGACTCAATAGGAGTCCCTAATAATGAGCTGACGCGGCAGCGGCGGTGTCGCGAGTCGAACATTCGACTCGATAATTGAGTTAACCGTTTTATTATATACTGAGTAAATAAGCAATAATAATATATATATACATTTTTATAACTCATATTAATTCCCAAGTTTTTGTATATCTAACTATGGTATTTGTTAAATAATAAATAAATAGTTAATATTGTAAATTTCTGTCTAACATTTACCCAAGCTATGTTGGGGTCGACTTCCAGTCTCACCAGATTCAGCAGAATACCGTGTCTTACATGAAATGACTGCCTATCTGACCTCCACAACCCATTTTACTGCATATTTCAGAATCCCTTGGTAAGACCGAAATATATTAATATTGTGAACGTCTTTAAAAACTCCATGAAATGTAAAGTTAGAAACGAAAGTCGATGAACAAAGCAAGCAGTAATTTTTAAAACCAAGGTCCAAAACTAAGTAGGTTTTATGTTAAGACAATAGGAGATCGGACAATTTTTTTTTTACACGTCACATGGACGTTAAAAAGATATTAGACACGTATTTTTTCATCTTATTTAAAAAACGTTGAGGAAGATATAGTCCATTGAAATGTTACATTTTTTTGGGCTAACCTTGCGTTTTTTTGAGGACGCAATTTTATTGTTGGGATGTGTGGGGGAGGTCAGTAGGAGCTTAACTCCAAATTTGTGGGGTTGCAACCCTTGTCCCGCGGCCGCCATATTAGAAAAAAGGGTGCAAACGCCTTTTTCGCTATATCTCCCGAACTATGCATACCACAAAAATTTTGTCAAGACATAATTTGTAGCAAATTGCTTTGCCTACAATTTTGCTTATGTAACTTTTTTCAATAAAATGACAAATAACAAAGTTATTAACAAAAATATGAGAAAATTTCCCAACAAATTTTCTTTTTTGTTACATAACTTCTTTATTTTTCATTTCACGACCAAATGACCTCCGACCAATCTTGTAGAGCATTTTCCAACCAACATACTTACAACTTATAATTTTTTTGGATTTGAGGAATTTTTGGGCATTCTAGAGCGTTTCAAAGTCGACCAGGTTCATACAGACTACTCGCAATAATCCGGTAACTAAACGTTTGCCTTTAATTTTTTATTTTCATAAATCGTTTATTATATTTTTCTTCACATTACTACATTATTAATTATCTAAAAATGCCCTTTTCCTTACTATACAACTTAAAATATTCTTGTTTTTTACAATATATACCACATGTTTTTTACCATTAACGCGACGGTACATTTTCAAAAATCCTAAGCAGGTAGAAAAGGTCCAAGTTACCGTAAAACACTGTAATCCTGAAGATTGGGGTTGGAAAAAGCATGAAAACATTTGGATACCAATCCAAACTTTGAAGCCTCCAGCACCCCCCTATCTAATGAAATTAATTTTCTGCAGATGCAAAGGGAATTGTGGAAGCATTGTGGTTGCAGAAAAGCAGGTCTAAAATGCTCTGCAGTGTGCCTCAATTGTTCTGGAGAAACCTGTACCAACATCATGGAGCTATCGAAATTAATGGAGGAAAATGAATTCGAAGATGAATTACCAACAATGACTCCGATTTTAACTCCTGTCATTCCCCAAACCTTTACTTTCGACACTGAATTAGATCCTGAACAGCAGCCTGGAAAAAGAGTAGAAAAGAATAGCTGTAAATAATAGTTAAAATATATAATTATCTCCAAGATTATCGCACCTGAAAGTTATCCGTGGATTAGGCCTACTGGGGATACCACATAAAAAAAAAACACGCCTACAGGATCCACCTTATAGGTGGTGGGGAAAAGTCATTTTTTTTAGCATAGTCAATAAGGTAGTAATGTGAAGAAAAATATTATAAACGATTTTTGAAATTAAAAAGTAAAGGCAGACGTTTCATAGTTAGCAAATTATTGCGAGTAGTATGAACCTGGTCGACTTTGAAGCGCTCTAGAATGCCCAAAAATTCCTCAAATCCAAAAAAATTATAAGTCAAAATGATGGTTGGAAAATGCTCTACAAGATTGGTCGGAGGTCATTTGGTCGTGAAATGAAAAATAAAGAAGTTATGTAACAAAAAAGAAAATTTGTTGGGAAATTTTCTCATATTTTTGTTAATAACTTTGTTATTTGTCATTTTATTGAAAAAAGTTACATAAGCAAAATTGTAGGCAAAGCAATTTGCTACAAATTATGTCTTGACAAAATTTTTGTGGTATGCATAGTTCGGGAGATATAGCGAAAAAGGCGTTTGCACCCTTTTTTCTAATATGGCGGCCGCGGGACAAGGGTTGCAACCCCACAAATTTGGAGTTAAGCTCCTACTGACCTCCCCCACACATCCCAACAATAAAATTGCGTCCTCTAAAAAACGCAAGGTTCAATGTAACTTTTCAATGGACTAATACAGTAAATGAGTAAATGTAAATGTCGCGTGACGTCACTTTTGGCTACAATTTTTACTCACAAGTGACGTCACAAGCCCCCACTCCAACTTTAAAGCGCTTTAACTTTGTCATTTTCCATTGATTTGATGAAAGAAAAAATACGAGTGTTTTTTTCTTTTTTTATCTATCTGGTGAACTAAATAGATATTTCCTTTTCATACCCAGTCCGATCCCCTATTGTTTTTATTGTGAACGCCTTTTAAAACTCCATGAAATGTACAATAGTAAAGAAAGTATATAAACAAAACTGCTACTATTTTTTTGTGACATTTTGTGTTCAATGAATTTTCAGTATGGTTCTTGTATCAAGGCAATTTTGATTCCTGGAGGAATACTTACTCTTGAATAAATTTTAATCCTAATACAATTCCAATGCAAAAACGTTATTCATTTAGCAGGCACACAAACATCACACAGTGCAAAAAAATATTCTCAATGTTAAAATTCCAGTCAGTTTCTTCCATTGACAGCATTTTTTAAGAGTAGGTACTGAATCTCCTGCCTGCTAACGATTATCAATTTTGCATTGGCATTGCATTAGAATTAAAATTAAATTGAAGAGAATCTTATTTTGTTCATGGACTTTTGTTTATGATTACATTCTGATGTTATTTGGTTATAATATATTGGCGCCGAAACCCTTGTACGCTAACTAAATCAAAATAAAACCATTGCTATCTTTTACTAATATACAGCGTAAGAAAAGGACGGCAACAGGTAACAGCTAACTAAGAAATGTTAAACCAGTTTTCGCCTTGAACATCATTGTGTTGTAGTGCACACGTTTCTGCGTGTCTTTAAATTTGTATGAGAATTTTAGTCGAAACTAAATTTGTCAGCTCTAATATTCGTCTGTCCTTTTCTAATTGTGTACACGTGAAAAAGATATCGATGGTTTAAAAAATGTTTAGAGTGGCTTTAACAGAATCGGGGCCATTAGAACAGTTATCAATTCTCCAAGTATAACAGTCTTCCATAAGCAATAGTAAATACTTACAAACTAAAAATAATGTAAATTTATGATTTTATTACTTTATTTTCCTTCAGATGCTTAATTACATTCATATTTTTCGTGTTTCTTAAGCTCTATGTATCTATACTTTTCATGTTCTTATATTTTAGATTAATTCGAAAAGAATGGCCTTAGTAATATTTAGTCCAATTTGTAAGCGTCATGACTAATAGTCATTAATTTATAACATTTTCATTATTATAAGTTTAATTTTGTTATTGTGTATCATTGCGATCTAGAAAAATGGGCGATAGGGGTAGATAATTATAATAAATAAATAAACATTCATTACACATTTATGTTGGTTTTATTTTCTAAACTAGCTTGTGCTCAGTGCGCTTCGCTTCACCTGAAAAAATCTACTACAATAGGCATGTTTCCTATTTTTTTTTATGTCCGCCTTATAGATTCATGAATTTTATTGGACACGTATTTTTTCTTTTTTCCTGCAAACAAAAAATGATCAAAATACAGAGAACGGAAATTTCGCGTGTCGTCACTCCTTGCTTCAATTTTTACCACGGCAAGGTGTCATAAGCCCCCACTCCGAAACTAAAGCGCTGTATCATTGTAAATTTTTATGGTTTTGATAAAAGAAAAAAACGTGCCTAACATTTTTTATTATCTAACTGACGGACTAAATAGATAATTTTTCTTACCCAGTCCCTATACGAATTATGGTTCAAAAGAAAAATCAGCGCCACCTATCCGGCGCTTACGTAACTATTGTTCGTCAGAGTCACTACACCTACATTGTTGTCATTGTAATCAAAATCACAATTAGACGACGGATGAATTAGGTTTTATACCCTTTTTTTGGAAGAGATTTACGCAGTTAACCTGAGCGCAGGCTTTGACTGCTTCACCGGACTTTTGGCGAGAACCTTAAGGGCCTCCAGCCAGAGCAATAGAAAACTAACTAAGTACGTCAGCAACGTTTACTAAGGGCACCCCCTGTGGGGTTCGGACCTCGACTTAGTGCGTTGCTAACAATCTTAATAAGGCAAAAACAGCAAGGGAGGGCTGGATCTAAGTGTTAATTATTTAAGGACATATTTTTATTGCTAGTTTGGCCGGCTCGGGCCAGCTTGATCTAGGGACAGGGGGGTGTAGGTGAACATGCATACACAATAACAGCATTAAAATAGGTACATATCCAACGACATATCGTTAGATTATTAATTAGTGTTCTGTGATTGCATGCTCCTATATCTCAATCGTCTAAATAACTTTTTTTTTAAATTCAGTAATCTTGTGGCAAGAGAACCGTCTCAGGATTGAACTCAATCGTTTGAGTGTAACTTTTCTTTTAAATTCAGTAGTTTGTGGTAAGAGAACCGCCTCAGGATTGAAGGTTCTGCTGTATTTAATTACCGTATTTGTTATGTTAAAAACACTTTTACGTTATTATCACAGAACACTAATAAATAACCTAGTTATTATAGTGTGAGTGTAACATCTGATATTTATAAAAAAAAATGTTTAACATAATTTTTAAAGTTGAGTTCGACTCGCGACACCACCCCCGCCGCGTCGGCTCATGATTAGGGACTCCTATTGGGACTGAAACTGGTGGGGCGTTCTCGAGAATATACGTGAGTAAACCGTTTTGATTTAAATAATAATTTTTAGAATCCATCTTTATAATTGTTTTATAGAATGATTAAATAATTATCGCCACGACGGTTCTCTATCCGCACAGACTTTAGCAAGATTTTCGTAAACAAATATTGCAAGTTAACTTAATCAAAGCATGTAAACACAAATAAAACGCAGGCATCAATAAATAATATTTTATTAAAAAAAATTGGTTGCCTGTAAAGTCGGTATACGGGCGAAAGTTTTACGTGACAACGACCGTCAATGTCAATGTCTGTCTCTCTCGCTCTTAGGCGGGCTAACCATGCCCGGTGCTTCTCACTCGCTCTCATTGTGAGCGCATAACGTGAGCGGAGCGTTACCCAGTTTCTTGAAGTGTCACCCGGCAAACCAATTTATAAGACGTTGTCACGTCAAAACAACTTAGCTATAATGCTTAACAAAATGGAAGGAACATAGTTAATTAGTCTAACAGAAATCTCACTCATTTGAAAATACCTATAGCCTACACCTTTAATATAATAATGGAAATAATTGAACAACAAAAAATATCATTATGAGTACAATACATGAGTATATCTAACCATTTAAACTAATATTCATTTATTGACAAAGTTTAACATGGATTAAATAAATTTGAGAAATTGCTACCCAGGCATAATAGGGTATTTGACAGGTTTTTAAAAACTGTTATACATTAATCACTGATGGCTAAGGAGTCTATAGATGGCGAATACAAAAAATATAATTCAAATATCCCGCGAAAACGCTTTTATAGACAATATGGCGCCTCATATGTCATCGTGATGTCACCTGTTTGTAAAATTTTATTGATGACTAGACTACTGTTGAGACACAGCTGTTTACAAGTAGTTGACGTCATCAACCATTCCTTCAATCACAGATGTTTACGATCACGTGACTAAAGTAGCCACAAAAAAGCTTTTATTTTGTTGATTACCTCTTAAAATATCTCTATTTCTTAACTGACTAAATAGTTTCCAAAATTCATATTCAATATGGATGCCATCAATAGATCCTATATTTTACATGCTGTCAAATACCCTATTACGTATTTCTGTTTTGGGCCCGTACCCAAATGGTAATGTTAGTTATTTCATCTAGTTTCTTTCTCCTTACTCCTCAACTTTCTTATATACAGCCTTCAAATGCTCAGTTAAAGGAGTATTATCAGTCTCCATATAAAGAAGAATTTCTAACGTATCCGGTGCCACCAACGTAATAACCCTTTTCACCTTTTTAACGAATGGAGGCTTCGCAAACGATATTCTCGTTAAGTTTACAGTCTCAAGAGTTAGTTGTTTTGCTTCTATGTCACATTTGCCTTCCTCGAGGGATGTTAGGCCAAAGTTGTGGCTGACTACGAAGGCTAGCTCATTGGTGCCTGGCTTGATGCGGAGAAAACCTCGTTCCTGGTGCAACGGAGTTTTCTTTTCTGGATGAGTTGATGTAGACTTGAAGTTGTACATTGGTTGACCTGTAATTTAAAAAATAAAAGGTAATAATGACATTTTTTTTAACTTATTTCAGGTTATGAATGCAGTTAAAGAGTAACCTATGGAGTTTCTTGCCGGTTCTTCTCCATAGTGAAGAGTGACATTTCGGAACTGCGCAACTAGAGTCATTTAACGTTTTGAAAGTGCCTGAAAAGGCCTACTCAAAATAAAAATATTTTAATTTAGAGTAGGAAATCAAATTTTAAGATTTATTTTTCCAAAACTCATTTATTATATTTAATTTTTAAGTTAGTCAAAAGTGAAATGTATTTTGTCAATTCGTAATTTTAGTTCGTCTTGCGAAACCGACGCCACCGCATCAGCTCATGATTAGGGGCTCCTATTGAGTCTGAAACTAGTCGCGCGATCCCGAGAATGTGCGTGAGTAAACCGTTGTTTTTAATTATAAAATAGATTATTTTTCAAGTACCTACTTATAAAATAGATCATTTTTTAAGTAGGTACTTAAAAAATAATCTATTTTTTAATAATAATCTAATATAATAATCTATTTTTTTTTAGGTACCTACTTAAAAAATAAGCTATATTTTTATATTAAAAAGAAACACTAAGTTCTTTAGTTCATAAAAAGAAAATGATTGCATCATAATATTATTCAGCAAGAGTATTGAAATAATTACTATTGTTCCGCAACTGTATCCATACTGGATAATTACCCGGCTTTTTGTTTACATAACTTCTTCATTTCCTGCCTAGTCATTTCTTCGAAGAAAATCTAATTTTACGTGGAAATATTGATTATTTAAATATTTTGCTAGCATATCATATATACAAATCATACATAGAAAACTTAAATTTGTAAAAAAAAAAACATAGTTTTTTTTTTTTCATAAATCTTACGCACCGATGCAAAGGAACTCCAAATCGTCATGATATTGGAAATCCGGTATGTTCGGATAAGTACCACGGCCTTCATCAGTCCTCCAGCGTCCAGCTAGCCAAGAGATTGGCGTCAAAGCTTCGTGTAATGCGCACATTATTATTTTAAAATTATTCTAGTCGCGACTATTTTTGAAAAATGGACGAACTTGCTGGTATTTCTCACGAATTGACTTGACAAGTTAGTCAAAAACTGCTGTCAAAACGATTACGTTTTCGTCCAAAAATTCTAAGAATGTATAAGAGTAACATTAATAACTTAAATAGATTTAAATATAAAAACTAAGTTTTAAAGTTATTAAACATAAAAATAATAAAAAAAAACAGTAGTTAAACCTGAAAACGAAATTGTTTCAAATTAAAATTAGTTTTCGTTCGTTTAGAAATTCGGTTTAATGTTGCACTCAGAAAAAAGTAGGTAATTTTTGTTTGGTTGGCAAGCATGCACAACTGTCAAATTAAAGAATAGTTTTTAATCTGTGCAATAATATGAAACTTTTTTGGGGCCATGGCCCAAACCAAACTAATAAACATACCTAGTTAATTGATTAATTATTCTTGATCATTCCCTTAGACCACAGTTTCCTATCTAAAAATAATTCAATAAGACAAGATTTATTACGCTTAGAATTATCTATACATTTACAGTGGATATCATGATTACTTTTTCGTTTAATACAAAATTCCAAAGAGGTTCTTTACAAAACTTCAAAATGACATCCAAACACGCATGTCTTATCACTCAGATAAAAAGTAAATTTATAAAAGGTTTATAAATCAGACAAAATAGTAAAATGAAATCGTACATGTTCATAGAAAAGTATGAGATTAACTTCAGAAAAATGAATGCGAAACGAAAACCAAGAATTTCTAGAAATCTGTCGCGTAATAGTCCTATGTCTACTAAAACAAAAAGTTTCATACAAAAGATTTGTTATAAAAAGACGGCGTCAATTGACATGACCCAGTACGGTTTTATAAATGATAGCAAGTTACATCCTGTGAACTTGCTATTGCGACCTTTGAGGGCACAGCTAGAAAAAATATGCGGTAAGTTATTAGTTCCCTGACTTTTGGGACTAAGTTAAGTTTTTATAACGTCCGAGATTTATCAAATTCTATGAAGATTTGAGTCGCTATGCTCAGCTAGTCAAAACGTGACGATCACTATGTTGACCCATGCTCAAGTGACAGTCACATAATTGAGCATGGGTCAAAATAGTGATAGTCTTTGACTAATCCGTTTTATAAGCTCGGCGGATACAACAATACCCCTTACTAGAGGAGGTCACCGCTAACTTTGTTCAACCTACTTCAGTCTTCGGGATATTTGAGCTTGCATACGCAGTCCAAGACACACTGCGAGTTTATTACGTAAAATAATCTTTAAAATGTTACAGGAAAACCATCAAGAAACGCATCCGTCCGCCGCAATTCGCCTGCTGTGCCAAGAGGTATTTGCTTTACTATTTATTAAAATTAATGTCAACGCATCATATTAAGTAAATTATGATTATCCGTCCTAAAATATAAATTAAAAGTAAATCTGTATGTCTCATGTCTGTCGCTTTCACGGTTAAACTGCTGAACCGATTTTGATGAAACTTTGTATGGTGTAAGCTTGTGTCGCAATCTAGTATTTAGTACTAATAAAGATGATTGAATTACCTATGTTGAGTTTTCTTTCAGTTAAACTGAATTTAGAAGAGTCACCACCGTCGTCAAGGTCTCCACACTCTCCACGTCAAGGAATTAGCCCAAGTAGTCGGGGTTCCCCGCAAAGCCCTACTTCAGGTTGGTAGGTATTTAAAAATAGCTCTTCTCCCAAGGCAAGTAAAGAGATGTTTAAAAAACCTACAACCTTCCTTGAAAATTTGGTTGGGCAGTTGGGCTATTTAATGCAAAAAAAAAACCCTTTTTTTATGAATGCCTTGTCTCTGATATGATCTTCATACGTTAGCTTATAAAATGCTTTGATAAACTTTTAAAATAGAGATTTAGGGCACTACAGTTTAAAAGAGTCACAGTTTTCAAGGACGGATCACCTAAAATCATTATGATTGGATTTAACGATTGTTAAATGTCATACGAACGAAACCAGTGATTTGTCATCAATATAATTAACCAAAGTATTTAAAGCATTTACCACCATCATCTACTAAGTCCTAACTTACAGATGCCGTTTACATTATTTGGTTAAGACCGTATATGTAGCACATAGTCAGTCACCGACTAATGTAAACGGGTATTTGGTCGCAGCCCGTATTATGTTACGAGATAGTGTACTGTGGTGACGAGATTGAGACCGGAGACATTCGCTGTCAGTTTGAAGAGAGAAAGCGGCGCCGAATTCGGTGAACCAATAAATTTAAACAACCCGGTTAACCGATCCGGTTACACCGAAAGAGGTCGCTGGATTCGGTGGCCCATCTTATGTACCGCGCCATTAATCTATATACTTAATATTATAAAGCTGAAGAGTTTGTTTGTTTGTTTGTTTGTTTGTTTGTTTGTTTGAACGCGCTAATCTCAGGAACTACTGGTTAGAATTGAAAAATTCATTTTGTATTGGATAGTCCGTTTATTGAAGAAGGCTATAGGCTATTTAACATCACGCTACGACCAATAGGAGCGGAGCATAAATGAAAAATGTTGCAAAAATGAAAAACCGTTGAAACTAAAACACGCGAACAAAGTCGCGGGGGACAGCTAGTATTGTTTAAACTGTCACTGGACCAAATGTAGCCTAAATGCAAAAGTTTGATCGAGTGACCATCACAAGCCTGTCTCTAGTAATCAGAACGCTTATTACTTAAATAATTTTACTATATTTTTTTAAAACAGTTTTGTCATCTCATTAAACATAGTACCTTCTTTTTACGCCACCCTCATTGTCTCATTGTTTTTTCAGCTGTTAGCAGTCCCGGGTCGCGCTCGCCTCGCCGTCAAAATCGTAAAGACATAGTACCCAAGCCACCGAGCCCCCCAAATGCTGGTAAAAAGAAACGTGTCACCTCGCCTACAAATAAAGTCAAGAATAATGAAGTTATTGTCACCAGACGTTAGATGAATTTAATGTTGAATTTTTATATTCTAAAAGTTTATGGTAATAAATCATTAGTACGATATTTTGTTGTTTTTGTGTAAGAAATGGGGACCTTAGAAACCGAACGATATTTCGAAACAATGTTTTTGTTTAGCAATAGATATTTATGATCCAATGCTGAATTATGATGATTATTGAATGAGTATACTCTAAGTTTGCATAGAATTTCAGGCATAATTGTGGACAGACAATTCATTACTGTTTCAACCCGACAAAATCTTTGAACGAAGTCTACAATATTGTGTCAGATACTGAAGTTACCGCCTTTTAAAAGATGTAGGAAGGAAAGTAGGTTACGAAAGTAGTTGTCACCGGCCTTGCGAGGTGACCGGGATATCGCGCACATTAAAAACAATACAAAAACACTCTACCAAATAATACAGTCCAGTAATATGTACATCTTCGTTTAATAGTAGGGATGTATATTTATATACAGGATGACATTATTTATTTTGTCCGCATGAGCAATTGCCGCTGACCTGGCCCGTGCAGTTGTAATACTGGTTGTAGGCGGGCGGAAATCGGCACGGACATGGGTTATTGGCGATGCACTTCTCATGATTACATGACTGCTCAATTTCATTCAAACTTTTTTTATTCTTTTTCTCTTCTTTTTTGGCCTTTTTCTCTTTTTTACTCAGTTTCCCAGAGAGTTTTTCGTTAGATTTGTCAGAGATATTACCGGATAAGTTTTTTGATGGGATAGGAGAAACAAAAGGCATATTGCGCATCTGTTGGTTGTTACAATGATTACAAATGCTTGATTGTAGCTCTGGTACTTTATCTTTTGATTCACATTCCTCTGAACACTGAATATTAGTTCTAGATTTTGCATCCCTTGCGCAGGAGTCTATTGAGCAAACTTCGTTGACTGTTTCATCTTTTGCCTCAAACCTTTGTGTGTCCTGGCAACCAGGGCACGAATTCTGAGGTTGTGTCGGTGGTGGTTGTGTTGGTGGTGGCTGTATTTGAGGATTGGATTTTGGTAAGCAAATCGCTGTACTGGGAACTGGGTTGTTCTCAATACAGCATGGGATTATGCATGTCGAAGGATCATGGGGTTCCTGGATGCTAATTCGTTTCTCTACCTGGTTGAACGCTAATGACTCTTGAGCGAGCTTTCTCAGCATCTCCTGACAGCAGGGGATGTCGTCTACCATTACTCCGTCAAACATCTTACAGGTTCGCGGACAAACAGCTGTCGGTTGTCCGTGAGGACCACCACAGACCGGGACAGGTGGTTGAGGTTTTCCACAGGCGTTTGGAATGCAATAATCTTGGTTGCAATTGCATAAATGTGAAGTTGAAGGGGTTGGCGTTGAGAGGGAACTGGATACGCAAATCACTCGCTGTGGAATGTCTCGTATTTCCATACTCGGGATTATCAATCGCCTCGACGGAGACATGCATATTGGAGGTTGGCATTTCTTTTTTTGGTCAGGCATGGATAGAAGCTCTGGTTTTAACACTTGATTAATCCATTATTTGATATTTTTAGGATGGTTTATTTCTCCGATTTAAAATTTAAGGCATTTTAGAAGTTTATTTTAGTTCAACGTTATAAAACACAATTAAAGTTTCCATTCTTTGTTTATTTGAGTTAGGTGACAGCCAGACAGATGTAATCAAGCACAAAAATAAACTTACAGAGTAATACAAATTAGGTAGGTAAATCAAAAAAGGTTTCTTCATTTTGTTGCACTCGTCTGAAAAAAGATCGACATTAAAAGAGGTATTCGTACATTGACTTTGTACGTCACCGTCAGTGTACAGCAAAGCGCTGTACAGTGTACAGCATATATGTACAGTAAGATTAGTTTGTTTGAGAACGGTTTGAATAGTTACAGGTTTGAAATGAAAAAACGTTTTAGTGATGTATTGATCTAAGAATGAACTCTTTGAGAATCAGTAATTTATCTGCTACGGTATAATGATACAATTTAACTCAAAATATTATATATTATAAAACTAAAATTTATTATTATTCCATTTCAAGATTCAACCCAATAGTATCTAGTTATTGCCAACGTGAAAAAACTACACGTGATTATGTAACATCCGTTATGGCGCTGGCATTGTCACATCTGTTTCCTTTACCACTGTGCGTCAGGCGCGGTGCGGTGTGTTCACGGTGTGTTGAGTAGTTTCCATCGGATTTAAAACATGTAAGTAAAAATAACTTCATTCTTTACACCAAATTTGTATTTATTTATGGTTTTTCATTCATAATTTAGTTGTTTTATTACTTTTCGTGGATACTGGAATACATTCTGTCGGAATTTCACTTACGTAACGATAATGAAATTATGTTTGCACGTGACCTTGCTCTAAATGTTATTTTGATATTCTAAATTTCATTAAGAAATTGAAGAAAATATGTCTGCATTGTGAATTTTGCTGTTAACTCTATGATAAATTAAATCTAGCTGGTTAAATTAGGACTGACGTTTACCCGGTTTTAAGCGGTATTGATTAAAAATGTTACTCGTCTATGCTTACGTAGCTTTTTAATGCAGAATGGCACGTTTATTTGGCGATTATTTTCGATATATTTTCTTAATTTCATACTTTTATTAATTTATTGTTCTTGTACAATTCTTAATTGTTCGTTACCTAACCTTCATTTATTATCTGCGTCACTTTTGACACTGGCATTGATTTTCGTCTGTTTCGTAATATTCTACGAAATAAAAACTTTGATTTTAATTCTTTTACGCTGAAATTAATGTTAAGTATTTAAAGCAAATTTATGTTTTCAGCTCAAAATGGCTGTTTAAAACATTTTTTGTAATTTAAACTTCATTGGTATTAATAATAATAAAATAATAATAAAATTTAATTTTTCCTACATACTGAGGTCATGATACTATGGGTAGTTTACCTAATACTTATTAGTTATAACAATATAATTATTTCCTTATTTAGGGGAATCTTTAGATTTAAAACTTCATCACTTTAGGTTTTTCATTTTAATATGTAGCTTTTTTTACATTTTCTTATAACATAAGGTTCCTGTATTATCTTATGTATGATAAATATACCTGATAGAGACTTAACAAACTCCTTATAGCAAATTTTCTGTGTTTTTTTTACGTAAATATGTTATGTAGGCTTATCTGTGTTTCTTTAATATTTTGATATTTTTCAAATAAGGTACATTATGGAAAATCTATTTAAGTATTTGATGTAAAACCTCCATGCAGGTTGTCTCTATACTTCATAGTCTATGGTTAGCAAAGGAGTTATTGATTGACCCAGTTTTGATGTAATATTTTATTGGCTGAAGTGCTGAAGGTTTTTGCTATTGGATTAGCTAAATCTTTTATTGGATTTAGGCTTATTGCTACCAAAGAATGGAGAGTTTTGGCTTGTATGTTACATAAATCAAATGGGACAATAATGTGACAGTTTATCCAAAGAGTTTGGTTATACTTCAACCAAGCCTGTAATTGTTCTAATGCAGGGTAAAGACAGTTGTTCAACCCATTGAACTCTGCATGTGGTATGCATATGGTACAATGGATACAGTCAAGTTTGGGCCAACATAAATTTATAATAAAGGAATTAATAAAAACAAAAATATTCTCCTAAATCCCTTTTAATGGTTGAATCGTTTTCATCTTTAACCACAAAATTTCTTTTACACTTTAATCAAAGTTTAGTACTTTTTTGCATTGTTTGATCATCTAAACCAGGGGTTCCCAAACTTATTTTTTCTACTGCCCACTTTAAGAATAAATTATTGTTTAGCTCCCCCATATTTTCACCAACTTAAAAACCACTATAACTTCGAATTAAATTAATTATTTTGAGCTTTATTAGCGGAGATTTGATTTTTTTTTCTGAGTCTCTTACCGCCCCTCTTTAGGCATGCAGCGCCCACAAGGGGGCGTTATCGCCCACTTTGGGAAAGGCTGATCTAAACTACTGAGATTTTTCAGTCAATGTCATAGGACCTAGTTTGTCATAAGGGTGGGTATATAAAACACTGACACGGACCATGATAGATTGCTAATATGTTTACAATGAGGGCCGTTATTATTTTCACTGCCAAGGGCGTTAGTCGCGCGTGAGGTCATTCCATAGTTTGTTGGTGGGCTTTGCCAGCTGACGCACCTGTGGTAATGGCTGGTGAGCACAATAGCGGTAGTCTTTATTGATGCCTGATAAAGAAAAGAGAGAAGCATCCTAGTCTTAGCCCATAGGAGTCTTCCAACTTACCCTGTCTAAGAAAAGTCTCATACTTTTCTATACTAATTTGGCCCATATCTGACTGACCTGTTGGTCTAGTGGTTAGTGATCCTGACTGCTGAACCGGAGGTTGTGGGTTTGATTCCCAACCAGGACAAATCTTTGTGTGATGAGCATGATCATTTGTTCTGTGTCTGGGTGTAATTTATCTATAATATGTGTATTTAGCAATATATAAGTATGTTTGTCAGTCGTCTGGTTGCCATAATACAGGCACTGCCTGGTTTGTGATCAGATGACCGTTAGTTGTCCCAAAATTTTATTATAATTATTAAATTATATTTATCTAATTATTTTTATAGAAATGAATCCCGATTTTCCTTGGTCACGCCATAACTACGAACGACTGTACCAAAATCTGATACATTGTTTTTTGTTATACAAGGTTTTTATAATAGAAGAAAGTAAAAAATAGTTATGGTAATCTTTTGAAAATCTTACACCACCTATGGGCATAGGAATAGGTAGAAAAAATTACGTGACAACATAGGCTTTAACATTCACCCAAAAATAATTTTAATAGCTTATCTAGTTATATCATATTGCCTCATAACTTAATTATCTGATAAAGCCATCACAATCTAGATCATGTGACTTTGTGTTTATCAATTAACCAAATTAACTAATATCTATAACTTTCACTATAGCTGGACAGTAGTATGTTACATTAGGGTGCGTCAACCTTCTGTCTGTTAGCGGGTTATATCTCATCAGCTGTCCCTCGCGACTTTGTTCGCGTGTTTTAGTTTCAACGGTTTTTCATTTTTGCAACATTTTTCATTTATGCTCCGCTCCTATTGGTCGTAGCGTGTTGTTATATAGCCTATAGCCTACCTCAATAAACGTATCCAATACAAAAAGAATTTTTCAATTCGAACCAGTAGTTCCTGAGATTAGCGCGTTCAAACAAACAAACAAACAAACATACAAACTCTTCAGCTTTATAATATTAGTATAGATGAACCTCAATAGGTTGACTGCTGAAATTTTCACAGAGAGTGTATTTCTCTGCTGCTATTAAAAAAAATAGGAGGTAATATCTATACTAGAGACGTGTTTATGTAGGTTTTTTGTCTTATTAAACAGCATAATACTTGTAAGATCGTACGGAAACTTTCATGCGCGAGTCGAACTCGCACTTTTTCGATTTATTGATAGTTGAAAATCCTTGAAACCTCTGAAAATCCTTAAAAAAAAATCCATCTACCATGGATTAGGATACTAAAAAAAGCAATCTATCTGTCTAGGTAACAGCGCCTTTGCGTCTTCCTATTGCACTATAAAACATCCTGTTTTTTGTGAGGGTACCTTTCTCTGACGTATTTACACAATCTAGGTTTGTGCAATATATCGATTTATCGGCGCCATTATAAAAGTTCTATTGAACTAGGTATATTATCCAGGTTACCAGCTAAAAAGCATTTTAATGTGTAGATATGAATTCGATACACTATTGAGTTGATATTATATCATACTAGCTGTCCCCCGCGACTTTGTTCGCGTGTTTTAGTTTCAACGGTTTATAATTTTTGTAACATTTTTCATTTATGCTTCGCTCCTATTGGTCGCAGCGTGATGTTATATAGCCTATAGCCTTCCTCAATAAACGGACTATCCAATACAAAAAGATTTTTTCAATTCGAACCAGTAGTTCCTGAGATTAGCGCGTTCAAACAAACAAACAAACAAACTCTTCAGCTTTATAATATTAGTATAGATGTATACTGTATAGGTATGAACTAAGGTCAATGATCAGTTAAAACTATGAAATAACGGTATCTACCAAGGTTTTTAAGTTAGCGTAAACAATTGCGTAATACAAAATATCCTAACTAATATTTTAAATGCGAAAGTAACTCTGTCTGTCTGTCGCGCTTTCACACCAAAACAACTAAACCGATTTAAATAAAATTTGGTATACAGATAGTCTAGAGCCTGAGAAAGGAAATAGGCTACTTTCGCGATAACCGACATACACGCGGGCGGAGCCGCGGGAAACAGTTAACTATAGGTATAGTATAGGTATAGTAATAGTATTCGGTATACAAAATTACAATAGTCTTCAATATAATACTAATATTTTTTAAAGTTTGGATGTGAAAATAGATCTTGCAACATCTCATCCATTAAAAAAAAATGTTATATGAAGTCTACGTCTTGGTGCGTCGCGCTAGTGAGTTTCACGAATCTGTACCGGGCATTTTTAAGTTGATTCTTGTTTGAATTCATCACTAAATAGCGCCTGTAACTTCATAGTAGGTAGTAAAAAAATTATACGCTTGGTACAATAGGCATGTTTCCTATTTTTTTTTTAATGTCCGTCTTGTAGATTAATGAATTTTATTGGACACGTATTTTTTCTTTTTTCCTGCAAACAAAAAATGATCAAAATACAGAGAACGGAAATTACGCGTGACGTGACTCCTCGCTACGATTTTTAGCGAGGCGTGGCGTCATAAGCCCCCACTCCGAAACTTTAAAGCGGTGTATCTTTGTATTTTTTTATCGTTTTGATAAAAGAAAAAATACGTGTCTAATATTTTTTTATTATCTAACTCACGGACTATATAGATTTTAACTTTTCATACCTAGGAAACACCCCTATTCTTGATACTTGCGTTATCTAGGTCTATCGTTAGAGTAAATATAGACAAGCATAGAGCGTGCGCATTTCTAGTAGCCCCATATGCCAAGCGAAAGCATTTTTTTAGCTATTTATTCCGCTCGTTTACTGATTTAAGTGATTTTCCGTTCGACTACAGACGTTTATGCGAAAATGTCGATGATACCGATATCATTAGGTTTTGAGACAGTTTTAATAAAACGGTGCGCTCTGTTTTAACACGATTTTTACGATTTTACATGTTCATACTAGTGCAAACAGTTCATACTCGATATGCGCGCTCTATAGTTTACTTATTTACAGATAAATTTTAATTAATAAATGTAATTTGTTTCAGAATAATGTTCTCGTCGATGTTAGACATGGCGCGGAACTCGCCCTTCCGCGGCCCACTCACACCCGCCCAGTGCCAGGCCTCCACACCTGCACCGGCACTTGAACAGGTAAGAACACTTATTCAATAATTAGGTAGGTAGGTACCTATATTATGGAAGATGACGACGGGGTATGAAAAGGAAATATAGTAATCTACGACCACGAACATCACTAGTTAGATAAAAAAAAACATCGACACGAAAGCTTTGAGTTTCAGAAATGAAAAAAAAACTTAAATACTGCTAATGTGACTTGGCGCGTCTGAAAAGAGATACAATACAATTTGAGTGTGATGCAAGTAGGTACTCAGAAATGGCGGGTGAAATAGACAGCCATATCTTGTTGCTCTTTTCATACTTGACAAGTTACATCGGTCTTACTGTAGTTGGATGAAGCGAATTTAAGTTAAGAGGGTCGGGGTTGCCCGCGAAATTTTTATTTTCTTATTCAAATAATGATACTAACTAAAATAAAAACCAAATATATTACTAATTCAAATTATATTTTATGTCAAACTTATTTAATATTATTGCATGAATTAAGAGGGTTGGATTGATGATTTTAATGATTATAATTCTGTAGATACAAAAGTATTACGGCCGCGAATCAATTTATTCAAAAAACAGCCTGATATGACCGGAAAATTGCAAAAAACGTATGAAATTTATACTTTGATCCACCACCATGAATCCAACTTAAGAGGGGTCACGCTTTGTCAGAACTAAACAAAATATACCAAGTTAAAATTAAATTAGTTAAATTATAAAACAACTAGCAACCCGCCTTGGTTACGCACTGGTTTATAAAAAAAAAATCATAACTTATAAATATAATATAGCCTTAGTCACCCGGGGATCAGTGTAGCTTTTCAACAGTGAAAGAATTTTTCAAATCGGTTCAATAGTTTCGGAGCCTATTAGAGGAAATCGCTAAGGATGGTATGGGCATGTAATGAGAAGGGATGAAACGCACGTGAATAAAAGAGTGATGAATTTGGATGTGGTGGGCTGGAGAGGAAGAGGAAGGCCGAAGAAAAGGTGGATCGATTGCGTGAGAGATGATATGCGGGAAAAATGCAGTGAATGACAGTATGGCGGCTAATAGAGTAGAATGGAAGGAGAAAACATTGTGCGCCGACCACAAATAAATTGGGAAAAGGGCAGGAAGAAGAAGTTTCGGAGCCTATTCAATGCAAACAAACATATTATTAGTATATAGGTATAAATAGTCATTCTGGTAGGTATCATACAGGTAGGTATAGATTGACGGGCCTGTTGGTCTAGTGGTTAGTGACCCTGACTGCTAAACTAGAGGTCTTGGGTTCGATCCCACGCAGGACAAATCTTTGTGTGATGAGCACGATCATTTGTTCTGTGTCTGGGTGTAATTTATCTATAATACTGTATTTAGAAATATATAAGTATGTTTATCAGTTGTCTGGTTACCATAATACAGGCTCTGCCTAGTGTGGGATCAGATGGCCGTGTGTGAGTTGTCCCAAGAATTATTATTATTGTTTGCAATATTTTGCCCAATGATGAGAACAAATGCCGGAGGGGGGCTGTCGTGTCGCACGCGTCGTGTCGACGGCGATGCTCGTCGTCTTGTCGCGGGACTCGCAGGCAACATGGCCGACGCGTGTATCACGCCAGTAGTTGCCCTGTGACCAATGATTATGAGACCTGAGGGCTTGTAGACAAAATAGAATTTCCTGTGCTAGTTAAAAATAGGTAGAATTATTTTTAAAATCTATTTAAAGACGAGATACATCACGATTGGTGTCTTTTAAAAATATAAGGAGATCATACTAATGACAATGACGCTTAGTCGAATACTATACGCAACTTAACTTTATGTGCCGCACTCAGAGTCTTTAATTGTTACTTAAGAGATACCTTTATTGATTAAGTGAGCAACCTCTCATATTTTTGAGAGTAGGCTCACTTAAATCGATTTAAGGGATTCCTTAGTATCGATTTAAGTAAGTCAGCTTAGACGTTAATGGTTACTTAAACGAAACCATCGGTTTAAAAAGGCAACCCCTTATTAAATCGCTACTTTGGTGTCATTTGAGTAACCATATCTCTCAATGCGTCAATAAGACGTTCTTAGATATCTACTGGCCGAATACTCTAACGCAACTTAATTTTGAGTCGCTATTAAGTCTCATGCTGTCTATGTCATTTAAGGGAGAGAAGTAGCTACACATTTATGAACGTGTTCAAGTTAATTTACCTTTTAGTACTCGGAGGGGTATCAGTCGCAAGTTTACCCCTTTATGTGACAAAGACACTATAAGGCCTAAACAGTGATCTAAAATCGAGTAACGTTTGATTTTTAGTCATTAAATTCATAAACAGTACTTAGCAAGTCTCCATAAATACGTCCCTAAATTTAAGCCAGCACAATAACTGTTTTTGTAATTTAAATTTTAAGTTCGACAAATTAAACAGTTATATATAATTAGGTAAGGAGTTTAAACATTGATTGGTTTTGATCCAGAGCCGAGGCATGGCCGCCGCCGCGGTGGTGCCTCAGGGCGACTCCTGCGAGTTCGCCTCCACCAAGTACTTCGCGCTCTGCGGTCTCGGCGGTATCCTGTCTTGTGGTGAGTTATACATATACACCAGTTTTACAGCAGAAAAAATACCAAGAAGGTTATATACTAAACTAGAATAACAGAAAAGTAACCATGTTCCATGTTTGGGGACAGTCTGGTGTGACGCAAGAGTAAAACGTTTTCCTCAATAAATTAAGCACGTTAAGCCGTTGGTCCCGACTGTCATACGTTGATCTTTGACAGTCTTTAAGTCATTACAATTCTGACAACCAGTCTTAGTTAGGGATACTGTGTTACCCAGTAAAATGGGTTGTGGCGGTCAGATAGGCAGTCGCTCCATGTAAAATACGGTTTTCAGCTGAATCCGGTAAGACTGGAAGCAGACCCCAACATAGCTTGGTAAAATGTTACGTAGAATAGAAAATAATTTTCCTCAGTATATTATACTGTCCTGGTTGATGAGGGTTGACAAGGTTGATGGTTCGAACCCATTACAGGCAAATATAACTGTGCAAATAAAAATGTAACTTTTTCAACGTTACATGTACTTTTTTAATTATTCTATGACATCGGTGAAGAAAAATACCGTCAGGAAACCTGGATTCCAAAAATTTCGATCAAACAAAACATCGATCAATGCTCGTCCCTTCTCTATATGAGAAGACGCCTGTGCTCAGCAGTGGGACATATAGGCCTGTATTACAAATTGTTAAAAGGTGATGTCGAAGTCTGTCTTGATACCTTAATCCTTCTGTCACTATAACAATCATAGTCTTGCAACGTCATAATGCGGTATTTTCGCGTGCAAGTTCAGACGTAACTCCATTATGCAATGTATTTACAAAGGCCCGCTTACACAAGCCCGGGTTATCTTTTTAACTGTTTAAATTCTAACATGGGTTAAATTGACAGTTTTGTTAACCTCGTGTTAGCAACTAACTCTTTTTCGTGCAAGTGGGAGTATCTCGCATTGAAATTATCTTCGAAATTCAAATGAATCCACAACTGTCAACATCATGGGCGCGGTTTTTTTGCATTCTTATTTCGAAATTCGAAATAAATAGTTTATCTTTTGTTTGTATCTGTTTATAGAATCTGTCTATGACTTGTTAATGGCAGTAAGCCAAAGGTCGCATATTTAGCCACTAGCGTACCGTCAACCACACAATGGGTAACTATGAGTTACGCATAGCAACTTTATTGCATTGGAATAGAGGCGTTGAGAATGACAGCGTTGCTGCTATGTGATGACTGTACGTAAATACTATTTACTAGGCCGTAACCTTAGAGTATTTACAACGGGAGATGCCATACGCTGACGTTCCCCTCGGCCAAAGTACATAGCGGCCGTACGGTAGAATCTATCGTAGCCTTAAACTGACGTATCGTATATAATGTCTTTACCAGAAAATCTATAATGCAATGCGTAATAAAATGACGACCTCCGTGGTCGAGTGGCGTAGACACCGGTTTTCAAGGTGTCGCCAGCTCTGAGGTCCCGGGTTCGATCCCCGGTCGGGTCAATGTAGAAAAACCACTTTTCTACATTGTCTCGAGTCTGGGTGTTTGTGGTACCTTCGTTGTCTCTGAATTCCATAACACGAGCGCTTTAGCTACTTACTTTGGGTTTAGAGCAATGTATGTGATGTTGTCCATATTTATTATTTAATGCACTGCAATAGTGTGAGTATATTTTATTAGTGTGCTACCTCGTCCCCCTAAAAAACTGGCTAGCAAAACTCCCTACGATTGGTGCGCTATGGCGCCTTACGTTGTTAAAGCTCCAAGGCCGTAATCTCTGTGTGTAATTTGGATAGTCGCTATTGACATACTAAACTATTAAATCATTCTTATTATATATAGCCATATCTATGGTTAAGCGGTTGACCCCCCCCCCCCCCCCAGATTTACGTAGGGTTCTACTTGCACACATTAAATTATATTTTTGAACAATTTAGTTAAGATAATGTTATAAATCTATTTTTTAAAACGATTTAACCTGCTTTCTAAAGCCCAACCTATAGATAATGTAGAGTCGATAACAACAGATTATTCATATTTATAATCTGTGCCTGACATTATCCGCGCCAAAATGTCTTCAATCACAGACAAGATTAAGATAATTGCACTTTGCTGTTACATAAAGGTACATTATGTTATCTTGTTTATTGATAGTATATCTAGCTATTCATACAACATATTATTATTACCAAATCAAAAGGTTGAAGGCTCTACGCAGTCAGATCAAAGCGCTGGTCGCACAGAGTACTTTTATATATATGGCTGGTCGCACGAGACGTCCAATATGACATATTTCATGGTTTCCAAACTCTGACATTGGCAAATCGTTGTCATATAAAAGTACTCTGTGATCGTTGTCTTCCCGACGACGGAGCCATCACAGAGTACTTTTATATAATATGGAAGCCATGCAAAACAAAAACTGAACTGAAACTGACTAAAGTGTAACTTGTAAAATCAACTTATTACGCAAAGAGACACTTAGACATAACATTCACAGTGTTTTTCAACAAGATCGCGTAATGTATGCTCCTAGTTTCTGGCACAGAGTATTTATAATATATGGGATTCTGGTTTATTGGTGGGCTTTGACAGCTTTTTTGACATCCAAAAAATATACACGATTATATATATAGGCTTTTATAGATATTATTAGATGTTATTCCGTAATGCTACTTAAATGTACAACTACGTATTATCAAATTATTATTAGACATATTTGCAACTATATAGCTTTACCGCAGCTCTGCCTGCCTGGGTGTCGGTTATAGCGGCAAAAAGGTGTCTATGTCTTTTTTGGATTCCAAGCTTACTCCATCCATACCGAGTTTTATCAAAATCGATTCGTGAGAGCGAAACTGATAGGCAGAGTTACTTTCGGATTTCTAAAAATAGTATGGATTTAGTCTACGAATTCGGCAAACCTAACTATTTTCAATACAGTTCAATGTTACATATTTTATCTCACACAAGTACTATAATAGATATTATAACAGATAGATTACGTCATACTAAACATAGACCATTATTTATCTGAGTGCAAAGATCGCACGTGGGATACTCAATAATAATAACTGTACTTCCTATCTGACTTGAAAGTTCATCTCTTTATATTTTAATTGCAATATTGACGCACAAAGGTGTGTTATTTATGATACTAGCTGTTGTCTGCGGCTCCGTCAGCGTGGATGTATGTCCTTACTTAGAATCCAAACTTACCCCATACCAAGTTTCATCCAAATCGTTTCAGCCATTTACCTGTGAAAGCGAGCACAGACAGACGGTAACTTTCGCATTATTTTATAACTAGCTGTTGCTTGCGGCTCCGCCCTTGTGGGAGTCGGTTATCAAGGTAAAAAGCCTTTATTAGGATCCGAACTTACTCCATACAAAGTTACATCAAAATTAGTTCAGCAGTTTAGCCATTGACGGCTAAACTGCTGAACTAACTTTGATAAAACTTTAACAGAAAAACAGATAAAGTTACTTTCGCATTTATAATACATTATTAGTATGGATATTAAGTACTAGCTGTTGCCCGGGGCTCTGTCCGCGTAGGTGTCGATTAACAGCCCATATCCTTTCTTAGGATCCAAGCCTACCCCATACCGCACCTACTACGCAGCTAGAGACATTTAGTTCTGTAACTTCAACGTTTCTTATGCGCCTTTTTGAGTTTTATAACAAACTAGCTGTCCCCCGCGACTTTGTCCGAGTATTTTAGTTTCAACGGTTTTTCATTTATGCTCCGTTCCTTTTGGTCGCAGCGTAATGTTATATAGCTTATAGTTTTTCTCAATAAATGGGCTATCTAACACTGAAATAATTTTAAATCGGACCAGTAGTTGCTGAGATTAGCGGGTTCAAACAAACAAATAAACTCTTCAGCTTTATATATTAGTATAGATAAAAACTTGATTTGATTTACCAAGTTTTTAGACAAATAACACAGTTCAATCCTCTTGCCTACAGGTATCACCCACACAGCGGTAGTGCCGCTCGACTTAGTAAAATGCCGTCTCCAAGTCGACCCCGACAAGTACAAGAACGTTGTCAACGGCTTCAAGGTGTCTGTCCGCGAGGAGGGCATGAGGGGGCTCGCAAAGGGATGGGCACCCACCTTCATTGGATACTCACTCCAGGTAAGCAAGAAATACAAGTAATTCTGTGTTGTAGGGTTTAGTAAAGAAGTTTAGAGGAAAAACATCTGTTGAATGTTAATATTATTGTTTTAAAAATACCTATCCATATAACTGACCTGTTGGTCTCGTGGCTAGTGACATTGACTGCTAAACCAGAGGTTGTGGGTTCAATTCCCACCCAGGACAAATGTTTGTGTCATGAGCTTGGTCATTTGTTCTGTAAGTGTGGTTCTGGGTTCCCTGCGAGTTTCGCCCGTACACCCCACAATAGTCACCCACAACTTAACTATAAGATGTTCTTAATATAGCTGTCGCTAATCTAATTTAATACGTAGATATTATGTTCACATAATTTGACAGGAATAATAACAATGATTATAACAAACATCCAATTGTTCCTACTGAAAACAAATGAAGACGAAACTACTATGAGATAATTCACAACTACCCCCAAAATGGGGTATTTTCCCAACAAAAACTAATAATAATATTCTTTCTCAGGGTCTCTGCAAGTTCGGTCTGTATGAAGTATTCAAAGTGACCTACTCTGGTCTGTTGGATGAGGAGACCGCGTACTCCTACCGTACTGGCGTGTACCTCGCTGCGTCGGCGTCCGCTGAGTTCTTCGCTGACATTGCCCTGTCACCCCTAGAGGCCGCTAAGGTAAAGTATTGAAATAGATATAGCATAAACCTCGTTTATTAGGCTTTAATAAACATAAAAACAAGCGATATCTTACAGGAGCAATAGTTATAAAAGAGAAATGTCAAGGACGAGACACCTCTATGTTTTAGACCACAGAGATTGCATTTGATGCAATGAGGATTTCATCTCATTCTCCCATACTATATTTTGTATCACAGCTCATAGTCTTCCAGATATCGCGGCAGCCTTCTGCTCCGGGCAGATCTTCTAATTTCCACACGTGGAGGAGTTGGCGCAAGATCATCATCGGGAGGACGTGGCTCATAACTAGTTGTAGCTTCTGGTTCTGCTTCTGGAGATGTGGCTAAATCATTACTATCGTCTTGACTTTCGGAGTCCGCGTTTAGTACAGGCTGTATTGGGTCATCCGGTCGATCCAAAATGATTTCTCCTTGCCCTTCGACAGGCGCAAGGTGTCGATTCGAGACGGTGGTTTCTCTTCCATCTCTCAGTCTCACATACGAGTAAACTGGATTTGCTTGAAGCAGCTCCACTTCTTCCACCACTGGCTGGTACTTATTAGAACGGTCAAAACGGCGCATGAGGACTTGCCCCGAACGGGTTAGCCATGTTGGAATACTGTGTCCATTCATCGATCTTCGCGGATGTGTGAACATGCGCTCATGCGGCGTGCAGTTAGTAGCTGTACATAAGAGCGATCTAATCGAGTGGAGAGCCACATTAAGTACATGCTCCCAATTTTCTATAGGCATGTTGTGCGTACGCAGACAGAGCTGTACTGTTTTCCATAGCGTGGAATTCAATTTCTCGACTTGGCCGTTGTAGAAACTCTCTCACTTCTGACGACAGGAACGATGTCCCCCGATCTGAGTGGATGTACGACGGGAATCCAAATATCATAAAAATGCTATTCAGGTGTTTTGTTACTGTCTTGGCACTAATATCCGAACAGGGAAATGCGAAAGGAAATCTTGAGTACTCGTCTATTACAGTGAGTATGTACCGGTTATTCGTTTTCGATGGAATAGGACCCTTGAAGTCAATGCTAAGGCGTTCCATGGGTGAGGTAGCCTTTATCAACTTAGGAAGTGGGTCAGGATTCTTGAAATACCTTGGCTTGATCTCGGCACATATACGGCAGTTTGTAGTCATTGCCCTTACTTCGTCGACAGTATAGGGTAGGTTCTTTATCTTTAACCAGTGGTACATGCGAGTAACGCCAGGGTGACACATTGTTTCATGTAGAGATAGAAGTCTACCTTTTTGAGATTCGATCGAGGCACAAACCCTGGAAAGGGTATCGGCAACATGATTCTCTTTTCCAGGTCTATACACAATATCATATCTGTATGGTGCAAGTTCCAGCCGCCATCGCTGGATCTTCTCATTTTTAATTTTACTAGTATGTTTTGCATCAAACATGAAGGAAACCGATCGTTGGTCCGTGATGAGCTTGAACGGTCTACCTATAAGAAAATGGCGCCATTTCTTCAGAGCTTCTACGATGGCATAGGCTTCTTTCTCTACCGCTGAGTGATTTCGTTCGCTCTGATTGAGGGTCCTTGAGTAAAAGGCGACGGGCCTTAAATCCTGCGATAATGTAGCGGCGATGGAATGCTCGGAAGCGTCAGTCTCGACAGTAAAAGGTACCTTATCGTCTATGGCGTGTACTGATGACTTTGCTATAACAGATTTCAGGTCCTCGAAACATTTCACTGCGTCTGAGCTTAAAGGGAAACTTTTGGTATGCGCCATAGGATGGATTCTCTGTGAAAAATTAGGAATCCACTTTGAATAGTGTGCGAACATACCGAGAGTCCTTCGAAGAGAGGCTACGTCATTGGGTGGAGGCATATTTTGAAGCGGTTTCAGTCGCTCACTATCCGGCTTGATAACATGATTTTCAATTGTATAGCCAAGAATGTTTATAGTCGACTGTGTGAACTTGCTCTTTTCTTTGTTTAGGGTAAGGTTGTACTTCTCCGCAGCTTTGAGAAATAGTCTAAGATTTTTGTCGTGCTCTTCTTGTGTCTGTCCGCATACAGTAATGTCATCAAGGTAGGCAAAAGTACCGCTTAGGTTTTCGGTTCTGATGAGCCAGTCGACAGTTCTTTGAAAACTAGCCACACCGTTGGTTACACCAAACGGAATTCTACGAAACTGGTACAGGTTACCACATGCCTCGAAAGCTGTGAAGGTTTTCTCGTGAGGCAGGATGGGCACTTGATGGTATGCGCTTTGTAAGTCTATAGTGCTAAAAAACTCGTAGTTAGCTACCTTTGTTATCATCTCTTCAATGTTGGGTAACGGGTAGGCATCCAGTTCTGTGTATTTGTTGATGGTTTGCGAGTAATCTATTACCATCCGCTTCTTGTGATTCGCATTTTTCGTGATTAAAACCTGCGCTCGCCAAGGCGATAGACTTTCTTCTATGATTCCTTCTTTTAAAAGTTTCTCCACTTCTGCTTTTATAAAAGCATTATTCTCCATGCTGTATTTCCTTGACTTCACAGCGATAGGTTTGCAGTCCGTCGTGACATTAGCAAATAGGGGTACAGCAGGGACAGAGGCTGCAGCTACACTGCATACTTTTAACGTATCTTTAGGTCCACCAAATTTGAATTCTAGAGTCGAGTGTGATTCTAAGACGTCATGGCCAATTATAACGTCCGCACATAAGTTCTTCACAATCAAGAGATTGACGTTGTTATAGATGTTGTCTCCGATCCTAACATTCTGGAGAGTCGAGCCGTTAACCTGTGACTTGTGAGATAAGGAAGCCATAGAAATAGTTTGGTCACAACGTCTCTTCTTGAGTTGACAGAGATTGGCGAAGTCCTCATTGACGAAGCTCAGGGAGCTCCCGGTGTCAATCAAGGCTTCTGCTCGAACACCCTTGATGTAAGCTGTCACCATTGCCTTTCGCAGCGAAGTCAGTGCCGCAGCAGATATTATACAACTACAGTGGTTGCAGTCGTCTGTTGCCGTTGTTGAAGCAGCTGTTGGAGTCCTGCTACGACAGACTTTTCCAAAGTGGCCCTTTTTGTTACATTTTACACAAGTTACATCTCGAGCCGGACAGTCTTTGCGTGGGTGTATAGCTGATACTCCACAAAAAAAGCATTTCCGTTTGGGTGCAGCAGCGGCAGTAGCAGCAGAAGTGTTATAATCTCCGTTCCCAGCATTATCAACATTTGAAACCGAATAGACCTCTGCTATGGTAAAGTGATGACTGTTTCGCTCTGCCATCTCCATCGATTGGGCTTTATTGTAAGATTGTTCTAATGTAAGTGTCAGATTCTCGAGAAGGCGCTCACGGATTTTGTTTGACGAAATGCCCGCTATGAACGCACCTCGGATGCTGTCGTTCTTATTCGTTTCAGCGTCGACAGCGGTGAACTCGCAGTCCTTGGCTAGTTGCTTTAAGGCCTGGAGGTACGCATCGATCGATTCGTCCGCTTGCTGGCGTCTTGTTGTGAGCAAATGTCGAGCATGAATGACATTCTTTGGTTTCACGTAGAGTTTGTCCAGCGCGGCCAACATTGTGGTATAAGTTGTGCACTCACTTACAGTTGCGTAGACCTTCGGAGTAATGTGGTTAATAAGGAGTTGTAGCTTGATTGAGTTCCACATAGCTTCCTTCTGAGCTGCGGCATCCGGTGATTCTGTAGCACTCGGACTATATTGCTGTGCAGTTAAGAAGTTTTCGAATGTCATCTTCCAGTGCTGCCATTCCTTTGAACTGGAGTTCGATGTCGAGTCGGCATCAAACCTTTCCGGTCTTAGGTACTTGTCCATATTTATGTTTATTAAATTGAAATAGATATAGCATAAACCTCGTTTATTAGGCTTTAATAAACATAAAAACAAGCGATATCTTACAGGAGCAATAGTTATAAAAGAGAAATGTCAAGGACGAGACACCTCTATGTTTTAGACCACAGAGATTGCATTTGATGCAATGAGGATTTCATCTCAAGTATATTTATTTGTATTACTCTGGTACCTGTGGACTATGAGAGTGAAGGAACAGGGAGTGCGCCTGTCTATTCGCAATCACTTGTGCACTAAAAAAATGGGGTATTAAACAAATTTTTTTAATGTTCCTCAGATAGATTAATCAAAAATATTAGACACGTATTTTTTCTTATTGATATATGATTTGAAATGTCGCATGACATCACAAGTACAAGCATTTTGTAAGCAAGCCTGACATCACTAGCCACCACTCCCGAACTTTGATTTGCTATATGTATTTAGAGATTTTTTATTTAGAAATAGCAACCTGTTGGTTACATAAAAAAAGAAAAAATATATGTCAAATTTTTCTTATATATCTTATGGGAGGAAATTGAAAAAATATATGTATTTACCACATTATTGGAGTCTTTGCAAACAAATTGTTACACAGTAATATAAGTCATATAAGTTTACTACATTTAAAATATGTACTGGTATTCAACTGAATTTGTTGTAACAGGACCACAACGTAGTTGGAAAATGAATGCTATGTAGTGTTTATTTATGCTTTGCCCAATGATGACGAAAATGCGCTCGAGGGAAGCCGCTGCGCTACGGTCGGCGACGTCACACGTCGCCCTGCGGTTCGCAGCGTGGCCGGACGCGCAGCGGAGTTGCCCGGTGACCATGAGATTATGAGATCTGAGGGCTTCTAAAAGAAATAATATTAAAAAAAATAGCAGGACTCCTTTTAAAATAATAGTATTTAAGCGGAAACTAATCCTAATTTCATAAGCAGTTACTAATATAAGAATGCTGACGACCTGCGTGGTCAAGTAGACACCAGGTTTTCAAGGTGACGCTAGCTCTGAGGTACTGGGTCCGATCCCTAGACAGGTCAATGTAGAAATCCACTATTGTTTTGGGTCTGGGTGTTTCTGGTACCTTCGTTGTCTCTGATTCCATAACACAAGTGCTTTAGCTACTTGCTTTGGGTTTTACACCACATTTATTAATTAATTTATTTCTCCACAGGTCCGTATCCAGACCATGCCTGGTTTCGCCAGCACTCTCCGCGAGGCGTGGCCCAAGATGGTGCAGAACGAAGGCTTCGGCACCTTCTACAAGGGTTTGGTCCCGCTGTGGGGCAGACAGATTCCGTACACCATGATGAAGTTCGCCTGCTTCGAGAAGACCCTCGAGCTTCTGTACAAGGTTAGTTCTGATTTCTGAACCTTGAGCCAAGTTCTGACCTGCTGGTGTGCCCTAGGTACACTGCATCTTAGATGACTAAGCATGCTAACGACGTAATAAAAATATATATTAAAGATTTTTTTTTTATTATTGTAATTAGTGGACATTATTTTTTTATTTATGAAGGTGATTTCGACTCTTATAATTGAATGATACAAATAAAAGTTTAGTGTTACACTATTAAAATAATTTACAGATGTTATAAGTTTTAAAATCGAATTTGTTACAAAGATATTTAATTAAGAAATGAAATGGTAGAAATTTTGTAATGATAAAAGAAAATTTAACCTATCTTATAGGTAACTCAATTGTTTATCATGAGACTAGTCAGTTTAAATATTGCCCAATGACGAAAGAAACGCGCTCGAGGGAAGCCGCTGCGCTATGGCCGGTGACGTCACATGTCGCCCTGCGGTTCGCAGCGTGGCCGGACGCGTAGCGGAGTTGCCCGGTGACCATGAGATTATGAGATCTGAGGGCTTTTAAAGGAAATAACCAATATAACAGAAATATCCGATAGTTTTTTACGCAGTTAGCCTGAGCGCAGGCTTTAACTGCTTCACCGGACTTTTGGCGAGAACCTTAAGGGCCTTCGGCCAGAGCAATAGAAAAACTAACTACGTCAGCAACATTCACTAAGGGCACCCCCTGTGGGGTTCGGACCTCGACTTAGTGCGTTGCTAACAATCTTAATAAGGCAAAAACAGCAAGGGAGGGCTGGATCTAAGTTTTTATTATTTAAGGACATATTTTTATTGCTAGTTTGGCCGGCTCGGGCCAGCTTGATCTAGGGACGTGGGGGTATGTTAGTCAGTGTATGAGACTTAACACTTGTTTGTCTTTCAGTTCGTGGTGCCCAAGCCTCGTGAGCAGTGCACGAAGGGCGAGCAGCTCGTGGTGACGTTCGCCGCGGGTTACATTGCTGGTGTGTTCTGCGCCATCGTGTCCCACCCCGCCGACACTGTCGTCTCCAAGCTGAACCAGGTAACATTATCATCATCACCTCGATAAGTACTTGCTAAAACCCGTAATTGACTGCTTCCAATGCAATTCCTTACAAAAGCTACAAAGATACTATATTTTTATGAGTGATATTTGGTATGCCATATAATATACCACTGAAACACTTCAGCTTGGTGCAATTACTTGCAAAATTTCATCTATACAAATAAATACAATTTATGTGTCTGTTTGTAATATAAAATATCTTTTTACTACATGCATATGAATGTATATTCAGTACCTATTATACATAGCATTTTTTACCATTTTGGTCTGTCTATCTGTCTGTTTGTTCCGTCTTATCTCTGAAACGGCTGGACTGATTTTCACTAGCAGATAGCTGATGTAATAAGGAGTAACTTAGGCTACTTTAAAAACGAAAAAAAAAAAACTAAATAACTTTTTTGTTAACTTTCACGAGGTCTCGGGTTCGAATCCCGGGTCGCAACTGTGTTCGCGCAAAAATTGGTGCACTAAAATAGGGGAAGTCCGAAGGCCATTATTATAGTTCCATTCAAATTTAATGGCAGGTGTGAAGTGCGCTAAACGCTGCGCAGTACCTCGCCCCGCACCCCCGCTGGCGCATGAGTTTGTTACTGCGCAGCGACTCGACTCGTGTTCAGAGCCGCCATTAAGTTTGCACCGTACCATACTAAAAATAAAAAAAAATCCCCAATATTTCGGGGCACTCTTGCCACTTGTTGGCATAGGCTTGCTCAGGTCGAACTTGCTCTTTCTTCAAAAGGCCAGTCCAGAAAAGACACTGCATTTATTTACACAAAATTTTTAACTACGATGATTGTCTGGACTTTAAAAGAGGCTGACCCCTGAGTTTGTTTCGACATTTCTTCTCAGGGTAGCCAGTTAGGAAATGTCGAATCCAGCGAGCTCTAAAAAAATGTTTCATGTGACTTGTTGAGATGATTTTTTATCCTAGTTACAAAAATAAATGATTTGATTTGGTCTTGTTTTTTAAATAAGTTATCAAGTTGTACATATGTAACTCCTACTATAAATGAATATATACTTACAGGACAGGACAGCGACTGTAGGCTCCATCGTCGGTAAGCTCGGTATGGCCGGAGTATGGAAGGGTCTCGGACCTAGGATCGTCATGATTGGTACCCTCACCGCCCTGCAATGGTTCATCTATGATGCCGTTAAGGTAAGCACCGTTTACAAACAATTTTTGACTAATTTAGTCATATTTTTTTGGCAAATTCCATTGTTACCTAAAAACTGAACTCATTATCGGAGATCGTGGAATTTAGGCCAAGCAGTTTATGACAGTAAAATGCAAAAAAGAGTATTATACTGCGGAAAATACAAATAGCTTTTAATAATAAACACATGTATATCAATAATACTGTTATCTGTTGGTTGTGGGCTAGATTCCTGTTTGATACAGATATTTTGGTCAACTACAGGTATTTTTATATCATTTAAGGTATATTTAATGTTAGGAAATGCATTTATTATATGTAAAAATAACTTCTTTTTTTAATTGTATTATATTTCAGTAACATCTTTATTCAATGATTATCAAATATATTACCAATTGTTCCTACCGAAGAACCATGTAGACACAACATCAATGAGAATACCACATCAACTCCACTAAATCAAGCTACCATAGACAAGTATTACAAACTCTTTTCTAAACAGGTATGGCTGCGCATGCCCCGACCTCCCCCAGCGGAAATGCCCGAGTCTATGCGCCTCAGATTAGAAGCCGAAGAGAAGAAATCCAAGTGAACTTAGTACATTATAATTAGTTTTAACACATCGCGCGCTTTACAAACTTCAGTTAATACGGATGCGGATCTCCGGATCTGTGAAATCCGTAAAAATAACTACCCTCAAAGTGAAATGTCAAAGGGTCAGTGACCTAAACTCCTTTTTTTCGACAGATACTGGGTATTTGTCTATGGTTTGTGTAAATATCGAGAATGAAGGGTAGTACCTAACTTATTTATGTATAGGCGTTGAAGAATGGAATTGGATAGCTGTTATTAAAACTCGTATTTGACAGAAAACTTTTTGAATTATACTTATTTTAAAATAAACAAAATAATATCTAAAAATTCCATTGAATAAACCAAACTTGTAATGTAATTGTGATTCAAAAAGATTTTCTGTCTAAAATAAGATCTACCCGTTATGAAAGAGATAGCTATATACAAAACTATATTGCTATCTCTTTCTTTTTAAAGTTTTTTTAACAATATGGCAGTATGGATATTTTGTATGATATTGAGATGATATTATGCCGCGCGCGATGGTAGACCCATAAACAGTAGAGCAATGTGATTACCATGTTACAGTATATTATATAAGTGAATGATCATGTTAAATTATTTTTTTTTGGAAATAAATGAAAATATTTTTATTTTATATTTTTTTGTTTTTTTTTTTTTATTTCTTATGAGCTGTCGCCGTTAGTTTTAATTGTAAAATTTTGACCAAACTAGTCGCTATAAAGTGAGAAAAAAACGATATTCCTAAGTGACGCAAATAATATCTTGGGCGACAGGATAACTTAACCATTATGTAATTTTATTAGTATACATGTTATCGCTAAACATTAAATAAAATTAGAATTAATAGTTGTTTTAATTTCTTCCGTTGTTCCATTATGAAATAACTCGCGAAGGTATTTTCATTTTATCCGCCGCAGTGGGAAAACAGAGTTCTAGACTGCGCAAACGGGCCGCACTCTTGTAGCCGGTGGCGGCCACTCGCTACAGCAGACAAGAATATGAAAAAGTGTGTCAAGTCGCTGTCGCTTGCCGCCGGTGGCCTGTTCGCGTTACGCTGCCCTCGCGGTTGTGATGACCGCTAATTTAGTGGGCGAAGATCGCAAGACGGGTAGTTGACATACGCGCGCCCATATTTGCCCGATGGCCGATCGCAAACACGACGCTAAGGTCGCGGGCGACTGCTTACCGCGCAATTATATTAGTTGCCTTCGTCTTTCGTTGTTCTGTCTTCGTGGGAGTGATGCGGTTCTGCCACTTCAGCGGGTTAAAATCGCTTCGTGAGTTCTTAGCGCTAAGAATCTGGCAAAGACCCTCCACTTTTCCCACGGTGGAGGAAGTCTACAATGTCCTCCTGACCAAATTTCGGGTACAGCGGCTAACAGACATAACTTTCAGCGCGGGAGATATTTTAGTGCACTGTGTAGTGCTTGCGCGACCACAGTTGCACTCACTATGCCTTAACACATATATTGATATAGATTTTGATCCGGTACACGACCGGAGAGAAATCAGGCGCAGAACCAACAGATTTACCTACGTATTTTACACAAATCATTTGAGTGCACGAGGCCACTACAGGAAAGAAACAATGCGAATTCAAAGTAATTTCTATGTACAGTCGACCCGCGGTAATCCGACATACGTTTTACAGGGCGGTGTCGGACTATCGAATTTGTCAGATTGTAGAGTACTACCTAAGACCCGCATATGCTACCTCCTATATTCCGGAATATTTTCAAAAAGTGTACCTTGTAATCCGACCAATTACAAATCAAAGATTCTATCTAAACTTAATTTGATGTACAATCAACAGCGATATGCATGTCGGATTATAGGGGCCGAATTAACGGGGTTCCACTATACTTTCTTAAAAATTCTAGGACTCCCTTGACAATCGGTGAAGGAAAACTGGATACCAAAAAAAATTTGAATCTGATATTGCCGTAAGCAAGCGTAGTGATCCATGCTCGTTCCCTCTACATGAGAAGAGGCCTGTGCTTAGCAGTGGGACATTTATAGGCCGGTATTATTATTGGTATTAGTGGCATTGGTAATCGACTTCAATAATGAGGTTCTCAATCCCTAAACAAAGATAATAAAAAGTAAAATTTCAATCGCGTGGAACTTTCCAATATACGAATCACGACAGGCGGAGAATGGTACCAACTAGGTAGGTAAGTCAATAAAACAATGTTTATAGTAAATCAATAATTTATTAGTAAAAAACCTTTGGCATTATTATGGCAGTCATGATCTACAATTACTAACTTAGACTAGGTACTAGTTTTGATATATTCAAACTTATTGTTTTTTATGGTTCCGCACACGAAGAGTGCCATTAGGACCCTAAAACGAAGCCTCTGCTGTCTGTCAGCGGGCTGGATCTCATGAATCATATTAACTAATGATTTCTTTTCTATTGCAGCTATAGCTGTAGGTATAATAACTATCGTGAGGAGTATTCATAATTATTTAAAACAAAACGGTTTACTCGCGTATATTCTCGGGATCGCACGACTGGTTTCAGACTCAATAGGAGTCCCTAATTATGAGCTGACGCGGCGGCGCGGCGGTGGTGTCGCGAATCGAACTGCTTTTTTTACGAAAGTTCGATTCGCGACACCACCGCCGCCGCGTCAGCTCATGATTAGGGACTCCTATTGAGTCTGAAACTAGTCGGGCGATCCCGAGAATATACGAGAGTAAACCGTTTTTTTTTAAATAATTATGCAGCTATAGCAACAAAAGATAAAAAAATAATTTTAATTTGAAAGGGGAGGGGAAGATGGTCCCCAACTAGAAACGTGACCTTTTTAGTTTCTTTGCTTGGTTTTAACGGCGAAAATCTCGTCCCATGATACGGAAACCTTCATGTGCGGGTCCGACTCACACGTAGGCGGTTTTTTTAATATAAGTTTACTCTACTTTGAGTACCTATAAAAGAACTCTTACTTCTAATATTTATACACTGACCATTGATTCAGGGTCTCTAATACATTCTATGATTTTCAAAGCACATTTCCATATTGTCATTTATAAACATTTGTTCATAAAGCATTCTACATTTAATATGCTGATTGCACATACATATCTAAGTTTATTAGATTTATATGAATAATAGTTTAGTAATTGATCGAAAAAATATTATAGCAAAAAAAATTGTTCTCTGTAAGGCGGCCATTAGACGATAAATCTCATCAGTTTAGTCTTTGATCGAGATTGATGATTGATGACAAAAATCAAAATATCTGTATAATTCGTGATCCTTTTCAATCTAACATCAATCAACACCATACACGATCAATCTGGCCAAGATCATAGATTGAACTGATGCCAGATTAAGTCTAATGGCCGCCTACCGCCTTAAAGAACATGCATATTCTCCAAAGAGGAACATAAACTGGCTAGTTTTTAGATTCTACTCAGACTTAAGTTTATGGAACAGACAATCGATTATAGAATGTACTTTTAATTTAGGTAGGTACCGTAAAGCCGGGTTACAATGGCCCTGCAGGGTTATTTGCTATAGCGGTTGTTAACTAACGCGAAGATCACTTTAATAAAAACACTAATATCGTCTAACATCGATGTCCAACTAGATCTACTGCAAAGTAGTTGGTTATCGACGTTACCTGACACAAACTTTGCGTTTTTACCGTTATTTTCATCCAGTGAACAGCGATCATTGGGTTGTTGTTGGAGATAGCAAAAAAGCCTATTGGAGGGTAAATTTGTTCCAAATCCTACTTTAAATAATTATGATAAAAAAATAATTAAGACGAACACTTAAGATTGTGACAGGATGGGAAGTTTTAACTCTTTCCCATTTTGGGACAATATTAGCCTAGGGAGTTAACAAAGTTACATCGCTAGTAACCCGTGTGCCGAGCGCAAGCAAATTTTTAGCTGTAAGTACTACACTCGTTAGTGATTTAAGTGATTTTCCGAGCGACGAGACGTGTATGCGAAAATTGCGACTGTTCCGATATTATTAAAGTAATATTAGCATTAGAGATAGTTTTATTAAACGCGCACTCTGTTTTGACACTAATTTTACGATTTTCGTTGTTCATACTAGTGCCTACAGTTCATAATCTATATGCAGACTATAGCTTACTTTTTAAAAGTAACCCGGTTTTACAATACATAATATTATGCCGTCATTAAATAGGCATGTTTCCTATTTTATTTTTAATGTCCGCCTGGTATATTAATGAATTTTATTGGACACGTATTTTTTCTTTTTTCCTACAAACAAAAAACCGGCCAAGTGCGAGTCGGACTCGCGCACCGAGGGTTCCGTACAAACCTGTAGGTATATAAGTAAAAGTTCACCCATCACGATGATCGAGTCATAGTCGTAGTTATGGTATTTTAATTGCACAACGAAAAAAAAAATATAAAAAATATTTTTATTATATGATGTAACTAAAAATTTATGCTTTTCGCAATTTTTCCTTTATCTGTGTTATAAGACGTTGCTTCGTACCAAATTTCAAGATTCTGACTTCACGGGAAGTACCCTGTAGGTTTTGATTCCCTTGCGAGTGTCGAAAATTTGCGGCATAAACGGGAGTATCTTTTGATCGCGTTGACTTAGAAGTTTGATTTTTTCACAGCTCCAAGAGACCATAGACTTGAGTATTTGATATGAATTTCAGCCTGATACCTCCACGCGTTCCTGAGAAAAAAGGTCTTGACAGACAGACAGACAGACAGACAGACGGACAACAAAGTGATCCTATAAGGGTTCCGTTTTTACCTTTTGAGGTACGGAACCCTAAAAATTGATCAAAATACAGAGAACGCAAATTCCGCGTGACGTCACTCCTCGCTACAATTTTTACCAAGGCATGGCGTCATAAGCCCCCACTCCGAAACTTTAAGCGCTGTATCTTTGTAAGTTTTTATTATTTTGATAAAAGAAAAAATACGTGTCTAATATTTTTTTATTATCTAACTGACGGACTAAATAGATTTTAACTTTTCATACCCAGGAAACATCCCTATTTTCTTTCTATGATTATGTAATGATATTATAGGTAACTAGATATAAAGAGATTAAGTTTGTAACAAACCAATAGAGTTTACAATAGCGGTATTTAATTAATAATAGTCCATTTAGATGGCTTTTCGCAAGGCCCAGTATCCGGACACAGCCTGTTAAACGTAGTACTGCTTTTAAAGCCCAAAATCTCCCTTTCTTCCTGAATTCTAAATGTAAATGTACTGTCATGAGTACCGATGAAGTACGCAGCATGGGAGCATATTATTTGATCTATTATTGCTGTCCCTCCGTCCCCATACTCATCTATAATGGTAACTCTTGGTAAAAAGAAGTGTATTTCATAACCGAGGCTTGTTAAATCTTTCTCTAGGGTGTTTAGTTCAGACATTGATGCGTCAGTTGATATGAATATCTTTTTTATGTTTGGTCGTTTTTTTAGGAACCTGTCTATTTGTGTTACGGTGCCTGCTATAGTTGGGACATCGTTTCCACGGCTTCGCGCGAAATCTTGACGCCTCCAGTGGACGCTTAGGTAGTTTTTACATAAATCTGTATCACAGAGTAAGTATTGCGCTATATAGTTTTTGGCGATTCTATAAAGGTTTTGATTGAATTTCATGCTTTTGCGGCAGTCCCAGTAGATCTTGGTTCCATAGCTGTCGTGTAAAGGTATCTCTCCATGTGCAAACATAATTTTCTTATAATGTGGATGTAGGGCGATTAGTTCCCAAAGTTTAGATATCTTTCCTTGATATTTCACGCATAAAACCTCTTTAACTGTAACGTTTTTATATCCCCATAACTTACCCTTATGGCTGCATTCGCCAATGATCTCCCATTTTTCCTCAAAAACACCGTTTTCAAAAGCATCTTCGAAATTCTCCAATATAAACAAAGTATCAATTTCTAGAACTTTCTTTTTAGTTTTACTGAACACTTCATGTAGTTCTACAACTGGTGCGAATGATTTTAAAACATCTAACTCAAAAAATTGTGCCCATGGCTTCGGGGGAATCTTTTTTGACTTCCAATGATACAGGTTATACCAAGGAGGTAATACAAGCTCCCAGTTGTCTTTACCTTGCTTGTGAGCCTCTGCTAACATTATTGCAAACCTCATGTAGACATCTCTCCGTAAATTAAAGCCTTCGGGAGGATTTACATCGTAATATATCTGTTTTTTATCTTCAGTAACTTGGACTTCCTTTTCACAAGATTTCGTATTAATATCACAGTATTCGTTATTTGTATTAGCCCTGGCATCATTTATAAGTAAAAAAGAAACTAGTATACAAATAAAAATCATAGTTATGCTTACAAATTAATAAAATGCCGAATCAAAATCACGGAATGTTTTTAAAGTTTTGCTTTTGACATTTCTGTCGACTTGACATTGACAATCTACTGATCAACTGTAGAATTAGATTTTACGTATCGTTTATAATCGTTTGTTAATGTTTCATGCAATCTGCATTAGAAGAAACTCATGCTTATTTAAAATGTATTTTTATTTTTTAGTAAATGTTGTATAATTTTTACAGATGCATTTTGCATTAAACAGAAACAGAATTATTCATTATTTTTTCAATATATAAACACCAAAATACTGATGTCATTTCAGAGAGTTCCAGAACATCAACACTTGTTACTATATAATGCATTAGAGTGAGAAAGCGCTTTTGAATGTAAGATGTGTAAGACACATACAACAAAATTTATGTTCAATGTTCTACATTTTAAATACATACGTCGCTCTAGTGAAAAAACTTACCCGAATGTGGAATTCACAATAGTGAAAATAATAGAAAATTAAGCTAAATTATTAATTTGTTACCACATTTAGATAACAATGGAGTTAAACGATGTTATAGTCAATCAACCCGTCGTTATCGACAACGTAATTACTGTTCAATATTATAAAATGTTCTAGTTTTATTTTCAGTCGACGATGCAAGTTTTTCCTAATAAATCTTTATAAAATCAATAATAGATCCATATTTAATTGGTATTTGACCGGTCATCGGTCTGTTTAAACAGCTTTTTATTGTTTAATAACTTGCTTTCATACAGTAGTGAAGAAAAATGAGTCATCCCACGTCTTTTGCCCATAATAGTGTCATGTACCATTTTATCGTCAGTGTTGTGTGTGTGCGAATATTAAGTATTGCCGGCTTTTAACAGGGCTCCGGAGTGATCAAAGCAGGCTTTGCCGGTGACCAAATACCGAAATGCAGATTCCCAAATTAGTAAGTAATCAGTCTTATTTTTTTTTATTACTGCTAAGTTTTTAATGCATATTTCCATGTTAAATTGTGCATAGTGACTATAATAATTTACTTTCTAAGTTACGTTTTACGGTAAACTCGGAAATTATGAACAAGCAAAAATTATTGAATTTATTATATACAGAAAAAAAAAAAACATTTTGTTTGCGCACTTTGTATACTGCAGTTAAGTTTTTAATAAACATAATGGCCAACTAAATAATGATAATAAATCGAGAATTGAGGGAGGCCTTTGCCCAGATGAGGGACAACAAGGGTCTTATTTATAAAAAGTTACAATGGTGTTTAGCATCTGCTTAATACATTTAAAATTCAAATTCTCTGTAGAAAAATGGAGGTTTTAAAAATCAAAAAATCAAAAAATCAAAATCAAAAACTAAACACTGTTAAGATTTCTAAATAGGCTTGAAAATGTTATGAGATGTAATATACTGGTTAAACTGTACAATCACTCTCAATAAACGCATAAAAATATATTATAATATTATTCTAACTGCATCCAGTTAGTATGCGTTGCAATAGGACAGTTAAAGATAGTTTTAATTAAAACAGTAACTCATAATTTTAAAAATGTTATATATTACAGTATTGGCCGACCAAAACATGTCCGAGTGATGGCAGGAGCACTAGAAGGAGAGCTGTTTGTAGGTCCTCGTGCCGAAGAGCACCGAGGATTGCTCAGCATCAAGTATCCCATGGAGCACGGGATAGTCACTGACTGGAATGATATGGAACGGGTCTGGAATTATATCTACAGTAAGGTGAGGTTATATCTAAGTTTCTTTTTTGTATATAAACATGAAGTATGTATTTATGAAAATGCTGATTAAATATGTCGCCTGTGCAAGTGAGGCCTGGATTAAGAATAATATTCTTAACATGGCAACTATTGACAATTTAATAAAAGACACTGCATTTATTTACACAATATTTTTAATTACAATGATTGTCTGGACTTTAAAAGAGGCTGACCCCTGAGTTTGAATCGACATTTCTTCTCAGGGTAGCCACTTAGGAAATGTTGAAACCAGCAAGCTCGAAAAAAAAAATGTTTTATGTGACTTGTAAAAGTGTTGATTTTTTATCCTAGTTACAAAAATAAATGATTTGATTTGATTTGATTGGAATATTAATACCTATGTCATATCTTTAAGTTGATTCTAGTTTGAAATCATCACTAAGAGGTGGTTGCTTCAACATACATTGACATGTCTGTTAACATTAAATATGGCCGCTTGTATGAGAATTTCATACAGACTTAACATTGACATACGGAATTACAGTAACAGACAGTTTGAAACAACCCACCCTAAATAGTGCTTCGTAAATTCATAGTAGGTAGTCAAATAATGGCAAGCTTGGTTTTTATTCAGATTGGGATGCTTGCGTTATCTAGATGTATCTGTATCTAAGACTAAAGCTACTATCCGTATTAATTTAAAACAAAACGGTTTACTCACGCATATTCTCGGGATCGCCCGACTAGTTTCAGACTCAATAGGAGTCCCTAATCATGAGCTGACGCGGCGGCGGAGGTGGCGCGAGTCGAACCGTTAACAGTGTTAACAGTGGAACAGTTCGACTCGCGATACCACCGCCGCCGCGTCAGCTCATGATTAGGAGAAGTCTGAAAATAGTCGGGCGATCTCGAGAATATACGTGAGTAAACCGTTGTGATTTAAATAATTATGAATACTCCTCACGAAAGTTATTATAAATAATAAAATTAATAAATGTAGACAACATCACATACATTGCTCTGAACCCAAAGTAAGTAGCTAAAGCACTTGTGTTATGGAATTCAGAGACAACGAAGGTACTACAAACACCCAGACCCGAGACAATGTAGAAAAGTGGTTTTCTACATTATCCCGTCCGGGGATCGAACCCGGGACCTCAGAGCTGGCGACACCTTGAAAACCGGTGTGTACGCCACTCGACCACGGAGGTGGTCAAAATTATACAAATACTATCCATATATCCAGGACCAGCTATCAACGTTCTCGGAGGAGCACCCGGTGCTGCTGACGGAGGCGCCGCTCAACCCTCGCCACAACCGGGAGAAGGCAGCCGAGGTGTTCTTCGAGACTTTCAACGTGCCAGCACTGTTCCTGTCCATGCAGGCTGTTCTTAGCTTGTAAGTATCTTAAGTGTCTCTGATGATTTAGAATTGGGATTAGGACTAATTTTTTGGGTTCTGTACCTAGGAACCTAGAATTTCTCAGGAACTCGTGGTGGTATCAAACTGGAATTTATATCAAATACTCAGGTCTACTGTCCCTTGGAGCTGTGAAATAAACAAAGTTCTAAGCCAACGCAATAAAAAGATACAGCCGTAAATGTCGCAAATTTTCGACACTCGCAAGGGAATCAAAACCTACAGGGTACTTCCCGTGAACTCAGAATCTTGAAATTTGGTACGAAGCAACGTCTTATAGCACAGATAATGGAAAAATTGCAAAATCCGTAAATAAATAAATAAATAAATAAATAAATGTTGACAACATCACATACATTGCTCTGAAGCCAAAGTAAGTAGCTAAAGCACTTGTGTTATGGAATTCAGAGACAACGAAGGTACCACAAAAGGTAAATATTTAGTTACATCATATAATAAAAATATTTTTAATAATTTTCAACTTACTACCCCTTTTCTCATGAACGCGTATAGGTATTAAATTGAAATTCATATCAAATACCTATACCTACAGGTTTGTACGGGACCCTACTTTGACCGAATTCTATCGCGGTTTGTAGATTTTAGTTCCCGACGTTTCGACGCCTTTGCAGGTGTCATGGTCACGGGCAGACTGAGGTGGTATTCATCTTGACGGGCCTGTTGGTCTAGTGGTTAGTGACCCTGAATGCTGAACCGGAGGGTTCGATTCCCACCCAGGACGAATCTTTGTGTGATGAGCATGATCATTTGTTCTGTGTCTGGGTTTAATTTATCTATAATATGTATGTATTTAGAAATATATAAGTATGTTTATCAGTTGTCTGGTTGCCATAGCACAGGCTCTGCCTAGTTTGGGATCAGATGACCGTGTGTGAGATGTCCTAAAATATTATTATTATTATCTTGACAGTTGATGTCGATGAAGGTAGAACGAGCAACATCAACTGTCAAAACAAAAAAAAAAAACCCACATGTACCAAGCGGCGACCGGTCACCGCGCATGACGTCACAGCCACTTCTCAGTCGAACCCCGAGCGGCGACCGGTCGCCGCACTACCTCCACTTGATTTCAACTCTTTGTTTTGTGTTTAGAGTCTACTTTTGTATGAAGAAGTTTAATGATATACGATCTTTAACCTCTAGTTCAACGAGGTACAACTCAGAATCAATTGGTTTAATCATAATAAAGTATTGATGTCTAAAATTAATTCTTTAAACTTGTAGATACGCGACCGGGCGTACTACGGGCGTGGTGCTAGACTCCGGGGATGGGGTGACGCACTCGGTGCCCATCTACGAGGGCTTCGCGATGCCCCACAGCATCATGAGGGTCGACGTCGCCGGACGAGACGTGACGCGGTATCTAAGGTATGTAACCGTATCCTGCTATAAACTAGCTGTACCCTGTGGTTTTACCCGCGTAAGTAGTTCCCGTAAGACTTTATTTGTGTTTTTATAGTTAACAGCTGATGCCCGCGGCCTAGCCCGCGTTGATATCGGTTATCGCGATCAAAAGTAATCATGAAATTTTGATCCAGCTCCCTTAATCCATTGTAACCTATTCCAGGGATAAAAAGTAGAATAGTGTGCATGTAATGATTAAAGTCTCTAACTTATTTAAAATGATAAGGATTAATATCGTATTTGTCTAAATAGATTCCAATTATAATACCAGCCTATAAATGTCCCACTGCTGGGCACAGGCCTCTTCTCATATAGAGAAGGAACGAGCATTGATCACTACGCTTGCTCATTGCGTATTGGCGATTTCAGATTCCAATTGTTGGAATCCAGGTTTCCTCACGATGTTATCCTTCACCGATTGTCAATGATGTCTTAGAATAATTAAGAAAGTACATATAACTTTGAAAAAGTCACATTGGTACTTGCCAGTAATGGGTTCGAACCTGCAACCATGTGCACACAAATCCGTTCATTGAACCTCTAGGCCACCACGACATTTTCCAATTCCCGGTTTTAAAAGTGTCTATTTTTTAAAATGTTAAAATGGATATAGTATGTTATCCTTAAGATAATTATAGACATATGCCATCGCGGACTCTCTGTAGACCTATATAAAATACAAAATTCCACCATACATCATTTTGTTATATCTCAATGTCTGCATTTTCGTTGAAAGCATGCTACGACCTCCTTGGTAGCGTACGTACACACCGGTTTTCAGGGTGTCGCTTACTCTGGGGTTCCGGGTTCGATCCCCGTACAGGTCAATGTAGAAAACCAATTTTCTACATTGTGTCGGGTCTGTTGTTTGTGGTACCTTCGTTGTCTCTGATTCCGTAACACAAGTGCTTTAACTACTTACTTTGGGATTAGAGCAATGTATGTGATGTTGTCCACATGTTTTTTTATAAAAAATTGTAATATAAAATTATTTATTTGTAGGCTACTCCTCCGTAAAGAGGGCGTGAACCTCCGCACGTCAGCGGAGTTGGAAATAGTGAAGTCCATCAAGGAGAGGGCCTGCTACCTCTCCCCCAACCCGCTGAAGGAGGAAACCTTGGAGACGGAGAAGGCGCAGTACACGCTACCCGACGGTACCAGCTTAGAGGTATGTTAGACTGCACGGATAGCCGAGTGGTATAGGTCACCACGCCAATTACCTCTGTGCGCGACGTGCCGCGGGTTCGATCCCCGCATGGGACAAGGATTTGTGTGATTCACAAATGCTTGTTCCAAGTCTGGGTGTTCTTTGTGCATGTGATTTGAATGTTTGTGAAACCCCCCACGACACAAGAATTAAATTCCTTAGTGCGGGAGAAGTTTTAAAAAAAATAAAAAAAATATATATATAATAGGCGTTTCCAATTTTTTTTTTAATTTCCGCCTTGTAGATTAATGTTTTTTTTTGGATACGTATTTTTTCTTTTTCCTGCAAACAAAAAATGATCAAAATACAGAAAACTGAAATTTCGCGTGACGTCACTCCTCGCTACAATTTTTACCAAGGCGAGGTGTCATAAGCCCCCACTCCGAAACTTTAAAGCGCTGTATCTTTGTAAATTTTTATTATTAGATAAAAGAAAAAATACGTGTCTAATATTTTTTTATTATCTAACTGACGAACTAAATAGATTTTAACTTTTCATATCCAGTCAACATCCCTATTTAACAAATTTTAACAAGCTACCACCACGCGTTCGTGATGAAAAAAATCTTGACCGACAGACGGACTTCAAAGTGGTCCTATTTTGGTTCCTTTTTTAATTTTGAGGTATGGAACACTTTTTATTTATTTTTTGTGACTGGGTGTAAATCTGATGACTTTAACTGACGCCGAGGGCAGGGCGTGGGGATATGTCGGACTTGCACCGACTAAAAACACCCCGGTCCCGTCCTTGCCTTTGCCGGAGTCCCGGGTTCGCTAAAGCATGCTCGGCGGGGCTCCGGTGAAGGTATGGAACCCTAAAAAGACCGTTGTAAGTTTAACCTGTGCGCATCTGTGGATCTGACTGTATGTCTGTGTCATCGCAGCTCCCAAACAGATGGTCCGATTTTAATGCGGTGAGCTGTGTAGTGAATGTGTTGTATTCGTATTTTGAGAATGTATTTTTATCATCATTTTTGTTTATCACAGATTGGTCCAGCCAGATTCCGAGCACCAGAAGTGTTATTCAGACCAGACCTTATCGGCGAGGAGTGTGAAGGTAATATATCTTACTAGATGACATCTGACCTACCCTAGCTAGCCACCTGCCCTACCTACCTACCTACCGTACCTAAGTACCAATTATCTCATTCACTCTCTCACTTTTCCTATGACGGGATTTAAAAAACAAATTTAGTATTTTATTATTTTCTTTTATACAAACCTTGTCTTAACGATAACGAACACAAAAATATCCAATTTGATGCAGTCGTTCGCGAGTTATGCGCGTACATACATATTTGAGATTATTTTTTATATATACAGGTATAATATATACCGCCTATAAATGTCCCATTGCTGGGCACCGGCCTCTTATGCAGAGAAGGAACTAGTATTGATCACCACACTTGCTAACTTGCGGTTTGAGTTAAATAATTGAAATGCATCAATAAACTACTAAGATTCAAGTTTAAATATTTTATTAAACATATATTTCTCAATTTCACAAGGTCTCCACGAAGTCCTAATGTTCGCGATCCAGAAGTCCGACATGGACCTGCGCAAGGTCCTCTACCAGAACATAGTTCTCAGCGGCGGGTCCACGCTGTTCCGTGGCTTCGGCGACCGACTCCTCGCTGAGATACGGCGGCTAGCGCCTAAGGATATGAAGATAAGGGTGAGTTTGTTAATTATGGAATTATGAAATACTAGCTGTTGCTCACGGCTCCGCCCTGGTGTCGGTTATAGCGGCAAAAAGTATCCTATATCCTTTCTTGAGATCCAAGCTTACCACACCAAGTTTCACGAAAATCGGTCCAGCCATGAAGTCGTAAAACACAGACAGACAGAGTTACTTTCGCATTTCATAATGTTAGTGGGGTTGTCTGTGTTAAAATGACTTAATTTAAATAATTTCTCCCTCAGATCTCAGCGCCACAAGAGCGGCTCTACTCCACATGGATCGGGGGTTCGATTCTCGCGTCACTCGACACATTCCGTAAGATGTGGGTCTCTAAGCGAGAGTTCGAGGAGGAAGGACACAGAGCTGTCCATCGCAAGACCTTCTAGAGATTTCTAGAACATTCTAGAGCTCTCTAGACACTTCTACAAGATGTACAGGCTTCAAGCGTTACCGAGATCATCATAATAATATTTTATAACTGTAGAATGGGGCGGATATAAATGTCGAGAGAAAACAGAGACAATTTTGATTCAGGGATATCTACTTTTTTTTGTATGGCAAGACCTTGTTTTTATTTATTTATTTATGTACACAACACAATATAAAAAGAAACACGTATAGTGAAAAATAGTTACAGTCAGCAACAAAAGTAGATGAATATCAATCTGATTAATAAAATACCTTCTTTTTCTGTGTAGCCTTTTCCCAAGCTATGTTGGGATCGGCTTCCAGTCTTACCAGATTCAGCTTTATACCGTATTTTACAGAGCGACTGCCTATCTGACCTCCACAACCCATTTCACTGGGTAACACAGTATTCAATGGTAAGACTGAATTTGTGTATCTCGGCATTTATATTGAACCCGTTCTATTGTACTTGTATATCTATACTCAACCGAAACTTAACTTCAAATAAACAGATGACGGACATTTTGTCCGCGCTTGGCTTTAGGGATGTTGACTAAAATTTTCTTAATGTCCGTCAGGTAGAACAATAAAAAATGTTAGACACGTATTCTTTCTTTTTCTACGTAAACAAAAAATTACGACGATGCATTGATTTGAAAGCTCGCATGACGTCACGATGTCGTACGTTTTGTGTGACATCGTGTCGTAATTAGCCCTCAGCCCTGAACTTTGATTCGCTTTTGCCCGAATACTGAAACATCAATTAGTTTTAAGTCGCCGTTAAGTCTCACGCTGTCTCTGTCACTTTGAGGTGTGAAGTTGCGACAGATAGACATTTAACAACGTCTTAAAGTTAAGTTGCGTTTCAGTATTCGGGGGTTAATCTCCTTAGTTATTAGTTATTTTGATAAAGTAATCTAATATTTTTTTATTATCTAACTTACGGACTGAATAGATTTTTACTTTTCTAACCCAATCAACATTCCTATTGCAAGTTGAACACGTTAACTAATGCAGCTTTGAGTTCGCGGTCAACTGAACACGGCAATCATCGTCTATAAGCGGATATTCCTGTCCGTCGGACAAATTGTCCTTCAATCGTCTGCTCAGACTACATGAGGCGACACAGGTTCCAATACCTGAAGACTTTACCTGATGATTTTATAAAATAACACATTCACCTTTTATTATGTAGACCACAGAATTCCACTAACAAGTATCATTTAATATAATCATATACAGGGTGTAACCGAAAGGGTATATACATCCAAAAGTGGTGAAGAGTACATCTGGTATAAAGTCAGTTTACAAAATTTCAGCTCAAAATGAGTTTATTAAATAATTTATAAAAAAAATCGCATTATTTATTCGATACCAAAAATCATAATCAGACGGCTCTGTAGCGATGTATCTTAACATAGTTGTTCCCCGCGACATTGTCCGCGTGTTTTAATTTCAACGGTTTTTCATTTATGCTCCGTTCCTTTTGGTCGCAGCGTAATGTTATATAGCTTATAGCCTTCCTCAATAAATGGGCTATCCAACACTGAAAGATTTTTTCAAATCGGACCAGGATTTTCTGAGATTAGCGCGTTCAAACAAATAAACAAATAAACTCTTCAGCTTTATATATTAGTATAGATTTAGCGAGTAACGCATAAGATAATTGACCCTCGTAGTGCGGTGACACGATTGTTATGAATTTAGGTGTTGAATAATTGATAGGGAAAAAAAGTATATCAATTATTTAAGTACCTCATTTTGAGCTGAAATTTTGTAAACTGACTTTATACCAGATGTACTCTTCACCCCTTTTCGATGTGTATACCCTTTCGGTTACACCCTGTATATACAGCTTATAATTAGCATTTAAAGTCTCTATTGCATTTTTTAAATACCTCACGCAAAAATACCAGTACCACATTTTCAAAAAAAAACCGACTTCTAGTCTCACCGGATTGAGCTGAATACCAGTATGTAATAGTGACTGCATATTTGACCTAAACGTTTTTTGATGAATACAGTATCTACTGGAAAAACTGTATAGTGATATATAAGAAACTTTGGTGTTCATACCATATTGAGATTTCATATAAAATGCAATAAAGAAATCTGAAATTTCTATGAATTTATTAAAAAGCTTTCATTTGTTTTCTGACAATTTTATCCGGCAAAAAAGTCAGTGCCGTTCTCTAGGAATGCTTCGTCATTTATTTGGCTATGAAAAGGACATTACTGATGGGTCTGCCAGTTAGATAAAAAAAAGACCTATTTTTGCTTTATCGAAATGAGAAAAAAATTAAGCGAATTATAGTTGAGAGGAGATTCATTTCATGATGTCACAATTTCGTACAAAATTGTCACACAATACATGTGACAAATTTTTAAATGAATTATCCCAAACTCAATGAATCATTCTCGCCTCGACGACGGAGCCATTAATAACAAAAATTGAAATTAATTGAGCTATAATTATGTATCCGATTAAAGGCTTCTGTGGTTTTTAGCTTAAGTATTTGAAATTTTGCTATATATACCAATACTAGAACACATTTAAAAAAAAATGCATATAACATCGTCGTAAAAAAACCTATCTGATGGTCGTTCAGTCTTCATCCTCACATTTATGAAGGTATATGGAGTAAAACATTAGAAAATTTATCAATAGGGGATCGCACAACTTTATTTTATTTACGCGTCACAAAGATATTAAAAAAATATTAGACACGTATTTTTTTAATCAAGCAACCGATGAAGAAGATACAGTGAATGGAAATGTCGCGTGACGTCACTTGTGGGTACAATTGTTTACCCACACGTGACGTCACAAGCCCCAACTCCAGAATTTTAAAGCGCTTTAATTTTGTAAAATTTCATTGATTTGATAAAAGAAAAAATACGAGTTTTTTTTTCTTTTTTTGTCTATCTGGTGGACTAAATAGATATTTCCTTTTCGTACCCAGTCCGATCCCCTATTGTCTATAAAATATAGCTTTGTAGAATAAAATAAAGCATCAAATATAATTAAAAACTTTATAACCACGGTACTGCTTACCCTTGAGTGATAGATAGCGTTATATTGTAAAAATGGCGGACTATAACTTATATAATATCAGTTGCTATTTACGTTAAGCGAGAAAATTAAGTATATTTAAGGCGATTCTTTTTGTATTTAAATAAATTATTTTTTTTCGATGATTTGTTGTTTTTTTGTGAATGTTTCCTAATTTTATTTAATTTCCGCCTTGTAGATTAATGAATTTTATTGGACACGTATTTTTTCTTTTTTTCTGTAAACGAAAATTGATCAAAATACAGAGAACGGAAATTTCGCGTGACGTCACTCCTCGCTACAATTTTTACCAAGGCGAGGCGTCATAAGCCCCCACTCCGAAACTTTAAAGCGCTGTATCTTTGTATTTTTTATAGAAAAAATACGTGTCTAATATTTTTTTATTATCTAACTGACGGACTAAGTAGATTTTAACTTTTCATACCCAGTCAACATCCCTATTATCTTGAAGTTACTAGGCGTCCTTTACTCGTTCGTGGTCATGCATTAACGTACATGTGGTTCGCGTTTAGTGATGGATTTCGTAGTAATATACTATTTTCTTTTTAGTAATATATTATTTCTCGTGTTCGAGTGGTGTGTACACACCGGTTTACAAGGTGTCGCCAGCTCTGAGGTCCCGGGTTCGATTCCCGGCCGGGTCAATGTAGAAAACCCCTTTTCTACATTGTCTCGGGTCTGGGTGTTTGTGGTACTTTCGTTGTCTCTGCATGCCATAACACAAGTGCTTTAGCTACTTACTTTGGGTTTAGAGCAATGTATGTGATGTTGTCCACATTTATTTATTATTTTATTTGTACAATTATTTCATAAGGTGTAGTATCGTTATGCCACTATACTAAGCAACAATACCATGATTTTATATATTTAGGTCGACCAACTTGTATATTATTAACTAGCTGTCCCCCGCGACTTCGTCCGCGTATTTTACTTTCATGGGTTACGTGTTTTGCGCGATACCCTAATTCTTTTTCTCGTGGTCGAGTGGTGTACGTGTACACACCGGTTTTCAAGATGTCGCCAGCTCTGAGGATCCGGGTTCGATCCCCGGCCGGGTCAATGTTGAAAAACCACTTTTCCACATTGTCTCGGGTCTAGATGTTTGTGGTACCTACCTTTGTTCTCTTTGATTCCAACACAAGTGCTTTAGCTACTTACTTTGGGTTCAAAGCAATGTATGTGATATTGTCCTCGTTCATTATTATTATTATTTATAAGAAAAAACAAGTAAATATATCTGCTTATGCCACAGTTAACTTCATAAATATAAATGTTGAAGCTAAATAAATATAGGTTAAGTGTTGGAGCACCAAGATATAAAACTATCAACGCTATCTGGAAAGGTAGGTCTAGTAAGTATATTATTAAAAATATGAGATATACTATTATCTATGTACTTGTCTGTCAAGTATAATCCTACGTTTAAACACACTAATACCGCGCAGGTAAACTCTGATTACAAGTACAAGCAAATGCCAGAAAAATATGTAAGTATGTATGTGCTCGGAACAACGAGTAGCAAATAAAATAAAGAAGAAAATGATTTAAAATTGATATAAGAACTCGATCGCGATGTTTCATTTGCCGTATGAGGTCATAAAAAAAATTACACGCGTATTTTTACCAGACTGTCAAATAAAGGTTATGTTTTTCGCGCGTATCTTGTATGTAGGTTATGTTTTATATTTTTGTTTTTTTTTTGACATTATTATCCTCTCTTCCAATATAGAGATATTGGAAGAGTATCTCCATATAAAGTACTTTGTGCTTTCTCTGTGCCTCGGGAAGCACGTTTACCCGTTGCTAATAATATTACCGTGCGTTGGTCCCGAGTGTCATACGTTGATCTTTGGCAATCTAGTGTCGTAGTGTGTACGTAGCTTAATGTGCGGTTAACTAAGGAGTATAATAAAAATGTATTGATACTCTTGGCTGGAGTGTGTTAAGCATGTAATAAAATATAGGCTCATAATCAAACAGTGTTTGAGTCACTTTGAGTTATACTGTTATACAGATATCAGTTATTTATCTGTCTATTACATAACAGCACCAGCCTTTAAACAACACTAGTGCATTCAATAATTACAAAAATTAGTTTTAACCTCTTTGGAAGGAATTTTAAACTTTTTTCAAAATAAAACGCTTTTTAACTTTTTTATAAATAAAACGTTTTTGTAATTACTTAGTCTGAGTTTTGTAATAAGACCGAAGTCTGGGTACCTACCTCAGTACCTTTTTTTTTTTGGCGTGGCGTGAAAATCTAATGACTTCAACCCAAGCCGAGGGCACGACGTGGGGATATGTCGGACTTGCACCGACCAAAAACACCCTGGGACCCGTCCTTGCCTTTGCCGGAGTCCCGACCTACCTCAGTAGGTACCTACAATAAAAGCGTATCTTATATCGTTGGATATAATATAACCAACCAGTAATTAGGTATAATAGGAAGGTTCTTGGTAAAATCGATCTTTTTTGTATAGCGATCTCAATCGATAGATTTTCAAGTAATTGTGAGCGTTACATATTTTCGTAGCCATGGCCGCAAGGGACAAACATTAGTGTGATCCATAATTAATTCCTTTTTTCTGCGTCAGAATGTTCCTGTTCTGTAATTAATAAGTTTTTAAATATTTTGTTTAAGTAACCGAGAGCAGTTAGAAACTAAAATTGTGAAACGCAAATTTCATCATAATTAATGGCTAGAAAATAGACATATAAATTAGTTGTTTGACAGTTTCGTTTTTTTAATCTTCTGCTCGTGCTTCCCGCTTGATTCCTTTTGTCGTCATACCCCACCCTTGTATCGCGCATTTTTTTTTTAGAATAATATTCATTCTGTTTTCTGAAAATAAAAAAGTTTTAACGTGTGGTATTTTCCATAAAGTAGGTACTCTGTGGTACCGCGGCCACCGACCACGGCAAGGGCTTACTTATCTAACGCTAAAACTTTAAGAAGAGTTTTTTATCACATGCTGAGAATTACATGGCAGTATGTTGAACTGACAGGACTAGGTATATAGATTTTTCATAATACATAATACATAATACATAATAAATATTATCATGAGATATTTGTTATCTACTAAGTTTAAATTTAACCTACTTGGTATGACTATGAAAAGTTAAGTTTTTTAGGTATTTTTTAAAGTAAGTCACTTCTTACAAAAAAAATCGTTAACTTCTTATAAATATAAAATTAATTATCCATTATCTTAGTTGCGATAACAATTTTTAATAATTAGTTATGATTCTCTATAATATTAGGGTCAAATGTACATAGAAACAATACTTTTTTATCGATTTATATTTAAATTTATTTCGATTGAATTGACTATAGTTTAAAATCCGGGCCTGTTTAAACGTATTCCTTTGCCTACAATCCTACATCCTTAGATCACGGTCTTTATACTTCCGTGCGGGAAATTAAAGGCCACGGTGAACGGAAAACTATCAGTCATTCTCGTCAAGCCGACATTACATAATTTGTAGAAGCTCAACAACAAATAGTAAATTGATAAGGCCGATAACCTCTCGGTCGGCTGATCATTCTATATTCCTTTGCCTTGACGTGTGGACGTGTGCAAGTGACGAAAATGGCGCGAGTACCAACTACTACTTTTAATAATGGACAAACTATCCCTGTGGTTGGCCTTGGTACATGGAAGGTGAGTTTTGTTATTAATATAATTATTCCCTCTTATTCGTTTTTGTTTTTTTAGGCAAGCAAATACTATAGGTACCTCCTAACTAGAAAATTTGGTAACAAGCGTATATATTCAAGGTCAAGGCTCGCCACCACCGATGGCCATTGACGAAGCGGCGACACACAGCACTTTTTCATATATTTCTCGGCTGCGATTGCCTCCACCGGCTACACGTGTGTGGCGCGTCTATAATATAAAATATATGAAAAAGTGTGTTAATTCGCTACTAGTTTTAAAAAAGCCCATAAATAATCATTCATTGATACAGCTATCCCTTTGTTTTTGTTACCGTTAGATAGCAACGGACTAAGTCGAGGTTCGAACCCCGCAGGGGGTGCCCTTTGCTGCCGTTGCTATCGCTAGATTAATTTTGCTCCTGGCTGGAGGCGTATTTTACAGTCTCACCAAATTAGTCCGGTAAAGCAGTGAAAGCCTCCCTCGAGACTTACTGCGGCAGAACTCTGCTAAAAAAAAAGTGTTAATTCGCTGTCGCTGGCCATCGGTGGCTGTGATCGGTGGCCCGTTTGCGCCGAGCCTTAGAGTTCAAGGGCGTATAACGGTCAATCCAACTAAGGGAATTTTATTAATATGTGTTCATAATTTGACTCCCTATTAAAGCAATAATATTTTAATATTTATTTTAGACACGTACTTCAGTCCATTTTAAAAACCGGTTTGTTTGGTCCAGAATTTTCAAATGTTTCTAAATACCTATTTATTACACCTTTTTTACTTTTGCCGATTTACTTTAAAAGTAGAAGAGTCTGAGTGCGAAAAGAGAACCCTGTCATCCTGTCATAAAATGAAACTAACATTATAGCTTTATAATTCCTTTAAAATATAATTTTATTATACAGAATTACAATGGCACTGTACTGAGGCAACAGTATTTTTAACATAGGAAATCCGGTAATTAAAGATTGCTGTCCCCTATTTCCCAAGACGGTTCTCTTTCCGCACAGATTCTGGTCATGATAGAGCCAGAGAGTGGCCATAAAAAGTCTGTAACGAAACGACGCAATCTCACCGTGTTTGGGTTCCTTTACGAGTTTATATTATGTTAAAAAAGCTTGTTTGAAATATATTCCTAACTTACTTTTGCCCGCGGCTTCGCCTGCGTAGGTTTCGATTATCGCTGTTAAAAGTCGCCTGTTCTTTCTTGGGATTCAAGCTTACCCCTTACCAAGTTTCAACAAAATTGGTTCAGCGGTTTAACCGTGAGTGCGTATCAGACAGACAGAGTTACTTTCGTATTTATAATATTAGAATTAATATGGATGAATAAATACTTATATTTTCTTATTTGTGATGGTACTATGGTAGCCATATGAAGTCCTTTAATAAACTAGTTAATTTTATTTATAAGTACACGTCAGCGGTTCGCATTCAGGAATTATGCTGTCAAAAATGACATTCTTGAAATTTGACAGTCGGTACACGACAAAGTTAATTTACAATTTATTGAAAACGATTTTCAAACCAAAAATGTCTTCAAAAGTGCCTTTAGTTAAGTTTCATAATAATTTCGAGTGCCCTATTCTTGGAATTGGCACATGGAAGGTATTTACTATGTCTTGTTTACTTTTTATTAAAAACTTTTTGCATGCTTTTTTTAAATTTCTATTAAAAAATGTACGGTAGTTATGATTCTTGAAAGCTTTAAAACTTTTAATTAAATATCTGAATCTCAGAACTATTATTAAAAAGTAGGTATATTAATGTCTGTATTTTTGGTATTTCGTTTTATTACATAAAGTACCAAAGTTTCTTATCACAGGAAGTCTTGATTAATGTGTTTTGAAAAACTAAACGGTCCGCTTTTGGCTTACAATGTATGGACTATAAAATTGCAAATTAGCATGCATTGCTATCTATCCTTAATGTATTCAAAAGCATAATTTTATCTTTGCTTATTGTTATACTGGTAATGAACTTGAGAAGTAAAAATTAGTAAATACGTACTTGTAGTTTGTGTTAATTAAATTTGAGTGCTGGTGTTTTTGTAATACCTTTCTAGACTGAGAATGAGTTTTAAGATTGAGATGAGTTTTAAGTTTTTTTTCTACTATTTGTATTTAATTACTTACCTATATTCTTAACAAAAATATTCTATACTAAACCATACTAATATTATAAATGTGACAGTAACAATGTCTGTCTGTCTGTTATACTTTCGCACCTAAACCACTAAAACGATTCTAATGAAACTTGGTATGGGATAAGCTTGCATACCAAGAAAGGTCATAGGCTACTTTTTGCTGCTATAACTACTTAGGTTTTTGTAAAAAATATATCTAAATATAAGCTTTTGAATCAGTTAGAATCACAGTACTAGAGAAGACAAATTGAACAAGCGTAAACACGAATAGTATTGTGTTGATTTGTTACAGAGCTCCTATGGCCACTTTTTGGCTTCATCATCAGAACAGCTTGAAAGTACCATAATATTGTATTGTCTGCAAAGATAACTAAATATGCAAAATTTAATCTCGAGTGGATGTAGAGAAGATTACATACATAAATAGCAAGTTGTTGACTGCACAGATAGCCAAGTGGTATCCCCACGCCAATTACCTCTGTGCGCGACGTGTCGCAGGTTCGATCCCCTAATGGGATAAGCATTTGTGTGATCCACAAATGCTTGTTCCAAGTCTGGGTGTTCTTTGTGCATGTGATTTGAATGTTTGTGAAACCCCCCGCGACACAAGGATTAAATTCCTTAGTGCGGGAGGCGTTTTTTAAAAAAATAATAATAATAACCAATTAATAAAATACTTGTAAAAACCACCAGTTTTTAACAGAATTATTAAACCCAGTAAATGAGTAGGGGTTCTCAAAAAACTATTTCTTTTTAAAATAATGTTGTGTACTTAATCTTGCCCGTGTATTATATTAATTTTTTTCTTTAAAACATACATTTTGCCAAGTTCTAGTTATTGCAAGCTGTGGTATCCTATAATAGGGGAGCAACTACTTTATTTTTTATTCACACGTCACATAGATATGGAAAAAATATTAGACACGTATTTATTCTTTTTTTAATTAAGCAAATGATGAGGAAGATACAGTGAATGGAAATGTCGCGTGACGTCACTTGCGGCTCCAATTTTTACCCACACGTGACGCACTTTAAAGCACTTTAACTTTGTAATTTTTCATTGATTTGATAATTTTTTATCTATCTGGTGGACTAAATAGATATTGCCTTTTCATACCCAGTCCGATCCCCTATTGAAGGAGTACACATACCAAACACTGTTGGGCTGTATAGCATAAGTTAAATATCTGTGTATTTTGTTTGTTAGAGATCCTTAATAAATACATAAATAATGGAACATTTGAATTTGAAACAAAGTTATGTAAAATTCTAGTCAGAAGATGACAGTGGAATTAATAATCTTGTGCCATCAGAATGATTCTCAGTTATTCCACTTAAATGCTACGTATAAGTAATTCTATAATACTTGATAAGTTAAGTACATAGATACTTTATCTTATTATTGTCAATAATATAGTAATCCTAGTCAGATAGTATTTATAGATAGGCATCTGAAGTGAACTAAACACACCCATTTTATAGTTCGGTCTTTATCTTTAATTTTTATTAATAAAAAATATTCTGAATGAATTATATTGCTATTTATTATTTTATACTAGCTGTCCCGACTGATGTTGTCCTGTCAATCTATATAATTCAATGTCAAATTTATTTGTTTCTTTCCAGATTTTTTGCACATTATATTTCATGCAAACCTTGTCCTAACAATTACAAACACACCGAAACAGCAGCCAACTTGTTCGTGCCGTTGATTTCTATATCTATTCATATTATAAAACATAGTCTCCTGCCGAGTCTGTCTGTCTCTCTCTCACCAATGGATAGTGTAGTTCAAGAGGAAAGTTAAGTTAAGATAAAAAAATATAAATTAACTCAGATATCTGTTATTAAATTGTAGCAAACACTCATTGCCTACATATTATATGACTAGCTGTCCCCCGCGACTTTGTTCGCGTGTTTTAGTTTCAACGGTTTTTCATTTTTTGCAACATTTTTCATTTATGCTCCGCTCCTATTAGTCGTAGCGTGATGTTAAATAGCCTATAGCCTTCCTCAATAAACGGACTATCCAATACAAAAAGAATTTTTCAATTCGAACCAGTAGTTCCTGAGATTAGCGCGTTCAAACAAACAAACAAACTCTTCAGCTTTATAATATTAGTATAGATTTAGATTCAAAATAAATAAATGCTTAAGTGAATATGAACCCAACTGGGGCCCAGATAGATTAATTGTAATACAATGCTAATGCAAAATTGAATTCATTTAGCAGGCACACAAACAACACACAGTACAACAAAATACTCTCAGTGTTTGCATTGGCATTGTATTAGAATTAAAATTAAATTGGAGAGTAAGAGCACTGGTATCATGAAAACTAGTCTTTAATTATTTTTCCTTTTTCTGGTAATAAATAAAAATAAAACATTTAAAATGTTTTTTTTTTCATGCAGTCAAAGCCCGGCGAAGTCACCCAAGCGGTGAAAGACGCCATTGACATCGGCTACAGGCACATAGACTGCGCCTTTGTCTATGGCAACGAGAAGGAGGTCGGGGAGGCTATCACAGCTAAAATAGGCGATGGAACTGTTAAGAGGTTGGTTATAATAGTATTCTGTCAATGATTGTGTACGACTTTAGCTCTCGATTGCTGGGAGCAATGGCAGTCTCGATCAGAAGCGCCTACAGCATCCTTTGTGGCCACCTGTGTCCTGACTGGGATACTTACCTGCGATGGAGTTTCTAGCCGGTTCTTCTCCATAGGACTGACATTTTGGAACCGCGCAACTAGAGTCATTTAACGTTTTGAAAGTGCCTGAAAAGGCCTAAAAATATTTTGATTTTGACTCCAGAGTCATCACAAGTGCTTTCGATTGAAAGAGAGCTCTGCTAGGGTTTAGTGGTAGGCCTCGGGCTACGAAGAGGTTGAGGGAGCTCTGTTATGAGGTATGAGCGGAGTGCCTGATGAGAGAAATTATTTTTCTTTTTTTACGTAGCCCAAAACTCACGAAGATACATTGATTTGAAATGTCGCATGCATGACGTCACAAATGCATCGACATGTGCATTTTCATCATTATTCCCCACCCCTGAACTTTGATTAGCCGTATCCACATAGCGTTTTCTTAAAAAAAAAAAAAGCAAATTTCGTGTCAAAAATTTATTTTATTATCTAACTGACGGATTAATTAGATATTGACTTATTGCTTTCTGAGGTTTACGCGAATATTAGACATTGAAATAAAACTAATATGAACGGATTCTATTGCGGTTTATTTTTGACGTTTCGAGATATTGACTTGTCATAACCCATTCTCTGGTATATAAGTTTTTTTTGATAAGTTAGTAATTGTTTTATTTCTTAGGGAAGACCTGTTCATCACTTCAAAGCTATGGAACACCTTCCACCGGCCGGACTTGGTGAAGGGGGCGTTGCTGGAATCCCTGAAGAACCTGAACATTAAATACTTGGACCTCTACTTGATCCATTGGCCCCAAGCCTATAAGGTACGTTAACTACATAGATAATTATTTTTCTGTTTTGTATTTTAAATGTACTAGTTTATGTGATTGTCGTTAGTGGTGTATGATTTTATTTTTAATAGTTGACTGTGAAGGCGCTACACGAATAATTATTTTTTTGCGAGTAGGCGGAGTCTAGCGGAGTAGAGAGCCAATCCGGAAATGCAAGACAGAGATAATACTAACTGTTTGCTTACGGGACGGAAAGAGCTAAACATATGTCAAGGTCGCGAAAGATTGTCTTAGAAATAATAATGTAAGCGACAAAATAGAAAATCTCATATTTAATCGAAATCTATCGGATGAAATAAAAAAATCAATCGACATTAAGCCAGATATTATGATTATGTATCAAATAGTGTATAAATAATATTACTAAGTTGAATAGTTTGGTGGATAAACCAAAGAAAGTTTCCTTAATCGTGTAACTGATCGACATTTATTTTCAGCATATCCTCTCTAGGAAGCAAATTTTAAGTCAATAACTTTTATAGTTGCTAAGTAAAAACGAAATATAAATTGCTAAAAAAATTGTGTATTGCTTTAATATTGGTTAGTCATCTGTTATTCTACGCTGCATGGTTTTTTTGCCTAATAATTCTGTGTGTGTAATTTTTTGTCATCTTATAAAGATAATATGATTATAGTGTCACGTTACCTGAGGGATAAGATATAAAGATAAGGATTAAGTATATGATTATAGGTATATAAATTAATTTCATTGATGTGTTTTCAATCGATAAGGTTTTTGCAACGTAACCTCATCTATACTAATATTATAAAGCTGAAGAGTTTGTTTGTTTGTTTGAACGCGCTAATCTCAGGAACTACTGGTTCGAATTGAAAAATTCTTTTTGTATTGGATAGTCCGTCTATTGAGGAAGGCTATAGGCTATATATCATCACGCTACGACCAATAGGAGCGGAGCATAAATGAAAAATGTTGCAAAAATGAAAAACCGTTGAAACTAAAACACGCGAACAAAGTCGCGGGGGACAGCTAGTTATAAATATTATTTCATCGAGCTTTAGAGAAAAATAAGTAAACTATAGAGTGCGCATATCGAGTATGAACTGTAGGCATCGGAAAGCTGGAAGATGGTCAAATATAACTGCCAAGACTTGTTTACCTAGTTACAGATGAAGCTAATAAAATCGTGTTGAAAGGTCTAATAGAAACGTCATCCATAAAAATTATCTATAGGACTAAGCCGATGGGAGTGTTGGAATATATGCGGCGTTTGTTAGTTTTGCTATCATTAAGGATTAGATTCGCTGGGGGTGACCTTTAAAAGGCACCCGGCTTTATTGGCACTAGGATGAACAAGTAAAATCGTAAAATTTGTGTCAAACCACAGCGCGCCATTTTATTAAAACTATCTCAAAAACTTAATATTACTCTGATCATATCGGAAACATTGATATTTTCGCACAAACGTCTGTCGTCGCACGGAAAATCACTTCAATAATAAATAAAAAAGTTTAATTCGAAGGAGATGTCGGGGTTTTAATTTCATAGTAGTACCTATCGACCTCAAACACTTGTATATTTGACGCGGTCTTTAATAAACTTTTTATTAATTTACAAATATTTTATAGGAGGACGGTCCATTATTCCCTACCGACGAATCCGGCAAGATCCAGTACTCCGAAGTCGACTACATCGACACCTGGAAAGCCTTGGAGCCGCTCGTCGGCGAGGGCCTGGTCAAGAGCCTGGGTGTCTCCAACTTCAACTCCAAGCAGTTGGCAAGGTTGCTGCAGGTTGCGACTATCAAGCCTGTTACAAACCAGGTGGGTCTATAGACATACATGTTTTGGGGGTCATTAGAAATGGGGGTCTTATCGATACTTAAAAAGCGTTAGAGCCTCTAGTCGGTAAGGGCCTGGCTAGACGGCTGGGAATGGAAGTTTGCTGAAGGTCGCGAGTATCAAGCCGGTTACGAATACGAACCAGGGGGTCCATAGTCAGATTCATTTAAACGTATTATCGTAAAAAAAATCGGAGAGAATAATGGAAAAGCTGAATTGACATGCACTTAGCTCTTTAATTTATGATGATTCATAAAACAGATCAAAATAGTTCCTAAAAATAGTTTTATTAAAATTTGTTACATTGAACCTCAGAAATAATTAACTTATTTATAAATAAATGTTTTTTTTTGTCATCCAGGTCGAATGCCACCCCTACCTTAACCAGTGTCGTCTGAAAGACTTCTGCGAGTCCCAAAACATCAAGATCACAGCGTACTCCCCCCTGGGGTCGCCAGACAGACCCTGGGCCAAGCCTGATGACCCCCAGCTGATGGAGGACCCCAAGCTTAAGGCTATTGCTGACAGGCTCGGAAAAACTGTCGCGCAAGTGCTTATTAGGTAAGCTTAAGAGAAATCTGAATAAAAGAAATCTAAAAATGAATTGCTGTTCGTTAGTCTCGCTAAAATTCGAGAACGGCTGGGCCGATTTGAATCATTCTTTTTTTGTTTTGTTCGCTAGAATACAGAGAAGCTTTAAAAACAAAAAAAATAGGTAGGGTAGGGTAGGTAGGTTATGGTAGGTAGGGTAGGCAGTCAGTTGAAGGGAGCGAAGCCGCGCGCACAGCTAGTTTCTTATAATTTAAACGTAATGAGGACGTTAAGCCGTTGGTCCCGACTGTCATACGTTGATCCTTGCCAGTCGATAAGTCCTTACAATTCTGATAACCAGTCTTACCATGGGATACTGTGTTACCCAGTAAAATGGGTTGTGGAGGTCAGATAGGCAGTCGCTCCGTGTAAAGTACGGTATTCAGTTGAATCCGGTAAGACTGGAAGCCGACCCCAACATAGCTTGGGAAAAGTCTACGCAGAAAGGCTACCGTTATTCCGCTCACCAGTTGGCGCCACTGGCGGGTCAGTTGTCCAAACACACCGACAAACTATGGAATGTAACATTTTGGACATCGTGTGCGATAAGCGCCCCTGGCTGCGAATTCTTAACGGTAATATAGGTATATACCGGATAATTATGGAAATTTTCATAGAAATATAAATCCCAATAAATAATATAATAATAAATAAATGTGGACAACATCACATACATTGCTTTAAACCCAAAGTAAGTAGCTAAAGCACTTGTGTTATGGAATCAGAGACAACGAATGTACCGATACAATGAGAGAAGTAGTTTTCTAAATTGCCCCTTCAAGAAATCAAACCCGGAACCTCAACCCGGAACCCCGGAGCTGGCGACACCGTGAAAACCGGTGTGTACGCCACTCGACCACGGAGGTCGTCTATAAGATTAAATGCCATAGGATAATTAACTTCTTCTGCCTACTCTTATTATGTTATTAATATTAGTATGTTGAAGTTGTGTAACTATGTCGGGCACTCTTGCCACTTGTTGGCACAGGCTCAGGTCGAACTGGCTCTTTCTTCAAAAGGCAAGTCCAGAAAAGACACTGCATTTATTTACACAATATTTTAATTACTATGATTGTCTGGACTTTAAAAGAGGCTGACCCTAGTTTGTTTCGACATTTCTCCTCAGGGTAGCCATTTAGGAAATGTCGAATCCAGCGAGCTTTAAAAAAATGTTTTATGTGACTTGTAAAAGTGACCATTTTTTATCCTAGTTACTAAAATAAATTATTTAATTTGTTTTAAAGCAACCAGCCCTTATTATTTTAAGCTCTGGCTATCCTATCAATGGGCAAAGGGATTATTGTTATAAATTAAAACCTTTTTTTATTCCAGGTACCAGATTGACCGCGGCAACATCGTCATCCCTAAGTCGGTTACAAAGTCCCGCATCGCCAGCAACTTTGCAGTGTTGGACTTCAAGCTGTCGCAGGAGGACATGAGCCTGATCGACTCCTTCGATTGCAACGGACGGCTGGTGCCCATGACTGCGTAAGTAGTTTATTTATTTACTTGCTTACAGGGTAATTTACAAACTTATGGGTAATAAATAAATTTGGACAACATCACATACATTGCTCTGAACCCAAAGTAAGTAGCTAAAGCACTTGTGTTATGGAATCAGAGACAATGAAGCCACTACATACACCCAGACCCGACACAATTAAGAAAAGTGGTTTTCTGCTACGAGTCGTTTTTCATTCTCGTCAAATTCAAGGAGGTAACTATGCTAATCATTATATCAATAATAAAATAAGGGTTTTTTTTCATTTTACAAATTTTTGGAAATCGTCTTGTGCTGGAAAAGCAATTATATTTAATTAATATATTGAAACGGAATACTAATATAAACACGTACACACGGAATAATAACAGTTTTATTACTATTAAACACTTTTATAACAATAAACAGGCAGAGATTCGTCTCACTCGCTGGTACATCATCCAAGCCAAAACTAAAAAGCGCGCGCTTCGGGTGAAAATCTTTTTGCCGCTTGACAGTAGGATGTGACGTCACCAATGGTCACTGGCTGGCTTGGCGGTTAAATTATTTTACTGATGTGGCAAGGCTTTGGCTTTGGCTTTGGCGTTCACATGGCTCGGCTTGGCATTTAGCGAGTTGTTACAATATAATATCTTGGGACAACTCACACACGTCCATCTGATCCCAAACTGGGCAGAGCCTGTATTGTGGCAACCAGACAACTGATAAACATACTTATGTATTTCAAAGACATACATATTATAGATAAATTACACCCAGACACATAAATGATCGTGCTTATCACACAAAGATTTGTCATGGGTGGGAATCGAACCCACGATTAGCAGTCAGGTTTAGCAGTCAGGGTCACTAACCACTAGACCAACAGGGCCGTCCAATAAGTGTAGAGTAAGGGCAAATGTAGGCCAGAAATAATAATTGTATAATGTGTTTTTGTTTCAGGTCTCTCGGCCACAAGTTCCATCCTTTCGAAAATGATGAGTTTTAATGTATCACACACATATAGTTCAATTCAAACTTAATGGCGGCTGTGAAGTTCGCTAAACGCTGCGCAGTACCTCGCCCCGCACCCCCGCTGGCGCATGAGTTTGGTACTGCGCAGCGACTCGACTCGTGTTCACAGCCGCCTTTAAGTTTGCATCGTACTGTACCTCTTATCGAATATGTAATAAACTATATTATTTTATAATAAACATATGTTATTCTGTTATATATTGTTTTATTTTCATACTAGATTTTTGTTTAGATATCTGCTATCGCGGCAAAAAGTAGTATTTTATTATTTGTTACGCATTAACGTATGCGGAGCGAATATTTGTAATAGGCATGCGGACTGGGTATGAAAAGGAAATATCTATTTAGTCGACGAGATCGATAAAAAAGAAAAAATAAATTCGTATATTTTCTTTTATGAAATCAATAAAAATGTCAAAGTTAAAGCGCTTTAAAGTTCAGAAGTGTTGGCTTGTGACGTCACGTGTGGGTAAGAGTTGTAGCTACAAGTGACGTCACGCGAGATTTCTATTCACTGTAACTTCCTCATTGATTGTTTAATTAAAAAAAGTGTGTGCGTGTAACCTTTACGCGCGATTGAAGTAAAACTTTATAACCTTGTTATTGAATATTATAAAATGTCGCAATTGTCAGAAAATTTATTTTTAATTTACTTATTTTAAAAGTAATAAATAAACAAGTATATTTAGAGATTTTCAAAAAATTTTGCAATTTAAAATAATGTTTTTAAAACTGTTGAATTTTTCATTCACTTTGCTATTCACAATTGATCCGTTTGACAATTTGAAAATAAATAATCCTAATTGATTATGATATTTGCCACTAGCTGGCGTATAAGTCAAGAAGCGTGTAGTATATGACATATACTTACAACCAATCAGAATTATTATTTTTAAATGGCGGAAGCGTTACTTCCGTCAGAAAAAAAATCTGAGTTACTCCCTAGTCGCGCCTAAAGTTTTACTTCAAAAAAAAAAAGAAAAAACACGTGCCTAATATTTTTTAATAATCTTTGTAACATTAACATTAACGCATTCACTGCCCAGCAGCTTTCTAAGGTGCCCCAAAATATAGACATTACTACAATGCCCCGCCCGCACTATTGCGTCCAATGTTCACCGTTTCTGTGTGCCCGCAACGCGCATGCGCGTTTGAAGAGCTCTCGCCGTATGCCTCTGACGCGTTAGTGCGTTTGCAAAGTATTCGTCCAGTGCCCTCGACGCGTCTGTGCGTTGTACAAAATTCGTATAAAAAATAGAAGTACCTATCGAAACTTAAACAATATTCCGCACCCCTATTAAATACAAATTACTTGAACTCAAAAATTTTAACCTCAGACAGGAGCCAAACATCCAACTGGTGTGTTGAACTAGTGGTCGCAGGTTTGAGTCCTGCCAGAGGATTATTTTTTTTCCTTAATTAAGAAAATTAGTATCTTTGGGTTAAAAAGACCAGTATAGCTATGAACTGGATGCGAATTGGAGTATTTTGATCGCCAAGCAACGCCAGTAATTGTTTTTGTAACTTCCTCCGGGACAAATAAGGGTTGCAACAAAGAAAAGAATGAAAAACATCTAAAAGAATATATTACAACATTTATTCGTAGCGATTACATTGATAAAGGATCAACCATATTGAGCAATCAAAAAATATATATTGCTTTTCATCCGTTTAAAAAATATACCGAATTTGATATTATCGCCAATCCGAGTTGTAGAAGAATGTACAATTCTCATCTATCCTAATTGAGAAATACATAGACAGCAATTCAACTTAGAGCTCATGCACATGACAGGACGTACCTTAGAGTATACATAGACAAGCATAGAGTGCGTGCATCGCTAGTAGCCCGTTGTGTCGAGCGTAAGCAAATTTTTTAGCTATAAGTACTACGCTCGTTTACTGATTTAAGTGATTTTCAGTTCGACGATAGACCTTTATGCGAAAATATCGATGGTTCCGATATTATTAAAGTTTTGGGATAATATTAATAAAACAGAGCGCTCAGTTTTGACACAATTTTACGTATTTTTTTTTGTGCTCACAGTTCATAGTGTTTAAGGTGCACTCTTAGTAGTTATTTATACTCTAAGGTTACAGCACACAAGAGCCTTGTGAGTGTGGTATCCCCAATCTATGGCTCACTTGATGACTTGCCCAGCGTGTCCTACAACCTGTACAAAGTGTCTACAGATAATGCTGTCCGCGTGGCTGGGAACTGGGGGTTTACTCTTGAATGAATTTTAATTCTAATAGAATACCAATGCAAAATTGTTATTCATTTAGCAGGCACACCATGATCAACCCAGTACGAAAAAAAAATCCTTAAGTTTAGATTCCAGTTAAATTTCATGAAGAAAAAAAATAATACTTTTAATGAAAGGTTAATAACAGATTTTTTTTTTCAAGAAAACTGATTCATTTGTCCATTACACTAATAACATTTTTGCATTGGAATTATATTGGAATTAAAATTAATTAAAGAATAAGGCTGGATAATAAATAATTTTAATGCTATTAAGCGACCATAGAGTCCATATTCCTATGTACCTACCTTATGAAGAAAACGTTCAGTTATAATGCTGTCTATGAATTTCGCCCAAAATTTGTTACATTCGGTTTTAAACCATTTTCTTTTTAATAGGCCTAGTAATGATCGCCTTCCGGTTTGCACATTATATGTAGGTATACTAAATCGTGTAACCAATTCAAGGAAGTCACACTCAAGCTACCACTGCGCTCGGTGCTCCGGGTTCGTTCCCAGTACGAGACCATTATTTTTTATCTCTCCCGTCCTGAGTAATTTCACAAACATTAAGTCATATGCACAAAGAAAACCCAGATTTAGAACCAGTATTTGGAATAACACACACCCTTGTCTTATGCGGGGATTGAACCCGCAGCACGTCGCGTACAGTGGTATTTAGTGTGGTGAATATTCCACTCGGCTATCAATGCAATTTAACTTTGTTTGAGATAAATATTTTTAGTTCAAAAGATCTTGAAACTCGACAATACAAAAATCTTTCGATAATTTCACCTTTGGGTAATTTTAATTATTTTCTTTTCTTTCATTTTAGTGTGAGATAAAATCTAACCGGAAGTAGGTCTTGCTTATAAATGCTATGACTATAGGTATAGGCAATATACTAAATCTTACCATGAGCTCAATCATAACTATGTATATTTGTACGGACGAACGATCACCAGTGGTAACACACGATAATCGACCTTATCGCTTTGAAATAGAAATAAAGACTCAGTGTCAAAGTGTCCACTGATGAATTCTGAGGTTCACGTCAATGTTACATTGAAATGAAACTCTTTATAAGGTAATTACGGTTACTTCTGCGTTGCTATTTTCCAAGCTATGTTGGGGTAGGCTTCCAGTCTCACCGGATTCAGCTGAAACCCGTATTTTAAAGAGCGACTGCCTATCTGACCTCCACAACCCATCTTATCTTACTAAGTAACAAAGTATCTTATAGTAAGACTGGTTGTCAGAATTGTAATGACTTAACGACTGCCAAAGATCAACGTATGACAGTCGGGACCAAAAGCTTTTGATATAGTATTGTTTTAATTTACGTCCCCATTTAAAAACTTAAAGAATATATACATGAAATGGTGTTGTAACGTAGTGAGCGTAAATTGAAACTACAACCCGTAAACACAGTTTGTAAAAAAAGGTTTTTAACTAGTTTTGTCTCATGGTAAGATTCAGTCAATAAGTGTAGACGACACTTTTTTATAATAAAAAATATTAGACACATATTTATTAACTAAACACGTATTTATATAGACACTAGCTGTCCCTCGCGACTTTGTTCGCGTGTTTTAGTTTCAACGGTTTTTCATTTTTGCAACCTTTTTCATTTATGCTCCGCTCCTTTTGGTCGCAGCGTAATGTTATATAGCTTATAGCCTTCCTCAATAAACGGGCTATCCAAAACTGAAAGATTTTTTTCAAATCGGACCAGTAGTTCCTGAGATTAGCGCGTTCAAACAAACCAACTCTTCAGCTTTATATATTAGTATATGTAATTAAACTGTATGTAAGAATAAAATTTAATATTAGACACTCTTTTTAAACGTAACAAAACACTTACGTTTCATTGTTTTGAAATGTCGCGTGACGTCACAATCTCGTACATTTTGTACGCAACCATTACATCACTAGCCCCCACTCCGAACTTTGAATCGCTTATCTACTTAGCGTTTTTCTAATTTAGAAAAAGCAAAAAACACGTGTCTAACATTTTTTTATTATCTAACTTTGAGATTAATTAGATTTTCAGTTTTTCTGCCCAGTTGTCTACCCCACGTTAGGTCGAAGTAAATCAGTCGATATAAATGCTTAGCACTTTATTCATTCCATGCGCCGTTCGGTGCGTTTGTTCATGTACAAAATACATTATTTTAAATAGTTTAAATACATTTTAACCTTTTGTATGTCACGGCCAAAACGACAATTTTTTTTTATGATAGCGTAAAATCACATTTCTGTCGCATATACACCGTAACATCTAAAAGATTAAAAAAACGAGACCACAGACAATAAAGTAAAACAGTGCTTAAATATAACTATTCGTAACACGAAAAATATACATTGATATAAAAATGGCGATAGAATCCGTCGATAAAAGTTTCAATTCAAAGTATTTCAATTTATTAAATTACTTTTAATAGAGATGTTGACTGAGTATTAAAAAGTAAAGATCTATTACAATAAAAAAGTATTAAACACGTTTTTTTATATTAAACACGTATTTTTAATGCTTTCAAAGATTTACGCAAATGTTAGAAATTATAATAAATAATAAATAAATAAATGTGGACAACATCACATACATTGCTCTGAACCCAAAGTAATTAGCTAAAGCACGCGTGTTATGGAATCAGAGACAACGAAGGTACTACAAACACCCAGACCCGAGACAATGTAGAAAAGTTGTTTTCTACATTGACCCGGCCGGGGATCGAACCCGGGACCTCAGAGCTGGCGACACCTTGAAACCGGTGTGTACGCCACTCGACTACGGAGGTCGTCGAAATTGAAATAAAAACTACTTTTGAACGGATTTTCCGACGTTTCGACGCCCTTGCAGGTGTCATGGTCACGGGCAGACTCCTGAAAGGCGTCGAAACGTCGGGAACTAAAATCTAAACACAAACCGCGATAAAATCCGTTCAAAAGTAGTTTATTTTTCACATATCTTTTGCTTTATCAAAATAAGTGATAACTTTACATAAAGCTATTCAAAGTTCAGGGCTAAATGACGTCACATGGTCGCAAAAAACGCGGGAACGTGTAACGTCATGCGACATTTCAAATCAATGTATTGTCGTGAGTTGCTTACTTGAAAAAACAAAAAAAAACAAGTGAATAATATTTTTGATTAATCTAAATGCCTGTCATTATATTTTTGTTTAGTCAACATCTCTATTCTCAAAGGTAGGTATTACATCTTTATTCTCAAATTCAATCACTGTTTTATTTTAAAAGTTTTCTTGTAACACCGTTTAATTACTAATTTAATTCAATATATAATCAGTAGTACCATATTTGTAAGTTACAAAGATATTTGAATTATAATCTTATAAAAGAAAAAATAACATTTTTTTTTCGTCTGTGTTTCAAGTTACCTAATTAAGTCAAAGTTTGATACGGAAACAATAAAAAAAAAATGGGCTTGTGTGCAAAGAAAAATAACTACATAGTCAAAACTACGTAAAAGTGATTTTTTCCTAAAATAATATCTCGGAAACAGTTAACTTTTGGATAGCCCATCCCATACTGAAAATTGTTTATTTCGAGTTGAAATTAACAATTCAGTTTTTTAGTATTTATGTTGAAATTTTCAACCAACATTAACACACCTCTCATAAATAACAATCAACTTACAAGAAACCCTGTTTTTTTTAATTAAAAAACACCCAAAAAAATTCATTTTGAAAGATTAACCCACAAATTGATGAATAGATTTTCTTGTATAATAGAATAAAGAATCAAATGCTATTCATCCATTCGGGAGATATAATACCACAGACTGTTTAGAGTAGATAGTTTAAAAAAAAAACTATGTTTACGTTGTGACGTCATCTCTCAAGTTACCTGAACTATGTAACTTATAACTGTGGTTCTACTGAGACTATTATTCTAAAAAAATGCAAAGTTTTTTTTTATTAAAACTTGAGACTTAAAATCGTCGTAGTTATAATTTTTTATAAAAGTTTCGTTAGACGCTTCGAAATATATATAAAGTGTCATTGTAACAACTAAACTCAATGGTGTTGTTAATTCAACTTTATACAGCGTGTTGCTAAAAGGGTTGTTACTATCCGAAGCGGGGGAAGAGTACATCTGCCCCCCTAGACAAATAATAATAAAAAAAACGTTTATTTATCTCCACAAATTATATTATGTGTTACAAATCATGTCGAGAGGAGTATTCATCGTCAGTCAGTCGCGAGAGTTCGACTCTCGACACCACCGCCGCCGCGTCAGCTCATGATTAGGGACTCCTATTGAGTCTGAAACTAGTCGGGCGATCCCGAGAATATACGTGAGTAAACCGTTTTGTTTTAAATAAATCATTTCGACAAGTAATTGACAAAAGATTGCAATTTGTGGGAGATCTGGAGTCTAAACTAAGCCTAGGCCTGTACTATAGAACTCCAGGCGTTTCGACAAGCGCTAACGATGATAGAAATCGCGTAAATGACAATAAATGTATGAAAACGACATTTCGTTTCGATAAGTCACTTGACTTGGACTTGTCACTTCCATACATTTTAGCGTATCGCTTGTCGAAATGTCACTTGTCTAGGGGGGCTGATATAGAGAAAGTTTACTAAATTTCAGCTCAAAATAAGTAAATTAATTAATGGATATCCAATTTTTCAAATCAATTATTCGACATCAAAAATTATACATATAAGACTGCTGAAGCGATGTATCTTAACATTTAGCGAGTTGCATAATAAGATATTGACTCGTAGCGCGATGACACGTTTGTTATGTATTATGGTGTCGAATAATTATATGTATATATATATATCTCTTGGGACAGCTCACACACGGCCATCAGATCCCACACTAGGCAGAGCCTGTATTATGGCAACCAGACAACTGATAAATATACTTATATATTTCTAAATACATACATATTATAGACAAATTACACCCAGACACATAACAAATGATCGTGCTCATCACACAAAGATTTTTCCTGCGTGGGAATCAAACCCACGACCTCTAGTTTAGCAGTCAGGGTCACTAACCACTAGACCAACAGGCCCGTCATATTGATACAAAAAATTGGATTTTTTTTTATTCTCATTTTAATTTTGTAACCTGACTCCATACCAGATGTACTCTCCACCCCTTTTGGATAGATATACCATTTCGGCAACACCCTGTATATGCCAAACTTTAATTAATTAATAAATAATTAATTATTCCAATGACACGTCACACTGAATACAGTTAAAAACGTAATCGTTTAATTACAAAATCTGTCGTTCATACTAATTAATAAATAGTTGAAATAAAAACTATATACAGCTAACTACACTCTCAGACAATTAATAGAGCCACCCTGTATTTTTTTTCACAACTACATTTTTACTTGTATGTTAAAAACACATCTCTTTTAGGGGTCCGTACGTCAAAAATCCAAAAACAAAAACTCATAGATTTGTTTTTTTCTTTACAAAATCTCATATTAAAAATTAACTAATAAAATCAACTTTTTAAATTTATCTCACATGACATTTATCCAGGTAACTCCAATTAAATACAAATAGTATACAGAAAAAAATTGTACCTCACGCGGGACACGAACCCACGACTACTGGTTAAGCGTACCAGTAGTATCACCAACTAAGCTACAGCGATCACTGTCTGAGACGCTCAAATTTTCTTCAAATTAACTAGGCAACTTTATTTAAATACAAATGGTACAAAGAAAAAATTTGAACTTCAGGCAGGACACGAACCTGCGACTACAGCGTAAGCTACTGTCTACTGTCTGAGATGCTCGAATTTCTCCTTTAAGTAAACTTTTAATACACTTAAGCGCGCCTTTAATATAATTAGCGGTTCTCCAGAATGCTTTTTTTAACATCCTAAACAATAGATTATGTAGTACCTATAAAATAAATAATAAATGTGGACAACATCACATACATTGCTCTGACCCCAAAGTAAGTAGCTAAAACACTTGTGTTATTGCATCAGAGACAACGAAGGTACCACAAACAAAAAAATTTAGACGATATAGAAAAGTAGTTTTCTACATTGACTCGTCCGGAGATCGAACCCGGGACATCACAGCTTGAAAACCGGTGTATACGCCACTCGACCACGGTGGTCTTAGAGTATATTGAAGTTTTTTTTTCGATGTATGGGTGACTCTATATAAAAGTCGTGTAGTACCATCAGAATATCAAACTCGGTATCACTCGCCCGGCGGCAGTCAGTTCCAACAAAACTAATCACTATACACTACTCTCCTTTCAATCTCTTACTGATTTCCTCTTGCTGTAACTCCCGCCATTCCTTTTTGGGTTTCATTCTTTTTAATTGGCCGTCCCTGTAAAATAAATTGTAATATATAGCTTTTTTATCCATAATTAAATACAAATACATAGTAGAAAGAAAAAGAAAAATTAAACCTCAGACAGGACTCGAACCTGCGTCTGCTGGCTCGACGCGCCTTTTTTATCCATACAAATATTATGAATGCGAAAGTAACTTTGTCTGTCCGTTACGCTTTTTCGGCTAAACCGCTGAACCGATTTGGATGAAACTTGGTATGGGTAAGCTTGGATCTTAAGAAAGGATACAATCTACTTTTTGCTACGATAGCGGAGTCGCGAGCAACAGCTAGTATTGAAAAAAAAAAATGATTATTTATAATATGTTGCAATATTAATCCTGGGTTGCGGATGACAAGATTGACAACAACTGAAACGCGAGCGGCCATTATTGAGCATCGTGTGACGTCATAATAAATATAAATTAACTTTGTGTTATTCGACGTCACACCCGTCAATGATACGTCACAGACAGTTTTAACGCGAATTAAAGGAAACAGCTTTCCCGAAGATTGTCAAATATCCAATAGGGATTCGGACTGGGTATGAAAAGGATATCTATTTAGTCCACCAGATAGATAAATCAAGAGAAATAAATCTCGTATGTTTTCTTTTATTAAATCAATGAAAAATGACAAAGTTAAAGCGCTTTTCGTATGGGGTCTGGTGGCGTCACGTGTGGGTAAAAATTGTAGCCACAAGTGACGTCACGCGAAATTTCCATTCACTGTATCTTCCTCATTGTTTGTTTAATTAAAAAAAGAATAAAAACGTGTCTAAAATTTTTGTAATATCTATGTGACGTGTAAATAAAAAAAAAAATAGTCCGATCCCCTATTGGTGAAACAACACTGTGGAAAAAACCAAAGTCCAAATCCTGGACTTAACTCACCACATCAGGTCCACGAGTCCGCCTCTCCTCGCTATAACGGCCTTCACCCTGTTGGCGAAGTCCACGGCGGACTCGTCCGCGGCCCTCGTCATGGCGGGCATGTACCACACGTCGCACACGATGGCCCATGATGTCATCATGTTTAGGAGATAGTGCAGCATACCGTAGCGGGAACTGTTCCAGAACGCGTCGCCGAAACGGGGGTCATATCTGTGGGGAAAAAATATGTGTCAAATCACCGTTAGGTTAGGTTAGGTTAAGGCGCTTAAGAATAGTTAAGTATCTATACTAATATATAAAGCTGAAGAGTTTGTTTGTTTGTTTGATCGCGCTAATCTCAGGAACTACTGGTTCGATTTGAAAAATTCTTTCAGTGTTGGATAGTCCGTTTATTGAGGAAGGCTATAAGCTATATAACATTACGCTGCGACCAAAAGGAGCGGAGCATAAATGAAAAATGTTGCAAAAATGAAAAACCCGTTGAAACTAAAAAACGCGGACAAAGTCGCGGGGGACAGCTAGTTATATAATAAAAAAAATATTAGACAAGGATAAAATATCAGTTCCCTCAATCGCCCATATTTTTTGTCGATCATCACCAATATTAGACCATTAAATAAAAAATATTAGACCATTTTTTTTCTTCGTTTACGTATCCTAAAAACTTACGAAGATACATTGATTTGAAATGTCGCGTGACGTCACGATGTCGTACGTTTTGTGTAACGTCGTGACGTAGTTAGTGACTCGTGAACTATGATTCGCTTTATCTCCTTAGTTTTTAGTTATTTTGAAAAAGTAAATAATACGCGTTTCAAATTTTTGTCCGATCCAATAAAGGCGTATTCCTTGTTCCACATACGCACTAGAAAAAAATGTCTCGCTCAGGCGGCTTCTTTGATACAAAACTGTAGGTAGTACACGTGAACTTTGTCGAGCGATCAGTGTTGCCTTTGATCAGTTTTATTTTAATTCAATTATATTCACCGGGGAAAAATAATATTCTCAAATCCATTCATTAGTTACGTATATGTGTACGCAGTACGATGCCGAATAATACTAATAAGGATAGGACAAGGTTTTTGTTGCATGTTTTATAATTTACGCGATTTTTTTTTTCTTTAATACCCTGTCAACATCCCTATTAATAATAATGCTCGAGACTTGGCTGGGGCACTGCCGTGCCCCCAGATATCCTCCTGACCGAATTTCGGCCACGACGGCTTCTCTCAACAGAGATTAGCCATCTGCGCGGGAGATATTTCAGTGCACGAGTGTATGCGCGAACACAGTTGCACTCTCTATTCCTTCACTCTCATAGTCCGATGGGACGGCAATCCGACACGACCGGAGAGAGATCAGGCGCAGGACCAACGGCTTTACGTGCTTTCCGAGGCACGGGTTTGTAACCACCACCTCACTTCCTGACTCCAAGCTGAGCTGTACTGAGTATTTCTAAACGAAAAACCCAGTAACTATTTTTTGGCTCGAATCGGGATTCGAACACGAGACCTCGGGCACGGCAGTCGCGCTTGCGACCACTAGACCAACGAGGCAGTCAGCACATCCCTATTATGTATGTATACAATATAATAGTATGAAAACAATACTAACTTGATAGCTACAGGATATATGGTGCCGCCGACCTCGAAGCTGCCCTTCTTGAACTGCATGACGGAAGTGTTGTTTATGCACGTGCCTTCGGGGAATATCAATATCGGCGGATTATCGGGTACCGATATGTGTTCTTTTAATCTGAGAATTAAAAAATGGCGGTGAAATCCATACTAATAATATTAATGCGAAAATAACTCAATCTATAAATCTATACAAATAAATAAAATTGAAGTGTCTGTTCGTAATATTAAAGTAACCGCTTTTTACTACATGCTTATGAATTTATATACGGTACATATATCAAAATAACATGTTTTTTTTTATTTTTGTCCGTCCGTCTGTTTGTTCTGGCCAATCTCTGGAACGGCTGGACCTATGTGGACGGGACTTTCACTGGCAGATAGCTGATGTAATAAGGAGTAACTTAACCTACTTCGAAAACACAAACAAATCTAATTAAATTAAATAACTTGTGCCACGGGCACAGCTAGTTTCATATAAAAATATTATTACAATTTTAACTTTTTCGCGGGTTTTTCGCAAATTTTCTTTCATATAAATTTTTCGTTCTGAAAAACAGCCAAATCGGTCGAGCTTTTCATACGTAATGCTCCGTCACACATGTGGCAGTTTTATGACTGCTCTGATTTAACAATTGCACGGATAGCCGAGTGGTATCCTGTGCGCGACGTGCCGCGGGTCCCCCCCCGTCCCTAGATCAAGCTGGCCCGAGCCGGCCAAACTAGCAATAAAAATATGTCCTTAAATAATAAAAACTTAGATCCAGCCCTCCCTTGCTGTTTTTGCCTTATTAAGATTGTTAGCAACGCACTAAGTCGAGGTCCGAACCCCACAGGGGGTGCCTTTAGTGAACGTTGCTGACGTAGTTAGTTTTTCTATTGCTCTGGCTGGAGGCCCTTAAGGTTCTCGCCAAAAGTCCGGTGAAGCAGTCAAAGCATGCGCTCAGGCTAACTGCGTAAATCTCATCCAAAAAAAAAAAAAAAAAACTTGCCGCGGGTTCGATCCCTATATGGAACGAGCATTTGTGTGATCCACAAATGCTTGTTCCTTGTTTTGTGTATGTGAATTGAAAGTTTGTGAAACCCCCGCGATAAAGTGATTAAATTCAAAAGAGCGGGAGTTAATTAAAAAAATATATGTATAATACTATTTAGACGACTATCTAAGGTTTTCATATTAATTATAATAAAATTATTACCTCCTTGCAACAGCATGCCTATCTTTGACCTCCGACCTCTCAAACCAGATGTGCGGCGAAGCCCTAGCGAGCGCCCTCTGCAGGAGCCCTAGGAAAGCATCGTGTCTTTGACCAATCTGGAAATATACACACAAGTATTAGTGATTTGTTTTTGTAGGTAGATGATACAGATATGTATGTTTTGACAAAGTAGGGATAGGGCAAGCGATTCACTAGATGGTAATCTCAGAAACTACTGGTTCGAAATGAAAAATTATTTTTGTGTTGGATAGTCCATTTCATTAGTCAAGCCGAGGAAGGCTTAACATTAAGCTGCGACCAAAAGGACCGGAGCATAATTGAAAAATGTTGCAAAAATTAAAACCCGTTGAAACTAAAACACGCGGAAAAAGCCGGACAGCTAGTTGAATATATTCACCAGCTTTTGTTTTTATAATTATAATTGTTACAAATATTAATTCAAATAAAATAAATAAAAATTAAAACAAAAATCAACGAACTAACTTACATAAGTGAGCCTCTTTCAGTTTTTAAACTTTAAAATCGTTATATTAATGACTTCTCGGTTATTTTACAGGCTCCATCATTTACATGCAAGCAAAGCCTACGAGATGTAAACACATAATACCGACACAAAAACAATACTACTGTTCTTCTTAACCTTTCAGGGATTCGAACCCGCACCGCGATTACTTGTGATAAGATTTGACAGCGAAAAATTCACAATTATTGCTGTCAAAATAATAATTCGTATTATCTATCGCTATAAAATTAACAGCAAATTTGACAGCAATATTTGCAACATTTTCGCCGTCAAATCCTATTTTGCTATAGTTTGGATTTCACAAGTTAATAAAACCGCTGCTGATATATTATACAGCTTTTTTATTTAATAGCTCTATAATCAAGCCAATAAAATAGCATGATATTTAATAAGTAAATATATAGAAAAACAAACCCTATATACTTACCTTTCAAGGCATATTTGAGGTAAGTTTAAGCGGAAATTACCCCCAAAACTTTATACTTAAGTCATTCCACATACACCGATAAGACAATGACATAATAATATTCATTTAAACCTTAGAGTATAAATAAGTAAACTATATAGTGCGCCTAACAGAGTATGAACTGTGAGCACCAGTATGAACAAACGTCGTCGTAAAATTAATGTCAAAACAGCGAACATTTTTATTAATATTATCTTAAAACCTAATATTACCCTAATAAGATCGGATCTATCGATATTTTTGCATAAACGCTTGTCCTCACACGATAGGCGTACGGGTTAATAGCGATGAGCGCACTCTATGCTACGTATGTATACTCTAAGATTGAAACCCATCATGCAATAACACCCACAAATCAAAATAATAAGACTACCGTGTTATTATCCCACAAGGCAATAGTTTCTTGAACAAAGAAGGAACGTACATTAATCACAATCCTTATTTACTGCAGGCGGCGACTGTTAGCCAATCAAACAACTCGAAAACTTACCTTTGATCGGCCCGAAACTGGGGTAAGTTCTTTGTGCTTGAGGTAAGATTGAACACGTGTCAAATGTTACCTCAAGTGCTGTAATTGGTTGTTAAGTTTAGCGCAAACAGGCCACCGACAACACCCGCCAGTGGCCTGCGCCAGCGTCTTTACAAAAATTTTCATATATTTTGTATCGACGCGCCGCAGACAATTATTAGCTGTGGTTTTAGTCTATTACTCAAACAATTACATAAGTCAGAGTATAGGTGTAATAAGACATTAGATTAAATGAAACAGCCTTTCAGAAACCAAGTTTTACTTGTGTGAACTTTAGATTTGTGTAAATCATAATGTTGTCAAAAACTTACCTTTGCGTTTCGTATACTTACCAGACCTCTGTAAAACCATGCAACTATTTACGAATAGCTATCTAACTACAAAAATCACAACAAAACTCGTCCAAACTCACCAGCGAATAACAATTATCGCACATGAGCACCAGCGCGTCGATAGGGCTCGTGTGGTTCGCGACGCAGATCCCATTCTTCGGCTTATAATGCGTGTCGTGGTACGTAATGACGGCTGATATACACCGCGATAGGAAGTTAAAGCACATTACTGAGACAGCGTAGTTTACGCGCTGTTTCGTCTTCCCGTCGGGTAGGGTACCGATGCAGGCTGTGCACGCGATTAGCCACCATACCTTGTGTTGTGAGGGACAATCACTGATTAAGATGGTGTAATGAAATATGATGCAGATCAGATAAAAAGGTAGGAGAAGCAATAAGAGGTCGATATGGTATAAACTGGTAATTTACTGGAGGTCATTACGTTAAAAGTAAAAGCAAAATTTCATAAGTACGTTAAGTTCTGAGTAAAATAATAGTAATAATCTCAACAAACAAAAATACAGTCGTCAAAATAGAAGAGACTCATTTGTTGCTCTCTTGGTCAGACATTTATTTTATAGTTAAATAAATACAACGAATAAAATAAAATATTCTTTCGTACATTATTTTTTAAGTAAATAAATTTAATTGCAAGTAACTCAGAAACGATTTGCTTAATATTTTTAAATGTTTTTCTGCTGAAAACCTGAAGCTTTGTCCCCCTATCATATCTGGTCTGCATCAAACGGGACATTCCCATGGATGAACACATAATAATATGGTCAACATATAGTAGGGAACGGCAAGACAGAGGATTATAAAAATAATATGTAATAGGCATGTTTCCTATATTTTTTTAGTGTCCGCCTGGTAGATTAATGAATTTTATTGGACACGTATTTTTTCTTTTTTCCTGCAAACAAAAAATGATCAAAATACAGAGAACGGAAATTTCGCGTGACGTCACTCCTCGCTACAATTTTTACCACGGCGAGGTGTCATAAGCCCCCACTCCGAAACTTCAAAGCGCTATATCTTTGTAATTTTTTATTGTTTTGATAAAAGAAAAAATACGTGTCCAATATTTTTTTATTGTCTAACTGACGGACTAAATAGACTTTAACTTTTCATACCCAGTCAACATCCCTATTCAATCTTATGAACGTAGAAATAAAGAACATTTTATATTGTTTCGTTACTACCGTCAAAGTATTTCAATATAGTTTAAGTAATCGAACGATACAACATAAATATTTTGCATTTGAAATTATATAACATGAATAATTTTAGAATCCTTATGTCCTGACGTCCGCCAATGGAATCATATTAAAAAATATAATATTTAAATACTATTAGAATATCGGAATTTAAACGGAATAGAGACGTTGACTATTTATTTTTTAATTCCCGTCTTTTAGGCGAATATACAGTGAATGGTAACTACGCGTGACCTCACTGTTACACTACAATTTAAGCCTCATTTGACGTCACAAGCCCCTACACTTGCAACTTTAAAGTGCATTATCTTTGTCAAAATTTATTGTTTTGATAAATATTTTCTCATTATCTAAAAGACGGCAATTAAAAAAAGTTGTCAATATCCCTGTTACGATAGTTTCAAATGGAATTGTAAATGATTACAAATATAATAAAGCAAAAGGTATAAATCAATATAAAATAGAAAAACATGAATGAGAGAAAGAAAAGGAAATAAGCATGATTATGGACAAAGACACAAAAAGGACAGTTTTACTACCAACAGATATATTAACCAGATTAAACCTAAATTCCCCTAAATTTTATGTGTTTTTTAAACTATAAAAAATACGTCTAATTTCTTTTAGTAGTCTCTCAGTGACGACTCCAGGACTGACTAGACAGTCTACAGCAACAGCTGTGTACATGGTAAGTAGAAGAAATGAAGACTGGAACCTAGGTAGAAATTGATAGGAAAATATGCCTAAAAAAAAACACGAAATATACAACCCAATTATTGTTTCAGAAATCCCTGAATACAGAAAATTTACTTTAAAGACATGGCATGATGTTTAACAAACAAATATTCGAAGACCTACACAATTTACCCCGACTTTTACATGACGGGGTATTTTGGTGAAATGCTCATGCATATAACGAAAATACTCCACGAAAATGAAGTTTATGAACAACTACGAAATAAATCCTTATTTTAAAGACTATATGATCATATAGTATACTTATTGTTTGTGAGATTTCTGGTTTAACGATCACTCTGTTAAGTCGTATACTTTCAGCGGGTATTATTTTGTCTAGGTATAGGAATGCAACAAACAGCTCTAATACATATTATAAGTCTTCGTAACAGGTTTTTGAATGTTCGTGTGAGTATAGCATTGTCTAAGTGGCTTGCATGTTGTTTACGTTGCTTACAGAATTTCATTTTACCCAAATTTAGCTTTGTTTGGTAGATGTTGACTGGTTGTCACATTTTTTTAATCAGTAGGCTTAATATCTACCCTCTTATTAATAATGACATGCCTTAATGCATATATAACTATTTATATTAGGACAAACACAATATGCACGAGTATTTTACCCCATATTTGTAAACGAACTTTACAGACATATGGCATTGTATCATATTTGCGAGTAGGTATATAGTACCGAAAACAACATGATTAACCCATACATTCACAAAAACATGCCTTAATGCATATTAACCTTAAAACAAGGACAGACACATTCAGTTTACCAAACAAAAATTCTACAAAAATTCTTTACCGCTTTAAATACATCACAAACGTCTCAAACACTATTCCCAAATCATTCAAACCCTAGAAAAATTACCCCCAAAAGCCCCAAATACAACACATTCTTCCATCTTTGAAACAAAAACCAACCAAAATGCCTCAAACATTTCCTTAAATGCCTTAAACACATCGCAAAATAAACACTTAAACTTAATTTTAAGACGTTCTTAAATATATCTCACCATATTACTGTTAAAAGAGACAGCATGAGACATAACAGCGGCTTAAAATTGAGTAGCGTCTAAATATCCAGCCTTCGAGTCCCGAAACATACACCCTGTAACATGACCCCGTCAAATATTACCCCCACAAAAACCTACCAATGAGAAACAAGTGTTGACGCTCAGTACTCCGACATCTATAGGGCTCGTATGATTCGCCACACAGAACCCGTTCGACTTCGGCGCGTACTGTTCGTCGTGGAACCTCGTGTGTACTGATATGCCTCGGATTAGTACGCGAATGCTCGTTTTGTATGAAGCTCGACCGAGGATTTTACGGAGACCCTCGAAAGGCACCATACTCACGATCCAAGTTGACAGCACCATTACTAACACCTATTTATTAAGACTTGTAAGTAATACTGATAATTAATTGAATAATTGGGCCGATTCTGTTAAGCTAAATGAATTTCGATCTTCAATGGGCCAATTCTGTTAAGTAATTTAATATAATTTGAAAACAAATAAAGATACATATACATAGGAAACTTGTGCAAAGTGTAAACATTTTTTTAATACAAATTAAGTAAAGTTGTAGACAAAATATAAAGAAACTTATATTAAAATAGTAATAATAAAACAACGTGTCTTATTTTGTTATTGTTCTTAGGACAAACGCCAATTATACATACAGTGAAGGACCGATCATTAATATAGGATATTAAATAATTATGTTACTAAAATTAAAAAAAAAAACACAAAATACAAAACCTTTTAAAAAGTATTGACATATTTTGTTAGCATTTTGTCCCAGCTCAAGAAGAGTATAATTAAATTTAACATTATTACATTCTGTTTTAAAAAAATGTTTACATGTTTACACAATTTCTATCAAAACAGATTTAGTAAGAAGATAGGAATGTATAATTTTAGTAGCAGAAGAAATATAATGAAAGTTATTAACAATAAGAAAAGAAAATTAGTAGCGAAATAATAACAATAGAAAAGGAAATATTAATAGCAAGTAATAAGTTGTATGAATTGTTTGACAAATTCTTTTAATGAGATATACAAGGTCTAACGGAAATGTGTTATCATAATATATTTGAAATACTGCTTCTAAACACCGGAATAAACAACTCTTTTCTAAGAAGCGACAGATCATTACAAAAAAAATGGCTTACTATACCAAATTATTATCAGTTGATCAAAATTATTAGTACGAGGGTCCAAATTGTGTCTATCAGAATAACTATTACGTTCTTAGAGAAAGTTGTAAATTGCTTTAAGTAGAAACAGTATTTCAAATATGAGCACGCATTTCCGTTACACCCTGTATATAACATAGACTGCACATCACTGGTAACAATAATTTAACAAAAAATCTACCTTATGGCTTTAAAATAAGAGCGATGTCAAGCTCAATGTTACCACTGATGTGAAGTCCATTGAACAAGTGAGGCCTTACTAAGCCCCAGTTTCTAAAAGACCGATCAATATTAAGACAAGCTAATCAACGGTCGAAACTTAAGTGCTTTGATTTGCTGATAGTTAACTTAATTATTATTTTTTATTGAAACAACTCCCGCACTAAAGAATTGAATCCCCTTGTTGTATGTTTAAAAACATTCAAATCACATATACAAAGAAAATCCAGGCTTGGAACGCATTTATTGATTACATAAATGCTTGTCCCATACGGGGATCGAGCCCGCAGCAGTTTGTGTGGTGACTTATAACACTCGGCTATTCGTGCAGTCAAACTTTGGTAAACTTTACTTAATATAAAATTAAGCAAGAGTAAAAATTGATCAGCCCTTTAGAAACCGGGGGTAAGTGTTAAAGGGACTACAAGAGAAACTTACCCCAATAACGAATATCATTATCCTGAGCGGCAATAGAAACATGTATCGTACTACGAATCCCATCGCCCATATTATTGTGAGTCGCCATGTTAAGAATTCGTATTGTCTGAAACAATTAAAATAATGTCATTTGTTCTGTATCTAGGTGCAATTTATTTATAATATGTATTTGCCTCACAGGACTAATATAACTGACATAATCATTATTAATATTATAAATGCGAAAGTAACTCTGTCTATCGCCTTACACGCTAAAACTACTGAACTGATTTAAATGAAATTTAGTACACAGATAGTCTAGAGCCTGAGAAAGGACATAAGCTACGACTTTTTGCCTCAATAACCGACATAGACGCGGGCGGAGCCGCGGGAAACAGCTAGATTTTAATATAAAAAATAATTTCTGTAAGTATCGCAAAATTCGCGAATGGCTGGGCCGATTTGAATAAGGATTTTTTTTTTGATCGCCGGAATACAGTGAATGTTTAACAACGAAATAAGAATAGGTACGGTAGGTAGGTAGGGTAGGGTAGATAGGCAGGTGCGTGATGAATTGCTATGCATTGCCACGCACCAACACAACACGCGGATGACGTAGCACGGCGGTTCAGGTTTAGTCAGTAAGAGTCTGACACTACCCGTTCGCTCCCCCGAGTGAGCGGGTGTCCATGAGGATTCCCCCGCCCAAACAAAAAAAAAAAAAAAAAAAAAAAAAAAAAAGGGTAGATAGGCAGTGGACGGGAGCGAAGCCGCGGGCAAAGCTAGTCAACAATATTTTTGTACTAGTACATTAACTTAATTTTGATATTTTCTTAGGTTAGCAAACAATAAAATATTACTGTATTTATTTACATGAACTTGCAATAATACACAATACTATTGAAAAATATGAAATCATCGCGTTAACAGCACATAAAGTTTATATCTGTTGGTTGTATATAGCTTTGCATATATCTCGTACATATCAGATTTGCCTATCTTGTGCGAATTACCGTAAAGAATTTACGATTAACAATATTATAACGCATTCGAATATATCACTAGGGTTGGTCCGCGGCTCCGCCTGCGTGGATATTGGTACCCTATTTCCTTACTCGAAGTTAGCTAACTAATTAAATTTAATTAAATTTGGTTGAGTGGACGGAGATACTACGTATTTATAATATTAGTACTTATAGATAATGGTAGAGTCACGGTCTGTGAAAGGTCTTTAGAGCATAAATAAAACCATAGAGTGCGCCTCACAGAGTATTAACTGTGAACAACAGTATGAACAAGTAAAATCGTAAACTTAGTTTCAAAAAAAATCACGCCGTTTTTTTTAAACTATCTCAAAACCTAATATCTGCATAAACGTCTGTCGTCGCACGGAAAATCACTTAAATCAGTAAACAGGCGAGGTACATTTAGCCTAAAAATTTGCTTACGCTCGGCACTTATGGGGCTACTAGCCATGCGCGCACTCTTTGCTTGTGTATGTTTACTCTAAGTGTAATATGCAGTGTTTTATTTTAAAGAAAAAAGGTCATAGGGATCACAAATTTTTCGGATTTTGAATCGCACTCGCTATCAACCGGCTATGTGTACAGTAATGTTTGATTGCCCAAACTCATGTACTGGTGATGTCCAATTTTTTTTTAATTACCTGTTAGTTCTGGTTAGGAGGTTCCAACTCCTCAACTCCTCGGCCTCGAAGACGGAGGTGACCTGGTCCTCGATGATCGACTCCATGCCGGCCTTCACCAGGTCCAGGCAGTTCGCTAAGTGGAACTCTATGTTGTTCTGGAAAAGTGAATAAAAATTTTAGTTTATATATCACTTGTGTGGAAAAGAGACAGAATAGTCGGACAACTTAATATGTATGTTTCCGTATTAAATAATTTTATTTAACCCTAACACAAAAGAGGGTATTATACATTGTGAGTTTTTTGACATTGTATGAACAAAAACTATGACTTCCATTTCGGTAGAATAATGCCTGATATAAGAAAAAAATGGAATTTCAATACTGTAGCCGGCAATGGTACTGACATTCGAGATAGTTTTTTGTTTGTTTGTTTAGTTTTTGGTACAAATCTTTATTATATCTGATATATAGGTCATAGTTTTCGTTTGTACAACGGCAAAAAACTCACCTTGTATACATGACGTTTAAAATTTATGGAAGCCGACCCCAACATAGCTTGGGAAATGGCAAGGCAGAAGATGTTTAGGAATGAAAACACCGAGAAAAATATATATAATTAACCTTTGTTCATTACGGATGTATGGGCTGATGTTATTAATAATCATCATTATTTTGTTATTAATAGGTTTTTAGATAATACTGATTACATATTCCTATATCGATTCGAAACTGTTGTACGATTCCACAGCGGATAGCAGATTAGAACATTAATAGTTCAACACTGGTGCAATACATGATTCATAAGTATTTTTAAACGATTTTTAATCCTTCTGATAATCAGTTGACACAATTTTTTGGTCTGCATGGAAACTAGTAATAAAAAAATAGTAATAATACAATTTTTTGGTATAATAAATAAAATAGAAATAAAAAAAGTTCGACTCGCGACACCACCGCCGCCGCGTCAGCTCATGGTTAGGGACTCCTATTGAGTCTGAAACTAGTCGGGCGATCCCGAGAATATGCGTGAGTAAACCGTTTTAAATAATTATGAATACTCCTCACGAAAGTTATTATACACATGCGTTGTAATTACTGTCATAATTATTATAATTATTTAATTAATTGAATGTGTGTAGGTGTGTCCTGATGGACAAACCTAAACACAATTTTAATATTTATACCGACACGGGAAAACGTGTGCACTAAAACACAGTGATGTTCAAGGCGAAAACTAGTTTGAAATTTCTAAGTTAGTTGTTATCTGTTACCGTCCTTTTCTCGTGCTGTATGTTAGTAAAAGATAGCAATGGTTTAATTTTGGTTTAGTTAGCGTACAAGGGAATCGGCGCCATCTATACTAATATTATAAAGCTGAAGAGTTTGTTTGTTTGTTTGTTTGTATGTTTGAACGCGCTAATCTCGGGAACTACTGGTTCGAATTGAAAAAATATTTTTGTATTGGATAGTCCGTTTATTGAGGAAGGCTATAGGCTATATAACATCACGCTACGATCAATAGGAGCGGAGCATAAATGAAAAATGTTGCAAAAATGAAAACCGTTAAAACTAAAACACGCGAACAAAGTCGCGGGAGACAGCTAGTTATATTATATAACGATAGAAAAAAACGTAGTTATCCTCTACAGTAATGCAAGTACACCAAAATGGGTGCAAAACGATATCAAAATTAATATTTTCTGAACTCTAACTTATATAAACACATTTTTCACAATAACTATAGGTAGGGTTGCCATCTCTAAAACCTGCCCCCCAGGTCCGGAAGCGTAAGTTCCCCGGATTTAGGAGCTTTCACCCCGGACATTTCAATACTTTTTTCATTCACTTACATCTTGACACATTCCATGCCCAGCACCCGGCTCCCGGGTGCTAATCAAAACAAAATAATAGGGCTGGGCATCGAATGTGTTAAAATATATTTTACTCCGTAGTCCGGGTTGCACCCGGACTTCAATTTAAACCCCGCCCGGACGCTCCCCGGACGTCTTCCAAACTAGGACAAATCCGGGGAAACCCGGACGGATGGCAACCCTAACTATAGGTATTTACAGTATAATTATTAGCAATAGCATGAGTTGAGAATAATTAATTCCAACTCATTCCACTAATCCTTAACACCGCGTAGTGACAAAGAAATGGATCCGTTTCGAGGAATCGTTCCAAGCAAGTTGAATAACATTTTTATGCGATAACAATATCGTTTACTGATAACTGATAAGAGTATATCGACAGTCTCCAAGCTGATGAAAGACATTCAGATAAATAAACATTTGCGAACAAGACGGTAAACAAATCTGCTAACGATTGAGTTACGATTATAATGCAGTAGATGACAAATTCTTTTTATATCTGTCAGATAGAAAAATGAAATATTTAACGAAAATAACTATTAGAGACAGAAAAGACGGTACCGCAATAATGAGACTAAAATGGAGCTGGGCAGGACACTTGGCCAGACGAAGTGATGGCAAGTGGAGCAAGGCATTGACCGAATGGTGGCCACGGCTAGGTAAAAGAAGCGTCGGTCGTCCGGGAGAAAGATGGGTCGACGAAATTACTAAAGTCTCGGGTCGATTCTGGATGAGACTGGCACAGGACCGGAGAGAATGGCACATGAAAGGAGAGGCCTATGCCTAGCAGTGGGATGACAAAGGCTGTGGATGATGATGATGATTTCACATGACGTCATTTGCCCCAACTCTTAAACCTTATTTACTTATTTTTGTTTTATTTCAAGATTTTGTCGTATCATACCTTCATCTATTCTATTATTCTTGCAAAAGGCGGAGGATCAGGTTTTGTGGCGCAACTTAGAAGAGGCTATGTCTAACTTAGAAGAAAGCGCGAAAAACACAACCCTTCCTTGGCAGTCGGGTAAAAATATAAACTAATATACAGAATTACCATTATACTACGTTACTTGACTTTACTCGCACTGAGGAATTTTATCCTTGTGTCGCGGGGGGTTTCACAAACATTCAAATCACATGCACAAAGAACACCCAGGCTTAGAACAAGCATTTGTGGTTCACATAAATGCTTGTACCATGCGGGGATCGAACCCGCTGCACGTCGCGCACTATGGTAATTGGCGTGGTGATCTATACCACTCGGCTATCCGTACAGTTGCCGAGCAAAATGGCGCTTGAAAACACAGATTACGGATAATATAGCTAATTTTATTGTATTTACCTCTCCGTTTCCCTGCGTAGTTTTGTGCCCGTTCTGCACCCGCTCCTGGCTGGAGCTCCTCTTGTAGTTTAGTTCTGGCGAAGGTCCGAGGATCTCCGCTCGTTCTATGACTGTCATCTTGGTGCCTGGAGTGGAGAAAGATAGAGTTGAAAAATCATTTATGTATGTATGGTCCGGGGGTAAGTTAATTTGGAGACTGGGGGTAATATTATTTGGAGAAACGATAACATTGATGTCAAAATTTCAAAATCACTTGAAATCGCTTTTTTTTTAGAACTGAGAATTGTATTTGGTACTAGCAGCCCGCTTCGGCTTCGCACGGATATTTAACAAAAATTTCAAAATTAAAAATAAATTTATATAGCCTATGTCACCCGGGGATAATGGAGCTTACCAACAGAGAAATAATTTTTCAAATAGGTTCAGTAGTTTCAGAGCCTATTCAATACAAACAAACAATCAAATCTTTCCTCTTTATAATATTAGTATAGATATATCGCACCTTAAAAGACAAACCGTTACTTAACGACAATATAAAAGTTCACAGCGGCGCTTAAATTTAAAAAAAGCAAGCCTTTTTCGCCATATAAATTAAGATCATGGTGTTTTCAGCCACCTGTTTGGGTCATAATGATGCATATTTATTTGCAACATAAAAATTTAGGAAAAATGGCATTAATAACTCAATTTTTGAAAAATTTCGTTCTTTAACGGTTTGTTTTTAAAGGTGCGATTTATTTTGATTACTACCATTCGCCTGCTCGGGAGGCGCGCCGGCCGAACTTACCTAATCTAGTCGCGTACTATAGTCAAATAATAAATGTAAATAATAATGTTTATTGAAAGAACTTTGACATAAATTACAAAATATTTTAACAAGCTAAATCTATACTAATATTATAAAGCTGAAGAGTTTTTTGTTTGTTTGTTTGTTTATTTGTTTGTTTGAACGCGCTAATCTCAGGAACTACTGGTTCGAATTGAAAAATTCTTTTTGTATTGGATAGTCCGTTTATTGAGGAAGGCTATAGGCTATATAACATCACGCTACGACCAATAGGAGCGGAGCATAAATGAAAAATGTTGCAAAAATGAAAAACCGTTGAAACTAAAACACGCGAACAAAGTCGCGGGGGACAGCTAGTTAGTTCATATAAATGGTGTAGTCATCTGTAGCCGAACTAGGCAATGCCTGTATTTCGGCTATCAGCGCCAACTCCTCGAGTTTTGCACATTTTTTTTACAGTATCTTCTAATGTATTTATTTAAAAAGGAAAGAAAAAAAAAAAGTATATAAAATAAAATTAAAAATAAATAAAAAAAAGTCAGAATTGTAATGACGTAAGTTAATTCAATGATCATCGTTTGACGTCTTTTGATCATATTTATCTCAAATCTCTGTCTAAATTAGCATAAAGGATACAAATTTTATGTAATAATTTTCAGGCAAAATCAGAATATCATCTGCGATGTTAACAAAAAACTGCAGTTTCTTCGTTTTGTATGACGTCCAGTAAGTTATAATTACTAATACAATATAAATATCTTCATGTCTGTAATTAAATACAAATAGTACAAAAAAAAACTTAAACTTTAGGCAGGACTCGAACCTGCAACTACTGGTTTGGCGCGCCAGTCGCTTTACCAACTAAGCTACCGCGCTCACTGCCTGGAAGTTTACAAAATCAAAATCAAAATCAAAAACTCATTTATTCCAACTAGGCTACAAAGTAGCACTTTCAGAACGTCAATACAATGGACAGCACCCTGATTCGCCCACCCTTCACCGCTTCCTAAGTGCTCTAGCTGTGGAGAAGAAACGGCGCAACAAACTCCCCAGCAGCACGCTGTCATTTCGAATACAATAATAATAGTTATATAATTTAGGGACTGCGCAAATAAACAAGTGTTTGAGGTCGATAGGTACTACAATAGGTACTATGAAATTAAAAGTATAATCTACAGAGCCAAAAGTCAGCAGAACGACCAGTCACCGCAAGCAGCACCCGTTCACGAGTATGACGCAAGGATCAGCCATCACCTCCCTCGCCATATTAGAGGGAAGGAGGTGACCCGACCCAAGACGCCACCGCAGGCAATGACAACTAAGGGAGCATGACGAAACTGCTGCCGGCTTTAAAAAGATAAAAAAAGTATGCATTGAATGAAAATACTCCAAACACTGATTTACTGCACTGCCCCTAAAAGAAGGAATTGATAGCTACATAATTAAATTTTATAATTAATATAATTATACATTCCAAAACAATGTAAAGAATTTAATAATACAATACACATACGTATAATCGTACTAAAAATAAAACAAAATAGGTAACATATTGTTACATACTGAGTGTATGCCTATCAAATTAAATAGTACCGTACAGTAGTAAAAAAGATAATATACCACACAGAACCGTCTTGTGTCTATCACGGCGACCAACTACATTTGTCATTTAAATAATCATTAATAGTATAATAGGCCTTTTCACATACATTTTGCCTTATACTCGTTCTTCGCACTTCGCTTTCAAAAAGTGGGGCAACTATCCAGATTTTACCCTATACTAACACAACAATTCCCCACAAAACTTTGGTTTGACTGTGGGTGTAAAGTCAACGATGACAATAGCACGGGTTATTCTAATGGCTTAACTAACTAAACTTTGGTGGGTATGTTTAAAGTTACATATCCATTAATAAATGTTGTTTCAATAATTTTGTAATTTTCTTTTTGTCATATATATTTTTCATATCTGGAGGCAAACTGTTGATAAGAGTTGAAGTCTGTTAAAAATGAGTTTGATTTTCAAGACAAACACGAACTAGGGCCCACTACAGGAGAGCTTCGGTGCGCGGTCCGTGGTCGGTCGTGCGGTGCGATCCGCGATAATGCGCACTGTCGGAAGCCGGTTTAAGCTAAATTGTATTTGAACATTTAATAAAACGCCATTTAATAATGGATAGATAGGAATACTTTAGATCAAGCCTTAAAGTAACTGTCTGTATGTCTCTCGCGCTTTCACTCCAAAACTACTGAACCGATTTAAATGAAATTTGGTACTCAGATAGTCTAGAGCCTGAGAAGGAACAGGCTATTTTGTGCCGCGATAACCGCCATCCCCGCGGGCGAAGACGCGGGAAACAGCTAGTATAAAATATATTAATATCGGTCAATCCATTTATGAGCTACAATGTCACAGACAGATACCCTCGTTAAGTTTACAAAACTCCTCTAAAATGTACGGTGTAAGAAAGAGGTTTATATTAATATATGTAATTAAAATAAGTACACGCATTGTATATCTGAGAATTTGATCGCATGAACTTTAGCACAGAAACTATCAAACTAGGTACAAAACTAATTAGGTAATCAGTGCACGAATAGTTAATTATGTTTTAGTAATTAAAGTGAATATTCTTGATAAGAAATACGATATAGACACTTATTAATTATTGCGATATATAACTATTCATAGATTATATTTATTGGTAATATCCTTGTTTGATAATAAGTACTTGATATATATTTTCTCGTTTTAAACGCTAAAAACTTGAGGGTGATAATAATAATATAATATAATAATAATATCTTGGGACATGTCACACACGGCCATCTGATCCCAAACTAGGCAGAGTCTGTGCTATGGCAACCAGACAACTGATAAACATACTTATATATATTTCTAAATACATACATATTATAGATAAATTACACCCAGACACAGAACAAATGATCGTGCTCATCACACAAAGATTCGCCCTGGGTGGGAATCGAACCCACGACCTCCGGTTTAGCAGTCAGGGTCACTAACCACTAGACCAACAGGCCCGTCAAATAAAACATGAATCGTTGGTCTAATCCAGCATAAGGTTTTTGGGTTCGAATCCCGGAATACAGTATTCTGCTGTATCCGGTGAGACTAAGAAGCCAATAGCTCGAGATAAGGCTGAGTCGTAGAAGACTAACACTTGATTATTTACCCAATCCCTAAATTATATTTATTACTAGCTGTCCCCCGCGACTTTGTCCGCGTGTTTTAGTTTCAACGGTTTTTCATTTTTGCAACATTTTTCATTTATGCTCCACTCCTTTTAGAAGCAGCGTAATGTTATATACTATATAGCTTATATGCTTCCTCAATAAATGGGCTATCCAACACTGAAAGAATTTTTCAAATCGGACCAGTAGTTCCTGAGATTAGCGCGTTCAAACAAACAAACAAACAAACTCTTCAGCTTTATATAATAGTAATATAGATACGTAATGACAGCGTGCGCCGTTTCTTCTCCACAGCCAGAGCACTTAGGAAGCGGTGAAGGGTAGGCGAATCAGGGTGCTGTCCATTGTATTGACGTTCTTAAAGTGCTACTTTGTATCCTAGTTGGAATAAATGAGTTTTTGATTTTGAAGGTAAGGTAAATTCTACGCGGATTTTCTGATGAGATTGAGAAGATAAATTTTAATATTAACGTATCTGTAGATCGTCGTATGGTGTTAGTAGAGATAGTCATTTAGGGATATGTAAAGACGGCTTCCAACTACCAGACCGATTATACTGGCAGATAGCTAAGGTTATGGGCTGAGGTAATTTTACACACACCTATTTATACTTTAGAATAAGGATTCCGCGAAAACATGAAAAACCGTTGAAACTAAAACACGCGGACAAAGTCGGGGGAGACAGCTAGTTATAAAAGCAAAATAAATTAGATGACGTCAAAATGTCACACTTTATGCCAAGGTTTTTTGTACGTTTTTTTACTGAATTACGCGCTGTTATGCGTTTACAAGTCTATCTTTGCATAGAATAGAATATTCTTTATTGTACACCATAAGAGTTACATCATTAAAAAAACACAACAGTAAAGGGTACAATGGCGGTCTTATCGCTAAAAGCGATATCTTCTTTGCATATTCAAGACTCAAAACAAATATGTTTGTAAAATCCGTATCCTTAAACGATCCTAATAAAATAAATGGGTGGCGGAGGTCAGACAGGCAGTTGCTTCATGTAATACCACAGATGCATAATAACTTTCGTGTGGAGTATTCATAATTATTTAAAACAAAACGATTTACTCAATAGGAGTCAGTTCGACTCGCGACACCACCGCCGCCGCGTCAGCTCATGATTAGGGACTCCTTTTGAGTCTGAAACTAGTCGTGCGATCCCGAGAATATGCGTGAGTAAACTGTAATGTTTAAAAAAATTATGAATACCACTGATATTCAGCTGTAAACCTAACTAACCTAACTACATAGCTTGGGAATATGGTTAGGAGAATAGTTATTTCTTTTTTTGTTTCTTCCATTTTGGATCTCATATTTTACAAATAGGTATCTAAACATTTTGCTATTTACGTCGTTTTCGCAAATTTAAAAATAATTGTATTTTTAAACATTGTATGTACATACTACCTAGATTACTTAAAAAAAAACATAATTTGTATGGAATTTCTTGCCAGTTCATCTCCATAGGAGTGACATTTTGGAACCGCGCAAGTAGTCATTCAACGTTTTGAAAGTGCATGAAAAGGCCTACTTTAGATTATGCAAACCATTTTGACCCCGTGCTAGCCAACCTTACACCGTTTTATTAAAGTAACGATAGTCACTATATCTTACCGTTGGCGCCATTTTCCTTGGTGATAGCCGACGGCGGCTTATTATTTGCTTGGGTACCGGCAATACGTCCTAATTTTTTTTTAATTTGCTTTGCGACTTTAATGTTTTATCCAGTTTTAGCCAACATTACCTCATACTAGCCAACTTTAGCCTATGTTAGCCACTTTTAGTCAACCTTACCCCGTTTTAGCCAACATTATCATATGTTAGTCAACTTTAGCCACTATATCTTACCATTGGATCCGTTCTCCTTGATGATAGCCGACGGCGGCTTATCATCGGGCACCGGCGGGACCTCCTCCTCATCAGAGCTGTCTGTCCTTTGTATTTTCTTTGCGACTTCAATGTGTTGTCTGCCATACTGTGGATTAAAGGAAAATACTCTTTAAATACGAGTTCGTATAAAACAATAGGTTACTTTTACCAAAAACATTTTTTTAACCGTTAAATAGAACTTTATAAATTAAAGCTATAATTTATAAAGCTCTATTTAACGGTTAAAAAAATCCATCTAATAAAATAAAATATCGCATCATAATCGGTTTCAATCGTTTAGGAACTACGAACAGAGCCACAGATAGACACACAGACATACACTCCAAACTTATGACATGCTCTTTCCTTTTGCGTCAGGGGTTATGATGCCATAATGGTTAAAATTAAATAAAAAATCAGATAGACACTTCAAAACTTTAACACCCCTAAAAAATAATTAGATGCAACCGACGTCTTGAGTTATTATATAATTAGCATGGTGAATTATGATAACCTGGCCTCAGACTTAGTTTCTAATAAACAACGGACGCATAGAAACTCGTTTACTGTTATCATCACGACTGTTACCTCTTAAAGGGCGGTCAGATATTGCTCAGTTTGCATAATTTTAGGATTATTTAAAAACAAAACGGTTTACGCGGCGGCGGTGGTGTCGAACTGAACACCACCGCCGCCGCGTCAGCTCATGATTAGGGACTCCTATTGAGTCTGAAACTAGTCGAACGATCCCGAGAATATGCGTGAGTAAACCGTTTTGTTTTTAAATAATTATGAATACTCCTCACGAAAGTTATTATACAAACTTTGGGATTATTCTAGATCACGTTATTAACCGAGTCTGATAGGTAATTAAGCAACAACCTCCGTGGTCGAGTGGCGTAGGTACACACCGGTTTTCAAGGTGTCGCCAGCTCTGAGATCTCGGGTTAGATCCCCGGACGAGTCAAAGTAGAAAACCACGTTTCTACATTGTCTCTCTCTGGGTCTGGATGTTTGTGGTACCTTCAGAGACTCCGATTGCATAACACAAGTGCTTCTTTTAACTGATTCCAATATAAGATTTAAATCAAACGTTTTCAAGCAATACTCTAAACAACTGAATACAGGGAAATTATCTATAACTAGCTGTCCCCCGCAACTTTGTTCGCATGTTTTAGTTTCAACGGTTTTTCATTTTTGCAACATTTTTCATTTATGCTCCGCTCCTATTGGTCGTAGCGTGATGTTATATAGCCTAAAGCCTTCCTCAATAAACGGACTATCCAATACAAAAAGAATTTTTCAATTCGAACCAGTAGTTCCTGAGATTAGCGCGTTCAAACAAACAAACAAACAAAAAAAAAAACTCTTCAGCTTTTTAATATTAGTATAGATATACATAATAATAGACATAATTATATGTTAACTATAAGGCAAGCCAAAAAATCTAAAAACTATAAAGAAACATTTAAAATTAAGGGCCGGCTATTCATTCCATTCACAAATACGTATAATGAAATGCTATGTACATAAAACCTACCCCAGCATTTAGAAACTCATCCACTAGGTACCATACAATGTTTAACATATTAAAGTATTAAAAAGTTGCTATAACATGCGTGTGCGCCAGTAACCTTGCAAGTAAAGGTCATTAGAATAAGTATGTCGAAGTTTACTTCGTGTATAAATTGATGCGTAGTTTTGTAAAATTACAAGATAATCCAAATCGTTCAATCTGAATGAACGAAAAGTAATGTGAAAGAATGAATGTATCTTGGATTTTGGGCATAATAAATATACTTTGTATCTGTTTTTATTTAATTACTAGCTGTCCCCCGCGACTTTGTTCGCGTGTTTTAGTTTCAACGGTTTTTCATTTTTGCAACATTTTTCATTTATGCTCCGCTCCTATTGGTAGTAGCGTGATGTTATATAGCCTATAGCCTTCCTCAATAAACGGACTATCATTATTATTGAAAAATATTTTTTCAATTCAAAGCAGTAATTCCTGAGATTAGCGCGTTCAAACAAACAAACAAACTCTTCTTCGCTTTATAATATTAAGTATAGATTGAAATACTAGCTATTGCCCGCGACTTCGTCCGCGTAGAATAACTTTTTACCTCTTTTTAGCCCCGTTAGGCGATGAGTTTCAATAAAATACGAAACACGTCTTCATAATTCTGTTTTAGAATGTCTATGCAAAATTTGAAGTAGATAGGACCAAGGAATCACGTTGTCCCATACAAATTTTGGTCCCGTTTTTCACCCCCTTAGGAGTAGATTTATGAAAAATACTTTACTATCGGATGCCTACGTCATACAAACAACACACCCTAAAAGTTCAGGTCTCTACGATCAGCGGTTTAGGCTATGCGTTGATCCGTCAGTCATTCAGGACAAAGCATTTAATACGTATAGATTTTTGAGATAACCCGACCCCAACATAGCTTGGGGAAACGCCAGGCGAATCGTATTAAGTTTCGATTTCGGGCTCAGGTAAAGAAAAACACAAATTAATAAGTTATTATCAAAGTTTAAGCACGTAAAAAAAAACTAATTAGATCTGTCAGATAGTAAAAAACAATGTTAAATTAATTATATTTTTAAACAGTCATTGACACTGCATAATTTAAAACATGTATGATTAATGAATGGATGTGTGTATGAATCACTGCACGAGTCAAAATTAACCTTTGTGTCGTAGTAAAATCGGTCATTAATGTAAACAATAAAACGTGGAAAAATCTTGTTTATACTTCATGTCAACGAGTTTAATTATTATTTGTATTAAATTATACGAGTTTTTTTGTAGTCGGTCAACTACTAATGGTTCAGTTACTACGACTGCACGGATAGCCGAGTGGTATAGGTCACCACGCCAATTACCTCTTTGCGCGACGTGCCGCGGGTTCGATCCCCGCATGGGACAAGCATTTGTGTGATCCACAACTGCTTGTTCCAAGTCTGGGTGTTCTTTGTGCATGTGGTTTGAATGTTTGTAAAACCCCCCGCGACACAAGGATTAAATTCCTTAGTGCAGGAGTCGTTTTATTAAAAAAAGAAGAAAAAAGAAAGAATCTACGGAAGATTATCTTTATTCAAATAAATGTATGTTTAACATTTTTTAAAGTTTCGTAACTCGAAAAAAAAACCTTTATGGGATCACTTAGTTATCCGTCCTTTTGTCTGTATGTCATGATTTTATTCACAGGAACACGTGGTGGTAATCCGGTATATGATCTCCTAATGCAAAAGAAAAATAAATCTTCTATGTCAACACAATTAAAAAATACAGCTATTTAGTTAGTCGACCTAGAATCACAGTTTTCCGCATGATGCTAGGTCTAACGTCACAAGCAAAGGAAAAATCCGAAACTTTAAAATTTTGAAGTTTTATAACATAAAAAAAAACTTATTTTTGCAATTGTAAATTTGATAGTGTCATTCATTGATCAGGAGAGAGCAATTTTTGAACCGCACAGTTAACTTTGATTTTGGAGAATAAACCTTGACGATCCGAAAAATGTGTACGGAATCCTCGTTAACCCCTACTAATATTATAAAGGCGAAAGTAACTCTGTCTGTCTGTCACGCTTTAACGCCAAAACTACGGAACCGATTTAAATGAAATTTAGTACACAGATAGTCCAGAGACTGAGAAATGACATAGGCTTTTTGCCGCGATAACCGAAATCCACGCGGGCGGAGCCGCGGGAAACAGCTGGATGTCGGTTATCGCGGCAAAAAGTAGCGTATTTCCTTTCTATATTTATAATATGAGTAAGAATATATATAATACCGGTCATTCAGAATCGCACAAATACGCAAACCCACAAGTATAGGACGACATTTGCAAATGATTTCATTTCCAAGCTGTGTCCAAGCGCGCAAACCTTGTACGAATGTTCGCGCGCATGCGAGTGACCGGCGTAAGATATATATACGGTTATTTCCTGTTGTGTTACTAAATACTACGACGGTACTAGTATTTCTTATACGGCTAAGTAGGTAGTTTATATTAAACACATTCTTTCTGTCGCTTGCTTAAGATGATTACATAATATCTAGGTAAGCGACGCATGATATGCGGTTTATTTCTTAAGACATTACGTTAACTGGGTTAAAATTCCGACCACCAGTCTTACCAAGGGATGGTTAATTACATACTACAGTAAAATGACAGGGAAGACAGAAGTCTTAAAGGCCGGTGAAGCAGTCAAAGCCTGCGCTCAGGCTAACTGCGTAAATATATTCATGAAAAAAAAAACTACGCTTGTTTACTTTTTCCGTGCGACGATTGATAATTCCGTGTAATGATTTTAATGCAGAAAATATCGACGGTTCCGATATTATTAGGGTAATATTAGGTTTTGAGACAGTTTTAATAAAACAGCGCGCTCTGTTTTGACACAAATTTTACGATTTTACTTGTTCATACTCATAGACAGTCTACGATACATTAAAACTTTGAACACTTCGCTTTTTGCCTCGGGATGACAGATTACTTTAATGTCCGTCAAATAGATACATTATTAAAAAAATATTAAGAACGTATTTTTTCTTATTTTACGTAAACAAAAAATCACGACAATACATTATTTTTTCTTTTAAAACGGTTACTAATAGCAATGTGATAACAATCTTGTTAACCCCTCCAACTAAGCTAAATATGCTTGTGTCTGGAGTGGGCTGAATTCAATGAAGCAATGGGTGGGGTTCGAACCAGCGACCTCTCCGTGGCCTGTCAGCTGATCGTGTGACGGGTTGCCCTCCCCGTCACCCGCAGGCCCGACCTCACGGTGGTCGGAGGTCGTAAGGCGGTCATCCTAACCAGTAGGCTATTGCCGCTTCATTTATTTGAAATGTCGCAAGACGGTACGATTTCGTCCGTTTTGTATTTCGTAAGTCGTTGCTTTGTACGCAAGCATGACGCAGCCCCCACTACTGAACTTTGATTGGCTTTGTCTAGTTATTGTTTTCTTATTTGAATAAAGCCAAAAATACGTGTCTAATATTTATTTATTGTTTACGTGGACACTCACGGTGGGACTAGTCCATAAGCTGAAAGTCGCTCAGCGAGCTATGGAGCGGGCAATGCTCGGTGTCTCTCTAAAGGATCGAATCAGAAATGAGGTGATCCGGCAGAGAACCAGAGTTACCGAAATAGCCCAGAGGATTAGTAAGCTGAAGTGGCAGTGGGCTGGTCATATATGCCGCAGAACCGACAACCGTTGGAGAAAACGTGTTCTTGAGTGGAGACCGCGTCTCGGCAAACGTAGTGTAGGACGACCGGGGGCTAGATGGAGCGACGACATCCGCAAAGTGGCTGGCAGTGGTTGGAGACGAAGAGCTGAAGATCGAGCTCAGTGGCGTGCCATAGGAGAGGCCTATGTCGGCCTATGATAGGCTGATGATGATGATGACTTATTTATTATCTAACTGACGTTCGGGGCTCGTGGCTAAGTGCAAGCCGTACGGTTTGACCGATAATACAGGTAAAGCCGCGCCCGCACCATACACCATGGATGGGTGACCATTTGTAAACATACTAAGACCCCTCCGTGCCTCGGAAAGCACGTTAAGCCATTGGTCCCGACTGTCATACGTTGATCTTTGACTGTCGTTAAGTCATTACAATTCTGACAACCAGTCTTACTTTGGGATACTGTGTTACTCAGTAAAATAGGGTTTGGAGGTCATATAGGCAATCGCTCCATGTAAAATACGGTATTCAGCTGAATCTGGTAAGACTGGAAGCCGACCCCAACCTAGCTTGGGAAAAGGCAAGGCAGAAGAAGAAGAACAGATTTTAATGCAGTTTTAGCAGTAGATAGAGGTATTCAAGAGGAATTCGTTGATGTTTTGTCTACCTATGCGCAGCGGGGCAAGTCGCTAATCTATACTAATATTATAAAGCTGAAGAGTTTGTTTGTTTGTTTGTTTGAACGCGCTAATCTCAGTAACTACTGGTGCGAATTGAAAAATTCTTTTTGTATTGGATAGTCCGTTTATTGAGGAAGGCTATAGGCTATATAACATCACGCTACGACCAATAGGAGCGCAGAACAAATGAAAAATGTTGCAAAAATAAAAAAACCGTTGAAACTAAAACACGCGAACAAAGTCGCGGGGGACAGCTAGTACATAATATAGTAGCAACCTGTACCACAGTTTTATCCTAATCAGTAGCATCTTCTTAGAAGGATACATCTATCCATCTGTCATTATAAACATAACTAAAACTTAGGGCGGATTTTCACAACGCCAGATAATTTTAGAGGATATTTTTTTATTTTACTTTATTCCATACACAATCTGGAAGAGGTCAAATTTATTCCACGAATAAAAATTACCTGGCGTTGAAAAAATTCTGACCTTAGAAAGAAATTCGTATCCTGTAGAAATTGAGCTGGGCTTACTCGACAAAACTGAAGGCATGGTTTTCATTACTTAATCCGGTAAACACGCATTGATCACTTACGAGGTATTAATTAACCGAATGAATATTATTTCAATGTTAAGGCCAGTTCAAGGTTAAATAAACAAACCTATTTTAAGAAATATTCTCACACGCCGCGAATTGATGTGTTAACATGTTTTACGAGCAAAGAATATTTCTGTCTCACTCTATCTTTGATTTTGAGTATTATGTATGAAAAAGACAAAAGGTAGGTTAAGGGTCATGGTTTCTTTGCCCATAATGCTACTAATTAAGCTCAGAGGCTTTGTTTAGCCTCTTTCAATAGGACATTAGAAGCCCACTTTTATAGGGTTTAAGAGAGGTGGTGGTTCCACAAAATTGTTGCAGTCGAATAGTTGCATTGGCAGTAATGGATCATTAGAGCTACGCGACACCCGACCAGCACCGCCTCGCGTCAAGCGGTTAGTAGTCTATGTATGGGGGCAGTATGGGTATACGCTCACTACATCAACTCCGGAGCACCTCGCCCGAACACTTGCTTGCCTTGCATTACCCACATGCAGCAGGGCTATTCGCTTTATAAAAAAACACTGTGAAAACACAAATTTCATATCGTCTAAGTTAGATGACTAACTAGATCTACTACAACGTAGTTGGTCACCGACTTTAGCCAATACTAAATTAGCGTTTTTACCGTTATTTTTATCTAGTAAACATCGCTTGGGTTGTCGACTGGAGATAGCGAATAGGCCTACAGGTCCCGAACTGCTTTTGGTTTTTATATGTAAGGACGCAGTTAGCCTAAGAGCAGGCTTTGACTGCTTCACCGGATCAGGAGCTCTAGCCAGAGAAATAGAAAAACTAAGGGCACCCCCTGTGGGGTTCGGAACTCGACTTAATGCGTTGCAAACAATCTTATAAAGGCAAAAACAGCAAGGGATGGATCTAAGTTTTTATTATTTAAGGACATATGTTTATTGCTAGTTTGGCCGGCTCGGGCCAGCTTGATCTAGGGACGGGGAGGGGATCGCGCGCTGTCCGTGTGTGGTTCACGCGCGAGTACGATGTACGTATCTACTGACATGACAAACTATTCTATTGTTCTGTTCCACTGTATGTATTTTTTTTAACAATTGAATAAATAAAGTAAATTTATAATCAAGTAATAGGGATGTTTCCTGGGTATGAAAAGTTAAAATCTATTTAGTCCGTCAGTTAGATAATAAAAAAATATTAGACACGTATTTTTTCTTTTATCAAAACAATAAAAAAATACAAAGATACACCGCTTTAAAGTTTCGGAGCGGGGGCTTATGACGCTACGCCTCGCTAAAAATCGTAGCGAGGAGTGACGTCACGCGTAACTTCAGTTCTCTGTATTTTGATCATTTTTTGTTTGCAGGAAAAAAGAAAAAATACGTGTCCAATAAAATTCATTAATCTACAAGACGGACATTAAAAAAAAAATAGGAAACAGGCCCATTTTTTAGTTTTTTTGTAGTTTTAGGTAGGAAGTTTTTGTTTTATGTTTTTTTGACTTGACATACAAACTTTCACATCTATAATATTAGTATGCAAAACCAAGCATACTCTATAATAAAAATAACTTCTTAAACGACTTAAAAAAAAGTCTTATTTGTTTAACCTGTATCTGCAGGCACCTAAATGATTCTTTCTTTATATTTAAAGACGACTCCCGCTCTAAAGAATCGATCCTTGTGTCTCGGGGGTTTTAAAAACATTCAAATCACATGCACAAAGAACACCCAGGACTTGGAACAAGCATTTGTGGATCGAATATGCTATTCGTGCAGTCAAATGTATGTATCAATTTAATAAAAATAATCTATCTATACTAATATTATAAAGCTGAAGAGTTTGTTTGTTTGTTTATTTGTTTGTTTTTTTGAACGCGCTAATCTCAGGAACTACTGGTTCGAATTGAATAATTCTTTTTGTATTGGATAGTCCGTTTATTGAGGAAGGTTATAGGCTATATAACATCGCGCTACGACCAATAGGAGCGGAGCATAAATGAAAAATGTTGTAAAAATGAAAAACCGTTGAAACTAAAACACGCGTACAAAGTCGCGGGGGACAGCTAGTACTAATATATAAGCTGAAGAGTTTGTGTGTTTGAACGCGCTAATCTCAGAAACTTCTGGTCCGATTTGAAAAATTCTTTCAGTGTTGAATAAAACATTTATTGAGGAAGGCTATAAGCTAAATAACTTTACGCTGCGACCAAAAGTAAATGAAAAATGTTCCAAAAATGAAAAACCGTTGAAACTAAAACACACAAAGTCGCGGGGGACAGCTAGTGTACCTACTTATATACCTTTAAAAGTAGAAATTTATGGATAAAACGATATAATTATTACCTACATTCTAGAGGGTTTGTTTGTTCGAAGCAAAAAAAAGTTATTAAAATTAAAAGAACAACGTTACCTACATAAAATGAGTAAATAGTACCTACTCAATCAGAGTAAAACTAAAATTCTGTTCTTAGACGCATAATATAATGATGTGCAATATACACTATCGTAGGGTCAAAGGTTAATTATTGAGCACGTGTTTGTCTGATCTCAATAAGGTCAGCCGCTAAGGACATCTAAACAGCAATTTACATTTTTCTTTAATAAAACAATTGCACTTTTTTTTCAGGATGAAAAACTAATGCTTTCAACCTGCGCCGAGGCTCGGCGTAAGGATATTATGTCGGATTTTCACCGACTAAAAACACCCCTGTTCTATTCCTTCTGCCTAGGACGGAGGCGCAGGATCGATAGCATTCTCTGCTCGGCTTCGGATAGCCCTGTCCCCGGAAATGTGTGGACAGCGCTTAAATGCCCCAATGGTGAACACAGGTCTCCTCTTATGTAGAGAAGGAACGACCATCGATCACCACGCTTGCTCATTGCGTGTTTGGTATTTCAGATTCCAGTTATAGGAATCCAGATGATGTTTTCCTTCACCGATTGTCAATTGTAAATTTAAAATAATTTTTGGTTAATATTTTTTAAATTGACTCCCGCACTAGTGAATTTAATCACCGCAGGACCTTTCACAAAAATTCAATTTACATACACAAAGAACACCCAGACGCTGCTTGTCCAAAGCGAGTATCGAACCCGCGGCACATCGTGCACAGTGGTAGCTTTACCTTTAGTAGTAAACTATACCACTCGGCTATAAGTACAGTAAAAATAGTAACAATAGTGTATGCTTAAAATTAATCCTACTAATATAAATATCTATTTATACCTACATATTATAAAACAAACAGCTAGAGTCCTCACCAGGTCTGTCTTTGTGTTTAAACGCGATCAACTCAAAAACTACCGACCGGATTTTAATTTCGTTTTCACCAAGGGATAGAGTGATTAAAAAAAAAGGTTTGTGTGTATACTTTATTAATGTTTTATCTACCCATGCAAAGCCGGGGCGGGACGCTAGTGTATTATTAATGTAAAAAAATTGTGAAGACGGATGTTTATTCCTCTTTCACCCAAAAACTACTAAACTGATACGGACGAAATTATCAACAAAGGCAGTATATAACCTGGGCCTCTAGACAAGTGACAATGCGACAAGCGATAACGCTGATCGAATCGCTCAAATGTATGGGAGTGACAAGTCCAAGTCACGTGACTTATCGAAACAAAATGTCATTTCTATACATTTAATGTCATTTAAGCGATTTCTATCATCGTAAACGCTTGTCAAAATGCCACTTGTCTAGGGGGGCTGGACTAACACATAGGATACTTTTTATCCGAATAAGTCAACGAGAACTGAACTAAACACTACTAAAGTCACCGGGAACGGGAGCTAAGCGGTTAAAACTGCGGGACGCAACTAGTTCTATAAAAAGAAGCGGGTAAAACAGCGGGACGCAGTTAGTTATAGAGAACGTTTAACTGTATCACGCAAACCAAGATTCCAACGCCATAACCAACAACAAGTACCTTAACTTGATTAATATATCAAATAGTTAACATGCGGTTATTTAATTGGTTTATATTCACGCCATTTTAATGTAAAAAAGGTATACAGTAACAACAGCCTTCTAATGGCGGAATAATAAATCGTCAATCAGTTTTAAGTCGCCGTAACTCTCTTGCTGTCTCTCTCACATAAAAAGAGGACACTTCTCTAGAGTCAGGGGTTCCCAAACTTATTTTGTCTACTGCCCACCTTGAGAATAAATTATTTTTTAGTGACCCCATTTTTTCACTTACGTAAAAACCAGAATAACTTAAAATTAAATTAATTATTGTGAGTTATATTAGCGGAGATTCGATTTTTTTTCTGGGTCTCTTACCTTTAGGCCTGCAGCGCCTACAAGAGGGCGATATCGCTTACTTTGGGAAAGGCTGCTCTAGAGAAATTTGAAAAATAGGTGTAAAAATAATATATTGCGTCGCACACCTACGAGTTACCCCCGTAAAGTGCGTGAGGGACAACTGCAGCCGAAGCTCATTATACCGTCAACGGTTTTAAAGGTGCCGCCAGCTCACTACCTACCAACCTACCTACCTACAGGCCTATTCGCTATCTCCAGTTGACAACCCAAGCGATGTTTACTAGATAAAAATAACTGTAAAAACCCAAATTTAGTGTCGGCTAAAGTCGGTGGCCAACTACGTTGTAGTAGATCTAGTTGTTCATCGACGTTAGACGATACGAAATTTATGTTTTTACAGTGCTTTTTATAATGCAATTATCGCTTTAGTTGACATCCGCCATAGCGAATAGCCCTGATAAGGTCCCAGGTTCGATCTTCAGACGGGTCAATGTAGAAAACCAATTTTCTACATTGTCTCGTATCTGGGTATTTGTGGTACCTTCGTCTGTGATTTTAGCACAAGTGCTTTAGCTACTTACTTTGGGTTCAGAGCAATGTACGTGATGTTGTCCACATTTATTAACTGCAGTAGTAGACACGTGCATTTTCTACATTGTAAGTACATAATGATAACAATTTTATGTTGATTAAGCCCAGCTTACGATAAACTACAAACAGGCTATCAAAACACATGTCATTAGAAAATCAACAAAACATTTATATTTTATATTCATGTTACAAATGCACGAGCGAAATATTTATACTACCTTAATTCAGTGATTAACTTTTAATTAAATTATCAGTAAAACATTATATAGAAGTTTTACTCAAGCGGCGTCGGTGATGTCGCGAATATTTTAACCGTTTTTGCAATATTTTGCAATGATGCTCAACTCCTATTAGTCGTAGCGTGATGTTATATAGCCTATAGCCTGCGTCAATAAATGGGCTATCCAACACTGAAAGAATTTTTCAAATCGGACATGAGATTAGCGCGTTCAAACAAATAAACAAACTCTTCACCTTTATATATTAGTACTAGCTGTCCCCCGCGACTTGTCCACGTGTTTTAGTTTCAACGGTTTTTCATTTTTGCAACATTTTTCAATGATGCTCCGCTCCTTTTGGTCGCAGCGTAATGTTATATAGCTTATAGCCTTCCTCAATAAATGGGCTATCCATCACTGAGAGTTTGTTTTTTTCAAATCGGACCAGTAGTTCCTGTGATTTGCGCTTTCAAAAATATCAATTAGTATAGATTTATGTAACAAAATACATACAAAACTCCTACAACATAACATCGTTACTTGTATAACATAATCATTACCTCAACTTAAGCGATTAACGCACAAGATAATCTTAATCATAATGTTTTATTGTCTAGATTAATTGCGATATAAATAAAGCTTGTAAATTTTGATAAGTCACCACCAGTAAACATAGTATTGTTTTTTATGTTATAGTCGACAAACAGGAAAGTAGTTCATTTTGGGGCCTCGGAATCGAATTGAGATGGAGTTCGTACTCTAGAACCCGACACTAGCGCCTGATAATGCAGTGGCAAGAGTTGTAAAAACTCGATCGAGAATAACTTAAGAAAAAATCCGTTTAGGAAACATTATAAAATATAATCTTCTGCCTTAGCCCCTTCCCAAGCATTGTTGGGGTAGGCTTCCAGTCTTACCGGATTCAGCTGAATACCGTATTTTACATGGAGCGACTGCCTATCTGACCTCCGCAACCCATTTTACTGGTAAACACAGTATCCCAAAGTAATACTGGTTGTCAGAATTGTAATGACTTAACACCTGTCAAAGATCAACGTATGACAGTCGGGACCAACGGTTTATCGTGCTTTTCGGATCGGTATGTTTACAAATGGTGGTTGATAATATTCGATTTTTCATACTTTCATCAGTCATATCTAGTAAATAGCCGTATCGATTTTAATAAAACGTATCTTAGAACCTCGCCAGGACGAGCTTTCAAATTAAAAAAAAAACTGCGTCCAAATAAGTTTACTCGTTTAAGAGATAATAGACACACATATCGGTCAAACTTATAGCACCCCTCTTTTGGCGTCGCGAGTTAAAACCGACTACATGATCGCAATTAAACTTGCAAATTTCCAAACTTAGTCAACAACAGTGCTCGTTCCCTCTGAATGGAAGGACCCTGCAGTGGGGTGGTTACTATCTAGTTTGAGGTATACGATATTTCCTATTGATGGGATATACGGATACATATTATATCATGTTTCCGGATGTAAACTAGTCAAAACTGGTGACCCCACTTTAGTTGCATCCGGATAAATACAATTTACTCGTGTGCACAACCGAAATAGTTACCATTTGTACGAGTTAGGACAATGCGAATCTCTTATAGCCCAACTCTTGAAAAATGTTATGGGATAAATATCGCGCAAAACAGTATAAATAAATACTTAAGAGGGCTCCCATACATCAAACGTGATTTTATTTTTGCTCGTTTTTTCTCGATATTGATAACGGCAACAAGTAAACTTGGAATATTTAGTTATATACCTATTCACTTTAAAAATAAATAATTAAAATAAAACAATTGAATTTAAGGGGGCTCCCATACTAATAATAATATAATAATAATATCTTGGGACATCTCACACACGGTCATCTGATCCAAAACTAGGCAGAGCCTGTGCTATGGCAACCAGACAACTGATAAACATACTTATATATTTCTAAATACATACATATTATAGATAAATTACACCCAGACACAGAACAAATGATCGTGCTCATCACACGAAGATTCATCCTGGGTGGGAATAGAAAAACGTGTTTTGTTTTTGCAGTTTTCATAGAATGGTACGGAACCGTTCGTGCGCGAGTCCGACTCGCACTTGACCGGTTTCTTTTTTGAACGCGCTTATTTAAACTTAAAAAAATATATATATTTTATAGCCCAATTCTCGAGGAAGGTTTTATGCTGTTTAACATTAAGTAACTTGCCTTGGGGTAAAAGCAAGGCGATTGCAGCCGCGGGGAACAGCTAGTTACCAATAACCCCATACAATGCTCGTGGATATCATGACGTGTGGCACTGTTATTCGTAGAACCACATATGACGTCATCAAATTGTTTTTACGTAGGTCTTTGCACTTTGTTTGAGAAAAGATATAGAATTTCTTTGTTACCTTTCAATCTTATATCTTCCTTTAAAAGATAAGGGAACACTTAGTTTTTCTTACCACAGATGATCAAGCAAATATTATTGTTATAATTCGATTTTAAATAATTTATAATAACAAAGAGTTTTTTGAATTGTTGCCAGACTTTAAATTTGGTTTTAATGTTAATTATTAAAAAGAATATAACCGTAAATTAGATAACCATCTATTTAATGATAACTTACAAATAGTACAAATATTGGTGTAATAACTGGCCTGTTGGTCTAGTGGTTAGTGACCCTGACCACTAAACAGGAAGTCAAGGGTTCGATTCCCACCCAGAATCTTTGTGTGATGAGCATAATCATTTCTTCTGTGCATTTAGAAATATATAAGTATGTTTATCAGTTGTCGGGTTGATAATGGCCGTGTGTGAGTTGTCCGAAGATATTATTATTATTATTCCATGAGCTATCTGCTCGTGAAAGTCCCGTCAAAATCGGTCCAGCCGTTTCAGAGATTAGCCGGAACAAACGGACATACAGACAAAAATAGATTTTTTTATTTTGGTATATGTACCGTATATACATTCATATGCATGTAGTAAAAAGCGGTTATTTTAATATTACAAACACACGCTCAAATTTTATTTATTTGTATAGATTTATACATCATTGTTAAAGAGGCAAAGAAAACAAGTTCAAGGCAGGGGGCAACTAGCTAGCACACGTTAATATCATGTTCTTAATGATTATGTAAATAAAATTTACTCAATTCAGCTTAGTATTTTCAGAACTTTTTGAGAATAAACATAAATATGTACCTACAACACATAGTATACAATGTTGTCAATCTACATCTATTTACTAATATAAAGCTGAAGAGTTTGTTTGTTTGTTTGAACGCGCCAGGAACTACTAGTTCGAATAGAAAAAATCTTTTTGTATTGGATAGTCTGTTTATTGAGGAAGGCTATAGGCTATATAACATCACGCTACCAATAGGAGCGGAACATCAATGAAAAATGTTGCAAAAACGGGTAAAATATTATTTACTTCTGAGGTACATACTGTGGTAATATTATTCATATGTATTTTTATTTTAGAAAAAGAATTGCTGACCCCATGAAAGTAAAACACGCGGACGAAGTCGCGGGGCACAGCTAGTAATCCTAACTGCAATATGTTGCAAATATTTCAAGATATGTCAAAGTGTGATTGAATATTTCGTCATCAAATACAATTGAGGATAATGATAAGGTAAATATGTACAACAAAGTAATTCATATGTGACCGTCTAAGGCGATATTTAAAAGAAAATATATTGAGTTATGTTTGTTTCATAGAGTATACATAGACCAGCATAGAGTGCGCGCATCGCTAGTAGCCAGTTCTACTGAGCGTAAGCAAATTTTTGCTGTAAGTACACACGGCAAACTAGATAGATATGCAGGCCACACTAACATTAGATATTATATAATTCAGCTTATGTAAGCAGATAGTGATTTTTCGTGCGACGACAGACGTTTATTCGAAAACTAGCTGTCCCCCGCGACTTTGTCCGCGTGTTTTAGTTCTAACGGTTTTTCATTTTTGCAACATTTATCATTTCTGCTCCGCTCCTATTGGTCGTAGCGTGATGTTATATAGCCTATAGCTTTCCTCAATAAACGGACTATCCAACACAAAAAGAATTATTCAATTCGAACCAGTAGTTCCTGAGATTAGCGCGTTCAAACAAACAAACAAACAAACAAACAAACTTTTCAGCTTTATAATATTAGTATAGATATCGAAGGTTCCGATATTATTAGGGTAATATTTGGTTTTGAGATAGTTTTAATAAAACCGCGCGCTCTGTTTTGGGCTAAATTTTACGATGTTACGTGTTCATACTAGTGCTCACAGTTCATACTCTGTTAAGCGCACTCTATAGTTTACTTATTTTTACATTAAGGTTTGTCTACATTGTACCTACTAAGTTCTATTGAAAACAAATATCTTTCTATTTGGTAAGCAGTCTTATTACATGTCTTGAATGACTTTGAAATATTAAAATTATTGTTTTTAACCCTCCATGCAAAAAGTTTAACGTGTCTGCCTGCCTGTGGCATCGTAGCTCCTAAACAAAAGGACCAATTATGATGCGTTTTTTTTTTTAAAAGCTGTCTTCACAAAGATGGTTATTAGCTATAATTTATGACAATATATTTAGATTTTTTTAAATAAATACATTTTGTCAATTCACACACAACCATCTGATCCCCAACTTGGCACAGTCAGTATTATGGCAAAAAGACAACTGATAATCTTACTTATATATTTCTAAATACATACTCATTATAGATAGAGTACACCCAGACAGAACAAATGATTCTGCTCTTCACACAAAGATTGTTCCTGGGTGGGAATCAAACCCACAATCTCCGGCTTAACAGTCAGGGTCACTAACCACTAGACGGACAGGCCAGTCAGTGTGTTGAGTAAGTCACAAGTCTGCCTATACAAGTCTGCTTATATATTTCATGAAATAATAAATTGTCAAAACAAATCATAACTTTATTGTACACAGACCAATTTAAGATGAATTCTGTAACTGTCAACAAATAAATCAATGAAAATATATTTAATACATAAGATATCAGTTTCTAGCAACAGCATAGTGTTGTTACTTATAGTAAACCTATTGTTACTTTGGACACAAAAATTATTATCATTACTCTAAAAATACATTATTAATAATGTTCGAAAGGCGTGTGCATTGACGTACTGTTAATTATTTGATGTTCAACTAATTATCTCTACTGCCATCAAAGAATTATATCAATAAACAAATGTGGACAACATTGTATGCATTGCTCTGAATCCAAAGTAGCTAAAGCACTTGTGTTATGGAATCAGAGACAACAAAGGTACCACAAACACCCAGATCCCAAGACATCATATAAAAGTGAGAACACAGGACCTCAGAGCTAGTGACACCTTTAAAATTGGTGTGTAAGTGACTCAACCGTGGATATATTCATAGTATACATGTAGAATATTATTAAAAACTTAACCACATGTGTAGTATCAAAATAGCAATAATACGTCAACAAAATACGTAAGTTTGGGTCAATAAACGAACATAACAGCTGTTGTCATTCCATTAAGGGATTTCTCCAGGATATTTTTCATAGAAATCCTTCTAAATAATCTGTACTATCGTAAAATACTACGTTTATTGTATTACAACGATACACAAGGCCGTTTATAACTAACAAGTGTTTATGAACCGGCAATCGTAAAACTAAACTAAATCCACCTGGATTTTGCGTGTCAAAGATCGAAATAGTAATTTATATAGCGATTAAGTACACTTTAATCCGATAATCTGTTAAATATGATAGATAAAACGTGTAAGTTATGCAGGTGAGTCATAGACAGCGGCCTAAAAGGGCTAACCTATGAAAATTAAGAAAATTGAAAATGAAAATTTATCTGAATAGTAAAATTAAAAAAAAAAGTTTTTTTTTTTATTAAGATGTCATTGCATAGGTCTATACGCATTGTTGTTTTAAAACTAGGTACACTTTATTTTCAATAATAATAAAAATATTGACATACCTCGAAAAGTTTCAGCAATATGTTCACATACAACCTCCTTACGCCCAAAGATTTTCCAATTGATGCGAGGAATATTATGCACAGTATTAAAAGTAAGAACGGCGTGTACAATATAGATATAGCGACAGACACGAACGGCATGACTAACGCCATTTTGAAGACTGATTGATTTAATTGAGTGATTTGATAACGAATGAGAAATCGCCGGGTGGTCATTCGTTCTTGTCATGTGTCAAAATTGCGTTTAGATTTTGCTGCTTCCAATTTTACTGATATATAAACTTCAATAAATAAAAGACCTATTATTTACATTAATATGATATGACATGATTGTATTATATGATAAATAAAATTAAATAAGGTTATTAATTATATAGAAAAGGGAATATTATTCAACATTTATAAAAAGTGTCATGTAACGTTTTCACGTTTAGTCTTTTGTGTAATAACTGGATAATTTCATATATTTTAATTAAAAAACAATACACTAATAGTATATATTTAAACATAATTATTTTTAACTTATCACTTCTTCAAAATTATTTATTTATTATATTTGACAGAAAAAATTGTAACCATTAATTTTAAGTTTGACAACCCCACCCAGTTATAACCTCTTCATCAAAAGAAATCTTGGGATTTTTCAATAAATCCTACTTGGATTTTCAGGTCCCAAATATTCATTAATCAAAATGTCTGACCTTCCTTTTGGACCCCCAGTACGCGTGTCGCCACTCATCAGGGTAAGTAATTGTGTATTACATAAAATTATTTTCTCTTAAAAACTTGTATTATGTAACACAGTGTTTTCCGACTAAAAATCCAAATTTGAATGCATTTTTCTCTGATGAAGTAAAGGGTATTTTATTGCTTAATTTTTAAGTGAGACGGCCAGTGTCTAGTTTTATTAAAGAGGTCCCAAATCTATTAACCTTCTTGTTTTTTTTAGTTACTGGCTTTGACATTGAAGTTTTTACCTTTAAGCTCAGAGTACTTTTATATCCTTTAAGTACCTTACGTTATATTTATTTACATGTTATAAAGTAGAACAGACTTATAATCCAATAAGTTAAGTGCGAAAATAACTGCTGTATTTCTAATAGTATATTATTTTATGCCTACTTAACTCATATTAAAAAATGTACATCTGACTGTTTTAACGAATGTGGACAATACCACATATATTTGCTTTGAACCCAAAGTAAGTAGCTAAAGCACTTGTTTCATGGAATACATACAACGAAGGTACCACAAACACCTAGACCCTACACACTGTTTAAAAGTGATTTTTTACATTTATTCATCTGGGATCAAACCATGCCATGCCACTAGCTCTAAGGTCTCAGACCTTAGAGCTAGTGGCAGTTTAAACATTGGTGTCGCCATTGGACCACAGAGGTTGTCAAACTGTTACATGCATATCTTGGAACTGACCATATCTTGAAAATTCCCAAATCGTTTTTAATAGAACTTTAGTAAATGTAAGCACAATTATCAGAGATATGCATCTCTAATAAATTTCTCATAATATGATGTGATTATTTATTAATTTATATCAAATACATACCATTACATTAATAATAAAGATTTTAACCATCTCTCATTCCAGTTCGGCCGCTGGTCGTTCCTCGGTGCTGGCATCCTTTACGGAGCATTCCACCAGAACCGGCTGACCAAGAAGGAGAACAAGCTGCGTGAAATCGAGGCCAAAGAAAAGGTTGTCAGGGACGAGAAGCTCAAGAAGGAGAAGGCAATTGCTGCTGCTGGTACGTAATGGGGTTTAGTTCGTAGGACAGTCAAACGTTTGTTGCAGTTGGTATAGTTTGACTATACAATACTGGAATCTGGTATGGCAACAAGTTGATTGGTTGGGAGTGTTGGGACCAATGTTGGTGGGATCTACAAATGTTTGTGGCACTTGGTACGTAAATAACTAACTTTAGGTTTTCCAAAACTGGGAGTGAGACTTGTAATTAAATACAAATAGTAGCAGAAAAAATTTGAACCTCAGGCAGGACTCGAAACCACAACTACTCGTTAGATGCACAAGTTGCTTTACCAACTACACTGCAGAGGTAGCTCCGTAATTCTTAGCATACCTCACCCCCTTTACGTGTAAAGCCGAGTTTTCATGGTGCACGGTATCGCAGATTTTTAGATTAGTACAGTCCTGTCTATAAATGGTGACTGTATTGCATGTAACCTTTATTTCAAAGTGACAAAGTTCATTTTCGTGATTCCCTCTTACCACTAGGGTTGTCAGATGGCCGGGAAATCCGGGAATGTCCCGGAATTTTTCGTCTGGTCCCGTGTCCAGTAATTAGACCTTATTGTCCCGGATTCCGAAATCCTACTAGTTTTTTATAACAACGAATGATACGACTGGCCTGCCGTATGAGCGCGTATCGTATTGATCAATGAGTAAGAAAAGGTTCACAGGTTTTAACGATAAATGGACCACTGATATATAATAAAAGTAGGTACTTATTTGAAAATAAATTGTATTTTTCTTTAAAATACATATCTAATATCTATCAATCATATTTTTTTTTACTATGGCCGCGGCCCGACACCTTTATCCTAGAATTGTCCCGGACGTGCTAAGTTTCTATCTGGCCACCCTACTTACCACTGACGTGTGATAGACTATAAAAATGATAAAAATAATTAATAAATAATTAATGCTATGTTTCTTTTTGTTTCCAGCCGAAATCAAAGCTCTGGAAGAGATGGTCGCCCCCAAAAAGTGAACAACAAGGGACTTATACTAGTTATTAAGTAAATAGTGATCAACGCCATCTTGAAAAGTGTTGCCGGTTCAGGAAATTTGGTCTTTTTTGAACTGGCAATGTTATTCCATCAGTAAATTATGATACGCAATATAGGTGATTATTATTACGATTGTGTTTTATTTTTGAAGCGTTAATTAATCCCTTTAAGCGGGGCGCGCCAACCCCACAGGGGGTGCCCTTAGTGAACGTTGCTGACGTAGTTAGTTTTGGCGACACAACGTGAAAATTTTGGATTTTAGCATCTAGCAGAAGGCAGTGCCATCATCGCCCACGCTGACACTTGCAACACTATGTAGCCAGTAATGACACGTACCTAACTTAAAAGCTTGTGATATTAGCCATTACAACCTTGCGTTCAGGCCGTGCACACTGCCTTTTACAATAGAACATTTATTTATTGTTATTACAGGTAATATTACAAACAGCTGGTAGTGTACATGAGAAAAATCTCTGTAACATACCCAATGGGTGTACATTATTGCTTGAGGTGTCTCTACAATAACATCGGATTAACAAAATTAGTATTTCTAAAACACTTAACTAACAAACAAAAAATTATTAGACTGCAAAGAACAAAATTAAGTAAGTAAAATCATTATTTTATTTGAAATTAAGTATACCTACGTAAATATTATGTAGGTAACATTAAAACTTGTTAATTAAGTACATTTTTCAGTCAGAAAATCGTTAATAATGTAGTAACATTTCTCAGCTAAAAATACTGAGCCTTTAAAGGTTATAATTTCAATCTTTTATTAATTTTGGTGCCATACAAAAGATGCTTTTATGTAGTAAGCCCGTGTTGAACATTTTAGACAAATTGTTTGATAAGTAATTATGGTTTGGCGACAAGGGCAAGCCCTGGCTAAGGTGCTGCGCAAACGTACACTTTTTGTTCCTGAATCGGCACACCAAACACTTAATTGGCGATCGGATTCAAAAATTGTCTCCGTCTGCACGAATAGTGTAATTGATTTCGTATTTGTTGTAGATATATAAACACAATATTCCACTGCCACTGATTTCTGGGTAATAAAATAATATGAACATGCAAACAAAAAAAGAAATTGGCTGACGAGTGATTTAGAATATTGCCATCTATTGGTGAGGTGTGGAACTAGCGATATGTCGCTATTGTTTGCACTACTGCATACTAGATGGCGGTAATAGTATTTATGAAAGGCGTTTTGGGAACTACACAAACTACGTGTACAATTTATTGAGAGAGGAGGGGTCCTTAAAATGTGATAAGGGGTGAGCGGCGCCATAATTAAGGTGACGTCATGAAATCTCGTTACATGTAAACATAACATGTTTTGATATCTCTATATATATAAAATTCTCGTGTCACGGTGTTCGAACTTGAACTCCTCCGAAACGGCTTGACCGATTTTGATGATTTTTTTTGTGCTTATCCGGTATCTATGAGAATCGGCCAACATCTATTTTTCATCCCCCTAAATGTTAAGGGTAGTCCACCGCTAAATTTTTTTTTTATTTTTTAGGCAAAATTTTTTGTTTTTATTTTTTTATGACACAGCATACAAAAATACATACAACCCTAAATTTTCATCCCTCTACGATCAACCTTTATATTTTATTTGTTAATTAAAAACTTTAATTTTTTTTGGTAATTTTTTTTTTTATTTTTTGATGACTTACAATAAAAAATAGGGTAGGGTAGGTAGGGTAGGGTAGGTAGGGTAGGGTAGGTAGGGTAGGGTAGGTAGGGTAGGGTAGGTAGGGTAGGGTAGGTAGGGTAGGGTAGGTAGGGTAGGGTAGGGTAGGTAGGGTAGGGTAGGTATTTTTAATTTATAGGGCAAAACAACGTTTGCCGGGACAGCTAGTTTATCATGTAAAATTTTAGTCCGTATTATACGTCCCACTACGGGAGAGTTGTAGTATGTGTCAAGGGGTCGGAAATTGATATTGTATTTTAGAATTAAATATTTTCATGAGACAAATCTGTGAGAGCATTAAAACGACTGTACGTACGTACACGATGATGTTGGACATTTGCCTTGTTACCTTTTGATCGTATTGATTGGTTTTTGACGTGCGACTCCGACGCGAATGTAATAATGCTCTAATTTGTGTTTGATTTTGGTTTGACAGGAGATTATCGAATTTTTGTGGTAGTCAGCCTTTCAGAAACGGGGGGTTAGAGTGTGTAAGCTTATCTCTGAATTTGACCTGCCTACACAGTAAAATAAAAACAAGATCGTGTAAATAGCGCTGACACCATCGCAGTATAAATTTTGTTAAAATTATTTTGATTCAATGTTTTTGCGCATTCCAAGAGTTTAAAAAACTTCAACAAAGATTTGCGCGTAGTAACAAATTTATTCAAATATTTACAAAGAATTTCAAATACTGTTGTTTATTACCTATTGTTCAATAAATAAAGACTAAAAATTATAGCTGTAAGATCTGCAAATAATATTTCACAAAGATATTAAACAATAATTCATCTTGATTCGGCTTATTTACAATTTACGTGGGAGGATAAGTAGGTATTTTAACAATTCATAATATTTTCATCAACTCAAATTATGAATTTTATATCAAAATGAATCATTTATTTTTTATTTATTATGTACTTAAAATAATAATATTGTTATAAAAATGCATCCATTTCACTATTGCCATAGATATCTATTAAAAAATTACATACGTACGTAAAGTAACGAATAGCGGCAAAATAAAATCTGAGACATTCAGACATTGGCATACAGCCAATAGTTACCGCCTGTGAATCTCACTATAATTTATTTACATTGCTCAATTAGATGTGTTTAAATACATTTTATTGCTACAAAGTTGCATTTGAAAATAATAATAAACAAATTGGAAGTAAAAATATTTTTCGTAAAATATAAAACGTCAAGAGAACCTAAATTCGAATTTTAAATGTCGGAAGGGAAAAGATTATGAATGACATTTTAGTTTTAAAAAAGTAGTCAAATGAGTCACTTTATTTATTTATTTAAAGACAGATAAAAAACTAAATACACGATTATGTTTTTATAACATCCGTTTGCGTGAAGTTATACACAAGATTTGTGAATCTGTTAAAATAAAATATAAAATATCTATAATTTCATTGGCTTAGAAATGACTCACCAATTACTAAAAAAAAAAAACAATCTAATGAACAAAGTTCTTCGTGATTGCGTTCAATAGTCGATCTTAATCCTTATGTTCTTGTTTTGCTTAGCCTTTTCCCAAGCTATGTTGGAGTCGGCTGCCAGACGAACAGGATTCAGCTGATTAACGTATTTTACATGGAGCGACTGCTTATCTGACCTCCACAACCCATTTTAATGGGTAACGCAGTATCCCATGGTAAGTGCGACTGGTTGTCAGAATTGTAATGACAACGTCTGCCCAAGATCAACGGACAGTCCGAGCTTGTAGTAAAAATAAGTATACTATAGAAGTGCGCCTAACAAGTATGAACTGTGGGCACTAGTATGAACAAGTAAAATCGTAAAACTTGAGTCAAAACAGAGCGCGCCGTTTTATTAAAACTATCTCAAAACCTAACATTACCCTAATAAGATCGAAACCATTATATTTTCGAATAAATGTCTGTCGTTGCACCTAAAAACACTTAAATCAGTAAATGAGCGTAGTACTTACAGCAAAAAATTTGCTTACGCTTGGCACAACGGGCTACTAGTGATGCGCGAAATCTATGCTTGTGTTTGTATACCCTAAGGTCGGGATCAATTAAAGCCTATGCGTTTATTGCAGTTTATGTTAATAAAATGAATATTAAAGCATAGAGTTATACCAGAGTACTGAACTTTGCCTGATCGCGTTGATGCATATATGAAATTTGCCTCTTCTAACTGTCCAAAATCAATGCAATACAGCCGGGGAAAATGCCGTATCTTGCTTTCTGAGGCACTAGAAAATTCATGTGCTAAAAAAATCGTAAACCGAAATACCTACATCGCCTATTTTCCTAAGTTTCCAAAAACAGCTGTTTTAATTATCTAAACACATTAAGAAGCAAAATATACAAATGGTAGCCAGTAAATGTCGTTTAGATGTCGATATATTGTGCTTTTATGTGGCAGAAAACCATAAACGATTGATTAGACGCAGATGTTTCGACATTCAGCCTAGATGGTGATCCGGAAAATTTTTAGGTTATATAAATACTTTTTAATGTTTTCTATAGGTAACCTATTCAAGGAAAATTTTAGATAAAATGTAAACTATTTATTTCTGCACATAAATTATACCTACATAATAGATCTGCTTACTACTAAAACCTAATTGGTTACCGCTTATGCTGACTCGAAACGTTTGACACAGATTTGTTCGTTTCCAGGATCATCTTAGAGTAATCATAGACAAGCATAGAGCGTGCATATCGCTAGTAGCCCCTTATGCCAATGTACTACGCTTGTTCAATGATTTATGTGATTTTCCGTGCGACGACAGACTTTTATGCAAAAATATCGACGGTTCCGGTATTACTAGGTTTTGAGATAGTTTTAATAAATCGGTGCGCTCTGTTTTGATACTAATTTTACGAATTTACATGTTCATACTAGTGTCAACAGTTCATACTCTGATAGACGCACTCTATAGTTGACTATTTTTACTTTAAGTGGTATATTGATACTGCGTATCTATCTAAAGCAAAAAATAACTGCGTAAATATAATCTATACTAATATTATAAAGCTGAAGAGTTTGTTTGTTTGTTTGTTTGTTTGTTTGTTTGTTTGAACGCGCTAATCTCAGGAACTACTGGTTCGAATTGAAAAATTCTTTTTGTATTTTATAGTCCGTTTATTGGGGAAGGCTATAGGCTATATAACATCACGCTACGACGAATAGGAGCGGAGCATAAATGAAAAATGTTGCAAAAATTAAAAAGCGTTAAACTAAAACACGCGAACAAAGTCGCGGGGGACAGCTAGTTCACTTGATACTTGTCTTGTTAAAAATAATATTTCTAGAACATTTTAACATATTTTGGGCGCGTTCTATTTAATATCTACTTATTATGTAATTTTCTTCTAATATCATGTCAAGGCCATTTTCGTGATCTTTCTATGAATGAGCGGATACTTTATTATATTACTATCTTTTGGGCCGCGGATTTGCCCGCGTGGATGTCGGTCATCACAGCAAAAAGTAGCTTATATCCTTTCTTAGGATTTAAGCTTACTTCAACCAAGTTTAATCACAAACGGTTGAGCAGTTTAGCCGTGAAAACGCAATAGACAGACATACAAAGATACTTTTGTATTTTGTACCTACTTATATGGGAAGTATAGATATTTTATTGCAAGTTAGTACAACATTGTCTGTACTCTGTACTTAATATTTTTAACTTTTCAGAACCTGTTTCTGCTCAACTCTTTGTCAGTCCAAATAAATAGCTTTATGTTTATTGATTTTTATGATTGAAACATCTATAATACCTATATATATGTAACAAGTCGGGATATATAAAACAACAACAAACAGATGGACCGATTTTCATAATTTATTATTTGTTGCGTTCGTTTCAACTCGGAATAGCAAAATAACTATGAAATACGAAACAAAAAGAGGTCTTACGGAAAAGGGGATAAAACCGCGGGTAGTTGTTTATAAAATCAGTCTAAATCATTCCCACTGCTGGGGAAGTTCAGAGCTTCTTTAGAAAAGGAACGAGCGTTGGTCACCACGCTTGCTTACTTGCAAGTCGGCGATTTTAGTTTCAAATTTTTTAAGTAAAACTTCTTTACGCACGCTTAACTTAGCGAGTAAGCTGGTGAATGCGTGACGAGAGCGTTACAAAAAGTGTGACTGGGCGAGGCGAACAGGAGTTGAGAGGGAGATATAAGAGGAAAAAGGAGAAAGTAGAGTTTTTTATGTATATTCGCCGATTTCTCAGTCAATTGTGGACCGATTTACAAATTTTTGAAATGAAACTTCTTTACGTACATTTGACTTGGGAAGTAAGCGTTACGAAAAGTGTGACGCGTATCAATCGTACGGTTAGATAATCCAAAACCGGTCATGGGAATCGTGGCTAAAACTAGCTGGTATTTTCGTGAGATTCTAATTTTAACAAAATCTCATTAGCAATGATAGGGTTACCTTACCTACAAAAAGATACTTACTATTCATTTAGAAAATTAATAACACAATTTTTTTTAGACATGACTGCTATATTCTATTGCCGGCCATGTAACAATATACCAATGTTTTTTTCAAGGTAGCCGGCATAAAACTTCGGTCGTCATGGATTTTAATTGACATTCTGTTATTTGATCGACGCCGGCCATTTTAATTTTGGTTATGTCTGTGGTTTTTTGCGCCATTGGGATTCATTCACAATGGTCAACCTCAGAGTGCCGACGTAGGGATCTACAATGCGGTATCATGTAATTATAATATACTGGTTTAAACTGATTTTAATTTTCTTTTATTGTAATAGGAATTTAAAAGTAAGTACGTAATAGGTTTTCGTGGTTATTTATTGTATTTTTGACAGCTTGAATGTTCCAACATGGCGTAAATTCGTTTCTTAAATCGTTTCATTTGAATGTAGTAGCCGTCAATTTTTTTTTGTTGATAAATATATTATCAAAAAATTATTATACACGTATTATTTATTATTGTACATAACCAAAAACTCATGACGATATACTTATTATTGATTTAACGACGTCACTCGCCCCCACTCCTGAACTTAGATTCCATTAACGTGTTTTCTTATAAATAAAAAGAAAAAAAAAAGAAAAAAACGTGTCTAATATTTTTAATATTAAGTATCTGACGGACTGATTAATTTTGGCTTTTCATACCCTATTGTACACAATATCAAAGCTGAATAATCATCGCTATATACAACCACCTTTATCTCGATTTTATTTGTTGTTTTTGGCAACAAACTGCCTGTAACCATGATTGATAGTCGATATACACTAGTTAACACAACACCTGATTGTTTACCAAAGAACTATTGTTATTTTGTCTATCCGTTTATAGAACAAAGAAAAATAAGAATTAAAAAAGTTTATATTAACTTCAAAAATAAACGTTGAACACGGCTTTGTAGTAACAAAAACTATATCTAACGTTATTTTAACAGCTTTTGTAGGGTCCCGTACTCAAAGGGTTCCAACGGGAACCTATTACTACGCCTTTACTGTCCGTCCGTCTGTCTGTCAGAGGGCTGTATCTGACGAACCGTAATAGCTAGAGAGTTGAAATTTTTACGGAGTGTGTATTTCTGTAGCCGCTATTAAACAAATAATAAGATTAAATTATAAGTTAGTCAACACGTGTGGGAACGAAACGGTTAAAACAATTAGATTGCAAGTGGTTGTTAACGGAATAAAAAGTATTTTATAAGTAATATAAACTAAACCATTAAGGGCTGATTTTTTTCAATGCCAGATAATTTTATCTGAGGAATGATTTTGAATTTTTGACAGTTCTTCTATTCTAAATCTGTCAGACGTCAATTTTATTCCACGAATAAAAAATATCTGGAGTGTGTAAAATCAGCCCTAAGGTTTTTCTTCTACCAATATTACTATTAAAAAATAATATTCCAGATTTCTAAAATAAGTATCCATCATTACTTTTTTAATTTTTCCTGTCTGATTTTTCCAGGTTATCTCCACAACGGCCGTACTAATTTATATAAGAGTAGCTGTTTCCCGCGGCTGCACCCACGTGGATGTCGGTTATCGCAGCAAAAAGTAGCCCAAGTCCTTTCTCAGGCTCTAGACTATCTGTGTAACAAATTTCATTTAAATAGGATCAGTAGTTTCGTCGTGAAAGCACTTACTGTTACTTTCGCATTTATAATATGTATTAGTAAGGATTTTACTGACAGTTAGCGGACTATATAAGGAGGATTAACTTATTCTCTAGCCCAAAACATTTCATATTTCGATAGAAAATAATATTTAAAAAAAATAATTATGAATTTAAGGACAATATCCAATTTTGATGGAATTAGACCTTACAGAAATGGGAAGGGACGCAAGTGAAATCGCGGATCTCAACTAGTCTAAATTAAATAAAAACGAGTTTTGATATTGTCAGCGCTAATATTTTTAACTCTTGAACATTACAACATTGACGCACTTGGGAATAAAGATAGAGTTTCATTTACGCGAGCGTTTTAACGTCATGAAAGTATTTTCTAGATGTTCGGTACACGAACATCGTGTTTGGGACTAAAATGTTATAAATTGATGTTAAATTCCATAGCACAAGGTCCTTTTTTTAAATAAAACTGACAGCTTTTTACCTGTAAGTTTAAATAATAAAAAAAGTATTTTTTCGTTTTTTAAAAAACAAAAAAAACTATGCAAACGCTTCGTCTAGGTTCGTCCGGTATTAATACGGCATTAGGACCGGTAAATAAGGCTTCAAGACTTCATAACAATTCATATCCATAAGGTTATTTGTAACATCTGGATGCGAAAAAGAAACAATTTCTGTAAATCTAACGCCCCATCGATATTCTAAAAATAAACGCGTCTTGCAGTCTGTATAATAATTTCCAGTCGCCTGGAGTCAGCCATACCGATTTGACATTTGGCATTCCCGCCATTTTCACACGTCAAACTTTAATTTCGGGTACATTCCGAAATAAAGTGCAATTAAACTAATGAACTATGATATTTTAAAAATAGTGCACCTAATATTGTTGAATTAATTTTGAACAATAATAAAAATAAATATGGAGTCGCTTAAATGTACGAAATTGTCAGTGATAATATTTTTTATTTGTCTTTGTGTTGAAAGTAATGCGAAATTAAATGAAAACAAGACAACAGATCATTCAGCCGAAGTGAAAAGTCCTAAAAAGGTAAAACTTTTTGCCATTAAATAACACAATATTAATGTAATAAATTAATTTAGTTTATAATCGATTTACGTTCCTCTCATTATTAACATAAATAAAACGTAGAAAATATGTCTTAAATAGCCCACCTTTGGGCCTTTCTGATTCATTCCATATCTCAAAAGCATGTTTCTTGGCAGCCAGTTTCAAGCAACCATTTATTTTTATAAAAAAAAAAACACTTTATTTAGTTATTAATAAAATCTCGCACCACAACTATGCATACAACGGAAAAACTTTACGATCCAATTAAAACGCCCACACGTTCAAAAACAATATTATTTTAGCATGCGCATACTTATTAAAAATATTTCAATACCACAAATATTATTTTAGGATTTTTAGACTGAAAACTTGTATAAACAATTAGGATTTATTATAAACTAAATTAAACATACTTAAAAACGTTAAATGTTTCTTGTAGAAAATTGTAATCATGATTTGCCGAGACTTTTATAAACTACGAAGTGGTCGGGATTACACATAGATAATGTAAAAAATAACCGAATTCAATGAAGTTTTTGTGGGACCACCTTTCAGGTACCGGTCAAAAAAAAAATCGATTCATTTTTCAATTGCCGAAGATATCGGACAAAAATCATATAAAAAATAAAATAAAAAACAAAAAAAATGACGCGTGACAGATTTTGTAAAGAAGGTCTGTCGAAACTTCAAAATTATTTCTTGGCTAAAATTATCAGGCGTTGGTAAAATCAGTCCTAAATTGTTTAAATCACAAGCTACACTTTTAACAAATCAGTTGAGATTGTTTGAGTGTCGATCCCACACAACGCATTACTACATCGCGGCAGACCGAGTGTGAAGAGACCAACTTGACTCCTACCGAAAGAACTGGCCCATGTTAGCTCTGGAAGTTGTCGTGGGAGGCCTTAGTCCTGCTGTGGAACAAGTGACAAGACGGGACTCCTTAGATTAGATGGTTTTAAGAAGTAGGGATGAATTAATCAACAATTTTCAGACATTAGTTGCCGCAAAGCAGTCAAAGTATTTATTGATTACTAGCTGTTGTCCGCGTATTGATTATCGCGGGAAAAAGTAGCAAGTCCGTCCTAAAGATCTAAACTTACGCCATACCAAGTTTAATTAAAATCGGTTAAGCGGTTTAACCGTGAATGCGTACCAGAAAGACACACAGACTAACTTTCGCAATCGTAATATTAGTAGATACAGATTCAGCCAACAAGATTCAGCCCCTTGACCCCAATATATTTCCAATTGTTTGCGAACTTAAGTGAAATATGATTTACTGACTGGCAAACTTCAGGTTTTCAATAAAACACAATATTTAGAGCAGATAAACGCGCGTAAAACACAATGACATAAACATAAAACATGGCCGCCACGCATGCGCAGAACAACCGCAGACGGCCTTTTAACTCTGCATAAATATTTTTCTTTTATTCCGTAAACAAATAACATTTAGTCTACCTGTCACAGGTGTTTTAACGGATAATAATCCAGAAAAAAATTAAACATAGTTTTAAAAAGACACCTTTTTTAAGAGATTTTTGCAGGTAGCCTGAGCGCTGGCTTTGACTTCTTTATCGGACTTTTGGCGAGAACTTAAACTAGACTAAATTTTAAATTAGACACCTAAAATACAATGGAAATAGGCTACAAATCTAGGTATTACGGTAGCTACTGTTTCAAAGCGATTGATTCGATACAGAGTAACATGGTAGGTATAGTTTAGAGATTGTCTTGGCAACAAGAATAGTAGCCAGAATAATTAACTCAGTAGGTATATTATTTAAAAAAAAATGGGCCTTATAGGATTCAGTTGAATTCAGCTGCGTATTATCCATGAGAGATACGATATCTCACTTCCTCAAACCATTTTAACTGGGTTATAAAGGTTACGTCGTCACATCTAAATTAAAAAAAGTTTTGATGTATTAAAAAGAATAAACTTTTTTTTTAATTTAGAGCTGACGATGTAACCTAAAAAGCAAAGCGCTTTAGAAACTTTTAGAACAAAGATTAGCATAAAAAAGGTTATAGTGAGTTAACCCCTAAACGATAATAAAGCCATATATTGCGGTCTTTTTTTTTGAAGAGGAACAATTCCGTCATACATGATTTATAGCCTTCCTCGACAAATGTTCTATCCAACACAAAAATAGTATTTATATCTGTACCAGTAGTTCCTGAGATTCGCTTTCAATCAACCAAGCGAACAAACTTACTCTTCAGCTTTGTAATATTAAATAACTATAGTCAACAACATAAGACGGAAAACATAGTTTTAAATTAAATCATTTAATTTACAACCTAATAATTGATTTGAAGGGTTGCTCATGAATTAATTTTAATTCTAAGTAATACAAAGCCAATGCAAAATTGTTATTCATTTAGCAGGCACACAAACAACACACAGTACAAAAAAATACTCTCAATGTTTAGATTCCAGTCAGTTCCTTCCATTGACAGCAAAAAGTTTTTAGGAAAACTGAATCTCCTGCCTGCTAAACTAATATCAATTTTGCATTGGCATTGTATTAGAACTAAAATTAAATTGGAGAGTAAATGCATTGGATTAGATTTAGCATATTTGAAAAGGGGATTTGTAAAGATTAAAGTCCCCTTTTATTAAAAACAAACATATAAAAAGATTCAAATGTGACAGCGGTTTAACGTGCTTTCCGAGGTACGGAGGGGTCTCGGTATGTTTACAAATGGTCACCCATTTTATATATTTCATGGCCTATTCTCAGTAAAATTTAGCAAAATCTAAATGTAAATAGTCTGAAAATATCTAAAGAGTCAAATGGTACACGGAATTCGTTCTCGTCGCGAATCTCACCTTGATACAGTTAAGCGTAGCAATCTGGGTCTGGTAGTCTGGGTGTTCTTTGTGCATGAGATTTGAATGTTTGTAAAACCCCCCGCGACACAAGGATTAAACTCCTTAGTGCGGGAGTCGTTTAAAAAAAAACTGTTTCAAATCCATTACTAGAGGGTTTGTCATCCACATGCCGTGTTAAAAGAGAATAGTCTTATCCTTCTCCTTTTTTTTTTTTTTTTTTTTTTTTTTTTTGTTTGGGCGGGGGAATCCTCATGGACACCCGCTCACTCGGGGGAGCGAACGGGTAGTGTCAGACTCTTACTGACTAAACCTGAACCGCCGTGCTACGTCATCCGCGTGTTGTGCTGGTGCGTGGCAATGCATTGCAATTCATCACGCACCAAAGTCTTATCCTTCTCCTTACTCATATTATAAATGCGAAAGTAACTCTGTCTGAATGTCGCGCTTTCACGCAAAATCTTCTAAACTGATTTAAATGAAATTTAGAACACAGATAGTTTAAAGTCTGAGAAAGGATATAGGCTACTTTTTGCCGCGATAACCGATATCAACGCGGGCGGATCCGCGGGAAACAGCTAGTATAGTATGCAGAGAAGTTGAACAACATTAAAAAGGGTTCTACAAAGTTTATTCAATGCTTCTATCTTTACTAATATTATAAAGCTGAAGAGTTTGTTTGTTTGTTTGAACGCGCTAATCTCAGGAACTACTGGTTCGAATGGAAAAAATATTTTTGTATAGGATAGACCATTTATTGGGGAAGGCTATAGGCTACATAACATCACGCTACGACCAATAGGAGCGGAGCATAAATGAAAAATGTTGCAAAAATGAAAAACCGTTGAAACTAAAACATGCGAACAAAGTCGCGGGGGACAGCTAGTCTATACATATAATCAAACGACTATATATATATATATATAACGTATATTATTTAAACCCCGCCACTTCTATCTACTTAATCGTAAAAATTAAAAATTGCCCATGAAATCATTTTATTTAAATGAATATTTAGGAGATAATATAATTTTAAAATAAATCCGACGATCTCCGTGGTCGAGTGGCGTACACACCGGTTTTCAAGGTGTCGCCAGCTCTGAGGTCCCGGGTTCGATCCCCGGCCGGGTCAATGTAGAAAAACTACTTTTCTACATTGTCTCGGGTTGGGGTGTTTGTGGTAACTTCGTTGTCTCTGAATTCCATAACACAAGTGCTTTAACGACTTACTTTGGGTTCAGAGCAATGTATGTGATGTTGTCCACATTTATTTATTTAATCCGCAAAAAAATAATGATCGAGTGCCTAAGAACTTAAAGTAAGTTTTTGTCCCGATAACGTTTAATAAGTACCTAGTTTTAGAGATTAGCGCTTTCAAACAAACAAACTCTTTAGACAACCACAAGACTGTAGGTCTTGTGGTTAGCGACCCTGACTGCTAAACCGGAGGTCGATTCCCACCCAAGACAAATCTTTGTGTGATGAGCACGATTATTTGTTCTGTGTCTGGGTGTAATTTATCTATAATATGTATGTATTTAGAAATATATAAGTATGTTTATCAGTTGTCTGGTTGCCATAATACAGGCTCAGATTGGGATCAGATGGCCGTATGTGAGTTGTCGCAAGATATTATTATTATCACCACAGCATACAATAACAAAATTGTGATAATATAAGGTAATATTAAACTATTTTGTACACCTTTAACAGATATTTTTATAAAGTTATTAATGAGATGACATGTGTCGGAAAAAAATACGCTGAAATGATTAATCTATACTAATATTATAAAGCTGAAGAGTTTGTTTGTTTGTTTGTTTGAACGCGCTAATCTCAGGAACTACTGGTTCGAATTGAACAATTCTTTTTGTATTGCATAGTCCGTTTATTAAGGAAGGCTATAGGCTATATAACATCACGCTACGACCAATAGGAGCGGAGCATAAATGAAAAATGTTGCAAAAATGAAAAACCGTTGAAATTAAAACACGCGAACAAAGTCGCGGGGGACAGCTAGTTTTACATAAAGTTATTAATGAGATGAGATGTGTCGGAAAATAATACGCTGAAATGATTAATGGATTTTTATCAAATTCACACGCGATTTGCGATTTGTTGCCAAATTATTAAATAAATCGTATGTTTTTTATGAATTGACAGACGTTTAGTGATCTGTCACATATTTACTTTAACTTTTAATTCATTTTGATATAATTCCAGCCTCTAACTGTCATACAAATGTCATGCGAAATGAACAAACTTTAGAGTATGTAAGCATAGAGTGTGCGCATCGCTAGTAGCCGAGCGTAAGCTAATTTTTTGCTGTAAGTACTACGCTCGTTTACTGATTTAAGTGATTTTTCGTGAGACGACAGATGTTTATGCAAAAATATCGATAGTTCCGATATTATTAGGGTAGTAAGTAGTAGGTTTTGACACTAATATTACGAATCGACAACACTTGTTCATACTGGTGCACACAATTCATACTCTGTTCTATAGTTTACTTATTACACTATAAGTTGTCATAACAGCGAAGCTGTCAAATTGTCAATTTACAAATGCCCCACGGTAGGCGCCATTAGCTGCATTGTTAATTATACCGGCTTGTAACTATCCTCAAACAATATATACCTTTATATACAGTAAATTAACAAGCAATTAATCACCACACCTGAGAGCAATGGATGATAGCATTAAGCCCCACGTTGGGCGCCAGTAATGAAACAAAGCTGTAGGACTAGTCCCAATGCCTCATTGGTTGACAATTTCAAATTGATTAATGATTATAATCTTGGTCCTTGAATATTCAAATCTTCATTATCAACAGCTAAAACATCAGCTCTATAATGTGGGTACAATTTAGAATATTAATCATTCGTCTAAATTCGAGGAAAACCTACGCTTTTATAATTAATATTAAGATTTATGTTCACATGATTAACAATTTATGAATAGTCGTGAAATCAGTGACAGATGTCATAAAATAAATTTGTGTTTCATTTATTACTAGCGGTTTCCCGGCTCTCCGCCTGCGTGGATGTCGGTTACCGCGGCAATTAGCCTATGTCCTTTCTCAGGCTCTAGACTATCTGTGTAGGTACCAAATTTCATTTAAATCGGTTCAGTAGTTTTGGCGTGAAAGCGTGACAGACAGAGTTACTTTCGCATTTATATTGGTAAGGATTGGTTAAAAACGGCGATAATTCGATTATTGTGTTTTTCTCTTGAAATCATGTAAAAATGACGCGTTTCATTTAAAGGCATTAAACTTTTTAGTCAACTAATACTTAGTTTGAATATTGCTGTATTAAGTTACTTTTTAAAACTACATCGGGAAATGAGTCAGTTTTTTCTTTAAAAAATTTACGCTCAAAATTTTTAATTAGTTACTAATGGATTTCGAACTTTTCTTATCAATTATTCGACACAAACATCACGAACATCGCTTGGGTTTATAACTGGAGATAGCAATGAATAAGCCTGAAATAGTATATTTCACGATAAATTCTTTTTAACGTTAGATAGTAGAGTTTTGTAATAAATAAATGTGGACAACATAACATCACATACATTGCTCTGAAACCTAAAGTAAGTAGCTAAAGGACTTGTGTTATGGAATCAGAGACAACGAAGGTACCACAAACACCCAGACCCGAGACAATGTAGAAAAGTAGTTTTCTTCATTGACTCAACCGGTGATCGAAACCGGGACCTCTCAGAGCTATCGACAACTTGAAAACCGATTTGTCATTTGACCACGGAGGTCGTTAATATCCAAGATATTTCCAATTCCTCGGGTGTCTTTGTCTTGCGTAACCTCTGTCGTATAAACATATAGCGATTGCAACCCTATTTTAGAATCCTATTTGGCCTGAGATATCAAACAAAAACAAAGCAAATATAAATAAATAAGTCTTTGTTACTTTGTTTTTTAGTTATTCTACATTACTTTAATCACTTTGGCTCGTATTTGTCTGACGCACTTGTCTAAATTATTACTTTTTTAACGTCTTAAAACACAAGGATCAAAATGACGTACGAAATTCCAAAAAAATATTAATCAGTTATAATGTTCAATAAATTTTCACATAAAATTGTCCGCAGACATTAACGAGGGAATTCATAATCTGTGGTGTGATGTGTCATAGATAATAAAAAATATAAATATAAACGGGCGGCCATCTTAAAATGTTTTGTTTTATTAGATTAGTTTATGATTTAGGTGAAAGAAGAACTGAATTTTCTAGAATAAAAGGGCTGGGGTTTTCATGATTACGAAACCGAAGTCATTTTGAGATTTGTTTTAATTTTCATGTTACAAGGTCATGTCATCAGAAAAACTATACGTATTGACAGAGCACAGTAGACTTTTTGCTATCACCAGTTGTCAACCCAAGCGATATTCACTGGATAAAAATCAAATTTAGTATCGCCTAACGTCGGTGACCAACTACGTTGTAGTCGATTTAGTTGTCCATCGATGATAGACGAAACGAAATTTATGTTTACACGGTATTTTTTTTTTGTAAAATGATTATCGCTTTAGCTGACTACTGCTATAGCAAAGCCTGCTGACCTTGCAAAATAAAACCAATATGAGGATTTTCATTTGTTTGAATACAAAGAAATAATAGCAGCAAGACGAATTTTACACAGTTTATAAATAAACACAAATGACATTATTATACATACCCATTTATTTAAATAAATCAGGGCAGTGACGCAAATGTAGCTAGGGATGTGTGTGAGTAAATAACATTTTTTTAATAATTGTAATAGATTCAAACAATCTACATATTCTGAGAAATAGGTAAAAGTCGAGGCCATTAGAACTAATATAGATATTTATTCTATACTTGCTATAACCCGCGATTTCACTCGTCTTGAGTGGCTCCCAATGCTAATGTCATGATGTTGACCTAAAACGTTTCTAAAGTTAGGCCTTTGCATTTGATAGGCCTTATTCAGCCTATCACATGTAAAGATTTTTCAAATCCAACGTGGCTCCAAAGAGAGCATTCAAATTAAAAATAAAAAAAAATAAAAAAATACAAAAGTACGCCAACCTCATTTGCCCTGATTTACCACTTTACCGCTCTTTTTAACGTCACTTTTGACAGCTGTCATTAATGAATATAACCATAGATCAACTCATCCATACTACTATAAAAGCCAGCAAGGGTATCGGTATAAAGTTTAATTTCTTAACAGTAACTGCTGCAAGTTTTATTGATATTGTAACGTTTTGACGACTATTTTATCTACAGCCGTAGCATTGAATGATGCTGTTGCAGTGTTGTGCCAAAACTATTGAGTTTCAACAAATGTGTTTGTATAGTAAATCGCAGCTGAAGTGTGATGGATACATTTCACTGTCTGGCTATTAGAATTAGAAGTTACAAATTCACTGAACAGAAATGCATTAACAGTAAATATTTAATTCTGAAAATAAAATTATCGTTATTCATTTGGAGATAAATGAAATACTATAACTTAAAATAAGTATGAAAACTGTTTCTTGTCAACATAATATAAGTTCTGATGTCTCGGGTTCGATCCCCGGACGAGTCAATGTATAAAACTACTTTTCTACATTAATAATAATATAAATCTGGGTCTGGGTGTTTGAGGTACCTTCGTTGTCTCCGATTCTATAACACAAGGGCTTTAGTTACTTACTTTGGGTTCAAAACAATTTATTGGCAGTCCGTTAGGAAATGTCGACTCCAGCGAGCTCAAAAAAGTGACGTGTAAAAGTGATTGTATATCCTATTTGCAAAATAAACGATTTCATTTTATTTCATTTCATTATGTGATGCTGTCCACATTTAAATATTAGATAAGTACTTAACAAAATATTAAGTGTTCTATCATAACATGACATCGAAATATTAGGAAAACACTAGTTTCTTAGTCACGTACAAAACCCGATCTAAATTTTACGCCAATATTTTCGTAAACGTCTGCGACGACACAACATATTATATTTTTGTGTCAATTTCAAAATAGAAGACACGCGCTGTTGAAATTTTTATGAAATCAGTATGATATAACTGCAATGTTGATATTTTGTGCCAACATTACGCTCTAGAATCTATGGTATGTGAATAAAACCTCAATCGTAAAATGAAAATATATTGTTTGTTTATACGTTCTGTCAAACTGCGCGGGCTTTTTTTATTGCGCCAATGTCGGTACGTGGTTGATTAAAAAGTTAATTAACAAAATGATGTTTGTCATTGTGCCTTCGAAAATTTAATCCACAACTTCTGTTTTATAGGAAATATAATTAATTGTAAATTTTATTCGTTTTGTTCAGAAAAATCAACCGCAAGCAAAAAGCAAGCATTTCTTTAATATAGGAACGAAACATTAGGCACAAAGGCTTTTCGCAAAAAGAAATCGATGGCATTTTATCCACAGACCATCCTCAGCAAACATTGCTTAATCTTTTTACCCTGTACTTTTACGTAATACCAACCACATTTAATGAACCAAGGATCAAAGTAAAACAACATGCATCAAACACTACGTCCCACGTTTCCATACATTTTACTTTTAGACGCACTCGCTCCACATAATATACCACCTACAATTTACATTATTTTGGAAGGTGACAAATACGTTTGCAGAATGAGGTGGCGTATTGGCAGAGTAACACAACGCTTTTATCGTCTTACAAAGGTCAACAGGTGAAAAAAGATAGCTGTCAATTTGACAGGTCAGGTATTAACTTCTTTTTTGATAATTTCATGCTTACTGAATCATATTTATGGCTGAAACGAGGGAAATAATAATCTAAGTTTATGTGTTTTAGTCTAATTTTATTTTTGTCAAAAAATTGGGCGCCCTTCAGCCATTTTTTATCACAAATATTTTTATAATAAAACTGATACGTAGAAATGCTTTTTTTAGGCGCAGTTCACATTTCACTGCCAATGTCAATTTAAATAAACAAAATCGTCTTTATAGGTACACTGGCATTATACGTGCCACTTCTTTCGTTCAATACGGTAAATAAATAACATTCTAAAGCAGCGCCACTGTTATAGCCCAATGGTAGAAAATTTTGGGCGCCAATCGCCATTTTATTTCACATTTACAGTTAAATGACGTCCCACGTAATTCTGCCCAATGTCAAACGCACACCTTAGATTCAAAGTGCTAGTTTGTGTCTAATTTAATTGCTCGAAATATGAATGGGTCTAAATTTAAATATTTAAGTTGGCACTACCGCTTGGTCGGTACGAATTTCACGCACACATTCACCTCGTCTTTTCATCGCGTTTTCCTTGCATTTTGTTTTATTAAACAGGTTGGACCTTAGACTAGTCTATTTTAAAAATAATAAACAAGTAATATTTACATTTCGGTACATTTCTTGTTTTATTAGACGAACGACTTTTCTACATATTTTTCTTTTTTTTTCTATAAACAGAGAGAGGTCAGCCTATCTTTTTGTGTCAAAATTCAAATGGGAGAAAAACATTTTTCGGTTCGGCTTATTTGCTACCACCAGTTGACAACCCAAGTGATGTTCACTGGCTATAGTAACAGTAAAAACGCAAATTTGGTATCGAGTAACATCGGTGAACAACTACGTTGTAATAGATCTGGCAATAATTGCTTTGGTTGTCAACCGCTGTAGCAAATATGGTGTTCCGTATACTGGTGTTCCGTGCCAAAAACTGAAAAAACAATACGTACAAATATCCACGTAATTTCTATCGATTTCCGCCATCGTGAATGAATGATTTAATTATGAAGAAGAATGTGAGTGGTATTCTTATTTATTCAATCCCGGTGTAAATACAATTGGGTACCTATATGGCAAGATTTTTTTTTAAAGAAAGTAAAAGAAGTTTTTTTTTTTTTTTTTAATCTTTATTTATTACTGAGGGTTTAATATAAATTATGCCACCCTCATCGTGGCCACATTTATACAATTTTCAACATAAATAACAGTGCTTAAATTAACTTAACCTATTAAAACTATTTCTACGTCTAAGTAAAAGAAGTAATATGTTAATAAAAGTAAAATATTACCAAAGTAAAATATTAGCAAAAGTTTCTAATATATTACAAACGATGTAGAGTACAACTCTACCTAGTTTTTAATATATTATTTAAGAAGGCAGATTAATTACCTACTTACTAGTGACCGACCGAAACATGTTATTTTGCCGAAACCGAAACCGAAGGTTCGGTTTCATTGTAGTTTCGGCCGAAACCGAAACCGAACCTTTTATAAATACAAAAAAAGTCCTTAAAAAGTCTAAAAAATGTTAGTAAGCCCGTTTTTTTCAAAAATTAATATCTCGCCAACCTATAATTACAGGTTTCTACTTTCAAAGATTTATCACAATGAAATTTCAGACCAGTTACAGAGGTTCTGTTTGAAAATTTAACTACCCTATAAAGTGAAAACACGTATTGACACGTCTACACGAGCAAAGCGCACTGATTTAGGTAGTTGCCGGCCGAGTCAGGCGAGCGACGCCATATTGCCAGCCGTGCCGAGCGCGCCCGACGTTAGCCGAGCGCGACCCGAAGGTACGATGTTGTAAGTTTCGGCGCGGCCGAAGGGTTCGGCCGTTTTTGGCCAAAACCGAAACTCGGGCCGAAACTTGATTTTTTGGCCGAAACTGGCCGAAACCGAAACCGAAACCGAAATTTCGGTCGGACACTACTACTTACATATTGAAACTAGTTACAAGCATTTTAATATTGCTAATGGACAGAGAGAGATAAAACATAATGTGCCATAACTATTCTTTTCTCCATACTAATCTGGGGCTGCCCCGTAGATAAGTACTAGTCATTTTTTGAAAAAGAGAAATGCGTCACCTAAGTACTTTAAAAGCTTATAACTCGTGTAAGTGTATATTTTATTATGTTACTTCGCAGTTCTACTTCAATTTAATACTTTTAATAGAAGTATTAGAAATAAATAAATAATTTGATAGTAATCAAATACCCAATTTTGGTCACAGTAGCTTCTCAACTGAGATTGGCCATCTGCACCGAGAAGATGTTTTAGTGCACCAGAGTAAAATTAGTTACATAAACTTAAAAGATACTTGTTTCCTTTACTTCAAAGGCAATTAGTTTTTTGTGAATGGATTGTTGAAAGGGAAACGTCAGCGGACATAAATATTCTCACTAAATTAGACATTTTCTGGAAAAGAGCCAGGTACTTACTATGATCTCGTAATTATTAGGCCTCATAGTTTGAAATGGCGTTTACACTTTACAAAAATGATGCTCGTCTTAATGTTTCGGAGACCACGTGGCCTCGATTATCAAGTATCTAACACCTTCTTAATGAGAGATTAAAATTTCTTATAACTAATTAAAATTAAAATAAGTAAAAATTTGAGGTTATTTTTTTACAAATCAAATCAAAAGTTTTAATTTCTTATAAACTTTAAAAAGGCGCTGAAATGTTTAAGGTACAGAACTAAATGACTCTAGGTGCGCAGTTCCAAAATGTCCTTCCTATGGTGAAGAACCGGCAAGAAACTCCAAAGGTTACTCTTTTAAAACTAAGATTTATACATTGAATGTAGGTACCTACATCTATACTAATAATATTATAAAGAAGTAAAGTTTGTGTGTTTGTTAAATTGTAAGGGGTAATCTCGGGATCAACTGAACCGATTTTAAAAATTCCTTCACCAATAGAAAGCCACATTATTGCTGAGTGTCATAGGCTATATAAAAAACCGAAAAAAAAGGCTTTTACGTGGTAGTCCGTTTTGCAAAGTGAATCGGAGAAAAAATGGTCGAATGAAAGCGATTCTTACGAACGCTGCCTTAACTATGAAAGATATATTTTTGAGTTCTAGAGATAAGATGTGGAGCTTGAAAATGCCTACAAAAAAGTCAACGACAGCATATGTCTAACTTTTATATTTAAGTTATAAAAAGTAGTTTTTTTTAATATTAATATAGATAATTTAATTTTTAATATTAATAAAATAATTTAAATCGTTAGGTCATGTATGAACTAAAAAAGCATTATGCTCAACGAAGTGGGCACGGGTCAGCTAGTTATAGATAAAGATATTCGTCAACAACGGCGGTAATGGCAATAAATAAATGAAATAAAAATGTCATTTTCGACAATTCAATATATATTAGTAATAATCTACGCTGCTGACGCATTTACAATAAAACTAGAGATTTTTTTTATTTTTTTATTTGTAGATATTTAATTACAAATAGGTATGCGCTTCGCATGCTTGAATGCGAAAGAATTAGCACGAGTGAGAAGATGTATCTATGTTATATCACGATAAAAAAAACGAAATTCTTAGTAAACGCCAGAGTGGAAAATTAAAATCCGTTCTGTTGGCAATAAATTATAAAATCGGAAACTATAAAAAATTGTTTATGACGGAAAACTTTTATAGCATAAAGCCCTAAATTCATATTAACAACGCAAAACCAAAAATGTAGTACAATTACATACACAACCATTAAAATTTTCTAATAGTGAACATATATTAGCCGCCATATTGGCAAGTTTCCAACACAAATTTTCGTACGAACATTATCAAGTGGTAGGTTATCATTTATTGGCTGTATGAATTATACCTGTGCGTAATATTTATATAAAAGCTAATATAGAGCGCTGTCAAGGTTTCTTTAAAAATGGCGGTATTAATATTCTGCTGATTCACGCGTCAGCGGCATCTTTTAGAATATTTTTATTTCTTAAGAATCGCGTCTTACTTTGTTTGTATACATTTGGATTAATTTACAATTCCGATCTTAAATTTACGCATCTGTTTTATGCGCAAAATACACTATTCTGTACTTAGGATCTTAAATAAAAAGTAGTCTGATGCGTGTAACACAATAGAGTAAAGAGGTGGGTGTTTTCGCGCGCAATTCTTAAAAAGAAAACGTTTTTTTTTTAATATTATTCGTCGAGCGGGAATTTCACATTAAGCTTTTTGTGGACCGCAAATGTATTAACACTATTCAAATAAATCTTGTACAAACTTAAATTTAGGTATACGAACAAAGAGGCAATATATATATGTATGTACTCAAACGGACGGAAACTACTGTAACGGTCCAGTTATAAGTAGGTGGTTTTCTCGCTACATAAAAAAGTAACGAATATATAATACTAGCTGACCCGTGCCCATTTCGCTGGGCATAATGTTAATAATCCTTTTTTATTACGTATGACCTAACGATTTCAATTATTTTATTTCTATTAAAAATTAAATTATAATATTAATATTAAAAAAACTACTTTTTGTAACTTAAATATAAAAGTTAGACATATGCTGTCGTTTTTTGTAGGCATTTTCAAGCTCCACATCTTTTCTCTAGATCTCAAAAATATATCTTTCATAGTTAAGGCAGCGTTCGTAAGAAACGCTTTCATTCGACCGTTTTTTCTCCGATTCACTTTGCAAAACGGACTACCACGTAAAAGCCTTTTTATTTTTCGGTTTTTTATACTTATAACCTATGACACTCAGCAATAATGTGGCTTTCTGTTGGTAAAATAATTTTTAAAATCGGTTCAGTAGATCCCGAGATTACCCCTTACAATTTAACAAATATACAAACACACAAACTTTACTTCTTTATAATATTAGTATAGATATAGATAATAGTAACCTGTTATGTATACAGCGATCAACAGTAACAATAATTTATCATGTTTTAAAACCTAAAGTCAAGTGCTGTAATTGGCCTTTTTTTGTGTTCAAAATAAATATGTATACCTATATCGCAGAGTGTCAAATAATTATGCTTAAAACCGCAGAAGCCCCTGATGGCTTATATGAGCCTATTGAGTTCGGAATTTTGATTTAGCCCAATGGTCAACCAATTACGTTAGTTGATATTACAATTGACAATAGATTTAAGAAAAAAGTCGGGGTTGAATTTCAAAGCAGTCAAAAGTATTGCAAAATATACAGATAATATTTAAATCAACTTCATCTATTCTTAAGTAGCAATTTTCGAACGTCGCTAGGTACTTAGTGGGCTATCCCGAATAGATGAAGAATTGATGATGGAAGAGTTGGTTGAATAGGCCTGTTTCCTATTTTTTTTTTAATGTCCGTCTTGTAGATTAATAAATTTTATTGGACACGTATTTTTTCTTTTTTCCTGCAAACAAAAAATGATCAAAATACAGAGAACGGAAATTACGCGTGACGTCACTCCTCGCTACGATTTTTAGCGAGGCGTGGCGTCATAAGCCCCCACTCCGAAACTTTAAAGCGGTGTATCTTTGTATTTTTTTATTGTTTTGATAAAAGAAAAAATACGTGTCTAATATTTTTTTATTATCTAACTGACGGACTAAATAGATTTTAACTTTTCATACCCAGGAAACATCCCTATATGTCCATTAGGACAGCAACCTAATATGCCCATCTTTCAGAATTTCCTAAGAGCAAATCCGAAACACTTTCAATTAATTACCTACAGATAGCTAATTAGTCCAAAACATAAGTTAAAAGCAGAATCATCCTTCGTCCAAAATAGTTGTACACAAAACATAACCTAGCTCTACATACCTACACAAAAAATATTTAAATTTCATACTTTTACTTTGAACACGTTTCCTCAATTTACAGCTAGTTTCATCCTTTGAAGACAATGATAAATAGTATACACGTCTACATGTTATGAAACCAGCAAATACACTTTAAAAATTACACCGTAAAAATAAATACTACAAAAAGCAGTCATAACAAATAAAACCTCATTCTAAAATATTGTCTATGATACATAAGCGTGTATATCACTCCTTTGGCTCAAATCTCTTATTTAAAAAAAAATTATATGTGTTGCCACCTGCCTGTCATAATTTTCTACTAATGTTGCATTCTTCCAGATATTTTATTTCGTTAAGATATTTACTATTTCTAGTTTTTTTTTATTGAGATTCCGATTAGTAATGGATAAAAAAGTTATTGTTTGGCATATTGTCTCCAAACTTCATCTACTCGAATCTGATTTCATGATCAATAAGCTACCTATTTACTGCACTTACAGACAGACATCTTTATTTGAGTGCATTATGTAAAATAAGCAAAAACTGCCTATATCATGCCATAAGTAAATCGCCAAAAGCAAAATTCATTTATTCAGCAATAACTTAGTCATTTACAAATATCGTAGCTAATAATGAAAAAATCTTTTCTCTAGCAAAATACTCTCCAAGATTGTGGTCAAGTACCTACCTAACTACCCATCTACTTTAATTGCCGGATGTTATTTTTAAGTCAAAAATCAATCAACAATACAAGACTTCCGTTTAAAAAAAAAAACAAATTTAAAAAAAAACGTAGAATGAAGAATCTTTGGAAATACCATAGATTAAAACGTTTTCGTTTTTATTTACATTTTTAAATCTCTTTCATCTCTATTCACGTAATAATCGTATTGTAGTTTACAAATTCTTTGGCTATTACAAAGGCTTGCGTTTGAAATGCATAGCTTTTACGACGCACCGTTTAGCGAATGTTTGTTGATCATAGCTGATTGACAGTTACACTAAACATAACATCCATATTAGTTAGCTAAGAATTAGCCAGTTGATTAATGGCGCCTAAGAATAGGTAGGTACACGAATTTAAAGAATCAATTTTAAAGACACTGAAACTAAACTCGTTGATACTACGTACCTGGGTCCTGTGGTTTATCAACTCACGTTGATTAAGGTTTTTTCGTTACTAATATTATAAATGCGAAAGTAACTCGTGTCTGTCTGTCACGCTTTCAGGCCAAAACTGCTGAACCAATTTAAATGAAATTTGGTACCCAGATTGGCTACTTTTTGCCGCAATAAAAGACATCCACGCAGGCGGCGGGAACCAGCTAGTAATTACTATATCCAAGTAATAAACTTAGAAAAAAGATAAGTTACAATACTTAAGATTAAGATCAGTAAATATGTATATACCTACTTAAGATTTTTTTAGTCGTGTAATTAGTGTAATTAATATTTAGTTAGGAAGGTACAATCAACATGTCATATAAAACAAAGTTTTCCGCCACGTCTGTCTGTATGATCGCGATAAACTCAAAAATTACCGAACTTATATTCATTTGGATAGCACCAATTGGTAGAGTGATTCATGAAGGTTTGTGTGTATAATTTATTGTTCTGCAAAGCTGGACGAGTCACTAGTATATAGGATAAATACTAAACTTTTACCTAGGTGGGATACTATTTAGGATCATTTTTAAAACCGGGAAAAATCCTTATAAATTAAACTAAGATTAATGAAAATTGCCGACAAGTGAGCAAGCGTGGTGATCAATGCTCCTGCCTTCTCTATAACGAGAGAAGGCTATGTCCTGCAAGGTCCAACAGTGGGACCCTTACTGGCCTACATAATAAACAAAGCTACCATACTATTGTAAGGAGTTTATGTGTTTCAAGGTCGATTTTAGTTTGTAAACATTTCACAGTAATTCAGAAGCAAATCTTAGTATTTCGAGCTCGAAATAGAGCGCGCTAGTGTAAAACAAAAACACATCGCAAATCAAACAATCGTAGCTACCATATTATGGTAACTTATGGCTTATGCCAGGGCCTGCAGTCTCGACGTGGATAGCGATAACGATAGCGATAACGATAGCGATATTCGTTAACTTTTAAGGGCTTACCCTAACGCCGTAAAGACCGATAAGGTCATATATATTAAACCTATCGATTTTTATAAATATCTACTAAAACTTAATCGCAAATTTAGTACTTGTAACACTCTTTACGGTGTTACGGCAAGCCCTTAAAAGTTCTATCGTCATCGATATTCATGTCGAGACTGTAGGGCCCGGTTCCTAAATTCAAGAAACGATTCGTTCTGCTATCCGACGGTAGAATTTTCTAAGCGAAACAAAGAATTCTACCGTCCGTAAACAAAACAAACCGTTTGTTAAATATAGGAACTGGGCTTTAGTAATAAACGCACAGGTCGTTGAATACTTTTATCCAGATCCCGATCAATAATATGCCCTATGTAAAGCATTGATAACGGGAGGCGCCAGAATTAAAGTCCGGTGAAGCAGTCAAAGCCTGCGCTCAGGCTTACTGCGTAAATCTCTTCCAAAAAAAAAAAAAAAAGGAGGCGCCAGACGTACGAATTTTTGCTACCTAGGCACACTAAAAAAATATAGATACACACACGGCGGCTTTACCTTTATTAATGGTCAAAAGACTCAAAAGGTACGGCTTTGTGGATATCGGATAAAATGGATAATCTCTCATTTATTAAAATCTATCGGAAGGATGGAATAAGAAATAAATGCACATTTATTTAGATGCAATTAAAGATTTGATCTCAAAAACAAAACTATGAAGGAGAGTTTGTTCAATGATCACCATTTATTTTCATCATATCCTCTTCTATCTAGGAACCAAATTTCAACCTTTATAGTTGTTAAGTAAAAACGATATGAAAATAGCTTGAAAAAATTTGTGTATCGCCATAAGTGTTTTATAAACATGTGTGAACGCAAAATCCTAATTATTGCTGTAGCAATTAGCGCCAAAACACGTATAGCAGTCGTTTCGACAGCAAATTTTATAGTCGATAAAATGTTTGAAAGTACAACACTATTTTGAATTTTATCGATCGTTTCGCAATGTTATGTTTTCAACCAACTTCAAAAGATGGAAGTTCTCGATTCTTTAATATCAAATTGAGATTAAGAGTCATTTCACATTTGTAGTGGCACACTACAGGGTGCATTCGTATATGTCCGGGGGCGCACTACGCACTGCTGTACCGAGAGCAGTCAGTTTTAAATAAATATATTAAAAACTAGCTGTGCCCGCGACAAAAAAGTTATTTAGTTTATTTTTCGTTTAGGCATTTTTATTTTTATTATTAGTTATATAGATAATTGTTTTTTTTTAAATAGATATAGCCTAAGTTACTCTTTATTACATCAGCTATCTGCCAGTAAAAGTCCCGTCTAAATCGGTCCAGCCGTTCCAGAGATTAGCCGAAACAAACAGACAGACAAAAAATGTAATAATGGGCCTGTTTCCTATTTTTTTTTAATGTCCGTCTTGTAGATTAATGAATTTTATTGGACACGTATTTTTTATTTTTTCCTGCAAACAAAAAATGATCAAAATACAGAGAACTGAAGTTACGCGTGACGTCACTCCTCGCTACGATTTTTAGCGAGGCGTAGCGTCATAAGCCCCCACTCCGAAACTTTAAAGCGGTGTATCTTTGTATTTTTTTATTGTTTTGATAAAAGAAAAAATACATGTCTAATATTTTTTTATTATCTAACTGACGGACTAAATAGATTTTAACTTTTCATACCCAGGAAACATCCCTATTGACAAAATCAAAACTCATTCATTTAAAATAGGCTACAAAGTAGCACTTTTCAAACGTCAAAAAAAGAAAAATAGACAGCACCCGATTTGCCCACCCTACACCGCTTCCTAAGTGCTCTAGCTGTGGAGAAGAAATGGCGCAACAAACTCCACAGCAGCACGCTGTCTTACTGTAATAACAATAATACAAAATGTAATTTAGGGACCGCGCCAAATAAACAAGCGTTTGAGGTTGACAGAAAGAACTGTCACTGGTTCCATAATCTATACTTAATATTATAAAGCTGAAGAGTTTCTTTGTTTGTTTGTTGGAACGCGCTAATCTCAGGAACTACTGGTTCGAATTGAAAAATTATTTCTGTATTGGATAGTCCGTTTATTGAGGAAGGCTATAGGCTATATAACATCATGCTACGACCAATAGGAGCGGAGCATAAATGAAAAATGAAAAACCGTTGAAACTAAAATACGCGAACAAAGTCGCGGGGGACAGCTAGTACCTATATAAAAGTACTCTGTGGTCACTGGCTACAGGGCTAATGCGAGACATGCGATCCTAGCGGATATAGCAGACACCGTAGGTTAGCAGCCCTTAAAATAAAGAAAGCACATAATTAACCTATTTTTGTTTGTTTTTTTGTTTAGATGAACGAGGGAGCTGCCCTCATATTCGCTGACGAGTTCAAACAGACTCTCGACAGATATCTGTTTGGTATCTGCCCACAGAGCTTTAAGGTAAGTGTTAGCTAATTCATTGATGTAAAGTACTCTACAATCCGACAAATTCAATAGTCTGCCCCCTTACTGACTGCATCGAGTTCTGTTTCAATCGAATTCAGATCGAGTTGGTACTCTAGAAGCCGACACTAGCGCCAGATCGTGCAGCGGCACGAGTTGTAACTAAGATCGACTTAAGAGAAAATCTGTCAGAAAACGTTAAAGATATAATAAATAATATGAAAACTGAAGACTTTTAGAACTTTATGAAGACGTAGTCACATGTATACTGCTAACGACGCTTTTAACACTCGATTATAACTGGATCTCGGTTTTCGTTTCGGTTTGGTTCGGGAGTACCAATTAATGATCAAAAACAGAACCAAACCAGTTTCGGTAGTAAGCCTGCAGACCCAGTCCTGTAAAACTGTTTGGTCAGATTGTCGGGGGTCGACTGTATATCATCTGCTTTTCCCAAGCTGTATTGGGGTGGGCTTCCAGTCTCACCGGATTCAGCTGAATACCGTATTTTACATGGAGCAACTGCCTATCTGACCTTCACAACCCATTACTCGGTAACACTGTATTAATTAATAGGGGAGCGGACTGGGTATGAAAAGGAAATATCTATTTAGTCCACCAGATAGATAAAAAAGAAAAAAAAACTCGTATTTTTCTTTTATCAAATCAGAAATGTCAAAGTTAAAGCGCTTTGAAGTTCAGGAGTGGGGGCTTGTGACGTCACTTGAGGGCAAAAATTGTATTATAGCTACAAGTGGTTTTTTTTGTTGGTTTTGCTCAATTTTATCGGCATAAAGACTCGCATTTGGCCGATTTTCTTAATTTCACTAGTTATTTGTTTTAGCCTGTAACCTAAAATCGAGTTGTTTTCAAAATGAAACTATTGATCCGAAATAGAAGTAAGCTACGAATCAACAATGAGTTAACGTGTAAACTAACACAGAAATATGTTTACACAACAATTCGCCATGCTTACTATGAAGCTAAAATTAAACTTTCGGAATCGATTTCACTAAGATTTGCATCCAAACTTTAAAATAATAAACGTATGCGTCAACGCTACGAATAATATTCGCCCTCAGATATCGATGCTTACAATACAAAATGAATTCATTTGTTTAAGAATAGTTCGAGACTACTTATGTATGTATCGAGTGTAGTTTTTTGTCTAATTTAAGGCTTAGGGTTTTTCACGCAAATGATAAACCGCAAAACCGCCCGAGACGAAGACACTACGGTTAAAAACCGCCAAAACTGGCCACGATTTTCACAGTTTGAAGATAGATTTCAAGAGAGCTGTATGTGTTGTTGCTTTAATACTAAGAGCCGTCAGAGCGCTTTCGTTATTTTTCTTTACACACAAATTTAGACTCCTAAATATTTTTTCTTCTTTTTCTTATCTAAAAACTCACGCCTATACATTGATTTGAAATGTCGCATGATATCAAAATTTCGTGCATTTTGGTCGCAAGCGTGACGATATTAGCCCCCACTCCTGACTGCTGACTGAACCTCTTAGGTAGTGTGTCCTTATTTTGGAAAAGTAGAAAATACGTGTCTTTACCCGATACGCGACATTATAATACTATCGCAGATCAACTTGAGTCGGCGACTCGTGACAAGTATCTACAACTCACAAACAGTACACAAAATAGCAAAAAACTTTTTTTTTTTTCAATAACTTACAGTGAACAGGAGCACCTCCGTTCAGCTCGTTGTCCCAATGGAAAGTGGCCGATTACAGCTGTTCGCTTAATATTTATAGGCACAATAAGAAAAACTACCTTCATTTTCGCTTTTTTGTTTAGAAGTACCGTTTGACGTTTCATATTTTTTAAGGTAACTCACACAATTTTAATAACCTTTTCCGGATACCATGCAATAGGGATGTTGACTGGGTATGAAAAGTTAAAATCTATTTAGTCCGTCAGTTAGATAATAAAAAAATATTAGACACGTATTTTTTTTTTATCAAAACAATAAAAAATTACAAAGATACAGATTTTTAAAGTTTCGGAGTGGGGGCTTATGACGCCACGCCTTGGTAAAAATCGTAGCGAGGAGTGACGTCACTCGTTATTTCCGTTCTCTGTATTTTGGTCATTTTTTGTTTGAAGGAAAAACGAAAAAATACGTGTCCAATAAAATTCATTAATCTACCAGGCGGAAATTAAAAAAAAATTGGAAACATGCCTATTATATAGCCATTGTTATTACATAACAAGATGCATAATGCATTATTATTACAGTTGTCTTCCTAATTTACTAAATTCTGCAAGATTAGATAAGTAATTTAATTTATTCATGTCCCGATGAAAAAAAAGTGTGTATTGTACGACTTTGGCATTGTTACATACATATGGGTAATGATTGCGTAAACTTTTAACCCCCGTCGATAATCCAGAAGTGTTAGATATAGGTTTTATGTTTTTCTATTAGCTACCAAACGGATGGACCAATTTTGATGTTTTATTAAAGCTGTCTTGAATATTTTTAGCTACAATAGGCATGTTTCCTATTTTTTTTTAATGTCCGTCTTGTAGATTATTGAATTTTATTGGACACGTATTTTTTCTTTTTTCCTGCAAACAAAATATGATCAAAATACAGAGAACGGAAATTACGCGTGACGTCACTCCTCGCTACGATTTTTAGCGAGGCGTGGCGTCATAAGCCCCCTCTCCGAAACTTTAAAGCGGTGTATCTTTGTATTTTTTTATTGTTTTGATAAAAGAAAAAATACGTGTCTAATATTTTTTTATTATCTAACTGACGGACTAAATAGATTTTAACTTTGCATACCCAGGAAACATCCCTATTTATGAAAATCTGTTGAGTTGCTAAAGCATTTGATCTTCCCTTATATGTTTTGTGAGGGGTTTCTTATTCATTGAATGTTATTTAAGTACTGTTATACTGTGTTTAGACAAACGCTTGAAATCACAATATTATCGTGTAGTCTCGTTGGTTGCAGATGTCTCTGAAGGGCAAGAACGCGACGGCAGTCACCTGCGACCTGGATGCTGACCAGCAGGACCTGGCTGGAAGGTGAGGGCGTTTTTTACAAATATGTCCTGAAATAATAAAAACTTAGATCCAGCCCTCCCTATTTGCTGTTTTTGCCTTATTAAGATTGTTAGCAATGCACTAAGTCGAGGTCCGAACCCCACAGGGAGTGCCCTTAGTGAACGTTGCTGACGTAGTTAGTTTTGCTATTGCTCTAGCTGGAAGCCCTTAAGGTTCTCGACAAAAGTCAAAAAAGGCAAAGCAAAGCTTGCGCTCAGGCCCCCCGTCCCTAGATGAAGCCGGCCCGAGCCGGCCAAACTAGCAATAAAAATATGTCCGTAAAAAATAAAAACTTAGATCCAGCCTTCCCTTGCTGTTTATTATATTATATATGTTTATTATATAATATTAAGATTGTTATCAACGCACTAAGTCGAGGTCCGAACCCCACAGGGGGTGCCCTTAGTGAACGTTGCTGACGTAGTTAGTTTTCTATTGCTCTGGCTGGAGGCCTTTAAGGTTCTCGCCAAAAATCCGGTGAAGCAGTCAAAGCCTGCGCTCAGGCTAATTGCGTAGAAAAAAATGCTACTTTTTTAGTTGAAATTTACTCTTAGCGGCAATTAAATCACTATCGGAAACATAAGTAAAGTAATTCAATCAATTGTACTAATAATTGATTTATTATGATGTTACGCAGACTGGCTACGCTAGCTCTCCGCGCGCACTCGGCCGCGCGCTCGGACTGCGCGCGGCTCGGCGCGGCGCTCGCCAACACGCTCGGCGACCTCGCTCGCACCGCCGCCAACAGGCAGATATTGGCTGCAGGTATGTATACAGCTCTCAGCTTACTAAGTCTCATATCCATACTACTTAATATTATCCATACTAATATTATAAAGCTGAAGAGTTTGTTTGTTTGTTTGAACGCGCTAATCTCAGGAACTACCGGTTCGAATTGAAAAATTCTTTTTGTATTGGATAGTCCGTTTATTGAGGAAGGCTATAGGCTATATAACCACCAATAGGAGCGGAGCATAAATGAAAAATGTTGCAAAAATGAAAAACCGTTGAAACTAAAATACGCGAACAAAGTCGCGGGGGACATCTAGTAAATAATATCTTGGGACAACTCACACACGGCCATCTGATCCCAAACTAGGCAGAGCCTGTATTATAGCAACCAGACAACTGATAAACATACTTATATATATTTAAATACATACATATTATAGATAAATTACACCCAGACACAGAACAAATGATCGTGCTCATCACACTAAAATTTGTCCTGCGTGGGAATCAACCCCACGACCTCCGGTGTAGCAGTGTCAGGGTCACTAACCACTAGACCAACAGGCCAGTGAATATAATATACTCTCTGAGAAAATACGTAAGATTTTATGTAGCTATGTTACCTAGACTCTAGCTAGAACGAATTCGTTTTATATTCTTAGCGCTAGTTATTTTGTAACTCACAGTAAAGCTAAGTATAGCAACAGTTAATTTGTTATGCCCTTTACAAAATATGCCAAGCGAACTAAATGCTTTAGACTGCGAATTAGTCAAATACTAAAGTATGCATAGACAAGTATAGAATGCGCGCATCACTAGCCCGTTGTGCCAAATTTTTAGGTACCTACTGCACTCGCTTACTGATTTAAGTGATTTTCCGTGCGACGACAGACGATTATCCATGGTTCCAATGTTATTGGGGTAATATTAAGTTCATACTAGAGAATAGTTCATCTATACTAATATTATAAAGCTGAAGAGTTTGTTTGTTTGTTTGTTTGAACGCGCTAACCTCAGGAACTACTGGTTCGAATTGAAAAAATCTTTTTGTATTGGATAGTCCGTTTATTGAGGAAGGCTATAGGCTATATAACATCACGCTACGACCTATAGGAGCGGAGCATAAATGAAAAATGTTGCAAAAATGAATAACCGTTGAAACTAAAACACGCGAACAAAGTCGCGGGGGACAGCTAGTACTTGATATGCGCGCTCTATAGTTTACTTACGCCCGCTTGCTTTTTGAAGAGTCGAAACAAAAGCAGTCGAACTTCCTACAGTCCGTATCTGGGTGGCTTAAGACCGGAAAAAAAATAAGTAATAGTCCTATAACCAAAATCAAAGAAATGAACAAAATTTGAGGTTACCGAAATTCGATTGAGAATGCCGATTGCTATAGAGATATATTTTAAATTTTAAGTGGTTATTTTTATCCCTCGCCAAAAAAAAGTCCTAAGCTTTTGTATCTATAACCTACCTATATATCAGTGTTTCTATAACATCTATCTGTCCGTGGCATTGTAGCTACCAAACAACTGGATCAACATTGACGCCGATTTTTGCCGAAAATGACAAAGGTTAATTTTTTTTTTATTTATAGTTATTTTTACATTTTGTTGACAGCGGCCAGCAATGAACAAAAGAAGCGGAAGCTATCAAAAAGCCAGAAGATGAAGATTCAAGCAAAGCAGAGGACAGCACTCGCTGTCAAGAAGAAGGCCGCCGCAGCCGCCGCCGCCGCCGCCGCTAAGATGGCGTCTTAGAAAAATGGCGGGAAATAATTTAATTCACACACAAAAAAACATTGAATATAAAATTTACTTCCCTTAAGTACAAGATGCATTAAATTGTCGAATTATTTTGTAGTGAAGAAACTAAAGCTGTGGTGTTGGTAAGGATAAAATTCGCTTGCCACGAGTCGTCAACTGTTTGAAATAGAAAATTAAATATCTTTCAAAGCGGTATCTGATTCCTAACCATTGAATATAGGTCACAATATATTGCGTTTTAAAACTAAGTATATCTTATTAATAATAATAAAAGCAATCGAATCTTGCGAAACAAGTCTTATGTCCTTAAGTCCAGATCCTATATTTAAAAAATCGGTTCGTTTTACTTGCGGGCAGAATTTTCTTCGTTTTTTTTTTATTAGAAAATTCTTCCGCCCGTTAGCAAAAAGACGCTTCTTGAATATAGGAACCCGGCAATAATAGGTATAGGAACAACCTTTCAAAAATTAAAATGTCAAAGTTCGCGCCAATTTCGAGTTGGCGCGAAGTTTGACATTTTAATTTTATTTTAACTATTTTTTTTTTGCATAAATCTTATGTATTTATTATTTTTATATACCTACCTAATTATAATTTAAGATATTAATTATACCTACATAGTTTTAAGTTATTTAATAAGTTAATTAATATGGAAAATAAAGATATTTTCATAATGATGTGTTATTTATTTAAATAACTATGTACCTACATTACTTATTTTATATAAGTAAGGACGGAGAATAGTATAATGGCCCAATCAAGAGACTCAGCCCAGCTAGAAAACCTCACTACCAATAAACTACAAAAACTCACTATCAGTAGGGACAAAAAAAAATTCGTTTTATTTTGTTTGAGATTTCTTTTCCATCACTAATATCTAGTATAGCTAAAATATATCTAGTATAACTAAATATAGCTAACCAAATTATCTGGAAACAAGGTATTTGTATTTTAGATAAATTTTCCCCTAAACCTCAGTTTCACTTTTATTAAAAAAAAACACAAATTAACATTAACAAACACTTTATTAAAGACAGTCTATAAATATAATTCCAATGAGATATCTTAGGAACACAAGGACATAATTATATTATTAATAAAACCATTAAACTTAAAAACAAAGATTGTTGTATATAAATTAAATTCGTTTTAGGACTCATAGTTTAAATTTTGTCATGGTCCCTGTACAAAATGGCCCATTAACCACCATTAGGCCAATCTAAAAAAAAATGGTAATAAAATTTATATTTTGCGGGCCAACCTGACGCGTTCATCTTAAACGTAGGTATTTCGCTTATATTTTACTTAAAACAGCAGCGCAAGTAAACTTTGGCCTAGTACTTTTAATTATACAACAGTCTGCAAAACAATATAATTCCATAATTATAAGATTCTTAGGTATTCCGAACAGTTTGTTTATGAGACTTTAGAGAAGTTTTCCAATAAAAAAAAAAATCTTACAGTTTGAGACGTGCAGAAGGCAGAAATGGAGATAGAAAATAAAAAGTCCAATTAGCTACTATTAAAAATCCTTCGTTGGCTTATTCTCCAATTACTTTTATTTTCTGATCTGAAAGTTGACTTATCTTAGCGCCATCTGTTATCGAAAGGCAAAATTAATAACTTAACGCCATCTAGTATCGAATAGAGAAACTAAAAGATACGTTATCCTGATAAATAGTACGCAATTCATTGTTTTTTTTTTTTTTACTGGTTTTCGTCTCATAAAAAAACTGAAAAAATATTTAATACCTCAATTTTTTTATACATTTATTGTCTAACGGACAGCGTTATTCTGGTTAGTATGACCCTGCATGTTTTTTTAGGTGTCTTTGTAGCCCTGCTCGGTCCGAACAAGAGTAGTTACATACACCACACCAGAACGGTTTCTCGCCAGAGTGAGACCGCTCGTGAGCGATCATCTGTTGCTTTACATGCGTAGAATACCCACAATTACAAATAAGATTCTTTACATCTGAGTAATGTTTTATTAACTCTTTCAGATCTTTGCCGGAGAACTTGCATTCTGTGCATTTGTATGGTGTGCCTGAAATAAGATTTTTTTATTTTTAAATAAAAAATAATCGTTTTTCTTAGGATTCCGTACCCAAGGAGTAAAACGGGACCCTATTTCTAAGACTCTGCTTTCTATCTGTCACCAGCCCCCCTAGACAAGTGGCATTTCGTCAAGCGTTAACGAAGATAGAAATCGCTTAAATGACATTAAATGTATGGAAATGACATTTCGTTTCGATAAGTCCCGTGATTTGGATTTGCATACATTTGAACGATTGATTAGCGTTATCGCTTGTCGACATGTCACTTGTCTAGAGACCCGTGATAGAAAATAAATAGATATTTAAGGGGCTCCCATGCAACACACGTATTTTTCTTGCCCTTTTTATAGATGATAGTACAGAACCCTTGGAATAAATTGAATACCTACTACGCGCCTTATGCGTATATCGTGACGTCACCTGCTTAAAAACTTTGGTTGTTGACTACTGTTCAGACGCAATTATTAACGCCTAGATCATATATCTTTTGATTCGTTATTCGTTACCGTGACGATCCGTCACTAGGCTGTCTCTCATCCGTTCGTAACCAGACGTCAGTTATTTGGGTAACGAACAGTTACAATTTTTTTTATAGGAACAGCTTTTTTTAACGCCTCGTTGATATTTTAACAGTTCGTTAAGGAAACGATTCGTTTTTTGTTTATTGGTCCCGGCCATTACAAGTAGTTGACGTCAACCATTCGGCTAATCACAGTCGTTTACGATCACGTGACACAAGTAGACAAAGAAATCATTTTCTTTGTAGATTTTCTCTTAAAATATCTCGTATTTGTCTTAATTGACTAAATAGTTCCTTTCCAAAATTTATTTTCATTAAGGACGCCATCAATATAGTCAGGGTTTAAAAAAATAATTACTTATATATATAGTATTTCAGTTTGACTCACGACACCACCGCCGCCGCGTCTGCTCCTGATTAGGGACTCCTATTGAGTCTGAAACTAGTCGGGCGATCCCGAGAACATGCGTGAGTGAACCGTTTTGTTTTAAATAATTACTTATATATAATACATACCATTCATATGTATCCGCATATGAACTTTTAAGCTCGCCTTATTCTTAGTAAAGTAACTGCACTGCGGACACTTTGCGTACCCCGGTGGTGCACTGTTCTTATCACAGCTCGTACAAGGTATACACTTTACTTGTTTCTTAATACATGTATGCTTAGAGAAGACATCGCGTTTCATTGTCCGATAGCCGCATGATTTACAATTGTAGACCGCTTTTAACTCTGTGATTTTTATGTTTCGTTTCTCTTTGAGAGTTTGCTTTTTTGGTGGTTTTATGCTGAAAATAGAGAAGAGGTTGAATTATATTATTTTATCAAAAGAATAGTGAGACAGACAAAATAAGGGTAGATGTCATTAACCAGGACTGTGGCAAAAGCTGAAAATCTACATAGCTGCTTAAAAATATTAAGGAAAACCTAGATTTTTTGATATAGTCAGCAAATAATTTTAATATAATTGGCAGCATGGATAGCCGAGTATAGGTCACCATGCTTACTACCACTGTGCGCGACATGCTGCAGGTTCGATCCCCGCATGGGACAAGCATTTGTGCGATCCAAATATGCTTGTTCAAGTGCGGGAGTATTTTTTTTTTTATAAAATAAGGACTTACAAATAATCATGGTCGCTCAAATGATAATAGTATATATTGTTTGTTACACCATCATTTTCTTCCGTAACACTTCTGTCTTTAGATATATCTCTTGTTACTACTTCCACTCCTGTTGCCTCCATTATGTTGTGTGCAATGCTCAAAGTGTTATGTGTAATTTAATTAGATAAGTTCATTTCTAAAAATAAATAATATTTTAGCTTAAATTACATAAAAAAAAATACCTTCTGCAAGAGATGTTCTTGTTTTTCAATGAGACTAATATTAGCGATTTACATGTCAAAAACTAGTCTCAGGAGATTTTATATCTAACCACCAACTTTATAAAAGCAAATACTGTAGGTAATAATTTTATTGTTTAATTATTACAATCTTACAAGTACGTGTGAACACTGATAAGGCTCGTATACTCCACGTAGTAACGTGTACATAGGTATTACTGTACCTAGGTATTGCAATAGATCTACAATTTACGCATAACGAACGATTAAAATTGTTTGATTTTTCCAACTAACAATATAAGTTACAATTTTATACAAACAATAGCTATATTCTAATTAATAATTACTTACTTGATAAATAATATTTACTACAAATTCACCTAAAATGCAATACTACGCGTAAAATGAACTTTATTTACTCATTTTACTCTTTTTTTTTTTTTCTCTTTCTGGCTTTTCACGGTTTGTGTTAGCCAATGACAGTAGGAAAGGTAGGGAAACGGATTTTAAGTGAAAAGGAACGTAAAATTTTGATAGGAACCTACAAAATAGGATCAGTATTTCTAAGAGCTAAAAGTTATTATCTATAATTATGTATTAAAAAAGATGGGTGAAAGATCGGGAATTTATTTACAATTTTATTTTATTTAATGAAATGAATGAAGCTATACTTTTATACACCTTAATGCTATTAGTATGAAGTAATGAAAGAATGGAAGTAGGAAAAGGAATGTCAAGGGAGACAAGACTATTTATAAAGGAACTATGATCGTACAAAGGACAAGAGAAAACAATATGATTGAGGTCGCCAACATCCGTGCCACACGCACAAACAGGGTCGTTAATAATCTTAATTTTGGCAAGATGAGCTGGAGAACAAACATGCCCCAGTCTCATTCTTACCAAAATCGATGTATCCATCTTATTAAGCTTTGCTCTGAAAAGCCAAGGTTTTACAGGAATTTCTGGTTGAATAGTTGCATAATGTTTGCCCTTTGTTTTACTGCTAGAGTGCCACTGCTCCTTCCAGGAGTTTTGGAGGAAAGACTTTGACAAAGCTGAAAGGTCTCGACAATAGTTTTTATATGGAAACAAGTCACCACATTGCACCGCATCAGTCGCAAGTTTATCAGCAACTTCGTTACCTTGGATTCCAGTGTGAGCTGGTATCCATGCAAATTGCAAATTATAACCTTTTGAGTAAAGTCTAAATGCTATTCCTTTATGTCAAAAATTATCTCTAACTGTGTTTTTTGTTTAAATGGAAATTTTTGAATTGCTTGAAGAGCACTTAAAGCATCTGTAAAAATTATAACTTTTTTTAATTTAAAGATCCGAACGTATTCAATAGCTTTGAGTATCCCAAAACATTCACCTGTAAAAACAGATGATTCCGGAGGAAGTTTAATTTTCTGTACAATATCGTATTGTGAATGGTATACTCCTATACCAACACAATCAGTTGGAGCGGGTTTAGAAGCATCAGTGTACATGTGATGAAAGCCTTCAAAATGCTCAAATATAACATTTTTAAATATTGATTGGGCACTGGGATCTGATTTTTTTATGAAATTATCTTTTATTATGGGATCGAAGTGTAAACTGTCATAACTGGCGCTAAATAAAGGGAGTCTATTTGAACGATGTGTAGGGGAACAAAGGGAAATAAATTTCTGATAACTAACAACTAAACAGGGTGCCGTTTTGTTTGACCAATAATTAGATGAATTAATTTGAGACATTAACAGATCTAGTTTAGGGATGAGAGGATGAGTTGAGAACTGAAGAATTCTAAAAAAATATTTATCAGATAGAAACTGTCTCCTAAGAGGTAACGGGGCTTCCCCGCACTCCACTTGGAGAGCATTTACAGGGCTGGACTTCATGGCACCAGAAATAATACGAAGTGCTTTGGATTGTATTTTGTCCAACTTTTTAAAAGCCGTGACACTTCCAGGTTCAAGTATAAATAGACCATAATCTAAAATACTTCTAATAATAGCATTATATATTAACTTTAAAGAAAATGGATGTGCGCCCCACCAAACGCCTGACAGACACCTGAGCATGTTTAAATGTTTTTCACATTTACTAATAATGTAATCGCAATGTGGGATACTACTAAGTTTAGAGTCTAAAATAACACCCAGATATTTAAATTTGTCTTTCGTAGTTATAGGAATTCCATTATAACAAAGGTTAAATTGAGGAATATTTCTTTTACGTGTAAAAAGAACTGTTGCACTTTTAGATGTAGATAATTCCAAACCATTTAAATGCAACCATGATGATAGGGACGACAAAGCAGAAGTGATAGCTAAGCATGCTTGTTCTACAGAATGACATGAAAAATATAATAGTAAATCATCGGCATATTGAAGTACTTTGACTTCATTGTTTATGGAAGAATCTAAATCAAAAGTGTAAATATTATATAAGAGGGGACTAAGCACAGATCCTTGCGGAAGGCCTCTCCATACCTTACGAGATAAGTGATGATCACCAACTGGCATAACTACCGAGCGATCCATTAAAATGTTAATTATTAAATTTGAAAGATTAAATGGTACTTGTAAAGCATTTAATTTATTTTTTAATACGGATAATAGAACATTATCATAAGCTGCGTTGATATCTAGGAAAACTGCCATCGTAGACTGATTATTAGAAAAAGAAGTACGGATATCAGTAGTAAAAATACTTAAACAGTCAGTGGTACTTTTACCTTTTCTAAAACCGTATTGTGAAGTGGCCAATAGGCCTTCACTTTCAATATACCATTCAAGACGATTTTTAATTAGGTGTTCAGCTAACTTAATTAATATTGAGGACAAAACTATAGGACGGTACGAAGAGACATCAGAAGGATCTTTATTTGGTTTTAAAAATGGCAACACCATTTGACGTTTCCATTCAGCTGGTATGTTGCCCGTATTCAGAATAGAATTAATCAGAGCTAAATAATAATTGAGGACATTATCATTTAGATTTGCAAAAAATGAATATGGAATGCCGTCAAGGCCTGGTGCAGAATCCACAGTATTTTTAACCACACCCTTTAACTCATTTATGGTAAACGGGAGGTGTAGCGTAGTAGGAGACCTGACGCCTATTGGCGATTTACACTGTATGTTGATAGCTTGCGGAACCCATGGTGGAGCTAGTTTATCTAAAAAGTCAGAGGCTAAGGAATCAGGAATAGGAGGAGAAGGTTGTGTAAAAACCGACCTATATCTACGTATGTTTTGCCAGACTATAGTAGGGTGAGTATTTGGAGATATTGCAGAGCAGAAACTCTGCCAACCTGCATATTTTTTCTTCTTCAAAAGTTTCTTTGTTTCAGTACTAATAGTAATTAGGGCGTCAAAGTTAGTATCAGACATATTAAGGTTATAATTAAGTTCAGCTTGCTTACGTTTTTTAATAGCATCTGTACACTCTGAGTCCCACCAAGGAGGTTTAGGAATTGATGTTTTTTTTTTGTTTTTGACAGGAAAAACTTCATCTGCTACTGTTATTAATAAATTGGATAAGGCATTAGCACATATGTTTTCGTTACCATCTAAAATAGGTGGGAGCAAGGAAAATTTTAAGTCAGTGCTATTTCTATACTTTTCCCAATCAGAGTTATTACTATCAGGAAGTTTATGTTTAAGATTTGATCTTTTAATTGAAACAGTTGGTTTAGAGAAAGGGCTGGAAATAATTATTGGGAAATGGTCACTACCATAAGTAGAAGATAGGGTATTCCAAGATAGTGAGGAGGCAAAGTTAGGAGAACAGATAGAAAGGTCAATAGCACTTTTACTCTGATTGGGAGCAGAACGACGGGTTGGAGTACCTGTGTTCAGGATGCATAAGTTATGCTGGTCTATTATATCAAGTAATTCATCCCCATAGTTACTAGAAATTGAACAACCCCATGATTGATGATGGCAATTAAAATCTCCCAATAAAAGTAAAGGTCTTGGAAGAAGAGAAAGAAGATAGTTAATCTCAAGAAGTAAAGACGAAGATGGGTGAGGAATATAAATAGAAACAAGACACATATTACAAATTTGAATAGCTACAATTGAAATCTCCTCACTATGAGTAGGTAAAGAGATTTTAGAGAAAGGGATAGAATTCTTGATAAGTATAGCAGCTCCGCCATACCCATCATTTCTATCATTTCTAATGGTAAAATAATTATTTATTTTAAAAACATGATTTGGTTTGAGCCAGGTTTCTGCTAAAGCAAAAGCTGAAGGCTCATATTTGTTAAGTAAATATATTAAATCACTTTTTTTGCTTATCAGGCTGCGGCAGTTCCACTGCATTACTTTGCAAAGACTGTCCATTATTAATTGGAAGAGGGATAAGGTCAACATAAGAGGCAACGTTGGACGGTGAAATGTTAAATTGAGAAAGAAGTTGTAAAAAGGCTGAAATAAATTCATTAATTGACTGACTGTTTGTTATTTCATTGGTTTCATTTTTTTTTAAAGCACATCCATTTGATGTCTGTGGTACATTAAATTCTTTGATGATGTTGAAGTGAGCATCTTTATCATAACCTTGGGTGGTTTTGGGTGAAGAGCGTGGTTTCATATAAACAGTTTTTTTGTAACTGGTTGTATTATTAGGAGTTCTACTGGCCATAGCGGTAACTGCTGGTTTATTGGAAAAGTTTCTAGAAGGGGAAGACAGAAGAGTTTCAGCATAAGACCTGCAAACAGGGGGATGAACTTTCATAGCTTCCACATATGAGACAGAATTTTGTGCCATGTATGTCTTAATTTGTTTTTGTCTAGAAAATTCTGGACAAGATTTATTAATAGCAAAGTGAAATCCTGAACAAATGCAACAGGATGCAGATTCCTCATCCTTTTCACAACTATCTCCTGTGTGGCTTTGGCCACACTTGAAGCATCTTGGTTTCGATCTGCATTGAAGCTTTGTGTGACCAAAGCGACAGCAGTTAAAACACTGTATGGTAGGGAAAATATATAAGTCGACAGGTAAGGCATTATAACATATAAATATGCGTTTAGGAAGAACCTGGCCATCAAAAGTAATTACTATAGACTGTGTTGGTTTCCATGTTACAGAACCATCTATAAAAGTTTTGAAATTTAAACGTCTTACCTTTAGAATGGGCCCACAACCGATAGGCACTGAAATATTTTCAATGATCTCCTCTGGAGACCATTCTGCAGGGACCCCTCGGACTAAACCCATCCTAGTTACATTAAATGTCGGAATGTATGCTTTAAGGTTTTGCGCTTCAAGGCTTTTATTGCTAATAAAAGAATTAGCTTCTGAATAGGATGAAAAAGCCATGGAAATTTTATTACGTCCTATGCGTTTAACGCTGCCGTTGATAAGGTTTGAGATAGAATTTTGTTTTAAAAATTTTCCAAAAGTGATGGGGTGCAAGGTGGTACTATCGTTAGGTGATACTGTAATTTTTTGTACATGAACAATATATGGTGCACTATCAGTCTTGTCATATTCCTTTCTTCCAACAGGGGCACTCTGCGAGGAAATAGGCGTCTGTTTACTATTGACGGAATTACTAATATTTTCTGTTATATTTTGTTGTGAAGGTTGTGAAACAGGTTGAGCGTCCGGACAACCGCAACCACCCGAGTCAGACCCGTGATGTCTACGGCGACGTTTGTTGCAGTGCTTGCATACATGTAGGCGACTTCTTTTTAAAGACCGGGTGGAAGTAGACCCATCGGTGTCCATGCCAGACTCATTGGACTGGATAGTAACAAAGTGACCTGCCGGGGGGACAAAGCCCCCCGGATCAGGCGGTTCGTTCATCCCGCTTAAACTAATAAATTAAATCGTAACTTACCAAGAATGTAGAAAAAACTAAATTAACACTAATAGAAAGAATATTTTACACTAATCTACGTCTACTGATCTTATTTAACACTAATAATAAATTAAATTTTAGGCAAAACCAAATCAACGCGTCCGCCAAGTTTAAACGTTTCCCGCGCTTTTTCCATTTTACTCTTGCTTGACAACGTTTTTATTTTGGTTAACTGACATTTGTGGTTAATGTCATCGAATGTCAAACGAAGGTGATCAGTTTATTAGTTTTCTACTAAGTTGGTAGAATTATCTATGATCTTAAGAGTTGCGTCGTCTTATAACTTTTTTCTTGTGTTTTGAAAAGTAGGTATGTTAATAGGTTTTATTATCTGATAAATTTGGAATATGTGTTCTTATGTGGGTTGTGGACAATAATAATAATTATTATAAGATTTATTTCTCCAACTCTTTCTATGATCAAATAGGTGTTTTTAATTCAGACCAATATAAAATTATTTACTGTTTATCATGTCATATGTAAATTGTCGCAAGTTATAAGATAACGAATCAATCAGTACGATCCGCAAAACAAAAAGGAAATAAACCAAATAAGACACAACGTTGCGTTTTATATAAAAAATGCAATTTATTTACAGAAAATCAGTTGTACAAAATTCATTATTTTATTTCGTATATTTTTACAAATTAAATCCTATGATAATCGGAGTATTTTTAACCCGTACACAATTGATACTGTTTAAATAGATTTGTCAAAAATACTAATCTGCAGTGTGATTATATAATCTGAGTAGAGGCATACTAAATACTATTGTTCTAAAATCTTGGTGTTACTTGTTTTTAGAGACCGCAAAAAAACTGAAATTATGATATTACGTTAACAAAAAAAGGTTGCAGCAAAAAGGTTTACAGCATTAGTCGAAAAGAGAGTTTTGGTATGTAACTTATGATAGAGTGAATGAGAAAGGAGAACCGTCGTGGCGTAAAATGGAACTTACATTATGAGAACATGAAAATCATTCTATAAAACAATTATGAAGACGGCTTCTGAAAACTTGTGTGTTATGTTCTAACATAATTTTATAAATACCCAGATGTTAAACTCGCGCTATAATGACGCCACGGTGTTTGTAACATAACAAATACGGTTATCAAACACAGCAGCGCCCTCTATTCCAAGACGGCTTTCTTTCGGCACAGACTCTTGCTTTCAATAATATGTTTACTTTGAAAATAGGTACATCATCTACCGTCTACAGGTACATTATCTTTACTGTGACAAATGCTCGATTTTAAATATATAACTATATTATTTTCAGTGCATTTAAAATGTGATTACTTATTTTTAAGTTACACTAATACTCTCTTTTCGAATAAAATTGTAAGTACAGTTGCTTTTAACAAAAAAAGGAAAACAAGAATAAACAAAAATTATTGCAATAAAAATACGAAGACAAGAGGTGAATTTAAACTTTAAGAAAAACAAAAATTATACAGGGAACTATTATACAATCATAATTTTGGTTGTTATCATTACAATTATAAACGATGCAAAGTCCCTGATTAAAAAAATGTTTAAACAACAACCAAGCGTTTAAAATAACGTCGGCATTAAAAACGGGCATCTTACAATTATTGCCTAAAATGTATTCATAATTATTTATAAATTAACGGTTTAACCACGAGTTTGTTCCTATACTTATAGCTAATTAGTATCAGGTTGATTAATAGGTGTTTACATAGGCTGATCAGTAAACAGGTAACAATAAAGTTTTCTGACAGGAAGGGTATGTAACGTGTAATTGCTTGGGCGATTATGTATTTGTGTGTTTCAATGTAGGGCTACCGTTATTGCGCTCACCAGATGGCACCACTGGCGCTTTAGCTGTCAAGCCCCAACAAACTGTGGAATTTGATATTTCGGACGTCGCGTGCGTCTAGCGCCTCTGGCGGCGATATTACTAACAGTAGCCCTCATTAAACCGTTAACATATAAATACTTAATTAGGTAATTGTGATAGCGTGCTTCTTTACAGAGCTCGCAAATCTTATATATACTGCAGATGAGACAAAGATTTACGACATCTGTATTAGTTAAACCCCTAGTTTCTGAAAGCCTGAACTATGAGAACTACCGTTTATAAAATCCGCTGGAGGGTCAATTAATGTGTTTGGTTGAACAAAACTACCAACCAATCACAGCTCTTGACTTGATGTTTGACAGGTGATTAACTAATTTATAACTTTGATTGGCCTTTCAAACACTTGGGTAAGTATATTTTGCAACTCATAAATATGGGTTTATGGCTAGACTAAGATACAGTCTTATGCTAGAGGCACGTACACGATACTACTTCTTCCTAGGAACGATTTCAGAGTTACCAACATTTTACGATATTGTAAAATTTCTACTATTTTCCAATTTTATATATGAGTCAATCTGCATTAAAAAAACAATAAAAATAGAGTCATGAAGATAAGCTCAATGAGAAGCTATCAAGAGCTATGTCTTATTTAAAGTTTCATTTAAAACGATACACCGATTACAACGGTATTACATCAAATTGTTTGTTGCCTAAATTAAGATAAGGCATAGACAAATCCCATTCCAAACATCCGATTCCTACACATTCCTTTATAAAACCAACATACGGTCACCCATCCTTTTCTAGACCTCGCTACAAGCTGCTTAACTTTGACACTCGGTTACATGAATGTACAATATTATCTAATTTAACTTAAGATTACATGCTAATACTGTTTTATTTTGGTCTGTAGTATAATACGGTTCCGTAGTTACCTATTAGGGTTCAAAGAGACATTTTAGAAATCTATCGTCAAAATACTTGAAGAATTGAAGTGTTTAAAAACCCTAACTTATCGTTAAATATAAATCCTATATAATAAAGGCGATCCTAACCTATACTAATATAATAAAGCTGAAGAGTTTGTTTGAACTCGCTAATCTCAGGAAATACTAGACAGATTTTAAACAATCCATTTGCGTTTAGAAGCCCAGATGTCAAAGACCACACATTTATATAGACTTAAATATCGCGCTACGATCCGAGGTAAAATGGCGGGTGATACAGCGGGGCTAATTACCACAAATAGGGCACAAATTAATTAGTCCTGTCTTAGAATAAATAAGAAAATGAAAATTTTTTGCAAGATTTTAATTAACTTGCAATGTATGTTTAGGTCAAATCTTGCAAACAAAATCAGAACCATTTCTTGGCATCGGATTGAGATGACATTTTGCATAATTACACAGGGTGATGCATTAGTTATATTCCAATTTTTTAGAGTAATAGTATCCGCGAAATTGAAAAACTTTATCAAAAGAAAAAAAAATCAGACCACCAAACAAAATCAGGTCAGGTGATTGATATATAAATAAATAAATGTGGACAACATCACATACATTGCTCTGAACCCAAAGTAAGTAGCTAAAGCACTTGTGTTATGGAATTCAGAGATAACGAAGGTACCACAAACACCCAGACCCGAGACAATGTAGAAAAGGGGTTTTTCTACATTGACCCGGCCGGGGATCGAACCCGGGACCTCAGAGCTGGTGACACCTTGAAAACCGGTGTGAACACCACTCGACCACGGAGGTCGTCAAATATGTATGGGGTATCTGTTTTTTTTTCATATTTGACCCACGTTCCTAGTAGAAAGTTGTTTAATTTCACAGGTACTGTCACCCTGTATGAGTATAAGTATAAGACCAATAAAAAAAAAAGAAGGTGGCCAATCTTAATGAATTCTGTAACGAACCGACGCAATCCTATCGTGTTTGGGCTTGTTTGATTTGTCTTCACCAGTACTGTGAACCAAGCTGACTTAAAAGATTGTTTTTACAAATACATTTTTAATAAAACCTTATTATATGCAAATAGAATCTCCAAATGACGCTACTTAAGCGAGGTAGACCTCGCTGCCATTATTGAATATACAATCTACATGAGATGTTTATTAATAATGGATATTCTCTATCCATGTCAGTTTATGAACCTGTCTCAGTGAACACTATTAGGTACAAGGTGGCGTGGGTCTAAATATAATATTTATTTAAATAAGAAATTAAGCAATGTGGATGTCATGTAAATCTTGTTCAAATACATTTGTATTAAGAGAACCCTCATCTTAGATGCTGAGCAGATGGACTATTTATCTGTCGGTCAGAAATGACCATGTTTGACTATATTTTTTTTAATATGTACTAGCCCACTACCTCTCCCCATCATTGCAACTCCTGTAAGGCAGGATCTACAATAATAACCTATGAATACTACCGAAACAGTGAAGCTCGGTGTGTCGCAGGGAAACGATTGAAATGACTATAGCTGACTTGGACTGCACGGATAGCCGAGTGTTATAGATCACCAAGCTAATTACCTCTGTGCGCGACGTACCGCGGGTTCATAAAACAAGCATTTGTGTGATCCACAAATGCTTGTTTTATGCACAATTACTGTCCAGCGGACAAATTATTTGAAATCTACTGAGCGCTTTAAACGACAGTTTAAAAATACATCAAACTTAGACGTTGCTTAATTTCTATTTAAAAGTATGTGTATTTATATATTTTTAAAGCTACATTAATATGTATTAAAGCAGTTAATATATATTTATAACTATTCGAAGACTTTTAATAACTAAGGCTTGGCTTAAATATCCGAAAACTTGGATATTATATATTTCTGAATATTTTCACTTCACGTAAATAAGCAAGCGTGCCTCATTCCTTCTCTGCGTGAGAACATACACAACAACAGGTCTGGGTGTTCTTTGTGCATGTAAATAGAATGTTCGTAAAATAGCGCACACAAGGATTAAATTCCAAAGTGCTCGTTTAAAAAAAACCCGATAGATGACAAAAATGTTTTTTGAAATCGATCTATAATTGCTGGAGATATTGAGTAACAAACATAAAACCGTCAAATTGAGAACCACCTCCTTTTGATGTCGGTTAAAAATGCTAACTTTTCTGTCAGTTTTTTTTTAATTATTTGCCATAGCCTAATTTAATCTTCATTCTATATATCTAGTCATAAACCCCACGCCACGGTATTGATTATGTTCTAACAATATGCGTATATAGTTACAAAAATACTAAGATTTGTACAAATTTGTTATATTTTATAAAAATACAGTTAACACTATAGGGGTGGACAGGCGGAAAGGGTGTAAGACCCTCATATCAAAAGTTTACCTAACTGTAAAAAAATAAAATAGTTTTAGTAAAACTAGAAAAAAGCGAACATTTTTTTTATAAACTGAAGTTAATTTATTAAATATTTTGTTTGAGAATCGGGTTTTCTATTAGAAAACATTATTCGTCATTGCATAAAAAGTAAAAATGTAGGATTTGTTAAACAGTATTTTCAAGTTATTTAATTTAAGTCACAAAAATAGTTAATTAGTAAAATATTTTTTTTTTTATATTTATTGCGAACTTGGCTGTGACGCTGCCGTGCGTCTAGATAATAATTTTAAACGAATACAGTTAGGTACACTTCTGACATTCAATTACAAGTTATTGTAGCCATTCTTTGAAGGCACTAATATTATTACTAGAATAGATGTACCAAGTATTGCTAATTTATAATTTATTTCACTCAAATCATCTCGCACTCAAACGTAACTTAACTTTAAGACGCACTGGAAAGACAATCCTTTTTTTTCTGTATCAAATAGATAAATGTGGACTACATCACATATATTGCTCTGAATCCAAAGTAGCTAAAACACTTGTCTATGGAATCACAGAACGAAGGTACCACAAAACACCTAGAACCGAGACAATGTAAGTGGTTTTCTATATTAACCCGTCCGGGGATCGAACTCAAGACCTCAAAGCAAGCGATACTTTGAAAACCGTTGTATACGCCACTCGACCACGGAGGTTGTCCTCGCTACACAACACCGTAGAGTGAAAGAGACAGCACGAGATAAAGGCGAATGAAAATTCAGTTGTGTCTAAGTGAGCCATCAAATTATTAATAGTTTGCTTTGAACAATTAATTAGTTAAAATACCTATATGCTTGTTATTAAAGTTAATTAGAAAATGGTCAATTGGTACACCTACGTTACTATTTTAATAACTATTTAGCTGCCTAACATACTTTAAATGCATCAGTTACATTTTAGCAAAATAATAATAATACCTAAACAAAATAATACTAATATTATGCATAGTAGAATTACTGGCCTATGTTGGCAACATTCATTAAACAAATGAATTAAAAGTTGCCAATAATAAAATTAGATTGTGATTTAATTTGTGATATTTAAAGTTAAAATAGATGTTTTATTTATTAGATTTATGGCAGATAAGACAACCATAAGCACAAATATTTATATAAAATATTCAAAATTATACAATAATTTAAAGCTGCCCATTATAGTAATTGCAAAAAATATTGGTAAAATATAATCATAGTTAATTTATTAAAACCAATAATAAATACCATTTTAAATCTAATTAATACAGCATGCAACACTGCAACCACGAGTCGACTCGAAATACGAATCGATATATAAATAACAATCAAAATCTAATTAATAATGTTGCCAACATCACATACTTACCATAATTATTACTTAATTTGGAATATTACATTTCGATCAATCACAAAATCCTACCACTAACATTTTGCCAACCTACTAAATTCCAAATCAATGCGAAAAACTGGGCCACGATTTAATCACAAAATACCTACAGCAGCCATAAAAACACTAACAAAAAATCACAATAGAAATACTCCTAAAAATAATTGCCAGCCTAAAAATCTAAAAACCTACTAAATTGTTAGAAATACTGTGGGTTGCCAGCGTCAAAAATTAAAATGCTACCAAATACTACTAAACGTTACTTAATTTAAGTTTTTTAATATTATTAGCTATTTGGGGTCCCGTCAAGCCATGTATAATACCAATTATAGTTAAACATGCCTGAGTATGGATGTTTCCTTTTTTTATGGAGACGGAGGGACTCTTCTGAGGCGTACCAATATTGAGGGAATTTGTCGTACGGATACTTTTGAGGTTCTTTCACGAACGGCTCTGATGGGTCATCTGAAAAAGGAAATGAATTATACACTTATACATTTAAAATGTCATATCTAAAGAATTCAATTCAATTCAATTTATTTATTTATTAATTGAACAATCTATACTAATATTAGATTTTTATGTATGTGTAACGAATAACATCAAAAACTACTGAGCAAATTTAAATTTTTTTTCACCATTTGATTGCTACATTATTCCAAATAACATAGTGTCGTGGTGGCCTAGTGGTTCAATGAACGGATTTGTGTGCACATGGTTGCAGGTTCGAACCCATTAAAGGCCAGTACCAATGTGACTTTTTCAAAGTTATATGTACTTTCTTAATTATTCTAAGACATTGACAATCGGTGAAGGATAACATCGTGAGGAAACCTGGATTCCAACAATTGGTATCTGAAATCGCCAACCCGCAATGAGCATGCGTGGTGTTCAATGCTCGTTCCTTCTCTATATGAGAGGCCTGTGCCCAGCAGTGGGACATTTATAAGCTGGTATGATGATGATGAATGCTTTATTATTCCAAATTAATATAGGTTGTAGAATATAAATGTCAACCCGTGCGAAACCGAGACGGGCCGCCAGTATTTCATATTTGTGTATCACACAAATGCTTGTCCCATGCGGGGATCGAACCCGCGGCATGTCGCGCAGTGGTAATTGGCGTGGTGACCTATACGACTCGGCTATCCTTGCAGTCGAGTTCTCCTTGCATAATAACTAAATAAATGTGGACAACATCACACACATTGCTCTGAACCCAAAGTAAGTAGCTAAAGCACTTGTGTTACGGAATTCAGAGACAACGAAGGTACCACAAACACCCAGACCCGAGACAATGTAGAAAAGTGGTTTTCTGCATGGACCCGGCCGGGGATCGAACCCGGGACCGCAGAGCTGGCGACACCTTGAAAACCGGCGTACACACCGGTGTACATAGTACCATGATTAATCAATCCTTTGTCGAAAAATAAGTATGGTGGTGATGATACTCACGCGGCGGCAGGCAGTAGAGACAGAATATCCGATGTCTCCGTGTCACGTGCGTCTCCAGGTGTTTCTTGTGCTGCTTCTTGCGCGTGGAGACGTGCGGGCAGCACGGACAGGGGATGGCGAAGTCCTTGGGCACGCAGCCGTGGCGCTCCGCCGCGTGCGCTATCAGGGTAGACGCTACGCGGTAGCCCTGCGAAAAACATACGTATATACTATAATATTATAAAAAAAATAAGTTAACCATACAGCATGCAACAAAACCCCTGTCCGATATTTATCAGTATAATAGGGATGTTGACTGGGCATGACAAGTTAAAATCTATTTAGTCTGTCAGTTAGATAATAAAAAAATATTAGACACGTATTTTTTCTTTTATCAAAACAATAAAAATTACAAAGATACAGCGCTTTATATAGCGCTTATGACGCCACGCCTTGGTAAAAATTGTAGCGAGGAGTGACGTCACGCGTAATTTCCGTTCTCTGTATTTTGATCATTTTTTGTTTGTAGGAAAAAAGAAAAAATACGTGTCCAATAAAATTCATTAATCTACCAGGCGGACATTAAAAAAAAAATAGGAAACATGCCTATTCGGTATCGTACTGCGTGCATATACGTAACTATTGAATGGATTTGAGATTATTATTTATCTCCGGTGCATATAATTAAATTAAAATAAAACTGATCGCTCGACAAAGTTCACTTGTACTACATACAGTTTTGTATCAAAGAAGCCGCCTGAGCGGTTTTCTAGTACGTATGTTGAACCAGGAATACGCCTATAAGGGATCAGACAAGTTTTTTTTTTTTTTTGTAACATACATATTGAGTATGAACTGTAGGCAATAGTATGAACATGTAAAATCGAAAAATTTGTGTCAAAACAGAGCGCGTTTTATTAAAACTATCTCAAAACCAAATATTAACCTGATAATTTCTGAACGATCAATATTTTCGCATGAACGTGTCGTCGCACGGAAAATCACTTACCTAAATCAATAAACGAGCGTAGTACTTACAGCAAAAAATTTGCTTACGCTCGGCACAACAGGCTACTAGCGATGCGCGCACTCTATGCTTGTCTATGTATACTCTGTTTAAATACAGGTTACACAATATTGTGTTACCAATGTTTATCAAAATCAATAAAGTAGCTTTCTCATCAAAGAGACCGGTTCAAAAATTCAGTTATCTTAACACTATTACATTTATATCAAGTAGGATAAGTAGTACTCACTTTGAAGCAGTGCTCACACTGATAAGGGAAGTTCTTCCATTTTGGGTTCTTCTTCCGGCTGAACACCATCTTGTAGGGCTCCGTGGGGAACCAGTCTTCGGGGTCCAGCTGGAGCTCCACTAGTTCATGGCCTGTGAATAGATGATTGCAAGTTTAATATAAGTGCCATCTATAATTGCTACAATCTATATATTATATAAAACTCTTCCGTTACTGACTGACTGACTGGCAGACAACGCACAGCCGAAACTACTGATCGTAAAGAGCCGAAATTTGGCATGTGTGTTTGTTGGGAGGAGTAGGCTGCCACTAAGAGAGGATTTTTGGAAATTCCCCCCCAAAGGGGAGAAAAGGGTGTCTGACGGAAGTCATAACTCCACGCGGACGAAGTCGCGAGCAAAAGCTAGTACCAAATACATGTTTACTAAGGAAACCCACATTTTTGCGCCAGAATAAGGTATTTGACAGGTTTTTAAAAACTGTTCTACGTTAATCACTGATTTGGGCTCTCTAGAAAATCTATATTTTAAGTTCCATTACATATAGTGCAAGAAAAAACGAAAACAAAAAATATTATTTACATATCCCGTCCCGTCCCGTCATTTATGTCACCTGCTTGTAAACTTTGTTTGTTGACTACTATTGAGACGCAACTGTTTACAAGAAGTTGACGTCATCTACCATTCGGCCAATCACAGCCGTTTACGATCACGTGACTGAAGTACTGATTATACATGGTTTACAAAATTCATATTCATTACGGATGCCATCAATAGATTCTATATTTTATCATATAATATTATATTTATCATGCTATCAAATACCCTATTGGGTTATCAAATGTAAAAAGATTTATTCAAATCGGACTGACAGTGTCAGAGAATAACAAATACTCCTTTACTTTCTTATATTAAAGTATAGATTCTTTTTTTATGACTCAAACTAAGGAATTTAATCCTTGTGTCGCGGGCAGTTTTACAAACATTCAAATCACATGCACAAAGAACACCCAGACATGGAACAAGTATTTGTGGATCATACAAATGCTTGTCCCATGCGGGGATCGAACCCGCGGCACGTCGCGCGCAGTGGTAATTGGACTGGTGACCTATACCACTCGGCTATCCGTGCAGTCATATACATTGTATAAAAGTATAGATTGCTATAAGTTAGAGGAACAGGTGTTATGGCGTTACTTGTAAAATCCTTACGTTCAGTAGCGAACTGTGATAGGCATAGATGATTGATTGATAGTGTATACAGTATGTAACAAAAACCCTGTCCGATCCAATAAAGGCGTTCCCGGTTCAACATAAGTACTAGAAAACAATGTCTCGCTCAGGCGGCTTCTTTGATACAAAACTGTAGGTAGTACAAGTGAACTTTGTCGAGCGATCAGTGTTGCCTTTGATCAGTTTTATTTTAATTTAATTATATTCACCAGGGAAAAATAATAAACTCAAATCCATTCAGTAGTTACGTATATGTGTACGCAGTACGATGCCGAATAATACTCATAAGGATCGGACAGGGTTTTTGTTACATGCTGTAATATGATTGAGTTTACCTTCAGGTACTTTGATCTCCGGAACAGGTTCGGGAGGGGGTGCGGGCGTGAGCTGCGGGGCGACACCTGTTATTGTTGTGTTGTTAGCCGCTAGCAGGCTCGAGAGGATTGTGTTTTGTGTCTGAAATAAATAAATAAACGTAAAAAAAAAAACAGCTAGTAATATATATCCCCTCGTTTATGCATCAGGGGTTTAAAATCACAAATTATTCATGTGCATATTACCTGCAAACTCCCATTAAAGCTCTGCGACAGCTCTATCTTCTCCGCTTTGGGCTTCCTCTTGTACCCTTTAGGAGGGCCTCTCTTCTTAGCAACCTCTCCATTCTTCTTATATCTCACAACCTCTCCGTTAACAACTGGGGTTATCGTCAACTTTGCAGGCAATGAGTACCTGTAAATCATTAAAAAAATATTATTTTAATGGCTGAATAATAAAATTAATACTATTTAAAGAAGGCGTTAAGTAGCATGTTATTTAAATGTTCTAAACATGTGTTAAAATACACAGGGCATGCAAGATGTTATATCTATACTAATATATGAAGTTGAAGAGTTTGTTTGTTTGTTTGAACGCGCTAATCTCAGGAACTACTGGTCCGATTTGAAAAATTCTTTCAGTGTTGGATAGCCCATTTATTGAGGAAGGCTATAAGCTATATAACATTACGCTGCCACCAAAAGGAGCGGAGCATAAATGAAAAACGTTGCAAAATTGAAAAACCGTTTAAACTAAAATACGCGGACAAAGTCGCGGGGGACAGCTAGTATAATCATAAAAAATAACCAGTCATGTTTTTGTTTGTGCCTTTACAGCATACAAATATAGTAGTTTTAGCTTAATCTTACTTATTAAATAATAAACTATTTATTATAACAGAAACTAAAAACAAAATAGACGCAATTTTAAGACATTCCTAAGAGTCTATATCACTTAGGAATGTCTTAAAATTGCGTTGATTTTGGAGAATGTCGTATTTTCTGAGCAGTTAAAAATAATCTGTGTACATTATTGAGAGGTTACAGCTTTGAGTAAACATAAACAAGCATAGAGCGCGTGCATCGCTAGTATCCTCCTTATGCCGAGCGTAAGCACATTTTTAGCTAAATGTACTACACTCGTTTACTGATGTAAGTGATTTTCCGTGACACGACAGACGTTTATGCGAAAATATTGACGGTTCCGTTATTATTTGGGTAATATTAGGTTTTGTGATAATTTAAAGAAAACGACGCACTCTGTTTCGAGCCTAATTTGTCAATTTTACATGTTCATACTAGTGCCAACAGTTCATACTCGATATGCGCGCTCTATAGTTTACTTATTTATTCCTCTAAGGTTTACAGACTATTTGACATTAGAAAAAGTACATCTGAATTTCGGCGTTACATTGTTTTTGACATTTATTTGTTTACCTTTACTTCCAAGCTAAAGTGGATAGGGTATACATACCTATTATGTAGATTCTTCACTATGTTCTCTCCGTTAGGCTTAGCGGTGAATGCTAACGGGTTGGCTAGGTTTAATGGATTGTTCACAAAATTAGGAAGTGTATTCGGTGGGTATATTGATAAAGACTTTGGTGTGTTAAACGCTGGTATCTGGTAGACTTGGAGATTTAATGGAGAGTACTTCAATCGTTTTGCTTCCGGTTCATCTTCGTCCGATTCGGATTGGTTTATGCTTAACGGGTCCTTGTCGTTTGCGAATGTGTCCGTCCGTTCTTTTTCTTGGACGCAAAACATCTGGAAGTTAATAAAATGGAATTTAAAATATATTACATGGGGTAAAATTCTATAATTTTTATTTGGAAGTTGAACCAAGCATAATTTGCTTTTCCGTAGGATTTTTACTAAAGGCTGAATTAAAAAGATGTATTTGAGAGGGAAGAACAGTAAATAAATTATTTAACTTCCAGTTAAGTTCAATTTTAATATTAACAATCATTTTAATTAATTTATCATTGTGCACCTTCGATCATCCATCAAGTATGATCATAAGAATTAAGAAATACCCATTGAGATTAAATTATGAAGATAAACATATATTATAAAATACAATACAAATCTAAGTTAGTATTACAATAGGAAAAACAAAAAATTACAAAAATAACCCAAACATTTTGTTTAACAGAAAACTGTATTATTTGCGTTTATAGGCTAAACTGGTTGAATAAGATCATTTCAATTCCTGAATTCCAGTAGATTTGTAAAAAAACTATAAAAAAGATCTTCTGCATAGGCTTTTCCCAAGCTATGTTGGGGCCGGCTTCCAGTCTTACCGGATTCAGCTGAATACCGTATTTTACATAGAAGGACTGCTTATCAGACCTCTACAACTCTTTGTATGGTTCAACACAGTATCCTGTGGTAAGACTAGTTGTCAATGACATATAATAAAAGTACTCTGTGTCAATGACCCAAAAACTGTCATAAAACAACATCTGATGTTGGGACAAACATGTCAATTGTAATCAAATGCTAATGAATGTCAAATTAAATGACAATTCATTTATTAATTAGTATTCTGGGATGGTTTGTAAATAGGTATGATTAATATACTTCTGTGTGAATTTAATTAGTACTCTAGGCTAGCATACAATCACATATATTGAGGTGAAAGAGTCCTGCCTGAGGTTTAAATTGTTCCTTTTTGTGTTTCATTACTGAATGATATATTTGAAACAATATTTGAGTGATTGTAAAAAAGTTTCACATTCTTGTTTAATTAGTTTATTTATTAAATATATAAAACAAGTGTAGGACAGCAAAAGATCAATAAAAGCTTTGGTTGGTTTTTTTTATGTAAAACCAAATGGTGTTTGGTAAATACTTTATTCAGCCTCTAACAATTTTCAGACACTTTATTTGCACAAAATATGCAAAGTCTGGGTCTATATAGCAACAGGGTTTATAAAAATATAGAAATGAATGCTAAGGTACTGTTTTTAAAGGTTATCCGTTAGACAAATAATCGTGAACGCCGAATAGCGGGTTGCCCAAAAATTAATATTACGAAATTATGAATCATACACAATTATTTCACTTCCGTGATGATTTAAATACGAAAACAATGACGATACATGTAAAACATTAAACAAATCTTCATAATGACAGCATAAGATAAGTATACAAACTTTTTACGAGATTCCCAAAGGAAGAAAATAGACGCTTTACAAAAAAATCAACATCCCCTTTTCAAAACACCACACTTAACACAAGTATCTCGGAAGATTCGCGAATATACACATATATAACTGTTTAACCACACAAAATGGCGTTGTAATTCATAAATGCGAGAAACAATAAGACTTCTCATGAAATAACTGCACACGGGTATACATCGGGTTGATCTAATTATATTATTATGTACTTATTTTGAATGAAACACTGACCTTTTATTAGTTTTTTACACAGCTAAAGCCGAAATAGTGGCAGTTGGGTCACATTAATGGCTATTTACGTTGATTTTGGTTGTTTCTTAGTTAAAAATATAGCGAAACATGAAAATAAAAGGTTAAGTACACCCGTATAATAATAACAAGTTCTTTTGTGTAGTGTTGGACCCACGCCGAGTGAATGTGTCAATCGAATCTGACATCGTGATTATTCGAGATATAGTTTGTGTGTGTCTGTTTTGTCGACACTGTTGTAATATTTATTTTTGTAGTTTATTTATAAATCATCAATAATTAAATGATAATAAATTTACCGTAAAAATATGCATATTTAAAAATGTATCTTTTAATAATATTCCTTATATTTATACTTTAAGACTTTATTGAACATTTTTAACAGTAGAATATTAAAAATATTGGGCTAGTTAGATGTATTTAGAGTACCTCATTCGTCATCGTTCTTCAATGAAAACCATCCTTTTTCAAGCGAAAATCCTGTAATACATGGAACATTTTGCGTAAAACCATCTAAGCATTGTTTTATAATGCATAACTACATCATTATATTATAGTCAAAAACTTAAAACTACCTACTAGCGTCTGATTCGCTGAATCGATTATCAGTTCAGTTCGATAACAGGTAACAAAACCCAACCATGGACATCACTATACAAAGCTTCACGTACGCGCATTTAAAGTTGCATTGTAAGTTACTGTACATAGAATTTAAGCCTTGTGACTAGAGAAATAACGTCTTTAATTACTTTGCAAAAAAAGTCATACTGAACGTCTTGCGATTGGACCAAATTAAATCTCTACCGGAGCGTCATTTATTTTTAACGTTCGTAAGATATTTTTTTTTATTCCATATATTTCTATTTCATTAAATAAACAACTTTTAATATTATTTTTTTGACATTAACGATGTAAATTATCGGTTTCTAAAGTAACAATATGATAATGTATTATTTAATTTAAATGATTATTTAATTAATTCCTTCGTCTTAAAATATAAAAACAATGACAAGCCTTCAATTTGGCGACAACTAGAAACACTTCACTCAAAGATTTAATTAATGTCCAAAATATAATCTTTACCTACCATTTCATAAATGATACCATTCAACACAACAGCAACACGTTTGCTTTTTCTTAGTTTTATATTTTACTACTAGATGTCGCTGTATAAACTGAATTGCAAAGGCATAAACATTAATTTCTAGTATTTTAAACGTTAGATTCAAAATCAGTAAAGAGTTTTTAATAATAAAGTAATGAATATTATTAAGCTTTTGTTTGCTGTTTGTTTTTTTGGTACTTTACTCAAAACTTTTTTTTACTCAAAAAGTTGTATTGTACTTATATCCTATGTTTTTTGTGTAGGATACCCAGTTTTTGTTTAAGATTGTTCTAGCCATATCTTATCTCGTATAGAAAACAATATTTTTTTTATTAGGTCCAGTTAAAGGCCCGCAAATTTAAACCGAAATATGAACATAAAATAATGAAAGGGTAAAAAATACACAAAAAGTCTTCGATAACCATTTTTATTTCAAACTTAATCTAACTTCCAACGTCATTACAGAGTGCCTGATTCACAAAATAGTAAAAAAAAAAGAAAATAAATTACTAAAGACTAGATGACAACGCTGTACAGGCCGTGACCAAGTTCAGAAAAATATAAAAAAAAGAAACGCTTTATCACATACCACAGTTCTTAAAATTTTATGTAGGACTGAAAAAATAAACTATGTCTATACCATTTCATGTATAATAACATGAAAACCTAAAGCAAATGTTAGTTTGTTAATCAAACTAGCACTTTTTTTAGGATTTTTTCGCACCATTTTTAAACTACGTTTTTTTTAATAAACTATGGCAATCTGCTGATAGCTTCAGCAATTTCTGCCAGTGTCGTGTTTACCGCCGGTGTCGTGACGTGACCCCACATAGGCACTTATTAAATCAGTTTTCGGCGGAAATTATCTGTCTAGATTTAATTATTTTCCTGTACCTATATTGGATGGCATAAAAAAATTATATTGTATATTCCCGACGATAGTGATGTGCTTTATACATTGTATTTACTTTTTCAGTCCTACACAAATATCCCATACACACATTATATACATTATTCCACTAAATACTACAGATTTGGCTTCGATAGTCTGTCTTAATTTTTGTCAAACTGGTCACCTCGTTTTGGTATTAAATTATTATAAAAAAAGTCTTAATTAACAAATAAATAAGTCTAAATTGTGATGTGTTTGTTGTGACATCATTATGTCGATGAAAAGAACATGCCTATTTAAAAAAAATGTTTTGTTACACTTAGTTGACAGTACGAAACATAATTTCAAATAAATATTGTTTGTACGTTTGTTGAAATATCAGACAAATAAGTATCATTAATTTCGAGTCACAGCAATTATCGTTGTTTTTTAAACTTAAACAAATAGTTTAAACTAAAATATTCGCGTTCGTGATAATTATTTGTCTAATATTATACATCAAATTACAGTATAGTGCAATTCAAATTTAATGGCGGCTGTGAAGTGCGCTAAACGCTGCGCAGTACCTCGCCCCGCACCCCCGCTGGCGCATGAGTTTGGTACTGCGCAGCGACTCGACTCGTGTTCACAGCCACCTTTAAGTTTGCATCGTACTGTACAAATAATAGAATACAAGAATTAAATAATATTTTGTATACAATATTGTCACACCAAACACAACACGAAATAATACAAAAAAAGTCATGATTACACAATTAAACTTTCATAAATTAAAGTATATCGTAAATGTGTATACAGTGAAAACTGGCTTAACGTTTGGTTTGAATGTTGGTAATCAAATAATTGTTACTGATAAAGGTTAGTTCATGTCCGTTTAAAGTTAAAAATAACCCTGATTAAGCAAAGAAAAAAAAACTGTTTCATGGTTGAAAAATGGCTTAAAATTACACTGTAAAGAGGTCATAAAAGTTATATTTTTAATAAATTAAATAGTTTTGGCAATTTAAATACTTTAGCGTCTTTAAATACGGACACAAACTAAGTTAAAAATCATCTATACAAATGTCATTTGAGTATGAACTTCACTGAAAGTTCAAGATAATTATAGTTTTATTAAAAATAAATGCATTAATTAGCTATAAGGGCTCAGTCATTACAGATTCAAAGAGAAATTCTCAATCGAAAAGTAATAAGCAAATCTTGAATAATGTGAAAAAAAAGTCAACAATGCACTCAAAACTACAAGTCTGCTTTTGATAGACATTCCAATTAAAATACGCATTTATTTTGTTAGCAAAAAAGTTGAAATTCAAAAAACATGGTTTCTTTTATCTTGTTTTGTAAAATTAAACTTTATTTCTTACAAAATAAATGCTAGTTTAGATTGAAAGGTAAATGACGCGCACAATTCTTATACAGTTAAAGAGTTCGCAATTGATCAGATAATTGATATGTAAACAATTGCTTCGTAAAAACTTGAGCACACAAGGAATGATACATAAAAAATACAAAATGGTGTCACTATTATCTACGCGAGTTAAATGTTAATCGGACAATCGAATACCCTTCAATAATAATTTATGCCGAAAATGTATAACCCTATCCATCTGTCTATACCAGAGATAGGAATCTGACATAAATTGTAGATTAGTTATGATGAAAATCTATCTCTAGTAGGAAAACCACCGATAGATTAGTATTTTATTTCTCCGGTACAAGTTATGTTTACTAAGCAATAGGCATGTTTCCTAATTTTTTTTAATGTCAGCCTGGTAGATTAATAAATTTAATTAATGAATTTTTGATAAAATAAAAAAAAAACGTGTCAAATATTTTTTTTTTATATAACTGACGGACTAAATAGATTTTAACTTTTCATACCCAGTCAACATCCCTATTCTGTATTATATTTAAGACGGTATATTTCGGCTGTTATTACACTAATAGTCGTTAGCTAGGCGGGACTAATCTCCTGTCACTAAAATACGAGTAAATGAAACTTATTAAAGTGTTTTTAAAGCTCAGCAATGCCTATTGTCGTTAAACGGTAGAAAAATGCGTCCGTTACGACTTTCTACCATATCTACCATCAATCAGAATAATTTAACACTGGCAACACAGCGTGGTAGCTTTAGTAGATCTACCAGCTTCGGTAAAGCTAAATTTTCGATCAGTATTACATACACAAAGAAGTTTGAACGAAAACTCTTTTTCTACAAACTGCATTGTGTAAAGAAAATCGTACGGAGGCATTTTTAGGAACTCCTTTTTATTAGAATATTTGATTCTGTTAAACTTCTATAGCTCAAAAGACAACATCAATTTATAAAATAGCAATAGAAAGTCTGGCCATTGATATTTTTATTAAAATATTTTAATAAAACAAAATATAATTTCTCCTAATGACGCTACCTAAGTACGTGGTGCTGTCATCATTGACTGAAGAATCTACAGCATGAGATGTTTGTAACAATATTCTCATACTGACATTAACACCTGATTTCTAAAAGCCCGATCAATTAGTTAATTTTCAAATCCTCACGGATAGCCGAGTAGTATAGGTCACCAAGCCAATAACAATTACGCGCAACGTGCTGCGAGTTCAATCCCCGCATGGAACAAGCATTTGTGTGATCCACAAATGCTTTTTCCAAGTCTGGGTGTTCTTTGTGCATGTGATTTGAATGTTTGTAAAACCCCCCGCGACACAAGGATTCAATACTTCAGTGCGGGACAACAGATAAGGCCTTTGAGAAATCGGGTATATTTTGATATTATCTGTCGAATTTAAGTTATGAAATGTTGCCTTTTGATCTATATGAAGTGTAATTATTTGATTTTATTTATTAAATTCTTATTGATAGTGTCATGGACGAAATAACTATTGTTTTATAATTTACTCTAATTATTTGTGTCCTTTAAATCTATGAAAATATCAAATTGTTTGAGATGGTTAATGTTATCTCCTTTTCAATTTTACTAAAAAGCAGTACGCTAAAAAGAGACAACATTATCTACATCAAAACATTTGAAGATTTTCATATCAGACCGCCATTTTGGATGACGTCATAAAGTAGGTATTCTGCTGTCGGGACACAAAATCTTAAAGACCGTTCTACACAGAAACGAATGCTATATAATATAGCTTACATGTGTTTTAATAACTAGAAACCTATCGCTTACACTAGCATAACTACGTTATTTACATCGTAAAGCCTCGCTTTTCAATTGGGGCTGGGTTTCAACCTACACTTAAGATAGTGGGATGAAAATGTATATGATATGTTTCATCCCTTGAAAATGTAATTAAGTCCGAAAATTAATTAATAGTCTGAGTATTCCTGTGTTTGCTGCACTGCAGTTATTCCGTCAAAATAAATATATGTCTTGAAAATATTTAGTCCTGTGACAATTAATCTTTTGAAATCGAATTTCAACCTCTTTAATTCCCATTGTAACGAAGACAGAAAAATGTGTACGTTTTATTTGAATATCATATAAAGAAATAATAGGATCAGATGCAAAGAAAAAGAAAAGTTATTTCTAATTGAAGAAATAGAAAGTGTAGGTATTGTGAGTATAAAAGTTTAATTATAAAGACTTTTAGAAGTTAGTATAAATTCAACCTTTGGTTGAACACACTTGTAACTTTAAATCAACATTAAACGTACACATTTTCACTGTCAATTCAAAATTGTATGTAGCCTCCTTGTTTAAAAAGAGGTGAATATTGTCCTGAGTGTCATTTAAATTATTAATGAGTCAATTATCTTTAGGTAACGGTTTTAAAGGTTATTACAAAGTCTCAAGTTCACATTGGTTCAAACATTGGCCCAACGAAACTTTTTGATATTGGACAAATGTTGGAGCCAATATTTGAAACCTAAATAACAACACATTTCAAATCAAATAATTTAAATCACCAATCTTACTCAATTACGCCACTACCGCCGCCGTTTTTACGTTTGAATAAATAACCGACCTAAAAGCGAACCGTTTTATATATTATTAATATTGATATATTATTTACTAATTAATAACTTCTTATATTAAAAACGGATTGACAACCCTTCTATTCCGAAACAGAATTCAAAACAGCAATTTGTTTCAGTCTCAAATCAGCAGTTTCAACCCCTAATTTCAACCCATTTTCAATACAAAAACAAAACCTACCTACATTCAAATATATACAGAGATTTTTTTGGGATTACAACACGATTTTGGCATAACACATCAGGACTTATACGTACGGATGACATCTTTAATTTGGGCCCTACACAGAGGACATTGGCCACCGCCTTTCCCCCTCCATTGTTGGACGGCGCATCTATAACACATGCACATATGACCACACATGTAGAGAACAGAATCTATTGGGTTTTCGTAGCATATAGTGCACTCTGTGCCTGTCAAATTCCCTGTAGCTCCACCTTCTCCAATAACTGAGTAGATGGGCTGGTGACGACTGGTCGACGGTCCATTTTGGAGCCTGTCCGCAAGTCTTAAGGGTTCCGAATGGCCGTTGGGCAGTTGAACCTGCTCGTTTAAATTGTTTTGGCTGGATGACGAGCACTGGTTGTCCGTTCTCGGCCGTGGTTGCTGATAGCAGGTTGATGGTTGGTTGATGGGTAAGCCCGTAAGGCAGAGCTGTGATGTCGTTTGGATCGGCTGAAAGAATGAAAGGAAAGGGTTATTACAGTGTCTTTTGATTTCTGGGATGTAAAATATATTCTTGGGTCTGTCTTAAATACATAATTACTCCTATTTTACAGTGAGTTTTCGACACTAATCAGAAGGTTAAATTTTTTATCTGTCTTTCATAAGTATTAGACAACTTTCAAATGTGAAATTTATTTAGGCAGTGAAGTTAAAGAAATTTAATAAAGACGTTTTTATAGGTTACAATTTCTAGTAAAGTTTTAAAGTTTCTAATAGTTACCTCAATATAATGCGCGCTAGCCAGCGTCAAATTCTGTTGGTTAACAGAGTTCTGTCCATTCTGAGGCGGCAAGCTGACAACCAGCACAGTACCTCCTGCACCGGCCGTAATCTGTCCAGCGGAGCCAGTCAGAACCCTCAACTGCTGCGGCGGAGTCGGGGACGGCTGAACTTGAGTGCTCAGCATCCTGACCTTCTGTGTAGCTCCATAGATATCCACAAACGCCCATAGTTTTAAAGTATGGTCGACATGCATGACGGTGACAGGAGTGGAGCCGTTTCTACTGACTCTTACTTCACCATCAGTTGTTAAAGTGACAGCGAGCTCGTCTCCTCTTCGAAGACCATTGGCCGCGTCTCTCCTAACCACCCAATACTCTGGACGATCTAACAGCAGTTCTGCATCATCAGGTAAATCGCACGGCCTTAATGTAGCTGGATCGCATGACGTCAAGCCAATTGCGAGGCTACCAGCATAAGCGGGCTCTGTAGCCAAGATTTGGAATACTATAGTTTGTCCTGGACGCATCGGACGAGCTGTGAACACGTATCCTTGACAGAATTCCGCGTCAGCCCTAGCCGCCACTCCTCTGTCATTAATAAATTGAACATTTCTTCCTTTAGTTCTGTGTAGACTTAAAGGTACCAATGGATTCTGATATCTCGGCGGTGGAAGTGATTCTTCGACCGACAACGACCTCATACTACCGACTAATCTCTCTTCTTCAATCGGACTGTGTCTCCTCTGGCTCGGAGCTCTAGGATCCGCAAATTGGACTGCTGTGCAGTTTCCGTATACATCAACTAAAGCCCACAGAGGGTTTCTCGTATCCACACCAGAGAAGAACAACCCTTTATCTTCACCGTTAACTCCGAAGTGTACGTCGCCTGAAGAGTTGACGTAGTAATATAAAATGTTGTCTTTCTCGCAGAATCTTTCGCCTAAAGCCTTGGCCCAGTTGCCTGGCTTGTTGGTCAGGTCGGGACAGGCGTACTTTGGGAGCGCGTGGGCGAGGGTGGCGGGGTCGTGGTTCGTGAAACCAAAGCGGATGACGCCGCTCCAACTATTTGAGATCTCGACGAAGCGAAGGCACACCTGGAACGAAAGATAAGACAGATTAAGTAAAGTTACTAATAATAAGCACTCGTGACCACAGAGCTGACGACACCTTATAAAACCGGTGTGTACGCCACTAGACCACGGAGGTCGTCACATATCTTAGTATATGACATATTATATCTCATATAATATGTCAGTATACTTTCAATGATTTTATTTATTACGATGATTTTTTTTATAGGTGTAACCATATTAACTGGTTAATCTCTCCCCACCATAACTAAAATATATGGCAATCAACTCAAAAGATTAAACTATTATATCAACTTAAGCATTACTCACCTTTTCATTAACCCTGACAGGCCTGGCGCTGAACGCGACGCCCTTACAGAAGGACTCCACGCGGCGCGCCATGGAGCCATCGCGGGAGACCCTGACGTTTTCACCGTGGATGGAGTGGAAACCCAAGGGCGGCAGGTTGTTGGGTGTCCCACCAGTGCACGTAGTGCGGGGGGCTGTAACAAATGAAATAAGAGTTAGTATGTAAATTATTTTGACGTTAAGTTTGATAGAGACTCTGTCTGTTACTCCATGAACCGATTTGTATGAAACTTGGTATGGGGTAAGCTTGGATCCTAACAAAGGGCATGGGATTTCATCTTAACAGTCTGTTATGTATTCGTAACCGTGGCTTTGCGATGTATATATGACTGTGGCGTTCCAAAAGCTAAGTAACAACCATCTCAGTCTACTCTTAACCATGATCCAAATCAAAATAGGGAATAATAAGTTTTTATTCAAACTGTATTTTAACACAAGCTTTTAAATAAGCTAGGTTCAAAGTAATACTGAAGACAAATCAAACAAGCCCGAATACGATGGATTTGCGTGGTTACGTTAGAGAGTTCCTATGGCCACCTTCTGTCGCCATCTTTAGATTAGCTCGAAAGCATTATAATATTGTTTTGTCATCGAACTTATATAAGTATGTAAAATTTCATCTCAATCGGATGTCAAGAATTGATTCTAATTTAGCTTGAAAGATTAGACCCGAATAAACATAGATAAATTGCAAGTTAATAAAAATTAAAAAGCTTCTAAAAACAAATGAGTAAATAATCTAATAATCGAAAATACTTTTAATTCGTTACTAAATGTTATAATATCTTAAATCCTTATATATAAGCATGATAAAACAGAATTCTTTGCCGATTCCCCTAAGACCGCCATTGTTGGTTCCCCTCGTAATAATATCCAATATGGCGGCGTCACCTGCGTGGCAGATGTGCGGGAACGCAGCTTGCGTGTGCGTCGATGTATTTCTTTAATTATTAGGGGGTAGTTTCTTTAATTATTTACTTTTATGTTTCAAGAATAAGATGGTTCAGTAGTTTGTTAATTATTATAGGTTTAAATAAAGCGAAAGATCATTCCTTTGTCGCCAAAACTAACACCAAACTTAATAAAAAAATATATAAATTCAAATCCATCGCGTAAGAATTTGTTTTTTTTTTATAAGGTAAGCAAAGTTCTTTTGTTTTATTGTCTCTAATAAGAGATTTCTCTATTGCAATTTCAATCAAACGAATTTGGGCATGAGTGTAAACAGAACTTTATCAGTATACTGCAAATCCTTAGCGACATAAAAGTAGTGGATTTTTGCCAAACAGGAATCAAACTTACAGCTTCTACATAAGAAAATAAACAACTGAAACGTTTACGTCAATATTTGAGTCACAATACATCAAATACAATTGACGTAAGCTAGCAACTAACATCAAATGTCAACATGACAGTTGTATGACTTGTATGTCATAAAGATATTTGTTATACGGGGATGTTTGTGTAAGAGATTTGTATGGATTAGTCATACATGTAAGCGTGTATGATCGTTGTAATAAGAATTGTCAATATTTATGTTTACATTGTAAGGCACGAGACGTGGTAACTAGTACAGATGATCTGTTGAAATCATTGTTCAATATGGGTCTCTAAGTAGATCTATAAATAAACACTAAACTACTAGCTACAGATTGTAAGGTAACGTAAGGACCGTAAGATTAAATTTAAGATCTAATATAAAAAACTGTTCATCCGATTAAAAAAAAAACCCGTTTTTGTCGAGTAAATTAGATTTTATGATGAAAACAGATGTCAATGTAGACAAAGCCGCGATCAGAAGCTAGTTCAAAATTCTGCAAGAATACAATGGTGGTTGTATGATAAATCCTTTACGTGAGGTACCTTCGTTGTCTCTGAATTCCATAACACAAGTGCTTTAGCTATTCACTTTGGGTTCAGAGCAATGTATCCGATGTTATCCACATTTATTTTTTTATATTTTTGCTGGCAGATAACTTTTATACCTATTGTACACACGGCAAACTAGATAGGTTTGCAGGCCAGACTAACATTTAAGTGTGTACCTATTTTCTTTATGTCCGTACTGTTCATCTGTTACGTGTACATTAAATAAATACACGAAATTATTATTATTATTATTTTTTTAATCTGTAGCTTTTCTTTTCTAGCTTAGTAAGCCTATACAATACTTGTACCTATATAGTACAGTGTACCTACACACTACAAGTTTCCACCCTCATTAAATAACACTTTTACCCTCCACCAGCCAAGGGGAACGTGCATTGTGAGCGCACGTGTCACTTCCTCTAAACTAGGAAGTGACGTAACACGAGCCATCCAGCGACAAACTTTATTTTATGTGGAGTAAACTAATTTTGAGAATGGACCACCCTGTTTTTTGTCTATGGCCGTTAAAGATAGTGTTGAGAATAACACCCTATTTATTGTTCATTTTTAAATTTATCCATTACTTATTAATAGAATGTAAGTTAACACATCTAAAATAACATCCTGAGGAAACATAATAAAATAATAATAATAATATCAGCCTATAAATGTCCCACTGCTGGGCACAGGCCTCTTCTCATGTAGAGAAGGCACGAGGATTGAACACCACGGTTGCTCATTGCGGGTTGGCGATTTCAGATCAAATTTTTGAAATCCAGGTTTCCTCACGATGTGTTCCTTCTCCGTTTGCCAATGGTGTCTTAGAATAATTAAGAAAGTACATAATATGACTTTAGAAGTCACATTGGTACTGGCCTGTAGTGGGTTCGAACCTATAACTTTGTGCATACAAATCCATTCCTTAAACCGCTAGGCAACAACGACATTTTGAGTAGGCATGAATTGAATAAATCTGAAATCATCGACTCTGTTATGAATTAAGTACATATCTACTAAAAATCTTTTTTCTTTTAATGATAGGTGTTTAAAAAACTCTGATATTGAAATATACTTTGTTATAGGAAGATACTTAACTACATAGTTATTTAAAAACACTTGCATCGTAAGATCTGCCCTTGTTGGCGACTCAACAATAGGCATTTCATTAGATCCCCTTGAGAATATTTGATAATAAACACAGATGTATAGAGAATGTATGGGGGTTGAATGAGGGTGAATAAGTTACGCTATTTGGGTCAGTGTATTAATTTTAGGGAGCTTGGTCCATTGGGTTTGAGTCTTCAAAGGCAATTGCAAAAGTATTAGCGTAATATTTTGAAGATAGTTACTTGAAGCCGATCATATATTTTGGAGTATTCTGATAGATATATCAAGTTCATTGCTTAGGCGGTGAATAATAATACTTACCTATTCTATATTTTTAACAAACTATAACTAAATGTATTTATAAGCGAAAGGTAACTTAGTGCATAAAAACATTTTTAAATTAATGAAACGAATGTAGCGATAAAGATTAATGATCTAATCTTTACTAAAATTTAAACTTCCAGGCAGTGACCTCGGTAGCTTAGTTGGTAAAGCGACTGGCGTGTCAAGCCAGTAGTCGCAGGTTCGAGTCCTGCCTGAGGTTTAAGTTTTTCTTTCTATTATGTATTTTTATTTAATTACAAGTATAAAACAAAGTCGCTACTGCCGTCTGTACGCTTAGATCTTATAAACTACGCAACGGATTTTAATGCAGTTTACAGCAATGGATAAAGTGATTCAAGTGGAAGATTTATGTGTATAATAGGCATGTCTCCAATTTTTATTTTTTTAATGTCCGCCTTGTAGGTTAATGAATTTTATTGGACACGTATTTTTTCTTTTTTCCTACAAACAAAAAATGATCAAAATACAGAGAACGGAAATTACGCGTGACGTCACTCCTCGCTACGATTTTTACCGAAGCGTGGCGTCATAAGAATTTTTTATTGTTTTGATAAAAGAAAAAATACGTGTCTAATATTTTTTTATTATCTAACTGACGGACTAAATAGATTTTAACTTTTCATACCCAGTCAACATCCCTATTCATTATGTTTTGTCTATCCGTGCAAAGCGGGACCACTCGTAATTAATAAGCGTACCATGGTGTATACTTTTAAAAATATTGATGGTATTTTTCACTTACATAAAATTCTTTATAGCCGTCAAATACAAATTTTAAACAAGCCTAAAGTTTTATTTAATGCCCACTTGAAAACGCATGTAATATAAGACATTTAAAGAAACACTTTACGTAACTTTAAATCTGATCTATGGTATCGTGTTTCCCATTATACCACAGACTAGAGATAAAATCGTGTATATCCGCCGGAAGTTCTCCCCTTATACCCACCCTCGAATTTTTTTCGGACTTCCGAATTGTCGAAACCACCTGGTTTTTGGTTCCCCCAACTTTTACATCAGCTGTTTTGGGATGTATAGATTTAAAAGTCATTGAGGTAAATCGAATTTTGTATATCTGGGTTTTAATTTTGATTTTGACTTTACGAAAGCGAGTGGAACAGGTCACCCCGCCAATTACCACTATGCGCGACGTGCTGCGGGTTGGATTCCCGCATGGGACAAATATTTGTCCCACAAATGCTTTTTCAAAGTCTGAATGTTTTTTGTGCATCTGATTTGAATGTTTGTAAAACCCACCGCGATACAAGAATTAAATTCCTTAATGCTGGAGACGTTTAAAAAAAAAATAAGAAACATATTTAAAATTTTATTTTCGAATAAATATAATATTTCCCCCCTCAGTCTACTCGTGACTAAGATCTTATATCATGAAAATAAACACGTATAAAATATACATTTTAGCTAAATAGTAGTAGCTAACTAGCTAGTAGTAGATTGAGTATTTTAAATTGGCAACATTTTCAATTTATTGCCAAATTTTTTGTTTAATATTTTTTTTTTACCCTTTTTGACAAGTTTTATCTACGCCTAAACAATACCAACTCTCCCGTCGTCTGTTAGTCAATAAAACAAACTGTCTAGTCTGAAACCTAGGTTCTATTCGTATATCTAGACCGAGAATGACGTCAAACCACTATACTTAGCCCGGGATTGCACCAGGAAGATTGTGATGACGCAGACAGTGACATTTGCGCGTGCGCAGCTCTTTAGTTTAATTTATTGGCTTTAGTTTTTTTGTTTGGCTATGATTGTATTAGGGTTGATGAAAGAAACAATTCATCTATCATTGTTATCAGTAAAACTAACAAATCGTATGCAATTTACTAGTTTCCTGCGGCTTTTCTTGCATAGTTTCTATTTCTGTTTTTTTTAGGGATTTAAAGTATCCTATGTGTTAATCCAGGTTATGAACTATAAGTGTGCCAAATTTCGTCTTAATCCGTTTAGTAGTTTTTGAGTGAAAGCGTAACAGACATACATTCACTAAATATTTTACATTTATAATATTAAGTATAATTCTATCGACTTATATTAGTTATCAATATATAAAGGACAGATTAAAGATAAGATTGTTTTAAAAAACATTAAAATCTTGACCTACTTAACTTTATATTATTATTATCATTGTTTTTTCCAGTTATAAAACTAAATATTCTCAGATCACGATAATTACTAACACGGAAAGAACCCACGACCCTTCATCAAGCCAAAAGGTAATCACTCCACTACCATAGACAAAAATTTCATACTATCCATTCATACTGATATTATAAATGGGAAAGTAATTCTGTCTGATTGTTACACTTACACGACTAAAGAACTGAACCGATTTTGATGAAACTTTGTATGAGTTAAGCTTGGATCTCAAGAAAGGAGAAAGGCTACTTTTTGCCGCGATAACCGACATCTACACAGGCGAAGCCGCGGGCAAAAGATAGTCTTATATAAAAGTCTATTTTATAAAAAAAAAAAACAAATATATTTCTAAACAAATCTAAAAAGAAAACCTACTTACGCGTAACGCCCTACGTACACTTTACTGCGCATGAGTAGTAACAAAATAAAATTAGATAATATTATTATAACCCTTATTGCGAAGCTACTAAGGTTGGTTTTTGTACAACAGTATGAGAGGAGATGCACACCGCTGCGCCTGCGCATCCGGTGATATCTACATAATTATTAACAGTTTACGGTGTTGTAAGTTCTTATTATTGAACCTTATGGAGTTTAATATATGTACTAGCTGTTTCCCGCGGCTCCGCCCGCGTGGATGTCGGTTATCGCGGCAATAAGTAATTTATGTCCTTTCTCATGCCCTAGACTATCTGTGTACCAAATTTCATTTAAATCGGTTCTGTAGTTTTAGCGTCAAAGCGCGACAGACAGACAGACGCATTTATAATATTAGTAAGGATTGTTTTACTCAGTAAAGGTGTTGTGTGAGTCAGGTATAGGGTTGGGAAAAAATAGTAGAATCAATTTAATTTAAATTCTAATGCAAAGCAAAATTGATATTAGTTTAGCAGGCAGGAGATTCAGTTTTCTTAAAAAAAATGCTGTCAATGGAAGGAACTGACTGGAATCTAAACATTGAATATTTTGTACTGTGTGTTGTTTGAGTGCCTGCTAAATTAATAACAATTTTGCATTGGCATTGTATTAGAATTAAAATTAAATTGAAGAGTAAGAGCCAAAGTTTCATCAAAATCTTTTCAGCAGTTTAGCCGTGAAAACGTAATATATACCGAAAGAAAGACAGAGTTATATTGCACTAGCTGTCCCCCGCGACTTTGTTCGCGTGTTTTAGTTTCAACGGTTTTTCATTTTTGCAACATTTTTCATTTATGCTCCGCTCCTATTGGTCGTAGCGTGATGTTATATAGCCTATAGCCTTCCTCAATAAACGGACTATCCAATACAAAAATAATTTTTCAATTCGAACCAGTATTTCCTGAGATTAGCGCGTTCAAACAAACAAACTCTTCAGCTTTATAATATTAGTATAGATGGATAGTATGTACGGATTATACTATACTATACTATACTATACTATACTATACTATACTATACTATACTATACATGTTTTAACATTTTCTTTGTATACAACGTCATCAATACAATTCTAAAACAATGAAATACAATGGCTGACGTATATTTCGATTGTATGCGCACGCGCAAGTCGCGAATGCTATTGATTTACGCGCGTAAACAATGCATTCTATGACGATTGCGTGACGTCATGTGTTTGATCGGAATTTGGGTGTAGTAAGTGTAATCAGTTAATTACTTAGAATATAATAGGGATGTTGACTGAGTATGTAAAGTTAAAATCTATTTAGTCCGTCAGTTAGATAATAAAAAAATATTAGACACGTATTTTTTTTTTATCAAAACAATAAAAAATTACAAAGATACAGCGCTTTAAAGTTTCGGAGTGGGGGCTTATGACACCTCGCCTTGGTAAAAATTGTAGCGAGGAGTGACGTCACGCGAAATTTCCGTTCTCTGTATTTTGATCATTTTTTGTTTGCAGATGTCCAATAAAATTCATTAATCTACCAGGCGGACTTTAAAAAAAAAATAGGAAACATGCCTATTATAATAAAACGTTCTGGATTAACGTTAATTACGGATAATCACCAATTATCATCATCATCATCAGCCTATCTCCATCCACTGCTGGACATAGGCCTCTCCTATGGCACGCCACTGAGCTCGATCTTCAGCTCTTCGTCTCCAACCACTGCTAGCCACTTTGCGGATTATAGATTTTGTCAATTTTTTTTTAATGACCGTCATTTAGTTTAGAAAAAAAATAGTCTCGTTTTTTTTTTAATATATTTTTACTTTTCATACCCAGTCAACATCCCTATTGGTAGTTAAAATCATCATAATAAATAATTGTAGAAATTATAAAATATAAAAATGCCTAACTTTAATAAAATAAAACACAAAAAAAAAACATCAATAAACTTAGTAATATCGGGATGAAATTGTATCAAGATGGCTGCCCCTAGGGGTTGAACTCGATTTACTTTTAATAAGGGGTGCAGATGTCGTATACGCCCCCACTGTTAACGAAAATCCTATTATACGTGTTAAGGTCTCTGCCGATACTTTTAAGATTAATTCAATTTAAGTTCAATTGCATCGAACTGAACTTAATTCAATTTTCATTGAATTTTCTGACTTGTTAGCGTAATTATGCAAACATCTCGGAAACGCACGTCATGCCGTTTGTCCCGACTGTCATACGTTGATCTTTGACAGTCGTTAAGTCATTACAATTCTGACAACCAGTCCTTAGAGGAAACATTGACAAGCATAGAGCGCGCGCATTGCTAGTAGCCCCATGTGTCGACCGTAAGCAAATATTTCACTAAATGTATTACGCTCGTTTATTGATTTATGTGATTTTCGGTGCGACGACAGACATTGTTCCGAAAATATCGACGGTTCCGATATGATTAGGGTAATATTAGGTTTTGAGATAGTTTTAATAAAACGGCGCATTATTTTGACACAAATTTTACGATTTTACTTGTTCATACTAGTGCCAACAGTTCATACTCGACATATATCTTTATAGTTTACTTAAGTATTTATTTATAATCAACCAGTCTTACTATGGGATTTTGTATTACTCGGTAAGGTTGTGGAGGTCAGATGGGATCACAAAATAGCTTGACTCTAGGCTGCGCAAAAGACATATTATATAATAATAAGCTCACGTCTTTGCGCAGTTAAACATAGTTGTGAAACATTACGTCATCCAAGTAAAATCGGTGAATCATCGTATAATCTTGACCTAAGCTCCTACATCTTGAATACTAGTTTTTTCCTTCATCTTCGTTCTCTCTGTGCATTGACATTTATCTATCTAGGTATTGGTATAGGTGATTTATTTGTCGTTGAACAAACAAAAGCTCCTATATCTATTACAAAAACGATTGGTGTAAAAAAACTAAAAAAAAAAAAAAAAAATGAAAAAAATAAATGGAATTTCAATACAATAGCCGTAATGGCCTTATTAATAAAAATCTCGACTGCGATTAGCGATTGCTTAGCAGATTCTATATTCAATTTTTCTATGGAGAATTTAAAATTAGAATCTGTTAATCAGTTGTTAAGCTCCATCGCGACTTTTATTAATAAGGCCATAAGAGTTTGAAGGTAATATTACTGGCATTCGATATTTTTTCGTTTGTTTGTTTAATTTTTGATACCAATCGTTTTTAAAACCGATATAGAGGTCATAGTTTTCGTTTGTACTACGACAAAAAACTCACCCTGAATAAAAATTAATCTATTTCCCTTGTTCATTGCATCACGCTTGAACGGATGGAACAATTTCGCATTTTTTTTTTTGTGTTAATTAATTAATGGCATGAGAGGGTTTAAAAAAAAATGAAAATTTTACATCACACGCGCCAAGCCGGGGCGGGCAGCTGCTAGTTATAACATAAAAACTACTTTCTTAGACACTCAGCAATACAAACTATCGGTCAGTGAAATATTTTTGAAATCGGATGAGTCATTTCGAAGATTGCTACATAGGCACATATATGTACTGTACCTTTTTGTAATTCTGTTGTATTAAAACCAGTTTACATAACCATATGTAATGGGAAACTTTATCGTTAGCGTTGCCATAGCAACGGAAAACTCATTCAACTACAAAAACATCCCATTCACGGGCATAAAACATAAAATTCCTCACTCAAGTATTCAGACAATATTCTAGTCAAGTTTTTTTTTTAAAGCAACGACGTAATGTACTCTGCCAGGTCGAAGACCTAAGATTATCCAGCATGACGAACAGACGAGACCAATTTCCATGCTCCGTTTTTTTTTTAATTCAATTATTCAGTTAGTCGCGCTCCGAAACGGTTCCGATTTTATTGGAATTTAATTGATTTTCGTATTTCGAATGTGATTTGATATTTATTACAATTAATTTTTCAAGGTTGGTATGGAATGTCTAAATTGAATTGTTACGTTTAGATTAATTCGTAAGTATTTTAATTGAATTACATTTTATTAATTGAATTTAATTGGTTTTTTTTGAACATTCAATTAGTTTGCAATGGTTTTTTCGTGTTAACATGTTAATAGGAGCACAAAAAAGTGCTGTGGGGATTATGAAGTCTTACAACTACTTAACAAGGATTTTATACGGATTTGTGCCAACTGCAAACGTAAATTTGTTTGTAAGTCAAAATCATTATTTAAATAAAAATTACATTATTCTCTTAATTTCTCAAAAGTATAACTTAAAGGTAACTAAAAAGTATATATTGCATTGAAATATGTACGACACACTCTCCCTACCAAAGAAATTAGATCAGTTCCAGTCTTGTACCTAATTCAATGGTCACCAATCCTTCGACAGACCTCAGCAAGTGTTGCTTAACCTTGACCCTTCGAAGGATACACTTTATTTTTCTTTTCTATGAAAAAAAAAACACTTTGATTTGCTGTGGGACAGTTACAGGCAAATATTATTAACAGTTACCCTAATGGCGCCCCATCGTGGGGCACGTTACAAACTATAAACATTATGATTAATATTTGTTACTTCCATGAAATGCCTTTACTCTAAAGTAGAATAAAAAACGTGCTAGTATTATTAAAGTCCACAGGAGTCACTATAACCTCCTTCGACTTTCGTTACAACACAATCTCTGTCTAACATATAAATCTATCTCTTTCCCCCGTCACGGCAGACTGCAGTTTCGCGTTCGCTTCGTCACGCCTCATGATTTGACACGCGAATGAAATCTAAAGCAATACACCACTAACTGTTAACCCCACTTTTATGGCAAGATGTTCACCTGATTGTAAGTGGACCGCTGGCAGTGGACAATACCATCACCAGAGGTCACAAAGATAAATTATCGGCCTTTGAAGTTTTAAAGAGATTTACGCAGTTAGCCTGAGCGCAGGCTTTGACTGCTTTACCTGCCTTTTGGCGAGAACCTTAAGGGCCTACAGCCGAAACAATAGAAAACTAACTACGTCAGCAACGTTCACTAAGGGCAGGCCCCTGTGTTGTTCGGACCTCGACTTAGTGCGTTGCTAACAATCTTAATAAGGCAAAAACAGCAAGAGAGGGCTGGATCTAAGTTTTTATTATTTATATGTTTGGCCGGCTCGGGCGAGCTTAATTAATCCTACGGATCTCCCAAAAACTTTAGTGAAACAAGCTTTAATACTACTTTAAACCTTGTAAAAATATAAAAGTCATCACAAAACAATTATCTATACAAAACATAACCTCTAGCAACTTTCCCTCCCATTTTCGAAAGACCGCGTGTGGGCGGCCATCTTTAAAAATAAACAATACATTGCGGGGGCATACAGCCACAAATGTTGTGCAGATGCTAGCATCCACGGGGATTTCTTAAGCCATATATGATATATTTATAGGGAGATTATTCCCCTATCTATCTATACTAATATATAACGCTGAATAGTTTGTTTAAACGCGCTTATCACAAGAACTACTGGTCCGATTTGAAAAATTATTTCAGTGTTGGATAGCCCATTTATTGAGGAAGGCTATAAGCTATAAAACATTACGCTGCGACCAAAAGGAGCGGAGCATAAACGAAAAATGTTGCAAAAATTAAAAACCGTTGAAACTAAAACACGCGGACAAAGTCGCGGGGGACAGCTAGTATGATATATTTATAGGGAGTTTATTCCAATATAGAGAATAAAAATGCAAGTGCATTAAAAAGGTATGGCTATGACACTTTTGAATATATTTTTTACTTTTCTAACTGGCAACAAAGGACGTTGTCAAATCGAAATGTATGTAGGTAAGTAATGGCTCGGTAGAGTCCTTTTATTTTGTAAAGAATACATAGCGGCCTACTTAAAGGCAACTCTATTTTAAGACGCTGTTAAGTCTCATACTGTATTCAATGACATTATACACAAAATATATTACCTTCATAGTTACCGACGTTTCAAATCTGATCGCGCTGGTATATGTCAAAATTTTGTCAAGCTGCACTAATGTATATTACAAAAACATAGTAACTATTGAATGGGTTTAAGATTTTTCCCCGGTGAATATAATTAAATTAAAATAAAACTGATCAAAGGCAACACTGATCGCTCGACAAAGTTCACGTGTGTACAACAGTTTTGTATCAAAGAACCCGCCTTCGCAAAACATTTTTTTCTAGTACGTATGTTGAACCAGTAATACGCCTTTATTGGATCGGACAGGGATTTTGTTACATCTATACTAATATTATAAAGCTGAAGAGTTTGTTTGTTTGTTTGTTTGAACGCGCTAATCTCAGGAACTACTGGTTCGAATTGAAAAAATCTTTTTGTATTGGATAGTCCGTTTATTGAGGAAGGCTATAGGCTATATAACATCACGCTACGACCAATAGGAGCGGAGCATAAATGAAAAATGTTGCAAAAATGAAAAACCGTTGAAACTAAAACACGCGAACCAAGTCGCGGGGAACAGCTAGTACTGTATAAATATTTCGAGATAGATTAAATAATCAGCCAAGTGTTAAGAGGATACACAGACCACAGATTGTTATAAAAACTGCTTTCCCGACCGTATCGAGTGGCGGATAGGCGCGGCAGGATGAGACACGGTCAATACAGGAAACCAAACTTGATGATACCACGTCGTGACGTCACGTTTACTCCACTTGATTATATAGAAAGTTCGATACATTATGATCTATACTATCGTTACTAATATTATAAATGCGAAAGTAACTCTGTCTGTCTGTCTGCCGCGGTTTCACGCCAAAACTAATGAACCGATTTATATTAAATTTGGTACACAGATAGTCTAACTCGGGGAGGAGCCGCGGGAAACAGCTAGTATGTAATATTATAAATGCAAAGGATTTTTTAAAGGAAAGGAATAAAAATATTTAGCCTACAATATTACTTGATGATTTATAATTACTTATTTGAATTTGTAATTGAATTTAGTATTTTTTTAATTTCATTTAGAACAAAGTGTAAACATCGTAATGCTTCTTAAAATTTCCTATCATGCCAAGAGATAAAGTATTATCATCATCCATAGCCCTTATCATCCCACTTCTGGGCAAAATTTATCGTCAAGATAATCAACAACAACTCAACAGTAAAATTAAAACCTTTAAAATTTTTTCTCATTATATATCTTAAGCTAAATCATGGCTATAATAAATAGTTATAATAAATCATACATCCATTTTCTAATCGTTCATTTTATAATGCGCAAGCGTCGTCTTTCCCACGCTTACACAGGCAAGAATACATCAGTAAGACAAAGAATTAAAATACTAGTTGTTTCCCGTGGTTTTACTCATGTATACCCGTTTCGGTAAACTTATCTATACATCTATACTAATATTATAAAGCTGAAGAGTTTGTTTGTTTGTTTGATCGCGCTAATCTCAGGAACTACTGGTTCGAATTGAAAAAATCTTTTTGTATTGGATAGTCCGTTTATTGAGGAAGGCTATAGGCTATATAACATCACGCTACGACCAATAGGAGCGGAGCATAAATGAAAAATGTTGCAAAAATAAAAAACCGTTGAAACTAAAACACGCGAACAAAGTCGCGGGGTACAGCTAGTAATTTAATAAAATAATTCGTCCTAAGTATTTAAATCATAATAAAAAAAAAAATAGTAATTAACCTACTTAAAAATAAGGATATCCCCTACAATACTTGTACCATAATATACAAATAAAGATAGTTAAGACGCCAACACATAAAACGCGTGTGAATCATCGAAAAAGACACAACAGTTACCAAGAAAACGCCACACAAACGGGTTTACAGCAATTCCATTGAGGGATTCGTAGTAAGCCTTTATTAACAGCAAGCTTTACACAAATATCTACTCTATTCCATTGCCATTAAGTTGAATATTAAATGACAGTATTTTTTCTAGTACTTAAGTTGTCTTTTTGTATTTGTAACCTAGAGTAAAGACAGTGTTAATGTCAAGATTGAATGGTAATCAAAAACAAAGGTTCTGTATCTTAAAATATCGCAACATTTCAAAGTACACGAACAAAGACAATTTCTGAGATACATTCGTTTTAAAAGCATGCAAAGAAATAAAGTAAATGAAATTCATGATTCATTATTTGGTATGTTTAGTTTTATCCCAAACTGGGTCGGCTTCCAGTCTCACCTACAACTGAAAGCTAGTCCATACTTAATATTATAAATGCGAAAGTAACTCTGTCCGTCTGTCTGTTATGCTTTCACGAGTGAAACGCTGAAACGATTTTGATGAAACTAGCATGGGTTACAGGACAAGGGGCGGATCCGCTGGCAACAACTAGTATGTTATATGTAAAACAACTGCCTATCTAATTTCCATAAACTATCTACAGGATAATACAAAAGAAATTGTATAATTTTTGTCCTAAATCTTGATAATAACCCCTTAAATATCATAATAAACCCTCATTTCTTCAATACTTACTTAACTTTTAAAATTGGCACTGGTCATTACCAATTCAGCCTTAAACGTCATGAAAAGTTACACTCCAAGATAAAAAAAAAAGACTCGGTTAAAAACTTTTTTGAGATTAGCATTGGTAATTACCCATCCAGGCTAAAACATGTTGTGTATATTCAAGGTTACACAGGTAAGTCTGTCATAGACTATAGACCAAGGATCTCTATAACAGGACGACGCCTATTATAACGGTACCACATCCCGATTCCCACGCGACTTTTATTTTTAGACGCCATGTTTTTATTTTGTTTTTAATTTTACTTTCAATGGAAACAGTAATGATACGGCTGTGGACGTAATTGGTGTTGAGTTTTATTTTTTGATTAGTTATTTATTGGTTGACTTGTAACTCAGTGTACTTAGGTTTTTTTATTTTATTTTAATAGGTCTGTATAGACTGCACCTAAACGCTAGACATTAAATAAAAAAAGGATGTTGACATCTGTCAATTTTCAGGAGTGGATTTTATTTACTAATAAAGTAGGTGGTATTACAAGTATTATTATAGTAACCGTAGGTACTTTTTATATTTATCTAACAAGGAATTTTCCGATACGGTTTTTCTTTGACAGTTGATAAACAAATAATTGATTGATAATATTGTTTTGTTCTGATTATTGTGATATTAATGATAAGAGTATAAAAGTAGTACATTTTGTTTTATTTTAAACTAGCTGTCCCCCGCGACTTTGTTCGCGTGTTTTAGTTTATACGGTTTTTTTATTTTTGCAATATTTTTCATTTATGCTCCGCTCCTATTGGTCGTAGCGTGATGTTATATATATAGCCTATAGCCTTCCTCATTAAACGGACTATCCAATACAAAAAGAATTTTTCAATTCGAACCAGTAGTTCCTGAGATTAGCGCGTTCAAACAAACAAACTCTTCAGCTTTATAATATTAGTATAGATAGTATAGATTGTATTTTTGGTTATAAAATATCTATAATAAAACAATTTTAAATGCAAATTGTACCAATTCTTATTTTCATAAATATAAGCCAACATGGGCCATCATGTAAACAGCCATTACATGCGTCTAGTTGCAACTTGCAATTTACAACGACCAGTCCCGTGTGACAGGATACATTCTTTTTTTAACAATGCGTGAGAAGCACAATTATTCAGCCTATATTTTTTTTTACTTTACCGTTAAGAGAACCTTAATGATTATGTATCGTAGTCTATGGTACGTTTTGTTTTTTAAGCCGGTTTGCCATGTAATTTTGTGCCAGTACTTTTTTGTGCGCTAAAAATTAATGCGGTATAAATTATGTCAATTGCGCATTATCTGATGATAAGTAAAAATAGGCTGTGGGAAATATTAGTTTAGATAAATTGCTAATCTTATTTCTGGCATTTGTAAACAAGTTACTATGTTTACTTTGACAGTAACCGCCATTTTATCTCTGGTGTACCTTTCAAAATGAATATCGAAGACCAAAATTTAAATTTCGAATCAATAAAAAAAAGATCCTACCGATATCCAAGTAAGACGTTTAGAGGTGTCAAACTAGACACGTAATTCGTAAATGGAATAGGAATATTCAAATTCAAATGCTACAACTAGGGATGTACCTAATCCACTTTCACCAAAAACAGTATCGATATATCGATTCGAATGACAGATCGACGCGAACGAAAGGTGAGGTTCCCACGGAGCGTGTGACCGTGCGAGCGAGAGGCCATTAGAACGAGATGGAAGATGTTGCGACACAACAAGATAGTAATACTGTGGATACTAAGATGCGTAAAGTTAAGCAACAGAAAGGTTTAAGTTAAACTTTAAAAGAAAGGTATGCAAAAGATAGTATGACAATGTGCAGCTCAGTAAACTGCAGTAATAGTTATACCAATCATGGTAAATGTAAAAGAACTAAATCAAAGACCCTTAAATAAATACTGAATTTAATAGAAATTCCGTTGGATCCTCCATTTTCGTGTTTTTTTAATTCGAAAATGAGCCCATTGATGAATACCTTTTTTTTTTGGTAGAGATATTACGCATTCAGCCTGAGCGCAGGCTTTGACTGCTTCACCGGACTTTTGGCGAGAACCTTAAGGGCCTCCAGCCAGAGCAATAGAAAAACTAACTACGTCAGCAACGTTCACTAACGTGATGATTACCTGATTATAATCGATCTCTTACATGTAAACGACACAATGGCTGTTGATCAATTAATAAGTTCAGTTTGAGGTAAGAATATTGTTGTTAATGGGATACCTGATAAAGAGGCAACAGTTCTCCTGATGGGATGTGAACATATCCAACACCGTAGGTCGAGGATATGCGTTGACGTCTTAGAGTAAATATAGACAAGCATAGAGCTTGCACTAGCAAATTGTTAGCTAAACGCACTAAGGTCGTTTACTGATTTAAGTGATTTTCCGTGCGACGACAGACGTTTATGGGAAAATATCGACGGTTCCGATATTATTAGGTTTTAGAGATAGTTTTAATAAAACGATGCACTCTGTTTTGACACTATTTTTACGATTTTACATGTTCATACTAGTGTCAACAGTTCATACTCGATATGCGCGCTCTAATAGTTTACTTATTTATTCATCTAAGGTCCGGATGTTCTGCAAACTCAACGAATCGCAGCAGCTCCTGTGCTTTTTTACGTTGATTTAGATTTATTAATCCTTTTAAACTTTCCATTTTCGTACTTTTTTTCAAATCTCATCTCTCATCAAAGCGTAATTATCAATACTCGTTCTTAATATGATGAGGTTTTGTTGGGACAATTACATTTTAGCTAGTATTAAAATCTTTCCCAGAAAACTAAATGATTTTGAAACCTGAAATCGTTAACCTCTGTTCGGAAGGGAAAGTAAAACTCGTCGCTTTTGTTTGAGAAAACTTAACCAACCATTTTTGAACTCATCTCGTCATCAATGCTATTTCCTTCTCAACAAGGCTACTTAACTAACACTCTTTGAGCGTCTAACTCAAAATGTCTCTTTTTCAAATCATTCCCAGACATCGAAACAATTTTTTTCTTACAATCATCTCACGTTTACATCTCGGCTGTAGATCACTGCGTGCTATAGATCATTAGCTTCGGCCGCCGTCGGCGTCGTGAGCCGAATTAAACACGAATGATGACGAAGTGACACGGTGCGCTTGCGCAGATCTTTTGATATTTTGGTTTGAGGTTTATCTAAGTTTCTTTTTTATCATTGCATTATTATGTTAGACATTTTCTTTGTATATGATGATGGAAATAAACATTACATTTATTATTAGTACATTGACTATGAATAAAGCTTCACAATCGTTATATCCTTTAAGAATAACTAATTTCAGATCAAATCAACTTGACAGCCTTGAATAAATGAGCTTTTGTTATAACGGAAGCTTTACCGTACTTTTTAACACAGATACCCCAAACGCAACTTAACTTTAAGGCGTTCTCAAATATCTATCTTTTGCTACATTTCACTACAAAGTGAGAGAGACAGCAATAGAGTTAACGGCGTCTTAAAACTGATTGACTTTTCAGTATTCGGCCGATAAATCGTCAAATAAAACTTGTGTCAGTTTTTGCGGTCAATCATTGATTACTAAACTTGTTCAAATATATTTAAAACAAAGAATCGTCCTGGCCATTAGTTTTTCCACAGTTTATTGTTAATACACCTGTCCTATAAATACCACAATAGTTATTATACTTGTAGTGAAAGGTGAAGATCACCTGAAGAACTTGTTTTTACTAACACCTTGCACAGGACTAAGGCAGGTGAAACTAACCTTTAAAATGGCTGAATGGAACAACCCTTTGCTTCCTTAAACATATTGATACTCTGTGAAAGCAGGCTGTGTGAAAATAACCCTTTTGCTCGAATATTAATATAGGATGAATGAAGTAAACCTTTGCATACAAAAAAAAAAACATCTTTACTCCATATTGAAATAGGCTGAATGAGGTAAACCCTTTGCTTAAAAAAAAAGTAACAAATTTCGACCGTGGGAATGGAAACGTCAAATGGAGAAACAAATTTAAATAGGTGTTCGATGAATTAAATTTTAAACAAAAATATAACTTAACACAAGTAGTTACGAGCTATATTTTGTTTGTGTAACCGCAGTTCTTGTCTGGTGTTATTACCAAACATATTTCACATATTGTTAAGTTGAAATTGATCTTATTTGTAATACGATACAGCTTATTATTGAATAATGTAAGTGTATTTTACGGTATCGTCGAATCACTACATAGTATATCACATACATTCTAATTACGCTTCTGACAATTGATTTTGTGTCTTCAATCAACGCAACAGAATTTATTTTAGTTTGATTGAATACATTTGTAAGCTCGTTCAATGGCTACAGAGTATGAATAGTAATATTGTTAACGATTGTTCCCGCGCTTCCAACATGGCGTCGCTTCCGGGATATTAGAACTATATTATTGAATATTTAATCACTTATTTGTACTATTTATGGTGTGTCTAACTGTAAATAAAATTTAAATGATGATTTTAATATTTCTGCGAATATTTCAACAGAAAAAGCGATGTTTGTGTGTGTATGTGTGTGTGTGTGTGTACACAAAGAAAATAAATGATAAATGTATTCAAATTAAAAATAATTTTTATTTTTTAAACTAAATAGGAAAACATTTCATCAATAGAAATACCTAAGTTAAAAAGCAAACATTGTATTTGCCCACATCTGTATGTATTTATGTGCGTTATATCTACAAAACTGTAGTAACAGTTCGCGGTAAGAGCAGGGTTATAGGTCGTGAGATGCTCACTCGGCTCTCGACTGGTCATGTACTAAGAACTAGTTTATGGTAGCTTCTACACGCGAGTTTGTCTGTAGAAATCTCACGGAAATAAGTATCAGGATATAAGTATAGATAGTAGGTATTCTAAATTAGGTCACGGATTTCATAGAATTTTCTCAAAATCTTTTCACAGTTAAAGAATATGAAAATAATTATTAAGTAGGTATGTATTTAGAATCTAATTTTTTTAAATAGCAAGAGGTACCTATTTTAAGTGTGTTTTTAAGTAGGTTTAATTTTAATTTTAAAGTTTCCTTTCTCAGGCTCTAGACTATCTGTGTACCAAATTTCATTTAAATCAGTTCATTAGTTTTGGCGTGAAAGCACGACAGACAGACATAGTTACTTTCGCATTTATTATTTAAGTAGGTAAATAACAAAATAAGTCAATCAGAGCCATTAAAATACAATTAGATAGCAGAAAAGTACTAGCACTACATAAAATGGAAGGAAGATCATAAAATAAAAAAATATAATAAAACAGAAAGTGAACATTGATCACCGTTAAGACTCTTACATTGTAAAAAACATTATATCTAATGTCATCAATTTGTTTCACTTAAAAAAACCGGCCAAGTGCGAGTCGGACTCGCGCACCGAGGGTTCCGTACACACCTGTAGGTATATAAGTAAAAGTTCACCCATCACTACGATCGAGTCATAGTTATGGTATGATAATTGCAAAATAAAAATATTTTAATATTTTTTTTTATATGATGTAACTAAAAATTTACGGTTTTCGCAATTTTTCCTTTATCTGTACTATAAGACGTTACTTCGTACCAAATTTCAAGATTCTGAGTTCACGGGAAGTACCCTGTAGGTTTTGATTCCCGTGCGAGTTTCGAAAATTTGCGGAATTTTGCGGCATAAACGAGAGTATCTTTTGATCGCGTTGACTTAGAAGTTTGATTTTTTCACAGCTCCAAGAGACCATAGACTTGAGTATTTGATATGAATTTCAGTTTGATACCTCCACGCGTTCCTGAGAAAAAAGGTCTTGACAGACAGACAGACAGACGGACAACAAAGTGATCCTATAAGGGTTCCGTTTTTACCTTTTGAGGTACGGAACCCTAAAAAACAGTTATTTAAACTGTTAGAAAAATGTTTCTTAAACGATTTCGTACTTGGAGAAAAAAAAGTAAACTATAGATTGCGCATATCGAGTACTAGCTGTCCCCCGCGACTTTGTTCGCGTGTTTTAGTTTCAACGGTTTTTCATTTTTGCAACATTTTTCATTTATGCTCCGCTCCTATTGTTCGTAGCGTGATGTTATATAGCCTATAGCCTTCCTCAATAAACGGACTATCCATTACAAAAATAATTTTTCAATTCGAACCAGTAGTTCCTGAGATTAGCGCGTTCAAACAAACAACCAAACAAACAAACAAACTCTTCTGCTTTATAATATTAGTATAGATAAATTGTGGGCACTTAGTATGAACTAGTAAAATCTTAAAATTAGCTCAAAATTTAATAAGTATTACCCTAATAATGTCTGAATTATCGTTATTTTGGCATAAACGTCTGTCGGCAGAGCAAAAAATTTGCTTACGCTCGGCAGAACAGACGATGAGCGCACTCTAGGCTAGTCTATGTTTACTCTAAGATTTCAAAAAAGACATTCTTTGTTGACCGTTCTTAATCCGAAACATCGTTTTTCAGTAACTTCAGATACTAAAACAGAACTTAATTTTAAGACGTTTTATCAAATGCTGTCTCTGTCACTTTTAGACGTTTAAGAAAGTCTTAAACTTAATTTGCGTTTGAGTGATTTTCTCATAAGAGTACAGAAACGCTTGAGAAAATCAAACGAAGGGGAAATCGTTTTTTTTCGAAAAAGTCCAAACTTACCTAGTGCCCGTCAAAAAAAAAAAACAAAACAATTATCGAAAATAAAATTCCAATTTCAAAAGTTAACGTTAGACAACTCAAAATGGTACAGTAGCGCATTAATTCAAATTATTTAATATCAATAAATAAACAAATTCAAATTTCAAATATTCCGAGCATTATTCGTTGCTTCGCCGGGTAACATTCCCGATGTTTTCTCACGATCATTAGTGAACGATTTCGGCTGCGTTCGGCCGTCTTCGGACACCTTCGTAAATTTCAAGTTTGGAGCCGAATAGTAAATGAGGATTTAATTGGATGTCATTTTCATTTTGGAATTGGAATGTGTGATACATGGTTATGTTTGAATTCGGGAGTTTGGGTTGATGGTTCAGTGGTTGGGTTGTACGGTTGCTGATTGGAAGGTACCGGGTTCGAATCTATAGACAGATATTTTTTTATGTAATGCTAAGTACTAGAGAAACATGAAATTTCCTTTTTCCTGGTCCATAAAATTTTACATGTAACCCCCATTTTTCCGGAAACTTTAATTTAACTGTCAAAACAGTGTCATACAAAGTACTATATATAAGCTTGTAAGCCGTTTAAATATACCATCAAGACATTAATTTTACTAAGAAGAAGCTTTTAAGAATATAATCTAAATTTTCAAAGGTTTTAATCATAATTTATCTCATTTCAATACTTATGCGGGCAACATCTGCCAAAATGCCCTAGAAATAGGCGAAGATTTTAACAATTACACATCGTCTTTATTCCCTTAATGTTAGGGATAAAAATCGCATGTTACAAAAACTAAAATTACCCTTGCTACGTTCAACATCCAAACAAAATAAAATCGTCTTTATTTCCTTAAGAATACGATTGAAAATCGAATAACACAAAATTCTGGTCAATTTTGTCCACCTTTCAATACCCGCATCTAATAAGAAAAACACCTGGAAGGCATCAGCTGTTATATATCTATCCTTGTCTAACACAAAGGATAATATACAGCATCTCTTTCAAAGACAGCTGTTGAAGTTTTTGTTACGTTTTATCGATATTTAGAGTTATTGGGTAAAGGAGGCTGTATTGTAACGACTGTATGAAATAAATTAAAAAAAAATGAAGTCCGAAATGCCTTGGTTGTATTAGAAAAAAAATCTGATCAAGTTCATACAACCATTTCCTGAAGTTATGTAGATTTAAGTCTAAATGATGTCTTATAAATGTGAACAAATCTTTTCACGTAAAAACTCCAGTGATATCATCTATATAACATCGGCTCAACAACGAACCATCTTTTTATTTTTTAAATAAAATTACAAGAAATTCAGTTCTCGTAAACTAAAAATCTAACTTTTGAACTAATCATAGTATGCATGTTTAAAATAAAAATAAAAAAATACCTACCTACAATAAAATTCGTGCAAAATTGCAACGAAATTTATCAACAAGGACCAATGCAGCCTTTCGAAGGTCGGCATAAAAAAGGACAAAGGACCAGCTGTTCCGTCGCATAGAAAATGAAACGGTGTGAGCAGCTGACTTCATAGGGCTGCCAACCTAAAGAAATAATAAAGAAGGTCCTTTGGTCCGCGAACACGTATTAGAAGTAAACGTTCTCGAAATTTCTTTGTGTTCATTCATTGTTATAAAGAAAGATCCATAGAATCTGGTTTTATATATTTTTAGGGGAAGAACCAGTCTACGTACTATGTTACATTATTTTTGATGTTTATAAACCAATTTAGTTCTAGTGTCAGAAAAGGATGAAGTAATATGCATAGACAGACAGCACTATCTCTTTTACTTCATAAAATATTTTTTTGTTGTATATGACTCGGTAATTAAATATTTTACACACCCCAGGGCTCCGATATTTCTTAAAAATAGGTAATTAATATAATTTTCCCATTCAAGATCTTAAGTCAAAACTCATAGCTTCCATTCTAAATTCAGCCGTAAAGTACTAAAAAAAAACACCTCTTACACTCAATAAAATTTAACAAAAAGTTTCATTGCAAAAACTTATGTACAAGTAAAATCTAAAAATAAATTCTGCCACCCCTAAGACATGCGCAGGCGCACGCCAAGATCCCGTTTCGAAACAGCTGGTAGTTTGTAAATAAGATAGATAGAGACGCAAGATATAAACTTTCTACGTTGAAAAGAGATAGATATAGGACATATGCTACCGATAAAAGACTTCTGTTACATAATTTTGAAGTATCTTAACCAACTGTGCACACAAAGATAGTTATGTGTTTAGATTGTTTGTGGAGTTAAGTGTTATAATCAGAAGGTAAATGTTTAAGTTGAGTACAAATGGATAAATAAATCCCAGCTGTAGACCATTTAACGTTTCCATATACCTTTGGAAAATATTTTTAACTATAACATCCATTGCGTACTAGAAGAGACATTTTTGGTCTAAAATCCGGCCAAGTGCGTGTCAGACTCGCGCATGAAGGATTTCGTAACATCATACAGGATAAAAAAAAAACAACTAAAAATAACACACACATCCCTTGTGTGGGAGCCCTTGTAGATGATGATGAATTTGAATTTATGAATTTATTTCAATTTTTATTATTTTGTTGTTATAGTGGCAACAGATATACAAACTCTGTAAAAATTCAACAGCTCCGGTGAGATCCTCTGACAGACGGACGGACAGACAGACAGCGGATGCTTAGTAATTGTGTCCCGTTGGCACCCTTTAATACGGAGCCCAAAAAGGTTTTAGCGAGTCGCTAGTTATCAATAACTAGCTGTCCCCTGCGACTTTGTTCGCGTGTTTTAGTTTCAACGGTTTTTCATTTTTACAACATTTTTCATTTATGCTCCGCTCCTATTGGTCGTAGCGTGATGTTATATAGCCAATAGCCTTCCTCAATAAACGGACTATCCAATACAAAAATAATTTTTCAATTCGAACCAGTAGTTCCTGAGATTAGCGCGTTCAAACAAACAAACAAACTCTTCAGCTTTATAATATTAGTGTAGATAACAGACCATAACCAGTGTAGATTAGTAATAAATAAAATTAAATTGATAATATTATTAAGTCCTGGGAACATACAATGAAATGGAGCGGAAACGATAAGCTCTTTCCGTTTGTAAACAATAAAAAATATATTATTTTGTACGAACGAAAACAATAATTTATGTAACACTAGCTTCTGCTCGCGATTCCGCCAGCGTGGATGTAATCGCGAACAAAAAGTAGCCTATGTCCTTTCTTGGGAGCCAAGTTTACCCTGTACCACGTTTCATCCAATTCGGTTCAGCGGTATAGGCGTGAAAGCGTAACAGACATGAGTTACTTTCGCATTTATAATAATAGTATGGATTAATATTTAACTACACGGTTTCAAGTGAGCTTAAGGAACATAAAATATACCCACTTACATTTATTATATTTTTTTTCATCATAACCTTACTTTGTTCTTTCCCGCTCTTATTGGCTAGTGCGTGAGGCAAAAGAATCGTGATTGCTATGTGTGGTCAAATTACACCTCGGAAGAAAATCGTGAGGCCATGTACCTCTTTTTACAAACCTTTTTTGTTTTTTATGAACTAAGTTGAACGTTATGGATTAGATTTGAAATTAGAAATGTTATAAATTTTGGAAGGTTGTTATTTTCATATTGTTGTATTATGTTTGGGGTTAATCTTCTAGATTGTTATGTTTTGTTTTTCTCATCCTGTTTTTGTACTGACTATGCTTACTTGAAAAACGTACTTGTATATTTAAGAATTTTACAACTTTAAGACTATGAAATTCTCCTGTAAGTATATTTTTAGTGTCCTCCAAATGCTCAGAAAAAAACCAATGGTGGTAACTGGCAAAAACAACTCAACTCACAAAACACTACAAACAATCACAGTAATATTTAATGACTTCTTTAAGCAAAACAAAACGGACTTTAAATAATTAAATACACCGAAAAACTCGACATCTGGCGAATTTCAACTAATACTACATCTGGTCCTTTTGTCAAATCGTTTCCTTCCGGAACGAAGGACCAGGTTTAGGATACGAAAACACATTGCGACGGCACATCTGGTGCTTTAAGTCTATTGTTCGCAAATTGCCTTTGTTTGTAGCTAAAGTCAGTGAGCCTGAACATGTGTTTTTAAGGTATTGTTAATGAATATCGGTATCTAAATGGGTAATTTTGGGTTTAAGAACTTTACGTGAGCTTAAGAACCATTGTTTATAAGGGTTACTTATTTAAAGATACTCTTTATATACAAAATAAAGTCTAGAAAGTTACCATTTATAACTCAATATATGGTGGACCAATTTCCTTGATCTTTTATTTCATTTTTACATCAAACTTTAACAGTCTCGACACAATACATTAACAAATTTTAATGTACAAATTGTGGTTCACTGGTTGGTAATATTTAAAATCGTCTCAACATAAGTTTAAACAACTAAATAATGTTAGAACGAAGTCATTCGTGAGAAATATAATAAAAAACGGCATCAGTATAGTTTAGTTACGAAACTGATTGCGCGAGCAACCATTCTATTCTATTTCTCTATATATTTTATATAGAGGTCACATAATCACGTTGCAAGAATATTCTCGGTATAAACATTACGAAATGATAATTTTTACGTCCCTTTAAGTTAGTTTTAAACTATACTTAATAGGAATTAAACTAATATTACGCAAAGTTTTAAGAAAACATAAAAAAGTAGTTGTTGGTATTCTGGTCCTTGCGATCTTAAATTCAAAATGGCCGAGTAAAATTGGTCTTTGTAGGCAAAGGAAATATTTCGGCGGATCTGTGTTATAAATTAGGCGGTATTTTTATAGTCCATGTGTGGGTTTTTACATAATTCAATGTAAATATGATTAATATTGCCTTTTATTTCAAATGCTAACACATTATCCTTGTCTGTCTAATAAAAATAAAACCATATTTGTATCAATGCCAAGATCACTACTAAAACGGAAACAATAAATATACGGCAATATAATCAGCCAAAAATTGTTTATATCTCTATCTATACTAATATTGTAAAGCTGAAGAGTTTGTTTGTTTGTTTGTTTGTTTGTTTGTTTGTTTGAACGCGCTAATTTCAGGAACTACAGGTCAGATTTGATAAATTCTTTCAGTGTTTGATAGCCCATTTATTGAGGAAGGCTATAAGCTATATAAAATTACGCTGCAACCAAAAGGAGCGGAGTATAAATGAAAAATGTTGCAAAAATGAAAATCCGTTGAAACTAAAACAAGCGGACAAAGTCGCGGGGGACAGCTAGTCATTGATAAAATTGGTTGAATTCTTAGATTATATTTTAAAGGCCATTTTAGCTATTAAATATTTCCTAGCTTCCTACATAATACAGGGAATATACAGTTTTTACAGATCTTTACTTGCAATGCAGTTTTTTTTATTTCGACTTTTTCGACGGTGTTTTTGCGAGAACCTTAAGGGCCTTCAGCCAGAGTAATAGAAAAACTAACTACGTTAGCAACGTTTACTAGGGGCACCCCCTGTGGGGTTCGGACCTCGGCTTAGTGCGTTGCTAACAATCTTAATAAGGCAAAAACAGCAAGTGCTGGATCTAAGTTTTTATTATTTAGGAACATATTTTTATTGCTAGTTTGGCGGACTAGGGCCAGCTTGATCTAGGGTCGGGGTTAACTTGCAACGGAAATATTATAATGTCAAATCATGCAAGTGAAATTATATTGCTATGGCATCCATTTCTTGACATACATTCTTGAGAATATTGAAGTAATTTAAAAGAGTATGTTATACTTTTAAACCATTGAAAATGGAATAAGTCAAGGTGCGAGGCAGCTGGCTGTTAAAAGAAAAAAAACTGTAAAAAAAAAAGTTGATCGGTAATACAGTAACACGCATAGCTTCGCAGATGGCACGAGCGACTTATTTTTTGTGTAATAAAAACTTTTTCGTGTAGAATTAGCAATTTTATTGTTCATATGTCATATTTTTAAGTGTAGTTAAACAGCAGATGCGAATAATATGACAAGTGCTTATTTTATTAACTACTATCAGGTATTCAAAGTTTATTGAATTTCACAATGTAGGTAGTTTAGGAGGTAAAATTAACAAATATTCCGATCATCATGGACCCTGTCGGGCACAGCAATTTAGGAGAGAAAAAGCACTAGATTTTTTTAAGTGTTTTCTTCACATTATTATATTTTTTACGTCATTTTTTCATTGCAATAATATAATTAGTATGTATAGTTGCTTAATGGGACCTAATTACAGAAATAAAAACCTATTGTTACAACAAAGTGCATGTGATTTGAATGTTTGTAAAACCCCCCACGACACAAGGATTAAATTCCTAAGTGCGGGAGTCGTTATAAAAAAAAATAAAAAATGCAATTACAACAAATCTTTGAAAAAAAAAACGTAAAAAAATAAGCCATTATGTTTGCTACGGTTTACGGAGAAGTTGAGATTAAAATTGATGGGTACTCAGAATGTTTATCGACTTTTACTGCCCTATCGCTAATAAAATTTTACTACTTATGTATAAGCAAATTTAAAATTATAATTACATCGACTCGGTAGTGTTCGCTAAACACATTATACCAGATAATACGTACCTATAATACTATAAACCATTTTTCCATTTGATAATAATATATGCAATAGTTAAATAATCATTTTACACAACCAAACTATCAAAGCAACAAACAAACAAACATTTTTAAAACGACTCCCGCACTCGGGTAGTTATAAATAATCCCCACGCAACGAATTTCACAAACATTCAAATCACTTTTACAATTAACACACAAAACATCCCAATAGCTTTCAAAACATGTACAATACTTAACCCTAAATTGCAAGAGCCGAGTACTGACGCAAAAATAGTCGTTAAAAATCAAATCATAAAAATCTACCTTCAATATTTTTAACTGCGGTTAGACTCTGATAAAATCTTAGTTTAAACGACCGTTACGTTAACAAGCGTACCGACATAACATGTAAAATTCCAAATTATATCTTGTATGTACGTAATTATTATAAATAAAGAAAAAACTATTTAGTTAGGTAGGTAGGTGGGGTTGACTGAAAAATATCGATTTTTTTAACGATATTAATAAAAAAAAGCCGTTAAAAACTCACCTAATCCAATTTTTTTCTTAATTTTCTTTAGAACCTTCATTTTAGATCCTTTTTTGTCCTTAACAGGGGTTGTTTCTGGTTCCAAAGCCATGGGGGGTAGAACGAGCGTCTGCGGAGGCATCTGGACATGTCCCGAAGCCCTAGGGCACGCGGGACAGTGACAGGAGCCCCTCGCCTGCCTCACGCTCATACATCCACTAACGCCCATCATTGATACGAATACAATCCAAAAAACGTACAAAATAAAACAAAAAAGAAACCTCTATATCATCTCACTTTAACGCGAATTAATATTAATACACGATATATTACGCGACGGTAGTTTATTTTATAAACTCACGATATCCATAGCGCACTTTGAAAACACGACGACGACGTTTGATACGACGGAAACGTCCGCACGCGACGCGGTACGGCGGCGGAGTGTGGTAGTGAACGACACGCCGACCGTATCAAGGGCTCCGGGAAAGCTGCGCGCGCATCAATACCCCATACTCTATCCCTCTCACGCTACGTACAATAAAAAGAGACAAAACAAGGAGTGGGAGAATGTCAACACTCCAACATCGTATAGGTATTTTCAGCAAGCAGATGTGTCGTACAAAGGGATGGTACGAAAGTTAATTTTCATGTGACATTTCGAAGGGCCTTTATGTGTGAAAGGTGTTAATGCGAAATTGAGAGGTCTTGGAGTAATGGGTCGCTGATCAAAGGGTTGAATTTTATGGCACGCGCTTGTATTTTTAATTTTCTGATAAAAGAGAACAATTTAAAAATAAACATTGTGGTTTTTGTAAACTACGTATCTATTTTAGGGTTATGAAGTCGGTATTTTTTTGTAAGCTTCGATCTTTTTAGGGTTAAAAATAGTTGCTTAAGTAAGATATTGATATTAAGCTGTATTTAATTAGACTAAAGGCTAAATTCATGTTAAAACTCGACTGAAAAATATTTTACTTATGAATACTTAATTTAGAATCCTACCGCAATACATTGCATCCGGTTTTTTTTTAATTTTCTACTTTAAAGAGAATAGGTAATATTACAATTTACTTTCTATTTATTTATTTCAATCAAAAATTTTAAACTAAATTAAAATGTATTAAAATCAAATTAAAGAATTACATTTAAATAAAAAATTCTACATTAATATTTAAATTATACATGAAAAGATAAACAAAATTAAAACAATATTATAAAACAACAATATTATCTTGTCATTATTTACAGAAGACAGACACCTGACGAAATATTCTCATATATTTCGGCCCTAACTTAAAGGAAAATAACTAATAATTATTTTTACTAAACAGGAAAAAGAGATGTATTAATTGAACCCGTTTGTTAGTAATTAAGGATTGCGCCATATTTTCTATCGGCGAAAAAATGCGTCAGATCTCGTAAGATTTTTTTTTTGAAGAGATTATACTCGTACTGTTATCCTGAGCGCAGGCTTTGACTGATTCACCGGACTTTCACGATTTCGTAAGTATATGTAATATTATCGGTCCAGCCTGTCCGATCCTGACCGGGAAAGGTCGTCACACACTGGACTGAACTGACTGAACGAAGGACATCGACATCAAGGTCGACCTCGGCGAAGGTGGTGTCATGACCTCGTCAGATATGCGCACGTGGCCAGAAATCCCAAAAGAAAGAAGTTTGAAAGAGGAAAGGGGAGGCCTTTGCCCAACAGTGGGTTTACAAGATAAAAAAATTAAAGACGTCCAAAGATTATAATTTACTATCAGCTCGCCCCGGCTTCACATGGTTATTTAAATATTTAATTTCAAAATTACCAGTAAATTATATAGCCTATGTCACCCGGGGATAGTGTACCTTCCCAACAGTGAATTTTCCAAATCGGTTCAGTAGTTTCAGAGCCTATTCAATGCAAACAAACAAACAATCAAATCTTTCTTCTTTATAATATTAGTATAGAAGTATAGAATGGTACTTCAGTAGGCCTATTTGCTATCTCCAGTTGCCAACCCAACCTATGTTTACCTGATAAAAATAAGTATAAAAATGCTTATTCAGTATCGGCTAACGTCGGTAACCAACTAAGTAGTAGTAGATCTAGTTTGTCATCGAAGTTACACGATAAGAAACTTGGGTTTTCACTGTCTTTTTTATAAAGCAAAAATCGCTTTTGTGGACAACCGCCATAGCGAATAACCCTGCAGATCGCAGCCAAAGGACGATACCAGAATTAAAGAAACTATACTACTCAGTGCTGGATCCAGGATTTTTGTTGTGGCTTTACCACGCTGAAGGTAGATTTTAGCGAAGTAAACACTAAAAAACATATCTTGCAGTTTAAAAGTAAAAAAATAACACTTGTTTTGTTACCCAAGTTAAGGACTACGAGGACAATTATACAGGATGTTACCGAAAGGTTATATCTTTCCAAAAGGGGTGAAGCGTACACCCGGTATCTAATCTAATAAGCCCGTTTTGTCCCACTGCAGGGCAAAGGCCTCCCTCTCCCTCTTACACGCACTTCTGTCCTGAGCTAGGATGGGCCAGTCCTTTCGGTAGGAGTCAAGTTGGTCTCTCCACCGCTTTTTCGGTCTGCCGCGATGTCGTCTAGCGTTATGTGGGATCCATTCTGTAGTTTTTTTAGCCCACAACTCATCTCACATGCGACACACATGACCGGCCCAATCCCATTTAAGTTTGGCAGCTTTCTGAGTAATGTCCGTGATTTTGGTTTTGGTGCGTAGTAAAGTGTTTCTAATCCGGTCCGAAATTCGTACGCCTAAGATGCTGCGCTCCATGGCCCGCTGGCAAACCTCGAGCTTAGCTCTCTGCAGAAATGTCAAAGACTAGGTTTGAGCGCCACCACCCGGTATAGTCAGTATTTAAAATGTCAGCTTAAAATTAGTTAATGAAATAATTGATACTTATCCAATTGTTTACTTTAATTATTCGACACCAAAAATGATAATAAAAGTGTCAGCGCACTACGAGGGATAAATATCTTATTACGTCACTCGATAAAATATTAGACACGTATTTTTTACTTTTTCTAAATAACTAAAAACTAAGGCGATTTAGCGAATCAAAGTTCGGGAGTGGGGGCTAACTACGTCACAATGTTACACAAAACGTACTAAATCGTGACGTGCGACATTTCAAATCTATTTATCATACTTAATTTAAATAACTTTTAGGTTATGTATAAAACTAGCTGTACCCCGCGATTTTGTTCGCGTGTTTTAGTTTCAACGGTTTTTCATTTTTTGCAACATTTTTCATTTATGCTCTGCTTCTATTGGTCTTAGCGTGATGTCATATAGCCTATAGCCTTCCTCAATAAACGGACTATCCAATGCAAAAAGAATTTTTCAATTCGAACCAGTAGTTCCTGAGATTAGCGCGTTCAAACAAACAAACTCTTCAGCTTTATAATATTAGTATAGATATGTGTCCAATACTTAGATTACGTCATAGATATTAAAAAAAAAACAGTCAACATCTCTATTCTAATGAAAGGTTGTATATTGTTTAACATCAAGTTACTTGCCTTCAAAGAAAAGCAAGGGAAGTAAAACCGCGGGGCAGCTTAAGGCAAATCACACATTAAACTTTTAATAAAGAGTACACACGACAAAATAGATAGGTGTGCAGGACACATTAAATTTAATATTATATTAATTAATAACGCACTAACATTTTTATTACATATTATATTCAGTTTATGTAAACGGAATATAATATGTAATAAAAATGTTAGTGTAGCCTGCAAACCTATCTAGTTTGCCGTGTGTTCCTAAATGAGTAATACTTTTTTCTAAAGAAAGTAATAATTAAGTAAAATACCATTTTCTAAGAACTATTAGGTACATCATAGCTTTCGATTTACATTAATTAATTATTAACTAGTTACTTATTATAAAGAGCACTCAATTGCGTTTCTTATCTATACTTTTCAATAATTAATATATAAAGCTGAGAAGTTTGTTTGTTTGGTTGTTTGTTTGAACGCGCTAATCTCAGGAACTACTGCTCCGATTAGAAAAATTATTTCAGTGTTGGATAGCCCATTTATTGAGGAAGGCTATAAAGCTATATAACATTACGCTGCGACAAAAAGGAGCGAATCATAAATGAAAATGTTACAAAAATGAAAAACCGTTGAAACTAAAACACGCGGACAAAGTCGCGGGGGACAGCTAGTATGTTATAAAATTTTAGTGTTATGTGTAACATGTTGTATTAGTGTGGCCTGCAAACCTATCTAGTTTGCCGTGTGTACCTAAATGAGTAATATTTTTTTCTAAAGAAAGTGATAATTAAGTAAAATACCATTTTCTAAGAACTATTACATCTTTTGTATAGCTTTTGATGTATTAACTAATTACTTATTATAAAGAACACGAAATATCGTTTCTTATCATTGAAATGATTAAGCGATTTCATAGAAAACATTTTAGAAAAATCCAATATAGCTTTACCCGGGAATCGAAGCTAAGACCTTGCAATTGGACGGACAATACCACATGTAATCCCATTAGTTAATTACAATGTTGTAGCTCTAATTATGTAATTATTATTCTTCACTTTTAAGTCTAAATCACTGAACCGATTTTCTTGAAATTGTGTCTAAATTTCGACGATTCCGATATTATTAGGGTAATATTAGGTTTTGCGATAGTTTTAATTAAAAAGACGCGCTCTATTTTGACACAATTTTGGCAATTTTACTTGTTCATACTAGTGCCTACAGTTCATACTTGTTAGGCGCACTCTTAGTTAACTTATTGTTTACTTTAAGGTCAGAACCAATAGCTAAAAATATATATAAGTAAATAATTCATCACCCATCCACGAAACCACCTTGACAAGCACAGCTTAACCTTTATGTGATTGATTCATACAACCCTTACAAAACCACGAAAACCATAATATAACAGTTACACGCTTATAATCCGAATAGAAAAATAATCCTTAACAGTACTTTAACAACAAAAGCCGAACAACAAAACATCTTTGCCTAATCTGCATTAAAAAAAAACAACTTTGACAGATGCGTAAGAAATTAGGCGGGAGTCGCGCGCATGCGCACACGGCACGACGCAAGGTGTAGCCCGCCATCTGGCTATTCGCAATGTGGCCGATCGAACCCGCGACATTTTTGCTGTAATAATACCTACATGAACTTTCTACAGCACACGTCTATTTTTTTATATATCGACGTCCATTTTTGTTTGTTGCACAAAGCCATGTAATTTTAATGCGTACTTACTCCGATGACTTATCCAAGTTTGGACAGTTTGCTAAAGTTAGTAGTAATACAGTACGCAACGAAAACCCAGGCATCGTACTGCATACACATATAGGTACATTACTATTGAATGGATTTGAGGTTAACATTTTTCCCCGGTTAATATAATTAAATTAAAATAAAACTGATCAAAGGCAACACTGATCGCTCGACGAAGTTTACGTGTAATACCTACCTTTTTGTATAAAAGAAGCCGCCTGAGCGAGACATTGTTTTCTAGTACGTATGTTGAACCAGGAATACGCTTTTATTGGATCAGACAGGCTTTTGTTACATAGGTACTGTATGTGAAGGATGTCAAATTAATTCTGAAACTCTGTATATACTGTCACTGCATGGAAAAGCTCTAATGACGGGAAAACTTAGCAAAACCATTTGCAAATATTGTCCTGCACTTGTAGGCTTGCGATTTCATGCAAAAGTGATTGACTGGTAGGAAGAATAGAATAGAATATTCTTTATTGTACACCATTAGAGTTACATCAGAGAGGTAGGTATTGAAAAGTTACCACGTCAAGCTTGCTTAAGCGACCCCGCGGCCCCGGCAAAGGCAAGGACGGGACCGGGGTGTTTTTAGTCGGTGCAAGTCCGACATATCCCCACGTCGTGCCTTCGGCGAGGTTTAAAATCATTAGCATTTCACAGCTGACAAAGAAACTGGAAGAGTGTTTTGTCGAATATTATGTCCACTTAAGTGATTGGTGGACCAAAAGACTAACAACTTATTACAGTACTTGGTTAGTTAAGGTTTAAATTTTAGAGATAATTAAGCTGTTTTTAAGTTGAACAGCTTTCAGCAATCAGGCGTCCGTTTTGGAGAGTCTCATGGCCAAGTAGAATAAGAATAGGGATGTTAAAAGGGCCATCAGTAAGATACCTAATAAATAAAATAGATACGTATTTTTACCTTTATAAAAACAATAATAAAATGCAAAGATACAGCGCTTTAAAGTTCAGTATGGGATTATGACGTCATGTCGTGGTAAAAATTGTAGCACGGAGTGACGTCACGCGAAATTCCCATTCACTGTATTTGAATTTTTTTTGTTTGCAGGAAAAAAGGAATTTGCTGTCTGGTTGCCATAATACAGGCTCTGCCTAGTTTGGGATCAGATGGCCGTGTGTGAGTTGTCCCAAGATATTATATATATTATTATTTCATTGACATTTGCCCAACAGTCGAGCAGTATAGTGTAAAACATCGTCTTTGTGCTAGATAAACATCTTATTTCGCACTAAAAATAATAAAAAGACCCAAAGCACCTGCCAACGAAATGTCAAGCGTAGTGATGTCACTCCATATATAATACTAATCGACTCAAGTGCTGTTAATTTCTCCAATTAGTCGATTAGGTAATGTCTTGGGGTTAATTACATCCTTTGTATGGTTCGTTGCGTAAGAAAGATTTACGAAAATCAACCTTATACAAAAACCTATTAATATCTATATGAGTACCAATTGACGACCTCCGTGGTCGAGTGGCGTACACCGGTTTGCAAGGTGTCGCAAGCTCTGAGCTCCCGGGTTCATTCCTCGGACGGGTCAATGTAGAAAACCCCTTTTCTACATTGTCTCGGGTCTGGGTGTTTGTGGTACCTTCGTTGTCTCTAAATTCCATAACACTAGTGCTTTAGCTACTTACTTTGGGTTCAGAGCAATGTATGTGATGTTGTCCACATTTATTTATAACATTTATTATTTAATTATTTATTTTCTATAACCTATCTGTAGATTATTTTCCCTACTAGAGATAGAAATTTGGCTTAAGCGCTATACAAATCATGTAATATTCCTATCTCTAGTAGAGAAAACTATTTTTGGATAAGTTATTGAAATTGGCCCTATTTCTATACATAACTATTCTAAAACAAAGTCCCCCAACGCATCTGTCTGTCTGTCTGTGTAAACAGAGATAATGATAAATACTATTTGTTTTTGAGTGAGTTTATTTCATACTATACTAGACAAAACATAAATGAATTATACACACAAATCTACCTTTTAAATCACTTTATCCATTGTTGAAAACCATATGAAAATCCGTTCGGTAGTTTTCAGTTCAGACAGACAGAAACACAGAGGCGTAGGACTTTGTTTTATAATATGTAGGTATAACTGTTTTTAATTGTTTTTTAAACTCATTAACCTAGATATTCTCCATACATCCCGTTTTTATTGCCAAGAGTTCTAAAAAATCATTACAACCATGCTTAATTACAACGAACTAAATTAATTCATACTAACAAAGAAAATCTATATTAAGAACCTTACAATTTTATATTCGCAGCCAAATAAAATATACCTCAAAGTTATTACACGAGAAATTCAATTTCACAACTGCAATTCTTAAGTTTGTTTAAAGTGTGAAATTAACAAATTTATATTTGCGATTCTGAAACTGAAATCACAATGAAACGCAAGAACAAATGCTAGTTAGATGTTCTGTTATTAAATTTGTTCAAAGTTCGTACCTTTTTAATAAATTTAAGGGTTGAGGCTTAGATTATCTTTATCTTAGGGTTAAGGCATAAAAAGTTAAGTTATAAAGAGAATTTTAGTTGGAATAAAGCTGCTGTAATTAACAAATTTAACTTTGTTTTGGCTTTTAACGAAAACCTTTTTGGAGTATTTAATTAAAGATGGCTTCTCATTTATATTACAGGTATTCTAATGCGATGGCCTAGAAGTTTAATAGTGAGATTCTTCAGAAGAGGAATATGGGTTAAAAAGCAGGCAAACATCAACCTACTACAAAATAATTCAATTGTGCCAACCCTAAAGTCAACTCTTAAAATCGCCAAGCTTTTATAACAAGCGTGGTGGTCAATGTTCGCTCCTTCTCTAATTGAGAAGCTTTTCGTAAATTGGGATAGTTTAGTTAATTGTTAATTTGTTATTATCAGTTTAAATCTTATATTATTCCAAATCAAATAAATACAGTAATGTTGTTTTACGATGTTTATTTTTTTCGCACTAGCTGTCCCCCGCGACTTTGTCCGCGTGTTTTAGTTTCAACGGTTTTTCATTTTTGCAACATTTTTCATTTATACTCCGCTCCTTTTGGTCGCACCGTAATGTTATATAGCTTATAGCCTTCCTCAATAAATGGGCTATCCAACACTGAAAGAATTTTTCAAATCGGACCAGTAGTTCCTGAGATTAGCGCGTTCAAACAAACAAACAAATAAACAAACAAATAAACAGACAAACTCTTCAGCTTTATATATTAGTGTTAGTAAGATTACCATGTATTTTAAATAATTATCTATTATTATATACCATCTACTGCTGGAGCTGCAGCTGCAAATCAGCGCTGGGCAGTGGTTTCGATGCTGCCTAGCATTATGCTAAAAGCTGTTGGCCATTTTGGCAAAATTTTCCTCAACATCATTATCATTTCAGCCATTAGACGCCCACTGCTGGGCATAGGCCACCCCCAAAGATCTCCTGGAATATAAATGAGAAGCCAAAGATCTCCACAAGGATCGGTCCTGCGCTACACGCCTCCAGCCAGGCAAAATTTTATTTTCATTTAATGTTTCTTGTATCTTTCAATATTTTTTTGCTATATGTAAACATTTTTTTTCTTTCTTTTTATAAATTGTGCCAATAAACGATTTATTTATTTATAATTTTCTGCTAAAATTCTATTCTAATAATACATTTATGAAAGGTGGTCAAAATTCATCAAATGTCAATTAAAAAAAAAAAGAACCTCCATTTGCAATATGGCAGCATTGTAATAGTAGAAGCGCGCAGCTTTCCTATTGGCTGTTGCCACGCGCCGGCGCGTGCCTATCTGACAGATGGCGGGTGTTTTTTTTTTTTAATTTTTTGTACAAGGCGTCCTTGCTCGGCCTTTTGGTTAGTGAAGAAAGGAGTCTGAATATGTAGTTAGGGTCAAATAAAGTCAATGTCTTGTGGACTTATACCTAACAGGGAGGTATTTATGATAATTTTTGTTAGTATAGGAATTACTACTAGGCGTATGTAATAATATATGACATGGTCTAGCGGTTTAATGACCAGACCTGTATGCACGACTTGTAGGTTCGAAATTTTGAAAGCAAGATAGTTTCATGTGACACCCCCTGTGGGGTTCGGACCTCGACTCAGTGCGTTGCTAACAATCTTAATAAGGCAAAAACAGCAAGGGAGGGCTGGATCTAAGTTTTTATTATTTAGGAACATATATTTTTTGCAAGTTTGGCCCACCTTGATCTAGGGACGGGGAGGAGAGTTTGTTTTTAATACCTGTAAATACACAGCACTTAATAACAGACACAGTAATAACATCTCAAGGTGCATCAAAAGGTGACAACTGACAATATCAATTCAAACTTCGAACGCTGATCAATAGTTAGAACAGATGCGCACGCGCATGTGTGCCGGAAGCTCGCGAGATGTTCAAAATTGGAATTATAAGTAATCATCTGTTGGATCAGCTGTTTATAGCTTTGTAGGATGTAATATGCACAAACGCAGTCTTTTGTTTGTAGGTAGCTGTGGGCGGAGTAACTGCAGAAAGGTATTAATAAAAGCCTTATGGCCTCAAATGGAACTCAATTTTAAGTCGTCGTTAACTCTCATGCTGTCTCTTTCACTTTAAGGTGTAAATTAGCGACAAATAGACATTTAAGGACGTCTCGAAGTTAAGTTTGTTTTCAGTTTAATTCGGTGGTTATTTCTTAAAAAAACAGTTCTAATGTAAAACCTCAAAACTTCAAGACGATACATTTTCTTCTTTTTTTTCCTTTTTTTTTTTAAATGACTCCCGCTCTAAGGAATTTAATCCTTGTGTCGCGGGGGGTTTTTACAAACATTCAAATCACATGCACAAAGAACACCCGGACTTGGACCAAGCATTTGTGGGTCACACAAATGCTTGCCCCACGCGGGGATCGAACCCGCGGCACGTCGCGCACAGAGGTAATTGGCGTGGTGACCTATACCACTCGGCTATCCGTGCAGTCAAACATTGATTAAATAGTCGCATCACGTAAAGATTTTTTTAGTATTTTGTGCACATGCGTGACGTCATAAGCTACAACTCCTGAACTTTTAATTCGCTTAACCTACATACTTAGTTTTTCTTATTTTGAGAAAGCAAAAAATACTTTTCTCACATTTCATTATCTAACTAACAGCCTAAATAGATTTTTCTTATCATACTCAGTCATCAACCCCAATTCCGTTTTCTAGTTTTATTTAACATGCCTTTGTTACACAAGCCCTTCTTCAGGTCACATCTTATATAAAAATGAATTGCTGTTCGTTAGTCTCGCTAAAATTCGAGAACGGCTGGGCCGATTTAAATAATTCTTCTTTTGTTTTGTTCGCTAGAACACAGGAAAGGTTTACAAACAAAAAAAAAATAGGTAAGGTAGGGTAGGGTAGAGTAGATAGGGTAGGTAGAGTAGGGTAGGGTACGGTCGGTAGGGTAGGTAGTCAGTTGACGGGAGCGAAGCCGCGTGCACAGCTAGTAGTAAATAAATACCATTGTACAGCGAAGATCGACATTCTTTATGGGTCAAAGGCAAATACTAGACGAACAGGCTAGCAGTATAACATCTGCCTGGATGAACTGTACATTATAATACAAAGAAACAAAGAGAAACATTTGTTGAAATGAAAGTAAATTTATTTACTTGCTGACCCTGCAAAACGATGTTTTGCCATATAAATTTGTCCAAGAAATATAAAATAAAATCTGGAGAGGACCACTATTATCTTCTAAGAGGTATAAAGATTTGAAAAAAAAAAATAAGATCTACAGAAAAAAACAAAAAAATACGTAAAAATCGGTCAAGCCGTTTCGGAGGAGTTCTATAACAAACACTGTGACTATCGCGTTGTTAGTTATTATCGTATAATATTGATTCTATTGTAATTGTTATATACTAAATATTTGTTAAAGTTTTAGCTTGACCTACACATAGAATCGACTTAAAAATAATATAATAATATCTCAGGACAACCCACACACGCCCATCTAATCCCAAACTAGGCAGAGCCTGTGTTATGGCAACCAGACAACTGATAAACATACTTATTTATTTCTAAATACATACATAATATTATGGATAAATTACACCCAGACACAGAACTAATGATCGTGCTCATCACACAAAGATTTTTCGTGGGCGGGAATCGAACCCACGACCTCCGGTTTTGCAGTCAGGGTCATTAACCACTAGACCAATAGGTCAGTCAAACTTAAAAGCTTACTCCTTTTTTAAACTAACTTTAACAAATGTTTTAAATTAATTTCTTTCTCAAATGATACAACCATTTCTTAATATTACGGTAGGTCTGTACAAAAAAACCCTAATCACAAGTAGAAGTCTCATAGACACCAATTTAAATCCAGAACAAAAGAACTTCAAATAAAGACGCCCACACGATATTATAAGCTACGAAGCTACATAATGCTTCCTATTCACTGTGTGTCTGTAATAGGCTGTATGAACGCATTACCTTCGCCTCTCCCACGGTACGAAAGACGTTATTTTACAGTTAGAATGGTAGATTGAGTTTGGCTGTTTCCCGCGCAGGTAAAAATTGGTTTCAAAGTATTTTGAAGGTAAGCAACGGTCAGATATTGGATGCGAGAACAGCTGTTTTTAAGCTAATTTACTTTATGTGGAATTTTTAAGATTATGATTAATTTATTATGTTTTTCTATTAATTTTCTTTCATATTGAGGATCAAAGGAAAGTGACATAAATTCCTATTATGTATAGGTAACTTCTGCCTCTAAACATTGGCTGTAAATAAGTAACTAAGATTTTTTTTTTTAAATTCTTCTCAGAAGTTTCAGAGGTCAACGTATTCAAACGAACTCTTCAGCTTTATTTTACTACTAAAGATAGCTTTTTAAATGATCAGCTGTGCAAGTGCAACCAATAATACTTAAAATATCTAGTTAGCAACAACTCAAAAACAATACCAAAACAGATGCTTTAGCAAAATTAACTTTATTCTCCACACAATAAACTCCAAAATCGAACAACCGAAAATATGACACCAAAAAAAGTCCCTTCAGAATTTGTATTGTATAAACATGTAATTTTCAACTTTACTCGTTTAAGTTAAGGTTTAATTTAGCTCGCAGTTGATTACAGGTAGGCATTCTTTAGCACCAGCTGGTAATCAGCTGTTATTTTACACTTTAAATGGCTTTAAATTTTCTTTATAATTAATATATATGTACGGTATATTGTTTTTGTATGAAAAGGGTGAAGTTTTGTCCTTACTAGAAGCTATATGGGTTATGATGACTAATATATTGGATTATAGGTATGAATACTAAAATAATATATTAGACTAGCGTATGCCCGCGACTTCGCTCGCGTTAAGAAGTATTATTATTAATTAGGTATAGTTTTTGCGTCTTTACTTTTGTTTAGCGTGTCGAAAATCTAAGAAGATTTCTACAAACTTTCATCCCCTATTTTATCTCCTTAGGGGTGGAATTTATCAAAATCCTTTCTTAGCGGATGCCTACGTCATAACATCTACCTGCATGCCAAATTTCAGCCCGATCCGTCCAGTGGTTTGGGCTGTGCGTTGATACATCACTATGTCAGTCAGTCACCTTTGAGTTATAATCTATACTAATATTATAAAGCTGAAGAGTTTGTTTGTTTGTTTGAACGCGCTAATCTCAGGAACTACTGGTTCAAATTGAAAAATTCTTTTTGTATTGGATAGTCCGTTTATTGAGGAAGGCTATAGGCTATATAACATCACGCTACGACCAATAGGAGCGGAGCATAAATGAAAAATGTTGCAAAAATGAAAAACCGTTGAAACTAAAACACGCGAACAAAGACGCGGGGGACAGCTAGTATAATATATTTAGATTTTGAAGACCTCCGTGGTCGAGTGGCTTACACACCGATTTCAAGGTGTCGCCAGCTCTGAGGTCCCGGGTTCGATCCCCGGCCGGGTCAATGTAGAAAAACCACTTTTCTACATTGTCTCGGGTCTGGGTGTTTGTGGTACTTTCGTTGTCTCTGAATTCCATAACACAAGTGCTTTAGCTACTTACTTTGGGTTCAGAGCAATGTATGTAATGTTGTCCACAATTACTTATTTATCGAAATAGAATTTATAATACATATAGGCATATACCAATTTTAGAAAATATATTGAAACTAGCTGTCCCCCGCGATTCGTTCGCGTGTTTTAGTTTCAACGGTTTTTCATTTAGGCAACATTTTTCATTTATGCTCCGCTCCTATTGGTCGTAGCGTAATGTTATATAGCCTATAGCCTTCCTCAATAAACGGACTATCCAATACAAAAAGAATTTTTTAATTCGAACCAGTAGTTCCTGAGATTAGCGCGTTCAAACAAACAAATAAACAAATAAACAAACAAACAAACAAACAAACAAACAAAGTCTTCAGCTTTATAATATTAGTATAGATAATCAATAAAAAGAAGTATGATTGCTTATGAGTTTTTAAAAAATTAGAAGTAATTTTTATTTTATTTATATGTCGAAAAGTGTAACAGTTTATAAAATTAATTTATTTACATTACATGTCCATCTTTGGGTCAACAACTTCCATTATATGTACGAAATTTCACCTCAGTCGGTATTTTAGTTTCGGAGCAAATTGGCTAAGGCTGACGGACCGACCCACTAGTGATCCTACAATAATTCGGTTCTTTTTCCTTTCAAAGTACGGAACCCTGAAACCTTAAAGACGTTATTCTTAACACTCAGTTATGCAACGTACCTGCGAGTCCTGTCAAAATCAGCTGACAATCTTCAAAGCTAAACTTTCTATTCAAATCAGCTGTATTACAAATTTTTAGCTATTGTTAATAGATACGGGATGCTGTGGCCTGTCCGTAATGGGATATTTTTTTGTGGAAGTATTACCCTTTTTTTTTGGGAGAGATTTACTCAGTTAGCCTGAGCGCAGGCTTTGACTGCTTCACCGGACTTTTAGCGAGAACCTTAAGGGCCTCCAGCCAGAGCAATAGGAAAACTAACTACGTCAGCAACGTTCACTAAGGGCACCCCCTCTGGGGTTCGGACCTCGACTTAGTGCGTTAATAAGGCAAAAACAGCAAGGGAGGGCTGGATCTATGTTTTTATTATTTAAGGACATATTTTTATTGCTAGTTTGGCCGGCTCGGGCCAGCTTGATCTAGGGACGGGGGGGAACCCACGAAAGTATTACCTATGTACATTATTTACGTATTTTACGTGGAAGCGTTAGGGTAGACCGCGTAATTCAAATTTTCTTACGTTTTTGCAATTTTCCGGACATTTTCAGGCTTTTTTCTTAACAAAATACGACTCGCGATTGTAATAAGTTTGTACTTACAGAATTATAATCATTTAAATCATCAACTTAACTCAACCAAGTTCTAGCAATTCGATTGAATGATATTTCATGACAAACTCATTCATTCAAATTGCATGAACTTAGAGGGTTAGGCAAATTAAATTCAAAATAAATAATCGAAGTGATCTTTTATTTAAATTAAACACGTGTCGCCTCTTCCAACTCTATAGTCCATGAGAAAAAGGCGTGATGGCCGAATGATTTATTTTCTTACGCAGAAAAAAAAAATAACAACAGAACTCAGCTGATTCGAATAGAGGATAGGATCAGCTGATTCAAAAGTACAGGTAACATTGCATAAACGTTGCAAAAGAAAAAAACAACGTCAATTGTCAAGGCTTCAAGAACGACGAACGCTACTGTCTTACATCCTTTCTGTAAAAAAAAAAGTGTCATTGTCAAAATGACGTTTATCGTTTTTTTTTTGGCACAGGAATTGATGAAAAAGTCAGTCTCAGTGTCTGTCGAAATTGTTTTTTTTTAGGGCTCAGGAATTAATGATAATGCCAGTGTGTTTAATATAGGGTTGTTAATATTACATACTAAAAAGCATTCACGTAATGTTATATTTTTCTTATACATATTATGTAAAAGTCATTTGGGTAAAGTTGTTGAGGGGGCGGATTTCAAATGCGATTTCATTAGCTCCTGTTTTTACGCAAATTTAACTCTTCAACACAATTAATCAAGTTACTTGCCGATTACTAATAATATTATAATACCAGCCTATAAATATCCCACTGCTGGGCACAGGCCGCTTCTCATATAGAGAAGGAACGAGCATTGATCACCACGCTTGCTCACCTGCGGGTTGGCGATTTCAGATTTCAAATTTTGAAATCAAAGTTTCCACAATGCTGTCTTAGAATAATTAAGAAAGTACATATAACTTCGCAAAAGCCACATTGCCTATAGTGGGTTCGAACCTGCAACCATTTACAATCAAATCCGTTCGTTAACCGCTAGGCCACCACGACTAAGTACATATATGCTCTAAAATTTACTAAATTTCGGTCAATTATTTTACTGTCATATACTAATTGCAAAATAAGATGACTAATTTTATAAACAAACAAATCATTGTTATATCTCAGACTATTTCCATCGTTCGTCCGTTCCCATGCTCTCTACGTCCTGCTCAAACTAAATAATATTCTATATTGAATAACATCAGCTGACAATGGCGAACGCTCAGCTGATTTTGAAAGATCTCAGCTGATCTAAGAAAGCACAGGTAACTTGCATAAGTTTCCTGCGGTTTTAGAAAAAAAACTGATCGTGCAATGTATATTTAGAATATTTGCTGGTAAATACTTACGTTATTCTTGTTTGGGTTCTGTAGAAATTATATTTAATTGTTGGGATTTTTATTTTAAATGCATGATAAATAATAAGAAATATAGATAGGGTCGCACATAATGATAGACGACATCGCGTCAAACTGAGAAGGTGTAGAGACCAACTTAACTCCTACAAAATACACGACGTAATCGTTATTAATCTGGCGTTTAAATACATTCAATACCTATAAAATAATATTATCATAAGAGTAGAACTAATATTTATTTAAAACTTTATGTACAAAATGGTATACAAGGCAGACTTAACGCCACTAGGCATTTTCACCCAACCTAACTTTGGGTTAAAGCCACATTGAGGGGGGTACAAAACCTTAAACCAAAAAAGAAAACAAAAATAAGACCTCTCCACATTAATATACTGCATACACACAATTACTTATCCCTTACGAGTATCGAACCTAGACACAATGGGGATAGCTGATTTCTAATTTATTTTCATGTCCGTCACAAAGATCATAAAAAAATATTAAGACACGTATTTTTTCTTATTTCACGAAACTAAAAACTCACGGCGATAGGTACATTGATTTGAAATGTCACAAATGACGTCACAATTTTGTGCATTTTGTACGCAAACATGACGACATTAGCCACAACTCCTGAAATTTGTTCCGCTTTATTTTCTTAGTGTTTTCTTATTTTGATAAAGCAAAAAATACGTGTACAATGTATTTTTATTATCTATCTGATAGAATAATTACATTTTGGACTTTTAGGACCCAGTCATCTACCCCCATTACTTGTATACTCAAGCGAAAGAATGTTAATCTATACTAATATATAAAGCTGAAAAGTTTGTTTATTTGTTTGTTTGTTTGTTTGAACGCGCTAATCTCAGGATCTACTGGTCCGATTTGAAAAATTCTTCTAGTGTTGGATAGCCCATTTTTTGAGAGAGGCTATGAGCTATATAACATTACGCTGCGACCAAAAAGAGCTAAGCATAAATGAAAAACCGATGAAACTAAAAAACGCGGACAAAGTCGCGGGGGACAGCTAGTATTACATAAAGACAAATATATACCTAAGAATTAAGTATATAACCATATATACTGACCAGATGCTCAGAAAATACCTTTCAATTTATTGTTTTACCAAACATTTGCTAAAACACGACTACATTCTTTTATTTTCATATTGAACCCCAATTCAACATCAAAGAACAAACGAAAATCCGTACAAAAATGTACCCTACACTTCAGTAATAAGCCTCAAAATCGTTTACCCTAATTTCTACATAGTAAATTCGTGCAAAAATGAGTCTTTTTCCCTATGACATAAGTTACAAATTACGTTAAATTTTTGTTCAGCGTCCATTTTGCAAAACTGACAAAGGGAATATGCACGTGCGCTTAAAGGAAGAAAAAAAGTCATACAGGTACACAATTACAGGGCAGTCAGCTGTTTTGTTGTATACAAGGCATTTTGAACCTTATGATGAAGATTTACGGTTAATTTTCAGTAGAACGGAGGTATTTATTATTATTTTGAAGTATCGAATGAGTTAACAATAATTATGAAGCTACTGTTTTAAGCCATTTTTACGTGCGCGCGGTACACCTGATGATAAGTTAACAGAGATCTTTGAGTAAAAATAAGTAAGCTATAGACTGCGCCTAAAGAACTATGAACTGTGAGCACCAGTATGAACAATCAGTTTAGACGTAAAATTTGTGTTAAAACCGAGCGTGCCTTTTTATTAAAACTATCTTAAAACCTAATATTACCCTAATAATATTGGAACCATCGATATTTTCGCATAAACGTCTGTCGTCGCACGGAAAACACACATAAAATACAACACAAAAATTTGCTTACGCTCAGCACAACGGGCTACTAGCGATGCGCTTACTCTATGCTTGTCTATGTATACTCTAAGACAGAGAAGGTTATCGGTAGATCAGGGGATCGTACTACTTTTTATTTTATTTACACGTCACTTAGATATTAAAAAAATATTAGGCACGTATTTTTTATTTTTTTAATTAAACAAACGATGAGGAAGATACAGTGAATGGAAATGTCGCATGACGTCACTTGTGGTTACAATTTTTACCCACAAGTGACGTCACAAGCCCCCACTCTAGAACTTTAAAGCACTTTAAATTTGTTTTTTTTCATTTAATTTGGTAAAAGACAAATACGAGTTTCTTTTTCTTTTTTATTTAGCTGATGGACTAAATAGATTTGCGATAGCAATAGGATAGGATATGACAGCGAAAATTACTAAACTAAACGCAGCGACCCCGAAGCTACTGGACTTCGGTATAAAATGTTCAGGCAGAGTATTCATTATGGCGATTGTCAACTAAAGCGGTAATTACTTCATAAAAAACACAAATTTCGTATCGTCTAACGTCGGTGACCAACTAGATCTACTAAAACTTAGTTGGTCACCGACGTTGGATACTGAATTAGCGTTTTTACCGCTATTTTTATCCAGTGCACATCGCTTGTGTTGACAACTGGTCTCTGGCCTCCCGAAATATATGGATCTAAGTTATTAGTATATGTACAGTCACGCTAAAAAGTAATTTTTGGTCTCAGCTATGAAAGAATAAGAAAAATATGAAAAAAATGTAATAAAATCTACAATATCAAGTTAAGAATTATAGCATTTGAGACAGGCGCCATCTTTATTAGGGCGTAAGACGTCATATCAGGTCAGACTAATGGTGTTGCATTTTCAAACTTCATAAATGACGCGTATATTTTAGGATCTATCTATTTTTTTTTGTATTTTATTGAATTAATGATTTATTTCTAATAATAATATGGTTGATATTCGCTATCCATTAACACCTAAATGGTCCACTGCACTAAAAGGAGGTCCAAAGAAAGAGGTCAAGTTAATACACAATAACACATGTCCTGTTGAAATCCAGTTATAATCGGTTTTGTTGAGAGATACAATAATATCAGCTTGTAACTGTCTTGTAAGTCAAAGGCCTCTCTACATAGCAACATATGTAATGTATATGCAGGTAAGAGTTGAAAGATATGATAATAATAATATATATTATAATGCAACTCACACACGGGCATCTGATCCCAAACTAGGCAGATCCTGTATTATGGCAACCAGACAACTGATAAACATACTTATATATTTCTAAATAAATATAGATAAATTACACCCAGATACAGAATATATAATCATGCTTATCACACAAAGATTTTTCCTTGGTGGGAAATGAACCCAGGACCTCTGGTTTAGCAGTCAGTGGTTAGTCAATCACTATACCAACAGGCCAGACAATATTAATGGCTATTGGTTGATACAGTGAGTCTAGTAAGATGTTACTCCAATATGAATACTTTTCTAGTATATTATTCCACTTTGTTAATCAGGTTATTTTGACCAAGGTGTTTCTGTGTCTATTTCACCACAGAATTATTTCATCCAGATATATCTAGGTTGGCAAAGTCGAGCTTGAATGTGCTTGCGATCCTATGAAAGCGTTAACGAAGTTATTAGCTTTATCTGATTGATATCTATACTAATATATAAAGCTGAAGTGTTTGTTTGTTTAAAAGCGCTAACCTTAGGAACTACTGGTCTGATTTGAAAAATTCTTTCAGTGTTAGATACCCCATTTATTGAGGAAGGCTATAAGCTATTTAACATTACGCTGCAACCGAAAGGAGCGGAGTATAAATGAAAAATGTTGCAAAAATGAAAAACCGTTGAAACTAAAACACGCGGACAAAGTCGCGGGGGACAGCTAGTCAGATATAAAGAGAAACAAACTTACTTTCACATTTATAATATTAAGTATAGATAAACTTGCTTTATTTATGGTTATGTGTTTATACTAGCTGTAAATGTTCTCTCAAATGACTATCATGCAATTAACACATGCAAATATTCACCCAAAGAGATAAAACTAATTGTAACTTATTTGTTTTATTAATCTAACATATTATTAATTTCAGTACAACTTAGCAATAAAATTAACCATAATGAACAATAGTTTGGTATCTACTTTGGGCTGTTCATGTCTGTTCTTCTATAGAGCAAGAGGTAAATGGTCTCTGGTAGATGTCCCATCCCATTTTAGAGTAAAGTTCTCAACAAGGCCGCTGCGTGGTGGACCTGTGTCCCAACATAAGCCTTTAAAATGACATGGTATTCTCATCACTGAGTATAACCCGTGTAAAATAAGAGATACAAGATATATATAATATCTTGGGACAACTAACACATGGCCATCTGATCCCAAACTAAACAGAGCCTGTATTATGGCAACCAGACTACTGATAAACATACTTATATATTTCCAAATACATCGGTACATATTACCTATAGATAAAATACACCCAGACAGAACAAATGATCATGCTCATCACACAAAGATTGGTCCTGTGTGGGAATCAAACCCATAACCGCAGGTTTAGTTGTCAGGGTCACTAATCACACAACCAACGGGCCAGTAAACAATTAAAAATGATGCACCATTCATTACTACCTATAGTTGTAGTGTATAAGAATTGCCTGTTAGTTAATATACGAAATTGCGTTAAATAAATCAGTCAAATAATATTATAATTGAAAAAAAAACAAAAAACTGTCAAATGTAAACTTTAATGCATTACTTACTTATTACCATGACTATATAACTCTAAAAAGTTTATATATGTACGATGAGTAGTTCCAATCATGATTATTAACACTGAATGTGCTATTCAACCGAGTGCAGGCTTCAATTGATCAGTGTTGTTGTAAAAATTACGATAATATGCAAACATAAACTAAAGAGGTTATACACAGGAAATACCATTTACATTCCAATTAGAACCTAATTAGAACGTTCTGCCGCGCATTTTTGTACAATTAACAATACTCACCCGGCACCGTACTGCCTGTTTGACCCATTTTTTCACAAATTAACTCCGATCTTTCTTCACACCTATTATCACAGATAATTCTCTATTTATACAATGTTTACGTCTGTTTAACACATTTAGGGACCACAAATGTCTCACAACATACACAAACTTGACCTATGAACCACACCGATCCATGTTTACAATATTATTTATTTAATTATATCACGATCATTAAAATTCGGTCTATTTAATTCATAATATTTTCACTAAAATTCGCATACTCCATGTCCTTTGATTGTTTACGACTAAGTAATATTATTTTAATAATATTATTGCACACGTTATAGTATCATTATTGCGATTAAATTATATTATTTTATATATTTCTAACACTACGGGCCACTGTTCTTTTGACATTTGTGTTGCGATAAAAATCACAGTTCGGATATTAATTACGTCATCCGGCAAACGGTTTTGCAACTTAGTTTTATAAGGACACAGGTGCGCAATTTAAGCTATAATATAATTTAATAAATAAACTTGTATTATTTAACTAAATTATTACCTTTGTTCCGAAAACATTTAAAAAAGTTAATACAAGTTCGATTTGATTTCGTATCTAATATACAATGTATCCAAATTCAATAAATGTCATCGGTTGTAGTGGTGTCTCTCATTTGTATGAGACCCATACAAAAGAACGAAAGAAGTTAAAAGTATAGAATTTAAATTAATTTATTTATTTAAGATATTTATTTATACTGATTTGTCATACCACTAATATTTATTTTATACCAAAGTATACTTAGTGATGATGTATACTTTGGTAAAATTGATTCCGCCACAGACCCTATTTCACTAAAACATTTAAAAGAACAGTTGGTTGTCTTCTAAATCCATATTAATATAAACCAATCGATTACAATACAGTACATACACAATAATCATTTTAAATTTTATTTTGGATTGATTAAACGCGTCTATGTTCTGTAGTAGTTTATAAGTTTGTTTCTTTGGCAACACTCATACAGAATGTTTATTGATATTTGACGTAACGTTGTACGTGAACTGACATTAGTGTGCTGAAGATTTAAAATAAATCGTTATTGGTTTTAACGAGATAAACAAATGTAAAGATGTCGAATAATCCTGTGAATAACGACAAGAAAAAGTCTCTATTGGCCTATAAAGATAAGATACTCGAAGAAATTAAATATTATGAGACGCGTATTGAAGATTTTCGCGCCAACCACAAAAATAACAGCTATCGCGATGATGAAGACAGGTATTAATTAAAACTTATTGATTTTAATGTTACAGTTTGGTAAATGTTCTTTTTAATGTTAGTAACAGAATTACAGATTCTGATGTACCTACTAAACATTACCTTTGCCTATCTCCTATGCCTATCCCTGTAATTGTTTTCTATACGTTTTAGACCTCTAATTCGCTCTAGTATGATTTGTTTGTTGTATTTATTTATTTAGGTTCACCCACAGCACATATATTTATCGTCACATACAGGATTTTAGGTATCATTCTAATATATATGCCAATTACGGGCAAACACAAGATTTACAACACAGACGCCGATTACCGCTTAGCTAATTTGCGTAGAAAACAGAGGTCAATAGCGGCAAACAATTTAAGGAATGAAGAACAAATAGAAGACATTGAACATGACAAACATTACAACATGAAAAATATTAAAAACATTAAAAACATATAAACATCATTCATCATTTTAATGATTCTAATTTTTTTAACATTTTAACACTATGTTTTATTTTATTTGTTAACAGTTACTGAGATGAATCTCTATGTTTAAGTCTTGAGTTCGGCCAAACATAGTCAATATAGGTGTCTAAATGTTTATTTTATATAATCAATTAAATATAAAAATTAGCAAAATAAACTATACTGAACTTAAAATTAATTTATTAGATATAAATAAAAATATATTGGAAATATGTTGTATAATGCATAGGTACTCTTCTAGTAAATAGTCCAAATTACTGTGCTCATGGAAAGCTATTAGAGATGACTGACATAAATTCTTTACCCGATAAGGCTTGAATACCTAATTTGAGTTCATCATCATCATCATCCACAGCCTTTGTCATCCCACTGCTGGGCGTAGGCCTCTCTTTTCATGTGCCATTCTCTCCGGTCCTGTGCCAGTCTCATCCAGAATCGACCCGACCAGAATAATTTGAGTTAAGCAAGAAGTATTCATTGCAGGCTAGGAAAGTTATTAAAGTCATGAAACAACCAGCTTCCTAAAATATGACATGATTGTGTAAATGATTTGATGATTTAAATATGTTTTTAAATTCTTTACATTGTTTTGGAATGTGTACCTAATTATATAATTAAAAAATTTAATTATGTAGCTATCAATTCCTCCTTTTAGGGGCAGTGCAGTAAATCAGTGTTTGGAGTATTTTCATTCAATGCATATTTAATTTTTTTTAAAGACGGCAGCAGATTCGTCATGCTCCCTTAGTTGTCATTTCCTGCGGTGGCGTCTTGGGTCGGGTCACCTCCTTCCCTCTTATATGGCGAGGGAGGTGATGGCTGATCTTTGCGTCATACTCGTGAACGGGTGCTGCTTGCAGTGACTGGTCGTTCTGCTGACTTTGGGCTCTGTAGATTTTACTTTTAATTTCATAGTACCTATTGTAGTACCTATCGACCTCAAACATTTGTTTATTTGCGCAGTCCCTAAATTATATTACTATTATTATTGTATTCGAAATGACAGCGTGCTGCTGGGGAGTTTGTTGCGCCGTTTCTTCTCCACAGCCAGAGCACTTAGGAAGCGGTGAAGGGTGGGAAAAATCAGGGTGCTGTCCATTGTATTGACGTTCTTAAAGTGCTACTTTGTAGCCTAGTTGGAATAAATGAGATTTTGATTTTTGATTTGATAGCCAATGAATAAAATGTGCTATCAAACGTTATTATCTCAATGTATATGGAATTTTGACACAATGTCAGCGCCTCTAACAGTGGGTAATAAAACTATTTTACAATATGATCATTAACATTTGATCAGATCATGACAGGGCTGTGTGTTTAGCTGTTAATATTGTCAAACGCGTATTGTTTATTGATCTGGCTAGGCCATATCATGATGTGGCTGACAAAATCATGAAACAGCTCTATTTCATGAAAAGGCCAACTATTATCATGATATGGTCAATTCTGCAATTTGGGTACGACATATATATACTCCTACCTAATACTCACATCATACATTTATTCCTTACAGCTCAGACTCCGATGATGAACTTCTCCAGATGATAGACATGGGTCCATCAATCGCACAACTGAAGCTTAAGCAGGAGGTCATGAAGACCTGTCTGTTAGCTACGCAGGAGTTAACCAGTTTGACGGTGTTGCAGTCGCAGGTGAATGTGCTGGTTGATGCACCAGACATTGATAGGTACGTGTCTAAAACTTCAAATATATAAAGTTTTCCTGATTCCGTCACCAAAGGGTGTTTAGATTTATTTATTTATTTATAGGTATACCAAAAGCACAACCGACCTCAACAACCCGTTTTACTAAGTAACACAGTATCCCGAAGTAAGACTGGTTGTCAGAATTGTAATGACTTAACAACTGTAAAAAATCAACGTATGACAGGACCAATGGGTTAAAGTGTTTTCCGAGGCACGGAGGGTTCCTCATGTTTACAAATGGTCACCCATCCACGGACCAACCGCGACTTAACCTGCATTATCGGTCAAACTGTACGGCTTACACTTAGCTACAAGCCCCTCTGCCCCCCCCCCCCCTTCCCCAGATCAAGCTGGCCCGAGCCGGCCAAACTAGATCTTAGATCCAGCTCTCCCTTGCTGTTTTTGCTTTATTAAGATTGTTAGCAACGCACTAAGTCGAGGTCCGAACCCCACAGGGGGTGCCCTTAGTGAACGTTGGCTGGCTGGAAGCCCTTAAGGTTCTCGCCAAAACTCCGGTGGAGCAGTCAAAGCCTGCGCGCAGGCTAACTACGTAAATCTCTTTCTAAAAAAAAGCCCCAACTTAAAGTTAAAGTTTAATATTTTTTAATATATTTTATTGGTAACATTTTGTCTGTATCCTACAGGGAGCGGCCGATCACGGAGCCAGGTCTATGGATTGAAGTAACAGCGGAGTGTGAGATAGATCTCGTCAATTTCACCATACATTTCTATATGCATAAACCTGTAAGTTATCCTTATTAGTATTATAAACGACCTCCGTGGTCGAGTGGTGTACACACCGGTTTTCAAGGTGTCGCCAGCTCTGAGGTCCCGGGTTCGAACCCCGGCCGGGTCAATGCAGAAAACCACTTTTCTACATTGTCTCGGGTCTGAGTGTTTGTGGTACCTTCGTTGTCTCTGAATTCCATAACACAAGTGCTTTAGCTACTTACTTTGGGCTTAGAGCAATGTATGTGATGTTGTCCACATTTAATAATTTGTTCAAATGCGAAAGTATCTCTGTCTGTCTGTATATCTGCCTGTCTGTCGCGCTTTCAAGCCAAAACTACTGAACCGATTTATATGAAATTTGGTAAAAAGATAGTCTAGAGCCTGAGAAAGGACATAGGCTACTTTTTGCTGCGGTAACCGACTACACGAAACAGTTATTTAATTAATATATCGTCCTCAGTACCGCACATTCGCGCCGCCATCGTACCGCTGTCTGCGCGTCGAGCCGGTGCGGGAGTCAGACAAGCTGGAGCTGGACAAGTCTGTGCTGCACAGCCTCAAGCTACCGAGCGATGCTGTAGAGGTATGTAGACATAGAGTATACATAGACAAGCGTAGAGCGCGCGCATCGCTAGTAGTCCGTTGTGTCGAGCGTAAGCAAACTTTTTACTGTAAGTACTACTTAGTGGTACGTAACATGAATATAGACTTTTATTAAGTAAGGTCTCTTTTCTTAATAAAACTCTATTTCTGTCTTTTTGTTCGAAGGCCTCTGGGCAAGGGCCTCTTAAATCTATAGTATATATTTTGTAGGTACTTTTGACAGAATTAATAATAAAAATATTTAGGGTCACCTCACACACGACCATCCAATCCTCAGTCTAGGCAGAGGCTGTTGTTAAGGCAACCTGATAACTAATAAAAATAATATATTTATACATTTCTATATATGTTCATACATATTATAGATAGCTTACATCCAGACACAGTACAAATGATCATGCCCATCACACAAGTATTTGTCCTGGGTGGGAATCGAACCCAGAACTTCCAGTTTAGCAGTCATGTTCACTAACAACTAAACCAACAGGCCAGTCGTCAATTGCCATACAATTATAGGGTTTATTATTCTTCTTACTAGGTTATGAAGAGCTACAACGCAGCGTTTCGGTCTCGGCGCGCGACGCTCTCAAAACTGGATAAGAAGTTCGCGAATTCTTTGTTGATGGAGAAGCACGTAAGTTACAATCCTCGCCTCCACTTTCCCAGAAGAAATTATGTTTTAAAGGCAGATCAGCAGGGTTATTCGCTATTTCGGTTGTCAACTAAAGCGATAATTACTTGTTACGTATATGGAGCGAATATTTGTAATTAAATACAAATAAGGCAAAATTTAAACGTCCAAGCATTGACCTTTGTAGCTTAGTTGTTAAAACGACTGGCGCGTCAAGCCAGTGGTCGCAGGTTCGAGTCCTGCCTGAGTTTTATGTTTTTCCTTCTATTATTTGTATTTAATTACGACAATTACTTTATAAAAAACACTGAAAACACAAGATTCGTATCGTCTAACGTCGATGGCCAACTAGATCTATTACAACGTAGTTGGTCACCGAGTTTAGCCGATACTAAATTGCGTTTATACCGTTATTTTTATCTAGTAAACATCGCTTGGGTTGTCAACTGGAGATAGCGAATAGGCCTACTGAAGGGAGAAACAACTATTAGGCCGTTATATGGACAGCTCAAGCAGTTACACAGTGATCAACAAATACGGATATTTTTAAAGTTAGTTAGTAATTAAACATATACGGAATTATCGAGTAGTTAGCCAGTAATCAAAATACTATATAATTATTTCTATATATATTTTTTTTATATGGCACTAGCTGTCCCCCGCGACTTTGTTCGCGTGTTTTAGTTTCAACGGTTTTTCATTTTTGCAACATTTTTCATTTATGCTTTGCTCCTGTTGGTCGTAGCGTTATGTTATATAGCCTATAGCCTTCCTCAATAAACGGACTATCCAATACAAAAAGAATTTTTCCATTCGAACCAGTAGTTCCTGAGATTAGCGCGTTCAAACAAACAAACAAACTCTTCAGCTTTATATATTAGTATTGATTATTCGATTGTGTAATTTATTATTTATATTGTAATATTCTAGCCAGAGGGAGGCTATGTATTCAAATGCGCGGGCCTGCTAGAAGTGTGTTGGCGGCTGGAGAACAAATGGTCGCCGGTCGCGCCCTTTCACCACAGAATGAAGTTCGATTTGGAGTATATGGGTGAGTCTGTATACCTCATAAAATACTATAAGGAAATAAATAAATGTGGACAACATCACATACGTTGCTGTGAACCCAAAATAAGTAGCTAAAGCAATAGCGCCGAAAACAGTGTTATTTATTATTAGGACCCTTTTAAATACCCATGTGTGGTCACTACACGACGCTGGCAGAAATTGCTGTAAATGCTATTTGCAGATTGCCAAAAATTAAAAAAAGTAGCTAAAGCACTTGTGTCATGTAATCTGACACAACAGAGGTACCATAAACACCCTAACTCGAGACAACGTAGAAAAGTGTTTTTTTTTTAATTGTCCGGTCCGGGAATCGTACCCGGGATTTTTTTATTAGTATATAATTTACTAGCGACCCGCCCCGGCTTCGTACGAGTACTCAAAACATTAATTAATTATACTCGCAAAGCTTACTCTTCATGCCCCCAATCTATTGGTTATCCGTCGCGTATAAATAATTGTAACGTAAATGTTACCCCCCCGTCCCTAGATCAAGCTGGCCCGAGCCGACCAAACTAGCAATCAAAATATGTCCTTAAATAATAAAAACTTAGATCCAGCCCTCCCTTGCTGTTTTTGCCTTATTAAGATTGTTAGCAACGCACTAAGTCGAGGTCCGAACCCCACAGGGGGTGCCCTTAGTGAACGTTGCTGACGTAGTTAGTTTTTCTATTGCTCTGGCTGGAGGCCTTTAAGGTTCTCGCCAAAAGTCCGGTGAAGCAGTCAAAGCCTGCGCTCAGGCTAACTGCGTAAACCTCTTCCAAAAAAAAAAAAAACTATTGGTTATATTTGTGTTGATCACCTGTTCGGAAAACGGGTTGTATGATAATCACACATAGAACTGACATTTTATGAATAACAAGCTGTCCCCCGCGACTTTGTCCGCGTGTCATATAGCTTATAGCCTTCCTCAATAAATGGGCTATCCAACACTGAAATATTTTTTCAAATCGGACCAGTAGTTCCTGAGATTAGCGCGTTCAAACAAACAAACTCTTCAGCTTTATATATTAGTACTAGCTGTCCCCCGCGACTTTGTCCGCGTGTTTTAGTTTCAACGGTTTTTCATTTTTGCGACAATTTTCATTTATGCTCCGCTCCTATTGGTCGTAGCGTGATGTTATATAGCCTATAGCCTTCCTCAATAAATGAGCTATCCAACACTGAAAGAATTTTTCAAATCGGACCAGTAGTTCCTGAGATTAGCGCGTTCAAACAAACAAACAAACAAACAAACAAACAAACAAACTCTTCAGCTTTATAATATTAGTATAGATAGATAACTTGTAGGACTACAATTTTCTGATATGAATTTTCTTAACCCTAAGTTCCTTTATTTAAAGAGTTTATTTATTTCGACCCTTCTCCTAATTATATATATAAATTTATTTTTCAGATGAAACATACATAAAAATAATAACACAAGCTCACAAACAACTCTTAGACCCATCCCTACAGACCGACGAAAGAACATCACTACTATCTAAAATAATAACAACATGTCTCGAAGCTAGGGGTCCGATCGAGTCCGAATCGGACCTCGAATCTAAAACCGAAAAAGATGAGTTCGAACGAAGGGATAGCGAAGTCATGGCACCACCCAAATCTTTGCCAAAGAAATTAAAGGTAAAAGATACTCAAAAAAGAAGTTTGGATGAGGAAAATGATAATAAAGTTAAAAGATTAAAAACGTCTGAATTTGAGAGTCTGAATTCTAGAAAAACAAAAATTGTAGATGAATATTCAAGTGTGGTTAAAAGAATGAAAGTTAATGATGATGGGGTTGCTAGTGCTAAAAATGGACAGGAAAGGAATATTGACGATGGCAATATACAGAAAAATAAAAGCCCGCAAGATGGCAATATTGTAGATACAGTTAAGGAGTCGAACTTTGAAGATAAGAATACAAATAGTAAGGTGAAAAATAAGATTTCTAAGGATGCTGCTAATATTATAGAAAAAGCTGGCAACATTAAAACCAATAATGCTCAAAAAGAATCTAAAGATGGTGATGTACCAAACAATAAAGATGTTACAGAAACTGAAACTAATAAAGATAAAAATGGTAACACTAAGCCTAAAAATAAAATCCCTAAGGATTCTGGTGACAATGCAGTTAAAAAATTAAATAGTAAACCCAAGAATATGGCAAGTGAAGGGACTGAAGCTAAAACTGACAATATTAAGCTAAAAAATAAAAATACTAAAGGTTCTGGCAACAATGCAGTTAAGAATGTAAATAACCAACTTAAAAATGTGGTAAATGATAATACTGAGGATAATAATGGCAACACTAACGCTAAAAAGAAAAGTCCCAAAGATTCTGGCAACACTGCAGCAAAGAATATTAATAATGAACCTAAAAATGTGGTCGATGAAAATACAGAAGTAAGAAATGACAAGACTAAGGCTAAAAAGAAAAGTCCGAAAGATGTTGGCAACACTGCAGCAAAGAATACTAATATTAAACCTAAAAACGTAGAAGATGGAAATACTGACGAGAAAAACAGTAAAACTAACCTTAAAAACAAAACTGCGCAGAATGATGGTAACACAGAACAAAATAAAGTTAGCAAGTCTAAAACAAAAGTTACAAAGGAACCCAGTAACTTAGAACAAGGTCCTAAAGTTAAAAATACTCAGAAAGAGGCTGGCAACACTCAAGTAGATAATACCAATACAAAACTTAAGAATAAAGAGGATAACAATGTTGCTAGCACTCAAAACACGAAAACAAATGAGAATATTGCTTCTAAAGACGTTGATCGTCAAACTAAGGTAATTAACAAGAAGAACAATGTTGTCATAACAAAAAAATCAAATTCTGATTTAAATAAAGCTGTAACTACTACTGCAAATAACAAGAAAAGTGTTGTCAGCGCTAAAATGGATGACCAAACAAAAAAAAGTACAGATGTTAATAACAAAAATAAAGAAAATGCAGACGTGTTAAATAAAAATACTAAAAAGATAAAAGATATACCCAAAGATGGCGAAATAATAAAGAAAACTACTCAAAAGAATGCTACAAATAGAATTAAAGATAAAATATCACTTATTAATGAAAAAGTTACGAAGATAAATGTACAAAAGAAGCAAACAGACAATATTAAAAGCAGCAAAGAAACGGCTATTACAAATCCAACTAAAAAAACTTTAAAGGATCAGCCAAAAATGAAAATAATCCAAAAAATATCTTCACACCGAAACTCAATAAAACTACCAAATAATAAAATATTGAAGGCTAGCAACACTGGAATTAAGTCTGGCGACATCGAAAAAGATGGCGGCAAGCCAAAGTCAAAAATTCCACAAAAGAAACTATCGCCTATTAGTGAAAGTTCTTTAAAGAAAAATCCATTACGCATTAGTCCAAGTAAGCAAATTTTATTTACTAGTTTTAGCTCGCGTCTCTTAGAGTATACATAGACAAGCATAGAGTGCGCGCATCGCTAGTAGCCCGTTGTGCCGAGCGTAAGCAAATTTTTAGCTGTAAGTAGGCACACAAACAACACACGGTACAAAAAAATACTCTCAATGTTTACATTCCAGTCAGTTCCATGGACAGCATTTTTTTTAAGAAAACTTAATCTCCTGTATGTAAAATTAATATCAAATTTGCATTGGCTTTGTATTAGAATTAGAATTCAAATGGAGAATCAATTGTTGGCAACCTTCGACAAAAAATAAGTAAACTCTAAATTGCACATATCGAGTATGAACTGTAGGCACGAGTATGAACAAGTAAAGAATAGATCGCATCGCTAGTAGCCCCTTGTACCAAGCGTAAACAAATTTTTAGCTAAATGTACTACGCTCGTTTACTGATTTAAGTGATTTTCCGTGCGACGACAGACGTTTATGCGAAAATATCGATGGTACCGATATTATAAGGTTTTGAGATAGTTTTAATAAAACGGTGCGCTCTGTTTTGACACTAAACTTACGATTTTACATGTTCATACTAGTGCCTACAGTTCATACTCGATATGCGGACTCTATAGTTTACTTATTTTTACTGTTAGTCGCGTATCCACCCGCGTATATATCACTTATCGCGCTTTAAAGCTTCGTTTAAGAAGTAGCTTATATCCTTTCTTGCAGTTTAAGCAACTCCCAATTAAAACTTATCAAAATCAGTCCAGTAATTTAGCCGTAAAAGCACAACAAACAGTTTACTTTACTTTTTTTTTAGTAATAAAGGCATGTATCAATTTGTAGTTTTTTTAATATATATTTATTTAAATAGCTAAGAGCTAATTATTATTTCTAAACGCCTTAATAGATTAAGTCTTCCTGGATTTTGATGTAATTATAATCGGTTTACTCCTTTAGGAGCTACAATGCCACAGACAGTAACATAATATATTGCCCCTATTTGCGTTCAAATTGGTCATAAACTCACATTTTACTGATGAGTATTAATATATTTTTTTGTTAACAGGAAAATTACCAACAAAATTTAAAAGTTCAGTAAATATAATGAAACAGAAAGTTATCAAAACAACGAGCATACCACGTAAGTTATACATGTATTATTTTATTTACAATTTTTATAGATCTATACACTCTTTCTCCCGCCTGCCTGGGTGTCGAATTGTCGATTATCGCGGCAAAAAATAGCCCATATCGTATCTTTGGTTTCGAGCTTCATCAAAATCGATTCAGCGGTACAGCCGTGAACTCGTAACAGACAGACAGACAAACAGTCACATAGGTTTACGATATGTTTATTTTAGGTATTTTTGACAAACATAGGTAGACCTAGATATCGCAAGAGCATCTAATTCGCGTCCGGCTTAAGCATATTATGCTTAAAGTGGCAACTGTCGCGCTCAGTCTGCATGTGCCGCGCTAGTGGGTTACACCAATCTGTACCAGGCATTATTGACAACCGAATCGTACTTACATCATATTTTTAAGTTGATTCTAGTTTGAAATCATCACTTTATAGTTCTTGTGACGGCATAGTATGTAGTAAAAAAATGGTACGCATAGTTTTTATATAGATCTTGATACTTGCGTAATCTAAGTTTAACTATATCTGTGGGATTTTTTTTATCTAAATGATAAATGCCATTGATTGGGAGATTATTATGTATATGATCAATTTAATATGAGAAAGAAAGAAAGAAAGAAAGAAAAACGTTTAATTGCGACAAATGCGACACATGAAAAAAAAAAAATACAAAAAACGATAAAACTAACATACATTTGTGCAAAACGGCCAACGCTCAGCATATGCTGAGGTTCATGCTAAAGCAGAGCCAAATATTTTTATTGTTAATAAAAAAAAATATTTTTATTGTTCCAGGTCTTATGAAGTTCAAATAGTGTTCCGCCTGTATCCCACCGTTATGGCTTACCATAGACAATTTAATTTTCGGTAAACACGAAGACCGAAACACGTCATATATTTTCATTGAAATTAAACCATTTTTAAAAGGTATCTATTGCAGTTAAGTATTTAGATTTAGTAACCGACGTTTTGACGCCTTTCAATCCGTTTAAAAATAGTTTTAAACACAAAAAGTATTAATTATTCTTATTAAAAAATAGTTAATCAAGAGCTTAATTCAAATAAAAAAAAGCGTCTACTCTCGTTGTATATTTTATGGTAAGCCCCCATATTTACCCATAAAAAATGAATTAAAAAAATAAATAAATGTATTTGTAATGTAAGTCTGTACAAAAGACGTTAAATAAATTATGTTCTTAAATATTTCCTTTGGTTTTATTTAATAGCGAGAACAAGTCATTAACTTAATTTTTTTTAATACTAATTTTATCTAACTATTTGTGCCGGGCAGCTTCACTTGCCTTGCTTTTCTCCCAAGGCAAGTAACGTGATGTTACATAGCCTATACAGTGTGTAACAAAAACCCTGTCCTCGATAATAATATAAAAAAAAATGTAGACTACATCACATAAAATATAATAAAACAGAAATAAACAAAAATAACATGAAGTCATATAAAAACACATATATATACACAAACGTATATATTTATGTATTAATAAAATTATATATAAAAGACTGGTAGTGATAGTACAGAGATCAAAGCGTTTAAACAAACACTAGCTATAATATATTTAAATAAGTGTTAGTAAAGATTTTTAAAATGAAACACGTAAATAATAGTTAAGTAAAAAATGATTTATTTACTAAAATTATTTATGATTCCATAAAAATTACATGCAAAATCAACTTAATGTTTAAAAATAAAAAAAAGTACAAATTAATCACTGGATTATTTTTAAAATTAACATTTATATCGTCTAAAATGAAGTACCTACTACATGAAAATTAATAGTCAAAAATCTATTTTGAAAGAATATTATTCTTATCGTAATGAAAACCTAATTTAATGTCCATTGACGAATGGGTAGTTTTTGTGAGTGTCCCCCATACTGAAAAAGACAACATATAGTTTAAATAGTATTTCTCCAAATATGTCCAAAACATCTGAATGGTGTACATGACTATATACCTATACTTAATATATATATATACATCAGATAGATAAGATTTTTTTTTGTTTTATTATTCTTTCTTTTCTTCTTCTTTTTCTTATTTTTTTTTAAACGACTCCCGCACTAAGGAATTTAATCCTTGTGTCGCGGGGGGTTTTACAAACATTCAAATCACATGCACAAAGAACACCCAGACTTGGAACAAGCATTTGTGAATCACACAAATGCTGGTCCCATGCGGGGATCGAACCCGCGACACGTCGCGCATGTATTTTATTGATATATGATCATGATTTACAACGGGAGATGCCACACGTTGACGTTCTTCTCGGCCAAAGTACACACCGGCCGTACGGTAGAACCTACCGTAGCCTTAAACAGACGTATCGTGTATAATGTCATTACAAGAAAATCTGTAATAGTGTGCGTAATTTTTGTTAGTGTGTCGGAATAGGGATGTTTCCTGGGTATGAAAAGTTAAAATCTATTTAGTCCGTCAGTTAGATATTAAAAAAATATTAGACACGTATTTTTTCTTTTATCAAAACAATAAAAAATTACAAAGATACAGCGCTTTAAAGTTTCGGAATGGGGGCTTATGACACCGCGCCTTGGTAAAAATTGTAGCGAGGAGTGACGTCACGCGAAATTTCCGTTCTCTGTATTTTGATCATTATTTGTTTGCAGGAAAAAAGAAAAAATACGTGTCAAATAAAATTCAATAATATACAAGGCGGACATTACAAAAAAAATAGGAAACATGCCTATTGTATCGGTGTGCATCTATCAGGATACATTTTTGTTTTGCAATAGTGTGTGTATATTTTATAAGTGAGTTACCTCGTCTCAAAAAACTGGGTAATAATACTATTTGTTAGCGCCATTAATTTGATTACTAACTCACCCTTTGAAAGTGAAGTTCCGTCTGTTCTTGTTGAGTGCATGCAGTGCTGCCACCTGTGTGCTGTCGAGCGTCAACTTGAGAGCTTGTAAGTTGTCCCACAGGTGCTCCGCGCTTGAAGCCTTCACTACCACGTTGTGCCCGTAATCCATCTGATACCTGGGAAATGTATTTTGGATATACATAACCAAATATTTCACCAAATGTAATTTTTATTACAAGGTTTTAAATCAGCTAGGATCATTAAGATAATTCAAACAAGCCCAAACACGATGGTATTGCGCCGTTTCGTTAAGGAGTTCCTATGGTCACCTTCGGGCTCCATCATCAGACCAGCTGGAATGTACATAATATTCTTTCAAATCAGCTAGGATCATAGTACTAGTGAAGACGAATCAAACAAGCCTAATGATATTGCGTCGTTTCGATACGGAGTTCCTATGGCCACCTTGGGGCTCCATCATCAGACCAGTTCAATTTTGACAGACAACAGACTTACAAACAAGACGTTCTATTCTGTATGTTTGTAATCCTGTTGCGAAAATTGCAAAGCATTTTTCGACTATTATTGTTTGAATTTTGCATCTCTGATTAATCTGGTGACGCTTGTGGCAAAGTGTAAAACGTACGGTTTAACCGATAATGAAGGTTAAGCCGCGCTCGTCGTGGTTGGTCCGTGGATGGGTGACCATTTGTAAACATACCGAGACCCCTCCGGGAAAGTACTTTAAACCGTTGGTACTGACTTTCATACGTTGATCTTTGACAGTCGTTAAGTCAATACAATTCTGACAACCAGTCTTACTTTGGTTTACTGTGTTACCCAGTATTTTTTTTTTTAAACGACTTCCGCTCTAAGGAATTTAATCCTTGTGTCGCGGGGGGTTTCACAAACATTCAAATCTCATGCACAAAGAACACCCAGACTTGGAACAAGCATTTGTGGGTCACACAAATGCTTGTCCCATGCGGGGATCGAACCCGCGGCACGTCGCGCACAGAGGTAATTGGCTTGGTGACCTATACCACTCGGCTATCCGTGCAGTCAAATTGGGTTGTGGAGGTCAGATAGGCAGTCGCTCCATGTAAAATACAGAATACAGCAGAATCTGGTAAGACTGGAAGCCGACCCCAACGTAGCTTGGAAACAGGTTAGGCAGAAGATATTAATCTATACTTCTATACTAATATTATAAAGAAGTAAAGTTTGTGTGTTTGTATATTTGTTGAATTGTAAGGGGTAATCTCGGGATCTACTGAACCGATTTTAAAAATTCTTTCACCAATAGAAAGCCACATTATTACAAAAAAAACGAAAAATTAAAAGGCTTTTACGTGGTAGTCCGTTTTGCAAAGTGAATCGGAGAAACGGTCGAATGAAAGCGTTTCTTACGAACGCTGCCTTAACTATGAAAGATATATTTTTGAGTTCTAGAGAAAAGATGTGGAGCTTAAAAATGCCTACAAAAAAGTCAACGACAGCATATGTCTAACTTTTATATTTAAGTTACAAAAAGTAGTTTTTTTAATATTAGTATAGATAATTTAATTTATAATATTAATAAAATAATTTAATTCGTTAGGTCATATATGTACTAAAAAAGAATTAGGTATTAACATTATGCCCAACGAAGTGGGCACGGGTCAGCTAGTCTACAATATTATGGTACTTTTGAGCTGATGATGTATTCTGTAATAGTAATGCTTGGAGTATGTTACCTGATGAGCAGCTGCGCGGGCGTGACGTTCAGTCCAGACGCCATCACCTTCACCAGAGGGTCGTCTATCACGGAGCTGTTGGAGCTCTTGTACTCAGCGGGGGTGCCCTGAAATAAATAATTAAATACAGCATGCAACAAAAACCCTGTCCGATCCTTATGAGTATTGTTCGGCATCGTACTGCGTACACATATACGTAACTATTGAATGGATTTGAGATTTTTATTTTTAATAAAAATATAATTAAATTAAAATAAAACTGATCAAAGGCAACACTGATCGCTCGACAAAGTTCACGTGTACCACCTACAGTCTTGTATCAAAGAAGCCGCTTGAGCGAGACATTTTTGTCTAGAACGTATGTTGAACCAGGAATACGCCTGTATTGGATCGGACAGGGTCTTTGTAACATACTGTATATACGTATAATAGGCATGTTTCCTATTTTTTTTTAATGTCCGTCTTGTAGATTTATGAATTTTATTGGACACGTATTTTTTCTTTTTTCCTGCAAACAAAAAATGATCAAAATACAGAGAACGGAAATTACGCGTGACGTCACTCCTCGCTACGATTTTTAGCGAGGCGTGGCGTCATAAGCTCCCACTCCGAAACTTTAAAGCGGTGTATCTTTGTATTTTTTTATTGTTTTGATGAAAGAAAAAATACGTGTCTAATATTTTTTTATAATCTAACTGACGGACTAAATAGATTTTAACTTTTCATACCCAGGAAACATCCCTGAAAAAATTTAGTTGATGCAGCATTATAGATATAGTTCGATTCAAACTTAATGGCGGCTGTGAACACGAGTCGAGTCGCTGCGCAGTACCAAACTCATGCGCCAGCGGGGGCGCGGGGCGAGGTTCTGCGCAGCGTTTAGCGAACTTCACAGCCGCCATTAAGTTTGAATCGAACTATACCTTCGCACCAATTATGACTGGCCTGTTGGTCTAGTGGTAATTGACCCTAACTGCTGACCTTTTTTTTTAACAAAACGGTTAGGCCAGAAGACGAAAAGATAAAGAATGATGGCTTTTGATTGTTGTGATGTTCAAGGCGAAAACTGGTATGACATTTCTTAGTTAGATGTTATCTGTTGCCGTCCTTTTCTCACGCTGTATCTTAGTAAAAGATAGCAATGGTTTAATGATTGATATAGTTAGTTAGCGTACAAGGGAATTGGCGCCAGTATTTAAAATTTTTAGGATTATACATTTTCATATTAATTCATTTTGCTATTTACGTTTTTGTCGCATATTTAAAAATAATTTATTTTTTTAATGTTGCATGTATTTATTGCCTTTTTTTAAAAGAAAGTAACCTTGGAGTAACCTTTTAACCTTGGAGTTTCAAATAGAGTCATTTAACGTAGTGCAAGTGCCTGAAAAGGCCCTTGCAAAACAGCCTACTTAAAATAAAAATATTTTGATTTTTGATTTTTTAGATTAACGACAGTTTAGCTGAAGCCCACCTTGGATCCCAGTACTCCGTAGCAGCTGAGGGTTATGTTTCTTTCGGTGCAGAACGTGTGCAAGCGCTCTTGCGACAAGTAAGGATGACACTCCACCTGGAAATAACCGCAAATCTTGTTAACTAATAAGTTTCAATTAAAAATTTAAGAAAACCTGGTAATGAAGGTTAAACCCCGCTCGCCGCGGTTGATCCGTGGATGGGTGACCATTTATAAACATACCGAGACCCCTCCGTGCCTCGGAAAGCACGTTAAGCCGTTAGTCCCGACTGTCATACGTTGATCTTTGACAGTCGTTAAGTCATTACGATTCTGACAACCAGTCTTACTTTGGGATTCTGTGTTACCCAGTAAAATGGTTTATGGAGGTCAATTGACATTTTTACAAGCGTTACAACTGGTCGAATCGCTCAAATGTATGGAATTGACAAGACTAAGTCACGTGACTTATTGAAATGAAATGAAATGTCATTTCCATACATTAATTATTTAAATCATAACGGTTTACTCACACACATTCTCGGGATCGCCCGACTAGTTTCAGACTCAATAGGAGTCCCTAATCATGAGCTGACGCAGCGGCGGTGGTGTCGCGAGTCGAACTCTCAGTTCAACTTGTTTTTAATAATTATGAATACTCCTCATTTTAGCGATTTCCATCATCGTTAACGCTTGTAAAAATGTCTCTTGGCTACAGGGGCTGATAGGCAATGGCTTCACGTAAAATACAGTATTTGGCTGAATCCGGTGAGACTCCAAGCCGACCCCAACATAGCTTGGGAAAAATAAATAAATAAATGTGGACAACATCACATACATTGCTCTGAACCCAAAGTAAGTAGCTAAAGCATTTGTGTTATGGAATTCAGAGACAACGAAGGTACCACTAACACCCAGACCCGAGACAATGTAGAAAAGTGGTTTTCTACATTGACCCGGCCGGGGATCGAACCCGGGACCTCAGAGCTGGCGACACCTTGAAAACCGGTGTGTACGCCACTCGACCACGGAGGTCGTCGAGAAAAGCTTGGAAAAAAGGCTAGGCAGAAGAATTTGGAATAAAGAAACATAGGTAAGTACATGAACTCAAAAAACACTTGTCTCTTTTCTGGACAATCGCAGAAATCCTTACCTGGTTAACAGCCGGCCTCATCTTCCCTTTATCGAGAATCCTCTGGAGCTGCAGCGTGTTGAAGTTACTGACTCCTATGTTCTTCACCAGGCCCTTGGTGACCAAGTCTTCCATACCGTACCACGCCTCGAGGTAGTCGTGTTCGGAGTATTGAACTACTGAAGCGATCTTCGGGATGGGATCTGGACCTTCCTGTTAATTTGAAGGGAAATAGTAATTGTCCTACGTGATCGAGCGGCGTATACACCGGTTTTCTAGGTTTCGCTAGCTCTGAGGTCCCGGGTGCGATGCCCGGACGGGTTAAGTTAGAAAACTACTTTTCTACATTGTCTCGGGTCTGGGTGTTTGTGGTACCCTCGTTGTCTCATATTATAGTAAATAAATTTAGCCTATTGAAATATGTAATGCTGTTGGCCTATCAATAAATAAATAAATAAAGTCTCTGATTCCATAAGACAAGTGCTTTAGCTAGTTACTTTGGGTTCAGAGCAATGTTGTCCAAAAAAATTAAATAATAGATAATAATGATTTTTAAAGGTTTGAGAACAGTTTTTTTAGCTGGTTTTTAAGGCCTAATTGCACTGATTTTGGTGTAGGTCTAGGATCTTGCATTGTTTATTTCAAATAATTGATTAATATATTAAATAATAATATTAAATAAATAAATGTGGATACCATCACATACATTGTTCTAAACCCAAAGTAAGTAGGTAAAACACTTGTGTTATGGAATCTGAGACAACGAAGGTACCACAAACACCCAGATCAGAGACAATGTAGAAAAATGATTGTTTACATTGACCCTTCCGGGGATCGAACCCGGGACCTCGGTGCTGGCGACGGGGGCGGGGTAGGTCGCTAATGGAGATATAATACTCGTTAGGTCAATAACAGACCGTTTCTGAGGCTTTAAAGACAGTGTGCAGCGTGCTGCTGTGGAGTTTGTTGCGCCGTTTCTTCTCCACAGCTAGAGCACTTAAGAAGCTGTGTAGGGTGGGCGAATACGGGTACTGTCCATTTTCTTATTTTGACATTTGAAAAGTGCTACTTTGTGGCCTATTTTAAATAAATGAAATTTTAATTTGATTTTGATTTGACTTACCTTAAAAGACATAGGGTTATGTATCATATACAGGTCGAAGTAGTCGAGTCCCATGTTCTTGAGCGAGCTCTTGCAGGCGGTCTGCACGAGGTCCTGCCGGTGGAACGTACTCCAGAGCTTCGACATGATGAATAGGTCCTCACTGTGAGAGGTTCAGTTAAGTCTTGTAAAAATATCTTCAAATGCAACATGGTATAATATGAATATTGACTGGGTATGAAAAATATATATTTGACTGCACGGATAGCCGAGTGGTATAGGTCACCACGCCAATTACCACAGTGCGCGACGTGCTGCAGGTTCGATACCCGCATGGGACAAGCATTCATGTGTACCACAAATGCTTCTCAACTTGAAAAAGAGTCCCAAATAAGAAAGAATTTTTCAAATCGGTTCTGTAGTTTCGGAGCCCAATCAATGCAAATAAACAATCAAATTTTTCCTCGTTATAATATTTGTATAGAAGTATACAATACTGTATTTATTGTTGAACAGATATCGTAATTTTATTTGATTGATTCTGTCTTTCATAACAGCCTCCTGAAATTTGTCGAGATTGCAAAACGTTGTACTTAGATTACATGATCAAACTCACCGTTTAACGGTGCCATCCAATATTTTCTCATTGATTGCTTGTCCGATCTCCTTTTCATTACCATAGATGTAAGCGGTGTCAAAAGCCCTGTATCCAACGTCTATAGCGGCTTTAATTAAGTAAGGTATAAGGCGGGGGTCCATCTGAAATAGTTTAATAAAAAAAGTAATTATTTTATAATGTACCTACTACCATATTTGCGCTCACGAACAAACTCTGTACAGCATGCAACAAAAACCCTGTCCGATTCTTATGAGTATTATTCGGCATCGTACTGCGTACACATATACGTAACTATTGAATAAATAAATAAATTAATGTGGACAACATCACATACATTACTCTAAACAAAGTAAGTAGCTAAAGCACTTGTGTTATGAAATTCAGAGACAACGAAGGTACCACAAACACTCAGACCCGAGACAATGTAGAAAAGTGGTTTTCTACATTGACCCATCCGGGGATCGAACCCGGGACCTCAGAGTTAGCGACACCTTGAAAACCGGTGCGTGCGCCACTCGACCACGGAGGTCGTCAGGATTTCAGATTATTATTTTTCCCCAGTGAATATAATTAAATTAAAATAAAACTGATCAAAGGCAACACTGGTCGACGATACAAAACTGTAGGTAGTACACATGAACTTTGTCGAGCGATCAGTGTTGCTCTAGTTTCAAATCCATTCAATAGTTACGTATATGTGTACGCAGTACGATGCCGGATAGGATCGGACAGGGTTTTTGTTGCATGCTGTATAAACGATTGGTATCAAAAATTCGAGAAACGAACTAAAAATAATCTTGTATATTACCTATTTCACCGTAAACGCTTGCGGCTACAGCAGGCTAATTTTTTTATTCTTTTTATTGTTGAGTTTTTTTATACCAAGCCTTTTTGTAACCGATATAGAATAGAATTTATTTATTTGCTTGAAATGTAGTAAATAACAGATCTAATAAATTAGTACAGTTCTTCATATTTCGCCTACTTATTTTTAACCGATATAGAACCTCTAAATCCGTTATTTGTACAACGATAAAAAACTCACCTTGTATAAGCAATCTATACAAAAAATATTTTGTTTGCTTATTTATTTTTAACGACTTCCTTATTTATCTATCATCTCGTTGCTTAATATCGTACCTATACATGGATAAGTATTAGATTTTTATTTTCAAACACCTACTGATGTACGAACAAAGATTATAAACCAAATCTACAGTGTAAACGAAGGATTAAAACATATTGATATTGATAAGAGCGTCTTACCCCTGAGTACTTAAACGCAACTTAATAAGACGTGCTTAAATGTCTATAGAATCTGTCACTTTACACTTTGAAGTGACAAAGACAGCATAAGACAACGGCGACTTAAAACTGTTAAAGGTTTCACTATTCGGCCATTAAAGTTACTAATCTTAACCTGTCAAATTCATAAAGTCTATCTGTCAAAGTCAAGGAATTGAAGATTTTTGTGAAGTGTTACAATTTTTCATTAAGGAATAACAAAATTCGATTGATATCTCCTTATACGACAATGTAAGAAATAATGTCAAAGAAAAATTTAAGTTAAGTTTATTTTAAGGGATACTCACCAAAGCAGTTCCAACAGCAATGATTGGCATACTCTGTGTATCAGAGAGAGCTAATACAGGCATCTTTTCAATCGATCCAAATCTCTCCTTCGCCGTCATTAGATCTTCTATTTTCTTCTCAGACATTTCTTCTTTTCTCTTTTCTCTTTCTACTTCTTTCGCAACACTAACTGGACTGACGGCAGTCGTCTGTGTAACCGCTTTGCCCTGTAAGATCGGAATATTCTCTGTCTCTTTTACTCTTATACGCGTGTGAGAAGGACAGACAGCTTGAGGTATAAGTATTTGTTTTTTGAAGGTAGTTTGGCGCGACGCTAGAGCCTGTAAGAAAATGCTTTATTTTGTCTCGCTTGCTCTCGTGTCTGAGATGTGTGAGATGGTTGGTGTGAGTGAGATGGCGAGTGTTTTGACTATATAAAAATTAATTATAAAAATATCTAACTGCCTGTTATTTTTTAAAGGTATGCACTAATAAAAAGAAATCTTATTAAATACTACCTACTTATCCGAAATAAGAAGTGATTTAATATCTAGTGACATAGGTAATATATCTATAGTAAGTAGATAACCATAACTTCCCGAACGACGGTACCAAATCGGATAATTATTTTTTTGTTATGTTCCTTTAAGGACAAGGATTATATCAAAGAATCTATACTAATATTATAAAGCTGAAGAGTTTGTTTGTTTGTTTGTTTGAACGCGCTAATCTCAGGAACTACTGGTTCGAATTGAAAAATTCTTTTTGTATTGGATAGTCCGTTTATTGAGGAAGGCTATAGGTTATATAACATCACGCTACGACCAAAAGGCGCGGAGCATAAATAAAAAATTGTTGCGTAAATGAAAAACCGTTGAAACTAAAACACGCGAACAAAGCCGCGGGGGACAGCTAGTATAAAATAAATACGTTTGTAGGTAAATATTTTGAGAATCTCACCCCACCCGTGCAAAGCATTATTCCAATAATTCAAAATCACCCAAGACTCAAAAAATCTTACCTAGTTTTATTACTTAGCCATATAGCAAACGTGATTCTAACCTACTGCAAAATAAATAAAGATATCTTATTTACACAACGAATGAGCATTGATCGTCACGCTAAATCACGGCCTTGTCAACTTTTAGACAAATTAATAGATGTACAACAATTTAAACGTAATTTTAGCGCTGGTAATTACTAACAAAAAAGGAAGCAACGAAGCGTAGTAAACGTAAGTGTATTTAAGGTAAATGCAGCTATTAACGACCCATCGAAAATCCGCAGCTATTACCGATCCATTCCATTAATTTGCAATTTTTATGCTACTGGAACGATTTATGCTGAAGATACTTGACGAAACACGAATGTTTGTTCATTGAGCATCGTAAAAACTAACGTTTGTGTGCGTGGTATCCCGGAAAAGAAACAAAATTCGTTATTTTCTGTGACGACAGCGAGCTCGCCGGCCGTGTGGTACAAGTCCTTGTTCCTACAGGTAAGCACATTCAATTTTTGCTTAAGATTTTTTACAGAAATATACGAAGCCTGTACTTGTTGTGTATTATTTAATGTGTTTATTTAAGTGTAAATTCTTTATTTCGTATAGTATTTCATAAATTTTAAGTAATTTAATAGGATAAAACTTGAAATTCAAATGGAGCGGTAATAGCTTCAATAATTTTAATAGTGGCAGCTATTGCCGATCCATGGCTCGGTAATTGCCCTGAACATTATATTTAGTTTTAATTATTTTCTGTCGATATGTGATGATAAAACAGTTATTTTAATAAGACATTTTAATCTCAAATAATCAGCCATTGTTACACACCATTAGCGACCTATACTTTTTTGTATAGTTTACTTGTTTTTCCATTTTATATTCACCACGTATAGTAAAATTATTCATTTATTGTTATGTTAAAGGAACATAATTATATAACCTTTCATCGTATAATAATGTGTGCATTTATTAATCTTATTTGTTAAATCAATTATTTAAAATCTCTGTTAAAGTTATAAATATCAAATAAATACATATTATCTAGTTTTTGTGGGTCGGTGCAAGGCTTTCATATTTGTATATACATCGCTTATTACCGACCCGTGTGAGTCGGTGATAGCAAGTATGGGAACCTATTACCGACTCCATACTAATAATCCATACTAATAATAATAATAATAATCCATAATGTTACATTACACTGGTTAACTTGTTACAGAAAATACTAGCTAACATTATTAACTAATAACAAAAATAATTATGAAAATTAATATGGCAAACGAAATACATAAAATTTCTTTTTGCAGAAACATGGATCAACAAAAGCGGAGGAAAGTCAATGCAAGCTTACATACCTTTCTTAATCCATGCTAATTATATTACCTTCACGAAACCACATTTACTTGTTCTTATTTAAACAAAATACCTAGTTTTGTTACACTCGGTAATAGCTTCATAAAAATCGTTAATAGCTTCATAGCCGTTCCTATGGGTCGGTAATACCAAAAATCGAGTTATTCAATTAATATTTTTTTAATTTTAAGAAAACGTTCTAAACTTGGGCATATAAGGTAATAAATATAAACTAGACAGATAACAGTTTCATATAAAAATAAAACACTGAATTTCAAAGCAATCACAGGTCTTAATAATAATCATCGATTTTAAAATTGTCTTATCAGGGTCGGTAATAGCTGCGTTTACCTTATATATTTTTGTAAAGCTGTCAACAAAAACGGTTAAAAAAACTTCATCTTTTATTGGCTTCGCCTGTTAAACCAGGTATGAAAAAAAGTAAAAAATTTACCCACTATTTTGCATACCTAATACCTACCTACTAGATGTACTCTTTTAGTTTGGTCTTATGCCTTGATCACACGTACCGAGCAAACCGGCGAGACAGTGCTCTCGGTCGAGTACTCGGTACGTATAAACATAGCGCCGAGTGCACGGCCGAGCGCTCGGCCGAACGAAGTGGCGAGACAATAGCTCGGCTGCCGTTCTACCTACTAGACCGAGTTACCACCCTCCCGCTTCCCCGCACTGTCTCGCTCACTCACTCGGCAGGTTTGAACATGCACTGCCTCGCCGCTCGCCACTCGGCCACATGATTGTCGCGTCGCGGGTCGCCGCACGTGGTTTTTTTGAGTGCAGTTGTTTAAAACAAGTTAAAATGTCTACAAATATCAAATGGGACGTCGAAACAACTATTAAATTTATACAGTTATATAAACTACATCCGTGTTTATGGAACTTTAAATCTCCTGAATACAAGATAAAACAAAAACGGGATGCAGCATATAATTCCATAGTTAATGGAATGAATATAACAGGATTCGGTACGCTAGAAGTTAAAAATAAAATTAAAAATTTACGGTCGACGTACCAACAAGAAAATAAAAAAATTCAAGAATCGAAGAAATCCGGAGCGGGTCTCAGTAATGTGTACACTTCTAATATTAAATGGCTGAAAGAGATGGAAGAGGTGTTTTCAAAAGATTTAAACAAAAATATTTTTGAAAACGTAAGTACTTTTTATGTTATAATGTAGATAAGGGAGACTGGGGACACTTGATCCCCTATTTTTATTTTTATCGCTAATTTATTATATTTTTTGCCGTCGTTGAATGTATATATATATATTATTATATTTATATACTAATTATTCCCAGTGATAAATTAATAAATAATCAATTCTTCCTGATATAATATCAGGGAGAGTAGTTTTCGGCCCAAATATCATGTAAAATACCAGTTCACCGTACATTTGGGAGATTTCTACTGTTGTTACCGATTAAAATATCTATAACATTGTTAAAATATGTCCCCTAGGGATCAAGTGTCCCTAGTTTTCCCTATTTCTTAAATAAAATTATGAAATCATTCTGTTTTGCCACGATACGGCACCTGCCCCACTGAAGAACTCTGCATATTTATCTCGAAGCTCCCTTGCTGTACGTGCTGCATTGTTGGTGCTATGATCAGTGATAGTTGGCAAAGTAGCTATAAGTTCTCGCCTCCAACTCCCCTCAGAAACAGATCCCGAATCTATATCTTCTTCATCAACACAACCCCTTGGAAAGTAATGGCCGGGACTTGTGAGACGTAACCAATTGTGCAGCGCACATGAGGCGCGAATAATTTTATCGGTGGTTTCGTCATTAGTTGGTATGGGTTTTTGAAAAATTCTAAACCTGCTTGCCAGAATACCAAATGCATTTTCGACGATTCTCCGTGCTCTAGAGACTCTGTAATTGAATATTTTTTGTTTCGTTGAAAGATTTGTGCCACTGTATGGTTTTAATAAATATGATTTTAGTGGAAACGCATCATCTCCAACTAAAAATCCTCCTTTTGGAAGCAAATTATTCTCAAGATCACTACGTAATTTGCTGTTTTTGAATATCCCCCCATCTGAATTTCTTCCATTAGCCCCAATATTTACATATCGAAAACAATAGTCATGATCAACCACAGCCATCAAAACCACACTGTTGGAACCCTTGTAATTAAAATATTCACTTCCACAATTCGGTGGTGCTTGAATTATCACATGCTTCCCGTCTATAGCGCCGTGGCAACCAGGGAAATTCCACCTTGTTCTGAAGCCTAATTCTATTTCTTTCCATTCTTCATTATTCTGCGGTACCTGAAACAATAATTTATTTTCATTCTATTTCACAGATTCCTGGTCCTACTAATGAAGACACAGTTTCTCAGGACAGTAGCTCTGCTACATCTTCGCATCCAAACATCAACCAGGAAGTATTAGCTAATACAAGCAACAACCAGCAAGCACCACTTACTGTAACTACGACTACCACTGGAAATACTGCGAGAGCTAAAAAGAGAACTAAATACATTTTTGAAGCTGTTTCTGATCTCAAAAAGTTAAATGATGGGATAAATTCTGAGAGTGAAACCGTATTTGATGTGTTCGGAAGGAGTGTAGCATTACAACTTAAGAATTTATCGGCAGAGAATGCTTTATTAGCACAAAGTAGAATCCAGAATATTCTGACAGAATTTGGGATAAAAGAACTTAGACAAAGAACTACTTCCTCTTTTTCTAATCACAGCTACCAAACGCCGTCTTCTGTATATTCAGACACGACTAATGACTATTATCAGTTTGATGAAACTTATGTGGATTCTCCGCCACAACTACCAACACAAGCTCCCTCTACATCGCAAACAATCTTTGCTGCAACATCTACTCCAGTACCTAATGTCAACGCTACGCCAGATTCTATGAGCACTAATGACATTGTAGCAGCTGCGATGTTTGCAGCTATGGAAACAGATGGAAGACAACAAGTTTGACTTTTATTTTTGTCTTTTTTGTACCCTTTGTTTGAAATTAATAAAAAAGTAATAAATTCACTCAAGTTTTATTTAGTATGTAAAAAAAAGTACGTACCTTTAAATAATTTTCCAAATAAGTAAATATTGCATCCATGACTTCCGGTATGAGTGATGATATTGCAGCCCGAGATACTCTGTAAAAAGCCTGCAAATAACGGTAGCTCGCGCCAGTTACCAAATAGCATAACGCTATTTGTAGTTTAGTCTTTGCAGTTATAGCTTCTCTCATGACTGTATCTTCCCTTTGTATCATTGGAGTAATATTTTCTAACAATGTGTTAAAATGTTGTACATCCATTCTTAAAAGCATTCTGAATTCATCAGGATCTTCTACCTCTAATTCATTAAAAACAGTGTTTGTGGCGCCAAAACTAGATCTTCTCGACATCCATGGCCTTGTCCAAATGCGGCGTTGCTCCTTTTCCAGCAGTTCATTTAATTCTTCTACTAATAGTGGAATAAGTAACTTTGTATATTTTCTAATTATCTTTTTACGATCCATCATGTCCGAATTGTAGTCTCAATAGAACTGAACTGACTGTGCTTATTTCAAAACGTGTGTGAACAGCTACTCGCTTACTACACTGTCTCGGCATAGAAACATTTTACTGTCTCGCCGGTTTGCTCGGTACGTGTGATCAAGGCTTAAATAAAATAAGTAAACTACAGAGTGCGCATATCGATTATGAATGTTTGGTAAGCTAATCGACCCTCGAAATATCCTACAAAAGATAGGTATATATAACGCAAATTTTTTAAAATATTTTCGCAACAAAATTATTATTTTCATTATTCACTAAAACTCCTACAAAATAGATGTAAATATATATCGAGCAAGACATATGCATATGATGAATTGTTTTTATAAGTTAAAAAAAATAGTAACAGAAATAATCATGAGTTTAATGTTTTTTTGTAAAATTAAACTACAAAATTTACGCGCGCCAGTAAAATTACAAGACTAGCAGTTTATCAGTATTCTAAATACTCACAACTATAAACACACACACTATTAAAATTACGCACTTCATGATTGAAAATAAATTAAACTTATTTTAAGTATAACACCTATTCAAAATGCCGACTGGGATACAAGTGAAAGAAACATTAGTTTACAATGAATTAACTATGAAATTAGAAAATAATCTACCCACCATTTAAAATACGAATTACGATTGAGAAACGGCCATTTTGGTTGCGTTATGTTTTTAATAAAGATGTTTTGAAAGGTATTTGAATTATGTATGTACCTACTTTATCTTAGGTTATATTAATTTAGTTTTGATTGCTGTTTTTTATGTTATTTTAAATTATACTTATTATTGTAAGAATGTAACCCTTATATTTGCTTTTATGTGGGCTGAATGTGTAAGTTCAAACAATTACATAGTAGTAAAACTTTAAAAAAAAACATGCGTGCGTACAAAGTACACATGTCAGAAGTGAAACTTCTTTTTGGCATTGCAATCTGAAAATGAAAAATTATTTGAAATTAATATTTAATAATAAAAATAATTAAAGAGAATTATTAAAATAAATTTATTTTATATTGTTTGAAAAATAATATAGTCAAATCTCAGATGTTGAATATTAAATTAAAATTCCTCGTGATTTTTTGTAAATATTAAAAATACCTAATCCAATTTAAATATATACAAAATTGTTGTAAATTAATGATAACTCTAGAAATTCCAATTTTTAAATTAAAATTTCGTCAAAAGAATTTATGAAATATTGTTATTAGTATTTTATGCACAATGATTTATTGAAATCTCAAATGACGAATTGTAAATAAAAATGCCACGTGTTTTTTGTCAATATTAGAAATTATTAATTAAGTTTTGTTTTTGAATTCAAAATTTAGAAAAGCGAATTTATGAAATATTTTTATTTTATGGTAAATGATTTATTAAATTATCAAATGACGAGTGGCAAGTTGAAATACCACATGTTATTTGTAAATATTAAAACTACCCAACCTTCAAACCAATTATCATAAAAAATTGACTTCCGTTGCATACCGGCGTGACGTTTCATCTGTAAAAATTTTACCCTCATGCGCCTAAAGAAGTTTCACTTCAAAAATATTTTTACATGGTAAGTATACTATATTTAAAATGTTATATAAAAAAATACTTACTTATATGTATAAGAATCCCAAATAGTAGTTTCGCGTTCGGACAAAATAATTAGCAAATTATATAAAGATTTAAACAAATAATACGTCAATTTTTGAAAGAGGTGTGAGCACGTATTGTCGTTTATTACTCAATCTGCGTTTCGGGTGGCAGTGTTAGATAATATCATTACCATTCACTCGTGCAAAGACGATGTACTTACAATAATATTAAAAATGTTAAAGTTCGTGTGTTTATTTATGATGTAGTCATGCAAAAATGAATTGACGAAATTAGGAATTTTGGATGTTCATAGCTATAGACATTTAAAGTCTTTTAAACTAATGCCCTAAAAAAAGAAGTGCTAGGTTTCAGAGTTCTTGTATGTATGTATTAGTGAGTTTCTTAATTACTTAACCTACACCATAACTTCTAATGCCTGAATTGATTTCGATGGGGTATCGTTAGAATCCTTACCTCATCCCGAGTGACAAAGCCTACGTATTTGTTTTTGGTAAAACAAAAATACAGGTTCAATGATTTTAGCATTTTCCAAAAATTTTAGCAGTGTAGTCATGATTTTTTTTTTTATTTATATGTTTCAGTGGGAATAATAACTATTTTCCGTTGCTTTGACGAAGTCGTAGACAATAACTAGTATAATTCAAATCTAATCTTTGATTGACATTATCTTAACGTTTGATACATGTCCCAATTTAATCTGATTTAAAATGAATATCACTATTTTTGATGTTCGTTGACAAGACAAAGAAATTTGAAAAAATGGCGTCACAACGCCGTTTTAGCAAACGTAAATGCGTGTTATATTTACGTTGTGTGATCCGTTACTATTTTAGTTTAAGCGTATCTATCTATAAAATACTTAAATAGAAATAGTATAAAAAATAGAAAAACTCAGACAGGACTTTTCGATTTCATTCATTTTTTTTTAAGTTTTCTCTATTTTTGTCGACAGTTTATATGAAAAGAAAAATGAAGGAAATTGTGCAGTATAGAAAAAATAAGTTGAGGACTGATTTTTACAACGCCCGATATTTCTTATTCGTGGAATAAAATTGACGTTTGATTTTAGGTTAGACAGAAATTTTGTATAGAAAAACCTTATAGTAAAAATAAGTAAACTATAGAGTCCGCATATCGAGTATGAACTGTAGGCACTAGTATGAACAAATAAAATTGTAAAATTAGTGTCAAAACAGAGCGCGCCGTTTTATTAAAACTATCTTAAATCGCACGTCGTCGCACGGAAAATCACTTAAATCAGTAAACGAGCGTAGTATTTACAGCTAAAAATTTGCTTACTCGCGGCAAAACGGGCTTCTAACGATAACTAAAGGAGAAACAGGCAAAAATTCCAATGTATTTCTTCGGATAAAATTATCTAGCGTTGGTAAAATCAGTCCTGAGTAAGAGCGTAAGAACTCACCTCAAACATCGCAATCTTCTCTAATACGGACATCTTCTTCGGCATTTCTTTAATATTAATCTTCTCAACTTTAATGCTGTTCTTCCTTCTGTCAAAGTCCACGGACTTTATTCTGCCTAATATCCTTTGGACTTGACCGTTCACAGCGTCTCCTAAGTCCAATTCTGCTACGGACTTAGCTCTTTTCAATTCGTCTCGATCAGTTTTGAATTCGTCTTTGATTTCGCTCTTAAGTCCATAATTATTTGATTCCTCTGTAACAAATTCCTTTTTAAAGTAATTACTTTGAGTTATATCTCCAGTTTTATTTAAATCTGTATTAGTTTTCTTGATAATCTGTTTTGAAGTATATTCTTTAACTATTTTCTGATAAGTCTCTTCTATAAATTCATTTGTTTCTTTAAATTCTGAATTGACAGTATTAATTTCTTCTTTCACATTTTGGCTGTCAATAGCGTATGATTTTGTACCTAAAAATTCAGTGTTTTCAATTTTCGCTTTATTTTCAGCGGCTAGATTTTTATTTGCAGTATTACGAATAATGTTCTTATAGTTAATAAAGTAAAGTTTATTTCTAATTCTATTCATAATAGATGCCTTCCTTTCTTTTAGCTCAGGTTCGTCTATAACTAATTCTGGATCGCTTAGTGATTCTTTAGGTTCTAAATCATTAGGAATAGCAACATTAGCAACTGTTGTATTATTATTTAAATCATTTTCGTCTTGTAATGATTCATTATCAAGTGTACTATTTTCAGCGATTGTAAATCCTAAATCAACATTATTTATGCGTGATGTATTAATAATTGTAAAATCATTATTTGCAGGTATAAAATCTGCGTCTGTTACTTGAAAATCTTCTTCAATATTTTCACTTTCTGATGAATCTAAATTGATTTGCTTAATTATTTCTATTTTATTGTCATGTTTAGAAGTGATAGTACCAAGAAGCGTTTTATTTACTTCGACTTGAGTCTTCCAAGCTCTTAAATCTAGTTTGCCTGGTAATGATTGAGGTTGTTCACTTTTATTGTTAGACTCGATCGTAGATACATTTACATTAAGATCATTAATGGTTGAGGTTGCGTATTTCTCGGAATGTACTGGTTCTTCGAAATCAATGTAACCTAGCAGATTTTTTGGTTCCTCAACTTGACTTTCTGAAGCTTTTAATTCAATGGTAGCTGGAAATATTGTAGCTTCTCCTACTGTTACTACATTAACATCTGCTTGATTTGGATTAAAGTTTATTAATCCAGGCAGAGTCCTGATTGGCTCAATTTGAATTTCAGTAGCCTTAACATCAATGAATGCAGGTAATGTTCTTATAGATTGGACTTTTTCAAATTCAGGAGATTTTATATTGATTTTACTTGATATAGGTTTTTGAGTTTCATAATCTTTAGTAGTTTTTGTAGATAATTTCCCAGGCTTACTAACTTCGGTAAATTTGTTTAAAGGTTTAGAGAATTCGTAATCTTTATTTTTAACGTATTTTTTATTTAGCAATATTTTATTTGTTTCTACTTGATTCTTCCATAGGTTTAGATTAATTTTACCAGGTTTGATGTCTTTTTTATTTGTATCCATATACTGAGATCTATATGAATCTTTATCTGGTAGTATTTTGGGTGGTTCTAATTGATTTTTAACTGGGATATACTCAGTTTGACTAGGGAGTTCTGGAAGATCACTTTCTGATTGTTTTGTTTGATCATTGATAACAGATATTATATCTTTATTTTCATTTGGAATTTCTCTTTTAGTTAAACTTTCAATTGTTTTATAATGTAAGTTACCTGGTAATATAGTAGGTACATTTCTTGCTTCATCTATATTAAAGTTAATAATAGCTGGAAGAGTTCTGGCTACAGCTTGCAGTTCAGCTTGATTTTCTTTCAAATCAATGGTTTCAAGTAATACGTTGCTTACTTGAACTTGATTTTTATTAAAACTGAACTTATCAGGCAATGTTTTGGCGATTTCTTCTAAATTTTCATTGTCGATCTCGCCTTTTTTATCTATCAGCGTTTTATTCACTGCGACTTGAGTTTTCCAATTATTTAAGTTTATTTTACCTGGTTTAGTTTTACCTATTGTAGTTTCGTAATCTTTGTCAGGTAATATTTTTGGTAATTCGTAATAATCTGGTTTTATGTCGGTTTTATTGGGTGTTGCTTCAGTTACTACGTCATTTTTAATTGTATCGTAGTTTATTATACCGGGCAATGGCCTTGCGGTTTCAAATTGATTGGCAGTCATTTTATTTACTTTCTCCGGCAGAGTTGTAGCTATTTCTGTTTGATTTTCATTAGTTTTATCTTTAGCTACAGCTGTATTTGTAACGCTATTAATTGTTATTATTTCTGGGGTATTTGGTTCAATATCATCTGCATTTTCTTTTGTTTGAGATAGTATAGTTCTATTAGTTATAACTTGATTAACAGTGGATACATTATCGTCATATCCTTCAGCAGATTTCCAGAATTCATCAACGATCTTTGCCTCAGTCATGTAAACAACTTCGTCATAATTGAAACCAATTTTAATCTTATCTTTTTCATCATTAGAGTCATATTTGAGTAACTCTTCAACAATTTTTGGCTTTTCATCGACCTTTGCTGCGTTTGCTTCTATTTCGGGAGAGGTAATTACAGGGAGTTTTTCATCCTTTGAATTAGATTCCCTTGATTCTAGGCGCTGTAAAAAAGATTTTTTTTAAATATATCAGTGATTTCGTCTATAAGGAATATTTTTTATACATTGAACATGTCGGGTTAGTTACACCATTAAACTCAAGAACGGGTGGACTGATTTTTATGTTTTTTTATTTATTAGCTTTGTCTCCGTCCCGAGTAGCAGAACAGCTTTGTCTCGGTCCCGAATAGCAGAACATCTATTAAACGATTGGAAAAATTACAAAAAAAAATATATTTATTACGGGAACGGGAACTACTTACACGGGGTAAACCGCGGGGTACACTTTAAAATATACACGATATTTTTAGAATATTTGCGGATTGACTGGTCACTAAATAGTTTATTAATACAAACAAAAATATATTGATATGACACGTAATGTAATACATAAAGTATTATAAATTACCTCAAAAACAGCAATTTTGGATGAAACAGATTTGCTTTTAGGTAGATCGATGTCTTCTTGTTTCATAGTTTTAGCATTTCCAATAGAACTAATCTTATTTTTCAACCTACTCACATTTCCTTTTAGAACCGTTATTTCTTCAGTATCGCTTTCCTTTTCAAGCGTTTGTACATCGGTATGTTCTGTCTCCTTCTTTTCTACAATTGTGTCCGCTATTTTAGACTCACTAGTTTCTTTAAATTCGTTACTTACTTGTTTCAATTCTGTTTTCTGTACTTTTTCATTTGTAAAATCATAAGCATCTCTTTTGATACTAAAATCAAATGGATTTCTCAACATGTAAGTATTCATTTCTACGTTTGTTTTTTCTTCTTTAGTTTGGTATTCAGTAACCTTTTTAATAGTAACACTGCTTGATATATTTTCTGTGACGTCACTTCTATTTAAATTTTGTTTTACCCCCTCTTGCATGCTTATACTGCTTGTATATTTATTGGTGACAGTTTCTGTATTATTAACATTAGTATCTTTAATAAAAGACGGAGTTTTTTTCCAACTACTATCCTTGAGTTCCGTTCGTGTAATATTCTCACTGGCACTTCTGTTATAATTTTTAATTTCATCAGTTGTGCTCGTTTCAACATTTTCGATCTTACTTTCAGTTGAATTTTCTATTACTTTTGTGAACACTGGTATACCGACTTTAATGCCTTCTTTAACGAGATATTCAGTCTTCATAGTCTCTTTTTTAATTCCATTTTCATCCGGCATTACTTTTTTACTTATACTATCATCTATCTGAGTAGTTGTTGCTTCAATAACCGTTTCTTTTACAAACGTCTCTTTTATTGTATTCCCAATCTGTTCTTTTATTTCTTCAGTCGTAATAACTTCTGAATTAGAGTCTTTTGTTACACTTTCTTTCGATGTTATTTTCTTTACAATATTATGACTGCCATTTTCTCTGAAGTCTTTTAATATTTCACTATCATCTCTAGGTCTGATGTTACCCATTTCTCTACTAATGCCTCGAGTAAATCTCTCTGTTTTTACAGGTATTTCTGTAACACTGTCAGTTGAAGTCGTTTCTTTTGTGTTTGTAGATCTAAATTCTGTATTGTCATCACTACTTTCTTTGATAATCTTTTGTTCTCCAGTTTTGCTACTTAAGTGTCGACAAAATTTCTCATTAACATCTGGTTTTTCTTTATTAACACCTTGGCTATAACTTCGAATAAGTCGTTCAGTCCGAATAGGTATACCTGAGTGCACTTCTCTTTCTATTGTAGTAGTTTTAATTGTAGTTCCATCTCCCTCGGTCTTAGTAGTTATGATTTCGGTTTTGCTGTTGTTGTCTTCAAATTTTTCTATGACTACTGTACCTTTATCATCTTTTTTCACTTCTTTACTGACACCGCGCTTTATTCTTTCTGGTTTTACAGGTGTGACTACATGAGTAGTTTCTTTTATAATCGTTTTATTGATATCATTACCATCTTTAATTATTTCGACAGTATCTAGTTTAAAGTTGTCTTTTTCGCTGTTTTTCCTCCTATATGTTCTAGCAGGCTTTACTGGTGCAGTTTTCACAGTTTTTTCAACAATCTCACTTTCCTTAGCTACAGTAACTTCATTTTCTCCACTCATTTCTCTACTGGTCCCTCTCGAAAATCTTTTGATAGTAATATTGGAAGCAGTTACTTTAAATCCGCCGTCTTTTAACTCAGCGTCTGGTTTATTAGTTTGAGCTTTAACCTTATCGACTAAAGCAGCAATTTTGCTTGAACGATCTTCATCACGACGTCGTAAACCTGGTATTCTGGATATCCTGGATATTGTTGGCTTTTCTTCAACGTCTTCATCGTAAGCGTGGATTATTTCCTCAAATTTACTTTCAAGTATTTCCGTATCTTCGATTTTAACTTCTAGTATTTTATCATCGATATCTTTTAGTTTATTATCGACTATTTCTTCGTAGATTTTCTCGAATTCATCTTCAGCTTTTGGATCAACTTTGAGTGAGGTATGCCGTTTTGTTGGTATTTTGGATTCTTTTAGCTTCGGTATCGATGATCGGCGGGGTATGTTTTGTTGCTGAAAAATTAATAAGGTTGTTTTTTATTCATGTAGGTCATTTAGTAAATTAGTTGTACCGTCAAAAAGCATTAATATCAAATAAATAAATAAATATTTCACTGAAAAGACAAAAAAGTGATTATTACAAAGTGTAGATGATTGAAAGAACAGTAAAGCACCTCCTGATATTTCGATTTATATTTTGTTATTTGTTTTAGTGCAGAATCGTCGACTTAGGGCAGATTTTTCAGAATCTAGTTACATACAGAAGATAGTTCAGAACGGCCAGTTGCCGTTGAAAAATCAGCACTTAGGTGATGAAAGGATAAAGTATGATAAAAATATGCCACCCCTTTCTACTTTTTCTACAAGAGCAGTATCTACAGTTTTATGCTTCTACAATAAATACTCACTCGTTCTCTTTCCTTCTGGTCTTTTCTCTCTTTCTGTACCTTTTCCACAGCTTGTCGTAGCCTTTTGATGGGAATCTTTGACTTTTTGTCTTCCTGAGACTTATCTGGTAAACGTCATTAATGAATTAGTTACAAATCGTCAGCATAAAGATATAGACCCCCCATAGACAAGTGAAATTTCGACAAGCGATAACGCCGATCGAATCGTTTAAATGCATGGAAGTGACAAGTCCAAGTCACGTGACTTGTCGAAACCAAATGTCATTACCATATGTTTAATGTCATTTAAGTGATTTCTATTATCGTTAACGCTTGTCAAAATACCACTTGTCTAAAGGGCCTGGATGGTGAAAAAGGACGAGGAAACGCGAAAAAAAGGTGGATTGATTGCCTGAGAGATAAATAAATAATATATATGAACTGCCCTTTCCCCAAATAAATTGGGGAAAGGGCAGGAAGAAATAGAAGAAGGGATGTATGGATGGATCTGGAGGTGGCCTATGCCCAGCAGTGGGACAGCAAAGAATCAGGATTATTTTAGGCCTTGTTATGTACTAGCTATTATAAAACCATGACTTACCTCTGTCCATATTTAGATTGTCAATATCTTCTTTTCTTATTTTTGTTCTTGAATTTCTGCTTTCTACTTCTCTTTTGTGCTGTAAGCTACTACTAACTCTGTCTCCACCATTTTCTGTATCTCCCATCTGAAATCCATAAATATATTATTTATATGCATTACTTTTTCCATAACATTTCTCAAGCTAGTAGACATTAAAAGTGTTTTCATGGTATAGTCAGAACAGGACCTGTGCTTTCCAATATAATTTAAAAACAATTTCTACAGTAGGTGGCAGGAGTCAGGCCAGAGAGGCAGGCCTATGTTAAGTAACGCGGTAGTTTACCAGTGATCCACCTAGTCCTCGGAAAAATTAAGTGGACAAGCACCCTGGTTATTGAAGTTGGCCTGAGTCCCATAACCGAGGACGGATGAAGCTGAGAGGATTTTCCGAAATAAAATCCGCTAAGTAGGTAGGTGTCAGACTTGTGCATAAAGGGTTTCGTACCATTTAATGTAACCCCTTTTGGGAACACTCCCAAAAGGGGTTATTGATGCTGAAGAATTTTTTGATGCCATATTTTAGGTTTATGTTTAATTAGATTCGTTTATTTTATTATTCCTTTTGTATGTATATATAGTTAAGTTTATTTGAAATAAAGTCACCCCCTTTAAGTTTAAATTTTTTGTTATAGCGGCAACAGAATTACACTCTCTCCGATAATTCCAACTCCCTTGCTATCACGGTTCATGAGATGCAGCCCGCTGGCAGAAAGACGGATGGACCGGCAGCAGAGGCTAGTAATAGGGTCCCGATGGCAACCTTCGGGTACGGAACGTGAGAACCTTGGTTGATTAGTCCGGATCCAAGTCGGCCGGTGTAATGAAAATGTGTGCCAGTAGGGTTACTGCACACCTGAGCTTTGTGAGTGTGGCATCTTCCCTAAAACTATGGCCTATTTAATGAGCTGCCATGAGTATGTGTACCACCTGCACACGCGAGGACCTGTACAAGGCCACGGAGTCCACGGAAAATACTGGTGCGTGGCTGAGAAAATTGCCCTTACATTTTGAAACAAGGATAAATTTGATTGAACAAATATTCTTCGACATCGTGTTTATAACATGAGTAGGTTAATTATTTTGTATGAGATTTACGCAATTAGCCTGAGCGCAGGCTTAGAGTGCTTCACCGGACTTTTGGCGAGTACCTTAAGGGCCTCCAGCCACAGCATTAGAAAAACTAACTACGTCAGCAACGTTCACTAAGGGCACCCCCTGTGGGGTTCGGACCTCGACTTAACATGGGTAGGAAGTAAGAATTTATACATAAGTGAAGTACTTGCATTTATTTTCACTTTATCACTGATATCTTTCGCGTCATAATCTCTCATGATAAAAGTGTAATGTGTTATAAATAGCTTTTATAGGAAAAGTTTCGCACTGCCTTCGTTTGTTTTTCATTTTGTTATTAACACAGACAAGCATAGAGTGCACGCATCGCTAGTAGCCCGTTGTGCCGAGCGTAAGCAAATTTATAGCTGTAAGCACTACGCTCGTTTACAGATTTAAGTGATTTTCCGTGCGACGACGGACGTTTATGCGAAAATATTGATGGATCCGGTATGATTAGGGTAATATTAGGTTTTGAGATAGATTAAATATAACGGCGCGCTCTGTTTTGACACTAATTTTACGATTTTATTTGTTTATACTGGTGCTCACAGTTCATACTCTGTTAGGCGTACTCCATAGTTTACTTATTTATTCTCTATTATTACAAACAACCGTATAGTTAATGATAAACCCAACGACGGCACGCGGCGACGGCGACGCGACGGCGCGTAGTCGGCCCGGCGGCATCGTGTGTACAAGCTCTTAGTTTGTTTAAAATGACCGCCGATTCCCTTGTACGCCAATTAAATCAAAATTAAACCATTGCTATCTTTTACTAACATACAGCGTGAGAAAAGGACGGCAATAGATAACAACGAACTTATAAATGTCAAACCAGTTTTCGCCTTGAACATCACTGTGTTTTAGTGCACACGTTTTAGCGTGTCGGAAGATTTGTATGAGAATTTTAGTCGAAACTGAATTTGACAGCTCTAATTTTCGTCTGTCCTTTTCTAATTGTGCATAAGTGAAAAAGATACTGATGGCCTAAAATAAGTTTAGTGTGGGTTTAACAGAATCGGGGCCACTGTATTATGAAGTAACGTTGTGGAAGTCAGATAGGCAGTCGCTACAAATTTTCAGCAGTTTCCTAGGGTAGGGTAGGGTCATTACTAATTAAAAACATCATATTTTTGTCATAAACTGCGGCTGCTGAGAACCTTAAACGGCGGAAATATAACAACCTAGTTGGAAGTTATATATTCGAGCTGTTTGGGGTTGAGACCCTTGGTCTGTGGGATCCGAGTGCGCAAATGCTTTTTAAAGATCTAGCCAAACGCCTCGTTGACACTTCACGCGACCCAAGGGCTGGCTTTTACCTTGGACCGAGGATAAGCATTGCCGACAGCGATTTGGACTAATATTTTGATGCTTTGTTTTAAGTATTATGTTTTAGGTTTTAATTAGATAGTAGTTTGTTTTTATTTTTATGTGTAGGCTGTAGGTAGGAACTAAGAAGATCGCTAAAAGTTTTCGTTAATAAATAAATGTTCATACCCAGTCTACCTAATACCTTATTCTGACATGCTGTCTTGCCTATCTATACTAATATTATAAAGCTGAAGAGTTTGTTTGTTTGTTTGTTTGTTTGTTTGTTTGTTTGAACGCGATAATCTCAGGAACTACTGGTCCGATTTGAAAAATTCTTTCAGTGTTGGATAGCTCATTTATTGAGGAAGGCTATAGGCTATATAACATAACGCTACGACCAATAGGAGCGGAGCATAACTTACCCAATAAATGAATTTTAGAAATCAGATAGCAGTCGCTTCTTTTAGGTCCCATAAAACATGATTCGTACAGCATTTGCATTTAACAAAAACCTCTACTTGAAATATTTACTTCGTGTTTTTATCTTCCATATCTAAAATACATGTATAAAAGAGTATGTGTTTGTGTATCACCTAAAACTCAAGAATCGGTAGCTCAATTGACTCAACATGATCGCTCCGACGAACATAGTTGCGTTAGTGCCGGATAGATGGCGCTAGTGGCAGAGACTAAAGGTGTCTTTTGATTTGAATTGTATTTTTTTTTTAGTTGAACCAAATTGCACTGATTTCCAGCTAGTAAATAAGTAAAAATAGGTAAAAAATAAAAGCCACACATCCTTTAATACTTATATTCAAGTTTTTGAACAGTAGTGACGACAGTTTTGCCTGGTTTTACATCTTTTTTAAACAAATGCATGTAACTCACCGCAATATCTTCTGTAACTGTCATTTTATGTGACTTTACACCGTCTTTTGTCAAAGTAGACTCTTTCTGCGTCACTGTTATTACTGGGGATAGAGTGAATTGCGCTGATCCAATCTCTAGTTCAGAATTTTCGGTGTTATTTAGACTATTTTCGTCGACCTCTCTTATTTCATGCGTCCCTGGTACTTCGGATTCAACGTTCGGTGGATTTTCGTAGTGTTTTTGGATTTTTATAACTGGTAACTCCGCCATTTCTTGTCTAAAATAAATAAATACTTTTAAGTGCGGTAAAATAATAAAAAAAGTCTCTTATCTCTATTATTTTTAATAACTTGTTACGCATATGGAGCGGATAGTTGTAATTAAATACAAAAAGTGGAAAGGAAAAATTTAAACCTCAGGCAAGACTCGAACCTGCGACCACTGACTCAACGCGCCAGCCAGTAGTCGCAAATTCGAGTCCTGCCTGAGCAGGTTGCTGCAGGCTGACCAGTTGGCGCCACTTACGCGTCACCTGTCAAAACTCACAAACAAACTATGGAATTTAGCCCATATTCTTTCTCTGGCAGATAGCTATGTTTTGGTTCTGTCTGAGTAAGTTTTATGTTGAAAATGGGTTTCAATGTAGCCTATAGGTACGTAATGGGATATTCTAGTACATAGTAATATTGTAATAATTATGAAATACTTACATAGAGCGGCCGCTCTTAAAGAACTTCAATAATCTACTGTGTTCCACTTCCATTTATCGATAACTATATAATCATTTCGATAAACACTACGATGATGTTTATAATAATCGGCGTAATTATCTAAAACAATATACGACATATAATATACTGTAGTTTTATGACATCATCGACAATCAGCCTGAGACCCAAGGGCTGGCTTTTACCTTGGACAGAGAAGTAGCATTGCCATACAACGTGGCAATGCCGCCAGCCTTTTGGGTACACTTCCAGTCGACAGAGATGTGGATGAATTTTTTGACGCAATTTTTTAGTTTCTAATTAGTTAAGAGTTTAGTTTTGTTTTAAGTGTATATATATTTAAGTTTGTATATGTATAATAACTTTCGTGAGGAGTATTCATAGTTATTTAAAACAAAACGGTTTACAGCAGTTCGACTCGCGACACCACCGCCGCCGCGTCTGCTCATGATTAGGGACTCCTATTGAGTCTGAAACTAGTCGGGCGATCCCGAGAATATGCGTGAGTAAACCGTTTTGTTTTAAATAATTAAGTTTGTATATATTTAATATTATAAATAAACAAGCCTGTTCGCTGATGGTAAGGGAATTTCTAACACCAGAGCGAGTGGAGATGCGATGCCCTTTGTAATGGATTTGGGTCTTCGGATAACCCACAAACTCGAACGAAACGCACGATGTCTCTATTCGTTGTGTTTTTTAGTGTGTGTTTTGTTTGACAACCTCCGTGGTCGAGTGGCGTGCACACCGTCTTTACAAGGTATTGCCTGCTCTGAGATTCCGGGTCAATGTAGAAAACCACTTTTTTACATTGTCTCGGGTTTGTTGTTTCTGATTCTATATCACAAGTGATTTAGTCACTTACTTTGGGTTCAGAGCAATGTATGTGATGTTGTCTACATTTATATTACACAGCGTGATACTACAAATTAAGAAAAGGCTATCGTGAATTCTCTTAAAGTGAACCGTAAAGCGACTGGCCATAATAAAAGAAAGAAAAACAGCACAGAGGTACAATAAGGGAGCGGACTGGGTATGAAAAGGAAATATCTATTTAGCCCACCAGATAAGTAGATAAAAAAATAAACCTCACTTGTGGCTTGTGGCCAACCACAAGTGAAGTCACAAGCCCCCACTCCAGAACTTTAAAGCGCTTTAATTTTATAATTTTTCATTGATTTGATAAAAGAAAAAATACGTTTTTTTTTTTTCTTTTTTTTATCTATCTGGCGGACTAAATATAAATTTTCTTTTCGTACCCAGCCTGATCCCTTATTTGATTGAATGATATCTATTTCATGACAAACTCATTCAATCGAATTGCATGAAGTTAGAGGGTTAGATTGATGATTTTAATGATTATAATTCTGTAAATACAAAGGTATTACGGCCGCGAATCGTATTTTGTTCAAAAAAAAGCCTGAAACTGACCGGCAAATTGCAAAAATGGTAAGAAAATCTGAATTTCGCGGGCTACCCTGTCGCTTCCACCTTAAGTAGGTATTTATGCTATGAAGTAAATACAAGCTTGTATCTGTACCTATTTATAATTAATTAGCTGTCCCCCGCGACTTTGTTCACGTGTTTTAGTTTCAACGGTTTTTCATATTTGCAACATTTTTCATTTATGCTCCGCTCCTATTGGCCGTAGCGTGATGTTATATAGCCTATAGCCTTCCTCAATAAACGGACTATCCAATACAATTCGAACCTGTAGTTCCTGAGATTAGCGCGTTCCAACAAACAAACAAACAAATAAACCTTTCAGCTTTATAATATTAGTATAGATATAATTTAATCTATATATATAAAATGCTTTATCCTGAATGACTGACGGATCAACGCACAGCCTAAACCGCTGATCGTAGAGACCTGAAACTTGGAGGGCGAGTTCTTTGTATTACGTAGGCCTCCGATAATGACGGATTTTCCGAAATTCTGCCCCTAAGGGGGTGAAAAACGGGGGCAAAGTTAGTATGGGATAACGTGATTCCTTGGTCGCATCTAAGTACTTCAAATTTTGCACAAACATTCTTGTACAGATATGATGACAGACGTATTTCGTATTTGATTGAAACTTACCTCCTAACGGCGTTAAAAAGGGGTAGAAAGTTATTTTGGGGATGATTTGCATCGAAGTTGATATCAATACTCCTTAGTGCTTTTGATTTAAATAACTTTTTATTATGACACATGTTTAAAAACTCAATTCGATTCTATTCAAAAAACGTTGAAGTCACATAAAACCTTGGTGCAATGCAATACTCTTTAAACCTTTTTCGACTTCTACGCGAATGAAATCGCGGGCTAAAGCTAGTTACCTAAGTACTATATTTTAGTACTATACTTTAGGTTATATACAAAATCTTAGGAATGTTTGATTGCTCACACTTATAAGTTAGTTAGTGATAATCAAAATAATTAATCCCATTATCTTTAAAATGCAGCTAAGAGCCTGATAGTGTAATCGTGTTGCAAGTCTGATAGGAAGGTCGTTGGTATGTAGTTATTTTAACAACTTTGATGAGGAGGAGGATCTCAATTCGAAGATTTAGAGATGGCGGGGGTTAGGGGAGATAGGATGAAGACCGGGCGTGCTGCATACCTTCCTTTACGCATATCTTTATGTAAAGTAGCGACAAATAGATATTTAAGTACGTCTTAGAGTTAAGTTGCGTTTCAGTGTTATAAAAGCCACTAACAGTGAAGAAAAACATTATGAGGAAACCTGGATGTAAATTTATGACATCGCCAACCCTTAAACACAAGCAGTGATTTTAATACTCTTTCTCTGTATGAAATGATTTTGCTGCAGTATTACAGTTCACAGTACCTAACAGGCTTGTTTTTAGCTCAGCTAATGAAAGCTACAGTGGGGTTTGACTGTTTCAGGAAGAAAAACTTAGAGTATCATATACAAGCATAGAGCGTGCGCATCGCTAGTGCCTTAAGCCAAGCGTAAGCACCATTTAGCTAAAAGTACTAAGTACTGCTTGTTTACTGATTTATGTGATTTTCCGTGCGACGACAGACGTTTATGCGAAAATATCGTCGGTTCCGATATTATTAGGGTCATATTAGGTTATGAGATAGTTTTAATAAAACGGTGCGTTATATTTGTGTTAATTTTACGATTTTATATGTGCAATATATGTTCATACTAGTGCCAGCAGTTCATACTCGATATGCTCGCTTTATAGTTTACTTATTTATTTCTCTAAGAAGTAAACTTTTACTCACAAGCGTAGTGATCATTAGGTAGTCTAATCTAATCTAATAAGCCCGCATTGTGCCACTGCAGGGCAAAGGCCTCCCTCTCCCTCTTCCACGCACTTCTGTCCTGAGCTAGGATGGGCCAGTCCTTTCAGTAGCAGTCAAGTTGGTACTCATTCTCCGTAAAACCTTTTTGCTGCAGAAGGTACCTAGGTACCAGTCCGTCTGTTAGAGTTTTGCTGGGAATGCGCTTGTGATCTCTAAGGCTCTGGCTAAGGCAAGGACGGGACTGGGGTGTTATCAGTCCGTGAAAGTCCGACATTATCTAGACGCCGCGTCCTCGGCATAGGTCGAAGTCAAAAAAGGTTGGTACCCACCTACTAGTCTGTAGGTAACTATCTGTTACCGCACTTTCATAACCTTTTAAGTAATTAGTATATACTATTCTTACCTATTTTAATAAGCCATTCCAAATTGTAGGTAAATTGTGGTAAAACCTTCTTACGATCGAAACCCACCAACTTTTTAATATTCAATGCACTTAAAAATTGAGTCACTTAAAAAAGTAATCTCTAATCACTTGATAAACTAAATTACATAATTAAAACACTTGCATCTAAACTAAACGCTTAAACAGTAAAAAGCTAGTTTAAATGTCTTAAAATACCTAAATTTATATTTTTATAAGTACTTTGATTACGGTAAAAAACTATGTCTGCGTAAATGTCTTAACATAAGCGAACTACAAAATATTTTAGTGTTTTTGTTATCTTTACAATATTATCATGAATTTTAAAACGATAAATATAGATAAAATATACAGTCATCGATAGCTAATCTATTCTGATGTAATTGAAAATAAAATACTTAATATAAATGGAAATAAACTAAAGTGAAGCCGGGTTCAGCAGTTGACTTGCAAACGATGAAAGGAAAGCCGGTCTTTCGCGGACTTTTAATATAGGTAGGTACCATCGCCTTGCAACGAACCTTAGAGCAAAAATAAGTCTTTTTTTTATTTTCTCTTTCTTTTTTTCTTTTTATTTTTTTTTTTCTTTTTATAAAAACGACTCCCGCACTAAGGAATTTAATCCTTGTGTCGCGGGGGGTTTCACAAACATTCAAATCACATGCACAAAGAACACCCAGACTTGGAACAAGCATTTGTGGGTCACACAAATGCTTGTCCCATGCGGGGATCGAACCCGCGGCACGTCGCGCAGAGGTAATTGGCTTGGTGACCTATACCACTCGGCTACCCGTGCAGTCAAAAGTCAACTGTAGAGTGCGCATATCGAATACTTATTAAATAATAAATAAATGTGGACAACATCACATACATTGCTCTGAACCCAAATTAAGTACCTAAAGCACTTGTGTTATGGAATTCAGAGACAACGAAGGTACCGCAAACACCCAGACCCGAGGCAATGTGGTAAAGGTGTTTTTTACATTGACCCAGCCGGGGATCGATTCCGGGATCTCAGAGCTGGTAACAACTTGAAAACCGGTGTGTACGCCACTGGACCACGGAGTTCGTCAAAAATATGAACTGTAGGCACTAGTATGAACAAGTAAAATCGTAAAATTAGTGTCAAAATAGAGCGCGCCTTTTTATTTAAACTATCTCATATTATTCCATACGATAGAATTCAATTAATAAGAGATTTTTCATTTTGTCGCTTACGTTATTATTTGTAAGACAATCTTTCGCGGTCTTGACATATGTTTAGCTCTTTCCATCCCGTAAGCAAGCTGTTATTATTATCACTGTCTTGCCGCTCCGTATTCGCTCTCCACTCCGCTAGACTCCGCCTACTCGCAAACTAAATAATTATTCGAACCTTTACGCCGTTTCTCCACCGCAGAACGGCGGCGCCGAGATAGCGACACATACATTTACTTTAGCCGCGTGTCCACCGTATGACACGCCATCTTGATCTCATTTCTGCGAGGATTAAGCTAAAGACAAACTAATCCCACGTACGCAACGTATGCGATGCAACGTGGGAGAATGGGTGTTTAAACTTGTCCCACGATTGCAACGTAAATTGACATCAGTTCTGTTGTAATTTATCGTGCTATGCGTAAGTTCTAGAACCACACTGGTCACACGCGTAGCGTAGGAACATCCCCTTCACCTTCCCATGATCTGGACATTGCAGGACGACTTTGCATGGGAGTCGAGTTACAAAATGTAGAGTCCAGAACGCTTATTTCCTGTAACCAGTTAACAACTCAAGTGATGTTCACTGAATAAAAATAACGTTGAAAACGTAAATTGAATATCGGCTAACATCGATGACCAACTACATTGTATGTTATTTACAAATGTTGTGTTTTTTGTAAAGCGATTATAGCTTTAGTTGTCTACCGCTATAGCAAATAAGCCTGCAGATATGTCCATAACGCGTTGCGTATAGTTCAATTCAAACTTAATGGCGGCTGTGAAGTGCGCTAAACGCTGCGCAGTACCTCGCCCCGCACCCCCGCTGGCGCATAAGTTTGGTACTGCGCAGCGACTTGACTCGTGTTCACAGCTACCTTTAAGTTTGCATCGTACTGTACGTGGGAACAGTTTATCTCTAGCTTTAATCTCGTTCGCATTGACATCCCAGTTTCGGCAGCGGTGGACAAACGCAAACATCCTAAGGAATGAAACAAATATCAGACAAACAGAGGACCTCCTTTTCATAGTCGTTAACAAATAAGTATGTGTTATCGGTTAAAAGGGTGTGGATTCAGTATTATGATGCTTATAAGGAAGTTAGATAAGATACACCAAATTAGTTTGGTGTCGAACAACAAATATCCATACTAATAATTATAAATGCGAAAGAAACTCTGTCTGTTTGACTGTCTGTTACGGTTTCACGGCTAAATCGCTTACCAAATTTGGTCATCCCAAGAATGTACATAGGCGTACGTTTTGCCGCGTTAACCGACCCCCACGTGGGCAACAGCTATTTCTGAATTTACGGAACATCATCACCATATTCGACGACCTCCGTGGTCGAGTGGCGTACACACCGGTTTTCAAGGTGTCGCCAGCTCTGAGGTCCCGGGTTCGATCCCCGATCGGGTCAATGTAGAAAACCACTTTTCTACATTGTCTCGGATCTGGGTGTTTGTGGTACCTGCGTTGTCTCTGAATTCCATAACACAAGTGCTTTAGCTACTTACTTTGGGTTTAGAGCAATGTATGTGATGTTGTCCACATTTATTTATTTTTTTTATTAATGCGAGAGTAACTCTGTCTGTTAGGCTTTCACGGATAAACCGCCGAACAGATTTTGTTGAAACTTGGTATGGGATAAGCTTGGATTCTAAGAAACGACATAGACTACTTTTTGCCGCGATAACCGACCACCACGCGGGCAACAGCTGGTTCTAAGTATATAATGGAGGAAAATAAAAAAGCTAAACTCGTTTGTCATATTTTTATAAAGAGAATGAAAATATAATAATGTCTCTAATAATAACAATTTAAAATATTCGTTTTTTAACTTACAACCTATTAAATCTAAAGGTGCGTTCAGATCTGGCGAATGCCCGCCAAGCTCGGCTATGCGCTGTCCGCCTTTCTTAATTAAATTAACAAAACCCTCAGTTTCTGAAAGGTTGACCAATAATCTGTTGTCAAATCAACTGATCACGACTGTGATTGGTTGACCAAAATACTAACAACCAATCAAAGCGCTTAACATGAGGTTTGACAGGAGATTATCAATTTTTTGTGTTTATCAACCAGTTTCAGAAACCATAAACTAAGAATAAGAAACAAAAATGTCAAGAAAATACCTTAAATAAATCATTTTACTCTTTTCAATAAGGGATCGGACTACTTCTTTATTTACACTTCATATAGATAAAAAAAATATATTAGACGCGTATTTTTTCTTTTTTTAAACACGATGAGGAAGATACAGTGAATGGAAATGTCGCGTGACGTCACTTGTGGCTACAATTTTTACCCACAAGTGACGTCATAAGCCCCAACTCCAGAACTTTAAAGCGCTTTAACTTAGACATTTTTCATTGATTTGATAAAAGAAAAAATACGAGTTTATTTTTCTTTTTGTATCTATGTCTAGGTGGACTAAATAGATATTTCCTTTTTATACCCAGTCCGATCCCCTTTTATCCTAAGATAAGGCAAATTATTACTACCTATTAATCTAATTATAAAGTTCTTAAAATTACTTAATAAAGTATGTATTTTATACTTACTACACAACGAAATAAAAATTCTGAAGCTCAACCAGAAGTTACATACAAATTTAAACATAACTATTTTTATGGATTTTAACATTTCAAATAGTTATACTTAAATATAAAGGCCATATGTTTACAATTTCCCTGTCCTGTGAGTCACATAAGTTGGGCAATTTAGTGAGCAAATTTTGGCAATTTTAGATAAAAAATGATGTTCCCTTTAACACCTAGCAATGTATGGCAATACAAAAATTGTATAGTAATTGTCAAGAATTGCCCAATTTCAGTTGCCCGTGTACATCTTAATATAAATAAACATATCTATTGTTTTATTGTGTCCACAGGACAGTAAAGTTAACTGTATTATAATATACATATATATTTTTCATGAAAAACAATGCAATTGTAAGAAATTTAGAGCTAGTTTAAGAAATTAAGATATATTCAGATTTTTTGTAAATATGGTGAGACAGGAAGCCAAACCCAACTCCTGTTTGAGATAGGCAGGAGATATACTTTGACTTTTCTGTACCAAAATTACTTAATAAGAAATTTAAAATAAAAATGTAATTAACAGTAATATTGCTATATTTTTTAACTAAGTATATAATATTGTTACGTAATCAGTAACACTAATCATCCCAATAATCTCTATCCTGTTCAGGCAAATATTCCTTTTGTAAAATCGGTTTTGGGGCTGTCATGGCACCAACCGTATTTATTTTAATTGCTTTCCAGTCATATTCATACGGTTTTCTATCGGGGCACCGTAGACAGTGATCTTTTATTTCTTTTTGTGTATATCGATGAGTAGCGTTGAAAGGACAGATGATTAATGGCGGATTATTCTTTTGGCATTTTATTAGGTGATGAGGGAATCTCGTTTTGAGAATCCGGTGGCTGACATCGTATGGGCAGGTGCGGTAGTCATCATCGTTGATCATTTTTCTGAAAAAATACGATATACTTTATAAATAAAAAGAAAAGTATAGGTAGGCTACTTGAATTTTTGAACAAATAAATTTCTAAATCAAAATATTATTATTTCAAGTAGGTAGGCCTTTTAAGGCACTTTCAAAACGTTAAATGAATCTAGTTGCGTGGTTACAAAATGTCACTCTTATGGAGAAGAACCGGCAAGAAATTCCATAGGTTACTCTTTAAAAAAAAAAGGTAATATGTTGATACATACATACAATTATTTTAAAATATGCAAGAAAATACTACTTCTCCAAATAAAATGTTTTAGAATGTTTTAAATCAATTTGTATACAAGGTTTTGATGACTATTAATAATATTACCATGAGCGGGACCTACTGGTTATTACAAAGTGATAATAAAAACAACGAAAATGCTTACCAAAATTGATCTATTTACAGTTTAATTAACAAAACGACGCCGTAACACCTTGTAACGACTAGCGGAGATAAAATAGAATTTGCTTTTAAAACAAGCTAAAACAAATCGTATTTAAATTGCACACAACAACAAAAACTTTTAAACTGACAAGAAGTTATCATTCACATTTCACAGCACACTGCACAGATTAAAAATGTTCTTAGTGCAGTGCAGCGTTTACAGTTCAAATAATAAAAAAAAAACATTTTCAAATCGCCTGTAAAATATTCAGTAGGGCCATTAAGAAACATTTTACTTTCAAGTAACCCATTGTCCATATTTTACTAAATTTTATCATGTAAATATAAGGGTTTTATAATATTATGATGCGTGCATGGAAAAGCCGCTTTGCATTTTAGAACGAGACAAATAAAGTCAAATTCCTGTCAGAAAGTTAAATGTCAATAAAGTTTGAGCGATTTTCGAAAAAATATTTACCCATATTTCCCTTAGTATTTAGTTGTTATGGGTACTCCAAATAAAAGAAAAGACGTCATGGAAGGTAACTAAAATATTCTTGCCAAGATAAACTTTAAAATGGGCAACTTTTCTTCATATAATGATATCCATGTTTCAGATGATAAAAACGCAAAAAGGCCCAAAAAAGAATGTCCATATGGGGATAAATGTTATAGACTCAATCCAATACACTTCAGAGAATATAGCCATGAACACTGTAAGTATCAAAAAACAACTATTTACGAAATATAAGATGAAAAAGATACTTTATTGAAAGTAATTTGCTGACCGAAAAATCTTAGTTAAATTATCTTTTAGAATCAAGATACGATTAATTTATCTATATTTAATGTGGCGCATTTATAAGTCATGTAATAATCCTGTCTTAGGCATGCTATGCTACAGGGAATAGACAACATATGCTTCTAGATTCCAATCAGTTTCTTTAATTGACAGCGTTTTAGACAGACACGCCGTTATATTAATAAACTTGCTGTTTCCTGCTGCTGTGTGGATGTCGGTTATCACGGCAAAAAGCCTATATCCTTTCTCAGGCTCTAGACTATCTGTGTACCAAATTTCATTTCAATCGGTTCAGTAGTTTTGGCGTGAAAGCGCGACAGACAGAGTTACTTTCGCATTTACAATATTAGTAAGGATTATCTCCCTACTAATATCGGAACCATCGAATGTCGCATAAAAGTCTGTCATCATATGGAAAATCTGGAAAATGAGCATCAATACTTACAGCAAAAAAATTGCTTACGCTCAGGACAACGGGGTACTAGCGATGCGTGCCCTCTATGCTTGACTATGTATACTCTTAGTTATTAAATTGCTTGCAGTGGAATCGATCCTGGACTCTTACACTGGGACCGGAGATTTCCCCTTACCCTCAAAGTTTGACTCCCAGAAGCAAATGTATGTGGACCAATTGAAAATGATAATTCATAAACAGTTGTACGCTCCTGGTAAGAACTTCGAGGCTGAACCAACTTGTAGGTGAGTGCAACTGTGTAGTTGTATATAAAGACATACATAATCTACAGAGTTAATTATCAATAACTAGACAAATTTTCTGAGAAGACTCTGAATTGATGATATTTGTAATCTAAACTAATATTATAAAGCTGAAGTTTGTTTGTTTGTTTGTTTGAACGCGCTAATCTCAGGAACTACTGGTTCGAATTGAAAAAATCTTTTTGTATTGGATAGTCCGTTTATTGAGGAAGGCTATAGGCTATATAACATCACGCTACGACCGATAGGAGGGGAGCATAAATGAAAAAAGTTGTATAAATGAAAAACCGTTGAAACTAAAACACGCGAACAAAGTCGCGGGGAACAGCTAGTATCTATATACAGCATGCAACAAAAACCCTGTCTGATCCTTATAAGTATTATTCAGCATCATACTGCGTACACATATACGTAACTATTGAATGGACTTGAGATTATTATTTTTCCCTGGTGAATATATTTAAATTAAAATAAAACTGATCAAAGGCAACACTGATCACTCGACAAAGTTCATGTGTACTACCTACACTTTTGTATGAAAGGAGCCGCCTGAGCGAGACATTGTTTTCTAGTACGTATGTTGAACCAGGAATACGCCTTTATTGGATCGGACAGGGTTTTTGTTACATACTGTATATTTAAAAATGATTTTCTTTTTCCTTTGAACTTATTCTTTTTTTGTTGTGTTAATTATTGTCTGTAGATTTTTTATGCAACCACCTATGCAATTTTTATAGACATTTTTAAATGAATGCTATTATATTATTTTATTCAATACTAGCAGACCCCCGCGACTTTGTCCGCGTGTTTTAGTTTCAACGGTTTTTCATTTTTGCAACATTTTTCATTTATGCTCCACTCCTTTTAGTCGCAGCGTAATGTTATATAGCTTATAGCCTTCCTCAATAAATGGGCTATCTAACACTGAAATAATTTTTCAAATCTGACCAGTAGTTCCTGAGATTAGCGCGTTCAAACAAAGAAACAAACAAACTCTTCAGCTTTATAATATTAGTATAGATTTAACATTATTGACAGCACATCAACAACCCAAGACACTGACAAACAAACAGAACCCAAAACAGAAGATAAAAAAGAAGAAAAACTTTTAGAAGTTCAAGAAAGAGACAGCACTAAATCCCCAGTTAATAGAAGTGGTGACAGCAAGACTGTGAGGAGCAGAAGTGGTGATGTTAAATCACCGATGAGTAGAAGTGGTGATAGTGTGGGGAAAACAAGGACGGGAGAGAGCAGCAGGTCAGGGCCAAGTGACAGAGGGATGAAAAGAGGTTTGTTTGTTATTATTATTATTTTAAACTTATTTAAAAACACAACGGTTTACTTACGCATATTCGGGATAACCCGACTAGTTTCAGACTCAATAGGAGTCCCTAATCATGAACTCAGATCAGTTCAGTTCGACTCGCGACACCACCGCCGCCGCGTCATCTCATGAATAGAGACTCATATCGAGTCTGAAACTAGTCGAGCGATGCCGAGAATATGCGTGAGTAAACCGTTTTGTTCTAAATAATTACTTTTATCTATTGCTCAAAACTGCATTGTGCACTCAAACACATGTACCCAAGCGGCGACCGGTCACCGTGCATGACGTCACATCCAAATCTCCGTCAAACAACGTGCGTCGAGCGGTCGCCGCACTACCTCCACTTGATTTGAACCCTGTTTTTTGTGTTTAGAGTCTACTTTTGTATGAAGAAGTTTGATGATATACGATCTTTAACCTCTAGTTCAACGAGGTACAACTCAGAATCAATGGATTAAAATCCGTTGCGTAGTTTAACTAGCAGTTCTTTCCAATTCTCAAGGAAGACTATTTATTTGTCCCTCCATTTTTTTTATTAGATTCGGACTACCGTCCCATAGTGCCCCCGGCAGGCAGGCCCCAGGACTACCTCTCCGTCGTACTCCCGCAAGGCAAGATGGCCGCCAAGCACGCCGCCACAGCGCCCTATCATATTTTCTATACAACAATAACAGCGGCTAAAGAAACGCATTCGCAGCCATACTCCATAACATTATCAGGTATTGTGATTTAAAATAGTAGGGGTGCGGACTGGGTATGAAAAGGAAATATCTATTTAGTCCAGCAGATAGATAAAAAAAGAAGAAAAAGCTTGTATTTTTTCTTTTATCAAATCAATGAAAAATGACAAAGTTAAGGCGCTTTAAAGTTCTGGAGTGGGGGCTTGTGACGACACTTGTGGGTAGAAATTGTATCCACAAGTGACGTCACGCGACATTTCCATTCACTGTATCTTCCTCAGCGTTTGCTTAATTAAAAAAAGAAAAAAAATATGTAACTAATATTTTTTTAATATCTATGTAAAGTATAAATAAAAAAAAAATGTCCGCTCCCCTATTGGTTATACTTGACTTGACCACAAACCAAGACCCGAGACAATGTAGAAAAGGTGTTTTCTACATTGACCCGGCCGGGGATCGAACCCGGGACCTCAGAGGTGGCGACACCTTCAAAACTGGTGTGTACGCCATTCGACCACGGAGGTCGACAATAAGAATTAAAATTTTAGTAAGGATAAATTTCTATTAAGTCAATCCTTTTTTCCAGAGATCCTAGATCGCAGTTTGGGAGAACTAAAATGCTCTTTACAAATTAACTTTATGGTCGATATTGCTTGGCTACTAGCGCAGTACTACTTCGCTGGATATAGGTAAGTTAATTAATTATATCTTACCCCTTTAAAATTATTTCCAGTGATACCTCAGTTTTAATTTAGATCCAATCGTTTTTCAGTTAGGTTTAAAGAAGAAATTTTAAGAAGACATACATGTCACTTACTTGAGAACAATACTAATCTTAGTTAAGTTATAAATATCCCCATCATTAGTAATAGTTATAAAAAACAAAAAAAATGTTAATAATTTTGTGTAATTTTCATTACAAATAATAATGTAACTTTATGTATTCTAACTTAGGGCTGAATTTTTTAACGATCGAAATGATTTTTATTCATAGAATAAAATTGAAGTTTGACTAATATTGTATGGAAAAACCGTCAATAATTAAAAAATATTCCTCGGATAAATTTATCTGGCCCTAAATAAGTTTGAAATTTAATATACAGTATGTAACAAAAACCCTTCCCGATCCAATAAAGGCGTATTCCTGGTTCAACATACGTACTAGAAAAAATGTTTCGCTCAGGCGGCTTCTTTGATACAAAACTGTAGGTACTGTAGTACACGTGAACTTTGTCGAGCGATCAGTGTTGTCTTTGATCAGTTTTATTTTAATTTAATTATATTAATCGGGAAAAATAATAATCTCAAATCCATTCAATAGTTACGTACACAGAACTGATAAATACAGTAGAAGGCGCATGTGGGCGGGGCGCGCGTACCCCGACATAAGCGGGCTCACGCGTATGATACACCGCGCTACACGTCGCGCACGTCAGTCTAGTTACGATCGCCACGGTGAAACAAGCTCGACTAATAAATGCAAAGATGCCATTTTGTACTGTTTTAGAGTGCTAGCTAGATAGCAGCGCCAAAAATTTATCAAATGGTGTAATTTCCCATCATCGATTAGTCCTGGTTTTTTTTCTATTGATAAAATTCTGAAAAACAACAATTTGTAAAAAAACGCAAATAGATATTTACTTTATTTTGTTGGCAGTTAGGTTCACTTTTTTTTAAAGGAAAACAATTATTCTAGAACATTTCGACAATGCACAATGTCAAGTTCAGCTACTCATTTAGGCATTACCGTTATCGATAATGAGTTATCGATAGTTTAAAATACAGACGTTTTATTTATGTTGAACTACTAAAAAAGGAAACTTTCACATAGTTAAATTTTTACAGATTCAAAATGTAGTTTTCATATTATTCGAGTAGTTAAGGCCTTATACATTTTTTTAGCTATTTTAATTTCGTTTTTACTTAATTAACTTAGGTACTTAGCAACTATAAAAGTTAGGGACATGAAACTTGGTTCCTAGCTAACTTTCATCGATACTTTAATTTTTTGAAATCAGCTCTATAAAAACACTTTTTTGCTCAATTCACCAAACTATTTAACTTAATAATATATTTTTCACACTATTTGATGCATTATCATGAATATCATTATATCTATAGATTAATGTGGATTGATTCTTTATTCCATCGGATAAATTTCGATTAATATAAGATTTTCCATTTTGTCGCTTACGTTATTATTTCTATATTATAATATACGTCGATAAAATAAGGCAATGCCAATGTTACATACCTAGCAAAACACATTTAGTAATAAGTTTGATCCAGAAATATCAATCTTATTCGTGTGTGAATACAGCTAAATTGAATGAATTTAATATAGAGCCATCTAGCAGCGAGTAGCATAACTTTTTCTTCAAAATATTCTGTACAATAAAGGGTATACAATAAACAACACTGTTAACATGCTGTCATGGTTTTTATTCTATTAAGTAACGATTGATAAACCGCCTACTTCAAAATGCCCAATGACGTGAAGGATTTTTTAGTGTTACGAAATACGATATACCTATCTTTGTGTCAGCTTGGGTGTGGTTTGGGTACGCTGGTTTCGGTAGAAATGAAGCGCTATGCGACTTCTACTGTATTTTATCTGTTCTGTGGTTACGTATATGTGTACGCAGTACGATGCCGAATAATACTCATAAGGATCGGACAGGGTTCTTGTTGCATGCAGTATAACATTTTGTTGGAACTATTAGATACTTGTTTTGTTTATTAGATTATTATTAATATTTGTTTCAGAGATAAAAAGCTAACAATATTATATGGCGAAGAGAGCGCTGATCTTAAAACTATAAGCACTAAGAAACCACAAGTGGAAGCACATCTCGTGCAAATGGCGACGCCATTCGGGAAACATCATACGTATGTAATATTATTTGACGGGCCTGTTGGTCTAGTGGTTAATGACCCTGACTGCTAAACTGGAGGTCGTGGGTTCGATTCCCACCCAGGATAAATCTTTGTGTGATGAGCACGATCATTTGTTCTGTGTCTGGGTGTAATTTATCTATAATATGTATGTATTTAGTTAAGTGTATTTTGTCTGGTTACCATAATACAGGCTTTGCCTAGTTTGGGATCAGATGGCCGTGTGTGACTTGTCCAAAGATATTATATTATATTAATTACTTATAAACTGCAATGTTGGTCTCAGGTTTCAATCTCAGGGTGATTACTCTTGAATTTCAGTTCTAATACAATGCCAATGCAAAATTGTTATTTATTTAGCAGGCACACAAACAACACACAGTATAACAAAATACTGTCCATGTTTAGATTCCAGTCAGTTCCTTCCATTGACAGTATTTTTTTTTAATATTTTAAATCACATATCTGCTAAACCAATGGAGGTTCTCGTGGCTAAGTGTAAGCCTCACCGTTTGATCGATAATACAGGTTAAGTCACGGTCGCCGCGGTTGGTCCGTGGATGGGTGGCCATTTGTAAACATACCGAGACCCCTCCGTGCCTTGGAAAGCACGTTAAGCCATTGGTCCTGACTGTCATACGTTGATCTTTGACAGGTGTTAAGTCATTACAATTCTGACAACCAGTCTTACTTTGGGATACTGTGTTACCCAGTAAAACGGGTTGTGGAGGTCAGATAGGCAGTTGCTCCATGTAAAATACGGTATTTAGCTGACTCCGGTAAGAATGGAAGCCGACCCCAACTTAGCTTTTAAAATATAATTATTTTGATTAAAATTTTCTTTTTATTTCAGAAAAATGATGATTCTTTGTTATGAGAATGGGTCTCTACGCGTCGTGATATCCACCGCTAACTTGTATTGGGACGATTGGGAAAACAGGACGCAAGGGTAAGTTTTATTTAGAAACTTTAAGCAAAAAGCTTGCGAAAGTGGTTAATCCAGGAGAGTTTTTATACTCTAGTTTTTCTTGCCGGTTCTTCTCCATAGGAGTGACATTTTGGAACCGCGCAACTAGAGTCATTCAACGTTTTGAAAGTGCCTGAAAAGGCCTACTCGAAATAAAAACATTTTGATTTTGATTTTGGCTCTCAAAGAATTTTTAAATAAAAGTACATGTCGATTTGGTGCCCGCTAAGATACAGGCTCCTTCTATTGCCTGTGCAAACCTAAGTTATTGTTCACCAGTCAATGTAATTTAAATACTTCTAAAAACTGTTATTCAAATATTTCTATTAATTGATATAATCAAATAGTTTTCATAACTGTAACGCTGTAAGTTTTCAAATTTTTGCAAGCCCGAAATAAGGGTCAAATATGTCCTGTTCGATAATTTAATTTAACATCTTGTATACACACCATGTTTCAAGCAAAATAAATGATTATGATTATGAAAAAAAAAAACTACATACATTAAAGAGAATGTATGTGTGTATGTGTTCACCTAAAACTCGGAAACCGTACGAAACTTTGCACATATTTAAAGGGCAGCATGACCACTCCGACGAACATAGTTGCGGTAGTCCCTGATAGGTGGCGCTGATGGCAGTGATTTTTATCTTTTGAACCATAGACCAAATTGTAGATATTTTAGGTGAAGCGAAGCGCACCGGGCACCAGCTAGTCTTTCTTATATATAAAAATGAATTGCTGTTCGTTAGTCTCGCTAAAATTCGAGAACGGCTGGGCCGATTTGAATAATTCTTTTTTTGTATTGTTCGCTAGAATAGAGGGAAGGTTTAAAAACAAAAAAAAATAGGTAGGGGAGGGTAGGAAGAGTAGGGTAGGGTAGGTAGTCAGTTGACGGGAGCGAAGCCGCGGGCACAGCTAGTATAATATATAAAAATCTTGTGTCAACATGTTTGTCATGAAACGGCTTGACCGATTTTTATGATTTTGTTTGTGTATAATTGTGGTAGGTCTGAGAACAGGTCGTAGGCTATATTTTGCTTACGCTCGGCACAATGGGCTACTAGCGATGCCCGCACTCTATGCTTGTCGATGCATACTCTAAGTCCGACCCCAAATTGGGAATAGGGCAGAGATGATGATTACATTATTTTCGAATTTTCAGGTTATGGTTCAGTCCTGAATGCCCTGAACTGCCTCCGGAGTCCATGCCTCACGATGGAGAGTCCCCCACCATGTTCAAGAAGAGCTTACTAAGATATCTCAACCACTACCACCTCCCACAACTGGCGTTTTACGTTGAAAGAGTTAAGAGATGCGATTTTAGTCATATTAAGTAAGTTCTCTTTTTTCTGCTTTTGTAATTTATATGCTAAATATGAAAACAAACACGGGTTTTAGGAAATGCAACTTTAATGCTAACAAATAGGGTTCAGTTTGCGCTACAACTTTGATTATTTCAACATTACTAGTCAAACTAAAATGATCTTTATTTATATTTTCATAAAGTTGATTTTTATTTTATGGTAATAACATCAAGTAGCACAAGAATTTAAATAGACTACAGTTTAATTTGCATGTTTCGATCAAAAGGGTTTTGTAATCATTGTCTGTAAAGTTTATTCTTATTCAGTTCAGCTATTTTTGAGATTGGCTTCGAACAGACAGGTGCCTACAAAAATAAAGATGACTAAATTTTTTTGGGTGGGTATTATTAACTAAATAATGAGGCTGTGACCCGGGTGGGCGCGACCCGAGTGGGCTATGACCCGGTCGGGCTATAACCCCGTGTGCTATTTGTCATAAGACTGGTGGTAGTCACAGCGTGTTCCTAGTAGCATCAGCATCCGGGTCGCACTTCGACAACGACTGTGGTATGACCCGGGTAAGCTAATATATTCATTATGTGATGTTATTCGCAGCGTATTTCTAGTGGCGTCAGTACCCGGGTCGCACTTCGACAACGACTGGGGCATGACCCGGGTGGGCTCTTTACTGCGTCAGCACTGCTGCGTCCCGGTTGAGGAGAACCGGCAATGGCCGTTAGTAGCTCAAGCTAGCAGTATTGGTAGCTTTGGGAAGGAACCAAAGGTAAGTTGAATATTTTGATATTTTAATTAGACAAGTTATTTAAAAAAAAAATGGTGGTATTTCGGAAGTGCCGACAGAAGTGAAAACTTAAATATACAGTATATAATAGGCGTGTGGGCTGGGTATGAAAAGGACATATCCATTTGGTCCACCAGATACATAAAAAATGAAACAAGACTTGTATTTTTTCTTTTATCAAATCAATAAAAAATTACAAAGTTAAAGCGCTTTAAATTTTAGGCGTAGAGGCTTGTGATGTCATGTCTTAGTAAAAATTGTAGCTAGAAGTGACGCGACATTTCCTTTCACTGTATCTTTCTTGTTGTTTGCTTAAGTAAAAAAGGAAAAAAATACGTGTTTAATATTTTTTAATAGTCTATGTGATGAGTATATAAAAAATAATAGTCCACATCCCTATTATTAACACTTCACATTATTATTTTTAATTATTTGTTACGCATTAACGCATGTGGAGCGAATATATCTAATTAAATACAAATAGTCATACAGTTTGGTCAACATCTCGATATTATTATTATACTTATTGTCCAAAGCGGTACCAATCAGCAATGCAATGCATCGTCTAATGTCTTATACATATGTATCTGCATACAGTCCACTTAGTTTTAATGCAACACATTTGTAAGAAACCAGTATTAAATCATCTTTTAAAGAACAAACACGTCTCGTTATTCGCAAAATAACCCACAAGCAAAACAACACCTTATCGCCCTAAACACTTATAATAGTAGTTTCTTTGGCCTGCGATCTCGGAATATTATTATTGTAAGTTATTATAAAGTTGAAATATTGATGTTTCTTTTGACGATTATTTCGAGATGACTCATATGCACAGATATCGATAAACCTAGATAACACAAGAGCATCTACTTCGCGTCCGGCTTAAGCATAATATGCTTACGTGGCAACTGTCGCGCTCAGTCTGCATCGGTGCAGCGCTAGTGGGTTACACGAATCTGTACCGGGCATTATTGACAAAAGAATCGAACCTACATCATATTTTAAGTTGATTCTAGTTAGTAATCATCAATAAGAAGTCCTTTTTTTTAGTTACTTGCACTGTGAGTGGTATTCACATTACTAGCAATCTTGTTAACCCCTCAAACTAAGCTAAATATGCTTGTGTCTGGAGTGGGTTCACGTCAATAGTGAAATGGGTAGGGTTCGAACCTGCGACCTCTCGATCACAAAGCCGTCACCCTAACCATTAGGCTATTGCCGCTTCTTGCTTGTGACGTCATAGTAGGTAAAAAATGGCACGCTTGGTTTTTATACAGATTGTGACACTTGCGTTATCTTAGTATGTCTACATCTGTGCTCTTAATGTTAACTGCCCATGGCTTCTATCCTCCGAAGGCATTAGACATGCCTTGACTTTCCTGTTAGGGATTTGAATAGGACTACATATTTATTATATGTAAATTATTACTTTTTTTTTTCACTTATATTTTTTATTTTTATTTTATTTTCTATTGTGCTTCAGGCATCAGACTATTGTTAATGTGTCGACAATGTAATTTGAAGCAAAATGTACGATTTCTTAATTATTTTTTATTTATATTTCTTCCATTTTTGTTGTCATGTCTACTACATTTTGCTATTTACGTTGTTGTCGCATATTTTAAGATAATTGTATTTCTTTTTTAACACTGTATGTATCAACATATTACCTTTTTTTTAAAAGAGTAACCTATGGAGTTTCTTGCCGGTTCTTCTCCATAGGAGTGACATTTTGGAACCGCGCAACTAGAGTCATTTAACGTTTTAAAAGTGCCTGAAAAGGCCTACTTGAAATAAAAATATTTTGATTTTGATTTTGATTTTGAATAATTTATATTTTTTTCTCAGTTATGGCTGACGGGAGATTTTCTTCACAATTTCACGAAAATTAAGAATCAATCGCAATTATTATCCAGCCAGCCTGAGTTAAAAGTCGTCTATCCATCATTAGGTAAGCTAATATTTATTACTAGCTGTCCCCCGCGACTTTGTCCGCGTGTTTTAGTTTTAACGGTTTTTAATTTTTGCAACATTTTTCATTTATGCTCCGCTCCTATTGGTCGTAGCGTGATGTTATATAGCCTATAGCCTTCCTCAATAAACGGACTATCCAATACAAAAAGATTTTTTCAATTCGAACCAGTAGTTCCTGAGATTAGCGCGTTCAAACAAACAAACAAACTCGTCAGCTTTATAATATTAGTAATTATTATTTACGCATTAACGCTTGCGGAGCGAATATTTGTAATTAAATACAAATAGTAGACAGGATATTATATTATTATTTTTCTAATTGTTAAATTAATTTCTAAATCTGCAAGTTGCATAGCACATAGATATTAAAGAACGTTTTTAATGTTAAGTTAAATATTTACTCAATTCTATGCCAAAAATATAAGCAGACACGTGATTTAGGAAAAAACAACTGTAATGCTTACAATAAGGTTCATTTTGTGCTAAAACTTCATATTTTTTCTGACTTTTTTTAACAGTAATAGTCAGTCTAAAATGAACTTTATTGCAAAATTTAAAAGATCGTTTATTTACATCGACGACGTCCTCCGTGGTCGAGTGGCGTACACACCGGTTTTTAAGGTGTCGCCAGCTCCGAGGTCCCGGGTTCGATCCCCGGACGGGTATAGAAAACAACTTTTCTATATCGTCTTGGGTCTGGGTGTTTGTGGTACCTACGTTGTCTCTGAATTCAACACAAGTGCTTTAGCTACTTACTTTGGGTTCAGAGCAATGTATCTGATGTTGTCCACATTTATTTAAGTAATGCCTTAATTTATTGTTTTTTTTTATGTTATTTTTAATAGAAAATGTACGCCAGTCTCACGATGACCTCCTGGGCGGAGGGTGCCTACCATACGCGGCTGACGCACACGCAAAACAAATGTGGCTCATGTCGTACTTGTAGTAAGTATTCTTAAGTCCGGTGAAGTTGTCATATCTATTAATATATATATACAGTATGTAACAAAAACCCTGTCCGATCCAATAAAGGCGTATTCCTGGTTCAACATACGTACTAGAGAAAAATGTCTCGCTCAGGCGCCTTCTTTGATACAAAACTGTAGGTACTGTAGTACACGTGAACTTTTTCGAGCGATCAGTGTTGCCTTTGATCAGTTTTATTTTAATTTAATTATATTCACCGGGGAAAAATAATTATCTAAAATCCATTCAATAGTTACTTATATGTGTACGCAGTACGATGCCGAATAATACTCATAAGGATCGGACAGAGTTTTTGTTGCGTGCTGTATATATATTCTATTATCTATACTAATATTATACCCGAACCCCACAGGGGGTGCCCTTAGTGAACGTTGCTGACGTAGTTAGTTTTTCTATTGCTCTGGCTGGAGGCCCTTAAGGTTCGCGCCAAAAGTCCGGTGAAGCAGTCAAAGCCTGCGCTCAGGCTTACTACATAGATCACTTAAATAAAGGAAAACTAATATTATAAATGAGAAAGTAACTCATTCTGTCTTTCTGACAGAAATACAGAAAAATTTAGGTGCATACCTGTTTCAATCAAACCGCTGCACCGATTTGAATGAAACTTGATTTTAAATTGAAGAAATTTTGATTTTAAGAAAGGACATAGGCTACTTTTTGTAGGAAAACTTCTTTACGCACGCACGCAAGTTGGTGAATGCGTTAGGAAACACTGTGATCGGGCGAGGCCAACGAATTACGAAAACTTTAATTGCGTGATTTAGGATCCATTCCGTTTTCTTAACCAGTATGGAGATTGAGAACAGCGCCATCTGTTCATATTAAACGAAACAATTTCAATTTTTTTTACGTCTGCTTTATTAAAATAATTGGTTTATCCATGCAATTTAAGAAGGGACTCTATGCTGGAAGAGAAGGAGGCGTAGAGCAGAAGAAAGAGAGAGCGTTACGTTTCTTATATTATTGTAAGGGGCAAGAAAGAGAGGTGCGAATACACATTTTCTTTCTCTCTTTCTCTCATAGCCAGTTACGTTTCGTAATAAAGAAGTTTTACTTCAGTCATGTCGTCTATAGCACACTCGTTTTTTTTGCTATACCCAAATTGGACTAACGGTTCTCGAGTTTTAGATGAACATACATACACACATATTTTATTTTTCTTTTTTTTTTTTCAGTCAATGGCAAGCCAAATCAAGTTATCGTAATAAAGCGATGCCCCATATCAAGAGTTACACGCGGGTCAAGGGGGACAAAGCTGCATTCTATTTATTGACCTCTGCCAATATAAGTAAAGCGGCTTGGGGTCAACTCAACAAAGGCAATGGAGCGCTGAGGGTCATGAGCTATGAGGCTGGAGTCATGTTCCTACCTACATTTGTGGTAAGTTTACAAATATATATAAATTATATATCTATATATACTAATATATAAAGCTGAAGAGTTTGTTTGTTTGTTTGAACGCGCTAATCTCAGGAACTACTGGTCCGATTTGAAAAATTCTTTCAGTGTTAGATAGCCCATTTATTGAGATAAGCTATATAACATTACGCTGCGACCAAAAGGAGCGGAGCATAAATGAAAAATGTTGCAAAAATGAAAAACCGTTTAAACTAAAACACGCGGATAAAGTCGCGGGGGACAGCTAGTGAATTATATAACGCATGTGAATAAAAGAGTGATTTTTCATCTATCTGGTGGACTAAATAGATTATTTCCTTTTCATACCCAGTCGATACCCATACGAGAAATATATTAAACACTTTCTGAAGGCATGCATTTTTAAAAACTCTTTAAAAGATGTTCCCTCTCTTTTATGTGTGGTAAAAACAATAAGCTGTCGCTTTTAACAGGCCCAACTTGTTATAGTTTCATCGAAATCGGCTCAGCTATGTAGTTCTGCTACAATTTTCTGGATTTGCCCGAAATGACAATTATTACTGACCTACGAATCAGAAAGAGTGGAAAACTACTCTTAACTAATAAAAATTAGTTTAACGTGTGTATTTGTATGTGGCATCGTACCTCCTAAACGACTGCACCGATTTAGATACATTTTTTAATAATAAAATTTTCTCTTATTTTACAGATCAAAGAAGATTTTTTCCCATTACAAAGGCACGCTAAGAACCGTTTGATAATACCGTACGATTTTCCATTAGTTAAGTATACTCCTGATATGTCTGCCTGGGTTTCAGACTATCTTAGATAGTTAAACAATTAGGATTTTTTTTATTTCATAAAAAAATAATATTACAAACTATGTCGAGTTGTAAAAACGGCAGATTATTTACTTTCATATTGAACTAGTTACAAGCATTTTAATATTGCTAATTAGACAGAGAGAGCTATAGCATCAGGTGACGTCACCTTGGTAATTCTTCATACTAATCTGGGGCTGTCCCGTACAAGTCGTCGTTTTGCGAAAAAGAGATAGAAAATGCGTCACCTTTTTTGTATTCGTGTATATTATTCAGATTGTGTAAAACTTAATAAAATAAATCAGTACTTTTGTTCATTTTGGTGTAAATATATAATAGGTATGCAAACCTGTGATTGTCTTGTGTTTTTTGAACTTTTTTTTTTATATTTATAACTTGTATGTGCGAGTTATTGTTGTACTCTGTAATGATTGATATTTTTTTAAATAAAAAATGTTTAAATGGTGTCCATTTTGTTTTATTTTTAACCTTTGAAGAGCTCGAGTCCATCGCGGCTACAAATCTATAAAATTCGATTAATTTGTTTAACTTTTTCAATACTTAGAATCAAATCAAAAGTTTTTTGTATCTTTTAAACCTGAAAAAGGCGCTCAAGAAACGTTAAAGTTACAGAACTAAATGACTAGGTACGCGGTTCCAAAGTGGAGGTCCTTCCTATGGAGAAGAACCGGCAAAAAACATAGGTTACTCTTTTAAAAATAAGTTTTATACCGCTCGCACTGGTGTTGCCTCCTGCTGCCTATCGTGGCGGTTATGTTGGGGGGCCCATCTGGTGAGCTGGCGAGTCACCACCTGCCTATTTGATTGCATTAACATATATTAGAAGGCAGGTGCCATAGATTCCCGATTTAGTTCTTATAACCAATCCACTAACATTTACCTACACATAGCCTAAATTTTTATTTTTCATTCATAATTTACAATAGCTTTGTATCTACTTTGGACCGTTCATATCTGTTCTTCCATAGAGCAGAGGTGGATGGGCCCTAGTAGATGCCCCATCCCAGTTTAGAGTAAAGTTCTCAACAAGGCCACTGCGTGTTGGACCTGTGTCCCCACGTAAGCCTTTCAAAGGACCGGGTATTCTCGATACTGAGGGTAACCCGTGAAAAAAGAGAGATTTATTGATTCAATGTAGGTACATTATTAGATAAAGAGATACAACTACGAGATATAATTTTAATAAATTGTTGTCAGCCATTAAAGACTAAATTACTGATGCACTAAGCTAAATGGTTGTTTAATTTCATTCATCATTTAGTATTAGATCATATCAATGTAATCAAGAAATGAGAAATGCATTATTTATTGGAAAAAGTTAACAACACTAAGTAAATTGCAGTATTAAACTTTAATTTTCTTATAATTAGCGAAATTGAGTTATGATTTTGACAGGTTGATTTTTTAATTATGTTCATAATTTTAACTGTCAATTAAGAACACTTTTGCGTGATTTACCCGATTTACCCCTAAATTCTTATGAATGTAGCTTCAATACGTTCTCAAAAGTTGACGGGCCTGTTGGTCTAGTGGTTAGTGACCCTGACTGCAAAACCGGAGGTCGTGGGTTCGATTCCCACCCAGGACGAATCTTTGTGTGCTGAGCACGATCATTTGTTCTGTGTCTGGGTGTAATTTATCTATAATATGTATGTATTTAGAAATATATAAGTATGTTTATCAGTTGTTTAGTTGCCATAGCACAGGCTCTGCCTAGTTTGGGATCAGATGACCGTGTGTGAGATGTCACAAGATAAAAAAAAAAGTCTGTCGCTATTATTTTTAGGGTTCCGTACGTAAAGGGTAAAACAGGACCCTATTACTAAGACTTCGCTGTCCGTCCGTCTGTCCGTCTTTTCACAAGGCTGTATCTCATGAACCGTGATAGTTAGACAGTTGAAATATGACAGTTATGACAGTTTCACAGATGATGTATGTCTGTTGTCGCTATAACAACATTATGTTTAAAAACAGAATAAAATAAATATTCAAGATGGCTTCCATACAACAAACGTGATTGCTCGTTTGGGAGTAAAGCTTTAACCCGCGAACTGAAACGCAACTTATTTCTAAGACGTCCTTAAATGTATATCTGTCGCTACTTAAAACCTTAAAGTTACAGAGACAGCATGAGACTTAACGGCGACTTAAAACTTACTGATGTTTCTTTCAGTAATTAGGCATAAAAAGAACAATGAGGTTGATGACTATTTTTTTATATCCGTCAAATAGATAAATAAAAAATATTAGACACGTATTTTTTGCTTATTTCAATAACCCACGACGATACATTGATTTGAAATGTCGCGTAACGTCACAATTTCGTGCGTTTACGCAAGCATAACATTGGCTCCCATCTTAAACTTTGATTTGATTAGTGTTTTGTTATTTTGAAAAAGTAAAAATAACATCTCATATTTTTATTGCTTTCTGAGGTTTACGCGAATATTAGACATTGAAATTAAACTAATTTGAACGGATTCTTTCGCGGTTTATTTTAGATTTTTGTTTCCGACGTTTCGACGCCTTTGCAGGATTACAGGATTTAGGATTAAATTAGTTTTATTTCAATCTCATATTTTTGTTATTACCTATCTAACTGAAGCCTAATTAGATTTTGACTTTTCATACAAAGTCATCTATCCCAGACAATTACATTTTAATGGCCATATTTATAAAAATCTCGACGGCCTTAAGCAATCTCTAAGAAACTTATAATTCAAATTCTCGATAGAAAAATTCAAATAAGAATCTGCTAATCAATCGCTAACCATCGTCGAGATTTTTATAAATAACATCATAAGTATTTAAATTCTTTAGAATCCGATTTAACCCATTGATTGTGAGTTGTACCTCGTTGAACTAGAGGTTAAAGATCGTATATCATTAAACTTCTTCATACAAAAGTAGACTCTAAACACCAATTAAAAGGGTTCAAATCAAGTGGAGGTAGTGCGGCGACCGGTCGCCGCTCGGGGTTTGACTGAGATGTCGCTGTGACGTCATGCGCGGTGACCGCTCGCCGCTTGGGTACATGTGGGTTAAGGCGATACACAATTTTTTTAGCTATTTTCATTTCATTTTTACTTAGCAACTATAAAAGTTATTGACTTGAAATTTTGTGTCTAGATAGAAGAGGATATGATGAAAATAAATGTCGATCAGTTCCACGATTAAAGAAACTTTCCTCGACAGTTTTATGTTTTTAATTTACTCTTTAAAAAACACTTTTTTTGGTTAATTCGCCAAACTATTCAACTTAATAATGTTATTTACACACTTTTTGATGCAAAATCATCAAGATTAATGTCGATTGATTTTATATTCCATCTGATAGATTTCGATTAATATGAGATTTTCCATTTTATCGCTTACGTTATTATTTCTAAGACAATCTTTCGCGACCTTGACATATGTTTAGCTCTTTCCGTCCCGTAAGCAAGCAGTTAGTATTATCTTTGTCTTGCATTTCCGGATTGGCTCTCCAGTCCGCTAGGCTCCAACTACTTACCAAAATAGTTATTCGTGTAGCGCCTTACTCCATCAATCAGGTAAGGATCACTTATCCGTTCAAGCGTCGAATATTATGTAACATGTTAATTAGTGTACGCACTGACCACAAATTGTAACCTGGTTAACTTATACTCGTAAACTCGACGATCTGAAACAGTTAAAAGTAATGTAGTTATTTCCCGCTTAAGAGGGGACGCGACTGGCTTTTGCTTCATACTAACGTTTTCCCACTGTTTTCTTCGTAGAAAATGCTTCTTAAGCAATGATACTATCCCAAACGATCCAGGTTTTTTCGAAAATCTCAAATTTTTTCCTATACTATTAGATATACAGTATGTAACAAAAACCCTGTCTGATCCAATAAAGGCGTATTCCTGGTTCAACATACGTACTAGAAAAATATGTGTCGCTTTAGGGCTTCTTTGATACAAAACTGTAGGTAGTACATGTGAACTTTGTTGAGCAATCAGTGTTGCCTTTGATCAGTTTTATTTTAATTTAGTTATATTGACCGGGGAAAAATAGTAATCTCAAATCCATTCAATAGTTACGCATACATGTACGCAGTACGATACCGAATAATACTCATAAGGATCGGACAGGGTTTTTGTTGCATGCTGTATACTAATAGAATAAACTTGTTTGTAAGCATGGTTTTTAAACAAACCCAAGTTATTCATTATAATAATATCTTAGGACAATTCGCACACGGCCATCTGATCCCAAACTAGGCAGAGCCTGTATTATGGCAATGAGACAACTGATAAACATACTTATATTTCTAAATACACACATATTATAGATAAATTACACCCAGACAGAACAAATGATCATGGATATCACACAAAGATTTATCCTGGGTGGGAATCGAACCCGCAACCTCCGGTTTAGCAGTCAGGGTTGCGAGGCTCATATAGGCAGCATGTAACTAAAATACGGTATTCAGCTGAATCCGGTGAGACTGGAAGTCGACCCCAACATAGCTCCAAGTTGCATTAAAATCGTATAAGTATGATAAAATCGTATTTTAATTAAATAGAAGAAATACACTAATTACAATTATATTTTAAATGCGAAAGTGACTCTGTCTTTCTGTATTTTACGCTTTCACGGCTAAACGGCTGAACCATTTTGGAACTATGGGGTAAGCTTGGATCCTAAGAAAGGACAGGCTCCTTTTTGCCGCGACATCCGACACCCACGCGGGCGGAGCCGCGAGCAACAGCTAGTCATAGTCATTAGCTATAAAACAATAACTCTACTGACTAACATCACGTGTTCTCAGAATGAGCTACCATCTACAGCGCCCAACGGAAGTATTTTTTAGCGTATTACATCGTAGTAACAATTTATGTAGTTTATACGCAAAAACATACATACATACATAAAATTAAGCAAACTTCCTAGTGGTACAGGTAGGTAACAATAACTTCGCTCCGCCGAGCATGCTTTAGCGAACCCGGGACTCCGGCAAAGGCAAGGACGGGACCGGGGTGTTTTTAGTCGGTGTAAGTCCGACATATCCCTACGCCGTGCCCTCGGTGTGGGTTGAAATCATTAGTTTCACCCCGATAAAAAAAAAAAAAAAAAAAAAACTTTAACATGTTTTGACCTTCACTACCCATATACCCTTTTAAAACGATAATTTAGTTTCTTATTAATGGTATCTAGGAAGAAGAGCTCGTGGCTAAGTGTACGACGTACGGTTTAACTAAAAATAAAGGTTAAGCCGCCCATGCCGCGGTTGGTCCGTGAATGGGTGACCATTTGTAACGATACCAACCTCTAGTGCCTCAGAAAGCACGTTAAGCCGTTGGTCCCGACAGTCATACTTTGATCTTTGACAGTCGTTAGGTCAATACAATTCTGACAACCAGTCTTACTTTGGGATACTGTGTTACCCAGTAACATGAGTTGTGGAGGTCAGATAGGCAGTCACTCCATGTAAAATACGGTATTCAGTTGAATCCGGTGAGACTGGAAGCCGACCCCAACATAGCCTGGGAAAAGGTTAGGCAGTAAATTAATAGTATTTGAGGATCAAATAATCAGTATAATAGTTAAGTAAGTAATTAATTTAAATAAGCCACATTTGTACTATCTTACTGTCTTTAACTTGACAACACGGATAGCCGAGTGGTATATAGGTCACCACGCCAATTACCACTGCACGAGACGTGCCGCGGGTTCGATCCCCGCATGGGACAAGCATTTGTGTGATTCACAAATGCTTGTTCCAAGTCTGGGTGTTCTTTGTGCATGTGAGTTGAATTTTGTAAAATCAAAATCGGGTTCAAAACAGCTTTGATATCAATACACCTTAGTGCTTTTGATTTAAATTACATTTTATTTTGACAGATGTTTGAAAATTTAATTCGATTTTATTCATAAAACGTTTGATTCACATATAACCTTTGTGAATGCAATACTCTTTAATGCATTTTGGACTTCTATGCGGACGAAGTCGCGGGCTAAAGCTAGTATTAAATATCAGTGTGAAGAAGACAGTAGTAAAAGGAGATGGTTCAGCTAATGCTGTACCGGGACGAGCACGACCCGTCACAGCGCTGGTTTTCAGCCATTCTTATTCCCTAAGTTGAATCGCGGGAGTTGCAGGATCTTTCAGTATGTAATAGGGATGTAAAAGTATACAGAATTACAAATAATGTGTAAAACATACTGTGAATCATATTATAAGCAATTAGGGAAAAAATATGACCCTGGAATTCGGCCTAGAAATAGTAATATGACACTAAAAAGATACAACAGAAGTTTAAAATCTAAAATGATTTAAAAAGAGAGTCGGAGACGAGAAGATGCGGGTAAAGTGCGAGTCGGTCTCGCGCATGAAGGGTTCCGTTATCCGTACCATTTTATGGAGGTCACTTTAAATTTTAATTTATTCTTATTATGTTTGTTACAGCGGCAACAGCAATAATCTGTGAAAATTTTAACTCTCCAGCTATTAGTTCATGAGATACAGCCCGCTGACAGCCAGACGGACGGACGGACGGATAGACAGAAGGACGGACGGATAGAATGACTGACGGACAGACGATTGGACGGATGGACGGACAGACGGACGGACGGATGGAATGACTGACGGACAGACGATTGGACAGATGAACGGACACACTGACGGACGGATGGAATGACTGACGGACAGATGATTGGACAGATGGACGGACAGACGGACGGAAAGTGAAGGCTCAATATTACTAAGCCTTCAATGTAATCATCCCGTTTGTATCCTTTGAGTATGTAACTCTTAAAAAGGCAGGTACTCTCCCTAAACTCGCAGTTCTTGGATAGGTGAGCCATGTTGTTTGACAAAAACCCGTCTCTGACTTAAAAGTAAGTATGGCTATATAAACAGCTGTGCCATACTCTTCAATTAATTTCAATTCCAATACAATGCTAATGCCAAATTGTAATTAAGTAGTTTAACAGACACGTGATCCAGTTTTCGCGAAAAAAAGTCTTGTTAATGGAAGGAAATAACTTCAATCTAAACATTGAGAGTATTTTGTTGTACTGTGTGTTGTTTGTGTTTTACGCGGTTAGCCAGAGCAACTGCTTCACCGGACTTTTGGCGAGAACCTTAAGGGCCTGCAGCCAGACCAATACAAAAACTAACTACGTCAGCAACGTTCACTAAGGGCACCCCCTGTGGGGTTCGGACCTCGACTTAGTGCGTTGCTAACAATCTTAATAAGGCAAAAACAACAAGGGAGGCTGGATCTAAGTTTTTAATATTTAAGGATATACTTTTATTGCTAGTTTAGCCGGCTCGGGCGCGCATCGCTAGCAGCCCGTTGTGTCGAACGAAAGCAAATGTTTTGCTGTTAGTACTACGCTCGTTTACTGATTTAAGTAATTTTCCGTGCGACGACAGACGTTTATGCAAAAATATCGATGGTACCGATATTAATTATTTAAAACAAAACGGTTTACTCACGTATATTCTCGGGATCGCCCGACTAGTTTCAGACTCAATAGGAGTCCTTAATCATGAGCTGCGGCGGTGATGTCGCGAGTCGAATTGACACAACAGTTCGACTCGCGACACCATTGAGTGATTAGGGACTCCTATTGAGTCTGAAACTAGTCGGGCGATCCCGAGAATATACGTGAGTAAACCGTTTTGTTTTAAATAATTATGAATACTCCTCACGAAAGTTATTATACAGGTACCGATATTATTAGGGTAATATTAGGTTTTGAGATAAGTACCAATGTGACTTTTTCAAAGATATATGTACTCTCTTAATTATTCTAAGAAGACACCATTGGCAAACAGTGAAGGAACACAAAGTAAGGAAACCTGGATTCCAAAAATTGGAATCTGAAATTGCCAACCCGCAATGAGCAAGCGTGGTGATCAATGCTCGTGCCTTCTCTATATGAGAAGAGGCCTGTGCCCAGCAGTGGGACATTTATAGGCTGATATTATATACTGTTGCTCACAGTTCAAACTCAGTTAGGCGCACTGTATAGTTTACTCATTTTCTGTCATACGGTCCCTATTCTGACAGCCAGTCTTACGATTACCCAATTTACCCAAATTGATTGTAGTTTTTAATTCTAACAATAGAAAATTCAATTAGCTGAAAATCAGTGTTTTATTTGAATTCAACCATTGTTTATTTGTTGACAATGGACAATTGGCAATATAAATTATTTAACACATCTGTTTTTTAGATATTTTTTCCAGTACGGGTATAATCTTTGATAGATAACGAACATTTAAAAAAAAATATTGGCAGTTTAAAATTATTTTTCGTAAATAAATATCGTTTTAAATATCTTGTGCATCTTGAAATAATGCATAAATAAATGTGATTTAATATTAAAATCAGTTAATTTGAGTAGATAATTAAAATAAAATGATTTTTAATCATCTAACAACATTCAGCAAGATTTTGCGTAATTGTGGGGTAAATTTATTAAAAAATACGCATCTAGATAGTATTATAAAAAAATCGAATGCTTTAGCAGTTTATAAATAAAATTACAGCAAATAATTACTTAAAAAAAACCATTAAGTGTAAAAAAAATAGTTTTGACGTTTTAATAATTGTTAATTAAAAAATTCGACGAAATTATTTATGGTTAAATAAAACTTCTGAATTATTTGTCTTGTGGAGTTTTGCAGCGATCTTTAAGCATTGATTAGGTAGTAATGCTTCGGTCTATTGAACCTTACACTAAACACGTATATATGTGCCCATTTCATAATAAATAACACACTTTCTGTCCGTCTGTCACGCGGATAACAAGACTTTGGAGTATCAAAATGAGGGTGAGTTTTAAATTCTTATTTTTTTTTGTGAAATACTATCGACACCTTAAAAAATAGATAACTTGATTGTTAGTCACATGATATTTAAAAAAAAAAAAGTGTGTGCGTGTAACCTTTACGCGCGATTAAAGTAAAACTTTATAACCTTGTTATTGAATATTATAAAATGTCGCAATTGTCAGAAAATTTATTTTACTTATTTTAAAAGTAATAAATAAACAAGTATATTTAGAGATTTTCAAAAAATTTTACAATTTAAAATAATGTTTTTAAAACTGTTGAATTTTTCATTCACTTTGCTATTCACAATTGATCCGTTTGACAATTTGAAAATAAATAATCCTAATTGATTATGATATTTGCCACTAGCTGGCGTATAAGTCAAGAAGCGTGTAGTATATGACATATACTTACAACCAATCAGAATTATTATTTTTAAATGGCGGAAGCGTTACTTCCGTCAGAAAAAAAATCTGAGTTACTCCCTAGTCGCGCCTAAAGAAGTTTTACTTCAATTATTATTTTTAATTTTTAAATGGCGGAAGCGTTACTTCCGTCAGAAAAAAAAATCTGAGTTACTCCCTAGTCGCGCCTAAAGAAGTTTTACTTCAAAAACGGGTAATAATATTTATTTCCTGTGATAAGCAAAAAAATTAAAAAGGTAACATAAAAATTCTTATCGGTGTGTTAGATTTTCTATAAAACAAAAACCTATTTTCCAAATTTGAAAAATATATGCTTTTTTTAAAAAAGTGTTTTTTTTTTTTAAATAAAACTTGTAACATAAAAAATCTTATCGGTGTGTCTATGAAACAAAAACCTATTTTACTAATTTGAAGAACATTTGTCTTATTAAAAAAGTGATTAAATAAATAAACAAAATTGCTCTGAACCCAAAGTAAGTAGCTAAAGCACTTGTGTTATGGAATCAGAGACAACGAAGGTACCACAAACACCCAGACCCGAGACAGTATAGAAAAGTGGTATTCTTCATTGAACCGTCCGGGGATCGAACCCAGGACCTCTGAGCTGGCGACACCTTGAAAACCGTGTGTACGCCACTCGACCACGGAGATCATCAGACTTAATTATGACTCATCTTTTTCTGTTTTATGGTCAGATGTGATAATATCAGTAATGCCTTAGGCTTAGCACGCACTGCGATTAATCGCCCGCGTTTAACCGCAGGTCTGAAACCGCAAAAAAATGTAACACATAGCTTTCTATACAAGCGCACGCATTAGTGACTTTTTTCAGTGACTGATTTTAAAAACGCAACTTGTTACGTTTTTACCGCGGTTTGAAAACGCGCGGTTTTTTTGTGTCCCATAGTAACAGTACTGTGGCGCACGCACGGCGGTTAATCGCATTCGGTTTTTATTCAGTCTCGACTGTGTGAGTGCGGAGGAAAGACGTTTTTGCAGAGGTTAAGTCTTGTCGTCCGACTCAGAAACATCGAATGTAGACTACGACAATGTATTAAAAAAACATTATTATTGAAGTGGAAAAAAGGCCGGCTTTATATTATGACAAATTGTTAAATCAATACAGAGACAGAAATATTAAAGCCCGCTTTGGCTTTGACGCACGTTGTTGTACATTTTGCAAAAGTATCCTTTCAAATGTCTTTGATCAGTTCCTATGGCGGCGGCTTTGTTTGCGTTTTCTATTTTTTAATTTCAATATCAAAGCTAAAACACATGCTGCTCGCCAGAAATCCATGGTGAAATGAAATAAATTTAAGCAAAACGCTAGCCGCAGTGCGTGTTGAAGCGCGTTTTTGCGTTTTCAGCTATTCCTAAACCGCGCGCGTTTAATCGCAGTGCGTGCTAAGCCTTAAGCCTAAGGCTTAGCACGCACTGCGATTAAACGCCCGCGTTTAACCGCAGGTCTGAAACCGCAAAAAAATGTAACACATAGCTTTCTATACAAGCGCACGCATTAGTGACTTTTTTCAGTGACTGATTTTAAAAACGCAACTTGTTACGTTTTTACCGCGGTTTGAAAACGCGCGGTTTTTTTGTGTCCCATAGTAACAGTACTGTAGCGCACGCACGGCGGTTAATCGCATTCGGTTTTTATTCAGTCTCGACTGTGCGAGTGCGGAGGAAAGACGTTTTTGCAGAGGTTAAGTCATGTCGTCCGACTCAGAAACATCGAATGTAGACTACGACAATGTATTAAAAAAACATTATTATTGATGTGTAAAAAAAGGGCGGCGTTATATTATGACAAATCGTTAAATCAATACAGAGACAGAAATATTAAAGCCCGCTTTGGCTTTGACGCAAGTTGTTGTACATTTTACAAAAGTATCCTTTCAAATGTCTTTGATCAGTTAGTGGATGTACCCAGTAGGTACCTATGGCGGCGGCGTTGTTTACGTTTTCAATTTTTTAATTTCAATATCAAAGCTACAACACATGCTGCTCGCCAGAAATCCATGGTGAAATGAAATAAATTTAAGCAAAACGCTAGCCGCAGTGCGTGTTGAAGCGCGTTTTTGCGTTTTCAGCTATTCCTAAACCGCGCGCGTTTAATCGCAGTGCGTGCTAAGCCTAAGTCCTATATTCAAAAAAATACTTTTCTTCGTTTTTTGACGTTAGAAATTCTTACCGTCCGTTAGCAAAAGAATCGTTTTTTAATATAGGAATCGGGAATTACTGATATTATAACATTTTCCTAGCTTTTAAATCTAATAAAGTAATGTGTTGTATTTATTCCAGTTAATATGTTTTTGGTGTTTTCTTCTGGCGGCTGCTGTCCGCGCACAAAATGCCGGATACTTCGAGCCTCAGACGTTTAGACATGTAAGTGACTATATTTATATATAAATCTTTGTATAATAACTTTCGTGAGGAGTATGCATAATTATTTAAAACAATACGGTTTACTCACGTATATTCTCGGGATCGCCCGACTAGTTTCAGACTCAATAGGAGTCCCTAATCATGATCTGACGCGGCGACTGTGGTGAGTTTGACTCGCGACACCATCGCCGCAGCTCATGATTAAGGACTCCTATTGGTCTGATATGCGTGAGTAAACCGTTTTGTTTTAAATAATTATATATAAAAATCTACATGAAATTTGTATTTTTTAAGATATTTGTTTGGGATTTTTTGGCCGTTGTCGTGGTGGCTTAGTGGTTTAACTAACGGATTTGTATGCGCAAGGTTGCAGGTTTGAACTCACTATAGTATTGGTACTTACCAATGTAACTTTCAAAGTTATATGTACTTTTTTAATTTTTCTCGCCAACCCAAGAGCGCCAACGCAAGTGAGCAGGCGTGATGATCGTAATTTCTTGTAAAATCACAATAATCCTGTTACCCTAGCTTTCAATTAACTGACATTTTTACGTATTAAAAATAAATAATCAAATAAAACCTTTTTCGGTAGGAAATATTTTTTAAGTATAGTTAAGTAGATATATAGGGTTGTGCGGTTCTATTCCTGTTTGGGACAAACTTTTGATAAATTTACCTAAATAAAAATTGGTGCGTAATGTTCCCACATTACGCACCAATTTTTATGTTGTTACGGTTAATTTTCTATAGATTTCGAACTTGAGTTAGAGCGAAAATTGGAAAACTTCGTGAATGAAATTCTGCTTATAATAATTATAACGACCAATTAAATTTTATTTTTATAACACTTATACACCACAAACAATTTATACAAACACAAAAACTTTAAATGCTATATTAAAATTAAAACTTATTACGTTTATAAAATTAAGAACTAAATAACTAACAAGCATCAAAAAATTCATCGTCATCATTGTCAATGACGGGAAATAAATGAACTAAGTATTTGGTTTCTATAAATATATTTTATGTAAAATTATTGTATTTTTTTCTTAAAGTTGTTGATTAGTTAAGATACTTTTATTTACCAGACTAAAGATAAGAGTAATTCAAAGATATTTGCAGTCATCTGTCTGTTAGAAGAAGAAACGGTCTCAAAAAAAAGTTCCGAATAGTTTATGGAGCCATCTTTAATTTTTTATTTATTCTTATTTTTGTTTTTATAACAGCAACTGAAATAAATACACATTCTGTAAAATTTGCTACTCTCTAGCTATTACGATTCATAAGATACAGCTCGCTGATAGACAGACGGACAGACGGACGGACAGACGGACGGACAGACGGACGGACAGACGGACGGACAGAGGGACGGACGGACAGAGGGACGGGCGGACAGACGGACGGACAGACGGACGGACAGACGGACGGACAGACGGACGGACAGCGGAGGCTTATTAATAGGGTCTCCTAAAAATGTATTTCCGATTACGACCGTATCTGTTACCCATCAAATAGCGAGCCTCAGTAATGATTGCTTAACCCACTTATCTAATTGGGGCATTAGCAATCTATTGCAATCCATATGTGTACTGAACTGCAACGGAATAGTTTGCAAGCAGTCGACTAACACACTAATTATGTTAGGTAATGGAGGTGCATCACGGTTCCGTACTCAAGGGAGAACTGGACCAACGGTGTGATTCTGTAAGACCTCATTCTAAACTTCGAATCTGCATCCGCTGTGAGTTTCTTGATTGGCATTCCAAAAACTCCGTTGATAATTCGAATTTACACTAGCGCTACCCTTGCGAGCGTGTCAGCGAGTTGAACTAAATTAACGTGAGATTTTGGCTGATAAAGTATGAGATGACATAAGAAGTGGGATTCAGTAAGGTAATTCCCCGTCACTTCGACCCTCACTTCGCACTCGAACCCGATCGAAATCAAGGTTATTTTTAACATTATGCGAAGTGACAGTGAATAGCGAAGTGAGATGCGAGTTGTTGTTTGAATTTTACAGAATCGACGCGCAGAATCTTTTTTTTTATTTCAAGTAGGCCTAGGCACTTTCAAAACGTTAAATGACTCTAGTTGCGCGGTTACAAATGTCACACCTATGGAGAAGAACCGGAAAGAAACTCCATAGTCTTTTAAATAAAGGTTACATACAATGTTTAAAAATAAATTAATTGAAAGAAAAAAACAAAAGAACAACGTAAATAGCAAAATGTTTAGATACCTAATTGTAAGTTATGTCATCCAAAATAGACGAAAAAAAATAAGATAATCGTACATTTTACTTAAAATTATATTGTCGACACATTTACAAAGGGTGTGATGTCAAAAACAACACTAAACAAAAACAATAAAAATATAATCATTTAAAATAATAATAATAAAACAATATACTAACAATAAATATGTACTTTGGCCTATATCTATACTAATATTATAAAGAGGAAAGGTATGTTTGTTTGCATTGAAAGCCTGCCGTTCTCCTTGCGCATCAAACATTACATTTGTAGATATTTATAAAGAAATAAATAGGCGATCATGAAAGTTAAATTTGTGGCAGATCCAGCCGGCATTCTTCAAACCAGTGGTCAGGCCGTGGAAGCAAAAAACTGCTGTAAGCAAAACTCTGAGACGTTTCTGAGAGGCTGTTAAATTAAATCTCTAAACAAATACTGAAACGCAACTTAACTTTAAGACTTACTTAAATATCTGTCCGTCGCTACTTCACACCTTAAAGTTAGAGACATCATGAGAGTTAACGGCGACTTAAAACTGTTTGACGTGTCAGTATTCAGCCATTAACAAACCCAATGACAGCTAATGTCATTGGTTGATCAAAGTCTAACAACCAATCACAGTACAGTAGGCTTATTTGTTATATCCAGTAGGCTTATTCGCTATCTCCAGTTGCCAACTCAACCGATGTTTACTGGATAAAAACAAGTATAAACATGCTTATTCAGCATCGGCTAACGTCGGTAACCGACTAAGTAGTAGTAGATCTAGTTTGTCATCGAAGTTACACGATAAGGAACTAGTGTTTTCAATGATTTTTTTATAAAGCAACAATCGCTTTTGTTGACAACCGCTATAGCGAACAGACATAACCCTGCAAATGACAACAAAGGCGATGTTCACTGGATAAATATAACGGTAACAACGCAATTTTAGTATCCGCTAACGTCGGTGACTAACTACATTGTATTAGATATAATCATCATCAGCCCCTGTAGCCTAGAGACAATAGGCATACTTCCTAAAAAAAAAATATTATGCCCGTCATGTACATTATTGAATTACTAAATAAAACAGAGAACGGAAATTTCGCGTGACGTCACTCCTAGCAACAATTCTTACCACGGCGAGGTGTCATAAGCCCCCACTCCGAAACTTTAAAGCGCTGTATCTTTGTAATTTTTATTGTTTTGAGAAAGGAAAAAAATACGTGTCTAATATTTTTTTATTATGTAACTGACGGACTAATTAGATTTTTACTTATTATACCCAGTCAACATGCCTATTCTACAAGCGTTAACAATGATAGAAATCGCTTAAATGACATTAAATGTATGGAAATGACATTTCGTTTCAATAAGTCACGTGACTTGGACTTGTCACTTCCATACATTTAAGCGATTCGATCAGCGTTAACGCTTGTAAAAATGACACTTGGCTAGAGGGACAGATCATGGACATTAGACGATACGGAAAATGTGTTTTCAGTGTTTTTTGGAAAGCGGTTAACGCTTTAGTACCTACCTCAAACACTTGTTTATTTGCGCAGTCCCTAAATTATATGCGGCTGAGAAGTTTGTTGCGCCGTTTCTTCTCCACAGCCAGAGCACTTAGGAAGCGGTGAAGGGTGGGCGAATCACGGTTCTGTCCATTGTATTGACGTTCTTAAAGTGCTAGTTTGTAGCCTAGTTGGAATAAATGAGTTTTTGATTTTTTTTTGAGTTGACAACCGCTATAGCAAATAAGCCTATTGGACTTGAGGATTGACAGATTATTAACTAATTGTTGTATTGAACAGCCTTTCAGAAACAGTTATTAGTAGAAAGTAGAAATTAGACAAGGATAGAGATATGGCCTATCCCACTGACCTCTATTTTAGTACGCAGGACTGGCTATTTAAAAAATGACAGCTACTATGTGTCGATTTGAAGCGTCACCAGTGAGTGTACAGTGAACTAATGAGATTGCAAATGGCCGACGTTTGTTGATTTAATGCCAAGTGTCTCAGTGAAATTCGATGTTTTCTAAAGTATTTTGGTACTGTGAATATCATCCTTACTTAATATTATAAACGCAAAAGTAACTGTGTGTCTCTCGCGCTTTCACGCCAAAACTACTGAACCGATTTAAATGAAATTTGGTACACGGATAGTCTAGGGCCTGAGAACCGACATCCACGCAGGCGGAGCCGAGGGAAACGATTAGTTATATATAAATTTAAGTGTTTTAGTAGTGACGAGTATCGCATTATAACGTACTTATGTTAATTTTTTTTAAAACATTGATTCCCGCACTTAGACAATTTAATCCTTCTGTCGCGGGGGTTTTAAAAACATTCAATTTACATACACAAAGAACACCCAGACTTGAAACAAGCATTTGTGGATCACACAATTGCTTGTCCCATGCGGGGATCGAACCCGTAGCACGTCAGACGCAGTAATAATTGGTGTGGTGACCTATACCATTCGGCTATCCGTGCAGTCAAAAAAAAAAAAAAATCATTATAGTTTACATTGTCTGTGATATATAATATTTGTTCCAAGTACACTTACTACTGCTTTTTAAATGCTCTAAGCGCCAATATGACGACCTCCGTGGTCGAGTGGCGTACATACACACCGGTTTTCAAGGCGTCGCGCGTCGCCAGCTCTAAGGTCCCGGGTTCAATCCCCGGAATCAATCTAGAAAACCAGTTTTCTACATTGTCTTTAGGTGTGTTGTGTAGTGTTTGTGGTACCTTTGTAGTCTTTGAATTTTATAACACAAGTGCTTTAGCTACTTACTTTGGGTTCAGAGCAATGTATGTGATGTTGTCCACATTTATTTTATTTATTATTTTGTATCTCTTATTTTTCACGGGCTATCCTCAGTAGCGAGAATACCCGGTCCTTTGAAAGGCTTAAGTGGGGACACAGGTCCAACACGCAGCGGCCTTGTTGAGAACTTTACTCTAATATGGGATGGGGCATTATATATGGCGATTTTCAAATAGGATAAAAAATTGGTATCGATAGCCAGTCCTGTGTAATAATAGATGTCAGTGGCCTATCCTATTTAGCTGTTGATCAGTTTAGTTGATGATTAGTTCCTATCTCTTCATTTTAGTTGGAATAAGGAGTTGTGTGGAGACAACTTTGTTTAGAGACTATCTCAGAAATCTGTACTGTTTGATCTCTTTGGTGTTTGGTCTTTTTTTCCTTTTCTAATGTTTATTATATTTTCTTTTCCTTTGACGGGCCTGTTGGTCTAGTGGTTAGTGACCCTGACTGCTAAACCGGAGGTCGTGAGTTCAATGAGGACATATCTTTGTGTGATGAGCACGATCATTTGTTCTGTGTCTGGGTGTAATTTATCTATAATATGTATGTATTTTGAAATATATAAGTAAGTTTATCAGTTGTCTGGTTATGCGACAACTTCGCATTTTCAATTTATAATAATATTTTTTAGTCAACATACATATTTTAATCATTGTTGGTAACAAAGTCAATTTCAACATTATTATTACTTTCTTTTTTTATTAGTTTTGCAAAAAGACTTACTTCTTCAAGGAGGTTTTCGTCCTATAATTATGAACTAATAAAATTATAAAACTTTTCTTAGGCTGAGCCCTACCAACGGGCGTTGTTCTCACCAGCTCGGAATGACGTGACTCCTCAAAGTACGACGATAAGTCAGCCCTGGAGAGGACCAGCACCCGTCAATGAACCATGGAGAGGTAAGCAGGGTACGGAATTGATACTAGTTATGTAGGCTAAAGTTTGCTGAGATGCAGTTGACGGCACAGGTAGTGCACGAAATTGTGACATCATGCGACATATTAATTTAATGAATCGTCGTGAGTTTTTGAACAGTAAAAAAAAAAGTGTCTAAATTTTTTGAAGTTATACTTCTTTTGACGCGTTAGTGAAAATCGATGCTAAAGTTAGCTATGTGGTACAAATAAATTAATAATAGATACATGTAAATAATAAATATGAAAGTCTGAAAAAATTAAATTATTCCAAATATTAAATTAATTTTAATGTTTCTTTCTTTAAAGTAATCTTAAAATTTTTAATAATAAAATTTATCGTCAATTTGTCAAGTATAACTTCTTACATGCGTACATAAGTACACACATTTTTTTAATAATCATTAGAAGAAAATTACAAAAAAGTAGTCTTCAACCCCATTCTAAAGCAAAGACTTGACAGATCTCATAAGAACTATTAACAAAACCATGTACATTTTCAGAGCCTAACGTGGGTTCAGGATCTGGCTCCATCATCCCTAAGGCTGAACCTTGGCGGCTCCCGTATGGGCTGACGAAAGAGCAGCAAGCCGCCATATTGCATCACAAACAGTCGCTGTCTTCTGGTGAGTGATGACGGGATTCCTGACTTTTATAGCTGAGATTTTATGTAATACTAGCTGTTTCTCGCGGCTCTACCGGCGAGAATGTCGGTTATCGTGGTAAAAAAGTAGCCTATGTCCTTTCTCAGGCTCGAGACTATCTGTGTCCCAAATTTTATTTAAATCGGTTCAGTAGTTTTGGCGTGAAAGCGCGAAAGACGGATAGAGTTACTTTCGCATTTGGTTAGTGTTAGTGACCCTGACTGCTAAACTAGAGGTCGTGGGTTCGATTCCCACGCATGACAAATCTTTGTGTGATGAGCACGATCATTTGTTCTGTGTCTGGGTAATTTATCTATAATATGTATGTATTTAGAAATATATAAGTATGTTTGGTCATCAATATCTTGGGCCAACTCACACACGGCCATCTGATCCCAAACTACTCATAGCCTGTGTTATGGAAACCAGACAACCGATAAACATACTTATACATTTCTAAATACATACATATTATAGATAAATTACACTCAGACTGTTCTGAAAAAATAATCGTTTTCATCTCACAAAGATTTGTCCTGGGTGGAAATCGAACCCATGAATCCGGTGTAGCAGTCAGGGCTACAAACCATTAGACCAACTAAGTTAGCGCACGAGAGAATCGGCGCCATTTTTAAATTAATAAATTTTTAGTTCGTTTTTTGGCAGTCGAGTGGTATTTTTTTTATTAATAATTACATAAACTCCTAACACTGTAAATATGACAAAGTATTCAGGAATCAATTTCTTATTACTTCTAGACGGTGCCTTCCGCTTCGAGTATGCCTCCGACAATGGTTTGGCAGCTGGTGAGGTGATCGAGCCTGATGGGACCAGGGTGGGTGCGTACCAGTACAAGGACCCCAGTGGGCAGCTAGTCAAGCTCAAGTACAGAGCTGGCAAGGATGGATTCCAGGTAGAGTAGCTTCTAGTTTTAACACCACAAGAGTTACAGAATTACGAGCTGAGAGTAAAAATAAGTAAACTACAGAGTGCGCCTAACAGAGTACGAACTGTGAGCACCAGTGTAAGCAATTAAAATCGTGCGGTTTACAAGCATAGTGTTCATGACCAACAGCGACAAAAAGGATCACCGAATTAAACTGTTTTTTGTTTTGTGTTGTACACGACGTAACTAGATGGCGCTGGCGTCGAATTAAAAGTCGCAATCGTTTGGTTACACGGATTTGGTTAGGGTCGTGCAATGTTTTCAAATAGATATACAAGTTTGGTTAGTGTATTCACATCCTCAACTCTACTACTTAGTACACATCATAGATCAAATTTAACTACCTACTGATAACCACTTTCGGTATTCGGTAATTAGCACATAGAATGCGCGCATCATTAGTAGCCTGTTGTGCCGAGCGTAAGCAAATTTTTTGCTGTAAATCTCGTGTACTGATTTAAGTAATTTTCCGTGCGACGACAGACGTTTATGCGAAAATCTTCATGGTTCCGATATTATTAGGATAATATTAGGTTTTGAGATAGATTAATAAAACGGCGCTCTCTGATTTGACACAAATTTTACGATTTTACTTGTTCATACTAGTGCCTACAGTTCATACTCGATATGCTAACTCTATAGTTAACTTAATTTTTCTCTAAGAATCACATGCAGAGAAAACACTCAGACTTAGAACAAGTATTTATGAATCACACAAATGTATGTCCCATGCGGGGATCGAACCCGCAGCACGTCGCGCACAGTGGTAGCTAGCGTGGTGACCTATACCGCTCGGCTATCCGTTTAGTCTAAATGTTATAAATATTATTGCAATTCCTAATCAATTCATCTTAGCTTATTAAGGTCATAGGCAAATCATAGGTTCAGGTTCCCGTCAAAATTTGGTCAGTTTAAATTTGACAATGGTGATGATCTTAGAGCATTGACTCAAGATGACATACTTGGATGGATGGTGCTTAAAAAACCACTTAGGATGGTATGGGCATGTAATGAGGAGGGATGAAACGCATGTGAATAAAAGAGTGATGAATTTGGATGTGGAGGGCTGGAGAGGAAGAGGAAGGCCGAAAAAAAGGTGGATCGATTGCGTGAGAGATGATATGAGGGAAAAACCTGTGAATGACAGTATGACGGCTAATAGAGTAGAATGGAAGGAGAAACATTGTGCGCCGACCCCAAATCAATTGGGAAAAGGGCAGGAAAAAGAAGGTGCTTAAAAAACGAGACTCCATAATCATTTTATCTTTTTCTTCAGATCCTGGAAGGCAGCCATTTACCAAAGAGTCCTGAACCTGTAGCTCCAAGCAGCGGAGGTAAGTGTTAACCCGTTTCAATGAAAAATAGCTGTCCACCACTCAAGGTCGTCATAATTATCCTTCTGACAGAATTTTGCACCAATAGAAGGTCTCCCGATTTTTCTCGAACTCAATAGGAGTCCTTAATCGTTAATAGAAGAGGAGGCGGTGACACGAGTCAAAAGAAAATTAAAGTTTTTACAAAGCTTAAAAAGTATGCGACGCGCGGCGGTTGGAATATGTGCAATGATAAATAAAAGAGTTTTATATGAAAAATTAAGAAGATACACTTAAAGATGTCACTTAAATTCAGTTGATATCAATCACAATACTTCCAAAATAAGAACATTAACAGGCACGTATCTTAAGATTCCCACGTACACAAAGGTATATTAAAAAAAGAGGAACTTATGAGATAGATGGTCATTAATTTGTCATGTTAAATGAGACAATGGAGCAAAGAGCTGCATCTTAACTGACTGTGTAACGAGGATTATGTACAGGTTGCATTTAAAAATAACAAAAGCACAATCTTTTTTTTTTTATAAATATGATCCTCCATTTTTAACTTTTTACATATTCAAAGTCTTGTCCTTAATATCTTAACAATTATTACATATAATATTGAAATATTCCTGCAAGCATCGACAATATGAGTTGTACAGACACACACCTACACACACACACACACGCACTCTATTTTAGAAAATATCTTTATTTTTTTATTTATTATAGTTCAGTTATTGAAGAGCGGGTCCTCCCAGCACAGGTATTGCTTATACTTAAAAGGAGGTCACTATTTAAGATTTGAAAGTTGAACATGTTTTTGTAATTAAACTGTTTATGTACTTATTTAACTTTTTTATAAAATTCCCCCGCTTTACTACCAAGTTCTTGTCTACCAACAACTGATAGCCAACGTCTCGTGCGAGTCGAAGTTTTCTAGAATGTTCTTCATGTTTTCAGGCAACTACTACCAGCAAGCGTACGCGCAGCAGCGGCAGCAGTACTCCCTGCAGCAGCAGTACAACCAACAGAAGCCGGAGCCGCAGACCTGGGGACACAGTCAAAAACAGGTGAGACATCGCGGCCCACTGCTGGACAAAAGCCTCTTCCAAATTGCGACAAAACACCCTGTCCTCCGCCTTCTGCATGCACTCTGACCCGTTTTTTTTGTTTTGGGGTAAAAATCTAATGACTTCAACCCACGCCGGGGGCACGACGTGAGGATATGTCGGAATTGCACCAACTAAAAACACCCCGGTCCCGTTCTTGCCTTTGCCGGAGGCACGGGTTCGCTAAAGCATGTTCGGCGGGGCTCCGGTGGGCCTCGGTCCTTGTTGGACCCCTGCTAGAGGGGTAGGTGTTTAGTGCTTACCCCTCACTCCTTCCGAAGACGGATACGTAAGACTTCGTGTCCGTATCCTCCAGGGCCTCTCAGCTGATCGGGTGACGAGGTGCCCTCCCCGTCACCCGCAGGCTTCAGGGTGGTCTGAGGTCTATTCACTCTGACCCTGCTACCTGCTACCATTTTCGGGTCTTAGGACCATCGAGATGGAGGCGTTAAAAAAAAGATTTTACGTCAGTGAGGATCGCACGAAATGTGAAGACAACTCGAACAAGCCCAAACACGATAGGGTTATATCGTTTCGTTATAGAGTTCTATCGCCACCTTCTGATTCCATTATCAGACCAGCTCTTTGATTTCATTATATGTATTATCTTATGCCATCGATTTACATACGTTACGATTTAAAGGAACGCCGGGAATCAAATTAATTTTAGCTTGCTGGATTTAATCCAATCCTCCATGGAAAATCGAGTTTTTTTCATTTTTAGGACCTAAATTTTCTTTTAAAAACTTACGATTATTTAGTTATTACTGAAGTTTCCAGAATAGTCTTTTGCTTACTCCTGTGTTGTTTTAGGGTTCTGGAGACGAGCAGCGGCCGGCCAGCGGACAATTTTTCGTAGCCAACTGGAGACCTTCAGCAGCCGGTGAAGACGACGGTCAGGTATACTGCCATCATCATTACCTTTATGTAACTCATCGCCTTCCTTAAACGCCATTCAGATCTACAGTATGTAACAAAAACCCTGACCGATCCAATAAAGGAGTATTCCTGGTTCAACATACGTACTAGAAAAAATGTCTCGCTCAGGCGGCTTCTTTAATAAAAAACTGTTGGTAGTACACGTGAACTTTGTCGAGCGATCAGTGTTGCCTTTGATCAGTTTTGTTTTAATTTAATTATATTCACCGAGGTAAAATAATAATCTCAAATCCATTCAATAGTTACGTATATGTGTACGCAGTACGATGCCGAATAATACTCATAAGGATCGGACAGGGTTTTTGTTGCATGCTGTGTTATGGGCCCTTTTCACCACACGGGCTTCTGACCCAGTTGCCTTTACATCTAGGTTTGCTCATACCCTGTACCTTACCTGAGGGCTAGCCACGATATTGCAGAAGATGGATCACGCAAACTTAAACGATATATACCGACGACCTCCGTGGTCAAATGTGTGTACCCCACACTGGTTTTTAAAATGTCTTCAGCTCTGTGGTCCTGGGTTCGATCATTAATGTATTGACTCTCGCCATCCAGTAAAATAGTTTTTGGAGGTCAGACAGGCAGTCGCTCCGTGTAGAATACAGTATTCAGCTGAATACGGTGAAACTGGAAACCAACACCAACATAGCTTCAGGGAAAAATACCCATATCGGGCAACCCCACATTTTTTTAGAGCTAAGTTGTCTATGACAATGTTTTATATATTTTTTTATTGTTCCAGTACCGTGAAAATGAAGTGGAAAACCAGAATAAACCACACAGTTTTGGGGAAGGATATGCTTTCGCGTTCCAAGGATAAGCCGACAATGACATAACTGTCGTTATGAATAACGACATCTATGTACTTCACTTATTTAACATACTCTGTCATAATAAGTAACTAACAATAAGTAAACAAACTTGAATTCTAAAAATGCATTAAAAAAAGACAGATTTCCCAATGAAATTCAATGATTTTCAATTTCCATTTTAATATAATTAGCATCAATTTTCAAGTAAAACAATTCTATTTTGTGCAGAACTTTTGGAACGGAATGTAACAGTCAACATGACAACTGTCTTAGTGACAGCTGTCATTTTGACGTTTACGTTCTATTTTACGCTGGTTCTGATTTTGATAAAAGGGCAATTGTTTTGAAAGAGGTTGTATAATTTGTAATGTTTACTCAAATATATGAATGTCGTTATTTATAATTACTAACTTAATGTACTACTTTACTGTTTAAGTAAATTATATGCTGAATATATGAAAACATATTTATATTTTTAAATTATTGTTTTATTGTTTACACGATCCTGACATAGTTTTCTATTAGCTTTATTTATATATAAGGCCGAGAAATAAACCTTTCCCGTAAGGCAAACGCTCATACTATGATGTCATAAAATAAAGAACAGTTTTGTTAATTTATAACACTATTAAGTATATAGTTTTTTCTAAAACATAATATCTTAAATAAAAATAACACTCCAAAAAATGGCCGTTTTTACCGCCGTGTTCCGGCGACTATCAGACAAAATTAATAGGATTTTAACAAAAAAGAAAATGATGAAAGCTTTGGTATTCCTTTAATTCCTCGGGAGTATTTCCCTCTTAACGGCGTCTTTAAATGGAGTTGCGTTTGAGTACTCTCATAATAGTTTTTAGAAGTAAAACTTCTTTACGCAAGCTTGATTTGGGTTAAGTACGCTGGTAAATGCGTGACGTTACTTTAGAGCGTTACGAAAAGTGTGATCGGGCGACGCGAAGTTGAGAGGGAGATATAAGTTAGTGAAGATAGAAAGAGAGAGAGTTACGTTTCGTATATTACTGTAGCGGCAAGAGAGAAAGGTGCGAGCATACATTGTCTTTCTCTCTTTCTCTCATAGCCAGTTACGTTTCGTATATAAAGAAGTTTTACTTCATTCGTGTGGTCTGAAGCACACTTGTTTTTTTTATATAGGTACCTTACCTAGTCTTGGTAACCCGTTTAAGATAAGTTCATAGCTATTTATATTCGAGAAATGCGTTCCCATCAGTAAAAATAAATTAATAAATAAATAAATTTCAATTCATTTATATGCCATCCACGTCTCGATCGGGAGCGCCTGTTGATTGTTAAAAATGAGGTTTACATGGAACTAAGAAATTATGAAATATAATCCTAAGTACCATTTTCTTATTCTGGCTTGTTGGTCTAGTGGTAGTGTCCTTGACTGCCCAATCGGAGGTCGTGGGTTCGATTTCCACCCACGACCCATCTTCGTGTGATGAGGATGATTATTTGTTCTGTGTTTGGGCGCCGTAAAATTTATCTATAATATGTATGTATTTATCAACATCTAAGTATGTTTATAGCTGCTAGTTTGGGATCAGATGACCGTGTGTGAGTTTTCCCGAGATATTGTCTTCCGGATTCAACTGAACATCGTCTATGACACGGAGTGCCTGTCTGTTTGACGTCCATAGCTTTCGACCTATTTACTGCATACCCCTTGGAAAGAAAGACTGGTTGTCAAAACTTTGATGTGAATGACAGTTAAAGAGAACATAAGCCTGTGCAGGTAAATATAAAGTCCCCAGAGTAAATAATTACTATGGGGACAGAACACTTAGTAAAAGGATACCTTACTTAGTAAACAGCCTGCCCACCAATATAAGAAATATTAATAATAAAAAAGTTTTTTGTAAAACTTTAAAGACTTACCTTTTGACAAACATGTGAGTAACGAAAGGTCTAAACATATTATTTTATAAGATTATATATTTTTAGTTTTAAGATATAATAAGTTTTATTGTTAAAAAATTAATTAGTTTTAGTTGTCATGCCCACAGACAAACTGTGCAAACAGTTTTGTGGGGTTTTATGTAAAAGTAAACAGTTGTATAATTTAAAGAGTTTAATAAACAAATAAAAAAAAAAAAAAAATATTTTATTGTATGCCAGACAGCGGCTTATCACAGAGTAATTTATATATATACTAGCTGTCCCCCGCGACTTAGTTCGCGTGTTTAAGTTTCAACGGTTTTTAATTTTTTCAACATTTTTCATTTATGCTCCGCTCCTATTGGTCGTAGCGTGATGTTATATAGCCTATAGCCTTCCTCAATAAACGGACTATTCAAAACAAAAAAAAAAATCAATTCGACCCAGTAGTTTCTGAGATTAGCGCGTTCAAACAAACAAACAAACAAACTCTTCAGCTTTATAATATTATAGTATAGATGGCGGCTTTGGTGCTAATGAATAGAGACTCATCGCGAACCAGACTCGAAAAGCCAGAAAGTAAAGAATTAAAACACGCGGTCTCCACTTAAAGACTCATTTGCTTCAGCGGCCATCGATCTTTCGACAGACAGGACCAGCCCACTGCCACTTCAGTTTACTAACTCAGCAAGCTATGTCGGCCACTCCAGTTCTTCTCCGAATAATCTCATTGCTGATCTTGTCCTTCAAAGAAACTCCAAGCATAGCTCGCTGAGTGACTTTTTTTTTTAATAATAAATCTTGGGACTAGCCCTTCTGTTAGCGTCCACGTTTCAGCACCATAGGTCATGACAGGCAGGACGCACATATCGGTTGTTTTAACCTCATAGTTCAATTCAGTTAAAGACATGCTATGCGTCTATAAAACTTTACCCCTATCTGTCACTGGAACTGCTCGGCTTTTAAAATTACATAATATTTTACATCGTCATGTAAACCTATTTTAACGGGAGTGCTCAACATCACCCTTAGTATTTGACCTACTCTCCCGGCAAAGAATAAAATACAGATGCGAAAGCTTTAACAAATCCAGAATACAAGAAAATGTTAAAATATTATTTTTCTTCTGCAAAGCCTTTTTTGGGTCGGCTTCCAGTATCCCACAGTAAGACTGGTTGCCAGAATTGAATGACTTAACGACTGTAAATTAAAACGAATAGTAAAAAGGAACAATTTATACCTCAGACAGGACTCGAACCTGCGACCACTGCGTCAGTCGCTTTACCAAGTAAGCTACAGAGGTCACTGACTGATATTGAAATTTGTCCTTCTACTTGTTACTTCTTAGGGCGACGTATGCGACATCTAGTTAACCAATCTTTCGTTTGGTCTCACCGACTCTGATTAACAATGGCTTAATTCAGAAGCCCGAGAGATGATGCAGCCCAATCTATTTTATCTTAAATTCTTTGTTACCCATTAAATAATAGAAAGAGGTTTTTTACCCCTGTCAAAGATCAAAGTACACAGTCGTGAAAAACAGCTTAACGTCCAAGGCAAGGACAGTGGCGATGTCAAATCGTGAGGCGTACACTTCGCCACGAGCCCCACGTAAATATTTATTCTTGTAACATAAAAATGCGTGCGTATACGTTTAGTTTTCTACCTATCTCCCCCTCTGTATTACCTACTCTACCCCCAAGGGTGGTTCAATTATCATTTCCTTTTATTATCCGACGCTGCGGCAGACACGTCCAATTTCACCCCGAGATAGACCCAGAACACATCGCTATGCCATTGTGTTCCACATCTAAGGATGTGGGAACGTAATTATTTAAATCTAATAAAATATATAAATGACAAATGCGTAATTTTATAAGTACCATTTAAACATTTTACTTGTAGCCATGATACTACCTACGATATTACCCGTTTTTTATGCCAAAAAAAAAATCTTTTCTTAATCTATATATAATACAAATAAATAAAATTGAAGTGTCTGTTTGTAATATTAAAATAACCCATTTTCCACATGCATATTATGAATGTATATTCGGTACATATAACAAAATGACATTTTCAACAATTTTTGTCTGTCTGTCTGTCTGTCGATCTGTATGTTTGTTCCGGCCTATCTCTGGAACGGCTGGTCCGATTTTGACGAGACTTTCACTGGCAGATAGCTGATGTAATAAGGAGTAACTTAGACTTATATTTAAGAAAATATCTAAAGTTAAATAAACTGAATGAATTTTGTCACGGGTACAACTAGGGGCGAATAATAATTAACAAGGTTGCATAATAGATAGAGGGAATACATCCTTCTTCAATAAAATATATGTGAGTTTATAAAAAACGTCCAGAAATAGACCTTATTCGTTAAAGGTATGTTCGTATTCGTTCTATATGTGTTAATAGCGCCATATACTACGCATAGATGGCGTGCCTTGAACGCCGTCTAGTCATGGCGGAGTTATTAAATATTTGACGCCTCCAGAATTCAGTGGAGCACGATCGAATAGGGTGAATATCCGTGTCATAGGTTCGGGACAGTTCAGATCAGTTCAGTTTTTGTTTTGTATGACTCTGTCATCGGGAAGACAACGATTTTGCCAATATCAGAGTTGTGAAAACTAGTGTTTTTGAAACAGACATCTAATCGCATGTGAGTGACCAGGGTTACAGAGGCAACTAACATTGGGCAATTCTTGGCCATACATTTTTAGGTGTTCCTGGGACAATTTTCAACTTAAATTACCAATAATCGCGCAATAAATTGCCCGCGTGCGCTCTCTAAGACTAATTCTCAATGCTTCTTTCTTATCAAATGAAAACAAAAACACGCTTTTTACATTGTAGAATAGTTAGGCTTTAAAGATTAATTTTATCAATAGAAATTACAAAATATGAATGCAAGAAAGCGATAAACGAGTGTCATTTAGACACGACTGAAGTAAAACTTCTTATATATACGAAACGTAACAGGCTATGAGAGAAAGAGAGAAAGAAAATGTGTGCTCGCACCTCTCTCTTGCCCCTACAGTAATATACGAACCTTAACTCTCTTTCTATCTTCACCAACTTATATCTCCCTCTCAAGTTCCGTTCGCCTCGCCCGATCACACTTTTCGTAACGCTCTCATCACGCATTCACCAGCTTACTCTCCCCAAGTCAAGCGTGCGTAAAGAAGTTTTATTTAAAAACTAGCTGACCCCCGCGACTTTGTTCGCGTGTTTTAGTTTCAACGGTTTTTCATTTTTGCAACAATTTTCATTTATGCTCCGCTCCTATTGGTCGTAGCGTGATGTTATATAGCCTATAGCCTTCCTCAATAAACGGACTATTCAATACAAAAAGAATTTTTCAATTCGAACCGTAGTTCCTGAGATTAGCGCGTTCAAACAAACAAACAAACAAACTCTTCAGCTTTATAATATTAGTATAGAATATAAAAGTATTTTAAACAGAACAACAAACAGTCAATTCTATCCTATAATAACCTTACAAATGGTCATCCTACACCTTACTTAATGAATCGATTCCCATTATCACTCAATTCTCAATCCTATTCCTTACCCAACAAAGTCCATTTTCACTAAACAATATTTCCAATGGAATAACTTTCAAGAATTTCTGCACAGATATTTTACTTTGGACTTTATGTAAAAGGACATAAGGTTGAAAATGTATTGCTTTTCAGCTTGTAATGTAGATACGAATTTGAACCTAACACAGTTATGAATAATTGAGTTCGTCCTGAAATAAATTCAATACAGAACGCGTTCTCTGCCGTACTTTGTACCAATGGTTCAATATCTAAAGAACAGTCCATGAAATAGGTTCGATTCTAAGTAAAAAAAATAGCAAAAACAATAAAAAAATGCCGGAAAAGCGCGAGTTGGACTCGCGTATGTAGGGTTCCATACACTTTTATGAAATACCCTTAATTTCTTTATTTATTTTTTTTCACACGTGGCCATCTGATCCCAAACTAGTCAGAGCCTGCACTATGGCAACCGTGCTCATCACACAAAGATTTGTCCTGGTTGGGAATCGAACCCACGACCTCCGGCTTAGCAGTCAGGGTCACTAACCTCTAGACCAGCAGGCCAGCGGTGTGATTCTGTAAGACATCATTCTAAACTTCGAATCTGAATCCGCTGTGTGTTTCTTGATTGGCATTCCAAAAACTCGATTGATAATTCGAATGTACACTAGCGCTACACTTGCGAGCGTGTCAGCGAGTTGACCTAATTTGACGTGAGATTTTGACTGATAAAGTATGAGATGACATAAGAAGTGGGATTCAGTAAGGTAATTTTCTTGTCACTTCGACGCTCACTTCGCACTCGAATCCGATCAAAATCAAGGTCATTTTGAACCTTATGCGAAGTGAGAGTGAATAGCGATGTGAGAAGCGAGTTGTTGTTTAAACTTTACAGAATCGACGTGCAGTCGTATCATTTGTTTAACAGCGGCAACAGAAATACACAATCTGTGAAAATTTCAACTGTTTAGCTATTACAGTTCAGGAGATACCCTGACTTACCAACAGACGGATGGAAAAACGGACAGCGGAGGATTAGAAATAGGGTCCCGCCGGTACTCTTTGGTTAATAAACAGACCCATAAAAAAAACAGTGACGCCGAAAAAAAGGTGCCAAAATTAATGTAGGGTGTAGTTTAACTAGCCTTTAGCTGCGGCTCCGCCCGCGTTTATGTCGGTTATCGCGGCAAGAAGTAGTCCTTTTATTGGGTTTAAGCCAACTCCTTGCAAATATCAAAATAGTTGGTGTTTGTAAGTTGCGTAGTTAAACCGTGTAAGCGTAACAGACAAACCGACAGCCAGACAGACATTCGGACAGACAGCCAGACATACAGACGATATTAAAATAATTGCAAATTACACGCGAACAATTTTTCTTTTTTAGTTTTAAATTTATTTGCAATGTATGTATATAAGTTTGTTCAGGTCAAATCTTGCAAACTATATTAGAACCACTTCTACACATCTGGAAATTTTGAATTCTTATAGAAATCTGGTGACAATACAATATTATGGTAGTTTTAAGCTGGTCTGATGATGACGGAAGGTCCACTCAAATACTTAAACACAACATAAATAGACTTTCTTAAAACTAAATATCCATCCGTCACTACTTTGCACCTTACACCTTACTACTGACAGAGACAGCATGAGACTTAACGGCGTCTTAAAATAGAGTATCCTTTGAGTATGCGGACAGATAAAGTCTGCAACTTATGAAGTTACAGTTGCCTAGCAACGCACGTGTTAAATCTTAGATTGAACCAATTGTATCTAAAGATTCTATATAGTTAGGTATGTAGCAGTTACCGAATGATTGTGAAGACAGTCAGTTTGTAATAGTACCCGCGATTTTAACTGTCGATTAAGGTGATACACAATTTTTTTAGCTATTTTCATATCGTTTTTACTTAGCAACTATAAAATTATTGACTTGAAATTTGGTTTCTAAATAGAAGAGGATATGATGAATAAATGTCGATCAGTTACACGATTAAAGAAACTTTCCTCGATAGTTTTATTTTCTGAATTCAGCTCTATAAAACACTTTTTTTTTGCTTTATCCGCCAATCTATTCAACTTAATAATATTTTTTCACACTATTTGATGCAAAATCATAATATCTAGATTAATGTCGATTGATTTTTTATTCCATCCGATAGATTTCGATTAATATGAGATTTTCTATTTTGTCGCTTACGTTATTATTTCTAAGACAATATTTCGCGACCTTGACATATGTTTAGTTCTTATCGTCCCGTAAGCGAGCAGTTAGTATTATCTCTGTCTTACATTTCCGGATTGGGTCTCCAGTCCGCTTGACCCCTACTCGCAAACGAAATAATTATTCGTGTAGCGTCTTAACTGGGAACTATTATGCCAGTCACTCACATTCGCACGAATACGCAAACCCACAGGTGTAGGACGACATTTGCAAATGATTTCATTTCCAAGCTGAGTCGGTTTTTTAACAGACATCAAAGCGCGCGAACCTTGTTCGAATGTTTGCGCGGATGCGAGTGATTAGGGTTACAATATTAAGGAAAATGATAATACCTACACAAGATATATGTGCCCTTCATAGTTACAGACAAACCGTCTTATTCATAAAAAGTTATCAAACATATAAAGTCTCGCTACAGTATACTTTAAGAAAAGTCGTATTCATAAAAGCATTTTAGCATTTAAACGTTCTATGAACTCGTCATAAGTTATAAAGCGCAAGCCTAGAGAATCTATCTCTAGTAGGGAAAATGATCTACGGATAGGTTAAAGAAATTGGTAGTATATAAATAATGGCTGTTAATTAGTATTTAAAATAAATTAATAACCATATAAAGCTATATTGATATTTTTAAAACAAAAAAAATATCTTAGTTTTTGGGCATAAAATCTCAATGAATATAATAATAGTATTAAAAAAGGTCTTGGCAAGATTATTTATGTTTAATAAATTGCTAAGAACGATAAAGTATCGTTATAGTATAAAAATATATGTTCAATGTATACTATACTATGGGGCAGGCAGTGTTGATTAGTAGCAAGTGCAGATCTATGTAGCTTCGGCCGCGAACTGGCGCAGGGCTGTGGAGTCGACATTCATTTTTAATATGTATAAAAAATTACAAACTTATATTAATATTAGAAACTTGTTCACCTTTTAACAATAAATCTTACATAGGGACCTCCCTTTATGTAAAAGCAATATAATATATCCATACTAACCAGTAGGCTTATTTGCTATTGACAATTGACAACCCAAGCGATGTTCACTAATTAAAAATACTTCTTACGTCGGTGATCAACTACGTTGTAGTAGATCTAGTTGGTCACCGATGCTAGAAGATACGGAATTTGTGTTTTTACAGTGTTTTTTTTTATAAAGCAATTATCGGTTTAGTTGACCACCGCCATAGCAAATAACCCTGCAGAAGAAAGTTACTCTGAGCGTACGCAAACAAGAGAGTAAAATTAGGTAAATTCATAATTTATCTATACTAATATTATAAAGCTGAAGAGTTTGTTTGTTTGTTTGAACGCGCTAATCTCAGGAACTACTGGTTCGAATTGAAAAATTCTTTTTGTATTGGATAGTCCGTTTATTGAGGAAGGCTATAGGCTATATAACATCACGCTGCGACCAATAGGAGCGGAGCATAAATGAAAAATGTTGCAAAAATGAAAAACCGTTGAAACTAAAACACGCGAACAAAGTCGCGGGGGACAGCTAGTTTTTAATATCCGTCAGATACATTATTAAAAATGATTAGACATGTATTTTTTTCTTATTTTACTTAATTTAAAACTAACGACGATGATACGATTACGAAATTGCGTCGTCATGCGACATTTCTACCCCATTCATTAGCGACTAGCTGTCCCCCGCCACTTTGTTCGCGTGTTTTAGTTTCAACGGTTTTTCATTTATGCTCCGCTCCTATTGGTCGTAGCGTGATGTTATATAGCCTATAGCCTTCCTCAATAAACGGACTATCAAATACAAAAAGATTTTTTCAATTCGAACTAGTAGTTCCTGAGATTAGCGCGTTCAAACAAACAAACAAACTCTTCAGCTTTATAATATTAGTATAGATTTGTCGACCCGAACAAAGCCGGGGCAGTTCGCTAGTAAATAAAGTATATATATACTATAGGTACCGCTTCCTGGGTAATTTAATTGTAATAAATATTTTCAATAAATAATTCCTCATAAATAAAATAAAGTAGTTTATAATCATCTCCATACCATTATTGTTCGTCCATCTGTTCGTAGAAGACGTTAAGTGTTAGTAAGTGTTAGAAAGAGACAGATATAGTTAGAGGGAGAACACATCTCTCGGCTTATGATTAGGGTGGCTATCCTTTACAAGTTTATTTTATTGATTTCTGGGCACACATTAAAATCTTAATCAATTGTATTCTAAGACTAGCTGTCCCCCGCGACTTTGTTCGCGTGTTTTAGTTTCAACGGTTTTTCATTTTTGCAACATTTTTCATTTATGCTCCGCTCCTATTGGTCGTAGCGTGATGTTATATAGCCTATAGCCTTCCTCAATAAACGGACTATCCAATACAAAAATAATTTTTCAATTCGAACCAGAAGTTCCTGAGATTAGCGCGTTCAAACAAACAAACAAACTCTTCAGCTTTATAATATTAAGTATAGATTTGTCAACCCGAACAAAGCCGGGGCAGTTCGCTAGTAAATAAAGTATATAGTTATATTACTATAGGTACCGCTTCCAGGTATTTGTAATAAATACTTTCAATAAATAATTCCTCATAAATAAAATAAAATAGTTTATAATCATCTCCATACCATTATTGTCCGTCCATCTGTTCCTAGAAGACGTTAAGTGTTAGTAAGTGTTAGAAAGAGACAGATATAGTTAGAGGGAGAACACATCTCTCGGCTTATGATTAGGGTGGCTATCCTTTGCAAGTTTATTTTATTGATTTCTGGGCACACATTAAAATCTTAATCAATTGTATTCTAAGACTAGCTGTCCCCCGCGACTTTGTTCGCGTGTTTTAGTTTCAACGGTTTTTCATTTTTGCAACATTTTTCATTTATGCTCCGCCCCTATTGGCCGTATCGTGATGTTTTATAGCCTATAGCCTTCCTCAATAAACGGACTATCCAATACAAAAAGATTTTTTCAATTCGAACCAGAAGTTCCTGAGTTATTGATTTCTGGGCACACATTAAAATCTTAATCAATTGTATTCTAAGATATAATGTTTTATTTTTAACCGAAATAATGATGTACCTACTTAATTTTACTATTCTGTACCTATAAAAACAGATTATCTGCAATACTCAGAGACGTTAACGGTTAATTAAGAGACGTTAACGGTAATTTAAGGGATAACTTAGTATCAATTTAGTAAGTTAACTGTCTGAATTCTGAAGGTTGCTTACTCAAATCGTTACTAAAGAATCCCTTAAGTAAACGTTAACGTCTCTGAGTACGGCAGTAAGTATATCTGGTGATTTGAGCAAAATATATCTTCTAGAGACGTTTGAAACCATGGTCATCCTATATACAGTGACTTCAGCTGGTATCGCGTTACGCTATACATCGCTAAGTTCCACTCATTATGCTGAGGGCCTCTCACATTTCATATTGTTTTAGCGCCGATTAAATCATTGTCTATTTATTTATGTTTCAATGACGAAACTAAGAGAGTTGTTCCCACGGTGGGCGCCATTAATAGCAGAATTAATGTCAGTCGTTGGTCGATTCTAAAGTAGTATTTGTTAAAAACAACACCAAGATTTAATCGTCTGATATATAAAACTGCTATAAAGGTCGCGCAAGAAAAAACGACGCTTATGATAAAAAAAAGTTGGGTCTGTATATGGTATTACCACCATTACAAATTCCTTTCATACAACAGAAACTACCATTTTAGCAAGATTTTACAGTCCCAAGGTGGTGGCTGCACTGTTAATAGCACCAGCCAATAACTGTCCTACTGCAGGCCTCTCATACAGAGAACGAGCATTGATCACTACGCTCGTGAGCTGCCCCACCGTAGGGTGCCATTACCGAAGCTGTTAATAACACCAGCCTGTAACTGTCCCACTGCAGGCCTCTCATACAGATAACGAGCATTGATCACCTCTGAGCTACCCCGCGATGGGGTGGCAATATCGACACACTATAAAAAAAAAACAAAGTAAATATATTTATCTACCAATATATAACTAAAAACACAAAAAAAAATGATCCTAAAATAAACGCGTGATTTATGATTTATCAAAACGCAACGCCATTGGTCTGACCTAAATATGACATCACACGCCATACTGCACAAGTGTCATTGTTCTCGTTGACATAAACTCTGACGTCAGTATCCGTATTTATAGACCAAGAAGATGGCGTCTGTTTCAAATGCTATAATTCTTAAGTAAAAACTAATGGGTATAAAGACATTGTATATCATAATAGTTGTCCCCCGCGACTTTGTCCGCGTTATTTATTTTAAACTGTTTTTCATTTTTGCAACAATTTTCATTTATGCTCCACTCCTTTTGGTCGCAGCGTAATGTTATATAGCTTATAGCCTTCCTCAATGAATGGGCTATCCAGCACTGAAAGAATTTTTCAAATCGGACCAGTAGTTCCTGAGATTAGCGCGTTCAAACAAACAAACAAACTCTTCAGCTTTGTATATTAGTATAGATTAACACAGTATGTAACAAAAACCCTGTCCAATCCAATAATAATCCAGTCAAAATAGACAAAAATAAGTCAAAACTTAGACAAAATTCGCATAGAGCTGAAAATTGGCAGAGACGTTAAATACATCATTATAAATAAAATGTCAAAAATCCCCTTCGATCCTCCTTCTGCGAAAAAAATTATTCAAGGTCAAACATACAAAATTAAGGTTTTTTCCATTTTTCTCGAAAACGGTAAGTTTTATCGTGAACATAGGCCAGACAAAAGTTGTAGATCATACAATTCTCTACTAGTCCAGTCAAAATAGACATTTGACTTAGACAAAATTCGCATAGAGCTGAAAATTGGCAGAGATGTTAAATACATCATTATAAAGAAAATGTCAAAAATCCCCTTCGATCCTCCTTCTGCGAAAAAATTTATTCCAGGTCAAACATACAAAATTAAGGTTTTTTCCATTTTTCTCGAAAACGGTAAGTTTTATCGTGAAAATAGGCCTGACAAAAGTTGTAGATCATACAATTCTCTACATAAATAGTCCAGTCACTTTTACTCTTACGACTCACCATTCGTGAGATATCGCGGTTTTAATCATTAGAAAATTCATATTTTACATAATATGCACTAAAATGCAGCCTGTACACGTCATCGGACGTTCAATATAACTGAAAATAAGAAACTATTGGTTTGTGTTACTTACACAATAAAACTTGTCTAAATTGAATGAGTATTTTAAAATATAAGAATATACTGTCAGTCCTTAATTTCCTTCGTCGGTAACCTTGAGTAGCATCTGCTAGCTATCTTCTGCTTCTGCATTGTTCGAGTGTTGAGGGACCTGCATACCTGCCTATTTTTGAAGGAAGTAAACGAAATAACTCAGTATATACTGTTAGTTTTGAAAATTCCTTTGCAGTGAGACAAGACGTGCTTATTGGTAATATTTTCACTTTAATTTGTGCTGTTGATTAATTTTAACAAAATGTCGGAAGTTTGTTTTATTTGTGATAAACCTTTGAAAGAAAGTGAAGTTGTTGTTGTTGATCGTGGAATGATGACTTTGATTGATGCAAGTGTTGAAAGAAATGATAAGTTCTTTGAATACTTGAAAGACAAGCAATCTGTGACAGTCCACGTGCAGTGTCGTAAAATGTATACTCGAAAAAATAGTATTGCTGCAGCTAAAAGACAGCGCGAGACAGAACAAGGTAGTACATCCACGAAAAGTCCACCTCACACTAGAGCACGAGTAAGTGAGCCAGATTTTATCTTTAAAAGATATTGTTTATTTTGCGGCGATGAAGCAAATGTAGAAGCTGAAAAGAAGAAAGCGCAGAATGTTCGTCGTAAAATATATAATGTATCTACACTTGAATTTTCTAATGATTAAAACCGCGATATCTCACGAATGGTGAGTCGTAAGAGTAAAAGTGACTGGGCTATTTATGTATATTCCTGGTTCAATATAAGTACTAGAAAATAATGTCTCGCTCAGGCGGCTTCTTTGATACAAAACTGTAGGTAGTACACGTGAACTTTGTCGAGCGATCAGTGTTGCCTTTGATCAGTTTTATTTTAATTTAATTATATTCACCGGGGAAAATAATAATCTCAAATTCATTCAATAGTTACGTATATGTGTACGCAGTACGATGCCGAATAATACTCATAATAAATCATAAATCTTGCATAGGCTCCCTCAATTTTGCAAGCTACTAAGTTCGTAGTGTCGTAGCAGCGTAGCAGTTGCTCCGTAGAAGGCAGTTACGGCGTAGGCGTTGTGAGTCCCTACGTTACTACAACCGTTTGAAATATCGATTAAAGATTTTTTGACCAACTTCAAAAAGATGGATGTTCTTAATTCATTGACTTTTTTTATTGTGAAAGATTTTAATGTATTTTTTTATGAATAGGGTATTTTTAGCAAGGTTAAAGTCAAAAATATAAAAAATATCTGAGATGGAATTTTATTAGAATTTCATTTATTTGCCATATTTTTTATATTTAGTTGAGTGGCTATATTTTAGGATAATTAATAAGTAGTTTAATACTTGGTTAAAGGTAATTAACATACTAACTGTGCCCCTTGGTTTTAACCGCGTATTGATGAAAAATGGTAATAATGATGAGGATAAAAAGTAATCTATGCGCTAATCCAGGTAATAAACTATCTATGTACCAAATTTCATTCAAATCCATTCAGCCGTTTTATCGTGATTGAGGAACAAACATCCATACATTTAAACTTTCGCATTTATAATGTTAAGTAAGATAAGATTATCTTTAAAAAGGCGTAGTTTCGCGTCATATCAGTCTTTTATATCTCAAATAGCAATAAAGAATAGTCTAGGCTATAAAATGATGTCATATCCTGCCACCAGTGCCTTTACCATGAACTCTTAAAGCAGGACGGTTGTCGTTGTGGGAGCGAGACAGCGCACTATACAGCACATAGCTGCGTCTCGCTCGCACAACCACGACAGTGCGGTTCTAAGAGCTCATATCCTTCCACCAGATGGTTTTGTACTAAAATAGTTAATGATATGTTTCATTGACATTTTATGGCTTGAGATAAAATCCTTTTTTATGAACAGACAGACCTTTCTTCTTTAAAATATAATGTATAAGTTGAAATTGACTTTTAACCGACTTATAATAAAGGAGGAACAAGAATAAGAATGCAATTAGTATTAGTAGATTGTTGTAAATGCAAAATATTCTTAAAGTAACTGATCCTGGGCAAAATCTAACTAAGTATTAAAATTTTTATAAATGTTAAGAAAACTCCCGACAAAAAACAATCATTTTTTAAATAGAGCTGATTTTTTCTAAACGTCTGAACTGATCTTCCAAAATATCAACTTTCAAAGAAAAAAACACAAGACATCTGCAAAGGCGATGTATCTTAATATTAAGCGAGTGACGTAATAAGAAATTAACCCTCGTAGTGCAGGGCCAGGTTTGTTATAATTTTTAATGTCGATTAATTGATGCGAAAATTTTGATACCAATATAATATCTACTACAGTCTACTATTTTACCTATAGCTTCACTTTTTAAGCTGAATCACTGTCTCTCAAGATACAGGTTACCTAGTTTGAGAGGCAGGGTTTTCCACTTTGTGTACAGATTTCAGTTCTAAGATTGTACTGTATTGTGTTACTACCACAGCTCATGAAAATTGTGTTCATATAAAACATGTTAAATCTGTATTTTTGTGAAATAAAGTTATTTATTATTATTATTATCTAATCTAATTTTGAGCTGAAATTTTGTAAACTAACTCTTTATCAGATGTACTTTTCACCCCTTTTGGATAGATACAACCCTTTGGTAACACCCTGTATAGATAGTAATCCTCACTTATATTATAAACTAGCTGTCCCCCGCGACTTTGTTCGCATGTTTTAGTTTCAACGGTTTTTCATTTTTGCAACATTTTTCATTTATGCTCCGCTCCTATTGGTCGTAGCGTGATGTTATATAGCCTATAGCCTTCCTCAATAAACGGACTATACAAAACAAAAATATTTTTTCAATTCGAACCAGTAGTTCCTGAGATTAGCGCGTTCAAACAAACAAACAAACAAACTCTTCAGCTTTATAATATTAGTATAGATGAGAAAGTAACTCTGTCTGTCTATCGCGCTTTCACGTCAAAACTACTGAACCGATTTAAATTAAATTTACTTTTTGCCGCGATAACCGACATCCACGCGGACAAAGCCGCGAGAAACAGCTAGTTAGAAATATAATGACATTGTAAATACATAAGTATCTACAAGTAATACCTATTACGAAGCCTGGCGTAACAAATGTTCTGAAACAAAAGACGATCTCGAATTCAAAGTGGAATTAGGTTTTAAAAGCCGCAAGACTGAAGACTGCTCGACTTTATGTTTGAAAGACTTTGTTAATAAAAAGTCGGTTTGTGTGTCTGTTAGTTAGTTGTACAATTATTTTAAGTACTAGCTGTTGCCTGCGGCTCCGCCTGCGTGAGTTTCGGAAGTTTAGGTTCCAAGCTTATCCCATACCAAGTTTTAGCCAAATCGATTGATAAATTAATAAAAAATAATAAATAAAGAATAATTAAATTATCAATTTTAATTTATCGCTTTAGCTGTAAAAGAGTAACACACAGACAGAGTTACTTTCGCATTATAATATTATCCCTAAATCTATTTTAAAGTAATTTGATATAAATTAAATAATATTATAAATAAGAAAGATATTTTTGTATGTTTGTAACGAATAAACTCAAAAACTACTGGACCGAATTCAAAACATTCTTTCACCATTAAAATGCTACATTATCTCTAAGTAACATAGCCTATATTTCTGTGCTACCCCTGCAAAGCCGGTGCGGATCGCTAGTTTAATATACGTTTGAAATAATTCCAATTTAAGATACGCTCGCCCTTCCACACACATATAAGAATAGACTTCATAATTATTGTAATCTTAAAAAGCTAAACAGATCTTCGAAAAATCGGCCCATCAAATTTTAAACAAAAAAAACCGCTTCAAATTCGGTCAGTTCGTTTAGGCGCTAAGGTGCCATAGAATGACAGACTCTGTCAGTTTAAAAATGTCTGTAACTGTATATTAAATAGATCTTAAACTCCAATAAAGGATATTTCATGTTCACTCGGGCAGGGCCACTGTCAAAAGCTAGTCTACTCTTGTGTAAAATTATAGTTAATTCAATGCACACTTGATTAAATATATAAGAAGGCTTAAATAAATCTTAGAGAAAAAATAAGTTAATCATAGAGTGCGCATATCGAGTATGAACTGTAGGCAATAGTATGAACAAGTAAAATCGTAAAATTTGTAACAAAACAGAGCGCGCCGTTTTTTTAAAACTATCTCAAAACCTAATATTACCCTAATATTATCGAAACTATCGATATTTTCGCGTAAACGTCTGTCGTCGCACGGAAAATCACTTAAATCAGTAAACGAGCGTAGTACTTACAGCTAAACATATGCTTACGCTCAGCACAACGGGCTACTAGCGATGCACGCACTCTATGCTTGTCTATGTATACTCCAAGTATACAATATCTTAGTCAAACTTATACTCATCTAATAACATCCACCTCCCATTAAGAATATGGATATTTTAATATCGTACACAGAGCAAAAATCATAAGCCGACATAAAATCTAAAAATAAAATCGACCCGAGTGAAGTCAGGTGGAAATGATTGTATGTTCCATCAAAAGCCTAAAATCGCTCTTGTAAGTGGCGAAAGAGATAGCACAATGTGTTATGCCATGCGTGAGACAAGGACAGAGTGATAAATTAAGGACCTTTCTACGTTCTCTCTGAATAAGGATGTATGTGTTTTTTTATGTTTAAGTTTTGGTTTGAGTAAATGATTTATAGTTGATTTAAGTTGTTTGTTTTGGAGTTATACTAAAATCCAGTTAAGTTTAATTAATATAACTGTGAAACATGTTTTTAGATTGCAGGCATTGTAGCAGACGAGCTAAAGTGGTTGATTTCAGTGTATAATACCGTATTTACTGGATAGTATTTCTTGTTAATTATACATAGCTATACTTTTTAATATTATAAAGCTGAAGAGTTTGTTTGTTTGTTTGAACGCGCTAATCTCGAGAATTACTGGTTCGCATTGAAAAAATCTTTTTGTATTGGATAGTCCGTTTATTGAGGAAGGCTATAGGCTATATAACATCACGCAACGACCAATAGGAGCGGAGCATAAGTGAAAAATGTTGCAAAAATGAAAAACCATTGAAACTAAAACACGCGGACAAAGTCGCGGGGGACAGCTAGTACTCAATAACAATACACAAATCCATAATAAAATAATTTCTACAAATCTATAGGTACTAATATTAAAAACAGGAAAGATTTTATTGTTTGTTTGTTTGCATTGCTCTGAAACTACTGAACCGATTGGAAAAATTATTTCACTGTTGGGAAGCTCCACTATCCCCGTGTGACATAGGCTATATAATTTATTTTCGATTTTGATTTTTTTGTTAAATACCTGTGCAAAGTTGGAGCGGGTTGTTACTTAGTTATAAATAAAAAAAAATACTCTGTCTGTCTGTGTGTTGGTCTGTTACGCTAAACGTTCTAAAAAACCGTAAATATATTTGGCATGAAGTTAGAGCGAGAGAAAGTAATATACTGGTGTCTCAGGAACAATAGACCAGCGGGTGTCTAGAGATGGGGGACACTTAGAGGTGTTCCAATCATCCCCATATATGTCCGCGATGTTTTGTAGTTTTTGAGTTATAAAGATGCAACTACAACTCACTTACTTACTGTTTATTATTAATAAATAAATAAAGTTAAATATTTTTACTGTTTTTGTATATCTGTAAATTCAGTATTTTTTTTTTTCAAAAACATTTTTTTTTGTAAACCAATTTATATGTTATCTGACTTTCATAATATATTTCTGCTCGCACTGCTGTGGTGAGGGGCAATACAAGGACCATATTTTTTTAAAGTAGTTAAATAACATGCCTTTCAAATGTTTAGGAATTTGGGTAGATAAGATGTAACCATAGAGGTTAAAAAAATATTGAAGTGAAAACTTTTATAATCCTTAAATTTCTGTAACCTTTGAGTGGTTATTTATTGCATATCAGCCCCTCTACTTGTAATCTTTATATTATTCAAAAAACTTTTCCATATTGACTACTTATCCTATTTATATTATACACCTTTTATTAAGGCAAATAAATGCAATGATTATTATTATTATAAGGCTTCAAAATTATAGACCAACTTTAGGTACACAGTATCGAAAAAAGTTTATAGGCAAAAAAATCAAATTAAGAAGCCTATTTACCCCTCAAACGCAGAAAAATTATCTGCACCTACCTTGATTCGCAATGGACTACAACATATCTAAGACAATAACTTATTTTCCTTTCATCAAAAACCTATTCTTTCAAATAAAATCACAAAATTGCAAGTCATAAATCGTATAAAACAAAAAAACGCATTTACCTCCTTATTCTGGGCAACGGACCGCGCATTTTCAGCGGAAACTTATCGAAAACCTGTAGCTTTTGTTTTCGAATCAACAGAAAATCAACCTTATATCCACTGCTCAAATCTCAAATTCCCACGCACCGTCTAGTTGTGTAGAAAAATGGAACTACTCAAGCGAATTTAAGACGTAGTTCCGTAAATTTAAGGTGGATTTTTAAATGATAGTTGTTTAGCTAGCTGATAAGACATGACCAGTTGTAAAAGACCTTCCCTGCCTCTTACAGTGTAAAGTATTGACATATATATAAGGGGATGTGCTTCTGTTGGCCAGAGTTCAAATATATTTGGTGTTGGATATACAGAATTGGAATATCTTTATTCCGTGGTCTCCGCTCGCTCAGTCGGTCCGCGGGCGTCGCGGCGAACGGACGTATCATTTAGTTAGTATTAATTTAAGTAATTTTTATTAAATATATTCAATTATTTTGCTTTTTATCACACAATGCCGGTTCGTGTGTTCCAGTTTATCATCTAGAGTAAGTTTTATGTTTTACTTAGAAATATGTTAGATTTTAAATTTACTTGCAAAAAGAGAATAATGGTATAATATTCCTGTTTTTAATGCAATTTTGAATCAAAGTACTCACTAGTAAAAATATTAATTGCAATAGTTCAATTCACACGAATAATAATTTATTATTATTATCTCTAAGCATACCAAATGAAAAGTTCCTAGTTTGATTGTTTGCAAAATTTAATATTAAACGGTATTTTTTTTCATTAGGTACCATTTTAGCCAGTAAATGGGTTTTTGAGGTCAAATCTTTACATAGTATAAAACAAAGTCGCTCCAGCTTCTTGTACGCTTAGATCTTTTAAAATACGCAACAGATTTTAATGCAGTTTTCAGCAATAGAGTGATTCAAGAGGAAGGTTTATATGTATAATAAATGCATATTATTACACAAAAAAGGCGAGAAATTTAAAGATTTGTAATGTTGAAAACTTAACCGTGCGAAGCCGGGTTGCGTCGCTAGTATATTATAAATACCGGTATTCAGCTTTATTTAATGAAACCAAAATATAAAAAACAGAATATTTTTATTTCGAGTAGGCTTTTTTGGGCACTTTCAGAACGGTAAATGACTCTAGTTGCCCTTAAAGCCGACCTTACTAACATGGGCAGATTAGTAGAGATTAAAGTTTCGTATACATTTTTTTTCTTTACATTTCAAGGGATAGTTCATTACCTAGTACATGTTTTGTGGAGGTTAGATAGGCAGTCGCTCTATAACATACTTGAGTGCAGTTGCGCCCCGTTAGGATTGAAGTCAATGCAGAAAAAGCTGCTATTAGTATCCTAGGGCTTCATGTATATATATACTAGTTGTTTCCGGCGGCTCGGATGTCGGTAATCGCGGCAAAAAGTAGCCTATGTCCTTTCTCAGGTTCTAGACTATATGTGTACCAAATTTCATTTAAATCGGTTCAGTAGATTTGGCGTGAAAGCGCGACACACAGACAGACAGAGTAACTTTCGCATTTTTAATATTAGTAAGGATTAATCGACCTGACGGAATAAAAAAAAAAAATATAAATCCCTTTATATCTTTAGACATTCCATGCTTTTTATTATGTCGGGGGCATCCCGCCATTACAAAACATTTTAAGACCTATTAAACACAGATAATATCGTATACAGCCTATTAAATTACAAAAACTCTTTTGTGGGAAAGGCTACATAAAAAGAAAAAAAATATATGTGTTATGATATAAAATCATTAAATAAGGACTTGGGCATACTGGGTAAATGTAAAGAAGTCTTCAAAGTAATACACATACTTAATAATAATAGGTAATTTCAACCCTTATTTTTCCAAGATTAGAGGTTGAATGTCTTCATAGAAAAATATTAAGGCACCCTTTTAACCTCCGACGCTAAAAGAGTGTTATAAATTGGACGTATCTGTATTTTTAGCTGTGTATCTATTATGTGGCATTGTAGCTCCTAAATGAAATGATTTTGATGTGTTTTATTTTGTTTGAAAGAATGTGTCCTAATGGCTCTTAGCTATAATTTAATAAGCTCTGTTCAACGGCTTAAAAATATTGAACTCTTTTTTAAAATGAAGCAAAAATTTGGTCGAAGTATTATACAACTTTAATTAACAGATAGAAAATAATCAACAAAATTGTTCGAAAGAAATTATTAAAAAATCACATTAAACAAACGATTCTCTTTTCTTTAATGGTTGGTTCCTACATTCAAGAAACAATACATTTTGCTAGCGGAACGTCAAATCATCTTTGTTTTGTATAGAAAATTCTACCGTCCGCAAGTCCGCAATCGTTTTTATATGTATCTCTTTTTCACGAAACGACGACTTGTTGTGTGATTCTGTAAGACCTCATTCTAAACTTCGAATCTGAATTCGCTGTGAGTTTCTTGATTGGCATTCCAAAAACTCAACGAATTTACACTAGCGCTACCCTTGCGAGCGTGTCAGCGAGTTGAACTAAATAGACTTGAGATTTTGACAGATAAAGTATGAGATGACATAAGAAGTGGGAATCAGTAAAGGTAATCCCCCCGTCACTTCGACGCTCACTTCGCACTCGAACCCGATCGAAATCAAGGTTATTTTAAACTTTATGCGAAGTGAGAGTGAATAGCGAAGTGAGATGCGAGTTGTTGTTTGAATTTTACAGAATCGACGTGCTGTACGGAGCAGCCCCAGATCATTATAGTGAATACTATAGTAACGTCTAGTTTTGTTATAGCTCTCTCTGTCTAATTCATAATAATAATTATTGATTGCATTTACATGTGTTAGAAGGCAGGTGCCATAGTTTTCCGATTTAGTTCTAATAACCAATCCACTAACATTTACCTACACATAGCCAATTTTTTTTATTTTCCATCCATATTTTACAAAAGCCTTGTATCTACTTTGGACCGTTCATAGGTGTTCTTCCATAAAGCAGAGGTGGATGGGCCCTGGTAGATGCCCCATCCCAGTTTAGAGTAAAGTTCTCAACAAGGCCACTGCGTGTTGGACCCGTGTCCCCACGTAAGCCTTTCAAAGGACCGGGTATTCTCGATACTGAGGATAGCCCGTGATAAAGGAGAGATACAAGATAATAATATCTTGGTACAACTCACACACGGCCATCTGATCCCAAACTAGGCAGAGCCTGTATTATGGCAACCAGACAACTGATAAACTTACTTATATATTTCTAAATAAATACATATTATAGATAAATTACACCCAGACACAGAACAAATGATCGTGCTCATCACACAAAGATTTGTCCTGCGTGGAAATCGAAACCACGACCTCCGGTTTAGCAGTCAGGATCTAACCACTAGACCAACGGGCCCCAGAAGTTAAGAATTAGTGTTAAAATGGTTGTATCTAGTTCAATATGAAAGTAATTTATGTGGTGTTTTACTACTCGACATAGTTTGTAATAAATATTTTTTTAAATTAAATAAAAGACATCTTGTCCAACCACCAGGCATAAGTCGGTTAAAAAGTCCATTCCTTTATCCGTAGCTTACAGTGACCTATTTCTTACAGACCTCACTCAGCGGGGGAGAGACACTCAGATTGATTTCACCAGAGATTAACTGACAAAGATTAAAACGATTCGCAAGATTAGAAAGATAATGAAATGATGATCTGATTTCTTTATCTTTTAGAACAATAAAAAGAGTATAAATAGAAAGTGTATTTTTTTGGTTAATTATTTACTTATTTATAGTTTTGAAAATATTTTGTGTGTAGGTGAAATGAGGTTGTAATTTGGAGTATACATAAACAAGCATAGAGTTTATGTAGGTACTACACTCGTTTACTGATTAAGTGATTTTCCGTGCGATGACAGACGTTTATGGGAAAATATCGATGGTACCGAAATTATCAGGTTTTGAGATAGTTTAAATAAAACGGCGCGTTCTACGATTTTACTTGTTCATACTTAAGTGCTCACAGTTATTACTCTGCCAGGCGCACTCTAGTTTACTTAATATTTCTTTAAGGTTTTTTTTTTATTTATTTATAGGTATAAACTTTTTTGTCAGATATAAAGATACTAGCTGTTTCCCGCGGCTCCGCCCTCGTGGATTCCGCGTAGATGTCGGTTATCGAGGCAAAAAGTAGCCTATGTCCTTTCTCAGGCTCTAGACTATCTGTGTAACAAATTATATTTAAATCGGTTCAGTAATTTTGGCGTGAAAGCGCGACAGACAGACAGACAGACAGAGTTACTTTCGCTTATATATTACTAGCTGTCCCCCGCGACTTTGTTCGCGTGTTTTAGTTTCAACGGTTTTTCATTTTTGCAACATTTTTCATTTATGCTCCGCTCCTATTGGTCGTAGCGTGATGTTATATAGCCTATAGCCTTCCTCAATAAACGGAATATCCAATACAAAAAGAATTTTTAAATTCGAACCAGTAGTTCCTGAGATTAGCGCGTTCAAACAAACAAACAAACTCTTCAGCTTTATAATATTAAGTATAGATTATTTTAAATATTGGAAGTACTTTTAGAAAATTTAGTAAGTTATAAGTCGTTTTCTTCTGCGTAGCCTCTTCCCAAGCTATGTTGGGGTAGGCTTCCAGTCTCACCGGATTCAGCTGAATACCGTATTTCTTTTGTGTAAAAACAAACCACTTCAAATTCTCTTGAATATTTTACATCGTTACAAAATAATGTTTTCGCAAAATACAAGCTTTCTGAAAGGGATGCCTAAGATTCGCCGCAAAATTCTTTAAATGAAAAATGATCTTTAAAATGTTTTTATATTGTTGTGTATTGTTAATAAAATAAGGTTTTAAAAAAAGGATTAAATTAAATGGAGCCTTTAAAGACCAAAAATAATGAAAAACGAATCATTATCTATCTATAATTAATATTATAAAGCTGAAGAGTTTGTTTGTTTGTTTGAACGCGCTAATCTCAGGAACTATTGGTCCGATTTGAAAAATTCTTTCAATGTTGCATAGCCCATTTATTGAGGAAGGCTATAAGCTTTATAACATTACGCTGCGACCTAAAGGAGTGCAGCATAAATGAAATATGTTGCAAAAATGAAAAACCATTAAAACTAAAACACGCGGTCAAAGTCGCGGGGGACAGCTAGTACTTAATAAAAGATTAATAAATGCAAAATTTCAAGCAGTCTGCTACTGCGTAGCTATTGCCCAAGCTATGTTGGGATCTACTTCCAGTTCCAGTAATCGGATTCAGCTAAATACATTTCAAAAGAGTATACTTATTCATCTCAATGGTTTCCGATCTCCCATCTATGTCTTTTTTTTTAATATTGATTGTTTTTTTTTTTACTTTCAATAATGGTAACCACTTCAGGTGATAGAACACTTTACTTGCGTATCTTTGTCTTCAATATTCTGTTAGATTTTTGTCTAATTTAAAATCTTATCTATACTAATATTATAAAGCTGAAGAGTTTGTTTGTTTGTTTGTTTGAACGCGCTAATCTCAGGAACTACTGGTCCGATTTGAAAAAATCTTTCAATGTTGGATAGCCCATTTATTGAGGAAGGTTATAAGCTATATAACATTACGCTGCGACCAACAGGAGCGCAGCATAAATGAAAAATGTTGCAAATATGAAAAACCGTTAGAACTAAAACACGCGGACAAAGTCGCGGGGGATAGCTAGTAAATATATATACATAAATAACTACCAAAAATATATGTAAACTTGTCGTGAACACACATATTATACTATGGTCAACAAAAAATAATAATTGATTCAATTTACTAAACTTATGTTATATCTTGGGACAACTCACACACTGCCATCTGATCCCAAACTAGGCAGAGCCTGTATTATGGCAACCAGACAACTGCTTAACATACTGATATATTCCTAAATACATACATATTATAGATAAATTACACCCAGACACAGAACAAATGATCGTGCTGATCACACAAAGATACGTCTACGGCGGGAATCAAACCCACGACCTCTGTTTAGCAGTCAGGGTCACTAACCGCTAGACTGTAATAGGCCCGTTATGAATATTTGTAAGGGTTAAAATCATTAATTACACAAACAAAAGCTCAGTCGACCCGGAACTGCCGCCATATTGCTGGAAACGGCTCGTTACCGCCGTCAACTGACTTCCGCCAGCCATCTTATTACGTCAACGACGCCATTATACTCCGCCATTTGTAATTGTTAATTGGCGGGAAAATATTTTACGAATTTGAATTTCATTCTAGATTTTATTTTTTCGTTACCAAATATTTGGATTTTCTTTTATGTAACTTATCGATAAAAGACGGAAGGATAAGTGGTCTGTTAGTCTGTAGCATCATAGCTACTAAATAAATGGACCAATTTAGATGCGTTTTTCCAAATGGGATAATATTGGAATCCATAGCTATAATTTATATCTAACAAACTTTGAAATAACTGGTAGCAGTAGTTTATGTCTTTTTTTTAAATAGAATTGTTTAATATTCAAAATCTTACTTAAACACACAAGACGGTTTTAACACCTACTTTTTTCTTCAGATACTTAACCAAACCTTCAACCATGGGAGTAGCATCAGACGGCTTCGCCAGCAGCTGGCGCGCGAAGATCGCGGCCTGCAGGGAGTCCAGGAAGTTGGTGCTGGTGATCGTCGCCATAGCGCTGTTGTTGGATAATATGCTGCTGACTACTGTCGGTAAGTACATCTGTTTGTTTGTAAGTATCTGTTTATTTTTTGTTACGGGGTGAATATCTAATGACTTCAACTCACGCCGAGGGCACGACGTAGGGATATGTCGGCCTTGCACCGACTAAAAACAATCCCGGTCGGCAAAGGCAAGGACGGCCTTGCCTTTGCCGGAATCCCGGGTTTGCTAAAGCATGCTCGGCGGGGCTCCGGTGGGCCACAGTCCTTGTTGGACGCCTACTCTACTACTACGCTCGTTTACTGATTTAAGTGATTTTTCGTGTGACGACAGACGTTTATGCGTAAATTTCGACGGTTCCGATATTATCAGGGTAATATTTGGTTTTGAGATAGTCTTAATAAAACGGTGCGCTCTGTTTTGGCCCTATTTATACGATTTTACATGTTCGTACTAGTGCCAACAGTTCATACTCGATATGCGCGCTCTGTAGTTTACTTATTCATTCCTCTAAGAAAATTGCTGATTAAATCGTTCAAATGTATGGAAGTGACGAGTCCAAGTCACGTGACTTATCGAAATGAAATGTCATTTCCATACATTTATTGTCATTTAAGCGATTTCTATTATCGTTAACGCTTGTTGAAATGCCACTTGTCTAGGGAGGCTGAGGCTCGCCAATTATATCTCCGATGCTTGGTCATATATTGGGCCTAAGAACTATATCTATTTATTATAGACACGAAAAGGAGTAGGTTGTGTTATGTCGGGAACTGCTGGATAGATTTTGATGAGATTTTTCTTTTATATAGAATTTTCTGATGACTTCAATATAATTCATATCTATACCCTAACGATGACAAAAATATTTTTTTAAATCTTTTCACAATTTCCTGAAACAACGAACAAAACAAACATGCAAAAAACCGCCGTGTTGAAACCCACATGATGTTTTGAAGTTACTTTAAAATCGTTTGCTTTTTTTCAAGTTAACTAATATCAATTTTGCATTGGCATTATATTAGAATTACAATTAAATTGGAGAGTAAGGGCACTGAACTTAATGTCTCTTAACAGGGCAGTAGAGTTTGTAATGTTTTTTTTTCTATGACCACTTTTTCACAACACTGCTCGTATCGTATAAGTGCAGCACTACAATCCAATATGGCGGCGTGAACAATCAGCTGAGTGCTTCATTTGCGATTCATTAGATCAAGTAATGGCCTATTTTTCCTCCCTGAATGAAATTCAGAGGGTAAAAGATACACTTGTGGTAAATAGCGAAGATTTTCTGTTAGGAATACGATTTTATAAGGCTTTTGACTTTATATATATACTTAACTAGCTGTCCCCCGCGACTTTGTTCGCGTGTTTTAGTTTCATCGGTTTTTCATTTATGCAACATTTTTCATTTATGCTCCGCTCCTATTGGTCGTAGCGTGATGTTATATAGCCTATAGCCTTCCTCAATAAACGGACTATCCAATACAAAAAGATTTTTTCAATTCGAACCAGTAGTTCCTGAGATTAGCGCGTTCAAACAAACAAACAAACAAACTCTTCAGCTTTATAATATTAGTATAGATTTAAACTATACAATACACTATTTATTTAAGTTTTTAACTTACGACGCAAAACTATACTATAACTTAAAATACCCCTATGTATTTTAAGTTTGACGTGTTGATCTCTCTGTGAAATCGTAGCTTCTAAACGAATGCACCGATTATGATGCTTTTTTTTGACAGCTGACGTGATCGAGATGGTTCTTAGTTATAATTTATAAAGATCTGTTTAGAAAGTTTTGAAGATATCAGCAATTTACTTAAATATGTTGGAGGTTTTATAAAAAAAAATTTACAGTTATTATCATTTTCATTTTTAAATTTTACAGTGAGTTTGACAGATGAATAAAAAAATACTGCTGGGGAGTTTGTCGCGCCGTTTCTTCTCCACAGTAGCACTTAGGAAGCGGTAAAGGGCGGGCGAATCAGGGTGCTGTCCATTGTATTGACGTTCTTAAAGTGCTACTTTGTAGCCTAGTTGGAATAAATGAGATTTTGATTTTGAACATATATTATGTACCTAGATCGAATTTTTGAAATTAAGTTGGAAATTCCATTTTTTCATCTTGTTTGGATCACAATTGGAGAAAATGTTTTTTTTTTTAATTAAATATTACTACTGATATTACCTACACTCACTAACAAAACAAAAATGTATCCCGACAGACGCACACCGATCTAATTCCGACGCACAAACATTTTTTTTCTTGTAATGACATTATACACAGATACGTCAGTTTTCTCAAAAGGCTACGGTAGATTCTACCGTACGGCCGGTATGTACTTTGGCATCTCCCGTTGTCATTGCTCTAAGACAAATACCTAACCAGACGAATAATAAACCTCTTTTCTTATAATAATATATATATCTTGGGACAACTCACACACGGCCATCTGATCCCAAACTAGGCAGAGCCTGTATTATGGCCACCAGACAACTGACAAACATACTTATATATTTCTAAATACATACATATTATAGATAAATTACACCCAGACACAGAACAAATGATCATGCTCATCACACAAAGATTTGTCCTGGGTGGGAATCGAACCCACGACCTCCGGTATAGCAGTCAGGGTCACTAACCACTAGATCAACAGGCCCGTCAAATTCAGTTAAAATTAGGTCAACAACTTCGACCCACCCTAGAACTTCACGAATTAAAGCTTTTCCGTTAAAAGTAAAGTCATAAAAACTCTTCAAATAGTTAAACCACCGTTTAACACAAGTTTAAAATGTCTGAAACACACTTCTCACTTTTAGTAAAGTCGGCAAAACGGAAGCTGGGGCAATTTCCCCGTCGGCGAGATCAAAGCGAAATTCACTTAGCTGCCTCATCAAAGGAGCCGGCGACTAGTGTTGAGGTTGAGTTTCATTTTATCGATAAAAATTACTTATGAACATTTATCAAGCGTCGTATTTTTTAATGAACCTTTAAGCTGTTTAGTAAACTATTTTTATTTTAAACTATGTAATAAAAGCTCGTCTTTATAAATAAAAATACAACCTTTTTAATGGATTTGAGTTTTTAGCCATTATGATCCCAAGTTCGAAAATGTTTGAAGTATCGAAAATATAGTCGGGCGATCCCGAGAATGTGCGTGAGTAAACCGTTTTGTTTTAAATAATTATGAATACTCCTCACGAAAGTGATTATACAAGTATCGAAAATAGCTTATATGAAATCTATTTGAAAGGATTTAATCGTAATATTTATCGATATATTTTATCGACATCGTGTCCCTTCACTAGTCATGACTAGGTCGTAGTACAAATCACATTTCGTTGAGTTTTCACCCTTTCCCGCCTTGCAATATAACTTTATATATTGAGCTCATAATTTAACCGTCTGGCGTTCATTGGCCCCGATTCTGTTGAACACGCACTAAACTCATTTCAGCCGGTCGGTATCTTTTTCACTTGTACATAATTAGAAAAGGACAGACGAAAATTAGAGCTGTCAAATTTAGTTCCGACTAAAATTCTCATACAAATCTACCGACACGCAGAAACGTGTGCACTAAAACACAGTGATGTTCAAGGCGAAAACTAGTTTGACATTTCTAAGTTAGTTGTTATCTATTGGCATACTTTTCTCATGCTGTATATTAGTAAAAGATAGCAATGGTTTAATTTTGATTAAGTTTGCGTACAAGGGAATCGGCGCACTTTTTCAGCAATTTGGTGCAAACTGCAACTATATTAACTGACTAGCTGTCCCCCGCGACTTTGTTCGCGTGTTTTAGTTTCAACGGTTTTTCATTTCTGCAACATTTTTCATTTATGCTCCGCTCCTATTGGTCGTAGCGTGATGTTATATAGCCTATAGCCTTCCTCAATAAACGGACTATTTAATACAAAAACAATTTTTCAATTCGAACCAGTAGTTCCTGAGATTAGCGCGTTCAAACAAACAAACAAACAAACTCTTCAGCTTTATAATATTAGTATAGATATACATAGTTGCAATTATATAGACAAGTTTTATATTTAGTTCGTTAAGTTATATATATTAACAGATATAGTTGCAGTTAGACAAAAAATCACAGACAAATTTGATAAAAACATGCTGATACGTTTAAAAATACTAAACAGATCTTTATAAATTATAGCTAAGAACCATCTCTAACAAACTACTAATCCGATTATATATTTCCTTAACTTCTTCTCTCTCGTGCCTTTACTCTTCAATTTAATTTTAATTCTAATACAATGCCAATGCAAAATTGATATTAGTTTAGCAGGCAGGAGATTCAGTTTTCTTAAAAAAAATGCTGTCAATGGAAGGAACTGACTGGAATCTAAACATTGAGAGTATTTTTTTGTACTGTGTGTTGTTTGTGTGCGTGCTAAATGAATAACAATTTTGTTTTGGCATTGTATTAGAATTAAAATTAAATTGGAGAGTAAGGGCATTGAATTAAACAAATGAGGCTGTTCGCTATTTAAAAATCCGCTAGGTTCGCATGCGGTACATCTGTCTATCCTTACTTATATTATAAATGCGAAAGTAACTCTGTCTGTCTGTCGCGCTTTCAAACCAAAACTACAGAACCGATTTCAATGAAATTTGGTACACAGATAGTCTAGAGCCTGAGAAAGGACATAGGCTACTTTTTGCCGCGATAACCGACATCCACGCGGGCGGAGCCGCAGGAATCAGCTAGTTTCCAATAATTACTATTCAGTCCTTAATTTGTGGAAATTGACATATTTCACACAAGTCGCGTAGAATCGTTTTATTTAAATGAATTATAACTCTAACATTTTACTTCGAAAAATGAGTCACAATTAATTTCCAATACCAGCTAATTAATTAAATTTCAAATATATGTGGTTCAATCAGTAAGTCGGTCGACCCATTTCAATCAGAGTGGTACGCTTACTCGGCAAAGTTCGGCTGCCTTCGACGTGTACGAGTGACGTCACAGAATTAACTGTCGGTTCGCGAGCTCTTGACGGACCAGAGTGCTTTTCAAATTTGGAATATCGATTCGTATTTCGTAGTGGCTAGGTTTATAATTCGAATTATTGGGATGAATTCTTTTTTTTAAATGTAAAATACAAATTGTTATAGGTGTTTTGTTTTTAATGACAAATTAACGCATGCGGAGCGAATATTTGTAATTAAATACAAATAATAGAAGAAAAACTTAAACCTCAGGCAGGACTCTAACCTGCGACCACTGGCTTCAAATTGATAAAAGGAATGAAATAAAATCTTTGAATTTATAAATAAATAAATTTTCATCGAATTTTTTAACTGAATTTTTAGTTAAGTGTGTTTTTTTCGCCTCAAAACATTTATCAAGCCTTTTTTCTGCCTCTAAAAAGCCTCTTCTTTACAGTGCCCATCATCCCGGAGTTTCTATACGACATCCGCCACCCGGACGCGCCTCTCTCCATGTCGTTGGAGGACATCACACCGCCACCACCATCGCCGACGCCCTACTGCCCGTGTCTACAAGTTAATAATACCGTGGTGCAGAATGAGACACATTGTAAGTAATAATTAAGATTTATTATTTAGATTTTTGACTGCACGGATAGCCGAGTGGTATAGGTCACCAAGCCAATTACCTCTGTGCGCGACGTGCCGCGGGTTCGATCCCCGCATGGGACAAGCATTTGTGTGTCCCACAAATCATTGTTCCAAGTCTGGGTGTTCTTTGTGCATGTGATTTGAATGTTTGTGAAACCCCCCGCGACACAAGGATTAAATTTCTTAGTGTGGGAGTTGTTTTTTTCGAAAAAAAAAAAAAAAAGATTTTACCTGCGATTTTGTAATAACGCTAACGCTGTTACCCTGAGCAGGCTTTGGCGAGAACCTTAAGGGCATCCAACCAGAAAGCCTCCGCTGCCTGTCCGTCCGTCTGTGAGCGGGCTGTATCTCATAAATCGTTATACCTAGAGAGTTGAAATTTTAAAAAAGTTTTATAATTTTTTATGATGACGTAATCTAACCGTAAACACTCGGTATTAACTCGATCTGAATTTTCGATTCGGTTTGATTCAGAAGTACCTACTAATTCTGAAACAAATCAAAAACCGAACCAAACTTGAGTGACATTTCTACAAGCGTTAACGATGATAGAAATCGCTTAAATGACATTACATTTCGATAAGTCTCGTGACTTGGACGTGTCACTTCCATACATTTGAGCGATTCTATCAGCGATATCGCTTGTCGAAATGCTACTTGTCTAGGGCAGTTTAGGGGTGTATTCCTGCAGTTCGTTGCCTCACTGTAACCCATTGCAGTTAACCTGACGGTTGAGCGAGAGAACCGACACCAGGAACTGATCCACGAGACGGTCGCCGTCGGCGTGATGTTCGCCAGCAAGGCTCTGGTCCAACTCCTGGCTAACCCCTTCGTTGGACCTCTAACACACAAGTAAGTAATACAACGGTCCCGATTCTGTTTAACCCTCACTAAACTTATTTTAGGCTATCTGTTTCTTTTTCACTTGTACACAATTAAAAAAGGACAGACGAAAATTAGAGCTGACAAATTTAATTTCGACTAAAATTCTCATACAAATCTACCGACATACTTATGTTTATCAGTTGTCTGGTTGCCATAATACAGGCACTGCTTAGTTTGTGATCAGACGGCCGTGTGTGAGTTGTCAAAAAAAAAATGAGTTATTGAAAACTTTTTTTAATAATCGATGCGTTACGCGTTTGAATTTTGTTGTACTTTCTAAGTCACCACTGACCTGAATGCTTTGTTTCAGAATCGGCTACAGCGTTCCAATGTTTACTGGCTTTATTTTAATGTTCCTGTCTACTTTGAGTGAGTATTATTAAACTGACCTTCATTTTCAAAAAACTTATCATCAAAAAATTTCACAGTTAATAATTTGCCACAACTAAAATCTAGTGGTAAAATAGGGTTTTTTTTAACCAATCACCTCAATCGCCTATGACCTGTTGGCTCACTAGACAATTGGACTTAACTCGGATGGCCGAATAGTAGAGATCACCACATCTACACACAACTACCATTGCGCGACGTGCTTCGTGCTCGAGACTCGCATAGGTTTTTTTATTTGTGACTAGCTTTAGCCCGCGACTTCGTTCGCGTAGAAGTCGAAAATGGTTAAAAGAGTATTACATTGTACCAAGGTTTTATGTGAGTTCAAAGTTATTGTAATAGAATCGAATTGAGTTTTCAAACATATCAAAATGAAATGTAATTTAAATCAAAAGCACTAAGGAGTATTGATATCAACTTCGATACAAATCACCCCCACAATAATTTTTAAACCCGTTAGGCGATAAGTTACAATAAAATACGAAACACGTCTTTCATCAATTCTAAGAAAGAATGTAAATGCAATGCAATTTGAAGTAGATTGGACTAAAGAATCACGTGTCCCATACAAACTTTGCCCCCATTTTCACCCTCTTAGGGGCAGAATTTCGGAAAATCCTATAATCTTATCGGAAGCCTGCGTCATACAAAGAACTTACCCTCCAAGTTTCAGGTCTCTACGATCAGCGGTTTAGGCTGTGCCTTGATCCGTCAGTCAGTCATTCAGGACAAAGCATTTTATATATTATATACTTAGATTACACAATTTGTGTAATCCATAAATGGCTGTACCATTTCTGGGAGTTCTTCGTGCTGATCTTAATATTTGTCGAAGCTTTCGCAAAACAGATTATATTTTTCTAGAGTCGATTCCGATAGGATACTGCTCATCATCTCTATGTAGCTTCTTCCTTATGTAGACAGTAACCCTCGATTTTCTTGCAGTCTTTGCCTTCGGCCGTTCCTACTCGGTGCTGTTCATAGCCCGCGCTCTGCAAGGGATCGGATCCTCTTGCTCATCAGTGTCAGGCATGGGGATGCTGGCTGAGCGGTACCCGGATGATAAGGTAAAGTGTTCATTATCTTACGAACTTAGGGTCAATTCATACTACAGCAAAGTCGAAGCACATCGGAACGTCAAAGTCTTTAATAAGTTGCAAGAATGCGCGCGTATTCGCTCGGTTTTTATCTCGCAGAAGAAATACGAGTACTTAGTACGTTGTTTGGTTAAAGATTATTTTGCTATATTGAGATAGAATAATAATTTAAAGGGCAAATAAATATTTCTATTAATTTGTATTTACTATTTTACATATATACAAACTTAACTATATATACACTTAAAAAAAATGAAAGTCTTAACTAATAAAAACTCTTCAAACTAGTGTCTAAAAATTCATCCACATCGCTGTCGACTGGAAGTGTACCCAAAAGGCTAGCGGCTTTGCCACGTTGTATGGCAATGCTTATTCTCTGTCCAAGGTTAAAGCAAGCTCTTGGGTCACGCGAGGAGTTTTACCAGAAAAGAAATAATTATGTAGAATGCGAGTGGATGCGCGCGAATTCGACTGCATTTTTTTCTCAGATAAAATTTGAGCATTACCTGGCCGAGTTAAGAATGTTTTTGCTATATCAACTTTTAGATTGACGCTTCATAGCAAATTCATTAACTCAACAACGTTATCCTCAAATTTCTCCTTAGATAAAAAAGTCGCAAGCGATATAGAGATTTCTATAAAAGCAAAAGAAAGTATTAATTCATCGTAACACATAAGACATATAATCAGTTTCACTACGATTTCGTATTCCCTTCAGGAACGTGGCAACGCTATGGGCATAGCTCTCGGGGGTCTCGCGCTGGGGGTGCTCATTGGACCCCCGTTCGGGGGTCTGATGTACGAGTTCGTCGGCAAGACGGCCCCCTTCCTCATGCTGTCGGCACTGGCTTTGGGCGATGGATGTAAGTGTATATCTAACTTTATTAAATTTTATTGATTACTAGCTGTCCCCCGCGACTTTGTTCGCGTGTTTTAGTTTCAACGGTTTTTCATTTTTGCAACATTTTTCATTTATGCTCCGCTCCTATTGGTCGTAGCGTGATGTTATATAGCCTATAGCCTTCCTCAATAAACGGACTATCCAATACAAAAAGAATTTTTCAATTCGAACCAGTAGTTCCTGAGATTAGCGCGTTCAAACAAACAAACAAACAAACAAACTCTTCAGCTTTATAATATTAGTATAGATATCGTCTTCTATTTAGGAACCAAATTTTAAGTCAATAACTTTTATAGTTGCTAAGTGAAAACGAAATGAAAACAGCTAAAAAAATATGTGTATCGCCTTAAATAAGTGTCGCATTGACCTCACAAGTACTAAAGTCAGAACAATGTTTCTGAATGTCATTTCAAACTGTGATAAACAAAACGAGTGCCTCCCACGTGTTCTAACTAGGAAACAATTTGTTCCGACAATTGTAACGCAGACTGCCTTATTACGCCAGATTGTATTACCGTCAGAGTGCTAAGAAATCTCTGATAATGTATGTTTGTCATCAAGCTTGTGTATTTGTTTTATACAGTATGTAACAAAAACCCTGTCCGATCTTTATAAGTGTTATTCGGCATCGTATTGCGTACATATATAGTAACTATTGAATGGATTTGTAATTATTATTTTTCCCTGGTGAATATAATTAAATTTAAATAAAACTGATCAAAGGCAACACTGATCGCTCGACAAAGTTCACGTGCACTACCTACAGTTCAGTATCAAAAAAGCCGCCTGAGCAAAAAATTGATTTCTAGTACGTATGTTGAACCAGGAATACGCCTCTATTGAACCACTGACTTTTCGCGCCAGTCGCTTTACCAACTAAGCTACCGAGGTCACAGATTCAAGTCCTGTCTGAGGTTTAAGTTTTTCCTTCTATTATTTGTATTTAATTACAAATATTCGCTCCCCATGCATTATTGCGTAACAAATAATTAAAATAATAGCAAAGTCATATCTTAGGCCAAACTTAGGCAAACTTATTGATTTCAATAGTATTGTTTTTAAGCGACTTTAAAAACAGGAGCTTTTTAATTCAACAAGTATTTATGAAAAATTATTAACATGCAGTTTTGTGGGCCCGACTTAGATATAAGAAGAAAAGACGACTGAATTTCAATTTTAACAGCCTCAGGCCAAGCAGTCTTTACTTAAGGCAGACTGAGGCTGCTCACCTTGAGGTAGAGGGTCGAGGCATGTTGTGGATCAAAAGGAGGCGACGCGATCCAGGTTAAAGCGCCTTGCCTTTCTCCACTAAATGCACGGCTCAGTCTGACGCTCCTTTAAAAGAGCCTAAAACCCGAAAAAATATGCCTCGGCTCGAGGCGATGAATTGGCTCATATCGCAGCGTGCCTCACGTTAAGGCATCACGCCTCCAGTTGCGGTGCCTCGGGTCGAAGCAGCCGCTTAAACATCCATTAATCCCCATAAACAAATATGCATAGTACACCACATAACATTTTTTTTCGTTCTCCCTCAGTGTTGCAGCTGATGATTCTCCAGCCAGGAGTGGTGCGGCAGGAGTCGGAGCCACCTTCTCTCAAGGCCCTCGTCTGCGACCCCTACATCCTGATTGCTGCAGGTCAGTGCCAATAGGGCCAACTTTATTATTTTAGGTAGTTATTACGATAAGTTTTTGTTTGTTGAAGATTTGTTTTTATATGTGATTTACCTTACCGCAACACGTATTTTAGTTGTTAAGAAACCATGTGTTAAAAATGTATGAGTAAACAATTTCATTTTTTAAATCAGTTTATGTACCTAACAAAAATCTCATTAAATAAATAATTCTAACGCGTACCGGTAGGTCACCTAGTTCATCCATTATCATTCGATTTGGAGTAGGTACATAGGACCTAAAAATAATATGAATACAGTTTACCTCCAAAAAGTACGGACTTGTATCTGCCACTTTATCCAACACTGTATCTCCTCAAAATAAATCATTAAGGATCCTAACATTAATATTATTTATTTTGGCAAACAGTCCCGTTAATTATATTATAAAAAAATATAAGACACGTATATTCCTTTTTCAAAGTTCAGGAGTGACGTCACGTTAAGACAATGACGTCACGCTTTAATGCAAAATACAAAAAAATTTTGCATCATGCGATATTTCAAATCGTCGTGAGTTTTTAGTTACGTAGGTAGAATAAGAAAAAGGTCTAATATTTTTTAATAATCTAACTGAAGAACATAAAAAAAAAATAGTAATCTACACCCTTATGAATTCTCCTCATTCTTCTTCTTCTTACTTTCTCCCTGTCCAGTTCCCAATTAATTAAGGCCAGCGTAATTTATTTATTTATTTATTCATAAAATATAAGCTTACAGTATAGTCAACCAAATCGCTTATAAAAACAAGAAAAAACAGAAACATAAAATCAAAACTTTATAACTAAGTAACACAACAAATTATATATATAGACCACCCACCACCTAACATTCCTACCTTAATTAACTATTTAAGGAAAGTACTACATTTTTTTGACGGGCCTGTTGGTCTAGTGGTTAGTGACCCTGACTGCTAAACCGGAGGTCGTGGGTTCGATTCCCACCCAGGACGAATCTTTGTGTGATGAGCACGATCATTTGTTCTGTGTCTGGGTGTAATTTATCTATAATATGTATGTATTTAGAAATATATAAGTATGTTTATCAGTTGTCTGGTTGCCATAGCACAGGCTCAGCCTAGTTTGGGATCAGATGACCGTGTGTGAGATGTCCCAAGATATTATTATTATTATTATTATTTGTATCTCTCTTTTTTCACGGGTTACCCTCAGTATCGAGAATACCCGGTCCTTTGAAAGGCTTACGTGGGGACACAGGTCCAAGATATTATTATTTTAATTACGTTAGGCTTATCAAAAAATATAATGTAATGTGTATTATTCTTCCATTCAACCTTACTCGTCATGTATTATATGGCCTTTTTATTATCAGGAGCCATCACCTTCGCGAACGTCGGCATCGCCATGCTGGAGCCGAGCCTTCCGCTCTGGATGGCTGACACCATGGAGGCTCGACGCTGGCAGCAGGGTGTCGCCTTCCTACCGGCCAGCATATGCTATCTGATTGGTAAGTATACTTTTCGGCATCTTGGACCCCAGTATGAAAAAAGAAAAAGTGTTTATTCATACAAGTAATACATTGTGTCATGATATATTACCTGTTTAAAATGTTGCGGGTCTCTGAGCAACATCTCGATTGGACGAATACGCATAATGTTGAGGAACAATTTCTCCACTAACGTATCCTTGGTTTAATAAGTTAAATTAAGCGCTGTGTGCTTGTGCGCTGAAAACATAAAACCCACAGTATTTTTGGGAAGTCATAAAAGCCGTAAAATGGGGTGAATAAAAACGATTGGGGGTGAATAGACACAACTTTGGAAAAGGATTCCTATCTTTTTGTGTCGTATGCATATAATTTTATATAAAAACAGCTTTCTTATAACTTTTTAATAGTTGAGAGTACATATAATCAACTAGCTGTCCCCCGCGACTTTGTTCGCGTGTTTTAGTTTCAATGGTTTATAATTTTTGCAACATTTTTTATTTATGCTTCGCTCCTATTGGTCGTAGCGTGATGTTATAAATAGCCTACAGCCTTCCTCAATAAACGGACTATCCAATACAAAAAGAATTTTCAATTCGTACCCGTAGTTCCTGAGATTAGCGCGTTCAAACAAACAAACAAACTTTTCAGCTTTATAATATTAGTATAGATATCTTTAAATTTAATCCATAAAATGTAAAAAACAGTTGTGACAATTTTCTACTCACTCCCTGCATTTCTATTCACCCCATTTTACCGATATCTAAGAACTCTAAAGAAGAAGAATACGAAGGAATTATGGTATTTATGTAAAATATTTTTTGAAAACAATATTTTACCTAAATGTTCTAGACCCAATAAATCAGGATTTGTTAAATATTCATCAAATATCACGATTTATCGATCTGTATTTTCCAGGAACCAATCTTTTCGGACCTCTCGGCCACAAGATGGGACGCTGGCTGGCTGCTTGCTCTGGACTAGTTATAATTGGAGTCTGTCTTATTCTGGTAAGATTTATCATCTATTGATCACCTAACGGATTGTTCTTGCAGACCAGAGAGGTATAATAGTACCTCCTTATAATTTTGTTTTGCCATATGAATAAAAAAATTGAGGTTGGTATTGGAAGGGTAAAAATTAACAGTTAAATGTATTTTTAATGATAAATCATAAGAAAAAAAAATGGACCTGAAATCTGGACCACCGGGCTATAAAAGTACTTCATTGTTTATTTAGACCTACCAAATATACGCGAATAATATCATAAAAATCGGTCAAGCCGTTTCAAAGAAGTTTGGTTACGAACACTGTGACACGAGAATTTTAAATCTATAGATAGTAACGTGTGTATAAAAATAGTTTATTGTTTATTTTGACCTGTTCTCAGACCGAATATACACGAAATTTTATGTAAATTTCGTTCAAGCCGTTTCGGAGTACTTAATTCGGTTACAAACACTAGAATTTTGTATGTATAAATACGTGTGTAATTAATAAAAGCTGGTTAAAAAACACCGTAATTTCTACACAGATCCCCATGGCACGGAAGCTGGAGCACCTCATCATCCCGAACGCCGGCCTCGGCTTCGCCATTGGCATGGTAGACTCCTCCATGATGCCGGAGCTTGGCTTCCTCGTGGACATCAGACATGCGGCGGTGTATGGCTCCGTGTATGCTATTGGTGATACTGCCTTCTGTTTAGGATACGCCGTCGGTAAGATATTGAAGGTTTTCTGTACTTTTCTATATTCATACTCCATGATCTACAAGGCGTGGTTCCAAAAACGGTCCACTGTTTCCTGATATGGTGTTTGTAGTTGTGTGACGAGACAGTTGGTCTAGTGGTTAGTGACCCTGACTGCTAAACTGGAGGTCGTTGTTTCCATTCCCACCCAGGACAAGTCTTTGTGTGATGAGCATGGTCATTTGTTCTGTCTGGGTGTAATTTATCTATAATGTATGTATTTAGAAATATATAAGTATGTTTATAAGTTATGTATGTCAAAAATCAACGTAAGACAGTCGGGACCTACGGCACATCGTGCTTGACGAAGGAAGAGTCTCGGTATGTTTACAAAAAGTCACGCATCCACTTACCGAGTGCGGGTAGCGCGGCTTAACCTTTATTGTTGGTTAAACCACTTAGCTTCAAGCCTTAGGGAATCGTCCCTCCCCACCGGAGCCCCGCCGAGCATGCTTTAGCGAACCCGGGACTTCAGCAAAGGCAAGGACGGAACCAGGGTGTTTTTGGTCGGTGCAAGTCCGACATATCCCCACGTCGTGCCCTCGGCGTGAGTTGATGTCATTAGATTTTCACCCCGTAACAAAAAAAAAGGGGATCGTCCCTCGTGTAAGTAGGTACTATTTTAATTTGAAAATTCCGTAAAAAAAGTCAAGACGAGCTCACATAGCACTGAACATTTTGACAAGGATTTTTAAACATTTAATTGAATGTAAATAAACATTATGTTCTATATTCTCCAGACTTGCGAAATACTTTGACCCAAAAACTGCTTCTTTTATCAGCTCAGAATGTCAAAAAAACAAATCTAATTTAATTTCCTTATTTAGTGACTGAGATAGAATAAACATGACCTTCGACCTTCCAGGACCTGCTCTATCGGGTGCTCTGATGAACAGCATTGGCTTCGAGTGGATGCTGGTCATCATAGCCGTGCTGAACTTCGCGTACGCCCCCTGCCTGTACTTCCTGAGATCACCACCAGCGAGAGACGAGAAACAGGTATGCAACCATCTAACACGCTTCTATTTAACTTGCAATGTTGATAAAGTTCGAGCTAAATCTTCTTTTATTAATTTATTGATCTTTATCGCCGATCCGCAATGTGCAAGCGTGGTGATCAATGCTCGTTCCGTCTCTATATGAGAAGAGGCCTGTGCCCAGCAGTGGGACATTTATAGGCTTTTATTATTAATTGAGGTTTGAATCAAAATTATGCGCTCATCGTGGCCAGAAAGGGTCAACTCTTGCAAGCTTACTGCAACTACTTGACATCTGTACCTGTGCCATGAACCCTTAAAGCGATACACAATTTTTTTAGCTATTTTCATATCGTTTTTACCTAACTATAACAGTTATTGACTTGAAATTTGGTTTCTAGATAGAAGAGGATATGATGAAAATAAATGTCGATCAGTTACACGATTACAAAAACTTTCCTCGATAGTCTTATTTATTGAAATCAGCACAAATAAAAACACTTTATTTGTTTTATCCACCAAACTATTCGACTTACTAATATTTCATTCACACTATTTGATGCATAATCATAATATTCAGATTAATGTCGATTGATTTTTTATTCCATCCGATAGATTTCGGTTTTGTCGCTTACGTTATTATTTCTAAGACAATCTTTCGCGACCTTGACAGATGTTTAGCTCTTTTCGTCCCGTAAGCAAGCAGTTAGTGTTATCTCTGTCTTGCATTTCCGGATTGGCTCTCCAGTCCGCTTGACTCCGCCTACTCGCAAACTAACAAATTATTCGTGTAGCGCTTTAAGGTATTTTGTTTTATTTCTGTTATTTTAACTGATTATACCTTTCCTATATTAAAAGGTTCACCGCGGCGAGTGTGATTGGGTTAAACTTGACACTATTGTCGACACTTCGTCATCGGTTCACGACTGACATTAATAATCAATATTGAATTAATCCAGTATTATTGTTTTTTTTTTACTTTTAATTTTGTACAACTTTATTTTTAGTAGATAAGTATAAACTCGCCGTCAAATATTTTTATTTAAGTAAAGAATGTCTACAAAGTGTTGCGAGAATGCGTGAAATCGACAATTTTCTCCAAGAAAATATATTCTATACTTGATCAGCTGATATTTTTTTAAAATTTTGTTTTTTTTTAGTCATTGTAATCGATTCTGTTACTAAACAATCAATTTTTAGGTTACGTGGTGTATATTATGTTAAAATTAAGTTTGTATATAAATCGTTAATTCTCAAAGCATACATCTACAGCATGCAACAAAAACCCTGTCCGATCCTTATGAGTATTATTCGGCATCGTACTGCGTACACATATACGTAACTATTGAATGGATTTTAGATTATTATTTTTCCCCGGTGAATATAAATAAATTTATATAAAACTGATCAAAGGCAACACTGATCGCTCGACAAAGTTCACAGTTTTGTATCAAAAAAGCCGCCTGAGCGAGACATTTTTTTCTAGTACGTATGTTGAACCAGGAATACGCCTTTATTGTATCGGACAGGGTTTTTGTTACATACTTGGTGTGAGAATAAATAATTTTTATTTTAGTTTTTTTTTTTCTTTTTTTATAACACCGAAGCATCCTGTCTACCATTTTCTTTAATAATCTTATACAAGTTGTTTTTTTTTATCGTTTTACAAACGAAAACTATGACTTCTATATCTATAGATACTAATCTATACTTCTATACTAATTACTAATATTATAAAGAGGAAATATTTGTATGTTTGTAACGAATACACTCAAAAAGTAATGAACCGATTTAAAAAAATCTTTCACCGTTAGAATGCTACCTGAGTGACGCGGGGAGGGTCGTTAGACAGTTATAAATTGGTATTAAAAATACAAGAAAGTAATAAAAAAACTCGAATTTCAGTAATATTAAGACCCTAAAACTCTTACGGTTATAGTGATGAAATTAAAGATAATGTCATATATCTGACGTACATTAAAAAAAATTGCCTTCGTCGCCTTTGACAGACAAACTAACGTTCCCCGTCCCTAGATCAAGCTGGCCTGAGCCGGCCAAACTGGCAATAAAAATATGTCCTTAAATAATAAAAACTTAGATCCAGCTCACCCTTGCTGTTTTTGCCTTATTAAGATTGTTAGCAACGCACTAAGTCGAGGTCCGAACCCCACAGGGGGTGTCCTTAGTGAACGTTGCTGACGTAGTTTGTTTTTCTATTGCTCTGGCTGGAGGCCCTTAAGGTTCTCGCCAAAAGTCCGGTGAAGCAGTCAAAGCCTGCGCTTAACGTTACCCAAAAAGACAAACACATTTTTGAAGCTCATTGTCGTATTTTTTTTTTCTACTTTTTTAAGTTTAATTCCAATCAGGACAATAAATCAAGAAAACTGGTTGAATTAATTAATTTAAAAGTTCATAACCCCTAATAAATTTATCTCTCTCCTCTTTTTATAAAATCCTACTAAACTATTTTCCTACTAACACCAATTATTTTTTTCAGAGCTTAATCATAAGCGACAAATCCTCTGTCCGTTACGTGAGCTATCAAAACGAAGAAGAAGAATAAATATGCAACCATTTTGAAATCGCCATCTTGGATTTCAAATCACGACATATGGGGTTTGTTTGACGTTTAAGAAGTAAAATATACCTTGAAATATATTATGTATACTGTAGATTATTGCCCAAAATGTATATTTTAATCATATCTTATATACATATTGTATTAGAATATATTTTATGTCTATATATACAATCTATTTAGATATTTCTCTGTACTTTGACCAATTTTTGCTGTGTGACCTGTAGGTTTGTGGCGTTTTAAAACCGTAATAGTTCAAGAGAAAAAGAGATAGAGCTATATAGATATATTGCCATCTCTTTCTCATAACGGAACGGTGGTTTTAAGATTCTTTATCAAGCCTTGTTTAATATTTTAATGTATACATGGCTTATATACATATTCGAGGCCTTAAAAATTCTTTATATTCGTGTTTTATGATTTTGAACTGTATACAATGCAAAATGCAGCCAACTTTTATTTTAAAACACAATTTTTCATAAAATGTTTTTTAAATTAATTTTATTTCATTTTTAATGCCTCAAATATCATATCTATCGTAGAAATAATGTATATTTCGATTAGATCAGGGTGTACATTTTACAATGCATATTTTAAATATACATATTTCATAAACATATAACAAAATAATACTCTTAAAAGTATGTATTTTATAAATACTGTTTTCTGATATAATTATGTATCCAAATAATATATATAATATTATGTTTATTTTAACTTGGAATTTGTAGTAACTTTTATATTATTAGATATAGCTACTTTTTCATTCATTTTATTTGGAGTTCACTCATTTTGTTAAAATACACCTACACTTATTTTATTACACGATTAAGATATATATTATATCATATATACCTACTTACATACATACATCTCATTTCGCAAAGGTGACTTTGACAATATATTTAATGTACTTTTTTTTTAAATATGTATACAAATATATGTACATAGACAATAACGTATATTTTAAAAGTATGCTACGTTTTGCGATCGATAAAGTTTGTGTAAAATTTATACAATAAAATATTTATCTATTATATTATATTCATTGAGATATACTCGTACATCCAAATATGCCTAAATATACATAAAAAAATGCTTTTTTATTGCATTATGTAGAAATGACAATAATTTTATCCAAAAAATAAAATGCAAAATGAAAACGTTTTGATAATTTTATGTAATGGGCAATGGACCAAAATGAAGTAGTTTTTTTATTATTTCTTAATATATACGAGCTTGGGAACTCATGTTAATAAGTTAATAATGATTTTAATGACAATATATTTATCACAATAACTATTTTAGGTGTAAATAAAACTTGTATTTTATAGAATGACCGGTCAATGTAATCAAAACGAAATTATAGTTTTTTTTTTTTTTTATTTGATAATCAATGTTTTTTTTTAATGTTTTTTTTTTTGTTGATGACACACATTGACTTGTCATTTACAAATATGCAATATAATAAATAAAGGTTAGACTTAATAATTATATAGCAAAACTATGATTAAATTAAGAAACATGCTTTTTCTCTACATTTAAACTTTTATTAAGTGACAGCAACATGCTTAAAACTTTTTATTAATATATTTAAAATCAATAAAAATGGAAATAGAATTAAATTTGTGTACATTTTTAATAATTTTTGTGTCGTTAATCAAATATGAATGGTTGTAATTACTTTAAAGTTGAACTCATAGGTGTAAGTATATGTATAGTATCTTTAATATTATAACATATTATTTCATTTATTTATTTATTTTATTTTACTTATATATTTTTATAGGTATATTTATGTTTTATAGTACGATTTGATTACACATTCATTAGTTTTATAAATATAAAGAATAATATTCTTTTCTATGTATTTGTCATATGTATGTTATGTATTTTTTTTATTTATGGTAAGTGCATGTATTATATAAAAAGAAAATTCGCGTAACTAGCAATAAAATAACTCGTAAAAAATATTATGTATTGTTGAAAAAAATAATTGCAATAATATTTATTCGGATATTTCGCTTGATAGAAATGTAGGATGCGAATACTATTTCTGATAATTAGGCATTTTAACTATTTGTCTAATATAATAGAATATTCAATTCGGTGGCCAGATTTCTTTATTAGCGTCATGTTAAATATTTAATTATGGTTATTAATTGAAATCTACTTTTGAAAATAGGATGCCGTTTTGTGATTTTCGAATTTTCATTTGTATTTGATGATTATAAATATTTAAGTATATTTACCAATCTACTTTTGTTATTAGTAAAGATAAAATAACTAAACTTTTTTTTAATTTTTAAACTTCATATTTTGTACTTTCTCTGATATTTTTATTTTAGTTTGTCTTTGAATACTTTTCTAATTTACTTTAAAAGGAGGCGCAATACATCAACTTTTGTATGGCTGCAAAGGTTGTTTGTTTAAATAAAGAAAAATGGCCATTTAATTCTTTTATAAATGTAGTTGTTCATTCTTTAAGAATCAGTAGTTTATTGTCGTTTTAAACTTAATATTACACGCTGGGTAGCAGTAAGGTATTTTAAAGTGTCTAGTAATGTCCTCTATTTAGCTTGTATTTTCCCAGAGTAGGGCAAAAACTTCATCAACTTAGTTCGATTCCAAATTGCAATGACAGGTATCCTCTTGAAGTATGTGACTTTAAAATAAAATAACTAGCTGACCCGGCAAACGTTGTTTTGCCAAATAAATAGTTAAAAATCTGGAGAGGCCACCCTTATCACCTAGGGTATATAAAATAATCTACGTCTAAATCTCAGACTTACTAAATAAACTCGAAAAAAAACTTAAAAATCGGTCAAGCCGTTTCAGAGTATTTCGATATAAAACACTGTCACACGAGATTTTTATATTTTAGAAAATATTCTGTTTAAATCATTAAGATATTTCACTAAAAGCTCATCATTTTTGTCTTATAACAAATGCTATTCATAAAAAGATATAGAAATGTCGCTGAAAACATAATGTACCTATGTATTTAAAAGCGGTTTAAAGAAATATATATACTTATATATATTTAATCACATTATCTTCCAGGTTTAGTGGTTAAAACATGCTTAGATATTGAGTATATATAATGTTATCACAAAACGGTACATATGGTAATAATTAATCACCTTTTCTTCAAACATTGTAATAGTAATGTCAATCTCTGCGTGTCAGATCAAAGCCGAATAAACACGTTCACAGAACTACAATTAAAGGCTGAGACACTAGATTTCATGCTAGCTCGTATGAGATCTGGAGACCCAAAAATTAGGCTAACAATCCATTATAATACTATTTTAATAAAACGGGAATTAGTGCGAAACATTTATCAGACTGAGTCTGCTTGCGACCACGGCCGGTGTAACCTGGTCGAAACGTCAAGCGTAAAGGTATTTATAAATGTTTCGCGCTAATTCCCGTTTTATTAAAATAGTATTATACACATGCAGGATGATAGTTTAAAAGTTAACAATCCATTTCCGAGATCAAGAGGTCTGGTATTTAATGTTTCCATGGGTAGTGGTGTTTACCTACTTACCATCAAAAGAAATTGCTTGCCAGTTTACACTATAAAAAGACAGATTAAAAAACACCGTTTTGTGCTAATATATAACATCATTGAAAGTTATTAAAAATATATATTTGTAGGAGTATCTATAACCAAAATATCTATTTGTAGAGATAACTATAACCATCATGTTTACTAGCACATTTAATGTATAATGTAGTATCAAATATTTAATTCAAATTGTTATAAACGTAATTTATTGTGTAGCGTCGTAGTTTTAAAACTATTGTAGTGTATAACGTCATATAGTATTAAGTATTGGCATACATCTTGAGCAAAATGCATCGTAGTTAGTCGCAAACTTGAAAAGGTGGGACGCGACTTAACAACCTATCAAGTAATCTAACGACAAAGCCCTCTACAGTCTTTCAATTTAACAAAGAGATTTAATATCAGTCATTTATAATCACACGAATAAGGAAATCCACAATGTAGTACATTTGCAAATATATATGCCAAGATATTGCGGTTTTTTTCAAGCAATGATGGTCACTTATTCCCACGTCGCGATATTGCGGATACCACTACGTGATAATACCACACAGTCGACAACCACGGACAGCGCAGTGAGTGTTGAGAATCAAACTCATTTTAACCGACTTAAGGTATACTTTGACTCGCGTTGGATTGCGACAGACTGACGCAGACGCGTCTGCGCTATCACGGACGAGCACCTCTCGCCTCACAGTCCTTAGACGTCGGCTCTGATTAGTGATTTGCGATATCGAGCACCGTGGGAATCCAGTTTAAACTGAATTTGAAAACGCAAGTACATATGCGAGTGACCGGGATAATAATCGACGGCTATTCTAGCCTAGCCAAATAACATTACAATCGTCTACGTTGATAGAAAATGCTCAAATATCTGTATGTGACAAATCAAAGTATGACTTGTCGTTAAACAAAAATTACTGCAATTTGAGCGTTTTATAAAGTTAACTATTGTGGAAATGTCACTTGACTAAGGGCAGATACAAATGTTCTAGTTGTCTGCCGATATTTTTATTACAATCATTCATATTTGAAAAGAAATAGTTTTTTTATTCAATAGCTGGGTTGGGTCCTATCAGAGCTGTATATTTTGTAATAATTTTGTGGTATAACTGATAGATTAATTATTTTCTATAATATTTTTGTTATTAATTTTAGATAGCGTAGTATATTCTTAAAGTTCTATTGTATACTGTATATATTTCGCTTTTAATAAATAAAACTATTGATTTGTTCGTCATCAGCGAACGTAACATGTTTGCGATACTATCATCAAGTGGAACAAAAATCATTTTTAAACATAAGTATATTTAGTTGTAGATATAGATGCCAATATACAATGAAACTTTAAAAATAATTTATTTTCTATATCAGTGGCTAAAGTGCCAAAAGTGTATCTTAGTAATAATTTAAAAACTTTGTAAAATAACAAATTATACGTATATTATATTTATATGACATTTATCCTATGAATTATATGCAATAACCGGGTAAAGTGTGAATTTGGGTATTTTTTATGTAATCATGTAGCAACAGTGATATTATTTATTTAATGAATTAGAAATTTTTATTCGTTAAATACTATCATTTTACACATTACCCGGGCATTTTAGTAAATGAAATCCTATTGCTAATGTACTTGTAATCCATAAATGTGATAGAATAGTGATATTTTCTGCTTTTTAGAATATACATAAAAAAAATAAAAATGTATATTTAAAAATATTTTAGGTATTGATAAATGTTTTAATATAATAATAATATATTGATGAACATCGCTGTGTATTAGAGTTTGTTTTAAAAAAAATCTCAATCTTTTTACATTAATTGTAATATTATAGAAAATATTATTTGTAATAGTGTTCGTTTCAGTGACAAACGAGTTTCTAATATTTATGTAGATTTAACAATTATTATTTCCTTTATTCAATTTATAAACATATAAAATACATTTTTAAATATACATAAAAAAAAAAACATACATTTAAAAATATAAAATACAGTCTCCAACCGGCATCGGAAACAGGGTTCAAGCTGCCGGTGGTTAGGGTCCCAGAGAGAGGAACCTCCTCACGATACGCGCCGTGTCCAGGTACCGCTTTCTGAATCAAACCCTTGACCCAGATGCCTAACGAGAGCCTCTTAAGGTGTTGGTCGAGGCTCTTGGCTATTAAGCCGTTGGCTGTCACGACTATCGGGACAATGATTGCTGAGTCCACCTCCCACATGTCGACAACCTCGTGCGCTAAATCCAAATATTTTATTTAACAATTATTATTATTAGATTTAACCATAACTTGTTTTTTTAATCGACTTCAAAGTTGTTAATTCGACTGTTTTTTTACTATTTTTATTGTATGTTTGTTATGCGATATCTTCGGCAATAAATATGGATAGATTTGAAAAAAAAAAAATTGTCTTCGACGCCTATGAGGTGGTCCTATATAATTACATTGAAGCCGATTTATTTTTACATTGATGTGACAATCAAATAAATGATTAAAATACATGTTTTTTGAAAACCACATACTTAAAAAGATTGAGAGTTTTATCGTTGTTTATTTTAAATGATTTGATTGTTAATATTATTTTGATATTTAGGTATTAAATGTAATCTAGTCCTGCCCTGAATGTCTAAATTTGAAACCTAGTTATAACATTATATTTATATGTAAAACTGTGCTTAAACTTAGCCAAAATGTCCCTAAACTGAGCGAAACTAATATTAACTTAATGTGTCATAGATTTCGAAATATACAAAGAAGAACAAAACCTAATTTCTCATTGACAATACTTTTAAAATGTCTTAATAACCACGGACAATGAATATTCAGTAAAAAATATATCAATCTGTGAGCCAGTTTAGTTAGAATAATCAAAATTGTGTAATGTTTTATTTTAAACACAAAAAAAAATACATAATAAACTTGAATGACATTTGGTCTAAATAAAATTTACCGCCATTTCCAAACTGACATCTGTCAAAATGTAACGTTAATTTACATTTAAAAATCTTGCTAGATATTTGGAAAAGAAGTATTGTATGCCAAAGTATATATTAAATATTATTAGGACAATAATAAGCGCAGTATTAATATGTTGGATTATTTAATAAAAATGTGGGTATATGAACTTATAAAAGTGTTTTATTTTTTCAATGCCATATCACAATACCTTTTGCGTTACAGCCCGTTCACACTAGTCGTAAGTCGCATATGACTAAAAGTCGAAAGTCTGATGTACCTGTTCACACTGCGTCGCGGGTCGTATAGGTCGTAGTTTATGTGTAGCGAACTAGGAACCGGGGTGGGGAGAGAGGTAACAACGCGCTCGAGTCGATTAGATGCACGACTAGTGTGAACAGCAACAAGCAGGCACCTATGCGAGCACGATTGACGCGATTTTAGTCTTACAACGGGCGCTGGCCCGTCGGATGGTTTTTTGAGTCGTATTAGACTAAAAATCGCGTCTCATCCAATGTGAACAGCTCCATATAAAGTGTATGGTGACCAGAGCATTCGACTTTTAGTCATATGCGACTTACGACTAGTGTGAACCGGCTGTTAGGCTCTAGGCAGACAGACAGCAATTCATTAACAGGTTATTTTGTCTCTGTGATTTGTGAATGTAAACCTATTTTATTATGATGAACCAGAGTCGCAAGATACAAGCTATGCTTAGTTTGTGGCTCAAAGTAAATGTGTACCTAATTTTCTATTTTAAATAAATAAACATTATTTTTGACGTGACAACGTCTTATAAATTGGTTTGCCGGGTGACACTTCAAGAAACTGGGTAACGCTCCGCTCACGTTATGCGCTCACAATGAGAGCGAGTGAGAGGCACGCGTCCCTTCCACTCGCGCATGGTTAGCCCGCCTACGAGCGAGAGAGACAGACATTGACATTGACAGTCGTCACGTAAAACTTTCGCCCGTATACCGACTTTACAGGCAACCAATTTTTTTATTATTATATTATTTGGTGTGTAGTACCAACGCGCAGTCGAATTGAACAGTAACTGCAAATTTTTAGTCGGATTGCAGTTAAAATGTCAGTCCGTCCAACAGTTTTAAGGCTTAAAACTGGGGTAAAAATGAAAATTAACTATATACACTGATATTTATATTCTTTATTTTCAATATATTTAATATAAATAATCAACATTTGAACATAATATAAATATTAAAATTTGTTATGGAATCCATACAAATATTATAAATGCGAAAGTAACCCTATCTGTCTGTGTGTTACGCTTTTACGTCTAAACCGCTAAACCGATTTGGATGAAACTTGGTATGGGATAAGCTTGGATATAGGCAGGCAGCATAGCAGCTAATATCTACAATATAAGGAATCAAGACATCGGTCTTACCAAGATACTAAAATACTCAATAAAATGGGTTGTGGAGATCAGATAGTCACTCTTGTAATCAGCTGAATCAGGGAGGCTAGAAGCCGACCCCAACATAGCTTGGAAAAACGCAACGCAAAAGACAAACATACATTATTTTTTATAATTCACTAGCTGTTAACCGCGGCTCCGTCCGCGTAAGCCTCGGATAATACCGCAAAAAGTAGCCTATGTCCAGTCTTAGTATCTAAGCTTATCCCAAAAAGGTTCATCCATACCGGCTCAGCGGTTTAAACGTTAAAGCGCAACAGACAGACATACAGAGTTACTTTCGTTTTTACTCCAATTTTACAGAAGATAATGCCTAACTATGTAATATTATACATGATTATATAAATCGTGTCACTCGGGCTGGCTGGGTGTGGCCGCTCGCAGCGACTTCTCCAGACTCTTGAGCGCTGGAGTGATGGAGCTACCCAGGTCTTCCACCACACTGGATAGGTACACTGAAAAATAAAGATATAATATAATAATAATAAATAAATAATAATATCTTGGGACATCTCACACACGGTCAAAGATATAATAACTTCTATAATAACTTTCGTGAGGAGTATTCATAATTATTTAAAACAAAACGGTTTACTCACGCATATTCTCGGGATCGCCCGACTAGTTTCAGACTCAATAGGAGTCCCTAATCATGAGCTGACGCGGCGGCGGTGGTGTCGCGAGTCGAACTGAGTTCGACTGAGTTCGATCCCGAGAATATGCGTGAGTAAACCGTTTTGATTTAAATAATATAGGATCTATTGATGTCATCCGTATTGAATATAAATTTTGGAAACCAACTATTTAGTTTGTTAAGACAAATTCGAGACATTTTAAGAAAAAAAATTACGTAGAAAATGAGATTTTTGTCAACTTTAGTCACGTGATCGTAAACGGCTGTAATTGGCCGAATGGTAGATGACGTCAACTACTTGTAAACATACTACTTGTTGCGTCTCAAGAGTAGTCAACGACCAAAGTTTACAAGCAGGTGTCGTCACGATGACATGAGGCGCCATATTGTCAGAAAAAGCGTTTTCGCGGGATATGTAAATAATATTTTTTGTTTTCGTTTTTTCTTGCACTATATGTAATTGTACGTAATATATAGATTTTCTATGGAGTCCTTAGACATCAGTGATTAACGTAGAACAGTTTTTAAGAACCTGTCAAATGCACTATTGTTGGATAAATATGAAGGGCCTGTTGGTCTAGTGGTTAGTGACCCTGACTGCTAAACCGGAGGTCGTGGGTTCGATTCCCACCCAGGACGAATCTTTGTGTGATGAGCACGATCATTTGTTCTGTGTCTGGGTGTAATTTATCTATAATATGTATGTATTTAAAAATAATATATAAGTATGTTTATCAGTTGTCTGGTTGCCATAGCACAGGCTCTGCCTAGTTTGGGATCAGATGACCGTGTGTGAGATGTCCCAAGATATTTTATTATTTATTATTATAAATATATTACCTACTTACCAATATCGTTCAAGCACCGCTTAGTTCCAAGCGCGTCCATGTTTCTTATATTCAATATTTTCTCTGCGTAAACCTCACAAGTGTGTGTGCAAACCTAAAAAATAGACAAATTTTTATCCATAAAAGAATATTTTTAAATGATTTGTTAGCTAGTGTGTGTGGAAAGAGTACCGTTTTAGGATAGAGGGCGCTGCTATGTTTTATTACCGTACTAGCTGTCCCCCGCGACTTAGTTCGCGTGTTTAAGTTTCAACGGTTTTTAATTTTTTCAACATTTTTCATTTATGCTCCGCTCCTATTAGTCGTAGCGTGATGTTATATAGCCTATAGCCTTCCTCAATAAACGGACTATCCAATACAAAAAGATTTTTCAATTCGAACCAGTAGTTCCTGAGATTAGCGCGTTCAAACAAACAAACAAACAAACTCTTCATCTTTATAATATTAGTATAGATTTGTTATGTTAAAAACACTGTAGCGTCATTATAGTGCGAGTGTAACATCTAGATATTTATAAAATTATGTTAGAACATATTTTTTTCAGATGCCGCCTTCTTCTTCTGCGTAGCCTTTTCCTACGCTATGTTGGGGTCTGCTTCCAGTCTTACCGGATTCAGCTGAACACAGTATTTTACATGGTGCGACTGCCTATCTGACCTCCACAACCCATTTTACTGGGTAACACAGTATCCCAAAGTAAGACTGGTTGACAAAGTTGTAATGACTTAACGCCTGTCAAAGATCAACGTATGACAGTCGGGACCAACGGCTTAACGTGCTTTCCGAGGCACGGTGTGTTTACAAACAGTCACCCATCCACGGACCAACAGCAGCGAGCGCGGCTTAACTTGTGTTATCGAAACAGTACGGCGTAACCTTAGCCACGAGTTTCTCTTATTTCTCTAGATTTGTCCATATTTATTTTTAGTAAATGATTTTAATGTTATCATAATGTTAGTTCCATTTTACGCTACGACGATTCTCTTTCTCTCTCTTTCTCTTCTCTTTCATCACGGACGCTCAGTGATTGTAGGCATCGCTAGTAGCCCGTAGTGCTGAGCGTAAGCAAATGTTTAGCTACGTACGTGTGTGAGTACTACTCGTTAGTAAATTCGTCTTTTGCGCGCTCTATAGTTTACTTATTAATACTCTAAGGTTCAAACGTACTTATACGTATATATTTATAATATTAAAGTATAATTTTATACTGACCTCTGACAAATACTGCAATGGCGCCTGTTTCTCAGACAAATGCATCTCAAGATGCTGCGGCAATGTCATTAGGTACTGACCAATCTGTAACAATACAAAAAATGCAAAAAATATCTTGCATAACAAAAAAATACACGTGATTTGGGGAGATAACCTTCTTTGGAACCTCGCGGCTCCGACGAGAACGGGATCGGGGTGTTTTATTGCAAGTTTTGACTAGCCTGTTGGTTTAGTGGTTAGTAACCCTGACTGCTAAACCGGAGATCGTAGGTACGATTCTCACCCCGAACAAATCTTTGTGTGATAAGAAAACTGTTCCATCCGTTCACGCGCGACGCGATGACCAAGAGAAATAGAGACTCATTTTTATATATATACTAGCGATTTCCTACGACTCCGCCCGCGTGGATGACGGTTATTGCGGCAAAAAGTAGCTTTTGTCCTTTCTCAGGCTCTAGACTATCTGTGCACCAAATTTCATTTAAATCGGTTCAGTAGTTTTGTCGTGAAAGCGCGACAGACACACAGAGTTAGTTAAGAATATAGATATGTATGTATTGTTCGACATATCTTCACGTCATTTCATCGGCGAGGATTAAAGGCATTTCAATCCAACAAAAAAAAAATCGCTGTAGGAAAAAGTTATGGCCGAACTGAAATTTATCCGTAATAGTAAGTACTTGTGGATCACACAAATGCTTGTCCAACGCGGGGATCGAACCCGCGGCACGTCGCGCACAGGGGTAATTGGTACTAGTAACATATTTGTAATTACCTCAGTTATGTACTCCTGTGGGGATAGAGCGAAGTCAGGAAGATCAGTTGATAGTGCATCATTGTTATTCCATACGGAGAGTTGAGGTATTTTCTCTGTAACAAAAATATCAATCTATACTAATATCTATACTAATATTATAAAGCTGAAGAGTTTGTTTGTTTGTTTGTTTGTTTGAACGCGCTAATCTCAGGAACTACTGGTTCGAATTAAAAAATTCTTTTTGTATTGGATAGTCCGTTTATTGAGGAAGGCTATATATAGGCTATATAACATCACGCTACGAACAATAGGAGCGGAGCTTAAATGAAAAATGTTACAAAAATGAAAAACCGTTGAAACTAAAACACGCGAACAAAGTCGCGGGGGACAGCTAGTTATTAATAAAAACTAGCTTTTGCCTGCGGATCCGACCAGCTGATAGGTCCTGTAGGATACGGACGCGAAGTCCCAACTGTCCGTCTTCGGAAGGAGTAAACGGTAGGCACTATACACTCACTACTTGAAGTGAAAGAGACAGCGCGATACTTAACAGCTACTTAAAAGTGAGTTGCGTTTGATCAGGCTTAGTAAGGTTGAGAGAGGCTTACCCAGCTGAACATGTATGGGGTTCCTCAGTATGGCCCTCGCGAGGTTCCGGAGCTGGTCCTGGCTGCGGCGGAGCGCGGCGGCGGCGGCCGGGGCTGAGCGAGTTCCTGACACCCGCTGCCTGACCGATGCCTCCAGCAGGAGGTACGGCAAGTCATGAAGAGGATCCGGATCCTTTAATTCTGTAAACAAAATTAATAACCAGTAATAAGGCGCTACACGAATAATAGGCATGTTTCCTATTTATTTTTTTTAATGTCCGCCTGGTAGATTAATGAATTTTATTGGACACGTATTTTTTCTTTTTTCCTGCAAACAAAAAATGATCAAAATACAGAGAACGGAAATTACGCGTGACGTCACTCCTCGCTACGATTTTTAGCGAGGCGTAGCGTTATAAGCCCCCACTCCGAAACTTTAAAGCGGTGTATCTTTGTATTTTTTTATTGTTTTGATAAAAGAAAAAATACGTGTCTAATATTTTTTTATTATCTAACTGACGGACTAAATAGATTTTAACTTTTCATACCCAGGAAATCATCCCTAGTATTTCGTTTGCGAGTAGGCGGAGTCTAGCGGACTGGAGAGCCAATCCGAAAATGTAAGACAGAGATAATACTAACTGCTTGCTTATGGGACGAAAAGAGCTAAACATAATTATGTCAAGGTCGAGTAAGATTGTCTTAGAAATAATAACGTAAGCGACAAAATGGAAAATCTCATATTAATCGAAATCTTAATGGAATAAAAAATCACACACTAATCTAGATGTTATGATTATGCATCAAATAGTGTGAAAAAAATATTATTTAGTTAAATAGTTTGGTGGATTAAGCAAAAAAAAAAGTGTTTTTATAGAGCTGATTAAAAAAAATAAAAGTATCGAGCAAAGGGTTTTAAAAAAAATCTTTCTTTCCTTTTTTCTACGCCCTGGCCTGATGATGAGGAAGTTAGGAAGGTCCCTATATCATCAGAACCCATGAACACCTACCTTCCGTATCCTGCTGGTTCGCGAGGATGTCCAGGATGGTGGCAGCCGCAGTCTGCAGCATCAGCGAGGCCGGGAAGCTGGTGGAGAGTACTCCTGTACCCTGGCCTGATGATGCAGAGGATAGGAAGGTGGTCTCTATGCGGCGGGCGTGAGCGGAGATTAATGAAGAGAGTGTGGACACGAAATTCTGCAACAAAATAATAAAATACTTATAGATCAAACCTTTTTCGAATAAGTCAAATCAAATCATTTATTTTTGTAACTAGGATAAAAAATCGTCACTTTTACAAGTCACATAAAACATTTTTTTAGAGCTCGCTGGATTCGACATTTCCTAACTGGCTAACCTCAGAAGAAATGTCGAAACAAACTCAGGGGTCAGCCTCTTTTAAAGTCCAGACAATCATTGTAATTAAAAATATTCTGTAAATAAATGCAGTGTCTTTTCTAGACTGGCCTTTTGAAGAAAGAGCCAGTTTGACCTGAGCAAGCCTGTGCCAACAAGAGGCAAGAGTGCCCCGAGCAATAAGCATTTATTATAAAGTAGCTAAGCCCTGGCATTGCAATGCTAATATCGTGGAAAATAAAATGTTTTATTGGACATTGGCGCCGATTCCCTTGTACGCTAACTAAATCAAAATCAAACCATTGCTATCTTTTACTAACATACACTGTGAGAAAAGGACGGCAACGGATAACAATTAACTTAGAAATGTCCAACCAGTTTTCGCCTTGAACATCACTGTGCACACGTTTCTGCGTGTCGGTAGATTTGTATGAGAATTTTAGTCGAAACTAAATTTGACAGCTCTAATTTTCGTCTGTCCTTTTCTAACTGTGCACAAGAGAAAAAGATATCGATAGCCTAAAAAAAATTTAGTGTGCGTTTAACAGAATTGGGGTGACCATTGTGTATGTTTTTGGGTCAGAACTTTTAAGAAGTGGGTTTCTTAAAAGTTCTGACCCAAAAACATACACAATTGTCACCCCAATTCTGTACAACCCACACAGGTGTCTTTAAAAGACTCTATCAAAATTTTATCACAATCTGTTCAATGGTTTAGGAAAGCAGAACTTACAAACATTTTTTAGTGAAAACAAGCTAAGTCCACACAACAATATATCAATTTTGTTAATGTGGTTTCGCCGTAAAAGTGTAACAGACAGACAGACAGAGTTACTTTGGCATTTATAATATTAGTTCGGATAAATAATAGTTACCTCTACAGCCGGCATATAATAAGGGTGCAAGGCATCGCCGGCTATCTTCTTGGCCGTGCTGTGAGCTTTAGCTAGCCAGTGCTCACAGCGCTCCGACACTGTTAAGATAGCTCTAGAGTGTTCTAGAAGATCCTCCTGCAAAAAAGAAATGACTGTAGAACAAGTTTAAAGGTCTTTAAAGGTATTCATTAAAGTTAAATTTCATCAAAATTGGTCCTTCCGTTTCGGAGCTACACGACAGACAATTACATAAATAAATGAAGACAACATCACATACATTGCTCTCAAGTAAGTAGCTAAAGCACTTGAGTTATGGAATCGGAGACAACGAAGCTACCACAAAGATCTAGACCCGAGACAATGTAGAAAAGTGGTTTTGTATATTGACTTTTCCGGGGATCAAACCGGGGACCTCAAAGCTGGCGACACTTTGAAAACCGGTGTGTACGCCACTCGACCACGGAGGGCGTCAATACTTGACAATATTTAAACCTTACCTGTTGTAATTGTGGATCATTTAAGTGGTCCAATAATAACTGTGTTTGTAGTTCCGTATATTTAGGTAGTAGTTCTCTAAGCGGCGCGTACGCAGCGCGACCAAACTCGCGTAGAGTTGATGGCGATAATGTTTCTGAAATATATTTTACTCTATATTTAACCTCTATCACGCCAGCTTTAAATAAAAAAAAAACGCATCATAATCGGTCCATTTGTTTAGGAGCTACCATGCCACAAATAGACACAAACAGACCGACGCCCTTGGGTGTCGCTGGCATTACACAGGTTAAATATATTTTGTTAAAATGAAAAAAATCTATACTAATATTATAAAGCTGAAGAGTTTGTTTGTTTGTTTGTTTATTTGCTTGTTTGAACGCGCTAATCTCAGGAACTACTGGTTCGAATTGAATAATTATTTTTGTACTGGATAGTCCTTTTATTGAGGAAGGCTATAGGCTATATAACATCACGCTACGACCAATAGGAGCGGAGCATAAATGAAAAATGTTGCAAAAATGAAAAACCGTTAAAACTAAAACACGCGAACAAAGTCGCGGGGGACAGCTAGTATTAAAGAAATGTATTTTGCATTTATTTCATTTTAATGTCGTGGCGGCCTATACACAAAGTTGCAGGTTCAAAACCACTATGGGCAAGTACCAATGTGAATTTTTCAAAGTTATATGTACGTACTATCTTAAATATTCTAAGACAGAGACACCATTGGCAAACGAAGGAACACATCGTAAGAAAACTTGGATTCCAAAAATTGGAATATGAAATCGCCAACCCGCAATGAGCAAGCGTGGTGATCAATGCTCGTGCCTTCTCTATATGAGAAGAGGCCTGTGCCCAGCAGTGGGACATTTATAAGCTGGTATTATTATATTTTACTTATAGAAACATTTGGACTTTATGAATTAAAGAGTTTTAAATTTAAGGTTGATTTCATATTATATTTTAGAACAAATAATCTACCTAACTGATAGCCTAAATAGATTTTATATTTTTATACCCAGTCGGCATGCCTATTTTGCAGTCGGTAAAAAATATTTGTCCGTACATACCTTTATTCGGCCTCGGTGCATCAATAATCCCTTGGATGCAAGTAATAAAGTCATCTATGTCCGCTCTCAGAGCTATTAATAGCTGAATCCCCTCTTCTGGGGTCGAGCATAACTTTAGGTTAGCTGATACCACCTGGAAAGAACACCAGCCCTTGGTCATTGTACTGGTGTAAAAAGACCCTTAAAACCACGTAAAGTACCTATCATTGGGATATTTTTTTCTTTTAGAGCATACCTGGTAAACCATGGGTTCTGGAGATATTGAAGGTCAAAGTGTCTATTATTTTTTTAATAAAAGGTATTCCAAGTGTTAATACTAAACTTATTCCCAAACAAATATTTACCCACAACACACACACATAGACACAGTCAGTAGTGTGCACATATGCGCTGTTATTTTTTAATGCCTAAAAATAAAATTCGTTTTTCAGCATATAAATTTCGTGAATGTATGTAGTTTGATGTACAGAGTGCATAGACTTTAGTAATGCGAATGGTCTTTTTACACCCTGTATAAATAACATTATTGTAGTTATACTCTATACAACAAAATGTATGAAGACAAAAAATGGCGGAAAATATTTAAATTACGAGAAATCGCTAACAATTTTTTTTAATTTAAAATCTTTGTAAAATCGTTATAATTCGAGGTTCGGCTCTAGCCAGTTTCTTACTCCAATGTTGAACAAATTTAAAATATATTTTTATATACTGAATAAGAAGAAATAATAATTAATTAAGACTATGTTTTGCTTTTTTCATCAATAGTTGTCAAAATACTGTATCTGCACGGAGCGACTGCCTATCTGACCTCCACAACCCATTTTACTGGGTAACACAGTATCCCAAAGTAAGACTGGTTGTCAGAATTGTAATGACTTAACGACTGTCAAAGATCAACGTATGACAGTCGGGACCAACGGCTTAACGTGCTTTCAGAGGCACAGAGGGGTCTCGGTTGGTTTCCAATAGGGGATCGGACTGGGTATGAAAAGGAAATATCTATTTAGTCCACCAGATAGATAAAAAAAAGAGAAAAAAAATCTTATTTCTTCTTTTATCAAATCAATGAAAAATTACAAAGTTAAAGCGCTTTAAAGTTCTGGAGTGGGGGCTTGTGACGTCACTTGTGTGTAAAAATTGTAGCCACAAGTGACGTCACGCGACATTTTCATTCACTGTATCTTCCTCTTCGTTTGTTTAATTAAAAATAGAAAAAAAACATCTCTAATATTTTTTTTAATATCTATGTAACGAGTAAATAAAAACTAAATAGTCCGATCCCCTATTGGTCACCCATCCACGGAACAACTGCGGCGAGCGCGGCTTAACTCTTATTATCGGTCAAAACTTACGACTTACACTTAGCCACGAGTCCTTTAACAAGTTTATTTGAGCGTTTGCATGCTGAAAAGACAGTACCTCCATTTTCTACAAATATTCGTGTTTGTAACTACAGTCCAAAATAACTTGCCTTGATTGGTGATGGATCTAACGACAGCAGTAAGTCTGTATACAGTCTCAATAGTTCGGCGAGCGGCGTGTCCGTTTTAAGGACATTCGTTAACCAATCCACCTGTAAACAAATACAAGGTTAAATACAAGGTGATTTTGTTATCGTTGTTCAAACGAACTCTATATCATAAAAAAACGATTTTCTTTCCATTTTGAATGTTATTTGACACTTCGATGCTTTTGTTGACATTTCGTATTTAAAGACGGGCTAAAATTGTTTAAAAAAAGGGACTAGCCCACCACACATGCCCATCATTGCAACTCCTGTAAGCCAGGATCTACAATGATAACCAATGAATACCACCGAAACAGTTAAGCTCGGTGTGTCCCAGGGAAACGATTGACTGTCTTGGAACCCGCAACGAAATTAATCAGAAGTAGTAAATAGGAGGAGTAGGAAAAAAAATTGTTTTCACTTTAACCACGCTAAAATTGATTTTGACATTTCCACCCCGAATGTCAGAGAATGCAGCGGTCAAAAGCCCCCCCTAGCAAAGCCTGACCGGCTTGGCGCAGCCTCGCTTTTTGGCTTCATTTTTAGAGCCTTTGTCTTGATATATTGTGTTCATGATGTAATCTGACTTTCGTCGAAATGCCAGTATATTAATGACTCTTCCCTGCTTAAACGCCTTTCAATGTTGAGAATATAGAATGGAACTGGAATTCGACATATTTTTTTATTTTTTGGTTTAAACTTGACTTGAGAATTTTTTGTTGACCTATTGAAGCAGAATGATTAATCATGGGATGGAACTTCTGAATTTTGGAAGAAAAATGTTTATGTGAATTCGACACTCTACAAATTTTTTTTTTTTATAAATTTCCTTTATGAGCTCTGACCTGGCTGGCAGCGTCTGAAGCCAGCATGGCGGTGGTGGCGGGTAGGGTGTGCGCCGGGCGCGCTCGCCAGCCCGCCGCCAGCCGCGAGGCCGCCGCCCGTCGCCAGCACCGACACAGAGACGCCGAGCGCGTCATGCCCGCGAATATCTTCACGTAGCGCGCTGTTCGTTCTACAGTCAAAACGGAAACGTACATAAAAACATCAATTTTAAGGTTCTACCAGTTATATGTGAAATCTATAGCCCCGTGTAAAACCAATTGGAAAACTACTAAGCTATCATTATTTGCCTATCTACTAATTAAAAAGTACCAGGCTATCATTATCAGTCTATCTACCAGTAAAAAGTACCAGGCTATCATGTTCTACCTATCTAACAGTTAAAACTACCAGGCTATCATAGTCCACCTATCTACCCGTTAAAAGTAACCGGCTATCATAATCTGTATCCCCACCACTAAAAAGTACCAGGCCATTTAGTCTACCTATCTACCAGTTAAAAGTACCAAGCTATCATAATCTGCATATCTGCCAGTTAAAAGTACCAGGCTATCATGGTCTAACTATCAACCAGTCAAAAGTACTAGGCTATCATGGTGTACCTATCTACCAGTTTAAAGTAACAGGCTATTATAGTATGCCTATCTACCAGTGAAAAGTACTAGGCTATTATTAATACTCTACCTATCAATTAGTGAAAAGTACCAGGCTATAATAATTGGCCTACCAGTTAAAAGTACCAGGCTATCATTATCTGTCTATCTACCAGTTAACAGTAACAGGCTATCATGATTTACCTTTCTATCAGTTAAAAGTACCAGGCTATCATAGTCTACCTATCTACTAGTTAAGAGTACCAGGCCATCATAAACTGCCTATATAGCAGTTAAGTACCAGGCTTTCATAATCTGCCTACCCAACAGCGAAAAGAACCAGGCTATTTATTACCTTTTCCCTAACTACCAGTTTAAAATACCAGGCTATCATAGTGTACATATCTACCAGTTCAAAGTACCAGGCTAACATAGTGTACATATCTACCAGTTAAAAGTACCAGGCTATCATAATCTGCCTACCCAACAGTGAAAAGTACCGGGCTATTACATTTTCTCTATCTACCAGTTAAAAGTACCAGGCCATCATAAACTGCCTATATAGAATTTAAGTACCAGGCTATCATAATCTGCCTACCCAACAGCGAAAAGTACCAGGCTATTACATTTTCCCTATCTACCAGTTGAAAGTACCAGGCTATTAAATTTTCCCTATCTACCAGTTGAAAGTACCAGGCTATCATAGTGTACATATCTACCAGTTAAAAGTACCAGGCAATCATAATCTGCCTACCCACCAGTTAAAAGTACCAGGCTATCATTAATCTGCCTACCCACTAATTAAAAGTACCAGGCTATCATTAATCTGCCTACCCACCAGTTAAAAGTACCAGGCAATCATAATCTGCCTACCCACAAGTTAAAAGTACCAGTCAATCATAAACTGCCTACCCACAAGTTAAAAGTACCAGTCAATCATAATCTGCCTACCCACCAGTTAAAAGTACCAGGCTATCATAATCTGCCTACCCACAAGTTAAAAGTACCAGGCAATCATAATCTGCCTACCCACCAGTTAAAAGTACCAGGCAATCATAATCTGCCTACCCACCAGTTAAAAGTACCAGGCAATCATAGTCTGCCTACCCACCAGTTAAAAGTACCAGGCAATCATAATCTGCCTACCCCCCAGTTAAAAGTACCAGGCTATCATAATCTGCCTACCCACAAGTTAAATGTACCAGGCAATCATAATCTGCCTTCCCACCAGTTAAAAGTACCAGGCAACCACAATCGGCCTACCCACAGGTTAAAAGTACCAGGCAATCATAGTCTGCCTTCCTACCAGTTAAAAGTACCAGGCAATCATAATCTGCCTACCCACAAGTTAAAAGTACCAGGCAATCGTAATCTGCCTTCCCACCAGTTAAAAGTACCAGGCTATCATAATCTGCCTACCCACCAGTTAAAAGTACCAGGCAATCGTAATCTGCCTTCCCACCAGTTAAAAGTACCAGGCTATCATAGTCTGCCTACCCACCAGTTAAAAGTACCAGGCAATCATAATCTGCCTACCCACAAGTTAAAAGTACCAGGCAATCATAGTCTGCCTACCCACCAGTTAAAAGTACCAGGCTATCATAATCTGCCTACCCATTAAAAGTACCAGGCAATCATAGTCTGCCTACCCACCAGTTAAAAGTACCAGGCAATCATAATCTTCCTACCCACCAGTTAAAAGTACCAGGCAATAATAGTCTGCCTACCCACCAGTTAAAAGTACCAGGCAATCATAATCTGCCTACCCACAAGTTAAAAGTACCCGGCAATCATAATCTGCCTACCCACCAGTTAAAAGTAACAGGCTATCATAGTCTGCCTACCAACCAGTTAAAAGTACCAGGCTATCATAATTGGCCTACCAGTTAAAAGTACCAGGCTATCATTATCTGTCTATCTACCAGTTAACAGTAACAGGCTATCATGATTTACCTTTCTATCAGTTAAAAGTACCAGGCTATCATAGTCTACCTATCTACTAGTTAAGAGTACCAGGCCATCATAAACTGCCTATATAGCAGTTAAGTACCAGGCTTTCATAATCTGCCTACCCAACAGCGAAAAGAACCAGGCTATTTATTACCTTTTCCCTAACTACCAGTTTAAAATACCAGGCTATCATAGTGTACATATCTACCAGTTCAAAGTACCAGGCTAACATAGTGTACATATCTACCAGTTAAAAGTACCAGGCTATCATAATCTGCCTACCCAACAGTGAAAAGTACCGGGCTATTACATTTTCTCTATCTACCAGTTAAAAGTACCAGGCCATCATAAACTGCCTATATAGAATTTAAGTACCAGGCTATCATAATCTGCCTACCCAACAGCGAAAAGTACCAGGCTATTACATTTTCCCTATCTACCAGTTGAAAGTACCAGGCTATTAAATTTTCCCTATCTACCAGTTGAAAGTACCAGGCTATCATAGTGTACATATCTACCAGTTAAAAGTACCAGGCAATCATAATCTGCCTACCCACCAGTTAAAAGTACCAGGCTATCATTAATCTGCCTACCCACTAATTAAAAGTACCAGGCTATCATTAATCTGCCTACCCACCAGTTAAAAGTACCAGGCAATCGTAATCTGCCTACCCACAAGTTAAAAGTACCAGTCAATCATAAACTGCCTACCCACAAGTTAAAAGTACCAGTCAATCATAATCTGCCTACCCACCAGTTAAAAGTACCAGGCTATCATAATCTGCCTACCCACAAGTTAAAAGTACCAGGCAATCATAATCTGCCTACCCACCAGTTAAAAGTACCAGGCAATCATAATCTGCCTACCCACCAGTTAAAAGTACCAGGCAATCATAGTCTGCCTACCCACCAGTTAAAAGTACCAGGCAATCATAATCTGCCTACCCCCCAGTTAAAAGTACCAGGCTATCATAATCTGCCTACCCACAAGTTAAATGTACCAGGCAATCATAATCTGCCTTCCCACCAGTTAAAAGTACCAGGCAATCACAATCGGCCTACCCACAGGTTAAAAGTACCAGGCAATCATAGTCTGCCTTCCTACCAGTTAAAAGTACCAGGCAATCATAATCTGCCTACCCACAAGTTAAAAGTACCAGGCAATCGTAATCTGCCTTCCCACCAGTTAAAAGTACCAGGCTATCATAATCTGCCTACCCACCAGTTAAAAGTACCAGGCAATCATAATCTGCCTACCCACCAGTTAAAAGTACCAGGCAATCGTAATCTGCCTTCCCACCAGTTAAAAGTACCAGGCTATCATAGTCTGCCTACCCACCAGTTAAAAGTACCAGGCAATCATAATCTGCCTACCCACAAGTTAAAAGTTCCAGTCAATCATAATCTGCCTACCCACCAGTTAAAAGTACCAGGCTATCATAATCTGCCTACCCACAAGTTAAATATACCAGGCAATCATAATCTGCCTACCCACAAGTTAAAAGTACCAGGCAATCATAATCTGCCTACCCACCAGTTTAAAGTAACAGGCAATCATAATCTGCCTACCCACCAGTTAAAAGTACTAGGCAATCATAATCTGCCTACCCACCAGTTAAAAGTACCAGGCAATCATAATCTGCCTACCCACCAGTTAAAAGTACCAGGCAATCATAATCTGCCTACCCACAAGTTAAAAGTACCAGGCAATCGTAATCTGCCTACCCACCAGTTAAAAGTACCAGGCAATCGTAATCTGCCTTCCCACCAGTTAAAAGTACCAGGCAATCATAATCTGCCTACCCACAAGTTAAAAGTACCAGGCAATCGTAATCTGCCTTCCCACCAGTTAAAAGTACCAGGCTATCATAGTCTGCCTACCCACCAGTTAAAAGTACCAGGCTATCATAATCTGCCTACCCACAAGTTAAAAGTACCAAGCTATCATAATATGCCTACCCACCAGTGAAAAGTACCAGGCTATCATAATATGCCTACCAACCAGTGAAAAGTACCAGGCTATCATAATCAACCTACCTACAAGTTAAAAGTACCAGGCTATCATAATCAACCTACCTACAAGTTAAAAGTACCAGGCTATCATAATCTGCCTACCCACCAGTTGAAAGTACTAGGCTATCATAAATTGTAAGAACTTGCCCGCATCCATTTGCGTGAGCGCCTCAATCAGTGGAGGGCTGATGGCCGCTTCGAGCCGATTGTACAGCGTCTCCAGTTGTAGCCTCTTGTTCTCATAGTCGGGTGCGTCGCTTAGCACCTGTTTGCAAATATAAAAAAAAGAAACCGTGCGAAATCCATTAAATAATTGACTGGCCTGTTGGTCTAGTGGTTAGTGACCCTGACTGCTAAACTGAAGCTCGTGCGTTCGTTTCTCACCCAGGACAAATATTCGTGTGATGAGCATGATTTATTTGTTCTGTGTCTGGGTGTAATTTATATATAATAGCTGTGCCCGCGGCTTCGCTTCCGTCAACTGTCTACCTACCCTACCTACTCTACCCTACCCTACCTATTTTTTTGTTTTTAAAGCTTCCCTGTATTCTAGCGAACAAAACAAAAAAAGAATTATTCTAATCGGCCCAGCCGTTCTCGAATTTTAGCAAAACTAACGAACAGCAATTCATTTTTATATATAAGATGTATATACTTAGAAATATGTAAGTATGTTTATCAGTAGTCTGGTTGCCAAAATACAGGCTCTGCTTAGTTTGGGATCAGATGGCCGTGTGTGAGATGTCCCAAGATATTATTATTATTATAGATAAACTTTTTTGGTAACCCTCTAATATCTCTCAGACACACAGGCGAGCGAAGCCGCGGTTAAAAACTAGTGTCCAATTAAAACTGAGTGGCCTTTAAGACTGCACTCACCTCTAGACTGGCAGTCATGGCCGCGACCTGCTGAGCCAACTCAGATAGCTTCTCCGCCTGTGTCGGTACTCCTGCCTCCAGGATATCTTCCAGGGAGGACGCTAGAGCCGCCCACTTGTCCGCCTCGCGTAGGGCTGATGCTGCGTTCTGTTGAAGAGGATTTTATTACGTTGGATTTAATGATATTATAAAGGTAAAAAAAAAATAGGAAGATATGTTATTGGCACTGAACTTTTGTTGTTAATGGCTCCGTCTTGCGTCCTAACAGTAGTCAACAACCAAAGTTTACAAGCAGTTGACGTCACGATGACACGAGGCGCCATATTGTCAGGAGATCTAGTTATAATCGAGTGTTATCAGCGTCGTTAGCAGTATACATGTGACTACGTCATCATAAAATTCTAAAAGTCTTTAGTTTATTCAGTTTTAATAATATTTATTATATCTTTAACGTTTTCTGACAGATTTTCTGTCGATCGGATCGAGAATAACCTAAGAGAAAATCTGTCTCCGCCGACTCGATCGAGTCGATCGAGCTTAGTTTCAACTCGTGCCACTGCACGATCTGGCGCTAGTGTCGGCTTCTAGAGTACCAATTCGATTGACACAGAACTCGATGCAGTCGGGACTCGGGAGTAAGGGGGCAGTTTTTAACAACCTGTCAAATCCTATTAGTATTATAATTACCTCCAGCCGACTCTTGAGCTGGTCAATCTTCTGCAGACTCTCAATAGAGTGTCCTGTCTGCTCCTCCACGCTCGCCACCTTCTGCTCCAAGGACAGCAGCTTCTGTTGGAGAAGGGCTCCCTCTAACTGCAGAGAGGACGCGTCTTGGACGATGCGCGGGATTGAGGTCACTATCTGGAGATGAAAGGGTTATTAGTTCTTCTTAGATACATTGGGGTCAACTTCCAGTCTTACCAGATTCAGCTGAATACCGTTTTTTACTGGAGCGATTTTAAAAATTTAATTATTATGCAACTATCGCCTAATGATACGTCCACCACGTTCGATTTGTGAGTGTCTTTTGACAGCTCGGTGGCACGTCATCACCGGAAGCTACGCCACGCCCCCTTCGACGTTTTTTTTAATTCATTTGTAACAATATATAATTGCTTTTGCTCACGGCTCCGCCCGCGTGGCTGTCGCGGCAAAAAGTAGCGGGTATCTTTTCTTACGGGATCCAAGCATAATCAACACTAAATTTCGTCAAAATCGGTTAAGCAGTTTAGCCGTAAAGTGTAATAGACAGACAGACAGAGAGACAGACAGAGTTACTTTCGCATTTATGATGTTAGTATGCTTTTAAAGTTTACATGGGTGAAATTTATCTATAATTTGTATGCATTTTGTAGAAATATACTCTTTAGTTGTCTGCTCTGCCTAGTTTGGGATCAGACGTGTGAGTTTTAATAATATTTTAGACTAGCTGTCCCCTGCGACTTTGTCCGCGAGTTTTACTTTCATGGGTTATGTGTGTTTCGGGCGAAACCCTAATTCTTTTTCTAAAATAAAAGTAGGTACATATGAATAATATAACCTCAGCCTATAACTTCAGAAGTAAATATAATTTTACCCGTTTTTGCAACATTTTTCATTGATCTCTCTCTCTCCTATTATTTGTAGCATGATGTTATATAGCCTTTAGCCTTCCTCAATAAACGGACTATCCAATACAAAAAGATTTTTTCAATTTGAACCAGTACTTCCTGAGATTAGCGTGTTCAAACAAACAAATAAACTCTTCAGCTTTATAATATTAGTATAGATATAATTACCTGTGTAGTAGTCTCATCTAGAGAGTTAGTCAGCTGCTTCATATACAGCTGCAGTCTTGAGACTGTGTTGGCAACAAAAATCTGAAAAAAAAAGGAAAATAATATTTTAAACAATAATTGCTAGAAAAAGTGGTGGGTCTACCTTGATATGTACAATTAGAACTGGTTTGAGGTAGTATGGCTAAAGCCTGATAACATAATAAAAACAAATAACTAATAAATGTGGACACATCACATACTCTGAACCCAAAGTAAGTAGCTAAAGCACTTGTGTTATGGAATCAGAGACATGAAGATATCACAAACACCCAGTCCCGAGAAATTCTAGTAAAGGGGTTTTCTACATTGACCCGGCCGGGGATCGAACCCGGGGCCTCAGAGCTGGCGATACCTTGAAAACCGGTGTATACGCCACTCGACCATGGAGGTCGTCTAATTTACATGTAGCATTAGAGTCGCCAACCTTATTATTTTAATTAATTCTTTTGCATTCTTATCAACAAATTTGATTAATTAAAATTGTAGCGGCATAAAGATCGAACACGATAAAAATAAGTTTTCCTGTTTACCTCCTTTTCCTGGTTACCGCTGGTTGCCCAGGCTTTATTGATCCATTGCTTCGAATCAAAATTATCTTCACCAAACGTTTTTAAATCCTAAAAACATAATAATTACATGTTTTATTCTAAAAAAAGTAGTAAACAAAATTATATGACGATAAATATGTGAACGTTTATTCATAACAGAGACCATTCACAACACATCTTAAATATATAACAGAGAGCTTATATTAATATTTACCATTTTCTTAATATATTAGTGCAAAGTTCTTAGTACTTAATAGTGAAAATAATTAATTTACATGAGTTTTTTTTTTTTATTTTAACAAATTATGGCAATCTGCTGGTATCTTCAGCAATTTCTGCCAGTGTCGTGTTTACTGCCGGTGTCGTGACGTGACCACACATGGGCACTTATTAAATTAGTTTTCGGCGGAAATTATCCGTCTGGAACAACACAAATATAAATGTTAGTAGTTTTAAAACAAATTATATACATTATTTACAAACATAAATTTAATAAAATACATACTTAATTTATAGTTTAATATTATTATTTTTTATAAATTTAATAAACGCACATATAATTTGGGGATTGGGAAAAAAGGAGAGAAGGTGGCGAACATTCACAGGTTTATTAATTTCCAACTTATCCATGACTTGATTCAAAGTGGAAGTGTTGCGTAAGGGGCAGTTTAAAAAAATATGGTCAATGGACCCTTCGTCCAGACCACACTCGCAAAGTGAATTATCCCTTACTTTAATTTTATGGAGGAAAACTGGAGTACAGCAATGACCAATACGGATACGACATATAACTGACGTAACCGTCTTTGGGACCTTTTTGAATTTATAAAACCAAGGTTTAGAAGGAATAGAGGGTTGGATTGCTGCATAAGCTCCGCCTTTAGTCTTACTGGTCTCTGACCAATAAGACTGCCAGGACTTGAAAAGATCAATTTTCGCACTATGAATCAAGTCATAAACTTCAATTGAGAAGTGTTTGCGATCTGCGAAGCCGCTAGAACTAGCAGCTTTAGCCGCCACATCCGCACATTCGTTACCGGTAATGCCCCTATGACCCGGAATCCACACAAGTATAACCTCTATGCCCTTACTGGAGCAAGAATGCAAAAGATCTTTAGTAGCTAAAATAATTGGACTGCGTAGACTATCCTTCAAGGAATTTTTCACAATAGCCTTCAAGGCACTACTGGAGTCGGAGAAAATGACCGCTTTCGAAATATTGCGGTGAGATAAAATATATAAACATGCTTCGTAAATGCCAATGCACTCTCCGGTGAAAACAGATGTCTCAGGAGGGCACTGGAACTGCAAAAAGATTTTGAAGTTGGAAATATAGACGGCAATACCGGTATTGCCGTCTAGGGATAGTTTAGAAGCATCGGTATAGAATTTAACATGATTAGGCCATTTATCATTAATTATTTGCAAGAACCTATCGCTAGTCTGTACCGATTCCTTATCCAATCCAATGTAATGAATGACTTCAGGAATAAAATTTAAAACATTGTATGGGGAAGAATATACTGGCAATTTAGTGCACTGGTGAATAGGGGCCTTTTCCTCAACCAAACCTATTTTTCTATATGATTTTATAAAGGGAGGGGTGACTTTATGTCTCCAATAAACACTTTGTCTGCATAGATGCTCCAAAGTAGAAAGTTTTGGCAATATCTTGTGGTTTGACAGAAAATAGGTCTTATAGATAAATTTATCCGCAAGATATTGTCTACGGAGGAGAAGGGGAGGGTCGCCACTCTCGACCTGCAGAGCGTTAGTCGGGGTAGACCTCATGCAGCCCAATACAACGCGGAGAGACTTTGATTGAATGGTATCCAACTTAGCCATTGCAGCTTTGCTGCATGGTTCCAGCCAGTAGGTACCATAATCTAATAAACTCCTTATAGTGGCATTGTATATGAGTTTTAGAGTAAATGGGTGAGCACCCCACCAAACGCCCGCAAGAGCCCGCAACAAGTTCAGCTTCTTCTCACATTTATTGGAGATATAATTTATATGAAAAGTTCCAGTTAATTTAGAGTCCAAGATGACACCGAGAAACTTAACCCGATCTTCAACCTTGATAGGAGATCCTTCGATTTCCAGGTGTACATCTGGGATAACTCGTTTACGAGTAAAGACTACGCTGGAGCTTTTAGGGGCTGATAAACTAAGACCATGGGAGATTAGCCAGTGATTTAGTGAGTTAAGGGATACTTGCATGGACTCCGCAGCCTGTACAATGGATGAACTGGACAAATATAAGCACAGGTCATCGGCATACTGCAAGATCTGACAGTCAACGTTGAGCGATTTATGTAGGTCAGAAGTGTATATGTTATACAGAATAGGGCTAAGAACGGAACCTTGGGGAAGACCACGCCATACCGTTCGGGCATCCAATTTTTTACCAGGGATATGGAGCTTGACACTACGTCCAGACAGTAGGTTACTTATACATTGACACATCTTAGACGGTATGCTCAGCTGGCGTAACTTACTTCTGAGCACGGAAAGAAGGACATTGTCATAAGCAGCAGAAATGTCTAAAAACACCGCCAGTACAAACTCGTTTTTTGAAAGTGCGATCCGAATATCTGTGGCCAGGATGCCAATGCTATCCGCAGTACTGGCTCCTCTGCGAAAACCAAACTGGGTCCCAGCTAAGAGGTCGTGACTTTCTAAGAACCACACTAACCGGTTTTTTATTAGGTGCTCTAAAACTTTACCAATGACAGGAGACAGTGCGATTGGACGGAAGTGGTCAGTACTATTAGGAGATTTACCTGGTTTTAGGATAGGAATGATAAGCTGAGTTTTCCAGCTATCAGGGATATAGGAGAGGGAAAAGCAATGGTTGATAAGGGATAAAAGATATCGTCGACTATGCTCACTTGACTTTTTGAAAAAGGAATAAGGAACGCCATCTACTCCCGGGGCAGAGTCCTGGACGTGATTGAGCACTGCATCTAATTCACAGATTGTAAATGGCGTGTCTAGAGGATCATTGGAGGATACTGGGGCAATAGATGTAGGACATTCCCCACTGAGGGGAACGAAGGGAGGGGCTATTTTATTAAGGAATGATGGAGCTAGGTCATATGGGATTGAGGGTGAATTTTGGTCTGAGCAGCCGCGACTATATCCTTTAAATTTCTTCCAGATTAGAGAGGATGGTGTTGTAGGAGAGAGGGAAGAACAGAACTTCTTCCAACCTTCATATTTCTTTTTCCGGAAAAGACGCCTAGATTTAGCAAGAATTCGGTTATATTCCATCAGGTTCGCCACAGACATAACCCTAACATACCTCAGTTCAGCCTCTTTCCGGGATTTGATCATGGCAGAACACTCACGGTCCCACCAGGGCGGAGATGAGATCTTCCCCGAGGCCGAATTCTTAAGTGGGATAGAGCTATCAGCTGCCGATAAAATAGCACCGAGAAACTGCTCCATACAGGCGTCTAGATTGTCAGGGGATATAATAGGCAAAGCAGAAACTATGTTATCCAGAGTTTGTGAATACAAGTCCCAGTTTGCATCTGAGATCCTGTATTTTAAAAGCGGAGGTTTGTCCCTTTGCGGAATCGTTCTATTACTTAGAGTGGAACAGATTGGGTAATGGTCACTGCCAAATGTTAGGGCCAAACGTTTCCACTCCAATTGGCCCATTAAACTAGCAGAGCAAAGGGTAAGATCGACGCAGCTTTTACATTGGCCCGGTCTGGGAAGGCGAGTTTCCTGTCCGTTATTAAGGACACATAGTCCTACTTCGTCCATTAGATCCACTAAATCTAATCCTGGGCTATCACAATGGTCAGATCCCCAAAGAGCATGATGGCAGTTAAAATCACCCAAAATTATAATAGGTTTATGGACAGCACATAAATTTCTAATAAATTGTAGGCATAAGGGATTAGGGGAAGGAATATAAATAGAGATAAAGTCAATGCCAAGAAGGTTAATACCTACAGCATTGATCTCATCTCCATGGGGGGGAAGGGTAAGGAGGGAAGATGAAAGGGAACTATTTACAAGTATAGCAGCCCCGCCATAACCGTCGGGACGGTCATCACGGAACATGCTATATCCGGGAATACTAAAGTGGAGGCGTGGAGTTAACCACGTCTCTGCAATAGCGAATATTGCTGGATTATATAAGTTAATGAGGTGGATGATGTCATGTTTTTTGGGAAGAGCACTCCTGGCGTTCCACTGGAGGAGATGGAATTTTATTTGTTTGCAAGGTGTTAAGTAAATTGCTGGCAACGTGGTCCGGTAAGGTATAATTGGATAGGAGGGAAGTAAGGAGTATTACAATCTGTTCGATTGTGGATGTGTTATCAGTTGGGGGAGGAGGATTGTTGTTAAGGGCACAACCATTGGGAGATGAAGGGAAGGAATAGCTATTGACGATGTCTTGGTGAGCTCTTTGGTCATAGCCAGGGGCGAGAGGGGCATGAGTCTTAGGACGGAGGAATACAGTTTTTTTATAAGATGTGGAAGTGGACGCCTGGTGGGGGTGCATGCGAGGAGGTTGAGATGGGTGCAGTGCATGGGATAAAGATGATGATGAGAATGGAACTGATGCTACAACATCAGCGAAAGATTTTTTGGCAGGTGGGAATTGTTTTGCGGCTTCAGAGTATGAGATGTTTTTCTCCGACATACAAACTTTGATGTTCCTCTGTCTAGTGAATTCTGGACACTGTTGACTGTTGGCATTGTGACGACCGTCACAATACAAACATCTTGGTTCTTCAGCAGTACAACCATCCCCAAAGTGATCTTCACCACAGCGATAACACCGTGGTTTGGACCGGCATTGGGTTTTGGTATGTCCATATTTGCAACATCCATAACACTGTACAGTAGGGAAGTGGTAAAGCTCTACTGGAAGGGAATTGAAGCAACAAAATTCTCGCTCAGGAAGAGTACGACCATCGAATGTTAGCACAACAGTAGAAGTAGGAAGCCATTCTGTTTTTCCTTCATTCGTGACTTTTCTGTTCATTCTTCTTATCTTGAGAATTTTCCCAAAACCAGAAGGTGAACACAAATTGTCTGAGCACTCTAAGTCAGACCAGTCAGCTGGAACCCCCTTGACAACACCCATTCGGGTTATATTAAATGTTGGGATAACTGTATTGTAACCTTTTTCCTTTATGATGGAATTATTCAAGAAAGCATTGGCATCCTGAGGACCCTTGAACTCAACTGATATTCGGTTCCTACCAATTTTTTTAATACCATCCTGCTTTATGTTTTTAATATTAAGTTTCATCATTAACTGGCCAAACCTCACAGGATGAATTGATGTACCTGCCTTAGGGTCCACCTCTACCAACGATGCAAAGACAATAAAGGGAGCAACATCAGTATTAGAGTACTTCGATCTTGCAACAAGCGACGGGGCTGATGTCCTGTCACGTTTGCCAGATGAAGACCCTTCATCTACGGAATTTTCTTCTGTAATTACATTATCTATGCCCCGTTTGCGTTTTACAAGATGCTGGGACTGCTGGGATTCAATAGCCTCAAAAGAGGACAATGGTACGGTTATTCCGGGGGAATGGGTAAATAATTCTTCGGATTGGGAGTTAGGGTCAGGTTGGGGAGGATCATCGGGGTCTGGCGGTCGGCCCGGAGGCCGGTCATCCACTTCCATGGTCGGCCAGTGACCACCGCATAAAAGAGTGCAGGGACGACGGACTTACCTTATAGGTCACACTCACACAAACACAAAACAAACAGACACGCACAAACAACACAGGACACCCAAAATACGCCAGAAAAAATACAAATTCTTTAAAAGAAAAACATCCACATGTGTCAGCCACAATACACAAACCGGAAGTCCTTACATGAGTTTAAAACTTTTAAGAAATGACGTGACACCGATCTGACAGTTCTATGTTTTGGAAATTTGGACTTCTAGGTATCATTTTGACAGTTGCGTTTCGTACACATTTTTAATACTCAAAATCTTTGTAAATCTCTGAAATATTTTTTAACAATAAATAAGTTTTATTTATATCTTTAATATCATCTGGTAAAATCAGATATTAGAAATGTAGGCAGACTAAGAACAGTAAGAACAAGATCTAATATATCATTAATTTCATACTTCTAAATTAACGTATTATTTAGCTTTTCTTCTCACAACTTGTAAATATATAATTGTTCAATAGATTTCTTTATTTTAATTTTTATTGATTGGCATTTTAAGCTGATTTTGATCATGTGTGTCAAAATCGAAACGCATGACATTAGTGTGACCAAGCACAAAATTACTTTCTATTATGTAAGATTTCTATTTTTACCTTATTATCAGGAGTTTATAAAACACTAGCTGTTTCTCGCAGCTCCACCCGCGTGGATGTCGGTTATCGTGGTAAGAAGTCGTTTTTAATTAATACCTTATTTCTGTACTCATATTTCATGTAAATAAATGATTCTTATTCTTAAAGTAGGCTATGTATAGGCTAGACTATCTTATCTGTGCACCAGATTTTATTTAAATCGGTTCAGTAGTTTTGACGTGAAAGCGCAACAGACAGACAGAGTTACTTTCACATTTATAATACTAAGTAAGGATTTTATGTAAAATATAGATTGATTAAGAATCTGCAGTAATATATTAGATCCCTGAAGCTGTCAGTAAAACGATGAATGATTGTCCCAGGAAAAGAATGATAATTGATGACTAATTTATGACTATAGAAGTACTTTTTGATAAAAATTACACGGTTTTGTGTGAAAAAAGAATAGTAGCTCTTAGATCTTTAATCAAATCAAATCAAATCAAATCAAATCATTTATTTGCCTGAAATATGGTGGTACAAAAGATGTTAAATTTGTGTAGGTACAGTACATGACATATTTCACCCTCATTACGGGCATGCAAAATATTATAAGTACTATTTTAATAATATTAATAATAATATTTTTAATGTTTGTGTTTAATAAAATATTCTTATGTAATGTAACGGGAATCAGCGTGAACATGTATAAATACCTTTAGGCTTGACGTTACGACCAGGCTACGCCGTTGAGCAGGCAGACTGCGTACAAAAGTTAGTATTGTCTGTTGTTGGTAGAAATTTAGATTTAGAACCTAACCACACTTATAAAACGATAAACTTCAAACATTTTTTTCTGCGAAGAAGAAAATAGAAAGAAAGAATAGAGAATTAGTAAAAAATGATAGAAATAGAACTTTAATTTTGACTATGACTACCACGTAATTATAATTTAGATACCTAATTATTAAAACAATTGTTTGATTCTGTCTCTATAATATAATTAAAAGTAATAATGTGTGTTGGTAAATTGTAAACTATAAATTAATATTAAACTGTTTAAGGTTATCGCAAAAGGTAAATATAGCATTTTGATGTTTTTCTATTGCTATTTTCTTTATTTACTTATATTATTATATTTGCATGTCACAATAATACTTTAATTAAAATATTTTAATGGTATACAACTTGTGTAAATGGTGTACTTCTTTTTTTATTGTTTTCTTAACTAACATAACATTTAATCTCACCACCCCCCAAGTAATATTGCCTAGTCTGCTGTATTTCGAAAGCTGTGCTCTTAAAATAAAAATCAAACTCGAACGGGATAAGAATGTTTATTTCTCATTTATTTTAAACTTTTTTTATTGCTAATTATTTTCCCTGACTCCATACTTTGGTTTTGATTAGATTATCCTATTGTAAATATTCTTAAATACTCATTTGTGGGTTCTCTAAACTTTTTTTTTTATGTTTACAATAGTCTTACCTACTCCAAAACTTTAGTTTTATTGTTTAATGTTATGATTTGCATGCCATTGTCTAAGTTAACTACCAAAATATAGTCAAGAAACTCATACAATACATACTTATGTATGTTTTACTGATAATCCCATAGGAAAACTATTGGTTCATGGAATAGTATTGTAGAAAACCCATGAGTTGTTAGATTAGCAGTGTAGGTATGCATCAAATATTATTATTGGAATACCTAAATTGAGGCTTCAGCGCAAAAGCGGCCTAACCCTCAATTTTTCTAAATGTAACATATTATCTACTACAAATTATTTAAAACATGCTAAAATTTAGTGCAAAACCGGCGTATCTCTAGTTTAACCTATCGTCAACAGATGACGTTGCTAAAGTTATAATATAATATATAATATAATATCTTGGGACATCTCACACACTGTCATCTGATCCCAAACTAGGCAGAGCCTGTGCTATGGCTACCAGACAACTGATAAACATACTTATATATTTCTAAATACATACATATTATAGATAAATTACACCCAGACACAGAACAAATGATCGTGCTCATCACACAAAGATTTGTCCTGGGTGGGAATCGAACCCACGACCTCCGGTTTAGCAGTCAGGGTCACTAACCACTAGACCAACAGGTCAGTTCTTTTTGCAATGCACTATTTTTCTCTAACAATAATGCAAAAGTGTTAAAAAAATAATGCCTAAGCGGTTTAGGCAATCGAGGGTTAGGCCACTTTTGAGCTGACAGCCTCAATTATTCTAATAACATTATATAGCTAAAGAGTTTTGTTTGAACTATTAATTGTATAGAATTCTTCAATTAATTTTAATTCTAACTCAATGCCAATACAAAATTAATATTAATGCAGCAGAAAAATAATCCAGTCACTGACTCTACACATAGACAGTATTTTTTTTGTACTCTGTGCCTGCAAAATGAATAAAAATTTTGCATTGTGTGCAGATAAGATTAATAAAACATATTTCTTTTTGCAATTGTAAAACATTTCTTTTATAGCAAATTTTTTAAGTTTTCAATATGTGTAGGATATATCTTGTCGCTGAATTTGACAAAATACTAAAGACAATCAGTTTTAAGTTGCCGATAAGTCACTTTCCAGTGTAAAATAGCGAGAGATGGACATTTAAGATAGTCTTTAAGTACTGTTTCAGTATTTGAGAGTTAGTTAATGTCAAAATAGTGGTTGAAATCCCACAGGTTATAAGTATCATATTTATGTGGGACGAAGGGAAAAGAGATACACAAACATAATATTTATCCGTTTATTATTATTACCACCAATTAAACACCAATATTATTAAAGTTATTAGTTTTTATGCAACACACCATAGCCGTCCATCTTGGAATCAGTCTTCCCAAACTCTGCCGGAAATTATTGCTATTGGCTACCTTATTACTTCCTTTTGTTCTCAAATCAAATTTATTTAAAATATTATGTTTTTTAAATAATATATGACTTTACTATTTTCGACCCTACATTTATTCTAGATATTCTTTCACCATTTTAATTGATATCATATTTAATAATAATTTTTTAAACACCTAACTCAAATATGTTTATTTTCCTCATTATTTAACTGCAGATTTTACTGTGCAATATTTGTATTTGTTTGTTGCCTAAATTAATTGTAATTTACATTTATTATTTTTATTTGAATCCTGAACTGTCCCACTGTTGGACAAAGGCCTCCCTTTTGTGTCTTTCCGCACATTTCTGTTGACCGCTATTTATTGCCACTCATTATATGTGTTCAGTTCACCCCTCCATCTCCGCCTGGGTGTTCCATGCGGCCTTCATCTATTGGAATTAATGTACCTCTATCTATTTTATTTTATAGCTTATCTTAATAAGGCAGCCAGTTCAATGCTTATAAGTATACTAGCTGTCCCCCGCGACTTTTTTCCGCGTGTTTTAGTTTCAACGGTTTTTAATTTTTGCAACATTTTTCATTTATGCTCCGCTCCTTTTGGTCGCAGCGTAATGTTATATAGCTTATAGCCTTCCTCAATAAATGGGCTATCCAACACTGAAAGAATTTTTCAAATCGGACCAATATTTCCTGAGATTAGCGCGTTCAAACAAACAAACAAACTCTTCAGCTTTATAATATTAGTATAGATTAATTAACAACAGACATGTAATTTTTGTGATTACAACAAATAACTATTTAATTTTGTAATATCTAACGGGATATTGTATTAATAACAAATTGTATAAATAAATGAGGGCAACATCACATACATTGTTCTGAACCCAAAGTTAGTAGCTAAAGCACTTGTGTTATCGAATCAGAGACAACAATGGTACAACATAAACCCAGACACAAGATAATCTAGAAGTGTATTTTATATTGACCCTGCTGGAGATCGAACCCAGGACCTCAGGGCTAGGACACCATCAACTATTATTTAAAGTGACAAAAATGTATTTAATTACGTAATAACCTTCTACAGCTACACAATATTATCGCAGATTGTTATCTAAGTTAGAAACAAGAGTAGTAAATGTTTTTTTGTTAGATGGGCCTGTTGGTCTAGTGGTTAGTGACCCTGACTGCTAAACCGGAGATTGTGGGTTAGATTCCCACGCAGGACAAATCTTTGTGTGATGAGCACTATCATTTGTTCTGTGTCTGGGTGTAATTTATCTATAATATGTATGTATTTAGAAATATATAAGTAAGTATATCAGTTGTCTGGTTACCATAATACAGGCTCTGCCTAGATTAGGATCAGATGGCCGTGTGTGAGTTGTCCAAAGATATTAGATAAGTATTATATTTTTTTTTTGCCTTCAAGGCCTCTCCCATTCTGCCTGTATATTATACCATTTTTTTTTTGTATATTTTCCAGTTAACATGAGGGTTAAGAGAAGAAGACGAAGCAGTAGCAGCTTCAGTGAAGATGACGAGCCTCTCATCACAATGAAGATCAAGCATGATGATCACAACTCCTACGACAGTTTGTGTCAGCACAATAAGCAGTTGTGTGAATTCTGTGATAAGGTCTTTGAGAATAGGTATGTAATACCAAAGAATAATTAAAGCACTACTCGAATTATAATTTCGTTTGCGAGTAGGCGGAGTCTAGCGGGGTGGAGAGCCAATCCGGTAATGCAAGACAGTGATAATACTAACCGCTTGCTTACGGGACGGAAAGAGCTAAACATAATTATGTCAAAGCCGCAATACATTGTCTTAGAAATAGTAACATAAGTGATAAAGTCGAAAATCTATTATTAATTGAAATCTAGAATCGACATTTAATTAGATATTGTGGTTATAACTCCATAAGATGAATAAATGTATCTACCTATTTTTTTTTTTGTTGTAATCATTATTTATTTTTTTACAGGTACCGCAGGATAATACATAATATGAAACACATAATAATACCTCTTTTAAACTTAACTGTCTACCAATGCAAGGAGTGCTTATACCATTTTACAAGCCATGAAGATCTTTTAAACCACACTAGGAAAAAACATCCGAAAATAAACCTACCTGTAACAAATCTAGTCAAAGAAGATAAGTGTGCTGTTAAAAAAGACTCAGAACCAATAATAATAGATCTGACTATACCTAACATGGATGAATTTGACTTAAAAGTTACACCAAAGTCAGATTTGTTGACAAAAAGTCAACAGAACAGTATTGACAGTAGTTCAATTAAAAGCAGATTGTTATTCGAAGATGATCTAATAATTAACTGTGATAACCTTTTAAATAACTTTACAATTAACTGTCAGGTTAATTTAGAACCTTGCCAATTGAATCCGAACTTGAGATTAGTGAATGAAGCTGTGGAATTATGCAGACGGAATGAACAGTTTGGTCAAAGTGTGCATTATGATGATTTAGTGAAGCCTGGTGTTTTTAGATGCAGAAAATGTGGTAAACGATTCCCTGTTAGGTAAGAATTTTAGAAAAATAAGTTAACTATGGAGTGTGCATATCGAGTATGAACTGTAGACACTAGTTTGAACTAGTAAAATCGAAAAAATTGTGTCGAAACAGAACGCGCCGTTTTATGAAAACTATCTCAAAACTTAATAATATCGGAACTATCGATTTTTGCGAACGGAAAATCACTTAAATTAGTAAACTGAAAATTTGCTTACGCTTGGTACAACGGGCTACTAGCGGTACGCGCACTATGCTTGTCTAAGTATATCGTTACGTGTGTGGCCATAATTAAAATACCTTTGATTTTAAATCGATTTGATTAAAATCATTTAGGTATTTAATTTATTTATTACTAGCTGACCCGTGCCCACTTCGTTGGGCATAATGTTAATAATCCTTTTTTATATTTAAAATTAAATTATCTATACTAATATTAAAAAAAATACTTTTTATAACTTAAATATAAAAGTTAGACATATGCTTTTTTGACTTTATTGTCGGCATTTTCAAGCTCCACATCTTTTCTCTAGAACTCAAAAATATATATTTCATAGTTAAGTCAGCGTTCGTAAGAAACGCTTTCATTCGACCGTTTTTTCTCCGATTCACTTTGCAAAACGGACTACCACGTAAAAGCCTTTTTATTTTTCGGTTTTTTTATATAACCTATGACACTCAGCAATAATGTAGCTTTCTAATGGTGAAAGAATTTTTAAAATCGGTTCAGTAGATCCCGATATTACCCCTTACAATTTAACAAACACACAAACTTTACTTCTTTATAATATTAGTATAGATTGCTAATCGGATAAGCCTTTCTTTATCTATTGCTTTCTCTTTCCCAGGTACGACGCGATCATACACGAAGCATCACACATTAGATTTAGGAATGCCCGCGTCACCCTATGTGGTACTTGCAATAAATATATCGTAGGCAATGGCAAAGTGCTAATGCTACACTACTTATCAAAACACAAGGAGAGACCGAGCGAAAACACACTGAAAATAACTGAAAACAATACAAAAATGCTTAAAAATAATACTTTGACAAGCCTTAGTAGTAATACGGAAATATCAAAGAAAATTTCTTTTCTCGACGAAGAAATTACATCTTATTCGAAAACATTTATGTTGTGCGATCTTTGTTTCTCATTCTGCAAAAGTAGTAATAGCAGGAGTTACGTCTGTGTTGGTTCTGTTAACGAATTGGGGAAAAGATTTCCGTGCAGTAAATGTGGTTCGTTATTTTTTGAGGTTAAAATGGTAAAACTCCAGGTTAATTTTAGACGACATGTCGATGTCAAAAAAGGCGGGAAAAAGAAGACGTCAAATGAAGAACGACTGAAAAATATTCAAAATAGATTCAAATTATTGAAAAACTGATTTGTTGTTTTATTTAGTTTATTATTTTACCCCTAAATATTTAACGCAAATTAACTTTTAAGAAGTTTTTAAATGTCTATCTGTCGCTTCTTTGCACTTTAAAGTGATAGAGACGGCACGAGCCATAGGGATGATTTTTCCAACGCCAGTTAATTTTATCAGAGACTAGCTGTGCCCGCGACGTCGTTCGCGTTGATGTCGGTCATCTGTGGAACTTTATTTTGAGTGTAATGAGTGAATGCGGTGCGGTATAGAGGACAACACTAACTACCTACTCACTGCCAGCACGTTTTCCGGAAGGCACAAATAAATTTGAATTCAGCGTTTATGTAATTGAAATGTTTACTAATGTAACTTCCCCAATTAAAAAGCAGCCTGGATGGATGACGTAGCACGGCGGTTCAGGTTTAGTCAGTAAGAGCCTGACACTACCCGTTCGCTCTGATAATGCTGATCGAATCGTTCAAATGTATGCAAGTGACAAGTCCAAGTCACGTGACTTATCAAAACGAACTGTCATACCCATACATTTACTGTCATTTAAGCGATTTCTATAATCGTTAACGCTTGTCGAAATGCCACTTGTCTAGGGGGGCAGAATCGTCTCGTCTACAGATTTATTACATTATGTATAGATGTGTGGAGTGTACGATCATTTGTTCTGTGTCCGGATGTAACTTATCAAGAATATTATGTAAATATTTAGGAATACATAAGCACTAGCTGTTGGCCGCGGCTCCGCCCGCGTGGGTGTTTGTTTTCGGGCAATAATTGGCCTATGTCCTTTCTCGGGAACCAAGCTTATCCCATGACAAGTTCCATCAAAATCGGTTTAGCAGTTTAGCTGTTAAAGTGTAATTAATTTAATTAATGTTATAAAGAAGATACATAATATACTTTCTGTTGATGTAGAATTACTTTAAACTTTATTCATCAAATCGATTTACTAGTTGAGGCTTAAAACTAATCTGAATTAACTAAAATCATAACCCTACCTTTTTCGTAGTCGGTTAAAAATTGCTATGTAATGTAATATTTAAAACCACCTGACATTGGTATACAGGTAAGATACCTAGTTATTTAGTTCGTAGACGTAATAATTGCTACTAATTATTCTCGGGCATATTGCCAAAGTGACAGTTGGTTTAAATATTATTCATTTTGAATTACGTATCATAGACAAGGCTAATTAAAGGCAAAGACCTTTTAGGGTGCTTGCGATTTTCGATAAAATTATTAAAATATATCGTATATCGCATAAGTAACAAGTAAGTGATTAATATCTATACTAATATATAAAGCTGAGGAGTTTGTTTGTTTGTTTGAACTCGCTAATCTAAGGAACTACTAGTCCGATTTGAAAAATTCTTTCAGTGTTGGATAGCGCATTTATTGAGGAAGGCTATAAGCTATATAACATTACGCTGCGACCAAAAGGAGCGGAGTATAAATGAAAAATGTTGCACAAATGAAAAACCGTTAAAACTAAAACACGCGGACAAAGTCGCGGGGGACAGCTATTGTTATCATAATGATACTTTGTTCGATTTTACGCCACGACGGTTCCTTTTTCGCAAAGACTAGCACTGATGATATTTTATACGTTTTATTACATCCCCGTTTCTATGAAAGCATGTAAAGCCGTGGGTGCCGCTTAGCAGTAAATATAAACACATGTCTCTTTTTTAGCTAAGAGTTATAAGTATTCTTGAAATGTAAATCTTTTTTACACCTCTCAGGGTTATGCTGCCCTTGCAAACATACCTGCTATTTCAGAATGTTATATAATTAGTAATACGTCATACTTGTATCTATAAGATTAGCTCACTTGCGAGTTTGCGATTTGACATTCCAAATTTTGAAATCAAGGGGTCCTATTCTCTAAAATTTCAGCGTCAACAGTGGCGACATTTCGCTATTGTATTCAGCGCATTGTTTGATATTTAATGTTTTGAGAATAGCATGCCTGGTTTATTTTCGATGTTTTTGTCATAGAAAAAGAGGATACCTTTTACCCAGCAGTGGAATAGTTACAGACAGAAATCATTAACCAGGATTATTGCATTTCTCCATATATTCAATATACAAATTAACTGTGTCTGGGTGTAATTTATCTATAATATGTATGTATTTAGAAATATATAAGTATGTTTATCAGTTGTCTGGTTGCCATAGCACAGACTCTGCCTAGTTTGGGATCAGATGACCGTGTGTGAGATGTCTCAAGATATTATTATTATATTATTAGTACATTTTCTAAAACTTGAGGATTTCTACATTTTTAACCGACGTCCTCCGCGTATTGTTTTGTATTTTGTATTATGTAAATGCCTGGATGTGGACCGATTCGGTAAATTTATTTTTTGAAATGGTACAGGTATACCTTCCAGTTCCCAAGGTCATCAGGTTAGGATCTGACGATGGGATCCCAGGGAAATCAAGGGCAGTTTTTCATTTTTTCTCTTTAGTTTCATTAATTCATTCATCACTGACATTGAAGTGGTTTGTTTTTTTAAATTTATGTGTAATTAATTTTATGACATTTTTCTTTAGAATATATTAAAATAAACAATCAAGGGGTTACCAGCAATACCAGCTGTTATTTAGTTGCAATTAAGTTTCCCTGCATCCCCTTAGTCTATTGCCGCCATAATACCAATAACCCTGTGTCTCTGCCTGAGAGGTGTCCTAATACTGCAGCTGGGTCGCATAAACGTTATAAAGAATATAGATTACACGAGTGCAGCGAACTAAGGGCCACGTTAATAATAGAAGCGTTTGGCGCTGACAAACATAAGGAAATCTATGGAGATGATGTTTGTACTATTTTATTTAGGATACTAACAATAGGGGATCGGATTTTTTTTTTATTTACTCGTCACATAGATATTAAAAAATATTAGACAGGTATTTTTTCTTTTTTGAATTAAACAAACGATTAGGAACATACAGTGAATCAAATGACGAAGAACGTCACATGTGGCTACAATTTCACAACGAATGACAAAAATCCGAGTTTTTTTTTCTTTTTTCATCTATCTGGTGCACTAAATAGAAGAATAGGAAAAATTTAAGATCTAAATTTCTCCACTACTACCTAGCTTTCTCCCAAGCTATGTTGGGATCGGCCTCTAGCCTTAAGCAAATACTCGATATAGCTGAATACGGTATTTTACGTTGAGCGACTGCCTATCAGACTTCCACAGCCCATTTTACTGGGTAACACAGTTTTGTTAAATTGGTACTTAAATCTTTTAGCAAGTTTACGCCATTGAACGCTTGTATTCTAACTTTTTCTTTTCGGTTCTGTTGGTCACGGTGTCTGTCCTTAAACTTTTATTTTGCTATATATTCGTTTTCAATACATTTTTAACAAATAAGTCAATTAAGTTTAGACTAAACCATCTCCATTCATCTAAACGTCTTGCAAGCAATGTAAAACGAAAACTATGAGCCAGTGTGTGACCGCACGTTAACAAAACTGGCGCGTAATACGAAATAATAAAACGTAACATAGCTACGCATAATAATAAATAATAACACAAACATTTATTTACCTAATAAACAATGCAAAAGGAAATAAAATAAAACGCTACCTATTTAATTCATTAATAATATAAAAAATCTATAAATACTAAAACTGTTAATTCAATAAAAAAAAAAACAATAGAAAAAATATTTTGACGTTTTCATTGGCGCGTATTTTTTTAAATAAAAACAAAAAAGTTTATGGTGTAATAAAATAGTGAAGTGCTTCGTAAGGTCAGTGAGTGGACAGATTAAAAATATTGTCAATTTATCGGTTTTTAGGTTTTTTTTAATAAATATCGTCTTTGTATGTTTAATTCAGGTAATTATTGTTTTAGATTGAATTTAAATTAAACTGTTATGTAATTAGTGTAGAATCAATTGTTTATTTTTTCGATTTCATGCAAGCTCTTTTATTGTTAAGGTGGGATTTACAACAAAATTTATTTATTTTTTTAAGTTGACATGTTTTTCGAAAACGCAGTAGTAGTTTCTATAATATTTTATGTTGTTAATTTTCGAAATGGTACACATATAAAATATATTGAGGATACACGCAAATAGAAAAAATATGCATATTTTAATAGTATTTCTTGAGAAGAACAATGTTTGTGAAATGAAATGTGAGTTGTGCAATACTAAATAGGTGACATAACGCAATGCATATATGTCAGTGAATGCATACTAAAAATATTATTCAATAAGTAGCACATTGTCCTAATTGTATTTGAAAGGAAAATAATAAAATTCATTTTTAGAGTGCCATTACCGAGAATGCCAACGGGACCCTATTACTAAAACTCCGCTGTCCGTCCGTCCGTCTGTCTTTCTGTCAGCGGGTTGTATCTCATAATCCACAATAACTAAAGAGTTGATTTTCACACAGTGTGTATTTCTGTTGCCACTACAATTATAAATAATAACCAAAATAAAATAAACGTGTCCTTTTTTATTATTTTGCTCATATTAACGGCATAAATCTTGGTACGAAGTCGAACGATAATGATGAAAGGTTCCGCTATCATGTGCGAGTTTGATTCGAACTTGGCCGGTTTAACATACATTATTTTATTGATATTACATATTTAGGGTTTAAAGGTGATTATAATATCTAGATGATGATTGATGCTGGATTATTCTGTGTCTGACAGTGATGAAAGAGTTAAGAAACATTCCATATTGTCGTAACGTTGACGGACCGTAGTTTAAAACCTTTTAATATATCAACGCCAACATCTGTTATAAATTACTGGCACTGTCTTCTCAAGTCGTTAAACTAGAGTATGTAACAACTTTTCTTTAACCTTCGATGTTGATTACCGGTATATTAACCTATAGGTTCCGAATCCAAAGGCTGCTAACGGGACCGTATTATTAAGCCCCCGCTGTCCGTCTGTCTGTATGTCAGCGGGCTGTATCTCCTGAACCGTAATAGGTAGACAGTTGAAATTTTAACAGATTTTGTAATTCTGTGGCCGCTATAACATCGAATTATAAAAATTAAATAAATTTAAAATTAAAGGGAGCTAGTACTACTACTGGCTATTACAAACATGATCTTTTTACTTTTTTTTTTGCGTTTTTTAACGGAATAAATCTTGTACGATGGTGTAAAACCTTCATGCGCGACTCCGACTCGGCACTTGGCCTGATTTTACTTTATTTTTGTATTTTACCGCAAATTAGGCATTAAGCGTCTATTATAATACCTCTTTAAACATATCTTACGGTTACTATTTTACACAAATGACTAACAGGTTTAATTTACTGTCTTAAGGCTGTAATACGACGTCCTTTAAAAAGGCATACCTGATGAAGGCATAAATTAACAAAACACTATCTTTTTTTATGCTTTAAATGATATTCTAGAACTTTGCAACTACGTAATATTTGACATAATAATCATGTCTCATTAATCATCAAATTCGGTTAGTGGAATCATATATAAGTGAAATGACAGGCCTGTTGGTCCAGTGGTTAGTGACCCTGACTGCTAAACCGGAGGTCGTGGGTTCGATTCCCACCCAGGACGAATCTTTGTGTGATAAGCACAATCATTTGTTCTGTGTCTGGGTGTAATTTATCTATAATTTGTATGTATTTAGAGATATATAAGTATGTTTATCAGTTGTCTGGTTGCCATAGCACAGGCTCTGCCTAGTTTGGGATCAGGATGACCGTGTGTGAGATGTCCCAAGATATATTATTATATTATATTATTAATGACTTCTCATTCTTTCATATATTTTTAATAGTTTTAACTCGCGGCTCCGTCCGCGTGGATGTCGGTTATCGCGGCAAAAAGTAAAAAAGCCTACTTACTTTTTTTGGGATTCAAGCTTGCCCTATACCAATTTTCATCAAAAGCAGTTCCGCCAAGAAAGCGTGTTACGCTACGACAGACAGACTTTTTCACAAAATATGGTTCGCAGAACTTTTTTTTGTTTTTCTAATTAACTACAACAAAGTAGTATCTATGTTTAAAATTTATTTATTTGCATTACTCGTACGTGTACCAAATTTCAAATCTATCGGACCTTCGAAAAAAAATTGGATGTGACAGGCGCACATACAGGCACGCGAGTAAAAAAAGTATAACGGTTACTGTTCTACCTTTTATATTACAGAACACAAAAAAATGAAAATGCAGTCTATTTACTGAGAATCTCTTTTAATGGGATTTTAGGAACGCCAGATATTTATTAATCGTTGAATAAATTAAAATGTGAAAGATTTTGTATAGAAGTCTGTCAAAAATTAAACGTTTTTTCTCGAATAAAACTGTACGGCGTTGGAAAAATCCGCCCTAAGTCAGTTAAAAGTGTGTCCCAATAATGCATAGAATCTTGATCAATAATACAGGGTTAATCTCTAAACCACTGCGCTAACCAAGTCTTTAAAGTAGGTTAGGCAATCCATTAATAAATTACTGACAGAATTCTGCAGTAACCCAGATTTAAGTAAACTGAAATCTTCAAACAAGAATGAATTATTTCCGTTGCGTTATGATTATAAATAATTTAGATTGATTTGCTGTTATAATTATTTATGTTAACAAAGGGTTTACATACGCACATTTCATCAGGTTCGCGCGATTAGTGATGATGAATAAGAGACAGCGTGCTGCTTTGGAGTTTGTTGCGCCGTTTCTTCTCCACAGCCAGAGTACCTACTTAGGAAGCGGTGACTGGAGGCCGTTATGGTTTCGCCAAAAAGTCAAGAGAAGCAATTAAAGCCTTTTAAAATAAAAAGGCGCGGCGTAGGCCGGTCTAAGCCAATGTTGCAGGGTCGATCGCGCATGGTCTGCGCCACTCTGGCGGATATCTATATTTCTACTGCAATATTTAATTTTCGATCTGTTTTAAATAATCGCTATTTATATAACTCACTCGTGTTAAGTCTGTGTAAACCATTGTTATGTCTAACTCGTTATAAAACATGTTTGTATTAACATGGCCTAACGGATAATGTGCACAAGGTTGCAGGTTTGGATCCTGTTTGAATGGATGTTTCAAAGTTATACATGTACTTTCTTAATTATTTTAATTCCTAAGATACCAAGCTAAAAACAGAAATCTGAATTCAAAAAAAGAATAATCTGAAATCGCCAACGTTCCTTCTCTACTATAATTATTATATACCTACATACTCTAAACTTCTCTTTTGATAAATTTAAATTCCATTTAATAATATTAAATTAATATTTACATTAAATATTTATTTTTAGTCCACCAATTACGGTTTTTCCGTTTATTGTATCGCGCAACACTATCTATCATTACACCTGTGACTTGGTGACAGATTTAACGTAAACAATTGCCAGCTACAGTGCTTTTGGTCATCATACTAATTTTAATTAATTACGTAGTCATGTGTTTATAGGCATAATTATGTGCAATGTTCTTTTTTTGTAACTATTACTTATAAATTTTCAAGGGAATAAAACTGTTTCGCTTATCCTTTAAAAATAAACGGTTATTGTAAAAACACACCCAAAATAGCAGCACATTTAGAAAACCTTACAAGCGTAGGTTTTCTAAATGTGCTGCTATTTTGGGTGTGTTTTTACAATAACCGTTTATTTTTCTTCAGGTTTTCTAAATGTTATTTTTTACTATTTTTAAAAGAAATAACATTATTTCAAGAATCTGGGCAACACTTAGAGAAAAAATAAGTACTAACTAATGTATAGATTGCGCCTAACAGAGTTTAAACTGTGAGCACTAATATAAACAACAAAATCGTAAAATTTATGTCAAAACGGAACTCGCCTGTTTGTTAAAAGTGTCTCAAAACCTAATAATTTTGGCATAAACGTCTGCCGTCTTACGAAGTCACTTAAATCTATAAACGAGCGTAGTACACAAAGCTAAAAATTTGCTTACGATTGGTACAACGGGCTACTAGCGATGCGCGCATTCTAAGATTGTCTATTACCTATACTGCGCTCACTAGTTGGCGCCACTAGCGCATCAGCTGTCAAAGTCCATTAACAAATTAACTGTGGAATTTGAAACATTTGGACATCAAGTTCGCCTAGCGCCTCTCGTCGTGAAACTGGTAACGATAACCCTTAGTAAAGCAGAAGATATAATAAAACAATAAATGAAAAAGATATAAACGTAAAAAATTACAAAAAAAAATCTTTAACTCAAATCTATATACAAAAGTAATCGATCAAATCTCAGTCGATCAATAAACCAGGAAGTTTCGACTTCTACCAATCCAGGTCATTATAAATAATGCCCGGGTCGCCTGCAATGTTGGCTTAGTGCAATCTTTTAAATGTCAGGGAGTCGTTGGCAGACAGAAATAAACAGAATAATTGAATTTTGAGGGCGCGGTGTAGAGAGATTTGTTGGCTACGAGTTTTTTGAGATAGCGGTGAGTAAATTAAATCTTTGACAAAAAAAATCTAGCAGGTACTTGAAAATTAGGTAAAAACAACACAATATGAAATCATTTTTAAAAGTCTACCAAAAAAAGGATTTTTTATTATTATTATACATACCTACAGTATGTAACAAAAACCCTGTCCGATCCAATAAAGGCGTATTCCTGGTTCAACATACCTACTGGAAAAAAATGACTCGCTCAGGTGGATTCTTTGATACAAAACTGTAGTTAGTACACGTGAACTTTGTCGAGCGATCAGTGTTGCCTTTGATCATTTTTATTTTAATTTTATTATATTCAATAGTTACGTGCAGTACGATGCCGAATAATACTCATAAGGATCGGACAGTGTTTTTGATGCACGATGTATGTAAAATTTCGTTCAATCATGACCTAGGCATCCTTATGTAATTCAGTATCAAAAATTTTACAAAACAATAGGGTTGCAAACTGCATTTGAAAAGGAAATATTTATTTGGTCCACCAGATAGATATAAAAAAGCGAGTATTTTTTCTTTTAACACATCAATGAAAAATGACAAAGTTAAAACGCTTTAAAGTTCTGGAATCTTGTGACGTCACTTGTAGGTAAAAATTGTAGCTACACGAGACGTCACGCGACATTTCCATTTACTTAACTTCCTCATTGTTTGTTTTAGTAAAAAAAGAAAAAAATACGTGTCTGATTTTTTTTTTATAATCTATGTAACGTAAATAAAAAAATTAGTCCACATCCCTATTTAACTTCTCATCGAATATCCTATTTAGCGTGTATCTTATGTTTATTAAGATTATATCATAAGTTTGACCTACACCTAATCCATGAAATAGGTACATACCTCATTTCAATTATATAAGTATTAATTCACACTGTTTGTTAAACCAAGCTGATAGTGACGGGCCTGTTGGTCTAGTGGTTAGTGACCCTGACAGCTAAACCGGAGGTCGTGGGTTCGATTCCCACCCAGGACGAATCTTTGTGTGATGAGCACGATCATTTGTTCTGTGTCTGGGTGTAATTTAACTATAATATGTATGTATTTCGAAATATATAAGTATGTTTATCAGTTGTCTGGTTGCCATAGCACAGGCTCTGCCTAGTTTGGGATCAGATGACCGTGTGTGAGATGTCCCAAGATATTATTATTTGTATCTCTCTTTTTTCACGGGCTATCCTCAGTATTAAGAATACCCGGTCCTTTGAAAGGCTTACGTGGGGACACAGGTCCAACACGCAGTGGCCTTGTTGAGAACTTTACTCTAAACTGGGATGGGGCATCTACTAGGGCCCATCCACCTCTGCTCTATGGAAGAACAGACATGAATGGTCCAAAGTAGATACTAGAGCTATTGTAAATTATGAATGGAAAGTAAAAATTTAGGCTATGTGTAGGTAAATGTTAGTGGATTGGTTATTAGAACTAAATCGGAAAACTATGGCACCTGCCTTCTAACACATATAAATGCAATCAAATAGGCAGGTGGTGACTCGCCAGCTCACCAGATGGGCCCCCCAACATAACCGCCACGATAGGCAGCAGGAGGCAACACCAGTGCGAGCGGCTAGGGGTGTCGAGCGGTGCGGCCCCGATTTCGCCATCGCGGGTCACAGTAGCGGACCCGGAGCGGGTTTCCTCGCTATTACGCCATTAGACACTTCCACCCCCGAGCATGTAGCTCTAGCGACCCCTCTCTAGCCAGCCAGTTAAGGCAAGAAAGAGCTGGGAGCCCTCCTAAGGAGTGACTCCCTGGAGCACTCAGGTCCGTTGTGTCGCTACTCACAAACAGCTCGCCACAAGCTGCCCTGCGGATGTATGCTCCTACATAGACCTTAAGATACATTTTTTATTTATATCTCAAAGTTGGAAAAAGCAAGTTAATATGCCCTCAGGTATTGCGTTATTCTCATGATGAGGTAACGGCTTGCCCCGAGGGGTATATTATTATTATTATTAGAATAATCCTAAAAAAAAAATATAATAATAATATAATCTCTCATATCTTGCTAAAATTGAAACCACGTTTCATGTCTGTCGTACTTATAGTATTAGCTTGTAGAAATAGTTATGACATAAATTGGCCAATGTCCTAATAATCTTTCGACAACTGTCATGGTGAAAATTGAAACAAAATCAAATACCTTTGCACATACAGGCACATGATAGTAACAATGGTCCCAGTTCTGTTAAACCCACACTATACTTATTTTAGGCTTTCGGTGTCTTTTTCACTTGTACACAATTAAAAAAGGATAGAAGAAAATTAGAGCTATCAAATTTAGTTTCGACTAAAATTCTCATACAAATCTACCGACACGCAAAAACGTGTGCACTGAAACAGTGATCTTCAAGGCGAAAACTGGTTTGACATTTCTAAGTTAGTTGTTATCTGCTAGCGTCTATGTCTCCTGCTGTATGTTAGTAAAAGATAGCAATGGCTTAATTTTGATTTAGTAAGCGTAAGGGAATCGACGCCAGTAATAATTGATAAGACATTACATTTAAAAAAAACCGGCCAAGTGCGAGTCGGACTCGCGCACCGAGGGTTCCGTACACACCTGTAGGTATATAAGTAAAAGTTCACCCATCACTACAATCGAGTCATAGTTATGGTATGATATAATTGCAAAACGAAAAAAAAAAAAAAAAAAAAATCATATATATTTTTTTTTATATGATGTAACTAAAAATTTACGGTTTTCGCAATTTTTCCTTTATCTGTACTATAAGACGTTACTTCGTACCAAATTTCAAGATTCTGAGTTCACGGGAAGTACCCTGTAGGTTTTGATTCCCGTGCGAGTTTCGAAAATTTGCGGAATTTTGCGGCATAAACGGGAGTATCTTTTGATCGCGTTGACTTAGAAGTTTGATTTTTTCACAGCTCCAAGAGACCATAGACTTGAGTATTTGATATGAATTTCAGCTTGATACCTCCACGCGTTCCTGAGAAAAAAGGTCTTGACAGACAGACAGACAGACGGACAACAAAGTGATCCTATAAGGGTTCCGTTTTTACCTTTTGAGGTACGGAACCCTAAAAAGAACCGTCTTTTATGAAATTTATATAGGACCACCTTTCAGGTATGCCCTATTGATTTAAAGTAGGTTAAAACATAATAAAATTAACCTTAAATACAGTTTTCTAACGGCACAGTTAATGAAATTGTAAAATGAAGTAAAATTGACTTTACGACAATAATGTATGGGAGTAAATTTACTCTCAACTCAACTAAGCGTCTCCTAAGTTGCGCCATTACACCCTTTCTTCATCTTTCACAGCGTGCTTGAATCAATGTACAATAAATGCAGTCGTTAATAAGGCATACTGTCTATTAAACCGGCAAATATGTTATAAGTCAATAAAATATCTTGACCTTGCTTATTGAAGAGCTTGCGTGGTATTAAAATTCAGATTTAAGAATAATTGAGTATCTTTCTTCTAGATACTACCTACCGTCAACATATCAACCAAAAACAAAATAAAAACATCAATCGACCAGCAATCAGTATAAAAACCGGTAACAACCCCATAAAAAAACCGTAATAAAAAAGTCTACATTGTCTATGAGATGAACTGCGCGCGTTCGGATACAGATTCCGACTCTGCATCCAGTTCTGAGGAAGACGTGGACTCCGGTATAGTCGACGAAGTCTCATCTGAAGTCCGGAAGGAGGTCGACTGCATGGATCTCTCAGAGTTCTTTGGATATTGGTAAGTCATAAACAGCTTTTTTTATTTTTGGTTATGTCATTTTGACACTTGACGTTTTTGGTGTATTCATTGCTCTCTGAAACCTTTTTGGCGAAGAGTGTAAACTTATGAATGGTCAAGTAACGTATATTTTTAAAAGAGGTTGAATGAATTTTATTAAAATTAATAATCACGTACTTATTGAGCCAACATGGTACAGTAAATGTTGGTGGATAGCACAAATGTTTAGTCCTTTTTCGATTCTTGCGGAGATCGAACCTGCAGCATGTCGCGCTGTGGGAATTGTCGTGCTAACCCTTAAATCACTCAGCTATTTATGTAATTCGTGTAAAATACCAATAGATCGTAGAATCTGTGCGGAAAGAGAACCGTCTTGGGATAGAGGGCGCTGCTGTGTTTAATTACCGTATTTGTTATGTTAAAAACACTGTTGCGTCATTATAGTGTGAGTGTAATATCGGGATATTTATAAAATCATGTTAAAACATAATGTTTTCAAATGCCGTGTTAATAAATGTTTTATTTAATTATTGATTATAATGTATCATAATATAATAATATCTTGGGACAACTAACACACGGCCATCTGATCCTAAACTAAGCAGAGCCTGTATTATGGCAACCAGACAACTGATAAACATACTTATATATTTCTAAATACATACTTATTATAGATAAATTACACCCAGACACAGAACAAATGATCGTGCTCATCACATAAAGATTTGTCCTGGGTGGGAATCGAACCCACGACCTCCGGTTTAGCAGTCAGGGTCACTAACCACTAGACCAACTGGCCAGTCAATAAATAATGTTAGTTCGATTATTCACCACGACTGTACTCTTTCTGCACAGACTCCACATAAACAGAATTTAGATTAACTTGGAATTATTAACGAGATACCTATATCTCTAACTATGTACAATATATTTGATAACAGCTTGCCATATGCATATAATAAATAATAAATAAATAAATGTAGACAACATAACATACATTGCTCTGAACCCAAAGTAAGTAGCTAAAGCACTTGTGTTATGGAATTCAGAGACAACGAAGGTACCACAAACACCCAGACCCGAGACAATGTAGAAAAGTTGTTTTCTACATTGACCCGGCCGGGGATCGAACCCGGGACCTCAGAGCTGGCGACACCTTGAAACCGTTGTGTACGCCACTCGACCACGGTGGTCGTCAAATATATATACCATGTCACAAAAATATAGCATACCATGTCACAATAATACTTATTTTTAATTGCAGGAATCGTAACATTTATTTGAAAGGAATCAAAAGTAATCATTTCTTTAAACATCCACATGCTATATTTCTCTTTGACTTTTATAGGTTATTCAGTAAATAGTATAACTGAACGTTTTCACCGTTTACTCTGCTTTAACCACTCTCTAAGTGCCTTCGGTTTACTTAACAAGCATAGTTAACTAGGTCATAACTGTACATTTAAGTCTAGACTTTGCGAAATATCTAGTTTCTACGTCTAATTATTCGCGAAAAAAAAAACCATAAATATCGTACTCTTCAAAACTGACGTCATCTAGTGATGTTATAAATAGCCATAGATAAAATAATTCTATATTTTTAATGTAAAGCGCCTAAGCATTATAATTTGCTTCTTATAACGCAGTGAAGATGTGCTATTTTATTTTGGCAGGCGCACTAATACAAATTTTAGCGGGCGGTGCTTGTTTTTAATTACATTGTATATTTAAAATGATTTTTCTTGCAAATTAGTTATTAAAAAGCATAAAAAGTTTTTAACAAAACACTTCGTTATAAATATTAGTGTATATAATTAAATAATACTAAACAAAAACTGATAAAGTAACTGTGTGTAAGAAATATACATTTATTGGAACATAATCTTATTCAATTCAGTTATTTAATACACCATAAAGTAAATAACATGTTATAAGTAATAATCACATAATTCCTAAATAGATTGTAATTATCAAAGTCGCAGATAAAATTATAACAAACAGATAATTTGAAATATACTTAACAGAATTATTGTCAAAAATCCAATTAAATTTACAATTTTCAAATTTGAAATATCTTTAAATAAAAAAGAAATAGCAAGAAACTACAAAATACGAAATTTCGTTTTTATATTCCTGGTACATTTTTTTCAATTACTGAAGTATTTATTTATATGGATAACAAAATGAATTTTTAAAAATCGATTCACAATTTGCCATTTTTCGCTTTCGAGTAACAAAAATATAAAAAAAAAACATTAAAATATTAAAGTACATTATTTTAATACGAATAATTGTCTACGCGTTAATTACAACGATTTGAAGTCCCGAATGGCCACAATGGGGTCATTGGCCACAAAAGGGGGTCATCTGCTTAAAATAAACAAATAATTTCTAAATAAGTTTAGTCAACAACATTGATGTCGCCTTCAAACACGACTACTGCTTACTGAAACAAAAATAAAATGATTTATAAGATATCAGCTGCACCACTGGCTGTGTTGCTTAATTCCAATGCCAAAAATTTATAAAAAAAAATGTGATGATACTATTTTTTTGGATAATGCTCTTTCTTATGCTTACTCTGTAGGTACAACTTACCAAAGTTTTATCACAATTTGATCATTGGTTTAGGAATGCACAGGGGACTAACATACAAACATTCATAATTTTTTCATGTATAAATAGATGTTTGAAAGAGATTTTTTAGGCTAATAAAATGGGACATTTCTCTACATATTTTATTCTTTTTATTTCGTTTCCCTAGGCAGTGAGATTCAAAATGAATCGTATTCTATAAGTGTCATATAAGTATAGTTCAAAATACTCACATATCCACCATCAACAACATGGACACCGCCCCCATTATCGACGAAGTTGACCCCGCTGTCGCCATCAACCACATTGACCCCATGCCCGCCATCGACTATATTCACCCCGCCATCACCGTCGACGACATGGACGCCACTTCCACCGTCGACGACATGGACACCACCCCCACCGTCGACGATATGGACCCCACTGTCGCCGTCGACTACATGGACCCCACTGTCGCCGTCGACCACATGGACCCCACTGTCGCCATCAACTACATGTACACCACCAAAGTTGTTGTCAACTACCTGTGAAAGAGTAATTTTACTTGTATAAAACAACAAAAAAAGCAAATTGATTTGGTTACAAATGAACATAGAACGCAGAAGCAAATGTTTATATGTTGTCCGCGGTATCGCCACTGTGTTTGGTTGACCAAAAGCGAAAACTTTTTTTTCTAATCTTTAAAATAAATACGATATTACTCATATCATAGACAAAGTAGTTTGAGTACCTTAATATTAAGTATCTATGGTTAAATGTTTGGATAGGTACTATCAGATACTTGGTCAAACATGGCTAACGAGTGCTAGATAAGATTATACAAGGCGGTCGGTGATTTACTGATTATTCTGTTATATACAGTATGTAACAAAAACCCTGTCCAATCCAATAAAGGCGTATTCCTGGTTCAACATACGTACTAGAAAAAATTTCTCGCTCAGGCGGCTTCTTTGATGCAAAACTGTAGGTAGTACACGTGAACTTTGTCGAGCGATCAGTGTTGCCTTTGATCAGTTTAATTATATTCACCGGGGAAAAATAATAATCTCAAATCCATTCAATAGTTACGTATATGTGTACGCAGTACGATGCCGAATAATACTTGTAAGGATCGGACAGGGTTTTTGTTGCATGCTATATGTTCGATAATTCAAAACAACATTAATACTTGTTTAATGGATATCATAACTATAAAATAATGCTAGTTTATTCCCGCGTGAATATCGATAATGGCGGCAAAAGGAGCCTTTGTCCCTTCTTGGCATTCAAGCTCTCACCGTACTAAGTTCCATCAAACTTGTTCAGCGGTTTAAAGCGTAGCAGACATATGAAGTTACGATGTGAAATATACGCATTTATAATATTAATTTAGAAGGTTTCTCTCATGTAAAAACTATTCAAAGATATATTTTTGGTGTTATCTCACTATGCGGCTGCAACCTGACTCTTCGTCACTACGTTAACAAAATAAATATGTACATTTAGTTAACTAAAGAGTGCGCTTTACCAACATTTCTGAGATTGTGTCAAGTGCTATGATTGGTTGTTAGTCTTTTGTTCAAACTGAGTCTTTTAGATAAGCCCGCCACACATGAGCGTCAATGTAACACCTGTAAGCCAGGATCTACAACGCTAGCCAAACTTAGAGAGAAAAAGAAGTAAACTACAGAGTGCGCTTTATAAGTATGAACTGTGAGCACTAGCTACCAACAAGTAATATCGTAAAATTTGTGTCAAAACAGAGCGCGTCGTTTTATTAAAACTACCTCAAAACCTTATATTACTCTAATAACATCGGAACCATCGATATTATCGCGTAAACGTCTGTCGTCGCACGGAAAATCACTTAAATCAGTAAACGAGCGTACTTAGTACTCACAGTTAAAAATTTTCTTACGCTCTGCTCAACCGGCTACTAGCGATGCGCACACTCTATGCTTGTCTAGATATATACCTGCCAGTTTTAATGGTTTAATGGTGTATAAAAATATTACCTGAACGCCTCCATCAACGACATTGACGCCACCATCAACAATAAAAACTCCGTCACTCATGATGGTAAAAGAAAATAAAATAAATAAATGCGTCCGAACAAAACACGGTTGATTATCAAAATGGCGACAATACTCGATAATATTTATCTATAACTGATAATTTTGCGTCGATACTTTAAAAGTATTTTGATTAGACAGCTTTGAATTGTGACTTGACCTATTTTTAACCGATTTTTAGTTTAGTTTTAGTCTTCACAAACTCTACACCTTAGTCAAAGTATGTGGATTCGCCATTTCGCTACACTCACATAGGTGTAAAGTGAAAAATGTATTTACTGTTCATTACTTTTCTGTTATACAATATTTCTTGTACTTAGTAACGAAACGGCCAAGCCACATACTTTGATTAAAGTGTACAGCACGTAGTAAATAAATGATGTTGAAATGTAATGTGAGCGGGGCAAGCATCGCCACAGTTATGATTCGAAAATCGAAGAAAACAGCGGAATACATTTGTATGGAGAAAGTTCCAGTCGCGTCCCCTCTTAAGCTCATTAAACCTAAATACCTTCATTGTCTTAGGGATGTTTTCTGGGTATGAAAAGTAAAAATCTATTTAGTCTGTCAGTTAGATAATAAAAAAATATTAGACACGTATTTTTTCTTTTATCAAAACGATAAAAAATTACAAAGATACAGCGCTTTAAAGTTTCGGAGTGGGGGCTTATGACGCCGCGCCACGGTAAAAATTGTAGCGAGGACTGACGTCACGCGAAATTTCCGTTCTCTGTATTTTGATCATTATTTGTTTGCAGAAAAAAAATTAAAAATACGTGTCCAATAAAATTCAATAATCTACCAGGCGAACATTAAAAAAAAATTAGGAGACATGCCTATTGTGCAAAATTTTATTTCTCGATTTTGTACCCAACTCCCTAGTTTACGTAAAAAATGATAACTAGAAACTATTATGGAGTTGATAAAGTATTATCAGTAACAATGATTTAAGCTTTAGATAACATATGGATACCAAATTCTTTGAAGGCTAATTACAAATAATAATTAAGAATAAAGATGATACACTATTTTCTGTTTTACTTGTAAGTTGTTGATCATAATTGATTTCATCTCAATGGATAAAAATAACTATTTAAATTTTAAGGCGATACACAATTTTTTTGGCTATTTTCATATCGTTTTAACTTAGCAACTATAAAAGTTATTAACTTGAAATTTGACTCCTAGATAGAAGAGGATATGATAAAAATAAATGTCGATCAGTTACACGATTAAAGAAACTTTCCTCGATAGTTTTATTTTTTGAAATCAGCTCTGTAAAACACTTTTTTTGTTATTCCACCGAACTATTCAACTTAATAATGTTTTTTTTTCACTATTTGATGCAAAATCATAATATCAAGATTAATGTCGATTGTTTTTTTATTCCATCGGATAGATTTCGATTAATATGAGATTTTCTATTTTGTCGCTTACGTTATTATTTCTAAGACAATCTTTCGCGACCTTGACATATGTTTAGCTCTTTCCGTCCCGTAAGCAAGCAGTTAGTGTTATCTCTGTCTTGCATTTCCGGATTGGTTCTCCCGTCCGCTTGACTCCGCCTACTCGCTAACGAAAAACATATTCGTATTATGTATCGGCTAACCTTGCGTTGGTGATCACGTTACGATAGAATTGATCTGGTTGGTCATCGACGTCAGATTATACGAAATTTGTTTTTTCCCAATGTATCTATGCTTTAGTTGACAACCGCTATAGCAAAATGCGGTAGACACTTTAACCATAGACAAGAATAGAGTGCGCGCATTGCTAGTAGCCCGTTTTCCCGAGCGTAAGCACATTTTTAGCTAGTGGTTAGTGGCCCTGACTGCTAAACCAGAGGTCGTGGGTTCGATTCCCACCCCGGACAAATCGATGGCCCCACAGAATAAACGTGCAAGAGCTCTTACACAAATTTTTTTTTGTTGCATTTTTCGTTTCTTTGACCTATGCAGCACCTTCTAAATTTTTTTTATAAATTTTTGACTCAAAATACGCCTATTATTTCATTTGATTCCTTTATTCTAGGGAAAAATCATGGAATTTTATCACAAGTATAAAAGTATATGCTATTGTTAAACGCTTTTTAGGTCCTCGAGTTCACACGAATAAACGTGTTAAAACGAGAAAACTTTTGAGAAGACTTGTGCACTTCTTCGACTTTGTATAATAGCAGCTTACACGTTTATTCGTGTAATAAAGCATACATTTTTTATTCTTAATGTGTCATAATATTGTGGAATGAAAGTTTTAAAATATTTTTTATTTATAATTAAAGTATTGCATTGCCTCCTACACGCCCAATCAAATGTATAGTTTGATAGAGAATGCCAAAGTTACTGGGCATAAATACCAAGTAAAACAAATGACACAGAATAATTTTATAGATTTCAAAGAGCTGATAAAAGGGAAGAATTGGTTTAAAGACATTCTTCTTAAAGTGCCTCTCCACTACTGGAGGTTGGCCGTCAGCTCAGCAAACTTCTTCCTGTCCTGCGCCAAGCGAAAAAGTTCTTCTACGCTGGCGATTTCTGTCCATTCGCGGATGTTGCGTAGCCAAGACTTCTTTCTCCGTCCAGCGCGTCTTTTCCCTTGAATTTTGCCCATCATTATCAACTGAAGGAGTTGATACCGGTCGTGTCGCAAGACGTGGCCCAGATATGCAGCTTTCCTTTTTTTGACGGTCTGCAACAATTGCCGGTCTTTCCCGACGCGTTGGAGGACTCTCACATTGGAAACTTTCTGTGTCCACACCACATTTCGAAGGCTTCGAGAAATCTTTGAGTGCTAGCTTTTAGAGTCCAAGCTACATAACCATACAAGACCACAGGCCAGACGTAGCAATGTAGCATTCTCACTCTGAGCTTTATGGATAATTTACGGCTACACAAAACATTCTCCATCCGTTTGAGGGTTGCTCGGGCAATTTCAATCCGGGTCCGAATTTCTTGTTCGCAGTTCCATTCTTCACTTACCCAAGCACCCAGATATTTGTATTTAAAGACATAAAACAATAATAAACGGTATAACGGCGACACCATAACGGCGATAAAATTTACTGGAGTAAAATAAAAGAAGTAAACTTCTCTCACGAGCATCTTGATTCAGTTTATTTCAGGTATAGTTTTGAAGACGAATTACGGGAGATGCGAATCATAGTAAGATCTAATTCAAGAAGGCGGCGAGGAGTACCTACTGAAGATCCTTAAAAAATCTTAAGACTTGTATATACCTCTTCCTTTACATAAGGATTTGATAAGTTTGTGTCATTCAGGAGCCATACTAGACCATTACCAAACTTTTTATAGAAACTTAGTTCCTTTGGACAATTCGATCTCTGTCACCAATGATATTTTTTTATAGGGACTAGCCCACCACACATACCCTTCATTGCAACTCATGTAAGCCAGGATCTACAATGATAACCAATGAATACCACAGAAACAGTTAAGCTCGGTGTGTCCCAGGAAAACAATTGACTGTCTTGGAACCCGCAACGAAATTAATCAGAAATAGTAAATACCTCCTATAGTCCTATAGTCGGAAAAAATAGTTTCCACTTCCCTCAATTGCAAGCGGGAGACAAAAAGAAAAGATAGGCCATAGGCAAAGAAAAGATAAGACAACTGAGTTAGGCCCAGTTGTCAAGCACCACGGATAAAATTTTAACATGAATGGATCCTAAAATTCATTTAGGAGCTGTTATTTTGATTCCAATAATAGGTATGGCAAAAACGTATGAAAGCACTGAATTTGCTCTGGTAGCAACAGGGTCCTCAGACCAATGATAGTGACGAGGAAGATTAAGTATTTTAGATTACGATATGATTCGGTTTTTTTTTGTTATCAGTTGAAGCTAATAGGTAGCTATTTCCTAATGATGAAAGAGATTTAAGTTGTTTAAATTGTGATTATTATTTAGTGTTTATACAAGTAGATAGTTACTTGATTATATTCTTATTTTATTAAACCTTTTTCGTTTAATTTCACCCTTTCACATAATTAATGAAGTTTACATTATTACACCATGCAATAACAAAAGTACATTACATAAATGAGAATCGATCTTATGAACAGTGATATAAATGCATTTTATCTTTACAATAATCAAACAATACAGTAAGTTACTGTAAACAACCGTGCTTATGCTTGTAACTAGGTATTAAAGAAACTTGATTATTGTCGAATAATAGTGTAATACAATATTATTCGTTTTTGTTTGTTGACACTTTACACGAATAACCGTGTAATGAAAGTTTACTGTTATCTAGTCATAGAAATTCACAAGAATAAAAACATAATATGGTTTTTCATAAATTGACGGAAAACCGTTTAAATTAAAAAAAATATAAATATCTAATGTAATAATATATTTTTTTATCTTTAATTTGATATAATTTGTTTAAACCTATATACTACCAAACAACAGTTATTCAAGTTTATACGTTTTTATTTTTTCCTGAAAAGTTGTGGTTTTTGACTTACACGTTTATTCTGTGGGGCCATCGAAATCTTTGTGTGATGAGCATGATCATTTGTTTTGTCTCTAGTATGTTTATCAGTAACGTCGTTACTGATAAACATACTTAAGTATATATTTCTAAAAACATACATATCTATACTTAATATTATAAAGCTGAAGAGTTTGTTTGTTTGTTTGTTTGTTTGAACGCGCTTATCTCAGGAACTACTGGTTCGAATTGAAAAATTCTTTTTGTGTTGGATACTCCGTTTATTGAGGAAGCTTATAGGCTATATAACATCACGCAACGACCAATAGGAGCGGAGTATAAATGGAAAATGTTGCAAAAATGAAAAACCGTTGAAACTAAAACACGCAAACAAAGTCGCGGGGGACAGCTAGTTATAGATAAATTAACGACGTTACTGATTTAAGTGGTTTTTACTTTTTCCCTGTATTATGACAACCAGGCAACTGATAAACATACCTAAGTATTTATTTCTAAAAACACACATATTATAGATAAATTACACCCAAACACAGAACAAATGAACATGCTCATGACACAAAGATTTGTCCTGGGTGGGAATCGAACCCACGATCTCTGTTTTAGCAGTCAGGGCCACTAACCACTAGACCAATCAGACAGTCATTATCGAGGTCAGCGAATGATATCTTTTAATTATTTGGTATCTTTGCAAATTATCTAAGTCTTTGAGTGATTAATCATTCTTATCTATAAGATAAATTCTGAATCATAGGAACTTACTCAGAAACAGTGGAATTATTTTACAAGTTTTTATTGCAATGTATGTACAAACAGCAAAGTAGATAGGTTTGCAGGCCACACTAACATTTTGTATTATACTAGCTGTCCCCCGCGACATTGTTCGCGTATTTTAGTTTCAACGGTTTTTCATTTGTGCAACATTTTTCATTTATGCTCCGCTCCTTTTTGTCGCAGCGTTATGTTATATAACTTATAGCCTTCCTCAATAAATGGGCTATCCAACACTGAAAGAATTTTTCAAATCGGACCAGTAGTTCCTGAGATTAGCGCGTTCAAACAAACAAACAAACTGGAACGTGGATGTCATTTATCGCAGCAAAAAGTAGCCTAGTCCTTTCTCAGGCTCTAGACTATCTGTGTACCAAATTTCGGTTAAATCGCTTCAGTAGTTTTGGCGTGAAAGCGCGACAGACAGACAAAGTTACTTTCGCATTTATAATATTAGTAAGGATTTCCTTTTTTATGAGGAGAATAATATATAAATTAAATATCTACCAGGCTTTTGCACAATGTAAAATAGTAAAATAAGTAGTATGACCAGAAAAAAATACATTTATGCAATGTGTACTATACGTATTGTGTAGACAATTGAATTTGTGCATTTAAATAATTATTATACAATTAATAATGCAACACAGTAATGCAAAATACGTTGTCTTGGGAGACAAACAACAATATAGAACAAGTTATATTAGTATAACCATATTAAAACCTGTTTGCCCAGGTAAAGAAACATTAAGATCTTTTCAGGCAGGGCTTTTTACCCGACTGCCAAAGAAGGGTTATGTTATTTAGAAACATATCGGTTTACTCAGGCATAGGTGGTGTCGCGACACCACCGCCGCCGCGTCAGCTCATGATTAGGGACTCCTATTGAGTCTGAAACTAGTCGGGCGATCCAGAGAACATGCGTGAGTAAACCGTTTTGTTTCTAAATATTTCTCACGAAAGCTATTACACAAAGGGCTATGTTTTACGCACGTATCGTTTATGTTTGTAAACTTTATTACACCTTATCTTCTAAATGGCTGGATGGATATCGATAATATCGTTAGATTATTCTCAAAAACCCTAGTGCAGCATTACATATTGCCAAATTACATTTAAATCAAGTTGCATATATATAATATTTGTAAACTATTTATAAAACCCCTTTATTTTTATGATGAGTTTGGTTGAAAAAGAAAAAAATACTTACAATTTAACGCCTAAATGCCGCCATTTTTGTAAAAAAAATACAATTATATAAACATAGGTACAAGCCGTACACGATACGCGCGAAAAATATTATGTTTACTTGGTAAACGGGTAAGAATATTAGAAATGAGTTTATACGCTAAAGAGTATTTTTATTAAATAATCTATGTAAAAAAGTATGTAACTTAAAACCATTTTATTAGTTTTACAACTGTATGTGTATTTACATAAATAACTACATACTTTTTTCAATCTTTTTTGTTTCTTTCTCATGCTTTATGAGTATTTTTAATATTATATATAAAGTACCGTATAATTAGAAAAGTACCGTTTTGATACAAAATACATGTAAATCGGTACCTTATTATTTCTATAATCCACTACCTACTAGGCTAAGTTCTATGTATTGTTCTTATAGACCCAGAACGAACCTAACATGTACATCTAATAACTGTTACATTATGTGCATCAAATTATTTAATAAGATCCCCAACTCTATCAAAACCCTTCCGTTTCCTAAATTTAAGCGTGCCTTAGTAAAACAATTGACAGACCGATGTTTTTATAGTGTGAACGAATTCCTAGATTATAAGCTGTAAGATCTTTAGGTCTGTGATTGTCATGAGTATAGAGTATCGTCTATGTAAAATAATTCATTTCTTGTTTAATTGTAAATTAAATAGTTTTAAGAAAATTTGCACGCCGTAATAAGCGGCAGAATAAGAGATTCCATTGTCATTGTAAAGACCTTTTATGTACCTTATTCAAGCAAATAAACGATTTATTATTATTATTTATTATTATTATTATTATAGGCCATAATATTTATAAAGTTTAAGAGCCATTCTTAACAAGAGGATCAAGTCCTTCCCACCATCAGTTACCTAGTAATGGCAATTGTTATTGTTACCAGTTATCTAAATTAATCACGTAGGCAATTATGTTATACACAAGATAATTACATTTTTGTTGGCTTCGGCGTCGGGGTGACAGCGATTCTTTTAATTATTGTCAGGAAAAGGTTTTTAAAAAAGATTTTGAAAATCTCACATCACCTGCGCGAAGCCGGGCAGCTAGTATCTACTTATAAGATAATTTTACTCTACGTACCTTAGAGTAATACCTGGCGACCGAAAATATATCTAGGTCTAATACTATTCCTTAAAAACTGTATTTTCGGTAATTATAGTAATATTTTAATTCAGAATATCTTAAGTTTCTTAGCGATGTTACTATTTAATATTATCGTATTTTATTTTAATAGACAAAATACTTATAATAAGCATGTTTTTGTCCCAGTTTAGTAAACGACACCTTTTTCACATTAAATCATCTAAATTATCTAAACAGTTTATTTTTCAAAGTATGTCACTTAAAAAAAGCGAGCGAAAAAATTAAGTAGGTCACATTTCATTAGACTCTCCCGTTAGTCTGTAAAACTCGAGAAATTGCAACCCTCGATGACTCACACGACTGCCCCCATTATAACTGAATGTAGAATTCAATACACACATCACAAATAAGTATTTCTATTTCCGATGTAGTAACGTGAAACTGCAACGATCAGTCTCGCGACAGCCAACAACCGCGCGGACGCGACAGTCGATTTCAAAAATAACCTCCTTATTTAATCTGTGATCGTAACCTATTTTTTATTGGCTATGGATTAGGGAGCTGTCAAAATCAATTTTCCTGTCAATTAGTTTCCCGCGCTTTGAGGTTACGTTTTCTATTTGTTTCGTTGTTTGTAAACAAACAATTATTGGGTTTTAAATATCGTTTGTTAATTTAAGTGTGGTTTTATGTTTTCTAATGAGTGGACGCAGTGTGAAATCCGACAGTAAAGTGTTTAGTGTAAATGCTAAGTGGTGTTTTACATTAGTGTAATTTGTTTATTATTTAAAGTTCGAACTTTGGTTGTGCAGTTTGCGGTTTTTCGATTTACGGTTTTTCCAAAAGGAAAGAGTTAAGGTACATCCGTATAATTTAAAAATATTGTGCAATACTTTTTTACGGTTTATTTTATTTTTATTGATTCTATTTATCACACATTTCGGAACATACTCCTAATGAATATTTTTTTTCGTGTTATGCTGTGCTTTATCTTAGATAATATTGAAACACAGATTTATTTCGCGCCTTTTACTAGTTTTAGAAAAAATTGAGAGAAACTTTTACTATTTTAATTACACAAAAACCTATATTATCCATAAGTGGAAATATTGATATACCTACCTTGAAATAATTAAAACACCGGTAATGTGAAATCGTGTTGATGCCGTAACTTTATTTTAATAGGTACTTGTGAATATTTAAAATATCCAATTAAGTAGCCCTTTACCGGTTTTTCATCGCTTTCCAAATCTATAATAAAATAAACACCACGATTATGACCACGGAAGAGGTAACTATAAATAAGTCGTTACTTAAGAAATTTAACTTTGAAAATACATTTATTATTATAAAACTCCGTTTGATATGCACTTAATGGTGCTATGCTATGCTAAAATTAAAGCTTAGTACCGATCGCTCTATGCTTTTCTTCATCTTTGGCGCCAAAAGCAGGGTTATGTTTTTTTTTAATTTATGTTCTTTTTATGGTACTTCAAAAGGTAAAAAAAGAGGAACCCTTATAAGATCACTGTCTTGTCCGTCTTTCCGTGGGTGACACCCCCGGTTTTCTCAGGAACGGGTGGACCTAGCAAGTTGAAATTTATACCATATTCTGAGATCTATAGTCCCTATTAGTTGTATAAAAACCAAGGTCCTGAGTCCACACGATAAAAAGATATGAACAAATTTAGATTTTCGTGAAAACTTGTAAGTACCAAAATTTACCAAAATTTTCAACTTTTTTATTTTATTTTTACTTGTGCTGTAAGACCTTGTATTTATATAAACTTAAAAATATATCTACACCGTATTTTTTTCGAGATTTGCCTCATATAACGATTTAGTTGTGGCAGGTAACGTTTAATCTACCTGGTTTCCCCTTCTATGTAATTAATCCCAATTAACAAAACAAAAAGTGATATATTAATATGTGTCCCTGACGAGGATCGAACGCGCAACACGTCGCGCGTCGCCTCAAGAAAGCGACAGTTGAAACCTATTTAAAAAATGTAAATTATATGCGGTTGTAATGATTACTGGCAAGAAAATTACACAGGTGTAAGATAAAGAAACTTCACATAATCAGCATAAATTAATTATGTATAAATAAACAAATTTATAAATAAAATAGTCTGTAACTAAAAAAAAATGGATATCAAATTATTTTTATTACAAGTAGAACTTTTCGGGGAATTTCAAAGCGTTAAATGACTCTAGTTGCGCGGTTCCAAAATGTCACTCCTATGGAGAAGAACCGGCAAGTAAATCCATAGGTTACTCATTTCACTGCACTCGACGGTTTTTTTTTATTATTTTCTTAATATTTTACAGCAATCTATTAAGTATTTTTTGATGCAACCTTTTACAGACAATCTGACAACCGGCAAAAGAAAGTTGTCGATTGCTATTTTATTATATGCATAGATGGAGGCAGGAAGTTAGGTGGTGTTTACACCCCCGTGCCTCGTGGCATTAGTACCTATCCTCGTAAAATTAGGTTTTGAGATAGTTTGAATAAAACGTTTCGCTCTGTTTTGATACTATTTTTACGATTTTACATGTTCACACTAGTGCCAACAGTTCATACTCGATATGCGCGCTCTATAGTTTACTTATTTATTCCTCTAAGCAAGTATTATACCGTTACATTGCTAAACATAAAGATTTAGCTTGTTTAACTGTAAGACAGGTCAAACGAGTTGATGAAGGTCAGAGTTAGACGATTACAACGAAATTGTTTTAGAAATATTGATAAAGAATCAAAATTTCTTTCTTAGTGTTCGTAAAATTGCTGTCTGGTTAGGATAGATTATTTCGCTTGCAGGATAGAGTCACAAACTTATTTATGACGTGTAAGTGAATGTTACTAATTATATGTATTTTGATGAAGGGCTTGTGGGTAAGCTACGGCTTGTAAGCCGTACCGTTTGACCGATAATACAGGTTAAGCCGCACTCGCCGGGGTTGGTCCTTGGATGGGTGACCATTTGTAAACTTACCGAGACCCCTCCGTGCATCGGAAAGCACGTTAAGCCGTTGGTCCCGACTGTCATACGTTGATCTTTGACAGTCGGTAAGTCATTACAATTCTGACAACCAGTCTTACTTTGGGATACTGTGTTACCCAGTAAAATGGGTTGTGGAGGCCAGATAGGCAGTCGCTCCTTGTGAAATACGGTATACAGATGAATCCGGTGAGACTGGAAGCTGACCCCAACAAAGCTTTGGAATAGGCTAGGCAGAGGAGAATTAATGTTACAAATTAATTGAAATGAAACCTTTTTTTAACCTTTCAAGATAATGTTGTATAAAGTGATTCAAGAAGAAAGTTTGTGTGTATAATTCAATAGCTGTTCCCCGCGACTTTGTCCGCGTGTTTTAGTTTCAACGGTTTTTCATTTTTGCAACATTTTTCATTTATGCTCCGCTCCTTTTGGTCGCAGCGTAATGTTATATAGCTTTTAGCCTTCCTCAATAAATGGGTTATCCAACACTGAAAGAATTTATTAAATCAGACCAGTAATTTCTGAGATTAGCGCGTTCAAACAAACAAACTCTTCAGCTTTATAATATTAGTATAGATAATACATTAATGTTTTGTATACTTTATACTTTTATACCTACTAATATTATAAAGAGGAAAGATGTATGTTTGTATGTTTGTAACGAATAAACACAAAAACGATTGGACTGATTTCAAAAATTATTTTACTAATAAAATGCTATATTATCCCTGAGTAACATAGGTTATGTTACTGTGCTACCCGTACGAAGTCGGGGCTAGTCGCTATCTATACTAATATTATAAAGCTGAAGAGTTTGTTTGTTTGTTTGTTTGTTTGTTTGAACGCGCTAATCTCAGGAACTACTGGTTCGAATTGAAAAATTCTTTTTGTATTGGATAGTCCGTTTATTGAGGAAGGCTATAGGCTATATAACATCACGCTACGACCAATAGGAGCGGAGCATAAATGAAAAATATTGCAAAAATGAAAACCGTTGAAACTAAAACACGCGAACAAAGTCGCGGGGGACAGATAGTTCTTAAATAAAACCGGTTGGTTTTAAGCTTAAACATCAAATGTTAATCGTAGCATTTATTATGCATCTTAACTTTCTTTATACTTAAAATTCAATGTCAAATTTACGAGAAATGCGATAGATGTTATATAAAAAACTGTCTGCATCTATAAAAAACCGTAAGAAATAAAACCAGTATCTATTGAGGCAAATAAGATGCAAATTACCTACTTGGAAACGGCGGACACTAGTCGAGCGAAACTCGACTGGTATATGCATGACTAACACGGTTTTAGGGCTCCATAGAAATATATTGTTACCCGAAAGCCCCAGAAGGAAAGTAATGATTTTTACGACTATTTCAGGTAGTAATTAGATTTCTGGAAAATATTTTAAACTTTCCGTAAGACTGGAAACTAATCCCAGCGTAGCTTGGGAAAAGACTAGGTATTAGAACAAGACCTAGGTTTATTCTGTAGGTACCAACCACATTTTTTTTTTTTCATAATCTGTTTGCTAGAGTAAAATATAATTTTTATTTGACGGTTGTGATGCGGAATCACACACAAAGCTAATACACATCTATACTTTTTAATAATATAAAGTTGAAGAGTTGGTTTGTTTGTTTGTTTGTTTGTTTGTTTGAACGCGCTAATCTCAGGAACTACTGGTTCGATTTTTTTTTTTTTTTGTATTGGATAGTCCGTTTATTGAGGAAGGCTATAGGCTATATAACATCACGCTACGACCAATAGGAGCGGAGCATAAATGAAAAATGTTGCAAAAATAAAAAAGCGTTGAAACTAAAACAAGCGAACAAAGTCGCGGGGGACAGCTAGTAAGTTTAAATTAATTTGGTTTTGATTCATTATATATTATGACTTTGTACGGAACCCAAAGTACGTAAAAAATAATAACTTCATGTAGGTATGTAAATATAACGAGTGTACAAAAAAATGTCTGCTATGTGGAATTGTAAGCTTTATTTGACATGACCTGTTTAATTACGATTACCTAATTGCATTTGTTAATATAGAGTCGAATTTACAATGGCAATTTAGGCGAATATAGGTACACGTAAAGAAAAATTCATAAATCTATACTTACTAATATTATAAAGCTGAAGAGTTTGTTTGTTTGTTTGTTTGAACGCGCTAATTTCAGGAACTACTGGTTCGAATTGAAAAATTCTTTTTGTATTGGATAGTCCGTTTATTGAGGAAGGCTATAGGCTATATAACATCACGCTACGACTAATTGGAACGGAGCATAAATAAAAAATGTTGCAAGAATGAAAAACCGTTGAAACTAAAACACGCGAACAAAGTCGCGGGGGACAGCTAGTGTAATATACTGTGAAATCGACAATGTTAGAGTGACATTTGTGTATGACATTTAAATTTTTATAAAACACTTCTTGATTCCTACAAGTGTTAACGATGATAGCAATCGATGTCAGCTATCGAGGTTAAAGGGATCGTATGTCGTTTCTCAGGCTCTAGACTATCTGTGTACCAAATATTATTTAAATCGGTTCAGTAGTTTTAGCCTGAAAGAGCGAAAGACAGACAGACAGACAGAGTTACTTTCGCATTTATAATATTAGTAAGGATTAAATGTAAAATGTACATTTCATTTTGATAAAATTACGTGACTTAGTCTTGTCAGTTCCATACATTTGAGCGATTTAATCTGGGAGAATCGAAATGAAGAAATAATAAGTAGTGTATTACTTTGCTATTATATCTGTGTGACATTCGACAATGTAATTAGAAGTTTTATTTTTTGGAAGAGATTTACGCAGTTAGCCTGAGCGCAGGCTTTGACTGCTTCAACGGACCTTTGGCGAGAACCTTAAGGGCCTTCAGCCAGAGCAATAGAAAACCTAACTACGTCAGCAACGTTCACTAAGGGCACCCCTTGTGCGGTTCGGACCTCGACTTAGTGCGTTGCTAACAATCTTAATAAGGCAAAAAACAGCAAGGGAGGGCTGGATCTAGGGGGGGGGTTGTATTTAGGAGTAAAATTAATAAAAAAAATTACGATTTCTATTTATTTTAAATTTTTCTTCCATTTTGGATGTCATATTATACATTTTGTTATTTACATTATTGTCGCATATTTTAAGAGAATTGTATTTTTTTAACATTGTATGTAAAAACATATTACCTTTTTTTAAAAGAGTAACCTATGGCAGTTTCTTTCCGGTTCTTCTCCATAGGAGTGACATTTTGTAACCGCGCAACTAGAGTCATTTAACGATTTTAAAGTGCCTGAAAAGGCCTACTTGAAGTAAAAATATTTTGATTTTGACTTTGAAATAGACATTTTTTTTCTTGCCTATACGATTCCGATCACAGACGGGCCTGTTGGTCTAGTGGTTAGTGACGCTAACTGCTAAACTAGAGGTCGTGGGTTCGATTCCTACGCAGAACAAATCTTTGTGTGATGAGCACGATCATTTGTTCTGTGTCTGGGTGTAATTTATCTATACTTATAATAAATCTGTAGAGAGGTCAATTCTGTACATCAAATATATTTTCAAAATAACTATCAGGGGGTGATTAGTGATCGATACTGATGCCAAAAATGCAATCAGTAAAATTTTTGTCTGTCTGTCTGTCTGTCTGTATGTTCCTTATAAAAACAAAAACTACTGGATGGATTTTAACGAAACTTGGTACAATTATTCTTCATACTCCTGGGCAGGTTATAGTATACTTTTCATCACGCTACAATCAATAGGAGCAGAGCAGTGAAGGGAAATGTTGGGAAAACGGTAGAAGTTACTCCATTTTTTAAGCTTCCGTCGCGTATGCAGCCTTAATGGTTAAAGCTACATAGAAATCATGTATGACGGAAATGTTCTACATAAAATTATCTAAAAAATATCCCATAACAGCATATGTCTATCTTTTATGGTTGACTCACAATAACACGTGTAACTCCCGATAGCTTAGCAGTTCGGAGCTTTCTGATTATATTTGTTTACTCTTACGTTTATAATACTCTCACTCATCCCTAATTAAAAAAAAGCTAACATTATTACCTATTCAATAAAAAAAGAATCATAGAAATCGGTATAGAAACACCAAACTTATACATGAAATACGATAATAAGCCATCGCGCCGCGCCGTCGCGCGTGAATACTGAATCATGCTATAAGGATTATTTTTGTGTAACGTGACATATTATATTTCCCTACTAAAATACGAAAGTTAATCTGTCTGTTACATCAAAACCACTGAACAGTGAGGAAGGACATATGCTACTTTTTTACGAAAAACGACGGAAACGCGAACGAAGTCGCTGGCAAAAGCTAGTCTATAATATATATGTATTAGAAATATATAAGTATGTTTATCAGTTGTCTGGTGGCCATAATACAGGCTCTGCCTAGTGTGGGATCAGATGGCCGTGTGTGAGCTGTCCCAAGATATTTATTATTATTTATTTATTGAACCACTGGACCTACATCTTCATTATATTTTTAAGCTATGTATGATGTGTCTGTTTCGTAGTTATCCACTTGATTTCGTTTGCTGAATATACCACCTTACTGCGATATTAATAGAAGCAATTCGACTGATATTTATTGACTTGAGAGCAATTGAGAACGGAATTTGCCGTTAGCCGACTGCATTAAAGATATGACGTATGCCTTTGTAATATCGCGGATGACTGCGAATATTTCCGTCTGGTCGCTGGTAAAGAAAATTTTGAAATTAAGTCCGAACAATATCCTTCCTAATTCTCCGAGAGTTCCAGGTTTAAAGATGTCATTAAAAAAAAGAGGCAATTGTTTTTTCCCATCTCAAAAACATCCCATCGCGCCTAAAGAAGATTTCTCTTCAATTAGGGTTTCAACCAGCTTAAAAATCTGCCTTTATAGATAGTTTTAGAAAACTACCCTAAATGTTTTTTTTAATTTATATTATTTTACAGTTAGTACATGAAATTAATCGTCTAACAAAAAGCGTGGAAAAAGAAATAGAGGTCTTTGCCCTATAGTGGGATAGTTTAGCCCTTGTAGCCTATATCGGTTATCCACAATGATAGAAATTGCCCAAATGTATGGAAATTAAATTTTATTTCGATAAGTCGTGGACTTAGACTTGTCACTTCCATACATTTGAGCGATTAGATCATCGCTAATACTTGTAGAAATGTCACTTGGCTAGAATAATACTAAGTAATAATCCTAATACCTATTATAAATGCGCAAGTAATTGACAGTCTGCATGTCTGCGGCTAAACTGCTGAACCAATTTTAATGAATATAATAGAATAATAATATTCTTTTTGCTACGTTAACCGACATCGAGACGGGTGGAGCCGCGGGTAAAAACTAGTAAATAATAATAATAAAACTTACCCTATAAATACATAATACCTTTTTTCAAATATTTATTGTAATTGGATGAGTAGTTTCGGTGTAGTTGTCTCAACCGATTACTTAAAAGGAGGATGTTCTCAATTGTATTGTTTTAAGTATGCCACGCGATTGCGCCTATAATGAGCTGATAATTAATATGCGTATTGCAATAATACCGGTAATTATGGCAACTAATTAATATTTTCTTTAGCAACTTTTTTAATATCGTTAGTATTTAAACAGTTATTTAAAATCGAGTTAGGAAAATCTGATTGACGAACTCCGTAGTCGAGTGGCGTACACAGGTTTTCAAGATGTCGCCAAGTCTTAAAGTCCGGTGAAGCAGTCAAAGCCTGCGCTCAGGCTAACTGCAGTAGACCTCTTCCAAATAAAATCACAAGATGTCGCCAGCTCTGAAGTCCCGGGTTCGATCCCCGGACAGGTCAATGTAGAAAACTACTTTTCTACATTGTCTCGGGTCTGGGTGTATGTAGTGGCTTCGTTGTCTCTGATTCAATAACACAAGTGCTTTAGCTACTTACTTTGGGTTCAGAGCAATGTGTGTGATGTTGTCCACATTTATTTATTTATTCTTCTGCGTAGCCTTTATGAAGCTATGTTGGGGTCGGCTTCCAGTCTAATCGTATTACCGATTAAGCTGAATACCGTCATATTTCTTGAAGTCAGATATACTTATATTCGTATTCAGTTAGAAGTTATTTCAAACTAGCTGTCCCCCGTGACTTTGTCCGCGTGTTTTAGTTTTAACAGTTTTTCATTTTTGCAACTTTTTTCATTTATGCTCCGCTCCTTTTGGTCTCAGCGTAATGTTATATAGCTTATAACCTTCCTCAATAAATGGGCTATCCAACACTAAAAGAAGTTTTCAAATCGGAGCAGTAGTTCCTGAGATTAGCGCGTTCAAACAAACAAACAAACTCTTCAGCTTTATTATATTAGTATAGATAAACTTAACTATATATACATACTCATAAGAATTAATAAAATAAACTAATCTAATTAAACATACCTAAACCTAAAATATGGCTTTAAAAAATATAGTAAGGAAACCGATTTTTTACTAATATCTGTGAAAAACTAACAATTATCTCATCGTCATTAAGTGTCGCAACTTGACAAACGGGAAGTCGTATCTATTATTTTAAGAATACGATTCTTTGATGAATTCCGGGAGACGCGTCCGGCCATTTTGAAGATAAAATTAAAAAGGTGGTGTTACCATAAATAGGAATATTTGCTGCCATTCTTTTGAAGTGGAAGAGAGGTGACAACTATGGTTTGAACACTGTCTAATCCTAAGATAGATGTATTTTTGTTATGGTATCACGCGAAAACTGACGAATGAATTTAGACGAAATTTGGCAGACGGGTAGTTTATTACATGGACTAAAATATAAGGTAAATTCTATCCAGATAAGTCGATTGGAATGGGAACTACTAGCACAGGATAATAAAATGCGTTGATTAATAAGTTTGAATTAAAAATGTATTTTTAAACATAACTTTTTAATTCAGCGAGGATTTAAACTAATAAAGACGAATCAATTTAACGGGCCTGTTGGTCTTGTGGTTAGTGACCCTGACTGCTAAACCGGAGGACGTGGGTGCGATTCCCACCCAGGACGAATCTTTGTGTGATGAGCATGATCATTTGTTCTGTGTCTGGGTGTAATTAATGCATAATATGTATGTATTTATCAATATATAAATATGTTTATCAGTTGTCTGGTTACCATAATACAGGCTCTGCCTAGTTTGGGATCAGATGACCGTGTGTAAGTTGTCCCAAGATATTTATTGTTTATTATTATTAAACAAGCCAAACAGGATGGAATTGTGTCGTTTCGTGACGACGTTTCCATGGCCACCTTCGGGCTCCATCATCATACCAGCTCGAAAGTACCACAATATTGTATTGTCATCGAACTTGTATGAGCATGCAAAATTTCATCTCAATCAGACGTCTAGAAGTGTTTTTAATTTAGCTTGCAAGATTGGTCTTACTGCAGTGTTACCGTATAGGTCACTACGCCAATTACCAGTGTAAGCGACGTGCTGTGGGTTCGATCCCCGCATGGGACAAGCATTTGTGTGATCCACAAATGCGTGTTCCAAGTCTAGGTGTTCTTTGTGCATGAGATTTGAATGTTTTATTAAAACCCCCGCGACACAAGGATTAAATTAATTAGAGAAGGAGTCGTTTAAAAAAAAGATTTTATCTAAACAAACAAATACATTGCAAGCTTGCAATTATGTATGTTGGTAGTATGTATTTTATTCCTTGGCAATAGAAATGTTTGATCGTAGGTCCAGTATTAGATTAAACCAATATATAACACCAATGTATCCATAAATCATCGGTTATTTCAAATCTTTAATCGTTGGAGTGTTGCCAATTACAAATTATCGAATATATCAAAATGGCGGACGGCAGTCATTAGTTTTTATGTTTATAACTTGTAAACTATTCGTGGGAAGTTATTAATTATTGGAGTTAATGATTATTAGTTTAGTAAGTCTTATATTTAACTATTAGAGTTGTAGCCGAAAGTAGACGTCCGGGGAACTACCTCTTCAGTTGACAACCCAAGCTATATCCACTAAATAAAAATAACGATAAAAAATCAATTCTAGTAGATATAGGCTAACGTTGGTGACCAACCACGTCGTAGTAGATCTAGTTGGTCATCGACGTTAGACGATACGAAATTTGTATTTTCAGAGTGTTCTTTGGATAGTTAGTATATAGTTATTATAAATATTCTGTGCATTTTTTATTATTATGTCCTTTAATTCGTAAAAAAATCTATTTACATTTCGCTATTTTATTTAATATTATTTGTTGTTATATCAGCAATAGAAACATTAAAAATTCTAAAAGTTGATGTAGAAAATTCATCCTTAACTCAATAACGTAATGCTCAAATTTCTTTCAAGTGTAAAGCTTCGCGAGCATTCGCGCGCATTCGCGAGCAATCGCGCGCATTTTCCGGAATTATCTTTTTATCTCAGAAGAAATATGAACTTTATGTTGTTGCGTGAAGGATGAGTTTGCTGTATCAACATTTAGATTGACGCTTCGCTGCATTTCGACTCTGCTGTAGTATGAGTTGGGCCTAAGTCTGTATTTTACTTATCTTTATAAACAGCTGGATTTTAGACAGTTTTTGATGTAAAACTTCTTTACACACGCTTGACTTAGGCAGGAAGCAGGTAAAAGCGCGACGAGAGCGTTACGAAAAGTGTGATCGGGCGAGGCGAACGGAAGTTGAGAGGGAGATATTATGATAATGAAAATAGAAAGAGACAGAGTTACGTTCCGTATATTATGTAGGGGCAAGAGAGAGAGGTGCGAGCACACATTTTCCTTCTTTCTTTCTCTCATAGCCAGTTACGTTTCGTATATAAAGAAGTTTTACTTCAGTCGTGTGGTCTAAAGCACACTCGTTTTTTTTTATTATAGACTAGCTGTCCCCCCCGACTTTGTTCGCGTGTTTTAGTTTCAACGGTTTTTCATTTTTGCAACATTTTACATTTATGCTCCGCTCCTATTGGTCGTAGCGTGATGTTATATAGCCTATAGCCTTCCTCAATAAACGGACTATCCAACACAAAAAGAATTTTTCAATTCGAACCAGTAGTTCCTGAGATTAGCGCGATCAAGCAAACAAACAAACTCTTCAGCTTTATAATATTAGTATAGATACGTATGCAAATCCCAATCAATCTTGATCACTAAAACAAGCACACTTAAAATGCTATAACATATCTACCATTTTAACAGCAGTGCGCAAAAAATCCTGTTGTTATTCCCACGGGATAGCATTGAGCGTCCATTTTGTTTCAATGTCAACCATCTTGTTCGACCATGTTGCAATGTTTTGACGTCAGTAGACTTCCTTTGAAAGGCACTTAGTATTTTATTTGTTGATACTGGCTAAATATATACTGTTTACAAGCTTGAGTTATGATTTTTTTTATTGCTGGAAATACTTTTTGTGACTATCGGATTTCCGATGGAATTTTGGCGTCAATATGTTTAGGTTGTGAAAAACAAGTCTAATCGAATGAAAAAAAGTATTTTTGAAATTTTGAAGTTAATGTACTTATTATTTGTAAGAGATGGCCACTTCCGTGATTTTTTTACCCGATTGCCAAGCACGGGTTATGTTTTTCGCGCGTATCTGGTATGTGTTTCTATATTTTTAATTAAGTTTGTTAATTACTTTATTATTTTGTATATTCCAAACGGAAAATCCTCCAAAAGGGATTTAGACAGTGGTATCGTTAGGTTTGATTAAAAAACCCAAGTGTCTTGTCGTTTGAAAAATAAAATTAAAATGGCGGAATTTAAGCGATAAATTGTAAGTCATTAATATATTTTTATAGCCAAATCTATGGAGTAAAGTAGCAAACTAAAGATTAAAAAAAAAACTGGTTTACATAAATATAACATGCACCTTGTATGCTAAAATGTAATTTAGAATGAGAAATGCTAGATAAATAATTATTATAAAAAGCCCTGCCTTAGCAAATCTTAATGTTTCTTAGCAATGTTTTTAATGTCTTTTACTAATACCACTGCTTTAGTTTAGATAATATTTTTTTCTATTACATTTGCAACCATGACATAGTTGATTATAGCGTCCTAATAAGATAGCGGCCTGTGGGTCATTTAGAAAAAAAAAAATAGATTGACTTGCACACAACGGAATGACAAATGCACCGGACTGTTGTTACGTGTTTACTCTACGTCGCAATCAAGAAATGACATTTATAGCTTGTATAATACATACAGTATAAAATGCTGTCCTGAATGACTGACGGATCAACGCACAGCCTAAATCGCTGATCGTAGAGACCTGAAACTTAGACGGCAAGTTCTTTGTATGACGTAGGCATCCGATAAGAAAGGATTTTCCGAAATTTTACCCCTAAGGGAATGAAAAACGGGGGCAAAGTTTGTATGGGACAACGTGATTCCTTGGTCCAATCTACTTCAAATTTTGCATAAATATTCTTTAACAAAATTGGTGAAAGATGTGTTTCCTAACGGGGTTAAAAAGGGGTAGAAAGTTATTTTAGGGGTGATTTGCATGCCGATGGGAATTCGGACCCCACTTCCGGCGGCTGGCGCCCAAGCTGATGGGTGCAGCGGGCGCGCTTTCAACGTTGCTTCCCAATTTGGGGGGCCCGAGCGCCGCCTGTAGGCGGTTGTACGTGGGGATCGTGCGATCCATGGCCCTGTATGGGGCCCCTGTGTGGGCGATGGACCTGGCGGCCGGCACACTCGCCACTCTGCGCAAACCGCAGAGGGCGATGGCCGTCAGGGTCGTCCGCGGGTATCGCACGATCTCCTACGAGGCGGCTTGCGTCCTGGCCGGATCCCCGCCCTGGGACCTAGAGGCGAAAGTACTCGCGTCATTGTATAGATGGCGCGAGGAAGAGCGGGCACGGGGCTCGAGACCGGCGCAGCGGCAGATCGCGCTGCGCCGAGATGAGCTCCGTAAGGTCCTGGTGGCGGAATGGCGGCAAAGGCTTCTGCGCCCTGCCGCCGGCCTCGCTACCGTCGAGGCGATCCGGCCAGTACTCGACGTCTGGCTCGGGAGAAGGCACGGCTCCCTGTCGTTCAGGGTGACGCAGGTGCTGTCGGGGCACGGCTGCTTCGGCAAGTACCTGTGTCGCATAGACAGGGAGCCGGACGCTCGGTGCCACCACTGCGTCCATTGCGGGGAGGACACGGCGCAACACACGCTCGCTGAGTGTGTAGCTTGGGAGGAGCAGCGCCGTGTCCTCACAGATGTAGTAGGCAGCGATCTGTCGCTGCCGGCCGTAGTACGGAGGATGGTCGGCGGCGCAGAGTCGTGGGACGCGGTGGTGTCCTTCTGCGAGGACGTGATGTCGCAGAAGGAAACTGCGGAACGGGAGAGGGAGATCTCGACTCCCTTCCCGGGCCGCAGAAGGCGCACCGGGCGCAGGGGAAGGGCGGATAACGCCCTTTTCCGCCCCCCATAAATGGGTCCAGGGGCGAGGGACTTGGGGAAGTCCCCGCCCCCTATTCGATGGACCCGAGGCGGAGGCGCGCGCGGGTGTCGGCGCGCGCCTCTGAGACGATGCACGGGGTAGTTAACACCTCACTACCCCGTGCAGGAGACGAGGCCCGGGCAGACCGGGCCGGCACTAGTGCGGGGCTGCGGAAGAATTTGGATTCCCGCGGCCCCGCGCGCACGTGCGAGGAGACACCGGGGGGTTTTAGCCGGTAAGAGTCCGGCACGCCCCTCCGCCTCTCCCCAGGCGGAGGAAGTCCATGAGGATTTCCCCCCGTCAAAAAAAAAAAAAAAAAAAAAAAAAAAGGGGTGATTTGCATCGAAGTTGATATCAATACTCCTTAGTGCTTTTGATTTAAATAACATTTTATTTTGACACATGTATCATATAAAACCTTGGTGCAATGCAATACTCTTTAAAATTGGAATATCAAAAACCATTTTCAACTTCTACGCGGACGAAGTTGCGGTCAAAAGGTACTCAAATACAAATTGTTAACTACGATAACTAACCTTATATTGTTAACTAGATCAGTCAGAACAGTCCGTTGCCGTTGTGCGCCACCCCTCTGTCACCGCGTTCAGTAGATTGCGCCCTTTAGTTCTCGTTCGCTCGATAGATGGCGTTGTGCTTTGAGAGCCGTTTTCTGAATGGCGGTGTTAAGATTTTCGGCGAGTGAACCACTACCCGAGGCGGCCGTATTGAATTCATACTTACCTGGCGTAGGAGAAACCGTGATCATGAAGGCGGTTCTCCCAGGGCGAGGCCTTCCCATTGCACTGCGGGCGGGTTGACCCTTGCGATTATCCCTAATGTGGATAACTCGGACGCGTAATTTTTGGTAGTGAGGGACTGCGTGCGCGCTGTCCCTCTCAGAATTCCCTTGTTTAATGAAGATAGATAAGATGCAGATTTTATAATTAATATCTATTTTGAGATCGGTGGAGTCGCTTTCTAGACAACGACAAGTGTTTTCGAAATTCAAGTGAATTTTGTAAAAAAAATTGAATATTTCGTTAGTATCGCCTTTGGTTAATTAAATAAACGTCTTAACTTGCATTATACAAACATACTTTAACCTCCTTTTTTATCGTATTTAAAATTTTAAAGGGGTTGATACAGAAAAAGGGAAACACGTGTTTTTTTTTTATTTTTAACTTTAAGTTTAAAGCCTCTTACTTAAAAAACTGATGACCTCCGTGGTCTAGTGGCGTACACTTGTCAACATTTATTTCTTCATTATAAAAAAACGATGATTTCAATTTCCTAAAAAATCCTTTCTTATTTTTTACAGTGCGTTTTTAAATATTAGGAGATAGGTATTTTAAATGTGCAAATTATTTTATGTTAATTTAATGTAAATAAAATAATTAATTATTAATAAAGAGGTATTTTTCAATCAAAGGTACCAAGGCGTTATAAACTCCAGGAGATTAAAATTCAAAATTCCGAACGTTCACGAACCGCAGACGGATTCACACGAGTAATAAAAATGAGCATGTGTGCGTGTCTGTAAAACCGGATGGCCGCGTCTTTCCGTTAGATCAGCTGTTATTAGTAACATAGTGATGCGAGTTATCTATCGATACATTTATGCTTTTAGGAAATATATCGTTTCCGATTTAAATTATTATGTAAGTATTGATGTTTTGGTTGCCTTAGGAAGTGTAGGTTATTTATTAAAAGATTTCGTTTGTTTATTGAGATACCTTGTATAATGTCAAGTCTTCCCAATGCATGCTGCATTACTTAGTAAATGAGTTATAGTCGTTTTGGAGGTCAGATAGGAAGTCGCTCTACAAAAATACTGGTATTCAGTTCAGTTGCATCGGATGTGCTAGGGTTGCCAACCGTGCTATAATATATTATTAAATAATATTGTACTATATTACGGCTCTACTTACTATATACTGTTGAAGACATATACAAGTACGCAAAAATACTTTACATGAATCAAGTTTTTTTCTGTACCATTAAAGTTCAGAAAAAAATTTCAATAATTTGGTTTTTATAAAAAATAGTTAACATGCATACTTCTTTCTTTTTACTCTTTCCATTAAATACTATACATTTTAGAAGGGTACTTTTTCGTACAATTCAAAAACGCATAGTATATTATATCGCAGCTTTTTCTAAAAATTCTATACTTAGTTCATAAATGTATGCAACCCTACATGTGACTGAAATTGACCCTAATTATTAACTACACTTTTGCTGCACTTGTTTGGCGAAACTAAAAAAAATCCTAACATTTTTTCAGACAACAGCTGTTTCATTAATCCCTTTCTTCTCCATTGAATAAAACACTTATTTTCATTCACATTTATGTAAACAAACTTCAATAAAGTAGTATTTATAATGTGTGATGTTCAAACGACGCAAGACGCCACGCGTTTCGTAGTGCGTAGTATGAGATCTCGTTATAAATAGATGAAATACGTTTATTCTATTCAAGATATATGTGACATGCGTACGTTTTTTTAGGATAATGTTGAGAGATAGATGGGTTTATAAACAAAACATACAATTATGAATAAAGTACTATGGATTTAATTTTTTAACTGTAATGATACCGACATAAAATGGAGCTAGTTATATTAGCGGCATGGGTCTGGATAGATAGGCGAGAAATGCAACTGAGTGGGTACCTAGAGCCGGAACTCAAAAACGGGGTGGGCCGTAAAGACGCTGACGAGACGATTTCGATCGCTATTTGCTGGATTGGTGGGAAGCGGCTTCAGACAGAAGATCCTGGAGCAAATTGGGAAGACCTTTGCCCAGCAGTGGGACACCTAAAAGGAAGTAAAAAATATATATATATATACCCATGTTATGTATTGGAAATTGGGTCAAAAATGTCCTTGGTTGATATGAGTTTTAAGGTCTGGAAAGTAATAGGTTCTCAGAAAGGTAAAGAGACCTTTTGTCGGACCTTGCTTTCAGTGGGATAAGACCGATCAGTTTGGATTGATAGTGTCTCGCTACGTGCGTCAGATCGCAGTCTAAAGGGCTGGTACGAATAAGGTGGCATTTCCATTGTTTACCTAAAGGCAAGAAAGATAAAGTAGTTGCTCAGAAAGGACTCGGAATATTCGGATTTGTAGAAGATCCGTAGTCCTAAACTCGTCTCAAAAGACCGCAACGCTTTTCAAACTTCTGGTGTTGGAACTTGGAGATGCGTATTTGCAGCAATGTTTACTGTAACAGCACGGATAGCCGAGTCGTATAGGTCTCCACGCCAATTACCATTGTGCGCGACGTGCCGCAAGTTCGTTCCCCGCATGGGATAAACATTTGTGTGATCCACAAATGCTTGTTCTAAGTCTGGGTGTTATTTGTGCTTGAATACGATTTGAATGTTTGTGAAACCCCCGCGATGCAACGATTAAATTTAGTTAGTTAGCGGGAGTCGTTTAAAATCACAAAACAAAAAGGCAAACCGCTTGCATTTATGTATTTGAATTATAGTACATAGAAGACATATTTATTGACAATCTTTCTGCTTTTACTTAAACTTTGACTGCCGAAAAACGCTTTGAATAAAGTCTACTTCGTGAACTATCTACATAGAGTTTTAAACACATAAATACTTGTTCTATATCCATCGATTGCAACACGATTGCTTCTCAAACGTGACCGCCAAGTGGTCCCAGCGTATGTATTTAATGTACTACTACGTGTGTATAAGGAATGCTGTACTACACTTAGGATAAAAATAATACTTTCTTGGCACGCTGAACTTCGAGGTGAGAGCGGTGATTACAGGAATTGTAATGTAGACCTAAGTTTGCCCTTTGGGTTCTACGAATACTTGTCTGGTCGCCGACTATGAATGAGTGTGTTGAGCTATGAACTAGAAACCTTTGTAAAGTGTGTACTAGGAAATTTAATCCCTGTATCTCGGGAGGTTTCACAAACATTCAATTCACATACATAAAAATTAAAAACACCCAGACTTAAAACAAGCATCTGTGGTTCACACAATTGCTTGTCCCATCCGGGGATTGAACCTGCAGTACGTCGCGCATTGTGGTAATTCGCGTAGTGAACTATACCATCCCCGATAGTTTTGTTGTAATTTGCGAATTTTTGATTGCTTTTTTCGACGCGCAAATCTAGTGGAGAGAGAGTTCTCGCCGGCGTCCGTAATGTGAACAGACAGCGAACTATTAATATACGTAACTCTTTTATTGACATGCAAACTACATCTCATTGTATGTGTTTCTTTTGTAGGTTGTCGATTTTAGTCTCCAATTTGAGATCTTAACGGTATTATTAAGATTAATTCAAAATTACATACTTTTAAACAGATAATTAAAGAGCTTTCTAAATGATGCCTTGATGTCACTATCGGTAAATCGACAATATCGATATTTCAACAAGCTTCCCCATCACTACACACTTTCCCTACCCGCGTACATCGCGATATATTTAGAGGCGGCAGTGACCTTTGTATTTATGACTAAACTATCTATTTGTTCGTAACACTGCATATGCTGCTAAATTTAAAATGTCTTGAGAGTAATAAAATAAAGATTTTCTTGCTATTGTTTAACGGGTAATATTATTAACTTATTCGTAGTCATTCCCTAGTAATATACAAATATAGACGTCCTGGTGGCCTAGTGGTTCAATGAACGGATTTGCGTGCACGAGGTTGCAGGTTCGAACCCACTACAGGCAAGTACCAATGTGACTTTTTCAAAGTTATATGTACTTTCTTAATTATTCTAAGACATCATTGACTATCGGTGAAGGAAAACATCGTGAGGAAACCTGGATTTCAACAATTGGAATCTGAAATCGCCAACCCGCACTGAGCAAGCGTGGTGATCAATGCTCGTTCCTTCTCTATATGAGAAGAGGCCTGTGCCCAGCAGTGGGACATTTATAGGCTGGTATATATATATAATATACAAATATTAATGGCGTACTTGAATAAAATATAGTTCTTAACCGACATCGAAAGGAGAATGTTCTAAATTCGACTGTAGGTATGTTACATTTTTTATGTTCCGATCCGGTAATTGTGGATCGATTTTAAAAAATCTTTACAAACTTCAAAATACCTGTGAAAAAATCCCAAGAGTTTTAAAACGAAATTGTGTATTTTGTACTTCGTTGCAATTGTATTATTTTAATTAGTTTTTAGGGTTCCGTACCTCAAAAGGTAAAAACGGAACCCTTATAGGATCACTTTGTTGTCCGTCTGTCTGTCTGTCTGTCTGTCTGTCTGTCTGTCTGTCTGTCTGTCAAGACCTTTTTTCTCAGGAACGCGTGGAGGTATGAAGCTGAAATTCATATCAAATACTCAAGTCTATGGTCTCTTGGAGCTGTGAAAAAATCAAACTTCTAAGTCAACGCGATCAAAAGATACTCCCGTTTATGCCGCAAAATTCCGCAAATTTTCGAAACTCGCACGGGAATCAAAACCTACAGGGTACTTCCCGTGAACTCAGAATCTTGAAATTTGGTACGAAGTAACGTCTTATAGTACAGATAAAGGAAAAATTGCGAAAACCGTAAATTTTTAGTTACATCATATAAAAAAAAATATTTCTGATTTTTTTTTTTTTTCATTTTGCAATTATCATACCATAACTATGACTCGATCGTAGTGATGGGTGAACTTTTACTTATATACCTACAGGTGTGTACGGAACCCTCGGTGCGCGAGTCCGACTCGCACTTGGCCGGTTTTTTTTTTTCTTTTATGTGTTATCACCTATTCGGATCGGATGCACTTCGTAACCGGTCTTGAAAAAATTTAAAGCAATTTTTTAAACACGCTTTTGACGTGGGTTTTTCAAAAATATTCAAATCACAATTTCGACTGCACGGATATGTACTATTGTGTATAGATCACCACGCCAATTACTAGACTTTAATCTGTGATTACCACTGTGCGCGATGTGCTGCAGGTTCGATCCCCGCATGGGACAAGCATTTGTGTGATTCACAATTGCTTGTTCCAAGTCTGGGTATTATTTGTGTATGCGAGTTGAATGTTTATGTAACTACAGGGATTAAATTCTATACTGTGGGAAGCGTTAAAAAAAACCACGGAAAACAAGTATATTTGCAACAAATATTAGTCACACACTCAAATGTTACAATAGCAGTAAACTATCTAACAGAAAACTAATGTTAACTTATTCTTTGTAACTTTTAGAATAAAATTTATGAGTTTTAAAAACAATCTGCGAATGCTAGAGATTATTTGAAATGTAAATGTTTTTTTGTTTTAGATTTATGTCTGTAAACACCGGAAATAAAAGAATTCTACCGTTTATACGCGTGGGGTGTAGATTTTACATACCTACAATATACAACTATATATCCAGATGTTTCCCGCGACTTCGTCCGCGTGTTTTAGTTTCATAGGTTTTTTTATGTTTTTCGCGGTACAGTGATTTTTTTTCTAAAATAATAGAAGTCTATATTATGCTCCATAACTCCAGCGTTTTGCCAGTGAAAGTCCCATTAAAATCGGTCTGGTAGTTCTAGAGATTAGCACGTTTGTTATTGCAAAAAATATTTTTTGTTACAAAACTACTTTTCGCAATTTTTCTTTTACTTGTAAGTTAGACTTAGAATCATGCCAAATTTAGTGATTTTAGGTCGACGAGAAGTACCCGGTTTTGAGTTACTCGGAACCGATAGCAAAAATGTCAAAAATTGCTATATTTTTTAATTGCGTAATATAGAAGCTGGTACATTTTATTGCTTTCAAGGAACCTTAGACCTGAGTATTTGATATTATTTTCAATGAAACCACCACGCATCCATAAACAAAATTCTTTACAAACAGATGGACACCGGGATTGAGAAGGGTTCCTCTTTTACTTTTGAGGTATGGAACCCCTAGAAATAATACAAACATATCAATTTCAATTATTAAAATTATAATACGTGTCGTTTTGCATTCTCGTCAAATTCAAGGAGGTAACTATGCTAATGATTCTCGACACGAATCTTTTTTTTTTCATATTTCTAATTTCGGAAATCTGCATATGTGGCACAAGCATTTCAAAACGCGGCCCGTGTGAGACCGCACTGTAACTGCTCTTTTACACACACAGATAAAGACACTGCCTACCGCATACGCAACTGGGCGATTCTGTTCTTTGAAAGTGGTGTATTCTGAAATACTGTCAAACTTAAATAAATAAAAAAACAAATATGTACTAATTATTGAGCAGATATCGTAATTTTATTTGATTAATTCTGTCTTTCATAACAGCCTCCTGAAATTTGACGAGAATGCAAAACGATACGTTGATACAACACTACTCCTATTTTAAGAAACATTTCTTTACCTAGTTATTGAAAAGTAGACACGCTTGCCAAGTTACCTGCTAATTATGGCCGACCTTGTCGATATTGTTGACTGCTTCCCTACCCTGTTATGCAAAAGCGATGATAGGTTTAGTAACTCGTAAAAATATATAAGTATGTCACTGTTTGGTTGTAAACTTTTTACAATTTCTAGCGATGTTACAAAGTGACGAAATAGTGAACTATCCTGACTGAATCCAGTGAACCAGTGTGCAGTAATTATCACTACATATTATAAAACAAAGTCCTTCCTCTCTGTCTGTCTGTTCGCAATAAACTAAAAACTACTGCATCGATTTTCATGCTGTTCTCACCAATGAATAGAGTGGTTCTCGAGGAAGGTTTGAGTATATAATTTGTTAAGTTTTTGTTTATATTGACTAAAATATAATGATATTAGTTGAAGGTGTTGAAAAGAAATAAGCCGTTCCGTGCGACGACAGACGTTTATGCGAAATATAGGCGGTTCCGATATTATTAGGGTAATATTAGGTTTTGAGCTTTGTTTTTTGCTCTGTTTTGATACTATTTTACGCTTTTACATGTTCATACTAGTGCCTACAGTTCATACTCGCGTTCTATAGTTTACTTATTTATATTATCTAAGGGGTTGACCGTTAATTGTAGATGGGTTTTTGTTTTGATAGGTGACCATTTGTAAACATACCGAGACCTCTCCGTGTCTCGGAAAGCACGTTAGACAAAGAACTCTGTGCGTTAGACCGTTCTCGACTGTCATACGTCGATCTTTTTATTATTTTTATTTATTGAACTTTATTTGGCAAAATAACGATGGCCAGGTCAGCTAGTAATATAAAAAAATTAGGTTATTAGCCATTTATATTAAAAGTACTTTACAATAATGACGTCACCGAAAGTATAAAACAAATAGGTACGGATTACGTAACTTGAAAATTCATTCATATCCATTCTCAATTGTTTTTACGATTCGTATTGTTAGAAATATAATATAATGGCTCGGTAGACATGGATATTTAGGAAATATCGCATTCTTATTCAGGCGAGAAAACATCTAGAAATACTGAGTGAAAAACAGTACAGAAGTGGACAGTGTGTAAATAAACCATAGAGCAAAAACAACGAGAGGCGCCTTTTTTATTTTTTTAAAAGATTTACGCAGTTATCCTGAGCGCAGGCTTTGACTGCTTCACCGGACTTTTGGCGAGAACCTTAAGGCCCTCCAGCCAGAGCAATAGAAAAACTAACTACGTCAGCAACGTTCACTAAGGGCACCCCCTGCGGGGTTCGGACCTCGACTTAGTGCGTTGCTAACAATCTTAAGGCAAAAACAGCAAGGGAGGGCAGGATCAAAGTTTTTATTATTTAAGGATATATTTTTGTTGCTAGTTTGGCTGGCTCGGCCCAGCTTGATCTAGGGACAGGGGGGAGGGGTAACGGGAGGCGCCATAGCGCAGCAAACGAAGGGAGTTTTGCTTGCCAGTTCTTACGGAGGACGAGGTAGCACACTTATAAAATAAACACACAATACCTATTTCAAAACAAAAATGTATCCTGACAGACGCACACCGATCTAATTTCGTAGCGCAAAGAAAAATTACGCACACTATTATAAATTTTCTTCGAACACATTAAACACGAAATTTAAACCTTATTGTAAAATAAATTCAGTGAATAATCGTAGTACCTAATAATGAGATAATATAGACGGGCCTGTTGGTCTAGTGGTTAGTGACCCTGACTGCTAAACCGGAGGTCGTGGGTTCGATTCCCACCCAGGACGAATCTTTGTGTGATGAGCACGATCATTTGTTCTGTGTCTGGGTGTAATTTATCTATAATATGTATCTATGTATTTAGAAATATATAAGTATGTTTATCAGTTGTCTGGTTGCCATAGCACAGGCTCTGCCTAGTTTGGGATCAAATGACCGAGTGTGAGATGTCCCAAGATATTATATTATTATAATGTTTATAAAATCTAAATATTATTTACTAGCAACCCGCTCCCGGACAAAATATGAATGAATTAAACAAAACCTTTCTCTTGAATCACTCTATCTATTGCTGTAAACTGCATCAAAATCCGTGGTATAGATTTAAAGATGTAAGCTTACAAACAGTGGAAGCGACTTTGTTGTTTATACCATGTAAACTTATTTATTTGTGCGTTTTGCATTTAACATATTGAAAACTCTGTTTTCTCCATCTTAGACTTGTTTGACATTTCATGACATGTCCGGAATATTTATTTGTACTACGACGCAAATAAAACAATGCTTTTGAAATTTTAAATGTTTTATTTTCATTTTAAATAATGGTTCTACAAAAATTCCCAAGAATGTTAATAGATTTTAGATAAACATTTTAACGAGTACCAGGGGCGCATAAATAAGAAGGCTTGTTTATTTATTCTATCCAGCAGAACTAGATAGGTCTATAACCGAAATGTTTGGTTTTACAAGTCCAACTCTCAATCTACACGTAATTAGGAATTTAATGTACACAAACTTTAACTAATTTTCGATAGTTTTAAAGTACTAATATCGCATCAGTTCGCTTAACATACACACATCACAACAGCGAAATCAAATCATATTTATAATAGGAAATATACGTCGATTGGAAATGAATAAATAACGAACGCCGCCGCAAACTGCACTAAATAAACCAACAAATATAAATATTTCTATCCACACAGTAAATATCGGACGCAAACAGTCGTTGAGACAACGTCGGGCTAGGCGGTCATGACAACAGTCGACCGCCATGTTTAATTTCTTCAAGAGAAAAGGCGGGAAACCCGAGGCCGCGCCGGCGACGCCCGACGACGCCCGAAACTTCCCGAACCCCGAACATACAAAATTAACATCAGTAACCGCGCGCGCGCAACGAAACGACACGGAATCAAACGAAAAACTCAACACAATACGCAAAGATGTAGTGAATCTATTACTACCTGACACAGATTATTATAACCAGAAAAGTGGAGTCGGAGCTATACTGCAGATTATGGCTGGAAAACGAAAGAGGGCGAAACGGAGGAACGCTCGCGCCGAGTCGTGCAGAATCAGCCCCTTGAAAGAGACGAATGTATTGCAAAGGAGCAACTCAGATCGGAAAGCGAATGACGCAGTCGTTCCCACACCGGCCAAAAATATCACAGACGACGCAGACTTCGTAAAGGCGCTGGTACTGCAGAAATATTCAAAGAACAACGACAATAAGGAACACGTGTCTCTTGTGTATGTTAACGAACCAGATTTGGAAGAAAAAAGACATGCGGAGGCATTGCTCCGGCAGATCGCGCGCTCTATAGACTGCACCGTCGACAAACTTAATGAAGACAGGCAAATGGGAGGTACTGACAGCAAAATAGATAAAACAGAACCGCTATACGAAAGTATCGACGAAAGAAACAGTAATTACAGAAATGAATTAAAAGGTGAATTAGAAAAATTGATAATACAAGAAGGAGATAGTGATAGTGTTAAAAATGAGTTAGAATCTCCAGGTATATCAAAAAAATCGAATTTAAAACCACCCAAATCTGACACGGAAGGATGTTCTGATGACGATCGATCAGATTGCGGTAAAAAAAGAGTAACATTTAGAAAGCATATCGTCTTCGATGATGGAGACCAACAGACTGATGAAGAAGTAGGTTCATCCTTTGAATCATTATCTTCAGAAGACGAAGAATATCTAGAAGATGCTGATGATATCTTTGCTGATAACACAACAGTTATCAACGTTAATGATAAAGAAACTTTGACGATTAAAGTCGAGAGTCCTGATACTTTGAAACGAATATCTAGTGATAACAGTGACAGTGGGTTTATAGAGATAGCTGATAGGAGTGAATTGACAAACAAATGTGAGAGTGAGAGTGACTCGGAGGACTGTGAAGAGTGTGTGAGTGGAAGTGAGACTGAAGAAGAGATTATAGAAGAAATAATTGAAGAAATAACAGAACCATTTGTTATTGCGTCGAGTGACCCTGAATTTTTGGATGAACCGTGAGTATTTTGTTTTTTTGTTTAACTTTGAGCCGCCATAGGATTTGTGCATGTGCATTACGAATTATAACGCTATCAATTAAAAAAGAAACCCCCGACAAATAATTGAAAAATTGGTGATTACTTTTAAAATATTGAAAAGGTATTAATAAATTATAGCTAAAAACCATCTCGATCAAGTCAGTTTTAAAACAAACAAACCGCATCATATATTGGTGCTTTCGTTTAGGAGCGATGCCACAGACAGGCACACAGATCCACAGAAGTAAAACTTTTTGAGATATCATATTCAGCTACTACTAAATAATGATATTTTATACCAAGTAGGTATAAAATATCATTATTTTAAGTTTTAAATTTATATTTGAATAGGTATGTTGTATAAAATTACTATTACCGTTACGTCCCAAAACTTCCAACCAGTCTTATCAAAGGTCTTTATTACCCAATAAGGTTGTGTAGGTCAAATACGGTTTCCCACGGTGTGCGATATATCGGATAACCCCGCACCACGCGCCATCGGAAGCGGCTCGTCCGTGATAGCGTCGAGGCGTCTGCTTCAGTCCGTTGCAATACACCGTGAGTGAAAGTATACCCTGAATCAGTTAAAATTGGGTTAGATTCTCAAGACTCACTGCTCGGTGTCTGGCTTTGTGGAGTCATATCGCGCACCGTAAGAAGCCGCTTTGAGCTGTCGACGAGACTGGTGGCTACCAGTCTCGCCGACAGCTGAAGATACCAATATAAAATAGTTCTTAGTTTTTTTTTTTTTTTGGAAGAGATTTACGCAGGTAGCTTGAGCGCAGGCTTTGACTGCTTCACCGGACTCTTGGCGAGAACCTTAAAGGTCTCCAGCCAGAGCAATAGAAAAACTAACTACGTCAGCAACGTTCACTAAGGGCACCCCCTGTGGGGTTCGCACCTCGACTTAGTGCGTTGCTAACAATCTTAATAAGGCGAAAACAGCAAGGGAGGGCTGGATCTAATTGCTAGTTTGGCTGGCTCGGGCCAGCTTGGTCTAGGGGGGGTAACATTTACGTTACAATTATTTATACGCGACGAGGACCTAATATATAGTTTTTAGTTTGCTGAAGGGCTAACCCCTTCAGCCTTCAGGAAAGAATAAGTTGAACTTAACTGTTCATATTCATAACAGCGCCACCTATCCGGCACTACTATGTTCTTCGGAGTGGTCATATCGCCCTTTATATATATATGTGCAAAGTTTTATATCAATTGAGCTAACGGCCCTCATATATTATGTGAACATACATACATTCTCTTTTATATGTATAGATCTAAACAGCTCTATCCCACTACTGCCTTGCTGTGTAGAAATGGACCTAGAACGCTAAACGTTAATATCAGTTATACTAAATTCGCTGAATCTAGGATCCAAGTTTTTTAATTGCACATTTTAAAAGATTTTATAGATTATACTTTTCTAAAAACAAAAAAGTATGTTACAACTAGATCTATTTACATATTTACACCATCAAAAAGTCTCGAAATAATATAACGGAAATACAACATAAATAAACAGTATTTTTACAAATAGCAACACATTGAATCAGCTGACTTAACGACTATTAAAAACTGTTATTAATAGGCAGCTATTTTTAACGGGGATTTCGTTTCTCGTCTCTTGTAGTTCGTACTATCCGTTATCTATACTTAATATTATAAAGCTGAAGAGTTTGTTTGTTTGTTTGTTTGAACGCGCTAATCTCAGGAGCTACTGGTTCGTATTGAAAAAATCTTTTTGTATTGGATAGTCCGTTTATTGAGGAAGGCTATATAACATCACGCTACCACCAATAGGAGCGGAGCATAAATGAAAAATGTTGCAAGAATGAAAAACCGTTGAAACTAAAACACGCGAACAAAGTCGCGGGGGACAGCTAGTAATATTATAAATGCTCTGTTTCCCGCGGCTCCGCCCGCGTAAGTGTCAAATAACGCGCTAAAAAGGAGCCCTTGAACTTTCTTGGGATCCAAGCATAGGTACTGCAGTAAGCAGTAGCCTATATCCTACCTTGAAGTTCAAGCTAACTCTATACTAAGTTTCATCAAAATCGGTTCAGTGACTTAGACGTAAAGGTGTATCAGAGAAAATTACAGACAGTAGCATTTATAATATTAAGTAGTAGCTTTTGCCCGCGGATTCGCCCGCGTGGGTATCAATTATCTCGGCGAAAAGTAGCCTAAGTCCTTTCTTGGGATCCAAGCTTAACCCATACGAAGTTTCATCAAAATCGGTTTAGTGGTTTAGCCGTAAAAGCGTAAAAGACAGAATGACGAGAGTTACTTTCGCATTTATAATATTAAGTATGTAAAATATTGATTACTATTCTGACAATCAGTTGTAATATGGAATACTGTATTACCCAGTAAACTTTTTTTTTTAAACGACTCCCGCTCTAAGGAATTTAATTCTTGAGTCGCGGGGGGTTTCACAAACATTCAAATCACATGCACAAAGAACACCCAGACTTGAAACAAGCATTTGTGGGACACACAAATGCTTGTCCCATGCGGGGATCAAACCCGCGGCACGTCGCGCACAGAGGTAATAGGGATGTTGACTGGGTATGAAAAGTTAAAATCTATTTAGTCCGTCAGTTAGATAATAAAAAAATATTAGACACGTATTTTCTTTTATCAAAACAATAAAAGATTACAAAGACACAGCGCTTTAAAGTTTCGGAGGGCTTATGACGCCACGCCTCGGTAAAAATCGTAGGGAGGAGTGACGTCACGCGTATTACCGTTCTCTGTATTTTGATCAAAACTATTGTGAAATATAGTCGCTTCATCGCGCACATGATATACCATATTATAAAATCATCTCTTCCAAAACGACACGAGTACAATTAATCAATATTGAAGCATCTAAATATATTTCTTGATTTGCGTTTTATTTACTGGCGGAAAGACATGTGACATACATACATTTAAACGCAGAAAGAATTATTGCGTGTACATAGACGTGACTTGTTAAATTGTTAAATGAACGTAAATGAACGTAAGTTGTTAAATGAATTCAATAAGAATGAAATATTAAAACAAATACGTTTTAAAACATTATTGTACACTAGCTGTCCTCCGCTCCTTTTGGTCGCAGCGTAATGTTATATAGCTTATAGCCTTCCTCAATAAATGGGCTATCCAACACTGAAAAAGTTTTTCAAATCGGACCAGTAGTTCCTGAGATTAGCGCGTTCAAACAAACAAACTCTTCAGCTTTATTTATTAGTATAGATACAGCGCCAGCACAGCACGATGAACAACTATTGGTCCGATTTAAAAAATTGTTTCAGTGTTGGATAGCCCATTTATTGAGGAAGGCTATAAGCTATATAACATTACGCTTTTTTTTTTTTTTTTTTTTTTTTTTTTTTTTTTTGGATGAGGTCTACTGCAGTTAGCCTGAGCGCAGGCTTTGACTGCTTCACCGGACTTTTGGCGAGAACCGTAAGGCCTCCAGCCAGAGCAAGTAAAATAAACTAACTACGTCAGCAACGTTCACTAAGGGCACCCCCTGCGGGGTTCGGACCTCGACTTAGTGCGTTGCTGACTATCTTAATAAGGCAAAAACAGCAAGGGATGGCTGGATCTGAGTTATTATTATTTAGGGACATATTTTTATTGCTAGTTTGGCCGGCTCGGGCCAGCTTGATCTAGGGACGGGGGGGTAACATTTACGTTACTATTATTTATAATACGCGACGGGCCTCGCCGGCGAGGACGTAGTATACGGCGGTTGTGTTTTGTATTGCTACTGCTAGCTAAGTCGAATGCTTCTTGTAGAAGCGTTGTCTTATCGTCGGGATAGGAGAGAGTGTGTCTAGGACGTTTTATCTTGGAGATGACTGAAGGTCGGTATCGCGCGGCCGCTACGATAAGCGGGTTACGGTGGGTTTCGGCGGTGTCGAAGAAACGGGTCGCGGCGCGTTTCATGAACTGCTTGATTGTGGGCAGCTTTAAGTCACAGTGCAGCTGCAAGTTACGAACGTAACCTGGAGCGCCCGTGGCTCTACGCATGAAAAGGTTTTGGAGAGTTTGCATTCGTTTGAGTCGATAATCGGGTACGTGAGAGAATACGACGCTGCCGTAAGTCATGATAGGTCTGACGCACGCAGTGTAAATTCTCTTCTTGCAAGCAAGAGAGAGTTTACTGCGCTTGTTCAACATACAATGAAGTCGGCCGAGGGCGAAGGCGGCTCGCGCGCGTGCCGCTTTGATATGAGGTACGAAGTTAAGCTTCTGATCAAGGATCACACCCAGGTATTTGGCTTGCTGCTCCCAAGGGATAGGCTTGCCGAAGAGGCTTATGGGTGGAGCGGGAGCGGGAAGCCGCCGTTTTCTACTAAATAGTACGGCTGCGCTTTTGGTAGGGTTGACTTCGATTCTCCATTTCGTGAACCACTTCCCGAGGGCCGTGACCGCGGTCTGGAGAGTTCGACCTATCGCTAAGGGGCTGGTACCTGAATAATAAATGGCCGTGTCGTCGGCGTACAGAGCTACTTGGGGCTTGCCACCGCGTGGAATGTCGCTGGAATACAGCGAGAAGAGGAGTGGAGAGAGGACGGAGCCTTGCGGGACTCCGGCGAGGATCGGGTGAGGGGAAGAGAGTGTGCCTTCAACGCGATAGCGAAAGGAGCGATTCGACAAGAAGTCACGGATGATGTGCACGAGACGATCTGGCACTTCGAGTTGGTACAGCTTGTAGATCAAGCCGTTGTGCCAGACCTTGTCGAAGGCCTTCGCTATATCGAAGAAGAGCACACCGGTGAGCCGTCCACGCTGAAAACCAGCGCTTATATGCTCGACTATACGGTGGACTTGTTGGACGCACGAGTGTTCGGTTCTAAAACCAAACTGCTCGTCGGGTATGAGACTCCTGGACTCGGCATAATCCATTAAACGGGAGTAGATGATTCGCTCGTATAGCTTCCCAAGGACTTTGAGTAAGCTGATAGGGCGATAACTAGTTGGCTCAGACTTCGGTTTACCGGGTTTGTGGATGCCGATGACTATCGCCTCTTTCCACTGCTGTGGAAAGAGATTGTTGCCTAATGCTGCATTGAAGATGCCTGTCAAGAGGATAACTAATGCTGGAGGGAAGAGTTTAATCACCTTATTGGTGACTCCGTCTGAACCGGGCGCTTTACGAGGGTGTAGGTCCTTGATAAGAGAACGTACTTCGTCTACTGTTACCGGCGCGAGAGGGTGTTCCGGGTCCTCTGAAGGAGGAATCGTGGCCTTACGTTCGACTTCGGCGTCAACTCTGGCGAGGTGGGCCGGGTCGACCGGAAGGTTACTGGGCGTACATTGAGCCTCCAGGCTGTCGGCCAGGCATTCCGCTTTCTCGTCGTCTTCAAAGGCGAGGCTCTGATTCGGACGATTCAACGGGGGCATGACCGCTTCGTCGCAACTACGTAATCTACGTTGAAGGTTCCAAAACGCGTGATGGTTAGGTTCTAATTGGTCGAGAAACCTATCCCACCGATCCTCACGCAGAGCCCTTATGCGTTTCTTAACAGCGCGCTGTAGAGAACGCATACGGGCGCGATTAGAGTCGTTGGGATAGGTGTCGTAGGCGCGTATAGCCGCGTTCTTCTCCGTCAATAGGGCACGGGCGTCGTCCGGTAGGAGCCAGCGAGAGTCTTCTGTCACCGGTACCGACCGCGAACACTCGTTCACCAGGGACTGCACGTGCTCAGTGAGGGAGTCGATCGCGCCTATAGCGTCTGTCGCGGATTCTACATTGTCCGGTATCGAGTCTAGGTGCGCGGATTGGACTGACTTAAGGCGAGTCCCAAGCTTCGTCCAGTTCGTAACTATCTTAGTGGGGATGGGTTGACCAGCGTCTGGAGGACCTACTCGCGGACTAAAGGACATGATCACTGGTCGGTGGTCAGAATCTAATTCATGAATAACTTCAATGGACCGAAGCGCTAGGTTGACGTTTTTGAGTAAAGCTATATCTAGTATGTCGGGGCGGTGGTTGACGTTCGCGGGAAAGTGAGTGGGATTCATCGGAGCGATGATATCGAAGTTTAATTCGGAGCTAAGAAGATCAAGATGTCTACCTCGGTTGTTACGAGTGTGGCAATTCCACGCCTCGTGTTTCGCGTTTAGGTCGCCTGCCATAAGGACGGAGTCGCCTAGAGCTAGAAGAGCTCGCAGGTCATGTCGTAAGTCGACCCTCTCTGTTGACGGAGGAATATATATTGAAACTAAATACAAAGGTCGATGCCCGGTCATGCCAAGACGACAGATGGAGGCTTCGATGTGCGACAGCGAGGGTGGATCCATCGGAACGCAGTACAGTGACCTTTTAAAGTAAATGAGCGTGCCGCCGCCTACGGCTCTGGTACGATCGTTACGGATTAAGTTGTAATTCGCGATTCGCGGGTTTTTATGAGACGGTTTAAGAAAGGTCTCCTGTACAAGAAAAACGTCGAGTTGATGATCACGGAGAAAAGTAGCAATTTCGTCGCGTTTTTTATTAATGCTATGCGCGTTAAAGTATCCTAATTTAAGGGATCGGGGTTTGAGTTTACCGGTGTTAGTAGCCATTAGAACGCGGCGGCTTTGTATGCGGCGAACACATCGCTGAACTGCTCCCTAATGAAAGGGGCGTGCAGAGGGTTGGGGTTGGCTCTAATCGCCTCCGCCATAAGACGGATGCGATTAAAGTCAAACGACTCATACACCTCTATGTAATTCTTGACCGACGCTGTGATGTCGGCCGGAAGCGTCGGGGCCAGAGAGGCCGCGGCCGACGGTGACGCGAGCGCGGGTCTTGGTAGAAGCGCGGGTTTAAAAGCGGTAAGTGGGATGCGAGGGACGGCGGGTCCCTGTAAAGCGGGGAGAGACGCGACCCCTTTAGGAGGAGAAGCGAGAGTAGGGAACGCACGCGCGTGCGTTTCCATGTTCCAGCAGGCCCCGGTTGGGCGTTGCGGGCTGAGACGCGGCGGAGCAGACGCGGGGTTTTGCACGGGGGCCGGCGCACGGGCGACGGGCCGTTTCGCGACGGTTCTCGTTTTGGGTGCCTTCGGACAGCCGCGGTAGTTGGCTGGGTGACCCTGTTCGCCGCAGAGAACGCAGCTAGGGGGCTCAGCGCACTGGGTGCGGTCCTTGGGCCGTGGGCAATCGGGCGTTCCGTGCTCGCCGAGGCACTTCACGCAGCGAGGGCGCGCGAAACAATTACGTTGCGAGTGGCCGTACAATTGACACCGGTGGCATTGGCCAACGTTGGCGCGCTTGTACGGCGCCTCGACTTTTATGCCAGAGAGTTGGCAAACAGTTTTAATATTAAATATGGACTTGCCGTCCGCTGATCTCTCAGCAACGACGAGTACCATTTCGTAGGGTGACTTACCCCGCCCGCGGTACATACGGTGTACCTCTAGAGCAGGGATACCCTGCGCTTTTAGGTCGTCTAGGATCTCCCTAGAGCCTATGTCCGCAGGGACAGACTTGATGACGACCCGGAGGACCCGCTCCTCCGGGAGGGTAAACGTATGATAAGGCAGGGCTCTCTCCTGCAGCATACGGGTGAGCGACCGAAAGTCGGCCACTGTGGGTACAGCTATTTTAATGCCGTCCTTGACAGAGCGGGCTTGGGTGTAATTAACTTGGTGCTGCGTGCACCACTTGGAGACCTCAGTCCACTTTCCTTTCTCCTGAAGGAAGATTGGAGGAGGGACCGAGCCGCCCTTCTTAGGGGCTGACGGAACTTGGGGCATGGTGTTGGACACCTGTGGGGTGGTAGTGGGCGCGGGCGAGGCCGCGGGCTCAGCAGCGGGCTGGGACGCCGAAGCGTCGACGGAAGGAGGCGAAGCGCCAGTCTTGGCGGCTTTAGAAGGCACCTGTTGGGATTTGGTCCTACGGGTGCGCTTCTTGCCCTTGCCAACAACTTCAGTAAAGCCGTCGGTGGAGCAAGACGAGTCCGATGCTGTTAAAGCATCACCGGAATCGTTAGAAACAATTTCCATTTCGATGTCTACCGGGGACGGTGAGACAGAGCGAGGGCGGGGGGAAGGGGCCGGAGATGCGTCACGCGCAGGTGTGAGGCTCGGCGAAGCGGATTTGGCGTTGGAATTCGGCTTAGAGGCCGGAACAATAGCCGGGGAAACAATGACTTTCGACGAAGCCGTCGAAACAATGGGGCGCGGGCGCGATATAACGCCTCTGTCGGCGCCGATCGGCGATAGCGAGCTATCGAATTCCGCTAAGTCGGAAGGGTCTAATTTGCGGGCCCAAGCCTTGAAGAGGTCTTGGAAGACCCGAGAGTCCTTCATTTCCTCGATAAAGCGGGGCCAGAGGGCGTCCATTCTTCTCGAGAAGACGAGAGACACTTTTTAATTAAAAAAGAGAAGCTAAAAGCCTAACATGGGTAGAGGGAGGGCGCGCCTACAACAAATACCCTAACTAATAACTAACTCCCCGGGTGGGTACGCCCGGGGATGTGTGACCCTCCCTGCTGGGTGTAAGCAGGGAGGTAACATTACGCTGCAACCAAAAGGAGCGGAGCATAAATGAAAAAACCGTTGAAACTATAACACGCGGACAAAGTCGCGGGGGACAGCTAGTATATAATAATATGTACCTAACGTAACATCAAATAGATAAAAAACAAATAAAAAAAAAAATACAAATCATTTTATCCAGCCTAATTCGGTTGACACAGATTAATTACAGTAAAATAAAGTGTTTTTTTTTAAAGAATTGATTAATATCCTTAATGGCCGCTTAAAATAAACTAACAAAATATTTATTTCTTCGCTGGGAACCGTTTAACCTTGTGCTCTGTTATTATTGCGTCACTTAGTTTATTTATCAAATGCTACGTATACACTGGGTCATGAGTAGTTTTAAAACTTTGAGTAAATAAAGCATGCTACACCTTTGCGATTGAACGTATGCAGTGGCGTAGCTACCGGAGGGCTAGACGGGGCTGTGCCCCGGGGCCCCCAAGCTCGGGGGGCCTTCGGACTCTGACTTACAAACGATTTTGTTTTTAAATATGTACATAATTAACAAATCACAATTATTTATCGTCACCGGGAATCATATATTATCGATACTTAACTATTGTAAGATGATGTATATCTCTCATTACATTACTACGTTCATATACAAACATAGATTTTCAATATGTCACAAAGTTTTTGATCCAAGTTGTAGAAGATTTTAATTTTAAGGAAAACCTTATTATTAGATTATCTATATATATTTGAATGAGTATTTTGTTGTTTTTTATATTGTGTGTGTTTCTAAGACAATAAGGTTAAAAATGGGTTTTACAGTCTGATGAAGACGCTAAGACGTGATTTTGTGTCGGAGCCGGGTACATGATAAGACAAGTTAGAAAAAATCCACACAATACATAACAGTCCTACTACACTCGGATAGTATTCGTACGAATGTTTGTCGGAAACGGAAGCTTTTGTCTTGTTTTTACTTTCTAGTGTGCAAATAGGCAAATTCGCAAAGCTTCGAGCCGCACACATAGAAGTGTAATCGGAGCATTATAGGTAGTAGTATAGGTTTGCCACGGTAATATTATCTATCAGTATTGTAACTAGACCCTATTTTTGAAATAGTCTATAGCTTACAGTCGCTTGGTACGTACAGGCGTGTGGACTGGGTATAAAAAGGACATATCCATTTAGTCCACCAAATACATTAAAAAAGAAATCAAAACTCGTATTTTTTCTTTTATCAAATCAATAAAAAATGACAAAGTTAAAGCGCTTTAAAGTTCAGTATATGTGACGAGTAAATAAAAAAATATGTCCATATACTTCGAGTTTCTATCTAGTTTTGTGAATGTATTTTGTTTTATTTAAACATAAAATACGTTGTGAATTAAATAGAAAGTGTTCAATATAAATGTATGTTCTGTTTTTATCAGAAGAATTAATTTATAAACCATGCTTATAATATTTTTAATTTAGGACTAAATAACAAATCATTCTGATATATTTGCGACCAAAAAATATTTGCGCCTCGACTGAGAAGTACGAAATGCTTTATTATTAAATTCAATTGGATAAAAAATCCACATTAAAATATAAAGTTTAATTCAAAACTTTTAACTGTAATTGTACAGCACAAAATATTCTACAATTGCCCCTTGCAATATTAATGAGATTTTTTGATTAAAATATGTACATGTACTTATTTCTCGTACCAAAATAAATACTTGTACTTATTTTGTTTAAAAACCCCGTCTGATCGTCACGGCGGCTTCGCATATTCGCGACTGGTTGCATGCCGAGCGCATGTTGAGATACGAGGCGCGTAGGTAGCTCGCGCTTCGTCCGTTTATATATCTAAGATTAAACGGCCCAGACATACTCTCTCCTAACCCGACGATAAAACAACGCTTCTCCAAGAAGCATTCGAGTTAGCTAGCAATAGCAATACAAAACACAACCGCCGTATATTACGTCCTCGCCGGCGAGGCCCGTCGTCTACAAATAATTGTAACGTAAATGTTACCCCCCGTCCCTAGATCAAACTGGCCCGAGCCGGCCAAACTAGCACTAAAAATATGTTCTTATTATTAATAAGAACTTAGATCCAACCCTCCCTTGCTGTTTTTGCCTTATTAAGTTTGTTAGCAACGCACTAAGTCGAGATTCGAACCCCACAGTTGGTGCCCTTAGTGAACGTTGCTAACGTAGTTAGTTTTTCTATTGCTTTGGCTGGAGGCCCTTAAGGTTCTCGTTAAAAGTTCGGTGAAGCAGCAGTGAGCAGGGAAAGCCTGTGCTCAGGCTAACTACGTAAACCTCTTCTAAAAAAATTTTTTTTTTAAACTTACAATACTGATAGATAATATTACCGTGCTTAATGTATTTAATGTTAATGTTACCGTGCCCTCTGTCGATCGATATACATCGCATTCGGTACAGGACTAATACGGAACAAACGAATTTGAATAGTTTACTTGGGGCCCTAGTTTTATTTTTTGCCCCAGGGCCTTTGGTTACCTAGCTACGCCACTGAACGTATGTCACTGGTAACGAAGTCTTAGAAAATACAAGTTTTCTCATAAAAAAATTAAATTAAATTGAACTAAACTAACCCAGTCAATAAAAAGCTGACTAATATTACATAACGAGCAGAAAAAAAAACAGGGTGCACACAAAAAAAATGTATTCCATTGACTGGCCTGTTGGTGTAGTGGTTAGTGACCCTGACTGCTGAACCGGAGGTCGTGGGTTCCATTCCCAAGCAGGACAAATCTTTGTGTGATGAGCACGATCATTTGTTCTGTGTCTGGGTGTAATTTAACTATAATATTTATGTATTTAGAAATATATAAGTATGTTTATCAGTTATCTGGTTGCTATAATACAGGCTCTGCCTAGTTTGGGATCGGATGACCGTGCGTGAGTTGTCCAAAAATCTTTTAAAAAAAATAAACAATCTCAAGGTCATGTCGGTGAACATTTTTAGGACATATAAATGTTCTTGTCAATCGGGAATAGAAGCCGACAAAGTCAGCAAGCGTGGGATATAGCTAGTACAGCTTGAAGTTCAACATAGGACGTATGCGACTTCTTTACGCGATAATCTGCATCCATGCAAATGAAACTCGAAGACGAAAACAAGTTAAACATGGGACCAGGTGCACGAGTTCTTTTTTTTTTTTAATTTGGACAATATCACATCCATGGCTCTGAACCCAAAGTAAGTAGCTAAAGCACTTGTGTTATGGAATTCAGAGACAACGAAGGTACCACAAACACCCAGACCTGAGACAGTGTAGAAAAGTGGTTTTCTACTTTGTCCCGGCCGGGATCGAACTGTGTACCTCAGAGCTGGCGACACCTTGAAAACCGGTGTGTATGCCACTCGACCACGGAGGTCGTCAAAAAAAGAAGTCTTTTTAAGGAACTCGCAAAATGTTTGGTTGACTCTACCCGTGACCAGAAGGCTGGCATTTACTTTGCCCAAAGAATATGCATAGCAATTCAACGTGGCAAAGTTGCCAGCCTTCTGGGCACGTTTCCCGTCATCGACAAAGATGACGATGAATTTTTTGATGCTTCTTAGTTATTTAGTTACTTAATTTTATCAACGTTTTAATTTTAATATAGCTTTTGTGTATGTATAAATTGTTTGTGGTGTATAAGTGTTATAAATAATACATACATAGATTAATGAAAAGTTAAACATCAAATTTTATATAGTACTAGCTGTTCCCCGCGACTTTGTTCGCGTGTTTTAGTTTCAACGGTTTTTCATTTTTGCAACATTTTCATTCATCATCATTCATTTATGCTCCGCTCCTATTGGTCGTAGCGTGATGTTATATAGCCTATAGCCTTCCTCAATAAACGGACTATCCAATAAGAAAAGATTTTTTCAACTCGAACCAGTAGTTCCTGAGATTACCGCGTTCAAACAAACAAACAAACAAACTCTTCAGCTTTATAATATTAGTAAAGATAATGTAGTCTGTTTGTGAGTAACCAGCCTTACGTTCGACGACCTCACTGACGCAAGTGCACCACATTTGATGGCTTTACAAAGAATCGTATATTTTTGCAGTTGGTATCCGACAAATGTGGTTAATTTAATGTCAAATATATTAAAAGAAAAAAGAATTGTTTAAATTAAAAGCAGTCTTAACTCCGCTTTTTATTTTGTTTATGGTACATTAGGTTTTGACCGCGGCTCCGCTCGCGTGGTTACCGGTTATGGCGGCAGAAAGTAGCCTATGTCCTATCTTGGGATCCAAGCTTACCCGAAACCAAGTTTTATCAAAATCAGTTTAACTATTTAGCTGTGAAAGTGTAACAGATAGACAGACAGAGTTACTTTCGCATTTATAAAATTAGTATAGATAATCAGTCTAGAATCAGTGTAGAGCTATTAATTATTCTGTGGTATAAATACTGTATTACTGCTGGTATGCAGTTTAATTTTTAACACCCTAAGCGTAAGTTACTATTATATAGTCAGGTACCTGCCTGTGACATCTTACCAAAATCGGTCATGCCGTTTTGTAGATTACCCGAATCAAACAGAGTCAGACAAAAATAAAAAAACTGTTTTTAGGCATACATAGGTATCGTGGAAATAACTGTTTAAAAAACCATTATTCTGTCACAAAAATTAATAAAAACAGTCTGTTTGTAACAGAAACTTCAATTTTATTTATTTGTATTAAGTATTGATAATGATACCATTACCACTGACGTGCGGTAAACAATACGAAAGAGGAGTATTCATAATTATTTAAAACAAAACGGTTTACTCACGTATGTTCTCGGGATCGCCCGACTAGTTTCAGACTCAATAGGAGTCCCTAATCATGAGCTGACGCGGCGGCGGTGGTGTCGCGACTCGAACTCTTCGAAACTAGTCGGGCGATCCCGAGAATATACGTGAGTAAACCGTTTTGTTTTAAATAAATACGAGAGAGGATTTTCTCTTTTTCAGTATGGAGTGTTTATTTACAGATTTCCCTTTATTTATAAATATTTACTCTCTTAAGACGAAAAAAGTATTTTCCGAGTCTAAATGTTTATTCTCGAAAGATATATGTAGGTAAACGTACGCACATGTCAACGACATAAGAGAAAACTGCCGAAATAAACAAGCGTTACTATGCCAAATAAATACAAAATAAAGAAAATCAACCTTAGAGGAATAAATAAGTAAACTATAGAGCGCGCATATCGAGTATGAACTGTTGGCACTAGTATGTACAAGTAAATTCGTAAGATTAATGTCAAAACAGAGCGCACTGTTTTATCAAAACTATCTCAAATATAAATATTATCGTAATAATATCGTAACCATCGATATTTTCGCATAAACGTCTGTCGTCGCACGGAAAATCAAATAAATCAGTACAATGGAATTGTATAATTTGAGTAATCGGTCATTTTTTTAATATGTTGGGACAGCTTACACACGGCCATCTGATCCCAAACTAGGCAGAGCCTGTATTATGGCAACCAGACAACTGATAAACATACTTATATATTTCTAAATACATACATATTATAGATAAATTACAGCCAGGCACAGAACAAATGATCATGCTCATCAAACAAAGATTTGTCTTGGGTGGGAATCAAACCCAAGACCTCCGGTGTAGCAGTCAGGGTCACTAACCACTAGGCCATCAGGCCCGTCAATTGATTCAGTCATTTGTCAAAGATATGACCAACTCCCCCACTAACGATCTAACGTGCTATCCTACATATCTAAAAGTTTTTTTTTAAACCTGCAAAGCTAATCATACTACATAATCTTAATGATAGACTAATGACTGAACGAGAATGAATGATGAATGAACGAGTGATGAAAGAATACAGACGAATTACACGGTAATTTATTTTGCGCGCGCTTTTTTGACTTTTCAAGGGCGCCATATTGGCGTTTGACGTAGTTTGCGCGCCAGCTGACTCATTATGTACTTCTAAATGTGTAACAAAGAAAGTATATGTGTGCTTTTATTGTTTTAAAGTATTTTAAGATATTATATCGCTTAGTTTTCTGGGAAATGGTAGGCAGAAGTCTTTAATTACACTTTTATATTTTATTTAATATTGTGGACAATGTCATTAAAGATTACGTCAAACTTCAAAGCTAATAAAATCCTTACTTAATATTATAAATGCGAAAGTAACTCTATCTGTTTGGCTGTGTGTCTGTCTATTCCGCTTTCACGCCAAAACTACTGAACCAATTGAAATGAAATTTGGTACACAGATAGTCTAGAACCTGAAATAGGTCATATGATACTTTTTGCCGCAATAACTGAAATCGCAGGAAACAGTGAATAAATTAATATGTTAAAAAATCAACATACTGAAACCTCATTATAATATATTTTGTATTTTTTACCGATTTATACTTAAAGTTTTTTAAGTAAGCATTTATCAGCTCTCTAAAACTTATATAATATAGATACCAAATACATATATGTATATACCAAAGCATTGGTCTCATAATTTATTAATAGACTATAAGTTTCAAATATTTATTTAATTAAATTCTATAATAAATAAGAAACATATGTACCTTATTGAATATAAATAAGACTGGATATATAGGACCTTTTATCGATGACATTTTTTTTTAAATCGATTCGCACTTGACGTATGTGTTGCGTAACAAACATGAAACAACAAAAAAACCGTAGAATTGAGAACCACCACCTTTTGATGTTGGTTAAAAAGATTGATGAAAAAATATGTATGTAACGGAGTTTCTTCCATAGGAAGGACATTTTGGAACCGCGCACCTAGAGTCATTTAGTTCTGTAACTTTAACGTTTCTTAAGCGCCTTTTTGAGGTTAATAAAGCCCGGTTTCCACTGCGAAAGGGTAATGTGCGGAAAATGGTTAGGCGGAACGGACTCCTTTTTAATGAAATAGGTTTGCGTTTCCACCAATGAAGAGTTCATCATTTGATTTCTACTGCAAAATGAAACTGAGATAAAGAAATGAGCGGACTGAGCTGAACGGAAAATGAGAAATGAAAAACGAATAGATAATTTCCACAGAGAACGAGTTCAGTTGAAGTTTTAAGTTTTTTTGACTGCCATAACAAACAACAATGCTGTTATGCGAGCGCCAGCCGGCGCGTAGCTGCGGGACGCGAGAAGCGCGGGGGGCAGACAGCGAACGAGTCCGTTCTGAACTAGTCGGTGCAGGCCTTGCGCAGCGGACTCTTTTCAATTTCTTTTTACTCGCTCAATCCGCCCCACTCACCACTTTCTGTGTGGAAACGCTACTATATAAATTGTAATTGCGAGTTGAGCGGAGTCCGTAAGTACTACGCTCCGCTCCCTAGAACTGAGCGAGCTCATTTCTACTCTTTCTACACGCTCGGCTCTTTCCTTCCGACTATTTGTTGGTGGAAATACAAGTATGCAGTTTGCGTTTGCGAGTTTAACGAAGTCATTAATGGGTCCGTTCCGCTCGCGATGGAAACCGGGCTTAAGAAATAAAAACTGTTGATTTTGATTTGATTTGTATAATAATATACGTCTTAACTTATATGTTGGTAAACAGCAATAATAACAATTTATGCAAACACAAAAACTTAAGCTATATTAAAATTAAAACTTATAACGTATATAAAATAAGTAACTAAATAACTAACAAGCATCACAAAATTCATCGTCATCGTTGTCAATGACGGGAAACGTGCCCAGAAGGCTGGCAACGTTGCCACGTTGAATTGCTATGCATATTCTTTGGGCAAAGTAAATGCCATCCTTCTGGTCACGGGTAGAATCGACCAGACGTTTTGCTAGTTCCTTAAAAAGGACTCGTGCACATGGTCCCCATGTCCCGAGCGTTTCAACCCCAAACGGCTCAAAAATATAATTACCAATTAGGTTACTATATTTTCGCCGTTTTAGGGTTTCCGCAGCTCCAGCAGCAGCGCCGGGAGAGGCCGCCGAACAGAGAACATAGTAACAGATTAGTTGATGCTAGATTTTAGCTCAAACCAAAAACATTATTGCGGCCCAAATTCACAGAAGTAAATACATTTATAATATGTTATTAGTTTAGTTTCCTAAATAAAACATGACTGCTATATGCCAATATTTTGCGAAAACATTACTTGTTGCCAACATAACAAAATTTTAATGCTGTTTATTTGGTTTCCGGTGTTATATAATGTAATAATTTGACGACCTTCTTGGTCGAATAGCGTATACACCGGTTTTCATGGTGTCGCCAGCTCTAAGGTCCCGGGTTCAATCGCCGGACGGGTGAATGTAGAAAACCACTTTTCTACATTGTCTCGGGTCTGGTCTGGGTGTTTGTGGTACCTTCATTGTCTCTGATTCCATAACACAAGTGCTTTAGCTACTTACTTTGGGTTCAGCGCAATGTGTGTGATGTTCTCCTCATTTATTTATTAATAATAAAGTCATAATCTCTATTACTGTGGCTATAAAACTTTTTACAAGACAAAGAGGCAAGACAATAAGTAACGTCTCTAGAACAAGCTGGCCAAACTGGCAATAAAAATATGTCCTTAAATAATAAAAACTTAGATCCAGCCCTCTCTTGCTGTTTTTGCCTTATTAAGATGGTTAGCAACGTACTAAGTCGAGGTCCAAACCCCACAGGGGTGCCCTTAGTGAACGTTGCTGACGTAGTTAGTTTTTCTATTGCTCTGGCTGGAGGCCCTTAAGGTTCTCGCCAAAATTCCGGTGAAGCAATCAAAGCCTGCGCTCAGGCTAACTGCGTAGAGAAAATTTACTGGGCCGAGTCCCGCGTTGGGCGTCACTGTAATAGAACTTCGTCAATTTGTCTCAAAATTATCATCGAGATCATGAGCAAAGATATTAAAACCGCGGAATAAATCACAAACAACTTCATATTTTTGTTAAAATAATACTAACCGTCTCTCCCGCCGCAATGGTGTCGGTTATGGCGGCAAAAAGTAGCTTATGTCCTTCCTTAAGATCCAAGCTTACCCCATACCTACCAAGTTTCATCAAAATCGGTTTAGCGGTTTATCCGTGAAAGCGTAACAGACAGACAGAGTTACTTTCGCATTTATAATATTATTATGGGAGTATGGATGACCACTCTGCCTCCCCTTGAAAATTGTCATTTCACTTCGACATCGCTAACGCTAATCGAGTCGCTAAAAAATTTCATTTTTTACTAATATTATAAATGCAAAAGTAACTCTGTCTATCTGTCTGTCTGTCGTGGTTTCACACACAACTGAACCGATTTAAATTAAATTTGGTACACAGTCTAGAGAGGAAAGGAAATAGGCTACATTTTGCCGAGATAACTGACATCCACTTGGGCGGAGCCGCGGGAAACAGCTAGTTTCCATATATTTGAGTGATTTCTATCATCGTTAAACGCTTGTATAAATTACATTTGTTTAGGAGCTGTTTCTTTTAGCAAACTTTTATGCTCATACTGCGTAGAAATTTGCACTAATCATCACTAAAGCTTCGTTTTGGCAAATCAAAGTCAAAGTGTTTATGATTTGTAGATTAACTAGTAAATAGTAAATAAAACGTACAAAACTTTCCAAAATCGGGGAGTTATTTTTGCAACCGGTTTTTTTAAACCCAGCCTTTTCCAAATGGTAATTTAATATCGGTATTTTACAAAACAACTGCCTACCCGACCTCGAGATATTATTATGAACCAGATGGAAGAATTCTAGGCACTAACTCACCCTGTCTGGCTAGGTTTTCAAGTGGTAAGATTTAAACGGTTCAGAATTAGAACGCTGTGTATTCGAAACCGTTGGAATGGTTGTTTAAATCGTGTTCTGTTTTTGAAATTGTGTAATTCAATCATATTATCAATTGATTCGATGTTTTGAATGTAGAATTTAGCGGATTACGTCATCAGCCGAAATATTTTAAAACTCTATTGTCAGATTTAGATTATGCGAGATATGACATGCGAGTTGCGCTACATTGCGGGGCCGCGTGGCTATGGTGTCATAAATGATCGATCATGGGTGGTTATGTACTGCACTTGCATATCTCAACATAATCAAAAACAAACTAAGGTAGCGCGGCGGCGGCGCGGATTCATTCCGTGTGCACAGCGTTGGGGCGTTGTGTGTACGAGTCTTAGAGTATACGTCGACAAGCATAGAGTGCAAGCGTAAGCAAATTTATAGCTGTAAGTACTACACTCGTTTAATGATTTAATTGATTTTCCTTGCGACGACACACGTTTATGCAAAAATATCGATGGTCCGATATTATTAGGGTTATATTAGGTTTTGTGATAGTTTTAATAAAATTGCGCGCTCTGTATTAACACAAATTTAACGAAGTGCTTACAGTTCATACTTGGTATGCGCACTCTATAGTTTGCTTATTCTTACTGTAAGGTACGAAAACTTAACCACGAATCACTAAAAGTGCGCAAAGGATTTATCCAACAGGACATTTATATCGAAATAAAACATCTCCTAACCCATACTTTCTTTTCTTTTCAAGGAAAACCCTGGTCTCCCAAGAGTCGAAGTTCCAGTCGCAAGTAGCGGCGCTGACGGAGCTCGCGGACGACAGATGTGGTGAGGCGGAGAGGGCGCGCGATCTGATAGCGGCCTACAGGAAGGAAATCGAGGAGAAGGACCAAGAAATACAACGTAAGTCTGTATTTTGCTCTTGGACAGAAAATCGTTTTAGTGACATTAAATGGCCGCGAACTAACTTAACCCATTTATAAGTAGCCGTTAAGTCTTCTGCTTTCTCTGTCAAGTGTAAAACGTACAGGCAGAACATTTAAGAAAGTCTTAAATAGAGTTTGTTTGGAAATTGTTGTGTGAAAAAGATTTTATGAGGAATTGGTAGAATTTTTGGACCACCTCCGAAGTATATAGAGGACAAATTAAGGAAAAAAACCATCGATCAGCATTTGCTAGAGATGTCGTGTAACAAACATACATAAAGATACCGTCGAATTGAGAACCTGCTCCTTTGAAGTTGATTAAGAATATGAATGTAATACTAAATAGCTTCTAATACATATGATATAACACTACTGTTATAACATATTATTATGTATAACTAGTTATTAGACTTCATTTGGTCCCCGGCAAAGAAAAAAGAGAGATGATTTTAGCTGGAACCCTGCTTTTCTCCACCAATTGTCCCCAGGGAAGTCCACGGGGATTTCCCTGGGGACAAATAAAAATCGATACTACTATTATAAATGCGTAAGTAACTCTGTCTGTTAAGCTTTCATTGCTAAACCGCTGAACTAGTTTAGATGAAAATTGGTATAGGGTAGGTAAGCTTGGATCATTAAAAAGGACATAGGGTAATTTTCGCTGCAAAAACCGACACCCACGCGAGCGGAACCGCAGGCAACAGCTAGTCTAATATAAAAAAGGAAACAGCAAAGATTTGTCTTAAAAACAAAGAGTCAAAATACAATTTAACACAAAACAAGCGTCAGTATCGGCGCTTCTTTGTACCAAAACTACGTCAGACACGTAAAAAATTCTCGTTTATACAACTCTGTAAACAAAGGATGAACACTGAGAACCCGCTTTATTGTAAAGTGACTCAAGAACAAATACGAAGAAAGTGTCCATCAAAATGGCGGACGGCCAACTTTCAAAACAGGTATAATCGTGTTCTAAACTTTTGCAAAATTTATGGCGGTAGATGTCTGGGTATAGAAGTCAAAATCTATTTAGTTCTTCAGTTAGATAATCTTCTTCTTAGCGAGTTGATCAATAGCCGTCAAATTTTCCCAGACCAGTAGTCAGCCACGCAAACAGCGTTGTCCGTGGCCTTGTACAGGTCCTCGCGAGTGCAGGTGGTAGGGCTTGCTGGGCAGCTCATTAAATGGGCCATTGTTTGGGGGAAGATGGCTCAGGTGTACTGTAACCCCACCGGCACATATTTTCATTACTTCGGAGGACCTGGAACCGGAGTCTGGAGAGGATATAATACAGCACATTTTTGCACGCGACTGTACTCTATTTGTGTAATAACATTTCGAAATTGTTAGACAATTAGTCTGTTCGTAGTCAGTCCAGTGCACCTACAATAAATATCTTTTATATACTATGGTAATGTATACGACAATAAATTAAAAATGTCAACAACTTCTACTGAAGTTCACGAACTGTTGACATTATTTGCCTTAGAGTATACAGAGACAAGAATAGAGTGTCCCGTTGTGCAAATTGTAAGCAAATTGTAAGCTAATTTCGCTCGTTACTGGTTTGAAGGATTTCCCGTGCGACGACAGACGTTTATGCTAAAATATCGATAGTTCCGATATTATTAGGGTTATATTAGATTTTGAGATAGTTTTAATAAAACGGCGCGCTCTGTTGTGACACTAATTTTACGATTTTACATGACTTTCTATAAATATATTGTCTTAAATCTAATAATCATAAAATTATACAGATACCTTACCCCTAAACCGCGTCATTAACAACAGCAAATCAATTAATTAATTCAATCACAACAAATACAATTCTTAAATAATGATCAAGCAAATCTCCCAAGCCACATATTTTTAAAAGTAATGACTGTCATTCCGACTTCCAAACTGTCAAACAAATTCTTGTAAACGTTTGGAATTTGAACAGCGGCCATTTTTCTTTTTCTGAAATAAATGCATGTAGGGAAACGAATAGTTTGTTGACATCGAGCCGTTTTATGGCTACTTAATCCTTACTAATATTATAATTCACTTACTAATATTATAAGTAACTCTGTCTGTCTGTTGCGCTTTCACGCCAAAACTACTGAACCGATTTAAATGAAATTTGGTACACAGGTATCTAGAGCCTGAGAAAGGACATAAGTTAGTACCGCCATAATTTTGGACTGAAAACTATAGTACCCATACTATACTAAATATAATACCTGGTTGCCGCAAATTCGTCAGCGTGGAATATTCTTCAATATGCTTTTATTAAAAACTATAATTTTGATATTACAAACATACTTCTATTTTTTTATTTGTTACTAGCTGACCTGTGCCCACTTCGTTGGGCATAATGTTGATAATCCTTTTTTAGTACATATGACCTAACGATTTAAATTATTTCATTAATATTAAAAATTAAATTATCTATACTAATATTAAAAAAACTACTTTTTGTAACTTAAATATAAAAGTTAGACATATGCTGTCGTTGACTTTTTTGTAGGCATTTTCAAGCTCCACATCTTTTCTCTAGAACTCAAAAATATAACTTTCATAGTTAAGGCAGCGTTCGTAAGAAACGCTTTCATTCGACCGTTTTTTCTCCGATTCACTTTGCAAAACGGACTAAAACCACGTAAAAGCCTTTTTATTTTTCGGTTTTTTATATAACCTATGACACACAGCAGTAATGTGACTTTCTATTGGTGAAAGAATTTTTAAAATCGGTTCAGTAGATCCCGAGATTACCCCTTACAATTTAACAAATATACAACACAAATATATACAAATATACAAACACACAAACTTTACTTCTTTATAATATTAGTATAGATGTGTCGATTATTTTAATATTAAAAATAGACTCTTCATTTTACTACACAAGGATATTTTTTTATTAAATTTAACAAATAATTGTAAAAGGAACTTAACTATATAGATATACACATAAAAAAAACTATTAAGTAACTAAATTAAAACTTACTACTTAAAATATAGCATTAAAAAAATTCGTCCACGTCGCTGTCGACTGAAGTGTTCCCAAAAGTCTGGCAGCTTTGCCAGGTCGTACGATTTTACATGTTCATACTATTACCTACAGTTCATACTCGATATGCGAACTATAGTTTACTTACTAATTCTCTAAGGGTGAGAGCCACTCAGATATAACACAACAATACTTCGTCCTCATATAAATAATTCAGGATATACGCAATATCATTCAAGTTGTAGGCGTTCATTCGATCTAACATCTATTTTTAGTTATGATGGAAGCTTCTCGAAGCGTGCTTTAATTACAGGAAACGATTGGGGAATTTTTGGCTCCAAAGCATCCTTGTGTCATGCATCAAATATGCTGGAATATGCTGTGATGTGTTTATTTAATGGCTTAGGTTGTGTATAAATTCTGTGTACTTAATGTCGTGTAAACATCATTGGTTTTATTAATAAAAATGTCGACGGTGATTTAGGATTTTAACAAAAAAATGCAAGCATAGATATATATTTCCTCTAAATTTTGATGCAAAAATGATTTGGATCGGTCCAGTTTTGGAGAAGAAAACAGCGAAATACTAAACGTTTTTTGTTATGTCAACTTTTTTGTAGCCTGAGCTGCAGTTGTCCCTTACCCACTTTGCGGGGGTAGGACGGAGGTGCGCGACGGCAATATATTCTTTAACTACCTATTTTCCAAATTCCTCGGGTGTTGTATGATACGTCCTTCGCGCATTCTTTGCTTGGTGTTTATAAAAGAATAAAATTCAGGATTTTCTTACTAGACTATACATTATTACCGTTTTAAATATACCTGATAATCTTACTATATGATGAAAGATTTGAACCCCATTACACAGGACACTGCTACCAAACTTATCAAAGAAACAAGCAAAAAAAAAAAACATTTAACAAACTTGACTGCACGGATAGCCGAGTGGTATAGGTCATCACGCCAATTACCACTGTGCGCGACGTGCGCGGGTTCGATCCCCGCATGGGACAAGCGTTTGTGTGATCCACAAATGCTTTTTCCAAGTCTGGGTGTTCTTTACTTGTGATTTGAAGGAATAAATCCTACTCAGTGCGGGTAAAGTTAAAAAAAAATCTTTCCACTCCTTCTTCATCCTGACCTTTTCCCAAGTTATGTTGGACTCGGCTACCAGTCCCACCAGATTCAGCTGAATACCATATTTTATGGACTGACTGCCTATCTGACCTCCACCATTTTAGTCTATATAACCAAACTAGCTGTCCCCCGCGACTTTGTTCGCGTGTTTTAGTTTTAACGGTTTTTAATTTTTGCAACATTTTTCATTTATGGTCCGCTCCTATTGGCCGTAGCGTGGTGTTATATAGCCTATAGCCTTCCTCAATAAACGGACTATCCAATACAAAAAGAATTTTTCAATTCGAACCAGTAGTTCCTGAGATTAGCGCGTTCAAACAAACAAACTCTTCAGCTTTATAATATTAGTATAGATAAACAAATTGTTTTTAATTCTAGAGTTAAAATGCGAGCTCGCAGCAGCCTACAAGGAGTCGGAGCTGGTTCGGCAGAGGAGTAGATCTCTTGAGGAGGAGCTCGCCGCAGCCAGGACCTGCTCATCTAATCTTGCTGATCAGCTACAGAGACGGAACGGTAAGCTGTGCTATTTACACAACACACATAGTTACAACATAATAGGGGATCGGACTGGGTATGAAAAGGAAATATCTATTTAGTCCACCAGATAGATAAAAAAAAGGAAAAAAGCTCGCATTTTTTCTTTTATCAAATCAATGAAGAATTACAAAGTTCGCTAGTTCGCTCTTTAAAGTTCTGGAGTGGGGGTTTGTGACTACAATTTTTACCCACAAGTGACGTCACGCGACATTTCTATTCACCGTAGTCTATTTCTCATCGTTTCTTTAATTACAAAAAAAAAACAATAGTGTCTAATATTTTTTTAATATCTATGTGAAGCGTAAATAATAAACATAGTCCGATCCCCTATCGTTTTTACATTCTTGGAAAACAGCATGTGTGTTTTATCAAAGGAATCTTATCAGGAAGTTTATATTATGTAACAAAAATATCTATAAAAACTCACATTTTGGTTCTATTGCTTTGTTTTTTGCCGTAGAAAAATGTTCACGACGCTTGTGGCAGGCCGAAACATAATTTAGTGTAAAATTTACTGCAATTTATGTTGTTGCTATACTGTACTGTATAACACTAAATATAAGGGTGTATAGTTTCTTTTCGAATACATTAAGACTCGGCTCAAACGGGCCACTGACAGCCACCGATGGCCAGCGACAGCAACATAACACACTTTTTCATATATTTGTCTGCTGTAGCGAGTAGACGCCATCGGCTATACTTGTGCCCAGACTTGGAACAAGCAATTGTGGATCCCACAAATGCTTATACCATGCGGGAATCGAACCAGCAGCATGTCGCGCACGGTGGTAATAGGGATTTTGACTGGGTATGAAACGTTAAAATCTATTTAGTCCGTCAGTTAGATAATAAAAAAATATTAGACACGTATTTTTTCTTTTATCAAAACAATAAAAATTTACAAAGATACAGCGCTTTAAAGTTTCGGAGTGGGGGCTTATGACACCACGCCGTGGTAAAAATTGTAGCAAGGAGTGACGTCACGCGAAATTTCCGTTCTCTGTATTTTGATTATTTTTTGTTTGCAGGAAAAAAGAACAAATACGTGACCAATACCACTCTGCTATCCGAGCTATGCGAGTTGTTTTTATACCAATACTTCCAAAAAAATTGTTACAAACTAAAAAACCAACCTAAGTATCCTCTTCTGTTCCAGATGAATCGCTACGTCAGATCCGGGCGGAACTGGAAGACGCTCTCGGACAGAGAGCAGAGCTCGAGTCCCGATTGCTCGCGCTCGAGCGAGACAAGGAGCGACTCGAGCAGGAGAAGATATTGCAGGAGCATAAGGCGCAGGAGGTAAGGCCAAAAGACCAGGAAAGACCTTTAAAAGACTGCTAAAATACTGTAATGTACTCGCGCGAAGATATCGGAGATTACCGAATAGTTTTAAGTTTAAACGAACCCCGTAAACATTAGTTCAAGTTCATTACAGTGTACTTACGGGCAATTCATTGCACTGCACGGATAGCCGAGTGGTATAGGTCACCGCGCCAATTACCACAGTGCGCGACGTGCCGCGGGTTCGATCCCCGCATGGGACAAGCATTTGTGTGACCCACAAATGCTTGTTCCAAGTCTGGGTGTTCTTTGTGCATGTGATTTGAATGTTTGTAAATCTCCCGCGACACAAGGATTAAATTCCATAATTCCATCGTAATAAAAAATATTACTTACTAGTATTGATTACAAAAATAAATAAATTTAAAAATAAACCGACTTAATTCAATTTATATGGGACCACCTCTGAGGTATACTCTAGACTCTATAGCCTTCCTCAATTAACAGACTATCCAATACAAAAAGAATTTTTCAATTCGAACCAGTAGTTCCTGAGATTAGCGCGTTCAAACAAACAAACAAACAAACTCTTCGGCTTTATATATTAGTATAGATACCGTCGAATTGAAAAACTCCTTATTTTTAAGTCGTTTTATACCAGACAAATCGGTTATTAACTTTGGACGTAATCACCCATTGACCATCAATATCTTTTAACCATTAAATATGAACCTTTTGGACCTTTGCAGGCCCTAACAGCAGCCGAAGCGAACACGACGAAATGGCGCGCGGCGCACGAAGCAGCGCGCTCGCAGGCCGCCGCGCGCGCCGAGCGCATGCTCGCCGACTGCGAGTGGAAGATGCGCGAGCTGGAGAAGCGCGCCAGGGACGCTGAGAAGTGCAACAAGGAGGTGAGTCACTGTGTTATGCGAGCCTAGTACTTTAAGCAGCGTAAAACTACCACCTCTTTGAATTTCTGGGAGCCTGGTACTTCTAACAATATAAGCATGACTCTACAGCATATTTTAAAGGTGTTCCGTTTTCTGGAAACCTGGGTACTTAAAGCTACTTTTCAGATTTATTCGAACCGTTTGGGGTTGAGACCCTTGGTCCGTGGGGTCTCTAGCACATGCTTTTTAAAGATCTAGCCAAACGCCTCCTTGACACTTCGCGCCATACCATCCAAGGGCTGGCTTATACCTTGGACAGAGGATAAGCATTGCCATACAACAAGGCAAGGCAAAAAGGATTTTCGCCGGTTTACAGCGATGTGAAGGAATTCCTTGATGCCATGTTTTAGGTTTATGTCTTAATTAGATTAGTTTATTTTGTTATTTCATTTGTGTATGTATATATAGTTAAGTTTCTTAGAATTAAATTTTGACTACAGTGAAAGTTCTATTATATAAGAAGGATATACATGGATATGGGCAAACTCTTGGAATTTCTGAGAGCCTGGCACTTCTAGCAATATAAGCATGCCTACAGCATGTTTCAAAGGTGAACAACCTCTTAGGGTGAAGCCAAACGAGCGTAATTTTATGAGTTGTGAGTCGCGAAATTTCTGTCGCGTAATTTCTGCTGCATTCGGTTTCATACAAAAATGCAGTTTGTACCACACGACGACGCAAAATGAGTTGTCTGCCGACTCACGCGCATAAACTCGACCGAATTTCTGTCGGGGCGAGGGAGGGGCGCTGCGGAGAGCGGTCAGCGGGGCAGCGACACGATAGTTCGTTACGGGATGCGTAGGATACGACACGTTTCTCGCTCGCAAAAATGTTTGACACGGAAAAATTGATTGTTGAAGTTGAACAACGGCCATGTCTATGGAATTTATCAGAAAAGTCATATAGTGACAAGTTTTTGAAACAGAAAGCATGGCAAGAGGTCGCTGAGAATTGTTTTGAAGAATGGAACAATTTGAGAAACGAAGATAAAGAAAAGAAAAGTGAGTATTTTTTACCATATTTTTATTAACATTAAAATATTATTGATATATTTTATCTATACCGGCTGTATCTATATGCTATATCCTATATTAAAATTATATTAAGATCAGAATACAGAATTGATTCGATTTTGCCAGGGTAACGCTCCTACTTCACTAACAAAGTAATTTTTAAAAAAATCTCTGGTGGCTATAGCAGAACTCGACAACCTTCTTCCATTTGAAATTTGTTGAATACATTGTAAAGGACACTTCAGAAACTCATCGTCAAAGTTAGCTCCAACTCTCCTTCGCACGAAATTGTGTAAAACGCATGTAGCTTTAACTATATCAATGGCAAAGTCAGGGTTAACTTGCATTAAAGAGTGGAATACCCTCCATTTATTTGTTAATATGCCAAAAGCACATTCTACACATCGTCGCGCTCTACTAAGACGATAATTAAAAATACGTTTGTTTCTATCTAGGTTTCTGTTAGGATATGGGCGCATCATATTTTTGTGTAAACCAAACGCCTCATCTCCAACAATAACAAAAGGTTGGGGTTCGTTTGTATAACTGGGCAAATTTTTGTCTTCCGGTAAATTTAAATCATTTCTGAAAAACTTTTGACCTAATGTAGACTTTCTGAATATAGAGTTATCCGATTCTTTTCCATAATCACCAACATTAATCGTTGTAAAACAACAGTTTGCATCTGCCACAGCCATTAACACGATGGAGAAGTATTTCTTATAATTATAATAATTCGAACCACTGTGAGAAGGTGATTTTATTCTGACGTGTTTACCATCTATTGCACCAACGCAATTTGGAAAATTAGTTTTCTTATAAAAAAGCTCGGAGTTCGAATTCCAAATAGATTCATTTGGTTCTGGCATTTCATTAGGCTGAAGTACATTCCATATTTGTATACAGGTATGTTTGACGATATCATACGCAGTAGAACGCCCAATCAAGAAGTCTTCACTTATTGTATTTAAATCAATACCTTTGGCAAGATACCTGAAACAAAATGTAAAAATAATTAATTGATCACAATCCAAAAAACTTAAGTTAAATTTTATTAGGTACATAAATCAATGACATAATCATTCTATTAAAATTTAAATCTTTTGCTTTTCAGTACAATTTCTGCAAAAAAAATGGAAAGCCGTAAGAGATTATTACATGCGTGAAAAAAAAAAAGAAAATGATGAAAGAAGTGGTAGCGCAGCAAAGAAGAAGAAAGTATGCCCGTATTTTGATTTATTGCAGTTTTTAAAAGTTACCAAACAGTCAAGGAATTCATTTTCAAATGTAACTTCTCCTGAAAACACTGATAACGATGACAGTAATATAACTGGCAACAACGACGATGAAGATCTTGATGAACAATTCAGATCCACAGAAGCGGACTCACCACTGTATCAACCGTCTACCAGCCAGCCAGCGTCAATGCAAACACCTGTATACCAAAACCAGCCGTCGACGTCAAAGCAGACAGTGTCATCGCAACCATCTGTATCCCGAACAAAAAATAAAAAACAAACACTGACACTGTTTCAAGAATCTCTTCTCAAAAAGTTTGATAATGATGATAAGGATCCTAATCGATATTTTTTATTATCTTTTTTGCCGGAGATGTCCAAAATGACAGAGAAACAGAATTTCGAATTTCGCATGGAAGTTATGAAAGCATTAAATAAAGTCAAGTATCAAATTCCAGAACAGCACACACAATCAAACTGGCCTCATTTTTCATCACCCTTTTCCGATTCCCACAGCAACAGCAGTAATCAATACTACCCGACACCAGTAAATAGAGGATACACAACACAGGCAAATGAATATCACTCCAATGAAACAAATGAATATGATGAAACATAGAACACTGTGCAGCTTGTTTGTTAATCTTTATACTTAAGTAAAATAATAATTAAAATACTTTAAAACTTACTTGAGTGTTATTATTAATCTTTCCTCTGGGCTGATGGCTAGTCTCATATTTGTGTCCGATTTAGTAATAAAAGGTTTTATGTGATGTAATAATTCTTGAAAAACATGTAATGGCATATGGTAGTAGTTTTTAAACATATCTGGATTTGCACATACACGTTCATATAATGTATGGAACTGTCCACATATCAGCCTCTCACTATTGAGTGGGTTTACCCAGCTTCTTTTTCTGGTATCATCTTCTGAAGAAGTATCTTCTGAATATGCTTCATAAATACACAATATTTTCAATGGATCCATCGCACTTGATGACACAAACACCCCGTACCAACGCTCGATAGTAACTGAATAAATTACGTCCGTCTGGCAGCTCAACAGAAATTCAGTTGAACGTAAAATAAGTGACCGAAAATACGCGACTCACAACTCATAAAATTACGCTCGTTTGGCTTCACCCTTAGTTTTCTGGAAACCTGGTACTTAAGCTACTTCTCCGAAAGTTAATCGATAAAGAGGTAACCAAGCTCTTGGATTCTTTGGGAGCCTGGTAATACCAGCATCGTAAACCAGCATCTTACAAACGTTAGGAGTGAGCTCTAGTGATTTATGGTAAACTAGCTGTTTCCCGATACTCCGCCCGTGTGGATGTCATTATCGCGGCAAATTTCATTTAAATCGGTTCAGTAGTTTTGGCGTGAAAGCGCGACAGACAGAGTTACTTTCGCATTAATAACATTAGTAAGGATCATACACCATTATTATATGATTTAATAATAAACGTAACTCTTTCTCTATCCAGCTAACAGCAACAGTAAATCAGCTCAAATCCGATCCAAAGCCCTCACCAGCTCAAATAGCAGAACTGCAGCAGTTCCGAGGAGTTGTCGCGGAGCAGCAGCGCTCCGTCCAGTCCCTCACCCTTCAGCTGCAGAAGGTGGAGACGAGAGAAGAGGCCCTCAAACTTGAGGTGCATAGGCTGAAGGAGTTGTTGGAGAGAGAGACGGCCAGTGGGCGAGAGAAGGAAGAAAGACATAGAAAGGTTGGTGATATCTATTCCATATCTTCTTCTTCTTAGCATGTCACAGGATAAGATAAAAGCTGTTCCATTATAGTGGAGTTTTGTGGATTAAGCAAAAAAAATTTTATAGAACTGATTTCAAAAAATAGAACTATCGAAGGATGTTTCTTTAACCGTGTAACAGTAACTGATCGACATTTTCATTGTATCCTCTTCTATCTAAGAACCAAATTTTAAGTCAATAACTTTTATAGTTGCAAAGTAAAAACGATATGAAAATAGTTAAACAATTTGTATATCGCCTTAATTCCTTAATCAGGAAAAAACAAATTGACATTGTCATGGTTGATATTCACCTCAGCTGTACGTGAAATTCCATTGTAAATTTGCATAGCCCTTGTAAGAGGGGAGGTGTTATCTAAGTTAGTTTTGTGTGATGATCCTTTAAACAATTTAAATGTAAGAGAACGAGGTAATTTACAAGGAACATTTACAAAGATTCTATTTATTAAGTCTGTATCAATCTCAGAGGAGTTTATAGAGAAAAACTAGGTCAGATATCTTTCTACGGTTTTCTAGACTTACAAGCTTATAAAGCTGAGAACGAGTCTCATAGGAATTTAATATATTGTGAACGACGCGAAGAGGTAGATGATAAACAAATCTCTTTGGTACAATTTTTAGTTTGGTCACTCTTTTTATATTCTCTCGTAGGAAGTGGAGCGCTTATCCCAAGAGCACAGCAGTGCTATAGAGACGCTGCGCGCGGAGCACGCGTCGGCGGCGGCTTCGGCGCGCGTGGCGCTGGAGCGCGGGCACGCCGAGCGCACGCGCAGCGCGCTCGCGCAGCTGCGGGCCGAGGCCCAGCACGACGCCAGGAACGCCGACCGCAAGCTGCGGGAGGTCACCACCAGGGTCAGTGCCTACATCTCACAGGATACACAGACAAACATATTTCTTAATACATACATATTATAGACTAGCTGTCCCCCGCGACTTTGTTCGCGTGTTTTAGTTTCAACGGTTTTTCATTTTTGCAACATTGCTCATTTATGCTCCGCTCCTATTGGTCGTAGCGTGATGTTATATAGCCTATAGCCTTCCTCAATAAACGGACTATCCAACACAAAAAGATTTTTTCAATTCGAACCAGTAGTTCCTGAGATTAGCGCGTTCAAACAAACAAACAAACAAACTCTTCAGCTTTATAATATTAAGTATAGATAAATTCCACCCAGACTCGCAACAAATGAACATGGTAATCACACAAAAATATGTCCTGGGTGGGAATAGAATCCACAACTTTCGGTATAGCAGTCAAGGTCACCAAGCACCAAGCCAATCCAACAGGCCAGTCAATAGTGTTAAGTGTATACTGGAATTTCTCCTATGTGGGCCAAGTTTCTATCTAAAGAGTTAGCCGTGCTGGAAATTTACAGCTTTTGTTGTCCAAGCAATCATAGACTTTCTGTGGCTCTGTTATATATTTTTTTATCTATGCCATGTATCCTAATGCTGGACAAAGCCTCTCAAATTCGTTTCTTCAACTTTTTCTTTCTTTTCCAGTTTGAAAACCTTAAAGAGCTCCTAGCTACGAAAGAGAGTCAGTTCGAGCGGGCCATAGCGGAGGCCCACAGCAAGGCCGACTGGGACATCATGCAGCTGCGACACTTACTAGACAAGGCCGATATCAGCTACGCCAACCAGGTTGAAGATATGACGGACAAGTTCGAGAAGGAAAAAGGTAAGACGACGTACAATTTGTCCGCCGGATAGTAACAACTACGAGGATAATAAATAAATGTGGACAACATCACATACATTGCTCTGAACCCAAAGTAAGTAGCTAAAGCACTTGTGTTATGGAATTCAGAGACAACGAAGGTACCACAAATACCCTGACCCGAGACAATGTAGAAAAGTGGTTATCTACTTTGACCCGGCCGGGGATCGAACCCTGGACTTCAGAGCTGGCAACACCTTGAAAACCAGTGTGTACGCCACTCGACCACGGAGGTCACTGTTCCGGTGTCTTACAATAATTAAAAAAGTACAAAAAAAAAAAATCTTTAAAATAGCCACATTGGTACTTGCCCATAGTGGGTTCAAACCTGCAACCTTGTGCATACAAATCCGTTCGATGAACCGCTAGGCCACCACGGCAATCAGAGCTAATATTACTTAATATTATTACAGAGATGATAATAGAAGAATGGTCACATAAGCTCAGAGAAGTAGAAAAACAAGCGGCTTCAGCAGCAAACGAAGCAAAGGAAACTCTAGAAGCAACCAGACTGAAACTCATCGCGGAGAGGATGGAACAGGTCAACAAGCTGAAAGAACAGCATCGCCAGGAGATGGGTAAGAGAAAATGGAATAGCCTATAATAGCCTGAATCCGGTGAGACTGGAAGCCGTCCCCAACATAGCTTGGGCAAAGGCCTAAGAAGGAACTGTCCCACAGCTTTGCCAATACATGTATATTATAATACAAAGTCCCCGCCATGTCTGTCTGTCTGTCTAAACGCGACAAACTCCAAGATTTTCATATGGTTTTCACCAATAGATAGAGTGATTCAAGGGTAAGGTTTGTGTGTATAAACCATTAATATTTTTAAAAACCCCTTGCGAAGCCGGGACGGGTCGCTAGTTAATGAATATCCATGGACTAGCTGTCCCCCGCGACTTTGTTCGCGTGTTTTAGTTTCAACGGTTTTTATATTTTTGCAACATTTTTCATTTATGCTCCGCTCCTATTGGTCGTAGCGTCATGTTCTATAGCGTATAGCCTTCCTCAATAAACGGACTATCCAATACAAAAAGAATTTTTCAAATTGGACCCGTAGTTCCTGAGATTAGCGCGTTCAAACAAACATACAAACAAACTCTTCAGCTTTATAATATTAGTATAGATGGGTGACATTTGTGAATATTGAAACCCCTCCGAGCCTCTGACAGCATGTTAAGCCGTTGGTCCCGACTGTCATACGTTGATCTTTGACAGTCGTTAAGTCATTACAATTCTGACAACCAGTCTTACTTTGCGATACTGTGTTACCCAGTAAAATGGGTTGTGGAGGTCCGATTGGCTGTCGCTCCATGTAAAATACGGTATTCAGCCGACCCCAACATATCTTGGGAAAAGGCTAGTCAGAAGAAGAACTGTCCCACTGCTGGGCAAACACGTACACAATAGTTCAAGCCACTCTCGATCAAGCCTCTATATAAAAAACAAACATCTAAATGGTTACATCTATTTAGGAGCCACAATACCACAGACAGAGAGAGACACAAGTTAACTCTTTATATGCGTCAAAGTTATTATATAATTTTACCAAATGGCTGGTATTTATTTGATGACAGATGACCAATGGGAGCGGTTCATGACAGACAAAGAGAACTGCCTCTCTAGAATGAAGCTGGAGTGCCGCCAGGAGGGAGAAGAAGACAGAGTTAAGAGGGAAAAGGAGCTGCTGGAAGAAATAGCTGGTAAGTTAATACTGAAATCTTTCTAAATAACTTCATTCGTGGGTTCGATTCCCACGCAGGACATAGCTTTGTGTGATGAGCATGACCATTTGTTCTGTGTCTGGGTGTAATTTATCTATAAAATGTATGTATTTAGAAATATATAAGTATGTTTATCAGTTGTCTGGTTGCTATAATACAGGTTCTGCCTAGTTTTGGATCAGATGGCTGTGTGTGAGGTGTCTTAAGATAATGTAGAATAATATATTAGTATTATTAATTATTCCTATCTGTCTTAAAATACATCATCGTTTTATAACATTTTAATACATGGCTATAAGGTAGTGAAACTGTTTTCTACTCTGGAATTACTAATGGCACCCAACGTGGGGTTTGGACATAAACCCAAAAAAAAAATCGTGTTGTGACGCATCTTAGGAAAAGCTTAAGTTCAGCCATTAGACCAATATAGGCTGAATTGACTTATATTTCTAGACAGGTTGAAAATTTAAAATCCTATTTCAGAATTAAAATCGCAAATGCAGACTCAGTCGAGTGAATATGATCATTTAGCGCTTAAAGCGGCCGCCTGTGGTCGGACCCTAGCTGTTACGGAGCAAGAACTCAGGTTAGTAATAAACTTATCTTACGTTTCATTTCACTTAATATGCATGATAAATTATTTATATGTGACGTATTTAAAAAACAAAATTAAAATATTTTTATTTTTAAGTTCAGGCACTTTCAAAACGTTAAATTACTCGATGTCGGTTATCGCGGCAAAAAGTAGCCTATGTCCTTTCTTTGGCTCTAAACTGTCTGTGTACCGAATTTCATTTAAATCTGTTCAGTAGTTTTGGCGTGAAAGTGCAGTGTGTTTAAGCATTAACACATGCGGAGCGAATATTTGTAATTGAATGAAATTAGTAGAAATGAAAAATTTTAAACTCAGGCAGGACTCGATCCTGCGACCTGCGATTTAAAACTATATTTTTGATACGTCACATATTTTTCCCTCATATAAAAAAAAAGTAATTATTAATTCCCACCAAACGCAATTGGTAGCGAAATTTGATCCTAAAACATTTTTTTTAACTAATAAAAGCCTAGATTCTGTTCGATATCTCTTTCTTACAATCTTAATTAGAAAAGGACAAAACATCATCTGTCAAATGTCACAGATCATACAAAATATTGTCTAAATTCAATTAGACAGTTAAACAAAATTAGACAAGATTTTCTATCCTTTTCTCATAATAGTATTTAGAAAGAGATGGAACATTTGAGGAATAGAATCAGAACTAAATTTAACACTAATTTTATTGAAATATAGTCTTTTGGACAAATTTGGCTACCATTAACGCATGTCAAAATTAAATCATTTTTTGACTAATTAACGTTTAGTTATTTCATGGTTATTAACTTTAATCTATCATACAATTTATTTTTAATGAATATAATATTACAAGGTGTCTTACATAAAAAGAAAAAAAGAATGGTCTGTTTTGGTACTGATATTAAAATTTAAATTTAAGTTAGGTACATAAATAAATACTAATTTCTTTATCAAAATGTAATCTGGGCAAAAAAGTAATAAAAAAAAAACATCCAGGCAGTGACCTCGGTAGCTTAGTTGTTAAAGCGACTGACGCGTCCAGCCAGTGGTCGCAGTTTCGAGTCCTGCCTGAGGTTTAAGTTTTTCTTTTTTATTATTTGTATTTAATTACATGATGAAAAAATACATGAAAATTATAGATAATTCCAATTGATAATGTCAATTCATAAAGCACTGATATTATTAATTCATTTTACATAAGTTTTTTTTTACATATTTATTTATACAAAACTGGCTTTTTTGCACATCGAAAATTCATAATTTACTTTAGTTGTTTAAGTTAGAATTTTAAAAAATACAGTTAATTTAAAGGCACCTTTTAATATATTTTCATTTCACACAAAACTACACAACTCATTATTATTATACCATACACAAGCATTGCAAAATCATCATCAGTAATGTCCAAAAGGCAATATTTCAATAAGATTATATTTAATAAAAAAAGCAATTAACTGTGTAAAACTATTCATCTAGATATTTTTTCCATTTATTTTTTTAATTCTGTGTAGGTATGATCAGATCAAGGCAATCCAATATAGCTAATGGCACCCACCGTGGGGCAGCTTACAATTATTATTTAATAGTATTTTATAACTATTGATCTTGTTCCATATAAAGGCCAGCTTACTCTTGAATTAATTTCAATTTCAATGCAAGTCCAATACAAAATTAATATTAATTTAGCAGACACGAGATTCTGTATTGTTGTAGTAAAAAAATACTGTAAATTTTGATTCCCGTTAGTTCCTCCCTAAGAGAAAAGAGTAAATTATAGAGCACGTATATCAAGTATGAACTGTAAGCACTAGTATGAACAAGTAAAATCGTAAAATTAGAGTCCAAAACAGAGCGCGCCCTTTTTTTATTAAAACTATCTCAAAACCTAATATTTGTGCGAAATTTATGCGAAAAATATCGATGGTTCGATGGTTCCGATATTATTAGGATAATATTAATAAAAAGGACGCTCTTTCATACTGGGGCTTACAGTTCCACTCAGTTAGGCGTAGGTACTCTATAGTTTACGTATTTATACTCAAAGCTCGTTCCCTTTTAAATGTCTTATGGAGTAGGATAGTCTTAAATATAATGTATACAAAACGCAGTGTGGGTGTTCTGGCGCTGCTGGTGTGTGCGTGGGCGGGTTGCTCGCTACGTTTCTCTTTCATCGCAGCGATACTAGCGCTGGCCGCGGCTTTGGCTGCCCGGCTCATCCGTCGTAACAAACTACAATCCTAGGCGAAGATATTTAGAAAGCCGTTTCTTTAATGTTTGATCGGTTGTAAACTCTGTTTACATATTTGACAGAGTGTAAACAAAACTAGTACAGGTAAAAAATATATTGTCAAACCAACAACTGTAAATAAATTTACATTGTTAAACTGCACGATTGGATGAGCTATACATCGTGTAAATTAAAAATAAGATGATTAATTTATGTAAACGGAATATATTTTGTTGTTAAGACGCTAAACCGAGCGATAGAAGATTACTAGCATTTCCTCTGATAAATTACTTGTTCACTTGCGTAGAGTTTTGTTTACAACACGTTAAATATGTAAACAAATTTCAATACACGTTTTCTTTTACTGCTTAATAACACCTTTGATAAGCAATACTTTGAAACAGGAATTACTTAAATGCAAAATTAATTAGTTCAATCCTTAACTAGTACAATTAGAATTGTTTTCCTTTCCTTTTAAAAACTTTAATTCACAAGTTACTCAAATAATCCTGCATGCTCAATAATATGACAAAAATAAAATACATAATGCATATTTGCTGAAAAATTTCGTCTATATTTGTAGAGTTAGTTTTGTAATGATAACAAAATTAACGTTTATTTTAGATGATTGAAAGTCAATTGAATAGATATGTATCTTTTTGTAGTTAACTGGCGGTAGTGCTTTTATAAATTATTTAATTTATTGACAATTAGTACTTCTAACTGCCAAATTCAATAAGATCAAAATCTTTTCATTATCGGTACTAAAAATTTGATGAAAGCAATGCAAATATTGAATCAAATTCCTTTCTCTGTCAAAGTAAAATACATGTATTTAGGTTTTTAGTACAAATCGACATATTTTCAACAACAATCGCAAACCACTTACAGAAATTCTTATCTATCGAGCTAGTTTAAAATTTTTGAAATCGCTATTCGATGCCAAGTCTATAGATCTCAGGATCAGCGTTAAGTTTACTTTACATATATCTATTCGGAATAGGCACAAAATTAAAGAAGTATTTTTGGTAGTTATCATACATCTTTACATACTTTTTCCGACTTATGAGAAAAATTAAATTAATACGGTCATACGTAATTCATTTGTTAATATTATTTAGTAAGAAATATGTTTTAATATACAGTAATAAAGCCATTAATCGCACTTCGGCCATTCATTAAAATTTATACAATCGCTACCGTCAATATTACCAAAATAATGATTATTAACTGTGTTCTTTGATTAATATAATGTTATTGTAAATACTGCCAATCGGACTGAACTCATTCAAATCATTCATCACACATATTATTGTATCTCATGATCTAGTCATCATTATTATTTTATTGTCTTTGAAGAAGATAACTAGCAAAACAAATGAGTAGGTGATAAAATAATGCTTAAAGATTTGATCAAATGTAAATAAATACGTTTGGTTTTTTACATTTAGTCAAACATGTAAAAGTTTGCCTATACAATACTTGACCCAATGTAAAAAACACGTTGTTCGTTAAGATTTATTTAAACATGAAAAATATATATCATACATTTTATGCATTTTCCTGGTTTCAGCTATTAATTAATCAAGTCATGTGAAACTTTGAAAACTTTAATTATGTTTATTCAGACCAACAGAGTAACTAATAGTTATGTCTATAGTTGATACCAAATTGCAATTTAATCATAAAATAGTGATTGGTATTAAAAATATTACAATAATATGTTTCATTTTAAATTAAAACACTGCTTCTAATGATTAAACATATAGGTGTAGTTGAAATTAATAGTAGTCCCTTCTGCAGTTATTTTAGCTATATTTCGGTATTATTTTATCTCTTTTTCTCATTTATTTTAGCTATTTTCTTCATTTTATAAATATAATAATATCAGTAGTCATCCATTGCTCAAATTGTTCTCATTTAAAATTTAAGTTTTGTGTTTTTTATATTTTTATACGATTATGAAATATATTTTGTGTGAAAAATAAAATTTCAATAAAAATATTCCACTTGAGTTATTGCTACAAAAACGCACAAACCACACTTACAGCCGAGTGTTACCATAAAAATTACGTTTTCTACTAAGCCACTAAGTTTTTTTTAAAGTTTAACTTAACAATATTAAAACCTTTTTTTAATCCATACAAAACAAAACTTCCCTTATTAAAATGGAAACACGAAATAGGGAAAGAACCCCTACAATCGGTTTGAAATAAGGTGAAACTCCCAACAATCGGTAAACCATATAAATTATACTCTATTAACTGTCTCCCTTAACCAACTAATAATAGAGAGGCCTTGGCGAGGGAGAAAGAGCTACGAGAGAAGAGATCAGAAGATGCCACGAAACTGAAACAAGCGGAAAACGCGTCTAAAGAACAGATAGAGCATCTCACAAGGAAGTGTGCGTGTTTGAGAAAACTGTAAGTAGAAACTCAATGAAATATGAACCTTATTTCAATTAAATAAGTATGAAATTACATTGTGTACACATACATAGAGTAATACATTTATTTATTTACCTACATAAATCTCGCTTTAATACAATCTCTGCTTATCTTAGAAGTCATCATTTTCAATTCTAAATTGTGTCAATATAAATACTTTTTATATTGCTTATTTTATCCTTTTAAATGTCCAGAAAATAATTTAATAGGTAACATAATTTTATGATAGTTTCGACGACATTCGAGCCAAGCTCGTGGCCCGAGAGAGGACAGCGGAGCAAGAGTCAAAGGCCAAAGACAAAGAACTGCACCAACTGAGGGCCGAAGTCGCCAGGCTGACCAAGATACTATTTGAACAGAAGTAAGTTAACGATAATATACTCTATGTAATGTAACTTAAGACTTTTAATCATGTGACCACGAATTAATGTAGAAGTTAAGCCAAGCTATGATCCTTTTTTTTTAATTTGTTTCGTGGTGAAAATCTAATGACTTCAACCTACGCAAAGTCTTTCGAGTGTGTGGGAGATCTGTGCCCTTACTCTCCAAATAATTTTAATTCTTATACAATGCTAATGCAAAATTGACATTAGTTGAGCAGGCAGAAGATAAAGTTTTCTTAAAAAAAATGCTGTCAATAGAAAGAACTTACTGGTTAATACACATTGAGAGCATTTTTTTCGTGCTCTGTGTTGTTTGTGTGCCTGCTAAATGTATAAAAATTTTACATTGTCATTGTATTAGAATTAAAATTAATGTGAAGATTGAGGGCACTGGTGTCCTAAATACATTGTAAAGGCCGGCAACGCATCTCAGTGACGTCTGGTGTTCCAAACACACACAGTTATTTGTAGGCTGTGAAATAAAAATCCATTTTAGCTGCTCTATTTATGTAATTTTTGTAACACATTTTACTAGTATCTGACAATTCGTAGTCACATGATCTTATCTGTCTTAGATTATATTAAATAGATAAAGACACTTTTTTAGGGATTAGGGGTCACTTTTTAAACTTAAAGTTCTCTTAAAAGACTATCTGCTCTGTCTTTGGGTTTGTTTTTTGTCTACCGTCCGAATAACGGAGTTTTTGTGTGATTCTTAAATGCCCTTTCAACGGTGGCAGTTTATTGGCTTTATAATCTTAAAAGTAACAATAGCGAATTAATTTGTTAGGTCTGAATTTACTGTTGTAACTAGAGGTTACTTAAAAATAATCCTTTTTTATCATATTATACCGTTATATATTTTGTTTTTAATTACCAATAGATATAAAGTTGTTCGAGTGAGCTGGTTTTTTAGTTTTTCTGGTCAATAATAAATACATAAAAGCAATTAATTAGTTAACATAATTATAAAACCAAAAAGGTTTGATCTACCTTCTATGAATGGCCTGTTGTTCTAATGGTTGGTGACCCTGACTTGTAAACCAGAGGTGGTGGGTTCGATTTCTTCCCAGGACAAATCTTTGTGTGAACATGAACATTTGTTCTGTGGCTGGGTGTAATTTATTTATAATACATGTATTTAAAAAATACATAAGTATGTGTCGTGTGTGTGTTGTCTGGTGGCCATAATACATGCTCTGCCTAGTTAGGGATCAGATAGCAGTGTGTGAGTTGTCCCAAGATATTATTATTATTATAATTGCTTTCCTTTATCATGACACATACAAGAAGATCAAAATTCGAGAATATAATAGTTTATTTTAATTTAAAACTGGTAAATTAAAGATTACCTTTAAGTAACGTCTCTAAAAGCAACAGTAAAATTAAAACCTAAGCGTGACTTGAAAGTGCATAAGTCACAATAAACTAGGCACAGTTTTCGCACTACTTGCATGCCTGCACTTACAGCACGCCTAAACTAGGGGCGCGGACGCGGGCCGACGGCTGCGAGACTTTGCCCCTGGACGAAGCGGAGCCCCAGCGTAAGGGTATGTCCCCATGTGTATAGGTGAGCAATGTCGCTATCGTGTGTCGGCCCTTTGTAGATGTTGTTGGTTAAATGTGATAAAAGTGTAATTATGATTTTCTGTATTTTATGTATTGTTCTCCCCCAGTTATCCCTGTGAAAATAATACAAAATATTTGATGCTACAGTCATTCGGCATGCATTATTTTGGAATATAGATGTGGCATAGTAGGCATTAAACTAAATGCTGCTAAGCTGTGTTTCATGCGATACTTTTTTATTTAAATAAACCTTTTTTCTTGTTTTGCAACTTGTAATTAAACCAGAAGGTATTTCCTACCCCTCTATTAATCTTCAGATTTAAAAAAATATAGCATGATTTGACGACCTCCGTGGACGAGTGGCGTTCACACCGGTTTTCAAGGTGTCGCCAGCTCTGAGGTCCCGGGTTCGATCCGCGGTCGGGTCAATGTAACTAAATACCTACAACTATTGCTACTACAAAATATTGTGTATCCAAGTTTGTAACCAACATAATCTATACACAGGGCAGTGTTAACAAAAGTATTTAAGCTATCGTGTTAATGTAAACTCTGTGTAAGCCTACTCTCGAAGAAGATAGACGAAAGACTCGTACTAATATAAGTTTACAGTATTTTTGTTTGACCGAATGTAAACAAACTGATTTTAGTAAGTTACAGTACATAATTTATATTTCAAAGTTTTTTTTTTCTACGAACTACTTTTGATACATTTTTTTATAATTAGTTTTACGTTAGTTTACATACAATAACAGAGAGTACCTAAAATAAACTTAGACCTTGATATTTACCCAGTATTAAATTCAAATAAAATTTAATGCAAAATATTTTTTATGTCAATTACTAATCAATAATAAATTAGACCAATTTATTTTTGTTAGTATTTAGTATCAAAAGTTTTTGAGTATACAATAAATATATTAATTAGAATATAAATTAAAATACATTAGTTCTAATAAATTATCGTGTTTAGGCTTACACATTATTAATATTAATTGTGTAGATGTAGAAAAATGTTAAAACTGACTTAATGTTTAATTATTCAAGCAGGTTCCTTGCTAGGTAAGCAGGACTCTGAAAAATATGTGTATGTTTTACAAAAGAGTGCTCTATAGATCTTTAGTTGAGTTGTTTACATATTTGACCAAGTGTAAACAAACTGTTTTACACACCGAGCTTAACTGATTCGATGGTATTCATTGGTTATCATTGTAGATCCTGGCTTTCAGGAGTTGCAATGATGGGCATGTGTGGTGGGCGAGTCCCTATTAAAAAAAACCTATTTTACAAAAAGTTTGTGCAAAATCAGAAATAAAAATCAGTAATTATATTTATACCGTTACTATTATGGAATTGTCAAGTTGAAAGTTGTTTAAATTTGGTCAAATGTGTAAACAGATGTAAATAGTTATTGTAAATAAATTTACATTAAAACATACTCATAATAAAATCTGTTTTGTAAATAGATTAGTTTTAAAGACTGCTCAATTATCTGCAGCGGTTTTGATTCTCGCGTTGAACAAATACTTTTATTCGTATTTTTGCATGTAATATTTTTATTTTAAATGCACTCAAACCACAAACATAGTGTGAGAAAATTTTATTGGATATTTCACAATTTTTGATACATTTGGTTTTACGCACAAGTTTTCAAAATTAACTATATCTTTTTCGAAAATAAAACACAAATTAATGTAATAATATTTTATTAGGCTGCTATCTCCTATTTTCTCTTGATTGCTGTATTTATGCTGTATTCTCTGAATTCTAAAGTCTTCCTCTTTTGCAATATTTTTCTTTTCTTTTATTTTTATATTCAAAATAAAAACTCATTTATTCAAAATAGGCTATCAAGTAGCACTTTTTAAACGTCAATATTATATTATATAAATTTCTTTCTATATATTCAAATAATTTGTATGTACAGGTGAATATATATTTTTTTAATATAAATAATTTACTGTGTAAAATTTACAACATAATATCCAAGTAGTATGGTTTATATATTTTTTTTGGTTGAAAATACAATGTAGATAATTGATAAAATTATTCAATCACACCCTATCAAAGTAGGATTACTTAAAAAAATACGTTCAGATTGACCATATAAATCTTCGCCCTCGTTAAAAAAAAAAAAAAAAAACGAATTTTAAATTATAACTCCCAAAATTACAGGTGGGACACAATCCGAAGTAATCCGGAAACGTCCGACATTAGCCGAACAGACGCTTGCGCGGCAAACCGCAGAAAACCAAGATGGCCGTCGTCGAGCGAACAGCGTCGATCTACCGGCGGTACAAGTACCAGTTAGGATTAAACAATTGCAGGAAAGAAATAAAGAATAAACATAATAAGTACACAATTCTTAATATAAAAATAATATGTTGCTATTAAATTAAGCTTATTGTTACAACAAAATATTGTGCAAGAAGATAATTTTTCAAATCTCAAACTGTCACTATTATAACCAATTTAAAAAATAAGTTTCAGTTTTTCGAGGCTCTCTTTCTAACATGAAACAATAGTAAAGGACAGAAAATATGAGTACTATGCTTTATTTGTAAGGTTTTTGAGCGCAATATTTCAGGCTGCTGTGTACTTACCGTTAGTTTTAGTGAATAATTATGATTTAAGTTATAGTGGTTAGTCGAGTTTTAAGTCGTTGTGAACTGATGTCATATTTATCATAATATACAATGTATTTATTAAAAATAACTTCTGAAAAAACCATTAGTCTAAACTGCAAAACTTTGACTTTTGATCTCTTAAATAGTAAATTTACCACATCACACAAGATACAAGATCTACGCAATATATTGTAATAAGAAAAACAGTTGAAAATAGAATGAAAATGAAATTAATATTTTGTGATTTATATATTTGTTACACATTAACGCATGCGGAGCAAATATTTGTAATTATATACAAATAATAGAAGGAAAAACTTAAACCTCAGGCAGGACTCGAACCTGCGACCACTGGCTTGACGCGCCAGTCGCTTTACCAACTAAACCTTGGTAGCCTAGTTGGTAAAGTGACTTCCTTTTCCTTCTATTATTTGTATTTAATTACTAATATTTTGTGGATAGACGAATATATTTTAACATTTTTCCTTGCGTCTAGCGCAGTAAGATGAAAAATAGTGAGTCTATCTTATTATAGTGTAGTCACAACGACTTTACCGACTAATCCGACTGACTAAACGGAACTAAATCATAAATACTTTATACTCTTTTATAAATTCGTGTTTAACTCCGAATAGAAAGGGTAGAAAACGTATACTAATGAAATAAGTGCAATATAATAAGTATTTTAATTCTAATTAGTTTTTAAAAATCGACTAAAATATTCTTCCGTTGTAAATGTCACTAAAATGTTTGAAAAAGTCGACTAAAATAGTATTATTCTTGCTTCTTCTGTATCTATGTTTATTTAGTTTTCTTTATAAACTTAAATATTTAATATCTCTATTCTAAGTAAAACCCGTGAATCACAATTATCCAACATAACTTAATAATTATTATTAGGTTATAGTTATAGAGGACTATCGTTATTTCGCTCTCTTGTTAACTTCCCTTCGTGTCAGCTGTCAAAGCCCCCCCAACAAACTGAATTAATAATAATGTCTTGGGACAAATTACACACGGCCATCTGATCCCAAACTAGGGAAAGCCTGTATTATAGCAACCAGACAATATGGTAAGACTTCGCGTACGACTAAATGCCCCTGGTGGCGAAATTAATAACGGTAGCCCTCTCTCTCTCTCTCTCTCTCTCTCTCTCTCTCTCTCTATCTCAATAATATTAAACACATCGTCATGTGGCGCTAGTGTTATGTTGAAGAGAACGAAACGTCACTATTACTATGTCTTTTTTTATTATCGCAATCTGCTGATTTTAGCAATTTCTGCCAGTGTCGAGTTTTCTATCAGTGTTGCGAAATGACCACACATGTGTGCTTTGTAAATTTAAATGCCTGGAACAGCACTATTCCAATGTCAATCGGTCGGAATTAAATTCAAGACTACCCCTTCAGAGGCATAATCTAATCTTCACTGGTTTCGATATCAAATACTTAGGTAGGTATCTTCTCAAATTAGGCCTTAAAATTATGTGCAATAAATAAATAATAAAATTATACGATGCAATCAATAATTATGTTGTTTGGTCGTCAAGCGGGCGAAATCAGAACCTATCTGTGGATAAACTCTTACAGGATGCTACAGAAATGCGTTGTCGTATTTGATAAACTGCTTCTAAACCATAGAAATTAACAACTTTCTCCAAGAAAGTTTTAAGCCAGTATTAATTTTGATCAGCTGATGTCAATTTTGTATGGTAAGGCCAAGTTATTTTTGGTTATTATCTATTGTTTGAAGAAAGTTGTTAATTTCTATGAGCAGAAGCAGTATCTTAAATATGAACCCTGTATATAATAGATAGAATCTTGACATAAGCGCTGTACCTACAAATTAATGATGTCATATTTTTATCTCTGGTAGAGAAGAAAACTGATTTCGCGCGTAAATGTTTTCGTCTATTTGATATGAATGCATTATTTGAACATTTATGATATATAGTTGTATTTAATCGTTATCTCTGTAAATATTATGATTTTTTGTAATAAATATTTTGAAAAGATGTGTTGTTTTATTTTTGTCAACCCTCCTTGATTTTTTTGTACCTAAGCATGAATTCAAACCCCTTTTGGCCCAAATTTACCAAAAAATCATCAAGGTATGGTCAGATTATGAATACTCCGTATTTTATTGGGACTCCCGAATTCATAGCCTATATATTTTTGGAACAAATTGTATAAATGAAATGCAACTAGCGTAATTCCACACCTCCAAGGGCGTACTGAGGGGACGGGGATGCTGCCCCTAGAGCTCCGCCGTATATGCTGAGAGCCTGATACGTTGCGGGTTGGGTCTTTTGTACCAACCCCAGAGGGCAATGTATTTAGTGTGGCCGCATGCTGGAAGGGGTGTTTCCCTAGGACCTGGACAGGACGCCAGAGACCTCGCGTGCGATTACGAGTAGCCTAAAAATTAATAAATCGATCTTCATGAGGTCCGTACATCTTTTTTTACCATAAATTGGGCTAGGTATCGTATATTGATTGATCGTTAGTCGTTTCCACACCGGACGATCCACTGCAATCCGATCGCGCGCGTTAAGAGCATAGAAGCGCACGCTCTTTGCCGCGGTCGGTCATTCGATCTTTTTGCAATATTTTGTATTTTTACATGTACTAGATAATACATACGCTAGAACAAGAAATTTAATAAAACGAAACGCAAATTCCCAAATCTGACAGTTCTCTCCAATCAAATGTCAAAACTCAAAACAAATTCTAACCTCTAAGTTGATGGCTAAAACCCGTAAATAAAAACCAAAGAAAATAAAGATTATTCAATCAAAATGTCTGCAAAGCACATGTTTTTGAATCCTGGCTTCGTCCGGGCACCGTTGCAGAACGGTGTCGGCCGCTATGTCTGCCAATTACAACGAATAGTGTTCAAATTCTGCAAGAGCAGTGGCTCTAGCCGTGGAATGAGGTACAGTATTACTTCTTGGTGTCCTACAACTAGAATAAGTTGAGTGAGTTCTCTCACTCTTTAAATAGTATGTATTTATAAGGGCCTTTTAAAAACTTTGATGGCTTGAATTTACAAATAAAGTTGTGACTGAATGGTCACACCATTATATAAATAATTTGTTTACGTTTTTTATGTGAATGTGATATATTATTTATTCTAATTGGAGAATTGTAACAATAAAAATAGTATGGTAAAGTCAAGTCCAAAAACTGCTTAGTATAGTAACTCTTAACTCCTTCCTACAAAATTTGTTTTGCAAAATTACTTGTAAGCACTAATGTATAATTCGTGACGGTAAGTTAACCCAATATGGCGGTCGTCTGCGCTGGTAAAATTATGAAGAAAAGTGTTAGACAGGTTTAAATAAATAATATAAATCTAAAAGTGATTTTGTTGTATTCAAATATATATTTTATAATACCGTACTCATACCACACTTCAATTGACACCTAAAAATCTGTTCTCGTAGGTCAACTTATGTGCCAAGTACTATATTTGACCACTACAAAGGATATATATATACTGACTATAAATTTATAGATGTAACTTACTATCTATTTTAATATATTCTTTCAGAGACTTCATAGAACAAGAGCTTGTTGACTTTGCGAAGGTGAACCCCGGTGTAGTGGTATACCTGAAGCCACGGAGACACCGTTCGCCTGTTGTAGTAGCTGAGTATTGTAAGCTATCCCTCCATTTATGCTACAATATAAATTTTAGCTTTCATCCCATGGTGGTTTCCATTTAAGAACCCTTCGGCCCCAATGGCAATTGGTTTTCCGAGCAATATGCCCTGCCCATTGCCACTTAAGACTGGCAATTTTAAGGGCTATATCAGTGACTTTGGTTCTTATGCGGGTCTCCTCATTTCTGATGTGACCGACGACCTGGTGGAGGTTGCCAGCAACCGCTGGATGCAGACGGCACAGGACCTTGAGTTTTGGTGATTCTTGGAGGAGGCCTATGTTCAGCAGTGGACATCTTTCAACTGATATGATGATGATGATGATGATCCCATGGTGATGTTAGCATTTTGCATATAACCCATAACTAAAATTAAATGAGCAAACACATAGTCTTATGGGTTAATTTGTTTATCAAATAGGGTTGTATAAAATCTTATTTATACATAACTAGCTGAGGCCCGCGGCTCCGCCCGCCTGGGTGCCGGTTAACGCGGCAAAAGGTAGCCCATGTCCTTTCCTAGGATCCAAGTTTACCCCTAGTTTCGTCCAAATTGATTCAGCAGTTTAGGCATAAAAGCGTAACAGACGGACAGTTTCTTTCGTATTTTTTATTTTGTTTGCATTATTCCTATTTTTAGGTTTATAATATGATTTCTAGAAAACTTCCATTTCATATTATTATCTTGTTTATGGTCTTTTGAAATTACCAAAGCCTTTTATGACTTACTAAAGTTGCAGTAATGAGACATTAATAGTACCGATAAATTAATAAGTTTAAATCATCATGTTGCTTATGAATTTAACTAATCCTTATTTCCAGTAAATGGTGACCGCGTCTGGATGTCATGCCACAACAAAACACACCCAGAAATAACAAAATGGGTAGACGTGTGTCGGACACAGCAAGGCAACAACGCTGACACTCGTCTCCGAAAATACCAGTACACTGACCACCCATCCATCCAGGGACCTTGGACTCCGTTCACGTTCAAAGACCCAGAGTTAAACACTACGGAGCTACCCAATACCAAGTTTGGTGCTAATAATAGGCTGGACATCTCCGCTACGGAGAAGTTACGGTTAATGTTCCAGAAACAGAAGCTGTACGAAGGTGATGAGATTAAGACAGCGGAGTAATGTTCTTGTAAATAATGTTTAGTTAGTATTAAAGTTGTTAGTAAGTTTCATTTGGGTTTTATTAAATACTAGCTGTTGCCTGCGGCGCCGCGTGCCTGAGTGTAGGTTATCGCGGCTATAAGAAGCATAATTACCTACAAAGTTTCATCCAAATTGGTTTAGGAAAAAACATTTAATTAGTTCAACATGACGACCTCCGTGTTCGAGTAGCGCACACACCAGTTTTCAAGGTATCGCCAGCTCTGGGGTTCGATCCCCGGACGGGTAAGAGTAGAAAACCACTTTTCTATATTGTCTCGGGTCTGGGTTTTTATAATACCTTCGTTGTCTCTGATTCCATAACACAAGTGCTTTAGTTACTTACTTTGGGTTCAGAGCAATACGCGATGTTGTCTACATTTAAAAAAAACAAAGATGTCATCAAAATCATTTATTTAACAATAAAAACTATTTACAAAAATGTACAACGCTGAAAATGAAAAATTTATTAAATAAATAAAAACATATTAACATTAATAATTACATGTCTTTCATTGTACGAATCACAAATATTAGACATTTCTGTTACAATATTATACTCATTTAGTAAAGTAAATATAATTTAATCACAATTTAAATAATTAAAACATGTTCATAGAAAATCGTTTCCTAACGTTACAGGGTCAGAGTAGAAAATAAATATCTTGTTATTTACGTAAAGATAACCTAAAAACTAGGTCATATTCGATACCTGAAAAAAAGGGACGATAAATTGACATCCTAGCGAATTCCCAATAGGCATGTTTCCTATTTTTTGTCTTGTAGTTTAATGAATTTTATTGGACACGTATTTTTTCTTTTTTCCTGCAAACAAAAAATTATCAAAATACAGAGAACGGAAATTACGCGTGACGTCACTTCTCGCTACTCCGAAACTTTAAAGCGGTGTATCTTTGTATTTTTTTATTGTTTTGATAAAAGAAAAAATACGTGTCTAATACTTTTTTATTATCTAACTGACGGACTAAATAGATTTTAACTTTTCATACCCTGGAAACATCCCTATTACTAGGATGGCCAAACCGTATTAAAATAAAAAGTTAGATACAGTGTATGCGCGAGTAATGAAACTGAAGGTGACAGATCATGAATATGTTATTATAAAAAAACAAAAGCATACACGAGTAACTTTTTTAAACATATCAATAAAAATGAACAATAAATGACGCATCTGTCTGAAATTAATTCATTCAAGCAGCTTCGCTCGCGTTTATCTATATTCTTGATCTAGTGGTCAGTGACTCTGACTGCTAAACCGGAGGTCGTGGGTTCGAATCCAAACCACAACAAATCTATGCATGTTACACAAAAATTTTATTTGCTATATTTTCACATCTGTAACCTAATATTTAAGTTTGTAACCTAATTTTTCATACATGTAATCTAAATTTCATGCAATTCATCTTTGAAATGTAACTTTTTGAATCTAAAACTAAATTCCTCATTTATTAAAGTAAGGTTTTTTGTAACTTTTACAGAGACCTAGCATTTCACTACTTTTTCTATTGATAAATAACTTTTTTATATTATTCTGTAAATCCAAGCTATTAAATATATTTATTAATGAAATTTTACCATTTTTTTACATGAAATCTAGCATTTACTACTTTTCAATTCTGTAACCTAGCTATTCAAAACTTTTATATTGTAACCTAGTTTTTCCTATCTGATAAATAGTTTTCATTGTAAATCTAATTTCTAATATTGATTTTTTTCCTTTTTCAATACTTTTAATGCAGTTTTATTTGTAAAATATTAATAACTCCGCAGGATTTAATTAGTAACATCATCAGACGTCAAATATTACTAAAAATATCAGTAACTTCAATAATAATTGAGAGTCGGACTATTTTTTTTTTATTTACTCCTCACATAGATCTAAAAAAATATTATACACGTATTTTTTTTTTAATTAAACAAACGAAGAGGAAAGTACAGTGAATGGAGATGTCGCGTGACGTCACTTGTGGGTACAATTTTTACCTACAAGTGACGTCACAAGCCCCCACTCCAGAACTTTAAAGCGCTTTAACTTCGTAATTTTTCATTGATTTGATAAAAGAAAATATACGAGTTTTTTGGCTTTTTTCATCTATCTGGTGGACTAAATTGATATTTCCTTTTTCATACCCAGTCCGCTCCCCAATTGGTAGCAGGAGAGAACTAGATACTTAATACATAGATAGTTACTAGACATTCCTATAACAGACAGTACAAAAAGACATTCGATCTCTTCATCGAAAAAGAGATGGATAGATTGTGTGAAAGAGAAAGAAAGGTGTGAATGCTGAGATGACAAGTAGTAGAGATGAATGGAAGCACGATACACATTGCGCCGACCCCAAATAAATTGGGAGCAAGGCAGGGAAATGATGATGAATTCCAACATTAACTTAAATATTTCATATCTGCCTGACAACCCGAGACGGCCATTTTTTTTTTATATTGACTATGAAGTTAGTTTTCTGAGGGTTACGCGAATATTAGACATAGAAATAAAACTATTTTGAACGGATTCTATCGGTCAGTCTGCTCGTGACCATGACACCTGCAAAGACGTCAAAACGTCGCGAACAAAAATCTAAATATAATTTAAGCGGCAATAGCCTAATGGCTAAGGTCACGGCCTTGTGATCGAGAGGTCGCAGGTTCGATCTCCACCCATTGCACTATTGACGTGAACCCACTCCAGATACAAGCATATTTAGCTTAGTTGGAGGGGTTAACAAGATTGCTAGTAATGTGAATTCCACCCACAATTCCAGTAACGTTTTTTTTTTTTAAAAAACCGCGATAAATCCGTATCCGTTCAAAATAGTTATATTTCAATCCTCTCAGAAACCTGTTGTATTAATATTCATCGGCCATGATGAGCACCAGCAAGGCGGTCCAGCCACTGAAGGGCTTGCAGCCGGAGCCCTTGCCATCCTCGCCAGAGTACTGCTCGAAGAGATAGCCCGTCCTCTTGTATTCATTTATGATGTTACCTGTAACAAAAATATAGTAAATAGGTGCTAAAGAATGGTCTTTTCGACATGGTCCAGCAGTTTCGACCTGGATAGCGATAACGATACTGATATTCGTTAACTTTTAAATCCCGATCCAATAAAGGCGTATTCCTGGTTCAACATACGTACTAGAAAAAACTGTCTCGCTCAGGCGGCTTCTTTGATACAAAACTGTAGGTAGTACACGTGAACTTTGTCGAGCGATCAGTGTTGCCTTTGATCAGTTTTATTATAATTTAATTATATTCACCGGGGAAAAATAGTAATCTCAAATCCATTCAATAGTTACGTATATGTGTGCGCAGTACGATGCCGAATAATACTCATAAGGATCGGACAGGGTTTTTGTTGCATGCTGTATATAAAAAGACTTGCGTAACAAATCTTGAAGTTTCTTAGGAGGTAGTCGGGTATTTTGTTTTTTTTTTTCCAATTCAACTTTTAAGATCAAAAATCAAAATCAAAATATTTTTATTTCAAGTAGGCCTTTTCAGGCACTTTCAAAACGTTAAATGACTAGTTGCGCGGTTCTAAAATTTCACTCCTATGGAGAAGAACCGGCAAGAAACTCCATAGGTTAACTCTTTTAAAAAAAAACAAAGGTCGTATGTTGATACATACAATGTTAAAAAAGAAATACAATTATCTTAAAATATGCGACAACAACGTAAATAGCAAAATGTAGTAAATATGACAACAAAAATGGAAGAAAAAATATTAAGAAATCGTACATTTTACTTCAAATTACATTGTCAACACATTAACAATGGTTTGATGCCTGAAGCACAATAGAAAATAAAATTTAAAAAAATATAAGTGAAAAAATAATAATAGTAATAATTTACATATAATAAATATGTAGTCCTATTCAAATCCCTAACAGGAATGTCAAGGCATGTCTAATGCCTTCGGAGGATAGAAGCCAAGTATGTACATAATTAGTAGAAATACTTACGGACGACATTGTCCCTGAGCCGTCTATTCAGTTCAGCAGCCCTCTCGGCGTGAGGTCCATCCGTCGTAGCGTAGTGCTTGAGCGCGGATATCGCGAGATAGTTGATGTTGATCCACACTTGCCCCCTCCAGTACGGAGGGTCATGTTCTGTGTTGCGTTTCATGAACAGAGGGGACGATTTTGAGAGGGACCTGTCGAAATACAGGGATTAAATCTAAGAAAAAAGATAAATGTCGTAGAATAGCTAATTATTTTTTTAATATCCTTACTAATATTATAAATATTAAAGTAGCTCTGCCTGTCTGTTGCGCTTTCACGCCAAAACTACTGATTTAGTACACAGATAGTCTAGAGCCTGAGAAAGTACATTGAGGGCGCAGGTCATTTGTTTGAGTTTGACAATGAGATACAGACACTTGATTTATTAATTGCACAACTTTATTACTTTTAGAATTATAATACAATTTTAGTTTGACGTTAATGTGTCTTCTCGCCGGTTCTCAAGCGCTCTGGCGCCCCTCCTGCGTTTCGTTCCTTTCTTTATTTGTCTTGTGATTCTTGCCTTTTGGCACGGGTAATATTAATCGGCCTAGACATACATAGCCTACTTTTTGCCGCGATAACCGACACCCACGCGGGCGTAGCCGCGGGGAACAGACAGTCGCAAAAAATAATTAATATTAGATGATGATCATGATCATTATAATAAATGTGGACAACATCACATACATTGCTCTGAACCCAAAGAAAGTAGCTAAAGTACTTGTGTTATGGAATTCAGAGACAACGAAGGTACCACAAACACCCAGACCCGAGACAATGTAGAAAAGTAGTTTTTTACATTGACCCGGCCGGGAATCGAACACGGGACCTCAGAGCTGGCAACACCTTAAAAAACCGGTGTGTATGTCACTCGACCTAAGAAGTCGTCAAAAAATTTAAACGTTAGACAGGACTCGAACCCTCCACTACTGTTTCAACGCACCAATCGCTTTACCAACTAAGCTACAGAGGTCACTGTCTGATGTTTAAATATATTCTTCCACTTTTTACGTCTTAGAGGCGACGTATGCGACATCTAGTAAACCAATTATTCCTTTGGTTTCTTCCGTAGTCGCAGGTTCGATTCCTGAGTTCTAAATTTGTCTTTTCTACTATTTGTATTTAATTACAAATATTCGCTCCGCATACGTTAATGCGAAACAAATAATAAAAAATACTAAAATAGTTCCAAAAGTTAAGATTCCTTCACAGTAGACCTTGGACTTATACTTCAGACTTACCTAAGTCCGTATGGCGACCACAGCAAGTCCGGCTTGTCTAAGTCCTCTAGAATCTTGCCTAACTTGTCACTGTCTGGCTTCAGGACCTTTAGTAGCATCGGGAATAGAGAAACGTAGCCTAAAAAGAAATATATTAAGATGAAAGGCGTTCACACCCCGTCCCTAGATCAAGCTGGCCCGAGCCGGCCAAACTAGCAATAAAAATATGTCCTTAAATAATAAAAACTTCGATCCTGCCTTCCCTTGCTGTTTTTGCCTTATTAAGATTGTTAGCAACGCACCAAGTCGAGGTCTCCGAAACTTTCCGCCTGAGTGTTCCTAAAAAGCACGAGAAAGTTCCTTGCTAAAATATATATAATAATAATAAATAATAAAAGTCTTTATTTCAGATCCAAGATCCATAAAAAAATATATACAATTCTTACACCATACAATAACATCACAACCATGTCAAATTAAATTATTTAAGAAGAACAAAGAAATAGAAATATTAAACATTGTAAACCACATTAAAAAATCGTTGGTTGCCTGTAAAGTCGGTATACGGGCGAAAGTTTTACGTGACAACGACTGTCAATGTCAATGTCTGTCTCTCTCGCTCTTAGGCGGGCTAACCATGCCCGAGTGGAAGGGACGCGTGCCTCTCACTCGCTCTCATTGTAAGCGCATAACGTGAGCGGAGCGTTACCCAGTTTCTTGAAGTGTCACCCGGCAAACCAATTTATAAGACGTTGTCACGTCAAAAATATATACAGGGTGTCACTGAAGTGACACTAGAGTACATCAGAAATTTTGTAAACTGACTCTATACCAGATATACTCTTCACACCTTTTTGATTGTAATGACCTGTTCGTAGCATCCTGTATAAAGAACCAATTTTTAAAGTTATACTTCTTTAGGCGCGTTATGAAAAAATGATGAGAGTGAAATTTTAAGATGCGCGCGCATCTGTGACACAAAATTAACAGTATGAAGCTGTCTGCTTAACCGCTCATTTTTACGATGCGCGCGCACACCGTCCCGGAAAACCTACACCCTGAAGTTAGCTAGTCAACATTTTAGTTTTTCCAAACTACATACCTACACCCTGAAGTCAGCTAGTCAACATTTTAGTTTTTCCAAACTACATACCTAATGTAAAAAATGACAAATGTCAAGATGGTTAAAATACTTTTTGTACCAATCTGTCAATCACAAGTTTATGAGAAAGAATTTTATCTTGTTTCGCCAAAAAAGTGTAACTTCTTAAGTGCGTACATAAGTACATACACACACACCTTTTTTTTTTCTTAAGTGGTAATTGCAACGCGTGGCATTTGCAGGTAGTATAGTGTTTAATGTGGTGTGATGTTTTTTTTTTAAGTGTTTTACTCAGTTAGCCTGAGCGCAGGCTTCGACTACTTCACCGGACTTTTGGCGAGAACCTTAAGTGCTTCCAGCCAGAGTAATAGAAAAACTAACTACGACAGCAACGTTCACTAAGGGCACCTCCTGTGTGGTTCGGACCTCGACTTAGTGCGTTGCTACCAATCTTAAGGCAAAAACAGCAAGGGAGGGCTGGATCTAAGTTTTTATTATTTAAGGACAGTGTGGTGTGGTGTGTGATAATATTACCGAAGGCCGAGGTGACGAGTCTGGGTTGCGGCGGGACGGTGACGCTGCGGACCACGCGAGACGCCTCGCCGGGCTGCTTGGGCTGCTGGCGCGCCAGCCGCACGCCGTCCGAGTGCAGCCCTGCGGGAACACACGTGTAAAAAGACCCTTAAGGCTATTTTCATATCTTTTTTACTTAGCAACTATAAAAGTTATTGACTTGAAATTTGGGTTCAAGGTAGATGAGGATACGATGAAAATAAATGTCGATCAGTTACACGATTAAAGAAACTTTCCTCGATAGTTTTATTTTTTGAAATCACCTATATAGTAACCACACACGTAAGTATATCACACACGGCCATCTGATCCCAAACTAGGCAGATCCTGTATTATGGCAACCAGACAACTGATAAACATACTTATATTTCTAAATACATACATATTATAGATAAATTACACCCAGACACAGAACAAATGATTATGCTCATCACAACAAGATTCGTCCTGCGTGGGAATCGAACCCACCGCCTCCCGTTTAGCAGTCAGGGTCGCTAAACACTAGACTAACAGGCCAGCCCCTCTAGACAAGTGACATATCTACAAGCGTTAACGATGATAGAAATCGCATAAATTACATTAAATGCATGGAAATGACATTTAGTTTAGATAAGTCACGTGACTTGGACTTGTCACGTCCATACATTTGAGCGATTCGATTGGCGATAACGCTTGTCGTAAAGCCACTTGTCTAGGGTACCAGGTAATAAAAGCTAGTTTATTACTGATACTACTCAATATGTATTTAAAAGTAATCCAACTTACCATAGTCAGCGTATGTCTGTGTGTGTGTTGACCAATGAAGGTCGTTCAGTAGATCTTCATCGCCAAGTTGGTCGCGAGTGGCTTCGTATCTGAAATGAACGATAATAAGGATGCGGACTTTTTTTTTATAGTACAATGGGCCTGTTTCCTATTTTATTTTTTAATGTCCGTCTTGTAGATTAATGAATTTTATTGGACACGTATTTTTTCTTTTTTCCTGCAAACAAAAAATGATCAAAATACAGAGAACTGAAGTTACGCGTGACGTCACTCCTCGCTACGATTTTTAGCGAGGCGTAGCGTCATAAGCCCCCACTCCGAAACTTTAAAGCGGTGTATCTTTGTATTTTTTTATTGTTTTGATAAAAGAAAAAATACGTGTCTAATATTTTTTTATTATCTAACTGACGGACTAAATAGATTTTAACTTTTCATACCCAGGAAACATCCCTATTACACCGTCTTGTTCCTAAAAATATAACATCATATTATTTTAATTATTTGTTACGCATTAACAAATAATAGAAGGAAAAACTTGACACATGTCAAGCCAGTGGTCACAGGTTCGAGTACTGCCTGAGGTTTAAGTTTTTCCTTCTATTGTTTATTTGTATTTAATTACAAATAAAACATCATAAAAAATAAATGACATACAATGTCAAAATAACTATTAGTATTATTTCATTGCAGCATTTAATGGCGCCATCTTTTTGACGTTTCAGTGCGTACATTGACGTCAGAGTCGATGTCAACGAGAACAATGACACTTAAGCAGCATGGACTGTGACGTCACATTAGGTCCGACCAATGGTGTTGCGTTTCGATAATTTATAAATCACGCGTATCTTTTGCGATCTTTTTCTTTTTGCATTTAAATAAATATAAATGTGGACAACATCACATACATTGCTCTGAACCCAAAGTAGCTAAAGCACTTGTGTTATGAAATCAGGGACAACGAAGTTACCACAAACACCCAGACCCGAGACAATGTAGAAAAGTGGTTTTCTACATTGACCCGTCCGCGGATCGAACCCGGGACCTTAGAGCTGGCAACTTGAAAACCGGTGTGTACGCCACTCGACCACGGAGGTCTTCGTCATCGTTGGAGGAGGAGGAGTTTACAACAAAGTACATGTATAAATAAGACTTACTTGCTAGAGTCTCTCAGCAAGACGTCGGCTATGGTGGTCATGGCGTCGGCGGCCGCGAACATCCAACAGCGCAGGTCCACGTGACGCTCTATGTCGGAGGGGTGACTCGCTCTGTGACCAAAACAATAACATTAATCATACTAATCTATACTAATATTATAAAGCCGAAGAGTTTGTTTGTTTGTTTGTTTGAACGCGCTAATCTCGGGAACTACTGGTTCGAAATTAAAAATTCTTTTTGTAATAGATAGTCCGTTTATTGAGGAAGGCTATAGGCTATATAACATCACGCTACGACCAATAGGAGCGGTGCATAAATGAAAAATGTTGAAAATGAAAAACCGTTGAAACTAAAACACGCGGACAAAGTCGCGGGGGACAGCTAGTTTATTATATAGCTGTGACAAAACTCATAGTTTCCCATGTAACGAAACCATTGTGACATCTAGGTAATTGCAATTATAATTTGGTATTTTATGTATTTATTTAAATTGATTTTGTACACTTACTAATATTATAAATGCGAAAGTAACTCTGTCTGGCTGTCTGTCGCGCTTTCACACCAAAACTACTGAACCGACTTGAATGAAATTTGGTAGACAGATAGTCTAGAGCCTGAGAAAGGACATAGGCTACTTTTTTTATCATCGATATTATGCAAAAATATCGATGGTTCCGATATTATTAGGGTAATATTACGATTTTAGATAATATTAATAAAACGTCGCGCTGTTTGACACTAATTTTACGTTTCTACTCGTTTATACAAGTGCTCACAGTTCATACTTGTTATGTGCACTCTATAGTTTACTTTTGACTTTTGACTGCCTCGTTGGTCTAGTGGTCGCAAGCGCGACTGCCGTGCCCGAGGTCTCGGGTTCGAATCTCGAGTCGAGCCAAAAAATAGTTACTGGGTTTTTCGTTTAGAAATACTCAGTACAGCTCAGCTTGGAGTCAGGAAGTTAGGTCGTGTTTACACCCTCGTGCCTCGGAAAGCACGTAAAGCCGTTGGTCCTGCGCCTCATCTCTCTCCGATCGTGTCGGATTGCCGTCCCATCGGACTATGAGAGTGAAGGAATAGAGAGTGCAACTGTGTTCGCGCATACACTCGTGCACTGAAATATCTCCCGCGCAGATGGCTAATCTCTGTTGAGAGAAGCCGCCGTGGCCGAAATTCGGTCAGGAGGATATTATTATTTTATTAGTTTACTTATTTTTACTCTAAGGTTAGAACCAACGGCTTAACGTCCTTTTTGAGTCATGGTATAGATCCTTACCTGGGATAGTCATCGAGGCCGGAGGTCAAGGTCTTGGGGTTGAGCTGCAGCCCATCATCTTCGCGGCCTCGCCATCGGTATGAAGTGGGTTCCTCGCCCTTTTGAGTCGTTTGGAACCATTGGTACCACGCCTGCAAGGAATATGGACATCTGAATATTCAGATCAAACATCAAAATATAACTTTTTTTTTTTTAACTTTTTAAAACGACTCCCGCACTAAGGAATTTAATCCTTGTGTGGCGGGGGATTTCACAAACATTCAAATCACACGCACAAAGAACACCCAGACTTGAAACAAGCATTTGTGGGTCACACAAGTGCTTGTCCCATGCGCGGATCGAACCCGCGGCACGTCGCGCACAGAGGTAATTGGCGTGGTGACCTATACCACTCGGCTATCCGTGCAGTCATATTTTGAAGATATATTTCTTTTGGCGCGTTAGGGAAAAATTATGAGAGTACATTTTTACGATGCGCGCGCACACCATCACGGAAAACCAACACCCTGAAGTTAGCTAGTCAACATTTTACTTTTTCCAAACTACATAATGTCAAAAATGACAAATGTCAAGATGTCCGATGCCAGTTTTCGAGTTTAATCTGAAGGTTGAAATATTTTTTATACCAATCTGTCAATCACAAGTTTATGAGAAAGAATTTTATCTTGTTACGCCAATAAAGTATAACTTCTTACGTGCGGACATAAGTACACAAAGACTTTTTTATTTCAAGTAGACCTTTTCAGGCACTTTCAAAACGTTAAATGACTCTAGTTGCGCGGTTCCAAAATGTCACTCCTATGGAGAAGAACCGGCAAGAAACTCCATAGGTTACTCTTTTTAAAAAAAGGTAACATATTGGTGCATACAATGTTAAAAAAATACAATTAATTTTAATATATGCGACAACAACGTAAATAGCAAAATGTATACTATTTTTTTTACAGTAACCTATGGAGTTTCATGTCGGTTCTTCTCCATAGGAGTGACATTTTGGAACCGCGCATCTAGAGTCATTTAACGTTTTGAAAGTGCCTGACAAGACCTACTCGAAATAAATATCTTTTTAATTTTGATTTTGATTTTATAATAAAATAACCAAAATGGAGTAAAAATTAAAAATAAATAAGAAATCGTACATTTTACTTCAAATTACATTGTCGACACATTAACAAAGGGTCTGATGCCTTAAACACAAAACAAAAAAATAATAATAAAGAAGTTTTGCGTTTACTATAAAAATGAAATAATTAAAATTGTTTGACTGCACGGATAGCCGAGTGGTATAGGTCACCACGCCAATTACCTCTGTGCGCGACGTGCCGCGGGTTCGATCCCCGCATGGGACAAGCATTTGTGTGACCCACAAATGCTTGTTTCAAGTCGGGGTGTTCTTTGTGCATGTGATTTGAATGTTTGTGTAACCCCCCGCGACACAAGGATTAAATTCCTTAGAGCGGGAGTTTAAAAAAAAAAAAAATATATATGAATTCTTAATATCATACCTGCAATCTACTATACATCCTGTCAAGTGTGCTTCTAAACTTTGAGCTCTTCTCAAATAGCGCAGGATTGCGCTTCACGAGTTGCGCTAACTGTATCAACAGCATCGGTGGGTTCGCTGCGGCATTGCTCTGGACTACGAACTCCTTGGGGACCCGAGCGAGCGCCTCCGAACCTGAGGGGAAGTGTTGATTAGCGGGATAGTCGTGTTGATGACTGGGATAGTCTTGTTAATGAATGGGATAGTCGTGTTTTTATAGTGGTGATAGTCAGATCCAAAGGTTGTCTGGAAGATATCGCTATAAGACCGTCATTGTACCCTTATTAACTTTATCTCTTAAATGCTGTATCTTTAATAATAATAGTTATTGTGATGATTGGGATATCAAGTCTACTCGTGACCGCAACACCTGAAAAAATGCGTCGAAACGTCGGGAACATAAATTTAAGCAATAAATCGCACTAAAATCTATATAACATAAGGTGTACTTCAATGTGTGTTTATGAATGGGATTATTATAGTGATGATTACGATAGTAGGATATTGATAAATGGGATAGTGAGGACAGTTTTAGTTATGATTGTGTTGTTGTTTGGGATAATCGGTTAGTGATGATTCAGGAATTTCACTAACTGTATCAACATCAGAGGGTTAGCGGCAGTGGAGATAGTGAGTGTCTCACCTAAAATCTGTTACCGGGCTACAGTGATGAAAGGGATAGTTATAAAAGGGATAGTTATAAAAGGGATAGTGATGACAGTGTCGGCGATGATAGGGACAGCGATTATCTGTACGCCTATTCGCTATCTCCAGTTGCCAACCCAACCGATGTTTACCGGATAAAAATAAGTATAAAAATGCTTATTCAGTATCGGCTAACGTCGGTAACCAACTAAGTAGTAGTAGATCTAGTTTGTCATCGAAGTTACACGATAAGAAACTTGTGTTTTCACTGTCTGTTTTATAAAGCTGCAATCGCTTTTGTTGACATCCGCCATAGCGAATAACCCTGCTGGATAGGTGTGAAATGGACAGTGATGTTGGGGTCGGTTTTGTAAGGGACATTGATACTGGAGATGTCTTACCCAATATCTGTTCCCTGGGGATCCAGCCCTCCACGTTGATGAGGTCCATCCAGTGCGCGGCGATGTCCATCTGTATGTCCGGGGACCAGCGCCCTATGAGCAGACCGTGGAAACCCTCGTCCCATAGGAAGCCGCGGGGGAAGAATGACCTAACAATAATATGTTAAGAATTGTATAATAACTTTCGTGCGGATTGCGGATTGGTTCTCCAGTTCGCTTGACTCCGCCTACTCGCAAACAAAATAATTATTCGTGTAGCGCCTTAAAGTCACACGAAATTGAACTCTATTTTTGACGGGCCTGTTGGTCTAGTGGTTAGTGACCCTGACTGCTAAACCGGAGGTCGTGGGTTCAATTCCCACCCAGGACGAATCTTTGTGTGATCAGCACAATCATTTGTTCTGTGTCTGGGTGTAATTTGTCTATAATATGTATGTATTTAGAAATATATAAGTATGTTTATCAGTTGTCTGGTTGCCATAGCACAGGCTTCGCCTAGTTTGGGATCAGATGACCGTGTGTGAGATGTCCCAAGATATTATTATTATTATTATTTCCACAAAGTAATGCCACGCTAATATGAACTGTATGTAGTCGACATAAGACTCACCTGCTAGGCACGGCGGTGTAGAGCGGGGCCCGCCAGTAGGGCACGGGCTCGCGCGTGTACTGCGAGCGCACGCGGCCGGCGCCGAAGAAGTAGCCCACGCCGCCCAACATGTTGGACATGGCCGCCCGGGCGATGCCCACGTCCGACGGTGGGTACCTACACAATGGACACAGGGAAGGATAAAAACACATAATGGATAGTGACCTAGTCGATAATAATAATATAAATAAATGTGGACAATATCACATACATTGCTCTGAACCCAAAGTAAGTAGCTAAAGCACTATGGAATTCAGAGACAACGAAGGTACCACAAACACCCAGACCCGAGACAATGTAGAAAAGGGGTTTTCTATTGACCCGGCCGGGGATCGAACCCGGGAAAGTTTAAGTAAAGTAACCCGGGAAGTAGTTTTTTATCGCAGAAATACCACACGAGCGTTTTGTGGACTGAAATATATATTGCCAAAAGTTTAATAAAACTTTAGACATTAATTACACTTAGCTTTAAAGACTTTTGTTCATACTTGTGCTGACTGTTCATACTACGGCGCGCTCTATAGTTAACTTATATACTCTAATGTTAAAACTCACCCCTTCTCAGACAATTTGAATTTCTCTTCAAATTCCTCGTCAAATGATCTTCGATGTACTGCTAGGGCTTTGGTATACTCATCCCGTTTTAATGGCGGCGTGGGCAGGTCCTCTGTGGTGTACACTATGTCTAGTACGAACGGGGTCTCCACCAGCAACTGTATTGGTACGAAGTTAATATCCTTTTCCTGGAAATAATTATATAAATAGAATAGGGATGTTGACTGGGTATGAAAAGTTAAAATCTATTTAGTCCGTCAGTTAGATAATAAAAAAATATTAGACACGTATTTTTTTCTTTCAATAAAAAAATACAAAGATACAGCGCTTTAAAGTTTCGGAGAGGGGGCTGATGACGGCACGCCTCGCTAAAAATCGTAGCGAGGAGTGACGTCACGCGTAATTTCCGTTCTCTGTATTTTGATCATTTTTTTGTTTGCAGGAAAAAAGAAAAAATACGTGTCCAATAAAATTGATTAATCTACAAGACGGATATTAAAAAAAAATTTAGGAAACATGCCTATTGGCTTTTAACTAATTATCTTAAAATAATTATTCATAAAAGCCAGCAAGTTTTTTTATTGTCCGTAATGTATTTTTTTTATAGATTTGGATATCACATAAGATGCTATGAACTCAAAGTAAGTAGCTAAAGCACTTGTGTTATGGAATCCTTTGACGACCTCCGTGGTCGAGTGGCGTACACACCGGTTTTCAAGGTGTCGCCAGCTCTGAGGTCCCGGGTTCGATGCCCGGACGAGTAAATGTAGAAAACTACTTTTCTACATTGTCTCGGGTCTGGGTGTTTGTGGTACCTTCGCTGTCTCTGAATTTCATAACACAAGTGCTTTAGCTACTTACTTTGGTTTCAGAGCAATGTATGTGATGTTGTCCACATTTATTTATTTAATAGACAAAAGTTACCACAAACACCCAGACCCGAGAGAATGTTGTAAAGTGGCTCTCTACATTGACTCGTCCAGGGTTCAAACCCGGGACCTCAGAGCTCGCAACACCTTAAAAACCGGTGAGTACGCCACTCGACCACGAAGATCATCATATACCGAATAAACCTACCTTATCGGTAAGTTCATCATCAGTACCCAGCACTGCCAGTCTTCCAAAAGTGGAATGTCTCTCGACCCTCAGAAGCGAATAGAACTTCTCCTTAAGAAGATGTAGGCCGGGCGCGTGCGCCTCTGAAAAGGATTTGTGGAGAAGTTTGCCTGCAAATAAAGTATATATTGTCTTAAAATAAAGACACATTAAGGCTGGTTTACATGCATGAAAATAAACGACACGGGAGATCAGGGCAACTAATAGTCAACTTGTATGTATAAAAACTTTCGTGAGGAGTATTCATAATTATTTAAAACAAAACGGTTTACTCACGCATATCCTCGGGATCGCCCGACTAGTTTCAGACTCAATAGGAGTCCCTAATCATGAGCTGACGCAGCGGCAGTAGTGTCGCGAGTTGAACTGGTGGTGTTGGAGTTCGAAGAATATGCGTGAGTAAATCGTTTTGTTTTAAAATATAGTCAATTTGATCTTGAATAATGAGTTAACTGGCGCCGATTTAATTGTACATTAACTAAATCAAAATTAAACCATTGCTCTCTTTTACTAACATACAGCGTGAGAAAAGCGAGCCGCGAGTGGACAAACTAGCAATAAAAATATGTCCTTAAATAATAAAAACTTAGATCCAGCCCTCCCTTGCTGTTTTTGCCTTATTAAGATTGTTAGCAACGCACTAAGTCGAGGTCCGAACCCCACAGGGGGTGCCCTTAGTGAACGTTGCTGACGTAGTTAGTTTTTTCATTGCTCTGGCTCGCCCTTGAGGTTCTCGCCAAAAGTCCGGTGAAGCAGTCAAAGCCTGCGCTCAGGCTGACTGCGTAAATCTCTTCAAAGAAAAAAAAAGGGTCCATTATTACCTTTATGCGGCACTAAGCTGACTCTAAAGTTGTGCAGCTGTGGCGTGTGACCCAGGATTGCCCCATCTTCGTGCCAGAGCCGGGAGAGAGGCGCGGCGGGCCCAAGGGACTCGTCTAGAGCTCCGTACCAGATCAGAACGAATGGCACGTTGGCGTTGCCCTGGGGATACATTTTATTCTTAAAGGAGAAAATAATTATTAAACAAAAAATTACGACTAAATCTATATACAGTATGTCACAAAAACCCTGTCCGATCCAATAAAGGCGTATTCCTGGTTCAACATACGTACTAGAAAAAAATGTCTCGCTCAGGCGGCTTCTTTGATACAAAACTGTAGGCAATACACGTGAACTTTGTCGAGCTATCAGTGTTGCCTTTGATCAGTTTTATTTTAATTTCATTATATTCACTGGGGAAAAATAATAATCTCAAATCTATTCAATAGTTACGTATATGTGTACGCAGTACGATGCCGAATAATACTCATAAGGATCGGACAGGGTGTTTGTTGCATGCTGTATATGAAATGTTGTGAAAATTCTATATATATATAATAAATAGAATTCGATAGTAGTCAAATACCCAATTATTATATTTACGAAGTAACTTCAAGTAAAATTAAATTATATTTACTTTAGTGGTAACATTGATACGGGCGGTCCATTGCCCCCCGTGCTCGCCACCGGGGGTCTTTATGAAGGAGGTGGTGATGTTGTGCGGGGGGTCAGAGATCAGCTGCTCCCCAAACGTGACCCCGTCGTGTCGCAGCCAGCCGTAAGTCGCTAGGTGATCGTTTTGATCACACCAATGTCTGGAAAGACGATTTTGTTATTAACTAGCGAACCGCCCTGGCTTTGCACGAGTAGACAAAACTTGAATGTATTAAGGTATGATTCCGAACTCGGCAACAAGCAGCAGTGCTGTTACCGCAGTGCTGCTAAGGTGCTGCCCAGCAGTGCTGCCTGCCGCGCTGATTCCGAGCAAGGCAGTAGTGTCGCTCTGTTTCTTGGTGATGCGTTGTTGTTGTGTATTCGTTAGTTAGCTTTGACTTTGGCAGACGCGTCACTACTGGTCTGCCGCGGCGGTAGGGCGACACTGACGCGCAGCAGTGCTGCCGCTACATTGCTGCCGCGACATTGATGCCTAGCTCGGAATGTAATCTCATATAAGCTTATAGAAATTGTATGGGGACCAGTAGTGTCGCGGCAGCACTGTTGCGGCAGCATTGCTGCGTGCAGCGTGGTTCGGAATCATACCTCAATACTCACAAACCTTTCTCTTTGAATCACGCTATCTATTGGTGAAACTATTTGAAAATGTGTTTGGTAGTTTATGAGTTTGTCGCATTCAGACAGACACCGATGGGACTTTGTTACATAACAAGTATAGATTAACTAGCTGTCCCCCGCGACTTTGTTCGCGTGTTCAAGTTCCAACGGTTTTTCGTTTTTGCAACATTTTTCATTTATGCTCCGCTCCTATTGGTCGTAGCGTGATGTTATATAGCCTTCCTCAATAAACGGACTATCCAATACAAAAATAATTTTTCAATTCGAACCAGTAGTTCCTGAGATTAGCGCGTTCAAACAAACAAACAAACAAACAAACTCTTCAGCTTTATAATATTAGTATAGATTAGAAATAAGTTTTTTTTAAACAGTTTATTTGCATAATATTAGATATTCCTTTGTCCTTTTTTAGGATCCAAGCTTACCCCAAACCAATCTTCATCCAAATTGGTTTAGCGGCTTAGCCATGGAAGCTTAACATAAAGAGTTTGTAGTTCCAGACAGATAATTTCCGCCGGAAACTGATTTAATAACTGCCCATTTGTGGTCACGTCACAACACAAGCGGTAAACACGACACTGGCAGAAATTGCTGAAGCTATCGGAAGATTGCCACAGTTTATTTAAAATAAATCTTACCTGATCCCTTTGTGTGAGGCCGCAGCCAGCTCGTACCACATGAGGCCAAACACTGGTGACCGTGGCTCTCTGCTCTTCATGCCCATGTACACACCCGGCCGGTACGTACCCCAGTAGCGGTCCGGTACGGTAAGACCGCTATCTTTAACCACCTGTAATGTGTAAAATAAGATACTATACAACAAAAATTGTTAAGAAGACTACATTGTAACAAGAATAAATTGCGATGGGATAGCGGTTCAATAAACGGATTTGTATGCAGAAGGTTGAAGGTTCGAACCCCACACAGGCAAGTACTAATGTGACTTTTTTCACATTAAATGTACTTTTAAATTATTCTAAGTCACCATTGACAATTGGTGAAGGAAAACAATCATGAATCTGGATTTCAAGTATAGGAATCTGAAATTGCCAACCTGCAATAAGCAAGTGTGGATATCAATGGTCATTCCTTCTCTATATTAGAAGAGGCCTGTGGCCAGCAGTAGGATACTTATAGGCCAGTATTATAACTTAAAAATAAAACGAGAGGAAAATTGATCAAATCACACAGGCAAAAAAAAAAACAGGAAAATAAATTATCAATAGGTAAGGGCCATGTCAATAACTTATTCAGCCAATATTATTATTAAATTATAGTTATTTAATCTATGCTAATCCAATAAGAAAACAATGTTGAAGGAAAGTCAAACAATTATTTATTTATTTCATACACTGAAACAAATGTATTTAATTGAAAAACTTAATTCATGACTGAAAGCCACTCTTATCAGCTATCACAGATAATTAAACAGCAAAATCAATTTATGTAAGCGTTTAAAAATCACAAAACAATGAGCATATATGGCTTGAATATATTGTGAAAGAAATTACCTTGTCATCATCAAAAGGAGTGTTTACTCTCGTCTCCAAATAACCTAAAGTACTTATATATACTGCAATTAAAAAACAAACGAAGCCGACACCAGTTTTCCACACTGAAAGAAATTTAAACGTCTTACTACCGAAGGAAGATTCGCTACTTCCCGAACTACTACTAGTTTCATTATCAATTGACTTAAGCGTGACTGTTTTCCTCTGCCTAACCATCATTAATTTATAAACTAGTTACTAAACTATGATATATGTGGGGAATTGACACGAAACTCTTTATATTTATTGTGTTTTTCGTATTATATTTTTATCGGCGTTCGCGAAAATCCAACATCAATACGCGAACGCGTTTGACGTTTGACTTTAATAGTGTTGTATGTGTTTACTAAATTTAAACTCGACTAAATCTAAATGTAAAGTTGTTTTAAATACTGTTTTAATTATTGGCTGATATTATAATGGAATGCATTGCAATACTTTGTTAACTCTAAAATCCTTCGCTGAAATACAAGCGTTTTTTACTAAATTAAAGATACAACAACAGTATTGGCTACGCACGCTTACAAACGCTTTGGATGGTATTGGGACCCAATATCATACCAGAATGTATTCTAAAAGCAGTTTATTTGTATTATTTTGGAAACAAGGACCGCTTACACAACCTTTAACCATCGTATTCTTACTGATCGAACTTAGAGAAAGTGTATTGCTGGAGGGTTAATTGCCCCGTTTCTTCTCCACAGCCAAAGCACTTAGAAAGTGGTGAAGGGTGGGTGATTAATATCATGGGACAACTTGGACACGGCCATCTGATCCCAAACTAGACAGAGCCTGTATAATGGAAACCAGATTATTTACACAAAGATACAGAACAAATAATTATGCTCATCACACAATCATTTGTCCTGGGTGGGAATCAATTTCACGACTTCCGTTTTAGCAGTAAGGATCACAAACCACCAGACCAACAAGTCAGTCGTTATAGGGTGCTATCTGTTAATTTTGTTTACCTTAAATGTGCTACTTAGTAGGCTATTTTCAATCAAATAATATCGATTTTGATGATCACTGATGCAGTCTACACACCACAGTTTTTTTTGCATATATTGAATTGGCGCTTTATCTGCTCTGCATTACTAGTGACAAACAAATTGCATAATTGTAAAATTAACTAATTAGTAGATTTTTAATAAATTTACAGTGAAATCTTTAGTAAGTTTCGTAACAACACTAACATCAATACGCGTGGCTTGTTGACATTCGTAGTCATTATGTAAAGCGTTCAGAAATCACTAAAAATAAATAATTGTATCTATAATATAATAAAAAATATTGTAGGCCCTAAATAAATAACTTTTTGGTTGGATTCTACCCTTGACCATGACTCCAACAAATATCGGGATGGAATCCGTACAAAACATTTATATAGGAGTAAAATAAAATAACTATGACCGTTCTGTCTCCCTACCCCTCAGAAAAGAAAAGCTATGCGCAAAGCGAGGATTGCATCTAAAATAACAGCGCGATTTTCAAATATCTCGATTTATCTAATATCTAGATTTGGAAATAGACAGCCAGAGAATATTTTATTTTATTTTACGAAGATCAGATTAAATCTTACAAATAACATTATGTTATTTAACAAATATGTGAATTTGAAGACCGATTTTTACACATCATTTAATACATGTACAAAGACTACACAAGCTTAAATTAAATAATTATTTAATTAAAACATAGCTGACCAGGCAAACGGTGCTTTGCCATTGCCACCCTTATCACTTAGGGGTATAAAAAATAGGCTTCGACCTATTCCCTATTCAGACCTACCAAATATAAACAAAAAGAAACTTAAAAATCGGTAAGTTGATACCAATAACTGTAACACGAGATTTTTATATAATATAAGAATATATTTTGTTATGAATAGTTTCATTTAACATACCTAAGCATATTATTAGTTGGTAATGACATAAACGTATTCGAAAAAAGATATTTTTCTGAGTGTTGAAACCGGTTTCATAAAGTCTATGTACAGTTACGCTGTTACGTCCTCCGGTTTTCATATATACTAATATTTTATTAGATGTTAATAAAGTCCTATGTAAACAATGCATGAAAACATGGTAGATAATGTAAAATGGTCGGCCATCCATTTATTAATCGGGACAAGAGTGACTTTACCTCGCTAGCACTGGCTGTCGACATTGAGGGAAACTTTTATGAACCTCCGAACCTCCTGAATTTTTATTTACGAAATAAACTTACTTTCTGAAAACAGCGCCATCTAGTACAACATTTATATACTAGCCCGAAAATTTATCTTATTATTTTATGATAATATTTGCTGCAAAATCTATAAAATATTTATGGTTTTGGTGTTCAATACTATACATCAAAGCTAACAGCAGCTGCAAGAATCAAAAGTCAGGTGTTTTAAGGGAGTTACAAAGGTTATTCTTTTTGATCATTTTTATTTTTCTCGCCATGACAAGAGCATCGTTTGTGTTTGACTATCCAGCGCTTTAAGCTGTGTTTTAGCCGACGCAGCAAGAAATTAGTGTAGTGCTGTGTTTAAAGCTTAAAGGAGCTTTACATATTATTTTAATTGATTTGACTTACAACCAGAATATTATTTGATTTAATAAATTAAAAATATGTTATTTTAAACGGTAATAGATTTTTTATTTATAAAAAACCCCTTCCGTTTGTGAGCTCTGTAAAAAACAGTTTAAAATCATTATTACGTGTTTTAATTGCTAACAAGTTTAGAAACGTCATGTAAAAACCTCTTTATACAGACTTATTTTTTCATTAGTAGTAATAAAATGAAATATAACAACCATAAGTTCCTTTTTAAAATTATCTCTGTCCACAGTTAAATCAATAATGATAAAAATCTAAAGTCACTCCTAGTTAGAATTTGTGTAAACCATAAAAATTGCCACTGCTATGTGAATTGAAATGAAGCTCTTAATGCCTTGCATTAAGAGTTATAATAGTGTGACTGTTTAAAAACAAGTAAGCTGGTAATGGCCAAAGAATATTTCAAGACATAAAATATGTTGCTAAGTTGTATTAAAGTTTTGACCGCTTTTATTTAAAGATACGCCATAGATCCCAAGTGGGCCTTTATTGATTATTGATTAAATATATATATATATATATCACATTTATTTGACGTACGATTATATAAAATTAATGGGTGAAAAATAACACAAACAAAATATTTAACGAGTGTTATTACAGCAATTTCTTTTCATCACTTTATTTAATGTTGTAAGAATAACATTTCAATAAAACTGCTTCATACAAATCAATTATAGGAATAATATAACAAACAAAAATTAATATGTAATTTGAAATAATGCCGCTTGACACAAAATATGCATCAGCGCTTAAAGTGCTACAGAATTCAACAACCAACCGCGCCACCTGTCCGTTTCAAATGTAGATAAAACAGTCCAGCAATACCGTACGTCGGTAAAGCAGATATTCCCCCCGCGGCAGCGTACCCGACCCCCTCCGAGGGCGAACGAAACCAGTGCGATCGAGCGACACATACCGCGCGTACCTGCTACAAACACATAAACGCGCCACGCTACGCGTTTATCATGAACCGAACACAACATTACACGCATTTATTCAGTGAAATAATGTAATTAACAACGTTAAATAACATTTAGTATAGTTTTAGTGTTGTGTAAAAACCGTGAGAGTTGTTTACCGGCCGGCAAACGCACGCGACAACGCTCCCAAAAAAAAAACTCCGATGTCGGTGACTGTGAGGATGCTTGTGTCAGTGTAGTGTTTTAAAATAGGTAAATGTATAAACGGCGTGCTATGATCGTATGAGGAAGAAAAGCACAAGGAACATTGTAAGTGAAGAGCGTGTTGGCTCAGTGTTATTACTGTTGTGTATGGGCAAAAATGCGGGGTAGCTTGCCCCAGTCCAAGGAGGTTTTATCTGAGTGGGGCGGCCGCCGCTGAACGAAAACGGAGGTACGGAGGCCTGACCCTCGTGTACTCAGTTTTTTTTTATCGAAGCAGGTCCCACGTAACCCCTTTTTTGTGCGACGCGTTTTTTTTTGGAGGGAATGTTTACGTATAAAAATCCTTGTAGGTTATAAACGCCTGGTACTCTAGTAAGAGTGCCTACACGCGTTTGATAAATAAACACAAAAAATCGATCGGTTTGATAGCTTTTTTTTTTCGAAAACAAACTTTGTTTTTTTCCGTTGTCGACTAACTTCGGGTTATGCTGTTCGAAACTTTAGCTTATAACTCTTTTTTTGTTGTTTCTGAACTATACTGTAACCTATACGATCGAGTTTATACGGACCGTAGATGATAACAATGTGAGTTTATGATAATGATAAGTACGAAATAACTTGTTTATGATCACGTACATTCATAACGGTGTAGGCAGAGTCACACGAGTGTAAGATGGAACGATTATAATAATTTAATAAAACAAACAACTATCGTTCTAAGATTTCTAATTTCGAATCTGTCATAACATAACAGCGCCAACTTTTTTATTTTGTAACCTAGTCTTTTTGGTATCTCATTCTGCCCGAGTAGGTACGTTTGGTATTACGAAAGGAATAAGTTTATATAAAAAATTATAGCATTTAAGTAGGTATGGAATACAGCAGTTTTATACGGTGTCTTACCCTACGGGGTCTATCAATGCGTGACGAAATAGTTCAGAATCGACTGCAATTAAAGTTATAACGTATAAAATACAGAAAGTCATATTTTTTCCAAATAGGGTTGAGAAAAAACTGAGAATACGTAGTTCGGACATACGTAGGTACCTACATGTTTGAAAACAATAGTTGGATACCTAATAGGACTTTTTTTTTATAGTGTCGTAAGTAAACCTGAAATTCAGGTTTATTTGAAATCAGCAACCCGTAACGAGCAAGCATGATCAATGGTCTGAATGAGATGAGGCCTGTGCCCAGCTGTGATATGAACTACAGGCGTCATGCTATTGTTTTTTTTTTCTTATTATTCCATTTCTAACTGACTGGTTGCAATTTTCGTGGCCTAAATCGGATTATTTTACTACAGTATATTTATTTGGTGGCACGTAACTTGGTTAGTCGTTTTACGATTTCTTCAGCTTTTTTAATGTTTTTTTAAACAGGAATGTTAAAAAGGTATTATGGCAATAAATATGAATTATGCTTAAATAATTACGAGTAATAAAACTGTATTTTTTTTGTTGCACTTCGCCCAAACCTGGCCAAGTTACTTGCCACGATAAGTCTATCAAATCCCTATTGAAATATATCCTTGTAGTACAAATACGTAAGATTCGAGCTTCTGGTCCAATCGTCTTGGATTCTATTCTCATCCAAATTAGCGATAAAATCTAATTAAGATAGGTACCTATTACGTTAGTCTCGACCACCCTACGCAAATTTCTACTTTTCTGTCTATAGTATGGCAAAGAAGAAACCAATAGAATCATCTCTGCTTACCCCGTACGTTAACTATGGCGTGAAGGTGTATTTAAATAGTTTCAAACCGAATGTGGTGTAATGAGTCTTGGTGGCCTATCTGACTTAACCTTGAAGTCGATAAACACTAGTGACTAAACGCATTTACACACTCTTAGGGCGCATTTCCACGTCCAGAGATGTGCTATGGTTTGTTGCTATGGGTGCGTTTGATATCCACCATGCATTGGTGGATTTCAGAGAGGCCTATGTACAGCAGTGGACCGCGATAGGCTGACTTGATTGATTGATATGCATTGGTCCAAAAAGCATACCACTGGTTGAAACGGATTCAATTAAGTTACGTTTTTTAATAAATAAATAAATGTGGACAACATCACATACATTTCTCTGAACCCAAAGTAAAGCTAAAGCACTTGTATTATGGAATTCAGAGACAACGAAGGTACCACAAACACCCAGACCCGCGACAATGCAGAAAAATGGTTTTCTACATTGACCCGTCCCGATCGAACCCGGGACCTCAGAGCTGGCGACACCTTGAAAACCAGTGTGTACGCCACTCGACCACGAAGGTCGTCAAAATATATAGTAGTAGTAGGTATATAATAGTTTTCAATATGGAAGGATGCGAGCTAAAGATAAGTGCTATGGATGTTCGCGAGTAGTGTAGCTATGTTAAGAGCTACCTATGTACCTATAATAAGGGCATAGCTCGAGCTGCGTCTTCCTCGCACAGCGTCCTTGCGGCGGCGCATCTTCATAACACATCTTACTCGCACCGCTACATAGCTTAGCATCAGTAGAAATGGTCACATAGTATAGTTCAGATTTTACATTATCGTAGCATATCTGAATAGCAATCCTTTGGTAGAAGTGCACACTTATAGACCGATAGGATGGCAAGCAGTGACCGCACGGATAGCCGAGTGGTATAGGTCACCACGCTAACTACCATAGCGCAACGTGCCGCGGGTTCGATCCCCGCATGGGACAAGGTATGATCCTCAAACGCTAGATCCAAGTCTGGGTGTTCTTTGTGAATTTGATAATGTTTGTGAAACCACCTGCGATATAAAGTTTGAATTCATGAGTGCGGGAGTCGCCTTTTTTTAAAGTAAGACTACTGGACAGAGATCTGTCATGATATTATCTAAATATTCAGCGTCAAACTTGACGTAGTCAGCGGTATTGACGTTGGGTAGCACTGCGTTGGTCTCTGTTTATTCAGAGTCTGCAGACGCGGTATCATAGGCTTTAAGTATCTACTTATGTGTACAAAGGTATTAAGAGGATTTAAAGAACTTGAAGACTGTCTCGACGTTAGTGTGTTCGTCGTAGCTCAATTGTTTTTTTGTAGTAGTGTCATGCTGTGGCTATAAGGTCCAACTAGGTAAATAGGCAGGAACGCCACCCTATACTCTAACGTCAAGTAGATCTTTCACTGTAAGACGAGCTTTTGGAATGCATCGTCTTAGCCACCCATCTTTGACTGCCTTAACTCAATACTGGCAAAGCCGTGCGAAAAAGCTAGTGAACAGGTGCTAACTACTAACTACTATAAACATTTTATTCTGAGCTAAAACAAACAGGCCACCGACTCGAAAGAAATACTTTTTTAAGGTCGATTTTTGACACTGGCAACAGCCAACTTTTTTTATGTTCCCGGCAGTCTACCTCCTCAGTGTACTTCTAGCGATACCAAGGGCAGCTAACCGCAGCCGCATTATGTACCTATCTTGCAAAATCAATGCGATAGAATTTGACAGCGAAAATTTTACAATTATTGCTGTCAAATTTTTATTTTGTATGATGTTATGGCGATACGCAATACGAATTATCCTTTGACAGCAATAATTGTTTACATTTTGCTGTCGCTTTGCTTTTGAAAGGTGAATAATATCTATATTTTGTTTGTCACGTCTTCACGCAAAACAACTCTACGTAGCCTGTATAATAACTTTCGTGAGGAGTATTCATAATTATTTAAAACAAAACGGTTTACTCACGCATATTCTCGGGATACCCGACTAGTTTCAGACTCAATAGGAGTCCCTAATCATGAGCCGAGTTCGACTCGCGACACCACCGCCGCCGCGTCAGCTCATGATTAGCAACTCCTATTGAGTCTGAAACTATTCGGGCGATACCGAGAATCTACGTAGGCTGCTTTTCGATCCAGAGAAAGACGAAAGATTATGTTATGCTGAACGAGAGTCAGCGAAGGGCGTCTCCATTTTATTACCAGTTACCAGTTCAGTACCTGGACCACCGAGATCCTAGGAAGACAGTTCGTAACTTAGATCAAGATGGCTACTTTTATTTTCAAATGTACATTCCTATGTCATTATATGATTGAGTGCTTTCACAGGACTCTAGCTAAGGCTTATTATTTGCATATCTTTACTATCTCTGTTAATTAACTAAACCAGTTAATTAATAATAAAAATTAAACTAATGATAAATTTAATTGTAACAAGCATTAACGATAATGTACAGTGGTCTCCAAACTACTACTGCTTGTATCTTGAAGACTCATATATTATAAAATTGCGGTAATGTTATACAATTTAATCTAATACATATTATAAAACAAAGTCTTCCGCCGCGTCTGTCTGTCAAAACGCGATGAACTCAAAAACTACCAAACGGTTTTTCATATGGTTTCCACTAATGGATAGTGATTCAAGAGGAAGATTTGTGAGTAATTCGCTACCCAGTGCGAAGCCGGTGTGTGTAATAAAGCTATGTTTTGTTTAGCGCTAATCTCTGAAAATACCAGTCGGATTTGAAAAAGTCTTTTTGCATTTGATAGCCCAATTCTCGAGGAACGTTATAGGCTATTTAACGTCATTTTACTAAGGAGAAAAGTGAGTGAAACCGCGAGGCACAGCTAATACAGTAGATATAGTTACGAACCTCACACGTTAGTCGGTTAAAAAACATTTCAAATAATCGTTGCAATACTCGCTAGGTACTTGTTAAAAACAAGTTTTTGGGTTGCCTAAACACGCCGCGTTCCAGTTTTTTTTGCTTGGCAAGCGAATTATTGAATTTTACAACGTATCAATACGAATTAAGTCGACATTTTTGTTGAGTATAGCAATGTATTATATGCTAAATATGTGCTTATACGTGTAAAATAAAATACTTTAAAGTTATGAAATGTAAAACCGTTTTTTTCTTTTTTTTTAAAAACGTCTCCCCAAAGAACACCCAGTCTTGGAACAAGTACTTGTGGATCACACAAATGCTTGTCCCATGCGGGGATCGAACCCGCGGCACGTCGCGCACAGAGGTAATTGGCGTGGTGACCTATACCACTCGGCTATCCGTGCAGTTATGCAATGTAAAACTTTAAATCATCCTTATTTTTCACCCCAAACTTTGTCAATCAGCGACTGTCATACGTTGATCTTTGGCAGTCGTTAATTCATTACAATTCTGACAACCAGTCTTACTATGGGATACTGTGTTACCCAGTAAAATGGGTTGTGGAGGTCAGATAGACAGTCGCTCCATATAAAATACAGTATTCAGTTGAATCCGGTAAGACTGGAAGCCGACCCCAACATAGCTTGGGTAAAAGGCAGATGGCTAAGCAACCTAGTTCTACTATGGAAAAAAGATATACTTAATACACAAACGAACTTAACTATAATACGCTAACCCCCGAAAACTGAAAAGCAACTTAACTATAAGCCGTACTTAAATATCTATCTGTACACCTTAAAGCGATAGAGACAGCATGAGAGTTAACGGCGACTTAAAACTTGGTACCTAAAATGCATCAAAAAAATTCGTCCACATCGCTGTTGACTGGAAGTGTGGCCAAAAGGCTGGCGGCATTGCCACGTTGTAGGTACTGTTAGATATTTACAATCATTCCTCTAATTAATCTGACTTATAAATAGCTCAAGCTATAGTGTCCAGTCAATGATGGTAGCTAGATAGCCCACTCGTACTAATTTGCGTCATTGGGAGGCTCTGTACTTGCTAATAACTCAAATCTATACTTATATAACTATATAAAGCTGAAGAGTTGGTTTGAACGCGGTAATCGCAGGAATACTGGTCCTATTTGAAAAAATTCTTTCAGTGTTCGATAGACCATTTATTGAGGAAGGCTATAAGCTATATAACATTACGCTGCGACCAAAAGGAGCAGCATAAATGAAAAATGTCGCAAAAGTGAAAAACCGTTGAAACTAAAACACGCGGACAAAGTCGCGGGGGCAGCTAGTCTGCAATAAAACCTCAAACTCATAAACATATAGGCCGGCAACGCGTATCCGCTACCTCTAGGGTTGAAAATGTTCAGGGCTGGTTGAGTTTATTTATCATCATGTGAACTGCATACCGTTATTCATGTATCCCATAAAAAAAACCCATGGAAATATGTTATTCAAATAAGGCATTATATTTAACCTGAATTTTGGCTTAGTAACCTCATTAAATATGATAAACGTGAACACAATTAAATGGAGTACCAAATTTATTTAAAAAAGAAAGTCTGTATTCAATTTAAAAAATAATAATGCAATGTATCATAGTGTTATTTAGAATTAATTATATTTGTAATTAAAATAATGGTCACTTCTTTGATTGAGCCGTCTAATTGGTGTTATGGTCGCGAAACGGGACTGGTAAGCGTGTGTTATTAAGTTCGATACCCGAATTGAAGGTCTGTGTAATACTAGGTTTGCCTCGCGACTCCGTCCCCGTGGATAACGGTTATGTCGCTAAAAGTAACCTATATTTAACCGACTTCTTAAAGGAGGATTTTCTCAATTCGATAGTATGTTTTGTGCTGTTTGTTTATTGCTCGATATCTTCGGCATTTGGGTTTTTTTTTTGTAGTCGATAGGTCGCTATAACTGTAGGCAATAGCATGAAAAAGTAAAATTAGTGTCAAACTAGAGCGCGCCGTTTTATTAAAACTATTTAAAACCGAATATTACCCTAATAATATCAGAACTATCGATATTTTGCGCATGATCGTCTGTCGTCGTAAGGATAATCAGTAAACGAGTAGCACTTACAGCTAAAATTCTGTTTACGCTCGACACAACAGGCTACTAGCGATGCACGCACTTTTTCCTTTTAGGGGTACGCAAACTAGAATTGCCTACTCAAATACGTTAATTAATAAAAAATATGTTAAGGAAAACTAAAAAAAAATGCTATAAATAATAAATTTGCTAAAGATTTCAATAAACAGAAAATATAAAAATAAACAATTACTAACCTTAATAAATAAATGTAGGCAGAACGAAATCGACACCCAACTTATATAATAATAATAAAGCCTCTTCTCATATAGAGAAGAAACGAGCATTGATCACCACGCTTGCTCATTGCGGGTTGGCGATTTGCGATTACAATTCTTGGAATCCAGGTTTCCCTACGATGTTTTCCTTCACCGATTGTCAATGGTTTAGAACAATTAAGAAGGTACATATAACTTTTGATAAAGTCACATTAGTACTTGCCCGTAATGGGTTCATACCTGCAAGATTGTGCACACAAATCCATTCATTGAACCACTAGGCCACTACGACACCCATTTTTTTTTTTTATTCTCGTAACGGTTCCACTCTTGTAGCACGGGGCTTCTACACAAATGTTTTTCAGGTCTATACATAATGCCTTATCAAGACTTAATTATCCCGAGTTAATTCATATTATTAAGGAAAATGATTTATTAAATACAGCTTGTATTTCACTTCAGCACAAATAATAGTACCATCTAAGGCCGTAATATAATTATTTTAAAACCATTGACGTGCCTATTGGTCAGTGACCCTGACTGCTAAATCAGAGGTCGTGGGTTCGATTTCAACCCAGGACAAATCTTTGTGTGATGAGCACGATCATTTGTTCTGTCTGGGTGTAATTTATCTATATTATGTATGTATCTATACTAATATTATAAAGCTGAAGAGTTTGTTTGTTTGTTTGAACGCGCTAATCTCAGGAACTACTGGTTCGAATTGAATAATTATTTTTGTGTTGGATAGTCCGTTTATTGAGGAAGGCTATAGGCTATATAACATCACGCTACGACCAATAGGAGCGGAGCAAAAATGAAAAATGTTGCAAAAATGAAAAACCGTTGAAACTAAAACACGCGAACAAAGTCGCGGGGGACAGCTAGTTTAGAAATATATAAGTATGTTTATCAGTGGACCGGTTGCCGTATACAGGCTCAGCCTAGTTTGATATAGCTATGGCCGCGTGTGTGTTGTCCCAATATAATTATTATTTAAAGGGATTTACCTTAACTTATCAATGGCTACTTGATAGTTTCGCGTTCAAAATTATACAGAAAACCTAATTCGTAAAGTTTTAGTAGGTCACAATAGAGATGTTGACTGGGTATGAAATGAAAAAATCTATTTAGTTCGTAAATTACTTACATATAAAAAAACCGGCCAAGTGCGAGTCGGACTCGCGCACCGAGGGTTCCGTATAAACCTGTAGGTATATAAGTAAAAGTTCATCCATCACGACGATCGAGTCAACTGTTATGGTATGTTTATTGCAAAATGAAAAAGAAATGTTTATAATTTTCAAAAAAAATTGATGATTTAACAAAAAAATTACGGTTTTCGCCATTTTTCCTTTATCTGTACTATAAGACGTTACTTCGTACCAAATTTCAAGATTTTAAGTCTACGAGAAGTACCCTGTAGGTTTTGATTCCCGTGCGAGTTCCGAAAATTTGCGGAAATTTGCGGCATAAACGGCTGTATCTTTTGATTGGCTTAGAAGTTTGATTTTTTCACAGCTCCAAGGGACAGTAGACCTGAGTATTGTTATTAATCAAAGTTAAGGGTAGGGGCTAATTACATCACGATGTTTCACAGAACTTATGACATCGTGATGTCATGCGACATTTTAAATCAATGTCTTTTATTTTTTTTTGAAACGACTCCCTCACTAAGGAATTTAATCCTTGTGTCGCGGGGGGTTTCACAAACATTCAAATCACATGCACAAAGAACACCCAGACTTGAAACAAGTATTTGTGGGTCACACAAATGCTTGTCCCATGCGGGGATCGAATCCGAACGTCGCGCACAGAGGTAATTGGCGTGGTGACCTATACCACTCGGCTACCCGTGCAGTGTAAGGTTTTGGTTACGTATTAAAATAACTCACGTATTCCGTATCATTGTAAAAACTGAAACTAAAGGGACTGGCGCGTCAAGCCAGTGGTCGCAAGTTCGAGTCCTGCCTAAGTTTTTCCTTCTATTATTTGTATTTAATTACGTCAATCAGTTTTAAGTTGCCGTATATAATGCTGTCCCTGTCATTTAAAGGTGTAAAGTCGCGACAGATATACGTTTAAGAACGTCTTAAGGTTATCAGAATCTTGTCAACATTAAGTACTATTATTAGATTGAACTTTCAAAACAGGTGCAAATATAGACATATTGGGCGCACACACGATTATTTTTAACGTGTTAATTAATAATTAATTACTTCGATGTTAATTAGTGTCTATTAATTGATACGAATGTCGCGGAGATCTGTCGTGTTTATTTACTTTATTTTTATTATTTTGTTGCTCATAACTGGTTTGTTTTCAGCTTAAGTATTTGTAAAGGTTAGGTAAGCGTAGATTTGTTTGAAATTTATTGAATTACTAGCTGTGCTCCTGGCAAATAATCCTCCTCGAGAAATGAGCTATCTACTCTAAACTAATATATAAAGCTGAAGAGTTTGTTTGTTTGTTTTAACGCGCTTATCTCAGGAACAACTGGTCCGATTTGAAAAATTCTTTCAGTGTTGGATAGCCAATTTATTGAGAAAGGCTATAAGCTATATAACATAACGCTGCGACCAAAAGGAGCGGATCATAAATGAAAAATGTTGCAAAAATGAAAAACCGTTAAAACTAAAACACGCGAACAAAGTCGCGGGGGACAGCTAGTGAATTATATACACAAACCTTCCTCTTGAATCACTATCCATTGGTGAAAACCATATGAAAATCCGTTCGGTAGTTTTTGAGCTGATCACGTTCAAACAAACGCGGCGGAGGACTTTGTTTTATATGTAATTTTATTAGATAGATGTTGTAAAAAAGGTAGTTTAACATTAATACAGGATAATTTTTGTTCTAATATGTCCAAGGAAACTAGAACGATGCGGGTAAAACCGCGAGGCGCAACTAACCTTAGCTATTATTCTATTCATCATGCTCCCATACGTACAAAAAAATTACTGTTTAGTTTTAAACATGGTTTTAAGGGAAATTTTGCTTTTAAATACATTATAGCAAACCATTACAAAGATATCCGTTCGAATGATAAATAACCACTAAATTCACGGGACAAAAACTTTTTTTTTTCCAATGCAGGTAAAGAATGACTCAGTGACCTTCCAGCATTGCGATTGTTTTAAGTTAACTAAGTGATGATCTTAGCCCATATTATGACGTAAAAACCATGACAGAAATACTTAGATATCGCAATCTATAATAAACAACGATGGGTACCCGCAGAGTAAACATAGACAAGCAAAGAGCGTGCGCATCGCTAGTATTCCCTTATGTCATGCGTAAGCACATTTTAACCTAAATGTACTACGCTCGTTTACTGATTTATGTGATGTTCCGTGTGACGACAGACGTTTATGCGAAAATATCAAGGGTTCCGATATTATTAGGGTAATATTAGGTTTTGACATTGTTTTAATAAAACAGTGCGCTCTGTTTTCATACTACATGTTCATACTAGTGCCAACAGTTCATACTCACTAGTTTACTTATCTATTTCTCTATGGGGTTACCGTTATTGCGCTCACCAGTTGGCGCTACTGGCGCGTGGGGTCCTGAAGTATAGTTGCCAAAGTATGTTACTAGGTCCGGGCGCGAATTTAAATTATATTTAATACTAGCTGTCCCCCGCGACTTTGTTTTCCATTTTTGCAACATTTTTATTTATGCTCCGCTCCTACTGGTCGTAGCGTGATGTTATATAGCCTATAGCCTTCCTCAATAAACGGACTATCCAATACAAAAAGAATTTTTTTAATTCGAACCAGTAGTTCCTGAGATTAGCGCGTTCAAACAAACAAACTCTTCAGCTTTATAATATTAGTATAGATTAAGCATACTTTTGATAAAATATGTGTTTGTAAAACTATCCTTTGAATTTGCTGTTCTTCCAAACCACTTGATTTTGCATTTCTTTTTCGTAATTCGTAACTTATATTTGCACGAACAATCAGAGGTATTGGAAAATTGCTAGTGAATAGTGATTCAAGAGAAAGGTTTACATATATAATAACATGCATATTACAGAAGCCGAGAAATTCAAAGATTTGTAATGTTAAAAACTTAACCGTTCATAGCCGAGACAGGTCGCTAGTACTAAATAATATACCTACAATTTTTATACCTGCTTATTATCTAGCTTTGTAGTACTCAGTAGTACATAATAGTAGGTATACATATACATATATATCTATGAACATATTGTATAGAGAGACTACGGGAACGTTTTAGTGCAACCTTGGCCGTGACTGGACAATCACCTCGCGGATATGTGCGCCTAGTACCTCAATACTAAACGCCACGTTTTCTCTAACAAAGAAATACGAAAATCATTAGATAATTGGGCGTATGTATATAAATGGTATTTTTTTTGACATGTGTAAGCTTGGATTTTTTTTTGACATGTGCTATATCTCGGCCAATTTCTTTTTTATTTACACGTAACATAGATATTAAATAAATATTAGACACGTATTTTTTCTTTTTTTAATAAAACAAACTATGAGGAAGATACAGTGAATGGAAATGTCGCGTGACCTCACTTTTGCCTACAATTTTTATCCACAAGTGACGTCACAAGCCCCCACTCCAGAACTTTAAAGCTCTTTAACTTTGTAATTTTTCATTCATTTGATAAAAGATACGAGTTTTTTTTATCTATCTGGCAGACTAAATAGATATTTCCTTTTCATACCCAGTCCGCACCCCTAATATCGGTCCACTGCTGGACATACCACCCGATCTTTCGCCTTCATATATTATACACTTCGCGATAATATATTTTTAGCACACATGTACCTAAGTTATGCAATGAAATATTAAGTACTTACTTACGTTATGAATGCGAAGTACTTCTGCTTACCCCTATAGAATATGGTCGTAATCATACAAAAATAATATAAACAACTTAGCCAGTAGCGACATCGGACGGCCGACAGGTATCTCCCGATTCCCGGTCGCTAGCTCACGGACAAAACCTGTTTCTTTTACTTTAATGCGGAAAGGTTAGGGTTTTTTTAAATATGCAGCCTTTTTAATAATAATTGTTGTTTTGATTAGAGGACACTTTCAAAAGTAAATAGCCTTTTTTTGTAAATAAAAAAAAAAGATTCTGTTCGTGATGTTGCCGTGTGACGATAGAATTATACAAGAAATTATACGGAACGTTTCGAGTTAGAGTCCGAATGAATTTCGCCGGATTTTCTTAAGGACATCTCAGGAAAAATCAGTTATTTACGGTTTTATAAACTTTTTAATTGATATTTGTAGAAAATTACATCGAAATTTGGGACTCATTTATGCATCACTTGTAATAAAGCTCACAGATAGTCTGTCTTCTGAAAATAAGCGCGGTTGGATCAAACTTTAGATGTCATGCGAGTGCGGATTTCCGGAAAACAAAAAAGGTTGGCAACCCTAAGACGCCTCATTGGCTTGCAACAAAAAAATAAACACTTAAAAGACCGAACAATTTAATAGACCGTACACTTTCTATATTTAGCAATAATATACAATTTACTTAGTGATATGACGTAACACTTGCGTGTACGCCTGTTCTCTAAAGTTGTGTAACCGCGTATAGAAATAGTTCAATAAACTCAACATGAGCGGGCGATTGTATCGTCCGGCTGTCAGTGATCTACGAATTTTGAATTTATGAAAAAGAACTAGGTATTCAATTTTCGATCTTGTATTTTTAACGAACTTTTTTTTGACAGATAAACGTCAGCGTGTTAAAAGTTTAAAATTGTGTATCTACGTCTTTAATTTATAATACGGGCAATTAATTGCGCGATTATTGGCAATTTTGGTTAAAAATAATGTCCCGATAACATCTAGTAATTTATGGCAATTGGCAATACAAAAATCCTAAAGAAATTGTTATGAATTGCCCAATTTTAGTTACCTGTGAAAGCGCACTCAAACGTAATTATCTCATTGGTTGAAATATCCTCTGTCCCGCAAAAAAGGAATATGCATTGATCACCAGTTGTTTAAGAGTGGCATTATTTCAGATTTATTAAATTCAGGTTACAGGTTTTTTGGATTGGTGTCATGTAAAATATAGGATCTATTTTGATGGCATCCGTATTGCATGAATTTTGGAAACCAACAATTTAATCAGTTGCGAAAAATACGAGATATTTTAAGAGAAAATCGAAAATATTTTTTTTGTATGCTTTAATCACGTGATCGTAAACGGCTGTCATTAGCAGAATTGTTGATGACGTCAACTACTTGTAAACAGTTGCGTCTCAACGGTGACGTCACGATGACATATTGCCGGGAAACACGTTTTCGTGGGATAAGTAAATAAAAATTTTTGGTTTCTTTTTTTCTTGCACTGTCTGCAATGGAACGTAAAATATAGATTTAGAGTCCTTAGACATCAGTGATTAACGTAGACCAGTTTTTAAAAAACCTGTCAAATACCCTATTTATTAATATGAAACCGATAGATATTTACGGGAAAATAAGATTATTTAGGATATAACTTTATTCAACTTATAAACAACTGATTATATTTATTGATAACATAATAAATCTCATAAATAGGAAAACAAAATTGCGTACAAATTATCGTAAACAGTTCCCTCCCTTTATTCAGTTAGGTTAGTTAGGTATGGTGATTAGGGGGTAAAAAAGGGCATGAAAAATTGAAAATCTTACCTATCCATGAACTGACCTTTAACCTTGGTTCAACACGATTGATGACAAAATTACTGAAGAGTAGTGTTTAAAAAGTTTCTGTGAGTGTGTAGAGTCCTAGCTAAGCATGTGTTCCTGGTACCCAGATGTCGGTGGGGCTGCAGCGGCGCGTGCCGGCGCTGGACGAGACCGGCGGCGGCGTGCCGGCGGCCTGGAAGACCGGCAACAGCGAGCCGCCGTTCGCGTCGTTCGCGCCGCCGGCCGGCTCCCCGGCCGGCCCGGCGTTCGCGGCCTCGCCGGCGCCCTCCACGCCGGGCCCGGGGTTCGCGGGCCCGCCGTACGCGGCGCCGGGCCCGTTCGGCTCGCCGTCGGCGCGGCCCGGCTCCGGCGGCGGCTTCCCTCCCGGCCCGCCGCAGCAGCCGCACTTCCCGGGGCCTGGGTTCGCGCCGCCCGGCTCTCCGTTCCACCCGCACCCCCCACACCCGCCTATGCCGCCGCATCCCCATATGATGGCGCCCTTGCCGCCGCCTGTTGACAGGTCAGTACAGCATCACGTCATTTAATTTTGTTTTAAGATAACAACCAAACTTGACTCTTATCGGTTGACACCAAATAAACAGTCCTTGTAGCCAAGCGCCATTTCTACAAGAGTTCCCGATGATACAAATCGCTTAAATTACTTCAAAAGTATGAAAACGACTTTTCATTTCAATAAGTCACGTGACTTAGTTTTGTCACTTCCATACATTTGAGCGATTCGATCAGCGTTAACGCTTGTAGACATGTCTTTTGGCTAGAGACGCTGGATTCACTACGGTATTAAGGATTGTAAATCGCTTGGTTATAATTATGTAAGACGGAACCGTTAATTTGAAGTCCTTTTGGAGGAGGGTTTTCTTTTTATTAGGAAATATTTTTGTATATCTATCAACTTGATCACTTTAGAAAATAGGGTCCATTAGACAATAACAATGACAGGTTTATAGCAAAATGTATATACTCGTCGTTTCCAATTTCTGCGACATGATCGCGATCAAAACTTATACATAAGTGTCTATATCCGCTTTTTACTATCATCTTTAAATTTTGTATACTTTTTCGTATTTTTTAAAAGTATAGGTCATGGCCTACATAGTCTGGTTTGCGTCTGATTCTCAAGCGTTATCTGTTGTACCAAAGTTCATGTTGCAAATGACCAATATATTTGCACATAGTCAATGTGTAGATAACACAATAGTATATCTGCTGCTCCCAAAGTTAATTTTCAATTCATTTGTATAACTATTTATATATCAATAATAAATTCACAATAATTTATTCAATAAATAGTTATAAAAATACAATTGCGTTTACTTATGAATGTATTGTTACATCTCACTCCGGCCCCCAAGATACAAGCTTGGCTTATTTTGGGGACCACTGTTACCAAAAATGTAAATCTTATTAAATACTTGTAATTTGTTAATCTAGCCCTAAAAAAACATAGTTAAGACAATAAATTTTATTCTTATTCTTATCACTAGCTGTTTCCCGCGTCTCCGCTCGCGTATATGTCAGTTATTGGTAAAAGGTAGGCTATGTCCTTTCTCAGTCTTTAGACTATCTGTGTACCAAATTTCATTTAAATCGGTTCAATAGTTTTGGCGTGAAAGCGCGACATATTGAGTTACTTTCGCATTTATAATATTAGCAAGGATTTTGACACTAGCGCCATATTGTGTCAGATTCCTATTTCTCATAGAAGGATGGAATACTATCAAAGTACTTAACTGACCTGACGGTTTAGTGGTTAGTGACCAGGGTCACTAAGCCAAAGGTCGTGGATTCGATTCCCACCCAGGACAAATCTTTGTGTGATGAGCTTGATCATTTGTTCTGTGTGTGGGCGTAATTTATCTATAATATGTATGTGTTTAGAAATATATAAGTATGTTTATCAGTTGTCTGGTTGCCATAATACAGGCTCTGCCTAGTTTAGGATCAGATGACCGTTTGTCAATTGTCGCAAGATATTTTTAGATATTATTATATACAGTACTGTAACAGTACTTTGATAGTATTTCACAGTACAAATAGAAATATAAAATTTAAATTTTGGTTAGTTTCTTTGACACTTTAAGGTGTCAAGTTGTGACAGATAGACATTTAAGAACCTCTTAAAGTTAAGTTGCGTTTGAATATTGGGGGGTTAGTATGAGATACACTGTATTACCCAGTAAAATGGGTTGTAGACATCAGATATGCAGTCATCCTGTATTTAGCTGAATTCGGTAATCCCGGTCACTCACATGCGCGCAAATATTTCGACAAAGGTTCGCGCGCTGTCTGTTTGCAAATGTCGTCCTACACTTGTGGGTTTGCGTATTCGTGCGAATGTGAGGAGCTAAGCAGAATGCTAGGCAGAAGAAGAATAACATATCGAAGTATGTTTATTACTTAAGATCATACTGTGATTTAAACGCCCTTAAAATTATGTTAAACTGCTCGTTAAAGTTCCCGAAAGATTGTGTTACTCTTTAACTCAAAAACTACTGAACGGATTTAGATGAAATTCTCCACATAGATAGTTTAAGTATTTCTTTCAGTATACCTTTCTTGAACGGATTCTACTCCGGCGAAACAGCGAGACACGCCTAATATTCATTATTCAATCATTTTGTTTTTTTTAAACTTAACCGAACAACTCTCAACTTACAATAAAAATACCTATGTATTAAAATCACAAAAATTACCTTACAGTGAGAATAAAATAAATGCGCTAGTGTGCGTCCCTCGCGTGCCTGTGTGTAAGCGAGTCGAGCCATAAAACTGTGTCTGTGTGTGTAATGTAGGTGAATGTGTATGTATTTACAAGTTGGTGGTACCGTCAGAATGTTCGTTTTAATTAAATATTATCGAGGTATTGTTTTACTTTTTTAAAGGCGATTATTTTGTAGGATTATTTTTAAATGGTTAAGATTTTTTTTTAAGCTGTGTGTAAATAGTTTTTTTTTTGTTGATTTTTTTTTATAGTTTATTTTATAAGACAATAGCTTTTGCCCGCGTCTAAAACCGCGTGGGTGTATGGCCTTTAGCCAAATACCATAGCCCTATACCAAATTTCATCAAAATCTGTTCAGCGATTTAGCCGAAACAGCGTAACAGACAGTTAGTTTCGCATTTATAATATTTTAACGTAACTTAAAAGATGCAAGTAATTTCCTGTTAATTAAAAAAAAAGTAAGGAAGACCATTATGAGTATGACCAAACATTATTTGATAGATACGTTAGTTATCTATGAAATAATTTCGATACATAAAATATATCATCAAAATTATCTTCAATATTTCAACATTTAAAAAAAAAACAATATAATTGAACTTTACGTAACAAAAAACTTTTTTCCTAGCCGTACTCGCCCACCCCGTACAACACAAGTATAACCGTATACTCCGACCAACACTCCTTGAGCTGTGATCCCTCGCTAACGCTTACCTTACACAGTCCAACCGAAATGGCCGCTAATACATAGCTAGGTTGAAACTCCACTCGCTTGAGTGTCGTCTGCCGTTCGACATGAAGCGAAATTCGAATAAATATTTTTTTATTTAATGTTTTTTTGGTGGCCAGAAATAAAAAAAAAACAGGATTGATAAAGGCAGACTTTGCTCAGTAGTGAGATCTTATATCTAATAGGCGCATAAAAATATTTATTGGTTGGTTTGTAATTTTTTTGTATTCATTGTGTAATTATAAAGTTACTTTACATAGTCCAACATAAATGGGCGCTAATACATAGCTAGACTGAACTCCACTCGCTTCGAGTGTCGTCTGCCATCCCACGATCAAGCGAAAGCCGTTTTTTTTGAGTGGTTTTGTTTCAATACATTTTACGTTTTAGAATATATTTATTTCATAAAAAAATCGTAAGTAATTATCAATTTGAATTATTTATTTTACCGTACCTCTTAGTTTTTTATCTATTTTGCAATGACATGCTAGAAATTATGCATGAAATTTCTTTTAAGATGTTCTTATGCATTTACTGGTCAGATAGCCAGTCGCTCTGTAATATACTGGTATTCATCCTAAACCTGAGAGACTGGAAGCTGACCCTGACGCCAATATAGTTTGGGAATAATCTAGGTAGAAGCTGTAGACTGTCTAGTGACTGTTGGTAGCAAGGTAGACGAAATACATACTTGGGTATCGTAAATGAAAAGTATCTCTATTGTTAATATATTTTTAATAATTTAATTTTAAATATTTTTACTAAATTAATAACAACACCTGTAACGGTTCTGTCACTGTAAATCTTTTCACACAAAAAAGAATCATGCTTTAAGTTTGCTTACTAATTGTTACGTATAGTCATTTTTTTGTTTTTTACTGTTTTGAATGCCGTAAACTCTTGTACAGCTTTGAGTATGTACTCTCTGATCCACTAAAATCAGTTTTGGGCTTTTTACACCCGAGCCCTAATCAACAACAATGTTATTAGTGATTAAGATAACTTATACCAATATTTGTAATTAAATACAAATAGTAGACCAGAAAAATTTAAACCTAAGATATGACTCGAACCTGCGACTACTGGTTCAACGCACCAGTGATACCAATAGTATTTACTAAAATAGAGGAATATTATGTTTGATGCCTAAATTAACAATCATGTATTTAACCATGACCCTGTTAACATAAATCCCTTATATCCAACGTCGTATCTATTTAGACATTGCTAAATGACATCTTGCAATGTATTGATTCAAGATAAAAGCGGTGTTCTTCGTTAGATCCTATGATTCACTTAACGCTACCAATAATATGAAAAAGTATTCATTTGTTATTAAACTAACGAACAAATCTGTTCTGCACTTGACCATGTCAACATAACCCCATCTATCTATCGTCGTATCTATCTAGACATTTCTAAATGACACCTTGCAATGTATTGCATCGCAAACAGTCTTGATCCAAGATAGATGCGGTGACCTGCAGTAGTTCCTTTACTAATAATGTTAAATAGTATTATTTTAGTGCTATGATTTTTTGGTTCAAGATTTAGTAGGAATAAATATGACTGAATATGTTTATATTATATCAAAAATGTTTTTATTAATAACTTCACTTTTTTGGATATCTATATTTTTATTTAAATATGTTGTGCTCAGTAGTTGACCACACTAACTGCGGTTTCATAGGCGAGGTATAAATCCTCCAAAGTGTATATAAGTATATTTCTAAAATTTGTTTTTGACTGAACTTGGCTATTTCGACTATGTTGCTATAATTAGGTTAGTGACTTCAAAACTTCATGTGATTCGTAACTACAAGCATCAATATATTTTACATGTCTGGATTCTAATACAAAATTATAACTGTTCCACTGCAGGCCTCCCATATTGAAGCATCGATCGCTATCTTCGTGGTTCAATTTCGCCTCATTTTGATTATAATGTTTATTAAACACAGACCCCCTCTACAGCCTATAGGTGATATAAACCGTCACTTTAAAGATTACAAGAGAATGCGCGCGCAGCGTTTACCAACGTTCACCAATCCATTCGTCAAGTAGTGATTATCATATTGCTTCTACCACAGTATTGTTCATGACGCTTTTAGGTCTTATTAAATACCTTTACGTTTTTATTCAATGTGGAGGGCAGATATTAGCTAGTATTTCATTCTTCTTGTTCTGTCTTGCAATTTTTTCTGTTTATGTTATGGTCGAATTCGAATATTGCCTGCACTGCCTTCTGCTAAATACTATGTACTTTTGATTATGTGATCAGCAGCAAGATTTTTTTTCAGATTTTTTGAAGTAGATATCGCGTAACAGAAGTAACAAACAAAAAAACACACATTTAGAACCTCCTCATTTTGAAGTGTGTTAAAAAAAAACAAGCAAAAAAAAAATAACCAAATTATAACTGTCATAATAATTTTAATATCCCAGTCATATGCGGACAATAAGGGGTCAGGATATTTATTGCAGAAGCGAACGTGTTTATCTACTTGGTTTTGACCTAGTAAATATACCTTCTAGAGTTGTTTTTCATTTTAGACGAAAAATACTTGGTAAATATTTTGTTCATTGAAAAAATATTACTAAAGGCTATATAGTATGTTCTATTTACTTTTGACATCCAAACAAACCCTAAAGGTCTACCAGGCTTAAAGTAGAACAACTCAATACATAACCATAGTAACTTCAAAAACGTGGTTAGCGACTCCACACAGTGACAGACAGGCTAACCTATATTTAAGTATACTCAGTAAATATAGATGTAGGTGTGCGTTGGGGTGGTGAGCACGTGGCGAGCGAGGGTGGTTGCAACCCCCTAGCTTGTGTGCGGTCTTGGTACTTTGTATTTTGTATGGGTTTTTTAATTGTTCGTATTTTTGATGATTTTTGGCGATTTTTGTGTGGCTTTCTCCTAAATGGTATGCACGTTTTTATTAATTAGTTTTGCATATTGAAAGAGGTTAATAATTTCATCAGCTTAATTATTTATTTATTCCATTACACATTCAATAAATTCTTTAATTAATGTTGGAATTTAGTAATATATATTATACATCAATTGTTTAACCTGCTGAAGATGGAATTTGACTTAATCGTCATAAGATAATGTGAATTACCTATCGGTAAAGGGAATAATCATCTATGGATATGTTAATAATTTTTGGGCTTTAACTTAAAAGTAAGTTATACATTTATTTAACAAGTTATGTTTAAAATCTCAAAGTCAAATCTATTATAAGTTATTATAAGTGCTCGAAATCTAAATACACGACTCGATGTTCTATTTTTCGATACCTACGCCCACGCATATTATCAACTGCATAAATAATTGCTTTAATCATGAATATGAAAATCTAAACTTGAGAAAAAAAAATATTTTATGATAATTAAAAATGTATAAGACATTCATTCACAACATTATCACTAATTTGACAACTGTTTTACATTACCTGTCACTGGATTACGTGTTAAAACGCATTCCGTATAAATTTCCATTAAAATCTTCATATTCCTGACAGATTTTATTATTTCTTTATGAATTTTTGACATTTTCATTACGTTTCTATTGATTTTTGTCAGTTTTATGATGTTTTTATAGGATTTTGACAGTTTTATTAATATAAATTTGTCGGATTATAATAATGTTGCTATTAGATTTTGGCTATAACAAGCTATTAAATTAGGTAGCATTTATACGTATACTGATTTCCAATATATTTATGTTATTTATTCATTAAAGCGTTTTTTATTATTTTTACCAATTAGAATATGCTTTAGTAAATCCATATTTAATGAAATCGAGCTAATCCGTATAACGATTTTTTATATTCTTAACTTTTGAGTGAAGACTTCTGTTAAAATTAATAATTGTTTGAAAAAATCGTACTGAAAAGCAAGAGATAGTCATTTCAAATTAAAAGAGAATCAATTAAAAACTTGTAACGCGTAATACGTGCCTATAATTTTTTTGCGTTGCTCTCGATTTCCCTGAGATCCCATCACCAGAACCTGACTTGATGACCTTAGGACTAGAAACTATAACCTTACAAAAAGGCACGGCAACAAGGCAAGGCAGGCGAAACATACTTAAACGAAGTTCCTGGCGAATTAAGAACCTTGGCTTTTTTTAATTTGCATATATTTCTGCCTATATTTTTTATTTTATTATTAAATAAATCATTGCAAATAAAAGAAAATATTTTAAGCGTAAACATACAAAATTAAAAGTATAAAATTTCGCAAACCATTTTAACAATTAACCCAACGATCAAGATTATTAGGTCGCAGTACACCGCACTCCCTCGATCGCGTGCCCCAACGAGTACGGTGCGCAAAAATGCTGAGCTACACAAAAAAAAAATATTATCATCAGTCCCGAGTCAGCATCACCTGGGCATTGGCTATACTCTTCGTTGCTATGTTCTCCTGGTACTTGTACTAAGAATGGACGATGGAAATTGATTATTTTGGTGTCGTTACTTTGTACGAACGAGCATAGCCCATTAATCGTTGTTAGTGAACCGTTAGCCGAATATGCGCGCTTAGTACTTTTCTGTGGTGTCAGCACAGAGGCGTTCCGTACCTGTAGACCGCGTAAGAGCGTGGGCACACGATGCGTTGCGGCGCCGCACCGCAAAGATTTCACCGTGTCAGTGGGCACACGAGCGGTGCGGCGCCGTAACGTTATTATGTCGCAGCGGCGCCGTAGCAGCGTTGGACAGTCTGTTAATGAAAATGGATCGTAAAAGACGTCTGTTGTTGGCCCTACTATTACGGCAGTTACAGAAGATTTAATTAATAGTAATAATTTTGGCAATTTGCTCCCATGCTTTTATTTTTAAAGTCTTCATTGGACTTATCCCAAAGGATTTTCCGTTCTTGGAGTAATGTTATTAGGTAGTCTTTATCAATAACATCTAGGTTGGCACTAATTTTTTAAAACCTCAATTACAATAAACAAAAATATTTAGAAAAAAAATCGAAACAAGCAAGCGTGTGTCTTTCCTTCAACAACTGAGCGGTGCCGCTCCGGCGTCGCAACGCGTTCACCCCTCCCCGCCTCCTCTTGGTAGTTGCAAGTCCGGTGCGGCGCCGGAGCGCATCGTGTGTCATGCCACAGATATTTCTATGTAAAACGACGCAGCGACACCGCTCCGGCGCCGCACCGCCGCCGCAACGCATCGTGTGCCCCCGCTCTAATAGTGGAGACTTTCGAAAATAAACCTTATTTGAATAAAAAAAGCGATTAATTTACAATGTTATACTGTAGCGGTGACGAACCCTGTTCGGTCAAACAGCGCAAATCTTGTCTTTGTCTCAATCATCAAACATGTTTGTGCATGTTCTGTAAAAATGTTAATATCTATCAGTGTCCTCAGTAATCCAAAAAAACCTCTGCCGTTGGATAAATTCGTGGGCCGTCCCCTATCTATGAAAATAATTGTTTACTTGAAATTAACAAGATTAAAACTAAGCTAAGTAAGTAAGGCTAAGTATTGCAACACTGTAAACTTGAAATGAGACATGTCTACAGACACTTGGACAGACCACTGTGGAACTTTAAAAAAAAAACATTATATAAACACAAAAATAAAATTCTGAACCTAGCCGTATTTATTTATAGTGATCAAAGCGCCACCTTATCTGCTGCCCTGGTAGTTCACGGCCATCGTGACAGGTGGCGGCAGGCGATGCTATCGTTATAACCACCACTGTGTTATGGGCGCCTGGTACCTGTCGCCGGTATCGACCGATAATGCAGGAGAATCTGTCTGTCTGTCCGGGCTAATATCTAACGCAACCTTTAAAAGCATCAGACCTTATACATGAAATTATCAAAAATCTTTTTTTTTACCAAACCGAATCCTTAGTGTCTTTTTTTTTTCTATCTCCCATTTTCCATTTATTTGACGTAGTTGTATATTATATTTCATTCATTATTCCTTCCTCATATCAACAAGATCTATCTCATTTTAAACATTATCAGATCAATAAGAAAAATATTGATTTCAAAAATCGACATTATGTGACTGAGTGAAGGGTGCACAAAGTCACCCCTATTAATATAATAAATATGTTGTCTCTCTCGCTCACAGCGGTGTCTCATATAACTGTCTCATTCGACATGTTTAGTAAATGAAAAATCAATGATTGCACCCAACTAGGATTAGATTTGAAGAATTAAACTTTTAGAAGAATTCATTGTTTTAGATTTTCTAGTTTGTACAAACACTATGAGTTTTGGTATAGCGGTTTAGGCAGAAGCCCACACAAACATACGAATATTGTTAATTTCCAATAAATCGAGTTTATGATGTGATGATTTATGGATGTTGTTTTTAATTCTTTCTCGCATAAACTACTAAATAAATTTTGATGAAATTGAACAGTTATTATAACCACCACTGCAGACATTAAAAAAAAATATATAAATAGTCTCTAATTTTTATAAATACAAACGCAAATGCTGATTTTGTCCTTTTTTTGAGTTTTAACAGACTTCAAGACGGAGTCTGTTAAAAACAACTACAATTATAACCAAACCTACTTAAATATTGTACGTTGTCTATCAGAATTTAAGTAATAACTGCTACAATCACTAGGAACGTGTTAACTGTCATAATTTAACTCACACTTTTAAACATAACTAGTTAACTAACTAACGCTAACCATTAAAGAAGTTTAAAAAACATATCGTTTAAATTCGCGTGTTTGTAAAACATTGGTTGTGAGTATAAACAAATTTGTCAATCGAACGACTTGTGGCAGTTAATGAAGCTTATTTAATCGCTAAATCATTTGTACAGAGTGTGATTCAAATCAAAATCAAATCAATTTACTTGAGGAAATGTGGGTGTTTCAATCATTTTAAGTTTAGTTTTAACTTAGGTAAAGTCGCGTCTGCTGCGCCAATTTTTACACATAACATAAATTAGGGGTAGGCGACTGTTTTTATTCATTATAAACTTTAAAAAAGAAAATATAAACCGCCTTAAAAATGACGAAAATTAAACTTGATCATTAATTTACCTTATTTACTCAATTGTTAAGTTATCTATTGATCCGTTTGAAGTCGGAAATCATTTAGCTCCTAACCGTTAAGGAGTTGTACCTTCCATCATTATGATGATGATGACTACCAGACGCACATACTTAAATACCTTATGAAAAAAGTTAAAACATGTAACAAGTGATTGTAAAATTTGAGGATTGCCCTCGATTTCCCTGGGATCAAATCATCAGATCCTGACTTGGTGACAGTGAGACCACCTCAGGAGTATACCCTTTCGAAAAGAATTTTGAAATTCGTTCCATTATTGGTGGAGAAATCGGCGAACAAACATAAACAAAAAAAAAATACAATGGAACATAAAACCTCTTCCTTTTTGGAAGTCGGTTAAAAACAAACCCCTAATTTAGGTTTTCCAACTATGTTTTGCTAAACTAGCGCTGCATACATATATATCAAAGGAACTATCTCGATCACATCAGCTATAAAACTAAATAATCTTATCATAATTGGTAAATTAGTTTGGAAGCCATGAGACCAAAGACAGGAACAGACACACTACAAACCTATAACACCTCTTTATGTTTTGGGGGTTTAAATACATATATGGATGTTATATTATTTTAAAAAAGCGGAAAATACCGTATACTAATGTAATTTGGTAACTCTGCGCAGTCTGTCCAGTCTTAAAAATATGCAACTGAACTTTGAGACGTTCTTCCTAATGGCTGAATACCTAAACGTCAATCAGTTTTAAGTCACCGTTAAGTCTCATGCTGTCTCTGTTACTTTAAAGTGTACAGGGGTGACAGATAGACATTAAAAAATGTCTTAAAGTTCGGGTGTAGTCGGTTTAAAGGTAGAAACAAATGGTGCAATTCGCTGCAGCTTCTTTGCGCCACTGCAGCTAAGTTCAAGCTTTCAAGGTCGTTCTCGAAGTGATAGTCTGTATGTACGAGTAGGTATCTATACTTGTAAAATAACTTTCGTGAGGAGTATTCATAATTATTTAGTAATATTGTCGTCGCACCAGGTAAAATACAGTTTTCAGCTGAATCCGGTGACACTGGAAGCCGACCCCAAGTTGGGGTCCTCAACATAACTTGGGAAAAGTCTACACAGAATAAATTCGTATCAAATTGATAACTTTCTTTTTCAAATGACAGACGTACTTATATATTTCTAAATACATATTTAATATAGTTATTTCATTTAAATTAATTAACAATTTTAAATATTTACAAACTTAACTATATATACATACTAAAGGAATTATAAAATAAACTAATCTAATATTAAAAAGATGTGGAGGAATTTTTTGATGCCATATTTTAGGTTCATATTTAATATAGATAAATTACATCCAGACCCAGAACAAATGATCATGTTCATCACACAAAGATTTGTCCTGGGTGGAAATCGACTCCACGACCTCTGGTTTAGCTGTCAGGATCTTAAACCACTAGACTAACAGACTAGTCGATTAAACTGGAATAAAACTGACGTCTAACAGATTTTGTATGGAAGAACCAAAATTCAATCCTATTCCTCGGATAAAATTATCTGGCGTTGGTCTAATCAGCCCTTAGTCAGTTTAAGAAGCAGTTAGGCTTTATTTTATTACATTTTAAAGTCATAACTCAAGGTCATTCAATACAATTCTGCTTATCCAGAAGACACGTTGAACAAAATCTTCGATGTTACTTAACTCCGAAACTAAGACACACACATTAGAAAGACAATTTTCAATATTATGTGCGTGTGTGCGTGTATTTATGTAGTGCAGCTATGTAGTTTTGATTGCTTAGATTTTTTTGTTATTTTTTTAATTTAAAATTACATGGTGTATACAGAATTGAATATTATAAATACCACCCTGTAACACTGTCAGCAAGTCAATGGAAACTTTTTATGCAAAGAAGGTTTTATTTGACAGCAGTTAGGTAAATTATTTACGATTATCACCCTTATTGCTTAAGAAATAAAGGTGCTTAAATGAGATATCGACAACACGAGATTTGTCATGATTGTAATAATTTCAAATGTGTTTATACTGTTTTTTTGTGTTGGAAGTACATGCAATATTATCCCCAGTTTTAACTAGAAATTATTGATTAAACAAAATGTAAAAAACAATCAAAACCACTGAAACGATTTTGATAAAATTGGATGAGACCACCTCTAAAGTATACCGTATCGATAAAAAAATACTTTTTATAATCGTTTTGCAATTACCGGAGATCTCGCTTAACAAATATCACAAAAAAACCGTCGAATTTAGAACCTTCCTCCTCATGAAGTCGGTTATCTAAGCCAAGTTTAGGCAAAAATATAAAATTATTTGTCGAGTAGTTTATATTTTTAACTGCTCGACAAAAACAACTTCATACTGTCATGTAGTCCAAAATTGTAAAATAACATTGATAAGAATTAAAATACAAAATTAACACAACACAACAGGAAAATATTCTCCGTACATACAAACTATATTCTAAACAAAACCCAAAAACTTTATGCTATTACTATAAAACCAAGTATCATAATCTCGTAGTCGCGCTATACATCTAGAGCACACATAGACCTTTTATTGTCTTCACCGACACGCTTACAGTACACCTGTGTGCGTGAGTTCAAGCGACGCATCGAACGAAGGTGAGAAGTGAGAATTTTGTTTTTACCAACGTAAAATAAAAGAGGTTGTTATTTCGCCTGCAATTAAAGGATAAATAAATAGATAAAATATTTAATTTATTTTGTAGAGTTAAAAAGACATCGAGAGCTGAGGAGATTTTGATGTTTTAACCGACGTGAAATTTAAGAGGATTGTGTAAATATATTTTTGCTTGGCTTCCAAACACAGGTATTGATTTTTATCATGTTTGTTTTTCCATGCATCTTTGACCCCCAAATGCCCAAATACTCTAACGCGACTTAACTTTAAGAAGTTCTTAAAGTAACCGTCACGCTTGCAATGCAAGTTGGCAAAGAAGCGGATTTATCGGGGATTTTATCGGAGAGGCGCAGTAGTCGATTTATCGGTACCTATACTGTCCTGTGCCTTACCTGGGCCTCTAGACAACTGACAATGCGACAAATGTATGGAAGTGACAAGTCCAAGTCACGTGACTTATCGAAACAAAATGTCATTTCTATACATTTAATGTCATTGAAGCGATTTCTATCATCGTAAACGCTTTTCGAAATGCCACTTGTCTAGGGGGGCTGCGCAGACACACCCCTTCCACGCGAATTCGCCAACTTATTTGGCGGCTACTGTAAATGTCTATTGCTATCTTACTCCTTAAATACCTGGTTTCTATATTCAAGAATCGATTCGTTTTATAACGGACTATAGAATTTTCTAAGCAAAACGAAAAATATTCGCCCGTCCGTTTCTTGAATGTAGGAACTGACCAAAAGTGTCAACAGTTAACCGCAACTTATATCTGAGTAACGTTCTGGTATTCGACCATAAGTCGCCAAAATCTGAATAATTACGACGTTGTTTTCATGCGATATAACTTTGCCACTGAAAATAAAAGTCATATTTAAAACCATTTTACTAATTAATAACTCATTAACTTCATAAAAACATACTAGTATTATAAATACGAAAGTAAACCTGTTTGTCTTTTTACTTGTTACACTTTCACGGCTAAACCACTGAACCGATTTTGATGATACTTGTATGTGATAAGCTTGGATCCCAAGAAAGCACAGGCAACGTTTTGCCGCGATAACAGACACCCACGGGGCGAAATCGCGGGCGAAACCTAGTTAAAAATAAATATTATATATTTAAATCAATATTACTAATGAATTAAAACCTCAATGCAACTTCATAAAAATAATTGCAATTGGACAAAAACACAGAAACATTTTTCATTTACAACCTTATCTATCTGTCGCGTTCATGTAATAATAATAACGCGTCTGTGTGAGTATCTATGTGTGCGTGCGGCTCGTGCCTCGTTTGCATCTTGTCATTGTTGAGGCGAGTAGTGAGGGGAGTTGTTAGGCGAGTTGTCTACGTTTCGAGTTGACGCTGTCTCGGGTTGATGGACGAGTGACGTAATTGTCGCTTGATTTTGAATGGTGGTGTTTAAAGTTAGTACATTTTGTGGTTAAAAAATTAGACCTTTTAATCCGTGAATTAGATAACTTAAGATTTAAAAGTTAGTTTTATCGTAGAAAACGTATACTATTCATAAGAAAAATATTTGAGTAGTTTACTAGTTTTGACCGCGGTTCCGCCTGCTTGGGTATCGGCTATCGCGGCAAAAAGTAGCTTATTTATTTTCATGGGATCCAAGCTTGTCCCGTACCTAGTTACATCAAAATCGGTTTAGCCGTTGAGCCGTGAAAGCGAAACAGTCTGAGTTACTTCTGCATTTATAACATTGGTAGTATTCAATATAATTATTTTATATTTATTTGGTTGCAGCTAAGTAATTAGTCCCAGACTAATATTTCTATACGTAAATAGCATCAAAAGCACTTAATGATATTATATTAGGATTTTCTCTTAGTCATTTAAGGAAGTCGCGTAACATAATTGGTATAATAAATTTGGCTTCCAAATAACTAAATTAAATGTGACAAAATACTAAAACCACTATAATTAGATGTCTTATTTTCCTTAGCCTATACTGTCCTTGCCTATCCTATATTGGAGGACTGATGTGTACAGACCTCAGATCCTTCCTTATATTCTAATCCTGCACAACTCGAACCAGCCTTCTTCATTTGCTGGATCCAAGAGTCAGGACTGTCATTTGGGGGTAGATTGTAGCTTCACCTCGTTAAGGGTAGATTTTTGTAAAGTAAACTATAAACAAAATATGTTGCCAGTTTAAAAGTTGATGTAATAATTTGTTAATATTTTCGGACACTGCTTTGCCAGATAATATTCTGTATAAATATATCTTTAATTTTTTTTTGCTATGTTCTAACTGAAATTTTTTGCTATTTTATGTAAAGATAATATCTGTGTACACAATGTAAACAAAATCGCAATTTACACAACTTATGTAAATTTTTAATTAACAAAACATTTCTCATATATTGCTGATAAGTATAGTCTTTTCCCAAGCTATGTTGGGTTCGGTTTCCAGACTTTAGATGAATTCGATATTTTACATGGAGTGACTGTCTTACCTCCACAAGCCCTTTGAGTGGGTATTACAGTAGCCTATAGTAAGACTGGTTGTCAGAATAGTATTGACGTAAATACAGTCAAAGATCATCGTGTGACAGTCGCAGTGTAAACAAAGCCAGACTTTATGACTCCAAGCTTTACTGAGTATTATCAGTACTTATCAGGAAAACCTTGTTACACCTTGTTAAACCTTGTTGTTTGAACTAATTCTTAAAAATATAATTGAGTCCCAGAAATAGGCAAAAGAAATATAATTAATATGTTGTTTAATGTAGAGGCTATCGCCTTGAAAAGATACGACAAAGTTTTTGAAATATTTTACGACTATTTAGTAGTTTTATTTAACATAACCTGTTCCTAATTTTTATGCAACCAGTACAACTAAATATAGATTAGAATAAATCAGATGATGACAGGAAAAACATATCTTTTACCAAATTAATTACGATATCCTTGACAATTAATAATGATGTTTGAATTTAAAACATAGTTTCTATATCTGTTATAAATTTTCGTTACCGTCAGATTATCGAACTCTATTTATCTATAATAGGTTTAAATTTAAAGTTTTTTAAGTCGAGAAATTTACGTAATTATTGCGTTTTGGAATATGTATTTATTAAATAATTAATCTATGTGCAAAATTGTTGCATAAATTAAATAATTACACCCAAATATTTGTACTGTTAACCACTTCCCTATCCCGTGATTCACATATCAACATTTTCATTGTTGAATTCGTCCTCTGGTGGGACAAAAACCTAAACCAATGATTCTAGGTTTATGCTTCAAATATGTAATTTCTATGCAAAATAACAGTGTTAAAAACTACATACATTTCCTATTTTCTCGTAATATATCCCAAGAAATAAGCTTTCCCGAATATCAGGTAAATAAATTTAATATTTATTCGGCGACTACCAATGCCTATATAAGTACCTATTTATTTCTCTATATATACATACACAAAAGAAATAACAAAATAAACTAATCTAATTAAAACATAACCCTAATATCATAGCATTCAATATTTAAGTATTATTAATACTATGCTATATAAATAAATCCGCTCCCGCCAAAATCTCATACAATCAAAGCACAACATACATTTCCCATACAAGCTAATTTCGTAACAGCACTTGCCACAAGAAGCTGTCACGAAAGTATTCAAGTAAAAAACACGATTCGAACGCGCCTCGAGCTGATAGTCCCTTATCTCATCTACTACTACGTCAACAGACTGTCGCTGTCTCTGTCTGACCCGTTGTGTTTACGTATGTCCGTCTCGCTCGCACGTCTATACCTTTCACTCATTCATTGTAAAGAGGCTTGTTCAATGTTGAGTTTTTACGTCGGCGTTTTTTTTATATTTTTAGTTTTGTTAAAATTATTTTTGTTGTTGTTTTCTAGTAGGCTATTTAGTAGTAATATTTTGTATTGAAAAGTATTGTTTTATTTTAATTTCGATTTACAAATTGTTACGTAGGTATATTTGAAACTAGCTGTTGCCCGTGGCTCCTCCCGCTTGGGTTTCGGTTATCGATAAAAAATGTTCTTTCTTGAAATCAAACTTTACCCCATCTCAAGTTTCATCAAAACCGGCGCAGCGGTTTGGCCGTATAAACGTCACAGTAATATCGCATTTACAATACCAGTGGGGTTAACAGTTTGTTAAAGCCTGAATTCAGATGGAAGAACATTTTGCTACTTATCTATCTACAAGAGTAGTTTTATTTTAATTTTTATTAATTAGGTTAAGTTTCTTCCAGAATAGATTGTAATCCAAAGATTTAAGTAGCCATTTCTTTTTTCATCATAATTGGACCAACATTTTATAATTTGAAGCATAGACTTAACTAAATCATACGATAAACAATTATTTATCTTAAATTTAACTAGATAAATTAAGTTATTAAAATTACATAACTATCTTTAGAAGCCTTGTTTCTCTTAATTGGCCCAAAACACTTGTAAGCTAATTAGACAGCTTAACATTGACCTAGTTTACTCAGTTTCGGTCTAGATTATTTTGACGCCATGTTTCATTCTAGACAATTATAATTAAAATAGATAAAAAGTTCTGCGGGTTTAACCGACTTACAAAATTGAGGTGGTTTACAAGTTTTAGTTTGTATTGTGTTCGCTAGTTTGATAATTTTTAATGAGCAGACGATTTTGATATCTTAAATGTGAGGTTGGTCTGAATACCAGTCAAGTTTTGTTTAAAATGCGTTAACTTAAATGCATAGCCTTGTGAGTGTCTATTTATTCTTTTGATATTTTTTTTAATCACTGGTATTCAAACTCGAATCTTTTATGGCGTTCATGATTAGCAGAATACCTCACTACACTACTGACATTGTAGTCATGGGAACACATACGATGGTATGTGTTCCCATTCCTGGTCAACACAGGAAGATAACACAAACTAGTCTGCGTATCTGTTTAGGTTAAGCGTTTGGCTTTCTATAGGGTAAGATCAAGGTTGTAGGTCAGATCTGTGGACGAAAAATTCGTTTTCTACATTACCTTTTGATGGCTTTTCGACCTCCCTGGTCGATTGGCGCACACACCGGTTTTCAAGGTGTCCCTACCTCTGACATCCCGGGTTCGTTCACCGGATGGGTCACTGTAGAAAACCACTTTTTTACATTGTGTCGGGTATTAATGTTTGTGGTACCTTCGTTGTCTCCTATTTCATAACACAGTGCTTTAGCTACTTACTCTTGGTTCAGAGTATTTTATCCACATTTATTAGTTAAGTTCGTATCGATAATATTCGCGAGAATCATAATCTGGATATTATTTACGATTTCTCTCAACCTGAGTAAACCCAACCACTCAACAGTACAGTGTAAAATCCTCTTTACACTTCGTTATGCTGCTATCTCGCTCACACGCCGCTATACCTGTCTCTTTCCCGCTAATGAATTAAATCAACAACCTCGCTCGCTCCCTCTCGATAGATGATCGTTCCATATTTGAATTTATTTCAAAATAGGAATTCATTTTTTCTTTAAATACTGTGTTTTGGAAATAGAATTTGTTCTAACGGCCAGTGTGTGGTCTTGCTATTGTTTAACGTTAAACCGTTGATTCTAATCAGGTATCGAGTTAGATTTATTTTAGCAGTTTATCAAGACAAAATGTCGCTGCTACTGTAAGATTTTGTTAGTCAGGTTAATATATATTAAAGTCTTTTTACCGAACATTATTGTCTAAAAAGTATATGGGTTGAAGAGTTCATAGACAGTTGCTCTTATTCAGCCTAATTCGGTGACACTGGAAGCCGACCACATCTTAATTAAAATGCAAAAATAATAATTAATTAGTAAATGTACATTCTCAGCGATTTCTACTTAAGAAAACATATGCTTGTGCGTACTTCTTACTTCTTCGTCATTTACAGTCGTGAAGTACGGTTCAACGCACGACAATGGTAACAACGAATCATGAAAATGAACTTTATTGCTTAAAATTAAGGGCGATGTAGATGTCAGAGATGTATTGACAATACAAACATTTTAAAAGAAAAATGGTTTTCGACATAGCAGTTTACAGTTGCTGAACAGTTGAGGGGCTAAGTGTAAGTGTCACCAATAATAATAGGTTAAGCCCCGCACGCTACAGTTGGTCCGCGGATGGGTGACCATTCGTAAACATACCGAGACCCCTTTATGGTATATAATTTAATTAAATCAGTCTATAACTGGCTCATTGTTGGGCTCAGGCCTCTTCTCATATAGTGAAGAAAATATCATAGATACACCACCCTTAACTTTAATAGGGGAGACACGGGAAAAACATACACTTAGTCAAAAACTAAAAAATTTATAAAATCTGTTCATTATTATAGCGATTTGCAATATGCTTACTAATAATAATAATACCAATGTATAGTATACTAAAATACCGTTTTTAAGTCGGTAAAAACAAAATACCCATGATAAATTGGTTAATTAGCTTAATATTTATCACACTGTCGAGAGTTTAATAAATAATTACAATCATTTGTAATTTTGACGTTAATCTGTTTGTTTCTTTACACTCATGTCAAACGATGATGATGTGTCTGTATGTATGTGTGTTTTACTTCGAAATAAGAAGATAATGGCCCCGATTCTGGTTAACCCACACTAAACTTATTTTTGGCCATCGGTATCTTTATCACTTGTACTCAATTAGAAAAGGACAGAGGAATTAAAGCTGTCAAATTTAGTTTCGACTAAAATTCTCATACATATCTAGGTACCGACACGCAGAAACGTGTGTAATAAAACACAATGATGTTCAATGAGTAAACTGGTTTGACATTTCTAAGTTTGTTGTTATCTGTCCGTCATTTTCTCACGCTGTATGTTAGTAAAATATAGCAATGGTTTAATTTTGATTTAGTTAGCGTACAAGGGAATCGGCGCCAATGTTAAGGCAACGATTAAGTTAAGAGTTGTAAGTAACAGCTATAATAAATTGTAGTCTCTTAAACAGAAGGAATGAACATTAATAATGATTAGTTATTTTGAGTCATGTTTGTAATTATTTAATGTATTTTTTTATGTGGAATTCCCCATGGACTCCACCATGCCTTATAATTCTCTCTTCCCTTCATGAAAATATGTCTTCTTTTCCTGGAGAAATCTTTTTATAAGGCCTTCTACCGTGGTAAAGACGGAGAATATTGCCTGGTAAAATCAACAGAGTATTTTTCCATTACCTAGTACCAGACTGAAACGCTTTGGCAATGCCGCAGCTCTCGACAAATGTTCTGTTATCTCTTAACACAATAACAACGTTTTCAGCATGTCTCACTCGTAATTATCTCGAAGATTTCCGTCGCAAAAAAATAGTATCGTTGACAGCTGAAAATATACCAGATAAATTATTTAAAACAAAACGGTTTACCGCCCCCGTTGTAGCTCATGATTAGGGACTCCTATTGAGTCTGAAACTAGTCGGGCGATCCCTAGAATATGCGTTAGTAAACTGTTTTGTTTTAAATAATTATGAATTTCCTCACGAAAGTTATTATACAAATATACCAGAATCTTTACAAACTCCTGATCCTTTTAAAGCCGAAACCGTATAACGTTTGTATCCAGATCGCAGCGCACCTGACAATAGTGTGAAAGTTGGTGAAAGTTCGTCGGACGCTTCAGTGACGCTGTCCATTACTGTCGCGAATTCATATTTACAGTTTCCCCGGCTTAGACATCTGTCCCACTGGGATGGCCTATTCAGCTACGATAAAGGAATCATCACTTCTCTTACTTTATTTAGGAACAACTCTTTCCAATGAAATATCTCATTTACATCATGTTAAAAATAAATAAATAAATGTGGACAACATCACATAGGTACATTGCTCTGAACCCAAAGTAAGTAGCTAAAGCACTTGTGTTATGGAGTTCAGAGACAACCACGGTATCACAAACACACCCGAGACAATGTAGAAAAGGTGTATTCTACATTGACCCGGCCGGGGATCGAACCCGGGACCTCAGAGCTGGCGACACCTTCAAAACCGGTGAAAAAGCTGTCGCTATACATCCTATAAATTTAGTTTGTCCGAGTTAGACAATCCCATTGGCAAGATCTCTTCTCAAACAGAACAGAACAGATACCTACGACGATATAAAACTAATACAGGCGCTTCAGCAATGTTAACATGACCCGTTTCAATATCAATTTTATCCACCAATGTTTCACTGCTACAACGACATCAAGGTTACTTATACAGAAAATAACCATAGAACACTACGTCTGTAACAACTAGACACCTGGTTGCAGCTTCGTTTCAAGGTTCCAATGTGGCTTTCAATGTCGATGGACGAATGGTTCTAAGACACCATATCACAAATCGATAAAGTAAATCAGTTTGAGAAAACCTAGACTCCAAAAATAGGAATCTGGAATCGCCAACCCGCAAGTTATCAAGCCCCGATGTTTAATGCTGATTTATTCTTTATAGGAAGAGGAGTTTGGCCAGCAGTGGGACAGTTTACAGGCTGATATTATTATATACCTTGTTGCTATGAAGCGATTCAAGGGTGCGGCGAGCAACAGGATCGATTGTCGATTATTAATACGAGGGGTGGCTTTGATATTGCTCAGTATTACACTTATGGTTAAGTCATTGCTGTTTAGAATAGAATCAATTCATCGTCAGTCAATTAGACTGCTATTCTTTAATGAATCAACTATCCCCATCACTGTCCTCTGCTGGATATAGGACTGTCCCAAGTTGCGCGCAGTCGTTTTTAGGAAAGAGTACATCATTTTAGAGGGTTTGAAAAAATCTCAAGGGACCATTTAACCATATTAAAACATCTAGTTCCAGAGATATAGGGATGAAAATGTCATTAAAAAGTTTTGCCACTGGACTGGATGACAGAAGACGAGAGCTTGTAAATAGTGTGATTTTTGAAGAAAAAAAAATTGTAACAAAAAATAATTGTATGAAAGATAAATGATTATTCTCAAAAAGAAAAAATCTTTAAATGACAGTTGATAGAGAGAGGTGCGTGTGCGAAATAATTCACATTTCAACTAGAAATATCTCAACACTACACGGAATAGAACACATTTTGTCTACATTACGTTAGACGCTCGCAGCAAACTGGTTTCGCCTCTAAATAGTGACGAATATGCATCGTTTATTCCACAAATCTATCACTCGTTATCATACGACCTTACCTCCACCACTTGATGCCTAAACTAGTCGGCCATTGTAAATTCTAAACGAAGTGATTGACCCAACAACCGGTTTAATATTAATCATTTTGACATAATCTAATCGTGAATCCGAACGCGGTTGACGACGCTGGCCGACGCCGCCCGAGCGCTCACGGAAACGCCCGAGCGTTGACAGTCCGTCACTCGTCAGAGCGGCACACTTCTGCTATGTACTTTACATAGGTGCAGTACGCCGTCGCGCCGGTAACTAGCTAGTGTGCATTCAAATTTAAAATCTCTTTTGTATTACTGTTATTTTTTTTTCGAATCGATACGTTTGATAATGTTTACGCGAGGTTATTAGTGCAGCCGCGGCCGGGTGCATCGGACGTGGTTCGCTCCACTTTTCCCCGGTTTTCTGCCCGGCACACGTGTTTAGGTTTACGTGTTAGACTAGTGAAGTCAATGACTCGACGTGACATACATTCTGAATTGCATGTCGGTATCGCGCGACGTTTTTGTCTAATATTGTTTTATGGACGCCGCCGTTTCTTGTGCTCGCGTTGTTTGTGCTGTTATCAGTGTATCTAGATAACGCGTCAAGGCAACATCCTTGGGCTCGCGTTTCGACTGTACTTGTAAATTGTTCACGTTGCTTTCATATAAATATTAGTGTTGATATTTGAGCAGTTAAAAACTAATTTCATGTAAACAACCAATAAAATGTCACAACAAATTAATTTAATTCTAATTACGCAAATCTAATTGTACATTAAATAAATAATACTTCAATTATTATTTTTAAATAGATAACAACCGTTCACTGTTCCAATTTTCTCAATTCAAATTTTCTAATTCGAAATTCAAAACTTTCCCACGCGCTCCGCATTCGTCCAAGTAGCGTCAATTTGGCAACATAAAAAAAAAGTAAATACTAACTCATCACTGCCTATGACGTCCCACCCGCCATTTTCGGGTTTCATCATTTTCCCAAACAATCGGAGATGCGCGCACGTTTCATGTCCACGTCTGCATTTTATTTATAGACGGTAATGTTTGATTTGTACGGAGCGACGTAGTTTACCTACATATCTACCGTCGCGGAATGTACATTATATACCATCTTGCACTATGTACTGCGGATACAACAATATAAGCGGTGTCTGTGTGCGTGCCAGCGTAATGAGCGTTTCTATGTGCTAAGAAACAGTAAAAAGTATGGCGCGAACGTCCGAGCGGCAACGTCGCGTGCGTTCCGAGGCCTTGCCGCGGTGAAAACAATAGTCTTTTATTATTTATTTTTTCTTGAATAAATTATTTTTATATATGATAATTCTACGCTTGATGTATAATATATCGATAATTAGCCTCATTAAAACAATAGTGGCCCGTATTTCGGCGTTATCAACGAAGCGATCGTAATAGTACGCAGCCCAGCCTATGCAGTCTGTTATGAAATTGAATACACACATTCTTGTATAAAAATCGATACATGCCGCGTCAACCGGAACTGGATACTATGTTTTCGAACTAAAATTTCCAATACGCATTCCAAAACTAAAAAAATCAATATAATATCAATGATAAAAAACAAACAAAGCCAACTAAAATAGCCGGTGGGATGAAAAAAAAAATAGTAACCGATGTTGACCTTTTCGAACGCGTCTCGCTAGTACCATGGCCAGCTGACGCGACGTTGCCGCACTTCCTCCCGTGCCGTGAACATTTCGCGCTTATCGCCTTTAACTCGACGCGTTTAGACCTACATTCGCTTAGCAACGTAAAGTATATAAAGGATTTAGGACGTTCCACGGTACTATGACACTTCCCGCGCGAAAAATTCGAAATGCTTTATCAGTCGCTCACCGTGATGCGCGGCGCGTAGTGAATTCTCAAGTTTTTACTTATAATAGTATTTTTTTATCGATTTCAGATGTGAATTAGTGTTTTTAACGTGTTACAAAAACCAAAGTGCCCAAAGTTTAACTTATTAGTGTGATTATTTATTTAAAATAATTATTTTATCGTTAGAAAGTAAAAGAAAATAAATACTATTTATTTATTACTTAATTCGTTAATTTTTGTGAATAATTAAGAAAAAGACTTTGAAGTGAGAAAAACCAACCAAAGTATTTGTGAAAAACCAAAACTCAGTGCAACGAAAACTACCAGGCGCGCATAAGTGCATAAGAGCTCTCGCTTACGCAGCGATGATGGCGCGGTGACAAAGTGGCCTACATGCCGGTGGCGCTGGGCTCGCTCGGCGGCGAGGGCGAGTACCGCGAGTACGGCCACCATCTCTCGCCGCACCACCCGTCGCACATACAGTACCATGAGTACGCGCCGCCGCCGCCGCCGCCGCCGATCTACCACCCGATGCCGGATCCTATTTTACCCTATTTTAGGTAAACCTCCTTTGACTTCTAGTTCCTACAAGTGCCACATTTTGGGAACACTCTTCCCGTTATGATAGCCTGGTACACGTATAGATATTTGCGGAATAGACTTAAGAAATCCATCCATATGTTAACTAACATCTTCTTACTCATTAGTGGCTTCTTCTTCTTCTTAAAGTGCCTCTCCCCTACTGGAGGTTGGCCGTCAGCTCAGGAAACTTCTTCCTGTCCTGCGCCAAGCGAAAAAGTTATTTCGTGGCACAAAAACAAAATATGACCCCTAACTGGACCCATTTTAGGAAACTACCCTTGATCTCTACTATCCTAGTACCTGGGGCACCAGTATGTGTGGAATATATTGTATACCAGGGATTATTTTTTAGTATTATATATCTCCCCACCTCGTATCCCATATTTGACTGAATTATAAATGCGAAAGAAATTCTGTCTGTCTGTTACGCTTTTACGGCAAAACCGCTAAACCGATGGTTGAAACTTGGTATGGGATAAGTTTGGATCTTAAGAGACAAAAGCTACTTTTTTATAACCGATACCCACGCGGACGGAGCCGGAGATGGTAATTCACGAGCTGTCCTCGCAAAACATTGCTTAATCTCAGTCCTTGCGGCTTTTAACCTCGAGCTTTATCATATTTAATCATTTATTTACTTTTATCCTTTATTCTTCCTTCCTTATACGAAATACTTTCTCTGATAAGATATCTTTGAGATTTGTACTTATCATTTGTTTACGGTTATCAGCAAGTTTACATTAATATCTTTTTAACACTTGAGTTGTTACTATGAGATAGAAAAGATTAATGACACGTAAGAATTTCCGGTCATTTTTATCCGACTTCGAAAAGGAGGTAGTTCTCAATTCGGTAGGTTACATATACGTGATTATTTTTTTGTCCAATGCGAAACAGTTGCCATTTTATAAAAATTTAATTTAATTTGGTTAGTTTGTATTTTATGAGCAATTTTGTTAACTTAGTCGATGTCTTTTTCACGATACTTTTTTGATGTACACCGATTACTTAGATTTCTCTTAACTTGGACGATGTAACGAATAACCTATCACTAATACAGATAGTTTTCCTTATTAGACATTTGTATAGCGCTGTCAAAAATATATTTTGAGTAGGCAAAATTATCTACGGTTATGTAATTAATAATAGCGATAACAATTTAATAGATTTACAATAAGATGTATATACACAAGGAATATTAACGGTTAACGGCGGAGTCGCGAGTCGAACTGCCGCAGCCGCGTCAGCTCATGATTAGGGACTCCTATTCAGTCTGAAACTAGTCGGGCGATCCCGAGTATATGCGAGAGTAAACCGTTAATATTCCTAAATAATTATGAATACTCCTCACGAAAGTTATTATATACAAAGATGTCCATGGTCAATTTTTTCATGTTTCGGGACTCCCTAATGAGTCTGAAACTAGTCGGGCGATCCCGAATGTGCTTCAGTAAACCGTTATTTTGTAAATGAGTTTTTGACACTTGCTTTTTTGTAATGTCTTTTTAGAATATCATTAAAATATAACTTAACGTGTTAAAGTTACAAGAAATAGGCGTTACGTTCTATGGAAAGTGTACGCCTATTAGAAATCCATTAAAGTTGACCATTTATCCATCAGAATGTTACCGGTCAAACTAGATTTGATAGGTCTGCCAAACTAACATAGCCTGGTATGCATAGGATAAACCGGTTACGACTAGGAAAAACTAGTTTAACCTGAAATCCCATCTTGCCAGCAACACGAAAAAAAATACAAAAAACGGAGCCCCGCGAATCTGAATTAATCCGATTTCCAGTTGTTACCCCAATACAGAATATACAAGTACACTCTCTTAACGCTAGAAAATATAACATCATAATAAAAAAAATATAATATGATATACGATGTCAAAATAACCATTCGGTCTCACATAAGAATTTGAAACAGGCGCCATCTTCGCGGCCTTTCATTACGGCGTTTGACGTCAGAGTCGATGTCAACGAGAACAATAACACCTAAGCAATATAGTATTTGACGTCATGTTTGGTCCGACAAATGGCGTTGCGTTTTTATAATTCATAAATCCTGCTTATATTTTCTGATCTATTTTAATTTTATTAAATTATAGCTGTCCCCCGCGACTTCGCCCGCGTGTTTTAGATTCAACGGTTTTTCATTTTTGCAACATTTTTCATTTATGCTCCGATCCTTTTGGTCGCAGCGTAATGTTATATAGCCTTCCTCAATAAATGGGCTATCCCATACTGAAAGAATTTTTCAAATCGGACTAGTAGTTTCTGAGATTAGCGCGTTCAAACAAACAAACAAACCAACTTTCCAGCTTTATATGTTAGTATAGATTGAATTTAAACTGAAATACCATTCGAAGAGTTTAAAACCAAATCACCAAAGGTATTTTTTTTATTTTGCAATAAACCATTTAACCATGATAAGCAAAGTACCAGGCAATCATAGCCAACAAAGAGTAAGCAAGTACATCTAATTTACTTGAAAACAGGATGTTACGTGTGTTCTAACAATGAAGAATGTTACTAGGTATGCCAAATCGCTTGAAATTTTGTCTCAGTAAAGCCTGTATGTATACAAATACACTAGTTTTTGTTGTAGTCAAAAATACCTAGTAGTTTTGATTTTATAAGCATTCAAAGTTTCGAAAAATATCGAGTCCCGCTAACAGCCACGTGACCGCTTGTGACGTCATATCACAACGCCGCAAGCTCAAGCGCGGGCTGCGCCCAGCTTAATATCAAGTCGCCAGCGGTTATAGTAGGTGTTATAGCTTGCGCAGTATTTTGTTGTGTTTTCGTCCGAGTATTACGTTAATAGTCTAATAATAGTAAATATTGTTCGATTAATAAAATTGGTGAAGGATTAGAACCTAAAATAGATGGATTAATTGGTTGCGCATTATTTATCAACAAATAGTGATTTCGTTGCCGCCGAAAGTACACAATATAAAGATAGAGGAATCTGGTCTTTTTTCAAAGAATAAGTGACCTATGATTGGTGCCTCGCCTGACAGGCTTACCTACTGATGACTGCGTTATAGAAGTAAAGTGTCCAATCAAGGCAAACACTTTTATTACGTATTTATAGTAAAGGTAAACTAGGCAAAACATTATCCTAATCTATACTTTAATATTATAAAGCTGAAGAGTTTGTTTGTTTGAACGCGCTAATCTCAGGAATTACTGGTTCGAATTTAAAAATTATTTTTGTATTGGATAGTCCGTTTATTGAGGAAGGCTATAGACTATATAATATCACGCTACGACCAATAGGAGCGGAGCATAAATGAAAAATATTGCAAAAATGAAAAACCGTTGAACCTAAAACACGCGATCAAAGTCGCGAGGGACAGCTAGTGTAATATAGTTTTATTAAAACTCTATAAATAACACAAACATTGGTGGAAAATGGAACGTACGTAACCTCAAAATCTTATATTTTTAATACAATAAAATAAACTTAAATGTATTTTGCTTAAAACACTAGGAAGTTACTTTAAAAATGAAATAGACTGCTTTGCAGACTAACTATTCCACATGCAGAAATCACCACTGAATCTAGCAGGTCGACTTGCTTTAGATCTACCCAAGCGTGTGGCAACATGAACTCAAAGAATCTAAGCGTCAGTACTAATATTTATTCTGTGATCTAAATCTGCCGATAGCTCTTTCTACGTGTATCCGTAACGCTGCATTTTTTTTTGTCTCCAAAACTTCTTTTTTGGTCGGTTTTACTATAGAGCTCACACTAGGTCTGATCAGAGCTCACACTAGGTATGTCCATTTTGTTGTAGCAAATGCGCAATATTTTTGAAACCTTTGACTGCCAATACTGCTGATCCTTCAGGTAAAGTTTGCAAAATACCACAATCTTTACATTTAGGCACAACACATGATTTCCTAGTATTTGGATTGGACACTTTTAAAAGTATTTAAGTATAATTTCGACGGTACGGGCGCGCGACCGCGAGCGTACTTAGTGAGCCAGACTGAGCGTGTTGTACAATGACGTCACAACGTCACCGGCAGCCCGCGTCGTGCGGTTCAACTTGTTTTACTTCTAAATCGGAAACTAATTGACGTATCGAAGTAATTCTTTCACTAGTATTTTTTATTTTTGACAGAGAATATGGAGAGCTAATAATCAAAATTTGTTAACATTCTTCATTGTGTTGTTTTTCAAGAATGCATAACTCTTGTTAGGGCTTGAACCGAGATAGAGATAAATTGTCTTTCCTCAGTATATTGTATTGGGATACCTACAATGATAATATTTTGACACTGAAAGTACCTTTATAAGAGCTGGAAGGAAGGTATATGATAAGTAATTCGTTGTATTTACTTCCACAGCATTCGTTTTGTTTAAATTAGTTAAGAAGGAAAGTTAAGTAGAGAATCAGGTGTTTAGCCCAGCTGTGGGAACAGTTAATGAATTACGAATATGAAATGACTATTAATTTAAGGAACCGCTAAAACAACAATCGGTTTATTAGTTTCGGAGTCGCAATGCCACACAGATACATACTCAAAACTTAATAACACTCCTCTTTTATGTAACAAAAACCCTGTCCGATCCAATAAAAGCATATGTATTCCTGGTTCCGGTAGAAAAAAACTGTAGGTAGTACACGTGAACTTTGTCGAGCGATCAGTGTTGCCTTTGATCAGTTTTATGTTAATTTAATTATATTTACCGGGGAAAAATAATATTCTCAAATCCATAAAGCCATAAATTTGGGACATCGACAATCTGGATTACCTAGGCTCACATTCAGTGTCAATCTAACCATCCGTGACGGTAGCTTGTAAAATCAATCGTAAAATGTTTTGTATTCTTTTTATCTGCCTTTGTAGGGTAAAGGAGGTCAATCGACAATGTGATTTGCGGAGAAGCCTAAAGATATTCTGAACCTATTTTATTGACCGAAGACTCAATAAAAAGTACGAGGTTGATAGGGATTCTGAGTTACCCACGGAATAAATGAATCATACTTCAAGTTCCAGTAGGATGTGATGGAGGTCAGATAGGCAGTCGAAAAAAAATGAATGGATTGTGTGAAAAGTGATATGAGAAAGAAAGGGGTGAATGCTGACATGATGAGTATTAACGATGAACAGAAGAGGAACAGGGCAGGGAGAATAAGGAGGTCAGATAGGCAGCCGCTCTGTGACATACTGGTGTTCAGCAGAATTCAGGGAGATTGGTAGCCGACCCACACATGGCTTGGGGAAAAGTCTATCACACCAAAAACATTTTCATGTAAAGTGTTGCCAAGACGAGACCATATGACTCGCAGAGAGCCAAGCTTCTAACTCTATACGCCCTAACTCTACAATGTCTAACTTAAGTCTACACCTTAGCCAAAATCTGTGGCTACTACAAAAAATATTGTGCCCTTGCTTTGTGTCTAAATAAGATTGCTAGCAGTGGAGTTTTTACAGGCATTCCTCAAATACAAGGAAAATATACGGGTTTTAAATCTATACTAATATTATAAAGCTGAAGAGTTTGTTTGTTTGTTTGTTTGTTTGTTTGTTTGTTTGTTTGTTTGAACGCGCTAATCTCAGGAACTACTGGTTCGAATTGAAAAATTCTTTTTGTATTGGATAGTCCGTTTATTGAGGAAGGCTATAGGCTATATAACATCACGCTACGACCAATAGGAGCGGAGCATAAATGAAAAATGTTGCAAAAATGAAAAACCGTTGAAACTAAAACACGCGAACAAAGTCGCGGGGAACAGCTAGTAGTAATATACAAGTAAAACTCCGCCATAGTGACGAAACCTAAGTACGCGTTACCCGCGCCCTGGGGTTCAGCCTTGATACCAAACTTAATAACTGTTTCCATGCGAAAATGTTTAGGAATATCTCCACTTTCAATAGAAAACGAAGCAATAGTGTATGTATTGTTTAACTAACCAAGAAGGAACATTCTCGAACCTTTAAATTTACTGAAAAGATTTATTCCTCTACAAAACTACGTAATAATTCTGAAGCCCGTAAAATACAAAACAATTGCTTTCCCAATTTACTGTTGATGACGTAAGGCTTCCCTATGACGTAAGAGTTCCGTCATCACTCGACAGCGAGACTGAAGATTGTGTTTTACACGTGTTTCAGTGTGATTGTCAACTTCATTAGTTTCTAGTATTAATGAATAGTAATAATATCTTGGGACAACACACACGGCCATCTGATCCCAAATTAGGCAATGGTTGTCGCGCTGTCGCGCTTTCACGTAAAAACTACTAACCCGATTTAAATGAAATTTGGTACACAGATAGTATAGAGCCTCAGAAACGACATATTATGCTACTTTTACCCGCGATAAGCGACATCCACGCGGGCGGAGCCGCGGGAAACAGCTAGTACTTATATATTTCTAAATACACACATATTATAGATAATTATATCCAGAAACAGAAAAAATTATCATGCTCATCACCCAAAGATTTTTCCTGGATGGGAATCGAACCTAAGACCTGTGGTTTAGCAGTCAGGGTCACTATCCACTAGACCAGCCTTTCCCAAAGTGGGCGATGTGCTCCCTTGTGGGCTGCAGGGGGGCCTAAAGGGGGGCGGTAAGTGACACAGGCACACAAACAACACACAGTACCTTCCATTGACAGAGAACACTATCACGTGTCCGCTAAACTTATAACAATTTTGCATTGGCATTGTATTAGAATTAAAATTAAATTGGAGAGTAATGGCACAGGTTTTAGTTCGCAGTCAATTTCATTGCGGTGCAATGTCCAAGTGCGATGATTTCTACCTGAAGACAAATGAGAAATGACAGCACGGATAGTCGAGTGGTATAGGTCACCACGCCATTAGGGGATCGACTACATTTTTGTTTATTTGCTCGTCACATAGATATTAAAAAAATATTAGACACGTATTTTTTCTTTTTTAATTAAACAAACGATGAGGAATATACAGTGAATGGAAATGTCGCGTAACTTACTCATAAGTGACGTCACAAGCCCCCAAACTCCAGATCTTTAAAGCGGTTTAACTTTGTAATTCTTCATTGATTTGATAAAATAAAAAATACGAGTCTTTTTCTTTTTTTTATCTATCTGGTGAACTAAATAGATATTTTTCCATATTTTAATCTTGTCAAATACCAAATTGCTTCATGTATTTGAATGTAATTACAGGTTAAACTAACATTATTATTTTTTGTATTTTCCAGGCGGCACGCTCCATACTTTGGACAACCAGACTACAGAGTTTACGAGCTCAACAAACGGTTACAACAGAGAACAGAGGTCAGTATTATTTCTGTACTATAATCTATTTGGAAAGCCATTTTTTTGCCCTCGGACGGAAAGGCTGGGATAAGCTGGACTCTTTCCGTCTAATGCCTGGAGTGCTATTCTATTCTTTTTAGAATTATTTATTTTTTGGTTAGTGACCATTTTTACCCCAGAAAATCTTTATGGGCTTCCTGGGAAAAATTGAGGGATATTAAATCAAATCAGATCAATTTGAATTTTTTCAAAATTGTCTGCCAAGTAGCTATTTTTGTAAGTCATTAAATTACATATAGACAGCACCCAGATTGGCCAACTTTTCACCAGTTCTTAAGTGCTCTGGCTGTGGAGAAGAAACTAAAGACTGTTACTGGCTTATGTATGCCTGAAATTATTTCAGGCATACATAAGCACTTGGCATTCGCCAAAAGTTCAAAACGTTAAATGACTCTAGTTGCGCGGTTCCAAAATGTCACTCTTATGGAGAAAAACCGGCAAGAAACTCCATGTTACTTTAAAAAAAAAGATACATTCAATGATTAAAATATGTACAATTATTTTAAAATATGCGACAACAACGTAATAGCAAAATGTATAATAAAACATCCAAAATGGAAGAAAAGAAGAAAAAAATATAAGAAATCGTACATTTTACTTCAAATTACATTGTCGGTACAAGCGGTGAAGCAGTCAAAGCCTAAGCTCTGGCTAACTGCAGTACATCTTTAAAAAAAAAGTTCCTAACATCCTGAATACATAGTTTTAACTTATTTTCACAGCGTATGAGTTTAAATTGAAAATAAACGTACACCTGACCTCTAGGGTCGTCCTTCAAAAGGTCAGACGCGATCGGTAGTACTCTACCCATCCTACAGTATTACGAGTGACCTTCAGTGTGTGTAGACATGTATGAGGGCTCTTGTCTATTGGGCGAGTACCTAAATGCAACTCAATTTTAAGCAGCCGTTAGGTTAATGTTTCTGTGTCTTCAAGGTAGATATTTAAGAACGTCTTAAGTTGCGTATGGGGTATTCCGGGGAATGTGATAAAGATTGATCTAATTACAATTTATGTAGTTTTCTGTCGTAGGTTTAATAAACTTTCATCAAAATCAGTTCATTAGTTTGTGTGTTAAAAAAGATCGTACGACAAGTGACTTTCATTTGATGCAATAGGAAAAAATAATAATATAACTAAAATGTCCCACTGCTGGGCACAGACCACTGCATTGGCATTGTATTAGAAGTAAAATTAAATTTGACACTAACTAAGGGCATAGAATGGGAAGTAGAACTTTAGTTCAAGAGTACGAAATATTAAATTCCAATGCCAATTTGTCGAAATCTTAGCAAGTATACATAAGCAAGCATAGAGTCCGCGCATCGCTAGTAGCCTGTTGTGCCGATCGTAAGAAAATAATTAGCTGTAAATACTACGCTCGTTTAATGATTTTTAAGTGACTTTCCGTGCGACGACAGACGTTTATGCGAAAATATCGATGGTTCCGATATTATTAGGTTTTGAGATAATATTAATAAAACGGCGCGCTCTATTTTGACACTAATTTTACGACATACCAGTGCTATCAGTTCATACTCTGTTGGATGCACTCTATAGTTTACTTATTTATACTCTAAGGTCGGAAGAGTCACTCCACTAAACAACCACATCTTCTTCTGCTTAGCCTTTTCCCAAGCTATGTTGTTGGGTCGGCTTCCAGTCTCACCGGATTCAGCTGAATACCGTATTTTTACATGGAGCGACTGCCTATCTGAGTTCCACAACCCATTTTACTGGGTAACACAGTATCCCAAAGTAAGACTGGTTGTCAGAATTGTAATGACTTAACGACTGTCACAGATTAACGTATCACAGTCCGAGACCAACGGCTTAACGTGCTTTCCGAGGCACTTGCATTCCATTGAACAATACTATTGTCTTTTGCGTCATACTCCTTTTCCGAACGAACCTCATACGTTACGGAAAATCAGCCGCTGAATATAAATATCATTACGATACAACGTGGCTACTGACGTCAAATAAATACTACTAGGACGCACATGCGTTTAACTTTTCAGTAATTATTTAAAACAAAACGGTTTACTTCCGCATTTTCTCGGGATCGCCCGACTAGTTTCAGACTGTGTTTTTGATACTTTCGTTGTCTCTGATTTCCATAACACAAGAGTTTAGCTACTTACTTTGGGTTCAGTAGTCCCTAATCATGAGCTGACGCGGCGTCGGCGGTGTCGTGAGTCGAACTGAACTTTTCAATGTGCCAAATTAACGCAAATAATTGTAAATATCAAAAATTAATTAACAAATATTGTGTAAATGTATTGGTGATAAGTCATTAAGTAAAGTTGTAGGGATAGTTCGATTATAAATGTTAAGCTGCGCTTGCCGCGGTATGTCCTTGGATGGGTGTCCTCACGGAGTAAAACTGGATAAAATTACAATAATGTTTAATTTGACGACCACCGTCGACCAGAGACATGCACTCCGGTTTTTTGTACATTGTCTCTGTATCTTCATTGTCTATTATTCCACACTTTTGACTGCATGTATAGCGGAGTGGTAAAGGTCACCACGCCTGTTACCACAGTGCGCGACATGTCGCGCGTTCGATCCCCGCATGGGACAAACATTTGTGTGATCTATAAACTTTTATCTAATCTACGGTATATATATAATAATACCAGCCTATAAATGTCCCACTGCTGGGCACAAGCCTCCTCTCATATAGAGATGGAACGAGCATTGATCACCACGCTTGCTAATTGCGGGTTGGCGATTTCAGATTTCAATTGTTGGAATCCAGGTTTCCTCATGATGTTTCTTCCTTCACCGACTGTCAATGATGTCTTAGAATAATTAAGAAAGTACATTATAACTTTGAAAAAGTCACATTAGTACTTGCCTGTAATGGGTTCAAACCTGCAACCTTGTGCACACCAATCCGTTCATTGATCCACTAGGTCACCACGACAGTATCGATAGTAATCTACGGTATAAACATATACTTATGGTGTTATTTACATGTTCCAGGACTCAGACAACTTATGGTGGGACGCCTTCGCGACAGAGTTCTTCGAGGACGACGCCACGCTCACACTCACATTCTGTTTAGAAGATGGACCCAAGAGATATAGTTAGTATCTATATATTTTGTTTAATGCCTAACATAACCTTGTAAGGGAAAAGTTTGGCACTGGGAATAAAAAAAAACCTTTTTAATCTTTAATATACTCTGGCAACGGCATTCGATCTTGTGTACTTGTTTGGAGTGGTAGTCGTGTCTTGTCGCAGTCAAAGTTACTTCTAACTATTAAATAAATGTTTTATAACTATGGAAATGTGCGATCCCGACATGGAACAAACAGTTGTGTGATCCATAATTTTTTATTTAAAGGGTCATCTTTGTGCATGTGAATTGCATGTTTGTGTAAACCCCTGTGATAAAGGCAATTCAATTTCCTAGAGCGAGAGACGGATTTAGGCAAATAAATTCTTTTTTGTTACTTATAATGTTTTTCACAAACATGTATTTTTTGCTTTTTCAAAATAAGTAAACACTAAGTAGATAGAGCGAATCGAAATTCAGGAGTATTAAAGTCAGGATTCATTACAAAACGCACAAAATTGTGACGTCATGCGACATTTTAAATCAATGTATCGTCGTGAGTTCTTGATTACGTGAAATAAGACGCGTTTAATATCTTTTAATAGTCTATCTGGCGAACATTATTAAAAATATTGTCATCTACCACTGTCCCCCGCGATTTTGTACGCGTGTTTTAGTTTTAACGGTTTTTATTTATGCTCCGCTCCTTTTGGTCGCAGCGTAATGTTATATAGCTTATAGCCTTCCCCAATAAATGGGCTATCCAACACTGAAAGAATTTTTCAAATCGGACCAGTAGTTCCTGAGATTAGCCCATTCAAACAAACAAACTCTTCAGCTTTATATATTAGTAAGTATAGATTTGTTAACCTAAGTATGTACTAAACCTAATGCGATATGTTTTGTCTTCCAGCGATAGGCAGGACGTTGATACCGCGCTACTTCCGCAGCATATACGAGGGCGGCGTGTCCGAGCTGTACTACACGATGCGCCAGCCCAAGGAGTCCTTCCACAACACCAGCATCACGCTCGACTGCGACCACTGTACCATGGTCACGCATCATGGGAAACCTATGTTCACTAAGGTATATATCACGGATATATGACCAGAGCCCCGCCGAGCATGCTTTAGCGAACCCGGGACTCCGGCAAAGGCAAGGACGGGACCGGGGTGTTTTTAGTCGGTGCAAGTCCGACATATCCCCACGTCGTGCCCTCGGCGTGGGTTGAAGTAACTAGATTTCCACACTGTAACAAAAAAAAAAGGTATATATGACGAGTTACAAGTTTAATAGAAGGAGACATTGGAGCATTTCAGGCAGTGACCTCTGTAGCTTAGTTGGTAAAGCGAATGGTGCGATGAACAAGTTGTCTAAAATTGGACATAATTACAAAATTGTGATAAATAAAATAAAAAAACAATATTTAAAACAAAACGGTTTACTCACGTATATTCTCGGGATCGCCCGGTGGTGGTGGTGGTGGTGAGTTCGACTCGCGACACCACCGCCACCGCGTCAGCTCATGATTAGGGACTCCTATTGAGTCTGAAACTAGTCGGGCGATCCCGAGAATATACGTGAGTAAACCGTTTTGTTTTAAATAATTATGAATACTCCTCAGTTATCATACAAAAAAAAACAATTATGTAATAATTTGACGACCACCGCGAATAACCCCCATGCATCGCGGGTAACAGTCCTGCCTGAGGCTTACAGTTTCGTATTTACTTATAAGTAATCGCTTCGCAGACGTTATTTCGTAATAAATAATAATAAAGATACATAAATATATATATAACATACAAGAAATGTATTTTTATAAATCAATTCTCTTTTATTTTTATCTTTTATGATACAATCCAGTGGGTTGTGGAGGTCAGATAGGCAGACTTTCGTTAAAATATGAAACTCCGCTGAATCCGGTGAGACTGGAAGCCGACCTCGGTTGTAGAAGTATAAGAAAATCCTTTAATATACACTTTTATAAACAAAAACACATTAACACAGGGCTAGCATGAAAAGGCCACAAAGGAAAGTTAATTGTTCGTCAGTCACCGATGACCGATGCTGCGCTCTAATGCTTAAGGTGGTAGACAATTTATGCGCAAACAATAATTACTATTGGTTGCCATAGTCAAGTTGAGCGAGGCAACCACTGAACTGATCATATCTGTTCGGAGGAAAACCTTTGAGTAGTTTCGAGTATTTCAGCTACTGTTAAGAGCTTTCTTTTGTAACAAGACCTGGTTGTGATAGTATTTCTTGATTCCAGGTGTGCACTGAAGGCCGTCTTATCCTGGAGTTCACGTTCGACGACCTTATGCGCATCAAAACCTGGCACTTAGCGGTCCGGGCGCACCGGGAACTGATCCCGCGCCAGGCCGTGCACCCGCCCGACCACGCCGCGCTCGACCAGCTCGCCAAGAACATCACGCGCCAGGGCATCACCAACTCCACGCTCAACTACCTCAGGGTACGTATACTATACTAAAAAAAATACAACATTTTTAATTAATTTATTAAAAACTAGTTGTTTCCCCGCTTATCATTGCAAGTTAATTAAAAGTTTGTAAAAAAATATAAGCATTCTCAAAATCTGTGTACCAAAGTTCATTTAAATCAGTTCAGTAGTTTTGGCGTAAAAGCGCGACAGACAGACAGACAGAGTTACTTTCGCATTTGTAACATTAGTAAGGATTGGCTACAAAGTGACAATTCTTAAACGTCGATATAACAATGGACAGCACCCTGTTTCGCCACCCTTCACCGCTTCCTAAGTGCTCTGGCTGTAGAGAAGAAAGGGAGAAACAAACTCCCCAGAAGCACGCTGTCTTACCAACAACAATAATAATGAAGATCTTTTAGGGACCGCGCAAAATAAACAAGTGTTTGAGGTCGATAGATATCATTATGTTATGTACACCTACTAATTACCCCAACACACTCACACACAAACACGCGGTTACTAATATAGCAACCGTTATCACATGGACTGTAAAACCCTGAACAGATTATTTAAGCACTAAATATCACTGGTTGCCGCGGTCAGGCTGACCACAAATTTAAGCTTCATTAGTTGCAAACTGTGTACTCATTGAGTAAGTAGTCTCCGCGCGCAAATTCAGGAAGCAAACAAATTGCCTTACTGACCTATAGAGCAAGTTTCTTTATTAAAACGATGTAGAAAGAGTATAATATAATAGTATGTAAAAAACCCTGTCCGATCTAATAAAGGCGTATTCGTGGTTCATATTCGTACTAGAAAAAAAAATCTCCCTCAGGCGCGACTTCTTTGACACAAAACTGTAGGTAGTACACGTGAACTTTGTCGAGCGATCAGTGTTGCCTTTGATCAGTTTTATTTTAATTTAATTATATTCACCGGGGAAAAATAATAATCTCAATCCATTCAATAGTTACGTTTATGTGTACGCCGTACGATGCTGAATAATACTCATAAGGATCGACTGTGTTTTTGTTACATACTGTATAATATTATATCTTGGGACAACTCACACACGGCCATCTGATCCCACACTAGGCAGAGCCTGTATTATGGCAACCAGACAACTAATAAACATACTTATATATTTCTAAATACATGCATATTATTGATAAAGTGTGGTCGTGTTTCAGTTGTGCGTGATCCTGGAGCCGATGCAGGAGCTGATGTCGCGGCACAAGGCGTACGCGTTGTCGCCGCGCGACTGCCTCAAGACCACGCTGTTCCAGAAGTGGCAGCGGATGGTCGCACCGCCAGGTCCGTACACACACTCAACCTGCCTCATATATGCTTGCTTTCTATATTTAACAAACGGAACGGTAGTATGGGCCTGTTTCCTATATTTTTTTTAATGTCCGTCTTGTAGATTAATGAATTTTATTGGACACGCATTTTTTCTTTTTTCCTGCAAACAAAAAATGATCAAAATACAGAGAACTGAAGTTACGCGTGACGTCACTCCTCGCTACGATTTTAGCGAGGCGTAGCGTCATAAGCCCCCACTCCGAAACTTTAAAGCGGTGTGTATCTTTGTATTTTTTTATTGTTTTGATAAAAGAAAATATACGTGTCTAATATTTTTTTATTATCTAACTGACGGACTAAATAGATTTTAACTTTTTATACCCAGGAAACATCCCTATTTTCTAAGCAAAACAAAGATAATAGGGATGATGACTGGGTATGAAAAGTTAAAATATATTTAGTCCGTCAGTTAGATAATAAAAAAATATTAGACACGTATTTTTTCTTTTATCAAAACAATACAAAATTATAAAGATACAGCGATTTAAAGTTCAGTAGTGGGGGCTTATGACGCCTCGCCGTCGTATAAATTGTTGTTTACATTTTTGTAATAACATTTCAATTTTCATTAAAAGTTTTCATTATTGTAATAACATTTTTAAACCAAGACGCTAAGTAAGACGTATGACTGATATAATAAACAATTTATACGACGGTTAAAAATGATCGCATCTAGACCGCAAAGGCAACGGCAATCAACAGTCAAACGTGGCTTATTTTAACAGGGGGATTTGTCCGTCGTCTGCTAAATGCCTTTTTGTGTACCAAACTATTATAGTATTGTAAATTATAGTGTTGACTAAAGCGGTGGATGATGTTGCAGAGTCGCAGCGGCCGGCCAGCAAGCGTCGCAAGCGCAAGGGCAGCGGCGGGCCCAACGCCGCACCCCCAGCGCCCGCCAAGAAACGCTCGCCCGGACCCAACTTCAGCCTCGCCTCGCAGGTACAGGCCACACACATCATACTATATAATAATAATTTTCCATTCATAATTTACAATAGCTTTGTATCTACTTTGGACCGTTCATATCTGTTCTTCCATAGAGCAGAGGTGGATGGGCCCTAGTAGATGCCCCATCCCAGTTTAGAGTAAAGTTCTCAACAAGGCCACTGCGTGTTGGACCTGTGTCCCCACGTAAGCCTTTCAAAGGACCGAGTATTCTCGATACTGAGGATAGCCCGTGAAAAATGAGAGATACATAATAATAAATAAATGTGGACAACTTCACATACATTGCTCTGAACCCAAAGTAAGTAGCTAAAGCACTTGTGTTATGGAATCAGAGACAGCGAAGGTACCACAAACACCCAGTCCCGAGTCAATGTAGAAAAGGGGTTTCCTACATTGACCCGGCCGGGGATCGAACCCGGGACCTCAGAGCTGGCGACACCTTGAAAACCGGTGTGTACGCCACTCGACCACGGAGGTCGTCGAATACTATCATGTTACAGCATGCAACAAAAACCCTGTCCAATCCTTATGAGTATTATTCAGCATCGTACTGCGTACACATATACGTAACTATTGAATGGATTTGAGATTATTATTTTTCCCCGGTAAATATAATTAAATTAAAATAAAACTGATCAAAGGCCACACTTATCGCTCGACAAAGTTCACGTGTACTACCTACAGTTTTGTATCAAAGAAGCCGCCTGAGCGAGACATTTTTGTTTACTACGTACCTATGTTGAACATGGAATTCGCCTTTACTGGATCGGACAGGGTTTTTGTTACATACTGTATACTGCCCGCGTCACCCAATGAGGGTTACTGATATTGCGCTCACCAGTAGGCGCCACTAGCGCATCAGATGTTGAAAAAAAAACACTAAAGAACTATGTAATTTGACATTTTCGGACACCAAGTACGAGTAGCGTTTGAAAATTTACCGAGACCCCTCCGTGCCTCGGAAAGCACGTTAAATTTTTTAGCTATTTTCATATCGTTTACTTAGCAACTATTAAAGTTATTGACTTGAATTATGGTCGCTAGATAGAAGACGGTATGATGAAAAATGTTTAGCTCTTTTCGTCCTGTTAGCAAGCAGTTAGTATTATCTTTGTCTTGCATTTGCGGTTTGACTCTCCAGTCTGCTTGACTCCGACTACTCGCAAACGAAATAATTATTCGTGTAGCGCCTTAACAGACATCACAGCGAGTCTTTTTCGAATGTTTGTGCGCATGTGGGTGAGGTTTGAATGAGTTTGGTGTAACAATAGCGTTTGTGTGCAGGATGTGATGGTGGTGGGCGAGCCGTCGCTGATGGGCGGCGAGTTCGGCGACGAGGACGAGCGGCTGATCACGCGGCTGGAGAACACGCAGTACGAGGGCGAGCCCGACTGGAACAACGCGGCGGCCGACGAGCCCGCCAAGACGCCGCCCAACCACTGACCCGCGCCCGCCGCCGGCCCCGCCGCACGCCCGCCGCACCTCGTCTGAACCGCCGCGGTAAACGCACGCCTACTAAGCACACCCCTAATCGTCTCTCACTTCCTTAATTAAGTGAATTCCTTGGTTTTTAATGTAACTGGAAAAATCGGCCCGTCCTAATAAGAAATACTTTCCGATAGGTATATTTTGATTAACTATTCGATTCGTTGATATACATTTTTGATTATGGCACTTTTAAACTAATATTTCTGGGTATATGTATATTTAAGTTATAATAATTAATTACACATCAATGTTAAAAAAGGGGCTTCAATGTGACAATAATGTCACAGAGAGTCAATGAGAACCTTGAAATATATATTATGTGCCTACATTGAGTGTTGCCCTCGATTTCCCTGGATTTGCTTTATCAGATCTTGACCTGATGACCATGGAATCACCTGGGAAATAGATCATTATGATAAACAAAACACAAAACAATTCTAATCGGTCCAGGTGTCTGAATAAATTGGAGAACAATGAATTGAGAAACTTGGTATTTTTTTTTTTCAAAAGTATTATGTACCACTACCAACCCTGGCACTCCTAATTTAACTTACCACAAGGAATCTAAACTATTAAAATATTTGCCAAACTTATTTAAAAATAATTTACTAAATTATCTGAATTTAAGGAAACTTATACTTAAATAAAAGGGTTACTTAAAATTTTAAGGCGTGCGTTTATTACTGTTACATATTGTATGATAAAACTCTTATCACACGAAATATTAAACAAATTTCATTCCAGATAATCAATAGGTCACTAAAGAAAGATTTTTGTGAATAAAACATAAAATTTTTACAAACTATATGGTATTAGGATCACTATCTATCAAAATTGTTAACGAGAGCTCGAGATAAAATTAAATCAAGCATCTAAATTAATTATTTCTAAAATGCTATCACGAAAGTACAATAATTTCGTATTGAAACATCGCTGTTCTGTCTCGTTCACTCATTGCGTAATTTGTATGCGAGTGAAAGAGACAGGTATTGTTTGTTTATAAAAGTACGCTATTAATATTCGCAAGATTACATGAACCTACAAATGTGGGATATTTGCAAATGTTTGTACGAAGTTTCGGCATTCGTGGTTTTGTAAGCAGTATCGGTCGCCGTGCGAACTTTTGCTAAGTGTACGAAAAATTAACAATTATTGCCGTCAAATTGCTAATTTGTACTACACTAGCTGTCCCCCGCGACTTTGTTCGCGTGTTTTAGTTTGCAACATTTTTCATTTATGCTCCGCTCCTATTGGTTGTAGCGTGATTTTATGTAGCCTATAGCCTTCCTCAATAAACGGACTATCCAATACTAAAAGAATTTTTCAACCAGTACCAACAACCAGAACCAGTAGTTCCTGAGATTAGCGCGTTCAAACAAACAAACAAACTTCAGCTTTATAATATTAGTATAGATTATTTCGATACGACGGCAATAGCTGTAAATATACCGCTATTTGTTTTGTACAAAATTATTAGATTTTTGCGACTGCACTATATTATATTTCTTTGACAGTCCATAACTATTAAATTATCTAATCTGAGGGTACCTACCCCTAGCCTAGTGGCATTTCGACAAGCGTTAACGATGATAGAAATCGCTTAAATGACATTAAATATATGGAAATGACATTTCGTTTCGATAAGTCACGTGACTTGGACTTGTCACTTCCATACATTTGAACGATTCGATCAGCGTTATCGGTTATCGAAATGTCACTTGTCTAGGGAAGCTTGTTTTAATTTTATCTCGAGTTTCGTTGAAAGGTGTAAATTTCGGAATTAATTTGTAAAATATGTTACTTAAAATGGCGGTGAGTGTACGAAAATGAGTGTGTGAATGACATGATAGAACGACTGAATGAAAGATACAGGCTGCACCGTCAACAAGAAATTTAGATTATTTTAGTGGCGTAATGATAAATTGATTGTACTGAATTGAAATGTGTTTATTAAAATTGTATTAGAATTCAAGCAACCCACTTGTAAAATACTGAACTACTTATAACAATATTGAAGCTATACTAAGATAGTTTTGTTTCTAATAATAATATTAATGTTTCTAAATAAATAGGGAAATTGAGTGTTTAATTCTTAATATTGCTTCAATATTTTTGTATGAAAATGACAGAATAATGTATATTTGTGTATAAATTATTGCTTGCTGTAACCTTTTTGAAATAGAGATGAGTCTATTGCGGTGTTTAATGAATTGGTAAGCCCCTGGTATTTATTATTTTATATTTACTGAGATTCAATTATGAATAATTATATTTTTAAACCAATTCAAGAAAAGTGATTATCAATGTATAAAAATTTGTATTTATTACGATGTAAATGTGCGACTTTTAAAATGAAAATTCATAGATAAATGTCGGCTAATGGAAAAATCGGCTAGTTCGCTAGTGTCGAATAAGGTCTATCTGTCATTCTCCATGACCTATTAATTAAAATTTTGTTAATCAATGAAAATTATTATAGGCAAAAACATGAAATATAGAGATGCGGCTTTGGGCTCGTAGCTAAATGATGTAAATAATTATAAATTTCATTATTTATTATCATAAGTATGATTTTGTAATTATAGGTATGTAATTTGTATTACAAATTTATTATTAACTAGCTGTTGCAAGCGGCGCCGCCCGCGTTGGTGTCGGTTATAGCGACAAGAAGGAGCCTATAATGGAGCCTATGTCCTTTTTTGGGATCCAAGATACCAAGTTTTAGGCTTTTTATTTTTATTTTTTTTGGATGAGATTTACTCAGTTAGCCTGAGCGCAGGCTTTGACTGCTTCACCGGACTTTATAAGTTTTAGTCTTACCCGTGAAAATGTAACAGACAGAAAGACAGACAGAGTTACTTTCGCAATTATAATATTAGTACAAAATATGGATGTAAAAATGTACACATGTTGTTCTTAAATTTTTCCTGTAGATAACTCAGTGTTGTGTTATACACAACAAATATTTGGCTAATCTTATTGCGGCAAAGATGTGGATTCTGTTTACATTTTCTCCCAATACAATTCACTAAACATCATCAAACCTCAAATTTAATTCAATTTTGTTGAGTTGCTCCATCGAGATTATGATTATGATTCTGCCAATGACAAAATTTAACAGAAAGTGTACTTTATTTTTGACATTTCAATGATATGTTTTAGGTTATAAATATTATATATTGTACATTTGTCAGTTTTGACGTGACAACGTCTTATAAATTGGTTTGCCGGGTGACACTTCAAGAAACTGGGTAACGCTCCGCTCACGTTATGCGCTCACAATGAGAGCGAGTGAGAGGCACGCGTCCCTTCCACTCGGGCATGGTTAGCCCGCCTAAGAGCGAGAGAGACAGACATTGACATTGACAGTCGTTGTCACGTAAAACTTTCGCCCGTATACCGACTTTACAGGCAACCAATTTTTTAATAATGAAATTATCTGATGTGCGTACGGTTTTTACATGCCATCTCACAAATAAAAACAGACCAAACTCAAGACTTACACTAATTAAGGGGCTTACCTATATATGAATTTATTTATAATGGTTATTTTACACTTTTTTAATTAAATTAATTCTTTTCCAATGGACTATCATCTAGTTAACTGTAAATGAATGGTAACATTGACAGTGCCTTAATGTCAAAGCTATAAGGTTGTTTTTTGTAATGACGGGTTACAAGGGAATAAAAAATCCGGAATAGTGTATCTGTCATTCTCCAAGAATGAGAGACAAGCTAGTGGCTTGTGATTGGTGGAATTTGATTGATAGGCTTATTTGCTATCTCCAGTTGCCAACCCAAGCGATGTTTACTAGATAAAAATAGTGGTAAAAACGCTTATTCAGTATCGACTAATGTCGGTGACCAACTAAGTAGTAGTAGATCTAGTTGGTCATCGAAGTTAGACGATACGAAATTTGTGTTTTTACAAGTGTTTTTTTTATAAAGCAATTATCGCTTTAGTTGACAACTGCCATAGCAAATAACCCTGCAGGACCTGAGGATATTAGACTAGCGATGATAACGGATTTTGGATTCCCTATAGCCCCCATTCGTTGTTACCACTATGATGCAGTATATCTTATCAGACTATCTCAAAAAGGTTACAGCAAGGAACAAATACTCAAATGTAAAATTAAAATTTCAGACATGCCTGAGAAGTAATGTTTTAAAACCATAATATGATTGTTCAAACAGAAATGTATACACAGAACTACATAAGGTTACATACATTACAAAAGGCCTTGCTTTTCAAAATGTAATATAAACATAGTACCAGGGTAACATTAAAATAACCCACAAACTTATACACACATGTATCGCTAGCTTAGCTGTCAACAACTGTCATTTTGACATAATCAGGTTCCATTTAGTTGTAATTTACGCCTGTGTTTGTAAGTTTGTGGTTTGGCTAAGCGGCGCGGCGGACTGTGCAGTGGTTTTCATCGGCTCTTGACGGGCAAACAAGAATTATGTCGACAAATATAAATAAATCAATAAATATAGGCCTTTACGGATAAATTATCATTATGACTTTTATTTCTTTGTGATTTTTCCTTTGTGGTGTGTAACATTAACAATTGATATAATAACAAAAGATCTAATCATCATTTGACCTACATTCATTACATATATTTTTCAAATGAGTTGTATGTACTACAATCAAATTATAATGTCGTTTTACCTCATATAACTGTATATGAATATTTTCTATATTGCACTTTTGAAATAATATTAAATTAGTACAATATTTAAAATCTTTAAGTAAAGTTTAATATAATTTAGAAAAGCCAACTTAGTGTTGTTGTTTTTACAAAAACTAATTAGATTTTAAACGCCTTTTGAATCATTTGGGTTAATTTAGAACAGTGGCCATGAACGCGCAAAATTACCTTGGAACGACATAATGTACGTACATGCAGACGCACACGTATTTTTGGCTTCTTCAAAATAAGTAAAAAATACAGAATTAAAGCAAATTAAAGTTCAGGGTGATCACTAATGACGTTACACTTTCCCCACAAAACGTGTGACGTCATGCGACATTCCAAATCACTTTATAGTTGTGAGATTTGGTTACGTAAAAAAAGAAAAAATATATGTAAAATGATGATGGAAAACATTTAAGTCAACCATGTATTGTAAAATTTTTGCTGTCAAGTCTTAATATCCCCATGCAGCAAGTTAGGTAATATCTGCCGAGTACCTACTTTAAAATAACTTTTCGCATGCTACCTACTGAAGGTAAGTATTTCATATTGATACATAGAAAGAAACCAATAGTTCCCGTTGCTGCTGCTGCCTGCAGTGGATTATATATTACGTGTATGTAATTGTAATGAAGGCTACCGTTACTGCGCTCACCAGTTGGCGCCACTGGCGCGTCAGCTGTCAAATGGAATGACCTCGCGTGCGACTAGCGCCCCTGGCGGCGATATGAAATAGGGGCCTCATTTTGTGTGACCTATTCAAATTACTAATGTTTGATCTGAGTCTAGGTTTGCTGTGGGTAAATTAAAAAATATTTGAGGAACTCACCGTAATACATTGTTTCTTCTTAAATGGAACGCCCGATGTACCGACGCGACGGCCTAAAAAACGTAGCAGGGTCGTATAAATACGGTAAGCACAGGACGGCGTGATATGCCACAACTTGGAAGAGGCCAATTTCCAGCACTCAGTAGGTAGTAGACCTCGATAGTCTAAGGTATTAATAATAAAGATTCATTGATGAAGTGGAACGCTTCAGATGTTTGTCACATGCGAAGATCCCGCGCTTTTATGCGGCGGTTGTGATTTACGATATTATAGCAACTAGCTATGGGAATAGGACGTTATTGGTGTATAACAAGTAAATGGTTTTTAGCTCAGGGAGAAAATAAAAATCTCCTGACATAGTAGGTACCTTTTTATGCCTACCTTTTAAATTTTGATAATATTAGCTAGGGATAGAAGATTTCTCTAATATAATTTTAAGTAATGTTTTTATTACATATTTTGAAAAGTTATAGTTTTGATGTACTCAACGCGAACTAATTACACTCGAACGTATCATCAAAAATTACGAACGCAGATGAAAGGTGAACAACCAGCTTGGCATTTTCGTCACACGTCACCGCTGACGTTTTGAAAGTGCGTTCAAAACATCAACGTGAAGAAAATAATGGAAGATAAAATCCATTTATTTTTATTTAAACTTTTTGTAATCTCTTCATAACATAATACTATCATAGTTTATATTTTTCGTCATCATAATATTCATATCTTCTGCAATTATATCTTCAACACTTTTATATTTTTTTGTTCTTGAATGACAATCAGATTAGTTGATAAACTTTCTGAACGCCTCGCACCTATTTTCTATACGTGGATCCGTGGAACAGTGCAGTCACAAAATAATAAATTAAATTCGTTTATTTAGTCACAAACTATAAGTCAGACAGCAAGATGCTAACAAAATACGTGATCTGTTTGTCCGCCCTCGCGGCTGTAGCCTTCGCACAGGGCTGCACAAACCCTCAAGTGGAGGCTTCATCTTTCACTAGTTTAGATGCTACGGTTGTCTCACAAATAGCGTATATTACAGAATTTACGCTGAAATGTGATAACCCTCTGCCCGAGAACTACGCTTTGTACGCCGAAGTTGAAGGAAAGCCGCTGACTGCTGCCCGTACCGGAGACAACAAGTACCAGGTAGGAATAACCTATATATTATTTATAATCCCTCATAACTTTGTCTTAGAACTTCTGTATGTTAATTAAGATGTGATAAGTAACTACCCTACACTAGAAAATGCCTTGAAATATCTAAAACTATACACGTAACATCAATTCCGCGTCAAATACATAGTGAAAGTTCAACATTCGACAAACTATAAAAATTTATATGGTTGACTTAAAATATGGTCATTGTAGCTCTAAACTACCCAATACTATATCTATCAACCATTAGATACATGTTATATATACCTTATACTAAGTAGAACTCATAAAAGTTTGATTACATAAATCTTGAAACAGATTGTGCCAATTTGTGTCTAATCTGAATCAACTTGTAACTAGAACAACAATAAAAAGAAAAAAAAAACTTGAAATACCTACATATGCCAAAAATGTGACAGTATAATTAAAAAATGAAATAATTAATTACTAATAGGTTTATTGAGAGAATTATATCCAGTTGTGTCAACAATGACTAACACCTGTTTAAATATCATCCAATTACTAAGCATAATACATGTATGTATATTAATCTATACTCAATACAACCATACATGAACATATTGTGTAACAAAACTGTGTTTTTGTTGATACCCACTTGGGAATAATAATTATAACAATTTTCTTTCAGTTAATAAAGTAATTACTTTTTATTATTTGTTACGCATTAACGCATGCGGAGCGAATATTTGTAATTAAATACAAATAATAGAAGGAAAAACTTAAACCTCAGGCAGGACTCAAACCTGCGACCACTGGCGCGTCAAGCCAGTGGTTGCAGGTTCGAGTCCTGCATTTGTATTTAATTACTAATTACTTTTTCTTGAGATTAAATACTGAACACAATCGAGGCATTTTCTTTTTAAAATAATAATAAAACAAAAAAGTATGGAAAAGGCCAAGTAAAACGAAAACCATGCAAAAACATATCCTAAGAAACTGTAAATTTACCTACCACCATACTATACACATATTATATTTTAACTAGCTGTGTCCATGTTTCATTTAGTTTCTTTTTTTGATAATAAATTTATAATTTTTCTAAAATAGAAGTAGCCTAAGTTACTCCTTATTACATCAGCTATCTGCCAGTAAAATTCCCATCTAAATCGGTCCAAGTTTATAGCCAGAAAAAACAGACAGACAAACATTGTAAAAAATGATACTTTGGTATATGTACCGTATATACAATTGTATGCATATTGTAGTAAGAAGCGGTTATTTTAATATCAATTTTACATTTCTATAGATGTATAAATATACCCATAATTCCATACCACAACTCAGACTTACACATCACTCTTGATGCATTTCCCCAGGTATCCTGGACGGAAGAGCCTGCTAAAGCCCGCTCCGGCACCCACGAGATCCGCGTGTTAGACGAGGAGGGCTGGGCGTCCCTGCGCCGCGCGCGCCGCGCTGACCCCGCTGCGACTGTCGCTCCGTTGATCGCCATCCAGTTGAACCACCCCGGCAGTGAGTATAAATGATCTACAGAGATAGTTCATGGAGGGGGAGAGGATTTAACTGATCCACTACAGTACAAAAAAATAACAAGATTAATTATTATTTTAATTATTTGTTACGCATTAACAACATGCAGTAACCTGGGTAGCTTAGTTGGTAAAGCGACTGGCGCGTCAAGCCAGTAGTCGCAGGTTCCAGTCCTGCCTGAGGTTTAAATAAATTATTCTTTCCTGTTTTGTATTTAATTACATACATGATTTATGTGGACAACATCGCATACATTGCCCTGAACCTGAAGTAAGTAGCTAAATCAGAGAAGAGCGAATTCAGAGACAATGAAGGTACCACAAACACCCAGACCCGAGACAAATAGCCCATAAATTCTATACATAATGCCTAGTTTATATACTGTTTTATTCTGTCTAGGCTACTCCGGCCCCTGGGTGAACTCCGAGATCCTGGCTACCGCACTCTCAATCCTCGTCGCCTACACCGCTCTGCGCAACAAAAGCAAGATCCTAGCCTAGTTACTAGTTTAACTGTTTATTTTTATATTTAAATAAAGAAAGTTAAGTTATTTTTATTCTTGTTTTTTTTTCTTATCATTCTTTTGAACGTGGATTATTATTGTGGATGTTTCCCAACATAATTTAGTTCCTACGTTTTTGTGGTCATGACCTATGGGCCATCTAGAAAAAAAAAGCACCACTATTATGGTAATTTAATAAGACTGCAAACACTATAGTTATTTATGTAAGTTCATTTAAAGTGGATTTTATAAACACAGTCATTTTTTTTTAATTTATTATATTGTAAATAAAACCAAAGTACAGAACATCTTGTTAGAGCGTAGGTTATAATAATAAAGTTAAAAAATATATATTTTATCCTCATTATCTTATTACACATATTGAAATCAATTCGATAAAACTAAACGTCGGTACAACCCGACTAAATTACAAATCCGTTGTCGCAATATTAGTTTCTTGATGAACATACCAGTTTAAGACGGTAGCATTATACGTCATTTTATATCAGCTGAGTTACCACTAATTTGACGTAAGTTTCGTCACTTTAGAGGTTATTGTTTTTATCTCTATTTTGCTATAAAAATTAAAAAGGTACTCCGTGATTTTGCTTCTGAAGAGCCGACGGCTGATATTTATTTGCTGATAAAAATGACCATCAAACCACTAGAAAAGCCAGTTGAAGGCGATGACGATCCCGTAGAAAATATGTTAAAGAAAACTGGATGTTTAGAATTACACTACAAAGTACAGGTAAGGAACTATGAAATAAAAAATAAGAGTCTTAACAGTTGTTCATGAGATTTAAGAGCTATCTATGTGCCCCAAGTATGTAAGTAAGATTAATTTTCTACTTATTTTTTAATGTGTTTATCACATGTTTGTTTTGCTGGTAGGCAATTCCCATTAAATAAAGTACACCTGAAAAAAATAATAATTATCCTAAAAAACCAAACCTCCACCAAAAAAAATTTTTTTTTTTTTTTTCAGGAATGCATAGCCGAGACTAAGGACTGGAGAAAATGCCAAACAGAAGTTAATGATTTTAGAGATTGTATCAATAAACATAAGAAGCCTGAAGTTAAAAGTTAAAATATGTTTATTTGTTTGATATTGTTTTTAATTTTATTTTTAGTTGATAGTAGATATTTAACAAGGGAATAAAAAGGGCATTTATTTCTTTATACATCACCCTTTTCCAACAAAAGAAAATTGTTTACTTTATGGACTTATATAAAAATATTTTTAAATACTAAAGCTGTTTTGTGTGATTAATAATAGTGTGTGGCAACGTCTAATTAATGAGTAAAACGAATTGTGTTAAAAATAAATAACTATTCCAGAAATCGATTAATTTTATTTGGTTTTTTATGAGGCTACTGTTTTTCTTTTACTTCTAACATTCAGGTTAGTTTTGGCTGTTATTATCCTTTGAGTAAAACAATCTATAGATTAATGTAAAAATAATCATAATATTTAAAAAAAACTATTTCATAGAAGACAACAATAAAGCTCATGACAATTTTAAGACTAACTCCGTAAACGCGTTTTGTATGTCAATTTCAAATGTCATTTGTGTTTGACATTAAAATTGGATAAAAATACTGTGGTTATGGTTAGAATTTAAGGTTATAACAATGTTTAGAAAGTTAAGAATAAATAATTTCACGTCGCTCTATGTTAATTACACGACTAGAGTGGCCGTAGACCCTAACCTTAAGGAGAATTTCGATGCTAAAGTTTTTAAACCACGAAAACATCCAGGCACAACGCGAGTTAAATTGGTTTCAATACCACCGGATATTAAGAAAGCTATAAAATTAGTTTTAGACGATGCCGGTGCTAAAGCTTACTATGAAGAGAGCCAAAAATTAAGCAACTACATCCGGTCACGGCATCTCCCTCCCGAAGATGGAGAAATCGACGAAAAAGCAAAAAAAATCTACGAAAAAATATCAAAGAGAAATAATGCAAACAAAGAAATGACAATTGATGAACAGAGGGTTTATGAAAATAGTATTCAGAATAAAGTATTTAGTGTGTTAAAGAGAAATGTGTACCGTTGGGGTAATATTTCATATGATACTGCAACGAGTTTACAGTATCTTATGAGCAGAGCAGCACCGGAGTATGCTGTCCTGGTACGAATACTAGATGAAATACACAAATTCAATCCGGAATACAAACCTCGAAGTTTCTTTGATTTTGGGTCCGGAGTAGGCACAGGAATGTGGGCGGTAAACCATTTCTGGAAGAACCATATTTACGAATACTTCTGCGTTGACACATCAACAGCTATGCACGATATAGCTCGTTTAATACTCTGTAATGGAAGAGACAACGTAGAAATGCCTTTCAAAGGATTCTTTCAACGTCAATTTCTACCAGCGTCAACAGATCTGAAATACAGTATAGTTTTGTCCGCATACTCATTATTTGAGCTACCAAATATGAAAGCTCGTTTGGAGACTATACAGAAACTGTGGAATAAAACTGAAGACTATTTAATTATTGTCGAACACGGTTCCAATGCAGGATTCCAAGTAGTTAATGAAGCAAGGGAGTATGTTCTTAACTTAAAAGCTAACAAAGATAGAGTTGGTTATGCATTCTCTCCGTGTCCAAATGACAATGTATGTCCCCGTTACTTAGAAGGGGAGACTCCATGCAATTTCTTAATGAAATATGAATCTTTAGGTTATGCAGCAAAACCAGAGGTGTACGCAGACTTATTTTCCTATGTAGTCTTGAAGAAAGGGACCCGTCCGTCAGATGATCCTCAATGGCCTCGCATAGTGAGGGCCCCTATTGTTAGATCTAAGCACACAATTTGTAGGTTATGTACAGCACAAGGAGAGTTGAAGGAGATAATATTTTCTAAAGCCAAGTATGATCAGACTACATACCGCTGTGCTCGGTCTTGTAATTGGGGTGATTTGTTGCCTGTTAAATAAAATCATTGTTTATTGATTTGTGGTTTTATTGACTGATTATATCCTATTATTTTTAGTCTGTTTAATAAATTCCAATACATATACTAGGATTTTTTTTGAGTACCGAAATAACTGTTTACCAATAAAATATGTAAAAAAGTCCAGTAAAAAAATTGGTTGCCTGTAAAGTCGGTATACGGGCGAAAGTTTTACGTGACAACGACTGTCAATGTCAATGTCTGTCTCTCTCGCTCTTAGGCGGGCTAACCATGCCCGAGTGGAAGGGACGCGTGCCTCTCACTCGCTCTCATTGTGAGCGCATAACGTGAGCGGAGCGTTACCCAGTTTCTTGAAGTGTCACCCGGCAAACCAATTTATAAGACGTTGTCACGTCAAAAAAAACATGCCGGGAATCACAAAATTCGCAACTTAGTTCTGACATACATTTTATTTTTTTCAATAATTTTAATTTTACTAACGAAACTTCTGTACCGATTTTGATGAAGTTTACATAAGACCACAGTACTCGGTGAGACCACCTCTGAGGTATATCCTATCGATGACAAGGATTTTTGAAATCGATCCATTATAATTGTAGGAGACATCGCGTAACAAATAAAATATGATATTAAATAGGATATTCCAAGTTTTCATAGGTTTTCGCGGTCAACGTGGTCGCGGCCAATAATCAATAGCAGTCATATCTGTCCGGCGGAGAATTGTCCGTCACCTGCTTAAGGCTTTATGAATTACGCCGCTTGTACACGCTAAGAATTTAACCGTGTCTGCTGTAGATAGACACGAGAATTTACCTCACCTACCCCGCCCTTTTACCGCCTCCAGCAAATTAGCGCGTCGGGTCTAGCGCAGACCAGAGATTTTTGAAGTAAAAACTTCAAAATTTGGGCATTTTTTGAGATGGGAAAAAAGCATTGAATTCGCGACCTGTTACGGTTACCGCGACCGACACCTCTGTATAAGTATAAATAGATATGTATTGTATCTACATATATTGTAATTATTGTTCAAGATGTCAAGTCAAGTCGAAGTTGAAGTCGAATTCGAAGTCGAAGTTACCGCTACCGACACCTGTGCATTTTAGTATGTAAATTAAATTGTAATTGTTCAAGTTTTCACTTCTGTCGGCACTCCAGGAGTGCTACCGTTTTTTTTGTACACATGGCCGTCAAAATAAGAATAAAAATTCATTTATAAAAAACGCCCCCCTCTTTTAGAGTGTGGGGGAAGCACATGAGAATTTTTAAAAAGGTCAAATGGTCTAACCGTTGGGTAAAGGCTTAGGCGCAAGGTCAGGTCAGGTTTTTAAACAACGTTTCTATGCGTTCCCTATATTATGTATCTTGCATTAACAAATTAAAAAAAAAACGATAAAAAAAAGATTAGTTGGAGTTGTCAGTATGGGGATTAAACCCACAACTGAGCGCAAAAGTCCATTACAGCTGCTTTAACGAGGTGTGTAGTACCTATTGTTATCTAAAAATCTTCATCAAATAAAGTAAGTAAGTATGACGTAAAGATAATTAAGAAAACCAAATATTTGATAATCTGAGTGGCGCCGATGCTGCTTTGGGAAATATTACTGTGACACTTATTTTAGCTATTGAAGCCATCTACGAATGTTGCGTAAAACTACCTTTTAAGGAACACTTCAAAACAGGAAAATTGATTAAGTAATTTGCATAAGTACACACAAAAATATCGATACTACCTAGACGAACACTAACTAGGTAAAATCCTTCTAAATTTATTAATCTTCACGTAAATTAATTGTATTTCGTTTTTCCCTTTGTATACGTCAACGAATATCCCCGACGACAACTCATGATTTAACATAAATCAAATACTCATCAAATACCTAATCAATGTTTAAAAACAACGCCATATTTCTAATTCCTATTATTCCCGCGTTTTCTTACTGGCGCATTCACTGATAATATAAAGCAAAGACCACAAGCGATACTGCCTTTAAAAGATAATAAAAATCAATCTCTCACTTTAAATCGAGTGACGTGATTTTAAATCGAGTTTATTCAACATCGTTTACCGTTAGTGAAGCATATTAGCCAGCTCATTCTTCATTCTTCAATAAGGTTGCAACAATGACTGTCGCATTCGACCATGTCTTAGCTGTTTCCATAATAATAGTCAGTTTATTTTGTCACATCAAAAGCGGTAAGTGTTAATAATAATAGTATATTATTATTTTGTGCTTTATTGAAATGTAAACGGAATTCGTGAGAAATTCAAGTGAGTTTTATTTTTTATTGTGAATAGGTGCGATTATTTTTAGTGCATTGCGAAACGTCAATTAAAAAGAAAAAAAAGGCGCCAATTATTTAAATTGGGCTGTCGTGGTTTTTTTTTATGCTTTAACTTTTTTTTAATAAATTGCTGTTATCTAATAGCTCGTAGGTACCTAAAAAAAGTAAGTATTTAATTTATAGCCAGTAAAAATATAGCAATCACAGGCTATAATTTAATTTAATTAGGTACGGTGTGTTAGTTTGATTTAAAAATGAAACAATTTATTTATATCAATGTAAACAAAAATCAGACCCCGTATTTTGCAAAACAAATACTTATTACTTAAATATCCGCATTCCAAATGGTGCTAATTTTATGCATTTAAACTTTGAAGCCGTTCAGAAAGTCAAATTAATAAGATAAGTAGCCAGTTAAATTAAAATGTTTTACTTAGAATAATAAAGACATGAGAAGCATAGGATTTGAAATGCTGTAAATAGAATTAAAGATTTCAGAAATTTTCAAGATTATAAAAGTTTTAAACTCAATTTTTTTTAACCTCTACGGTTACATCTTATCGTAACAAATTTACAAACATCCGATAGTCGCATTATTTATCTGCTTATAAAAAAAACATAGTAGATGTATTGCGACTCACCACGGCAGTGTGAGCAGAAATATGATGAAGGTTGGAATTCGGTTAAAATCACGAATAAGTCTTATAACTCGAAAACTACAAAAAATCTCGGAATATACAGGGGGGTGACTCGGATAACTCCAAGTGTCTTCCACCTCTGGCCACTCGATCGTCCATAATTTCTGGGACACCCTGTCAAAGTCAAATGTCAAATGATAACTATCAATAGGGGAGCGGGCTACATCTTTCTTTATTTACACGTCACATAGCTATAAAAAAATATTAGACGTGTATTTTTTCTTTTATTAATTAAACAAACGATGAGGAAGATACAGTGAATGAAAATGTCGCGTGACTTCACTTGTGGTTACAATTTTTACCTAAAAGTGACGTCACAAGTCACACTCCAGAACTTTAAAGCGCTTTAACTTAGTCATTTTTCATTGATTTGATAAAAGAATAAAAAAAATATGTTTTTTTTTTTCTGTTTTTATCTATCTAGTTGACTAAATAGATATTTCCTTTTCATACCCAGTCCGATCCCCTATTGGTTTAAATTATATGAAAATGCGTTCGATGGTTTTTGTTTTATTGCGTTCAGAAAAAAACGCGGCGGGGTACTTTGTTTTGTAATATGATTAAATATAGATTATGTTATACTGTGGTTTTTGTTTGTTTATTGTATATAAAATTACGCGATTCCATGTTTTATAATAAATTGTTTGTAAAAGTGTCCTCTGGCATATTGTTTGCAGATTTGATTGATGACAGTAGATATAAATATTTTACGAAACTATGTGTTGATCTATACTAATATTATAAAGCTGAAGAGTTTGTTTGTTTGTTTGTTTGAACGCGCTAATCTCAGGAACTACTGGTCCGATTTAAAAAATTCTTTCAGTTTTAGATAGCCCATTTGTTGAGGAAGGCTATAGGCTATATATCATCACGCTACGACCAATAGGAGCGGAGCATAAATGAAAAATGTTGCAAAAATTAAAAACCGTTGAAACTAAAACACGCGAACAAAGTCGCGGGGGACAGCTAGTATTAAATAAATGATACTGATATCAGTGGTATACCTACATAGATAAAATAACTACGTTTAACCTATTTAGAACTAGCGATTATGAGGATACGAAAAACTCAAGTTAAAAAAAAACATCGTAATTATATTTTTATTTTATTTTTTTACATCACATACAATGCTCTGAACCCAAAGAAAGTACCTAAAGCACTTGTGTTATGGAAATCAGAGACAACGAAGGTAAATAACTACGTTTAACCTATTTAGAACTAGCGATTATGAGGATACGAAAAACTTAAGTTAAAAATAAACATCGTCATTATATTTTTATTTAATTTTTTTACAACATCACATATAGTACATTGCTTTGAATCCAAAGTAAGTAGCTAAAGCACTTGTGTTATGGAATTCAGAGACAACGAAGGTACCACAAACACCCAGACCCGAGACAATGTAGAAAAGAGGTTTTTCTACATTGACCCGGCCGGGGTTCGAACCCGGGACCTCAGAGCTGGCGACACCTTGAAAACCTGTGTGAACGCCACTCGACCACGGAGGCCGTGAGAATCTTCTGTAATGAGCACACGGATCAATTTTAAGTCCTATAAAAGTACGATGACAAGTTTAGTGCTAACTTGTGTTTTTCTAAGTAGACCTAGGTAACGAATAGATCTAGGTACCTAAGTCATTATTACATTGATATTCACAGCAATTACCTAGTAATAAAGGTTGTTGTCGTAACTAATTAAATAACAGATCATTAAGAGTGACGAGCTTCGTGGTCGAGTGGTTTACACACCGGTTTTCAAGGATTCGCTAGCTCTGAGGTCCGGGGTTCGATTACTGGAAGGGTCAATGTAGAAAACCCATTTTTGTATATTGTCTCGGGTCTGTGTGTTTGTGGTACCTTTGTTTTCTCTGACTTCCATAACACGCGTGCTTTAGCTACTTACTTTGGGGTTAGAGCATTGTGTGTGATGTTGTCCACATTTAATACATTTAAAAATAATAAGCTGAATATATTATTTAATAAAAACTATTGTATTTAAGAGGGATATAGCAAGGGGTTTCTCAAATATTCTATTAAAGAATACTTTAAACCAGACTTTTAACTAATATTAGGATAAGTCCGCCACACATACCCATTATTGCAACTCCAGCAAGCCAGCAGGGTTATTTGCTATGGCGGTTATCAACTAAACCGGTAATTGGTCTATAAAAACACTGTGAAAACACAAATTTCGTATCGTCTAACGTTGATGACCAACAAAATCTACTACTTACAACTCAAATTAACTAATCATTTGTATAGGTACGTAAGAATCAACGATATTTTAAAGTATTAATTTGAAAATATGTACCTAATGTAGGTTTTTTGATAAATATGTATAATAGGGTATTTCACAGCATGTAAAATATAGGATCTATTGATAGCATCAGTATTGAATATGAATTTTGGCATCCAAATATTTAGTCAGTTAAGAAAAAATTTAGATACTTATTTTAAGAGAACATCGACAAAGAAAATGTATTTTTTGTCTACGTTACTCACGTGATCGTAAACGGCTGTGATTGGCCGAATGCTTAATGACGACAACTACTTGTAAACGTCTCCACAGTTATTTAAAACAAAACGGTTTACTCACGTATATTCTCGGGATCGCCCGACTAGTTTCAGACTCAATAGGAGTCCCTAATCATGTTTATTGACGTCTCAACAATTGTCAATAAACAAAGTTTACAAGCAGGTGAGGTCACGATGACATGACGCGCCATATTGTCAGGAAAAGCGTTTTCGCGCGATATTTATTTTCGTTTTCTTTTTTTTCTTGCACTATATGTAATGGAACGTAAAATATGGATTTTCTATATAGTCCTTAGACATCAGTGATTAACTGAATCGTCAAATACCTTATTACGCAGCTAAAATTAAGTTCAGCCAAATTAAAAAACAATTTGTCGACACTTGACTTAATTCACTTTAACACGTGCTCGTTAAAATACCGAAATAGTTTAGATGTAAGTATCTTAGATACGTGAACTATTAAAGAAACATTAACAATTGTTAACAGTTATTATAATTAGCAAAATTAGGTCACATATAATTACCCTTTCCTAATAGCATAAGTACTTGCGAAGATTATATTTTACAAGCGAACAATTGCTATTATTGCTACTACAGTTCCACTCTTGGAAATAGATTATATCAACATTGAAAATATACTTAGGTAGTACATTAATTATGGTCAATATATTAGATAACAGGATAAAAAAGCATAATTTACTTTTATTTCACGCTAATTTTAATTTTATTGTCTACTTACGTGTGACGTCGCGCGCGTCATATGTTCGGCGCCATTACAGATTTACATAAAAAGTGTTTTAGCCGCGTTTTTATAAATTCAAACTTTGATTGATTTTTAAAGATAAATAGATCGGATTTTTCCGAATTATTAATTTAGTAGTTTAGGTACTTATTAATTCCTCTAAGGACAGAACAAAATAATTAAACGTCAAAGTTTTTTAGGCGGGAAATTGAACGTCAAATCCCCATTCGATGTTAAGTTTTTTTTAATCTTTTCCTCCAGAATGTATCCTACACATAAACAAGGATTTGGCGAAGACGGGGCCAGTCTTCATTCGTAATAATGACTTCATGGCACCCAACAATGATGATGGCAGCGTCACATTCTCCAGGTCTGAAACAGTGGTCGTTGCTTGTCCGGGAACAAATAGGAGGATTGTTTTGGCCGGAGACACTACTAGTTACGATGTGCTGGTAAGATATAAAAAAGTTATTGCCTTTGTCTCCTCCCCAAGAAAATTTTAAGAGAAATTGCACTCCATGAAACTCTGCAATATTCATCTGACTTCAACTGACAGTTTCTATAATTATATACATTTTAAAAATGACTATAACTTTTTACTTAACACTATTACAATTCAAATCTGATAAATAAAATAATTAATAAAAAAAAAACGCCATGTAGTGCTGTTATATTTTTTAATATCAACGCCATCTATTATGGTTTAGTGGAACTAATTAAAATGTAAAGAAACACATTACTTATAACAAAACTATTAGCGCAATATTTTAGCGTATAAAGAATATTTCAGAGCCCTAAAATATATTTCAAACTTTTTTAATCATTTTCTTAAATTTTTGACAACCTATGTGGTCGAGAGGCGTATACACCAGTTTTTAAGGTGTGTAGCTCTGAGGTCCTGGGTTCGATCCCCGGACGGGTAAAGTAGAAAAACCACTGTTCTACATTGTCTCGGGTCTGGGTGTTTGTGGTACCTTCGTTATCTCTGATTCTATAACACAAGTGCTTTAGCTACTTACTTTGGGTTCAGAGTTGTGATGTTGTTCACTTTATTTAATAATGTTTTTCTTCAGGACGCGCATTGCATCTATAACAGGACGTTTCGCGTAGACCGTCGTATCGTGCCGTTTAAGAATATATCGTGCAGCAGCCAGCCGTGGTTCTCAGCTGAAGAGACTAAGGAAAAATGCCACGGACAGGGCGTTATTTATAGGTAAGATTTTGCCCGCGGCACCGCCTACGTGGATGTCGGTTATCACGGCAAGAAGTAGCCCAAGTAGCCTATCTCCCTATCTGCCCTCTCTTGAAATTTCATCAAAATCTGTTGTATTTACCCGTGAAAACGAAACAGACAGTCCGACAGGCAGAAAGACAGATAGAGTTACTTCCGTATATATCTAGAGGTAATATACAAAATGTTGCCGAAAGGGTAAATCTATTTAAATACAACTAATACAAGGAAAAACTTAAACTCAGGCTGGACTCACTGGCCGGACCTGCGACCACTGGCTTGACGCGCCAGTCGCTTTACCAACTAAGCTACCGAGGTCACTGCCTGGAAGTTTAAATCTTTCCTTCTAGTTATTACGTCTTTAGGGCGACGTATGCGACATCTAGTGAACCAATCCTGCGTTAGGTCTCACCGACTCTGATTAACAATTTGTTAATTCAGAAGTCCGAGAGATGATGCAGCCCAATACTTATTTATTGTATTTAATTACAAATATTCGCTCCGCATGCGATAATGCAGACGACTTGTAGAAGGCAGCCCCAGATTAGTATGGAGAAAACAATAGTGACGTCACATTATGTTATAGGTCTCTGTCTAATAAACTATATTAAAATACTTGAACTTAAACCACTTCAATATGTAAGTAATTAATCTTCCGTTTTTACAACTCGACATAGTTTGTAATACATTTTTTTTAAATGAAATGAAAAATATCTCCTCAAATACCCAATGAGATTCAGCCAGGAATATTTTCTTATATCAAATCCTATATTTCTGTTTCCATTACATGACCCATACATTTTCAGGGTTGGTTACAAAGTAAGGGCCCTATTCTACGAGTTGTACGAAGCTTGTTTTGACAAGTATCTCTTACACACACACTACGTAAAGCATCCGTTGACACCAATGAGCAGATTTATGCAGACGGGACTTAAAAGACCATCTTTTATCGGTAAGTACCTCAAGAATACTCAAACACTACTCAATTTTGAGTTTCTGTTAACTCTCGTGCTGTCACTGTCACTTAAAGGTGTAAATTTTATTGAATAACTCTTAAGCGTTGCGCTGTGACGACGAAAAAGTGAAAAATTAGAGACAACTTTTTTTCGTATCGAGAAAATTTCTCTTTTCTCCCTTTTCTTTCTTTCTCTAGAAAAAAAGAGACTAAAAACGTATATAGAATCCCTATACCTCGTATATAAAAACTAATACTCAATCGAAAAACCATATTTTTATCAATGTATCACCTTAAAAAGTCCCCATGTAAGAAATACTGTAAAACTTGACCACGTTTCTGCAATAAACCTTTTTATTTTAATTATATTTGTTTATTAGAACTAAGTGCTAATATAGTCAAATATTTGTATTACAGAAGGCAATTTATTTGGAAAAGTTAACATGAACGAATTATATAAAGTGGCTCATCAGAGAAAACAACTGGACGCCATTTTGGGACCCAAAATGGACGAAGAATATATCAGTAATAAACAGGTAAGTTCTTTACTCACTGATGTTAGTGTTATAGGAATAAATAAATAACTTTTTCCATCACGACCTCCGTGGTCGAGTGGCGTACACACAGGTTCTCAAGGTGTCGCCTGCTCTGAGATCTCAGGTGCGATCCCCAGACGGGTCAATGTAGAAAACTACTTTTCTACATTGTCTCTGGTCTGGGTGTTTGTGGTTCCCTTGTTGTTTTGAATTGCTTTAACACATGCTTTAGCTACTTACTTTGAGTTCAGAGCAATGTATGTGATGTTGCCCATATTTATATGACATAAATTTACATACGTAAAAGCTTTGATTAATAGGTAATGATTATTTGTGGGTTAGCAAAATCTAGCCCCACGGTGGGCGCCAATAGCAACAAACCAAAATAACATGCCTGTATTTAACTGGCCCATTACAGGGAAGACATTTAATGCAATACAAATTTATAGTGTCCTTTACGACTCCCGATGAGTGCAATTTTACTAAAAATTTAAGTAACTGACGTAGGATGCTTACCCAGACTTGGACAAATATTTGTCCCATACGGATGCGTTCACCAGCACTGCGTTGGGCAGTGGCTCAGTGACGTAGTAACCTCTTATATCTCTAAAGTATGTTGGAGTGGTATCTGAGGTTAGAGGTCATGACATCCGTGCTTTAAACCCTGAAAAAAGACTGTTTTATTTTGACTGGCCTTTTGGTTTAGTGGTTAGTGAACCCTGACTGTAAAGTGGAGGTTGTGGACTCGAATTCCCACCCAGGACAAATCTTTGTGTGATGAGCATGATCCTTTGTTGTCCGTGTGGGTGTAATCTATACTAATATTATAAAGCTGAAGAGTTTGTTTGTTTGTTTGTGTGAACGCGCTAATCTCAGGAACTACTGGTTCGAATTGAAAAATTCTTTTTGTATTGGATAGTCCGTTGATTGAGGAAGGCTATAGGCTATATAACATCACGCTACGACCAATAGGAGCCGAGCATGAATGAAAAATGTTGCGAAAATGAAAAACCGTTGAAACTAAAACACGCGGACAAAGTCGCGGGGGACAGCTAGTTTATCTATAATATGTATGTATTTCGAAGTATATAAGTATGTTTATCAGTTGTCTGGTTGCCTGGGTTGCCATAATACAGGCTCTGCCTAGTTTGGGATCAGATGGCCGTTTGTGATTTATTTCTTACTAGCTATTTCCTGCGTCTCCGCTCGCTTGGATGTCGGTTATCGCGGCAAAAGTAGCCTATATCCTTTCTCAGGCTCTAAACTATCTGCGTACCTAATTTAATTTAAATCGGTTCAGTAGTTTTTGCTTGAAAGCGCACATTACTAGCAATCACGTTAACCCATCCAACTAAGCTAAATATCCTTGTATCTGGAGGGGGTTCACGTCAATAGTGCAATGGGTGGGGATCGAACCTGCGACCTCTCGATCACAAGGCCGTCACACAAACCATTAGGCTATTGCCGCTTATATATAATACTAGCTGTCCCCCGCGACTTTGTTCGCGTGTTTTAGTTTCAACGGTTTTTCATTTTTGCAACATTTTTCATTTATGCTCCGCTCCTATTGGTCGTAGCGTGATGTTATATAGCCTATAGCCTTCCTCAATAAACGGACTATCCAATACAAAAAGAATTTTTCAATTCGAACCAGTAGTTCCTGAGATTAGCGCGTTCAAACAAACAAACAAACAAACAAACTCTTCAGCTTTATAATATTAGTATAGATTAGATAAAGGATAAATTGTATTTGTAGTTCTTATCTCGCGGCCACCTCGCCGCGCGTGCGGACTACACGACGAGCGCGGAGACGCGCGCCACGTTCCACTACGTCAACACGGCGCCGCAATGGATGCGCGGGAACGCGGGCGACTGGGCCGCATTGGAGGAGGTGGGTACATAATGGGCCATGTTGGTCACCTTACGGCACTTAAACCAGGTCTGCTGCGCGAGTTTTTGAAATAACTTGGTACATATTGGGCCATGCTGGTCATCTTACGGCACTTAAAACGAGTCCGGTGCGCCAGTTTTTGAAAAAACTTCTTAGAGAACATAAATTAGAGGTGTGGCCTATAAAAATAGTCGAAAACGTTAAGCTACGACTCTAATTTGTGTTCTCCAACTATGTTCCGTGAAAATCTGGTACAGCAGAGACGGCTTTAACATCACACGACTAGCACGAAGAAATACACAGTAAGGCATGCCAGCCACTGGCTGTCTGACATGAAAGTTTTTACATTTTGTAGTTAAATAAAAAGAGTTTAGTCTTTTTATTTCAGAACCTTTTCCTGTTTTTCTTTGCATGAATATAAGTACCTAAATATCACATAAACTCAACTTAGCAACTTAAGGAGCTATGCAGTATAACGATTAATTATTCAAAGTCCAGATACGAAAGATCATTGCCATTGCGTGCTGCGATCAACTAAATCTTAATATCAAACTCCCCGATTCAGTTTAACCCACACCAAATTTATTTTAGACTATCGCTATCTTTTTCACTTGTATACAATTAGAAAAGGACAGACGAAAATTAGAGCTGTCAAATTTAGTTTCAACTAAAATTCCCATACATATCTACCGACACGTAGAAAAGCGTGCACTAAAACACAGTGACGTTCAAGGCTTAAACTGGTTTGACATTTTGAAGTTAGTTGTTAACTGTTGCCGTTATTTCTCACGCTGTATGTTAGTAAAAGATAGCAATGGTTTAATTTTGATTTGGTTTGCGTACAAGGGAATCGGCGCCATTATCTTTCTATCTTCACGAAACACTTAAAATACACAGGGAAACTGGAGTAATTACATGATTACTTCTCTAGGCTTTAAGGCGTCGCGTCCAATCTCGTGGGTCAGATGTCCTGGTGGTAACTGGCACCCACGGGGTGATGACGCTGCCTGACTCCCGGGGCCGCATGAGGGAGGTGTACCTCCACGCTGACGCCAACAACAACCCAATAGTACCTGTACCTATGTACTTTTATAAGGTAACTTTTAAACACTAAATTAGAAATTCATCTTTTTTTTTTAAGTTGATAGAGTCCCGTTTTACCCCTTAAAAAGATAGTTATGGACAGTCAATGTAATCAGTAATAAATAGAGAAAAAAGTTTATATCATTATGTCACGAGCAATAACTTTGGTTAATAAGTTAAATCATGAAAATATTGACACATTTTTAATTAGCCTTCCGGAATTTATAGAGAGTAAATTTTTAAATGTTTGTTTATTTGTAAATTTAATTTTGTGTTTTTTGTTTAGTTTAAATAGATATAATATACCTAGTAGAAATTATATTTCAATGAAGGTACTTACCATGTTTATTTTATAACATCGCATTGGAGCTTCTGTGATGGTGTTGTAAATATATATATATATAATATAAAAATCTGAAGAGTTTGTTTGTTTGAACGCGCTAATCTCAGGAACTACTGGTCAATTTTGAAAAATATTTTTGTGTTGTATAACCCATTTATTGGGGAAGGCTACAAGCTATTTAACATTACGCTGCGACGAAAAAGAGCGGAGCATAAATGAAAAATGTTGCAAAAATGAAAAACCGTCCAAACTAAAACACGCGGACAACGTCGCGAGGGACAGCTAGTCTCATATAAATAAATAAAAAATAAACATGTGCAATTGTCTTTTCAGCTCGTCTACGATTTAAAAGACAAAACAGCGGCTGCGTTCATCTCAATCAACTCATCTTTCTACAACGCTACCACCATCAGCAAGTTGGTGTTCTGTCGCGACACCTGCGACAACAACCCACAGTACTCCTGGCTAAAATGGCGGTCCAATGACGGAACATTCAGTTTCTGCTGCGATTACAACGAATTTGTACAAGAAATCGACTATTTACCGAAACGAGAAGTTAGGGGGAGGTTTTATTAGGTTTTAAATAGAATATTAGTTAAAACAAAACGGTTTACTCACGCATATTCTCGGAATATGTCGCGACACCACCGCCGCCGCGTCAGCTCATGATTAGGGACTCCTATTGAGTCTGAAACTAGTCGGGCGATCCCGAGAATATGCGTGAGTAAACCGTTTTGTTTTAAATAATTATGAATACTCCTCACGAAAGTTATTATAAAAAGAATTAAAGGGTAAAGAAAAAAATATTACCCTTGAAGGGTAAAGACGAATTTAATCATGAATTAATAAAAAAATATATTCGTTTTAATTATATTCTGAAAATAAAATTATAATTAGACATTGGCGCCGATTCCCTTGTACGCTAACTAAATCAAAATTAAACCATTGCTATCTTTTACTAACATACAGCGTGAGAAAAGGAGGGCAACAGATAACACCAAACTTAGAAATATCAAACCAGTTTTCGCCTTGAACATCACTGTGCTTTAGTGCACACGTTGCTGTGTCGGTAGATTTGTATGAGAATTTTAGTCGAAACTAAATTTGACAGCTCTAAGTGTCGTCTGTCCTTTTCTAATTGTGTACAAGTGAAAAAGATACCGATAGCTTAAAATAAGTGTAGTGTGGGTTTAACAGAATCGAAGCCATTAAGCTTTAAATCGGTTCAGTAGTTTTGGCGTGAAAGCGCGACAGACAGACAGACAGAGTTACTATCTCATTTATAATATTAGTAATGATTATAGTTATTGATGTACCTACGTGCGTCAGAATGGCTAGTTGTCTGAGGCGTTGGTATATGAGAATCGATTTGAAAATTGCTACATATAATAAATAATTGCTACAAAGGATATATATTTAGAAATAAAATATTTTTTTTGACCAGCCATCCTGACGTTTGGTTGGCTGGTCAAAAAATGAAGTAAATATGTAGCAATTATTGACGCAATACATTTCGGGAAACTCTGCATGCTTAAATTTAAACTAGGAGTTGACCATCATGTTTCCTAATTTTTTTTTTAATGTCCGCCTGGTAGATGAATGAATTTTATTAGACACGTATTTTTTCTTTTTTCCTGCAAACAAAAAATGATCAAAATACAGAGAAGGGAAATTACGCGTGACGTCACTCCTCGCTACAATTTTTACCAAGGCGTGGCGTCATAAGCCCCCACTCCGAAACTTTAAAGCGCTGTATCTTTGTATTTTTTTATTGTTTTGGTAAAAGAAAAAATACGTGTCTAATATTTTTTTATTATCTAACTGACGGACTAAATAGATTTTAACTTATCATACCCAGGAAACATCCCTATTATAAGCAATTATGTAGCAATTTTCAAATCAAATCTCATATACCAACGCCACAGACAACCAGCCATTCTGACGCACACATATACCTATTACCTACTATCTATAAATATTTAAATTACTATGTTATAAAATATATTATTGTTTCTCTCTATGTCGTTTTTTTATTTGTTTATGAACCATAGTTCCTAAGTCTTCCGCCTAGCTTTTTCCCAATCCTATTTTAGGGTAGGGCAGTGCAGTAAATCAGTGTTTGGAGTATTTTAATTCAATGCATTTTTTTTTCTTTTTTAAAGCCAGCAGCAGATTCGTCATGCTCCCTTAGTTGTCATTGCCTGCGGTGGCGTCTTGGGTCGGGTCATCTCCTTCCCTCTGATATGGCGAGGGAATGGTTGGTGATGGCTGATCCTTGCGTCATACTCGTGAACGGGTGCTGCTTGCGGTGACTGGTCGTTCTGCTGACTTTTGGCTCTGTAGATTATACTTTTAATTTCATAGTAGGTACCTATTGTAGTACCTATCTCCTCAAACACTTATTTATTTGGGCAGTCCCTAAATTATATTACTATTATTATTGTATTCGAAATGACAGCGTGCTGCTGGGGAGTTTGTTGCGCCGTTTCTTCTCCACAGCCAGAGCACTTAGGAAGCGGTGAAGGGTGGGCGAATCAGGGTGTGTACTTTGTAGCCTAGTTGGAATAAATGAGATTTTGATTTTGGTCAGCTTCCAGTCGGTCTATTCCATTATGACGATGGGTCTAGAATAAAACCAATTTGTATAATTATGTACACTTTCTTTAATACATCTAAATAATATACAGTTTTTAATCATATAAATAAGCTCTATTTACTTTAGTCTGACCTCTATAATAAATATTAAATAACTAATGGTTATTTGCTATGGCGGTTGTCAACTAAAGCGAAAATTGCTTTGTAAAAAAACACTGAAAACACAAATTTCATATCGTCTTAAATCATTGACCAATAAATTTACTATAACGTAGTTGGTCGATACCAAATTGGCGTTTTTACCGTTTATTTTATCCAGTGAACATCGCTTGGTTTGTCAACACGAGATACCAAATAAGCCTACAGGACTGTTGCCATTGTGGAAGCGAGACAGCGCACTACACTGCTCATAGCTCCGTCTCACTCATAACGACAACAGTGCTGATTTATGAGCTCATAGTAAAGGCGCAGATAGACGCTCTATACATACTGATGTTTAGGTGAAGCCGTTGAGACTGGAACCGAACGAACGCCATGTTTTTTTAGAAAAGAAAAATAAACTATTTATAGCAATCAGACTAAAGTTACATAGTAAATAACAATTATACAGGGTGTCACAGAAATGAGAGTACATATTTGTATTTATTAAAGTGAAAACTACTTTAGGCGTGTCGGGCATTTTTGAGATGAGAAAAAACAATTGCATTAGCGACACTGTTACCGTTACCGACACCTCTGTATATAAGTATGAACATATATTGTAGTTGTTCAAGTTTTCACTTCTGTAGGCACTCCCGGAGTGCCACTGTTTTTTTATTGATTTTATTTTGTATTTCTTTTCTATTTGAAATACTGATTCTACACATTGAAATGAAAACCTTTTTAAAAAAGCAAGTGCATACAAATAAAATTATTCCTGTACTAATTTTGATCAGCATTATTTGCTTGCGGTTGTCAACTAAAGCAAAAATAGCTTTAAAAAAAATAAAAAAAACATTTCGTATCGTCTAACTTCGATGATCTACTAGATCTATAACAACGTGGTTGGTCACCGACGTTAGCCGATACTAAATTTGCCTATTCACCTTTGTTTTTATCCAGTGAACATCGCTTGGGTTGTCAACTGAAGATAGCCCATAAGCCTGCAGATAATTTTGTAGTATTTTAAGCTGATGGTTTTGTATGACAAGGCCATCGTTTTGTTAGGAATCGACTTTGTTTTTATTGTAGCTATATATATTCATGAAATACTGCTATATTTCAAATATGACCTCGCGTTTCCACTACACCCTGTGTCAGTACCTCATTTAATGTCTTTTGTTGAGATTTGCGAGTGCCCTAATAATAATAATATATATAAATGAGTTTTACAATTTTCCATAAATTTATCTTAAATAGTAAACAATCTTATGTTTTTAACAATATTATCTTTTAAAATAAGAAAATCTTTAACAGAAGTGTTTCTCCAGCAGTGGGATAGTGGGCAAAAACCGAAGTAATTATATACGCTAGTATTTCTTTTTTAGACATTAATATTTACTTTAGGGATTATTAAATTTAAGTGAGCCAAATCTCAGAAATCTGACATAAGTCGTTAAGTTAACAGCTTCACCCCTGTCACTGACATGCGCGCAAACATTCGAACCAGGTTCGCGCGCTTTCATGTCTGTTAAAAAACCGACACAGCTTGGAAATGAAATCATTTGCAAATGTCGTTCTACACTTGTGGGTTTGCGTATTCGTGCATTTTTTTTTGTGACAGGCTTACACTCGGCCATCTGATCCCACACTAGGCAGAGCCTGTATTATGGCAACCAGACAACTGATAAACATACTTATATTCCAAATACATACATATTATAGATAAATTACACCCAGACACAGAACAAATGATCGTGCTCATCACATAAAGATTTTTACATGCATTAATATGTATAAGTTATAACTGAATCAGCTGTGATGAATATAAGTCTTTTTTAAACTTTTCTCATTAGAAATGCGAATGCCTTAAAATTGATTAAGATTTACAGGCCGAATAAATAAATAAATAAATAAATAAATGATGACAACATCACATACATTGCTCTAAACCCAAAGTAAGTAGCTAAAGCACTTGTGTTATGGAATTCAGAGACAACGAAGGTACCACAAATACCCAGACCCGAGACAATGTAGAAAAGGGGTTTTTTTTACATTGACCCGGCCGGGGATCGAACCCGGGACCTCAGAGCTGGCGACACCTTAAAAACCGGTGTGTACGCCACTCGACCACGGAGGTCAAGTTATAATATAATATTAAACCGACTATCAGTTTTAAGAGGCCGTTTAGTCTCATGCTGTCTCTGTCAATTAAGGGTGTGATCTTAGAGTATACATGGACAAGCACAGAGCGCATCGTTAAAACCTCGCTGTGCCGAGCGTAAGCAAATTTTTTGCACAAAGTAAGTCTACTGATTTAAGTTACTTTCCGTGCGACGACAGACGTTTATGCGAAAATATCAACGGTTCCGATATTATTAGGGTAATATTAGTTTTGAGATAGTTTTAATAAAACGGTGCGCTGTTTCACACAAATTTTACGATTTTATTTGTTTATACTGATGCTCACAGTGCCTACTCGGTTAGGCGAACTCTGCAGTTTACTCTAGGGTGTTATGTAGCGATAAAAATACATTTAAGAGCGTCTTAAAGTTAAGTTGTGTTTCAGTATTTGGAGGTACGAGTCTCCTACAAACATGAATGACTAACTAAGTCTTGAAGTTTAAAATTTAACACAGCTGATTCAGTTAATAAATAGTAAATTAATATTAAAATAATTATTATCACATTTGTACGATTTTTAAGTACCATTTAAAGCATATTACTATACGTAATATTATTTTATCTGTGCCACTAAATAATTATGACGATTCTTAATTAACAATTATTTTAGGAATATTTTAAACTGACGAATAATTGATCAGTATTTTTACATTTGACATAAGGTCTTAAGTCATTAAACGCAATCAATATAATATTATATTCCGGGAATCCGGTCAAGTGCGAGTGTGACTCGCACATGGAGTGTACAGGATAATATAACAAAGTATGTTCATGCGGCAATAAATATTACACATCGACATTCGCAAGTTATTGGGACAGGCTATCGTTACGTCAACCTAGGTCTTTAAACAGGAAAACCGGCAAAATGGGAGTCGGACTCGCGCAAGGGCTCCGTACCATTATCTAAAGAACCGACAAAAATATTACGTTTTTTGAACGGGAGCCCTCTTAAATATTTGTTTTTATTTAATTTAATTACTTATTTTTAAAGTGAATAAGACGAGACAAAACCCGCTATTATAGTATGTCGTTTAAATACACGGGATAATAATAATAATATTTTGGGACATCTCACACACGGTCATCTAATCCCAAACTAGGCAGAGCCTTTGCTATGGCAACCAGACAACTGATAAACATACTTATATATTTCTAAATACATACATATTATAGATAAATTACACCCAGACATAGAACAAATGATCGTGCTCATCACACAAAGATTCGTACTGGGTGGGAATCGAACCCACGACCTCCGGTTTAGCAGTCAGGGTTACTAACCACTAGACCAACGGGCCCGTCCACACCACGGGATACATAAAATATACGGAAATAAGTCCCTTAAATATTTATTTTATTGTCTTAGTATTTATTGTTATGGCGGAAACAGAAATACATCATCTGTGAAAATTTCCGGTTCATGAGATACAGCCTGGTGATAGTCAGACGGACGGACAGCGAAGTCTTGAGTAACAGGGTCCATACCACATACATACATACCACATTAAAGGAAGAATTTGGAGTGATGGATGATAAAAGAATAAAAAGGCCAAAGTCGATGTGGAATCTATACTAATATTATAAAGCTGAAGAGTTTGTTTGTTTGTTTGAACGCGCTAATCTCAGGAACTACTGGATCGAATTGAAAAAATCTTTTTGTATTCGATAGTCTGTTTATTGAGGAAGGCTATAGGCTATATAACATCACGCTACGACCAATAGGAGCGGAGCATAAACGAAAAATTTTGCAAAAATGAAAAACCGTTGAAACTAAAACACGCGAACAAAGTCGCGGGGGACAGCTAGTATAATATATTCCTCAAAATATTTTGAAGTAAAACTTCTTTAGGCGCGACTAGGGAGTAACTCAGATTTTTTTTCTGACGGAAGTAACGCTTCCGCCATTTAAAAATAATAATTCTGATTGGTTGTAAGTATATGTCATATCTGACGGAAGTAACGCTTCCGCCATTTAAAAATAATAATTCTGATTGGTTGTAAGTATATGTCATATACTACACGCTTCTTGACTTATACGCCAGCTAGTGGCAAATATCATAATCAATTAGGATTATTTATTTTCAAATTGTCAAACGGATCAATTGTGAATAGCAAAGTGAATGAAAAATTCAACAGTTTTAAAAACATTATTTTAAATTGCAAAATTTTTTGAAAATCTCTAAATATACTTGTTTATTTATTACTTTTAAAATAAGTAAATTAAAAATAAATTTTCTGACAATTGCGACATTTTATAATATTCAATAACAAGGTTATAAAGTTTTACTTCAATCGCGCGTAAAGGTTACACGCACACACTTTTTTTTATAGCAGTAGCAGAAAAAAACAATTTATGAAAATCAACCATTTATCTATTACAGCTCATGAGATACAGCCCGCTGTGAGACAGCGGAAGCTTAGTAATAGGACCTCATTGGGTGGACCTAAGAACAAAGTTCACAACTTGTCATCAGTTTAAAATATCCCGCGAATGAATGAACAGCTCACAATCTCACAATCGTCCCACCACACACCACAGGAGATGCGACCTATAGTGTACATGCGATCCTATCTAAATAAAAAAAATTGGTTGTTTGTAAAGTAGGTTTACGATCGAGATGTTTACGTGATAACGTCTCATTGGTGATATAAGTTTTTGGGAAGTAAGGAATTAATGAAGATAACAATTTTTTCAAATTTTCATAGTTTGTTTCACTGTTAAACATTCAACGAAAACTTAACCGCACGAGAAAATCTCCATTCGTTTGTATGCCGCTAGAGTGAGAGAGACGGAAGATCGGTCCACTCACTCGAACGCTATGCCAGCCTCCGCTCGTGAGGATTCCGCGTGACAAGTTTCACGGAATGACTGGCAGCGCTCGAGATGAGACGGGAGATCGGTCCGTCTCTCTCTCGTTATACCTGCGATCGCGCTCGTGAGGTTTTGGTGTGACACAAGTTTCTGAACATGTCACCCGACTAAAACGATTTTAAAGACGTTATCACGTCAAAAAGAGAATGTATGTGTGTATGTTCACCCAAAACTCGAGGACCGTTAGCCCAATTGATATGAAACTTTGCACATATATAAAGGGCGACATGACCACTCTGATGAACATAGTTACATGAGTTCCAGATAGGTGGCGCTGGTGGCAGTGAATTTTATCTTTTGAACTATAGATCGAATTGTAGATTTTATTAGGTGTAGCGAAGCGCACCTGCCCCCCTAGACAAGTGGCATTTCGACAAGCGTTGACGATGATAGAAATCGCTTAAATGACATTAAATGTATAGAAATGACATTTCGTTTCGATAAGTCACGTGACTTGGACTTGGCACTTCCATACATTTGAGCGATTCTATCAGCGTTAACGCTTGTCGAGGCCCCTGGCACCATCTAGTATATTATATAATTGTTTAATTATATGAGTGAGATATTAAATCCTTATAGCCAAAAAAATAACTTATATTTATCTCTGTCTTACTCTTAACAGATATACAATGAGAGTGAGTGAGAGAGCATGAAATGCTACAGTTTTTTTTGGTAGGATGAAACTATGCCCAAATATATTTTTGAGGAACGAAATTTTAAACTATAATTCGCTATAAAACGATCGTCTTACCTTAGACAGTGTTTAAATATATCTGTCACCTCCTCCACTAAAATAAAGCCAAACTCAAAAATTTATTTGTATGCTGAGGTCTGATTTTTCGAACGCCAGATAATTTTTATTCGTGGAATAAAATTGACGTCTGAAAGATTTGTACGGAAGAACTCTCGTGTGCATTTAATGTACAGAATTTGGTCTTTTCCGTGCGACGAAAGATGTTTATGCAAAAGACAAATTTTACGATTTTACTAGTTCATATCGGTGCTTTACAGTTCATACTCTGTTAGGCGCATTCTATAGTTTAATTCTTTTTACTCTAATACTCAAACTCATTCGACTACAAAAAATTATAATTGAAAAAAAAAATCACTGACAATACAGTCTTCATTACAGGGAAGTTTTATATTAAAAATATGATAGACGTTAAAACGAGCGAAAACGAGAGCAGAAACTACGTATTTTAAGAAGGTGTCAGTAATATATTTCAACACTATCCAACGACAGACCGTTTTTTGGTAATTTTTATGGAATTTTATGTTTAATGGTAGAAATTTTAATTTTCTACTAAACAGCTGCATCTCTACTTTCAATGATAGCTGAAAGCGCTTGTCTGTCCTTCTTATTTTCACAAGCGCAAGTCACTAAAGCCATTAAATGCTTGTTTGAATATTCAACTCTCTCTAGAACGAATTCCTCCAAACCTTTTCTCGGCAAATAATATGCCTTGACATATCTATCGACATAATCTTGGAAAGGGACCGGTTTTAACCCTGATATCTTCTCTAGCTTAAGAAATAACTGTCGATAATCAAGTTGCATCAACCCTCTTCCACCATTAGAACATTTAGTAGCATTAGAAAACCCTTCAACTAACAAATGAACTATAAATTTCGATACAGTACCCCAAATCGCGTTCAAAATTTCACAATTCAAAGTTACTTTGGTTGATATGTTCTCTAATCTAAGCGCAAAAACTTGGATTTTCCGTATAATCATGTCTACATAAGCGCTGTGTTCCACTGCAACGTTTTTCACATCCCATTTCACTTGTGACATGGCTATTAAAGCCGTTCTTGTGTCAACGGCTTTTGAAGCCGAACACATGTAGATCGGTACTCTCAAATCTTGCACCACAGCTAAAGTATTATCTTTAAAATATTCCAAAATCATTCTTTGATGTGGTGCGACTATAGATTCCAGATAAGGTTGCAATATTTCGTACTGTTTCGCTAAAAATATAACACTTTCAACCGCCACTATCCTTTCTGAGAGACCGTGAAGACATTCTTCAGTTGCCAGATTCAAATGCTGAGGGGGATCAGGACTAGGAATTTTATCTGCATCACCAGTGTTTGCTACATCGATATTGTTCTTTATTCTTTTAAGAACAGAGTTTAGTTTTGAACTGTATAGAGTTGTGGATGCTACGTCTAAGTCTACAGTGAAAAATAGGTGCGCGGTGAAGAAATAGTAGTCGAAAAGTTGGTTCATTAACATGACGACCTCTAATGATATTTGTGGCAGATATCTACATATTTGGAGATACTGGCCGCAGTGTCTGAGTACGGATAGTGTTGTATTCGTCACTATCACACTATCCTTCACCTTGCTAGGACTTTCATTCGGTTCCACTCGATCGTTCTCATCCACAAAATCTCTTTTCAATTCTTCGGGTTCGTCGTCCGAATCATCGCTAATTAATTCGGGCTCCAACCCGAAAATATCGTCATTCGTTATATTTTCGTTGCGGAAAATCTCGAATGGCGTGTGATTCGTGTTCTGTTTGAAGTATTTCGATATATAAACGCTATCGTCTTGTGAGTGGACTGAGGACGCGCCGTCTGATTGAGTTTTAACTAACGACGTATCAGATCTAACACTCAGGTACTTTTTGAATTGCTTGAACTCTTGCAAATTCAGTAAATTAAACGTAGATTTGACGGGGCATTGTTCCCAGCCCTCATTCTCCAAAAACAACTTCAGCTCCTCCATCCTGCCCTTATGATAATTCTTTATATACAAAACACTTTGAGTTTTAATAAAATCTTGTAGTAAATCTGATTTATCTCCGCAAAAAACTTCAGCTACTTGAGTCAATTTCCTCAAAATTCCCAGCATTTGTATAAATTTCTCAAATGGATACTCCTCCAAGCCTGAACTCTTTAAGAAAGTTGAAACCTTCGCTTGAACATCATGCCAGATCCTAACTAACCCAGCATTCAACTTCTGCCTTATATATTCTCGGCTGACATTCTTCTCAATCTCAAAAACATTATTGGAAATCGGTACAGACTCTTCTTCATCATACTTTGAGTGCCAGTCAACTAGAAGATAGTAACTCTTCATGATCAGAAACAAATTTTCACACAAATTCAACAGGCAAATAGGAGCTTTTGTAGGTTGAACGGACATACACATTTCTTGAAATTTCATATCGACTGCATCACCTACATAATTCTTGACGGCTTCTATCGAAGATTCATTGACTGCCGAAGAATAATGCATGTGCAACTGCTCCATAGCTGCTTGTGTTTTTCCTAATAACGCATAAGCTTTTCTTAATTTCCTGAAAATGATCTCATCGAAATTATAGCAAATGCTTGCAAGTATTGCATCTAGTTTCTCTTCCGTCATATCCAGAGTATCTTGAAGACGGGTAGCTAGATCAGCGATGCAAGTATATTCCTTGTGGCTGCCTGCAGCCTTTTTGCTTTTAAGAATCAACTCAATAGCCTCATAATATTCTTTTTTAATTAATAATTGAGCGACATCTTTTTCAACGCTGCGCAAACTGCGTAAAAGTTCTAGCGATTTTAAAACTGATCTTATTATTTGTCGTTTACGGAAATTTGCGAGTATTACGAATGTGGAAATGGTTAGGTGGTTAGAAGCAGCTCTGAGTTGATCTCTAGCCTTTTGACAAGTTTGGAGGGTAGTTGAAAGTTGTTCGCGAATATTTTGGATTTCTTTAAACTCACGGTCGCAATTATCGCGCTGTTGGGATATTAGGTGCAGTGCTTTGCCTGATACTACCTGTAAAAAAGATAATTTATTTTATTATCTAGACTGTCACTCAAGTGGCTCTTTGCTAAGTGTGAGCCGATCTGGGGATACAAGCATTTGTGTTATACACAATTGCTTGTTCACAGTTTTTTTTTTACGCAGTTAGCCTGAGCGCAGGCTTTGACTGTTTCACCGGACTTTTGGTGAGAACCTTAAGGGCCTCCAGCCAGAGCAATAGAAAAGCTAACTACGCCAGCAACGTTCACTAAGGGCACCCCCTGTGGGGTTCGGACCTCGACTTAGTGCGTTGCTAACAATCTTAATAAGGCAAAAACAGCAAGGGAGGGCTCTAAGGGGGTCTAAGTTTTAATTATTTAAGGACATATTTTTATTGCAAGTTTGGCCGGCTCGGGCCAGCTTGGTCTAGGGACGGGAGGATAACATTTACGTTAATATAATTTATAGTACGCGACGGGCCCCGCCGGCGAGGACGTAATATACGGCGGTTGTGTTTTGTATTGCTACTGCTAGCTAACTTGAATGCTTCTTGGAGAAGCGTTGTTTTATCGTCGGGTTAGGAGGCTTGTTCCAAGTCTGGGTGTTATTTGTGTATGAGAAATGAATGTTTGTGAAACCCCCCGCGATATAGGGATTGTCAAGTGAGGAAGTCGTTTAAAAATTTTAAAAAGGCAAAAAATACGTGTCAAATTTTTCTGTAGTATCTACTTTTTGGGTCAGATAATTATTTTTAGGAAACATCTCTATTACCTGTTGCTGTCTCTTCAGCTTGGTGAAGACTTGTTCAATCTCGTCGCAGGACGTCGTTGGGGCATGTTCCAACACGTACCGACCGGCATCGAACTCCGAACAGGGTTGAAAGTATACATTCTCTATTTCACGTAGTACCTGAAACATGTAAAAATCATATATTGAACTTAAGAGGCTAAATGAATAAAAATTTAGCATTGGCATTGTATTAGAATTAAAATTAAATTGGAGAGTAAGGGCACTGGTTTCCATGAAATGTTAATGTAGCGTGATTAAAGTTATCATATTCGTTCCAAAACTAATCTAGACTTAATATTATAAATGCGAAACTTACTCTGTAACGCTCTCACGGCTAAACCGCTCAGCCGATTTTGATGAAACTAGGTATTGGGTAAGCTTAGGTCCCAAGAATGCACAAAGGCTACTTTTTGCTGAAAAACACACGCGAGCGGAGCCACGGGCAAAAGCTAGTACTTTACATTACTAAGAACAAGTCATTACCTTAACATTAATGTACCTATATAAAAATAATCTTATTTAAATCACAGTAGACAGTTGACAGGCATGTTGGTCTAGTGGTTATTGACCCTGACTGCTAAACCGGAGGTCGTGGATTCGATTCCCACCCAGAACAAATCATTCTGTGATGAGCATGATTATTTGTTCTGTGTCTGGGTGTAATTTATCTATAAAATGTATGTATTTAGAAATAAATCAGTATGTTTATCAGTTGTCTGGTTGCTATAATACAGGCTCTGCCTAGTTTGGGATCAGAAGGCCGTGTGTGAGACGTCCAAAGATATAATTTAGGATACCTCAAGATCAGCAGCTGAGTGGGCGGCGCTCAGCGACCTGGAGTTGACTCCTGGCGGCCCGTGACGGTTCTCCATCGCATCTTCAGACAGCATGGCATATCTGCAAAACAAATTTATGAGACTGGAACCTGACATCAACATAGCTTGGAAAAAAAGGAGGGCAGAAAAGAAGAAGAAAATTGGCGACAATGCTGAGAGGTGGATGGACCAATGAGGCTACAAATATTGCGCTCGCCAGTCGACGCCACTGTCGCGTCAGCTGTCAAAGCCCACCGACAAACTATGGAATTTGACATTTCGGATATCACGTGCGGAAATATCGTTACATGTCGGGGTGTGGCGTGTCGCGCCAGAATCTGGTTAGAGTTATATTTGTAGGTCACAGCGTATCGTGACGAGTTTTGTCGTAGATATGAAACCGATATGCTTCTGGAAGTTCTGAAGCGACACGATACGATACTTAAGTATATCTCCCGCTTAAAAGTGGCTATCACTACATTTTTAAAAGCACTGTCTGATCCCAGCACAGGATAGAAGAGCGTGGAATATAGCAAGGGTTTTGTCTTGGGTACAATACAATAAAAAGAAAATATTTAAGGAAACACGAGGGAATATAGTTATTATTTAAATCCGAGTTGATTTTAAAACAAACTTGACCTTGTGAGTATAATAAAATTGGGTATTTGACTACTATCGAATTATTTACTTATTACAAATATTTCTAATAATATTATTACATTGAAGCAGAACTACCAAATAACATCAAAAAAATAAACAGGAATAAAAGTTACAAGCTCTTAAAATTAGTAGATGACGCATGTTCTATCTCTTTTTCGCAAAACGACTTGTACGAGGCATAAATCTGTAAAATAAAGTTCTCGCTGCGTCTGTCTGTCTGTCTCAAAAACTATCGATTGGATTTTCAATTTTTTTTTTTTTTTTTATTGTTCTTCATTTAGCAAGCACACAAACAACACATAGTATAAAAAATACTCACAATGTTTAGATTTCAGTCAGTTACTTCCATTGACAGCATTTTTTAAGAAACCTGAATCCTGCCTGCCAAACTAATATCAATGTTGCATTGGAATAGTATTAGAATTATAATTAAATTGGAGAGTAAGGGCACATGTGTGTGCATCGACTGTGAGGTAATCCAAACTATTTATTACGTGGCCTTGTAAATTGTAAAATAAAACTAATATGGCACCTATAAGGAAAAAGAAATACGGAATTAACGCCAGGCCTATAACCATGAGGATAAATAAATAAATAATGTATTCTTGAGCGAATTTAGGAACAGCTTATCTTACCTGACTAAAATAATTAAAATAATAAGTATTGGGCTGCATCATCTCTCGGACATCAGAATTAACAGATTGTTAATCAGAGTCGGTGAAAGCCAAACCGTAAGGTTGGTTCACTAGAGAAACTTGTTTTTGGATTTCAGTATTGACCCAACTTATTTATATTTAGACTAGCTGTTTCCCGCGGGTCCGCCCGCAAGGATGTCAGTTATCGCGGCAAAAAGTAGCCGTAGGCTCTAACCTATCTGGAAGTCATCTAGGGGGCTATTCGAAGGACCCGAGGCGGAGGCGCGCGCGGGTGTCGGCGCGCGCCTTTGAGACGATGCACGGGGTAGTTAACACCTCACCACCCCGTGCAGGAGACGAGGCCCGGACAACCGGGCCGGCACTAGTGCGGGGCTGCGGAAGAATTTGGATTCCCGCGGCCCCGCGCGCACGTGCGAGGAGACACCGGGGTGGTTTTAGCCGGTAAGAGTCTGGCACGCCCCTCCGCCTCTCCCCAGGCGGAGGCAGTCCATGAGGATTTCCCCCCGTCAAAAAAAAAAAAAGGCTCTAGCCTATCTGTGAGCCAAATTTCAGTTAAAGCGGTTCAGTAGTTTTGGCGTGAAAGCGCGACAGACAGACTGACAGAGTTACTTTCGCATTTATAATATTAGTAAGGATTATAGTAGCAAAACCCTCATGACATACAGTCCAGTAGTTTACGAGAAAAATATTATAATAATATGTACAAACTTATGATAGAATTAATACTATGTCATTTTTATGGATAAAAGTGTGAAATTATCAAAGCCTTGGAACATTGAAAGTCTGTACTCAAATGTAAAACCAAACAGTGACACAGCAGATAATTATTTAAATAAATAGATTATGTAAATTGACTGATATTGGAATACATATTATAAGCAAATATGTACTGATAGACATGACTTAAGGCATTAAAAGTATAACTAAGAGAAGAAGATTGGATAGTAGGCAAGCAGTAATTCAATCCCACTGTTGGGCAAACGCATCTCACATTGTGAAGGAATAAAATAAATAATAAAAATAAAAAAAATGTGGACAACATCACATACATTACTCTGCACCCAAAGTAAGTAGCTAAAGCACTTGTGTTATGGAATTCAGAGACAACGAAGGTACCACACACACCCAGACCCGAGACAATGTAGAAAAGTGGTTTTCTACATTGACCCGGCCGGGGATTGAACCCGGGACCTCAGAGCTGGCGACACCTTGAAAACCGGCATGTACGCCACTCGACCACGGAGGTCGTCGATGACCATGTTTTCAAACTTAAGCCGTGTCCACAGCAAAAAAGAAAAAAATTATTTGTATTCTTGATTTTGAATTAAGATACAGACATAAATAATAATCTATATTGGCCTGTTGGTCTAGTGGTTAGTGACCTTGACTGCTAAACCGGAGGTCGTGGGTTCGATTCCCACCCAGGACAAATCTTTGTGTGATAAGCATGATCATTTGTTCTGTGTCTGGGTGTAATTTATCTACAATATGTATATATTTAGAAATATATAAGTATGTTTATCAGTTGTCTGGTTGCTATAATACAGGCTCGAAATATAAATATATGAAATATATATAATATAAGAAATACTAGGCTCTGCCTAGTTTGGGATCAGATGGCCGTGTGTGAGTTGTCCCAAGATATATTATATTATATTGTTAAATGTTGTATTGTCTTGCTTTTGTTCGTGATTATTGTTAATTGGGTGTCTAAGCTATAAATTACCAACAGTTGTGTGTTTGATTTTGAATGCCGCTGTGTCATGATGAACTTTTTGACATGTAACATCTTTATATATCGTGTATCTGGCAAATAAATTATTTATTATTATAAATAGGGGTGTGGCCTAACATGATCAACAGTTTTTATTCGGCTAAACGTTTAGGCCACACCCCCAATTTATGTTTTTTAACAAATTTTTTGTTCGAATTTTGAGTGGCTGACATGGCTTTACTGTTACTGGTAGACTCAGGGAGGCTGAGGGACTCAAGCCACAAGCATCTAAGTTGCAGTAGGTCTGAGCGCAGGTTTTGATTGCTGCACCAGACTTTTTAAAGTGAATTTTACACAACCTAAATTACTAGTAAGGTATTGGAATGTTGACTAAATTTTTTTTATTGTGTTTTGGAGAATGATAAAAAATATTAGACACATATTTTTTCTCTAATTACGTAACCTAACCCTATGATAATACATGACATTGGCCCCATGCCTGAACTTTGATTTGGTTATCTCCTTAGTTTTTACTTATATTGAAAAAACTAAAAATATTCTAATATTTTATATCGTCTAAATTATGGACTAAATAATTATATAATGTCTTGGGACATCTCACACACGGTCATCTGATCCCAAACTAGGCAGAGCCTGTGCTATGGCAACCAGACAACTGATAAACATACTAATATATTTCTAAATACATACATATTTTAGATAAATTACACCCAGACACAGAACAAATGATCGTGCTCATCACACAAAGATTCGTCCTGGGTGGGAATCGAACCTACAACCTCCCGTTTAGCCATCAGGGTCACTAACCACTAAACCAACAGGCCCATCATATATCAAATAGATTCTTACTTTTCATACCATGTCAACATCACTATTCTCATCACCTTACCAAGTATTTTGTCAAGTTTTAATATGCTTACACATTTTATTTAGTGTATACTTTGCTATAACTGATAACACTAAAAAGTAAAAAGGAATGAACATCAATGTAATTTATATTAGACCTCTGAGGTATAACCTATTGATAAAAAAAAATATATATATATATCTATCCATAATTGCCAAAGAAATCGCGTAAAAACATACAAAAAAGAACTGTCTTATTGAGAACATTCTCTATTTGAATTTAGTTAAAAATCAACCCTTGGCAGGGTTGTCAACGATAATTTTGGATTCGCTACTTGTTACAGTAGTTAAATCTAAAAATATTCAACTGATGTAGTAGTAACTCTTAATATTCTTAACATTGAAACAGCCTCTTAGCAACAGACTCTAATATTATATTTGTTATATAATTTTTCATCCATTTCTTAATAAGAGATAGGTGAAAAAAGTATGTAGTTATGGTAAATAGTTGATCTTAAAAGAGTATAGTTTTATATACTTAGAAAACATTGTTAATTTTTTACTTCTATAAAATACCAAATAAAATAACGGTATCCACTAGAAAAGTGATAAACTCAACTATGAATATGAATTTTCTGTAAAATAATACAGTTAACCACTATGATCGTGATTATAATGTTTGTAGCTTAACTAACGATAAATAAAACAGTAAATACTGACCCAAGAAACAGTCCCAGTAGATTATTTACGGAAACACTTTAAAATTCACGGTGCGTATCACTTTAGACGTAAACATATGCAGTATTACATGGTCTACGGCAACCAAATGAAGGTTAGCTTATTTTTAAAGTAAATTAAATGCTACTCGATATAATATTGTGGCTTGATTTTAAGTTATATTTTTTTTTTTTTTTTTAATGCTTTGGCAATCTGCTGTTATTTACAGCAATTTCTGCCAGCGTCGTGTAGTGACCACACATGGGTATTTAAAAGGGTCCTAAAAGAATATACAACACTGTTTTCGGCGATATTTTGATGCCTGTAACAACACAAATATAGATGTTAGTAGATATAATACTTATAATAGAGATTATTTACAAACATAAATTAAGTTTATTAAATAATTATAATTTGATCTTGTTAGTATCTATAAATTTAATAAAAGCACAGATAATTTGAGGATTAGGGAAAAAGGAGAGAAGGTGGCGAACGTTGACGGGTCTTTGGATCTTTAGTTTATTTATGACTTGATCCATAGTGTAGGTATCATTTTGGTGACAATTTAAGAAAATGTGGTCTAGTGAACCCTCGTCTAGACCGCATTCGCACAAGGGGTTATCTCGGACTCGGATTTTATGTAGGAAAACTGGAGAACAACAATGACCAATGCGGATACGACATATAACAGACGTAACCGCCTTTGGGACCTTTTTGAATTTGTGGAACCAAGGTTTAGGAGGAATGGAAGGCTGAATTGCTGCAAACGCTCCACCTTTGGTCTTACTGGTCGTTGACCAATAAGACTGCCAGGTCTTGAAGAGATCAACTTTGGCGTTATGGATCAAGTCATAAATTTCAATGGAGTTGTGCTTCCTGTCTGCCAAGCTGCTCGTGATAGCCGCTTTGGCTGCAACATCTGCGCACTCATTGCCCGTGATGCCCATATGGCCCGGGATCCATACCAGTATCACCTCTATGTCCTTACTGGAGAGAATATATAAAAGGTTTTTAATATTTAAAATGATTTGACTGCGGAGATTATCCTTTAAGGGATTTTTGACAATAGCTTCCAGGGCACTTCTGGAGTCAGAGAAAATAACTGCTTTGGAAATATTAGTGTGCGAAGAAATAAATAAGCATGCTTCAAGAATACCAATGCACTCTCCAGTGAAAACAGATGTCTCTGGAGGGCATTGAAACTGTAGAAAAGTTTGGGAATTCGGAATATAGACTGCAATACCAGTTTTGCCATCAGGGGTTAATTTAGATGCATCCGTATAGAATTTATAGTGCTCTGGCCACTTATCATTGGCAATATGGGAAAAAAGATCATTAGCCTGAAAAGTCTCCTTATTCAGACCACTGTAGGGAATAAAATTGGGTACAAAATGTAGTATATCGTATGGTGCAGAAAATACTGGGAGTTTAATACACTGGCGGATCGGGGCGCTTTCGCCAATCATACGTATTTTTCTAAATGACTTTAAAACTAAGGGTATGTCTTTATGTCTCCAATATGAACTATGTCTGCACAAGTGGTCCAAGGTGGACAGTCTCGGCAATAATTTGTGTTTGGAATTTAAAAAACTCTTATACATAAATTTATCAGCAAAGTATTGCCTACGAAGGAGAAGGGGAGGGTCGCCACTCTCCACCTGCAATGCGTTTGTCGGGGTAGACCTCATGCAACCCAGTACAATGCGGAGAGACTTAGATTGGACACTATCCAGCTTAGCCATCGCAACTTTGTTGCATGGCTCCAACCAAAAAGTGGCATAATCCAATAAACTTCTAATTGTGGCATTGTAAATGAGTTTAAGAGTAAATGGGTGAGCACCCCACCAAACACCTGCGAGAGCCCGCAACAAGTTCAGCTTCTTCTCACATTTATTAGAGACATAATTAATATGGAAGACACCGGATAATTTGGAATCCAAGATGACACCAAGAAATTTTACGCGATCATCGACTCTAATGGGAGATCCCTCAATTTCAAGGTGAACATCTGGAATAACTCTTTTCCGAGTAAAAACTACTACGGAGCTTTTAGGAGCTGACAGACTTAGGCCATGAGAAACTAGCCAGTGATTTAGAGAGTCGAGGGACACTTGCATCGAACCCTCAGCCTGTTCCATGGATGCATTCGGTAGATAAAGACACAGGTCATCCGCATACTGTAGAATTTGGCAGTCACTGTTTAGGGATCTATGAAGGTCGGAAGTGTAAATGCTATAGAGCATGGGACTGAGGACTGAACCTTGAGGAAGACCTCTCCAGACGGTTCTGGGGTCGGAATTTATACCGGAGATATGGAGCTTGACATTTCGTCCAGACATCAGATTGAATATGCATTGACGCATCTTAATCGGAATGCTCAGCTGTCGTAATTTACTTCTGAGCACGGAAAGAAGGACATTGTCATAGGCAGCTGAAATGTCTAGAAAGACCGCCAAAACGGACTCGTTTTTTGACAGAGCAATCCTCGTATCTGTAATTAGGACGCCAATACTGTCCATCGTGCTAACTCCCTTACGGAAACCGAATTGGGATCCAGCCAATAGGTCACGGCTCTCCACAAACCACTCCAAACGGTTTTTAATAAGGTGCTCAAGAATTTTACCAATGACGGGAGACAGTGCAATCGGCCGGTAATGGTCAGGATTGTTGGGAAGTTTGCCGGGCTTTAGGATGGGAATGATAAGCTGGGTTTTCCAGTTATCCGGGATATAGGAAAGTGAGAAACATGTGTTGATTAGGGATAGGAGATACTGGCGACTCTGGGCACCAGACCTCTTGTAGAAGGAGTAGGGAAAGCCATCTATCCCAGGGGCCGAGTCATGGACGTGGCTGAGCACTGCTTCTAACTCACGTAATGAAAAGGGCAGGTCCAAGGGATCATTAGACGGGGTTGGAAGTTCGGGACAAGAAGGATTTTCCTCTCTAAGAGGAACATAAGGAGGGGCTAGTTTCTGTAGGAAAGAAGATGCTAGATCATGTGGAATTGGACAAGGATTTTGGATGGAGCAGCCACGGCTGTATCCCTTAAACTTTTGCCAAATGTCGGAAGTTGGAGATGAAGGAGAGAGGGAGGCACAGAATTTCTTCCAACCTTCAAATTTTTTCTTTCTGAAGAGACGCCTGGATTTAGCAACAATCCGGTTATACTCTATCAGGTTAGTCATTGACATAACCCTGACATAACGTGACTCGGCTTCGTTCCGGGCTTTCACCATCGCCGTACACTCTCGGTCCCACCAAGGAGGAGATGAAATCTTCCCCGAAGCTGCGTTTTTCAGTGGAATGTTGTTATCAGCGGCCAACGAGACAGCACTAGAAAATTGCTCCATACAGGCGTCTAGGTTGTTTGAGGAAATTTCTGGCAGGGAAAGGACTAGGTTATCCAGGGCTTGGGAATACAAGTCCCATTTAGCTTTTGGGAGCTTATATTTTAGGAGTGGAGGTTTGCCTCTTTTGGGTAATGATCTATTGATCAAAGTGGAGCAAATCGGATAATGATCACTACCATATGTCAGATCCAATCTCTTCCACTCCAATTGTCCTGTCAAGCTGGCTGAACAGAGAGTAAGGTCCACACAACTTCTACTCTGACCTGGACGGGAAAGGCGGGTTTCCGATCCACCATTGATGACACATAGGCCGACCTCATCCATGATATCTACAAGGTCTAACCCCGGGCCATCACAATGGTCGGATCCCCAAAGAAAATGGTGGCAATTAAAGTCACCCAAAATTATTGTGGGTTTTTGGAGGGCACAGATATTTTTTATAAATTCAAGGCATACAGGATTTGGGGAGGGTATATAAATAGAGATAAAATCAATGCCAAGAAGGTTGACACCCACAGCATTAATCTCATCTCCATGAGGGGGAAGGGAAAGAGGGGAAAAGGAGAGGGAATTATTTACAAGGATAGCAGCCCCGCCATAACCGTCCGGACGGTCATCACGGAGCAGGCTATAGCTAGGGAAATTAAAATGGAGTCGTGGGGTTAACCACGTCTCTGAAATAGCAAAGATTGCTGGGTGGTACAAGTTGATGAGGTGATTTACCTCATGTTTTTTCGGGAGGACACTCCTGGCGTTCCATTGTAGAAGATGGAATGTTACGGTTGTGTATTGATTTTATCAAGTTGTTGGCAACGTGGTCTGGTAAGGGATAGGAAGAAAGAATAGAAGTGAGTAACATCACTATCTGCTCAATAGCCGAGACATTCTCGTTTGGGGAAGGGGAATTATTGTTTAGGGCACAGCCGTTGGCGGGTTGAGGGAAAGCAAAACTGTTCAATATATTTTGGTGGGCCCGTTGGTCATACCCTGGGGAAAGAGGTGCATGTGTTTTTGGTGGAAGGACGAAGGTTCTTCTGTATGAAGTGGTGGTGGGTGGTTGGCGAGGGTTGGTAGAGCGAGCTGTTTGTGACAGGTGAAGAGGATAGGGAGCAGAGGGGGCTGACGCTACAACATCAGCAAAGGACTTTTTGGCGGAGGAAAATAATTTTGCTGCCTCAGAATAAGAAACGTTTTTTTCGGACATAGTGACTTTAATATTACGTTGTCTTAGATACTCTGGACATTGTCGACTAGTAGCCATGTGGGGCCCATCACAGAAGAAGCACTTGGGCTCCTCCGATGAACACCCATCACCAAAGTGATCTTCACCACAGCGGAAACACCGAGGCTTCGATCTGCATTGGGTCTTAGTGTGGCCAAACTTGCAACATCCAAAGCACTGAATGGTGGGGAAGTGGTACAGTTCAACGGGCAGGGAGTTATGGCAGCAAAACACACGTTCGGGGAGGATACGACCATCAAAAGTTAAAACTACCGAGGAAGTCGGTAACCATTCTGTTTTGCCGTCATTGGTAACTTTTCTGTTTAACCTTCTTATTTTTAAAATCTTTCCACAGCCAGAGGGGGATTTTAAATTGTCTGAGCATTCCAGGTCAGACCAGTCTGCCGGGACACCCTTCACTACACCCATTCGGGTAATATTAAACGTAGGAATAATTGTTGTGAAACCTTTTTCCTTTAAAAATGTATTTTCCAGGAATGCATTGGCGTCCCTTGGAGCTTTAAACTCTACGGATATACGGTTTCGACCAATCTTTTTTATGCCGTCTTCTGTGATGTTCTTAATTTTATTTTTTAACAATAATTGGCCAAATCTCACAGGGTGCATAGATGAACCTGCCTTAGGGTCTACTTCAGCATACGACACGAATACTATATATGGAGCAACATCAGTACTAGTATAATTAGTCCGAGCAATGAGTGACGGCGCAGTGGTTCTGTCTCGTTTAGGAGCAGTTGTTTCCGTAATGTTGTCCACCTTGTCAATGTCATCAACATCAACAATGGCACGCTTGCGTTTTAGTAAAATTTGTTTTTCCACTGCCTCGAAGGAGGACAGCGGAACTGTTGCCACTGGAGAATAGGAAATCGAGTCTTGGGGTTGCGGATTAGGGTCGGTTTGCGGGGAAACATTGGGATCTGGCGGGCGGCCCGGAGGCCGGTCATCGACATCCATGTTTACGCGGCGTCGCCCGCATAAAACAGGGCAGTACGCTGTACTTACCAATAAATTACACACTCACAGACACAAAACAAACAAAACACACACAAACCAATAAAAAGCACCCAAAATAAGAGCGAAAAATGAAACTTTTACTGCCCAAAAGCTTAATAAAAGAAACTCCTCATGTGTCAGCCACAAAACACAAACCGGAAGTCTAAGTTATATTTAAAGATACGATGAATCGCAAATGTGACGTTTAACAACACGGAATCACGAATGTCGGAAATACAATAGGAATGACATTATAAATCACAACAGTGTTTAGTGATGTACACCTAATTATAGAGCATTGATAGTTATTAATGAGACATGACACACATGTGACTTAGGCGATTTTTGTAGAAGTTTGTATCGGAGAAAACATATAATAATTTCAAATAATAAATGTGTTCATAAACCAACTTATGAAGTATTGAATGATTATTAAAATAATATAATAAAGCTATATAAATGTAATAAAGCTGCTTCTTCCCGTGTTTGTATTTTTTTTGACCATTCATAATGAATTTGAATTGCCTTCAATAAAAATAACCCTTACGCCTTGTATTATTTAAAATACCTATTTGAAGATGGTTTATGTGCGAGATCTTTAATCGAATGTAGTATTCGTTATTTCCCTGCATACAATGCACCGTCTAATGCTATACACAAGTGTAAATGGACCATTTAGTTAAAGAATTGCTTGTAAGTTAAACAGGAATTTAAGGTAGATAAATGTTATGATATGTAACTATAATTTGTGAATATAGCATTTAATCTAAAATTGTGATGTAAAAATCGAATAATCGACTAATCGTTTTTTAAAGAATATTACAACTGGTAATCACTGACGCATGGTGACGTATTATTATACAATCCTTTACACTGTCCCGAGTAAACGTTCAATGTTGTGAATTAGATATTATAGTAGAGTTTGTTAGATATATAACTGACATGTACCGTATAACATTACATACTTCCTCAAGACACTAATCCTAACGTATAAAAATATTACAATAATTAATTCATTGCTGATTTTGAAATAATAATTTAAAAACTTGGCTGCATGATCAAGGAATTCCAGTGCCTCTAGTTGTAATTCTATTTCGTAAAACAACAGTAGTGCTTGACGTCATGCGAGCGATGAGTATTTAGCGACAGTGATTTCATTATTTAGTGGTGTTTAAGTGGACATAATATTGATGTTTCTTGTGAAATAGCAAAAATGGAGACCGAAAGGATGATAGAAGACACTATGCCACCCCAGGTAAGGCAGGAAACTTTAAATGGAACAACCCGTAATGTCATGATGGTCCGTCCGCCATATTTACTTTTACCATTATTCGCTTGGACTATTTTGTGTTTTTATGACCAATCTGATAACAAAAGTAATTTGGGAACGATTAGTTTTCTCCCCAATCATTCGTGCATTGTTAGTGTAACCTTATATGGTTAGCTATGTGTTAGATATTTGGTATAACATCGCGTACCAATTTTTAAGTCATTCTGCAATGCGGATCTTAGGGATTTACTTTTTTTGTATGACTCCCGTTGCAATATTCGGTATTGGTTGCGTTGTCCATCTAATATAGAATACCAAATAAATTTTTCAGTCGATACATAGTTCATAAGACATCCCGATCTCAAATTGTTACGTTCGTAATATCGTCACGTTTCGCAGGAAGCGATGTAATAAAAACATAATTCTCTTTTATAAACAACCTTTTTTGTATCGAAAGTTTAACTGTAACTCGTTCTATTCAACCTCATTCGATAACTTTGTAATTTTCGTAATAAAGTTGTTTGAAAAAGGAATGTTTGTAGTGCTACTTTCTAAGCACACGTATTTCGCAACTACTCAAAAAGTTTACATAGTGATATATTATTACTCACATTATAATCTATCCAAAATACATTAGTATTTATAAATTTACAGGTTTTCATACTTAAATATACAGTGTAACTATTAAATTGGATATAAAAACAATGCATAACATTAATTAACATTCTTATAAAAAACACTTAATGAATAATTTTTACGTAACTATACTCCTGTTTTCTTTTATTACATTACACTTTGTATAGTTAACTGAACAAGCAATTACAATAACCCTGTTGCATTGAAATAAAAGTATTTTTATTGTTGAAAAGTTACTATTGAGATGTGGCTAACTTTACATATTATAAACAAATGAAAAGGTAAAAAAAAATACATTGCATTTGGGGAACAAATAGATTCAAGTCAATACCACACATTTAGAAAAACAATATTAATACATAATGTAAAATGGGGTCAATAAAAATGACTGAGGGGTCAATATACACAACTTTGAAATATGATTCCTACTGCTTATTGTGTTGCATGCATATAATGTTACATTAAAACAGCTTTCTTATATTTTTTTAATAGTTCAGAGTCCTCATAATCAATACCTTTAATCTGTAAAATGCAAAAAAACAAATAAAAATCTTTATTCACCCCCTGCATTTGTATTCACCCCATTGTATTGATAAGCAAAAATAAGTAATAAAAAAGATTTCTTGAGTGTTTGTTTATTTTATTTAAAACTATATTATTTATTTATTATTATTTAAAAATACGACTCCCGCACTAAGGAATTTAATCCTTGTGTCGCGGGGGGTTTTACAAACATTCAAATCACATTATATGGACAAGCATTTGTGGATCACACAAATGCTTGTCCCATCGCGGGGATCGAACCCGCGACAAGTCGCGCACAGAGGTAATTGGCGTGGTGACCTATACCACTCGGCTATCCGTGCAGTCATTATCATATATTATTATCTTAAGAATGGTAGAATGCAAAGTAAAGGCCACCTTTTATCAATATTTACTTTAAATAATAAGCATATTGACTGGCCTCTTGGTCTAGTGGTTAGTGACCCTGACTGCTAAATTGGCGGTTGTGGGTTTGATTCCCACCCAGGACAAATCTTTGTGTGATGAACATGATCATTAGAAAACTCAATTATGAGTTAAGCTCGCCTCAGTACATCAAATTATTAATTATTGTATTTCTGTAAATTGTGTATGTGTGTACAATAAAGAATCAGAATCATTTTGTTCTGTGTCTGTGTGTAATTTATCTATAATATGTATGTATTTAGAAATATATTAGTATGTTTATCAGTTGTCTGGTTGCCATAATATTACTAAATGATATAGATATGAAAACTATATTACTAAATAGCTAACAGTGCCCTTACTCTCAAATTAAATTTTAATTCTAATATAAATGCCAATGCAAAATTGATATTATTTTAGCAGGCATAAGATTCAGTACTCTTATAAAAAATGCTGTCAGTGGAAGCAACTGACTGGAATCTAAACATTGAGAGTATTTTTTTGTAGTGTGTGTTGTTTGTGTGCCTGCTAAATGAATAACAATTTCGCATAGGCATTGTATTAGAATTAAAATTAAAGGGCACTTCTTTTAAAATTATAGGTCAGAACCATCACTATCACATTAGCTTTGAAGCAGAAAAACCACATCAAAATCTGTCCATGTGAAGAGCTACAATGCCTATAATACCGTTTTTGTCACTAGAAGTTAAAAAGATTAATAAATAATTGTAGGTCATACTATATCTTTTTAATTAATCAAATGGAATGAAAGAAATGCTATTGGATTAACTATCTGAAGTATTTCATTAAAGTAATGTTAATTGACATAATTAGTTAATTAAACTTGTACATAATGGTTTACTATGCTGTTTCTGATTTGTATTTGAATATTTTATATTTTTTTATGTTACTTAATGAGAATGAAATAAAATCTTTTTAAACGGATTTTATCGCGGTTTATATTTAGACTAGCTGTCCCCCGCGACTTTGTTCGCGTGTTTTAGTTTCAACGGTTTTTCATTTTTGCAACATTTTTCATTTATGCTCCGCTCCTATTGGTCGTAGCGTGATGTTATATAGCCTACAGCCCTCCTCAATAAACGGACTATCCAATACAAAAATATTTTTTCAATTCGAACCCGTAGTTACTGAGATTAGCGCGTTCAAACAAACAAACAAACAAACTCTTCAGCTTTATAATATTAGTATAGATTTTAGTTCCCGGCGTTTTGACGCCTTTGCAAGTGTCATGGTCACGGGCAGACTCGAGGAATTATAATTATTGAATTGAATATACTCCGTGATAAAATTCGTTTGAAAAGTAGCTTTATTTCAGTGTCTTAACATTTCCATAAACCTCAGATAACTTAACAAGGTTTAACTCTAGTATTAATTTTTTGTCGGGATATTTAAGCCATTTAGGAAATATATTGCTGTGGTTTTAACTATTAAATAAATAAATGTGGATCTTACAACAATTTTAGAACAGACCTAATTTTAAATTGATCGTTTTTCTAAAGCTAGCTAATAACCATTTTGATCACATCATTATGAAAAGAAAAATGCTTTCAAATTTGTCCGTTAGTGTGGTAGCTATAATACCAGACAGACTCAAAGCTAAACTTCACACCTTTATTTGTATGAAGGGTCAGGAAAAATTTAAAAAATCACAACAAATTCTAGAAAATTACTGATACCTTTTAAAATGCTGAACAGATCTTCATAAATTATAGCCAAGAACCATCTTGATCACATCAGCTTTAAAAAAACCGCATCATAATTGATTTATTTGTTTAGGACAACGTCACAGACAGGCACACAGGTACTCGGATAGATTTGTTAAAAATTCTATCACTACTCTTTTCGCATTCATAAATTCAGAATTATTATTCAGATGCAAGTAGTAAGTCTATAGACAAATTGAAATTCATATTTTGTATTCATCTCTGCTCTAGAAGGTTAAGCAGCTGAAATGAGCTAAGTTTGCCCCCCCACCCGCCTAAAGCAAATCCTAGATCCGCGCCTAAATATAGGCAGAATATTTTAAATCCTTTTTCTTAGCATAATAGAGTCCACTGCTGATTATATGCCTCTTGCATGGCTGTCCAAGATGCTATTGAAGTGGTGATTCTGGCCCAGTGTTCTTACTCTGCAATTTAATTTTAATTCCAATACAATGCTAATGCAAAATTGTTATTCATTTAGCAAGCACACAAACAACACACAGTACAAAAAAATACTCTCAATGTTTAGATTCCAGTCAGTTTCTTACATTGACAACATTTTATTTTAAGAAAATTGTATCTCCTGCTAAACTAATATCAATTCTGCATTGGCATTATATTAGAATAGGCTATTTGACACTATGAATATTTTTGTGATTATTTGCTTTAAATGCATAAAATGAGAGTTTTTCATGTGAATCACATCATTTTTATTAAAAATTAAAACAATTAATATATCCAAAAACACAAAAATATGTTTGGCTATTTGTTTCTCGCGCCACACATTGAGAAACGACCCGGATTGGCTAATGTTATAATGACGTCATCCGCGCGTAAACATATTGTTGTTTGAATAAAGCGTTTCGGCGGCTTATTTGAATTTTGAATTTTTATTTGCAATAGGCTATTTGACACTATGAATATTTTTGTGATTATTTGCTTTAAATGCATAAAATGAGAGTTTTTCATGTGAATCACATCATTTTTATTAAAAATTAAAACAATTAATATATCCAAAAACACAAAAATATGTTTGGCTATTTGTTTCTCGCGCCACACATTGAGAAACGACCCGGATTGGCTAATGTTATAATGACGTCATCCGCGCGTAAACATATTGTTGTTTGAATAAAGCGTTTCGGCGGCTTATTTGAATTTTGAATTTTTATTTGCAATTTTCTTACGAAATACGTAATTTCTTTTTGAAAAAATTTTATGGGTGAAATTCTTAACCGTAACCAAGTAATTCAAGATAGAAATTATAAATCTGTCAAATAGCCTATTAAAATTATATTGGAGAGTAAGGGCTCAGGTCGGCCCTGCCGTCTTTTTGAAGTCGTCCGACCATCGGGCAGGTGGTCTGACGAAATCTTTAGGTTGATTTAAATTCCAAAGTATTATATGATATTTATGTTTGAATGATTCAAGGAAAAAGGTTTATGTAGAGCAAGAATCGTTTTTATGTATAGTCTGTTTATATTCTAGTGTCGATTGATGTTATTTAAGTAAGCATCAACTTTATGAAAGTGTGAATAAAGTTCATTTTGGTCTGAGTAGTACTGTCGAAAATGTCATAAAAAAATAGTTGTGATGTTGTAGCGCAAACTGTACCTTATATGTGAGTGTTACAGTTGTTTTTCCTAAAACTCGTGTTTGTTTATATGTTCGGTAGAAAATTGTGAATGCAGTACAATGTCCTTGAGATACAGGATATTAATTCTTATCTCATTAAAACCAAGTTTATTACAAATCTAATTAAGTTTATTAACTGGTCTGGTCTAGTGGTTATTGACCCCCATTGCTAAAGGTCGTGGGTTCGATTCCTACCTAAATGTGTGATGAGCATGATCATTAGTTCAGTTTTGATGTAATTTTTCCTTAACAATACTTTCAATGGTTCGAGTTAGTTTCTTCCATTGACAGTTTTTTTTCAAGTGAATTAAATTCCGTGTTTGCTAAACTAATATCAATTTTGCATTGGCTTTGTACTGGAATTAAAATTAATTGAAGATTAAGGCACTCGTATTGGTCTGCACATTGCCTTTTGCCCTGTAGTGGGAGAGATACAAGCCACTGGCCCAGATTCTGTTAAACCCACACTAAACTTATTTTAGGCCATCGGTATCTTTTTCACTTGTACGCAATTGGAAAAGGACAGACTGAATAAGAGCTGTCAAATTTAGTTTTGACTGAAATTCTCATACAAATCTACCGACACGCAGAAACGTGTGCACTAAAACACAGTGATGTTCAAGGCGAAAACTGGTTTGACATTTCTAATTTAGTTGTTACCTGTTGCCGTCCTTTTCTCACGCTGTATGTTAGAAAAAGATAGCAATTGTTTAATTTTGATTTAGTTTGCGTACAAGGGAATCGGCGCCATTATTATGCTGTCACTTATATTGATGTTTTTAATGTTTCAGGTGACGTCAATCACGTGCGTGGACTCCGGTGTGCGACCGGTGCCGAGCAGCGCGGCGTACACGGCCGAAAGAGACGCTTGTCTAAACTACTTCTCGAGATGGAACGAAACGGATCAGGTATATATTACCAGTCTATAAATGTCCCACTGCTGGGCCTCTTCTCACTAATCAATATAGAAAAAACTCGGTAGCTTAGTTGGTAAAGCGACTGGCGCGTCAAGCCTTTGGTCGCAGTTTCGAGTCCTGACTGAGGTTTAAGTATTTCTTTCTATTATTTGTATTTAATTACAAGATATAAAAAAACACTTCTACTAATCAACGATGGCTGGATAGATCTATTTAACTCACACACACCGCACCCTTAGTCGTGGTATAGGTCACCACGCCAATTACCAGTGCGCGACATGCTACCGGCTCGATCATGCTGCATGGGCATGCATTCGCATGCCTCGGATCGCATGCGGCAAGCATTGGTGTGATCCACAAATGTTTGTTCTTATTCTGGGTTTTCTTTGTGCGTGTGATTTGGACTCTTGTGAAACCCCCGCGGCGCAAAGATTAAATTCCTTAAGGACGTATTTTCAAAATTGACAGGCATAGAATCGCACTACTACATTGACATGAGTCATACTCACAAGTGTAGGCACGGTTTGCTGCGGTTTTTATAATCAAGTGAACTAATTTTGATACTTTGTTTTTTTATTATTTATTTTTAATACGTACATAGGTATAGACATTTTTTTATTTTTTTTGCTATTGCTGTCTATATTTTCTCTAAATATTACTATAAAAATACCTACTTCAGTGACTGAAAGCCTTCTATTAGTAGAAAGATTGCAGTGTGGAATTTGGGCTGGTTTTGTTATTTATAATGAAACTGAAGATGAGGGTGTACTTCGGTGTCTGCTACTGGAACTCCTCGGTGAGTCCATATGTACCGAGTTCGGGCTCGTTTTCCTAGTTATGAAAAGACCTTACTTCCGTATTTGATGGAGTGACCTGAAGAAAGAGGTACTTTGATGATTGTTAGAATAATAAATTAGACGTAATCAATTCTTTATTTTTAGAATATTTGTTTGGATATGTGAAGAATGTGTTTTCCCAAATGTCCAATATCTCGGCATCTACAATACCAATTGAGATATGAAAGGTACACAATGCCGCCAATTCCCTTGTACGCTAACTAAATCAAAATTAAACCATTGCTATTTTTTACTAACTTACAGCGTGACAAAAGGACGGCAACAGGTAACAACTAACTTAGAAGTGTCAAATCAGTTTTCGCCTTGAAAAATACTGTTTTAATGTAGTATTTGTATGACAATAAATTGTAATAATAATATGATATGTAGTCGGGGTGGGTAAGTAATTGAGTAGAGCTTTTGAAGGCTTAAACTTTTATTAACACTGATTACTATTTTGTACAATTTAAATACGTACGACACTCTGAACTGCCTACCGGATACTGGTAGCGGCCTATTGTAACACTCGCACATGCGCAGCCGCCGCGCTGTGATTGCTTGAAAGCGCATGCGCGGAGTATGTTCGTATTATCGTTACTTCGCGTAACGAGCAGGCGCTTTACCTCGGCCCATACGTTTAGGGAGAAAGCGCCGTTGAAAGTTGAAAGTTCATTATGATGAATTTTTTTACAATATATCTCTTAATTCAGCATGCCTTTTGGCATAGGCCTGCTCCAACGATTTCCATTGTTGTCTATCCTGAGCAACCCTCCTCCACATTGGTCTTGCTGTTAGCTTAATCTCTCTGCGTCCATCCCTCGGGTACCATTCAGATACTGCTTTACTTCATTTTCCTTTTGTGTCCCACATCATATGACATCCCCATCTCCATTTTTGTTGATCGACTCGAGTCAGTATGTCAGTAAGTTTAGTTCTTAGGCGCAAAACTATATTTCTGACTCTATCTTGCCGTTTACATCCGCATACTTCTTTCCATTACCCTTTGTGCTATAACTAGTTTTTCTCTCAATACCTTTGTGAGGGCCTACGTTTCGCAGCCGTACGTCAGGCATGGGTTGATAGTCTTCATTTTCAGTGACATGGCTAGGTCTTTTGATTTAATTATTTCTTTAAGTGACCAATATTCCTTCCCCCCGGAAGCAATTCTGAAGTTGATTTCCTTTTAGTAGTTCGTTGTTGCTCTTGATGTCTCTTTTTTGGAAGTTTGTCATTAATTTTGTTTTGGAAGTTTTCATTTTTAAGCCAACTTTTCTACTTTCTTTGCTTATATCTTGTATCATACACTCAAGTTTTTTTGGACTTTCTTCAAGCAGCACCAAGTCGTCAGGGAATCTCAGATGGTACATTTTTGAACCGTTTATATTTATGTCATAATCGTCCCAATTAAGTTTTCGAAATACATTTTCTAGTACTGCGGAAAACAATTTTGGGGAGAGTTGGTCCCCCTGTCTCACGCCCCTTTGTACATGAAACTCCTTGCCTAATATCTCTAGTTGAATCCTAGCCTTGATATTCGAGTATATGCACTTTATAATTTTGATATACATGCTTGGTATTCCTTGGTGTTCTAGGCTTTTCCAGATGTACTTATGGCTCAGGCTATCAAAAGTATATATTAGATGTAAGACATATAAGTCTGTAGTTTTCTATGTTTTCTTTATCTCCTTTTTTATGCAATAAAACAAAATGAGATTCAGTCCATTGTCTGGGAATGCTACCAGTTGTAAGTATATCATTGAAAATGTTTGTAAGCATGGGTGTCAAATCTTCAATAGCACCTCTCAATAGCTCATTTGTGAATTTTTCTTTCTCTTATCTTTTTGCTAACATCTACAATAAAGTTAATATTGACTTTTTTTTGTTCCTTTTTTAATTAGTTCTTTTCGTTCACTGATTAGTTGCATGGTATGTTCGCTCATTTGATATTTGCTTTTGTTTCTTGAAGAAAAGCTGCAGTATAATTTATTTTCAAGGATGTCATATTTCTGAATTGCATCTATATCATTATTTGTCTATTTTTCAAATTTATTTGTTTTTATGTGACTATGAGGATGTTTTGTTTGAAATTTTCTGGTGGAACATCGGTGGTTTGAATTAAAATTTAGTTTACGAATAACAGTAGTATCTAAAAATTAATGCTTTAGGGTTGCTGCTTATTATGTAGTCAATTTCATTTTTATACGTACCATCCGGGGATATCCAAGTCCATTTGTTTTAATGATATTTTTTTAAAATTGAGTTGATGATGAATAGGTGGTGTTCCATCCAAATTCAACAACCTTTGTCCGTTTCGACTTTTCTTGCCATATACAAACTTTCCAAGAACATTTTTATTCCAGTTTTTCTTTCTACAACCTGAGCATTAAAATCGCCCAATAGAACTATGTGTTTTTCTAAATTATTGTTCTCAGCCAATACTAATTCATCGTAGAATGCTTCGAGTACTGTTGTCTCTGCTTGCTCAGTTGGTGCATACACTTGTATGATGGACCAAGATTTTTTATAACCTGAAATTTTATATTCAAAATTGCTATTCTATCCGAAATGCCCACGAGTTCTAGTATGCTCTTTTTAGTGTATTTTTTATTGTGGTATAATATTTAGTTACAGTGGTCTTAAATTTTTTCGCCCAATCTGCGCAATTTACTTATACCAAGAATGTCATATTTAATGCGTTCTAAGGATTCTTCTAGTTCTAATAAACTTTCTTGTGTTCTGAGGGTTCTCGTATTTAGGGTTGCAATGCGATAAACTTATTCTTTGTTCGAGGGTGGTGATGATGATGAGAATTATAGTCGACGAAACTCAATTTGACAGCTCTAATTTTCATCCGGAAATATATTAATTGGGACCACTTCTGAGGTATACCAAATCTTTATTTTTATCTGATTTTACGGAAAACGTGTCCAAACTCAGCTCACCTAGTTCTAATTGTCGAGGAGTTTCAGTATCAGTCTCGGAAGTACACCCTCAGGTTACTCCATCAAGTCCGAGACTAATAGGCATTTATGAATTCTACTTACTTTTAGTGAAATAAAATATCATACTAAAAATATGTAAATATAAAATAACCTTATCAAGTATCAAATTTGGTTTATCGAATATTTTGTATTTATACAGCGATCTTTTCAACACAAAAATCTGCAAAAAGGCGATACAGTGTCCGCTCACGAAGGCGGCCGGCCGCCGACTGAGATCTCATTCAAAATGTTTCTGACAAGTCAAGACGGCAACCAAAAATAAAATAACCCCTAATACAATTGATTAAGATTCATTCGTAATGTCAAAATAAGCGAAAATATAGGTCACGGGTTTTTAATTTTTTCTGCGTCTATTTGTGATATTTTGATATATTTGTTCTCAAGAAATTAAAGTTTAATATGTCTGCATACGTACACTATTTTTAGAAATCTTAAAATATGCAGATAATAGGACAAAAAAAGTACTAAAACTTAACCCTAAAACGTACATTTTGTGAAAGATGGCAACGGAAGATCGTTTTTTGCACTATAAAAATCTATATTTTTCAACATAAATGCCCCAACAATTTACAGATAAAGAGTCAATTTATGCGTGCTAGTTATTATTTATATTTGATTTGGTCTAGTTTAGGCACAAAACGTACTCAAAAATAGCATAAATTTGCCTAAATTGCAAACGCACCCTTAAATCATTCCGTATTTGGACGAAATTCGACGCACAATTTATCGTCAATACTAAATTATTTATTGCATTCAATGTTTTATTATCCTGGATTTATAAAGGCCACGAGAACTTGAGTAACGTTTTTAGATTTTATGGAAACCAGTGCCCATACTCTCCAATTTAATTTTAATTCTAATACAATGCCAATGCTAAATTGATATTAGTTTAGCAGGCAGGAGATTCAGTTTTGTTAAAAAAAACGCTGTCTATGAAAGGAACTGACTGGAATCTAAACATTGAGAGTATTTTTTTGTACTGTGTGTTGTTTGTGTGCCTGCTAAATGAATAACAATTTTGCATTGGAATTGTATTAGAATCACTGGCCGGAAAAAATAAAATAAAAACAGTCTGAAACTTAGGCATTCTCTACTCAGTGAACCAAGGGTGGTTTTGATTTTTTTTTTTTTTGGATGAGATTTACGCAGTTAGCCTGAGCGCAGGCTTTGACTGCTTCACCGGACTTTTGGCGAGAACCTTAAGGGCCTCCAGCCAGAGCAATAGAAAAACTAACTACGTCAGCAACGTTCACTAAGGGCACTCCCTGTGGGGTTTGGACCTCGACTTAGTGCGTTGCTAACAATCTTAATAAGGCAAAAACAGCAAGGGAGGGCTGGATCTAAGTTTTTATTATTTAAGGACATATTTTTATTGCTAGTTTGGCCGGCTCGGGCCAGCTTGATCTAGGGACGGGGGGGTAACCAAGGGTGGTGTAGAGATAAGTATGGTAGGCGCAGTGACGTCAAATGAGGACGAAAATTATTCCATTTATCCTCATTGAAATTCTACAAACTATACAAGGATAAATAGAAATCCTGGATCGTAGAAGTCTGTAGATGAATAAAATTGTGTTTTTATAAATGGTTCACGTGTCTGCCACTAGGTGGAGTTCGTGGAGCAGCTGCTGGCGCGCATGTGCCACTACCAGCATGGCCACATCAACGCCTACCTCAAGCCGATGCTGCAGCGGGACTTCATCAGCATGTTACCCAGTAAGTTGACGAATAGGATAGTGGGATAGTGATGATCCGGATAGTGGGATACTGCGTTCTACAAAACAGTAATTTTAGGCGCTGTTTTACTAAATACATATGAATGTATATACATTACATATACTAAAAAGACAGGTTATACAATTTTTGTCTGTCTGTCTGTCTGTTCCAGCCTATCTCTGGAACGGCTGGACCGATTTTGACGGGACTTTCACTGGCATATAGCTGATGTAATAAGGAGTAACTTAGGCTTCTTCGAAAAATAAACTAAATAACTTTTTTGTTAAATTCCACGCGGACGAAGTCGAGGGCACAGCTAGTTTTGAATAAAGGAATTTTGATTGATTGAAACTTTTCCTTAAGGAAAACAATAATGTCGCAGTAACCTTCACTTCCAGACAAATTACCATTATTCGAGATAAAAGATCTATTTTTCAATACATTGACTCACAAATCACATAGATATTTAAATTTGAATAGACAGAATATTCCCGAATGAAAATACTTACATGTGGCGGGTTTTAAGGTGATGATAGATTTGAGCATTCACTTGTAACGAGTTCTTTAATAATAACAATATCTTGGGACAACTCACACATGGCCATCCGATCCCAAACTAGGCAGATCTTGTACATGTCCACCAGATAAAAAAAGAAAAAAAAAACGTATTTTTTCTTTTATCAAATCAATAAAAAATGACAATGTTAATGCGCTTTAAAGTTCTGGAGTGGGGGCATGTGACGTCACTTGTGGGTAAAAATTGTAGCCACAAGTGACGTCACGCGACATTTCCATTCACTGTATCTTCCTCATCGTTTTTTTAAATAAAAAAAGAATAATTACGTGTCTTATATTTTTTTAATATGTATGTGACGAGTAAATATAAAAAAAATAGTACGATCCCCTATAGCTTGAGTTCTATAGGTACTACTATGAACTCTACTACTAACTACCGTGGCTCTGTTCGTGGTTAAGTTTGAATCAACAAATTTTGTAAAAATGGCGAAAAAATAAAAGTGACGTTTTTATTTCAAACAAACTTAACTATATATACATACACAAAATCTATACTAATATTATAAAGCTGAAGAGTTTGTTTGTTTGTTTATTTGTTTGTTTGAACGAGCTAATCTCAGGAACTACTGGTTCGAATTGAAAAATTCTTTTTGTTTTGGATAGTCCGTTTATTGAGGAAGGCTATAGGCTATATAACATCACGCTACGACCAATAGGAGCGGAGCATAAATGAAAAATGTTGCAAAAATGAAAAACCGTTGAAACTAAAACACGCGAACAAAGTCGCGGGGCGATAATAAATGGCGAATGCTTGATTTTCTGCTATAAATGAAATCTCAAGTCTATAAACACCTTTAGAAAAACAAGTACTTAGTAAATTCTTGACGAAATTACATAAAAACTTCATCTATTTTTTGTCATCGCCTTATTTTTAATACAATTGGAGTTCGATGACCGCATTTGTATGCACAAGGTTGCATGATCTCGATTAAATACTGAAAACATTGCGAAGTAACAGGATAGAAATAGTAATGGATAGAGATAAGTGGAGAATAATAGGCCTTTACTCTGTAAGAGAGGCTCTTAATGATAGTGATTTGTTTTTTCATGTAGTTATATTAATTTTAGTTAGTCTTGAATTTTTTTATTGTTGTTAACTAGCTGTTTACCGCGGCTCCGTCCGCGTGGATGTCGGTTATCGCGGCAAAAAGTAGCCCATGTCCTTTCTCAGGCTCTAGACTATCTGTGTACGAAATTTCATTTAAATCTGTTCAGTAGTTTTGGCATTAAAGCGCGACAGATACAGACAGAGTTAATTGTGCATTTACAATGTTAGTAAGGATTTAAAAATGTAACGTTTTCAATGTTGCCCGGAGCACCGCCCGGGTTTAAAAAGTTTAAAATAGTCTTGTTTACTTAATATCAAGTTTTATAAAAATCGGTTCAGCCGTTTAGCCGTGAATATGTAAACGACGGACAAACAGACTGACAGATAGACAGCCGTTCGCAATTATCTTTACTATTATTACTAGCGATGCGCGCACTCTGTGCATGTCTATGTTTACTCTTAAGACCTGCGCAGAAGATTTAGATTAGCACTTGTTTATGGTATTATATTTGTCCAACAGAAAAAGGTCTCGACCACGTCGCAGAGAACATACTCTCGTACCTCGACGCCAGTTCGCTGTGTGCGGCGGAGCTGGTCTGCCGCGAGTGGTTGAGAGTCATCTCCGAGGGGATGCTGTGGAAGAAACTCATTGAGAGGAAGGTGCGGACTGATTCGCTGTGGAGGGGGCTGGCGGAGAGGAGAGGATGGTGAGTACACAGATTTTTATAGCATTTTGTCTATTTATGTGTATAATAACTTTAGTGAGGAGTATTTATATATATGTATATATATATTAATTACCACCGAATGGTCCCCCACAAATAGTAAGCGTCAGAGAGGTAGACCCAGGCGGAGATGGCGGGATGACTTAGATTCGTTTTTATCGAACTGGTCAACCGCAGCTCTTGAGAGAGATAAGTGGAAGAAGAGAGGGGAGGCCTTTGCCCAGCAGTGGGACATTTTAGGCTAATAATAATAATAATAATATATATATATTTTAAAGTTTACTAGCTATGTGAGTGGAATTCACATTACTAGCAATCTTTTTAACCCCTCCAACTAAGCTAAATATGCTTGTATCTGGGGTGGGTTCACGTCAATAGTGCAATGGGTGGGGTTCGAACCTGCGACCTTTCGATCACAAGGCCGACACTCTAACCATTAGGCTATTGCCGCTTCGAAATTATTTCAAACAAAACGTTTCGAGTCGAACTGTACCAGAGTTTGACTCGCGACACCACCGTCGCCGCGACAGCTCATGATTAGGGACTCCTATTGAGTCTGAAACTAGTCGGGCGATCCCGAGAATGTGCGTGAGTAAACCGTTTTGTTTTAAATAATTTGTCTATTTAGCTTTATGTAGAGTTTAGTTATGTCTATCCTGTGATAGCACCATAGATTAAAAAATAAGTAAACTATCGAATGCGCTTAACAGGTATGAACTGTAGGCACTAGTATGAACAAGTGAAATCGTAAAATCGTTTTAAATTAATCGAGGTTTCGACGATTTGCGTGGTCGAGTGGCGTACATACCAGTTTTAATGGTGTCGCCAGCTCTGAGGTCCCATGTTTGATCCCCAGGCGGGTCAATCTGGAAAACCACTTTTCTACATTGTCTCGGGTCTGGGTGTTTGTGGTACGTTCGTTGTCTCTGATTCCATAATACAAGCTACTTACTTTGTGTTCAGAGCAATGTATGTGATGTTGTCCATATTTATTTTTTATTTTATTATTATTTGTCTGTCTCTTCAGGATCCAGTACCTATTCAAGCCGAAGCCAGGTTGCCAGCATCCGTCCCACTCGTTCTACAGACAGCTGTACCCCAAGATCATCAAAGATATACAGTCAATCGAGGATAACTGGAGGATGGGCAAACACAACTTACAGGTATGTCACACGAATGATCGAATATTCAAATGCTACTCAATTTTGAGGCGCCGTTAAGTCTTGTGTCTAGAGTGACATTTTTTCTGAACGAGAGTATTCTCGAGGAAAAGTTTTCCCTAAAAAAACTTTCCAAGAATGAGGGTTCCCGAGGGAAAATGTCCGACAGGGTTTCCGAGGGAAAGTTTCCCGAGGGACGGGTATCCCGAAGGATAGTATTACCGAGGAACAAGGTTCCTGAGGAAGTTTTCCCTAAGTACAGGGTTCCCGAGGGACAGGGATCCCAAGAGAGAGAGAGTGGTATGAAAACGGAGGGTTGCCGCAGGTTGGAACTAAAAATAAGTATTCTCTTTAGTTAACTATAAAATAAAAGTCGGGTGATGCAGTGAAAGCCAGTGAAAAAAAAAACTATAAAAACAGCGTTAATCATATACTGATTGCCTGGTTGAGCCAGTTGTCGGCAGTGCGGCTGCCGTGCGCGAGGTCTCGGTTTCAAATCCCGGGTCAAGCAAAAAGTAGTTACTGGGTATTTTCGGTTTATAGATACTCAGTACAGCTCGGAATCAGGAAGTTGGGTGGGTCCTGTGCTTGATCTCTCCGGTCGTGTCGGATTGCCGTCCCATCGGACTGTGAGAGTGAAGGAATAGAGAGTGCAACTGTGTTCGCGCATACACACGTGCACTGAAATATCTCCCGCGCAGATGGCTAGAGAGGCCGCCGTGACCGAAATTCGGTTTTTTTAATCATATAAACATCTCATGCAGTAGATTGCTCAGATTTACACAGTAAATGTCATTGGGTGACACTACTTAATAATAATTTATATTTGTACTGTACTTACTGTAATTGACGATATACAGTCCATAGACTCGTGTAGACCACTTTTTATTAAGCACAATATTTCAACTTTGCCTTCCCTGTATATATTTGAAATATCTGTCTTTGTTAGAGCGAATCCAAATCTGTTTAGAAGGCTCGCTGATGTTAGTAATAGAAACAGGCGAGATAACCAAAAACTATGTGTAAAAATGTCCAACACAGCCTTATTACATAAAAGTGTCTTCTGTATGGCACCAATTGGTTACAATAAGATACCAAAACTAATAAGAGATTTAAATAACAACCAATTTAAAAGAAGGCTCAAAGTGTTTTTAGGTGAGAAATGTTATTATAGCATTAACGAATTTCTGATTGAAAGATAAAAAAATAACTTCCAATAAGCTTATTTAATTTCTTTATTATTACTTTGCTACCTAATATTTTGTTTGTTAATTAGGCATTTAGTTTATTTGAGAATTACTTATTTTGTTAATTCGATGTTATTGTGGAGACACCTATACCAATAATGTACACCCTTTGGGTATGTTACAGAGATCACATTCATGTACACTACCAGCTGTTTTTATTATTACCTGTAATAACATTCAATAAATATTCCATTCTATTATATTCTATTCTATTCAAAAGATAAAAGTCACTGCCAACAGCGCCACCTATCCGGCTCTAACGTAACTACGGCGGTCTGGTTATGTCGCCCTTCATATGTGTGCAAAGTTTCTCATCAATTGCGTTAACTGTTCTCGAGTTTTAGGTGAACATACATGCACACATACATTCTGTTTTATTTTCATATGTATTAAAATGTTTCTCTTTTGTTCCACAGAGGATAAACTGCAGATCAGAAAACTCAAAAGGCGTTTACTGTCTACAGTACGACGACAATAAGATTGTCTCTGGTTTAAGAGATAACACCATAAAGATATGGGATAGGAAAACGTTGCAATGTGTCAGAGTAAGTACTTTTTATTAATTGTTTATTTTTTAAAATGTTATTACTAGCAATCTTGTTAACCCCTCCAACTAAGCTAAATATGCTTGTGTCTGGAATGGGTTCACGTCAATAGTGAAATGGGTGGGGTTCGAACATGTGACCTCTCGATCACAAAGCCGTCACCCTAACCATTAAGCTATTTCCGCTTCATTAAGTTTTAATGTTTTTTTTTTAATAATCGGAAAAAATACTTCCGTTAATCCATTCTAATATAATTAACGACAAAAGTAACTCCGTCTGTCTGGAACGCTTTTACGGCTAAATCGCTGAACCGATTTTGATGAAATTTAAGAAAAGTAAAAAGTTAGAAAGGACATAGGCTACTTTTTGCCGCGATAACCCGACAAACGCGGGCGGAGCTGCGAGCAACAGCTAGTAATATTATAAAGTGGAAATATTAGTATTTTTGTATGTTTGTGTGTAACGAATAAACTCAAAAAGTATCGGACCGATTTCAAATATCCTTATGAAATCGGTCCGATTATCCTCAAACCCGGTATGGGCAAGTACCAATGTGACTTTTTCAAAGTTATATGTACTTTCTTAATCATTCTAAGACACCATTGGCAAACGGTGAAGGAACACATTGTGAGGAAAGCTGGATTCCAAAAATTAAAATCTGAAATCGCCAACCCGCAATGAGCAAGCGTGGTGATCAATGCTCGTGCCTTCTCTACATGAGAAGAGGCCTGTGCCCAGCAGTGGGACATTTATAGGCCGGTATTATTATTATTTTATATTTACCATTAGAATGCTAGCTTATCCCTGAGTAAAATAGGCCATATTTTTAATATCCAAAATGTTTAAAAATAAAAAAAGTTCTGTCCGATTAAAAACCGGGATGGGAAACCAGTTTCTAAATAAAAATAGTTATTTATTTAATGATCTTGTCCTCAGGAACTCCAAGGCCACACAGGTTCCGTCCTCTGCCTCCAGTACGACGAGCGGGCAATCATATCCGGCTCCTCGGACAGCACCGTCCGCGTGTGGGACGTGAACACGGGCGCCATGCTGAACACACTCATACATCACTGTGAAGCTGTTCTGCATCTCAGGTTCTGTAACGGGATGATGGTGACGTGTAGTAAGGTGAGGACAACCTTTTTTTTATTTTTTTTTGTTACGGGATGAAAATGTAATGACTTCAACCCACGCCGAGGGCACGACGTGGGGTCTTGCCTGTTGGTCTAGTGGTTAGTGACCCTGACTGCTAGACTGGAGGTCGTGGGTTCGATTCTCACGCTGGACATATCTTTGTGTGATGAGCATGAGAATTTGTTGTGTCTGGGTGTAATGTATCTATAATATGTATGTATTTAGAAATAAATAAGTATGTTTATTAGTTGTCTGGTTGCCATAGTACAGGCTCTGCCTAGTTTGGTATCAGATGGCCGTGTGTGAGTTGTCCCAAGATATTATATTATATATTATTATAATTTGTCGGACTTGAACCGACTAAAAACACCCCGGTCCCGTCCCTGCCTTTGCCAGAGTCCCGGGTTCGCTAAAGCATGCTCGGCGGGGCTAGGTGAGGACGTTACATTATACCCCACATCAATAGATCAAGATGGCCCGTGCCAGCTAAACTAGCAATAAAAACCGGTCAATTGCGAGTCGGACTCGCGCACGAAGGCTCCGTACCATTATCGTCAACACTAAAAAGATATGGTCAAATTTAGATTTTCGCAAAACTTCTAAGTACCAAAATTTACCGTATTTTTCAACTTGTATCGTGTTGACTCAGGATCTTGATTTTTGTACATCTAATAGGGACTATAGACCTCAGTACATAGTAGAAATTTCAACTTGCTCGGTCCATCCGTTCCTGAGAGAATGGGTGGAGACAGACGGACATATTATTACAAAAAAACACTTCAATTTTATTTATTTGTATAGATAACCCTGTAGATGAACTCTTAATACAGTATTAATTGTATATTTCGTCAGGACCGTTCGATAGCGGTGTGGGACATGACGTCGACGACGGAGATCATGCTGCGGCGCGTGCTGGTGGGGCACCGAGCCGCCGTCAACGTGGTCGACTTCGACGAGAAGTACATCGTCAGCGCCAGCGGGGACCGGACCATTAAAGTAAGCTCACTCAGCTGTGCCCGCAGTTTCGCTCCCGTCAATTGATTACCTACTTACCCTCCCTACCTACCCTACCAACCCACCTAATCTACTTACTTACAAAAAATACAGCTTTTTTTTGACTGCATGGAAAAATATGTGTGATTTATTTTTGTATACATAGATTTATGTACACACTAGCTTTTGCCCGCGGTTTCGCTCGCGTTAAGAAGTATTATTATTAATTAGGTATAGTTTTCGCGGCTTTACTTTTGTTTAGCGTGTAAAATTTGTTAAATATCAAAATCCTATTTAAGCGGACGTCTTCATCATAGTAGCTCCAATCTTTAATTTCAGTTCAATCATTCGAAAATCTAAGAAGATTTATACAAAAAATTTCATCCCCTATTTATCCCCTTAGGGGTGGAATTTAACAAAATCCTTTCTTAGGGGATGCCTACGTCATAGTAGCTTTATGCATGCAAAATCTCAGCCCGATCGGTTTAAAATTGACAAAGTTTTATACAAACTTTCATCTCCTATTTTATCCCCTTAGGGGAGGAATTTATCAAAATCCTTTCTTAGGGGATGCCTACGTCATAGCATCTACCTGCATGCCAAATTTCAGCCCGATCCGTCCAGAGGTTTGGGCTGTGCGTTGATTCATCACTATGTCAGTCAGTCAGTCACCTTTGAGTTATATATATATTATATTTGACGGGCCTGTTGGTCTAGTGGTTAGTGACCCTGACTGCTAAACCGGAGGTCGTGGGTTCGATTCCCACCCAGGGCGAATCTTTGTGTGATGAGCACGATCATTTGTTCTGTGTCTGGGTGTAATTTATCTATAATATGTATGTATTTAGAAATATGTAAGTATGTTTATCAGTTGTCTGGTTGCCATAGCACAGGCTCTGCCTAGTTTGGGATCAGATGACCGTGTGTGACATGTCCCAAGATATTATTATTATTATTATTTATTATATATACTTAAACTAGAGTATTTACAAGACAACAATATTAGAAATAGAGTTCAAATGATGAGGTTTTGTAAAACTGATTTTGTTTACCAACTTTTTTTTTTACTTTTTTCGCTAGGGGCCTGTTGTGTCGAGCTTAAGCAAATCAGTAAAAGTACTGCGTTCGTTACTGATTTAAGTGAGTTTCCTTGCGACGACAGACGGTTAGGAAAAAAAATCGATGGTTTCGATATTATCAAACCTTCCTCTTGAATTATTATTATTATTTATTTCGTCATGCTCCCTTAGTTGTCATTGCCTGCGGTGGCGTCTTGGGTCGGGTCACCTCCTTCCCTCTAATATGGCGAGGGAGGTGATGGCTGATCCTTGCGTCATACTCGTGAACGGGTGCTGCTTGCGGTGACTGGTCGATCTGCTGACTTTGGGTCTGTGTAGATTATACCTACTTATAATTTCATAATGGACCTCAAACGCTTGTTTATTTAGCACGGTCCCAAAATTTTACTTTGTATTATTGTAATTACAGTAAGACAGCGTGCTGCTGTGGAGTTTGTTGCGCCGTTTCTTCTCCACAGCTAGAGCACTTAGGAAGCGGTGTAGGGTGGGCAAATCGGGTGCTGTCTATTTTATTATTTTGACGTTTAAAAAGTGCTACTTTGTAGCCTAATTTAAATAAATGAGTTTTGATTTGATTTATCCACACACATTACATTTTACAAAACAATCAAAAAATCGCTAAATACTATATCTATTGGTGAAATCAATTTGAAAATCCGTTCGTTAGTTAGTCGTTAGACGGACGCGGTCAGGGATGGTGGCTTCGATTCTGTTAAGCCCACACTAAACATATCTTAGGTCATCGGTATCTTTTTCCCTTGTATACAATTAGAAAATGACAGACGAAAATTAGAGCTGTCAAATTTAGTTTCGACTAAAATTCTCATACAAGTCTACCGACACGCAGAAACGTGTGCACTAAAACACAGTGATGTTCAAGGCGAAAACTGATCGAACATTTCTAAGTTAGTTGTTATCTGTTGCCGTCCTTTTCTTACGCTGTATGTTAGTAAAAGATAGCAATGGTTTAATTTTGATTAAGTTAGCGTACAAGGATATCGGCGCCATTGTTTTATAATATGTATAGATGTTATTATACCATCTTTTTTTTCCCATAGGTTTGGAACACGTCCTCGTGCGAGTTCGTACGCACACTGAACGGTCACAAGCGAGGCATTGCGTGCCTACAGTACAGAGACAGGCTGGTCGTGTCCGGCTCGTCCGACAACACGATACGCCTGTGGGACATCGAGTGCGGCCAGTGCATACGAGTGCTGGAGGGCCACGAGGAACTCGTCCGGTGTATACGGTGAGCGTGGGTCATGGGTGTCGGTCACGCAGTCGGTCACGCAGTCGGTCACGCGGTCGGTCACCGGTGGGTACCCTGTACCATGTGATTGGCAAACTTCAAGACACGTGGGTTAAGTGTCATTTAAAGATGTCAGATGAAAGTTTAGTGTCGCTGTAACGACTGGCCGGTTATTCTAATGGTTAGTGGCCCTGACTGCTAAACCAGAGGTCGTGGGTTCGATTCCCACCCAGAGCAAATCTGTGTGTGATGAGTATGATCATTTGTTCTATGTTTGGGTGTAATTTATCTATAATATGTATGTATTTAGAAATATATAAGTATGTTTATCAGTTGTCTGGTTGCCATAGTACAGGCTTTGAACGGATTTTTTTGAGGTTTGTATTACCTGCTGCAAGACTTAAAGACACAGTGAGCTCTTATATAATGATGTGTTTATTTGTTGAACAGTTTCGACAACAAGCGGATAGTTAGCGGCGCGTACGACGGCAAGATCAAAGTGTGGGACCTCCCCGCCGCGCTCGACGTCCGCACGCCGCACCAAGAGCTCTGCCTTCGGACGCTCGTCGTAAGTAGCGATATATTATACTAGCTGTCCCCCGCGACTTTGTCCGCGGGTTTTACTTTCATGGGTTACGTGTGTTTTGCGCGAAACCCTAATTATTTTTCTAAATTAAAAGTACACCATATGAATAATATATAAATATTTTACCCGTTTTTGCAACAATTTTTATTGATGCTCCGCTCCTATTGGTCGTAGCGTAATGTTATATAGCCTTTAGCTTTCCTCAATAAACGGATTATACAATACAAAAATATTTTTTTAGTAAAGACTAGCTGCCCGTCCTGGTTCATTTTTTTTTTTCTTTTATAAAAACATGACAATTATTTACACGAAATTGTTCCATCCGGTCCCGCGTGATGCATTGACCAATTAGGAAGTTTTTAATGACATGATGTATAACTTGTTCGCTTGGTTGCTGTGATCAGTTGACCGCGATGTCGAAGTTGCGTTGGTTGTCGCACTCAACTTGTTCATGGCAACCCATATTTAAATGCAGTCATTTCTTTCGATAGAAAAGATAGGATATGCACGTAAGTAAAATAGATAGCCGTCATTAAATTATGGACAACTAAGGCACAGGGCAGACAATAGGCAACTTGTTCGCGGCAACCAATATTTAAGTGCGGTCATTTGTTGCCTTTTGTCTGCTCCGTCCGTAATTGAATGACAGCTGACTATTTTACTTATGAACAACTTGACAACATATTGGGATACCAGGGGGATCAGATGTTAATCGTTCGAAAATCAATTCTAAATTTACCTAGTTTAAGAATATTTTTCCTCATGTATATTTATTTTTTAGGAGCACACGGGTCGTGTATTCCGGTTACAGTTCGACGAGTTCCAAATAGTATCATCCTCCCACGACGACACGATCCTAGTGTGGGATTTCCTCAATTACGGCGGAGCCTCGCCCGCGCCCGCGCCTCAGCCCCGCGCCCGCACACCGGACCACGAGCCCGACAGGGACCACGACCTCTACGACTAGGTAAATGTCACCAGCAACCACCGTCTATTTATTTTGTCTAATGTTCTGATGAGACAGGAAAGTACCAGAGAGGACACGAGCAGAACCTATTGCTTTAAAATTCAAAATTAAAAAGTCATTTATTCCAACTAGGCTACAAAGTAGCACTTTTCGATCGTCAATGTAATGGACAGCACCTTTTACTGAGGCGCAACAAACTCTACAGCAGAAAGGAAAGTACATTGGCGCCGATTCCCTTGTACGCTAACTAAATCAAAATTAAACCATTGCTATCTTTTACTAACATACAGCGTGAGAAAAGGACGGCAACAGATAAAAACTAACTTAGAAATGTCAAACCAGTTTTCGCCTTGAACATCACTGTGCATACGTTTCTGCGTGTCGGTAGACTTGTATGAGAATTTAAGTCGGAACTAAATTTGACAGCTCTAATTTTCGCCTGTCCTTTTCTAATTGTGTACAAGTGAAAAAGATACCGATGGCCTAAAATAAGATTCGTGTGGGTTTAACAGAATCGGGGCCAACGTCACGTGACAGACAAATTGAGTGACAAGGACTTAAAAAACTATATATACAACTAAACTATGTGTCTCACGACAGCAGCACGCTGTCCGTCTATTTACAAAAATGTCTAGAAGCTTTTTCTTTCCAGGTAAATTAGCTAAGGACAATATAAGACTTGTACACTAGAGGCTGCGCTCGCGCCGCCGACGTCGATGACGTCACGACACGTTACCATGACGACGGGCAAGCCGCTCGTCCGGACAGACTAGGTCTCAGCTTTATATCGAGAACTAGTGTTGGGATAGCACATCACTACGAGTGAGATCGGGAATGTAGATGGAGGGAGGTGTTTTAAGTGAAGCCGAAATGAAAGTGCCGATTGTTTGTTTTTTTTTTTTGTGACGACACTGGTGAATTATACACATAGTCCATAATTTCTTTTTGTTGCGTGTCAGGTGCTTAGCAGACGATGGATAACTTGTTCGCTGGATTAAAATGCGATTGTCCACTGGTTGCCCAGATCAGTTGACCGCGATGTTGAAGTTTCATTGGTTGTCGCGCTCAACTTGTTCACGACAACCAATATTCAAGGCCGGTCATTTCTTTTCAGTGCACAAGTTGTCTATTTTCTGCTCTGTGCCTTAGTTGTCCCACGGGCGGGCAAATGTTTCTTCCAATTTATCAATTTATGTCAGTTTTAAGTTGAAAAGTATAAGCGTCATTTTGTTTTAAATTATGTCAGTGGCTTCACGTAATTCGTCGATTTTGTTCGCGTGGTCTCCGTCTAATATATTTATATTCTGATCTGTGTAAGCATGGCGATTTTATTATCTGCAATTATTATAATGTGAATGTTAATGTTTTATTTATTATAATAACCTCTGAGTGAGAAAAAGAATGGTTGTGATAAAAGAGGAGTGAGAGGTGTCTATTATTTCTGCATTTTAATACTAAAAATTATTATTTCAATGATTTTATATTATTTTTAAGAAGACGAAATAAATCAACATCTTGTGAGTCAAATAATAATGGGAATGACTTCCGTCATTATTATCACGTTCAAATTATGGTAATCTAGCGATACGCCCTTGTTTCGTACGGGTTTAGTTCAGCCTTTCAGAAATCGGGGGTTACTCAAGAGGAAGGTTATGGGCTAACATCATGCTTACTCTTAAGAACCAAATACTGCAGTTGTTTGATGAATAAAATTGACGGACGATAATGTAGCCCAAGGACTATCTGTTGTTTTCATACAAGAATTTAATAACATACATAAATTATTTTCTCCACTAGAAATAGCAATTTTGACTTAAGGGCCATATTAAATAATGTTATACTCGCCTCTCTGATCTTTAAGAGGGAAATAATTTATAGATAGGTTATTAATTTTGATATTTATAGATTCGTTAGAAGACTTTGAATATTTTTATTTAGGTGCTGAGCAGACGGACGATTTATGACCGCAGTATTAGTTGCCGCGGTCAGGTTTAAGCGCGACACCCAATAGTCAAGGGCGGTCATTTCTGTTCAGCAAACAAATAGGCCATCTCCTGCATGACGCTTAAAGTCCCAAGTTAAAAACTTATTTAAATTTATGCTTCGTAAAGTCAGCCATGTTGCAGATAATAGGATCGCCATTTATAATAATAAGCAATAAATATGAAAGTTTTAGAACTGTGAAAGTAGAGGTATGCAGCTATACAGATAGCGAAATCTCTTTAAATAACTATAATGGCTCCAACACTTTGTAAACGGCTCCAGGATAATGTAATCGCCATTTTGTATAATATACAGGGCTTTGATTGAACGGAAAATGTATTTAAGGGTATTCGTCGTGTAAAATAATTAGCAGTGCGCTGTGCAGACGTTGCATATTTTGTCTGGTTGACAGAATTACGCTGCATTATTGGTTGCCGCGGTCAAGAAGGTCAAGAACGCAAAGCTCCATTGGTTGTCGCGCTCAAATTGTCCATGGCAACCAATAGTCAAGCGTAGTACTTAATGTCCAGTAAACAAATTGTCTATCGTCTGCTCAGTGCCCGAAAGTTCAACTGTTGATTCAGATTGTTATACGTTGATCTTTGACAGTCGTTAAGTCATTACAATTCTGACAACCAGTCTTACTTGGTACGGAATATTGAATTACCCTGTAAGGTTGTGGAGGTTGGATGTAGCTGTGTATCATACTGGTGTTTAGCTGCATTCGTGTGAGACTGGAAGCCGACCCCAACATAGCTTTGGAAAATACGACTTAAATATATGCGAATAATGAATATCTTTAATGCGTTTTTCGTTTAAACACTACTCTCTGTATGAAGACAGTAATTTGGCTATTGTTTTTAAATATTGTTTTGTATATTTATTGAATTTAAACAGTTTAAGTACCAACTTGCTATTGTAGTTGTAACTTAAATATGTCAAGTTTTTAATAGTAATAATATCAGCCTGTAACTGACCCACTGCAGGATAACTATTAAATATAAAAAAGATATGTCATGAAAAAGCCCTGCTGTAGATTTTACACTTTTAATTTTGTATTGTATATGGAAAAAAATGGTTGACTGTTGACCCCCGAATCTAGAGGGTCACAAGACATGATTATTTAAATAAAAATGTTTATTGACCCCATAAGACGTTTTGTGTTGGTTATCTTATGGGGGTCAAAATAAATAGTTCATTGTAACCAAAAAAATATGATTTATTTAATATGAATTCTAATTAAAATTTGACGTATTTAAGTTATAATATTTCAAAATATAATTTAGTACTTTTGATTAAGACCGAAATAAAAGTGTTTTAACTTAACATTATTCCTGTTTTTGCGCAATTGTCCAACTATTCATAAAATATAGATAGGAATAATGCTGAGCTAAAGTACGTGCTAAGACTTAACTCGACGTTTACTTATCTCGGCTTTAGTATGTATATAGTATACTTAGTCCAAAGTACTAGCATAAATAATATTTGATGAAAATTGTTTTTATTTGTTCATAATGTAGACTATTTTTATTACACATTGTAATTAAATTGTTTTGAACGGATTCTTTCGCGATTTATTTTTTAAATTATCGTTCCCAACAATTCAAATTCCTTTACAGGGGTTAGGGTCACGGGTAGACTGAGGTGGTATTCGTCTTGACAGTTTATGTTGCTTGTTCTTCCTTCAAATAATGGGCAGCAATAGAATCCGTTCAAAATTGTTTCATTTCAATGTGATATCCCGTACACGGACTGCTCTAATTCGAAATGCCGGTCACTCACATTCGCACGAATACGCAAACCCATAAGCGTAGGACCGACATTTGTAAATGATTTCATATCTAAGCTGTCGGTTTTTTTGACAGACATCAAAGTGCGCGAAGGTTGCTCGAATGTTTGCGCGCATGTGAGTGACGGGGATCACAGTTAGCCAGTAATCAGCGTACACGGACTGTGCGAGATGTCGACCGCTCTGGCGCGTCACGTGCGCTTACTTTTAGCTTTGTACTGCTTCAAGCAGTCCTTGTGCGGGCGGCCATAGATGTCTATACTTCACCATGCAGACGATCGACTGCTTCTAGTAGTCCGAGTGCGCGCGGTCTAACATTCGCCGCATTAAACTCAAAAAATATGATTGTTCCTCAAATATTGGAGCTTTGTTGAATACTTAAATCAAAATAATGCTAAGTACGGAATGACTAATATTTGAAGAAAAATGAGAATTATTTTCACAAATATATAAATAAATATCTCGCTGATTTTATCACCGTGTACTTAAACGGAAGTTAACTTTAAGACATACTTAAAAGCATGTCACTACATTACGCCTTTAAGTGAACAGCATGAGATTTAACGGCGTCTTAAAATTGAGTTGTGTTTGAGTATTCGTTAATTAATTGTTAAGAAAAATGTCGCTGTTTATAGTGCGTCGCTCTTAAATAGTTTTAATTAAAGCCTTTTTTTTATTTATGATAATTTTTTTTTTTTTTAGTTTCTTTTTGCAATATTAAATGTACCAAAAATATTCAAAGGAAATAGATTAGCGATGGTATTATGTAGTTTTAAAGTCATTCATCTGTCAGAACTATTGTGTTTTTAGTGTCTTTGGTTTCTAATTCGATCTCAGGGATATAATTTATGATTTACGGATGTGTATACAATGCAAAAACCAAGAAAATATGATAAGCGTATAGCAACTACAGTGTTTAGGAGATTTTATGTATACTATTTAAAATAAAATAAAAAATATTGAACTTGATCAGCTTCCCCGTTTCATCTTTATTTAAAGCGCGTCCTGTTTATCAATTTTTTCCGGTTATTGTATGAAAAAAGGATATTTTTGGTACACTTATTTCCCCAAAAAATTCAAGAGGTCGCCGTCGCTAAATGGAACCACGTTTCTTTCTTTTACTTAGTAAAGTATTACCATCTCGTTCGCAAAGAAACTGCCTATAATTATGTTTAAAATAACTTCTAATTAGAGCGAAATTGGAGGATGGATAATGCTCTTTATTATAATGGAACCCATTCGCTTTTACAAAACGCCACAAAGTTTTATTTCTGCATTTATTATTTTATGCCATCAAAAATCGTTTAAGAATGAAACTCCTTCGTGTACTTTCGTCTGTCAATATAGGGTTTTTAACACTGTCTGAGATTATGGGGTGCCATTAGCTGCGCTCTTAATAACACCAGCCTGTAACTCTCATACAGAGAACGAGCATTGGTCACCGCACTTGTGAGCTGCCCCACGGTGGGGTGTCATTACCTAAGCAGTTAATGACACCAGCCTGTAACTGTCTCACTGCAGGCCTCTCATACAGAGAACGAGCATTGATCACCGCGCTTGTGAGCTGCCCCACGGTAGGGTGTCATTGATAAGCAGTTAATGACACCAGCCTCTAACTGTCCCACTGCAGGCGTTTCATACAGAGAACGAACATTGATCACCACGCTTGTGACCTTGTACAGTCAATAAATAGTTTTTGCTACCGGTCAAGTTGAGCTGTAACTAACTCGTGTAACCCCTATAAAGCTCAACAACGAAGCTCGCTGTCAGGAAATAATTTTTAAATACGGACCATTAGATTCAAAGATTATCTACATCTAAACGTACTATCTTTACGTCCCGGTGATTTAGGCTCTGAGCTGACAATATACCATTAACTACTGGTTGCCACGATCACGTTTACCGCGACAGAGCTCCTTTGGTTGTCGCGCTTACCTTGTCCACGTTAACCAAATGAGAAGCGTGTTCATTTTTATCCGGCGCACAAATGGTCCATTTGCTCAGCTCCATGTGTATTTGAATAGATCTGTTTGCTTATTAAATCTTGGTTATAAGCGTGGAGAACACTGATTTTACTGTTATTTGTGTTTTATCTGCTTATTTCTCTGCTTAATATATATTATTTTATTGTTAATCAGCAACAGTATACTCACGCGGTTGAGTGAACCGTTACTGATTAAATATTATAATGAATCCGCTTACAAAAGCTATACCTATAAATGAATTTATTCTATGCAGTAATAATGCAGATATTTATTGGTTTTTAATGTTGTAAGTAGATATGTAAAGCTTAGAGTATACATAAGCAAATAGAGTGCGCGCATCGCTGGAAGCCCGTTGTTACCGAGAGAAAGGAAATTTAAACTATAAGTACACGATCGTTTACTGATTTAAGTGAGTTTACTCGTGTGACGATAATCGTTTATGTAAAAATATTTATGGTGCCGATATTATTAGGGTAATATTAGGTTTTCTAGATAATATTACTAACACGACGAGCGCGATCTTTTTAACACTAATTTTACGATGACGCTTCTTTATACTGGTGCTCACTGTTCGTACTCTAGTAGGCGCACTCTATAGTTTACTTATTTATACTAAGATGTTAAGCATGTTGGCTTGCCGGGGCATTGCATGGAAACCGTATTTCTGGTGTTATTTTACGTTCGCGCTACAGCACTACACCATACACCCAGTGTACCACATCGAGTGTACATGTGTAAACAGCTGTGTCCAAGCAACGACTATCAAAAAGTTTTTTGTGGCAATAAGTGTTGTAGCGTAAAATTAGCTTTTAAGTTAGGTAAATAATTCTTGTGTTCATTTAAAACACAATTATACAGAAATGATTTTTACACCTTTTGTTTTTATACCGTTCTCCTTGACATAGATTTGTTTCTGAAAGGGGTCATGTTGCTGTTTTTGCACCCCTTTTTCATATTGTACCCCTGTTATGTGACTTTAGGCTACATTAATTTATAATAACTACAATTTGTGGGTGGACCCACACAAATTAATGGAGGTTGGTTACCAGCTGCTGGAATATATCTGTCTTTTGAGAGGCTCTGACTCTTTTGAGAGGAATTGTTCAGATGTACTCCCTATTCCCGCCAACTCCCAGATGTTTCACAGTTTCTTCTGCGTCCAGCTAGTCTTCATCCCAACATTTCTTTTGTAGCCTTCGACTTTTATATTTGTGTACATTTTTTCTTAAAAGAGCATAAGTTATATGATTAATACTGGTATTTCAGTTTCCACTCAAAACGTGGACATATTTCAAAAAAAGAAATCTCCATGCTACTGTTTTAAGCAAGTGTCTGTATGACATCCAATTTTTAAGGTCCCAGCGGCTTTATTGTGCCGCGGTCGCGCTATAGCCAACATAGTTCTACTAAAAAGAGATAATACTAAATATCTGTATAGCTCTGCTATATTTACACCATTTTTCATTGGAACAGTCGCTATTCTAAAACCCCTACTTTTAAAATGGGGTCAATATTGATCATGGGGCGAACAGAAACAGAGTTTTGTTTTTATCACGTATATCGAGCACTCTCAACTAGCAAATAAATTATTAGCCATTTGTTTTCTAAATTTCAAAAAATTTGCCTATACGACGAAGAAAGGCAAAATCCTATCAACTTTTATTTATTTTATCTTTATTAAAGCTGCGATACTTACATGCGTTTTGAACAGCAATAACAATCTAATGAATTAAAGTGAAATCAAAATTATAATAGTGAAAAACGGATCGTTGGAGTGAAGTAAAATCATTGTGGGGTCGAAAAACATGGCAAGACAATTTACTTTACTAACCGGTAGTAAGTCGACCAATGTACAATTATAATAATGTTAAAACGCTGTCAAAATAACAATTATTTTTTATGGACATGCAGCAAGCTATATGGTAGTAAAATTAAACCGTAATTATATTTCTAGATGTGAAAACTATCTTGTTACTTTGTTAAAACAGTCGTATAATTCAATCCATAATACTTGCATTTTTGACAGTTCATCCATACAAAATCAGTCAGACGTCAGTTTTATTCCAGGAATAAAAAATTTCTGGCGTTGGTAAAATCAGCCTTAAATAATAGCTTCCAGAGTGAGTTCGGAATGTAAAAAGTGTGTTTACGATATTAAAACTCGGATGGGTCTAAAAAAATATTCCTATAAGTATTTTAAACGAGAATGAAAACGAATATTGTAAATATATTGAAAAGACTTATGATTGATTGAAATAGTCGAAGAAAAAATGTATTGAATTAAAGGGGGTCCTTTATCAGAAACTTGTTCGACTTTCGATCTGGGGTCTAAAATCATGAACTCATTCAAAGACTCATACGGACATTCCCGATTAAATTAGAAGAAAAATCGGATTAAATAACTTTTTTGAAACCGTCCAATTCAGTTTTTTTAGCCTGCTTTGGCAATTAAGTAAATTTTATTGGTCCTTAAATATATTTATCGATATGATACTCATGTAATGCAGATTGAGAGAGCTGTCATATAAACATCATACGTTACGCAACCAGAGTCATTTAACTTTATGAAATTGCATTAAAAGGCCTACGTGAAATAAAAATATTTTGATTGAAGGTTGTGAGGTAGACCATACGTACTTAAACGACGTCTTTGAGAAGCCTTTAACTTCAGATTTACTAAAAAAATATATATAGTTCAGGCAATGCTATCAGTTTTTCCTATTTTTTAATAGATGACCTCCGTGGATGAGTGGCGAACACACCGGTTTTCAAGGAGTCTGAGGTCCCGGGTTTGATCCCCGGCCGGGTCAATGTAGAAAATCACTTTTCAACAATGTCTCGGGTCTGGATGTTTGTGGTACCTTCATTGTCTCTGAATTCAATTACACAAGTGCTTTAGCTACTTATTTTGGGTTCAGAGCAATGTATGTGATGTTGTCCACATTTGTTATTATTATTTAATACATTTTTTCTTCGACTAACATAATGTAAAGTAGTTATAATTTTTTAAGTTCTTTTTTTTTAAAGTAAATGCTAGATTAGTTAGTTTGTATTAAAAAGTGTTACGTGTGCGATGTTCAGTGTTTTTTTATTTTTATTTTGTATAAATAATGTGAATTAGCGTAGGATTAACTTTAATTGTAAATTTTTGAGGGTAGATGCGTTTTTTGCTCTTAATATTGAATATATAAAGCTGTTTATGATGTATTTGCTGTTATTATTTTATTTAGTTTCCTTTTTTTGCTTTTAGTCTGATCTTGCAATGCTCTTTAATCAGCTCATTTTTAGACGCAGAAGTTTGCATTATTGATGTAAACTGGGTATGCAAATTAAAAACCTATTTAGCCCGTAAGTTAGACAATAAATATTAGACAAGTAGTTTCTTTTTTTTTCAACAGGATATGTAAAAACTAAGGAGATAAACCGAATCAAAGTTCAGGGGCGGGGGTTTATGACACGCGACATTTCAAATCAAATGTATTGTTTTGAATTTTTATTTACGTTAAAAGAAAAAATACTTGTCTAATATTATTTATTAATCTACATGATGGACATTAAAAAATAGCTTAATCATCATAATATGTGGTCTTCTGCAGAAAAAAAAATCAGTGACATGTGAGAAATCAAAACGGTATATTTTAATGCCCATTTCAAAGGCATCGCATATCTTGCTCAGGTGTGAAGAAGTTCATGAGTAGCGGTGTTCGCTTATCTACCACAACACGTGAACTGCTTGACATTTGTAAGTTTTCCTTAAAAAAATATTACTTTGTCGATTTTGCGTACCGTGAAAAGGTATGAATAAATATGATTGGGGGTGAATAGACACAACTTTGGAAAAGGATTTACAGTGTCGCAAGCATGTAATCTTACATAATAACAGTTTTCTTTCTTTAATAGTTGATTACTCGTAATCAATACCTTTCATTTGTAAAATGCAAAATAAAACTATCTCTATTCACCCCCAGCATTTCTGTTGACCCCATTTTAACTTAGTTGGATTTTAGTGTCTTACTTTGATCGAGTTCAATGTATAATATGTATTTTTTTTGGCTGCTTTATTATTACTTATTTAATTTGCAAACTGCTTTCGTCTATTTACAGTTACTGCTGAGAAAGAACAAAAAACGCAACTATCCGCAGTGTATAAAATGCCTTGGCCGAAAAAGAAAACAGATCTAATTCTAGATTATAAAAATTATTTATAAATTATGTTTGAAGTATCAAATGGAAATGTATATTTAACATAACAAATAATTTGTTCTGCGCCTCTATTCGCCTTTGTTCTCCGTATAATGACCCCACTTTCTCATAAAGTAAAAGGTAAAACTTATAAAAAAATATTAAAACAATAAAAACCCCGACAGCGTGGAAAATTAAAACAAAAAATACATACTCGCGGAACAAAAAAAACAAAAGAATATACTCAATACTCCATGCCACTGTTACATTTAGGCAAAACTATCGACACCTCGCGTGATAAAGAAATATTCATATTTATATGCATTTGAAAAACAAACTTTCTTCTGGCGTAGTCGTGTAAAGAAAAAGGTAAACTTTCCCCTAAAATAAATAAGTAATAATAAGTTCGACTCGCGACACGCCGCCGCCACGTCAGCTCATGATTAGGGCCTCCTATTGAGTCTGAAACTAGTCGGGCGATCCCGAGAATATGCGTGAGTAAACCGTTATATTCCTTAATAATGTAAAATTGGCCCTATTTGCTATTATTTATGTCGTTTTTAAACCACGGTAGCTACAGCGGACATAAGATATATGTGGACAACATTGCAATACATTGCTCTGAACCCAAAGTAAGTAGCTAAAGCACATGTGTTATGGAGTCAGAAACAACGAAGTTACCACAAACACCCAGATCGGAGACAATGTATAAAAAAGGTTTTCTACATTGAACCGTCTGGGGATCAAAACCGGGACTTCAAAGCTAGCACCTTTTTGAAAACCCATGTTTCGCCACTCGACCACGTAGGTCATCAATGAAAGAATCTTGAAGATCGGATCATTAATACGAGAAATTCTCCCGAAAAATCAAACTCACAAACTAGTGTTTTTTATTAGAAAGAGTATGGTGTTGGTGGTGATACTGTATAACCACTATAATAACTTTAAGCGTAGAGCAGACGAGAAAGAATTTGCCTACCGCCTACCCGACAGAAATGCCCGCGCTCGACTATAGGTTGCCGCAAAAATCGCGACGTCCTGTAGGCCTATACGCTATCTCAAGTTGACAATGCATGCGATGTTTACTAGATAACAAAACCGGTAAATACGCAAATTTAGTATCGGCTAAAGTCTGTCACCGACTACGTTGTAGTAAATCTAGTTGGTCATTGACGTTAGACGATACGAAATTGTGTTTTCACAGTGTTTTTTTATAAAGCAATTGTCGCTTTAGTTGACAATCGCCACACGTCTCACGTCGATGACTACCTAGATCTATTTTAACGTAGTTTGTCACCGACGTTAGCCGATACAAAATTTGTGTTTTTCCGTCATTTTTATTTAGTAAACATTGCTTGGGTTGTCAACTGGAGATAGCGATTAGGCCTACTGACCGTTGGTTGTCGTGCTCAAATTTCCCAGCAACCAGTGAATGAAGCGCGGTCATTTGTGTCCAATTGTCTGCTGAATGGACGGTCAAATATTCTAGAATACTAGATGAATGTCTTGGAAACCGACGCTAAATGTTTAAAGCAATAATATTGTGCCTGTCATTAATAAAATAATTTATTTTAAGAGTTTATTTAACTTGCTTGTGCTATGAAGATGTTTCCTTAACCAATTAAGGTTAAATTTTGCGTAGGTACTTGTATTTGAATCGGGGGACATTGCAAAATGATGATGTTATACATTTAGTCTGATGATGAAGCCGGAAGGTACAGGAACTCTGTTACAAAATGGCGCAACCCTATTGAGTTTGGGTTCGTTTGATCTGTCTTCCCAAGTACTCTACACACCTGCTATTTGTATATAAATCAATTATTTTTTTATATTTGGTAGTTACTAAATAAATTCGTCGTCATGGTAACGGAGTGTTGTTGAATAATTAACAAATATAGGAACCACGTTCAACAGAGTTCAAAAAAATAATACGCTTTAGAAATATTACTAAATAGATTGTGTAAATTTGGCGCTAGATAGAAAATAATTTAGGTTAATTGTAAAATATGGAAGCTGTCAGTGCAAAAACAAATGTATTTAAAGCAAAAAAAATCCCGACTTTCAATTAAATATCGGCTTAAGCATCCAATTGGATGCCGGCGTATAATGAACCACCTAGGCGTCCCATTAAATGGCTAATCAAACAAGATGGCTGCTACATAAACACCACCCTGATTGGTTCTTCATTCGCCGCTTCCTTAAGTGGTCTTGCTATGTAGAATATAAACGGCGCAACAAACCCCCTATAAAAAAAATAAAAAGAGGTTTTATTACAAAATAGCAGTACCTAATAACTTACAATTGTTTTTGCTTTGACAGTTTTTTCGCTTCCAAATGTATCATACATTGTAAAATAAGTGAACTATAAACACCAAATCGGCGTTCAAAAGTTTAGAGATTAGAGTTAAGTACCTCTTAGATTTTACAATGAGAGGGAATAAAGGGGTTCGCGAGTTTAATATCCGATAAGTTCGCTGATCTTGCCGTGCCTATAGCTTGTATCTCATTGGTGGAAATAAACAGATGGACAACATGCGAGACATGCGAACCTAACGGAATTTTTGATCGCGAACAACCTCATTTGTTTGGCTGAATGGTATAGATGACTATGGTTTTTTATGTCAGATAGACAATAAAAAAATATTAGACATGTTTTTTTTTTATTTTACGTAACGAAAAATTCAGGAAGCGACGATACAATGATTTGAAATGTTGAATGACATCACAATTAACTGCATTTTTTTACGCAAGCATTACGTCATAAGGTTCTGAAATTTGAGTCGTTCTATCTACAGTGTTCTTTTAGTTTGAAAAAGCAATAAATAATGTGTGTAATATTTTTTTATTATTTGTCCGGCGGACTAATTATATTTTGACTTGTCATACATAGTCATCTATGCCATTGGCTGTATCGAAATCACCGCTTCAGATAGCTACGTTTGCATTATAACACTATACAGGTTGAAGCGTAAGGATAACCCGCGAAATGCGAAATTAAAATTTTCTTACAACTTTTGCAATTGCAAAAACCGTTAAAAAATTTGAATTTCGCGGGCTACCCTAACGCTTGCACCTTAAACCGTAAATGTAAACACGAAAGTCCGAGTGGGACATTTATTACGATAGACAGACGCTATTTAAATACATTTTCGTATTTGGGAACATAAAAAAAAATGGCGCAGTAGTGTCGTAATGTGGACGTAGATTAAGAAGATATCATCGATAAAAAAATCAGTGGTGGACAACGCATCGAGGGCTTGAAAATAATAATGTGAATGATTTTAGTGCACTATAAAAGTTACTTAAAATACTTAATTATGATTAATTTTGTCGTTGTTATTCAAAGATATAAGTTTTATATAAAAATGTTATTACACTTAATGTTGGCAACATGTAACTATATACTTGTCCGAGTCTGTTGTATTACTTACGTAGCTGGCAAAGCTTGCGGCCGACTCATCATGAGGTTACCAGTACCTAAGCGTATTAATTGATATAGCGGTTGTCAACTAAACCGAAAATCGCTTTACACTGTAAAAACACTTTCGTATCGTCTAACGTCGATAACCAACTAGATCTAGACGACCGACGTTAGCCGATACTAAATATGTATTTTTTACAGTTATTTTTATCCAGTGAACATCGCTTGGGTTGTCAACCGGACATAGCAAATAAGCCGACGGGTAAATAATCAAAACCAACAAGGCCACAGGCAATGTAAGTTATCAGATGAGTATCTAAAAATAAAAAAATATAATTATGTACCGAGTTCGATTTTTTGACGTGACAACGTCTTATAAATTGGTTTGCCGGGTGACACTTCAAGAAACTGCGTTACGCTCCGCTCACGTTATGCGCTCACTATGAGAGCGAGTGAGAGGCACGCGTCCCTTCCACTCGGGCATGGTTAGCCCGCCTAAGAGCGAGAGAGACAGACATATTGTCACGTAAAACTTTCGCCCGTATACCGACTTTACAGGCAACCAATTTTTATTTATATTTGTTAACAGTTTTTTTTAATCAGGGCTGTTCAAAATTTTTTCGATTAGAAAATTGAGTCGAGCAATCAAATAGGTACGATTAATGATGTTGAATACTCATGTGATTTTTGAAATTGTGTAAAAATATCAATTCTGATTTAATTATTTTTTGGTTGTATTGTGTTTAAAAAAGTAAGTACAATTTATGTCTTGATGGAAAATAATTTGAGCTTCTACTAATAATTTATTGAAATATCGATTCTTGGGCTCGAAAATCCAAACATTAAGATTGATTTTTCCGTATCATAAATTTGTGTTATTTTTACGTTTTTGAACGTTTGTATGTCACACAAATAAATAAATATCACTTAAAGAATGTTATATCGCGTGAAAGTTATAGACTGCTTTAAGAGTTTGTAATAATGTTCTTGATAATTGAATACATATTGTGAATTGTAAATAATGAAAATAATAAAAAATCTTTATTAATAAATAAATGTCTATTGTATAAGGAGTTTTATTTCCTATCAACCAATTGATAAACAGTATAATAACGCTAAAATTAGGGGTTTACATCAGTTTGATCATTTCACTTTCTTATAATTTGAATTTTACTTTTTTTTTGTCTTACTGGCTTTTCACAGTTTGTGTTATAAATAATATATTCAATATATGGGATCCCAGCATCGATGTTATTGATGTATCGCTACAAAACAACGATATTGTTTTAGTATCGAAGACTACACATAAGTTTAATTTGACCTATTTCCAGTCAAACGCAGAAGGTTTGCCGTTTTTGATTTCGTAAGTGTAAATGTAGAATCAGAGACCAGAGTACCATAGCTGTACAACTAGTTTAATAATAATGGTTTTCTATTACAAATTATTCGAAATATTTTATTATTTCACACCAGAAAACTTCAAAGCAGTAAAAGAAAAAAATAAACTAAGTACACTCCAACCCCACACAGATGATACTACCTTTTTATAGCTATTGTTAATGATATTTATTTGAAATTGAAAATATTAAGTAGTTTAAAAAAATACTTTTGTTTTTATTATTAATATGAAACACACAAACAAACAAAATAAAAAGCAACTTTTTCATAAAAATATATCGCATAAAATTATTATTTGTCAAAACGTCGTATCAATCCGAAATAATGTACGTCGTATGGTAAACATCGAGCGAATGCGATATACCGATGTTAAGTTAATACCAATATTGGACATCCCTATAACTGTCAACCGACCAATGGCTAGCGGGCGTCGTCGAAAATTCAGACTAAAAAACGTTTAATTTCATGTAAAATAATCGAAATAATAGCTTTATTTGTGTTTTACCTCTATCAGAAGTAGGAGAAAAGGTGCGACAAAACATACCGGTGTTTAACATGGAACGCGCAATATTGATTGTGTGTTGAGGTTATTCGTTCATCGACGATTAAGTCCTGTTTTTTTGCGAAGTATTTATGTATTATAAGGGCCTGAAATTAGAAAAATATATAAAATATTGAGTTATAAGGTGTAAAATGTCTGATGTTGAAGAACCACCAACGAAAATGTCTAAATACGAAGAGGTAAGATGGCATTTATTTTTTGAATTTGTGTTGCATAGAAGTCCGGTTTTAGGCGCTTTTCAGTGTTATTTTGATAATAATGACATTTTTAAAGATCCGTTTTTGATAAGTGCTTTAATTTTATTAATAACACCATCGAATAGGTCATTTGTTTCTGGAATTGTAACCAATGGCAACAAAATATAAACGACTAGTTGCGGCCTGCGGATTTTCCTGCATAATCCCTGGTTTCATGGACCTATCGGTCTAAAAGTATACCTTGTGTTAATTTAGGTTATAAAATACGTGTATACCGAATTTCATCGAAATATATTTAGTAGTTTTTGCATGAAACAGAAGACAAACATTAATGCATCTTCACAAACTTTCGCTTTCACAATATTAGTTTTAAGATGCTGTAAGTTTGTGTAAATTATATTCATGGGATATGGGAATATATATATCTTGGGGAAACTCACATCCAGTCCATCTGACCCCAAACTAGGCAGAGCCTGTATTATGGCTACCAAACAACTGATAAATATACTTACATACATATTATAGATAAATTATAACCAGACACAGAACAAACAATTGTGCTCATCACACAAAAATTTGTCCTGGGTGGGAAGCAAACCCACAACCTCCGGTTTACCATTCGGGGTCACTAACCACTAGACCAACAGGCCAGGGAATGCTACAAAATATATGTCTTAGCATTTTTAGTACCTAATAAAGTTTATACAAAAAAGCTTTAAAACTTCTTGGTTAAGTGGGGTCAATAAAAATACAGGGGGTGAAAAACCGTTTAAACTAAAACACGCGGACAAAGTCGCGGGGGACAGCTAGCAATATATTCTCTATGTATATTATACTGGTCTTTAGTAAAGAACATTGTCTTCTTTCAGTATTTAGAGCCAGAAGCTGAGGAAGGCATGGAAGAAGGAGAAGGGGAAGGCCAGGAGGAGTGGTTGAGCGAGGGAGTACTCACTGATGACGATTACAATCCAAATGTAAGTACCTATAATTTTTTTCTTGTTTCTTAATACTGGATAATGTTGATAGGAAGAGAGGACTCTCCTAAGACCGGAGACTACTATACTTTGCTTTGAAGTGATCATCGAAATCATGTACTCAAATGCACTTTAGTGATTGAAATAAACTTATTATTTTTGTAGTTAATTAAATTCTCCTAAATTAAAAGAAGGGTTTTATACAGGCTGTGTTTGTTGTTGAACAAACGAAAGCTATGACCTCTATATTTGTTATTAAAACGATTTAAACTTTCAAGCAAATCTTATGATGATATTTATTTATTTATTTATTTATTTATTTATTTATTAATCATGGAAGACTTACAGCTAATGTAAACAGAATAAAAAACAATATGTGAGACTGACAGGCAATTAAAAGTCTTCACTTCTAAAAAACAGTTTGTAAACGTGTGTGTGAACAACACAATACAATACAGCGACCAAGAAGAAACATGATAATAATCAAGCTAAACTTAATTTACATAAATTACAAACACAAAAAGAAAGCATAAACTGATTGAGCCTTTCTAAAGGGATTCTCTGTCATACATGTTTCATTTTAACTTTATTTACATAGATAATACACATTATTAGTAACCATAAATGGGAAATGAATAAAAAGCAAAATCGGAAAGTAATCTAACTTTATTCAAATTATTTTTTAGATTGTACTGACGCCAGATAATTTTTATTCGTAGTATAAAATTGTCTGCTAACAGATACAGTGAAGAAGTGTCAAGAACTCGAAATTATTGGTAAAATCCATTTAAACTGAACTTAAGCTAGTACAAACAACCGTTAATCACTCCAAATACAAATAACACAAAGTAAATAGCACAAATCAATATTAAATAAGAAAAAGAAACAAACTTACTGCAGATTAGGAGAGTACCTCGCCGTCTGACGACTAACTGCCAAATGGTCCGCTCCTGTCGTTGCTTCGGCTTTTATAATATTGACAAGTATTTCCTACTACCCACAAAAAATTTGCTCATAACTTTATTAATACACTACTCCCGAGGAGTTAGAAAAATCGGTATTTAAAGAATACAACGTGTCGTTTTGCATTCTCGGCAAATTTCAGGAGGCTGTTATGAAAGATATATTTAATTAAATAAAATTACTATATCTGCTCAATAATTAATGCTTATTTGTTTTTTTAGTTATGTTATTTACCACTTTTGAACAAAATCGCCCCGATGCGTATGCGGTAAGCAGTGTCTTTATGTGTGTGCGTAAAATAGCAGTTACAGTGCGGTATCACACGGGCCGCGTTTTGAAATGCTTGTCCCACACATGCCCATTTTTGAAAATTAGAAAAATGAAAAAAAAAAACCTATTATTTTATTGATTCGTGTCGCGAATCATTAGCATAGTTACCTCCTTGAATTTGACGAGAATGCAAAACGACACGTTGTATATTGCCGTCGCACAACTCCGACCTACCCCCGTAAAGTGCGTAAGGGACAACGAAGTGATAATTAAAGAATATTGAAATGTGTGTAGTCAAATCCTAGCTTTAATTCCAGCCTGAACAAGACCAAACCGAGCCCGCCAACGTAAGCCAAGAAGATCCTACAACAGAGAATATAAAACCAGAGGCAATAGAAGAGTCGGCAGAGACACAGCCGGAGGTATTAGAAGTCAAGGAGAATATAGAGGAAACCCTGAATAGTCTGGATAGCACGAGGAATGGAGACGAGTTGCCGGAGGACCTAGATGCTTTTCTAATCAGGTAAATAAAGACAGTAACCCCTTAGTATAATAACTTACGTGAGGAGTATTCATAATTATTTAAAACAAAACGGTTTACTCACGCATATTCTCGGGATCGCCCGACTAGTTTCAGACTCAATAGGAGTCCCTAATCATGAGCTGACGCGGCGGCGGTGGTTTCGCGAGTCGAACTCGGGCGTCTCAGTTCGTTTTGTTTTAAATAAATGACTAACCCCTTAGTTCCCAAAGTGAGGACCCCAAGGGGTCCACGGGAGACTTTCCATTGTTTAAAAAAATTGGCGGTTTACATTTCTTCATCGGTTCCTTGTGCTGTGAGTAGATGTCAAAAAAGTATCATGAAAATTACATCGTACAAGTTAATAAAATTGCTAATAAAATAAATACTACTTAACTAAAATAAATAATTTTTTATGGGACCAAATAGCAAATATTCCGCATCGGGCAAAAATAGTATCACGTTAACCGGATCAGTAATCTCGGCGTGTTCGGAGTACATACATAGAAGAATACCAACTGAATTGAGAAACTTCTCCTTTTTGAAGTCGGATAAAAAGTAAAGTTGAATATTTGACGGGCCTGTTGGTCTAGTGGTTAGTGACCCTGACTGCTAAACCGGAGGTCGTGGGTTCGATTCCCACCCAGGACGAATCTTTGTGTGATGAGCACGATCATTTGTTCTGTGTCTGGGTGTAATTTATCTATAATATGTATGTATTTAGAAATATACAAGTATGTTTATCAGTTGTCTGGTTGTCATAGCACAGGCTCTGCCTAGTTTGGGATCAGATGACCGTGTGTGAGATGTCGCAAGATATTTATTTATTTATTTATAAAGTTGAATATATCACTTTATTGATTGGCCATCTTTACTTTTTTGACTCACAGCACTATCAATTAATTAATTAAGCAATCAATTCTCACTTTTTTTAAATCATTACTGACTTATAAATGCGATAGTAACTCAGTCTGTCTGTGTTTTACGCAATCACGCCTAAACTACTGAACCGATTCAAATGAAATTTGGTATAGAGATAGTCTTAAATCTGAGGAAGGACATATTTCTACTTTATGCCGCTATAACCGACACACACGCGGGCGGAGCCGCGGGCAACAACCAGTACAGTATACGTGATTATTTTTGTCTTTTTTTTTACAGAAAGACAGACATGAAAGTAGAAATTAACAATGTTAAAGAAGAGAAACCGGTACCAGTCAAGCAAGAAGACGATGGTAACGACACAGATGACTTACTGGTGAGTTAGGAACTTAGAGTATACATAGACAAGTATAGAGTGCGCGCATCGCTAGTAGCCCGTTATGCCGAGCTTAGGATTTTTTTTAGTTGCATGTACTACGCTCGTTTATTGGTTTAAGTGATTTTTCGTGCGACTACAGACAATAGGGATGTTTCCTGGGTATGAAAAGTTAAAATCTATTTAGTCCGTCAGTTAGATAATAAAAAAAATATTAGACACGTATTTTTTCTTTTATCAAAACAATAAAAAAAAATACAAAGATACACCGCTTTAAAGTTTCGGAGAGGGGGCTTATGACGCCACGCCTCGCTAAAAATCGTAGCGAGGAGTGATGTCACGCGTAATTTCCGTTCTCTGTATTTTGATCATTTAATGTTTGCAGGAAAAAATAAAAAATACGTGTCCAATAAAATTTATTAATCTACAAGACGGACATTAAAAACAAAATGAGGAAACATGCCTATTATGCAAAAATATCGATGGTTCCGATATTATTAGGTTTTGAGATAGTTTTAATAAAACTATGCACTCTGTTTTGACACAAATACGATTTTACTTGTGCTCACAGTTCATACTCTGTTAGGTGCGCTCTATAGATTACTTATTTTTACTCTGTGGTTAGGAACGAGTGAATGAAAGAATCAATGAGTGATTGATTATTACTCCGTGGTCGAGTGGTGTACATACCGGTTTGCAAGGTATCGCCGGCTTAGGTCCTGGGTTCGATTTCCCAGAGCAATGTATGTGAAGTAAATAAATATAACGAGTGATTTGTTATGAAGTAGAGCTAAGTAAGTTAATGCATTCAGAATGCATGCATACATTTACTTGAATGTTAGACATTAAAAAAACCCTTTTAAACGGATTCTATTGCATTTATTTGGATTTTAATTCCTGCTGATTGCTGGTAGGGAACGAGTGAATGAATGAATGATTTGTGTTTAAACGAGTGAATCATTGAACGATTTGTGAGTGAAACAAGACAGGTTTAGGAATGAAGGTGATAGATTCGGGGTAGCCCGCGAAATTCAAATTTTCTTACCATTTTTGCAATCTGCAAGTCATGAAATTTCTTGAATGAGTTTGTCATGAAATATCATTCAATGGGATTACATGAGCTTAGAGGGTTGTATTGATGATTTTAATGATGATAATCTGCAAATAGAGACGTATTACGCCCGCGAATCGTATTTTGTTTTACACGTGGCCGGGCTGCAAAGTATATAGTTATACTGCCCGGCCACAAACAAGTGTTTTTTTTAACAAGATATATTTGTGGTACATTTAATCTATTCATTGGTACTGCAAGAACAATTTAAGAACATTTAATTGATACGTCTATAAATGACGAAATCGACTGTGGCCGGGCTGCGTCGCAACACACTTTTTTCTGTTTTATAATTTTTTTACATTGGAACCCAAAGTTTACTAATATGTTCTTAATGATTTCTGTGTCCGACAAATTGCAAAAAATAAATTTGAATTTCGCGGGTTTTCTGACGCTTTCACCTCAATTTATTCGCATTTAATAGTTTGGGTTTGGGTGTTCTTTGTGCATGTGAATTGAATGTTTGTAAAAAAAGTTAATTATAAAAAAAAATATTTTGGAAAAGTATAATGCTGTTGATCGACACTCTATGGAGAAGCCAAATACTCAAACATAACTCAATATTAAGTAGTCGTTAAATCATTGCTGCCTTAAAAACGTGTGGGGGTAACTCTTGAATGAATTTTAATTCTAATACAATGCCAATTCCAAATCGTTATTCATTTAGCAGGCACACAAACAACACACAGTACAATAAAATACTGACAATATTTCGATTCCAATTAGTTACTTCAATTGACAGTTTTTTTTATCTAGTCTGAATCGCTTGTTCACTAAACTACTATCAATTTTGCCTTTTCTGCCTAGCCTTTACCCAAGCTATGTTAAGGTCGGATTTCAGTCTCACCGGATTCAGGTTAATACAGTATTTTACATGGAGCGACTGCCTATCTGACCTCCACAACCCATTTTACTGGGTAATACAGTACTTATCCCAAAGTAAGACTGGTTGTCAGAATTGTAATGACTTAACGACTTCCAAAGATGAACGTGTTGCAGTCGGGTCCAACGGCTTAATGTGCTTTTCAAGGTACGGAGGAGTCTCGGTGTGTTAAAAAATGGTCACCCATCCACGGAATAACCACGCCATGCGCGGCTTAACCTTTATAACTTACACTTAGCCACGAGTCAAAAATAAATTATTTGAACAGTAAGGTCACTTTATTTTTAAATTTTTTGGATGAGATTTATGAAGTTAGCCTGAGCGCAAGCTTTGACTGCTTCACCGGACTTTTGGCGAGAACCTTAAGGGCCTCCAGCCAGGGCAATAGAAAAACTAACGTAGTGTTAGCAACGTTCACTAAGGGCACCCCTGCGGGGTTCGGACCTCGACTTAGTGCGTTGCTAACAATCTTAATAAGGCAAAAACAGCAAGGGGTAACTTTACATTGAGTTTAGTTTGAGTATATGGTATGAACATATAGTTCAATGGAATGATGGCGCGTTTACATTAGTTTGGCCACCGTTTTCGGTATAACCGGGTCGGTTAATCGAATAGGACTTTTTGACAAAATAATAGGGATGTTGATTGAATTTTTATTGTCCACATAATGTAAACGCGCCATTAAACATTGTTTTCACAGCGTGTGTTGGGTGATGGTGATCAAAAATTAAAGAAAAAGATGTTAATTAAAAAACTACAGAAGGAGGAGCAGGGGTCGAGCGACGATGATGACGAGTTTGTATACGAGGTGAGTGCGGGTTCGAGTCTGGTTCAATATTTACAGGGTGTAACCGAAAGGTCATATCTATCCAAAAGGGGTGGAGAGTACATCTGGTAAAGAGTCAGTTTACAAAATTTCAGCTTAAAATTAACAAATAAAAAAAATCATATGTTTTTTTTTTATTTACTCGTCAAAATATTAGACACGTATTTTTTCTTTTTTTAATTAAATAAACGATGAGGAAGATACAGTGAATGGAAATGTCGCGTAACGTCACTTGTGGCTACAATTTTTACCCACACGTGACGTCACAAGCCCCCACTCCAGAACTTTAAAGCGCTTTAACTTTGTAATTCTTCATTGATTTGATAAAAGAAAACATACGAGTTTTTTTTCTTTTTTAATCTATCTGGTGGACTAAATAGATATTTTATTTTCATACCCAGTCCGCTCCCTTATTATTTGACACTAAAAATAATAACAAACGTGTCCCCGCTCTATGAAGGTCAATATGTTATTGCGTCTCTCCCTAAATGTTAACATACATGGCATCAGCGGTCTAGTTATGATTTTTGGTATCAAATTATTTATGCCAAAAATTGGGTATCCATTATTTAATTAACTAATTTTGAGCAGATTTTTTTGTAAACTGACTGTATACCAGATGTACTTTTCAAGCCTTTTGGATAGATATGACCTTTCAGTAACACCCTGTATAGGGTTGGTTTGTTTAAAACCGTCTGTTGTCTTAAGTCCGTACGTCAACGTTAAACTTTTAAGTTAGTATGAAATTCTCATACAAGCATATTTATCTTTAAAAGACATTTCAATGTGTGTTGAAGCAACCAGCCCATATTTTTTAATTTTTTTTTTGTGATTTACTCAACCAATTTGATTTGAGTTAGTCTAGTGGTTAGTGACCCTGTCTGCTAATCTGGATGTCGTGGGTTCGATTTCCACTCAGGCCAAATCTTTGTGTGAGCATGATCATTTGTTCGGTGTCTGGGTGTAATTTATCTATAATATGTATGTATTTAGAAATATATATGTATGTTTATCAGTTGTCTGGTTGCCATAATACAGGCTCTGCCTTGTTTGGGAACAGATGGCCGTGTGTGAGTTGTCCCAAGATATTATTATTATTATCCACTACTTCTATTTTACGTTTCTCTTTCATTCACTAACTCATTCTTTCATTCACTCAAATATGCGTTCAACCATGCACCAATTTAATTATATCCATATTTTCTTTCATTACAGAGAACAAAAGTTAAAACTCTTAAGTTGGCGAAGAATGCTCTGATGAAGAGGACTCCGGCGCTCAAGGCTGAGCCCGAAGAGATGAGCGACGGCGACGATGAGACCGAACAGGTGAGTGAATGAATGAATGTCATTTTTAGTTACTGAATAAATTACGTACAGTTTCACGCACTGGGAAACCTATTTCGGGATCATTTAGAACAAAACGGTTTATTCACGCATGTTCTCGGGATCGCCCTACTAGTTTCAGACCCAATCGGAGTCCCGTTTTTTTTTAAATAAATATGAATACTCACGAAAGTGATTGTACAAATATTTAGGGATAGTCCTTTAATCACTTGATGTGATCCAATTTTTCGCGTCAATTATTCTACACCAAAAATCATAACCAGACCGCTGAAGCGATGTATCTTAACATTTAGCGAGTGATGTAATAAGATATTGACCCTCGTAGTGCGGTGACACATTTCTTATGATTTTTGGTGTTGAATAAATCATGCGACAAATTAGACATCAATTATTTAATGAAGTGATTTTGTGAAATTTTGTAAACTGACTATACAAGCAGGTTTATTTGCTATGGCGGTTGTTAAAGCGATAATTTCTTTATGAAAAAAACTTTGTCAAAACATAAATTTCGTATCTTCTAACTTTGATGAACAACTAGATCTACTACATCGTAGTTAGTCACCGACGTTACACGATGCTAAATTTGCGTTTTAACAGTTATTTTTATCCAGGGAACATCGCTTGTTATGTCAACTGGAGATTTAAAATAAGCCTACTGATGTAATCTTCACCCGTTTTGGATAGACATAACATTTTGGTAACACCCTGTATATGTTTCTCAGTCTTCAGACGAAGGTGCCACAGTACAACGTATGTTTGAGGTCGCTAAGAAAGGCCCCCACTCTAAAGACACTCAGAAACGCGTTGTCAAACGTGTTGTACAAGTTAACACTAAGTTCGGCAATATAAATAGTGAGTATTATTTAATAACTAGCTGGCCCCCGCGACTTTGTTCGCGTGTTTTAGTTTCAACGGTTTTTCATTTTTGCAACATTTTTCATTTATGCTCCGCTCCTATTGGTCGTAGCGTGATGTTATAATTATAGCCTATAGCCTTTCTCAATAAACGGACTATCCAATACAAAAATATTTTTTCAATTCGAACCAGTAGTTCCTGAGATTAGCGCGTTCAAACAAACAAATAAACAAGCTCTTCAGCTTTATAATATTAGTATAGATAGCTGTGCCCGCGGCTTCGCTCCCGTCGACTAACTACCTACCTACCCAACCTATCTCACCTACCTATCCTATCTACCTACCTACCCTATCTACCTACCTACCCTATCTACCTACCTACCTTACTTATCTTACCTACCTACCCTTTTTTTTGTTACGTTGTGAAAATCTAATGACTTCAACCCACGCCGAGGGCACGACGTGGGGATATGTCGGACTTGCACCGACTAAAACACCCCGGTCCCGTCCTTGCCTTTGCCGGAGTCCCGGGTTCGCTCAAGCATGGTTGGCGGGGCTCCAGTGGGACCTACCTACCTATCTACCCTAACCTACCTATCTACCTACCAATTTTCTCATAAGAGATTTTCGTAAAAAGATAAAATTTTCTTTTTTAATTTTCTTTCATTCAAACCTTGTCCTAACAATAGATTAATTTAATCAACTACACTCTTTTCCAGGCGAATCAGAAAAATCGCTTAAACAACAGCCACCACAAAAGTCGATTTTAAACTCGCATTCGAAACATTCCCAAAAACAGTCAAAGCCGGCCGAAGTCAAAACAACTGCGACTTACAAGCCGTTGGAGAAAAAGTCGGATAAAGATGCGACTTCCAAATCGTATGAGTTTGATGAAATAATTAATGAAGCTGAGTTTTTGGATGAAGAGGAAATAGATCTGGATGAAGAGGTTTGTTAGAATGATTACTTTGACTGGCCTGTTGGTCTAGTGGTTAGTGACACTGACTGCTAACCCGGAGGTCGTGAGTTCGATTCCCACCCAGGACAAATCTTTGTGGGATGATCATGATCATTTGTTCTGTGTCTGGGTGTAATTTATCTATAATATGTATGTATTTAGAAATATATAAGTATGTTTATCAGTTGTCTGGTTGCCATAATACAGGCTCTGCCTGGTTTGGGATCAGATGGCCGTGTGTGAGTTGTCCCAAGATGATAATTAAATTATTAACAGTGTTAACCGACTTCCAGAAAGCAGCTTATCGATTAAAATAGATTATGTATGTGTTAGGTTTTCCCGCAGATCAAATTTTATCAAAATTTGTTGAGTCTGTTACTCTTTACGGCTAAACTGCTAAGCCCACTTTAATAAAACTTAGTATGGGGTATGCTTGGGTCCTAAGAAAGAACATAGGCTAGGCTTTTTGCCGCGAAAACCGACATATACGCGGGCGGAGCCGCGGGCAAAAGCTTATACTCTATATTTTAAACTATTTACTTTAACTTAATAGCGGCAATAGCCTAATGGTTAGGGTGACGGCCTTGTGATCGAGAAGTCGCAGGTTCGATCCCCACCCATTGCACTATTGACGTGAACCCACTCCAGATACAAGCATATTAAGCTTAGTTGGAGGCGTTAACAAGATTCCTAGTAATGTGAATTCCACCCACATTGCTAGTAACGATTTAAAAAAAAAAAAAAAACTTGTCCATATTTGTGCAGGAGTTTGGAGAAGAGTCTGAGAGCTCGGAAGCGAAGCAGCAGCGTATCATGAAGCCGGAGAGGATGGATGAGGAGGTCCCCAGCGATGGCGACAGCCACTCCGAGAATGGGAGTTTGTATGATGTGAGTACCAACATTACTAAAAGGACCAACCAGGTACACAATAGGGGAGCGGACTGGGTATGAAAAGGACATATCTATTTAGTCCACCAGATAGATAAAAAAAGAAACACAAACACAAAACTCGTGTTTTTTTCTTTTATCAAATCAATTAAAAATGTCAAAGTTAAAGCGCTTTAAAGTTTTGGAGTAGGGGCTTGTGACGTCATGTCTTGGTAAAAATTGTAGCTAGAAGTGACGTCACGCGACATTTCCTTTCACTGTATCTTCCTCATTGTTTGTTTAAGTAAAAAAAGGAAAAAAATACGTGTTTAATATTTTTTATAATCTGTGACGTATGAATATAAAAAATTGTCCACATCCCTTTTAGAATGAATGTTTATATTTTATGTTTCTTACACGATATGTCTAATAATGGGAACAGATAAATATTTTTTTTAATGCCCACCATTTTATTTTTATTTTTATACTTGTCTAGCCGGTCCTTTACCGCTGCTGGGCAAAACACCTTTTCAAGGTGTCGCCAGCTCTAAGGTCCCGGGTTCGATCGCCGGACGTGTCAATGTAGAAAACCACTTTTCTACATTGTCTCATGTCGGGATGTTTGTGGTACCTTCGTTGTCTCTGAATTCCATAATACAAGTGCTTTAGCTACTTACTTTGGTTTCAGAGCATTGTATGTGATGTTGTCCACATCTATCCCACTGCTGGGCAAAGCTAATATACCATACATTGTTGCAGGAGCTACCGTCTTCAGACTCAGAGGACATGGACGACTGGTTCACGTTAGACATCAGAGCGGAGAGAGCTGGCGATTATCTCCCACTGTTAGGTAAAATAATAATTAGATAACTATATATACAGGGTGTTTGGAAATAAAGTGCATTCCTTGCAGGGGGTTAAAGTAGAGCATATTTGCAACCAATTTTGTCATGTGATGCCATGTCCGAAACCTAGTAATTACTGAGATAATCGAGATTTAAGAGTTTTTATAAAAAAACCCGATTTTCAAGTTAAAACTTATCATTGTGGTGAATTATTCAGCGTTTTGTTTATTATTTTGTTCTTTTCTGATAAACAAATAACCAGAAAACCATAAAAAATCAACATTAGCAAGAAAACACGACGTCTTATTGAGATAAAGCATAAAATCAAGCGTCGTTTCAAGAAAATAATCATATTTTAGAAAAATCAATCGTGTTTTACAAAAAAAAAATGTATGTAGTGTTGCGTACAAATTATTTAATTTACTTCCTTAATTCATTAGCTATCTAAAAAAGTATAAAACTCAACAAAATCCTATGAGATCGATTTACAATCACCTTAAAAAGTAATTAATCCGTTTCCGAGAATTGCTCTCCATCGTACATATAACCGCGCAAGTGTGTGGTTTTTGTTTGGTTGATGACGCCGACTTGCACTTGCACATTCCCTACTGTCATTGCATTTGTCCCGCCACATGCAATGACAATAGGGATTGGTTACAAGAAGTTGGGTGGGTAATTTACCGGGTTAGTTAGTTTCAACTATCGTCTGAGTACAGACCTATCGTTGCATTCTAACTACGCTTTTTATTATTGACCTGTTTTACCATGCCTTCCTTCAGTAATGAAGAATACGCAGACATTCTGTTTGTGTACGGATTTTGCAACGGAGACGCTGCAGCAGCAAGGAGAGAGTACATACTACGCCTTCCTGATAGGCGTATACCGAATACAAAAGTTTTTTCGGGAACATTTCGACGCGTCCGTGAAACTGGTCGGTTTACAGCGCGAAGAAGCGATTCAGGCCGACCCCGTGTTTTACCTGCTGAAGAAGAAGAAGTAATACTTGATTTATTTCGGAGAGATCCAACAATCTCTACAAGAGCTGCAGCTAGAAACCTCGGGCAAATTTGGTTCACCGTGCATACAGCACAATTACATCCGTACCACTACACACCGGTACATGCACAAGAAAAAGGTGATCCAGTCCGACCAAAATGTCTGCGTATTCTTCATTACTGAACTTCCTTCAGTAAACATATCCATAGTAAAACAGGTCAATAATAAAAAGCGTAGTTAGAATGCAACGATAGGTCTGTACTCAAACAATAGTTGAAACTAACTAACCCGGTAAATTACCCACCCAACTTCTTGTAACCAATCCCTATTGTCATTGCATGTGGCGGGACAAATGCAATGACAGTAGGGAATGTGCAAGTGCAAGTCGGCGTCATCAACCAAACAAAAACCACACACTTGCGCGGTAATATGTGCTATGGAGAGCGATTCTCGGAAACGGATTAATTACTTTTTAAGGTGATTGTAAATCGATCTCATAGGATTTTGTTGAGTTTTATACTTTTTTAGATAGCTAATGAATTAAGGAAGTAAATTAAATAATTTGTACGCAACACTACATACATTTTTTTTTAGTAAAACACGATTGTTTTTTCTAAAATATGATTATTTTCTTGAAACGACGCTTGATTTTATGCTTTATCTCAATAAGACGTCGTGTTTTCTTGCTAATGTTGATTTTTTATGGTTTTCTGGTTATTTGTTTATCAGAAAAGAACAAAATAATAAACAAAACGCTGAATAATTCACCACAATGATAAGTTTTAACTTGAAAATCGTTTTTTTTTTATAAAAACTCTTAAATCTCGATTATCTCAGTAATTACTAGGTTTCGGACATGGCATCACGTGACAAAATTGGCTGCAAATAAGCTCTTCTTTAACCCCCTGCAAGGAATGCACATTATTTCCGAACACCCTGTATACAGCATGCAACAAAAACCCTGTCCGATCCTTATGAGTATTATTCGGCATCGTACTGCGTACACATATACGTAACTATTGAATGGATTTGAGATTATTATTTTTCGCCGGTGAATATAATTAAATTTAAATAAAACTGATCAAAGGCAACACTGATCGCTCGACAAAGTTCACGTGTACTACCTACAGTTTTGTATCAAAGAACCCAGAAGTACGTATGTTGAACCAGGAATACCTTTATTGGATCGGACAGGGTTTTTGTTACATATTGTATTTTTATATGATTAAATAAATGTAAATTTATTTTGTCTCAAATAAATAAAATTTGTGATGGTGGCCTAGCGGTTCAACGAACGGATTTGTATGCACAAGGTTGCAGGTTCGAAACCACTATGAACCTATGCGACTTTTTCTAAGTAATATGTACTTTCTTAATTATTCTAAGACACCTTTGGCAAACGGTGAAGGAACACATCGTGAGGAAACCTGGATTCCAAAAATTATAATCTGAAATCGCCAACCCGTAATGAGCAAGCGTGGTGATCAATGCTCGTGCATTCTCTATATGAGAAGAGGCCTGTGCCCCGCAGTGGGACATTAATAGGCTGGTATTATTATAATATTATTATTAATAATATTTAATATATTCTAGGTACCGCAGCCAACGCCTTACTCCTGGCCGAGCGTCGTCGAGTATCCCTTCGCGTAGGATCTCTACGCCACAGCCTCGCGGTCCTGACGCACTCGGCCCGCCGCCAAGCCGACCAGCTGAGGGCCGCGGCCATGGCCCTGGCGGAGATCGACGACACGCTGAGGGCCGCGTGACCTCGGCCCTAGGCTGGGCCGCTTGTCCTCGGCCCTAGTGTAGACTAGGACCGCTTAGTTAAATAACCACTTTTTACACAACACAAGATTTATCGATATCCCCCACGTATTATACGCTTCACTACGGTCGAAGGGGTAGGATCGCTTAGAGACAACACTGAAACGTCAATTAGTTTTAAGACGCCGTTAAATCTCGTGCTGTCTCTAGGTGCAGAATAGCTACAGATAGTCATATAAGAACGTCTTAAAGTTAAGTTGTGTGTCAGTATTCGGGGATTAGGCCCTCTTGCACTAAGAACTTAACCCAGAGTTAGTTGCTAACACGAAGTTAAATTGACATTATTGTATGACAAAGTAATTATTTTAATAATTTGTTGCGCATTATCGCATGCGGAGCGAAATATTTGTAATTAAATACAAATAGTAGAAAGAAAATTTAAACCCCAAGCAGGAATCGAACCTGCGACTACTGGCTTGACGCGCTAGTCGCTTTACCAACTAAGCTACCGAGGTCACTGGCTGGAAGTTTAAATTTTTCCTTCCACTTATTGCGTCTTTAGGGCGACGTATGCGACATCTAGTGAACCAATCTTGCGTTTGGCCTCACCGACTCTGATTAACAATGTGTTAATTCAGAAGTCCGAGAGATGATGCAGCCCAATACTTATTATTTTAATTATTTATTACGCATTAACGCATGCGTAGCGAATAAATAATAAATTAATAAATAAATATCTTGGGACATCACACACACGGTCATCTGATCCCAAACTAGGCAGAGCCTGTGCTATGGCAACCAGACAACTGATAAACATACTTTTATATTTCTAAATACATACATATTATAGATAAATTACACCCAGACACAGAACAAATGATCATGCTCATCACACAAAGATTCGTCCTGGGCGGGAATCGAACCCACGACCTCCGGTTTAGCAGTCAGGGTCACTAACCACTAGACCAACAGGCCCGTCAAATATTTGTAATTAAATACAAACAGTAGAAACAAGACAAGTTAAGAGGTTAAATTAACCTCGTGTTAACATTTAACTCTGAGTTAAAAAGATAACCCGGGCTCTTGCAAGCGGGCCTTATGGCTAAATACTGAAACGTAAATCAGTTTTAAGACGCCGTTAAGTCTCATGCTGTCTCTGTCTTTTTAAGACTTAAAGTAGCGACAAATATACATTTAAGAACGTCTTAAAGTTAAGTTGCTTTTCAGTATGTGGTTTGAGATACAGCTCTTTATTTAGTGAGGATTTAACAAAGATAGGGTTGTATAAGCTTAATAGGGGAGGGATAGAGATATCGATGCTTAGAGGTGTACCTTCTCAGTGATAAATGAGTTTAAGTGGTTAATAAATGGTAATATAGCGGTGTTAAGACTCAGAGCTGTATATATGGACGCTTAAATACAAGTTCTACTTAGATTTAAAGCTGCTTAAAAAATAATTGTGTTTTAGACCACACGACTGAAGTGACACTTCTTTATATACGAAACGTAACTGGCTATGAGAGAAAGAGAAAGAAAATGTTTGCTCGCATCTCTCTCTTGCCTTGTAATATACGAAACGTAACTCTCTTTTTCAATCTTCACTAACTTATATCTCTCTCTCAACTTCCGTTCGCCTCGCCCGATCACACTTTTCATAACGCTCTCGTCTCCCCAAGTCAAGCGTGCGTAAAGAGGTTTTACTTCAAAAATATGAGTGGTAGTAGTTATTGGTTGATATAGCTGCTTTGAAATTTATCTAATACTAGCTGTCCCCCGCGACTTTGTCCGCGTGTTTTAGTTTCAACGGTTTTTCATTTTTGCAACATTTTTCATTTATGCTCCGCTTCTTTTGATCGCAGCGTAATGTTATATAGCTTATAGCCTTCCTCAGTAAATGGGCTATCCAACACTGAAAGAAATTTTCAAATCGGACCAGTAGTTCCTGAGATTAGCGCGTTCAAACAAACAAACAAATAAACAAACAAACTCTTCAGCTTTATATATTAAGTATAGATCTATGATCTAATTGCTAGATATGGTTACTTAATGAATGAGTGTTGATCATAGATATAGATAGACCTAAATGACGCATTAAATAAATAAATAATAAATAAATAAATGTGGACAACATCACACACATTGCTCTGAACCCAAAGTAGCTAAAGCACGCGTGTTATGGAATCAGAGACAACGAAGGTACCACAAACACCCAGACCCGAGACAATGTAGAAAAGTGGTTTTCTACATTGACCCAGCGGGGGATCGAACCCGGGACCTCAGAGCTGGCGACGCCTTGAAAACCGGTGTGTACGCCACTCGACCACAGAGGTCGTCATCAAAATCTTGCCAACGGTAAGTTGGCAAGATTGCCGGCGACTTTACATACACATCTTATCAAGATCTAGAGATAAATGATAGTCAAATAGCAATACTACAATTTTATCTTAATTAATTAGTAAATAACTGTCTTGTTATTGTTAACATATCCATCGGTTTTCCTCTGACAGAGATAGTATTTTGATTTGAGGGTTCGCCTATTAATCACGCGAGGTTCAAACGAAAATCATAAATACCACAAGGGATTTCATTTCGTTGAGTTTCCATTATTATTCTTTTTAAGCCAGTTAGCAACACTGTAAGTAACCTCAATGTCAGTTAGGGCATTTTTGTCACTGTTCTTATTTTCCCGAATTTAAAGTTTAAAGACATTATTCTAAAAAAAAACTATGAAAAGGGGGGTAACTTGAAACCTCACCACATATGAACAAGGAGTGGGGAGGGGTTAATAAGTTGCTAAAAAACATCGTCATTAATGGACGATCCCTAATGTGTATGGTGATGTCAAAATGCTATTATTAGTGGGAAAACCAAAGGTAGCTTTATTAATTTTTAAAGTTTAGCTGGCAACACTGCGAACCTCAACTGCCAATCTTAGTAGGTTAGTTTTAGAATGTTAATTATGTCTCCATAGAAATATAAATTAAGTTTAATTTTAATAAAATAATGTAAAAACACCATGTTATGAGTTAAGTCATGTAAATAATTAAATTTATAAATAAATAAATAAAATTGTACTGACTTTTTTGTTTTATTTAACTAAGAAGTAATATTTACGTCAGACTTAACGCAGTCGGTCTGAGCACAGGCTTTGGCTGCTTTACTGGACTTTCAGGGAGTACCTTAAGGGCCTCCAGCCAGAGCAATCGAAAAACGAACTTCGTCAGCAACGTTCACCAAGGGCATCCCCTGTGGGGTTCGGACCTCGACTTAGTGCGTTGCTAACAATCTTAATAAGGCAAAACAGCAAGGGGGGGCTGGATCTAAGTTTTAATTATTTAAGGACATTTTAATCGCAAGTTTGGCCGGCTCGGGCCAGCTTGGTCTAGGGACGGGAGGATAACATTTACGTTACTATTATTTATAGTACGCGACGGGCCTCGCCGGCGAGGACGTAGTATACGGCGGTTGTGTCTTGCATTGCTACTGCTAGCTAAATCGAATGCTTCTTATCGTAGGAGGGAGTATGACTGGGCCGTTTCATCTTAGATATAAGTGAAGGTCGGTATCGCGAGGCCGCTTGCACAAGGATATCGCTACGTTAGTGGCATAACAGATAGTTTCCAGTGCTACACATCTTTTATCATAGTTACGGTAACCATAGCAACGTTGTTATGTCAATTAGAAATGGCGCTTCAATAGTGTCAAGACTAAATAATAAATAAAAGATTTTAAATACTTTTTTTAATAAATCCGAGTGATTATGAGTGGGGACACATTATACGATCGACCAAGAAAACATAATGTCGCCAAAATGCGGGTACACGATTATTTATACGGTAAGATTTTAATGGAAATTGTTATAATGGACTTTGGACCTAACTTTCTTGTTTAAAGTACCCAGCTAGTCGTCAACCACGCTATGAATAACAAAACGACTTAAGTAGGTATATGAACGCTCTTTTACGTATTATAAAGTTAAACCTCAGAGTATGCATACTAGCAAGCATAGAGTACGCGCAGTAGTAGTTGTGCCGAGTACCTATTATGTCCCGCCGGAGCCCCGCCGAGCATGCTTTAGCGAACCCGAGACTCCGGCAAAGGCAAGGACGGGACCGGGGTGTTTTTAGTCGGTGCAAGTCCGACATATCCCCACGCCGTGCCCTCGGCGTGGGTTGAAGTCATTACATATCTACCTCGTACCAAAACATAAAAAAAAACGACGATAAACTTCCCTTCTCTAAACTCCAGTGGCAAAGTGGGCAATTGTTTGAGGGAAGATGCTACACTCACAAGGCTCAGGTTTACTGTAACCCCACCGGCACATATTTTCCTTACTCCGGCCGACTTGGGTTCGGACTTTCGGAGCTAGCGACTTTAGCCCAATTAATAAGCTGCCCAGCATGCCCTACCACCTGCACTCGCGAGGACCTGTACAAGGCCACGGACAACGCTGTTTACGTGGCTAAGTACAGCAGGGTTATTCGCTATGGCGGTTGTCAACAAAAGCGATTGTTGCTTTAGAAAACACACATTTCTTATCGTGTAACTTCGATGACCAACTAGATCTAATACTACTTAGTTGGTTAACGACATTAGCCGATACTGAATACCTAAACATTTTTATACTTATTTTTATCCAGTAAACATCGGTTGGGTTGGCAACTTGAGATAGCGAATAAGCCTACTGGTCTGGGAAAATTTGACTGCCATTTATTGACTCGCTAAGAAGAAGTGGCAAAGTAGTACTACAACTAGAATTATTACCTTCTTTGTGTACTATGTTCTAGATTCGGCGTACATCGTGTCCGGCGCACGCGACTACGCTCGCACCGCATTCAAAGCGGCAATGGCGTCCGCGCAAGTCGTAAGTAATTTATTACCTACCTGTGGAGCCTACCTCCACGTATTAAAATACGTGTTCTATGTACAACGAGGCCGTGGGTTCGATTCCCATTCAGGACAAAATCTTTGTTTGATGTATAGGGTTACCAGATCTTGGAACCGAAAAGCTGGACTGACCAGCCAGTTTTGCCGGATGTTTTGAGTGAAAATTTTTTTCGTCTTAGTAGATAAAACACGACCATTTTTTTTAAGTAAAAAAATTCTTATCATGTTTCACCATAAAATCTAGAGGAAATTTAAATTTGGCGAAAGAACAAAAAATAATCAATTTTTAAAAAAGCTTTACTGTTCCCGGCTTTATCCCGACGTCTGGCAACCCTTGTTTCGTCTATACCGTGAAGCTAGCAGGCTATTTGTGCACACTATGATTATACTTAGCTATTGTAAATAATATATTTTTCTTCGTAGATACTACAACCAGTCTACAACAGCATGTTTTCAGATATGCGACTGCGTCCAAGGATGCAAGTTGGTAAGTCAACCTTCTCACAAATAAACGAGTGTGTTCAGACCACACTACTGTAGTAAAACTTCTTTATATACGAAACGTAACTGGCTATGAGAGAAAGAGAGAAAGAAAATGTTTGCTCGCACCTCTGTCCCGCCCCTACAGTAATATACGAAACATAACTCTCTCTCTTTCTATCGTCACTAACTTATAACACCCTTTCAACTTCCGTTCGCCTCGCCCGATCACAGTTTTCGTAACGCTCTTGTCATGCTTTCATCAGCTTACTCCCCAAGTGTGCGTAAAGAAGTTTTATTACTTATGTATACTTATGTAGGTCATGTAGTAGTCAAAATTTAATAACACTAAAAATAATGTACATATAAATTTGAAAAAGTCACATTGGTAAGTTGCCTTTAATGGGTTCGAACCTGCAACCATTTGCGCACAAATCTGTTCATTGAACCACTAGGCTACCACGACATGTTCAGTGCTACCTTAGCAAGTAATTAAAAAATTAACAATCATTTCGTTTGTTATTTACTGCAGTTTATCATCCAAACTGTCGCCTCCCTGATCATATCGACCGATCTTACGGCGCCTACCTGGATAGGGTCAAGGAGTCCAGGAGTGTCCCCACACCGGAACTCAGAGGACGAGACAGATTTAAGTTCAACGCCATGTAAGTATAACTTAGGAGGGACTTTTGACAATGAGGTATTTAAATATTATACAGCATGCAACAAAATCCCTGTCCGATCCTTATGAGTATTATTCGGCATCGTACTGCGAACACATATACGTAACTATTGAATGGATTTGAGATTATTATTTTTCCCCAATGAATATAATTAAATTACAATAAAACTGATCAAAGGCAACACTGATCGCTCGACAAAGATCACGTGTACTACCTACAGTTTTGTATCAAAGAAGTCGCCTGAGCGAGACATTTTTTTCTAGTACGTATGTTGAACCAGGAATACGCCTTTATTGGATCGGACAGGGTTTTTCTATCGCTATCGCACGGCGTCCGGCCGCCCAAGTGTAACAAGGACAATTAGGAAACTTGTCAGCAGAAGGCAGCAGTCGTTTTTTAAGGAAGTTTATGTCTTTCAGACCAAAGAAGGTGATGGCTCTGCCGGCGACCACTCCAGATTTTCATCCAGCTACTCCTATGATGCCAACGATACCAAATAGGCCAAGGAACAGAGGAACACAGAGTATATACAGGTACATTGTATAAACTAGTTATCGCTCGTGGCGTCACCCTCGATCCTAACAAGACTGCTTCTAGTCAAGTGACATTTCTACAAGCATTAACGCTGATCGATTTGCTCAAATGTATGGAAGTGACAAGTCCAACTCTCGTGACTTATCGAAAAAAAAGGTTATTTTCATATAGGTATTTGAGCTATTTCTATCATCGTCAATACTTGTAAATATGTAAGTATATGTCGCAGTTATATCTTATATATAAAAATGAATTGCTGTTCGTTAGTCTCGCTAAAATTCGAGAACGGCTGGGCCGATTTGAATAATTCTTTTTTTGTTTTGTTCACTAGAATACAGGGATGGATTAAAAACAAAAAAATATAGCTAGGGTAGGGTAGGTAGGGTAGGGTAGATAGGGTAGGGTAGGTAGTCAGTTGACGGAAGCGAAGCCGCGGGCACAGCTAGTTGTATAATATAATATAATATAATATAATATAATATAATATAATATAATATAATATAATATAATATAATATAATATAATATAATATAATATAATATAATATAATATAATATAATATAATATAATATAATATAATATAATATAATATAATATAATATAATATAATATAATATAATATAATATAATATAATATAATATAATATAATATAATATAATATAATATAATATAATATAATACGCTGTGTATTACACATTAGGCTGAACCTGCGTTAGCCGCATTACATAAAAGCAACGTTTTTTTTTAATCCGGCGCGCCATATTGTAATACTTTTCGTTTAACAATATGGCCGCGACATATATATAATGTATATATTTGTAATTAAAAAATTGATTTATGTTTGGTACACCGAAAACTACAGAACAGATTTTTTTCTTTTATTTTAGGCTGTAATTAAAAAAACCTTTGTCTATTTTAGAGAATCTTCAGCCCAGACTATTCCCTGGCAGCCGGATGGCAGGGCGAATAAGGACTGCGAGAAGACCCCCGAAGTACTATATCTTGAAAAACTCCAGTGGGGTAAGTGTAACAACATTAAAATGCAAGGATGTGACGCTTCTTTCCCCGATCTTTGTTAAGTGTATGTTAATTACCCGACTACAAAGGAAGGGTTATGTTTTTTGAGCGCATTTTGACTATAAATTTATTTCACTTTGTATCTTCCAAATGGATGGATAGATTTCGACAACAAACGTGTCGTAACGTAAGTAGATTCGTCTAAAAAGTAAAGTGTCCCTAGATTAGTGTTCAAAATAAACAAAATGGCCGATTCTTGGCGTTAAATACGGGATCGGACTGTATATGAAAAGGAAATATCTATTTAGTCCACCAGATAGGAAGAAAAGACAGGTATTTTTTCTTTTATCAAATCAATGAAAAATTATAAAGTTAAAGCGCTTTAAAGTTCTAGAGTGGGGGCTTGTGACGTCACTTGTGGGTAAAATCGTAGCCAAAAGTGACGTCACGCGACATTTCCATTCACTGTATCTTCCTCATCGTTTGTTCAATTAAAAAAGAAAAAATAAGTGTCTTATATTTTTTTAATATCTATGTGATGTGTACCTTTAATAAAAAAAATATTCCGATCCCCTTGCAAGTGCATTGTAAGTCTTAAATTTTTTATAACCAAACAATTTCATTCATCTATCTATACTATAATATTATAAAGCTGAAGAGTTTGTTTGTTTGTTTGTTTGTTTGAACGCGCTAATCTCAGGAACTACTGGTTCGAATTGAAAAATTCTTTTTGTGTTGGATAGTCCGTTTATTGAGGAAGACTGGCAATGAAAAATGTTGCAAAAATGAAAAACCGTTGAAACTAAAACACGCGAACAAAGTCGCGGGGGAGCTAGAGCTTCTTTGTTTTTTTAACGTCAAAAATGGCTCGTTTAGATAGATTCTGTATGAAATTCTAACAAGATAAATATAATACTAAATATAAGACATGTTTTCAGGTCACGGTCGGCCTTACCGGACTGGGGATTTGCCCGCAGATTTTCATACAACAGAAATAATTAACAAGTAAGTAAGCTACCTTTATGATAGTTAAACATATAACTCAAATACCAAGCCTCCACTTGATGACAACGTATAATGTAGATGCTTTACTATTGCCTTGTCTAAATAGAACCTCCATTTAGACAAAGCAATGAAAGACCGCGAGTCAAAAATTCGTGACATTTGTAGAAGCGTTAACGCTAACCGCTCAAATGATTGAAAATGACAAGTCTAAGTCACGTGACTTAGCTCTGTGATTTCCTGCGCATAAAACGAAAACCCCCTTTTCTACATTGTCTCTGGTTTGGGTGTTTGTGGTACCTTCGTTGTCTCTGAATTCCATAACACATGTGCTTCAGCTACTAAGTTTGGGTTCAGAGCAATGTATGTGATGTTGTACACATTTATTTATTTAAAAATATTAGACACGTATTTATTACTTTTTCAAAATAACTAAAAGTCAAATAAAGCGAATCACAGTTCAATAGAGGGGCTAACTACGTCACGATGTTACACAAAACGTACGATACCGTGACGTCACGCGAGATTTTAATTCAATGTATCGTCGTAAATTTTTAGTTGCGTAAAAAAAGAAAAAATACTTGTCCAATATTTTTTAATAATCTAACTGATGGACATTAAAAAAAAAAAGTAATTATTCCTATTTCTTTTGAAGGATGCGTCATGCCCGAGCTTGGACCGAGTTGGTGGAGAGAGGGGCAAAGTTTCCTCGCTGGATGAAGAAAAGAGATGCTATCATTAATGACGTTGAAACAAAAGACTGGATATTTAGAGAAGCAGTGAGTATACTGCGTTAACAATGTATTTACCAAATATGTAAATAAACACGACTGTTTATTGCGGGAGTCGATTATAAAAAAAAAACTTTATTAACAATTGGGTATTTGACTACTATCGAATTATTTATTTATTACAAATGTTTCTAATAACAGTATTAAATTGAAGTAAAACTGCGAAATTAAATAAAAAAAATATACTTCAATACTAAAGTTACAACCGTTTAAAGTTTGTATATGACGCATATTCCATATCTTTTTCGCAAAACGACGACTTATGCGGGGAAGCCCCAAATTAGTATGGAGAAAACAATAGTGACGTCACATCATGTTATAGCTCTCTCTGTCTAATTAGCATTATTAAAATGCTTGTAATTAGTTCAATGTGAAAGTAATTAATCTGCCGTTTTTACAACTCGACATAGTTTGAACTATATATTTTTAAAATTTAAAATCAAAACACAAACAAAAAAAAATAAAATTAATATTGTATGAAATTAATAATATATCTATGTATACTCTAGTATATAAACAATAAATATTGAAATATAACTAATTTGAACGGATTCTATCGCTGTTTATTTTTTGATTTTTGTTCCCGACGTTTCGACGCCTTTGCAGGTGTCATGGTCACGGGCAGACTGAAACGTCGGGAACAAAAATCTAAAAATAAACAGCGATAGAATCCGTTCAAATTAGTTTTTTTTCTATTTCTAATATTCGCTTAAACCTCAGAAAGCAATAAATATGTAAATGTAGTGACGATAACAGTAGCTCCCTTCATTTCCCAGGAGATAGACGAGCTCCAAGACATCAGGCTGGAGCTGCTGCACCGGCTGCAGGCGGAACAGCGCCAGAAGAGCGTGAACCGCACCAGCGACAAGCTGGCCAAGCTCTGGGACCACAAGAAGCAAGAGATGCAGAGGAAGGTGGACCAGATCCGAAGGACCAGAGATAGAGGTACGGAAAAAAAAAATGGTTGCCTGTAAAGTCGGTATACGGGCGAAAGTTTTACGTGACAACGACTGTCAATGTCAATGTTTGTCTCTCTCGCTCTTAGGCGGGCTAACCATGCCCGAGTGGAAGGGACGCGTGCCTCTCACTCGCTCTCATTGTAAGCGCATAACGTGAGCGGAGCGTTACCCAGTTTCTTGAAGTGTCACCCGGCAAACCAATTTATAAGACGTTGTCACGTCAAAATATGCTATATCCCAAATTTGGGAAAAAGAGGAAAAATAACTGTAATACTTGACGACCTCTGTAATCGAGTGGCGTACACACCGGTTTTCAAGGTGTCGCCAGCTCTGGGGTCCCGGGTTCGATCCCCGGCCGGGTCAATGGAGGAAACCACTTTTCTACATTGTCTCGGGTCTGGGTGTTTGTGGTACCTTCGTTGTCTATGAATTCCATAACACGCGTGCTTTAGCTACTTACTTTGGGTTCAGAGCAATGTATGTCCACATTTATTTATTTATACAAGGTGTCGTTTTGTATTCTCGTCAAATTTTAGGAGTTGTTTTGTTTTATCAGTTAAGTTTGAAAGTATTTCAGAATACACCACTTTGAAAAAACAGATTCGCACCGTTGCATATGCGGTAGGCAGAGTCTTTATGTGTGTGTGTAAAAGAGCAAGTTTTTCATTCCATTTTGATGTCATATTTACTACATTTTGTTATTTACGTTGTTGTCGCATATCTTAAGATAATTGTTTTTTTTTTTTAACATTGTATGTACCAACATATTACCTTTTTTTTTAAAAGAGTAACCTTTGGAGTTTCTTGCCGGTTCTTCTCCATAGGAGTGACATTTTGGAACCGCGCAACTAATTCATTTAACGTTTTGTTAGTGCCTGAAAAGGCCTACACGAAATAAAAATATTTCGATTTTGATTTTGATTTTTGAGCAGTTACAGGTTTTCAGAGACGGTGAGCGCGCGCATCGTAAAAAATTCTCTCATAATTTTTCCCTAACGCGCCAAACGAAGTATTACTTCAAAAAAAGGCGTTTTTTATTAAAGCCTTTATGTGTCGTTGCCAGAGCTACGCAAATTAGCAGCTCTGCACGAGGGCGGAGGGCGAGCAGGGCTAGTGGCTCGCATGAAACACGCGCGCGGCGCCGGGTCCATGGTGGTCGCGTGTCGAGACCCGACCTCCGACCTGCACGCCCCGCTCGCGCGCCACGGCTACCAAGCCAGAAGGAGGCATGCCGCCATTATATACGATCCAACGCTTCTGTGTGAGTCAAATATCAATAAATTATTAGAGTAACGGAAGCGACAGGGTATCCCGCGAAATTATAATTTTCTTAACATTTTGACAGCACGGATAGCGACGTGCGACTCTGTGCACGTGCCGCGGGTTCGATCCCCGCATGGGACAAGCATTAGTGTGGTCCACAAATGCTTGTTCCAAGTCTGGGTGTTCTTTGTGCATGTGATTTGAATGTTTGTGAAACCCCCCGCGACACAAGGATTCAATTCCTTAGTGCGGGAGTCGTTTTATCAAAACAAAACGCGATAATTGTAATTAAAGATAAATAGTAGAAAGAAAAACTTAAACCTTAGGCAGGACTGGAACTCGCGACTACTGGCCCAACGCGCCAGTCAGTCGCTTTACCAACTAAGCTACCGTCACTGCCTGGAAGTTTAAATTTTTCCCTCCACTTATTACGTCTTCAGGGCGACGTATGCGACATCTAGTGAACCAATCTTGCGTTTGGTCGCACCTACTCTGATTAACAATGTGTTAATTCAGACGATGCAGCCCAATACTTATTATTTTTAATAATTAGTTACGCATAATAACTTTCGTTAGAAGTATTCATAATTATTTAAAACAAAACGGTTTACGCACGCATATTCTCGGGATCGCCCGACTAGTTTCAGACTCAATAGGAGTCCCTAATCATGAGCTGACGCGGCGGCGGTGGTGTCGCGAGTCGAATCAGTTCGTATGCGGAGCGAATATTTGTATTTTTTTATTACAGCGTTAGAAGATCACAAGGAACTCGGCGAGCCGCCACCATGGCTGGAGACGTGTGGAGTGGATCTAACCAAGACGTGCTCAGGCCACCACCTGCCTCACGACCCTAATACACTGTGTGAGCGACAGACCAAGTGGAGCGAACAATTCCTGGAGAACCTTCACAATGATTTGAAGAGTAAGTAACTCCACGAATAGTCGAGTGGTATAGGTCACCACGCCAATTACCACTGTGCGCGAAGTGCGGCGGGTTAGATCCCCGCATGGGACAAGCAGACGAAAATTTGAGCTGTCAAATTTAGTTTCAACTAAAATTCTCATACAAGTATAATGACACTCAGAAACGTGTGCACTAAAACACAGTGATGTTCAAGGCGAAAACTGGTTTGACATTTCTAAGTTAGTTGTTATCTGTTGCCGTCCTTTTCTCACGCTGTATGTTAGTAAAAGATAGCAATGGTTTAAGTTTGATTTAGTTAGCGTACAAGGGAATAGGCGCCAGTAGCTTGTCTCTTATTCGTAAAATTGATATATGGACTATATGCGAGATTAGGGATAGTTCTTTTTTTTCTGATTTTTAAAACTTCGTCATTTTGTCAGAGGCTCGTCTCGGGGCTGCTAAGATGACCGCTGGACCTCTGCACGTCCTGAAGTCTCGCAGGGAGCCCGTCATCGCGCGACCCGCGACTCCTGAGGTGGAGTCAGTTGATGACTTCGAAGAGGCCTCGCACCAGGCGGCGCTGGTGCTGCAGAAGATCATTAGAGGACGAGCGGTGCAGAATCTGGTGAGGAGTTAATTATTTTATGGTTCGCCGACAAGGATATCTTATCTTAAAAAGAAAGATATATTTTCCTTTTTTTTAGTTTCCATAGTTAAATGAAGTGGATTAGTGATGGGATTTTTTTCATGTTACGCTATATCTCCTGCAAAAAGGTCTATATTTTTTTATTTACTCGTCACATAGATATTAAAAAAATATTAGACTCGAAAAATACTGAAATTGCGTATTTTGTACTTTCCTGTAATTGTTTATATATTTTTATTGTACCATTCCTACCTTTATGGGAGAGAGATTACTCTATTACTAATTGTCTACTATCTGTCCGTCCGTCTGTCTGTCAGTGAGCCATATCTCATGAATCTTAATAGCTAGACAGTTTTTCACATTTTCAAAATTAAAGGGGCTCCATAAAATGCTACGAAACTTTCACTTGACCGGTTTTTTTACATTTAAGTGTTTATATAATATAAATGTTTATATAAATGTGGACAACATCACATACATTGCTCTGAACCCAAAGTAAGTAGCTAAAGCACTTGTTTTATGGAATTCAGAGACAACGAAGGTACCACTAACACCCAGACCCGAGACAATGTAGAAAAGTGGTTTTCTACATTGACCCAGCCGGGGATCGAACCCGGGACCTCAGAGCTGGCGACACCTTGAAAACCGGTGTGTACGCCACTCGACCACGGAGGTCGTCGAGTCGAGTGTAATCAATGATGATTTGTTCTTGTTTATTAGATGTATGAAGGCCGGACCCGCGCGGCTGAGTTGACTGAAGAGTTGAAGACGACCCATGGTCTCCAGAAAGAAGACAAGATACGGATCTCCAGAGAGGAGTCGAAGGCCAGGGAGTTTAATGCCAGAAGGACTGAAATCGAACAAAAGGTATTCCAAATTGTTCCTATTTTTAGAACAGGCGAGGAGTTTGACCTGATGGTGTGTAAACAGAGATGCGAAGCTCAAATGGTTTTTTTAACAAAACCCAGGCACTGGTGTTACTTGATGTGTATATAGTGTTCTGTAGGCTATATTGCTATCTCCAGTTGACAACCCATGCGATATTCACTGGATAAAAATAACGTTAAAAACTTAAATTTAGTATCGAGTAACGTCGGTGGCCAACTACGTTGTAGAAGACATAGTTGTTCATTGAGTTTAGACGATACGATATTTGGGGTTTTACATTTTTTTTCTGTAAAGTGGTTATTGCTTTTGTTGATAGCTGCTATAGCAAATAATCCTATTTGTAATAACACCTGAAGATAAAGAGGTTAACATCCATAAGCCTAGTCTATTTTTTTGGTTTTTTGTTTACGGTGCGAAAATGTAATGATTTCAACCCACGCCGAGGGCAAGACGTTGGACGTATGTCGGACGTATGTCGGACTTGCACCAATTAAAAACGCCCGAGTTAAACCCACCACCCCCCTCCATAAGAACAAAAAAAAACAAGAACAAGAACATTTAAAAATTATACATATATTGTTAACGGCAATGTTTTTTAACCTATGCAGTTTCTTGCCAGTTCTTCTCCATAGGAGTGACATTTGGGAACTGCGAATCTAAAGTCATTTAAAGTTTTGAAAGTGCCTGAAAAGGCCTACTTGAAAGAAATCAATTTTAATTTTGATTTTTATATTTTAGGACGATGCGATCACAGCGCTCGTGGACGAGCTCTGCGGCGGCGCTGTGTCTGCTGCCCTGGACTTCCTGGAGAAAGAGCTGCGAAGACTCAAGGAGGAGAGGAGGCAACACGCCTTCCTGCTCATAGCTAGTCAGTATACTCGATTAACGAAGTTTTACAAACTTTATTGTTGACTAGCTGTTCCCGCGGCTCCGGCTGCGTGGATGTCGGTTATCGCGGCAAAAAGTAGCCTATATCCTTTCTCAGGCTCTAGACTATCCGTGTACTAAATTTCATTTAAATCGGTTCATTAGTTTAGTTAGCATGAAAGCACAGACAGAGTTACTTTCGCATTTAAATATTAGTAAGGATTATAAAAATCCTGTAATTTTAAACAAAAATACATAAGAATCGTAAAAATATTACAAAAAAAAAAAATATTTCGGTCTTTGGTTAAATGTTGGACATTTCTTTATATGCGACCATCGTCTTGTGATGGCACGTAAATCTTGTCCGTCTGTCCTTCTGTCTATTGCGTAAGATATTATCTTATGATATTATATGACATTTACGTAGAGTGACTTCACAAGACGATAAAAAAAGAAAAAATTAAAATCGGTCCACATTTGTCGGAGTTATTGGCGAACATAAAACTTCCTCCTTTTTGAAAGTCGGTTAAAAATAGGAAAAATCATCGGCACAAAGCAAAATCAAATAAATTGTTAAAATTTAAATGTAGATAAATGATGATACTATGTAAATTTATTCTCAGTCCGAGAGAAGACAATGCGTGAGGCCGCAGAAGCAGGGAGAAGACAGAGAGAAGAGCATAGAAGGAGGGAGCACGACGAGATGTTTAAACAGGTAAGGAATCAAAATATTATGAGCCTGCAATTATCTCATTTAGGGGCCAGAGCACACCTACCATATGGAGAAGGAACGAGAATTGATCACCCTGCTTGCTAACTTGCGAGTTTGCAATTTAATATTCCAATTTTGTGTCCAAGTTTAAAAATAACCCTGTGTCCAGCATGTCAAGTTTCACCAAAATCTATTCAGCGGTTTAGCCGTAAAAACATAACAGACATATTGACAGAGCTAGCTAGATATGCTAGCGTTTGCTCGCGGTTTCGCACGCGTGGATGTCGGTTGTCGCGAAAAAAGTAGCTTATGTCGTTTTTTGGGATCCCAGCTTATCGCAAATCAAGTTTTATCAAAATCCGTTCCGCAGTTTACCCGTGAAAGTGTAACAGACTGATAGACAGAGTTATCAAGAAATATCCATGTTATAAAATCTGTAACTCGTATTTCTAGATCCTCGGCGTAACTCAAGGTACTGTAGACGCTTATCTCCGCGAGGTCATCGAGGAAGGAGTCGAGTTGGCAGCTGAAGAGGACGCCATGAATCGCGCCAAGTCGGACGCCATTAAATACCACAACACAATGATCGAGAATGAGGACCTGTTAGTGTTTAACTCTTACTTCAACCTTGTTGCCTTTTCCCAAATTATTTATTTCCTGTTTATTATTTCTTATCCAATAGAGGAGTTAGCAGTGCCATCTCTTATCCAATAGGGGGTTACGTAGCGCCATTTCTTATCCAATCGGGGAGCTACTTAGCGCCATCTCTTATCCTACAGGGGAGTTACCAGCGCCGTCTTATTTAGTAGGGGAAGTACTTAGCTCCATCTCTTATCCAATAGGGGGTTACTTAGCGCCATCTCTTATCCAATAGGGGGTTACTTAGCGCCATCTCTTATCCAATCGGGGAGCTACTTAGCGCCATCTCTTATCCTATAGGGGAGTTACCAGCGCCGTCTTATTTAGTAGGGGAAGTACTTAGCGCCATCTCTTATCCAATAGGGGGTTACTTAGCGCCATCTCTTATCCAATCGGGGAGCTACTTAGCGCCATCTCTTATCCTATAGGGGAGTTACCAGCGCCGTCTTATTTAGTAGGGGAAGTACTTAGCGCCATCTCTTATCCAATAGGGGGTTACTTAGCGCCATCTCTTATCCAATAGGGGGTTACTTAGCGCCATCTCTTATCCAATCGGGGAGCTACTTAGCGCCATCTCTTATCCTATAGGGGAGTAACCAGCGCCGTCTTATTTAGTAGGGGAAGTACTTAGCGCCATCTCTTATCCAATAGGGGGTTACTTAGCGCCATCTCTTATCCAATCGGGGAGCTACTTAGCGCCATCTCTTATCCTATAGGGGAGTTACCAGCGCCGTCTTATTTAGTTGGGGAAGTACTTAGCGCCATCTCTTATCCAATAGGGGGTTACTTAGCGCCATCTCTTATCCAATCGGTGAGCTACTTAGCGCCATCTCTTATCCTATAGGGGAGTTACTTAGCGCCGTCTTGTATTTAGTAGGGGAAGTTTTAGCGCCATCTCTTATCCAATAGGGGGTTACTCAGCGCCATCTCTTATTGAATAGCGTAAACAAAGCACGAATATTCTAGAATGTTGTTGACAGTTCAAGACAGAATAACACTAACAGTGCTTAACATATTTATGTATATGTATATACCTAATACTACGTTACGAACTTTTTTCGAAAAAAAAACCCCACGCAAAATAATTCAATCCTTGTGTCGCGGGGGGTTTCATAAGCATTCAAATCACGTGAACAAAGAACACTCAGACTTAGAACAAGCATTTGTGGATCACACAAATTGGGATCGAACCCGCAGCACGTCGCGCACAGTGGTAATTGGCCTGGCGACCCATACCACTCGGCTATCCGTTAGAACTGATGTAGCATTAGACGTAAATGTTTGAACCCAATCGGTGATTGCATATTCTTTATGTTCGTTCAGATCGACAGCAGACACGAACGAGCTGGTGGCTGAGCTGGTGCAGCAGTTCCTGCTGCCTCACACGCACAAGGAGGCAACAAGAAACCACATACAGAAGGTGCAGGAAGCCAAGCTTGAAGCCGCCAGGAACTCAATCTTCGGCCTCGTTGACGATGCTATGATTAGAAAAGGTACTTTTAGCATTCCTATTTCATGTATAGTATACTAGCTGTTTCCCGCGGCTCCGCCCGCGTGGATGTCAGTTATCGCGGCAAAAAGTATGCCTATGTCCTTTCTCAGGCTCTAGACTATCTGTGTACCAAATTTCATTTTGAATCGATTTAGTAGTTTTGGCGTGAAAGCGCGACAGACAGACAGAGTTACTTTCGCATTTATAATATTAGTAAGGATTTGACTACTATAAAATTATTTATATACTAAAAATATTTAAAAAATATACACTAATACAAAAGTTACAAGGTTTTAAAGTTAGTAGGTGACGCATGTTCTATTTTTTTTTCGCAACCCGACGACTTGTACGCGGCAGCCCCAAATTAGTATGGAGAAAACAATAGTGACGTCACATTTGTTATAGCTCTCTCTATCTAATTAGCAATATTAAAATGCTTGGAACCAGTTCAATATGAAAGTAAATAATCTGCCATTTTTACAAGTCGCGACATACTTAGTTTTTTAAATGAAATTAAAAAAATCTTGTAAAATACCCAATTGTCTGGACTTTAAAAATGGGTAGCCTTTTTTTTATTTGCTACAAAACTTGTCCTGACTATAACGAACACAAAAAAGAATTATCCAATTCGGTGCCGTCGTTCGAGAGTTATGCGTACAGAAATTTCGGCGATTAATTTTTATTATGGCTGTCTTTTGGTCGCAGCGTAATATAATATAGCTTATAGCTTTCCTCAATAAATGGGCTATCCAACACTGAAACAATTTCTCAAACCGGACCAGTAGTTCCTGAGATTTAATAACGGTTATGATTTTATGTTTGGATATTTATTTCTCAAGTGTATCTTGTATGCATTTTAAGTGTAAACATTATTCAGGTGTACCGTTAATTAATCTTGTTTTCATGTTTCATTTTGTTTTATTCTATTATATGATACAGTTCTCTATAGTCCTTTAAGTCTGGTGATCTGAGTGAGTTGTTGCCCCACATATTTTTATGGTGCCTCTGGCTGTATTGTTGTGTACCGGGTTGTGGAGCTCCTCGAAAATGGTTGAGCTGCATGAGCTATTCGGGGCATGCTTGCCGCCAGCTGGCACAGGCTTTCTCAGATCGATCTGGTGCTTTCTTCAAAAGACCAGTCCAGTAACCTGCATTTTGTTAGCACAATATTAAACGTGAATATTGTCTGGACTTTAAAAGAGACTGTGACCCCTGAGTTTGTTTCGACATTTCTTCTCAGGGCAGTCAGTTAGGAAATGTCGACTCCAGCGAGCTCAAAAAAGTGACGTGTAAAAGTGATTGTACATCCTATTTGCATAATAAACGATTTCATTTCATTTAGCGCGTTCAAACAAGCAAACAAACAAACTCTTTAGCTTTATATATTAGTATAGATTATATACATAGATTTTAATGGAAGTTATTGTGTTTAGATGTATGCATCCGCTGTGGAAGCGAGCTGGATGAGAACGCTGTTGGATGTTGCTGTCGGACTTGCCCGATCAAAGTCCAGCCAAAGCAGACCTCGGCCAGGGACGACTGGAGGTGGAAGCACGCCAGACGTAAGTACAACTCAAATTTTTAACCGACTCAATTCGAATGTTTTTGAAGTAAAACTTCTTTACACTGAATGCGTGACGAGAGCGTTACGAAACGTGTGATCGGGCGAGGCGAACGGAAGGTGACAGGGAGGAAGAAGTTAGTGAAGATAGAAAGAGAGAGAGTAGTAATGTAATAATTATTTATGTGAATAATTTATCTCACTGTATTTCGGTTATGAAAACAAACGGTTTAAAAAAACTCAAAACACAAATAAAAAAATGTTTTTTAATACCGTAGTCGTAAGAGTTACGTTAATTTAGAAGCGCCAATAGCCTAATGGTTAGGGTGATCGCCTTGTGATCGAGAGGTCGCAGGTTCGAACCCCACCCATTGCACTATTGACGTGAACCCACTCCAGACACAAGCATATTTAGCTTAGTTGGAGGGGTTAACAAGATTGCTAGTAATGTGAAATCCACTCACATTGCTAGTAAACTTTAAAAAAAAAAAAAAAAAGGTACAGATATTCGACATTTTATTTTTGTTTGTTTTTAAAATGTTTGATACGAATCGTTTTAATAACCGATATAGAGGTCATAATTTTTTGTTTGTACAACGACAGAACTCACCTTGTATAGAAGTTTCACTTCAAAAACTTGGGTTTTACAATGAGGAACATAACAAAACGACGACCTCCGTGGTCGAGTGGCGTACACACCGGTTTTCAAGGTGTCGCCGGCTCTGAGGTCCCGGGTTCGATCCCCGGCCGGGTCAATGTCGATAACCACTTTTCCTACATTGTCTCGGGTCTGGGTGTTTGTGGTACCTTTGTTGTCTCTGATTCCGTGACACGCGTGCTTTAGCTACTGACTTTGGGTTCAGAGCAATGTATGTGATGTTATCCACATTTATTTATTTTATTATTTATTTCACAGTTCGCCCGAAGGTGCCTCCGAAGCCAAGAGATGAAAGGTTCCCGGTGGACTATGATGTGAGGAACATACTAACTGATTTGCTCGTCGATGGTGAGTCAATTGTAACTCAAATCAAATCGATATATTTTTATTTCAAGTAGGGACTAGCCCACCACAGATGCCCATCATTGCAACTCCTGTAAGCCAGGTTCTACAATGATAACCAATGAATACCACCGAAACAGTTAAGCTCGGTGTGTCCCAGGGAAACGATTGACTGTCTTGGAACCCGCAACGAAATTAATCAGAAGTAGTTAAAAAATAGGAGGAGAAGGAAAAAAATTGTTTCCACTTCCCTCTATTGCAAGCGGGAGACAAAAAGAAAAGATAGGCCATAGGCAAAGAAAAGATAAGACAACTGAGTTAGGCCCAGTTGCCAAGCACCACGGATAAAATTTTAACATGAATGGCTCCTAAAATTCATTTTTTTAGAAGCTGTTATTTCAAGTAGGCATTTTCAATACGTTAAATGTCTCTAGTTTCGCGGTTCCAAAATGTCACTCCTATGGAGAAGAACCGGCAAGATCCTATGGAGAAGAAGGCGGTACAAATACAATGTTTAAAAAAAAATCTTTAATTTTAAAATTTGCGAAGATAACTAAATAGCAAAAGCTTTAAAGTATATTAAATTGAGAAAATATAAATAGTTAGTTGTAAATACTACGCTCATTTACTGATTTCAGTGATTTTCCGTGCGACAACAGACGTTTATGCGAAAATATCGACGGTTCTGATATTATTAGGGTAATATTAGGTTTTGAGATAGTTTTAATAAAACGTTGCGCTCTGTTTCGACACCGATTTTACGATTTTACTTGTTCATAATAGTGCTTACAGTTCATACTCGATATGCGCACTCTATAGTTTACAATTTTTCTCTAAGCTATGAGTAACACGTCTCTTGTATGCGAACCCTCCTTAATTTATATTAAGGGCGGTCTAATTTTACTCAGCGTTAAAATGTATATTAAGTATAATTTGTTTAAATGTTAAAGTACTAAATAAATAAATAAAATATTTATTTATTAAAACAGTTGTGAAGACATCTCGTGAGGATCGCTCAGAGGCCACTGAAACGAGACGCATCATGCATACTCTCGTCGACGAGAAGATCGAGGTGACCTTGGATGCGAGACACATCGTGGATGTCGGTATGTGAGATGCAACACAAAACACAACCGCCGCATATTATTATTGCCTGCACGGATAGCCGAGTGGTATAGGTCACCACGCCAATTACCACTGAGCGCGACGTGCCGCGGGTTCGATCCCCGCAAGGGACCAGCATTTGTGTGACCCACAAATGCTTGTTCCAAGTCTGGGTGTTCTTTGTGCATGTGATTTGAATGTTTGTAAAACCACCCGCGACACAAGGATTAAATTCCTTAGTGCGGGAGTCGTTTCATAAAATAAAAAAAGCAACTCAATTATGTACGTTTATATATATTTACTAGCTGTCCTCCGCAGACAAATTTGTCCGCGTGTTTTAGTTTAAATGGTTTTCCATTTATGCTCCGCTCCTTTTGGTCGCAGCGTAATGTTATATAGCTTATAGCCTTCCTCAATAAATGGGCTATCCAACACTCAAAGAGTTTTTCAAATCGGAGCAGTAGTTCCTGAGATTAGCGCTTTCAAACATACAAACAAACTCTTCAGCTTTATTCAGTTTAGATTGTATTGCTAATATAATAATAATATAATAATATCTTGGGACAACTTACACACGGTCATCTGATCCCAAACTAGGCAGAGCTTGTGCTATGGTAACCAGACAACTGATAAACATACTTATAAATTTCTATATATAAGTATGTTTATCAGTTGTGTATATTATGTTATACATACAAATTATAGATAAATTACACCCAGACAAAGAACAAAGGATCATGCTCATCACACAAAGATTTGTCCTGGGTGGGAATCGAACCCACGACCTCCGGTTTAGCAGTCAGGGTCACTCACCACTAGACCAACAGGCCAGTCAAACAATTTAATATCTATTTGATAAGTGATCTCTTATTTGTTTTCCCCAGCTGTGGACGTGGCAACTGGTGCTATACCACCACCTCCCGCGCCTCGAGAGTTCCATTATACTATGAAACGCATCATCCCTGATGCGCTGGAGAGAACCAAGCAGATACCACCGAAACATACACGTGAGTTTATATTATTATCTAACTTCTTACTATACAGGGTGTCACTAAAAGATCATATCTATCCAAAAGGGTCGAAGTCTACATCTATATATATAATATTTTATATATATATATATACTAGCTGTCCCCCGCGACTTCGTTCGCGTGTTTTAGTTTCAACGGTTTTCCATTTTTGCAACATTTTTCATTTATGCTCCGCTCCTATTGGTCGTAGCGTGATGTTATATAGCCTATAGCCTTCCTCAATAAACGGACTATCCAATACAAAAAGATTTTTTAAAATCGAACCAGTAGTTCCTGAGATTAGCGCGTTCAAACAAACAAATAAACAAACAAACAAACAAACAAACTCTTCAGCTTTATAATATTAGTATAGTATAGATAGTTACTGACTGACTGACTGACTGACAGACAACGCACAGCCGAAACTACTGATCGTAAAGAGCTGAAATTTGGCATGTGTGTTTGTTGGGAGGAGTAGGCTACCACTAAGAGAGGATTTTTGGAAATTCCCCCCCAAAGGGGAGAAAAGGGTGTCTGACGGAAGTCATTACTCCACGCGGACGGAGTCGCGAGCAAAAGCTAGTCTGGTATACAATCAGTTTACTAATTATACAGGGTGTCACTAAAAGGTCATATCTATCCGAAAGGGGTGAAGACAACATCAGGTATGCAATCAAAAAAAAAAAAAAGGTCTAGAGATTCGAAGTTTAGAATGAGGTCTTACAGAATCACACCGCAGTTTCAATATTTGAATTTTTCACATTGTATGTAAGTTTGTTCACCTTAATGTCTAAATGTGAATGCTGTGATCTCTTTTAATGGTAGGAGAACATTTTAATTGTACGCTCTACTTTTGTCTAAAAATATGTCTTGTGTATTCTTCGTTAAAGATCCATAGATATATAAATAAATAATTACTGCAAATACAAATAATAGAAGGAAAAACTTAAACATCAGCAGGACTCGAACCTGCGACCACTGGCTGGCGCCAGTCGCTTTACCAACTAAGCTACCGAGGTCACTGCCTGGAAGTTTAAATTCTGCCTTCTATTTTATTACTTCTTTAGGGCGACGTAAACTTTAACTTCCAGGCAGTGACCTCGGTAGCTTAGTTGGTAAAGCGACCGTTCGAGTTCTGCCTGAGGTTTAAGTTTTTCCTTCTATTATTTGTATTTAATTACAAATATTCGCTCCGCATGCGTTATGCGTAACAAATAATTAAAATAATTACTGTAAACTTCCAGATCCCACAGAGTTGCCGTCTGAGATAAGACGTAAAGCTGAAGAGAAGGCGGCTGCGGAGGACGGAACCTGCCGCTGTGAGGAGCAAGTGGCGCCCGTTGAGGAGAAGCCTCGTGTTATTATGTTCGGTAAGTCTCTTTAAGGTGAAAATGTCAGGATAGCCCGCGAAATACAAATTTTCTTTTAATTTTTTCAATTTTTCGGACAGTTTCAGCCTTCTTTTAACAAAATACGATTTGTAATTAAATACAAATAGTAGAAAAGAAAAGTTTCAAACCTCAGGCTGGACATTTTTTTTCATTTAGTTATTTGTATTTAATAACAAATAGTCTCTAATTCAATTCAATTACAAACATTACTACTTATATTCTTCTAAATACATACATATTTTTATAGATAAATTACACCCAGACACAGAATATGATCATGCTCAACACACTTAGATTTGTCCTGGGTGGGAATCGAACCAACGACCTCCGCTTTTGTGGCCAGGGTCACTAACCACTAAATCAACGGGGCAGTCAAATTTTATCATTTCTGTCATTTCGTTAAGTTGGTCGTACGATGGTGCCTGCAGCTTCAGTTCGTTGTCATGACAACTAAATTGTTTTCCAGGCACTCCTAGTCCTCAAGAGAGGAGCATGCTGCTACCTTCTGAAATTCGAACCTTGGAAGAGATGAAGAAGTGCAAATGTGACGCCATTTCAGCTCCCAGCCAGCCTGAACCAGGTATCTTTATGCCATAATAATAATATCTTGGAACAACTCACACACGGCCATCTGATCCCAAACTACGCAGAGCCCGTATTATGGCAACCAGACAACTGATAAACAGACTTACATATTTCTAAATACATACATATTATAGATAAATTACATCCAGACACAGAACAAATGATCGTGCTCATCACACATAGATTTGTCCTGGGTGAGAATCGAACCCACGACCTCCGGTCTAGCAGTCAGGGTCACTAACCACTAGACCAACGGGCCAGTCGAAATATAAACATGTCACGCTAGAATGTCTGGTCAATGATGGTAGAGTAGACCACACGTACTTAGGTAGCATCATGAAGAGGCCTCAAACATGATTTATCTGAAAACAATAATATAAGACTTGTGTTTCCACCAGAGATGTGCGATGGTGCGCAGCGAGGCATTTATAATAATACCAGCCTATAAATGTCCCACTGCTGGGCACAGGCCTCTCGAGAAGGAACGAGCATTGATCACCACGCTTGCTCATTGCGGGTTGGCGATTTCAGATTCCAATTTTTGGAATCTAGGTTTCCTCAAGATGTGTTCCTTCACCGTTTGCCAATGGTGTCTTAGAATAATTAAGAAAGTATATATAACTTTGAACAAGTCACATTGGTACTTGCCTATAGCGGGTTCGAACCTGCAACCTTGTGCCTACAAATCCGTTCGATGAACCGCGAGGCCACCACGACAATTTGACAGCGAGGCGTGTACTGTGCCCATACTCTCCAATTTAATTTTAATTCTAATACAATGCCAATGCAAAATTGTTATTCATTTAGCAGGCACACAAACAACACACAGTACAAAAAAAATCTCTCAATGTTTAGATTCCAGTCAGTTCCATGGACAGCATTTTTTTTAAGAAAACTTAATCTCCTGTCTGCTAAACTAATATCAAATTTGCATTGGCATTGTATTAGAATTAGAATTACATTGGAGAATTAATTGTTGGCAACCTTCGACAAAAAATAAGTAAGCTCTAAATTGCACATATCGAGTATGAACTGTAGGCACGAGTATGAACAAGTAAAGTATAGATCGCATCGCTAGTAGCCCCTTGTACCGAACGTAGGCAAATGTACTACGCTCGTTTACTGCCCCCCTAGACAAGTGACATATCGACAAGCGATAACGCTAATCGAATCGTTCAAATGTACGAAAGTGACAAGTCCAAGTCACGTGACTTATCGAAACGAAATGTCATTTCCATACATTTAATGTCATTTAAGCGATTTCTATCTTCGTTAACGCTTGTCGAAATACCACTTCTCTAGGGGGGCTGATTTAAGTGATTTTCCGTGAGACGACAGACGTTTATGCAAAAATATCGAACGTTCCGAAATTATTAGGGTAATATTACGTTTTGACATAGTTTTAATAAAACGGTGCGCTCTATTTTGACACTAATTTTACTATTTAACTTGGTCATACTAGTGTCTACAGATCATACTCGATATTGACGCTTTTTAGTATACTTACTTTTTTCTCTAAGATTCTTCCATACATAAAGTGTCAGACGTCAATTTGATTCCACGATTATAAATAATCAGCCCCCCTAGACAAGTGACATATCGACTTGCGATAACGCTAATCGAATCGTTCAAATGTATGAAAGTGACAAGTCCAAGTCACGTGTCTTATCGAAACCAAATGTCATTTTCATACATTTAATGTCATTTAAGCGATTTCTATCTTCGTTAACGCTTGTCGAAATACCACTTGTCTAGGGGGCAGGCGTTAAAAAATCAGCCTTGTAGAGCAATTTTCTTTGGCCGCGACTTAAAAAGATGTATTTACAGAATCTGAATATGGTGATGAATCTTTGACGGAGTACACTGAAGGAACAGACTACACGACAACGGTGACTGAAGAAGGAAGAGAAGATGAAGATGAAACTACTTAATTGGGTATTTGACTGACGAATTATTTATATTACAAATATTTCTAATAATAGTATTAAATTGAAGCAGAATTGCGAAATAACATCAATAAAATATACACGAATACAAAAGTTATAAGCTTTTAAAGTTGTAGGTGACGCATGTTCTATCTCTTTTTCGCAAAAAGATGACTTATACGGGGCAGCCCCGGATTAGTATGGAGATAACAATAGTGACGTCACCTGATGTTATAGCTCTCTGTCTAATTAGCAATATTGAAATGCTTGTAACTAGTTCAATATGAAAGTAATTAATCTGCCGTTTTTACAACTCGACATAGTTTGTAATATATTTTTCTTTGAATTAAATATACAAAATCTGATCAAAAACCCAATTATACTCCGATTTAAAACGCAACTTAAATTTAAGACGGTCTGAAATGTCTATATGTCGCAATTTACACCTTAAAGTTACAGAGACAGCATGAGACTTAACGGCTAGGCGGTATTCTCGGTAAATATCCACCAATCACAGGCCAGTAGCTTGTGTCTAATTGGCGGAGGATGATAGATAGGGTCTGTGCGGAAAAAGAACCGTCTCGGGCTAAGGTCTGATTGAAGACGCTGCTTGGTTATACCGTATTTGTTATGTTAAAAACACTGTGGCGTCATTATAGTGCGAGTGTAACATGGACTGAAAATGGCACCCCCCGTCCCGTCCCGTCCCGTCCCTAGATCAAGCTGGCCCGAGCCGGCCAAACTAGCAATAAAATACGTCCTTAAATAATTAACACTTAGATCCAGCCCTCCCTTGCTGTTTTTGCCTCATTAAGATTGTTAGCAACGCACTAAGTCGAGGTCCGAACCCCACAGGGGGTGCCCATAGTGAACGTTGCTGACGTAGTTAGTTTTTCTATTGCTCTGGCTGGAGGCCCTTAAGGTTCTCGCCAAAAGTCCGGTGAACACGGTTTTTGACATTTCAATTTTAAATAGTAATTGCATTGCATCAAGCTTTTATGTGAGTTCAACGTTTTTTTGAATAAAATCGGATTGAGTTTTCAAACATGATGTGTCAAAATAAAATGTATTTTAAATCAAGAGCTATAAGGACTATTGATATCAATTTGATGCAAATACTTTCGTCAATTCTGTTAAATAATGTTTATGCAAAATTTAAAGTACTATAAAACTAAACTTTGCCCCGTTTTTCATCCTCTTAGGGGTAGAATTTCGGAAAATCCTTCCTTTTCTACTTTCTGGTTGTTAATATTTACAAACTTAACTATATATTCACTTATAACAAAACTAAACTCTTAACTAATAAATTATTTTCGGATGCCTACGTCATACAAAGAATACGCCCAATGTTCAGATCTCTACGATCAGCGGTTTAGGCTGTGCGTTGATCTGTCAGTCAGTCATTCATTACAAAGCATTTTTTATATGACGTATAGATAGATGTTAGAACATAATGTTTTCAGATGCCATCTTTATAATTGTTTTATAGAATGATTTTAATGTTATCATAATGTTACTTTTATTTTACGCCACGACGGTTCTCTTTTCGCAGAGACACTAGACCTGATGATTGATGATGATGAATTTATATAACTGTCAAATATAACTGACAGATCTTAATTGATTTGAATAAATTAATCATGTCGTATATTTTGTGATTATGAATTGTTAACACTTATTTTAATAAATGTTATTGGTATAATTGTTTTTGTTATTTTATTGTATTTAAAGAAATATTTAACTTAATACTACTTGATTACCACAGTTTTTCAAAACTATGGTAATCTTGTATCTTATATTCATTCAAACTTTAATTTGTTATAATGTTTGTGTAGGTAACTGTCTCGTTACATCAAAAATATCATGCAGAGAACGAGCATTGATCTTCATCGGATTGTTAAGTCCCATGTTGGGCACCATTAAAGACTACACCAGCCTGACTTCAAGCTAGTAATGACAGCAAATTACGAAAAGTAACTGCTTTGAAATAAAATTTGTCAATGTCAAAGTGTCACCACTGATACTGGTATATCTAACAGTAGGTTTATTTGGTATCTCCAGTTGACAACCCAAGCGATGTTCACTGGATAAGAATAACGGCAAAAACGTAAATTTAGTATCGGGCTACGTCGGTGAATAACTACGATCTACTAGGTCATCGACGTTACACGATCCGAAATTTGTGTTTTTGCAGTGTTTTTTATAAGGCGATTATCGCTTTAGTTGACAACCGCAATAGCAAATAACCTTGCAGAATACGTGGTTGATACGTAGGTACTAATTGGCTATATTAACAACAACTTAACAACTTAAAATTTCATGTCGGCTAACGTCGGTGACCACAGTTTTTTGGAGAATTATAGGTATCTTGTTAACCTTAAATGCAAAGCTTTACTAGGTGTCGTGGTCACGGCAACCATTAGTCAAAAGCTTTCACATGAAAAAAAATACCATCATCATACCTACTTGCTTAAGTAAATAAAAAAAGTATAATTTTCAATATTTAATTAATTACATCAAATTGTGCTCTTAGCATATTTATAAAACATTTGATATATTTATAACTACTTAAGTTTAAAATAAAACTTTGAATCCGTATTTTAGATTTGGTCAAGTTTTGTTAGTAGACTGACTAGCTTAGTGCATATTTAAATTTCAGTAATATATAAATTCAGCTCGTTTAGAATGAAGCCTTTACAAGGGTGACTATTTGGAAGTAGGGTGATCATGTTTTATTTCTATTGATTTTTGACCCATTGATTGTGAGTTGTACCTCGTGGAACTAGAGGTTAAAGATCGTATATCATCAAACTTCTTCAAACAAAATTAGACTCTAAACACAAAAGGTTTCAAATCAAGTGGAGGTAGTGCGGCGACCGGGCGCCGCTCGGGGTTTGACTGAGATTTAGCTGTGACGTCATGCGCGGTGACCGGTCGCCGCTTGGGTACATGTGGGTTAACACGAATTCTGTGATTGATTTCTCTATAGTTCACTTTTGTTTGTATACGCCCCATCTACCCTTATTTTGTGCTATTAAAGACACATTCTAGTTAATAGCTTTCAAAGTAGTACTTAGCTTACTAAAATAGTGATGGAATAAAAATGATATGGTTGCTTTATCCACAATCCTTAAATAAATAAATAAATGACAAAATGTATAACTACATATTTATTCATTCTTAATTTAATCTTTGGTAGGTATGTTAAATGTTAAATAACTTTAAGGGAATCCGAAGCCGCGGAGAAGACGGACAAGTGTGTCCGCTGGATAGAAATAACCTTGCTTTGCTATTGGTTTCCGAATGCAAGTTGATCGTGGTAACCATTGCAGCTTTGTCTTCGCAGTCAACTTGATCGTGGCAACCATAAATAGCGGATGCATTTTAGTCAGGCGGACCAATTGTCCACCTTTTACTCAGCGCATAAAAAGGTTGTATATGTAGGTTGACAAGTAAGTCTTTCTTATTATTAATTATTATACTTATATAAACAAAAACTTAATTTCTTTTATACGGATTCACAGTTTAATATTACATTTATTAAATACTGTCGACTACACGTCATGGTAACAACGAATAACAAAAATCCATTTTATTACCATGTAATAAAAACTATAATGCCATAACATTACCAATGATATGCAGAAGATATTATAGAAGCGTGTAAATAGTCAAATAATCACAGCCAAGCGATAGGAGAGAGCAAAATAATTGCGCGAATTACTATCTCGACAACCTTATTTTTAGTAATACTAAACCCGAAATAACTAAAGCTATAAAGACCGCCGAGGACAGGAATACGTGGAGATGCATAGTGCATCGAGTGATCAACACTTCATTGTCTATTTATTATTGAAAATTTTGACCAAAATTTTATTTTATTGATATTCATATTCGATGTAACTCGAAGTTTGTTTTTACTGAACATTTTTGCGCAAACGAAGAGGTATTGCCGATGGCACTTGTAACATTTCGACAAGGGTTCGCGGGATGTCTGTTAAAAAACCGACACAGCTTGGAAATGACATCATTTGTCTTCCTTCCACTTGTGGGTTTGCGTGTTCGTGCGAATGTGAGTGACCGACGTTGGGCTAAGCGTATGTATAAATCTACTTTAATATGTCATGCGTGTTGTCTTGCCTCGTGGTTCATGAAAAACTGTGATCATGGCGCGTGCAGTGATTAACCAAATGCAACATGGTGTAAAAATCATTGCAATAACTGCTATTAATTCTAAACATATTAATTTCAGGTTACATCAGAAAAAATAAGGTTGTATTCAGTTGAGTCTGCAGTGGCAGTTTTTGAAAATAACATTCTTATAAATTAGGGACGTGTCCTAGCATGTTCGAATGTTTTTTATTCAGAAAAAACATTTGGCCATACCCCTCATTTATGTTTTCTAACAAAGTTATTATCAAAAACTGCTATTGCAGACCCGGGATAAGAATGATTACTACGTTAATGATAGCCACACACGTAACGAGATAATTGGGCAAGTCTGCTGTATTTCGAACCTTGCAAAAATTTTTACAGCAATATTCGCACAATTATTGCTTATATGGACTTATTTGACTGGCGCGTCAAGCCAGTGGTCGCAGATTCCAGTCCTGCCTGAGGTTTAAGTTTTTCCTTCTATTATTTGTATTTAATTACAATTATTGCTGTCATATTACTAATTCTACAAAATAGCAATTGACAGGAATAAAATGCTTTGTCACACGTAACACGGCAGTCTTGTATAATTATATCGACACGTGTGGGGCCGGCATTAGATATAACTTTGTATTATTTTTTGGAAACATTAAGGAGATCCAGTGTTGCAATTTAAGTAGTTTTTTTTGCAATATTGAAAATGTGTGTAAAATCTACTTGACTAGAACTTTAACAACTTAAGACAGGCCAGCCTTAAAATATACCAAGATAATAATAGTACAGTATTAAAAGAGGAAGCCGATCGCGTTCTACATATTTTTTTAAAGGTAAAGTAAGTTAGTATATTTAAAATAGTAGCAAACTTAAAACATTGAAAATTATTCTTTTTTGTGGCCTTTCAAGAGACGTAGAAAACGTCTTACATAATGTCTATGGCAGTAGTTTTATAGATAAAGAACTATTTTAGTCGAATTTGTAGTAGTAATAGTATGTTTAGGCCGTAATTTAGAATTGTGAAAAAAAATCGTCAGCCATCTTAAAAATTTGACATTTGCTTTTCCCGCCAGAAAATTCTTGCAGTTTTTATATTCGCTGCTGATGTGGTTACTGGTTAGACAATAAATAGATAATAAATATATTGCTATCGTAATATTTTTATAAAATATTAATATACATAATATAGATTATTAAGAGTTGCAACTTAAATTGAAAAATACAAAATAAAATGCTTTCAAAGCGCAAACTAATTTTACATATCAAAGTTAGTCACCTATCTCCGTCCTTTTCTCACGCAGTATATTAGTAAAAGATAGCATTTCTGTCACTTAAATAGTTATATAACACGCAGACAGAGAATAGAGATACATACAGCTATTATATAGCTCTTGTAATAAGTTATTACTTAACTGAGATAGCACATAGGATAACATATATGTGTAAGCAGGATATAACAAATATTTTTGTATGTTTTTCGTATAGGTATTTTTGCCTGCCATCTATATTATAATCATAGATGGCCAGCAAGTTATGATGTCAAATGATATTAGTTGTTTTGAAAATATGTAAAACGCGTATTTTATGACTTTATAGGTATACAGCGGGGGACAGGTAGTCCCCCGCGACTTTGCCCGCGTGTTTTAGTTTCAACGGTTTTTAATTTTTGCAACATTTTTCATTTTAGCTTCGCGTCTTTTGGTCTCAGCGTAATGTTATAGCTTTTAGCCTTCCTCTATAAATGGGCTATCCAACACCTAAAGAATTTTTCGGGAAATCGGACCAGTAGTTCCTGAGATTAGCGCGTTCAAACAAACAAACAAACTTTTCAGCTTTATATATTAGTATAGATTTAAAAGGTAATGAGTGATGTGTAAACGAAATCAACCTAACCTTACCCTTCACCTGCGTAGCCTTTTCCCAAGCTATTTTGGGGTTGGTTTCCTGTCTCATAGGATTCAGCTGTACCGTAATTTACAGAGCGACTACCCCATGATAACACTGTTCTGTTAAAGCAAGTAAATCAAAAAAATATTGAACTTGAGACTATTTTCTGACAATATTTAGCAATATGTATCGATAACTTTATGTCAAGTCCATATTAATCTTATAAATGCGAAAGAATCTCTGTCTGTTTGTATGTTAAACTTTCACGGCTAAACTGCTGAACCGATTTGAATGAAACTTGGTACGGGGCAGGCTTGAATCTTAAGAAACGACATAGGCTACTTTTTGCCCCGAAATCGACTGGTATTTCGACTGGACTTTCGACTGGCATCCACGCGGGCGAAACCCTGGCCAACAACTAGTTATTATATAATCGAAAAATATTATCACTATCTCATTCTGCATACGCCGAAGACTTGACTATCTCTTTCTCTGTCTACGATATAACATTATTTGCAAAACTAATATTGCTGCCTCTGTCACACAGAGTTTAATATTAACAAACTTGGAAAAAAAATCCGCTCTTTTTTATACTCTAAAAACAATATTATAAATATTGAAAATAAACAATTTTGAACGCATTCAATCGCGGTTGAGAAGTAAAATAAATATTAAATTATTGGAGTAATATACTTATATACTGTTGTTCAGTATTTGTTGTATATATTTATCTCATAGAATCGGTACAAAATAAATTGATAAACTAAAAAATTCTTAAAATAAACTTAAAATTATGACTAAATCCACTATAATTTTATTTTTAAAATAATTTTGTTATTTTTGTTAGCTTGTGAACAGTTGGTGGGCGTACGATGTTACTACAGCAAATATAATTGTGAAGATGTTGTATTCGTCAGAATACGAACGGTTGCAGGCGTCTGCGTCGTTACAACTTTGTAGGCAGCCATGAACGTATCTGTAAAGATAAATATACTTAATAATATAATAATATTTTCTGATTTAGTTCTAAAAAACAATCCACTAAAATTTACCTAAACATAGCCTAAATTTTTATTTTCCATTCATAATTTACAATAGCCTTGTATCTACTTTGGACCGTTCATATCTTCCATAGAGCAGAGGTGGATGGGCCCTAGTAGATGGCCTCATCCCAGTTTAGAGTTCTCAACAAGGCCACTGCGTGTTGGACCTGTGTCCCCACGTAAGCCTTTCAAACCGGACTGGGTATTCTAGATACTGAGGATAGCCTGGGTCTGCCTCGCTAACGCTTACTATTTGAGCTTTTTCATGTTTTTTTAGGTAACCAAGCATTGTAATCTTAATTAAACGCGTGTGCTAAATTTCAGCTTAATCGGAAACCGAAAGTCAACAACATTTAGCTTCTAGTCCAGTCATTATAGTAAGTTCACCTCGGAATTCGAGATACCCAGCTGTAAGTTTGTAAATACTTGTATATTGACACCCTAAAAGTTGTCTCAAAACCTACATATGGTAGGATGTGCGCAACTATTAAATTTCAAGGTCAAAGGTCACAAAAATCGGTATTTTGTAAATATCTCATTTCTTATGGGTTTTTTGCTATTTGTATTTATTATCAATATTGTAGAATAAAAAATTCTCTACAAATTTTGTTCAGAAAGTTTTTTTATACGGTGAACCGTTTTCGAGATAGAGGGCGGAGAGCGCGCGGTCACAGCATCACTTCAGGTCAACCGGTGCCTCCGGTCGAAAACGCGCCATATATAGTTGATGGACTATCGATAAATCAATGGTTATAAATATTTGACAATTTTTATTAACTATTATATTATATTTTATCATTTTTATCCTCACCTATCCACATTTTATTCAGTATTAATTTATTTAACAACACTTACCTGCTCATGTAATTGCAGAATTGTTAAAGAATATATATGAATTATATTTGAATTTTAACCTAATTAATATTAATAATAATAATAATAATAATAATAGACCATTCATGTCTGTTCTTCCATAGAGCAGAGGTGGATGGGCCCTAGTAGATGCCCCATCCCAGTTTAGAGTAAAGTTCTCAACAAGGCCACTGCGTGTTGGACCTGTGTCCCCACGTAAGCCTTTCAAAGGACCGGGTATTCTTAATACTGAGGATAGCCCGTGAAAAAAGAGAGATACAAATAATAATAATAATAATTTATTCATAAAAACGTAGGTACAACATTATAATACAATATATCTTACATTATATAATAAAGTACAACATTGCACGATTGTCTGAACTAGGTCGAAACCTGTGCCTCAGACTAGTTAGTGCTTACGTATCTTTATTGAGTGACCTTAAAATAACTTAAACATAAACAAAAGGTAATTTAATTGCTGCAGTGACATTTTAAATGAGATGTTATTAAAATTAAATTTATTTACATACTATAAGTAAGTTCTCTGTATGTTCGTACGATAAACTTTTTATATAATTATTCAGGATGTGTTTACAGCTGAAATAATTTAAATTATAAATACTAAGTTCCCTATTTAGTCTATTGTACAGAAAAGGACCTAAAAATGCGAAGAATCTATTTAAGAAAGTATGTCTAATGCTTGATAAAGACGTGCAGACTATATCTTTCCGTCTCTTATTATTATAATCAGAGACGTACACTAGCATAGTGTGCTGTTTTAGTATTATTTGCATAATGAAAATTTGCCGAACAGTCAACACGTTGCAGGATTTGTATAATAGTTGAGTGGGATGAAAAAAGGGATAGGCGTTGGCAACTTTTAGGATGGCTCTCTGTGCTCGTTCAAGAGGAAGTAATACAGTTTTTGGAGCTCCACCCCAAGAGGTAATGCAGTATTGGATTATAGATTGACATAAGGCCATGTATATTTGGGTGATTAATTTTGAATCTGCGATAGTTCTTAGCTTTTTAAAAACAAACATTAATTTACGGATTCTGTTCACTAAACTTTCAATGTGCAGTTTAAATGACAATGTTTCATCAATAATAATCCCAAGATATTTTATGTTATTAGTTTTGACGATACGGGGACAAGTGCACATGTTGACTGATGGATTAGTACATTGGTGTGCGTACAGATAAGGGTTAGTGTCGTTACGGTGTAGCGTGCGCATGGAAAAGTGAATGAATTTTGTTTTATCAGTATTTAATGTTAGTAAGTTCTGACTGAGCCAATTATTTACAAGGTTAAATCCTAGTTGGGCGGTCGCGTATAGTTCCTGGAAGGTATTAGCAGAGAAAATTAACGCTGTATCGTCGGCATATGAAATTATTTTCCCGTTACATAAGTTTAAATTACACAAATCGTTAATGTAGATTAGAAATAACGTAGGACCCAATATACTTCCTTGGGGAACACCGTAACCAGAGTTTTTCTGATCATCGCTTATGAAATTATCTATTTTTGTACATTGGTATCGATCGTCTAAATAGTCTGTAAACATATTAAGCTGTTTACCCCTTATTCCCAAAAATTCTAGTTTTTTTAGAAGTCTACAAATGGACACGGTATCAAACGCTTTGGCTAAGTCGAGAAATATCCCTAAGGTCTGGTTCCCTTTGTCAAGTTCTTTTGTAACGTGGTCCGTTAGGCTATGTACCGCGTCGGATGTGGATAACTTTGCTCTAAAACCGAATTGCATAGGGGAAAGGAAATTATGTTTTTCTAGATAGTTAATTAATCTGACGTTTATTATTTTTTCAAGAATTTTTGAAATCGAAGGAAGTAGCGATATGGGTCTATAATTCTTTATTAAGTGTTTGTTTCCAGATTTGTAGATAGGAATCACTACTGCCTTTTTTAGACATTTAGGAAAAATACCTTCTGAAAGGCAAAATCGGAATATGTGGGTTAATGGAGGGATCAAAATGTGCTTAAAAAGTTGGAGGATTTTATTGCTTATGTTATCCCAGCCGACTGCACTATCAACTTTTAAATCAGAGATTATTCGCTCTATTTCGTGTTCATCAGTGTCCATCATAACAAACGACAGCGGACTAAAACTATTGTTAGTATTTTGATGAGATGTTAATTGGTGGAATGGATGATTGATCTGCTTAGCAAGGGTTTCTCCCACATTAGCAAAATATTTATTAATGTTATTAGCTGAAACGAGCGGTGACAAACCAGTAAGCAGTAAACTCGAATTTGTTTCACGCTTTTTAGAAAGATATGTAACATTTTTAATATGTTGCCAGATTTGTTTGCTGTTTGTACCGGCTTTTTGCAATTTGTCCTTATCGTAGTTAATTTTCAGTTTCTTTAAAAGGGTATTGCAAAAATTCCTATATCTTTTGTAAGTTATTTGTAAAGTTAAATTTTCGGGACAACGCTTAGTTCTCTGATGGAGTTTATCTCTGTGCCTTATACATCGAATTAAACCTGGAGTAATCCAAGGTTTAATATTGTAATTTTTCTTATTCGTGGTGACTAATGTTGTATTACGTAATATTGCATGTTGGATATTATTTATTAAATACGATAATGACTCATTAGCGTCAGCATTATTGTAAACTGGGTTAAAATCTATGCTACGTAAATCATATTCGAGTTTATTGTAATTTAATTTGGACTTTGTCTGGGGACGATTCTGCCTAGGCAGCGATAAATTTATGGTTAGTAGGACAGCGTGATGGTCAGTAATTGTCGAATTTGTTACAAGCGTAATATATTGGAAGCTGGATTTGATCATCATATGATCAAGGCAGGAACCGCTTTGATGTGTAGGTAATGTGTGGGAAGGTAGGAGCCCATGGAATGAGCACAAGTTCAGGTAATCTTCCTTTCCTTGATCATACTGGTTGGAACTGATGTTAATATTGATATCTCCTGTAAGAAGTACATTTTTAAAGGAAGTTTGTGCTTGGAGTAAATTATTTAAGGTGATGTGAAAGGAATCTAGGTTTTTAAAAGAAGGGGATCTGTATATGCCGATTATCACTATATCCGTACCTATTTTAATAAGTAAGCAATTACAATCTAGTACCTTCGGTTCCTCAATTGTGACCTTTAGTGTTTCTTTAGAATAGACAATTACACCATCGTTTTGGTTGTGATTTGTTTCGCTGTAGAATAGATTGTATCCCGGTATTATGGGTAAAGCACCCTTACGATTAGATAGCCAGCATTCCGTTAGAATTATTATGTCGCAAGAAAGTTGAAGTCTATGTAGGAAAACACTAAAGCTGTCTATGTTTTTATAAATACTACGGATATTTTGGGTTAGTACAGTAAGTGGTTTTTTATAACCGGAGAGATATTGTATGCAGTCTTCAACCTCACACGACTTTGCCTCAGTAAGAAATGAGTTATCTATTTCGGAAATTAAATTTACGTGCATTCTATAATTTAAATATAATATAAGAACTTAAATAAAAAGAAGTTATTGGCGCTCTTAGGCGCCTTCATAATTAATTGAATTTATATACCTAAATTCGGCTGCTTTACGGGCAGGACATTCGACATCTCCCGTCTTGTGATTGCAGGGTTTTTTGAAGCGCAGACATGTGGCGCATTTTGGAGAGTCCGCTTTCTTTGAACACTCTTGAATCGAGTGGCCCTCTTCACCACAATGACCGCATGATGGAGCCGCAGTTTTACAGGTTTTGGCCGCATGGCCATACTGCTGACATTTAAAGCACCTAGTTACTAGTGTGAAATCTCCCACCCGGCAAGAAGTCCAGTTTATAAATAACCTTTCTTGAGTGATGAGGGCTTTTCTCACGACGGCTGGTACTTCAATAATAAAGTTACAATATTCAGATTCTTTCTTGCCAGATTTATGGCTTAGTTTGATCGAGGTCAAAAAGGTATCTCTAGACATAGTAGGAAGTTTATCGGCTAGGTTTTGTTCATAGATACATTTGAAAACCTCGCTCTCAGCCATTGTTGCGGGAACACCTAAAATTATTATTCTAGGATTGCGTTTCTGCGGCTCATTGATGGTAAGAGCTGTGGTAGCTAGCTGGACTGTCTTTTTTAATTTTTCCACATCATCTTTGGATTCCGTGCTGATAATGACTCCTCCGTTTTTAATTTTACGAACTGCTCGGACCTTCAGGTTCATTTTTTCAGGGCATATAATATTCTGGACAATGGTTTTTGTTTCGTCACTAGTCTTGGAGTTATCACTAGGATAAATCAACACCGAGCTAAGGTTGTTTGGACGAACATAGTTTTTGGGACCCTTCTTCACCATATCCGCAAAAGAAGTACTTGCCGTCTCTTGTCTCGCTGAAGATTCCTGGATTGAGTGTTTAAGTTCTGATATGCAGACTGCCAGATCACGATTTTCAGTAACAGTTTGAAGAGATATGTGGGTTTGGACTGCTTTCTGTTTTAATGACTGATATTGCACAGCCATTTGTGAAACTCCGTGTCCAATTTTACGGCAGTGGCTAGAAATCTTAAGTTTCTGATCGGAGTTCAGTTTACCTTCTGAAGCAATTGAGCAGACCTCATTTAGGTGCAGTTCTATAGAGCTCAGCCACTTTTGGATCTCTGGAGTTGAAATCACTTCAATAGACTCTTCCTGGTCTTGTTCCTGTTTCGGAGACGGTGTCGGTGGAGGGGTGCGGCGTGTCGCACCGCTGCGAGCAAAGGGGCTACCGTCCATAATTACGTAACTAACCAACTATAGAATGTTCATTATTTAAAGTTTATACACTACAGCATTAATTTGTATAACACGCTAAAATACACTACAAACTAGGTCACTATTTATAAATTGTCAATTTAAGTATTTTATTGTTGCATTTATGAGCACGTCTGTATGCGACAACAAACCAAACAAATGTCAAACAAAAATAACTTCTTACATGATGAAAAAAAAACAAATAAATTATGAATAAATCTTTTTATTAAAAAATATCATTCAATAGGTACATACATTTATTTTACAACTACTTACATTAATTTTTATTAAAAGTAAAAAAATAAAATAAAGGGTACAAAAACTACAATTTATAATTTTAATCATCTTCTTCCTCTTCATCGTCGTCTTCTGGCTGCTGGTAAATTTCAAACTGGTCTTCATTATCGTCTTCAACCACATTTGTCTCAAGTTCTTCCATGATTTCGGGGTCAAAGGTTCCATCTTCGTTAATGTCGCTCTGATATGGTAGAGCATTAAGACAAGCTTGCCGATTGCCGATTGGCGACAAGCTAAAGAGCATTGCAAGTCCGCTTTCCTGCATCCGCATCGCGAACCACATCCAATCTTGCAGTTGCAGAAAATTGTATTTAGCAAATCTTCTGGAGCAGGTGGTAAAATTGTCATGATAGGCTCCAAGAAAATCGTTTCGCATTGCCCAACCCCATACCTTGGGTTCCAAATCTTGCCCTAACCAAGTTTGAACTTGATAATATACACGTTTGAAATGTTGATTGCTCTCCGCCCTCTATCTCGAAAACGGTTCAACGTATAAAAAAAAATGTTGAACAAAATTTGTAGAGAATTTTGTATTCTACAATATTGATAATAAATACAAATAGCAAAAAACCCATAAGAAATGAGATATTTACAAAAAACCGATTTTTGTGACCTTTGACCTTGAAATTTAATAGTTGCGCACACCCTGCCATATGTAGGTTTTGAGACAACTTTTAGGGTGTCAATATACAAGTATTTACAAACTTACAGCTGGGTATCTCGAATTCCGAGATTCTTACCTAATTTAAGCTTAAATGACTGGACTATTCAATTTTTTTTGACAATGATACTAGTATTAATTGCTAAAAAAAGCGTGTTAAAAAGCTCAAAACGGAATTTTATAGAGCCAATCAAACACTGCTCTGACGATGGAAATTTTGATTGTCAATTAACCAAGATAACAGAAAATATAAGACACTTAATCACTAAAAGTATTTATATAATAACTTTCGTGAGGAGTATTCATAATTATTTTAAACAAAACGGTTTACTCACGCACATTCTCGGGATCGCCCGACTAGTTTCAGACTCAATAGGAGTCCCTAATCATGAGCTGACGCGGCAGCGGTGGTGTCGCACTACACGAGAATATGCGTGTGAAAACCGTTTTGTTTTAAATAATCTCTAAAAGTAATCCACTTAACTAAAATTGAGTCAGCCGTTTAGTGAAATAAACGCAAAGAAAAGTAGTTTTTTTTTTAAGAAATATACTCAGTGAGCCTGAGCGCAGGCTTTGATTGCTTCGTCGGACTTTAAAAAAGAAAAAGTAGTACAAATGGTATTTACCTGTCGTCATAATAAAACCTTCCGCAGTGCGACATCCTTATTATTTCAGTATCAGTCGTCGCCGTCCCGGAGTCGAGTCCGCAGCCGCGGACCGTGATAGTCTCGCCAGTGTCATCTGTAATGTAAATACATTGTTTGTCTAGCTCACTATATGTATGTTTGTCCATCTGTCTGTTTAATAATTTTGCAATACGTTATTAAAGGAAATGCTGTATTTTAGATATTAGGTTTTAATTAGTTAAGTGTATATACTACTTAATAAAACTACTTAAACTTTTCCATTTTATAAGCAAGTAAGTTTAATTAAATATCTACACACTGAGCAACTGTTATTACTCGATAAATTATTTCTTAAATGAGAAAACTGATTGGTATTTTAAATATTAGTGATATTATGTTTTGTATTACTGCTTATAATATGTATCTAAATGTTATTTTAACTGGTTGCTTGAGAGTAATAGATTTTAATATATTTCTCACAATAATACTTATATTGTGTTATAATACTTGTATTTGTGCGCCAGAAACGCCAGAGTGTTATGGATCTAAATGTTTGTCACATCTTAACTGTACCATATTCTTACAAAATGATCTTTAAAAATATATATATATATTTATCTTTAACGACGTATATTTTTTCAGGCGGTAAAAAATTACCACGCTAGACTATTGGTTGCCCTGAACAAATTGTGCGCGGCAACCAGCATTAACGTCGCGGTCAACATGATCGCGGCAACCAATAGTCTAGCGACCATTTCTGTCTAGCGAACAAACTGTGCATCGTCTGGTCAGTTATTAACTTACCAAAAACCCCGGCTATTTTAATACAAGACGTGGCTGGGAACAAGCCATCGCGTCCCTTTCTGCCTCCCATGCACGGAGACTCCAACATTTGAAGAGAATGATTATTATGGAAGGGGTCATCACAAGCTGAGAAACGGCCATTCATAGAAACGCATTTAAAACAGTCGATACTGTAAACTGGAAACAGAAAAAAACACATCATTATTATAAACTGCAATCATGAAATTAATGTGGACAACATCTCAATAGCTTAAGCACTTCTTTGATACTGTTTATATTTTACCACCATTTACTTGTACATATTACTCATGTTTTACAAAATAAATATCTTTATCTTAATCTTTATCTTTAAAAAATAAATTTTAATTATTTATTGTACACGGAACACATAAAACAGTAATAAAATAATAAATTTTATGTACATAGGCGAGCTTAACTCAAAATTGAGTTTTCTAACAGCAAACCTTTAAGTGGTAGAGTGATTTAAATATCTAACATTCTTTTCACACTTCTGTTGTGAAATCAGAGACAACCAAATTACCACAAACGCCCAGACCCGAGTAGAAGTGTATTTTTTACATTCATCCTTACGGGGATTGAGCCCGGGCCTTGGCATTGACAGCAAATAACCTCTACTTTTACCCCCTACAAGGAATGTATCGTATTTCCTGACACCCTGTACACCTTACACAGACGATAGAACGTAAATAAATAGACCTGTCAATACAAAAATTAATAAAAACTAAAAAATAAAAATAAAAAGACATTTATTGCTACCAAGAAAACAAAAATACAGTACGTATTATTAAATATTAGTTTGAAGAAGACAGTAGCAAAAGGAGATGGCTCAGCTAATGCTGTACCGGGACGAGCACGACCCGTCACAGCGCTGGTTTTCAGTCATTCCTACTCCCTAAGTTGTAATGCGGGAGTTACAGGACGAGCTGGCTACACCAGTCGCAAGACAACTTCTTAAAATCCATTTTGTAATATCAGTTAAAATAAAATTTTATAGTTATCTAATACAAAATAAACATTAAATTTTTACAAAACTCCAATTAAAAAGAATTAAGTGTGAGTGTGTGAATAAATGTATTTGTATGTAAGTGTGTGTGTAGGTGTATGTAATACTGTGTGTTTATTGGTTGAGTAGATAATCAAGGTAATAGCATTTACCAATTTATGGTCGAACAGAAAATAGTTTATAACATCAAGAACGTATTGAATCATTCAGTATTTTACTGCGCTGTTAAAAATAACTCACCTGAGGACGCACTACTCAGAAGCATAAACAAAGTTATAAATATATCTCTTCTGTTTGAAAAGTCCATGATATTATTATCTGAAACAAAGAGAAATGGTGTTACCAATAATTTTTTATCTAAAACTAGCGGTGACCTGCGGTTTTACCCGCTTAAGACTTTTTTCGGTGTGCTTATAGTTATTCTGATGTTCGGGGTGGAGGCGAATCTAAAAAATTAAATATCATGATAATCAATCCACCTGTTCTTGTGTAATACATGGTGTAACTAACCAAACTTTGTTGTAAATCTATACTAATACTAGCTGTCCCCCGCGACTTTGTCCGCGTGTTTTAGTTTCAACGGTTTGTCATTTTTGCAACATTTTTCATTTATGCTCCGCTCCTTTTGGTCGCAGCGTAATGTTATATAAATTATAGCCTTCCTCAATACATGGGCTATCCAACACTGAAAGAATTTTTTAAATCGGACCAGTAGTTCCTGAGATTGGCGCGTTCAAACAAACAAACAAACTCTTCAGCTTTATAAATATTAATTAATCTCGCGAGTCGAACTGAACTGATTAGGGACTCCTATTGAGTCTGAAACTAGACGGGTGATCCCGAGAATATGCGTGAGTAAAAAGTTTTGTTTTAAATAACTTTTATCATATTCAAAGATAATAAAGTTAGAGATAATTTCGTTAAGTTTTCTTTACTTTCCGCATAGCATGGTGTCCTTAGATGAAGTAACTATTTTATCTAAGACTAGCTGTCCCCCGCGACTTTGTTCGCGTGTTTTAGTTTCAACGGTTTTTCATTTTTGCAACATTTTTCATTTATGCTCCGCTCTTATTGGTCTTAGCGTGATGTTATATAGCCTATAGCCTTCCTCAATAAACGGACTATCCAATACAAAAAGAATTTTTCAATTCGAACCAGTAGTTCCTGAGATTAGCGCGTTCAAACAAACAAACAAACTCTTCAGCTTTATAATATTAGTATAGATAATGTCTCTTTTGTCGATTTAGTGCTGCCACCTATAGTTTCTGCACGTTCCCTACAGCGACATAAATATCTAATAAAAGAATTACGTTCTCGGTGGCTAGCGGCAACCTACTGCCATTGGCCTGCCTGGGAGGCACGCCGGCCGAACATACCTAAACTGCGGAGTGAAACCTTAAGTGCTTGTACCATACCTACTACGTCATGAAATTTCGAAGAAAGAACCCCTCGTCCCTAGATCAAGCTGGCCCGAGCCGGCCAAACTAGCAATAAAAATATGTCCTTAAATAATAAAAACTTAGATCCATGCAACTCACATCCTTGCTGTTTTTGCCTTATTAAGATTGTTGGCAACGCACTAAGTCCGCACTAAATCGAGATCCGAACCCCACAGGGGGTGCCCTTAGTGAACGTTGCTGACGTAGTTAGTTTTTCTATTGCTCTGGCTGGAGGCCCTTAAGGTTCTCGCCAAAAGTCCGGTGAAGCAGTCAAAGCCTGCGCTCAGGCTAACTGCGTAAATCTGTATCTAAAAAAAAAAAATCGAAGAAACAACTAAAAAATATAGATATATTAAACCTGATGTTTCCCGCGGCTCCGCCCGCGTGGATGTCGGTTATCGCTGCAAAAAGTAGCCTATGTCCTTTCTCAGGCCCTAGTCTATATGTGTACCAAATTTCATTTAAATCGGTTCAGTAGCTTTGGCGTGAAAGCGCGACAGACAGACAGACAGACAGTTATATTCGCATTTAATTTATTATAGTAAGGATAAACATTTAGGTATCTTAATAAACTGATTTGTATTTATATTGTGTTTCGCGGCATTCTAACATAAATAATACATTATTTAATATTCCATAGTGTTTAGTTTACCGAGTTCACCTATTTTTGGCGGCCATTTTAAAGTCTATAGTCGTTGATCATTGATGCACATCCATTAAGGGCGCAGCTCTGTGGTTGCAAATGCATTATCTTTAGTGCTTTTCCATGTTCAATGTTATCCGTAACTTGGTCTATTTTTACAAACTAGCTATATTAGGGCGATACACAAATTATTTAGCTATTTTCATATCGTTTTTACTTAGCAACTATAAAAGTTATTGACTTGAAATTTGGTTCCTAGATAGAAGAGGATATGATGAAATGAAATGTCATATCAGTTACACGATTAATGAAACTTTCCTCGAAAGTTTTATTTTTTAAATCAGCTCTATAAAAACACTTTTTTTGCTTAATCTACCAAACTAATCAACTCAGAAATATTTTTTTACACTATTTGATGCATAATCATAATATCTAGATTAATGTCGATTGATTTTTTATTCCATCCGATAGAATTTCGATTAATATGAGATTTTCTATTTTGTCGTCATGTACCTACATTGAATTTATAAATCTTATTTTTAAGAGTAACCTATGGAGTTTCTTGCCGGTTCTTCTCCATAGGAAGGACTTTTTGGAACCGCGCAACTAGAGTCATTTAATTCTGTAACTTTAACGTATCGTAAGCGCCTTTTTGAGGTTTCTAAAAAATTAAAATGTTTTTGACTTTGATTTTAAGGTTTCCATAACTCAACTCTGTAACGAAACTACGCAATCCCATTGTAAATAGGCTCGTTTGAAAACATCTTAAAGTTGTCTTATGCCAGTTTGGTCTATGTTTTTTTTTTAAACCACTCCCGCTCTAAGGAATTTAATCCTTGTGTCGCGGGGGGTTTTACAAACATTCAAATCACATGCACAAAGAACACACAGACTTGGAACAAACTTTTGTGGATTACACACGTCGCGCACAGAGGTAATTGGCGTGGTGACCTATACCACTCGGCTATCCGTGGAGTCACATGTTTTGACCAAAGTATATTTTTATTCGTGGTATAACACTTACCATTTGGCGCCCTTCGTTACTGACATTAATGTTTATTTCTTACTATTATATGGTTGCAAAGCGTAGGTACATAAATAGTAGCGTGTGCCGCAGCAATGCGACTGGGTTTAAACAACGGAACTTCTCAACTCAATATACGTATGGATTTAATATTATTGGACCTGAATCATATTCACATATTATAATCTATAAGAGCTTCCAAGTTATAGGGGATCGGACTATTATTTTTATTTACACGCCACATAAAAATATTAGACACGTATTTTTTCTTTTTTTAATAAAACAAACGATGAGGAAGATAAAGTGAATGGAAATTTCGTGTAACGTCACTTGTGGCTACAATTTTTACCACACACAAGTGACGTCACACGCCCTCACTCCAGAACTTTAAAGCGCTTTAACTTTGTAATTTTTCATTGATTTGATAAAAGAAAAACCGGCCAAGTGCGAGTCGGACTCGCGCACCGAGGGTTCCGTACACACCTGTAGGTATATAAGTAAAAGTTCACCCATCACTACGATCGAGTCATAGTTATGGTATGATAATTGCAAAATGAAAAAAAAAAAAAACAGAAATATTTTTTTTTATATGATGTAACTAAAAATTTACGGTTTTCGCAATTTTTCCTTTATCTGTACTATAAGACGTTACTTCGTACCAAATTTCAAGATTCTGAGTTCACGGGAAGTACCCTGTAGGTTTTGATTCCCGTGCGAGTTTCGAAAATTTGCGGAATTTTGCGGCATAAACGGGAGTATCTTTTGATCGCGTTGACTTAGAAGTTTGATTTTTTCACAGCTCCAAGAGACCATAGACTTGAGTATTTGATATGAATTTCAGCTTGATACCTCCACGCGTTCCTGAGAAAAAAGGTCTTGACAGACAGACAGACAGACAGACAGACAGACAGACAGACGGACAACAAAGTGATCCTATAAGGGTTCCGTTTTTACCTTTTGAGGTACGGAACCCTAAAAATACGAGTTTATTTTTCTTTTTTTATTTATCTGGTGGACTAAATAGATATTTCCTTTTCATACCCAGTCCGCTAAATATCGCTTATGTATGTCAGTCGGGCCTTTTTTAAAGTACGGAGAGAGTTCTCGGTATGTTTACAAATGATCATCCATGTAGGGTTGCCAGACGTCCGCATAAAGCCGGACACAGTCAAGCTTTTTGGTTGCGTGTCCGTCCAAATTAGACGGCGACATTGGAATGACCGGCTTATTTAGGCTTTTTAAATTTGACCATTTATTGTTTCATCAAATTTTAAAAAGATTTTATGGTAAACTATAATAAGAAAAAAAAATGTAGTTTTAGATACTATAAAAAAAAATAAAGCGTGTCCGGCTTTTTCACCTACTGGCTGGTCTGGCTTTTTGGTTTTAAGATCTGGCAACCCTGTTCATTGTGGACTATACCTACTCGACGAGCGCTCTGTTTTGACCACTACGACCTTCAGCGTTTTAAAATATTACAAATAATTCATTATTTTCACGCGAATGATTCATTTTTATAAACAAACAAAGATTGATAACTCAGTTAATGTGCTGTGGACATAGGGTTGCCAACCGGCCTAAGATATATAGCATTGTATTATATTTTGGGTCTACGTACTATTTACCTACCGTTCAAAAAATTATATACCTACACTAGCTGTCCCCCGCGACTTGGCCGCGTGTTTTAGTTTCAACGGTTTTTCATTTTTGCAACATTTGTCATTTATCTCCGCTCCTTTTGGTCGCAGCGTAATGTTATATAGCTTATAGCCTTTCTCAATAAATGGGCTATCTAACACTGTAAGATTTTTTTTAAATCGGACCAGTATTTCCTGAGATTAGCGCGTTAAAACAAACAAACACTTAAGCTTTATATATTAGAAAATAGAATAGATAAGTAGATTGTTATATATTATTTTGGGTCTACATACTATATACTTACCGTTCAAGAAATTATGTACATAGTACACAAAAATACTATATTTTAGTTGTAAGAAGAAGCTTTTGAATACTTTTGATCTATATTTATTTAAAAACTATGTCATTAGGTACCTACCCATATTATGACACTTTAACTGTAAAGAAAAACGAAATTAAAAAAAGAAAGAACGCAACAAAACCTACATTAAAAAAAATACATGTATTTAAAACACATAGATATTTCTTTTTTATACTTTTTCCATAAAATACTTTATTTGTTTTGAAATTGTTTTTTGTAGCATTATTTAAAATTACTATATTTCGCATACAAAATATTGGCAACCCTATATGGAGGTCAGATAGGCAGTCTCTCTATCAATAATATTATTCATCTGAATCGCTCAGAATGGAAGCATACACTAGCATAGTTTGTAAAAAGATAGATAAGGAAGAGAATCGGCACCCTTTTTAAGTTATGTCATCCTTTTTCTAGCTTCACTCTACTTTCAGTGTTCCGTTTTATTTTTTTATCTGATTTCTTGTCCCTCTGGTTACAATTGCAAAAATAAAACCATACCTATTTAATCTAAGTTTTTTTATTATTCTTTCATTTCAAAGCAAGGCAAAGACCATTTTTTTTTAAGAAATATAATTAATAGATGTTTTTAAATTATTTTATTTAATCAGTTATCAATTTATATGCTTTCTATAAATAAATAAATTCAATTTCAATAAAAAATAAATATACGGCTATTAATCAGTTACACTAATTTTCTAGATTTAATTCAATTCCTATGAAATCTAATACTTCTATATAATTAATGGAGAATAAACAACTGTCTTATATTAACTAATTAATAAGATAAACCACTCACCCGAACACAGTAGATCAAAATAACAAAATCAATCAATACGCCACAACTTTGTAAAAATATATCAAAATTATTACAACGTGAACAAAATTAGAAACTTAGTGTGTCTCATAAACTAATTATTACTTAAACTTCAATTACTTTTAATGATTAAAGCGTTTATTTTATAATATTGAATGATATGTTTTAAAATACAATCGCAACGCGTGTGTTTATATGATACTAAAAATATCGACTGAATTGCTCTTAAAGGGAGGGAGGGGACGAAGTTGGCGCTGTTTAGTCTATGGATAGAGGAACGAATGAAATCCAGAAAGCTTCATGCGAGCGTAGTGAGAGTGCGAGCTTTGTTTTTCAAACTTAAATTATGTGTAAGTGATTTGGTAAATGTTTTGGTTGTTTGTAAGCCAAGTTGCAACAGATAAAAGAAAACAAAAAAACATTTATTGCAACTAAAACAAGTTTACATTACTAACATACTCGATTTGACCACAGAGTATTTTATCGATTTGACATTTATAAGTGGTCATAAGAATAATGAAATACTGTATTTAACCGAATATTTATATAAAATGCAATTTTATGATAATTCAGTTGTTATTGATAATGTAAATTATATAAGTTGTTTTTTATTTATTTAGTCAATGATAAAGAAAACACATTATCTTCGCGGGCTTTTGACATCGACTTGGACATCATCATAAAAATAACTGAGGAAATCAACGTTATATCCTGTATCATCACTTGAGTTGTCAACTGGAGATAGCATAGCCAATAATCCTACGGTCTTTGGTTACTATTTATTCTTCATTAGCTCTGGTCGCTCGCAATTGGCGCGAATCTTACACTGCGTCGTTTAATCAGCAATTATCGCTGATTATATGTTTTATCAGTATAGATATATGTCTGTTTTATCAACAGTGATGATTATTCTATAACAGTGAATAAAAAATAAATATTTTTGTTTAGAATACTTTGAAACTTGGTGTTATTTTTGTGTTATGATTCGAATTTCAATGAAATATGTGATAGGAGCAAAAATACAGAGAATAAGCAAATTAAGGTATCTTTTACAAGCTTTTACTTTTTACGTGTTGTGCACCAAGCTTAAAATGTTTGTACGCCATTTACGTCAAAACATATCGAACTTAAGTAGATACACACTTATCTACATTTTACCATCATTTACATACTGGTATCACACGTGATCTAAGAAATAAAAATCTTTATTTAACTTGTGATTGAGGGGCTCGTGGCTAAGTGTAAGCCACAGGTTAAGCCGCGCTCGCCGCGGTTGGTCCGTGGATGGGTGACCATTGGTAAACATACCGAGACCCCTCCGTACCTCGGAAAGCACGAAGCCGTAAGTCCCGACTGTCATACGTTGATCTGTGACAGTCGTTTAGTCATTACAATTCTGACAACCAGTCTTACTTTGGGATACTGTGTTACCCAGTAAAATTGGTCGTGGAGGTCAGATAGGCAGTCGCTCCATGTAAAATACGGTATTCAGCTGATGTCGGTGAGACTGGTAGCCGTCCCCAACAAAGCTTAGGAAAAGGCTAGGCAGAAAAAGTCTTTATTTAACTTGAAATGTCTGCATATAAGATTGAAACCTTGTGAATTGAATTAGAACATCTGTTAAACATCGGATTGAGCTGAAATTTCGCATATTACCTTTAGTTCGTGACAATATAAAGAACACGCAATGTGTAAAAAGCATGTTCTTTAAATAGTTAAATAATTATTGTTTATTGATACTAAAAAGACGAGCATTTCAATATTTGTTCGTACAATATGTCTGTATACTGTCTTTCCATGACAGTGACGACTCTGGCGATAGCGATGCATCTGAGTAAAAGGGGTAGAGTGATTTCAATGAGGGAATCTCGCATGTGGTATATCGTGTTGACTGATGACTGGCCTGTCGGCCTAGTAGTTAGTGACACTGACTGCTAAACCAGAGGTTGTGGGTTCGATTCCCACCTAGGACAAATCTTTGTGTGATGAGGATGATCATTTGTTTTGTGTCTGGATGTAATTTATCTATAACAAGTATGTATTTAGAAATATAAGTAAGTTACTCAGTTGTCTGGTTGCAATAATACAAGCTCTGCCTAGTTTGGGATCAGATGGCCTTGTGTGAGTTGTGACAAGATATCTGTCAATTTCCACCAATCAGGAGCCAGTAGCTTGTCTTTCATTGGTGGGAATCGATAGATGGACCACATGAGAGACTAACGAACATATCGGATATTTAAATCGCGAATACCTTCATTAACCCCCTCCTATCCACGCCTTACCTCGTTACTATGAAATCTCCTCAAAATCGTCACTCGCAGGGAGCAATCGTTGTTTTTCATGCTTAATCCAAAACTACCACAGTTCCTAAGCGCTGCTTTTATTATTGTTTATTTTGTTGTTTGTATTTTCAGTGCTGGGACGTCAATTCTGGTGTAGAGCCGACTCTCACAAGCTGTGGCTACTTTCCATGTGACAATCAAACTGTAACTGAACTGCAAGATGTACAAAAAACGACCTGGAACCTCCGGGGTCCGCGGTCACCTATACGAAACTAAACTAATAAGCCTACTACAATTTAGAGCGAAACTTGACAAGAGAATTGAAGAGTTTCAACTAGCCACCAACGTAGATAATATCGGGGCATTCGATGACATCTGTTTTAAAGCTAAAGTCAAAGGATTAGACAGACCAATCGCCGTCTTTATACAAGCAAAACATAAAGAAAACGATCAGACTTTAACACTGCTAAACAGTAGAGATTTGACCAAATACTTCGAAAGCTACTTACAGATCAGACGAGAATTTGCAAAAAGCGAAAAGGAGTTGTTATTTGACGGAGTTTTTGAAGAAGTTGAATGTCTGTTTGTGATGTACACGACAGCCAAAGATTCGGTCACAGAACACGCACCATTAAGCGACACTGTCCACTTTTTGAACGAGTTGATAGGCACAGGAGACCCTGCCTATCAAACAGCCTCTAATAACGAACATGTGGAGTTCTTAACCAAAATGGCTGTCAAAGAAGAAATAGCCGCGTTGGCTGCTGAGGTGGCGAGCTATGTCTGCGGTGAGATTAACTACACGACAATGTTAAACAATAAACTCATTCTACGCTACCATGTCTTACTGGCGCAAAAAGTTTTTAAAACATATCAAGGCCAATCTGATGAATATCGAAACTTATTTCCTAGAGAACATTTCTTCATACAAAAAGACTTTAAATCCAACGACGAATATTTACTGTTATTCAAAGACGCATTATACATAGAAATACTGAAGAAACAGAATATTAACTGTGATGAATATACTATGTATTTAAAATGGTGCTTCCGAGAATCCCCGGACGCGTATGTTATGAGCTACTTGATTGGCAGCATAGTAACGTTTGATAATGGGAAACTAAAGTTCGTCAACAATCAACTATTTTCGGACGAAATGAAGAAAAAGCTGAACGCAGTCTACGTTTCTGATGCTACTATAAGCGAAGCTATCGATCTGGGTGCGACGAGAGTGTTAAAATCCCGTGAACTAAAAGTGCCGGCTGCGTTCGGAAATCATGATCTGACGGTAAGTGGCAATCAGGCTAAAATCAACAAACGGTTAGACTACTTAGTTTCAACGCTGTGCCGCCTCATAGACGAGGCGAAACCTAGTCATATAATAACAATAGATGAGTCGGATAGAGGATTTCTAAAGCTTAACGGGGGTCTAGGCGGCGCTGTCGGCAATGTGCTAATACACGACGCAGACACAAAACTGTTGAAGTTCGCACAAAACTCTGAAGGCTTACAAGAAAAAGCTAAAATGTTATTCGAAAAGTTATCCAGCAGAATTAACGACCTGGACAAATATAGATTCGAAGTAAAAGCAAATACGTTCCCGAAACTGACGTTCGATCACAGCGAACACGATACAACATTGGTCCAAGACTTTCTAAACAAACTGGTATTCTTCACGAACCAAGCTAACGAAAGCGGCGTCGAAGAAATCTTGAGAACTGAGATCGAAGATCAGCAAGGCCAAGTCGTGAGCAATCTAAAAGTAAGATCGGAAGCAATATTCCTCAAATATCACGACGCGATCCAAAAGTGGTGGATGGCTCCCGAAGTGGGCCCGTACCTCACAGAACGAAGCGGAACGTATGACGACACCATCTGTAGTATCGTTAAAGATCCATTGATTAGCATTATGCACATGATATATAGGAACAAGACGAGAAATATTGACTACACATTCAAAGAAGATGCCGTCATGACCTTGAAATTGCAAGATCAGATCTCCACAAGCGGGGTTGTTTCTAGAAACATCACACTCACAGCTGCTAAAATCATACAATATTTTAAGAATAGACAGCATTACGTGATAGATTTAGAACATGTGTCGTATCTTTCTAAGAACGACTGTGACTCTTTATGTGCTGAGTTAGAGACGACGAGCAAAGAAAACTTATTGATTCTCGTTTGTGAAATTACAAAATACTCCCGACATTGGTGTAAAGTCTTAAAAAAGATAGCGAGCGCTGTACACAGCAAACAAACAATTATTGTAACAAACGAGGCCTCAAAAGCATTTGTAAAACAATCCTTTTCATTAGCTGACAACGATGTTATCAATGATATGAATAATCTTATTGACATGACCGAGCAAACCCAGGTTAGCATCTTGGAGAACGCTTGGATAACGTTTCAAGGTCAACAACTGAATTTAAAATCAGTCGTAGACGATGAATCAATGTCGTTTATTGATGGTGAAGTGTTGAATAAAATAGTAGGAAGAGAAACAATTGAAGTCGGAAAACCCGTTGCAAATCCAAGCTACGAGGAGATAAAGCATTTATATGTAAATAGACGCATCTGTCGCGGTAGAGTCAGGCCTAAACTGTACCGGGATCTTTTGCAGAAGGATACAGATATACACATAGAAACATTATACGATGTTGCCGATGACGTAGTACTAGTAACAGCGAAGCCAGGCATGGGTAAGTCGACCCTACTCACTCACTTGTCACTCAACACGAAAGCACTCGAGCCTAATGTATGGATAGTGAGGGTCAACTTACTGGAGTACTCGAGAGAGTTCAACGAGTGGCAACAGACGAATACTGTAATCGATACATTGGAAACTATACGCTTTATGTGCCAAGTTATTTTGAGTGAGAAACGACATGAAAAGAACAAAGTTACAATCAATTTGGAGGAAACTAATGGTGTAATGCGACTTAAGGACTCCAGTGCCGATGAGTGTATGATATTTGAACTAAAAATGTTTCTTCACTTTTATAATTCAAACAAAATAATATTCCTCTTCGATGGATTTGACGAAATCTGTCCCCATTATACGAAGGAGGTTCTAAGCTTGCTGAAAACTGTCCGCAGCTTTCCTGCAAAACATAAAATGTGGGTTGTAAGCAGATCCTACAACATTATTAAGGCAATACTACAGAAAGAGTTCGGTACTGCGTTCGAAATGCAACCTTTCTCTAGTAATGAAGAACAAGAATATTTAAATAAATTCTGGGAATCAAATCTTGTTTTAAAAGAATTTGATAGTACTCAACTAAATAACACTTATGAATTTATAAATTTCATGACAAATAAGGAAATTTTGGCTATACTTAAATCTAGCCCTTTAAATAAACTGCAATTCATACCGTTGTACTACATATATTACAGTGCTTTTGCTCATATAAATCGCGCGACAATGTACTCGTACATCCCCAAGTGGTCTTACCGCATAAAAGCGTTTAAAAGATCAGGACTGATGCTTACATTGTTACATTGCAATGGCAAAGATACGGAATTAAATGACATGCTTAAATTTATATCCACCCCGTTACATCTGTACTTATTGGCTGATTATTTTCAAAACGCAATTAAAGATGTCCATGTAACAAACAAATGGAATCTAGATATTAACATGTTTTCAGTCTATGAACGATTTCTCGAAACAAAACTAAAAAGGATTCGATTTCAGGAGAAAAATAAAATGGATATCTACAATCCTGATATTATTTTAACTTACGATAAAGAACGCAAAGATTTCATAGACAAACACAAGAGACTGGCTGCGTACGCCCTGTTCCATAGACACAACCACAGTCTATTTAGCAGGAAACAATTGACAGAGATAAAGAAAACGTTAAAATTAATAAAAAAGGGGGGAGAGAAAACTGGGGTCATCTTCAGTGTTACCAACAATATCCCTGTTTTTATACACATGACATTTGCAGAATACTTTGCAGTCGAATATGTCTGTGATTTGTTGAAGAACGAAACCTGTAAAAAAAAGTTAATGTACTTTATATTTGATACTATATTCATCCAAAGTCCCGCAAACGTTCTAAATATTCTAGATTCTAAGATCACTATGGATGATGAGCTACTTACAATTTTCCTTGACAATGATAAATTGATTTTTGATATTCTTATTGAACAATGCGAGGGTTATATTGAAGACGAATTCGACGAGTGGTCAGATCATATTCACGAAGTGAAAAAATTTGATTCCTCATTTAATAGAGCCGTATACGAGAATCTATCTAACTTTATCGATTTTTTTTGTTTTATACACGACAAATATTTAACAGAAAGTAATTTAGATACTTTTATTGATATGATATATGAAACGAAAATGACAACATCAGCTTTAGTTGTTACATCCGATGAATTCTTGCATTTTGCTTTGAATGTTGTGAGAAAAATAGATAAAAAGAGAATAAGAAGTTTATTCAATAACGAGTATTGGGTCTCAATCTTTACCACATACGAAGATTTAAGTAATGAAGAAATAATAGAACTTCATCGCACTCATATGCAGTTAGCTATAAACCCTGTGTATTGCCCTCCGAATCAATTTGATAATCAGTAGCGGAGGTAGATCACAATTTTTTTTACTGTTTATTAAAAAACTAGATGTCCCCCGCGACTTTGTCCGCGTGTTTTAGTTTCAACGGTTTTTCGTTTTTGCAACATTTTTCATTTATTCTCCGCTCCTTTTGGTCGCAGCGTAATGTTATTATAGCTTAGCCTCCCTCAATAAATGGGCTATACAACACTGGAAGAATTTTTCAAATCGGGCCATTGGTTCCTGAGATTAGCGCGTTCAAACAAGCAAACAACTCTTTAGCTTTATATATTAGTATAGATATTACTTGATTTTTTTCCTATTTTACTTAACCAAAAAGCCACGACGATACATTGATTTGAAATAAAAAATCTACACGATAATTTTGTACAACCATCGGTCATCTACTTATAGTCTATGCTCATTATGTAAGCATGTGTATAATTTTGGCTGTGATTAAATAAATGTATGTTAAACTAAAAGCTTTTTACATTTATTAATATACTAGCTGTTGCCCTCGGCCCCGCCCGCATGGATGTCGGTTATCGCGGCAAAAAGTAGCTCATGTCCTTTCTCAGGCTCTCGACTATCTGTGTACCAAATTTCATTTAAATCGGTTCAGCAGTTTAGGCCTGAAAGCGCGACAGACAGACAGACAGACAGACAGAGTTACTTTCGCATTTATAATATTAGTAAGGATAAGTCAATACTTAAGTTCTGAAGTACAGAATACTGATTTCCTCAAGGTAGTATTCTAGGCTGCACTTTATTCCTGGTTTTTATAAATGACCTCTGCAGCTTAAAAATTCCATATGGTCTTAGGTATAATATCTTATGCGGATGACACCGCTTTATTATTTACGGCAAATACCCGGCAGGAAGGTTTTCGAGCACGCTCAGACGGGTTTTGATATGGTAACTAACTGGCCACACAAAAATTTACTAACCCTAAACGCAGATAAAACCAAATACATTCTTTTTACAATGAGAAACACAAACATACCCATTTTTAATCCAAACATATATGCACACAGCTGTAAATTATTCGCTGACATCGCTTGTACCTGCCCTGCTTCAGCAAATACTAACGACATCAAATACTTAGGTATAACTCTTGACACGAATTTGAATTTCCGCAAACACATTGATTTATTATGTTCCAGAATACGTAAATTAATATATTTATTTAAGAATCTTCGCAATATATCAGATTATGCATTAATAAAGCAAGTGTATTTGTCGTTGTGTCAATCTTAAGTTACTTATTGCATAAGTTCTTGGGGTGGTGCAGCAAAGTCAATTTTGCTGCCTTTAGAACGCGCTCAGAGAGCAATTCTTAAAGTAGCAACTTTCCGACCTTTTCTATTTCCTACTGACCTGCTATATAGGGAATGCAACGTACTAACAGTCCGACAATTATTTCTATTGCACACCATTTTAAAACAGCACACTGATCTGCCTTTTATCCAATTAGCAACAGACAAGAGAAGGAAGGACATAGTATGTAGTAGACCTTAAGCTAATCATGCATTTGTCAACAGGTTTTATTTATTTTTGGGACCTTTTTTATATAATAGAATTAATAAAAAACCTAATATATATAGTTTAAATAATAAAAAATGTATGCTCATGTTAACCCAGTATTTAGGGAATATATAGTGCATATCTCCATACTTCCCTTTCCCGCTTAAGTGCTTGAGCACATTATCGACTTATAAGATCTTATCTGAATTCTTAACGTTATTTAATCTTATTTTACCCTTTCAATCTGGTTCCAGTCCTGGCCACAGTACCGTCACAGCCCTCCGATATAAGCAGTACCTTTGTACCTATTTATTTTGTATAATTATGTTTCTTGGTTACGTGTATATAAATGACTTAACAAATAAAATCAAAAAATAAATTTAAATTTCCTTTTCACGACTAGCTAATTTTAGTTTTTTTTTAATGGCGAGGCATCTGAAATTCTGCTCTAAGCAACAGATCTTGCAAAATATAACAAATACTGATGGCGACCTCTGTGGTCGAGTGGCGTACACACAGGTTTTCAAGATGTCGCCCAGGTGAACAATGTAGGCGCTACTAGTTATTGCTTTGCTACTGGAATAATTATTTCGTTTGCGAGTAGGCGGAGTCTAACATAGTGGAGAGCCAATCCGGAACTGCAAGACAGTGATAATACTGTTTGCTTACGAGACGGAAAGAGCTAAACATGTCAAGGCCGCGAAAGATTTTCATCCAAATCAAGATTAAAGAATAATGACGTGACAAAATGGAAAATCTCATATTCATCGAAATCCTTTGGATGGAATAATTAATCAGTCGACATTAATCTAGATATTAAGATTATGCATCAAATAGTACGAAAAAAATATTATTTATTTGAATTGTTTGGTTGATTTAGCAAAAATGGTGTTCTTATAGAGCTGATTTAAAAAAATAAAACTATTGAGGTAAGAATTTCTTTAATCGTGTAACTGATCGACAAATATTTTCATCGTATCCTCTTCTATCTAGGAACCAAATTTCAAGTCAATAACTATTATACTTACTTAGTTGCTAAGTAAAAACGAAATGAAACAATTTAAAAAATTTGTGTATCGCCTTAAGTCTTCTCATTCCACCTCGGAAATATTTCACCCAGGTCAAATGAGTATACAAAATTAGCGTAATTTGTTCGCATTGGAACTCTGTCACCCAAATGGGACGTTTTTCATCATTTAAGTAAACTTTTGCAACTCGCATATTCTTTCCGCACAGAGTCTAAGTTAATCTATACTAATATTATAAAGCTGAAGAGTTTGTTTGTTTGTTTGAACGCGCTAATCTCAGGAACTACTGGTTCGAATTGAAAAAATCTTTTTGTATTGGATAGTCCGTTTATTGAGGAAGGCTATAGGCTATATAACATCACGCTACGACCATTAGGAGCGGAGCATAAATGAAAAATGTTGCAAAAATGAAAAACCGTTGAAACTAAAACACGCGAACAAAGTCGCGGGGGACAGCTAGTGAGTAATACAATATTTTCACTGCAATTTAATAATGTAATAATGAGAACCGCAATGCATACTATAGTTATTTAGATTTTTTTCATTCTAGTATTACCACAGAATATATAATAGTACTGACGTACAGAACTTGCACTCCTTTGATCTCGAAGAAAGCCGCCATTATAATAGCCTAAAAAATTTCCAACGCACCTGGTGCATTTGAAATCGTACCTTACGAGTACGCTCACAAGAGCGCAATTCCTTTGTCATCAGAATTTACCTACACCACAACTCCAGCGTCAGGGTTGTACAAGAAAAATAAAATAAATAAAAACATAAATTTAAGAATCATTTATTGTATTTACAATTGTTTAACCTTAATGTAGCGTTTTATATATATTTATACCGTCTCTAAAGTACCTATTATTAAATTTAAAGTAAATAGGTGTAAGTAATTTGCTCAAAAATAGTATGAACAAGAAAAAGGAAATTACCCAAAAAAAAATAGTTATGACTCGCCTCTGAATATAAGTATATCTACACGCCTTCCTAAACTACATAAGTAATTCTCAAAAACATATAAAACTGACTTCTCAAAAATTTATAATTACAAGTAAAATAAACAAAATACTAATTTTTCTAACCTTCCAGAAAGCAACAAAAGAAAACTTTGAATCCTTCTGTTTATGCGACAGCCGTCCACGCAGCAATTATTATTTGTATTATGATTCTCCATTATTAACAGCGAAAAACATTTGTACCGCAAAAAACCTTGCGTTGCGATGATGATAGACGGACCGAATTATTAGTATAGGCCCGCGTGTACTCATAAGCACGGGGCGGCCCCGACTGATTGGCAACTTCAAGTTGTCGCGCGCTGTAGGTGCTTATCGCGTAGGTATTGGCGAGTTACGGAGGCCTGGTATTACCAATAAAATTACGTTGGTTTTTTTTTTAGTTTGTAAGAATAGACTACAGACCCTAAATCACAGTATTTAGTCTTAAAATTATTTTTATAAAAAACTATATCTGTCATAAAATAAATGACACCATATTACACATACTTGATGGATTGTGACCTAAAGGAATAAATAAGTAAACATTAGAGTGCGCATATCGAGTATAAACTGTTGGCACTAGTATGGACAATTAAAATCGTAAAATTTGTGTCACAGCAGAGCGCGCCGTTTTATTAAAAATGTCTTAAAACCTAATAATATCGGAACCGTTGATATTTTTGCATAAACGTCTGTCGACGCACGGAAAATAATATAAATAAGTAAACGACATAAGATACTTTATAGCGAACGAAATAAGACTACTAGCGATGGTCACGCTTTGTGCTTCAAAGCAATAACTAAAGCTTTATGCTTTTCTATGTTTACTCTATGGATTGTCACTACTCGTGACATGTCAAATGTCAATGGCAATGTCAGTAAAACTGGAAAAGAATAATACTAGCTTTATTGACATAATTTTATTATTACTAAAAGAAAATGAAAAAGCAGAAAGCCAACATATTTTTGGAAAAGTTTAGTTTATTAAATTCACAAGAACACACTGCAGACATTAAATGGTCATCAAGTTCTTCCAGCGACTACGAAAATACATCGTGCTACGAGGTTCACAATAAACACCGCTCGCGAAAACGAAAACGTAAGAAAACAACTTCAAAAAATACATCAAACTTAGATATAACTATCATGGATACCACGAAAGATGTTAAAAAGTGCTCAAATAGAGAAAAATCACCGATTTTAACAACAAAATGTGTTGAAATACCTACTTCACCTATATTATTGTCATCGAGATTCCCGCCAAATAAATCCAGCTCTCCAATACTCGAACAAAAAAGTTTGCACGTAAAAAGTCCTATTTTGAAATTGAAAGCTGCATCCCCGAAATATTCATTGAAAGTCAAGAAAAATCTTTGTTTTAATCAAGAAGAACAAACTAACGAATTGAGTTCTCACACAAAGGAAATAAATATTTCTTCTATTTCAAATAATAAAGACAATAAAACAATATTAATAGATGAGGATAATTCTTTAATTTATAAAAAACAAATAAGCAGTGATATTATTTCTACAAGTAGCACAGACAACACAGCAGACAGTAGCACATTGAAGAAGAAGAATGTTTTAATTAATAAGGTTAAGAATTATTTTAATAGCTATTTCAGTTCTGAAAATTCATCACAGAATATAAGTGACACACATTCTCCTGAAGAATGTAAAACTGAAGATATAGATATATTAACCTGTAGAACACAAACATTAACAAACATTCAGCCATTGAAACATGACAGCACAAACTCAGATTGTTCAACCTATTTAGAAACAAACTCAAAAAAAGTAAAGTACAAAAAAGGTGGTCTAGCTCACAGGCTGAATGCACTTTTAAAAAAACAAAATGCTAACATTTCACTATGGCATCATGAAAGATTTTTGGCGGTAAATTCTAAGTTTATTATACCAAAAGGTGAACATATTGTGTTTTGTGTTCAAAAAATTGATTTTAAATATGGATGTTACATGATTAATGTATTAGACTCAAAGAATGATAGATATATAATACTAATAAATAGTTTTTATGTAAATAATAACATGTTTTCTAATTCTATTTTGAAATTGTATGAACCTTATAAAATGTTAAATACAGTTGGCGATTTAAAAATAATAGTTAATGTATGCAAATTTGAATTTGTAGAATTAAAAAGTAATTACCCTTAATTATAAGATGTACAGCAATATTACTTGTTTTCAATTAAATCAAATATTTAATGAGTATCTTTTATTTTTGTCCTAAACAATCAAATAAATATACAAAACCTTTTTTTTCCAAACCTAGTTATATACATTTATATAATGCACTTTTTTTAATATTCTATTATTTAAGCTATACAATATTGTAAATTTTATCAATATCCATTCAGTATTTTTTGCATGAATAAGCAACTTACCCTCACAAATTAAAAATATATAGACATGAAAAAACCATACTAATATATTATACTATACAGGTTGGGTGTAATAGACACCGCTATCCTTTATTAAAAATAACTGTTCAGACTCGATATGCACACTCAATAGTTTACTTATTTTTAGGGTTTCATACCTCGAAAGGAAAAATCGGAACCCTTATAGGATCACTTTGTTGTCCGTCCGTCCGTCTGTCTGTCTGTCTGTCAAGACCCTTTTTCTCAGGAACGCGTGGAGGTATCAAGCTGGAATTTATATTACATACTCTGGTCTACTGTCCCTTGGAGCTGTGAAAAAATCAAACTTCTAAGCCAACGCAATCAAAAGATACAGCTGTTTAAGCCGCAAATTTTTGACAATCGCAAGGGAATCAAAACCTACAGGGTACTTCCCGTGAACTCAGATTTTTTCTGGTACGAAGCAACGTCTTATAGCATAGATAGAGGAAAAATTGCGAAAACCGTAAATTTTTAGGTATCTACATCATATAATAAAAATATTTTTAATAATTTTAAACTACTTGTTTCTTTTTGCAATAAAAATACTATAACTATGACTCGATCATCGTGATGGGCGAACTTTTACTTAATTACACCTACAGGTGTATACGGAACCTTCGGTGCGCGAGTCCGATTCGCACTTGGCCGGTTTTTTCTCTAACGTCTGACCGATGTAAGAGAGACTAGTCAGTCTGGTAGTTTATTTTCTTTGTCGATTCATTATGGTTGCAAATTTATTGTGGGTAATTATACTGAATTAGGTAACTGTGGAAAGGCACGAAATGATTAATTACTTAAAATTGAATTTTTATGACCTCGCGATACAGTAATTAAATTCCGACTACGGTTGTCATGGTTACAAACAACATAGCCCTCATCGCACGCTGGGAATCGCACGGATTCAGAATTGCATAGGAACCGCTCTTAATCAATGCTCGTTCCTTCTCTATATGAGAAGAAGCCTGTGCCCAGCAGTGGAACGTTTATAGGCTGATATTATTATTATAAATTCCACGCACTTCTGTCCTGAGCTAGGATGGGCCAGTCCTTTCGCTGGGATGGGCCAGTCCTTTCGGTATGAGTTTGTCTCTCCACCTATTTTTCGGTCTGCCGCGATGTCGTCTATCGTTACGTGGGACCCACTCTGTAGTTTTTTTTTAGCCCACAGCTCATCTGACATGCGACAGAAGTGCGTGGAAGAGGGAGAGGGAAGCCTTTACCCTGCAGTGGGACAAGACGGGCTTATTACATAGATAGATTAGATTTTTTTTTTAATGTTTTTTTTTTAATATTTTGCCTAAATCCTTCAAGCCTTTAGTTGTAATAACCTCGTCCTAGAATATATTGGATGTCTGTCTCGTGTGTAAGAATAAGAAAAACCCGAGCGTAATAATTTTATTTTCATTTTATCAATTTTGCTCACAAGATTTATTGTAAAATCCCGAATTTCTAATGTTGTCATTTCCGTTTCATTTACCATTTTTATAAAATTATCTAAATTAGTTGTTGTTATATATTTGTAGAGTATTGAACAAAAAAACTCGATAAAGTTAGATAGATTCTCGTATACGGCCCTATCAAAGGAAGAAACATACTTTTTTACTTTTTTATAACGGTCTGATTCTGACTTCTTTTCTAGTCGCTCGCTTTGATTAATGAGAATATCAAAAATCAATTTATCATTGTCTCTGAAAATTGCAATAAGCGCATCATCCATGTTGATCTTAGAGTCTAGAATATTTAGAAAGTTAGTGGGAATTTGGATGAATATAGTATCAAATATAAAGTACATTAACTCTTTGCTACAAGTTTCTTTTTTCAGAAAATCACAGACATATTCAACTGCTAAGTATTCTGCGAATGTCATGTGTATAAAAATAGGAATATTGTTTGACACACGATATATGACCCCGGTTTTCTCTACCCCCTTCTTAATCAATTTTAACGTTTTCTTTATCTCTGTCAATTGTTTCCTGCTAAATAGACTATGGTTGTATTTGTAGAACAAGGCGTACGCGGCCAGTCTCTTGTGTTTGTCTATGAAATCTTTGCGTTCTTTATCGTAAGTTAAAATAATATCAGGATTGTAGATGTCCATTTTGTTTTTCTCCTGAAATCGAATCCTTTTTAGTTTGGTTTCGAGAAATCGTTCATAGATCGAAAACATGTTGAGATCTAGATTCCATTTGTTTTTCACATGTACGTCCTTAATTTCGTTTTGACAATAATCAGCTAGTAAATATAAATGTAACGGAGTATATATTAAATCCAGCATGTCACTTGTTTCCGTATCTTTGCCATTGCAATGTAAAGTTCTCTTCCGTCTAAATATTTCCATACAATACGACCACTTAGGGATATATGAGGTCATGGTCTCACGTTCAATATGCACTAATGCACTTTCATATATGTGGTATAATGGTAGATACTGCACCTTATGTAAAGGGCGCGCCACGTCCGGCGACCGGCGATCTCGCCACGAAGACGATAAGTCTATGTCAGTAGGCTCATCCGTAAATTGATCACTATTCATGAAATTTATAAATTCGTAAGTATTATTGAGTTGAGAACTATCCAATTCTTGTAATACCAGATTGGATATCCAGAATTTTTCTAAATACTCCCTTTTTTCTAGAGTCGAGAAAGGTTGCATTTTGTACGCAGTACCGAACTCTTTCTGTAGTATTGCCTTAATAATGTTGTAGGATCTGCTTACAACCCACATTTTATGTTTTGCAGGAAAGCTGCGGACAGTTTTCAGCAAGCTTAGAACCTCCTTCGTATAATGGGGACAGATTTCGTCAAATCCATCGAAGAGGAATATTATTTTGTTTGAATTATAAAAGTGAAGAAACATTTTTAGTTCAAATATCATACACTCATCGGCATTGGAGTCCTTAAGTCGCATTACACCATTAGTTTCCTCCAAAGTGATGGTAACTTTGTTCTTTTCATGTCGTTTCTCACTCAAAATAACTTGGCACATAAAGCGTATAGTTTCCAATGTATCGATTACAGTATTTGTCTGTTGCCACTCGTTGAACTCTCTCGAGTACTCCAGTAAGTTGACCCTCACTATCCATACATTAGGCTCGAGTGCTTTCGTGTTGAGTGACAAGTGAGTGAGTAGGGTCGACTTACCCATGCCTGGCTTCGCTGTTACTAGTACTACGTCATCGGCAACATCGTACAATGTTTTCATATTTATGTCATTGTCTAGTTTTGGCCTGACTGTCTCGCGACAGATGCGTCTATTTACATATAAATGCTTTATCTCATCGTAGCTTTGATTTGCAACGGGTTTTCCGACTTCGATTGTTTCTCTTCCTACTATTTTATTCAACACTTCACCATCAATAAACGACATTGATTCGTCGTCTACCACTGATTTTAAATTCAGTTGTTGACCTTGAAACCTTATGCTAGTGTTCTCCAAGATGCTAACCTGGGTTTGCTCGGTCATGTCAATAAGATTATTCCTATCATTGATAACATCGTTGTCAGCTAATGAAAAGGATTGTTTTACAAATGCTTTTGAAGCCTCGTTTGTTACAATAATTGTTTGTTTGCCGTGTACAGCGCTCGCTATCATTTTTAAGACTTTACACCAATGTCGGGAGTATTTTGGAATGTCACAAACGAGAATCAATAAGTTTTCTTTGCTCGTCGTGCTTAACTCAACACATAAAGAGTCACAGTCGTTCGTAGAAAGATACGACACATGTTCTAAATCTATCACGTAATGCTGTCTATTCTTAAAATATTGTATGATTTTAGCAGCTGTGAGTGTGATGTTTCTAGAAACAACCACGCTTGTGGAGATCTGATCTAGCAATTTCAAGGTCATGAGGGCATCTTCTTTGAATGTGTAGTCAATATTTCTCGTCTTGTTCCTATATATCATGTGCATAATGCTAATCAATGGATCTTTAACGATACTACAGATGGTGTCGTCATACGTTCCGCTTCGTTCTGTGAGGTACGGGCCCACCTCGGGAGCCATCCACCACTTTTGGATCGCGTCGTGATACTTTAGGAATATTGCTTCCGATCTTACTTTTAGATTGCTCACGACTTGGCCTTGCTGGTCTTCGATCTCAGTTCTCAAGATTTCTTCGACGCCGCTTTCGTCAGCTTGGTTCGTGAAGAACACCAGTTTGTTTAGAAAGTCTTGGACCAATGTTGTGTCGTGTTCGCTGTGATTGAACGTCAGTTTCGGGAACGTGTTTGCTTTTACTTCGAATCTATACTTGTCCAGGTCGTTAATTCTGCTGGATAACTTTTCGAATAACATTTTAGCTTTTTCTTGTAAGCCTTCAGAGTTTTGTGTGAACTTCAACAGTTTTGTGTCTGCATCGTGTACTAGCACATTGCCGACAGCGCCGCCTAGACCCCCGTTAAGCTTTAGTAGTCCATTTTCCGACTCATCTATAGTTATTATAAGACTAGGTTTCGCCTCGTCTATGAGGCGACACAGCGTTGAAACTAAGTAGTCTAGCCGTTTGTTGATTTTAGCCTGATTGCCACTTACCGTCAGATCATGATTTCCGAACGCAGCCGGCACTCTTAGTTCACGGGATGTTAACACTTTCGTCGCACCCAATTCAATAGCTTCGCTTATAGTCGCATCAGAAACGTAGACTGAGTTCAGCTTTGTCTTCATTTCGTCCGAAAATAGTTGATTGTTGACGAACTTTAGTTTCCCATTATCAAACCTTACTACTCTGCCAATCAAGCAGCTCAAAATTTTAGGGTCCGGGAATTCCATGGCTATATAAATATAGTTTTTCCATTCGTTATTGTAGTAAAACTTCTGCTTTTTTAGTATTTCTAAGTATAATACGTCTTTAAATAACAGCAATAACTCGTCGATTTTAAAATCTTGTACGAAAAAATGTTCTTTTAGTGATAAGTTTCGATACCCATCAGATTGAACTTCAGATATTTGGAAAACTTTATGCGCCAGTAAGACATGGTAGCGTAGAATGAGTTTATTGTTTAACATTGTCGTGTAATTAATCTCACGGCAGACATAGCTCGCGACCTCAGCAGCCAACGCGGCTATTTCTTCTTTGACAGCCATTTTTGTTAAGAACTCCACATGTTCGTTATTAGAGGCTGCTTGATAGGCAGGGTCTCCTGTGCCTATCAACTCGTTCAAAAAGTGGACAGTGTCGCTTAATGGTGCGTGTTCTGTGACCGAATCTCTGGCTGTCGTGTACATCACAAACAGACATTCAACTTCTTCAAAAACTCCGTCAAATAACAACTCCTTTTCGCTTTTTGCAAATTCTCGTCTGATCTGTAAGTAGCTTTCGAAGTATTTGGTCAAATCTCTACTGTTTAGCAGTGTTAAAGTCTGATCGTTTTCTTTATGTTTTGCTTGTATAAAGACGGCGATTGGTCTGTCCAATCCTTTGACTTTAGCTTTAAAACAGATGTCATCGAATGCCCCGATATTATCTACGTTGGTGGCTAGTTGAAACTCTTCAATTCTCTTGTCAAGTTTCGCTCTAAATTGAAGTAGGCTTATTAGTTTAGTTTCGTATAGGTGACCGCGGACCCCGGAGGTTCCAGGTCGTTTTTTGTACATCTTGCAGTTCAGTTCCAGTTTGATTGTCACATGGAAAGTAGCCACAGCTTGTGAGAGTCGGCTCTACACCAGAATTGACGTCCAAGCACTGAAAATACAAACAACAAAATAAACAATAATAAAAGCAGCGTGGAGAAACAGTGGAAGCACAATGATCGCTCCCTACGAGTGACCATTTTGAGGTGTTTTTATAATAACGAGATTAGGTGTGGATGGGATGGGGGTGAATAAGAATGTTAGCGATTTAAAAATCCGCTAGGTTTAAAAAAAAGATATTTTCAACTTTCGCGCGTAATTTGACGAAAACGCTGAACGCAGTGAACGCCATATTGTTTTGTGGCCATGACGTCGAAGATAGAAAGAGAGAAAGAAAATGCGTGCTCGCACCTCTCCCTCTTGGCCATACAGTAATAAACGAAACGTAACTCTCTCTTTCTAACTTCATTAATTTATATCTCCCTCTCTTCCGTTCGCCCGATCACACTTTTCCTAACGCTCTCGTCACGCTTTCACCAGCTTACTCCCCAATTCAAGAGTGCATAAAGAAAAATTGTACTTAAAAATAAAGTTTGTCATGAAATGACATTCAATGGGATTGCATTAACTGTTGGGTTGGATTGATTATTTTAATTATTAAACAGTAAATACAAACGTAGTACGGCCGCAAATGACTGGCCTTTGGTCTAGTGGTTAGTGGCCCTGACTGCTAAAGCGGAGGTCGTGGGTTCGATTCCCACCCACAACAAATCTTGTGTGATGAGCATGGTCATTTGTTCTGTGTCTGGGTGTAATTTATCTATAATATTTATGTACTTAGAAATATATAAGTATGTTTATCAGTTGTCTGGTTGCTATAGTACAGGCTCTGCCTACTTTGGGATCAGATGGCCGTGTGTGAGTAATCCCAACATATTATTATAATTAAATCGTATTTTGTTAAAAAAAGAGCCTGAAACTGACCGGCAAATTGCAAAAAACCTAAAAATATTTGAAATACGCGGGCTACCCTGACGCTTCTACCTTAATGCGTACTAAATAATAAAAAATAATACAAATAGGTCTACGACTACTTCCGTATTTTCACGGAGCCGGATCGGACGCTTAACCACACCGCTTTTACCCCTGGTTTCCGAAAGGCTGATCAACTTAATTTGTTGTCAAATAAACTGATCACGAATGTGAATGGTTGGCAAAAATATTAATAATCAATCACAGCGCTTAACATGAGGTTTGATAGGCGATTAAATCATTTTTGGTTTAGCCTTTCTGTACCCGGGGTAAAATCTATTGACAATTCCGAACCCCACAGGGGGTGCCCTTAGTGAACGTTGCTGACGTAGTTAGTTTTTCTATTGCTCTGGCTAGAGGCGCTTAAGGTTCTCTCTAAAAGTTCGGTGAAGCAGTCAATGCCTGCGATCAAGGTAAATAAGCGTAAATCTCTTCCAAAAAAAAAACAAAAGCAGTTACAGGAATCCACAAATAATTATTGCGAAACATTAAAAAGAACACTGTAGGTACTTATAACAACTATTGCACCACTGGTATGCAGCTCAACACAATCGGGCTAAAAGAGGTTCTAATTCAGTTTACAAAGTTAGATCCAAAAAACCCAATAAATAAACAATAAAAAAGACAAATACAAAAATATTTATAATATATTCCGCAAAAAATGAATGATGCAAGTACTAACATGACATGTTTTGACATAAATGGCGTACAAAAATTATAAGTAGTTTGGTGAACAACACGTTAATTTATAAAAACTTGGAATATCTACCTTATTTTGCTTGTTAAAAGTATTTAATATCACATATTTCTTTGTGATTTGAATCACTACAATATTTTAACAAAAAATAACACTAAGTGTCAAAGAATTCTAAACAAAAATGTTTATTGTGTATTCACAAATACAGAATTGATATCTTATAGATAACACGTTTAATCAATGATGTCGTCAGTCGTGATTGCTAACGATAGATCTGTCTATAGATTTATAGCTTCATGGTTTTATTTCACCCCTTCCAAGGCAGAGTGTATGCATATTTTTAGCTAAATCTAAGTTTTAAGTGATTTTCCGTGAGACGACAGACGTTTATGCGAAAATATCGACGGTTCCGATATTATTAGGGAAATAGGTTTTGAGATAGTTTTGATAAAACGGTGCGCTCTGTTTTGACACAAATACATGTTCATACTAGTGCCAACAGTTCATACTCGATATGCGCGCTTTATAGTTTACTTATTTATTCGTCTAAGGTAAAATTCCATACTTTGTTGGTTGTCTTTGACAGCTGACGCGCCAGTGCCGCCAACTAGTGAGCGCAGTTACTACGTGCGGCCATTTAATGTAAAAAAATATAGTTCAGTTTATTTTATTAACCTGAGCCATAGAATTGGTTTTTCTAATTATAAATTTTAATTACAAAGCGATGGGTAAAATACTCGTATGATCCTGTCACTTTCCTAAAGCTGGGCAAATCTCTCTTTCCAACACCGAACATAACATTGTCAATAAAAAGATCCTTAAAAGAGGTAAAATAAAAAACTTTTTCAAGAAAAATATTTTTAATGATGTAGAAATAACTATAAATTAAAAATTAAACAGAACCGATCTTTTTTTATAATCTATACTAATATATTAAGCTAAAGTGTTTGTTTGTATGAACGCGCTAATCTCAGGAACTCCTGGTCCGATTTGAAAAATTATTTCGTGTTGGCTAGCTATCTAATATTACACTGCGACCAAAAGGAGCGAAGCATAAATGAAAAATGTTGCAAAAATGAAAAACCGTTGAAACTAAAACACGCAGACAAAGTCATTATTTTTGCATCGGGGGTTACAAATGATCCTCTTATTATTATTATTATGCACTTGTAGCAATCTCCCAGCAAGGTTATTTGCTAAAGCGGTTGTCAACTAAAGCGATATTTGTATTACAAAAAAAGCTGTGTTTAAACACAAATTTCGTATCTTCTAACGTCGATGACCTCGAGCTCCAATACAATGATGTTGGTCAGCCATTTCTAAATTTCCGTTTATATCGTTATCGCCATAATAACGTCTTATATATTAATGAAAGCCGGCTGCACGCATGAAAAAGTGTCACGTTCCTGAGCCGAGCGTGCAAGCGAGAGCGCGAAACAAGTGATAGAGAGGCACGATGTGTCTAAGCGTTTGGCATGTGACGTGATCACGTAAAATTATCGTCTTTACAAACCATTTTTTTTTATCACGTGAACATCGCTTGGGTTGTCTTCTGAAGATAGTAAATAAGCTTACTGTAAGATACCTACCCTTGTTCTCAATAACCTACTTAAATTATTTATGTTTTTTAATATAATTGTTTTATTTAAATCATGGACAAAATAACTAATTAACAACATTCAGTCGATGGTACATATTTATATACTTATTATGACCCTGAATACTGAATCTAATTAACTTTAAGACGTTCCTAAATATTTATCTGTGGCTACTCTACACCTTAAAGTGATAGAGACAGCATGAGACTTAACGGAGACTTTCCGTATTCGGCCATTAATGAATCATTTTAATCATAATGTAAATTTCATCAAAATCCATTCAGTAGTTTTGGCAAGAAAAAGCAACATACATCCCACAAAAAGTCCTTTTAAATCTGTTAATGCGGGCATTAAAAACTTCTTTCAACTCATTAAAATATTTAAAAATTAAATAAAGAATTTTTCAATTATATTCAAGCGGGTTTCTGCAAATATAATCCATAAAATTTTCTCTTATTTGCACTGCATTTTCCTCTGGTAAGCAAGGTAAAGTCTGTAATGGCAGAAAATGGCTCTGACTCTCATGTCGCCAAGACCCCTGACACAGCAATAGACCATTCTCATAAATATCTGTAGACCCAGGAGGCGCGTAAATTTCCCTCGACGTATCACTTTTGATCAGAAAATTATGTAAAAACAAACAACTACGGATAATCAAAGAACATTTTCTTGGTTCAAGATTTATAGGTTTGTGAAGAACTTTGAAAACTGCTGATAAAACACCAAAAGCATTGTCAGTGATCGCATGACAGTTCTTCAAGCACTGATTGTATATATTCTGTGGGGATCCAATTGGATTGTGACCATTAAATGGCGTTAATATGTGTTCGCTTAAAGGAAAAGGTCCATTGGTAAGGAATACAAACGGTAAAGTGGGATTGTAAGGTAAATTAAGACTATTTGTACAAATTTTGTCCCATAAATCGCTTTGGTTGAAAACACTGCTGTCATCATTGGAACTCTGGACTGTGTCTATGTACATGAAACTTCCGTCACTGTCAACTAGAGTTAGTAGAACTATACTGTAGGTGCCTTGATAATTTAAATCTTCAGGTCCGTGATGGGATGGGGACCATATCAAGACGTGTTTACCGTCTAAGGCACCAACACAGTGAGGAAAGCGGAATCTTTTGCTTTTATTTAACCATTCTTCCGCACATGTTGGTAACTGTAACAAATAATTCAAAATGTTATAAAGAGAAAATAATATCTGAGAGACAAGGGCAGGCTCCGTTAGCACACTTATTATCATGCAAATTTTAGAACTTAGGGCACTATGTACACGTTTTCTCTGGCCATTTATGTAAATTATGAAGACACACAAAACAATAGAGATGTAGACTTAAATTCTATTAATAATAATAATATCTCGGGACAACTCACACACGGCAATCTGATCCCAAACTAGGCAGAGCCTGTACTATGGCAACCAGACAACTGATAAACATACTTATATATTTCTTAATACAAAACATATTATAGATAAATTACACCCAGACACAGAACAGATTATCATGCTCATCACACAAAGATTTGTCCTGGGTGGGAATTGACCCACGACCTCCGGTTTAGCAGTCAGGGTCACTAACCACTAGATCAACAGGCCAGTCAATTTAATGCCTTAAGGTAAATTAGTAACTATTAGACACAACACGTATTTCTCATTTTTTACGTAACTAACAACTACGTCGATACATTGATTTAAAATGTCGCATAACGTGACGGTGTCGTACGTTTTGTAGAACATCGTGACGTAATTAGCCACTACCGAACTTTTATTCTCTATATCTTCTTAGTTTTTAGGTATTTTAAAAAGTACGTGCCAAGTTCTTTTTTTTTCCATCTATCTATCTTTTTTCTTATCTAATTTACGGACTCAGTCAACATCCATATTTAATCATGCAGTAGGTAATCATTAAGAAAACTTACCCTCACAATGTCTTTTAAAACAATATTTAATCCTTTGCAGACTTCTGGTATAATATTAGAAACGAGAGAAGTCGAGATTTTGAAGAATCTATGCAAACTTGTATAACTTTCACCGGTAGCTAGGAACCGTAGTGTCACCGCAAGCCTAATCTTAGCCGGTATTGAGTCTCTCCAACTTGTATTTTGTTTTTTGATAATCGGAGTTATCTTTTGTAAAAGATACTCGAAGTCAGTTGAGGACATGTGGATGAAGTACTGTCCGGTTGGTTCAGTAAGAAGCTCGGCTAAGCGGTCGTTTAAAGACAAACTGAAAATAAATAAATAATTAAACGTTAATTATAATTTATTAAAATTAAAATGTTGGGGTGGCCTAGTGGTTGAATGAACGGATTTGTGTGCACAAGATTGCAGGTTCAATCCCATTATTGGCAAGTAAGAATGCGATTTTTTCAAAGTTAAGTCAATACATAATTGACGACCTCCGTGGTCGAGTGGCGTACACACCGGTTTTCAAGGTGTCGCCAGCTCTGAGGTCCCGGGTTCGATTCCCGGCCGGGTCAATGTAGAAAAAACCCTTTTCTACATTGTCTCGAGTCTGGGTGTTTGTGGTACCTTCGTTGTCTTTGAATTCCATAACACAAGTGCTTTAGCTACTTACTTTGGGTTCAGAGCAATGTATGTGATGTTGTCCATATTTATTTATTTATTTACATAAATATTAAACAATGGTAACTGACATAATAAACTAAACTTTATAAATAACACAATAAGTAGCCCATGTGAATTCGTCAGTGTACATGAAAAGTTTTTTTTTTTTTTTACAGATTAGAAACAGGTAATGGCAGTTAAAAACAGGCAATGGTATTTAATGAACTTGCCGACATTAATCATTGTTGTTGTCAGTGGATGTATGGAAAAATATTGAGCAAGGTTTAAGATTAACTTTTATTATATTTACCATGTCCGTTCTTGGTGAATAGCCTGCATCCAACATCGCCGCTTACGAGTGCGCTTTTTAATAGCCGTGTGTCTCCGATACACTGCTAAATAGTTCTGATAGGTGGAGCATAGATAAATTGCTGCTGCCGCAACTAATTCTATATCCATTTTTATAAACAAACTACAAATATTTCGATTTAAATTTATTAAAATCAATTTTGGTGAAGCGATACCCAAGAATTGAATTGTTTACCAACAATGACAGCTGACGGCCAACAGTGGCCAATGTGTAACCGCAGACTATAATTTTTGTTCATGGTCAAGTTCACTTTTTGGTCATTTCACTCTAAAGAGTAATGAAATTCTTCTTATTCAGTGTCGGAGACAGATGGGCCTTCTTAGGATCCTTTGTATGATCATCATCTTCCATGGGCCAGTTTAAATAACCAGAATTATTTTCTGGGCCCCACGATTCCCGCAACGATAGTGCAGAGGATGAGAGAGACGTTTTGTGGAGAACAGGCATGTTTCCTAATATTTTTTTAATGTCCGCCTGGTAGATTATTGAATTTTATTGGACACGTATTTTTCCTGCAAACAAATAATGATCAAAATACAGAGAACGGAAATTTCGCGTGACGTCACTCCTCGCTACAATTTTTACCAAGGCGCGGCGTCATAAGCCCCCACTCCGAAACTTTAAAGCGCTGTATCTTTGTAATTTTTTATCGTTTTGATAAAAGAAAAAATACGTGTCTAATATTTTTTTATTATCTGACGGACTAAATTGATTTTAACTTTTCATACCCAGGAAACATCCCTACTAAACCACCCTTCCACACTGTTTTAGGAAGAGATCTGCCGCAGTTAGCTTCGAGGGAGGCTTTCACTGCTTTGCCGAACCAAACCCTTCCACACTTCGTTTCACTAACAAGATAAGTGCCTGCAGGATTCGAGCTGCTGTGGCCTATTTGGAAATCTCTCAATCGATTGCAGACCTAAGTGGGTCGCTATAAATAAACATCACTTTAATTGCTAGTCATAAATAATTATTAAATATTATACAAAATATTAAAATTATGACTTACATTGAGTGTTGTATACTGACTTCGCCAGTCTCCTTGGTGCAGGTGAACACCTGCAGCAGCGCGTTGACTAAAGTTTTCAGCTATTTTTGAGAATAAATAATACAACAAAGAACAGAAATTCCTCAAATCTTTCTAATCACTCTAGCTATTTTTGAGTTTATTCGTTATAAACTTACAAATTAATATACAAATGTTTCCTCTTTACAATATTAGTACAGATATTGATTTATTTTGAATTACTTAAAAGACCAGAGTCCAAAACCAAGAAATAAGACAACAAATCGTTCGCTAATCGCTATGTTATTCGTCTAACTTCATGTTGGTACGCTCTCAAAACAAATAGTGCGTTGTCTGAGCTGTTGTTTATCGTACATAAAAACAAAATAAACGTGACCTACATTTTTGTAAGAGTCCCATTAGATTCTATTTCGAGTTATTTGTAGATTTCATATTGATTTGAAGTAATAAACCGGTCGTATCGCCGCCGCAATGGAAGTCGAACGCTTCGCTTCCGAAATTGAGAACGTGGCGGACGATAACGAGAAGCCGGTGGTTATCGAGGGCGCCGGGGACGCTGCGACATCTCACCCGGAGCGTCTGCGCCGCAAAAATAAGAAGTTCTGGCGTTCTAACAGCAAGGAGGGACCTGCTAACCCTACCGCGGTCACGCCGCTGCCTAAGTATCGCAGCTGGAAGAACAGCCGCAGGCCACGCAATGGCCATGGAAGAGGCTTACCGAAGAAAGGTACACCACGCCTTTACTAGCATTAAATTTTCCATCGAAACCGGTAGCGCTGGGGAAAGTTCTAGAATCCTACGACACGAATAGAGTTGCGTTCGGGTTCATTTTGTGTTTCATCCATTCGCCGGGGTATGGCGATCATTTCAAGGTCACTACGTTTCTGCGCAGTTACCTATTGTATGGTTTGTTATCGAATGCCGGCCGAGCGGTAGACTATTACGCAATAACAAAATATAAACAACTTTTGTGATGTAATGCTATTTTAGACACATCGACACCACGCGGTCTTTATTTTAGGTGACCGGTTTTATCGTACATACTTAGCCTACGTTACTTGTTACGTAAAAGGAAAATACAAAACAAACGCATGTGCGGTACTTATTGCGTTTGATATTTTTATTGATTGATGATACCTTTACATAGTATAAAATAACTTCGCTCCAGCTGTTTCTGCACTTAGATATTTTAAGGTACGCAACGGATTTTAATGCGGTTTTCAGGAATGGATTTAGGACATTTTTTTTTCATTTATGTTTTGTTTGTGTACTCGTGCGAAGCGGGGGCGGGTGCTAGTATTTTTTTAATAAGAATGAAGTATGTACCTACTTATGTTTCGATATGTAGGTACTTATTTGGGTATGAATAATAAGAATTAAACGGAAATGTGTTTTTTTTAATCTAATTATTTTCCTTTGTTGTTATTGATATAGGTGGGGTTTTTACTTTTAATGTCACTTTTCGATGGTTAATAATTAGATTTCTCACAAAATAGGTTCATCATATAATATATACTAGGTACAAGTTAAGAAATATAAACAAAAATAAGACTAAATACCGGAGTTTAAAATTACTTTTCATTGAACAAAAAAATAGGCTCTTTATTAACTTGCTATAGAGTTATTAAAAAAACGATTAAAACTTTAATATACAAGACATTTTAGTATAAAAAGAAAAAAAAAAAGAGAAAAATCGTTCATTCGCGTCAAATGCGACGCATAAGATTAGAAAAAGTACGAATAAAAAATGTTTGGGTAAATAAGCACACATCATCGTCAGATCAAACAATAAGACGAAAAATAAAGATCACGATAAATAACTTACAAAAAAAAAAAAATGAAATAACATAACCTAAGTATGTTTTGTATGTGAATAGTGTACACACATGCTCAAGGTCACAGTTGTTTTTAATTTTTTTAATACCTATGCTTCTATTAGCTTCACATAATATTGTAATGTAAAAAACTTGGAAGTTTAATTCAACTCACTTTCTGGTTTCCAATTCAAACTGATTTTTGAAGTTATACTTCTTTAGGCTCGTTATGAAAAAATTATGAGAGTGAAATTTTAAGATGCGCGCGCATCTGTGACACAAAATTAACAGTATGAAGCTGTCTGCTTAACCGCTCATTAATTTTCGAAAACGATGCGCGCGCACACCGTCACGGAAAACCTACACCCTGAAGTTAGCTAGGTAGTCAACATTTTAGATTTTCCAAACTATATAATGTTAAAAATGTCATATGTCAAGATGTCCGATGCCAGTTATAGAGTTTAGAGCTTTTTATACCAGTTTATGAGAAAGAATTTTATCTTGTTCCGCCAAAAAAGTATAACTTCTTACGTGCGTACATAAGTACACACACACTTTTTTTTATAGATATCTAAAAGAAGCAAAAGTAAAATGGGGTGAATAAATATGATTGGGGGTGAATATATACAACATTAGAAAAGGATTTCTACCTTTTAATGTGTTACATGCATATAGTTTTTTTTTGTTCCCCATACAGGTTAATTTGGAAAACCACTTTTCTACATTTTCTTGGGTCTGGGTGTTTGTGGTACCTTCGTTGTCTCTGAATTCCATAACACAAGTGTTTTAGCTACTTACTTTGGGTTCAGAGCAATGTATGTGATGTTGTCCACATTTATTTATTTATTTATTATTATTACCTACATGTTTGATTGAGAAAGAGATGAATTCTATTATTTATATTTAATGACAAATAATTAAAATAATAAGTATTGGGCTGCATCATCTCTCGGACTTCTGAATTAACACATTGTTAATCAGAGTCGGTGAAACCAAACTAGGCATTGGTTCACAAGATGTCGCATACGTCGCCCTAAAGACGTAATAACTGGATCAGGGGTTCCCAAACTTATTTTGTCTACTGCCCACTTTGAGAATAAATTATATTTTAACGTCCACATTTTTTCACCTACTTAAAAACCATTATAACTTCAAATTAAATTTATTATTGTGAGCTATATTAGCGGAGATTCGATTTTATTTCTGGGTCTCTTAGCGCCCCCCTTTAGGCCTGCAGCGCCCACAAGGGGGCGTTATCGCCCACTTTGGGAAAGGCTGAACTAGATGGAAAGATTTAAACTTCCAGGCTTTGACCTCGGTAGCGTAGTTGGTAAAGCGACTGGTGCGTTAGGCCAGTAGTCGCAGGTTCGAGTCCTGCCTTTGGGTTAAAGTTTTTCTTTCTAAAGATATGTTATGGTAGAAACTTAATACACGTGGCGAAGCCGAGGACACTAGTAAATTAATAATTGTTATCTCCAGGCGGTGCTGGTGGTAAGGGCGTCTGGGGCCTGCCTGGCTCGGAACTGCTGGAGGAGTACGTGGAGGACGCCAACGACCCCAACTATGACTCCGAAGCCATTACCAACGGTGACGTCGAGTTTAAGCAGATCATTGTGGAAGCGGAGCCTGAGGAGATTGTGGTATTTATAGCCATTTATTAGTTTGGTTTTTCGGTTTTTCATTTTCGCATCATTTTTCATTTATGCTCCGCTCCTTTTGGTCGCAGCATAATGTTCTATAGCTTATAGCCTTCCTCAATAAATGGGCTATCTAACACTGAAAGAATTTTTCAAATCGGTCCAGTAATTCCTGAGATAAGCGCGTTCAAACAAACAAACAAACAAACTCTTCAGCTTTATATATTAGTATAGATAGAGTAATGGCCGAATACTGAAAGGTCAATCAGTTTTTAAGTCGCCGTTGAGTCTCATGCTGTCTCTCTCACTTTAAAGTGTAAAGTTGTTACAGATAGACATTTAAGCACGTCTTAAAGTTAAGTTGCTTCTCAGTATTGGGGGTAAGCAAGTTATTTATAACTAGCAGCCTGCTCCGGCTGTGTATGGATATTTAACAAAAATTTCAAAATTAAAATTGATTTATATAGCCTATGTCACTCGGGGATAGTGTAGCTTCCCAACAGTGAAAGAATTTTTCGAATCGGTTCAGTAGTTTCGGAGCCTATTCAATGCAAACAAACAATCAAATCTTTATATATATATCTTTATAGATAAAGTAAGTTTATCTTTGTAGATTAAAGGAAATTCTACAAAAAAAATATATATACCTACACGCTTTCCCGAGATAAAGGTTCTGATTACAGACGGACAACAGTGATCCTATAAGGTTTACGATTTTTCCTTTTGTGGTTCAGAAACCCTAAAAATGAGAATTTGCACAGAAAATTGGAAAAATTCAGAAAAAAAACTACTATTTCAAGTTTGCCTTTAAAAGTATGAACTTAGCAGACAGCAGATTTTTTTTTCGATGCTTAAATGTAACATCAATTGTTAGAAAAAAAAGTTTTTTTTTTACTAGACAGTACAACGTCTTTTGGGTCAGCTAGTTTAAAAAAAAAACTGATTGATATGCCGACGACACGGACTTATAACTAATAAACACAAAATATAATAATGTATTTATTTATAGGACGCATATCTGGGGGCACAGTAGTGCTCCCCGCCAAGACGAGGCTGCGTAAGCTACCTTTTCTCGAAGCGTTTTGTACCCTTACCTAAACTAGCTAAATCCGTTACGATATTAGGGTAGTATTAGGTTTTGAGATATTTTAATAAAACGGTGCGCTCTTTTTTATATTAATTTGACGATTTTACATGTTCTATCGAGTATGAATTGTCAGCACTAGTATGCTGACAATTCATACTCGATATGCGCACTCTATATTTTACTTATTTATTTACCCGTCTTGGCGTTACTTTACATGAAAATGTTTTTGGTGGGATATTTATATTCTGAGAGCGATGTCGCGCATCGCCGAGTTCATTGACTCACGATAAGGTCACTCCGTGGGTTGCTTGCCAACTTATCTAATATACCTTTGTTATTATTGTTTATTTACAAAGTAAATTGAGGACAGTACTAATTACTCGTAACTTTTGTACTAAGTTTAGCCCGTGGTTTCGTCTGCATTGACATATTTTTTTACTTCGACGCAAAAGTTATTATAAACTTTTGTGACCTTATTTATAAGAATCGGCCATGACTGCACGGATAGCCGAGACGCGACGTGCCGCGGGTTCGATCCCCGCGTGGGACAAGCATTTGTGTGATCCACAAATGCTTGGTCCAAGTTTGGGTGTTCTTTGTGCATGTGATTTGAATGTTTGTAAACACCCCGCGACACAAGGATTAAATTCCTTAGTGCGGGAGTCGTTTTAAAAAAAATAAAAATAAATTGCGAGTCGGAATCGCGCACGAAGGGTTCTGTAACATTATCTATAAAAACCGCACAAAAAATCACGTTTGTTGAATGGGAGCCCCCCTTAAATATTTATTTTTAATTAAGGTTTTAACATGTTATAAATTTTAATTTTACGTATATCCCATTTTTTAACAACTATCTAGTAGTTATTTTGTTACTAATCTTTGTGAATGCTGGTTAACCAGTAATTGGCAACGCTGTAAGTCCTAGTCCTATCATCCTATACTTAAGAATTCTTATACGCAGAAGCTGTTGGTGAACCTTTTTAAATAAATAAATAAAGTGAATATGTTACTTAATAATATATGAATACTAGCTGTCCCCCGCGACTTTGTTCGCATGTTTTAGTTTCAACGGTTTTTCCATTTTTGTAACATTTTTCATTTATGCTCCGCTCCTATTGGTCGTAGCGTGATGTTATATAGCCTATAGCCTTCCTCAATAAACGGACTATCCAATACAAAAATAATTTTTCAATTCGAACCAGTAGTTCCTGAGATTAGCGCGTTCAAACAAACAAACAAACAAACTCTTCAGCTTTATAATATTAGTATAGATTTCAAGCGTCTACCTGTTACCAATATCGAGCAAAATTGAGCAAAAAATCACATTTGTTGTATGGGAGCCCCCTTGAATATTTAATTTATTCTGTTTTTTTAGTATTTGTTGTTATAGAGGCAACAGAAATACATTATCTGTGAAATTTAACTGTCTAACTATCACGGTTCATGAGATACAGCCTTGTGACAGACACAGACGGACAGACGGACGGATAGCGGAGTCTTAGTACAGTGACAGATTGTATTATATGTATTTAAGCATTGTTAATAATATTTTCATGCTAAATTAAGGCAGAATTAAACAAGGATTAATTGTTCCGTGTATAGAATGTAATTCCATCCACAGGAACTCTTTGACTGTCGCCCTTAGGCTTCGATCGGGACACATTCCATCTAAGAAGTTCGCTTCTTTAATGAGAAGAGTCTCATCTCCCAACTGCCCTGATTGCGGTACCTTAGATGATGTGCAACACATCTTGATGGAGTGTGTTCGGACCGAGGCTTTTAGGCGGCAACAGCTGAAGAGTAATTCAGATGTAGGTTTTGTAAACAGTATTTTGGCCTCCCCTTTCTCTGTAGAGGCTAAAAGGCTAAAGTTCTGTTCTGTTCTGGCTAGCAGTTATTGGTTTATATACTTAGCTAATTTAGTTTTTGTTAGTATTTATTTTTGTTTGTTGTATGAGTAGACTTTAAAGAACGATATTGTTGCTAAGCGACAAAGTTCTAAAATAATAAATAAATAAAAAATAAAAAAATGTTAAACACTTTATTGTTGTATCTACATTCTATTTAAAATTTAATTTAATTTAATTTGCTAAGCAGTTGTTAAACACTGTCGCGATTTTTTATAGTAGAAGCCTATAAGGCCATTAAAGTGTGTCTGTGGCATCATAGCTTTTAAATAGGTGAATTAGTATTGATGTTTTTTTCCACACTTTTATAATATTTTTAGGCCGTTTAAAACTGCCTAGCCTTTTCCCAGGCTATGTTGAGGGTCGACTTGCAGTCTTACCGGATTCAGCTAAATACCGTATTTTACATGCAGCGACTGCCTACCTGACCTTCACCACCCATTTTTACTGGGTAACAGTATCCCAAAGTAAGAGTTGTTGTCAGAATTGTAGTGACTTAACGACTGTCAAAGATCAACGTATGACAGTCCGGACCAACGGCGTAACGTGCTTTCCGAGGCACGGAGGGGTCTCGGTATGTTCACAGATGGTCACCCATCCACGGACCAACCGCGGCGAGCGCGGCTTTACCTGTATTATCGGTCAAACCGTACCGGAGCCACAGCCGTTTGCTTTTTTTTTCTTACATTCATATTTTATTTATTACTAGATGTCCCCCGCGACTTAGTTCGCGTGTTTTAGTTTTAACGGTTTTTCATTTTTGCAACATTTTTCATTTATGCTCCGCTCCGTTTATGTAGCCTATAGCCTTCCTCAATAAACGGACTATCCAATACAAAAATAATTTTTCAATTCGAACCAGTAGTTCCTGAGATTAGCGCGTTCAAACAAACAAACAAACTCTTCAACTTTATAATATTAGTATAGATGTTTTGTTGACGACCTCCGTGTTCGAGTGGCCTACACCGGTTTTCAAGGCGTCGCTAGCTCCGAGGTCCCGGGTTCGATACCCGGACGGGTCAATTTAGATAAACCACTTTTCTACATTGTCTCGGATCTGGGTGTCTGTGGTAACTTTGTTGTCTCTGATTCCATAACGCAAGTGCTTTAGCTACTTACTTTGGGTTCAAAGTAATGTATGCAATGTTGCAAACATTTATTTATTTATTTGTTACAGCGTAAGGCAGAACCCGTGATTCTGGAGTATTTCGAACACGGAGACACTAATGCTGCTGCTGAGGACTTATTGGAGTTCGTAACTGCCAAACGAAGCCATCTGGTAAGATATAAATAAAAAAACCGGACAAGTGCGAGTCTGACTCGCGCACCGACGGGTTGCCTTTGAAGTACTACGATTAAAAAAATTGAAAAGATTTTCTTTTGTTGAATTTAAAAAATATATTACAAACTATGTCGAGTTGTAAAAACGACAGATTAATTACTTTCTTATTGAACTAGTTACAAGCATTTCAATATTGCTAATTAGACAGAGAGATTTATACCATCAGGTGACGTCAGCTTGGTAATTCTTCATACTAATCTGTGGCTGCCCCGTACAAGTCGTTTTGCGAAAAAGAGATAGAACATGCGTCACCTACTAACTTTAAAAGCTTATAACTTTTGTATTCGTGTATATTTTTTTTCTTTTGATGTCATTTCGCAGTTCTGTTTCAATTTAATATTATTATTAGAAATATTTGTAATAAATAAATAATTCGATAGTAGTCAAATACTCAATGCTTGAAAAAGGATATATCTTTTTATCATCACATTACTTGCTTTGGGAGTAAAGCATATAACTAGCCTGTTGGTCTAGTGGTTAGTGACCCTGACTGCTAAACCGGAGGTCTTGGGTTCGATTCCCACCCAGGACAAATCTTTGTGTGACGAGCATGATCTTTTGTTCTGTGTCTGGGTGTAATTTATCTATAAAATGTATGTATTTAGAAATATGTAAGTATGTTTATCAGTTGTCTGGTTGCCATAGCACAGGCTTTACCTTGTTTGGCAATCAGATGGCCGTGTGTGAGTGGTCCCAATTATAAAAATAGCTCTGAGGTCTCGGGTTCAATCGCCGGCCGGGTCAATGTAGAAAACCGCTTTTCTACATTGTCTCGGGTCTGGGTGTGGTACCTTCGTTGTCTCTGATTCCATGACACGCGTGCTTTAGCTACTTACTTTGGGTTCAGAGCAATGTATGTGATGTTTTCCACATTTATTATTAATAACTAGCTGTTCCCGCGGCTTCGCTCACGTCAACTGACTACCTACCCTACCATATCTACCCTACCCTACCTACCCTACCTACACTACCCTACTCTACATACCCTACCTACACTACCCTATCATTTTTTTTGTTTTTAAAGCTTCCCTGTATTCTAGCGAACAAAACAAAAAAAGAATTATTCAAATCGGCCCAGCCGTTCTCGAATTTTAGCGAGACTAACGAACAGCAATTAATTTTTATATATAAGATAATAATATGGTATTGTTGTTCTTAGGTTTGCGAGACAATAGTCGAGATAGCGCTGGACCACAAGCCGTCGCACTGCGAGATGGCTTCGGTACTCATTTCAGATTTATACGGGAGAGTATTCTCCGCCAAAGATATTGGATACGGTGAGTACTTTATACATAACTAGCTAAGACATTCGGTTTCACCCGCGTTCGTCTCGTTCCCGTTATCCTTAAAAATTGAAATTTGTCACTAATTTCATTGAGTTTTTGTAAGAATAACCACAAATATTTTGGCTAGGAAATTAGCCTAAGTTACTCCTTATATAGTTAGCTACTTACCAGTAAATTCTTATCGAAATTAGTCCATTCGTTATGAAGATTAGCCAAAACCAAAACTGCATTCAAATCGGTCTATTCATTTGAGAGTTATGATGCCATGGACTTAAATCTATTAATACTTTATAATCAGTAGCCATCGTTCTTTTTCGTCAATTATAAAAAAACATAGGTAATTTATTCTAGCTTATGATGAAAATATTTAATTTTTATGTAAGTGATTATTTAATGGTTATATGTTTATCCCCAGCTTTCGACAGACTCCTAGAGAAGCTACCGGACTTGGTACTGGATACCCCGGATGCTGCGATCCTGCTCTCGAACTTCATAGCTCGGTGCGTGGCCGACGACTGTCTGCCGCCGCGGTTCGTGCAGATCACTAATGAGAAGACTGATATTAACGCTCACGCCAAGTAAGTTGTAACAGCCAGTAGTCCCACTAGTGGGCACAGTCATAGAGTAAACATAGACAAGCATAGAGCGTGCGCATCGCTAGTAGCCCCTTATGTCAAGCGTAAGCTCACAAAATATAAATTAAAATACGCAAAGAGAACACCCAGACTTGAAAAAACCGCATCATAATCGGTCCTTTCGGTATAGGAGCTATGATGCCACAGACTGTCACGTCAGACTTATAACAAACTTCTTTTTGTGTCGGAAGGGATTATAAACATACATACATATATAATCAAATGTTAGTATTATATAATGTTGTATGTTGACGGGCCTGTTGGTCTAGTGGTTAGTGACCCAGACACAGTAAACCGAAGGTCGTGGGTTCGATTCCCATCAAGAACCAATCTTTGTGTGATGAGCATGATCATTTGTTCTGTGTCTGGGTGTAATTTATCTATAATACTAGCTGTGTCAGCAAACGTTGTTTTGCCATACTTATAGATAAAAATCTGGAGAGTGACACTGTGACTTATCAGTTAGGCGTATTAAAAATAGATGTTGTCCGATTCGCAGACCTGACCGATATGAACACAAAATTTCATGAGAATCGGGCGAGCCACTTCGGAGGAGTTTAATTAGAAACACCGTGACACGATTTTTTTTTATTTCAGATGTATATGTATTTAGAAATATATAAGTATGTTTATCAGTTGTCTGGTTCTCTGATATAAATCTAACCAGGGTCACAGATTGAACTGATGCCAGATTGATAGATAAAATAAAATGGCCGCCTAAATAAAATTTATTTGTTTCAGACAAGCCATACACAGATCGGAGACTCTGCTGTCTATGAAACAGGGATTAGTCAGACTCGACAACATTTGGGGAGTCGGCGGCGGGATCAGGTAATTTATATATACAGCATGCAACAAAAACCCTGTCCGATCCTTATGAGTATTATTCGGCATCGTACTGCGTGCACATATACGTAACTATTGAATGGAGAATTTGAGATTATTATTTTTCCCCGGTGAATATAAATTAATTGAAATAAAAACGATCAAAGACAACACTGATCGTGTAAGTTCACGTGTACTACCTACAGTTTTGTATCAAAGAAGCCGCCTGAGCGAGACATTTTTTTCTAGTACGTATGTTGAACCAGGAATACGCCTTTATTGGATCGGACAGGGTTTTTGTTACATACTGTATAAATATACATGATTAAATTTTGATTGAATTTAACCGTGTATATGTATATATAAATAATATACTTAAAGATTTTTTTATTTATATTACGACGACCTCTGTGGTCAAGTGGTATACACCAGTTTTCAAGGCGGCGCTAGCTCTAAAGTCTCGGGTTCGATCCCCGGCCGGGTCAATGTACAAAACCAGTTTTTCACATTGTCTTAGGTCTGCGTGTTTGTGGTACCTTCGTTGTCTCTGAATGTATAAACGTAATTGTTCTGTTCCCAGGCCGGTAAAGTCCCTGATCCGTCAAATACAATTGCTACTCAAGGAGTACCTGACGTCCAACGACCTCACGGAAGCGATGCGCTGTGTGAGGGAGCTGGAAGTACCGCATTTCCATCATGAACTTGTTTATGAGGTAACATTATGCAACTACTAACACTTTTTTTCGTGTGTGTTTATGGCACGGGTTCCCAAACTTATTTTGTCTACTGCCCACTTTAAGAATAAATTATTTTTTTGCGCCCCCATTTTTTCACCCAGTTAAAAACCACTATAACTTCAAATTAAATTAATTATTGTGAGCTATATCAGCGGAGATTCGATTGTTTTTCTGGGTCACTTACCGCCCCCCTTTAGGCCTGCAGCGCTCACAAGGGGCGTTATCGCCCACTCTGGGAAAGGCTGGTTTATGGGGTGAAAATCTAATGACCTCAACCCAAGTGGACGACGTGTGGATATGTCGGACTTAAACCGACTGAAAACACACCGGTAACGTCCTTGCCTTTGCCGGAGTCCCGGGTTCGCTAAAGCATGCTCGGCGGGGCTACAACGGAACTTTTCCTTCCTGCTCACATAATTTTAATAAATATATAGTTACGGCCTGTAACTGTCCCACTGCTGGGCTAAACCCTATTCTCATGTAAAGAAGGAACAAGCATGAACATGATTGTTGCTTATTAGAAATTTTTGGAAACCATTCTATTTCTAGGTTGCTGGACATTGTCATCTGATCCCAAACTAGGCAGAGCCTGTAATAGGGCAACCAGACAACTGATAAACATATTGACATATTTCTAAATACATACATATTATAGTTAAATTACACCCAGACACAGAACAAATGATCGTGCTCATCACACAAAGAACCGAACCCGCGACCTCGGGTTTAGCAGTGAGGGTTAGTAACCATTAGACCAGCCTTTCCCAAAGTGGGCGATAACGCCCCCTTGTGGGCGCTGCAGGCCTAAAGAGAGAAAGGGCGGTAAGAGACTCAGAAAAAAATCAAATCTCCGCTAATATAGCTCAAAATGATTAATTTAATTCGAAGTTGTAGTGGTTTTTAAGTTGGTGAAAATATGGGGGAGCTAAAGAATAATTTATTCTCAAAGTGGGCAGTAGACAAAATAAGTTTGGGAACCCCTGCATTAGACCAACAGGCCATACCTAAATTTTTATAAATATATTGTTTGCAGACGGTGTTACTAGCTTTGGAGACGATCAACTCGAGTGTTGAGGAACAGTTGTGCACGTTCCTCGCTGAGCTCAGGCGATGCGTCCTCGTCACGCCCGATCAAATGGACAGGGTAAGTAATCCGTCTATACAGCATGCAGCAAAAACCCTGTCCGATCCTTATGAGTATTATTCGGCATCGTACTGCGTACACATATACGTAACTATTGAATGGATTTGAGATTATTATTTTTCACCGGTGAATATAATTAAATTAAAATAAAACTGATAAAAAACAACACTGATCGCTCGACAAAGTTCACGTGTACTACCAACAGTTTTGTATCAAAGAAGCCGCCTGAGCGAGATATTTTTTTCTAGTGCGTATTTACAGGGTTTTTGTTACATACTGTATATACAACAAGCAAATGCAAACGGACACGTTGTATACAGCGTGTTTACCTTTTTGCTCTGTGCTTCCCGCACTACTAAATATAATCATTTTTTGTTTTTTTTTTTTTTAAACGACTCCCGCACTAAGGAATTTAATCCTAAACTAACTAAGTTTTTTAATTGCAGGGCTTCCTCCGCGTCCTAGAGGACATGACAGACATAGTGCTAGACGTACCTCTGGCCTACATCATGCTGGATAGGTTCATGGAGCGATGCCAGAACAAGTTCAGGCTCGGAGACAGTGTGCTCAAACGGATGCCTACCAGGTAACTTAATAACCTTACCACACGCAACTCAACTTAAAGACGTTCTTAAATATTTATCTGTTGCTAATTTACATCTTAAAGTGACAGAGATAGCATGATATTTAACGGCGATTTAAAACTGATTGACTAATCTTACCACCCAATACTGAAATTCAACTCAACTTTCAAAGACGTACTTAAAAATCTATCTGTGGCCACTTTAAACCTTAAAATGACAGAGATAGCATGATATTTAACGACGACTTTAAACTGATTGACGTTTCCGTTCGGCCATTAGAGTGTTGGAGACGGCTACCAGTCTCACCGACATCAGCTGAATACCGTATTTTACATGGAGCGACTGCCTATCTGACCTCCACGACCCATTTTACTGGGTAACACAGTATCCCAAAGTAAGACTGGTTGTCAGAATTGTAATGACTTAACGACTGTCAAAGATCAACGTATTACAGTCGGGACCAACGGCGTAACGTGCTTTCCGAGGCACGGAGGGGTCTCGGTATGTTTATAAATGGTCACCCATCTAAGGACCAACCGCGGCGAGCGGGACTTAACCTTTATTTGTATAATAACTTTCGTGAGGAGTATTCATAATATGGATGTTTCCTGGGTATGAAAAGTTAAAATCTATTTAGTCCGTCAGTTAGATAATAAAAAAATATTAGACACGTATTTTTTTCTTTTATCAAAACAATAAAAACTTACAAAGATACACCGCTTTAAAGTTTCGGAGTGGGGGCTAATGACACCTCGCCTTGGTAAAAATCGTAGCGAGGAGTGACGTCGCGCGTAATTTCCGTTCTCTGTATTTTGATCATTTTTTGTTTGCAGGAAAAAAGAAAAAATACGTGTCCAATAATATTCATTAATCTACAAAACGGACATTAAAAAAAAAAATAGGAAACTTGCCTATTATTTAAATCAAAACGGTTTACTCACGTACATTCTCGGGACGCGGCGGCGGTGGTGTTCGTCTCGCAGTTCGCCACGCGACACCACCGCCGCCGCGTCAGCTCATGATTAGGGACTCCTATTGAGTCTGAAACTAGTCGGGCGATCCCGAGAATATGCGTGAGTAAACCGTTTTAATTAAAATAATTAACCTTCATTACCATTAAAATCGTACGGCATACACTTAGCCATGAGCTTTATTAATATTATATTATTAACTAGCTGTTGCCCGCAGCTCCGCCCGCGTGGAAGTCACCTAGGGGGATGAAAAATAGATGTTGGCCGATTCTCATAGATACCGGATAAGCACAAAAAATTTCATCAAAATCGGTCTAGCCGTTTCGGAGGAGTATGGCAACGAAAACTGTGACACGAGAATTTTATATATTAGATTATTTTTTTTATTAGTTGACGACTTCCGTGGTCGAGTGGCGCACACACCGGTTTTCAAGGAGTCACCAGCTCTGAGGTCCCGGGTTCGATCCCCGGCCAGGTCAATTTAGAAAAGCTTTTTTCTACATTGTCTCGGGTCTGGGTGTTTGTGGTACCTTCGTTGTCTCTGAATTCCATAACACAAGTGCTTTAGCAACTTACTTTGGGTTCAGAGCAATGTATGTGATGTTGTCCACATTTATTTATTTATTATTGGCGGGCCTGTTGGTATAGTGGTTAGTGACCCTGACTGCTAAACTAGAGGTCGTGGGTTCGATTCCCACGCAGGACAAATCTTTGTGTCATGAGCTCGATCATTTGTTCTGTGTCTGGGTGTAATTTATCTATAATATGTATGTATTTAGAAATATATAAGTATGTTTATCAGTTGTCTGGTTGCCATAATACAGGCTCTGCCTAGTGTGGGATCAGATGGCCGTGTGTGAGCTGTCCCAAAATATTATTATTATATTATATTATTATTATTATTTTATTTATATGTTTTACATTTGTTTCAGAGGCCGTAAGAGGTTCGTTTCGGAGGGCGATGGAGGAGTCATTAAGGACCACGCCCTCAAACTGAGAGAGTAAATACTGAGGACGACGCCGTAACTGTAGTGACACTAAAAGTACCATAGCATGCAACATCGTTATAAAGTACCTGCGCTGGACACCGATCATTTTCTTGAGTGAAATTAAGGAAAATAAGGAAGATTTGTTGGCAGTTATAGTACCGTATTGACATTTTAAGTACCGTAGTATGTAACTAGTGTATTGATGGCAAACATCTTGAATATACTGTGTAAGAAAGGAAAATTGACACTAAAAGTACCATCCTGCCAATTACACTTTTAGTGCTGTAGTACTTGATTACTAGTTTGAATTCAAGGATATTATACTGCATGTATACCGGTAAACATATGTACCATTGGCACTTTCAAGTACCACTAACTAGTGCCAGTTTAAAATTAATATATTGGTTGTACTATATTTTTTCAAATATAAATGTTACTATAGAACCACAGATTAGAAAAAATCGGTAGATATGAGCTCTATGGTTTTAGGGGCATAAATATACAAAATTAAAATAATGAAAGCAATTAATTATTAAGTGTTTTCAATTGATATTCTAAAGGCCGAATACTTAAGCGTCAATCAGTTTTAAGTCGCCGTTAAGTATCGTGCTATCTCTGTCACCTTAAGGTGTACAATAGCGACAGATATATATTTAAGAGCGTCTTAAAGTTAAGTTGCGATTCAGTGTTTGGGGTAAGTATTGTAACCCCTGAACACTTAACGCAATATAACTTTTTGTTTTAAATGTTTATCTGTCGTTAGTTTACACTTCAAAGTGACAACATGAGTCTTAACGCCTTAAAATTGAGTTGTGTTTGATTATTTGGCCATTTGGTACTGAAACGATGGGTAATAATATGTCCGCCGGACAGAAATGACCGCTGGACAGAAATGACCGCTGGGCTGAAATGACCGCCGGACAGAAATTACTGCCGGACACAAATGACCGCTCGACAAAAGTGACCGCTTGAATATCGGTTGCCGTGCTCAATTTGTCAGCGGCAACCAACAATGAAAGTGTAAGATCATTTCTGTCCTTTGGACATATTTTCCATTGTCTACTCAGCGTCTAATTAATGTATTCACAAGATTTGTCCCTTAAATAATACTTTAAAGATTTGTTCAATTTGTCTCTAAATCGTAGCGATATTACGTATCTTGCAAAAGCAAAGCAAACAAAAAATGGTGTTGAGATTACTTAATGCAAATTAGCAATAGTTATATAAATTCTGCTGTTAATCGCTGTCGTTATTTTTGCGAGATACGTAATAAGGCCGCGGTTTTGTACGTATTTAGCTATTTTTTCTGGTATGTGTGCAAGATCATAATATATTCGTATTTAAATCGTTTTATTTCTTTACTAAGTTACATACATGTCACTACAACTCTACTAAAGTACGCTTTTCTGAAAAGCCAATAGAAAAAAAAAAAACTTTAACATCTGTCAAAACTCAAGTGGCCTTATTAATAAAAATCGCGATGGAGCTTAACAACGGATTAACAGATTCTAGTTTTTGATTCCCCATAGAAAAATGGAATATAGAATCTGCTAAGCAATCGCTAACTGCAGTCGAGATTTTTATTAATAAGGCCAAAGAAGTCTAATGCTGTGATTGGTTGTTTTTCTTAACCAATCGCATTAGCATTAAAACTTACTTTGAACGGATTTTATCTCGGTTTGTATTTAGATTTTTGTTCCCGAAGTTTCGATGCCTTTTCAGGTGTCATGGTCACGGGCAGACAGAGTCTGGCGTCGAAATGTCGGGAACTAAAATCTAAATACAAACCGCGATACAATCCGTTCAAAGTAGTTTTATTTCAATGTCTAATATTCGCGTAAAGAAAGCAATTTGACAACAGATTAAATTTTACCTTTCAGAAAGTTAAAGTTAACCTTGCCTACAGTTAAAGTTAACCTTACTTTTCGGAAAGTAAGCCTTGCCTACAGTTACGGCCCGTTTCATTTTAAATAGAAGCCGCCGATATTATTGTCTTTAAATATGGACTAGATAAAATTAGATTCACGAGATTTTATTAAAAAGACATTTTTTTTTTAAATAATCTTTTAGTTTTTTTTTATCCCACTGCTGGGCAAACTGTCTCCTCAATTTGCTCGAAACCAATCCGGTAAAAACAAGTATTACGAAATTTAATTGGTTTGATTAATCGCGTCTTTTTGTTTGTTTTTTTTTTTTATATTTAATATAAAAATATACAAGTATATTTATTTTTATATAATGAGTCCATTAAAATACGTTCGCGTCTAATTTTTATCTAGTGTATGCATTTAAATTAGAAATTTTAGACTTAAGAAGCTTTTTAGACGTTTTCCCGTATGGAGAAGTCGGCGTGCTGTTTAAGAACTTATATGAATAAAAGCTTTTAAAATTGATTACGCTCGTCGCGACCTATTGTAAGATTTAAGCTAGAATAAAGCATGTTTTTTTTTAAGTATTTTAAAGAGAATGGGCGTTTTTTTTTTATTATTATAATATAAATAATAATACTGAAAAACATTGGAATATATTGGAATATTATCTAAAGATTTTTTGTCGCTTAATTTAGTAAGATGTAATGTGTGTTTTCCTTTCTTGAAATGTCAGTTTGCAACAAATTTGCCGGTCAGATATGACTGTTGTCCGTGACCCAATGGAGCTTTCACGTCGCGGCAACTTATAGTGAAGGGCGGTCGTATTTGTCCGGCGGATAAATAGTTCGCCTTCTAATTTACAGACAATTAAAATTAATGATGGAAATAATACTTGTCTAAGAAAGGTCTAAGTAACTTGTTAACTCTGCTTTAGATTTATTATTAAATTATGCGATAAATGACGTAATCTGTTTATTTACATAATGTAGACACTTGTTTTCAGCTATCAAGAATATCTATGTAATACGAGAGATCATCAAAATCGGTTTGGCTGTTCGCGGGAAAAAAACAACAGATGAATAAACTAGGTGTGCCAAATTGAGTTTTTAACTATAGACAATGTGGGCTACCTTTATCAGTTTCACCGCTAAGGGGCGCTAGTTGATCGCGAGTTTCGTAAATATCAAACTCCATTGTTTGTTGGTGTGCTTTGACAGGCGACGCGCCAGTGGCGCCAACTGGTGAGCGAAGTAACGGTAGCCCTAATTGTGCTGATTTATTAAAGTATAAAATAAACTTATTTTAGGCTATTTATATCTTTTTCCTTCTTGTAAAATAGGTGAAGGACAGACTAAGTTTCGAACTAAGATCTCACAAAGAAACGTGTTTATTAAAAACACTATGTTCAAGGCGAAAACTAGTTTGAAAATGCTAAGTTAGTTATTATCTATCGCCGTCCTTTTCTCACTCTGTATGTTGGTAAAAGATAGAAATAGAGTGATTTTGATTTAGTTTGAAAACAAGATAATTATTGCCATTGTTTTGTATATTGTTTTAGGAGTCAAATTATGTGTCTACTATATGTATATAATTATTTTACATACAGTACTATCAAATATATATACCATTGATATATAAGAACCCATAACTAGAATCTGAGTGGAAAGAGAGACCGACTTAGAATTGAGGGCGCTGCTGTGTTTAATTACCGTATTTGTTTGGTTAAAAACACTGTTGCGTCATTATAGTGCAAGTGTAACATCTGGATATTCATAAAGTTATAATAGAACATATTTTTTTCATAATAACTTTCGTGAGGAGTAGTCATATTTATTTAAAACAAAACGGTTTACTCACGCACATTCTCGGGATCGCCCGACTAGTTTCAGACTCAATAGGAGTCCCTAATAATGAGCTGACGCGGCGGCGGTGGTGTCGCGTGGCGGTGTGTGTGAGTTCGACTCGCGACACCACCGCCGCCGCAACTAGTCGGGCGATCCCGAGAATATACGTGAGTAAACCGTTTTGTTTTAAATAAATGTTTTTTTCAAATTAGTTTTGTAAAATGATTGTAATGTCATTAGTTCCATTTTACGCCACGACGGTTCACTTTCCGCACAGACTGTAGATGCTTGTATAACGTTTGAGTAGTAATATGGTCTTATATACCTAATTATAATCATAATTCTGGCCTAGCGGAGTGGAGATTTCAGCGAATGCTCCTCTCCACTCCGCCCAACTCCACATTAATAGAAACGCAACCTTATCCCAGATATTTTATGGACCGTTTCCAGTCTCACCGACAGCTGAACGCCAGTATGTTATATCAGTACACTTATTTGCCATCTCTAGTTGATAACCCAAGCGATTTTCACTAAATAAAAATAACGGTGAAATGCAAATTTTGAATCTGCTAACGTCTGTGACCAACGACGTTGTAGTAGACCTAGTTGGTCATCGAAGTTAGGCGATACAAAATTTGTGTTTTCACAGTGTTTTTTTATTAAGCGATTATCGCTTTAGTTGATAACTGCCATGGCAAATAACCCTGCTGGCATCCACAACCTTAATGGGCAATGCAGTTTCCCATAGACTGGTGATATATCAATGTTACATATATTTGATGCTACTGTTATCTCCTAAATAGTACAAAGTTACAATTTTTCAATATATTTTAACGTATTTCAGTATTTTCAAGCATTTTATTAACCACCGTTTCTGTCAAACATGTTTGGATACGTTTTAAAAGGCATTTTAAACGAAATAAAATACTTTTTATCCTTACAAGCATTTTTTTTATTTGTTGTTATTTTTGTACAGGGCTATTATTAAAACATTTGTAACCTAGGACTAAATTACTACTAAAATTAGCAACAATTTTAGTTCTATGAACAAAATTTATTAATTTACGAAAACTGACTATAATCTTATAATATCTTGGGACAGCTCACACACGGCCATCTGATCCCACACTAGGCAGATCCTGTATTATGGCAACCAGACAACTGATAAACATACTTATATATTTCTAAATACATACATATTATGGATAAATTACACCCAGACACGGAACAAATGATTGTGCTCATCACACAAAGATTCGTCCTGCGTGGGAATCGAACCCACGACCTCTAGTTTAGCAGTCAGCGTCACTAACCACTAGACCAACAAGCCAGTCAAAATTTCGTATAAAATTTGTATTACAGATAGAATGTAACTAGTAGGTACATCTGTCTCTTTAAATCTGTATATTTTCAAATGACTTCAAAACTAGGTCGTTCTCAATTCGTCTCAATATTTTTGTATACTCGTGCGATTTCAAAAAATATTTTTGTAGTATATCTCAGTGGTGTTCCTATATAAATTTGATCAAAATCGATGTTTTACTAGTTTGGTTTTTAAATCAAAATAATTGGGAAATTATTAAGAATCTTTTCAGTAAACGAAATAGTGTATTTAGTTCTTAATTGTATTTTTTTTATTGATTTTTTTTTTAATCTATACTAATATTATAAATTTGAAATTAACTCTGTCTGTCTTTCACGTTTAAACCTCAGAATTAATTTTAATGAAACTTTGTATGGGGCAAGCTTGGATCCCACGAAAGTAAGTCTACTTTTTGCCGCTGCTATAACCGACGTCCGACATCCACGCGGACCGCGGACAATATGACGGGTCTGTTGGTCTAGTGGTTAGTGACCCTGACTGCTAAACCGGAGGTCGTGGGTTCGATTCCCACCCAGGACGAATCTTTGTGTGATGAGCACGATCATTTGTTCTGTGTCTGGGTGTAATTTATCTATAATATGTATTTATTTAGAAATTTATAAGTATGTTTAACAGTTGTCTGGTTGCCATAGCACAGGCTCTGCCTAGTTTGGGATCAGATGACCGTGTGTGAGATATCCCAAGATATAAAAAATATCTAGATTTATATAAAAATAAGATTGCCGTCTTATTGAAAAGTCCAAAAGTTGTTGTTTATTATAAAAGTAATATAATCTTGCGTGGTTACAAGTGTTTTTTGCCTAATATATGTCATTTACCGCCAAATACTCAAACATAACTTAACTTTAAGACTTTCTTAAATACCTTTCTGTTGCGATTTTACGCCTTAGTGACTAAGACACTAAGTCTCATGCTGGACTTAACGGCAACTCTAAATTGAGTTGCGTTTGAGTCGGTCAATAAACATGTCGCGCTGTAGATAGTCCAGTCAATAATGGTAGCGAGGTAGACCACGCTTACGTAGCGTGATGAACCACCAAATACTAAACCCAACTTAACTTTAAGACGTTCTCAAATGTCTACCTATGAAAGCTGTAAGGACTTACAGGTTTTACACCATAAAGTAACAGAGACAGCATTAAACTTAAGAGCGACTTAAAAATGAGTGACGTTTAAGTATTCGGCCTTAAGACTTACTTTCATTATCCATTCTTATTATAAGTAATTGTGTGATCTCATATTATTATTTTTCAAGTATTTTTTTTTTTTTTGTTAAATTCAAAATATTGTTTTCCTGTATTTGTCCCACTGCAAGGCAAGCGCCTCTTAAAATGATGTGAAATTGTGATTTTGCTGCTTCGTATATACAGGGTGTTACTGTTACCGAAAGGTTATATCTATCCATAAGGGGTGAAGAGTACATCTGGTATAGTCAGTTTACAAAGTTTCAGGTTAACCCATTGATTGTGAGTTGTACCTCGTTGAACTAGAGGCTAAAGATCGTATATCATCAAACTTCTTCATACAAAAGTAGACTCTAAACACAAAAAAAGGGTTCAAATCAAGTGGAGGTAGTGCGGCGACCGGGCGCCGCTCGGGGTTTGACTGAGATTTGGCTGTGACGTCATGCACGGTGACCGGTCGCCGCTTGGGTACATCTATACTAATATTATAAAGCTGAAGAGTTTGTTTGTTTGTTTATTTGTTTGTTTGAACGCGCTAATCTCAGGAACTACTGGTTCAAATTGAAAAATTCTTTTTGTATTGGATAGTCCGTTTATTGAGGAAGGCTATAGGCTATATAACATCACGCTACGACCAATAGGAGCGGAGTATAAATGAAAAATGTTACAAAAATGAAAAACCGTTGAAACTAAAACACGCGAACAAAGTCGCGGGGGACAGCTAGTGTGGGATAAAATGAGTTACATAAATATTTTGATATTTAATTTTTCGCATCAAATCGTCCCAAAAAATCATAAAAAACGTGTCACCGTACTACGAGGTTGAGGTTGTTTGTTTGTTTGTTTGAACGCGCTAATCTCAGAAACTACTGGTCTGTTTTGAAAAATTATTTCAGTGTTGGATAGCCCATTTATTGAGGGAGGCTATAAGCTGTATAAAATTACGCTGCGACCAAAAGGAGCGGAGCATGAATGAAAAATGTTGCAAAAATGAAAAACCGTTGAAACTAAAACACGCGGACAAAGTCGCGGGGGACAGCTAGTTGGATATATAAATGATTTAATTAACTCATTTAGAGCTGTTATTGCAAACTGTCTCTATAGCAGATGTACTCTACACCCCTTTTGTATAGATAGTACCTTTTCGTAACACCCTGTAACTGTATAAATTTCGGAATGTTTCTTGCTAAGTTAGTTAAAATATCCTATATAAACCTAAAAATAACATTTAAATATAAGCAGAAATATAGTTTCTTATTGTAAAAGATAAATATTTTCTTAAATAACTGTTTTACAGTAAAATGGGGTCAATAAATATGATTCGGGGGTGTATAACAACTTTGGAAAAGGATTTATACATTTTATTGTGTTGCATGTAATTTTACATAAAGCCAGCTTATATTTTTATTAATAATTATGCGTCCTCATAATCAATAAATACCTTTTATCTGTAAAATATAAAAAGTCAAAACTCGCTATTCACCCCCTGCACCTTCTAACCCCATTTTTACCGTATTTTAAAAATTGTGTATAGTGATAATTAGAAATTTTGGAAAGCATGATAAAAGGTTTTTGCCCAGCAGTGGGCTTAAATACTAGCAGTATCAGAGTATCGGGTACCTTACATGTTTGACAAACTTTTTGATTAGAAGCATTTCAAATATTTGTTATATAAATAAGTTTAGTTTGTGATAAAATAAAATAAAAATGTGAAGACATTTTTTTATGTAAATTTTTATTATTTTAAATATTTGTTGTGCTTCTAAGGGTACGTACACACTTATTCTGTGGTTAGTCCTAGGTCAGGGTAAGTGTGTAATGGCTCTAAATAAATTAAGCCTTTAGTCCCGCCCTATAAGATAGCATCGTTTATAACGATTTTAAAATTAAATGGTACATAAATTTTATTCAATAAATATTGTAATAAAGTTATTTGGTTGTTTATTTTTTTGTATCCTTCTTAGCTTTAGCAAAGGTACCTTACTCAAAAAAGATACCCAAAGATACCTGCCCAGTACCTTTTTTTTTTTTTTTTTTGATTACGGGTTGAAAAGCTAATGACTTCGACCCACGCCAAGGGCACGGCGTGGGGATATGTCGGACTCGCACCGACTAAAAACACCCCGGTCCCGTCCTTGCCTTAGCCAGAGCCGCGGGATCGCTTGTGCATTCTCAGCGCAGCTCCGGCAGGCCTCGGTCCTTGAAGGACCCCTTCTAGAGAGGTGGGTGTAAAGTGCCCACCCCTCGCATCTTCCGAGTACCTGCCCAGTACCTACCCTATTAGGTACCTACCTTAGAGAATATATAAGCAAACATAAGTGCGCGCATCGCTAGTAGCCCGTTGTGCCTAGAATAAACAAATTTTTAAAAACCTTAGGTAGATCCAGCCCTCCCTTGCTGTTTTTGCCTTATTAAGATTGTCAGCAACGCACTAAGTCGAGGTCCGAACCCCACAGGAGGTGCCCTTAGTGAACGTTGCTGACGTAGTTAGTTTTTCTATTGCTCTGGCTGGAGGCCCTGAAGGTTCTCGCCAAAAGTCCGGTGAAGCAGTCAAAGCCTGCGCTCAGGCTAACTGCGTAAATCTCTCTGCGTAAAAAAAAAAGACGCAAATTTTTGACTGTATGTACTACTCTTATTGATTTAAATGATTTTCCGGGCGGTGACATACGTTTACGCAAACCGAGCGTACCGTTTTATTAAAACTATCTCAAAACCGAATATTACCCTAATAGTATCGGAACCGTCGATATTTTTTTGCATAAACGTCTGTCGTTCGCATAAATCAGTATACGAGCGTAAATTTAGCTAAAAATGTGCTTACCTACGCATGACATAAGGTGTTACTAGCGATGCCAACGCTCTATGCTTGTCTAGAATTACTCTAGGGTAGCTTCATTCAGACAACAACTTATCAATTTTTTGTCATTTTTTTGTAAGTTTTCTATATTATTGTAGGTATATAAACTATTGTTTAGAAAAAAAATAATAATAAAAGGCGACATGTTTCTTTCTAAATGTCCTGTTGTAAGAGAAATTTTCATGGTAGTGGTGGTCTGTGCAAATCCCACGGGTTGCAAATGACCCCACCATTATGTACTGTTATTACTCGTACGATAGAACGAAACTCTTCGTGTGCGAGTTGACTTGGCCAGTTTTTATATAAACATGTATTCGCCCAGTCTGCCCGCATTTGTAAAACCTATGCAACACAAAACCTATTTTGTGAGTTGTCACTCTCAGAAAATGTATCTTTACCGCTTTTTATCAAATCTTTCTGCATACCTACGTAATTATTTGCACAAAAAGTACACGTATAAATAAAACAGAAAATGAATCATTTATTTATTACACAAAATAAGTACATGTGTATAAAAAATTGTAAAAAACATTGTAAAATTAAGTATCCAAAAATATGTATTAGTCGGTGCGGAAAGAGACCCGTCGTGGTGAAAAATGGAACTAACATTCTGATAACATTTATTAAGAGGGCGTCTGAAAACATTATGTTACCATTTTGTACCATCAGGTGACGCCACCATAGTAATTCTCCATACTAATCTGGGGCTGCCCCGTACAAGTCGTCGTTTTGCGAAAAAGAGATAGAACATGCGTCACCTACGAACTTTAAAAGCTTATAACTTTTGTATTCGTGTATATTTTTTTCATGTTATTTCGCAGTTCTGCTTCAATTTGATACTGTTATCAGAAATATCTGCAATAAATAAATAATTCGATAGTAGTTAAATATTCTATTAAACACAGATGCGCCCTCAAGCCCAAAACGGGTTTCTTTACGCATAGACTCTATTAAATATCACATCACAAAGCACTTATATTCTATTTTATATTTATTTAACTTTTTAACTCGCGCACACGGTCCATGTTGGACCGTGTGCGCGAGTTCTCTTTAAGGAATTAGCCAAATAAATCTCTTATTTGGTTAATCTTTACATTAATTATTAAATTCTTAGGTATATAGTTTTATTTATATTCAAACATAAATTAATTTTCAAGTATCTTGCTTTTCTTATGGACTTATTGCCTAAAAATGCATGACGGATCAGAAATCTATACTGTCTATAGGTATATTTATTAATAGAAAAATTACCACATTTCTTAAAAGGATATTTGACAGGTTTTTAAAAACTATTTTACGTTCATCACTGATCTCTTTGGACACCATAGAAAATCTATAATTTTTACGTACCACATTCGTTTTTTCTTGCACATATAGTGCAAGAAAAAACAAAAACGAAAAATGTTATTTAAATATCCCGCGAAAACTGACATAACTTTATGTTAACACCAAGTCTCCACACAGGAGAACTAAATAGTATCCTGGCAACTCCAAGATCTGAGGTTGCCAGGTTACTTTATAATGGTGTCATGTCAAGCCTTAGACGTAGAAATAGTTTTAATAGGTTAAGTTAATTTAAGCACTGTTATTTATGTTGAAAATTGTATAAATGTGGCCACGATGAGGGTGGCATAATTTATATTAAACCCTCAGTAATAAATAAAGATTTAAAAAAAAAATCCCGCGAAAACGATTTTCCTGACAATATGGCGCCTCATGTCATCATGACGTAACCTACCAAACTTTGGTTGTTGATTACTGTTGAGACGCAACTGTTTACAAGTAGTTGACGTCATCAATAATTCGGCTAATCACAGCCGTTTACGATCACGTGACTAAAGTAGACAAAAAAATATTTTCTCATCTCGTATTTTTCTTAACTGACTAAATAGTTGGTTTTTAAAATCATATTATTCAATATGGATGCCATCAATAGATCCTACATTTTACATGCTGTCAAATACACTATTGAAGTTACGTTAGAAAAAATAATGTTGTCACTCTAACAGTCCTTACTAATATTATAAATGCAAAAGTAACTCTGTCTGTCTGTCGCGCTTTCACGCCAAAATTACTGAACCGATTTAAATGAAATTTAAACATTACACAGTACACAGATAGTCTAGAGCCTGAGAAAGGACATAGGCTACTTTTTGCCGCGATAACTGTCATCCACGCGAGCAACAGCTAGTTTTTATATATGTTCTGTATCTGTGACCCATCTGTATCATCCGACTGGGCTAAAGTTCTTTTTTTTTTACGGATCAAAGCATTCATCTTATAACGTTTGAATTTCGACGGTGTTCTTGAGTTATCCGCTAAATATTCGTCCGTTAACTTCTTCTTAATTTTGTATAAAATACTAATAAATGATATTAAATCGTTGTCCATTGCCGCTTTGAGATTCGCTTTTATTTTCAAGTAAATTTCTTCGCTAACGTCTTCTTCGTAATATTGAAAAATGCCTTTTCCTTGTTGTAACAATAAATCGAATATTATTAATTCGTTTTCTCTTATAACATCTTTTAAATTGTCATCAACTTGTATGCTGTAGTCTAGAAGATCTCTAACATTTCTGCTGCATTTCAAAAATATAACATTCAATATAAAATCCCAAATGGAACGATGTCGATCGATTTCTTTCTCTGTTAATAATATGTAGGAAATATGTTGCACAGCGAAGTATTCGGCGAATATCATGTGTAGGAATATTGGTACATCGTTTGAAACTCCACAAATAACACCAGTTTTTTCCTTTCCTGCTTTAATCCTCACCATATTTTCAATTATTTCTCTGATTTCTTTTAAACCGAAAATGTTTTCGGCGTCTTGGTGGAAGATGGCGTAAGCTCCTAATTGCCGATGTCTTTTAAAGAAATCCTCGCGAATATGCTCGTATATAATAATATTATCAGAATTGCTCAAAAGTATTTTGTTTTTCTCTTCGAAACGAATCCATTTTAGTTTTGCTTCAAAAAATCTATCGTATATCGTCAATGCATTGTCATTTATATTCCAATTATTGTCGACTTCATTGTTGTGTAGTATTTGATTTTTTAAATAATCAGCTACTAGGTACAAATGTAAAGGTGAATCGAAGTTGTCTTGATACATGATATCGTAACTGCAAATAAGTTGTAATTCCTTAAATTTTTCGACGATTCTCGGCGGACATCTGTGAATTTCTTTCTTAAGGTAACGGCGAAAACTCATGCATACTTTATAGTATAAAACCTTATGCCTTAACTTTTTATGGGTCTTCTCCTTGTAAATCTCAGTAACACACGTCATGAAGTAAATCAAATTATTTAACTGGTCATAATTTAATTGCGTTACGACAATTTTCTTCTCCCAAAACAGATCTAGATATTGATTTCGTTCGGAATAAGAGAAATTCTGTATTTCAAACGAAGGTCCGAATTCAATTTCCAAAATGGATTTTACTTCGTCGTAGGATCTACTTGTGATCCACATTTTATGTTTTTTGGGAAAGCTTTTTACACATTTAAATAATGCCATTGCTTCTTGTGCATAATGAGGGCAGATTTCATCAAAGCCGTCGAATAAAAATAATACATTTTTCGTGTTGTAATAATGTAGGAACATTTCCAATTCGAACGCAGTGCTTTCGTCGCCTGAGCAGTGTCTGAGATACACAAAGCCACCTGATTCTTCCAGTTCGACACTTATAGGTTCGTCACCGGCTGTGTCCTCGCTCATTACTACACGACACAAAAACTTCAAACTCTCCAAAATATCAATGTTTGTTTTGTGATCCTTCCAGTAGCTAAATTCCTCAGAGTGATCCAACAGGTTTACTCGTACTATCCAAAGTGTTGGATCATTCTCTTTTGATTTATGTGATAAATATGTTAGCATAGTTGACTTGCCCATGCCTGGTTGAGCTGTTAATATTACCACGTCGTCTGATAAGTCGTTCAGTGAGTTTAATACGATCCGTCTAGGATTCATTGCTCTATGTACTTCTCTTTCTATAAACACCTGTTTGATTTTATCGTAATTTAAACTGCCTACAAGTTTACTTACAGTTATAATTTCATTGTTAATTACTTTATTTAACACGCCTCCTTTAATATATCTAATTGATTCTTCGTCTAATATTAATTCTAAGTTCACTTCTTTACCGTTGAAAACAACTGCAGCATTTTTCAAGACACTCTTTTGTGATTCTGCAGTCAAGTCAGCTAGATTACTTATTTTGTCGTTAACTACGTCACCTATGTTACCGAAATATTCCTTAATAAACTCGACCAAGCTCTTGTTTGTGACAACAACAGTATGTTTGTCATTCACGGCTTCAGTGATGTTCTTCAGTCGACTAGACCAGTTCCTGTTGCTTGGCTTATGTTTGCATACAACGATGAGCATTTTCTTCTTGTCTGTTTCTCTCAGTTCCTCGCACAGCGTGTTGTATTCGTTCGCTTGTAGATTCAACACGTATTCTAAGTCCAACACGACGTGGTCCTGGCCTTTGTACCGCTGTATCATCTTAGCGACAGTCAGGTCGGTGCTGTCCGTCACTACAACGGTTCCTGAAGTCAGTGTTAGGGCATTAATAACTTTGACATTGAAGGTGCATTCGATGTTGTTCCTTATCCTTGTCTGGTGCATCATGCCGAGCACCGTCATCAGAGGCTTACTAACTATCTTCTTGATCGCTATTTCATATTTCTTGTCCTTCTTAGTGAGGTAGTCGCCCTCTACATCCATCCACCAACTTTGTATCTCGTCGTGGTACTTTAGAAACAGCGCATCAGACGAAACTCGAAAATTGTTGACATTACGACAGATATTGTCTTCGATGTCGCCTTTCAGAATGTCTCCTACACGGGTTTCGTCAGCTTGGCTGGTGAAGAAGAGAAGTCGATTCAAAAAATCCTCTACCAAGCGCCGGTCGTTGTCGCTGCTGCCAAATGTAAGTTTTGGGAACTTTTTAGCTTTTACCACATACCTGTACTGACGCATGTCATGCATTTGACTTTGTAATTTGTTGAATAATCTTCTGGATAGTTCTTCAAGTGTCTCGCTGTTGTCTGTGAACTTCAGAAGTTTGGTGTTCTCGTCATGGACTAGTAAGTTGCCGACGAGTCCACCGATACCTCCACTGGGCTTGAGAAGTCCGTCTCCTAAGGATTCATCAATAGTAGCGATCTTGATAACCTCTGGACTGTTTACGAGTTCACACAGTTTCAATGTTAAATGGTTCAATACTTCAGTTGCGTCACAACTCTTGTCCCTTATCGTCATGTCTTTATTACCAAACGCAGTCGGTACTTTAAACTGTTTTGATGTTAATATTTCTTGAGCAGCCAGCTCGATAGCCTCAAATACTTTTAATTGTGTCACGCTAACTTTGCTCAATTGTTTTTTTAAATCCTCTGGCGCTTCATGAACGAACTGTAACTTTCCATGTTTGAAGATAACAACATTTCCAATCAGTTTGCTTAGAAGGGTAACATCAAAAGGAAACTGAAATAATGTTGTCAATGCTGCCATAGGTTCATTTTCATCTAGTTTTCGTCGTTTGAGTATCTCTAAGTAGAGTCTGTCTTTGAATAGTTTCATTAGCTTTTCATTTGTCTCAAAGAAGTCTTTTCTAAAGCTGGCGATACGATTTTCTCCCACTTCATTTGTATGTTGTATATCGGAAACATCAAATGCTTCTTCTGCTAAGATGACATGGTACATTGACATGTGTTCATCGTCCATGGATATTACCCGATCAGTCTCTTGGCAAAGGAAGTCCGCGAACAGTTCTGCCAGCGCTGACATTTCCTTCTTCTCAAAGTCACAATTGTCTTCATCTTCAAACGTATACGAAAGCTTCGGAATCCATCTGACTTTCACATCAAACCTGTATTGCTGCATATCGGGAATCATGGATTGCAAATTTTTAAACAACATTCTAGAATGTTGGCCTAAGGATTCACTGCCATCTACAAACTTTAACAGATTGGTATCCTTATCTAGAACCAGAATATTACCGACAGCGCCAGCTAAGCCTTCTCGCAACAGCTCATCGTCCAAGTTGTCTTCAATGGTAACTATCTTCATAACTTTTAATTCGGAGATTTTCGTCTTTAAATGGTTCAATCTTTTTTCTATTTTCAAACCTTTTTGACCTTTAATTGTCAAGTCTTTATTACCAAACGAAGCTGGAACCTTAAACTGCTTTTGTATCAGTATTTCTCTCGCAGCCAGCTCGATTGCCTCATCTACAGACGATTGAGTTACGTCAACTCTGTTTAATTGTTCTTTAAAATCATCTGACGTTTCATGCACGAACTGTAACTTACCATTTTCGAAGGTAACTACATTTCCAATAAGTTTGCTGAGAGTAGAAATGTCAGAGGTGTCTTCATAAAATGTGGTTAATAATGTACTTATTTCATGATCTTCTAATTTTCTTCGGTTCAGGATCTCTATGTAAAGCGTGTGTTTGAATAGTTTCAGCAGATCCTCGTCTGTGTCAAAGAAATCTTGTCGAAAGCTGGCGATGCGATGTTCTTCATCTTCGTTTCGGTGTTGTATATCAGAAACATCAACAGCCTTTTGCTCCAGTATGACGTGGTACCTAAACACAAGCTCATCGTCCATTAAAGACGTGAAACTAATTTCTTCATTTATAAACTTTGCCATAGTAACAGCTAGTTTTGTTATTTCTTGTTTTACTAGTTCCATATGTCTACCATCTTCATCGATGTTAAATGAGAGAAGAGGGAACTTATTTGTTCTTACGACAAATCTGTATGGATGTAAATCCTGCATCTCACGCTGCACCTTACCAAACAGTCTCTTAGCAAGATCTCCCAATGCTTCATGTTCATCTGTAAACTTCATATAGTTCGTGTTTTCATCTCGAATCAAAATGTTTCCGATGGCACTGGCTATGCCTTGGTTAAGCTGTAAGAACTCATGCCCCAGAGTCTCATCTATAATAACATTATTGGGATCCGAATTGCTCAATAATCCAACTATTTTAGAACTTAATTCATTTAATATGTTTTCAATGTCCACATCGAGTTTGCCTCTGATTGTCAAATCGTTGTTACCGAATGTGACTGGAACTTTAAACGTCTTTCTGGCTAATATTCGCTGAGCAGCCATGTCGATCGCTTCCTCCACTATTGCCTGAGAAACGTTGACCTTAAACAATTGTTGCTTCAGTTCTTCGTCCATTTCCTGAATAAAGTGTAACTTACCTTGTTTATACGTCACAACGCATTCAATCAATTCGCTGAGAATTGAAACATCAAATGGTCCTGTAAATAGTGACGTCAGGAGCACGTTTACTTGAACCTCTTCTAAGTTTTGATTTTTGAGGATCTGTAGTACGAGCTTATCTTTAAATAACTTCAGGACTTCATCATTTGTAGTGAAGAAGTCTTCTCGGAAGCTAGCGAGGCGGTGCTCGTTCTCCTCGCCTCTCAGTTGTATGTTGCTCACGTTGAGAACTTTCTGCGCCAGAATGACATGGTAGCAGTGCATCAGCTCGTTGTTCATGGACAGCACAGCGCCGTCGTCGGCACAGATGAACTTGGCGAGCAGTTCCGCCAGCATGGTGACTTGTTCTTGAATTACGATGTTAGACAGAAACTCCACGTCCTTCTGTTTGTATCGAGGTTGTATGCCGTTCTTGCCGGTAGCGATCAGATCGTTCAAGTGCTTGGAAAACGGGCTCTCGTACGCCTTGTTGTCGTCGGCATCCTTAGCTGTCGTGTACATGACGAAGAGGCATTCCGTGGCTTCGAAGCTGCCTTCAAAGAGCTGGCCTTTAGCTTGAGGTGTGAACGCTTGGAGTATGTTCAGGTAGCTGTAGAAGTACTGGGTCAGGTCGTGCTTGCTGTTGAGCGTCAGCACTGAGTTGTCGTTCTCGCGATGTTTCGCCTGCACGAACACGACGAGCGGCTTCTCGAACCCTCTGACCTTGACTCTGAGGCAGATGTCATCGAAGGCTCCCACCTCGTCCATGTTGGTCGCCAGGAGAAAGTCTCGGACACTCGCGTTGTGTTTCGCTCTGAAGTATATGAGGCTGATCAGTTTGGTCTCGTACAGTTGGCCCCGTATCCCTGACGTTCCATGACGTTTCTTGTATTTTGGGGCCAACATTTTATCCGTCGTAACTTTGCTTTTTTACTGAAGATCTTGTTGATTATGTAGTATTTTGTGCCTGATGGCTCAAGTCTGTAAATAATATTTGTTTTAAAGATACGTATCATATTCAGTTTTTATTTATAGGTACGCGAGTCTGAATAGGCTTTGCCGTCATTAGAACGTTCTATTAGCACGGCTCTGACTGGCCTACACATATAAAAAGTAAAATAAAATACTTTAAAAAACAGATTACTTAGCAGTAATAATGTACCTAAACAAATGAATAAAGAACAATTTTTATGAGACCGTTGAGGTGGAAATCAGTTAGTTTGTCCCGTTCCTTTTATTAATTTAATCTTTTATACAAATATGCTCTATATTGCTCGGAGAACCGATGGCCGTTGGGGCCGAAGGGTTCTTGAGTGCTGACCACGAATCGAAAGACGCAGCGCGGGTACAAGATGGACCGACATCTTGGTGAAGGTCGCCGAAGACCGCTGGATGCGGACAGCGCAGGACCGTGAGTTGTGGCCATCCTTGGGGAAGGCCTATGTTCAGCAGTCGACATCTTTCGTCTGATATGATGTTATGATAAAGGTATATATCAGTAATGTATGTCGAATAATCGAATATACTGTTACTTACTTCATATTATTAGTGCATTGAAAGCCTTCCAATGACGATATCGAAGTAAAAACGTCTGATCATTAAATATCGTCACCATCATGGACTGGACAATTTTTTAGGGCACGAGGTAAGTTGATTCCATATTAAATAAAAATATGGACACGCTGAAACAAAAAAATAATATAAAGATATTAATTTTATAACTGTAATCTACCTTCTATCTATCTTACCTAAACCTACCTTTTTTTTGTTACGGGTTGAAAATCTTATGATTTCAACCCACGCCTAGGGTACGTCGTGGGGATATGTCGGATTTGACCCCAAGTCGAGATTGAAACCCCACAGGAGATGCCCTCAGTGAACGTTGCTGACGTAGTTAGTTTTTCTATTGTTTCGGCTGGAGGCCCTTAAGGTTCTCGCCAAAAGTCCGGTGAAGCACAAGGGCACCCCCTGTGGGGTTCGGACCTGGACTTAGTGCGTTGCCAACAATCTTAATAAAGCAAAAACAGCAAGGGAGGGCTGGATCTAAGTTTTTATTATTTAAGGACATATTTTTATTGCTAGTTTGGCCGGCTCGGGCCAGCTTGATCTAGGGACATTTACGACAATTATTTATACGCGATAGGCCTCGCCGGCGAGGACGTAATATACGGCGGTTGTGTTTTGTATTGCTACTGCTAGCTAACTCGAATGCTTCTTGTAGAAGCGTTGTTTTATCGTCCGTGTAGGAAAGAGTATGTCTGTGCCGTTTGATTTTAGATGTGACTGAAGGTCGGTACTTCCATAATTCCTTACTAATGTGATAAATGCGAAAGTAACTCTGTCTGTCTGTCTGTTAGGCTTTCACGTAAACCACACAACCGATTGTGAAGATTTACTATGGAGTTATCATGAAATTTCAAGTAACGATACGATAGATAAGTTGGGCTACTTATGTCTATATAACCGACAGCCACGGGCGCAGCCGCAGGTGAAAGATAGTAACTCATATTTCTCGTTAACGAAATAGAATGCAAATGATTCTCGTGGTTAATTATCTATACTAATATTATAAAGAAGTAAAGTTTGTGTGTTTGTTAAATTGTAAGGGGTAATCTCGGGGACTACTGAACCGATTTTAAAAATTCTTTCACCAATAGAAAGCCACATTATTGCTGAGTGTCATAGGCTATATAAAAACCGAAAAATAAAAAGGCTTTTACGTGGTAGTCCGTTTTGCAAAGTGAATCGGAGAAAAAACGGTCGAATGAAAGCGTTTCTTACGAACGCTGCCTTAACTATGAAAGATATATTTTTGAGTTCTAGAGAAAAGATGTGGAGCTTGAAAATGCCTACAAAAAAGTCAACGACAGCATATGTCTAACTTTTATATTTAAGTTACAAAAAGTAGTTTTTTAAATATTAGTATAGATAATTTAATTTTTAATATTAATAAAATAATTTAAATCGTTAGGTCATATGTACTAAAAAAGGATTATTAACATTATGCCCAACGAAGTGGGCACGGGTCAGCTAGTCTTTTATAAATCTATTACAAACTTAACTAAAGATATATACACTTAAAACAAAACGAAACTCAACTAATAAAATCTTTAAAAAATGGCGTCAATAAATTCATCCACATAGCTGTCAACTGGAAGAGTACCCAAAAGACTGGCGGCATTGCCACGTTGTATTGTATGGCAATGCTTCTTCGTATCCAATTGTTTTATTTAGCTAAGATAGGCATATCATTTATAGCATTTATTCCAAGGTCGTTTGGCAGACATGACAGTTTGTTAAACGGGGAAGAACCGAACTACTTATTAATTGGAACAACAAGGCATTTATTCCAAGGTCGTTTGGCAGACATGACAGTTTGTTAAACGGAGAAGAACCGAACTACTTATTAATTGGAAAAACACAAAAAAAATACGGTGTTGGTATCTCTTTCACTCAAAAAATAAAGATACACTATGGATCTTGGCACGCCAAACTATAAATCTAGAGTAAAGTCCACGGGAACACTGAATGCTGGTCGCTGATTGTTTAAATGAAGATAAAAAAAATTACATGTAAGTAAAACTACATGTCTTCCATTAAGTGTCCTAGACAGTTCTTAAACAAATAAACAAATCAAAGGAATATAAACACTATGACATTACGAATAACAGTCATATTCACTTATAGGCTTTTATATTATCGTTTTATACGAATTTGTTTATTATGACTTAGAGAATAATGATCATAATCGTATAAAAAATTTTAGTTATTTAATAAGTTATGTAAATTCTCTTAAAATCTTACTTTGAATTGAACTTAAATATGTATTATGTTTATCAAAACACCTAAAAACAGTCAAACTGAAAGATAAAAGTCAAAGATAATATTTTTAAAACTTAAAAAAGAAAACTTACTTTTAAAATAATAATGTAAACAAACTCGACCTTGCCGCGAAACACAAAACTGTTTAAATATTTTTAAATACTCAAAACATATATTTAATAATCGATTCGTATTTAAACTCGCTTTATTCTAAATAAATAATAACATGGTGTATTCAGAAAACGCAGGAATGTATGTATATTTAATCTAATTTTAGCTATACTAATTCTGATATCACTGACAAATTCCGTCAATAATTGCCAGACTAAATATTTTTTATTATAAGTAACACTGTGTTACCAGCAAAGTATTTTATTTATATTTAGACAGTGTTTAAATTTAATTTATATTATTTATTTGCTAACTAAACACTCATGTATTAATTTAAAACGTTGTGAAATATTACAACCTTGAAATAATAAGGATGTACCTACTTGAATATGGCCACTCTCAACCTCAATTTATTTAAAACATCACGGTTTACTCACGCATATTCTCGGGATCGCCCGACTAGTTTCAGTCTCAGTAGGAGTCCCTAATCATGAGCTGACGCGGCGGCGGTGGTGACGCGAATCCAACTCTGAAACTAGTCGGGCGATCTCGAGAATATGCGTGGGTAAACCATTTTGAATACCTACTCCTCACGAAGTTATTATACTCTCAACCTTGTTGAAATTGTTTTATTGTTACAACAGTGTTATAATAATAATACCTTCCTATAAATGTCCCACTGTTGGAAAAATGCCTTTTCTTATATAGAGAAGGAACGAGCATTGATCACCACGCTTTCTGATTGGGAGTTGGCGATAATAGATTCCATTTATTTGATAACCAGCTTTTCTTACGATTAAACAGTGTTGCAATAACAATAAATTAAAGTAAACTAAAAAAAGTAAAAAAATATTATTGCAAGTGCAGATAAGAATTATTAAATTTGCAACTCATGAAAATATGTATTTTATTTATCACTGGTTTTTTGTACTTATGTATGTTAATGATAAAGACAATTTATTTGTTGAAGATTATCACGATAGCTAAATAGTTTATTGACCTTTTTTACGAGTCAATTTCAAGAATATTTTTCCAGACTGCGCCAGAAAGAGGGTTATGTTTTTCGAGTGTATGTATGTATGTATATTTCTTTGGTAAGCTCTTTAGGCTAAACGACTTGATGAATTTTATCTTAGAGAGATGTCTTTAGATTCCCCCGCGACTTTGTCCGCGTGTTTTAGTTTCAAAGGTTTTTAATTTTTGTAACATTTTTCATTTATGCTCAACTCCTTTTGGTCGCAGCATAATATTTTATAGCTTGTAGCCTTCCTCAATAAATGGGCTATTCAACACTGAAAGAATTTTTTAAATCGGACAAGTAGTTCCTGAGATTAGCGCGTTCAAACAAACAAACAAACTCTTCAGCTTTTTATATTAGTATATAGATTTATTTATTTATGTTTTAAAAGATACATAATAAACTTCTGCCTACGAATCCGGTCATTGAACCCCTAGGCCACAAACGATCGCCAATCCGAAGCTATATACATCCATATTACGTCACTTTTAACACAAACATGCGGAAATGTTCCCGATAACAATGTCTAAAAATAAAATTAATCCAGTAGTTATATGACAATATTTAGTTAAAGTTAATTTACTTTTTAGTAAGTTTATTCTGCCTGTATACCTACTAAGCTATGAGCTAGTCTATACTAAATAATAATATTATAAAGAAGTAAAGTTTGTGTGTTTGTTAAATTGTAAGGGGTAATCTCGGGATCTACTGAACCGATTTAAAAAAATTCTTTCACCAATAGAAAGCCACATTATTGCTGAGTGTCATAGGTTATATAAAAAACCGAAAAATAAAAAGGCTTTTACGTGGTAGTCCGTTTTGCAAAGTGAATCGGAGAAAAAACGGTCAAATGAAATCGTTTCTTACGAACGCTGCCTTAACTATGAAAGATATATTTTTGAGTTCTAGAGAAAAGATGTGGAGCTTGAAAATGTCTAACTTTTATATTTTAAGTTACAAAAAGTAGTTTTTTTACTATTAGTATAGATAATTTAATTTTTAATGTTAAACAATAATTTAAATCGTTACGTCATCTATGTACTAAAAAAGGATTATTAACATTATGCCCAACGAAGTGGGCACGGGTCAGCTAGTCTTAAATAAACATCATTCATATGTTTAAATACAACAATGTTGTGAACTGTTAATTACTTGTTTATTAATTGTTATCTACAAGGCAATGTTAATTATTAATTAGTGAAATTAATACATAGTATGATTGATGATGTTTAAACTGTATTCTGTTTGGATTCAAAACGAATCTAATTACGTAAGTGTTTATTAATTTAATTATTCAACTGAGTCTAAGAAGCCGGTCGATTGCTGGATTTGTCTCTTCCAAGTTTGCACCAAGTCCTCCGCCTTCAGCATTCAGTCCGGCCTTTAGGCCATCGCTTCATTGGAACGGGCGTTCAATGCTGTGTTTATTGATCCATTTTGTATAAAAGGTTATTTACTAATTTGTTTAAGAGTAGTGGAAAAAATTGTGGTTCATATTATCTATTTTGTTTTACCATTATCAGTACGTATTATTAAAGATATATGTTTTCCCTCTTTGACTTATAAATGTTCTTTAGATATTATACGTTAGGTCGAAACATTAGCGTCAAATATAAATACTTATAACACTTTGTTACTTGCTCGCTTAGACTTGTGAATGAAATTCTTAAAATTCTCAATGTAAGAGAAATGTAATTGTTGTTTTTGAGAAAAATAAATGTCTTATAACAAAAACATCATAACTTTTATAATAAGCATAAAATAAATAAACTGTTGTTGACGATGAAACAGAAGAATTCAATGTAATTTATATTAATTTCCAGATCCAAATAGAAGATGCCAGGACTTAATAGGTAAATCGTATCGATGACAATGTCACCAAAATACAAGAAACGCCAAGGAACGTCAGGGATTCGGGGCCAACTGTACGAGACCAAACTGATCAGCCTCATATACTTCAGAGCGAAACACAACGCAAGTGTCCGAGACTTTCTCCTGGCGACCAACATGGACGAGGTGGGAGCCTTCGATGACATCTGCCTCAGAGTCAAGGTCAGAGGGTTCGAGAAGCCGCTTGTCGTGTTCGTGCAGGCGAAACATCGCGAGAACGACAACTCGGTGCTGACGCTCAACAGCAAACACGACCTGACCCAGTACTTCTACAGCTACCTGAACATACTCCAAGCGTTCACACCTCAAGCTAAAGGCCAGCTCTTTGAAGGCAGCTTCGAAGCCACGGAATGCCTCTTCGTCATGTACACGACAGCTAAGGATGCCGACGATAACAAGGCGTACGAGAGCCCGTTTTCCAAGCACTTGAACGATCTGATCGCTACCGGCAAGAACGGCATACAACCTCGATACAAACAGAAGGACGTGGAGTTTCTGTCTAACATCGTAATTCAAGAACAAGTCACCATGCTGGCGGAACTGCTCGCCAAGTTCATCTGTGCCGACATCATCTCTGACGACAGCGATGTGCTGTCCATGAACAATGAGCTGATGCCTTGCTACCATGTCATTCTGGCGCAGAAAGTTTTCAACGTTAGCAACATACAACTGAGAGGCGAGGAGAACGAGCACCGCCTCGCTAGCTTCCGACAAGACTTCTTCACTACAAATGATGAGTTCCTGAAGTTATTTAAAGACAAGCTCGTACTACAGATCCTCAAAAATCAAAACTTAGAAGAGGTTCAAGTAAACGTGCTCCTGACGTCACTATTTACAAGACCATTTGATGTTTCAATTCTCAGCGAATTGATTGAATGCGTTGTGACGTATAAACAAGGTAAGTTACACTTTATTCAAGAAATGGACGAAGAACTGAAGCAACAATTGTTTAAGGTCAACGTTTCTCAGGCAATAGTGGAGGAAGCGATCGACATGGCTGCTCAGCGAATATTAGCCGGAAAGCCGTTTAAAGTTCCAGTCACATTCGGTAACAACGATTTGACAATCAGAGGCAAACTCGATGTGGACATTGAAAACATATTAAATGAATTAAGTTCTAAAATAGTTGGATTATTGAGCAATTCGGATCCCGATAATGTTATTATAGATGAGACTCTGGGACATGAGTTCTTACAGCTTAACCAAGGCATAGCCAGTGCCGTCGGGAACATTTTGATTCGAGATGAAAACACGAACTCTATGAAGTTTACAGATGAACATGAAGCATTGGGAGATCTTGCTAAGAGACTGTTTGGTAAAGTGCGGCGTAAGATGCAGGATTTACATCCATACAGATTTGTCGTAAAAACAAATAAGTTCCCTCTTCTCTCATTTAACTTTGGTGAAGATGGTAGAAATATGGAACTAGTTAAACAAGAAATAACAAAACTAGCTGTTACTATGACAAAGTTTATAAATGAAGAAGTTAGTTTCACGTCTTTGATGGACGATGAGCTTGTGTTTAGGTACCACGTCATACTGGAGCAAAAGGCGGTTGATGTTTCTGATATACAACACCGAAACGAAGATGAAGAACATCGCATCGCCAGCTTTCGACAAGATTTCTTTGACACAGACGAGGATCTGCTGAAACTATTCAAACACACGCTTTACATAGAGATCCTGAACCGAAGAAAATTAGAAGACCACGAAATAAGCACATTAGTAACATCATTTTATGAAGACACCTCTGACATTACTACTCTCAGCAAACTGATTGGAAATGTAGTGAACTTCGAAAATGGTAAGTTACAATTCGTGCATGAAATGTCAGATGATTTTAAAGAACAATTAAACAGACTTGACACAACTCAATCGTCTGTAGATGAGGCAATCGAGCTGGCTGCGAGAGAAATACTGATACAAAAGCAGTTCAAGGTTCCAGCTTCGTTTGGTAATAAAGACTTGACAATTAAAGGTCAAAAAGGTTTGAAAATAGAAAAAAGATTGAACCATTTAAAGACGAAAATCTCCGAATTAAAAGTTATGAAGATAGTTACCATTGAAGACAACTTGGACGATGAGCTGTTGCGAGAAGGCTTAGCTGGCGCTGTCGGTAATATTCTGGTTCTAGATAAGGATACCAATCTGTTAAAGTTTGTAGATGGCAGTGAATCCTTAGGCCAACATTCTAGAATGTTGTTTAAAAATTTGCAATCCATGATTCCCGATATGCAGCAATACAGGTTTGATGTGAAAGTCAGATGGATTCCGAAGCTTTCGTATACGTTTGAAGATGAAGACAATTGTGACTTTGAGAAGAAGGAAATGTCAGCGCTGGCAGAACTGTTCGCGGACTTCCTTTGCCAAGAGACTGATCGGGTAATATCCATGGACGATGAACACATGTCAATGTACCATGTCATCTTAGCAGAAGAAGCATTTGATGTTTCCGATATACAACACACAAATGAAGTTGGAGAACATCGTATCGCCAGCTTTAGAAAAGACTTCTTTGAGACAAATGAAAAGCTAATGAAACTATTCAAAGACAGACTCTATTTAGAGATACTCAAACGACGAAAACTAGATGAAAATGAACCTATGGCAGCATTGACAACATTATTTCAGTTTCCTTCTGATGTTACCCTTCTTAGCAAACTGATTGGAAATGTTGTTATCTTCAAACATGGAAAGTTACAGTTCGTTCATGAAGCGCCAGAGGATTTAAAAAAACAATTGAGCAAAGTAAGCGTGACACAATTAAAAGTAAATGAGGCTATCGAGCTGGCTGCTCAAGAAATATTAACATCAAAACAGTTTAAAGTACCGACTGCGTTTGGTAATAAAGACATGACGATAAGGGACATGAGTTGTGACGCAACTGAAGTACTGAACCATTTAACATTGAAACTGTGTGAACTCGTAAACAGTCCAGAGGTTATCAAGATCGCTACTATTGATGAATCCTTAGGAGACGGACTTCTCAAGCCCAGTGGAGGTATCGGTGGACTCGTCGGCAACTTACTAGTCCATGACGAGAACACCAAACTTCTGAAGTTCACAGACAACAGCGAGACACTTGAAGAACTATCCAGAAGATTATTCAACAAATTAAAAAGTCAAATGCATGACATGCGTCAGTACAGGTATGTGGTAAAAGCTAAAAAGTTCCCAAAACTTACATTTGACAGTAGCGACAACGACCGACGCTTGGTAAAGAATTTCTTGAACAGACTGATCTTCTTCACCAGCCAAGCCGACGAAACCCATGTAGGAGATATTCTGAAAGGCGACATCGAAGACAATATCTGTCGTAATGTCAATAACTTTCGAGTTACGTCTGATGCGCTGTTCCTGATGTACCACGACGAGATACAAAGTTGGTGGATGGATGTAGAGGGCGACTACCTCACTAAGAATGACAAGAAATATGAAATAGCGATCAAGAAGATAGTCAGTAAGCCTCTGATGACGGTGCTCAGTATGATGCACCAGACGAGGATAAGGAACAACATCGAATGCACCTTCAATGTCAAAGTTATCAATACCCTACCCTTGACTTCAGGAACGGTTGTAGTGACGGACAGCACCGACCTGACTGTCGCTAAGATGATACAGCGGTACAAAGGCCAGGACCACGTTGTGTTGGACTTAGAGTACGTGTTGAATCTACAAGCGAACGAATACAAAACGCTGTGCGAGGAACTGAGAGAAACAGACAAGAAGAAAATGCTCATTGTTGTGTGCAATCATAAGCCAAACAACAGGAACTGGTCAAGTCGACTGAAGAACATCACTGAAGCCGTGAATGACAAACATACTGTTGTTGTCACGAACAAGAGCTCGGTCGAGTTTATTAAGGAATATTTCGGTAACATACGTGACGTAGTTGACGACAAAATAAGTAATTTAGCTGACTTGACTGCAGAATCACAAAGTAATATCTTGAAAAATGCTACAGTTGTCTTCCAAGGGGAAAAGGTGAGCTTAAAATCAATATTAGACGAAGAATCAATTAGATATGTTAAAGGAGGCGTTTTAAATAAGGTGATAAATAGCGAACTTATTAATGTGAGCAAACTAGTCGGCAGTTTGAATTACGAAAAAATTAAAACGATCTTTATTGATAGACAAATCGCTCGCGCCAATCGAACACCAACCTTTTTAATGTCGCTCAGTGATGTACAAGACCGAGTAGCGCTGTTAATAGGGAGACCAGGAATGGGGAAATCAACTTTACTAACTCATTTATCTCATAGATCTAAGAAACTTAATCCTAAACTTTGGATAGTACGAGTAAACTTGTTAGATCATGCTGACCAATTTAAAAACTGGAAGGATCACAAAACAGACATTAATATTCTGGAGAGCTTGACATTTTTATGTCAAGTTGTACTGAGCGATGACACTGGCAATGATGAACCTATGAGTGTGGAGCTAGAAGAAACAGGTGGCTTCGTGTATCTCAGATACTGCTCAGGCGACGAAAGCACTGCGTTCGAATTGGAAATGTTCCTACACTTTTACAACATGAAAAATATGATGTTTTTATTCGACGGCTTTGATGAAATCTGCCCGAGTTACACGTATGAAGTTTTAACATTTATAAAAGTTATAAAAATACACTTTTCCTTAGGATTGGATTCTAATCCCAAGATTCATAAAGGACCATTTATGTGGATCGCAAGCGGACCTGAGGTAAAAGTAAGAGACATCTTAGAATCAGAATTTGGAGACTCCTATGAACTACAAATGTTTCCTAGATCTGATCAAGATAGATATCTGTGTTTGTATTGGAAGTCGAAAGAATTATTACAAGGTTTTACTCAAAATGATCTCGATAATTTAAAACACATTATAAATTTTATAGAAAATGGACTAAAAACTTATATAACCTCAAAAAATTACGAGAGGGCTATGCATCGTCATTATTCAGAAACCCTGATTAATTTCGCGTTTCAAGTTCTGAAATATCTTAAACAGAAAATTAGGTTATGTTCTGTCCACAACATAGCTGTAATCAAATCTATTATTAATGATTTAATTATATTCATTGTACATTACGTCAAAGATTTTTACACTCCCTTACATTTATATTTGGTCGCGGTGTACCTTTTTAACCAAATAAAAAACGTAGATATACCAAACAAGTGGAATTTTGAAGTTAACAGTGAATTTACATTTTATGAAAGATTTATAGAGACTAAAATGAAAAATTTATGTCGTAATGTATCTTATTTGGGCTTAGACAAAACTAAACAAAGATCTATGGATTTTTTTGACATACATAAACAATTAGGTGCAGTCGCCATTTTTAATGATGACGTTGAAAAGATTTTTACAATTAAGGATGTAAAAGATATTGTCTATAGTAAGTTAATAATAAAAGAAACCAATAAAAAGACGGGTGTGATATGTGGAATTGTAAATGATATCCCATTATTCCTTCACGGTACTTTTGCAGAATGTTTTGCCGTCCGCCATATTTGTCGCATAATGAAAACTTATAGAAATAATAACAAAAAGCAGAAAACAATTTGGGATTTTATATTAAATGTCCTATTTATGAAGTGTGACAAAAATGTTAGGTATATATTAAATTATAAAATACAAGAAGATTGTTTTTTAAGACATATTATCAAAGAGAATGAATCAGTTATCTTTGAATTACTGTTAACACAAGGCAAAGGAGTTTTCACTTACTATCCTGATGATGTAAGCATAGTAACATACTTAAAAATAAAAGACCATCTTAAAATAGCTATGTTAAAAGATCTATTAGATTTCACAGAGTTGTTATATGACCTTAAAATGATGTTAAGTACGGACTATTTAAAAAACATTCAAGATTGTAAATTAAATACTCCTAATGTATCTCCAAATGAAGCATAATTTACTCTAAACTACTTATCTAATAAAAATATAAGTTTAAATTTTACTTTAATCTTCGTGATCAAATTGAATTTTATTGTAGTACCTATAATATTTAATTTTTTATTCAGTAAACTGTATGTTTCGTACATTGTTTTTTATTAAATAACATTTCTATAAAACCAGCCAGTACCTGCAATGGCGGCTATTGTTATTGCGCTCAACAGTTGGCGTTTCTGGCGCGTGTGGTCGTGCAGTAGCTTTCAAAGTTTGTTAATAGGCCTAATATTAAAATTAAATCATATTTGATATAAGCATACTTTTGACAAAATATGTTAGTAAACACTAAACAAACTAAGGTCTGAATTTGTTGTTCTTTCAAACCGCTTAATTTGGCCCTTCTTTTTTGAAACTTGGCCTTTAAAGCACACATTCGAGTCATTGATAAAGTCTGGTGAAGCAGTAAAACCTGCGCTCAGACTAACTGGAAAAAAAACACAAGTCATTGATTTGTAACTCATAGATATGTGCTCATAATAATCAGAGCTAGGTATTGCAAAATAGGCCAAAACTAAGTTGATTTAGACTAATCAACATACTTGGGTATCCCACCAAGAGGCTATGGAATTTGACATTTCTGAGACATCACGCGCAACTAGCGCTCCTGGTAAAATTACTAGCGATAGTCCTCATTATCTCATACAGAGAACAAGCATTGCCGAAGCTGTTAATAACACCAGCCTGTAAAGCCGGGTCTGCTGCAGCAGTTTTTGAACATAACATTGTTAGAAAACATTAATTAGGGGTGTGGTCTAAATGTCCTGCCGTATAGGTAGTGAATGCACAAATAGCCTAGTGGTATAGGTCGACGTGCCGCTGTTCGATGCCCGCATGGGTCAAGCATATCTGTGTGACACAAATGCTTGTTCCAAGCCTGGGTGTTTTTTATGCATGTTTTCCATTAATGTTTTGTTCAAAAACTGACAGTGCAGACCCGGCTTTATTGTTCCACTGCAGGGCTCTTATACAGAGAACTAAACTAAAAATAAATAAAAAAACATGTTTTTTTTTTTAATATTTATTTCATACATATTTATTGCTTAACAAGGCTCTAAAGACAAAGGAATACTTATTAGTATCCCGAAAGATTAATAAATTGGAACAAACTTGAACATTCCTACATAGGTGAACAAACAAGAATAAATACTATCTACATAGACAAAAATGGAAGCAAGACAAAAGTGTACTAGTTCTACATTTATACCAAGTTTGAATCACTATTTTTTTTTATTGTACTGCTAGCGGTGCCTCGTTGTTTCACACACGTTGTTAGTCCCCGTTCCTGTGAGAAATCAATATTTACGAGAATTTTTCTGATGTTTTTATAGTTATTCTTCTATTCGGGGCGGAGACGAACCTAACAAATCAATATCATGAAAATCGGGCAACCCGTTCTTGAGATATTCGTGTTTCATATAAATATAGATTATATCATACTAAATTTACTTTAATAGTAGTTTTCCTTATTTATTTTCCAACTAATTATAAAAAAGAAATAATCCGGAATATAAAAAGCGATGGAATATTATTAAAAATAATCTTAGAATGGTCACCCATTCACTAACCGAGGTGGCATTTGATGCGTTACTTTGTTCAATCGATCAGTTATTAAAACGACACTTAACTTTGAGACGCTCTTTAATCTATCCGTCGCTACATTACACCTTAAAGTGAGACAGCATGAGATTTAAGGGCGACTTAAAAATTGAGTTTGAGTATTCGGCCGATTTCGGCCATAAGAAAGTAACAAATAACTATCAACTTTACAGTACTTTCTTAGCGAAAATCTAAAGTAAAACTTAACTTACTTAGCAAGTAAAACTTGCGATTCTAAACTAAAAAATTAACAAAAAATGATCTAAAGTACGCCCTTTTAGAATTAATACGAAACGAGAATGCTACATGTAAGGGTAGTCTCAAATAGCGAAGATATAGGTACTTATCGACGAATTGAGAACCGCCTTGTATTTAAAATCGACTAAAAATATTGACACAGGGTTTATGAGGTCCGAATTTTTGTTTTCATATTTCGACTCATGTTTCTTGAAGAAAGTTGTTTAATTTCACGGGTACTATCACCCCAAAAAATTGGAATGTGACTAAAAAATCACCGTGTATTTGCTAGCTGTGCCATGTAGATTTACCCGCCTTTTTGCTGTCTAACGAAGTTGTGATGTGTTGTTTAAATAGGTTATTATCTTCCTAAAATATTTCAAAATTAACAAAGTTTTAAACATATAAAACTTAGTAGGTACAGATTATATTCCTTTATTAATAAAATAATTAATATAATTTACAAAATATTGCCATTAATATTGCTTGTAAGAACTTTTATTAATAAAATGTATATTGGCGCCGATTCTCTTGCTTGCAAACTAAACCAAAGTTAAATCATCTGTTACTTACAAAAAGCATGAGAAAAATAAGGTAATAAATAATAACTGACTAAAAAACGTCTAACTTTTTTACGCTAAAATCACTATGTTTTTAATGCACACGTTTCTGCGTGTCATTAAAATTGTATGAAATTAAAGATCGCAATTTATTTTAGTAGCTCTAAATAAGTAAGTCCTTTTCCAATTATGTACAAATGAAAAAGTGACCGACATATTAAAAATTAAAATAAGTTTAGTTCGAGTTGAACAGAATCAGCGCCATTGACTTATTATAAAATACTTTTTAAGCTTTCTATAGCTTTCTCTGCATGTGATGAGATGGAAGCTGATCCCAACATAGGTGGGACGAGACAGACTTCTTCAGCGTAGCCTTTTTCCCAAGCTATGTTGTAGTCGTCATCCAGTCTTACCGGGTTCAGTCAAATACCATATTTTTCATTGAGCGACTGTCTATCTGAACCTCCACGACCAATTTTACCGGGTAACGCAGTATCCCATAGTAAGACTGGTTGTCAGAATTGTAATGACTTAACAACTGCCAAAGATCAACGTATGACAGTCGAGACCAACTGCTTATCGTGCTTTCCGAGACACGGAGGGGTCTCGGTATGTTTACAAATGGTCACCCATCCACGGAATAACCGCGGCGAGCGCGGCTTAACCTTTACGATCGGTCAAACCTTACCGACTTACATTTAGCATGCCACGAGCACTTATTGAAGCTATTTTTTCAACTACTACATTATTACACAACTTGACAATTCTGTAATCTTATCTATGGGCGATAAACAATATTTTTTATTTATTTTGCAGTGATTATTAATTATTATTGGCCATTAAAATTACATTATTAATACATTATTTAATACTATTGTGATGATTAGCCTCGTTTTATAAGATTACAACAGCATCTGAAACAAGTATATTTAAATTAATATTTTTATTTGGTAAAGCGCCTGGCGCGTTAAGCCAGTAGTCGCAGGTTTGAGTCCTGCCTGAGGTTTAAGTTTTTCTTTCTACTATTTGTATTTAATTACTAATATGTATTTTTTAGAAGATATTATATATTATAAACACTAGCCTGTAACTGCCTCAATGCACGCTTCTGATTTTTAGCAAGTTCCTATATAAAGTTATTAAAGTTTTTAATAAAACCTTACTGAATATTATAAAACTAAGCCGCCCGAAGATTTGAATGATTTTCAACATTTAAATCACATACAGGGCTTAAATTGTCTAATGAAAAACCGGTCAAGTGCAAGTTGGACTCGCACACAAGAGGTTCCATACCATCGTACAAGGATGTAACACTTGTTTATAAAAATACGGTGTAAATAGAAAAAAAGAGAAAAAAGAAAAATACATTTATTGTTACACCAAAGAGCGCGCACAAACGAACACGAAAGCACGGCTTATTAAATTAACTCCGGCAAAGGCAAGGACGGGGTGTTTTTAGTCGGTGCAAGTCCGACATATCCCCACGTCGTGCGTGCGGCGTGTGTTGAAGCCATTAGATTAACACTCGTAACAAAAAAAAAGGGATACGGACCGGTGATAATGAAATGATATTAACATTGGCCCCGATTCAGTTAAACCCACACTAAACTAGCTTTAAGCTATCGGTATCTTTTTCACTTGTACACAATTAGAAAAGGACAGACGAAAATTAGAGCTGTCTAATTTAGTTTCGACTAAAATTCTACTACAAATTTACCGACACGCAGAAACGTGTGCACTAAAACACAGTGATGTTCAAGGCGAAAACTGGTTTGACATTTCTAAGTTAGTTGTTATCTGTTGCCGTCCTTTTCTCACGCTGTATGTTAGTAAAAGATAGCAATGGTTGAATTTTGATTTAGTTAGCGTACAAGGGAATCGGTGCTTGTAAAACTTACAGATCATATTTGTATAATAACATTAGGAATATTAACGGTTTACTCACGCATATTCTCGGGATCGCCCGACTAGTTTCAGACTCAATAGGAGTCCTAGGAGAAAGAGGTTTCGAGAGTTCGACTCGCGACACCACCCCCACCCGCCACGTCGGGCTAACCGAGAACGTGTGTGTTTTTTTTTGGAAGGTGTCTACTTCAGTTATCTTGAGCGCAGGCTTTGACTGCTTCACCGGACTTTTGGCGAGAACCTTGAGGACCTCCAGCCAGAGCAATAGAAAAACTAACTACGTCCGCAACGTTTACTAAGGGCACCCCCTGTGGGGTTCGGACCTCGACTTAGAGCGTTGCTAACAATCTTAATAAGACAAAAACAGCAAGGGATGGCTGGATCTAAGTAAGTTTTTATTATTTAGGGACATATTTTTATTACTAGTTTGGCCGGCTCGGGCCAGCTTGATCTAGGGACGGGGGATGTGCGTGAGTTAACCGTTGCTAAACCTAAATACTTACAGATCAGTCGTTTCTCGGTCTTCGTCTTTGACCGTATGCGGCATAAGGCTCGGGAACCTGTCTATACTGCCACCACTGCACTGCCACGGTAACTGCCGCCACCAGCGCGGCAGCTCCAAATAAAATAGTTTTCGCTAAAACCTCCATTTTTTTTACTGCAAATAAATATTAACAGATGTAATGAGGAGTTAATACAATCTTTGTTCTATTGAGCCAAACAGACAAGCTACCTGTGCCTCGCCAATTTAATTTTAATTCTAATATAAAGTAAATGCAAAATTGTTATTCATTTAGCGGGCACACAAACAACACACAGTACAAAAAATACTCTCAATGTTAAGATTCCAGTCAGTTCGTTCCATTGACAGCATTTTTTTTTAAGGAAACTGAATCTCCTGCCTGCTAAGTTAATATCAATTTTGCATTGGCATTTTATTAGAATTAAAATTAAATTGGAAAGAAAGGGCACTGTTTTGTGCTAATAAAAAAAAAATAATTAAAAAAAACGAAGTTTTAAAATTCTAAACCATTTAAAAACCATAACGAACACATAAGCTTACGTAGACTTGGAAAAAAAGAGCATAAAAGTCGGTCCACTCGGGAGTTACGATGCAACAGATATACACACAATATTCAACAAACTTATAACAACTCCATTTCTTTCGTCAGGGATTAACGAAAATAACTGAAAAGTTGTAGGAAGCTATCGGCACCCTATTTTAATTCTGGCCTTCTGGCACCCTCATTCATGTCGCCTTTATTATAAGAGCGCGGGCCTCTTCCTTTCAATAGTTGAACTACACTATTTAAAAAAAAATGAAATAATGAAGGTCATCATCGTCTCATATTATCAAAATTATGTATTTAAACGCAGCAAAAAATAATATCTGATAGCATTTTATTAGCCTACTTAGTTACGATAGCAAAAATAATATTATCTACTTATTGTTATGTCCCTATCTTTTAATTATTAAAACAACTAGCTGTCCCCGCGGCTTCGCTCCCGTCAACTGACTACCTACCCTACCATATCTACCCTACCCTACCTACCGTACCCTACCTACACTATTCTACCCTACCTACTCTACCCTACCCTACCTATTTTTTTTGTTTTTAAAGCTTCCCTGTGTTCTAGCGAACAAAACAAATAAAAGAATTTTTCAAATCGCCCCAGCCGTTCTCGAATTTTAGCGAGACTAACGAACAGCAATTCATTTTCATATATAAGATATCTAATCTAAAATACCTATCCCCTAAAAATAATTAAATACTAACAATGACTTACGCTTAATTTATAAATGTCGTATTAATAATCTAAGGACAGTGAAATGTATAATATTGGATAAAAAGTTTACCTACTACCTACCAAATGTGTCAATCCAAACTACTAAATATCTATGGGCGTAAATTTCTTTTAAATCGGGTAGATTTGAAGTAATAGCGGATATTAAATAACAATATGCATGAAATAAGTATAAAATCACTTTGTCCTTCGTGGACTTTGACGCTATAATCATCGTTTAATGTATTTTTCATTGGCCATAAAAATATAATAAAATATAATATGGTCGACGGTCCGACCAATATGGCGCTGCGTATTCATATTAAATATTATATTCATAGATCCCGCGCTTATTTACTTCTTTCAATTCGTGTTTTTTTTATATATATTATTTAAATAAAATTAATTACTTATATCATTATTTCATTAATAGTTTATGAAACTTACAACATCATTAGATTCTAAATTAAATCACATACAAGATAATACAAAACTTTTACACGCATATACATAATAATATTATTATACAGTGTACTACCTACGTATCATACTAAGTAGTTACAACAGTGCCACGAAGTAACTATTTTTAGATAATGATTAACGTCGATATATTTACATATTCGTAATGATGATGACACAAAATAATAAATATCACGAAAAGCAAAAGTTTACATACAAATCGTACTTACTTCACTTTTTAATTATAATTCTCAACCAAGCAAAGGTATTACACATAGGTACGTACGTTCCGCACTAACAAGTAACAATACGTAACCAAGGAGATAAGAACGTCTTTGTAAACACATTTATTTTATTCTTACCTTTTTTATTTCCACGAATTGAATAAGCACTAAGTAGAGCAAACGGTGCAATCACTTTGTGCTACTGAGTGATAAAAAAAAGTTATCAATACATTATTATCGCCTACAAACTGCGTAAATCCCCAAACATCGTGCAGACAAGCACATTAAAAACAAAGTAATTATAGAGTAATAAAATCTTTTTGGCCACACATTTGTAGTAAAGCCGCGTCTGCTATGCCAGTTTTATCACAAAATATTATTAGAAAAGAAATATTAAAATTGTGGCGTAACATGTTAGACTGTTTTTTTTTTCAGAAAAACATTTAGGCCATGCCCCTAATTAATGTTTTCTCACAATGTTTTGTTCAAAAACAGTTAAAGAACATATTATTTTTCCGTCTGTTATAGTCGTAGAAAAGATAAAAAAAAATGTTATAAACATATAATATTAAAATGCAGTGTATGAATAAATTTAGTATATATAATATATATAGTATATAAATAAAAATCGCTTCATCAATTAATTTATATATTATATAAATTAAAATGATTAAGCGATTTTTTTTATCGCAAGGTACAGAGACAATGCAATAAAACCTTTTGTAAACAACGTAGTTCCTAGTTTCAGACAAAATCATTTATAAATAAATTAATAATATTCGATTATCAGTGACACAGAGTACTTTCAGTAAGTAAAACTGTCAATCATGGCGTAAAGTTTTAGTAAACATAATAATTAGATTTAAGATGTGCGAGAAATGTGATTATTGAGGACTATGAATCATGCTACCACAATCCACTAGTTGACTTCAGGCCTTCAGCCTTCAGACTCGAATATAAGGCTAGAGTATTTTTTCGTTTGGCAAGATTAAACTTTTGATTTGTTTTTCAACCACCGACAGTGTAGATTTGTACTGTCAGTGCTTCAACGCTTCCGCTTTCAGACAGCTATCAGTCATTTTGAACGTTGTGTTCCATATCAAATAGTCTAGATTTTGAGCAGTTCCATTTCAATTCGACGCAAAAGGACAGACTAGAAGCGAATATTTCTCGTCGTTGGTCTATTAAATCTAATTATCCGATGCTCCATCTGCCTTAGAGTATTACAGACTGCTTTAAGTACTCTGCCTTCTAAGTTTTTTTAACACAAAAATTTAATGAAAAATTGCGTTGAATCCCTTTTTTGACAAACAACCGTTTTTGTTTATATAAAATACTAAGCAAAAAGGAACTGGTTCAATACAAAATCAAATAAAGTAAAAACAGTGCGTGCCTCATGTTAAACATAAGAGATTCGTTTGAAACGGAACGCGGTGTGAAGTTTTCATAGACTGACAAGACAAAGACATATTGTCATCAGAAACGAAAACATTTCGACAGAGTTATACAAATACGCAGTAAAATTTAAATAAAATGAGTGTGCGCGAAGAAGATCGGAAAAAGAGTGGCTGCTCTAGCCGTGGCGTTGCAGTCGCGGCCACAGCGTTAGGAGTCGGACTCGGGGCTGCGTTATATTATTTATTTAACAAACGCCAAGAAGCACCTAATTCCGAAGGTTCGACTAGCGATTGGAACAACGAACCGCCGCCCTTGTGAGTATTGACATAAGGTTCATTATTCAATAACTCTTAACTTGGCACCAATTTTGTTTTGCAATGGACGGTAAAACTAGAAACGTATTTATTCACAAGAGTTTCACTATTTAATTTTATACTTACGCCTCAATTAATAGGGTTTTAAGGTTGTTTAGCAATAATGGAAATATACCTTAAAGTAACACTATATACCTAACTTCGTTCTTGCTATGCAAACCTTTTTTTTTTTAACTCTTTTTTTATTTTTTTAGCTGTACAAATTAAGTATTCAGTTTATAATTTTTAGCTACATAATTTATTAGACTAATTATAACACTATAATAATAAATTTTTTATTTTAAAAGAAGGTAGTTGTAATTAAAATTATCTTTTTTTTATACCAGCCTGTAACTGCCCCACTGCTTGAAGTAAACCTCTTTTTAATGAGTTATAAGCATTGATTACCTAAATTATACTTATTTCTGTATAAATGTTTCTAAATAGTTTTTTTTATGATAAAATATTATGGAATAGGTTACAACTTTCACAAATTAAAATTAAAATATTAGTTAATATTACACATAGTTAAGTTTTACATATTATTAATCTTCTAATCCAGACTAATATAATTGCGAAAGTAAGTAGCCAAAACCACTGAACCAATTTAAATGAAATTTGTTACACAGATAGTCTAGATCCTGAGAAAGGACATAGGCTACTTTTTGTTGCGATAACCAACATCCACATGGGCGGAGCCGCTGGGAACAGCTAGTACCTATATAAAAATCTTGCATCATAGTGTTTGTTATTAACTTCCCCCAAAATGCCTTGACTGATTTTCATGACATTTTGAAATTTTTGTGTATATTTGACCTCGAAATAGGTTGTAGGCTATTTTTTATACCAGTAGGTGATAAGAGTGGCCCTGGCGAAAGAATGTTTGCCGGATGAGCTAGTCTATATATAATATCTATAACTAGCTTAGCTGATAAGAAAAAAAAATACTAAAAAATATTACATTACTTTGAGTACCTATTACTCAAGATTATGACTTTGTATGAAGCTATGTTAGGACATCACACTATGATCGTAAGATTTGGAACTACAGTAATATTTTTCGTGGTAACAGGAATAATAAAAGAACACTGGGTAAATGTACTTGGGTCTTATAAATTGTGGGTATGTTATAATATAATGTAACGGGAAGGGAATTAGCAAACATGCATAAATGCAAGCAGTCAGCTTGCGACCACGGCTCATGTAACTTGGTTGAAACATCAGGCATAAAGGTATTTATGCTTGTTTAAACTAATTTTATATAATATACTAGCTGTTTCTCGCGGCTCCGCCCGCGTGGATGTCAGTTATCGCAGCAAAAAGTAGCCTATGTCCTTTCTAGTGCTCTAGACTATCTGTGTACCAAATTTCATTAAAAAATTTTCAGTAGTTTGGGCGTGAAAGCGCGACTGACAGACAGAGTTACTTTCGCATTTATAATTTTAGTAAGGATTATTATAAATATACAGCTATAGTTTAAAAGTTAGTATATTATGTAGGTATTCAATACAGAGTTATTCTGAAACTATGATGATATCTCCTAAGACATTCATTGAAATTCAATGGTAATATTCTTCACTAGCTGTCCCCCGCGACTTTGTTCGCGTGTTTTAGTTTCAACGGTTTATCATTTTTGCAACATTTTTCATTTATGCTCCGCTCCTATTGGTCGTAGCGTGATGTTATATAGCCTATAGCCTTCCTCAATAAACGGACTATCCAATACAAAAATAATTTTTCAATTCGAACCAGTAAGTCCTGAGATTAGCGCGTTCAAACAAACAAACAAACTCTTCAGCTTTATAATATTAGTATAGATAATTGAATTGATGAGTACATATTTATTTGTACTTTGGAGGAAGTTAGAGGAAGATGTATCATGATTATAAAAACACCTACACAAATAATGCATTTGTTAGAACAACTTTGATTACTCATAAAAATAGTTTATAGTGACTCAACCTTAAAAGATAGAGATATGCTGTCGTGGATATTAATAACAGATCCCTAAGGCTCAGCGCAGACAGAACGGAGCGCAGCGGAGAGGATTTTATTAACGCACTTAAAAATAAACTTTAAAATTATTACAATAAAGTGCATAAATGCTTGAACCTGACAAAAAATGCTCGCGCGTCCTCGAAGATACGCGGGAATCCCCGCGTGGCGTCGAGTCGGACGCGTACTTTCAGTGTTGTCACTGAGTTTAAACGGTTTATTCGCGCAAGCTCGAGCATACGCGATCCGTAAAGAAAATGCCCGAGACCGCGCGGGGATTATTCCTCTCTGTCTGCGCTGACCCTTACTCTCCAATTTAATTTTAACTCTAATACAATGCCAATGCTAAATTTGTATTAGGCTAGCAGGCAGGAGTCCAATTTTCATAAAAAAAATGCTGTCAATGGAAGGAATTGACTGAAATCGATTTTGATAGTATTTTTTTGTACTGTGTTTTGTTTTTGTGCCTGCTAAGTGAATAATAATTTTTCATTGGCATTGTATTAGAATTAAAATTAAATTATAATTAAGAGCACAAAAAGAAGCCGTTAAAACTGTGGGATGCAACTTCACCCTATAATAACTTGATCCAGTGACGCATCCAGGAGGCTATGGGGTCAAGTTTCCCCCAAAAGCATTTTTGACCTCTGTGGCCAAGTGATACATACCGGTATTCAAAGTTCCACCAGCTTTGAGGTCCCGGGTCAGACCCACTACTGTCCCTTTTTGGAATTCAAGCTAAGTTCATACCAAATTTTAATCAAAATTGGTTGTGTGGTTTAGCCATGTATGCATAAGAGAGACATACATAGCAATACTATCAAATGTATAATATTAGTTTGAAATTTAGAAATTTTTAATGCTCAGTAAACAAGCATGGTGATCAATGTAAGCTTCTTCTCTATGTTTGTTTTTGCCCAGCAGTGGGACTATAAATTACAGGCTGTTATATTAGAAATAACTTCAATATACAATTACCTATAAAGTTTCTTGCCGGTTTTTCCCCATAGGTGTGACATTTTGGAACCGCGCAACTAGAGTCATTTAATGTTTTAAAAGTGCCTGAAAAGGCCTACTTGAAATAAAAATATTTTGATTTTGAATAAATTTAAAAATACAAGTTGTCTGTTTTAATTGTTATGGTGATTAGAAAACTCGATTGTGTTAACATTGTTTAATTATAATGATGCTATTAAGTAATTAAGTTTACATTTAGAAAATAATATTGTTTACATTAATCGGTAATATGGTCATTAGTATTTATTTACAGAAAATTATAAGTAACCGATCTATAGATGAAGAATTTTGACTTTATTGGAACAAAAATTGTTTTCGTTTAAAAAAAAACCGGTCAAGTGCAGTCGAATGAGATGTACCGTTATAGCGCTCACCAGTTGGCGCCACTGGCGCGTCAGCTGTCTAAACCTAACGTACTATGGAATTTGACATATACGGACATCACGCGCGACTAGCGTCTCTGGCGGCGAAATTTATAACAGCAGCCTTCATTCTATCTCTCTGATGCCAGCCCTCTAGACAAGTGGTATGTCGATAAGCGATAATGATGATAGAATTTCTCAAAATGACAATAAATGTATGGAATTGACATTTCGTTTCGATAAGTCAAATTCAAATTCAAATTCAAATGCTTTTATTTGTGGATCGTAGGTGTACATAGATCATAGATGTTACATTGAAATTGAGCGCTATGTCCTGCCGTTAAAGGCGTACAAATATTAGTTAAGTCACGTGACTTGGACTTGTCACTTCCATACATTTGAAGGATTCGGTCACGTGTCTAGAGGGCCTGGTTCTAATATTTAAGAAACGATCCGTTTTGCTGACGGACAGTAGAAATTTGTAAGTCTATTTCACGACGCAGTCGCAGCTTGAAGCAGACTGCGTGCGCGCGGCCGAAAAGATGCTACATAAAATCATTTGTAAATGTGATTTAAGAACTATTTATATTCATCCTTTTCATTCACTTGTTTAATGGTCTCTGTACGTGTACAGTGAAAAATCATAGACAATCAATCGTAACTGATTCTGTTTGAGAGCAAACTAAACGTAATTAAGACTAAAGCTATCCTTTTATGTACATTAAAATAATTTGCGTTTAGTTTTTGTTCAGTGGTGTCGTTGTCAGTGTACATAAGATTAAATAGAAAATAATTATAAGTGAATTTTTGAAACTAATGGTCAAATACTCTAAACGCTATTTAATTATGAAGACTAGTGTCGTGCTATATCTGTCACATTAAGTTGTTATGTTGCTTACAGGAATAAATAAGTAAACTATAGAGCGCGCATATCGAGTATAAACTGTTGGCACTTGTATGAACATGTAAAGTTTTAAAATTAGTGTCGAAACAGAGCGCACCGTTTTTTTAAAACTATCTCAAAACCTAATATTGCCCTAATAATATCGGAACCGTCGATATTTTCGCATAAACTTCTGTTGTCTCACATAAATCAGTAAACAAACGTATTACATAGCTTAAAATATGCTAACGTTTGACATTAGAGGCTACTAGCGATGCGCACGCTCTATGCTTGTCTATGTTAACTCTAAGTTATGTTGACAGATATACTTTTGGTCAAATACTGAAACGTCTGTATCATGCTCGTGCATTTATCTGTAACACAGGTTTTACCTAATTCAGACAGCAGTCTCTATATTAGGTATGTAACAAAAAACTTAATTCTGTACCAGTTTCATAATGATGAGAAAATAAAAATTTTTATTATTATTTTTTATGCTGTCTCTGTCTGTCTGTGTAAAGTAGGGACTATTTTATAATAGAAGTTTAATAACGTCTTAACGTCATTGCTTTCTGAGGTTTACGCGAATTTGAGACATTGAATAAAACTACTTTTTGAATGGATTTTATCGCGGTTTATATTTAGATTTTAGTTCTCGAAGTTTCGACGCCTTTGCAGGTGTCATGACGAAAATCTACTCAAAAAGTAGTTTAATTCAATGTCTTAATGTTAATTTGCGTTTCAGTCTTCTGGGGTTATACACTCAAATTTAAGTTTCGTTTGAGTATTAGAAGCTTAAATAACCTATAATTTGTAGTACAGGGGCCATAAATATACGATTATACTACGACAGTTGTTGCGACACTCATTTTGGATATCTGGATAGTGTCTGTGTTCCGCAATAAATGTCCTACACCCAGACACTTGTGCTCTCACAAATACGCTCGTCAAAGCTGACTATAGTTACAGAACAACTGATGTTAATTGTCGAGTCTGAATAAAACTACAAGACAGTTAGAGTGAGATTCAAATACTGACGGCAATATTTTATATATTCTTTTAGACGCGCGATGTGTATAGTGAGGCGTGGTGTCGTAGTGTAACCGTAGCAATCACTCATACTTTGTCTCTTTCTACCATAGCCATCTCACTCACTCCGACGACTCTTACACGACAATATCTGAACACGAAACAACTGACACAAGCATGAATTTAAGCCAATCAGAGAACGGGATTGAAGACGAGAGTTTGAGTTCATATAACTCTTCGGACTTCGCGACGGATGACTATTCTGGAGACAGCGACGATTCTGACATGGAAATGGATTCTGATATAACAAACTCCGCTGGAAATAGTACGGTTGAAATAGATGAGTTTTCTGTAGAGAATACGATTTCTTCGGGATCTGATTCTGATGTTACGGATTGGGATGTGACTACGTCATCTGCCGGTTTGCCGACGCACGATGATAGTATGAGATCGGCCTGTCTGTTGGTTTATCAATCTTTACGCGGTGCTATTAGTCCAAGGACTAAAAAGTGAGTTTTTTTAATCGTTTAAAGGTGGTGGTTCTGGAAGGGGTAGGAGTGCTTTTGTGATGAAGTCGAAAAATAATCAAATAAAAGCGTAAGCAACGAGTTTTTGGTGACTATGAATACTTCTGGCTGCATCAGTTAATGAAACTACTCCTATGTATATTCTTGTCGTAGTGATATTTCTACAAGCGTAAAAGATGATAGAAATCCTTTGACATTTCATTTTGATAAGTCACGTGACTTAGACTTGTCACTTCCATTTATTTGAGCGCTTCGATCAGCATTAACGCTTGTAGATATGTTACTTAGAGAGGCTGTACTGTCATTGGTGACAGCGAGAAGTAAAACATTATGCAGCTTTTAAGCGTCAAACTGTCGTCTTATGTTTGTAGGTAATATCTGTATCTGCTAAAAATACTCCATGAGTTGACATTTATTGCATCAACCATTTCGTCGATCTCTTTGGATCATGATTGTATGATCCCATAAATGAAGCGCAACATATTGTGTAATTGTGGTGAAGGGAATTCATTGAAAAATTAGATATATGTTACATATTGTAAATATTTTCTTCTTATGAATTACAGGGCGCAAGAGAATCAAATGAATTCAATAAAACAGGAGGCTTTGTAAGATTCTTATTTATATTCTGACTAACAGTTTGCCTTTTTGATTGTTAAACTAATAAAATATAATTTCAACTTAAGTTTACAATATCCTGTCTATCTGTGGTATTCCCTTGTTTATGCGGCCGAATTTTATACTGATTATTATACTAATTGTTTCATGTGGCTTAAGTCACGTGGGTGTCGATTTTTGCGGCATAAATGTAGCCTTTGTCCTTTCTTGGGATCTAAGCTAATCCCATACCGAGTTTCATCAAGTTCGGTTCAGTGTTTTTGCCGTGAAAGCGTAACAGACGGACAGAGTTATGGATTATTATCGTTGGTTTTCTTACCTTTTAGGTAATAAAGAGACTGGAATTCCTATTCTATCCTAGTAGTAAAATCACAGATAGATAGGTTGTTGTTTAATAGTAAAAATTATAGTAGTTTACATATAAATATTAACATAAAAACTATTTTTAACCTACTTTATCGCGCCATTTTATTAAGATTGATGTGTTCGACTCACCCAACTGTGAGGAATGTGGAGTAGTCGAAGACGTGCAACACGTTGGGATGGAGTGGATGTAGCCAAAGGTGATGATATCGCGGATCCCTCCGCACAGCTGACGGGCCGCGTACAGTGGCTCTTCCACGGTGCGCCATGGTCCGTGTGAGTAACCTATGGAGTTTCTTGCCGGTTCTTCTCCATAGGAGTGACTTTTTGGAACCGCGCAACTAGAGTCATTTAACGTTTTGAAAGTGCCAGAAATGGCCTACTCGAAATAAAAATATTTTGATTTTTGATTTTGAGTCTCGAGAATCAAACCTATTTTTAACCTGCTTAGAGTATACTATGTAAAAATAATAAAAATGTCGTGCAAAAAGCATTTAGCAAAAAATTTGCTTAAGCTCGACACAAGGGGGGACTACTAGCGATGCACGCGCTCTATGCTTGTCCATGTTTGCTCTAAGAATAACAAAGAAACCCATTTTAAAAAAGAATAAAAAACAAAACGTTTCTGGCTATTCGACACTGCCAGTTCCACGCAACTTAAACTGTCAAAACGAATAAAACCTCCATCTTTTCACGCCCTTATACTTAAAAAGGTGGAAAAAATACTGCGATAAAGTCTATTAAAAATAGTTTTATTTCATCCTGGTTTGTGAAATGGACTATTGTGTTTTGAGTTGTAAAAAAAACGATGATTAAGTTATTATATTTACTATGTAGATAGTTTTAACATAGTTTTAAATAGAATATAAATAATTTAAGACTATAAACAAAATGCGTGTAAGTTTGAACTAGCTGGTTTGTTGAGTTTTCTGCATGGTTTTTCATGTTTATGAATAGTATTTTAGTAGTAAATAGTTATTTAATGTGTGCAATTTATTTTTTGTTGGATATATTTTATTAACAACTAGCTGTCCCCCGCAACTTTGTTCGCGTGTTTTAGTTTCAACGGTTTTTCATTTTTGCAACATTTTTCATTTATGCTCCGCTCCTATTAAGCGTAGCGTGATGTTATATAGCCTATAGCCTTCCTCAATGAACGGACTATCCAATACAAAAAGAATTTTTCAATTCGAACCAGTAGTTCCCGAGATTAGCGCGTTCAAACAAACAAATAAACAAACAAACAAACAAACTCTTCAGCTTTATAATATTAGTATAGATTTAGGTATTTGATGGAAATTCTAAACTAATAGCAGGCGAACGCGGCTAACGCGTATTATAACTAACAATACGGATGTTGACTGAGTGTGAAAAGTAATAATCTATTTCGTCCGTAAATTAGATATAAAAAAAATATGAGACACATATTTTTTACTTTTTCTAAATAACCAAAAACTAAGGAGATAGCCAATCAAAGTTCAGGAAGAGGGGCTAATTTTTCACGATCTTACACAAGATGAACGACATCGTGACGTCATTTTAAATTTTCGTAAGTTTTTGGTAAGGTAAAATAAAAAAAAACAACATGTCTAATATTTTTTATTAGCCTACAATACATTTAAAAGAATTTTAGTCTACATCCCTATTTATGGAAGTGCTGTGTATGTACTTCGTCAGCTCGTCGCCGGAATTCCCATCCCCACTTAATACTGACGTTGCAAATTTAATTTGGCGGTTATACATATCATGCTCATCACAGATAAATTTTATTGAGTGGGGAAACATAAAGGTTTAAATAAATAAATGTGGACAACATCACATACATTGCTCTGAACCCAAAGTAAGTAGCTAAAGCACTTGTGTTATGGAATTCAGAGACAACGAAGGTACCACAAACACCCAGACCCAAGACAATGTAGAAAAGGATTTTTCTACATTGACCCGGCCGGGGATCGATCCCGGGACTTCAGAGCTGGCTACACCTTGAAAACCGGCGTGTACGCCACTCGACCACGGAGGTCGTCAATTCAAAGTCAAAGTTTGTATTAATAATGTGTTTATTTCCAGTCGTCAACGGGGCTGGACCCTCGAAGAGTGTTCGATCTGCTTCGACGTGATGCTGCGCAACCAGGAGATCACATCTTTGCCGTGCGCTCACAACTTCCACACTGAATGCATTCTGCCGTGGTTGCAGGAGAAACAAACGTGCCCCAACTGCAGGAAGGTCGCTGAATGATTAAGTCTTGTGTGAGTAGAGGGTAGATTTATGTCATTTTATGTGAAGGTAGTTAGATATTGGCGCCGATTCTGTTGATTCCCGATTCTGTTGATCATAAACTAAATAGAGCTGCTATCTTTTACTAACATACAGCGTGAGAAAAGGACAGCTATAGATACGCCTTGAACATCACTGTGAGTTTATTGCACGTTTCTGCGTGTAGTCAAGTTTCGTAATTTTTTTATTGATATTTCACAAAAAAAAAAGATATACAACAAAAAAATAAGTATAATTCGTATTTAACAGAATAACGAAATCGGTCCAGTAAGTAAGCAAAAAATGGTGTTTTATTTAGATAAAATTTAACACTATAGTCTGTCTGTGTGATTTCGTCGCACATTGTCAATGACAATAAAAACCGGCGATGCGTTGTTGCCAATCTGTTGAAGTCAAGTTAGAGTGTTTTTTTATATATATATTTTGATAATTATATTGTTTAAAAATTTTACTTCCTCAATTTTCGATTTTTATTTTAACAATCAATTTTGGTAGACTTCTGATGACGAGTATTTTTCGTGGTTTCATTTTATTGCCCTTATGTCGTATCCATACTGTATATGAGAAGAGGCCACTGTCTTGCAGTGCGATGATTATAGACCCTATATTTATATATCAGTCCATGATTGGCACAGACCATGGAAAAATAATGTAATCGCGGAAGGCGAAAATATAAATAAAAAATGACTTTTTCTGTTTCAGAAGAAATTATTTGGCGAATATGGATCCAACTAAGCCAACCTATGGCCAATATGGGGCCCAACGTTTTATTAATGATTCATATATGATTTTATAGGTTTTTAATGTGTGTTTTTCAAATCTACCTATTTGGTCTTAACTTAATGAAATATAGAATGATTTTGACTTGTGATATGTGTTAATTATAAAGTTATTGACCAAATGCACTACATATTGTTTGATCAGTAAAATTACATGTGTTTTATAATTATCTCTATAACTTAAGAAAAGGATAGAAAATAATGTCAAAGTTTATTAGATACGGTATTTTGACAGCTCTGCTGCGTCAGTATTCCCGCCAACTAAAGCCGTGTCTGCTGCCCAAAATTCGAACGTAACATGTTTTAGAAAACTTGTTCAAAAAATGTTTACTTATATAGAATTTTGGGCAGTAGACACGGCTTAACTTTGACATTTGTAAATATTTTGTCTTTTTTTAAATGAGTTGCGAAAATAGATTTTGTTTGTTCATATTTATTTTATGCGTGTCTTCTAATAACGTTTTAAATATGTAGATACGCTTATTTAGATTAAAAATTCGAAACTAATACTCTAGATCTCGAAATATGTTTGTTGATAATCAAAGAGCAATAATACTAATAATGTAATTCGTATCTAAGTAGTGTAAAAATCTTTTATAAGTAGATATTTCACTATCAAATTATCGCAATGGCTTCAAAAGACTGCGCTGCTGGTCAATGTACGCACATAATAATATATTTGTGTTTTCTGCTAATATTATTTACATTTAAATTGGTTTCTTTGAGTCATGAGTCATTTGATAGCTTAAGCAATCCTTACTAATATTAAAAATACGAAAGTAACTCTGTCTTTCTGTCGCGGTTTCACGCCAAAACTACTGAACCGATTTAAATCTAATTTGGTACACAGTCTAGAGCCTGAGTAAGGACATAGGCTACTTTTGCCGCGATTACCGATATCCACGCGAGCGGAGCCGCGGGAAACAGCTAGTACACAAATAAACAGACAGACAAATGGACGATCGAGTGATCCAATAAGAGTTCCTTTTGACGTACAGAAACTCAAAATGAGGTATTTTTGAACAAAAATCATTTTGTAATTGAAAAATAAACTTTTATTTGGAAAAAGGTTGACTCAATTCAGACAGTTTTTCTTTTAATTTATTTTGTATAGTTTTGACAGAAAATTGCAAGACATGACCGATTTTTTAATACGCATAATGTAATACCAAATATATTTTTCATGACCAAATGGATACTTGATCTTTATTTAATATAGAAGCGTTTAGATATCTGAAAATGGCTTTGCTGTTGATAAACTTTGTAGAAAACTATTATCAAAGAATTGACAGAGACCTGAAATAACATTTGTAATTAATTTGTTTTTTCTTTAGTAAATGCTATTTTTCATTAGCCAAAAATGCGAGATTTGATCTAAAATCCCGCCATGTTGGGTTTACTGAAATGTCACTATTTTTTTTTCTTGCTAACAACATTAAAATTTCATCATAATTATTTATTTATATACCAAGTCTTTTCTATGGATGTATAAAGTCATGTTATGGTTATATCAAGATTGTTCCCAATGTTCGAACAAATAACCTAGCAAATGAATTTGTCAAATATTTTAAATAGGTTTTTTTGTTTTAAAGTTTTTCTAGTCAAAAAATAAATCGTTTAGGTCTCTGTTTTTCTGTACTTACTATACCAAACAGGGTGTTACAGAAAGGTTATATCTATCCAAAAGGTGTAAAGAGTAGGTACCTACATCTATAGATATAAAGTTAGTTTACAAAATTTCAGCTCAATATGAGTTTATTAAATAATTGATATCCAATTTTTCGCAGCATATATTCGACATCAAAAAATCATAATGAAGCGATGATCTTAGAATGTATAGCGAGTTACGAAATAAGATATTGAACCTTGTACTGTGGTAACAAGTGTATTATGATTTATAGTGTCGAATAATAGGGATGTTTCCTGGGTATGAAAAGTTAAAATCTATTTAGTCTGTCAGTTAGATAATAAAAAAATATTAGACACGTATTTTTTCTTTTATCATAACACTAAAAAATTACAAAGATACAGCGCTTTAAAGTTTCGGAGTGGGGGCTTATGACGCCACGCCTCGGTAAAAATTGTAGCGAGGAGTGACGTCACGCGTAATTTCTGTTGTCTGTATTTTGATAATTTTTTGTTTGCAGGAAAAAGAAAAAATACGTGTCCAATAAAATTCACTAATCTAGCAGGCGGACATAAAAAAAAAGGAAACATGCCTATTATTGATGCGGAAATTAGATATCAATTATTTATTTAACGTATTTTGAGCTGAAATTTTGTAAACTGACTTTACCAGATGTACTCTTCATCCCTTTTAGATAGATATGACCTTTCAGTAACACCCTGTATATTCGATATACTAAAGTTTTAGTAATATTGGGTACAAATATCATGAATTTTGAATGAAATCATATCTTTTTCAATGAAATGTATATTTTGAAGAATGTAAATTGAATTTTAAACTGACGGATAATAATGACACTCGCCCAATTTTTAGATGTAAGTATTAACCAAAATTGTATGTTATGAATTATGCAAACTAGGTTTTAAAGCGGCTGAGCCGTTTTAAAAGCAGATCATGGCAACACAGTCTTATAAGTGACATAGTTCTGAATATTAAAACAATTAACTTAATATGATAGCTGTGCGACGTAACGGATAATCGAGTAACATCCGAATACTTACGAGCAAATCAATTTGAAGTCTTCGTTAAATATGATGTACTCCCTGTCAGTAGAAGCCGTAAAGTACTCACAGATAGATATTTAAGAAAGTCTTACTCAAGTACTCAGACGTTAATGGTTACTTAAGGGATTTCTTGTTATTTATTTAAATAAGAACTCTGAGAGTCGGCTTACTTAAATCAATAATTCCTTACTAATATTGTAAATGCGAAAGTAACTCTGTCTGTCTGTCGTGCTATCACGCCAAAACTACTGAACCGATTTAAATGAAATTTGGTACACAGATAGTAATAGTCTAGAGCCTCAAGAAAGTATATAGGCTTTTTTTGCCGCGATAACCGACATCACGCGGGCAGAGCCGCGGAAAACAGCTAGTCAGAAATATCCTAAGTAACTAGTATCGTCTAAGAGTATCAGTACGGCAGTTAAAGTAAGTAAGGTTTGTGTATTCAGGGATAAGTTTGCTTCGTCGTTATGTTCTCATGTTACTTATACCTTTAAAAACGTGTATTAAAATTTGTAAATAATATAGCTGTGTTGCCAGGATAGAAAAGTGATATGTTGATAATAGATTTATGTAGTTTTCTTAATAAAGGTATTAATGGATTTATTTGTATTATTTTATAACCTTATTATACTGTTTTTGTATTTCCTAAACAAATGGTATGATATTTAAACTAAATATTTAATTTTTCAATGAGGAGGTCGTGGCTTACACGTCACTCACATTCGCACGAATACGCAAACCCACATGTGTAGGACGACATTTGCAAATGATTTAATTTCCAAGCTGTGTCGGTGTTTAAACAGACATGAAAGCACGCGTACCTTGTTCGAATGTTTGCGCGCATGTGAGTGACCGGGGTGTTAGTAAGCCTCATTGATTATTTATATACTGCGTAGCTTTTTCCCAAGCTATGTTGGTGTCGGCTTCTAGTCTCCCCGGATTCAGCTGAATACTTTAGTTTACATCAGCCTTTCCCGAAGTGGGCGATAACGCCCCCTTGTGGGCGCTGCAGGCCTAAAGGGCCCCCCTTTAGGCCTGCGTAAGAGACTCAGAAAAAAAATCAAATCTCCGCTAATATAGCTCAAAATAATTAATTTAATTCGAAGTAATAGTGGTTTTTAAGTTGGTGAAAATATGGGGGAGCTCAAGAATAATTTATTCTCAAAGTGGGCAGTAGACAAAATAAGTTTGGGAACCCCTGGTTTACATGGAGCGACTGCCTATCTGACCTCCACAACTCATTTTACTGGGTAACACAGTATCCCAAAGTAAGACTGGTTGTCAGAATTGTAATGACTTAACGACTGTCAAAGATCAACGTATGACAGTAGGGACCAACGGCTTAACGGACTTTCCGGGGTCCGGAGGGGTCTCGGTATGTTTACAAATGGCCACCCATCCACGTACCAACCGCGGCTTAAGTAAGGATAAAATAATAGGACATTTATCAAAAATATATTTATTTATTCATTGATAATAAACAATTAAACACTTCATTGTCAAGCTAAAATAAATTCATCTTCTATATAAAACTAAAATTGTTGCGTTCTTACCTATTTTAACTAATTGGCGCTAAATATAATCTCTAATTTAATAAATATTTAATTTTAATTAGTCCTCAAACTAAACTAAATTTAGTCAATTGATATCTTTTCCAATTACATATGGACCGCGAGAAAAAAAACAGCAAATTTAAAAATGTTTTATTATTCATATATTATGTTATTAAATAATATAAATATATTTTATAATAAATTTATTATTATAATTTGTATTTGAATTGTCTTTTTACGTACCTAAAAAATAATTTCAAGACCTAAACTAAATATTTATTTAGCTTTAAGATATATTTAGCGCTGGTAACTAATGAGTTAAATAAACTATTATGATTTGTGTTTAGAAAACCTTGTTTTAATGTAGGCATTAAAATAAGCTAGCCATGTTATGTTCTAAGCGGACATGGCGGGTCCAGGCGTCCAGATTTTGGAAGTCCTAGAATAAAAGTAGTTACATATTAAGTATACAATAGATAATAACTATAGTTACCTACCTAAAATTATATAAAAAATGTTTAATTTTATTACTGTGGAAATTTGCAGTACACAGGGTTAGTTTTTAATAACTGGACAAATTTTAAAGGATGGCTCAGAATCGATAAATTTTCGATAAAAAGAAAAAACATTAAAAAAATACATATTATTTATATACGTAAAATTTGTGTCAAAACAGAGCGCATCGTTTTATTAAAACTATCTAAAAACCTAATACTTATTACCCTAATAATTACCAATATATTATTTTTTTTTAAAAAAGCTTGCTAGCAATGTGGGTGGAATTCACATTACTAGCAATCTTGTTAACCCCTCCAACTAAGCTAAATATGCTTGTATCTGGAGTGGGTTCACGTCAATAGTGCAATGGGTGGGGACCGAACCTGAGACCTTTCGATCACAAGGCTGGTAATGATAATATCGGAACCGTCGATATTTTCGCATAAACGTCTGTCGTCGCACGGAAAATCACTTAAATCATTAAACGAGCGCAGTACCTACATTACAGCATACACACCTAAAAATGTGCTTACGCTTGGCATAAGGGGCGACAAGCGATGCGCGCGCTCTATGCGTGTGTATGTTAACTCTAAGCTCAGTAGTTAGTGTGTTATACTTACATCATCACAGTATTGGCAGGGGAACAGTTCGAGCCCGTGCGTGGCGACGTGGTCCCTGAACTTGTCCGCGTCACCAAAGGACATGCCACAAGCGTCGCACATCAAAGATGACTCCTCGACTGTGTCATCTAACATCAGAATCAAATTAATGTATTCAATTTAGGCACTTCTTAGGGATGATGACATGACTTGGTATGAAAAGTAAAAGTCACTTTAGTCTTTAAATTAGATCCCATCAAAAACATAAATGTGAAATGAGAGCCAAGTTCAATATTATGATAAATGCCTTGGATGTTGACTTCAACGACAAAAGAAGTGAGATCTAAATGGGTGCCAAGTTCAATAGTCTGTTCTGAAATTTATTTAATAACAACATAAAATATCATTTCTTCTTACAACTTAGGATAATATAAGCCATATATATATAATAGCCTAAGGTCTGACTTGGCTAGTTCTCGATACGAATTATTATGTTCGATGGCTAGTTTCTACCAGCCAGCCAAATTTTCGGAATAATAAAATAAGAACCGACAACTTACAGGTTTAGAACTTGCGAAGGCTATAATATAATTCGTATATGAAAACTAAATAACTAAATGTATGGAAGTGACTAGTCCAAGTCACGTGACTTATCGAAACGAAATGTCATTTCCATACATTTAATGTCATTTAAGTGATTTCTATCATCGTTAACGCTTGTCGAAATGCCGCTTATCTAGGGGCGGGAATGAGGGCTAACTACGTCACGATGTTACACAAATGGTGACATCACGACGTCTTGCGAAATTAAACACCGTAAGTTTTTGGTTGCGTTAAAAAAGAAAAAATATCGATATTTTCGCATAAACGTCGCACGGAAAATCACTTAAATCAGTAAACGAGCGTAGTACTACAGCTAAAAATTTGCTTACGCTCGGCACAACGGGCTACTAGCGATGCGCGCACTTTATGCTTGAATGCATAATCTAAGGTAAGTGGTGTAAAAATTGATGAGATTAGGATCTTTATTATTATTATAAATGCAAAAGTAACTGTCTTATCTGTCTCTCGCGCTTTTACGCCAAAAGTACCGAATTAACTAAACCGATTTAAATATAATATGGTACACAGATAGTCTAAAGCCTGAGAAAGGATATAGGCTACTTTTTACCGCGATAACCTATTTCCACGCGGGCGGCGCCGCGGCAAGCAGCTAGTTTTGACATAAATGTCAAAATTTGATCTACAGTATGATACTATCTACGGATATGTTAAGATATTAATAAGAAAAAATACTACAAATAAACTTACTTTCATCTTTCGGTTCGAGATCTGATTTTAAAGATTCATGTATAACTATTGAGTTTGATGTTTGTGGTTCCGACTTCATTTTCTTTGGCTCTCGCGGCTCAAAATAAGGACACGCTGAAGGTATAACTAAGTTTTAATGGATATTAATTAAATACAAATAGTAAAAGAAAAAATTTTAAACTCAGACAGGAGTCGAACCTGCGACTACTTTACTTAAGGGATAAAAGGGTGTAGGTACTAAATTTTAGAGATATTGTATGATGATATTGTATATGTTACATTTAAAGATAGAGTAAAAACATGGTTAGCTTAATATATGATAATATTAATAAATTCTGGATAATATTCATAGCTGCACACGTCGCCCCTAAGAAGTGTTAAAGAAGAAATTTAAACCTCTGTCGCTAAGTTGGTAAAGCGACTGGTGTAATGAACCAGTAGTCGCAGGTTCGAGTCTTGCCCAGGGTTTAATTTTTTCTTTCTACTATTTGTATTTAATATTAATGGTATAAAAAAGCAGTTATTACATTTAGGGACACGCAAAAAATAAGTACATATATGCATAAGAAGATATTTTTTTAACAAAATCAAGCACTGAAATAAATGCCAGCGAATCAATCAAAATAGTCTAAAAATCTATTCATAATGTTCGCCTTCCAGGGATAGCAATGAAATTCTAAAATCGGAAGTAAATACAGGGTGTTACCAAAAGTAAAAAAAATCTAGGCTATATCATCATCATCATCATCATCAAAGGCCTTATACATCTACGAAAGATGGTTTAAGCAGCGTTCGTTTGGGAGGTCCGGCACTTACGTAGATGGCTAGTAAGGCCGATAACAATCAATAGATTTGATTTATATGACCATAAGGGCCTTTATGGCGTTAGGGCAAGCCTTTAAAGGTTAACGAATATCGCTATCCATGTCGAAACTGCTGGCCCTGGTTGTAATTTTTGGTGTCGAATTATTTATGCGAAAAATTTAAAATCATTTTGAGCTGAAATTTTGTAAACTGAATCTATACCAGATGTACTCTTCACTCCTTTTGGATAGATATACCCTTTTGGTAACACCCTGTATATCTTTACCACAGACGGATAGGATATACTCACGGCCGTGTCCTACATGCGTCTTGTAGAACGTGACCAGCACTCTATCCATGGTCTCTGTGACTATCATGTGAGCGGGGCAAGCCTTGCCTGTTTTGTAAATCTGGCGTTCGGGAGCTGGGCGCTTGCCTTTACCCTAAAAAAAAATGGGAGCAGATTCTGTTGTTCACAAACTAAACTAAAATAAGAGAATAATAACGCCAGCCTGTAACTGTCCCATCCCATCTTATACAGAGAACGAGCATTGATCACCGCGCTTGTGAGCTGCCCCACGGTGGGGTGCCATTACCGAAGCTGTTAATAACACCAGCCTGTAACTGTCCCACTGCAGGCCTCTCATACAGAGAACGAGCATTGATCATCACGCTTGTGAGCTGCCCCACGGTGGGGTGCCACTACCGAAGCTATTAAAACACAGACACGAAGTTACACATACTTTTAAGATCATTTTTTGATGGGAGTGTCGACAAAAGAATGATTATCCCATAAAAATACTGTAAGCTGATGGTAAGTGGCCACAGCTGCCTACCATCACCATCAGCAGAGGACACGGAGATGGGTGGCTAATATTATTGGACTGGACTGGCCGTTGATCTAGTGGTTAGTGACCTTGACTACTAAACTGGAGGTCGTGGGTTCGATTCCCACCCAGGACAAATCTTTGTGTGATGAGCATGATCATTTGTTCTGTGTCTGGGTGTAATTTATCTATAATATGTATGTATTTAGAAATATATAAGTATATTTATCGGTTGTCTGGTTGCCATAATACAGGCTCTGCCTAGTTTGGGATCAGATGGCCGTGTGTGAGTTGTCCCAAGATATTATTATTATTATACATATTATATTGTTATTTCTTACCTGATACACGTAGACTCCTGACTGACTGCACATGTAATGAGATCGTACGCCTTCAATAGTTTGCTTGCTAGCCGTAGTTTTTCTGAAGCGATACTTAGTTTTTTCTTGAATTGCACTCTTGAATAACATGAAGTCTGTTGAACATGAATAATGTTAAATACTTAACTATATAAATAAATAAATAAATAAATGTGGACAACATCACATACATTGCTTTGAACCCGAGCACTTGTGTTATGGAATTCAGAGACAACGAATTTACCACAAACACCCAGACCCGAGACAATGTGAAAAAGTGGTTTTTAACAGAGATGGCGACACCTTGAAAACCGGTGTGTATGCCACTCAACCACGGTAGTCATCGAAATAGTTTATTATGCAATTAGGATATACAATCACTTTTACACGTCTTTTTTTTTGAGCTCACTGGAGTCGACATTTCCTAACTGACTGCCCTGAGAAGAAATGTCGAAACAAACTCAGGGGTCACAGTCTCTTTAAAGTCCAGACAATATTCGCAAGTAACAAATGCAGGTTGCTGGAAACGCTTAGCCAATGAAAATACCTAAAAATGGCGTCAAAAAATTCATCCATATCGTTGTCGACTCGAGTCGTACCCAAAAGACTGGCAACATCGCCACGTTGTATGTCAAATTAATAAAGTTAGGTAAAATTTTAAATTAGGCTACTAAGCAGATCATACTGTAAAGAAGAAAAAAAAGGGCGGTTGATAATTCGAATGTACACTAGCGCTACACTTGCGAGCGTGTCAGCGAGTTGACCTAATTTGACGTGAGAATTTGAGTGATAAAGTATGAGATGACATAAGAAGTGGGATTCAGTAAGGTAATTTTCTTGTCACTTCGACGCTCACTTCGCACTCGAATCCGATCAAAATCAAGGTCATTTTGAACCTTATGCGAAGTGAGAGTGAATAGCGATGTAAGAAGCGAGTTGTTGTTTGAACTTTACAGAATCGACGTGCTGAGGTTTAACTTTTTCTTTCTACTATTTGTATTTAATTACAAATATTCGCTCCGCTTGCGTTAATGCGTAAAAAATACTTATTTAAAATAATAATGGTGACATGTTTTGTGTGTTAATAGTGTTAATTATTCTTCTCCCTCTTTTTCCTGCCCTTTCCCAAGTTATTTGTGGTCGGCGCACAATATTTTCTCCTTCCATTTTACTCTATTAGCCGTCATACTGTCATTCACTGATTTTTCCCTCATATCATCTCTCACGCAATCGATCCACCTTTTTTCGGCCTTCCTCTTCCTCTCCAGCCCTCCACATCCAAATTCATCACTCTTTAGTGTTCATTAAACAAATAAAAGAAACTCACCATCCATGTTATGGAACTCGAGCTGTTCGACTTGCTCGTGAACGCGGTGCGCGTGCAGCAGGTGCGCGCTGAAGTTGGACCCATAGCTGACGCGCTCGTCGCACAGCGGGCAGATAAACGCTTTGCGCTTTTCGACCTTACGACGAATTTATTACATTTGCAGTCACAAATGAACGGTGTGTACAATTCAAAAGATAAAAATCACTGCCACCAGCGCCACCTATCCGCCATTAACGTAACTATGTTTGTCGGAGTGGTAAGAGTTTTACGGTAATAGTACAGCCATTCAAAATTTTTTTTGCTCTCAATTTTTGATACCAATCGTGTAGTTTTCGTTTGTACAACGGCAAAAAACTCACCTGCGATGTAATTCTGTAAGACCTCATTCTAAACTTCGAATCTGAATCCGCTGTGAGTTTCTTGATTGGCATTCCAAAAACTCGGTTGATAATTCGAATGTACACTGGCGCTACCCTTGCGAGCGTGTCAGCGAGTTGAACTAATTTGACTGATAAAGTATGAGATGACATAAGAAGTGAGGTTCAGTAAGGTAATTTTCTTGACACTTCGGCGAATCTTTCGAATTCGATCGAAATCAAGTGAGAGTGAATAGCGATGTGAGAAGCGAGTTGTTGTTTACAGAATCGACGCGCTGGTATAAAAGAGAATGATAGATAGCCCTATATATATATGAAACTTTGCACACATTAAAGGGTGACAAGGGTGACATAACCACTCCGACGAACATAGTTACGTTAATGCTGGATAGGTGGCGCTGGTGGCAGTGATTTTTATTTTTTAAGCTATAGGTCGAATTGTAGATTTTTTAGGTGAAGCGAATTGCACCTGGCATCTGCTGGTAGTAATTAAATGACTTTTACAAACTAATAAATCACATGCTCAAAGAACAAACAGACTTAGAACAAGCATTTGTGGATCACACGAATGCTTGTACCATGCGAGGATCGAACCCGCAGCACGTCGCGCACCGTAGTAATTAGCGTGGTGAAAATCTGAAAATTTTCAAACGGTTTAGAAATTCTTCAAATTCTAATCGAATACCGTTATTGCTCACACCAGTTGGCGCAACTAGTGGTGTCGCGAGTCGAACTCTGTGTCAGTACGATTCTCATTGTCAGTTCGACTCGCGACACCACCGCCGCTGCATGAGCTTGTAATAAGGGACTTTATTGAGTCTGAAACTAGTCGGGCGATCCCGAGAATGTGCGTGAGTAAACCGTTTTGTTTTAAATAATTATGAATACTTCTCACGAAAGATATTAAAGATATTGATAAAATGTGGTTTACCTCAAATCCATGCGCCTTCCACAGATGCTTGTTAAGTATTTGCTTCTGACTGAAGTCTCTGTTACACATGTGACATTTCTTTCTCTCTCGCGGTACGTATTTTGGTGTCTGCTCGTTGCACAGTTTTACTAAACAATAATTATTTGCTCAGAACCAAAAATAATGTATTGTTTGGAATTTAAGTTGCTTAGTAATAATAACACCAGCAAAGATCCCACTGCTGGGCTGAGGCTTTCTCATATAGAGGGAACACGCTTGTGAGTTTCAGGTTTGCTCAAGTTTTTTTTATCTTTTAAATTTATTTTAGGTATTTAACTAAATTTGGAACGTTAACTTAATAAACTAAGAAAGATTTTATATTAAGTTTAGTTTAGAAAAACACATGAGTTTACGTAATGTAAATAAAAAAACTAACTTAAATAAAAAGTCCAATCTAAAATATCACACCAAATTTTTCCAACCTTCATTCGCAGTATATTTTTTTTAAATAAAATAATAATAATACCAATCTATAAATGCCCTACTACTGGGCTCAGGCCTCTTCTCATATTGAGAAGGCACGAGCATTGAAATAATAATTATAATTAGTTAACAATTGTTTAAAATATCGACAAACACATCAGTCATGCACACAAAATTAAATTCAAGGGAATAAATATCAATAATCAATCTATAATCACTGAAAAAGTTAAAAAAGAAACTGAAAACAAACTCACATCCATGTTTCATCCGCAAATGAGTGAAACATGCCTTCTTGCTGACGTAAATATTGTCACAGAAATGGCAAGGATACTTCCGTCCATCAGAATCCGATTTAACGCCATGACACCTACAGAATAAAGCTCTTTAAAACATCTATGCCCCTACTCTCCAATTAAATTCTTAATTAATTCTAAAACAATAACAATGCCAATATTATTCATTTAGCAGGCACACAAACAACACACAGTACAAGTAAAAATACTCTCAATGTTTAGATTTCAGTCAGTTCCTTCCATTGACAGGATTTTTTTAAGAAAACTGAATCTTCTGCTTACTAAACTAATATCAATTTTGCATTGGCGTTGTATTAGAATTAAAATTAAATTGGAGCGTAATATTCGTCCAAAATATTAAATTGGGGATGTTAAAGTCAGTACTATTATTTTACACTGGTTGGCAGTATTGGGTCAGCACTGACTTGCTTTGACTTTGAAGTCTGCAAATTACTAAATGCAATTCGGTATTTAAGAAATCTATTTATCTATCTATTTATTATTTTCTTAAAGACCTATTTAAATTAAGAAAATAGGTTTAGAAATTAAATAGATACGCGGAACAGATTTCGCACAGAGTAAGATTAAAATTTGTAGTTTCGAGAATGCAAAATTCATGGAAGTGTTTCTACTATAAAAGCGCGATAACCGACATCCACGCGGGCGGATCCGCGGAAAACAGCAAGTATAACATATAACCTAAAAATTGGCACAAAAAAATCGTCCACATCGGCAGTCTGGCGACATTGCCACGTTGTATAGCAATGCTTATCCTCTGTCCAGGGTAAAAGCTTTGTTAGTCGAATGTAAAAAAAATAACTATCCGTCCGTTTCGCTGGACTATTCCTCGCCGTTACCCTTGAACGGTTTTATTAAAGAGTTTTGTGTGCACTCACCTGTTATGATGATCAGCAGGATCCCTTAAAGCCACTCCACATAGGGAACACTCTCTTAAAGGAAGACCAGTCCTTGGTTCCAACTCGTGGACTGTCCTAATATGATCGTGTACATCTTCCACTGTGGGCAGCTGGAGGTCGCAGTATATGCAGGTGGTCTCATCTAGAGCCTGGATCGCGTGTTCTTCGTCTAGATCTTCTGAGAATTAAGATAAAAGATGTTGTAAAATAAATAAAAAGCTACCATTAACCACCTACAACTTTCCAATTAGATCAGTCGAAGACGATGGAAAATCGGGGACAGCAGATAACCGAAACAGAGCGGCTGGTGTCAATACTACAAAAATTTTATGTATACCGGAAGCAAAATACACAGAAATAAACAGACATCGTCTTGGACCAGAGAGTACTTGTAAACACAAGTCAAACAAGCCCAAACACGATAGGATTGCGACGTTTCGTTCAGATGGCCACCTTCTGGCTTCATCATCAGACCAGCTCGTAGGTTTTACGTATATGATCGTGTACATCATCTACATTCTACAGTCAGAAGCTATAGGTCGCAGCTGTATATACAGGTAGTCTCATCCAGAGTCACGATTGCGTACTCTTCGATAAAATGTCTGATTTTTACCATCGCCAGTAAATTTTTATTCGTGGAATAAAATTAACATCTAACAGATTTTGTATTAAAGAACTGTCAAAAATTTTTTCTGGTACAATTATTCCTCGTATGTTTTTTTTTGGTGCCAAATAATTGATGCCAAATTGGATATAAATTATTTAAGTAACGCATTTTAGCTGAAATTTTGTAGTCTCTATATTAGATGTACTTTTCAACCCTTTTGGATAGAAATACCCTTTTTGTAACATCCTGTATGTTATTGATTAAAGCTGATGTTTTTGTACAATGAAATGGGAGTTATCTTACCATCTAGATCGTCGTCTTCTCCATCAGAGCCTACGTTCTTCAGCACTACCAGCTTCTTACCCTCACTGGAACTGCCTTCCGCTTCTTCTAGAATTGATTCATCCAGATATTCTTCGTCTGAAAGTGATTTTAGAACTACACAACTAATTAAGTGAGGAGGAGCTCGTGGCTGAGTATAATCAAAAAGAAGTATGCAATTAAAATATTATGTTTCAGTAGATTCATAAATAGTTGATCGTCTATTGCAATGCCAAAATCCCTCGATGCTTCGGATATAAAGTTATGCCATAAACTATGAAGGTGATTTTTTTATGTCAGTCAGTTAATAAAAAAATATTAGACACGTATTTTTTCTTATTTTACGACACCAAAAACTTACGACGATACATTAATTCCAAATGTCGCATGACGTCACAATTGCGGCCATTTTGTACGCACGCATGACGATATTACCCCAACTCCTGAACTTTGATTCGATTTATCAGTGTTCTACTATTTTAAAAAATAAAAAAATACAAGTAAAATATTTTTTTACGGACGGACTAATTAGATTTTGACTTTTCGTTCCCAGTCATCAAGGTACCCCATTCAATTCTGACTAAAAGTTTTACCAAGATATACTGAACTACCCAGTATAGCTTTGCCCTGGGTTGCGAAGTTGAGATGGGCGATTGTAGCTTTATGAAAAAGACAGTGAAAACACAAGTTTCTTATCGTGTAACTTCGTTGACAAACTAGATCTACTACTACTTATTTGGTTACCGACGTTAGCCTATACTGAATAAGCATTTTTATACTTATTTTTATCCAGTAAACATCGGTTGGGTTAGCAACTGTAGCGAATAGACCTACCGGTGAGACTGGAAGCCGAACACTTGGTACATACCTTTAACATGCTGGAGTATTGAAATACTTTTCGAAGTCTGTCCTTTAAATGCAAGAGCTTTCTCCAGATGTTCGACGCAATCAGAGCAAATGTACTTGAGGTGATTTGGTACCTAGAATAATTATAATGATCTACTTATAAAAATAAATTACCCTGCGATTATTTTTTTTCATTTAAAAACAAACATACCTACATATAGCATGCAACAAAAACCCTGTCCGATCCTTATGAGTATTATTCGGCATCGTACTGCGTACACATATACGTAACTATTGAATGGATTTCAGATTATTATTTTTTCCGTGAATGTAATTAAATTTAAATAAAACTGATAAAAGGCAACACTGATGATCTCTCGACAAAGTTGTATTACCTACAGTTTTGTATCAAACAAACCGTCTGAGCGAGACATATTTTTCTAGTACGTATGTTGAACCAGGAATACTCCTTTATGGGATCGGACAGGGTTTTTGTTACATACTAGGATCGGCACCCTGCTTAAATGGCAACTTCATTTTGGATTATTGAGGTTTTTCCAAGCGGTGATGGTCGTATAAGCGAATGCGAATAAATGAGACGGATTCTTACATGCGTGCAAACTTTCATAAAGTAAACAAATCTTTTCGCGCGTGTGAGTGGACAGGGTTGGGCAACAATTTGTATTAAAAAAAAAATTGCACTATTATGTTCCTTCACTTTCATAGTACCTATATGTAATGCCGGTCACTCACATTCACGCGAATACGCAAACCCACAAGTGTAGGACGACATTTGCAAATGATTTCATTTCGGAGCTGTGTCGGTTTTAACAGACATTAAAGCGCGCGAACCTTGTTGGAATGTTTGCGCGCATGTGAGTGACCGGGGTAACAATATTATACGATCGTCGATCGGAGAGAATAAGCTGTCTATTTCTTCCATAGTTTGTGGTTTAAAAAAAAAACTTGACGGTGGGACGGACGGACGATGTATAAAATAAGTGGTAAATAATTTAACTATTAGATACATGCTACAAGTTACTGTTTTATTTATATAAATGATTAATGACTAGTGAGTAATAATTTTGAAAAATATCTACGCAAACAAAAAATTACCGTGCATAAAAATGTAAATAAATTAATGATGAAAATATTACGGTTTGGAATAATGAATAGGTACAATAATTCTACAATATTAAACAATTTGGGAAGAAGGTTTATTAAAATACACTTATGTACTCTTTAAATGAAATCTAATGTAAGAAAAAAGCATTGAAATATATAACCTTTAAATCAAAACAGGTTTCAAACATTTTCGCATAAGTTTCCGTGTTTTCCGCGTACAAAGCAAATAGGTCGCATAAATCGTTGGTGTTCATGCAACTGATGCAACCTACAAACTCCTCGTCCTCCATTTTATTGAGAATATTCTTATTTACTTATTTACAAACTAAGGAGGCCGGCCATGACAAATTCGAATCCAAATGAACTTTGAAAAAATAATTGAAAATCGCGCGCTTTAGTGTTGGGCTGTGCTATGTGCATAATCTATCGATTTGATTCAAATTGCGAACAATAATAAAAATATTTGATTATGTCAATAAATATTGAATACATATTGAATTGACCATTTCAATTATGATTTACAATATTTTTTTCTGTTTTGTAAATAAGTATTGTGTATTATCACAGTGTGTGTGAATAAAAAAATAGTCTTGTTATGTTTTTGACATCCGTTTTCCAACATGAAGTAAACTAATTGCTACATAGATTGCTTACAGAAAATTACTACTAATTAATCTAATTTACTTTATTCCAAATAAACTTAACTATGTATACATACACAAAAGAAATAATAAAATAAACTAATTTTCTTAAATTACATTAATTATGTTATATTATTATACCTATCTATCAATATAACTTGTTAGCGACACGAATTTTGAGATGAAAATATTTTCAATTAATATTTTTTTACATTGCGTATCCAAAAGTTAATTTATATGTAAATCGATTATTTTACATTAGTTTTTCATTATCAAAATTCAATTTACATATTATTTATATTACATGTTACAATTTGTTGAAAAATTGTGTCATCCAGTAATTCAATCTTTTAATGTATCACTAGCTGTAGCCCGCAGCTCCGCATGCGTAGCTATCGGTAATCGTGGGAAAAAGTAGCCTATGTCTTTTGACGTGACAACGTCTTATAAATTGGTTTGCCGGGTGACACTTCAAGAAACTGGGTAACGCTCCGCTCACGTTATGCGCTCACAATGAGAGCGAGTGAGAGGCACGCGTCGCATGGTTAGCCCGCCTAAGAGCGAGAGAGACAGACATTGACATTGACAGTCGTTGTCACGTAAAACTTTCGCCCGTATACCGACTTTACAGGCAACCAATTTTTTTATTTTTGGAATTCAAATGTCAAAATCGGTTTGTCGATGTAGCCATGGAAACGTAACAGACAAACAGAAAGACAGACAGGGATACTGTCGCATTTATAATAAGTATGAATCACATCAAATTACGTTTATTATGAATAGATAGACAATTAGTTTGTACTGCACGGATTTCAGTAAATAGTATCAAACTAACTAAATAAATGTGTGTTTTTAATTACCTATTCAATACTACATTTCTCGATTCCCACCGAGTTTGGACATCACCATGAACCATCGCGTTCCGTACTCGTAGTTCTTATAAATTTGTAGCATGAAGCGAGATAGAACGAAGAAATGTAAATAAAAATAAGAGATAGCAGTACTAACTTTGGATGCAGATCTCAAACATAATGTTAATATTGCCATTTTGAACGATTTACCATTAGAATTAGGAAAAGTTAAAACTATCCATCTGATATCTAGCGGAATGTACTATTATATATTAATTATTTTGTAAAAAAGGGTGAGTATTAAGTCAAGTGTATATTGAAAAAAACATAATAAATATAAAGTAACAAAACTACTGACATCTCTTTACAAAGTCTTAGTTAAACATCAATAAAAATAAAACTAAAACAAAATGGAACTTTTTGACTCTGATTCCATAACAAGCAATGTATGTGATGTTATCCACGTTTATTTATTAAATTTGTTATTATTGAATGTTATTATTATAACTAAATTCTATATGTAGGTTATTTATCTAAAATGAATTATAACACATGCACAAACGCCTAATTAATAGGAAAGTCATTAAATTATTTTATCTTCTTCCCAAATTGCTTGCTATATTCCGATTATTGATCGTTGTACTTTTTTATTATTCTTAAAAATAATAAAAACATACCTGACTGTGACTGCACAAAATTAATAATTTAAGAAAGCAGTTTTACTATCTTGCTCTGACAACACTGCTCAGTTGGAAAACAAATAAACGTCAGTTTTATTATGACATCGAGCTAGCTGACTTTATTCAGATATAAACATTCTAGTTTACGTCGCGTCTTCGCGCGATAACTTACTGAATAAATAATACAATGTATTGTCTACATTCGTCGCGTCATCTATTATGGCTGCGATTATAAAAGTATTAGATTTCAATCATATAGTGAAGTAACTAGTCAGGGAAAGTTGTTGCTGGTGCTAAACCTGTACTGTGAGAAATTAAAAAATAAACAGCCTGTGTGAATGAACTATGATAATGATATTAAAACAATAACACCACAGACCAATTATTGAATTTATCAAGTTTTACAATAAATTATACTTAATAAAATAATCAAGGAAGATGAAGTTTAAAATAGACAAAGGACTTCTGCCTATAAAGGCTCACTTTTTTTTCTTCTTCGCTGGTAAGTTAAAAAAAAAAACTTGTTATTATAGATAAAATTAATTTTATTTATTACATTGTCTTTGATTGATCTAATTATATTTATTTTCATGGTTTGTGCAAGTTTTTAAATATAGGTGCTAAAATAATGATGTGACAGTAATTTATGCATTATTATCATTATCAAACTGCCACATAGTATTGGGGTCAAAGTTTTTAAGTGTGTTTTTGACCTGCGCTTATAAATTATCTGTGAATGATCCTTCTTGTCTGGTTTTTAATAAATGATGTACTTTATTACATTTTATGCAGTACATAATTATCTTATCTTTTATTAGCATGTTTTAATTTTTTGTGTATGGGGATAAAAAGATATATTTATATTATCACACTTCCAGATAAAATAACTTTATTACACTTTAAAGAATGGATTAATGTGTTTTTTATTTGTAATAATTGTTTTAATAAACCATTGACAAGAAAAGAAGTTCAATTAAAGGCTGTATACACTGTAGTTGCCTTGTTTTACAAAAATATTAATAATAGCATTGTTCTTTTCTGTTTAAACATCAATGGAAACATCTAAATAATATGTAAAATATAAGCTGACCTGACACTCTTGCTGTCCTGAAATTTTTCTATATTTTGTGTAGATTTTTCGCTAATGTTCATTTATAAAAACCTTGTCCTAACAATTCGGTACAAGAAAAAAAAACAGCCAATTTGGTTAACTATTTTTAAGTGATGCTTCGTCATATTGGCAATTGATTTTGATAGTATTTTCTTCCACATAATAAGTAAATTTTAAAACCACTTGTCTAATTACAAAATGTCTTTCTCTTATAGAAAGTTACATATTTACAGGCTGTAGATGACCTTTTACATTTAAAATTGAATATATATTTTACTATTAATAGGTATTTATTGAATCAAAATGGCTGCCTGATCTATGTGCACAGTTTAAATTTGTTTTCAGCTACATCATCCATACAATTATTTATGATGTACCTAGCTAAAATATTGGTGTTTTAAAGGTCAATTAAAAATATCATAAATCAATATTATATACATATTGTGCATTATGTGTAATTAAGAATAATTCACTTATTTTAAGGTATGTATTCAAGTTTCATGTAACTGGAATAATATCAATACAAATGGTTTTTCAAGTGTTTTATAAGATTGACAGACATTAATACTTATCAAGATAGATGCATAATCAGCTTAATGGTCATAATAATTCATGATGATTTAATGTGATGGTTAAATATGAAATATTTATTTAAAAATACCTATCGTCCGCAGCTCCGCCCTCGTGCATGTCGGTTATCGCGGTAAAAAGTAGCATAAGTTCTTTAAATCCATTCTAAATTTTGTCAAATTGGTTGCGTAGGCTTAGCCATAAAAGTGTAACAGACAGACAGAATTACTTTCGCATTTATACGGATGTTCCATTGACATATTATTTACAATTTCTTCATTATATTTTTGCACTAGCTGTCCCCCGCGACTTTGTTCGCGTGTTTTAGTTTCGTGATGTTATATAGCCTATAGCCTTCCTCAATAAACGGACTATCCAATACAAAAAGAATTTTTCAATTCGAACCAGTAGTTCCTGAGATTAGCGCGTTCAGACAAACAAACAAACTCTTCAGCTTTATAATATTAAAACTAGTATAGATTTGTAAAGTCTGGTATAAATAGTTTATACCTACGTAAAGATCTAGTTATTTTTGCATTAACTAATACTAATACCTACTTAATGCTCATTTTATCCTGATACACTAAAACAAAACTTAATTTAGGACATTCTAGAGTCTGCATGACAGTTAGGTACCCGTATAATTAGGTGACGAGGATTTTTATTCGAGGAATTTTATTGGCGTCTGGAAGATTTTCGATGTAAGAACTGACAAAAATTTATAAATTTTATTCGGATATAAACGAAAAATAAACGCTAGTGACGTTTATTTTCCGATTTTTTTCGAATAAAAATCCTCGGTAAAATCCGCCCTACGAAAAATAACGTCAGTGACGTTTATTTTCAGATTTTTTCGGATAAAAATCCTCGGTAAAATCCGCCCTACGAAAAATAAAAGTCAGTAACGTTTATTTTCCGATTTTTTTCGAATAAAAATCCTCGGTAAAATCCGCCCTACGAAAAATAATCGTCAGTGACGTTTATTTTCCGATTTTTTTCGAATAAAAATCCTTGGTAAAATCCGCCCTAAGTATTCGGCCATTATTATCAACGCGTCGTAGGTACATCTTGTCCGACACATAGTGTCAAGAGACTCTTCAGTAGAGTGTTATTTCCTTTCTTGATTGATTTAACAGGAAACCTGCGTGAGAAGTCTATGTTATTAGGGTGCCGAACCAAAGAGCTAAAAGGATCCCTTTTAGGATCAAAATCAAATTTGCAAGTGGGAAAATCCGCCATTAAGGCGATACACAATTTTTTTACGTATTTTCATATCGTTTTTACTTAGCAACTATAAAAGTTATTGGCTTGACATTTTGTTCCTAAATAGAAGAGGATATGATGAAAATAAATGTCGATCAGTTACACGATTAAAGAAACTTTCCTCGATAGTTTTATTTTGTAAACTATTCAACTTAATAATATATTTTTTTACACTTTTGATGCATAATCATGACATCTAGATTAATGTCAATTGATTTTTTATTCCATCTGATAGATTTTCATTAATATCAGATTTTCCATTTTGTCGCTTACGTTATTATTTTTAAGACGATCTTTCGCGTTCCTTTACATATTATGATAAACTATTTTCGTCTCATAAGCAAGTAGTTAGTATTATCTCTGTCTTGCATTTCCGGATTGGCTCTCCAGTCCACTTGACTCCGCCTACTTGCAAACGAAAAATTCGTTTCTCTACTCTAAGAACACCATTAATAAAATCCCCTTCAAACTAAAATGAAATCTAAATCGGTTCTCACAGCAAAAATAGATACACATTACGTTAAAACTGTGATACCAGTAAACAGTTCTTTATAATAGCATTAAACCGTAGAAAATCAAGAGCTAATTATCATAATAGTCCCATATTAAACCCTGAGAATATATTTGGAGTCGTGTTCATGACCTTACGGACCCCGCGCCGTTTCCTATCATTATGTAATTCGTAGACCCGGAGGCGGGCGCTCCCAATGAATCATATATCAACTACATATTACTCTTTAATACTAATGATAAAACTGTATATAATAGGTAAAAAAAAAACAGTTTTTTTTTTAATATTTGTGAAAATTTAAGTATTTTTTTTTAAGAAATGGAGCCCGGCCTAATGAGACTAAATTTATTTAACCAAGCATAGAGCATTCGCATCGCTAGTAGCCCCTGGTATCCACCGTAAGCACATTACTTCCGCATTATGATCGCCCGACTAGTTTCAGACTCAATAGGACTCCCTAATCGGATCGCTGACGCGGCGGCGAACTAGTCGGGCGATCCCGAGAATATACGTGAGTAAACCGTTTTGTTTTAAATAATTAAATATGTATTTATACGTTCGGGATTTTCAAATCTTTTGTAAACTAATTATGTTTTATACTTTAGATGTTTTATGGACTGTTATCATGATCCAAATGATTATTGCGCAAAGAACTGATAAGAAATAACAATTATTGTCTGATAACATAATCTACATAGCAACTTAAATACATAATAGGGATGTTGACTGGGTATGAAAAGTTAAAATCTATTTAGTCCGTCAGTTATAAAAAAATATTAGACACGTATTTTTTCTTTTATCAAAACAATAAAAATTACAAAGATACAGCGCTTTAAAGTTTCGGAGTGGGGGCTTATGACACCTCGCCGTGGTAAAAATTGTAGCGAGGAGTGACGTCACGCGAAATTTCCGTTCTCTGTTTTTTTATCATTTTTTGTTTGCAGGGAAAAAGAAAAAATACGTGTCCAATAAAATTCATTAATCTACCAGGCGGACATTAAAAAAAATATTAGGAAACATGCCTATTGTTTGTAACACGGTTTGAGTGATATTTTTTTGTGTACCTTGTTATAATCGACGGGCCTGTTGATCTAGTGGTTAGTAACCCTGACTGCTAAACCGGAGGTCGTGGGTTCGATTCCCACCCAGGACAAATCTTTGTGTGATGAGCAGGATCATTTGTTCTGTGTCTGGGTGTAATTTATCTAAAATATGTATGTATTTAGAAATATATAAGTATGTTTATCAACTGCAAGATTTTCCTTAAAAGACTTACTAACTTATAAGATTTTATTAAATTACAGTGGGACAGTTACAGGCTGGTGTTATTAACAGCTTCGGTAATGGCGCCCCACCGTGGGGCCGCTCACAAGCGCGGTGATCAATGCTCGTTCTCTGTATGAGAGGCCTGCAGTGAGACAGTTACAGACTTGTCTTGTTTAATGCATATGGGTTTTTACTTCCTGATACAGGTTGTTAAACTTTGCATATAAGTGACGTTATTCTAGCAAACGTGCTGCATTTATTTATAAATAAGTGTGTGTACACAGCTGCACTCCATACCCTTACTCTCATAGTCTGATGCGACGAAAACATATTTAAAATCTTAAATACGTGTCGAATAGTATATAATTAAATCAATGTGGACAACATCAAATACATTGCTCTGAACCCAAAGTAAGTAGCTAAAGCACTTGTGTTATGGAATTCATAGAAAACGAAGGTACCACAGACACCCAGACCCGAGACAATGTAGAAAAGTGGTTTTCTACATTGACCCGTCCGGGGATCGAACCCGGGACCTCAGAGCTGGCGACACCTTGAAAACCGGTGTGTACGTCACTCGACCATGGAGGTCGTCAAAATTTAATCATAAATATATAATTAAAGCATAAAATTGGATATCAATTAATTTATTAACTCATTTTGAGCTGAAATTTTGTGTTCTGACTATACCAGATGTATTCTTCACCCCTTTTGGATAGATATGACCTTTGGTAACACCCTGTATAATGCCAGTTTAATGTAGCAAAATGTAACACGTGTTTCATACAAATAAATGCATCTTTATCCTGTAATCTTTATCATCGTGTGTGTGTGGTTTTAATTCGAGTATTATTTCATAAAACAATTAGCAATGAGATGACGGATTTGCGTCAATTTAAACGTATTTACCAAAGATTTCTTATGGAGAATAGTTATTTAAGTATATTTTCGTCTTTCTGGCCTTTTCCCAAAGCTGTGTTGGTAGGCTTCCAGTCTCTCCGACAGCTGAATAACAGTATGTCTTAGAGCGACTGTCTATCTGACCTCCACAACACAGCTACCAGATAATAAAGTAACAAGTTATCTAGCTTTTATTAAAAGTGTATTTAATAACAAATAAACTAGCTTTAATAATAATAAAAAAGTCGTGCTCTAATCTGTCCGTCCACTATCTCTTGTATAGATAAATTAAGTACTGTGTACTAAAACCACAGTGATGTTCAAGGCGAGAACTGGTTTGACATTACTAAGTTAGCTGTTATCTGTTGCCGTCCTTTTCTAACGCTGTATGTTAGTAAAAGATAGCAATGATTAAATTTTGATTTAGTTTGCGTACAAGGGAATCAGCGCCAGTGATCGCGGTCAATGTAAGAAGTATCAACAATGACTTCAAAAGTCTTCAATCCTTCTTCTTCTGCCTATCCTTTTGCCTTTTTGGGACGACTTACAATGTCACTGGATTCAGCTGAATACCGTATTTCACATGGAGCGACTGCCTATCTGACCTCCTCAACCCATTTTACTGGGACACAGTATCCCAAAGTAAGACTTGTTGTCAGAATTGTAATGACTTCACGTTTCTCAAAGGTCAGCGTACGACAGGCAAGGAGGGGTCACCCATTCGCGCGATATAACCGTTATTATCGGTGAAACCGTACGCCTTATATAGTCTAGCTACGAGTTCCCCGTCGCAAGTGTCCGAAACCCGTCGGCTTTACTATCCAAGCAACTACAGCTATAAAAACTTATTGACATTCGTTCATAGTCTAACACGCGTCATCGGATATTAAGGCGATACACTATTTTTTTAGCTATTTTCATATCGTTTTTACTTAGCAACTATAAAAGTTATTAACTTGAGATTTGGTTCCTAGATAGAAGAGGATATGATGAAAATAAATGTTGATCAGTTACACGATTAAATAAACTTTCCTCGATAGTTTTACTTTTTGAAATCACCTCTATAGTAACCCTTGTTTTACTTTATTAAACCAAACTATTCAACTTAATAATATTTTTTTCACACTATTTAATGCATACTTATAACATCTAGATTAATGTCGATTGATTTTTTATTCCATCCGATAGATTTCGATTAATATGAGATTTTCCATTTTGTCGCTTACGTTATAATTTCTAAGACAATCTTTCGTGACCTTGACATACGTTTAGCTCTTTCCGTCCCGTAAGCAAGCAGTTAGTATTATCTCTGTCTTGCATTTCCGGATTGGCTCTCCAATCCACTTGACTACTCGCTAACGAAATAATTATTAGTGTAGCGCCTTAAAGACGTCGGTTATCGGAGACTTGCTTCGCGTCGCTTCGTGTAGGAACGGGATGTAAGAAGCGCTGTTATCAACTTTACATAAGTATGTATTTGTAACTATCTCGTATGTAATGAACTAATTTGCTTACTTACATTGTTTATCATGAGTGATATAACGTGCTTTAAACTTAAAACCTGTTTATTGATGTTTAATAATACTTGTTTAAGATTATCAACATGTTAAAACAACTTCCTTTAAGTATTTCGTCGGTTTTAGGGTTCTGTAGTCAACAAGAACGTATTAAACAATTTGAATTATATTGATCTTGCTTTTGCTCGAGATTTCGTACTATTTTATTTCTCTTTTTTGTTTTCCGTTTTTTTTACGAGTGTGCTTTTTCTGGCGGTTAAATTTCATAGTTACAATGTTTATTAAAATAAGACTATTTATAAAATAAAAGTAGGTCTTAAAATGTTAATGAGTAATATTGGATCAACTTACAAAATGTAAAGAAAAACAAAAATGATAATACCCATTAAAATTAAGACAAGATTAGATTCTCTGCGTCCGATTGTTTTAACAGTTGCTATAGTAACCAAAATTGCTCGTGGTTGACACGCATTTGGCCGGATTTTTTTAACGAGTAGGTAGGGCACACCTCAAGGGTGGTCTCGAATTCTATCCCAAAGCCAATCCCGTAAAAAATCAGGTAGAGAGATGTGTTTTTCTATTTTTAAACCATTTTGTGCCACACACTTGCAACGCTTCATTATTTTGTCTATTTTGTTGCTCTTCTAAGCATACCTATATCATAAACTGTTGAACAATTTTGAACGACTAAATACAAGTTTTTTTTTGTTATCATGACTACGCATCCCGACTTGATTAGGTTAAGGGCGTTATTTAAGATTCTATAGATTCACTACTCTTCAATATTTGTATAATAACTTTTGTGAGAAGTATTCATAATTATTTAAAACAAAACGGTTTACTCACGTGTATTCTCGGGATTTCCCGACTAGATTCAGACTCAATAGGAGTCCCTAATCATGAGCTGACGCGGCGGCGAACGACACAGTTCAGAAAAACAAGAAATACAAGATAATAATAATTTACATATCTATACTATTAATATTATAAAGCTGAAGAGTTTGTTTGTTTGAACGCGCTAATCTCAGGAACTACTGGTTCGAATTGAAAAATTCTATTTGTATTGGATAGTCCGTTTATTGAGGAAGGCTATAGGCTATATAACGTCACGCTACGACCAATAGGAGCGGAGCATAAATGAAAAATGTTGCAAAAATGAAAAACCGTTGAAACTAAAACACGCGAACAAAGTTGCGGGGGACAGCTAGTAATAAATAAGTATGTACCCAGTAAAATGGGTTTTGGATGTCAGATAGGCAGTCGTTCTATTTAAAATACAGTATTCAGTTGAATCCGGTGAGACCGGTAGCCGTCACCAACATAGCTTAGAAATCAGGCTAGGCAGAAGAAATTAATGAATGAATTTTGTTAAATTATTGTTAGATATCGCTGCCATGTAAATGCGGGTAGGAGTGAGGCCCAACACAAGTATTATTTATAACTTAATGGGGCTGCCTCAATTTTATATGTAAAAGTGATCATTTGAAACCCAATAAATATTTTATTTTTTTTATTATTATTAAGAATGAATTTAATGCTTGTTTTTTGTCTTCGCAGCCTTAGGACCGATTCTACCGCAGATCAATGTGTTCGGACGTCAGTTGGGGGTGTCCCCAGCTGTCATGGGCCTGGTCACCGCTGTCCTGCCACTGCTGTGGGCGGCCGCGAAGCCTCTCTTTGGTTATGTCGTCGACTTTTGGCCGGTTAGTAACAGTATCAACAATTTTTAATTGAAAGCTAGAGATTGAGATCGTAATTAAGACATTTAAATTATGTGTGATGAGTGCGTGCGCGCGCGCGTTTGTGTGTGTGTCGCGTGTGCGTGTATGTATGTGTGTCGCGTGTGCGTGTGTGTATGTGTGTGTGAATGCACAGAGAAATAAAGGTGTGACAGTTTTACATTCACGAGAAGTTAGTGGATAGATATTTAGTTTAAGGATAACACAATATTTCAATGTCTTTTATTTTGTAGCTTTTCTGAATTATTATTAGTTAACATTCTTAATCGTTTGTTTTTTACTTTTGAACAATGCTCCCAAGAATACGTTGTTTTTATTTTAATATTCTGTTTAAATTGTCTTCGTGCGACTTCAAATAAATGTCTGCTTTTGTTCGCGTGTTTTTTTTTTGTATGGGACTACTGGTTATGATATATATTTATTTGTTCTGCTGGGGATTTGGTGGCGCCGTTACTTTTATGCCCGGTTCATATATTTAAAGAACCGATCCGTTTTACTTATGGACTGTAGAGTTTTCTTCGTATCGCTTAGAAAATTCAACCGTCCGTAAACAAAACGTATTGTTGACGTGACAACGTCTTATAAATTGGTTTGCCGGGTGACACTTCAAGAAACTGGGTAACGCTCCGCTCACGTTATGCGCTCACAATGAGAGCGAGTGAGAGGCACCGGGCATGGTTAGCCCGCCTAAGAGCGAGAGAGACAGACATTGACATTGACAGTCGTTGTCACGTAAAACTTTCGCCCGTATACCGACTTTACAGGCAACCAATTTTTTTTTCTTGTTATATAGTAACTGATGATTAGTCCACACCTAGAGTACTTAGGAAGCGGTGAAGGGTGGGTGAATCGGGGCGCTATCTAGATATATCCTTTGTTGACCCTTAAAAAGTGCTACCCGACTATTTTGAATAAAATTATTTAGATGTTTTGTTGTTTCTTAGATTAGGATTTGTTTTTTACAATTTATACAATATTTATATAAACATTTTCTCTTTTCAGACGCACAGAAAACTAGTATTCATGCTACTAATTACTGTAATGACTGGCTCGTACTGTGGTCTATGGTTTCTGCCGATGCCGGACCCACAAGAGAACAATGACGCAAAAGTATTAGAATCTGTCTACAAACTAAACAACACTATCTATCTAAAACAATATGAAAACAACACTAACTTAGAAAAATATAAATGCCATTGGAACTGCACTAGAGGCGACCATTTTGACGTTTACCTGTCAAACGCGCCATTCATAAACACAGTATACATAGACAACGAAGTGTCAAATAAATCCTGTTTGATATTGTCTATGGATTTAAATGATTTTAAAGATGGCGAGTTCACTTGTATACCAAAAGATAATTGTGATTTATTATGCTATGATATTGATTTAATATCGGATGTGAATCGTACTAAACGGAGTATAGAGAAGTCGAATATCACGGATAATGTTTTAGTCGATTTTATTAAGAATGATAGTCGATTTACTAATGTGGAGATTGTGGAGAAAAGTGATAGTTTTTATATGACTGGTTCCTTTTGGGCGTTTGTTATTTTAATGTGCATTGGTACTGTGGCCTTTAATGTGGCCAACTGTATTGGAGATGCTGTCTGTTTTGATGTATTGGGTAAGTTTCATAGATTTAGGTCTAAATTTTTCAACAAAATCTTAAGTTTTATTAAATTAGGTTTTATGCCCTTACAGTGGGTTGCGCTTGCATTGCTTTGCAGGTTGCGGGTTTGATTCCCGAACAAGTCCTTATGCCATAGTTAAATATACAAAATATTTTTTTGCATACGTGAATTAAGCTACATATTCCTCGTTGGTCTGGTGGTCGCAAGCGCAACTGCCGCGCACTCGGTCTCGGTTTCGAATCCCGGGTTGGGCCAATAATGATTGGGTTTTCAGTTTAGATACACCAAATGTTGTTTCACCTCGGAAAGCATGTAAAGCCGTTGGTCCTACGCCTGATCTCTCTCCGGTCGTGTTGGATTGCCGTCCTATCTCACTATGAGAGTGAAGGAATAGAGAGTGCTGCTGTTTACGCGCAAACATTGGTGTACTAAAGTATGCCCCGCGCAGATGGCGAATCTCTTAAAATTGATTGAAATTCGAATAGTCGGCCTTTATTTTTTATTTTTTTTACGGCCATTATTTCCATAATTTTGCAGGACCAGATCGCGGCTGTAAGTACGGCGCGCAGCGGGCGTGGGGGACAGCGGGGTACGGGATCACAGCGCTGCTGGGCGGCTGGCTGATAGACAGCGTTTCGGGGGAATACAAGGATTTCACGCCAGCGTTCGTGCTGGCGCTGATAGCTACCGTTATAGATTTATACAGCTGTAGAGCACTTACTGTGAGTTCCTAGGTTAAAAACTATAAATTTTTTATTGGGTTAATAATTTTCAAGCCGCTAAAAAGCGTCATTAATAGGGATGTCCACTATTTTTTTTTAATCACTCGTCCCATAGTTTATTAAAATATTAGACACGTATTTTTTTCTTTTTTTACTTAAACAAACAATGAGGAAGATACAGTGAATGGAAAAGTCGCGTGACGTCACTTGTAACAATTATTACCAACACGTGACGTCACAAGCCACCACTCCTGAACTTTAAAGCGCTTTAACTTTGACATTTTTCATTGATTTGATAAAAGAAAAAATACGAGATTTTGATTTTCTTTTTTTATCTATCTGGTGGACTAAATAGATATTTCCTTTTCATACTTAGTCCGCTACGAACCATCACGATCATAAGCTATCATACAAAATACTTACTAAAATGTTTTTATTCGTTTGCGGGCTGTGTGGCCACAGACAGAGAGAAAGAGGAGTGTAATAAGTTTGACATAACACCTCTATTTTTTGATCGGGGGTTATCAATTTGCGTCGAGTTCTGAGATCCACGATACACGTTTTCTAAAAAAAATCTTACAATTTAATTATTATTTTAATTATTTGTTACGCATTAACGCATGCGGAGCGAATATTTGTAATTAAATACAAATAATAAAAGGAAAACTTAAACCACCAACTAAGCTACCGAGGTCACTGCCTGTAAGTTTAGTTGGTAAAGCGACTGGCGCGTCAAGCCAGTGGTCGCAGGTTCGAGTCCTGCCTGAGGTTTAAGTTTTTCCTTCTATTATTTGTATTTAATTACGATTTAATGTTTTTTTTTTCAGCTACCATCTTTATCTAGTCCTGAGGACTCGGGCAAGGCGTTGCGAGATGTCCTGAAGATACCGAAGGTCATAGTGTTTATAATATTTGCTGTCGTCGCAGGAACCTTCGATAGTTTCATCATTTATTATATGTTTTGGTAAGAATTAAAACACTACCTAATTTTATAGTCACAAATTTATCATTTCTCCGCTGTCTCAATTGATAAAGAAATATTATACCTTCTCCATTCGTTTATTTTCTTTTTGACAGTTCGAAATTAGTGACGCTCACACACGTTACCGATTCGATTTAAAATTATAATCGATTTTATTTACATATTTTTAGTATAACCATTAATGATTCGTTTATTAGTTTTTATTACTAATAAATGAATGTTCAGAGTTAGTTATTGTTCTTTACTCTTGGTTTAAATTAAAATTACAAGATTTCGACTTAATTGCTTCAAATAATTAATTATAGAGTCATAGATCCTAGTTTTATTTTCTTTTTTTTATTAAATTTACAGAAACTACTTACACAAAGTCAAATAATTTTTACATGTGATCGATTTATCGAGATTTGTGGTTGTTTTTAATGAACAGGGCACCTCACTAAATGGGCGTTACCCGTCAAAAAAGTATGACAGTATTGTAGTACAATATTTGGAAAAAAAAACGGTATTTTATAAGCGTGAGCTGTCAAAAAGAAAATTAAGGAATGGGCAGATAAAATTGTGATTATTAAAAGCTACCCACGTACGAGTCGGATGCACGCACGAAGAGTTTCATACCGTCAAAAAATTCGCCATTTTCTGACGTTTGATTATATATATAATTTTCTGTAGGTTTTTAGAAGAATTAGCAGAACAAACGGGGCACACTGCTAAGATCAAACTGATAGAGGGCGTCGTCATCGCAGCCGAGTGTTTCCTAGGAGAACTCGTGTTTTTCTTCTTCTCTGGTAAGACAGTATAATGATAATAATATACTTTTAAAGATTTTTGTTTTTACTTGACAATATATTTTTTATTTCATTTAAATAAAATATATATTGCAAACTGTCGATTTGTAAAAACGGCAGATTAATTACTTTCATATTGAACTAGTCACAAGCGTTTTAATATTGCTAATTAGACAGAGAGAGCTATACTTGACGGGCCTGTTGGTCTAGTGGTTAGTGACCCTGACTGCTAAACCGGAGGTCGTGGGTTCGATTCCCACCCAGGACGAATCTTTGTGTGATGAGCACGATCATTTGTTCTGTGTCTGGGTGTTATTTATCTATAATATGTAGGTATGTATTTAGAAATATATAAATATTATGTATATCAGTTGTCTGGTTGCCATAGCACAGGCTCTGCCTAGTTTGGGATCAGATGACCGTGTGTAAGATGTCCCAAGATATTATATTATACCATCAGGTGATGTCACTATTGTTTTCTCTATAGTAACTAATCTGGGTTATACAAGTCGTCGTTTTGCGAAAAAGAGATAGAACTTGCGTCATCTTCTAACTTTAAAAGCTTATAACAATTTTATTCGTGTGTATTTTTTTTATACGCGTATCGAAATCCCTAAAAATACCAGTCGGATTTAAAAAAACCTTTTATATTCGATAGCCCAATTCTCGGGGATGATTATAGGCTATTTAACGTCACGTTACTTGCCTTGGGAGAAACGAAATGCGAGTGGAACCGCGAGGCACTTCTAGTTTATTTATAAACACTTTATTTTCAAAGAAAAGTAATTGGCTTATACAATATAAATGTAAAATATGAGAAAATTGGTATTTGTTAATTTTACCACAAACATTTATGACAAAAACAAAAACTTAAGCTATATTAAAATTAAAACTTATAACGTAAATAAAATTAAGTAACCAAATAAAAAAAAGAAGACTTATTAACCATTACAAAACAAAATTGTTTAGTAAAGGCTACCAAGCATCAAAAAAATCATTTATTTATTAACAATTTATGTACACACAAGAATATATAAAGGACACAACAATTACAACGATTAAGTACAAAGGTACTGCTTATTTCTTAAAGAAATTTCTTCCAGCAGACCTGCTGTCAATCATTGTCATCATTGAGAAAATTTTACGTGTCAAACAAATTTTATTATTAAGTATAAAATTTGACAAAATATATTACGTTTTGACGACCTCCGTGGTCGAGTGGCGTACACACCGGTTTCAAGGTGTCGCCAGCTCTGAGGTCTCGGGTTCGATCCCCGGCCGGGTCAATGTAGAAAACAACTTTTCTACATTGTCTCGGGTCTGGGTGTTTGTGGTACCTTCGTTGTCTCTGAATTCCATAACACAAGTGCTTTAGCTACTTACTTTGGGTTCAGAGCAATGTATGTGATGTTGTCCACATTTATTTATTTATTTATTATTACGGTTCGCAGGTAAAATAATAAAACGCCTAGGCTACGGGACCACGTTAACCGTGGCGCTACTGTTCTACGGGTTGCGGATGGCCTGTATATCTCTCATACAGAACCCCTGGCATCTTGTCGTTGTTGAGGTAATTACAATAAGAGTACATACTATTAAAATCATACGTATATTGGATTAAAAGTAGATATTTGCAAAAGCTTGCCCCACGTTGGGCGCCATTACTTATACAGTCAATTGTGACTTGTCATTTTGGAACTGCATAGCTTAGTTAAATACAGATAAATACCTGAGCATCTTGGCATAGTGTAAGGCGTACGGTTTGACCTATAATAAAGGTTAAGCCGCCGTCGCCGCGGTTGGTCCGTGGATGGGTGACATTGTGACACCGAGACCCCTCTTTCTTTCCGGTGCTTGCCAGTAATGGGTTCGAACCTGCAACCTTGTGCGCACAAATCCGTTCGTTGAACCACTAGGCCTACACGACAGTTTGACTGTGTTTGAAGATATATTATACTAGCTGTCCCCCGCGACTTGGCATTTCACTTGTCTCGGGGGGCACTAGTTCCTGAGATTAGCGCATTCAAACAAACAAACAGAATCTTCAGCTTTATATATTAGTATAGATTCATTATTTTACCAGGGGATAATGCAAGGCCCGACGTACGCGTTATGCTACTCGACCATAGTGGGGTACGCGGCGGCGGTGGCGCCCGAGGGGTACTCGGCCACCGTCCAGGGGATCGTGGCCGGCATGGACGACGGCGTCGGTAAGTAATATACAGGCTGGAGTTTTTCAATGCCACCTAAATGGAAAGTACTCTAAATTATTTAAAACAAAACGGTTTACTCACGTATATTCTCGGGATCGCCCGACTAGTTTCAGATATATAATAATTTCGATCCCGAGAATATACGTGAGTAAACCGTTTTGTTTTAAATAATTATGAATAATCACGATAGTTATTATACAAGTAGTCTTAATACTAGAGATATCAAATTATACTGAAAGATAACATTCCTTCAGTATTTAACAAACTTTTTTTTAAAGTAAATATCTCTACGCACGCTTAACTTGGGGAGTTAGCTGGTGAATGCGGTCAAGAGCGTTATGAAAAGTGTGATCGGGCGAGGCGAACGGAAGTTGCTGAAGTAAAACGTCTTAACGTCCGCTTGACTTGGGGAGTATGCTGGTGAATGCGTGAAGAGAGCGTTATGAAAAGTGTGATCGGGCGAGGCGAACGGAAGTTGCTGAAGTAAAACGTCTTAACGTACGCTAGACTTGGGGAGTAGGCTGGTGAATGCGTGAAGAGACCGTTATGAAAAGTGTGATCGGGCGAGGCGAATGAAAGTTGTTGAAGTAAAACTTCTTTACGCACGCTTGACTTAAGCGGTAAGCTGGCGAATAGAGTAAGCGTGACGAGAGCGTTACGAAAAGTGTGATCGGGCGAGGCGAACGGAAGTTACAGGGAATTTATATGAGTTAGTGAAGATAGAGAGAGAGAGTTACGTTTCGTATATTTCTGTAGGGGCAAAAGAGGCGAGCGAAAAGAGGTGCGAGCACACATTTTCTTTCTCTCTTTCTCTCATAGCCAGTTACGTTTCGTGTATAAAGAAGTTTTACTTCAGTCGTTTGGTCTAAAGTACACTCGTTTTTGTTTACGTGGTGAAAATCTAATGACTTCAACCCACGCCGAGGGCACGACGTGGGGATATGTCGGACTTGCACCGACTAAAAACACCCCGGTCCCGTCCTTGCCTTTGCCGAAGTCGTTTTACGATTTTACTTGTTCATACTTCGACGACCTCCGTGGTCGAGTGGCGTACACACCGGTTTTCAAGGTGTCGCCAGCTCTGAGGTCTCGGATTCGATCCCCGGCCGGGTCAATGTAGAAAAAAACACTTTTCTACATTGTCTTGGGTCTGGATGTTTGTGATACCTTTGTTGTCTCTGAATTCCATAACACAAGTGCTTTAGCTACATACTTTGGGTTCAGAGCAATGTATGTGATGTTGTCCACATTTATTTATTTTATTACTCGTTAGTTAACTTATTTTTTCTCTTAGGCTCTGTCATTTTTGTTTCAAATACTTACATACTATGTATTTTCCCAGGTTTCGCCATAGGTTCCCTGGTAGGAGGCCAGCTGTATAGTTGGCTGGGCGGCCGCGCGTCGTTCCGTGTTCTAGCTGTCGCCGCCATATTGGGCTCAGGCATACACGCCATACTCTTCGAAATGGTCTCGAGGAGCGACAGACGAAAAGGTAATATATATATTTGTTACTGGTAATAATTTAAGTATTAAACAAATAAATGATATGATCTTTATGTGACCAGACATTTTGGGCTTATTAAAATTTCAGAAATAATAATATCATATCTTGGGACAACTCACACACGGCCTTCTGATCCATTTTATAACCTGTATAGAGGTCATAGTTTTCGTTTGTACAACGACTAAAAACTCCTTGTATAGATGAGAACCGACAGGCAACTTAAATTAGGTTCGCCATAGCAGACCGACTCAAATGTAACAATAGGTTATGGTGCTCACAGTCAAATACATTTCATATCTATATATTTTCTTGCAAAAAAAAAAGGTTTTATTCAAATATTCTTTACTTTACAGCCCAGAAAACAGCGCCTGAGTCTTTGCCTGAAGAAGGAGAGAAAATGCTCCAGGAGCACAGTAACGCCATCTATCGCGACACTGTGGTACCTTTGACTAGTGAAACTAAAGTTGACAGGTAATCGTCAATAGATGGCGCTGGACGAAGTTTTATTACAAAAAGGCAAGGGTTGTGTAAGATATTTATTTGTTGTAATTTGTATATTTATAATGCTATTTTAATAAAACGGGAATTAGCGCGAAACATTTATAAATACCTTTACGCTTGACGTTTCGACCAGGTTACACCGGCCGTGGTCGCAAGCAGACGACGTGAGTCTACTCAGGTGTTTATAAATGTTTCGCGCTAATTCCCGTTTTATTAAAATATTATTATAAACATGCAGCGTGATAGTTTAAAAGTTAATATTTATAATGGTTTATTTGCTTTAAAAAAAAGAATATTGAATCCGAAAACTTGAAACCGAATCTGATGGAAAAATTTGGTTTTTTTATCAGATTCGTTATATAAAAACATATTTTTTACGAAGCTTACTTGCAGGTGGCTGGATATCTATTTGAAATGAAATTTAGATGCACATATTATTAAACATGGCGTAAACGCAATGATTTTTATATTTTCACACGTACTTTATGTTAAAGTTAAAAATATATATTTTTAAAATGGCCACCCTTTACTTGTTATAGCTTTAAGATTTGCAATAATTGTGCCATTGTTGTAAAAATATTGTTATATTATATAATTATTATCTGTACTGATCAATGGGAATTAGGTTAGCTATTAAGGAATGAAAAATTAATAGAAGAAGATTGTTTTTTTTTTTCATTTTGTTGAAACACAACATGTAACTTTGTTCAATGATCTCTCATCTCCAGCCGGTTTTTATAGGAAAGCTTCAACTTCTTCATCTCAGCGATATTAAACCATACAAATAAAGTTTAAATTAGTTGCAGTTATTGGTACAAGCTAGAGCTGAGAGGTTTAAATAAAATATTGATTTGAATTGGTACCTTTTGTCCGATTTTCTTTTATTTCTATGACATTGGTCGCCTTCATGAATATTTTTATGCTCACTTTATTCCTATTTAATAATAATTAAAAAGAAAGCAATAAAATTTATATTATTAATAATAAAATAGATGACTTTTATAATATTATTAATGATAAACTGAATTATGTTTCACGTGTTAATTTTATACTTTAATGATTTTATTAATGTTGTCAATACTGTAATATTAAATTACGATCAAATTTATAATTTATGAATACCTATGTATGTAAAATATGAATAAAAAGGGAAATTTTGCTTGTGACTGAGTTACTAGTCGAAAAAATATAAGTACCCTTTAAAATTAATAGGGATGTTGATGTTGACTGGGTATGAAAAGTAAAAATCTATTTAGTCCGTAAACTACATAATAAAAGAATATTAGACACGTATTTTTTACTTTTTAAAAATAACTAAAAACTAAGGATATATAGCTATAGATATATCTAAGTTCGGGAGTGGGGGATAATTACGTCACTATGTTACAAGAAATGTACGACATCGTGACATCATGCGACATTTCAAATCAATATTATAGTCGTAACATTTTGGGCACGTCGAAAAGAAAAAGAAAATCGTGTCTAATATTTTTGATTAATCTGCCGGACGGACATTAAAAAGAAAATTAGACATCATATCAATTGAATCAATGTACCTAGTAAGAATTTTAAACTATGTTTTCTATTACACTGGATTAAACCAGACCACTAAATAAAATACATCATTGTTTTTTTTTTCTCTGTGGTATTATCGTAGAGAGGCCTCGTTAGAGTATTGTGGAGCTCACTTCGGAAAATAATATCGAGTGTTTATTTTGTGCTAAACCAATGTGAATATTGGTATAATAACTTTCGTGAGTATTCATAATTATTTAAAACAAAACGGTTTACTCACGTACATTCTCGGGATCACCCGACTAGTTCCAGACTCAATAGGAGTCCCTAATCATGAGCTGACGCGGCGGCGGTGGTGTCGCGAGTCGAACTGCACACTTTAAATAATGTGAATATTATCATAGATATTTATTGAGTATCTAGAGTCGGAGTAATAAATACAGGGTATCAAATAAATGTTTGTTTTCAAGATTAGTAGATAATATTTTAACGTTTTTAAATTTTATTACTTAATAAAAAGACACTAGGACAAGAAAAGACAAGAAAAGACCAGAAAAATATGTACTTAGGGCCTATTTATCTAACGCCAAATAATTTTATCAAAAGAATTATTTTGAATTTTTGACAGTTCTTCCATACAAAATCAGTAATGTCAATTTTATTTTACGAATTGAAAACTATCTGCCGTTCATTTTGGAAAAATCAGACTCGATATAACGCTACCAAAAGCAACAAATTCATTTATTTTCTCAAAACAAATGTAAAATGTACACAAATTTAATAAACATGGAAGAATGCAATCGCTACCCTACTTATTTTGGGCGCCATCTTTCTAAAAGCGCGGTACTTAGTATATATTTTTTCTGGTCTCGAGTTTCACAGGCAAATTACAATATTGTTTTTTTTTTTTTTTTAATAATTTTTGGAAACCATTTACAAAAAAAAAATATTTTAAACTTTTGCAATAATGACTGCCAAAATGATTTTCTTGTATATTATATAAGTACATTATTGTTATATGGAATATATTATGACTGTTAATATTTTTGAAATAAATAAAAGACTTTTATACTGTACATTTCGTTTTATTTAAAACTTAAACTAAGTAAATTCGTGTTTACCTTAGATTATACCTTCTTCTCATAATTATTACTTACACATAAGATTATATACTTAGTAATTAAAATAACTTGAAATTTCCCATGATATAGACATCCCTTTATCAAATATGATTTTTTAAATTACATATTACATATTTTAGTTAATCACAGATTTTTATGTTATTGAAAATGACATTAATTTAGTTACATACTTTCGCGCCAATATCTTTAACGAATATTGTTTTTTGACGTGACAACGTCTTATAAATTGGTTTGCCGGGTGACACTTCAAGAAACTGGGTAACGCTCCGCTCACGTTATGCGCTCACAATGAGAGCGAGTGAGAGGCACGCGTCCCTTCCACTCGGGCATGGTTAGCCCGCCTAAGAGCGAGAGAGACAGACATTGACATTGATAGTCGTTGTCACGTAAAACTTTCGCCCGTATACCGACTTTACAGGCAACCAATATTTGTATTGGATAGTCCGTTTATTTTTTCTAGATAACAGATGGCGTTTTCATAAGTTTCAAATTGATAAATGAAATATTGCACAGAATTGTAGATTTTAATTGTTGTTCTAATGGTAGGGATTTTAAGGGGCAGTGATAGCGCATGGGGCATTTTCGCTCGTTCATCTCGTCGACTGGACAATGTACAGCATGAGATGTTTATAACAACAATTATGATAGTAACCCAATAAGAAATGATTTTTGCTTTTATCTTAAAAATAATAGTTAATATTGCGTTTCATTTGGCTAATCGTTAGTAATGTACAGTTAACTAAAAATAATCTAAAATTATAATAACCTCAACTTATATATATATTTTGTACTGATATTCTATCACGGTTTACCGATTTACCAAAATTAACGCAGTTTACCGAAACCACGATCGGCGAAACCTATTAAAAAGTAGTTTTATTTCAATGTCTGACAATCGCTTTCAACACAGAAAGTATTAGGTATTATAATAATTAACAAATAAGCATCAAGCACATTGTGACCGGCCGCAGCAGACCGGGACGCGTAGCAAAAGTCCGCCATGATCGTTTTCATGAATGTCACGTTCTTTAATCAGACTACTGCTACATAGGCTACTTACTGAACGCTCATACTCCTAATTAATTTATCAGTTGGTAATTTAGATGAATACTTATTTATAATTTGTTGTTATATCTTTTTTTACATGTACTATTGCAAACTGTACCGCAGCGGGGCGTAAAACGGATTGCGGGATGCGGCCCGTCATCAGTGCTAAAGCGAGCGAATTCGACTGTAACTTTACTGTACTCAAAATTAGTCAATGCATTGCACCCGGCAAGCAAGCAAACAAGCATTTTTTGTCCTCTGCGGCTAGGGTTGCTAGACATCCGGATAAAGCCAGACACAGTCAGGCTTTTTGTTAGCGTGTCCGGCCAGATTAGACGGCGCCCAACGGAATGTCCGGATTTTTAAGTTTGATTATTTCTTGTTGTTTACTTAAATTTAAATTTCCTCAAGATTTATAATAATAATAATAATAATCGTTTATTTCGGATAAAACATTCTCCATATATTGTTAGTACAAAGTTCTTAACCTAATGTTAGTAATCTTATAATATAAGTAGTAACAAACAATGCACTGAAAAACAACCACACCACCAGGTATCACAATACCTTGGTATGTAGCTGAATCCAGTGCTTTAACATTGGGAAATCCCACCTATCACATAATACGCTCAGAATGCTATGGGAGCTGACACGCATTCTATGCAATATTGAAGCGCTACGCTTGCGGATGATGGCAGGAAAACCATCAACCGCCGCCTCCGCAAACATCGTCGAAGCACTACAAAAACGTGGCAGCCCCATCAGCATCCTGAACGCATTGTTGTACTGCACACGCAATGCACTGAATGCCCGCCGCGTATATCTGCTCCACAGATTGTGATTTATGGTAAAGGATAATTTAACTTGAAAAAAATGGTCGTATTATGTAACTACTATGACAAATAGTCGGCGAGTCTGGCCATTTCACCCAAACGTCCGGCAAAACTGGCTGCTCTGTCCGGTTTTTCAGTTTTAAGATCTGGCAACCCTATCTGCCGCCCGTCCTACTGTGCTTGATCTCAAGGATACACACATAGAGCTTTAGATGGAGTAAAATATAAAAAATCCGTTCACATTATCTATAGCATCATTTTACAACATAGTATTTGTTAACCGACTTAAAAAAGAAGGACGCTCTCAATTCTTCTGTATTTAAACATAATTTCAGGTACATAATTATATATATTTGCTAATTTTAAACTGGCCCTCTAGACAAGTGACAATGCGACAAGCGATAACGCTGATCGAATCGCTCAAATGTATGGAAGTGACAAGTCCAAGTCACGTGACTTATCGAAACAAAATGTCATTTCTATACATTTAATGTCATTGAAGCGATTTCTATCATCGTAAACGCTTGTCGAAATGCCACTTGTCTAGGGGGGCTGATTTTTGTTCTCATTTTTAGTTAATGAGTTGGGTTAATCTCAAAGAAAGCTCTTTTTTTGTACCTATTTGTTACATTTCATATTTTATTAAGTACTTATTTATTATATTGCTATACTTAGATATTAGTTTTGTACATTAAATCTAAAGTTACGTTACAAATCTACTTTTAATAGGTAATTATCGTATATTTACATAAAAACTGGCCGTTTATTTTAAAGTTAGGTTACTAAACTAAATGTTACGCGCATTATGAAGTCTTAAACATCACCATTTTATTTTTTAAATATATTTAAAGAAGCAGCGAGATACAGAATGAATATTCATTTATTTTATTATAGAATTTTGACTCGGATAGCCTCTTGGTATGCGAGGATGATCCCCACATGGGACATTTAAAAATTATCTACAAATTAATATTTGTTCGGAGTGTTCTTGTAATGAAATAAAAATACATAATAGAAAGAAAAAGTTAAACCTCAGGCAGGACTCGAACCTGCGACTACTGTGTTGACGCGCCAGTCGCTTTACCAACTAACCTACCAAGGTCACTGCCTGGAAGTTTAAATTTTGCCTTCCACTTATTACGTCTTTAGGGCGACGTATGCGACATCTAGTGAACCAATCTTGCGTTTGGTCTCACCGACTCAGATTAACAATGTGTTAATTCAGAAGTCCGAGAGATGATACAGCCTAATACTTATTATTTTAATTATTTGTTACGCATTAATGCATGCGGAGCGAATATTTGTAATTTTAAACAATAAGAAAGAAAAATTTAAACCTCAGGCAGGACTCAAACCTGCGACTACTGGCTTTACGCGCCAGTTGCAGTAGCCAACAGCTGAGTGTTCTTTGTGCATGTGATTTAAATATTTGAAAGACTAACTTACTTAGAGAAAACATAGACAAGAATAGAGTGCGCGCATCACTTTGAAGCGGCAATAGCCTCATGGTTAGGGTGACCGCCTTGTGATCGAGAGATCGCAGGTTCGAACCCTGCCCATTGCACTATTGACGTGAACCCACTCCAGACACAAGCATAATTTAGCTTAGTTGGAGGGGTTAACAAGATTGCTAGTAATGTGAATTCCACCCACATTGCTAGTAACCTTTTTTAAAAAAAGAAAAAAAGAAGAAAAAAAAAGAAATCACTAGTAGTTGTGCCGAGCGTAAGCAAATTTTTAGTTGCTGTAAGTATCATTGGGTTTTAGACATTTAATACACATTTAATAGTATTTTAATCAGTAGAAGGTGGTTTAGTGGCGAGATAGTCGAGTGCGCGCTGTATGGCGGCCGGTATGGGGGGCGGGGTGGGGATGTGGTCGCCCCGGGCTTCGAACCCGTTCTCGCCGGCAGTGTAGAGCACATTGATCACCTGGGGATAAAGAAGACATATTCTCTATATTATTATAAAGACCCCTTGCTGTTATTAGATTTAACGTTGAGTTAAAAAATAGAGTAAAATTAATTAATATTGGTCGTCGGTCACCGATGACCGATGCGTGCTAGAACTGAGATAAGAATCGCTGTAGTGTTTGAATTGTCGACGTGTAAAAAGCAAAAGTAGATGCTATGTTGTAACAGTGTGTTTTGAGTATAGTGCGTTTGATTGATGCAGAAAGACGGTCAGCGCCATCTATTTGACAATGCAAGGAGTTACAACGTCGTCAGGAATACGGATCGATGATTACTTGACAAATTGTCGCTTGATGTCGCTAGATGTCGTTCTTATATGTTTCGTGGGTTCAGTATTTAACTTTATTTAGTAATTTGCTAAATATATCCTAATAAAGCTTAAAATAAATAAATTATGTTATATCATATAAATATTTACCTTCATAAAGTTAAAGAAAATTAAACTTATAAATATTATATTTTTTTGGTCTGTCAATTTGACAAGTTCGTGATTTGGCAGAAGGTGTGGGAACACTGATCGTGTAGAGAGAAAAGGTCATTGTCATTTCCGGATTCTGGTGCTCGTGAAGACATGTGAGAAGTCTTAGAGCAATTATTTAAATTGATATTTTTTTGGTCTTCGAGCCTCAAAGTGGCTCATATTTCGGTGACTGTACTTACCTGGCACGGGTGAGTGTTATTATTCTTTTGGTTGCAAGTTTTACGATAAAATACAATACTCGACAAATATCGTGATGTCGTTTTGTTATAAAATTGTTGCAGGTGTTTTGAAGAGGTCATTCAACCTCGTGTTTTGATTCATCGTGGCATGGCCCACTGATTTGTTTGGGTTGGGTGTCTTGACTGGTGAGTTAAAACATTTTATTTCGGTGCAGCCATTTTGTCAAGGTTAGAATAGGTCACACATTTTAACCCACGTGTTTGCATTCCCTTTACAGGTGTCAAGGGAGGGAGTTTCCGTTAGCGATCGCGTTAGCAATAGCGATAGTGATAGCTATAGCGATAGAAATATTGCTATATATATATAGTCAGTGGACAAACTCCGTGGATTTCCGGTACATCAATAAATACTTCCGATAGTTGGTAGCAGCGCCCCAGTGCGCTGAACCGCAGGTACCCGTGCATCCTAAATATTATTATTGATGACTTTCCGGTAAAAGACTTTAATTATGTGGTGTGGTCTCCTTGGTCTCATTAATATACTCTTTGTAGTTTCATAGTTTGCAGTTAGGTTAAGACTGTTCTGAGAACCTCAGCAACCCACGGGCTGAGCTAGCGTGGCACACTTTTGTGTTTAGTGTTTGTTAATTAAGAGTAATCAATTATATTTCAATACCATAAGGTTTGTTGTTTTATGTGTACACCACCCTATACCCCATTACCATCCCCTAGCAATTCCGCAACGTTACAAATGGCGCCCAACTTCAGAGGTTAATTATTAACTACTTATTTAACTGACCATTTGTACAACGTTACAAATGGCGCCCACTTTTTGAGGTTTAATACATTCCGTTAAAAATTTTTTTGTAACGGAGGAATTGTAAAGGCGTGGTATTTGGAGGTTAGGGAGAGACCACACCAACAATTTTTTAGATTCTGTAATATTTTGTGTAATTTTGCCTGAGCCTTATTAATATTTGTTTAAGTATTGAACACTTAAATGTAATTATTTCTAATCCTGTGTGTGTTAATTAAGTGAGTTTTTGTATAAGTTTTAAAGATTGTTGTTTGATAAAGCATAATTAATTAAAATCAAGTTATTAGTAAAAGCTTTTTATAAAAAATTTGTTTGTAAAGGTCGCACCACATTGATATTTTTCTAATTTTATTCCGGGTTATTTTTTTTATTTTATAATAATGGAAGGGTCGTTGAACTTCCATGCCCTTTTAAAGGACGAACTTTCTTATGAAATTAAAATTAGGTTAGACACACCCGCATCAACGGTACTAGAAATGAGGCAGCAGTTGCGAGCACTGCTAACCGAATATATAGGTTTAAGAATTTTACCGGAAGATATTGTTGATACGGGGTTGAAACCAAAGGAGGAAATAACAATTATTAAAAATAAGTTAGAGGATTTAAATAAAATATTCAACAAATTTATAAAACATTCAGATAGGTATTCCGGTGTTCGTTCTAAAGCACTAGGTCAACATTTAGTATTCCGGTTGATGCGTGTCGAGTCAGATGACAAGGCAGTTATTGACACAAAATTAGAGTTGACTTCAGTATTAGACAGTCTTATGGGTCAAATTTTAAAGTCCACATCTACGCAGAAGGATAGCAGTTCCAGAATAGATCTTGATGTACCCACTGAGAATGATGGTGACAGGAAAACCTTGTCTTCTTCAGGTTACAAAATTGTGACAAGATGGAACATCAAATTTAATGGAATGTCTGATCCTAGGTCTTTCATAGATAGTGTAGAGGAACTCAAAGCGTCACATAATATTTCAGATCAAACTTTGTTTCAAACAATTTCATTATTGTTAGTTGACCAGGCTTTGTTATGGTTTAGAGGTGTTCGTTCCGAAGTATCAAATTGGGTACAGTTTAAAAGTTTATTATTAGAAGAATTTGAACCAGTAGACTATAATTATAGACTTTTAGGGGAAATTAGAGCACGAACGCAAGGTTCAGGGGAACCTGTGCACATTTATTTTTCAGTAATGCTAGGTATGTTTAATAGGTTGAAAGTACCACTTAAAGATGAAGAGAAGTTAGAAATTCTCCTACATAATATTAGACCTTTCTTTTCCCAACAACTTGCTTTAGTTGATATAATTTCTATAGCTGATTTAAAACAAAAGTGTAGGCGATTGGAGGCTGCACAGCAGCAATCTGCTTTGTTTACGGAGCCAAAGACTAACTCGAGTGTAGTTGGCAAGGAGTTTGCTTATAAGGCAAGTGCGAAGCAGGTTTCTGTTGTGGAGAGTTCAAATGTCAATCAGTTGGGAGATTCTGTTAAAAAGGTAAATTTGGGTAATTCTGATAAAAATGTTAAAAACTCAGTTCAAACTTTAAATGTAGGTTATTCCGGTAAAAATGATTGTAATAATTCAGGTAAATTTAATAAAAATAAATCTACTTCTGGTTCAAATTCTGGTTTTGGTGCAAACTCCGGTTTTGGTTCAAATTCTGGTTTTGGTTTAAATAGTGTTAAGAGGAACTCAGGCAATTATTCCGTTAAATATGGTTCTCACAGTAGTAATAAGTTTGACAGATTCTCGGACAGAAAGGGTCATTGCGACAGCAACAATTCCGGTTTATGTTATAAATGTGGTAAAGGAAACCACAATTTTAAAGCATGTCGTGAGACTCCTGACGTCATTAGATGTTACACCTGCGGTAGAGTAGGGTATATGGCCAGGAACTGTCCGTCTTGTAAATCAAATTAGGACAATTAGGGTTTACGGTGGAACATATGTTATTTATGTTTATTCCGGTTATTTTCAGAGTTATGTCGCACGACATAAAATTTTAGGTTATCCAAGTATGGTTTCCGATTTTCCGAGTGTCTTCGGTTTTTATGTTTAGTGATGTTCTGATAAAATAACAATTATATCTCGCAGGCCTAGATGCTCAATATGTCAACTAGACATATTGGGATGCCAAGAGTATAATTGATTTTTTTTATTTTCTGGTTGTTTTCCGGTTTTCGGTAGTTTTTTTTTAAAAGTATAAGACATTGTACTTTATTTCCGGTTACCTTTAAATTATTTTCAAAGGTATATTCTTACTTTCTAAGAAAATTTTCAGAGTTATATTCTAGTTTTCTAGGAAAACTAGATTCAATTTATAGGATTGTTTAGAGTTTGTTATATTAAACTAGTTATATTTCTGCATGAAACACTAAGTTATGAGTGTTAACATGTTATTTTGTTTTCCGGTTTGTTAGAGTAATTTGCTCTAATTTAGGTGAAATACTTTGGATACTCCATTTAACTGGTAGTATTCCACAAGTATAGTTAGATTTGTGTAAAGTTTCAAGTATTCTGATTATATTAATTTAGGTTAATACTTTGGATACTCCACTTAGCTGGTAGTATTTCACAAGTATGTTTTCAGCGAAGTCGTTTGTTTCTCAGTGATGAACGGAGCATCGCTGAGGGCAGCGATATTTTTTTTGTGGTACATTTATTTAGATTTGTTACTTTTGATACTTAATTTCATTAGTAGTTTTTACAAGTATGCTTTTGTTTTCAACAAAGTTGTTTGTTTCTCAGTGATGAACGGAGCATCGCTGAGGGCAGCGATTTTTTTTTGTACATTTATTTAGATTTGTTGCTTGGGATATTTAATTTCATTTGTAGTTTTTACAAGTATGCTTTTGCTTTCAGCGAAGTCGGTTGTTTTCAGTGATGAACGGAGCATCGCTGAGGACAGCGATTTTTCGTTGGAGGGAGAGTATTGTAACAGTGTGTTTTGAGTATAGTGCGTTTGATTGATGCAGAAAGACGGTCAGCGCCATCTATTTGACAATGCAAGGAGTTACAACGTCGTCAGGAATACGGATCGATGATTACTTGACAAATTGTCGCTTGATGTCGCTAGATGTCGTTCTTATATGTTTCGTGGGTTCAGTATTTAACTTTATTTAGTAATTTGCTAAATATATCCTAATAAAGCTTAAAATAAATAAATTATGTTATATCATATAAATATTTACCTTCATAAAGTTAAAGAAAATTAAACTTATAAATATTATATTTTTTTGGTCTGTCAATTTGACAAGTTCGTGATTTGGCAGAAGGTGTGGGAACACTGATCGTGTAGAGAGAAAAGGTCATTGTCATTTCCGGATTCTGGTGCTCGTGAAGACATGTGAGAAGTCTTAGAGCAATTATTTAAATTGATATTTTTTTGGTCTTCGAGCCTCAAAGTGGCTCATATTTCGGTGACTGTACTTACCTGGCACGGGTGAGTGTTATTATTCTTTTGGTTGCAAGTTTTACGATAAAATACAATACTCGACAAATATCGTGATGTCGTTTTGTTATAAAATTGTTGCAGGTGTTTTGAAGAGGTCATTCAACCTCGTGTTTTGATTCATCGTGGCATGGCCCACTGATTTGTTTGGGTTGGGTGTCTTGACTGGTGAGTTAAAACATTTTATTTCGGTGCAGCCATTTTGTCAAGGTTAGAATAGGTCACACATTTTAACCCACGTGTTTGCATTCCCTTTACAGGTGTCAAGGGAGGGAGTTTCCGTTAGCGATCGCGTTAGCAATAGCGATAGTGATAGCTATAGCGATAGAAATATTGCTATATATATATAGTCAGTGGACAAACTCCGTGGATTTCCGGTACATCAATAAATACTTCCGATAGTTGGTAGCAGCGCCCCAGTGCGCTGAACCGCAGGTACCCGTGCATCCTAAATATTATTATTGATGACTTTCCGGTAAAAGACTTTAATTATGTGGTGTGGTCTCCTTGGTCTCATTAATATACTCTTTGTAGTTTCATAGTTTGCAGTTAGGTTAAGACTGTTCTGAGAACCTCAGCAACCCACGGGCTGAGCTAGCGTGGCACACTTTTGTGTTTAGTGTTTGTTAATTAAGAGTAATCAATTATATTTCAATACCATAAGGTTTGTTGTTTTATGTGTACACCACCCTATACCCCATTACCATCCCCTAGCAATTCCGCAACGTTACAATGTATGTTTTACACATTCATCAGTTTTAACTGCGATAATTTATAAATTATTTTAGGGCAAAAATTTTTGGAAGTGAAATCTCTTCCGTCGTTCACAAGGTGGAGAGTGGTGCCAGTCTTTTAACGGCTACTACCACCAGAGTGCTTCTGGCTTGCCTTGCCTTTACCATTATCACAAGAGAAAACTCGAAATAATATAATTCATACTTAGCCCCACGGTGGGCGCCATCAACACAACTCATTTCTTCTCATTAGGGGATTATCCCCAGTAGCTTGTCCCACATTGGTGGAGAATATTAAATACACCTGATGCGACACTAGCAATCCTAGCGGATTTTTGTATCGCAGTAGCCCATATTACTCGATGGTGATGTCTATGTCAAAGTGTTGCCAATATTCGAATATGAGTGTTGCCATTATGTTACCTGTCCGTCCGGCGCTGTGTACTGATACTGTCCCTGTACGAACAGACTAGGCTCCCCTGATCTGCCCGGCTGTAGACCTCCTGTCTGCTCATGAAATATGCCACCACCTGATAAACAATAAGAAAAACTGATCAAAACAAAAGAAAAACAGTATTTTTAATAAACATGATGCTAAAAAACACGGTAGGTATCAGGCATAAATGACGTCACATTTTTGTGCATTATGTACGCAAGCATCAGGTCATTAGCCCCCACTCCTGAACTTTGATTCGCTGACTTGGACTTGTCACTTCCATTAATTTAGAATGGAAGTGACAAGTCCAAGTCACGTGACTTATCGAAACGAAATGTCATTTTCATACATTTAATGTCATTTAAGTGATTTGTATTATCCTTATCGCTTGTGGAAATGTCATTTGGCTACAGAGGCTGGTGGTAGTTCTCTGAGAGCACATGCATCTACAACTTAACTCAACGCAAGACCATTAATAAAAATAAATTAGTGTAAGTAATTCATTAATTTAGTGATGTCATTAATAAAATAATGTTACCAGTCTGTATAGCCCATTTGTAGGAGCCATCTTCGTGAGGTCCGTCGAAGTCTTGGCGAATTATCTCGTCGTCACTCTGGCTGGAGGAAAGGGAGACTGCCGCCAACATCTGTAGAGAGAAAAATAATAAAAAATAAGCAAATGAAATAATAGGCATGTTTCCTAATTTTTTTTTAATGTCCGCCTGGTAGATTAATGAATTTTATTGGACCCATATTTTTTTTTTTTTCCTACAAAAAAAAAATTATCAAAATGCAGAGAACGCAAATTACGCGTGACGTCACTCCTCGCTACAATTTTTACCAAGTCGTAACGTCATAAGGTCCCACTTCGAAACTTTAAAGCACTGTATCTTTGTAAGTTTTTATTGTTTTTATAAAAGAAAAAATACGTATCTAATATTTTTTATTATCTAACTGACGGACTAAATAGATTTTAACTTTTCATACCCAGGAAACATCCCTATTAGAACAATAGAAATGGCCGTATAAAGAAACGCCAATCTATACTTAATATTATAAAGCTGAAGAGTTTGTTTGTTTGTTTGAACGCGCTAATCTCAGGAACTACTGGTTCGGATTGAAAAAGTATTTTTGTATTGGATAGTCTGTTTATTGAGGAAGGCTATAGGCTATATAACATCACGCTACGAACAATAGGAGCGGAGCATCAATGGAAAATGTTGCAAAAACGGGTAAAATATTATTTACTTCTGAGGTTATGGGCTGAGGTTATATTATCTATACTAATATTGTAAAGCTGAAGAGTTTGTTTGTTTGTTTGTTTGTTTGAACGCGCTAATCTCAGGAACTACTTGTTCGAATTGAAAAAATCTTTTTGTATTGGATAGTCCGTTTATTGAGGAAGGCTATAGGCTATATAACATCACGCTACGATCAAAAGGAGCGGAGCATAAATGAAAAATGTTGCAAAAATGAAAAACCGTTAAAACTAAAACACGCGAACAAAGTCGCGGGGGACAGCTAGTTCAAAATATGTACTCCTAGTTTTACTCACGTCCAATAAACAACCTTTCAAGTGACTGACAGTTGCATAAAGTCATATTCATTACCACATAATTATTAATTCATACATGACTGTTGGACATGTCAATTATTTTTGTCAATATAAAAAAGCTTTACGTAATTTATTGAGGTAATATGTAATAAGTATTTACATTGATAAATAATTAGGTTATGTTGTTACAAGATTTGACAGCATACGTCAACAAGTCAATCATTATATTTGACAGTTTCGTTGGTCTCGTGGTCGCAAACGCGTGTCCCTTCGTCCAGCATACTCACCATGGAATCCTGATATTTCATGAATGTCAAAAAACTGTTCTGAAATAGTGCTAAATAGTGCCCAAAGGAAAAAAATAGTGCTCTTGTACTTGCGAAGTTATAGCCATAGTTCGATGAGTATGCTGGACGAAGGTTTCGCCCAGCATACTCACCTCCGTCCGGAGAATCTGTATACGCTTCAAACATAATTCATACTTCAAAAAATAGTTCCCAAATAGTGCCAAACGGTGCCCAAAAAGAAAAAACAGTGCTCGAATAACTTCGGAGTTATAGGCTTCGTTCAGTGAGTATGCTGGGCGTAGGTTCTACGCCCAGCATACTCACCTCAGTGCGCGAATATCGAACGAGCTATAGGTACAATTTACGTCTCAAAAAATTGTGCTTGAAATAGTGCCCAATATCAGTCCAATTTTTGCTTGACTTTTGACCTAGAAAACCATTAAATTTGATTGTAAACTTCTACATACATTACATTGAGTACAGTCGAATACAATATTATTAACTTTCTTTCTAACAATTTTTGTCTTGTGTAAATTATTAATTGTCTATGTAAGGGAGTATTTACTTTAGAATCGCAATATTATTAATTACACATTATTTTAATAATACTTTATAATAATATGATTAAGCCTTCGCGCGTCGCATGGGACCCCGGTAGCTAGGAACAATGATTTTATATATTTTGTCTAGATCACGGCGCTTGAAGGATTAAGATATCAAATGAAGTAAATCATGCATGAAAAATAAAGTTGCTGTTATTAATGCTTACATTACAACTGACAAAATTATTCAAAATAATCATTTTCCGGATCAAGGACGGTACCACAACGTTTACGGAATTGACCTGTATTCCTCATGTGATAAAGTTCAATATAGTGTGGCAGTAATGGATGCACGTACGGTCAATAGGTATGGGGCTTACGACGCGCGGCGCCCGCGACGCAAATGAATATGTTTATGTTTAAATACTAGATGGCGCTGCCCTAACATCTTACGATTATTAGACAAGACTGATCTGTATTTTGAAGGTGATAAGGGTCCATTTTGTGTCACAAAGCAATCGAAACGAACAAGCGCTTCTCAGTTTCTTTGTTTGTTTACTTCGTCGCACATCATTATAATAACGCCGGCTTTTGAGTTTGACTACATAGTGGGTTGCAAAACCAAACAATGTGTTGGTGATGTCATTATTTACCTATATAAAATTGTGTATCTAGTACGTAATCAATATAGGAGCTGCACCCAAATCAGTAAGTATATTTCAATTTATAATAGTGGCATTTAACTAAATTGATTTTACACTCATTCATTAATTGCACTGTAAAACTAGGTAGGCTTGCTACCTAGTTTTACAGTGAGTTGTTTTTTACAAAAACACGTTCATTTTTTCGTTGAATATGACACTGTACACTTAAAATTAAGGACATGCTTAAGAAGTTTTAAAAATGGGTACCTACTTAGTTACTTTTTTAAAGGTTTGATGTAGGTAGGTACACACATAATAACGTAATGTAACTTGTTTGTTTATCTAATTGGATCTCAAATACCTATTTATATACCTACTTCTGCGGAGGCCTGGTTTTATCCTCCAATTCTACTGGAAATGAAACACTGTCTTATTTGCTAGGATATAATTTACTTTTCTTCAATTTTTTTATTACAAGCTTGTCCTCGTTACCCGTCAGGATCTGTTCTCGTCTTAAGTTCACGTTAGTTACATTTCAATATCGAAATAGGTAGAATCAGTCAGCGCGAGCGTCGGTAGTAAGTATAAACGTAACTATAGAATTAACACAGATGTATTTTTTAGATAATATGACGTGAAGTGAAGACTATTACCGATTGTCATCCGGCGAATGCACTTAAACTTTTAAGTGTCGTCAACCTATTCATCACATTTTCTATGGGAGTTGTGACTTCGGGAAATCGTCTTCAGCCTCGTGTTTTGCCCCTTCGCTATTTATAATAGAAATCACGCTAAAATAATGGAAAACACGTAAGTGCTTAAGTACCTTTAGAGGAAGGCTGGAGCCTGTCATACCTATATTAAATTATTTAAATACGTGTTATTTTCAGATTATCTTGAAGACACAATGTTTACCACGTTAGAAGACAACTTTTTCTGACTCGTACTGCGTGAGCGGTGGGGCCCGTTATGTTTTTTACATCTATAGTTGGTATTTTCAGGTAATATAGGTAGTATAAGTACACAAGTGTTCATAATGTTATTGATGTTGATTTATATGTTAGTTAGTTAGTTGTTATTTCATATTATGTTAATATTGAAAACAAATGGCATAATAATTTGTGCTAATTCTTGTGAATCTAACGACATGGATCAGCAAGGAAAACGAGGGCCTAAACCAAAGGTTTCATTAGAAACGCAAAAATTAGTAATTTCAGAATTCAAAGATGACTTTTTTAAAAATATTCCTTCCGCAAATGACTCAATTTATAAACAAATTCAAACACGGTTAAATTACAAAATGAGTATTAAATCAATCATATTAAGCATAAAACGAAATTACGAATACTTTTTTGGTGTTGATAAAAAAGAAATAATCTATACTTATAATAAATCTGTAGAGAGGTCAATTCTGTACATCAAATATATTTTCAAAATAACTATCAGGGGGTGATTAGTGATCGATACTGATGCCAAAAATGCAATCAGTAAAATTTTTGTCTGTCTGTCTGTCTGTCTGTCTCTCTGTCTGTATGTTCCTTATAGAAACGAAAACTACTGGACGGATTTTAACGAAACTTGGTACATTTATTCTTCATACTCCTGGGCAGGTTATAGTATACTTTTCATCACGCTACAATCAATAGGAGCAGAGCAGTGAAGGGAAATGTTGGGAAAACGGTATTTTTTAAGCTTCCGTCGCGTATGCAGCCTTAATGGTTAAAGCTACATAGAAATCATGTATGACGGAAATGTTCTACATAAAATTATCTAAAATATATCCCACAACAGCATATGTCTATCTTTTATGGTTGACTCACAATAACACGTGTAACTCCCGATAGCTTAGCAGTTCGGAGATTTCTGATTATATTTGTTTACTCTTACGTTTATAATACTCTCACTCATCCCTAATTAAAAAAAGTTTACATTATTACCTATTCAATAAAAAAAGAATCATAGAAATCGGTATAGAAACACCAAACTTATACATGAAATACGATAATAAGCCATCGCGCCGTCGCGCGTGAATACTGAATCATGCTATAAGGATTATTTTTGTGTAACGTGATATATTATATTTCCCTACTAAAATACGAAAGTTAATCTGTCTGTTACATCAAAACCACTGAACAGTGAGGAAGGACATAGGTATGCTACTTTTTTACGAAAAACGACGGAAACGCGGACGAAGTCGCTGGCAAAAGCTAGTTCGTAATAATGATTCTAATTTGATAAATCAAAAGTCTACATCGTCATCAAACGAAAGCATTAATAGTGTTTCGGAGAACACCAGTACGCATACATTTTATATGGATACAATAACTTGGGATAGTATTAAGCCTCAAAGGTATTTTTATCACCGAAATAGCAAAATCGCCCCTGGTAGTCTGTATAATGTCAGACGTAAATTAAAACCAAACCAATGGACTAATGTAATTCAAATGCATCTATGGAAAGAAATAAGATCTTTATGCACTTGGTGTTTTAAAAATAATATTGTGAAAGACAATTACGAAATCAAATGCACAGGATATTGTAATCAATGTCACGCAAAAATAATTATAACAACTAACTTAGAAATGGAAAATTTAATTAAACTAGAATGTTGCATAATTAATGAAAATAAAAAGTACTCTCATAACACCAGTAAAAAAAACCGATTACGGTATTACCAAATAAGGGAATTAGGTGAAAAATTACAACACGAAGCAGCAGCTTCTATAAGATATAAATTAGCCTCAACTTTAATGAAGAAAAATGACAAGGAACCTCCAGTATTGCCAAAATTACAAACACTACATCGAATTAAACATGAAAATAAAAAAGTTGATGTTTTCCATCCCAACCCAATATTGTCACTTACTTGTATGTGTGTTTCACCACCTTTTGATAAATGTGTTAGATATGTTTCTGCTTTTCCATTTTATACATTTTACTGGACGGACGATCAAAAGAATTATTATAAAAAATGCCAAAAAGAGTTTAATTATATTAGAGTTTCTATAGACGCAACAGGTTCTATATTTAATAAAAATCTTCGGCCTGTCGTCAATGAACACACACAACTATCTCAAGAGTCGCAAAGTCCTATATTTTTGTATGTTATGATGACAGATACAACCGTTAAAAGTAGCGTGCCAATTTCACAGTGTATATCAGAAAGTCACTCTTTAGATACTATTGCTAGCTGGTTACAATCTTGGTTGGCTAATGGAAAACCTCCAAATGAAGTAGTAACTGATGATTCCGCAGCTTTAGTAGGTGCGGTGGTAAAAGTATTTTGTGGTTATAAATCCACCTCTGACTACTTAAATACATGTTTTAATATTTTAGAAAATAGAACCAAAAAAATTCCAACCTGTTATGTTCGCCTTGATACTTCGCATTTCATAAAAACATTGTACAATCAAAGTATTTTCAAAAATATAGACACTAGAGTAACAAAATTTTTTGTTGATTGTATGATTCTGATTAAAAAATGTGTTTCATACGGAGAGGTAAAGAAAATTATAGAAAATGTTTATATTATAGCAAATAATAAACACCGCGGCAGTAGAAATGGAAATTTAACACGGTGTGAAACGGCGATTTTAGAATTAAAAAACCGGATCAAAACTAATTTGCAGGAATGTGAAATACAAAATGTAGATTCGGAAAATCACGTTCCAATTAAACATTCTTTATGGGAGGGATTAGATAAAGAAGAAAACCCGCTTCTGAAAATGTATAAAGATCTTGAGGAGAAAGAAGATTTAATTAAACAATTGTGTGATCAAGAAACTGAAATCGAAAATATTTATTACTTGCCGGAAATAAAGGACACTTTGATTAGGATTCTTAAAAAACTTCCACTATGGGGAAATATAATGATGACTTATTTTAACAGTAATTATTGTACTCCAACCAGTTCAAATGTAGAAAGTTATATGAAAGACGTAAAAAAGTTATTTTTTAAAACAAATTCAAATAAGTACCGCGTAGATGAGTTTATTATTAAACACGAGCCTTTGATAACCGGTTCCATACGCTTAGCCAAAAGTGACTTGATTGATGTTCAAGAAGGAACTAAAAATATTGTCGATGAAAAAATTAAATAAGTGACCATAACACACCACAAATAAATACTCTCGTCAATGATGAATCATTTTATGAAAACTCAATTTTTAGGAGCGAACCAAATTATATTGAAGACTGGCGGGGACTGGTGTCTAAACAGAAGAAAAATAAAAAACGAATCAATCGTCGTACAAAATTACATATTTTACAAAACGGCAGTGTTTCTACTTCAGGAACATACAGATTCACGTTTATTAATACGTGTGCTTTTGATTCCGTGGTCCAAAGTTTTTCAATTGCATATTTAGATAGACCTAATATTAGAAAATATATCAATGATAAAAAAAACGATCTTTCACAACTGACCAGAAGTTTGATCACGTATGACAATCTAAAGAAAATCACTAAGAAGGCTAGAAAACCAAAAGATATTTACACTACTCGTTCTAAGGTAATGGCTAAAATATATGATACTGTGGAATCCGATTTTAGTAGTTGCAAAAATTGTGAGTGTAATGTAACTTTTATAATAGATAACATACAAAGTTATGGTTTTTATAGTGCTAATAGATACTTAAATTGTACAAACCAGAACTGTGAAATCAATAAAGGTTCTGGCACAAAATGTAGTTGGATTCCAATAAATGTAAACATATTGACGACTCAAGGTATTGGAGCCCTTAATGAAGCTCTATTAGTAAATGATACTGAAAGGAAATGTAAATACCAATTATGTAACGGTAAAAACGCATACAAATATGAAGTACTATACTTCGTATTTATTGAAATTAATACTTCAATTGAAATAGAAATTGATGAAATTCCTAAAGAGATCATAATAAACGGTGACACCTTTAAAATTCTGTCGGTAATAGTTTTTACAAATGGTGAATCAGGACGCATGGGGCATTACAAGTCAAAGTGCTATCGATTGCTAAAGAGAACTTGGAACTGCTATGATGACCTTAGTAAAAAAGTTTGTAGTAATTCCCAATATACTGTACCACACTGCATTATTTATACGCGAATGTAAGATGAAGATCGGTCCTAACTTGTTAGTTCCTATTTTGTTATTGTTTGTTTGTTTTTTTTTTGTTCTTGTAAAAGTTATTTTATTAATAACTTACAGAAATGTGATTATAAACTGTGATTGTTAATTTGTAATTTCTATAGGGTATTTAATATTAATAAAAAAAACGTGATTATAAACTGTGATTGCTCAATTTATACTTATTTGTAAGATAATTTTATTGTGATTAGAACGTTGTAGCAGTAAAACAAAGTACAAGTACCTACGTGTTATATTTTAGAAAGTTTTACCAATATTTGGCTAAACATTTTTTTATATGTATATTATATACAATATTAAAACTACAATTTTTTCTATTTACATTGATTATATTATGAATGTTAACAAAAGCTGTGAACTAGTTAACTAGAATTCTGATTACTTTGGCCCTTTAAATAGTAATAAATAACGTAAGTAATTAAAAATGTTTTTTATTGCTAAACCTTTCAATGATGAAACTATTGGAAAGAGTTTTAAAAATTTGTATAACTATGTCACAGTACTAGTTTTGACTGGTTATAAGTTTTGCCTGCAACATATATACAAAAAGAAACTGTATAATTTCCTTTTTACAATTTTTCAAGATATTAATTTTATTGGCTGCAAATGACTGTTTTTATTCAGACAAACACAATGCAATGAAGTAATAGACTTCATTTACGCTTAAAGTTTCATTCATTTATTATTATTTATAAAATATATAATAATGCATTTAATCGAAAGTTTTTGACATGTGAGAAAATACCATAATTATTTCCAATAACATGAAGTCTACAATTAGAAAGTTTAATATTTTTGTCCAAAAACATGTGTCGACGACTGTACCCCATTTTACGTTAGTATGTAGAAGTTTACATTAAAATTTAATGGTTTTCTAAGTCAAAAGTCAAGCAAAAATTGGACTGATATTGGGCACTATTTCAAGCACAATTTTTTGAGACGTAAATTGTACCTATAGCTCGTTCGATATTCGCGCACTGAGGTGAGTATGCTGGGCGTAGAACCTACGCCCAGCATACTCACTGAACGAAGCCTATAACTCCGAAGTTATTCGAGCACCGTTTTTTCTTTTTGGGCACCGTTTGGCACTATTTGGGAACTATTTTTTGAAGTATGAATTATGTTTGAAGCGTATACAGATTCTCCGGACGGAGGTGAGTATGCTGGGCGAAACCTTCGTCCAGCATACTCATCGAACTATGGCTATAACTTCGCAAATACAAGAGCACTATTTTTTTCCTTTGGGCACTATTTAGCACTATTTCAGAACAGTTTTTTGACATTCATGAAATATCAGGATTCCATGGTGAGTATGCTGGACGAAGGGACACGCAAACGCGACTGCCGTACACGAGGGCTCAGGTTCTAATCCCGGGTCGAGCCCAAAGTAGTTACTTGGTTTTTCCGTTTAGAAATACTCAGTACATCTCAGCTCGGAGTAAAGAATTTGTGTTTACACCCCCGTGCCTCGGAAAGGACGTAAAGCCGTTGGTCCTGCGCCTGATCTCTCTTCGGTCGTGTCGAATTGCCGTCCCATCAACTATAAGAGTGAAGGAATAGAGAGTGCAACTGTGTTCGTGCATACACTCGATCACTTAAATATCTCCCGCACAGATGGCTAATCTCTGTTGAGAGAGGTCGCCGTGACCGAAATTCGGCCAGGAGGACATTAGTACCAATGTGACTTTTTTAACTTAATTAAAGTTCATAAATGAGTGTGTGGCCTAGCATGATCGACTGCAAAACGGCAAAACAGCTTCGGTAATGGCACCCCACCGTGGGGCAGCTCTCAAGCGCGATGATCAATGCTCGTTCTCTGTATGAGAGGCCTGCAGTGGGACAGCTACAGTGTGATTTTAATCTAATTTAACCATAATATTATTTTGTCGTAAACCTCTTAACAAACATGTATTAAAAGCTAATTAATTCATCCACCCACGTATTTTTTAACTGTTACAAGAACTCTTATGAAATCAAAGCATGTGTGAACGCAAGGTACTACGAAATTTTTATTGACTATTGCCAATAAACAGAAATAACAAGTAGTTAGTAAGTAATCAGCTTAATATAAATGCTTTGCGTTTGGTTACATCATAATACCGCATATCTATACTTATACTTATCTATACTAATATTATAAAGCTGAAGAGTTTGTTTGTTTGTTTGTTTGAACGCGCTAAACTCAGGAACTACTGGTCTGATTTGAAAAATTATTTCAGTGTTGGATAGCTCATTTATCGAGGAAGGCTATAGGCTATATAACATCACGCTACGACCAATAGGAGCGGAGCATAAATGTAAAATGTTGCAAAAATGAAAAACCGTTGAAACTAAAACACGCGAACAAAGTCGCGGGGGACAGCTAGAAATATTATAAAGCTGAAGAGTTTGTTTGTTTGTTTGTTTGTTTGTTTGAACGCGCTAAACTCAGGAACTACTGGTCCGATTTGAAAAATCATTTCAGTGTTGGATAGCTCATTTATCAAGGAAGGCTATAGGCTATATAACATCACGCTACGACCAATAGGAGCGGAGCATAAATGAAAAATGTCGCAAAAATGAAAAACCATTGAAACTAAAACACGCCGACAAAGTCGCGGGGGACAGCTAGTTACTTATACACTAAATAAAGTCGGTATACGGGCGAAAGTTTTACGTGACAACGACTGTCAATGTCAATGTCTGTCTCTCTCGCTCTTAGGCGGGCTAACCATGCCCGGTGCCTCTCACTCGCTCTCATTGTGAGCGCATAACGTGAGCGGAGCGTTACCCAGTTTCTTGAAGTGTCACCCGGCAAACCAATTTATAAGACGTTGTCACGTCAAAATCACTTAAATCAGCAGGTAAACGAGCGTAGTACTTACTTACTTATATACAGCTACAAATTAGCTTACCCTCGGCACAACGGACTACTAGCGATGCGTGCACTCTATGCTTGTCTATGTATACTCTAACTAGAGAATCTGACATCGAAAATTGAACAATACAAATGTCGACAATTTTTTTTTAATGGCTGTCTTAAAATCATCTTACATGTAGGTACCTAGAATAACAAAAAATATTTGATACATTTTTTTTACGAATCTAAAAACTATCATTACCTACATTAATTTGAGATGTCACATGACGTCACACGTTTTCTCGTTTTGTGCCAAGCTGCTCATGACTACAAAACCACAAAATTAATACGGGCCTGTTGGTCTAGTGGTTAGTGACCCTGACTGCTAAACCGGAGGTCGTGGGTTCGATTCCCAGACGAATCTTTGTGTGATGAGCACGATCATTTGTTCTGTGTCTGGGTGTAAATTATCTATAATATGTATGTATTTAGAAATATATAAGTATGTTTATCAGTTGTCTGGTTGCCATAGCACAGGCTCTGCCTAGTTTGGGATCAGATGACCGTGTGTGAGATGTCCCAAGATATTAAAAAAAAAAAAAATGTCCATATATTTTTATATCGTTTGATATTAATTAGTAGTTGTACTCAGTTATAGTATTTAAAACAGGTTTTTATATACTTAATTAAATTTTATGATTAAAGACCTCTAGGAGGCAGTTTTTAGAGATTATTTTAGAGTTCCACTCTAAAATGCCAATCCTAATACTACGCGACGACCTCCGTGGTCGAGTGGCGTACACACCGATTTCAAGGTGTCGCCAGCTCTCAGGTCCCGGGTTCGATCCCCGGCCGGGTCAATGTAGAAAACAACTTTCCTACGTTGTCTCGGGTCTGGGTGTTTGTGGTACCTTCGTTGTCTCTGAATTCCATAACACAAGTGCTTTAGCTACTTACTTTGGGTTCAGAGCAATGTATGTGATGTTGTCCACATTTATTATTTATTTATTAATACTAAATGTCTGCTGTCCGTCCGTCCGTCCGTCTGTTACAACTGTAAAGTCAGTTTGTCAAAGGGCGGTTTTTCAAAAACTTTAATAGTTAGATTTAAAATTTTCACTGACTAAAATATTTCTACTGCCACTATACCTACTTGGCTACAATTAAAAACCAAAATGGCGTATTTCAAAATGGCCTCCAAGCCAATTAAAATAAACTTAATCTTTCAGAAAAGTACTACTTTCTTTTATAAAATGTGGACAACATCACATACATTGCTCTGAACCTAAAGTAAGTAGCTTAAGCACTTGTGTTATGTAATCAGAAACAACGAATGTACCACAAACACCCGAGACAATGTAGAAAAGTGGTTTTCTACATTGACCCGTCCTGGGATCGAAACCGGGACCTCAGAGCTGACGACACCTTGAAAACTGGTGTGTACGCCACTCGACCACGGAGGTCGTCAAATTTATTTATTCAGTAATTAAGAGTAAGTATATGTTATACTAGCTGTCCCCCGCGACTTTGTCCGCGTGTTTTAGTTTCAACGGTTTTTAATTTTTGCTACATTTTTCATTTATACTTCGCTCCTTTTGGTTGCAGCGTAATGTTATATAGCTTTAATATAGCCTTTCTCAATTAATAAGCTTTCCAACACTGAAAGAATTTTTCAAATCGGACCAGTAATTACGAACGCGCGTTCAAACAAACAAATAAACAAATAAACTACCAAATAAACAAACAAACTCTCCAGCTTTATATGTATATATTAGTATAGATTTTGTATGGTAATGCGGAACCCTACTTGCGAGTCTGACTTAAACTTGACTGTTTTGTTTCTTTATTGATCGAGCGACTACTATAAATTTACAAATCCCCGATAGATAATGAGTTTATGGTAAATAATTCTGATTAACATATGATATTCGTTTTTATTACTATGTGGCTGCTAAAGTGTGAAATAGAGAATATAAATTATTTACTAATAAAGGTAGCATGTTGACATTGTTTTTTTATACTATATATGGAACTGAATTGCTAAACTTTGTGAAATAAATTTCGTTGTTTACAAAGTTTAGTAACATTTGTGTATCCATTATAATAATAAATAAATAAATAAATGTGGACAACATCACATACATTGCTCTGAACCCAAAGTAAGTAGCTAAAGCACTTGTGTTATGGAATTCAGAGACAACGAAGGTACCACAAACACCCAGACCCGAGACAATGTAGAAAAGTGCTTTTTTTACATTGACTCGGCCGGGGATCGAACCCGGGACCTCAGAGCTGGTGACACCTTGAAAACCGGTGTGTACGCCACTCGACCACGGAGGTCGTCAAATCCATTGGTTTTTAAAAATTCTAGATAAAAGATATTTAAGGCGTTACACGAATAATTATTTCGTTTGCGAGCAGGCGGTGTCAAGCGGACTGGAGAGCCAATCCGGAAATGAAGAAAGCTAAACATAATATGTCAAGGTCGCGAAATATTGTCTTAGAAATAATAACGTAAGCGACGAAATGGAAAATCTCATATTAATCGAAATCTATCTGATGGAATAAAAAATCAATCGACATTAATCTAGATATTATGATTATGCATCAAATAGTGTATTTTTTTTTTAGTTGAATTGTTTGGTGGATTAAGCAAAAAAAGTGTTTTTATAGAGCTGATTTCAAAAAATAAAACTGTCGAGGAAAGTTTCATTAATCGTGTGATCAACATTTATTTTAATCATTTATCCTCTTCTATCTAGGAACCAAATTTCAAGTCAATAACTTTTATAGTTGCTAAGTACAAACGATATGAAAATAGCAAACTAAAAATGTGTATCGTCTTAACAATACATAGTATATGCAGTCATGAGCAAGTCGGTGACGCGTCTCCGAACCCATCTCCCCTACCAAAGAGTACCCAACGCGGATAAAGAAGTTTTCACTTCAAAAATGCTTTTACTAAACGGTAGCTAATTAGGCAATTTTGATATAAATAGATTAATAGTTTTAAAGCAACAATTAATTAAAATAATTAAATTGTGTTATGAAATATTTTTTATTGCTATACATATTTGAATAAATTAAGTTATTCGATTAGAAAAGAGGTTTTTTTAACACTAAATAACTTCCCTATGTTGTTTCTTATTAAAATATTGATTTAGAGCATACATGTCAAACTCAAAGGTCACTCACTGGTCAAAAGCATGAAGACCATAAACTAGGTGGACCAAAAAAAACAACATTGTCTCATGGAATATACTTATAACTACTTATAATTTATTTAAATCGTCTCGGACTTGTTGCACGCGAGTTTTAAAAAACGGCAACTGTCTGTCAGCAATCTGGCTGTTTTCAAAATTGATTCAGGCCACAGAAAAATGCTCAGTAGGCCGCATGTTAGACATGGCTGATATACTTAATCGTGTACGAGTCATCATCTGCATAGCCTTTTTCCCAAGCTATGTTGGGGTCGGCTTCCAGTATTACCGGATTCAGCTGAACACCGTATTTTACATGGAGCGACTGTCTATCTGACCTCCACAACCCATTTTACTGGGTAACACAGTATCCTAAAGTAAGACTGGTTGTCAGAATTATATTGACTTAACGACTGTCAAAGATCAACAAATGACAGTCGTGTACGAGTAGTATAACTACAAAATATTTGACATTTAATCTTCTCCTAGCCGATAAACCAGTAAATAACTCAAAATATTTTATAGCTTCCATCAAAAAGGCCAACAGTTGCCATTCACGATTCAAATGTATGTACTATTGTTTTGTCAGCATATCCGAACGTGGCATTTGGCGGGAATACTGACGTTTCAACTGTCAAAGTATTTAGGTAAATCAAAATGGAGGTTTGAATAATTTGTAATTTCAATTTAATTTATGTAGTTTTGTCGTGTCCCCTTTCCATGTTTATGTGATAATCTTCATTGATAAATTTATACCTACAATGAACTTTGATTTTAATTTGATTGTGACTTAATTTGCGTGCTAAAACTGATTCCTAGAATCTAAATTCTTCTGTTTTAATATTTGTTTTAAATATAACAGAATTATTAAATACCTAGTTGTACAAACAAAAACGAAGAATGACTTAAAATAAAGCCGCTGATGGGACAAGACTATAAAAAATCCTACAATACCTTAGAAGAATAAATAAGTAAACTATAAGCGCGCATATCGAGTATGAACTGTTGGCTCTAGTATGAACATGTAAAATCGTAAAATTAGTTTCAAAACAGAGCGCACCGTTTTATTTAAACTATTTTAATAATATTACCCTAATAATATCGGAACCGCCGCTATTTCCGCATAAACGTCTGTCGTCGCGCGGAAAATCACTTAAATCGATACAAAGTAAACGAGCGTAGTACCTTGTTACAGCAAAAAATTTGCTTACGCTCGGCACAACAGGCTACTAGCGATGCGCGCACTCTACGCTTGTCTATGTATACTTCAAACTCCCACATTCGTTGTGCTGTCAACTTATACAAAGAGAAACTTCAATATTTTTTTTTTAATAATTTTACCACCAGTTATTTATTTTTCATTTTTTCAAAGTTTCTTAACAATTTAAAAGACAACTAAGGTAAATGCAGCTATTAACGACCCATCGAAAATCCGCAGCTATTACCGATCCATTCCATTAATTTGCAATTTTTATGCTACTGGAACGATTTATGCTGAAGATACTTGACGAAACACGAATGTTTGTTCATTGAGCATCGTAAAAACTAACGTTTGTGTACGTGGTATCCCGGGAAAGATACAAAATTCGTTATTTTCTGTGACGACAGCGAGCTCGCCGGCCGTGTGGTACAAGTCCTTGTTCCTACAGTTAAGCGCATTAAATTTTTATTTAAGATTTTTTACAGAAATATACGAAGCCTGTACTTGTTGTGTATTATTAAATGTGTTTATTTAAGTGTAAATTATGTATTTCGTATAGTATTTCATAAAGTTTAAGTAATTTAATAGGATAAAACTTGAAATTTAAATGGAGCGGTAATACCTTCAATAATTTTAATAGTGGCAGCTATTGCCGATCCATGGCTCGGTAATTGCCCTGAACATTATATTTAGTTTTAATGATTTTCTGTCGATATGTGATGATAAAACAGTTATTTTAATAAGACATTTTAATCTCAAATAATCAGCCATTGTTACACACCATTAGCGACCTATACTTTTTTGTATCGTTTACTTGTTTTTCCATTTTATATTCACCTCGTATAGTAAAATTATTCATTTATTGTTATGTTAAAGGAACATAATTATATAACCTTTCATCGTATAATAATGTGTGTCATAAATCTCGTGTCTCTGTTAAAGTTATAAATATCAAATAAATACATATTATTTAGTTTTTGTGGGTCGGTGCAACGCTTTCATATTTGTATATACATCGCTTATTACCGACCCGTGTGAGTCGGTGATAGCAAGTATGGGAACCTATTACCGACTCCATACTAATCATTATCCATAATGTTACGTTACATTACACTGGTTAACTGGTTACAGAAAATACTAGCTAATATTATTAACTAATAACAAAAATAATTATGAAAATTAATATGGCAAACGAAATACATAAAATTTCTTTTTGCAGAAACATGGATCAACAAAAGCGGAGGAAAGTCAATGCAAGCTTACATGCCTTTCTTAATCCATGCCAATTACCTTCACGAAACCACATTTACTTGTTCTTATTTAAACAAAATACCTAGTTTTGTTACACTCGGTAATAGCTTCATAAAAATCGTTAATAGCTTCATAGCCGTTCCTATGGGTCGGTAATACCAAAAATCGAGTTATTCACTTAATATTTTTTTAATTTTAAGAAAACATTCTAACTTGGGCATATAAGGTAATAAATATAAACTAGACAAATAACAGTTTCATATAAAAATAAAACACTGAATTTGAAAGCAATCACAGCTCTTAATAATTATCATCGATTTTAAAATTGTCTCATCAGGGTCGGTAATAGCTGCGTTTACCTTAAACTAAAACTAGCCAAAACAGTAGAGCCGTTTTTAAATGGTGCTTCGTCATACTTCGATTTTAATTTATCGCGAATTTTAACAATATTTCCTAGCTTAAAAACAGTATTGAGTTACATCCTTATCGTAATAACAGTGAATCTATCTATACTAATATTATAAAGCTGAAGAGTTTGTTTGTTTGTTTGAACGCGGTAATCTCAGGAACTACTGATTCGAATTGAAAAATCCTTTTTGTATTGGATAGTCCGTTTATTGAGGAAGGCTATAGGCTATATAACATCACGCTACGACCAATAGGAGCGAAGCATAAATGAAAAAAGTTGCAAAAATGAAAAACCTTTGAAAGTAAAACACGCGAACAAAGTCGCGGGGGACAGCTAGTACTCAATAAAACAAACGTGTTTGTTTATATAATAACATTTAATGTAAGTGTTAGCTCAAATTTTATAGCACGCGTGTCTCGTACGACTTGACCATTAAAGTGAACTCGCAGTGTGCGTCTATCTTTTCGCGCTATCACTAAAATACTGGGATCGTACTGGGTATGAAAAGGAAATATCTATTTAGTCCACCAGATAGATAAAAAAAGAACAAATACTACTTAGTGTTTTTTATTTTATTAAATCAATGATAAATGACAAAGTTAAAGCGCTTTAAAATTCTGGAGTGGGGGCTTGTGACGTCATTTGTGGATAAAAATTGTAGCCACAAGTGAACTGTATCCTCCTCATCGTTTTTTTAATTAAAAAAAAGAAAAAATACGTGTCTATAATATTTTTTTAATATCTATGATGAGTACATTAAAAAAAATAGTCTGATCCCCTATTGCTAAACCAAAGTCGAAGATTGTTAAATCAATAAATTAAATTAGCTAAATATTGTTAAATCTAACAGCCGCGACCAAAATTCAATTAAGAAATTAAAAACCACAACTATATATATATTTAGTAATTAGCAGAATACACTAACTGTTATTATTAATTAAGATGATTAATATCGCTTCATTAATCATTATAGTTGAGAGGTCGTTAGATTTTTAGACCATCAACATTCGAGTTTCATAGTAGAGGTCAAACTGAATTCCGTGAGTTTCGTTAACTGCATTAACCTTTGTTTAACGTAGTTTCATAAATTTAAATGGTTTCCGGAACATCAATTGGCCAGTTATATAATCTTTAGCTTAGACTTTATCCAAGCTATGTTGGGGTTGGCTTCCAGTCTCACCGGATTCAGCTGAATACCGTATTTTACAGAGCGACTGTCTGATTTTAAGAGGCCTGTGGCCATCAGTGGGACATTAGTAGGCTGGTATTATAAGTACGAAGGTTTTACTGTCGCGACTCGTATTTTGTTAAAAAAAAGCCTGAAACTGACCGGCAAATTGCAAAAAACATAACGGGCTACCGTTAAAGTGAAAGCGTCAGAATAGCTTATTAATGCGTGGTTCCTATATTAAAAAAAACCATTCGTATTGCTAACGGATGGTAGAATTTTCTTAGCAAAACGAAAAAAAAACGATGCTTTCAAAAATAATGTATTGCGAATCGTAAATAATGGAGAGGCAGCATTCAAAGTCAGCCAATCTTTATTTTTACTATTCCGAGTTTAGAGGTCAAGTAGGTACTTACGTAAATAGATACACTAATGTATAAGGGTGTGCACTGACGTAAGTATTTTAAATAGTCGCGCGTCAAAAGTCGCGAGTTTTTAAAATAGTTTTTTTTTTCAGCGGATTTTATACAAAATATTTGCAAAGTACGTCGAGATTTCTTTAGAAGATTTATTCCATGCAACACCAGATGTTATATGAATCTTGCAAATCAAAAACAGTAATAAGTACAACAATATTCAATCAACATAATATAATATTATCATGAAAATCTAACAATTTTTTAATTATTCTTTTACTTTGCATGCATCTGTAACAATAAAAATACACGGTTTCAAATAGGCACCGCAAATACTATATTATGAGAGACTTAGCGTACTTTTAAATAAAGTAAGTATAAGAAGGAATTAGTATAAAAAATCTTGATATTTAGGTAGGTACAATAATTATTTACGCTGACGTGGCGGCGGTGGTGTCGCAAGTTGAACCGCGCCAGCCAATGCCGCGTCAGCTCATGATTAGGGACTCCTATTGAGTCTGAAACTAGTCGGGCGATCCCGAGAATATGCGTGAGTAAACCGTAGTTTTTAAATATTTATGAATACTCCTCACGAAAGTTATTATACAAATTTAGGTAGGTACATTATGTATTTCTAAAAGTAATTATTTAAGTCATATAGTTTCGTGGGGTCCTAGTGCACACTTGTTATTTAAGTATCTGGCCAATCGTATTGTTGACACCGCATGACCCAAGGGTTGGCTTTTACCTTGGACAGATTTTTGACAGAGAGTTTTAAGTTAAACAAATCTTAACGCGCGTTAACAAATGTGTGCTCACCCTAACCTGCTAATCAAGTTTTTGTATATTTCTGTGAAATATCCTTATTTTCGCAACAGAATTACTTATATCTAATAAGTAAGTATTGAGTAAAGTGCCACTTATCTTCGAGTTGATTGCATACTTATTTAGGAAATAATGTGTTAAAGTTGAAATTAAGTGGATAGCCCGCATAATTGATGATCTAGGTACCAAGTAAGTCTGTTCGTATAGTCCGGAGGGAACCCACCACCCAGTGTCACCACTGCAGTGATAGCGAGGACACGGCGCAGCATACATTCGCAATGCCCTGCTTGGGGCGGTGCAGCGCCGCGGCCGGTCCCTCGCCGGGATATTATCTCTCGCTCCCGGCCGTAACAGCCTCGATGGTTGAAAGCGGGGGAGCTTGGGGCGCCGTTACCGTCTTTTGCGAAGAGGTAATGGCGCTCAAAGAGGGCTCGGAAAGGGAGCGAGGGTGTATAACCGACCTCCCGATCCGCGCTCGGCGCACAAGGGCTAGGAGGAGGGCTGCTCCTTCAGCCACTATAAACGGTCTCGAGCGGCAGACTTGGGGAAGTCTGCTGCTCCATCACATGGCAAAAGTTGGCGTATGCGGTGCTTCCGCGCGCTTCTTCATCTAAAGGGCTGCCTCCCCTTGGCCATTTTGTGCCAGCATTGTGGCGCCAACTGGTGAGCGCGATAACGGTATTGTTTGTTTATATTGTCTAGGCGTAAATTCATTAGAGCGGGAGTAGATTTAAAAAAAATAAAAACTTTTTCTGATTTCCGAAAAGTAATTAATAGGTAAAAATAGGTAGGTATTAATAGGTAATTATAGGTAAAATAGATATTAATAAAAACTTAAGTACCTATAACTCTTCGCCATGACTGTCTTCATTGCCATAAACTATGTACCAAAGAGACACTAAGTAAAATTTTAAAATGTGAATCGCCTTTATATAAGTAGAAAATTAACAGATTGAAATATCGATTATTGATTCTTTTAAATAAAATAAAACGTAAAGTCAGCATACCTATGTTCTTTATAAATACATGAAAACCCGATTATGAAATAATTTAATTAAAATTCATAAGACAATACATAATATAATACTTAGCTGACGTAATAATTAGATTCTTTCCTCAAGGCAACGATAATAAAAATATTAGCACAGATAATTACTTAATAAATGTAAATTAATCTATAAAAAGAATTACGAAATATTGAAATAAAAGTAGATATGTAAGTTAAGCATACTTTTCAAATAACAATAGAAATACCGCCATTTCTGCTGTCAGAAACATCGATTTTTTTTTTATCGATAAAATATGAGATATTTGTATAAGTTAAGTAATAACTTTCGTAAGGAGTATTCATAATTAATAATAATAATAATAATATCTTGGGACATCTCACACACGGTTAACTGATCCCAAACTAGGCAGAGCCTGTGCTATGGCAACCAGACAACTGATAAACATACTTATATATTTCTAAATACATACATATTATAGATAAAATACACCCAGACACAGAACAAATGATCGTACTCATCACACAAAGATTCGTCCTGGGTGGGAATCGAACCCACGACCTCCGGTTTAGCAATCAGGGTCACTAACCACTAGACCAACAGGCCCGTCAATTATTTAAAACAAAACGGTTTACTCACGCATATTCAGTCAGCTCATGATTAGGGACTCCTATTGAGTTTGAAACTAGTCGGGCGATCCCGAGAATATGCGCCACCACACCTACGTATGTTATTTGTAAATAAGACGAATAATTAGTTTAAGAATTTTGTGTTTTTACATGTATTTAGATTTTAAAAATCTCAATGTTTGCATCAGATTTTTATCAAGACAGCATTGGCCAGTAAACCGTTTTGTTTTAAATAATTATGAGATACACAGAAAACCAAGTGATTTAAACTTTTAAATAAACATCTCTACCAACTTTGACCTTCATTAATAATTATATTCAACTTTTTACGACTATTTGAATATTGTAATATCGAATTACGAAAGCCACTCCTCTTTTTCATTCGTTTAAAAAATAAAAAAAAAAAATAAAAAAAAATTGGGATAAACGTAATTCTTTTGTTTAGTAATGTATAAATGTCGTATGTAAAAAGAAAATAAAAAGAACTGAATTATACAGCATGCAACAAAAATCCTGTCCGATCCTTATGAGTATTATTCGGCATCGTACTGCGTACACATATACGTACCTATTAAATGGATTTGAGATGATTATTTTTCACCGATTAAATTAAAATAAAACTGATCAAAGGCAACACTGATCGTTCGGCCTATAGTTTTGTATCAAAGAAGCCGCCTGAGCGAGACATTTAATTCTAGTACGTATGTTGAACCAGGAATACGCCTTTATTGGATCGGACAGGGTTTTTGTTACATACTGTATATACATATTATCTCCAGTCTGAAACCTTCGCAGTTCCACATAGCTTGGGAAAACGCTAGGTAGAAGAAAAAGATTTGTAACAAAAGAATACGATTTTTGTTTTACAAAAATTACACCTACATATGGAAATTTGATAGTGACATACATCGATGCATGAGAGAGTATTTTTTCAGCCGCACAAATCAGCCCCCCTAGACAAGTGGCATTTCGACAAGCGTTGACGATTATATAATGGCGGTAACTGTATGGGAATGACATTTCGTTTCGATAAGTCACGTGACTTGGACTTGTCACTTCCATACATTTGAGCGATTCGATCAGCTTTATCGCTTGTCGAAATGTCAATTGTCTTGAGGAGCAGTTTGTTTTTGTAGCTAGGAAAATTTGTGCGGAATCCTCAGCGCGCGAGTCAAACTCGCACTTGTCCGGTTTTTTTTTAAATATACATCATTTGTATATTTTTTTAATTTACATCGTTGTCGTTGTATAATTTTTTAATTATCAAAGATACCTGAGGCCAACTTTTTTACCATTATCAGTATTATTCTGCCAATTTTCAATGTAAAACTAATATTGTAATATATTTTACTGTGTTAAATAATGTAGAAATACTTGAAAACTGTTTAATATTCTTAATGTTGCCCTCTGACCTCTGTTGGAAGCTATATTATATCAAGTTTGGTTTGATTTCTAAGATATTTTACTAATTAATCGTTTCATTAATCCTCGGTTCCTATTTTCAAGTAACGACTCGTTTTGTTTACTGACGGTATAATAAATAAATAAATGTGGACAACAACACATACATTGCTCTGAACCCAAAGTAAGTGGCCAAAGCACTTGTGTCATGGAATTTAGAGACAACGAAGGTACCACAAACACCCAGACCCGAGACAATGTAGAAAAGTGGTTTTTCTACATTGACCCGGCCGGGGATCGAACCCGGGACCTCAGAGCTGGCGACACCTTGAAAACCGGTGTGTACGCCACTCGACCACGGAGGTCAAAATAATGTCGTTTGTTTTGATTAGGAAAATCTACCGTTTGCAAGTAAAACGAATTGTTATTTAAATACAGGAATGAAAGATGTCTTACGGTACGGGGACGGCGGGTGAAATCGGGGGGCGCTGCTATCTATACTAATATTATTATAATTATAATAATATTATAAAGAGGAAAGATTTGATTGTTTGTTTGTTTGGATTGAATAGGCTCCGAAAAATTAGGCATGTTTCCTAATTTTTTTTAATGTCCGCCTGGTTGATAAATGAATTTTATTGGACATGTATTTTTTCTTTTTTCCTGCAAACAAAAAATAATAAAAATACAGAGAACGGAAATTTCGCGTGACGTCACTCCTCGCTACAATTTATACCAAGGCGAGGTGTCATAAGCCCCCACTCCGAAACTTTAAAGCGCTGTATCTTTGTATTTTTTTATTGTTTTGATAAAAGAAAACATACGTGTCTAATATTTTTTTATTATCTAACTGACGGACTAAATAGGTTTTAACTTTTCATACCCAGTCAACATCCCTATTCTTTCACTGTTGGAAAGCTACACTGACCCCGGGTGACAGGCTTTATAATTTATTTTTAAATACCCGGGCGACGCCGATGGTGGCAACTAGTATTAAATATTCCTAAAGTGATGACCAAGGTAACCTTCAAAAAATTTTATGTAAATTAAAATCAAATTCATTATGGTTTAACACCAAATACGTTCATTATTCATAAGTAGATAATGGTTGCGTAAACAACAAATATTTGAGATCAAAGGCTCGTCAATGGATCTGAATTTATAATGTATATTTATTTAATACTAGCTGTCCCCCGCGACTTTGTTCGCGTGTTTTAGTTTCAACGGTTTTTCATTTCTGCAACATTTTTCATTTATGCTCAGCTCCTATTGGCCGTAGCGTGATGTTATATAGCCTATAGCCTTCCTCAATAAACGGACTATCCAATACAAAAAGAATTTTTCAATTCGAACCAGTAGTTCCTGAGATTAGCGCGTTCAAACAAACACACAAACAAACAAACAAACAAACAAACAAACTCTTCAGCTTTATAATATTAGTATAGTATAGATTAGTATAGAAAAGGGATGAGGAGCACATCTGGTGTAGAGTCTGTTTACAACATTTCAGCTCAAAGTGCGCTAATGAAATCTATACTAATATTATAAAGCTGAAGAGTTTGTTTGTTTGTTTGTTTGTTAGTTTGTTTGTTTGAACGCGCTAATCTCAGGAACTACTGGTCCGATTTGAAAAATTCTTTCAGTGTTGGATAGCTCATTTATTGAGGAAGGCTATAGGCTATATAACATCACGCTACGACCAATAGGAGCGGAGCATAAATGAAAAATGTCGCAAAAATGAAAAAACGTTGAAACTAAAACACGCGGACAAAGTCGCGGGGGACAGCTAGTAAATAATATAGGTACAATTTTTCGCATCAAATTATTCGACACCAAACATCTAATCAGACCGCTGTATCGATGTATCTTTACATTCAGCGAATAATGTAATAAGATATTGACCCTCGCAGTGCGGTAAGACGTTTGCTGTGATTATAGTTACATCGAAAAAAAAATATGCAAACATTGTATATGAATTAATTTTTATTATGTAAAACTTTTCAACATTGTTTTGGGTGTGGTGTTTGTGGTACCTTCGTTGTCTCTGAATTCCATAACACAAGTGCTTTAGCTACTTACTTTGGGTTCAGAGCAATGTATGTGATCTTGTCCACATTTATTTATTATTTTTTTATTTAATGAATGAACTCATTTTGATGAACTAACTGTCTATCAGATGTACTCTTTACCCCTTTTTCATAGATATAAGTAATCTTTCAGTAACACCCTGTATAATATTAATAGTTAAAATATGTGAATAGTAAGCAGATTTATAAATTAGAATCATAACACCAGCCTATAACTGTCCCAATGCCGAGAACGAGCATTGATCACCACGCTTGTAAGATTTTAACAACGATAGATGTTCAATAATAGTAACGTAAATGTTAACCGCCCGTCCCTAGATCAAGCTGGAACGAGCCGGCCAAACTACCAATAAAATATGTCCCTAAATAATAAAAACTTAGATCTAGCCCTCCCTTGCTGTTTTTGCCTTATTAAGATTGTTAGCAACGCACTAATTCGAGGTCCGAACCCCACAGGGGATGCCCTTAGTGAACGTTGCTGACGTAGTTAGTTTTTCTATTGCTCCGGCTGGAGGCCTTTAACGCCGTTCTCGCCAGAAGTCCGGTGAAGCAGCGAAAGCCAGCGCTAAGGCTAACTGCGTCGATCTTTATAAAAAAATCATGTCAAAATGTCAAATCATAATGTTTATCTATTGCATAATTTGTCTAGATTTAAATATATCTATGGTTTTGTAATCTATATCTAAAATTACTTCGATGTTTGTCTCTCGAGAGAGTGAAAGTAAAATTATTGCAAATTTTATTATGTAGCATAATCGATTCCTTCATAATCTCTGGTGAAATACGAATGACAGAATACAAAATAAATGTTTGTTTATTTTTTCTTAAAATATAGATAGATTTTTTTTATTTTTAATGCCGACATGAGTTTAATAGCCGGTCACTCAGACTTGTACAAATATCGACAACTGATGACCATTGACATTACCGATAATAAAGGGTAAGCCGCGTTAACTGCGTTCTGTCCGTGGATGGGTGAAAATTATAAGCACACCGAGAACCCTCAGTGTCTCGAAAAGCAAGTTAAGCCTTTGATCCCGACTGTCATACGTCGATCTTTGATTATTCTGACAACCAGCCTTATTATGGGTTGTGGTGGTCAGATAGGCAGTCGCTCCATGTAAAATACGGTATTCAGATGAATCCGGTAAGACTGGAAGCAGACTCCAACATAGCTTGGGAAGAGGACCTTGATGAAAATGAAATGTTATCTGCACTGGTATCATAAAGAGATAAATTTAAATCTATGGTTGTACAAAGAGGGCGAATTTCGACTCTTATGTAAACTAGAGTAGGTACCGTACCTGTACATAGACAAGCAGGGAGTTAGCGCATCGCTAGAAGCCTGCTGTGTCGAGCGTAAGCACATTTTTTGCTGTAAGTGTTACCGTACCTGTGTCTGTATTATTAGGTTTTTAGATAGTTTTAATAAAACGGCGCGATCTGTTTTTACACTAATATTACGATTTTACTTGTTCATACTAGTGCCTACAGTTCATACTCGATATGCACGCTCTATAGATTACTAATTTTTTTCTCTAAGTCTGTAAAATATCTTATAATGACAGGTAGCCTTAGTTAGTTACCTTAATGGGGTGTCATGTGGTATACAGTGTGCAAAAACTCAAAGTAGGCAATAGACTCTGACTGACAAAATATCTAAGTAGGTATCCTATGTCAATGATTTTACAATGGCTGCCGGCGACGTAAGTACGTACGTGACCGTTTTGCGTAAGTGTTAATATGTTTAACAATCGCAATACCCAAAGAAACAGTAAATAAATGAACATATGTTATAAAACGTGTGAAAAATTTGAATATACCTAACCTAATAATGTATGAAATCCATATTCGATACTTATCTACTGAAGAAATAAAACAACTTGCGAATAAATTAAACTTATCGATACATATAAGCAAAATTATTGAAAAATAAATAAATGTTGGAAAATAAATAATTAACATAAATATTAGCTAAATAACATCGTACTTTAAAAATACCGTGCAAATTTACTTATATTTTGTTTGTGAATAAAATACTTACACGAATTAATGAGTAAATACCTAAGTATTTTAAAATAAAATATTCCAGAATTCCGGACTTTCGCAATGAAAGAGAAAATCGGGATCTAACTACTTAAAATAAATTTAAATTACTAAATATCAGAGCATGAATTTCAACCAAAAGAAAAACTAAATTATAATAAAATGGAAATAGGTTAGTAATTCTTGGTAAAAAAAAAAACAATGCACTTACCATTACTACTGTAGATAAAAGATGCATTTTGAAAAATCACTCGATAACTTCCGAATATTTAATTAGAATTTATTAATTGTTTGTACTTAAACAACCAAAAACTTATTTAAAACAAAGATAAATTAAATAAAACAATAAATCCGTCGTAAGATTTTCCCGCTAAATTTTGACAGATATATTTTTTAAATGGACGCACTATCGCGGCTAACAGGCATTGGCAACTGACAAATAGTGATACAGCCAGTCTCCTCTTTGTCATGACCTCTGACCTTACACTTTACCGCTCTATTCCATGTTATAGAAAGGGAAACGGCTTACATAAGTTAAAAGCTTTAGATTACTCGATAACTTATCTATATTTAAAAATAAATTTATGTAATTGATTAATTGTTTGAACTGTCAAACTTTGGATTAAGCTTTTTAAGACTAATGAGGTATATGGCGAAATTGTATTGGCGAACCAAGCTTGTTATGAAACATACGTACATATTGTACTCATTATATTGTATCGTGTTACCTATTTATTTACATTTTCAGTCTTTTTATAGAATAACGATCAGGGATAGCCTTCTTTATTAATTTTTAGTTTAACTTTTCCCTCTTGTTTAGGAAAATCTTTTTGAAAGGTGGAACAGCGTAGGCAGGTATTAGATTTTTTATCAAAAAAAAACTACTACTTAATTTAGTATTTTTGGATGTTTTTCCTTTACTATACATTTTGATTCCCTTGAGATTGTCGAAATTTACGTTTTTTTGCGGCATACACGGTCGTCGGAACCCTAAAATAATAACAAAAAAAAGTTTATTTCAGAAATGAGATTGTAGTCTCCACAAGTAATATACATTTTTGCAAAGTTTACAATTACAAGTAGGTAACAGTCTCAATCTACCAAAAGTGGGAGGAGTAGGTACCTACTGACATTGGCCGCTTTGAATTAGGTCAGGAGGACAATATTATTTGTGAGGTATTATAATTACGAGTAAAAGAGTAAAAACGCCGTAAATTGCTTACGGTTTCTCGTTCTTGCCGCCATGACCGTGAACTAAGGATTAATTGAAATTCTAATGTAATTTATATGAACAGTCAAATTCAAGTCAGTCTTAAAGATACATTACGAATTTCAACCATACTGCTCATTAATAAGGGCTACCTATGTTAATGTTGAGAAATTGTCATTGCTTTGGACTATACTAAGATAATATTTAATATAACGAATGCATGATTAGTTACACCATGACCATGATCTACTAAAGCCGTGTCTGCTGCCCAAGATTCGAACATGTCATTTGTTAGACATAAATTAATATTTTTATATTATTTTCGTATAATAACTTTTGTGAGGAGTATTCATAATTATTTATATCTAATTTATTACAAACAGTCGATTATGGGAGGCCACATCCCTAATTTATGTTTTATAACAAATGTTATGTTTTTAATTTAGGCAGTAGGCTTAACCACCTAACTTCAAAACTACATAAAATTTAAAAACCCTTAAATAAATACCCTTATTGTAACGATTTTACGGCTAAAGGACACAACCCATTTTGATATCTAGAATTGGGACTATAAGAAATGATATACTTATATACTTTTTGTCTTGATAACCGGCTCTACGCGGGAGAAGCCACGGGTGATAACTAGTTTTTTTATCTTCTGAAAATCCTTTGGACTAAGCTAAGTTTCGTTGCAAATCGGTTTATCAGTTTTGGAGATTAGCCCGAACAAACATTACGATACATTTGTAATGCGTAAATTATGTCATGCAATTATTACATACATGAAATGTGTGAAAATCACTGACACTTGTTATTTTATTGATTCATTAGAGTGTTTTGCACTTTTATAAGTATTATGTAAATAACAAACGTGGATTCAAAAGAGCCCGCCTTGCGACATACCTAATACCTACTTACCTTTTCCCTCGAGAATCTGAATAATAGGGATGTTTCCTGGGTATGAAAAGTTAAAATCTATTTAGTCCGTCAGTTAGATAATAAAAAAATATTAGACACGTATTTTTTTTTTTATCAAAACAATAAAAAAATACAAAGATACACCGCTTTAAAGTTTCGGAGTGGGGGCTTATGACGCCACGCCTCGCTAAAAATCGTAGCGAGGAGTGACGTCACGCGTAACTTCCGTTCTCTGTATTTTGATCATTTTTTGTTTGCAGGAAAAAAGAAAAAATACGTGTCCAATAAAATTAATTAATCTACAAGACGGACATTAAAAAAAAAATAGGAAACATGCCTATTATAACGGGGGCTGCCCTTAGAGTAACATAAACAAGCATAGAGTACGCGCATCGTTAGTAGCCCGTTGTGCCGAGCGTAAGCAAATATTTAGCTGTAAGTACTACGCTCGTTTACTGATTTAATCGTAAACTGCGTATATATCGATGGTTCCGATATTACTTATTTAAACTTTTTCTTCTACTTATTACTACAAAAAAAGAATTAAATTACAGGCCTTACCTTGGTAGCTAGTTGGTAAAAGTGACTAGCGCTTTAACCTAGTAGTCGCAGGTTCCAGTTCTGCCCGAGGTTTAAGTTTCTTTAGACTATTTGTATTTAATTACAAATATTCTCTCCGCATGCGTTAATGCGTAACAAATATATAAAAAAGTTTTTTTTTTTTTATTTTGCTACCTGACGTGACAAAAATCGCTACACCTCTACAGTGTATTTTCATAAATACATTAGTTTACATAACTACTGTATAATTAAGTATTGTCAATGTCTGACTACTGTAGGCAGTCAACCTGCGTGGGCATGACCTACTTTCCCAAATCTTCTCATTGTTACTTTGCCGAAGGTTTTAACAACCGTGTCAGTAGCTAACTATTCACAAAATACTTATATACTTACCAACCAAGCAATGTTTCATGTATTTAAAACTGCTTACATTTCTAAAGAAAACAAAAAAATACATAAATAATGATCCCTTATCTATACTAATATTATAAAGCTGAAGAGTTTGTTTGTTTGTTTGTTTGAACGCGCTTATCTCAGGAACTCCTGGTTCGAATTGAAAAATTCTTTTTGTATTGGATAGTCCGTTTATTGAGGAAGGCTATAGGCTATATAACATCACGTTACGACCAATAGGCGCGGAGCATAAAAAAATGTTGCAAAAATGAAAAACCGTTGAAACTAAAACACGCGAACAAAGTCGCGGGGGACAGCTAGTTCTGTTATATAGGCACTAAATTAGATTGATTTGATTGTGAGAATTAGAGGCCATCGATAGGATCTTAGAGAAAAACATTAGTAAACTAGAGTGCGCATATCGAGTATGAACTGTTGGCTCTAGTATGAACAAGTAAAATTAGTGTCAAAACTATCTCAAAACCTAATATTACCCTAATAATATCGAAACCATAGATATTATTTGCCTAAACGTCTGTCGTCGCACGGAAAATCACATAAATCAGTAAAGGAGCTTAGTACTTTTGGTTAAAAATTATATAATTTTGCTTAAAAATGCTTTGGCTACAAGCGAGGCGCGCGCTCTATGCTTGTCTATGTTTACTCTAAGAGAGGAACTAACTGGAATCGAAACGTTGACAGCATTTTTTTAGCAGCTGCCTTTGACCGCGACTCCGGCCAAGGGCAGAGATCGGGGTGTTTTTAGTCGGTGAAACTCCGACATAACCCCACGCCTTGCCCACGCGTGGGCATCGGAAAAAAAGTTATAATGGTATTAATAAATTATTTAAAACAAACCGGTTTACTCACGCATATTCTCAGGATCACCCGACTAGTTTCAGTTAGAGTCCCTAATCATGAGGTATTAATTAAAACTCAAATTGGCACGTCCGTATATTATATTTACATCTTATTTACATTACATAGTCCATATGCATAACAAAACATACAAATAATAAATAACAATACAAAAAATATCACTAAATCCCTTTATAAAGTTATTTAATACAAAAATAGTAACTAATTAAAAATTAATCAGCTGACGTCATCGAAACGGTTCGATCGATCATTTGTGCTAACCGTCGTCGTCGCGGACGTCAGTGCTCAATTTGAAATTCGAACAGTTTCAATTATATCGCGACAGCTGTAAATATAAAAATGACTCGCTCACAATAGTTATTTAAATGATTTCTAAATAAATCCGACATAACAATATAATATTTGTTACACTCATGGTTTTTACCATACAACCAGTCTTGTCCTAAGAATTAAACTCTTATTTAAGCTATTTCATTCAACTATGGGTTCCGCACATGATAATACCTATTGAGTAACCTTTCTATGTGAAAGTAGGTGAAAGTGTGATAATGGCAAAAGGGATATGTTTTTCGCGCGTATCTTGTAATTTTTAATTTATTTCTGTTTCAGTTTGCAATTGTTTTTTATTACCTAGAGACTTCTAAACAGCTGGATGGATTCTGACAGTTAAGGTATAATTATATTCGTCTCAAAAACCCAAGTGTCATTATAGATAAGGATTATGAAAAATAAATATTGGAGGAATTTCGTCGAGTCGTTTTTTTTTTTCACCACACCTATCAAGTAATATATCAAAATTAAGGGTCATAAAATTAGTTTACAAAAATATGTTTCTTAGCAGTTGGTTTTAAAGTCTTTTACAAATACACCTTGTCATTATATAATTACATATATGAGAATAGGCCTTTCCCCAGCAGTGGGTCTACAGGATATTGTAGTACGGAATCCCATAACCACCAAAGATCACGTCATTTGTCATCTGTTAAAGCGTCATGCAACGCGATTACGCTAGCTTTAGTTACGCAACATACCTTATATAAAAACATATTAAAAATAATTATATTTTGTTCACAATCAAATTTAAGCCACATTTAAAATTATCAGGGTATATTATCACACTAGTATACTGTTATAATTAATTTATGTTCCTGTGTAGGGTAGATTGATATTTCTTCTAAAAAATAAAATGGCCCTTAAGCTTGAAATACGGGAAACTTAGCACGTTCTTTGGCTAAGATTTATCCTTTACTTATATCTGAGATGGGAACATATCTTAGCCAAGGAATGTTCTAAGTAGCATTTACCTTTGCTTTAATATTTCTGAATAGACTAAGTTATATTTACTATCATATTTAAAAGATTCCTATGTAATGAGAATGATCAAATTACACTATAAAAATTAACATCATGGCTTCAGTAATGGCCACCTCACAAGCGTGGTAATCAATGCTCGTTCTCTGTATGAGAGGCCTGCAGTGGGACAGTTACAGGCTGGCGTTATTAACAGCGTCGGTAATGGCACCCACCGTGGGGCAGGCCACAAGCTGGTATGGTTATTGTTAACTGCGGAATTGTTCTATAGTCTATTTAAATTCATGTGCCAATTGATCAAACATCAACTTTATGCAAGTGTAAATAAAGTGAATTTTAGACTGACTAGTATTTTTAAAAAAATATTAAGTTGTAGTGCATAATGAACCTTATGTGGGAGCATTACAGTTGTTTTTCCTAAAACTCGTGTTTGTTTACATGTTTCGCATATTCATTGCGGACGCAGTATAAGGCAGTGTTTGGCTTGGCAGTGTAAACTTCAATCTAACTTACACAAGAACATAATACAAAAGGCACTATATTGAGTATTTACAATATTACACAAATTTTCACATTGTTATATTAAAATTAATAAAAATGAAACACTTCACAACGCCATGGGGAATATTAGTCGATATTAATGACGAAACTAGTTTATGGGGTGAAGGCAACTATTGTTATATGTGATGTATTAGATATTTGATCTCGGAAATATTTTTTTTAAAGAAAACACTTTTTATACTTCTTTTTAAGTTTTACGCGAATATTAATTAGATATTGAAATAAAATTACTTTCTAAACGGACTCTATCGCGGTTCATTTAGATTTGAGTTCCCTCAAGTTTAAGTCAAGACACAGTTGGAATACAAATAATTCATTAATATATTAAAGTAGAACGAGCAACATCTACTGTCAAGACGAGTACCACCTCAGTCTGCCCGCGACCATGACACCTGCAAAGGCGTCGAAACGTTGGAAACTAAAATTTAAATAAACCGCGATAAAATCCGTTTAAAAAGTAGTTTCATTTCTCTTTTGTTTATTTATGTATACATATTGTAAATAACAGAGTGATGATTGACAATATTCAGCATAAATATTCATAAATGCCACTTAAATATAATCAGTAAATTATATTAGCTTTGGGTAAATCAATTTACTGTAATTTCAAATTACTTTGTTAAAACACTAACAACGCCAACGGGGCCATTAACTTTGTTTTTTAAATTTGTTAAATAAATGTGGACAACATCACATACATTGCTCTGAACCCAAAGTAAGTAGCTAAAGCACGCGTGTTATGAAATTCAGAGACAACGAAGGTACCACATACACCCAGACCCGAGACAATGTAGAAAAGTAGTTTTTTACATTAAACCCGGGACCTCAGAGCGGCGAAACCTTGAAAACCGGTGTGTACGCTAGTCGACTGAGGAGGTCGTCCAAAAAAAATGTATTTTAAATTCTGTATTATTTCAAGAGAATAAACAGAGACACGGTTGCAAGTTGAGAGCCTCCCAATGACGCTACCTAACTAATTAGCCACCATCATTGACTGAGACAATCTATAGCAGCCTTTCCCAAAGATAACGCCCTCTTGTGGGAGCTGCAGGCCTAAAGGGCGGTAAGAGACCCAGAAAAAAAATCGAATCTCCGCTAATATACTTTACAATAATTAATTTAATTTGAAGTTATAGTGGTTTTTAAGTAAGTGTAAAAAGAGTGGCGCTTAATAATTTATTCTCAAAGTGGGCAGTAGAAAAAATATGTTTGGAATCCCCTGATTTACAGCATGATATGTATACACATAACAAATAAACACGAATGATATTTGTAATTAAATACAAATAATAGAAGGAAAAAACTTAAACCTCAGGCAGGACTCGAACCTGCGACCACTGGCTTGACGCGCCAGTCGCTACTATCGCTACTAAGCTACCGAGGCCAGGCAGTGGCCTCGGTAGCTTAGTTGGTAAAGTTTTTCCTTCTATTATTTGTATTTAATTACAAATATTCGCTCCGCATGCGTTAATGCGCAACAAATAATTAAAATAATACGAATGATATTATTAACAAAAATAACAAAAAACATTGCCCTTCACCCAAATTTTACATAATTTTAAATTTAAACCTTAATTTTTACATTAAATTTTTTTTTGGTATTTTTTTCCAAAAATTTTTGATTTCCTATCTAAACAGCGTTTATCAACTATCTATTTTTACAATGACTTACAATAGTTTAAGGGACTCTTTCACCACCCTCAAGTAAGCTTTGAGATTTGATTAACTAATCGCCATTTAAACCCATCATGTAAGGTCATATTGACACAAAATTTTACGATTTTACTTGTTCATACTAGTGCCTACAGTTCATACTCCATATGCGCGCTCTATAGTTAACTTATTTTCTTTTTTTAAGCAGTTAATCATCTCAGAGGTTTGTGAATATGGCAGAAGATACTCATGGGTTTTACCGCTGATTAAAGTTAATCAGAAAGTACTTAACTAATCAACGCTTTACTTAAAAGTGGTGAACGAAGCCGTAAATGTTACCGGATAATTTTGAATAAATTTAGGCTGTTCGCACACGAGGCGACGAAAATCTCCGATTCCTGACCATTTTAGAATAAAAGCAACTACCGCCAAACTAACTCATAGAGTCGTACATAGATACGCGTCAATGGAGACTAAAATTGACGAGTATCGGTGACTTGCGTCGCCTCGTGTATAAAGATCCTTAGTTTTACAAAAACTCTCGCGATGCGCGATTATTGTAGAATAATTATAAACTCAATTTTCAGTCCGATGTAACAAAAATTATATAATAATAACACTATAGTCTAGTTAGATGATTTTGGATTTTTTATATTTATTATTAGTAATTATATTTTCTTAATTATTATATTTATTTGATGGAACCAGCCATATTTCTCAATAATATTTACAAAACTTAAATATTAACATTCGAGTAGACATAAGTTACAACGAAACCATTTTTTTTTTAATTTTTATTATTATTTATTTATGAATTTTTATTTTTACTAACTAATATGGCAAGTAATTTATATATTTTCAAAGTCATTATTTTTTATCTAAGTCTGATTTTACTATTTGATAATGTGTTACTCAGTAAAATGGGTTGTGGAGGTCAGATAGGCAGTCGCTCTTTAAAATACGGTATTCAGTTGAATCCGGTAAGGTCTGTAAGCCGACCCCAACATAGCTTGGGCAATGGCTAGGCAGAAGATAATCCAAGTTTCAATAAAATCGTGGTAGTATTTTGTTTATATTCAGTGTTGCCACAAAACAGTGGCAGCTAATGACGCCATGCTTACGCACAAAATGCACAAAATTGTGACGTCACGCGACATTTTAAATCAATGTATCGTCGTGAGTTTTTAGATAAGTAAAATAAGAAAAAATACGCGTCTTATATTTTTTTAATTATCAATCTGAGGGACATTAAAAGAAAATAGTCATCTACCCATTGCCGGTCTGCTTTCTTGTTTTTACCCGTTTTTGCTGAAAAGAGGGTCATGCTTTTAGAGTGTATGTATGTATATTTCTTTGGCACGTAGTGTAGCCTAAACGGCTTGATGGATTATAGCTTGAGAGGTGTCGTTAAGAGGGGACGAGACTGCATCTTTCTCCATACAAAAGTATTACGGTGTTTTCTTCATGGAAAAATCTTCTAGAGCAATGATATTTTCCCAAAAGATCTAGGAAATATAATAGATAATTAGACTGAGTCAGTCTGCTTGCGACCACGGCCGGTGTAACCTGGTCGAAACGTAAAGCATAAAGGTATTTATAAATGTTTCGCGCTAATTCCCGTTTTATTAAAATAGTATTATAAACATGCAGCGTGATAGTTTAAAAGATCTAGGTTTACTTAATGAGTGACCCTACTATTTCGATTTTTGCAAAACATAATCACTTAAAGAAATATGACCATCCGAAATTGCCCGTTTTTCCCGCCGTGTTCCAACGACTATCAGACAAATTTGACAGAATTTTAACTATAAAGAAAATGATAGAAGCATAGATATATCTTTCCTCTAAATTTTGATGCAAAAATTATTTGGATCAGTCCAGTTTTGGAGAAGAAAACAGCGGAACACGAAACGTCTTTTGGTCAACGAATTTTAAGGTATAATCAGCCTGAGCTGCAGTTGTCCCTTACGCACTTTACGGGGGTAGGTCGGAGGTGTGCGACGGCAATATATTCTTTAAATCCTATTTTTAAAATTTCTCGGTAGTAGTATCTTCTCTTAAGATTTAGATTCATCTCAATAGGGTATTTGACAAGATATACATATTTTATTACAAAAACGAACCCATTACAAATACATATTATGTCGATTTGTAAAAACGGCAGTTCAATTACTTTCATATTGAAATAATTACCAGCATTTTAATATTGCTAATTAGACAGAGAGAGCTATACCATCAGGTGACATTCGTAATTCTCCATACTAATCTGGGGCTGCCCCGTACAAGTCGTCGTTTTGCGAAAAAGAGATAGAACATGCGTCACCTGCTAACTTTAAAAGCTTATAACTTTTGTATTCGTGTATATTTTTTTGATGTTCTTTCGCAGTTCTGCTACAATTCAATACTATTAATAGAAATATTTGTAATAAATAAACAATAGGCATGTTTCCTATTTTTTTTAATGTCCGTCTTGTAGATTAATGAATTTTATTGGACACGTATTTTTTCTTTTTTCCTGCAAACAAAAAATGATCAAAATACAGAGAACGGAAATTACGCGTGACGTCACTCCTCGCTACGATTTTTAGCGAGGCATGGCGTCATAAGCCCCGACTTCGAAACTTTAAAGCGGTGTATCTTTGTATTTTTTTATTGTTTTGATAAAAGAAAAAATATGTGTCTAATATTTTTTTATTATCTAACTGACGGACTAAATAGATTTTAACTTTTCATACCCAGGAAACATCCCTATTCAATAGTAGTCAAATACCCTATTGTGAAAATGACCGGTTTTTTTATCAGTTAATTTATTTATGTAAGTTTTAGTTTTGAGTTGTTTTTTTTACGCAGTCTAGTTTTTTTCTCTCAATAATTCACTTCTAACTCATATTGTTTTGAAGTATGCGGTGATGGAGTTTCTTGCTGGTTCTTCTTCGTAAGAAAGAATTTTGGAACCGCGCAACTAGAGTCATTTAACATTTTGAAAGTGCCTGAAAAGGCCTACTTGAATTAAAAATATATTGATTTTGATTTTTGATTTTTAGGCACCTATTTAATAAAGCGTGCACGTTACATAAGCGTGCTTAATTTAACTATATCAACGTTATCTTAAGGTTCAACAGAGTAAAGAATTTTAAATTCATCATTCAGATGAAGTTTTCGAGAAACTTGTTCACAAATGGACATATTATTCAGTAAGAAGATTTAGGGTTGATTTTAACAACGCCAGATAATTTATATTCGTGGAATAAAATTGTCGTCTGACATATTTTGTATGGGAGAACTGTCGAAATTTGAAAATTATTCCTAGGATAAAATTATCCGTTGTTGGAAATAGCAGCCATTTTACCCACAAGTGACGTCACAAGCCACCACTCCTGAACTTTAAAGCGCGTTAACTTTGTCATTTTTCATTGATTTGATAAAAGAAAAAATACGAGTATTATTCTTCTTTTATCTATCTGGTGGACTAAATAGATATTTCCTTTTCATACCCAGTCCGCTCCCCTAAAGCGGGAAAAATGGAGTCGTTAAAAATATTTTTTTCTGAACATCATAGAATAATAATTTAAAATTCTTCACCATGTTTTCTATCACAATACAGGCTATTATTGCTGATAATATTAATTTATCTAAACTAGATTTATACATCAGATCGTTAGTCTGATACTCAGTCATAATATTATGATCAACATACATTTTCCAACTTATATTATTAGTTAATTATACACCGTGATTAACATGTGACCACGAATCATTTAATACTAGTCGTTTCCCGCGACTTTGTCCACGTAGAACTTAAAACAGAATCAGGTAATATTTTTATGGATTTTTAATATGTTTGAACGGAATAATCGTGAATACTATGATTGATTCGTTGGTCTAGTGGTCGCAAAAGCGACTGCCGTGTACGAGGTACGAATCCCTTGGGACAACTCACACGGCCATCTGATCCCAAACTAGGCAGAGCCTGTACTATGGCAACCAAACAACTGATAAACTTACTTATATATTATATAAATACATACATATTATAGATAAATTACACCCAGACACAGAACAAATGATCATGCTCATCACACAAAGATTTGTTCTGGGTCGGAATCGACCCCACGACCTTCGGTTTAGCAGTCAGGGTCACTAACCACTAGACCAACAGGCCCGTCAAACTTATAGATGTATTCTTGTGTTTGTGGAGTTAACCTTTCAGTGATTGTTTCCATTGTTACACATTTTTTTCATATGTTATCTAAGTTTAAGATTTAAGTGTATTGTATATTTAACTAGCTGTTCCCGCGGCTTCGCTCCCGTCAACTGACTACCTACCCTACCCATTTTTTTGTTTTTATACCTTCCCTGTATTCTAGCGAACAAAACAAAAAAAGAATTATTCAAATCGGCCCAGCCGTTCTCGAATTTTAGCGAGACTAACGAACAGCAATTCATTTTTATATCTATACTAATATATAAAGAGTTTGTTTATTTGTTTGAACGCGCTAATCTCAGGAACTACTAGTCCGATATGAAAAATTCTTTCAGTGTTGGATAGCCCATTTATTGAGGAAGGCTATAAGCTATATAACATTACGCTGCGACCAAAAGGAGCGGAGCATAAATAAAAAATGTTGCAAAAATGAAAAACCGTTGAAACTAAAACACGCGGACAAAGTCGCGGGGGACAGCTAGTATAAGATAAAATTAAATAAATAAAATTGCAGTTAAGACGATCTCTAGCCAATTCGTGGTCACATTCACGTAATAATTTGAATAACTGAGTATAACAATATACATAAAACTCACATTAAACTAACATTATAAGTTGAGTCCCCTAAGGTTGTTCAGCCGCTGCTCCAGCTCCTCAACAGTGGCTTCCGGTCTGGATGGGCTGGTCAACTCCTGGGTGGACTTTCTTCTTTCACCGCCCGGCGCCATTTGGAACTGGCCGGGGTTGGTGGACTTGCCTGGACTCTCCGTACTGGAAAGAAATTGTATGGATAACAAATTTATAGAATATTTTCTTTTACACGCGGCCCCGCCATCGTGGATGTTGATAATCCACGATTTCGGGATATATTATTTGATATATAGGGCGCGATATATTATATATTAATAGGTAGGTTTTGAAACTACGCTCTTAAAACCCGCGTAGTTCTGACACAGCGCTCTTACAAACCGCGTAGTTCTGACACAGCGCTCTTACGACCCGCGTAGTTCTGACACAGCGCTCTTACGACCCGCGTAGTTCTGACACAGCGCTCTTACGACCCGCGTAGTTCTGACACAGCGCTCTTAAGACCCGCGTAGTTCTGACACAGCGCTCTTACGACCCGCGTAGTTCTGACACAGCGCTCTTACGACCCGCGTAGTTCTGACACAGCGCTCTTACGACCCGCGTAGTTCTGACACAGCGCTCTTAAGACCCGCGTAGTTCTGACACAGCGCTCTTACGACCCGCGTAGTTCTGACACAGCGCTCTTACGACCCGCGTAGTTCTGACACAGCGCTCTTACGACCCGCGTAGTTCTTACACAGCGCTCTTACGACCCGCGTAGTTCTGACACAGCGCTCTTACGACCCGCGTAGTTCTGACACAGCGCTCTTACGACCCGCGTAGTTCTGACACAGCGCTCTTACGACCCGCGTAGTTCTGACACAGCGCTCTTACGACCCGCGTAGTTCTGACACAGCGCTCTTACGACCCGCGTAGTTCTGACACAGCGCTCTTACGACCCGCGTAGTTCTGACACAGCGCTCTTACGACCCGCGTAGTTCTGACACAGCGCTCTTACGACCCGCGTAGTTCTGACACAGCGCTCTTACGACCCGCGTAGTTCTGACACAGCGCTCTTACGACCCGCGTAGTTCTGACACAGCGCTCTTACGACCCGCGTAGTTCTGACACAGCGCTCTTACGACCCGCGTAGTTCTGACACAGCGCTCTTACGACCCGCGTAGTTCTGACACAGCGCTCTTACGACCCGCGTAGTTCTTACACAGCGCTCTTACGACCCGCGTAGTTCTGACACAGCGCTCTTACGACCCGCGTAGTTCTGACACAGCGCTCTTACGACCCGCGTAGTTCTGACACAGCGCTCTTACGACCCGCGTAGTTCTGACACAGCGCTCTTACGACCCGCGTAGTTCTGACACAGCGCTCTTACGACCCGCGTAGTTCTGACACAGCGCTCTTACGACCCGCGTAGTTCTGACACAGCGCTCTTACGACCCGCGTAGTTCTGACACAGCGCTCTTACGACCCGCGTAGTTCTGACACAGCGCTCTTACGACCCGCGTAGTTCTGACACAGCGCTCTTACGACCCGCGTAGTTCTGACACAGCGCTCTTACGACCCGCGTAGTTCTGACACAGCGCTCTTACGACCCGCGTAGTTCTGACACAGCGCTCTTACGACCCGCGTAGTTCTGACACAGCGCTCTTACGACCCGCGTAGTTCTGACACAGCGCTCTTACGACCCGCGTAGTTCTGACACAGCGCTCTTACGACCCGCGTAGTTCTGACACAGCGCTCTTAAGACCCGCGTAGTTCTGACACAGCGCTCTTACGACCCGCGTAGTTCTGACACAGCGCTCTTACGACCCGCGTAGTTCTGACACAGCGCTCTTACGACCCGCGTAGTTCTTACACAGCGCTCTTACGACCCGCGTAGTTCTGACACAGCGCTCTTACGACCCGCGTAGTTCTGACACAGCGCTCTTACGACCCGCGTAGTTCTGACACAGCGCTCTTACGACCCGCGTAGTTCTGACACAGCGCTCTTACGACCCGCGTAGTTCTGACACAGCGCTCTTACGACCCGCGTAGTTCTGACACAGCGCTCTTACGACCCGCGTAGTTCTGACACAGCGCTCTTACGACCCGCGTAGTTCTGACACAGCGCTCTTACGACCCGCGTAGTTCTGACACAGCGCTCTTACGACCCGCGTAGTTCTGACACAGCGCTCTTACGACCCGCGTAGTTCTGACACAGCGCTCTTACGACCCGCGTAGTTCTGACACAGCGCTCTTACGACCCGCGTAGTTCTGACACAGCGCTCTTACGACCCGCGTAGTTCTGACACAGCGCTCTTACGACCCGCGTAGTTCTGACACAGCGCTCTTACGACCCGCGTAGTTCTGACACAGCGCTCTTACGACCCGCGTAGTTCTTACACAGCGCTCTTACGACCCGCGTAGTTCTGACACAGCGCTCTTACGACCCGCGTAGTTCTGACACAGCGCTCTTACGACCCGCGTAGTTCTGACACAGCGCTCTTACGACCCGCGTAGTTCTGACACAGCGCTCTTACGACCCGCGTAGTTCTGACACAGCGCTCTTACGACCCGCGTAGTTCTGACACAGCGCTCTTACGACCCGCGTAGTTCTGACACAGCGCTCTTACGACCCGCGTAGTTCTGACACAGCGCTCTTACGACCCGCGTAGTTCTGACACAGCGCTCTTACGACCCGCGTAGTTCTGACACAGCGCTCTTACGACCCGCGTAGTTCTGACACAGCGCTCTTACGACCCGCGTAGTTCTGACACAGCGCTCTTACGACCCGCGTAGTTCTGACACAGCGCTCTTACGACCCGCGTAGTTCTGACACAGCGCTCTTACGACCCGCGTAGTTCTGACACAGCGCTCTTACGACCCGCGTAGTTCTGACACAGCGCTCTTACGACCCGCGTAGTTCTGACACAGCGCTCTTACGATCCGCGTACACGCTGCTGCCCAACTTGTGCTGCCTCACTCACCTAACATACTCGGTGCTGGCGGCGAGCGAGGCGTTACAGTTGTGGTCGGTATCTCGCGTGTTGTAGAGCCACACGCCGCCGCTCAGCTTGTGGTCGCGCACTTGGAAGTCCGCCCCGTACAGGCGGGCCGGACTCGTGAAGTCCACGTTGAGCTTCTGACCTGGATAACAAATACACGACATTAGTAAAGTTAGTTTTGATGTTAATACTGTTTTTTTTATTTTTGATGATACTTCATCATTTAAAAGCAATAAAACCTATGTTACTCAGGGATAATGTAGTATTCTAATGGTGAAAAAAGTTCTTCAGTAGTTTTTGAGTTAAATCGTTACAAACAAACAAAAATACAAATCTTTCCACTTAATTCAATTATAATAAATAATATCTTGGAAAAACTCACAGATGGAAATCTGATCCCAAAGTACGCAGAGCCTGTATTATGGCAACCAGACCACTAATAAACATACTTATATACATATATCTAAATACATACATATTGTAGATAAATTACACCCAGACACAGGCAGAGACACAAATGATCATTCTCATCACACAAAGATTTGTCCTGGGTGGGAATCGAACCCACGACCTCCGGTTCAGCAGTCAGGGTCACTAACCAGGATGCAGTCTGTCGTCCTGTCGCAGCTCGAAGCTGAGGTCTGCGTCGGGCGTGTTGTTGTTGTCCCACACGCCGGCGCGGAGGCTCTCGCCCGCCGGCGGGTACCACGCCTGCTCGGGTTTCGTAGGCTTCGTCAGCTTCGGGGAGCGAGGTTTTACTGCTGTCGGTGCTGTAAACAAGATATTGTGATTTAGGAATAAATAAATAAATAAATGTGGACAACATCACATACATTGCTCTGAACCCAAAGTAAGTAGCTAAAGTACGCGTGTTATGGAATTAGAGACAACGAAGGTACCACAAACACCCAGACCCGAGACAATGTAGAAAAGTGGTTTTTCTTCATTGACCCGGCCGGGGATCGAACCCGCGACCTCAGAGCTGACGATACCTTGAAAACCAGTGTGTACGCTACTCGACCACGGAGGTCGTCAAAAATAGACTGAGGTTTATCTATATATATATATATATATATAAATTATGTATGTATGCGCATAACTTCCGAACGACTGCTACAAATCTTATAATGGGCCTGTTTCCTATTTTTAATGTCCGTCTTGTAGATTAATGAATTTTATTGGACACGTATTTTTTTCTTTTTTCCTGCAAACAAAAAATGATCAAAATACAGAGAACTGAAGTTACGCGTGACGTCACTCCTCGCTACGATTTTTAGCGAGGCGTAGCGTCATAAGCCCCCACTCCGAAACTTTAAAGCGGTGTATCTTTGTATTTTTTTATTGTTTTGATAAAAGAAAAAATACGTGTCTAATATTTGTTTATTATCTAACTGACGGACTAAATAGATTTTAACTTTTCATACCCAGGAAACATCCCTATTCTTTTTTTTGTCATGTTCCTTAGTGTAAGAACAAATACGTATATAAATAAATTGTAAGTAAAAAAAAATATCGTAATGTATCTGAATTCATAAGAAATTAGTAGTTGGTTGGGTAGGAAGTCAGCTGACGGAAGCGAAGCCGCGGGCACAGCTTCTATCTAGCAGTCAAATTCGAGTTAATTTACCACGGTACCAATGTGCGCGACGTGACGCGGGTTCAATCCCCGCATGGCACAATCATTCCAAGTCTGGGTGTTCTTTGTGAATATGATTTAAAAGTTTGTAAAACCCCCCGCGACACAAGGATTTAATTCCTTAGTTGTCTTAATTATAACTCAAAAAGGGTGGACGGATTTTTATTTTCTTTGATTTGTTGATTCGTCTCCACCCCGAATAACATAAACACATCGGAATAAAAATGTGTTACGGGAACCGGGAATACTTATGCGGGTTAATGGTAACTAAAAGATTACCAAAGATCACTTTCACGTATGAAAGTGCGGACTAACACGTCAATAGACGTACTATGCGTACTTTTTACTCTATCATGATATGAGCATCACTCACGTGTATCTCCCTCGGCGACTGCGATCTTCTCCCTCCTCTCCCTCCCGCGAGGGCTCGCGTCCTCGATGCCCAGCTCGTTCAGCTCCGCCAACATCCGCTCCTCGCCGTCGAACACGAAGTCGCGTTCAGACAGCTTGCGGGTAGGGCGGGCGGACGGGGGTGATGGCAGTTTTGGGGCTGTAAAGAAAACAAAATATAAATATCTAAAAAAACTTGAGAGGTGTCAAGGGACACCCCGATAGAACGAATTCCTTTCGAATTGAAATAAAAAATAAAGCAAAAAAATTTTACATATAGGTATACACACACACACACACACACACACAAATATATATATATATGTGTGTATACAAAAAAAATATATAAATATATGCACTCTGTCTATTCTTTCGTACACGTCATAGATACGCGGGTTTGACTGCCTCGTTGGTCTAGTGATCGCAAGCGCGACTGCCGTGCCCGAGGTCTCGGGTTCGAATCTCGGGTCGAGCAAAAAAAATAGTTACTGGGTTTTTCGTTTAGAAATACTCAGTACAGCTCAGCTCGGAGTCAGGAAGTGAGGTGGTGTTTACACCCCCGTGCCTCGGAAAGCACGTAAAGCCGTTGGTCCTGCGCCTGATCTCTCTCCGGTCGTGTCGGATTGCCGTCCCATCGGACTATGAGAGTGAAGGAATAGAGAGTGCAACTGTGTTTGCGCATTCACTCGTGCACTGAAATATCTCCCGCGCAGATGGTTAATCTCTGTTGAGAGAAGCCGCCGTGGCCGAAATTCGGTCAGGAGGACATTATTAGATGCGCGGGACTTTGTAAACACAATAGCAAAAAGTGTCGTTACAACTTTTGGTGAGAATTTCCGTCTAGCCCCCTTTCGCAACGCGCAATTTCTGAAAGGAACTTCGTTTCAAAAATATGTATCTAAGCTACTATAAAAGATAGGATGGAATATGTGTGACGTCACCAGAGCAAGATTAGTTCTTGATCATTCTTCTTCTGCCTAGCCTGCCTAGATTTCCAGTTCAGTCTAAGGTTCGGGTCCTACTACAGCCTCTGACGGCCAGCGACAGCCACTTTACACTCTATTTTGTTTTTTTTTTTTGAAAGATTTTTACGCAATTAGCCTGAGCCCAGGCTTTGACTGCTTCACCGGACTTTTGGCGAAAACCTGGATTCCGACAATTGGAATCTGAAATCGCCTGCAATGAGCAAGCCTGGTGATCAATGCTCGATCCTTCTCTATGTGAGAAGAGACCTGAGCGTATCAGTGGGACATTTATAGGCTGGTATGATGGAAGTGTTCCAGGGGTCCTCACCTTTCCTCTCCTCTTTTCCAGGAGTGCCTCCGCTGGGCGCTCCGGGCCCTGCCAACAGTTCCTGCAGCTCTTCCTCCAGCTCTGCAGCGTCCAGGTCGTCGATGTTCGTACCGAGAGCCTTCTCCACCTCATTGTACTGTTCCATCACCTGATACAATATCAAACATATTTATATTCTCTTATACCAAGTCTTCGCAAGATTAATATACATCCTTATTAATATTATAAATGCGAAAGTAACTCTGTCTGTCTGTCGCGCTTACACGCCAAAACTACTGAACCGATTTAAATGAAATTTAGTACACAGATAGTCTAGAGCCTGAGAAAGGACATAGGCTAATTTTTGCCGCGATAACCGACATCTATGCGGGCGGAGCCGCGGGAAACCGCTAGTCTATAATATGTATGTATTTAAAAATATATAAGTATAAGTATGTTTATCAGTTTTGTCTGGCTGCCATAATACAGACTGCCTAGTTTAGGATCAGATAATCACATGTGAGTTGTCCCAATATATTATTATTCTATAACAGAAGTTGTCTTTGCCCAGCAGTGGGATTGTAACTTGTATGATATACTGACCTCCTTCAAATCGTCCATAGTATCATGAACAGCGTCCTCTTCCATTCCATTCTCCTTCATGTTGCGTTTCATTGCGTCTGAACTCGTCCTGTTGGCATATTAATAAAATAATTACTATTTTTATCAACCAAAATGTTTGTACAGTCCGTCCAGGCATCGAACCCGGGACCTTAGAGCTGGCCACACCTTGAAAACCGGTGTGTACGCCACTCCACCACGGAGGACGTCAAAGTAAGTTAAATTTCAAGTTTTTGAAGGTCAGATAGCTAGTGGCTCTATAAAATACTGGTGTTGAGCTCTCGGTGGGACTGGAACCCGACCACAACATACATTGACTGGCCTGTCGGTCTAGTGGTTAGTGACCCTGACTGCTAAACCGGAGGTCGTGGGTTCGATTCCCGGCCAGGACAAATCATTGTGTGATGATCTATATTATGTATGTATATAGAAATATACATAAGTATGTTCATCAGTTGTCTGGTTGCCATAATAAAGGCTCTGCCTAATTTGTATAATAACTTTCGTGAGGAGAATTCATAATTATTTAAAAACAACGGTTTACTCACGCAAATTCTCGGGATGAAACTAGTCGGGCGATCCCGAGAATTTGCGTGAGTAAACCGTTTTGTTTTTAAATAATTCTGCCTAATTTGGGATCAGATGGCTGTGTGTGAGTGAGTAGTCCCGAGATAATAATAATAATATCTTGGGACATCTCACACACGGTCATCTGATCCCAAACTAGGCAGAGCCTGTGCTATGGCAACCAGACAACTAATAAACATACTTATATATTTCTAAATACATACATATTATAGATAAATTACACCCAGACACAGAACAAATGATCGTGCTCATCACACAAAGATTCGTCCTGGGTGGGAATCGAACCCACGACCTCCGGTTTAGCAGTCAGGGTCACTAACCACTAGACCAACAGGCCCGTCAAAAGATATTATTATTATTACAGTTTGGAGCAATACATGTGTAGTGACGTCACTCACCTGTAGGTGTCGACGATGGCGACGTTGACGTGGACGTCTCTCATCTGCTGCAGCAGCTGGCGAACGTTGTCCAACGCGTTCGTGCACCGCTCTAAGCGCAGATTCGTCTTGTGTTTGCGGCGGAGATGATTCTTCGCCTACGACAAAAATAATAATCAGAAATTTTAATACGAGTATTTGACATAACACTAAAAGACATCGCGGCATACCGAAAAAGAGGTTGAGAGACCAACTTGACTCCTACCGAAAGGACTGGTCCATCCTAGCTCAAGACAGAAGTAGTGTTGCCCAAATGCAAAAACAAGACGAGACTTGGCCAGTCTTGGTCTTGGTCTTGCATCAATACACCTGGTCTTGGTCTTGGTATTGCACTCCCAGTCTTGGTCTTGGTCTTGGTCTTGCAGCAAGAGTCTCGCAAGTCTTGCAATTACCTATTAGCTTGTCGCTATTTATTAAACGTTACTTTAGATATTAGAACAACGCAACAGAGTAGGTACATTTTGAGCTCGAATTAACATTTCTATGGTAAAGACCAACTATAAATTAATAAATGTCTAAACATTTCATGAGAAATTCAAAAAAACAACTGACACCGGTTGGGGTTTGAACCCACGACCTAAGCGGTCAGTGCCGATGCTCTAACTAACTAACTAACCAACTGAGCTATCAACTGTGTCGCGCGGGAGTCAGTCTGTTTCCTAATAAACGTTAACATTTAATAATAATGACACTCGAAGGGGTCTACTGTGAAAAACGTGATTGTTTTTAAAAAAAATATGATTGCTTTTAAAAACATATTTTTATACCAAGTATATTTAAAAAAAAGTCCTAATTGCAAGACGCAAGAGTCTCGCAGGCTTGGTCTTGTTCTTGCTTAAATCTTGCACAGTCAGTCTTGGTCTTGGTCTTGCTAAAATTAGGCGGTCTTGGTCTTGGTCTTGCTAAAATTAGGCGGTCTTGGTCTTGGTCTTGCTAAAATGCAAGAACAAGACCAAGACTGCAAGACCAAGACCGATTTTGGGCAACACTAGACAGAAGTGCGTGGAAGAGGGAGAGGGAGGCCTTTGCCCTGCAGTGGGACAAGACGGGCTTATTAGATTAGATTTGACAGGTTTTTAAATACTGTTCTATGGTAATTTCTGTTGTCTAAGAACACTATAGAAAATCTATATTTAACGTTCCATTACATATAGTGCAAGAAAAAACGAAAACTAAACATATTATTTAGATATAATAATAATAATGTAATAATAATAATGTAATAATAATAATGTCTTGGGACAACTCACACACGGCCATCTGATCCCACACTAGGCAGAGCCTGTATTATGGCAACCAGACAACTGATAAACATACTTATATATTTCTAAATACATACATATTATAGATAAATTACACCCAGACACAGAACAAATGATCGTGCTCATCACACAAAGATTTGTCCAGCGTGGGAATCGAACCCACGACCTCTAGTTTAGCAGTCAGCGTCACGAACCACTAGACCAACAGGCCCGTCAAATATCCCCCGAAAACGCTTTTCTTGACAATATGACGCCTCATGTCATCGTGACGTCACCAGCTTGTAAACTATGGTTGTTGATTACTGTTGAGATTGCAACTGTTTACAAGTAGTTGACGTCATCAACCATTCGGCCAATCACAGCTGTTTACGATCACGTGACTGAAGTAGACAGAAAATAATCTTTGTCGATTTTCTCTTAAAATATGTTGTATTTGTCTTAACTGACAAAATAGTTGGATTCCAAAATTCACATTCAATATGGATGCCATCAATAGATCCTATATATTACATGCTGTCAAATACCTATTAAACAAATAAATAAAAGACAATTATTACACCAAAGAGCGCTCACAATGACTTATAAACCAAACTTAACTTAAAAAATACATTAATAACAATTAAAATTAAGAAATTTTGCAATAACCTATGGGATAGATGTATTTTTGTAATTTTCCTTTGATCTTTTGGGAGAATATCATTGCACAAGAAGAATTTTCCACGAAGAAAACAGTGGAATACGTCTGTATGGAGAAAGATCCAGTCGCGTCCCCTCTGTTGTAATCCGCTGTAATCCATCAAGCCGTTTAGGCTACAGAACGTGCCAAAGAAATATACATACATATGGGAAACGGAACGTTTTCGGAGAGAAAGAGATGCAAAAGAGGAGTAAGCGAGACAGGGGACTTTATATGAGGAATGGCGGCAAACGTACGACGAAAAGAAGTGCGGAGTGAAATAAACTAGTAAAAAATATAATTAAAGGGTTATTTGAATTTATATGTTTTATTTACGCCATCCTATATACATACACTCAAAAAGCATGACCCTCTTTTTGGCGAAGGCGGGTAAAAGAAAGAAAGCAGACTCCCAATGGGGAAGATAACTATTTTATTTTAATGTCCCTCAGATGGATTATTAAAAAATATTAGACATGTATTTTTTCTTAATTTAAGTTGCTAAACACTCGCGACACATTTGTTATACATATTCTCTATACATTCATCATTATATACTCGCGATACATTGATTTGAAATGTTGCATGACGTCACAAATTCGTGCATTTTGTATGCAAGGCTGACGAAATCACCTCCTAAACTTTGATTGGCTTTATCTTGTCTATTATTTTGTTATTTATTTAAATAAGAAAAAAATACGTGTCTAATATTTTTTTATTATATAACAGACGGACTAATTAGATTCACAATACGAGCTCACTGTGTCTTGGGGTTGGCTGCTCTTGGGTTTGGTTTAAATTTTGTATATTACTGGGTCTCAAGTAGGTGGTATCTTCCAGCCATCTTCTCTATTGAAATTGGGATGTTTTTAAAATCTAAATAGCTTTAAGGATTAGAAAACAAAATTGTTTGGTTTCTACTATTTGTGTTTAATTACAAATATTTGCTTCGCATGCGAAAATCTTTACTATATTATTACTAGCTGTCCCCTGCGACTTTGTTCGCGTGTTTTAGTTTCAACGGTTTTTCATTTTTGCAACATTTTTCATTTATGCTTCGCTCCTATTGGTCGTAGCGTGATGTTATATAGCCTATAACCTTCCTCAATAAACGGACTATCCAACATAAAAATAATTATTCAATTCGAATCAGTAGTTCCTGAGATTAGCGCGTTCAAACAAACAAACAAACAAACAAACAAACAAACAAACTCTTCAGCTTTATAATATTAGTATAGATAAATGCGAAAGTTACTCTGTCGGTGACTGTCGCGCTTTCACGCTTAAACTACTGAACTGAATAAAATAAAATTTGGTACACAGATAGTCTAGAGCCTGAAAAAGGACATAGGGTACTTTTGCTGCGATAACCGACACTTACGCGTGCGTAGCCAGGGGTTGCAGCTAGTGCGTAATAAATAATAAAAAAAAAATATATTATTGGGCTGCATCATCTCTTGGACTTTTCAATTAGCTAATTATTAATCTAGTTGGTGAAACGAAACGAAAGATTTGTTCACTAGATGTCGCTTACGTCGTAAATTTAATCATCAGTCAGTAGGCACACCGTGTGTGAGATGTCCAAAAAAAGATTTTGATTTTATGTTTTTTTTTTTTTATTTGATGCATGAGTATATAATAATGTATATAAGTAAAGTGCCTCACTAACGCATTAGGATTTAGCGCCCGTAATGTTAGCGATAAGGTGGAGAAACAAATAAATAAATAAATAAATAAATAACTAAATAAATAACTAAATAACTAAATAAATAAATAAATAAATAACTAAATAAATAAATAAATAAATAAATAAATAAATAAATAAATAAATAAATAAATAAATAAATAAATAAATAAATAAATAAATAAATAAATAAATAAATAAATAAATAAATAAATAAATAAATAAATAAATAAATAAATAAATAAATAAATAAATAAATAAATAAATAAATAAATAAATAAATAAATAAATAAATAAATAAATAAATAAATAAATAAATAACTAAATATATAAATAAATAAATAAATGAGTACTGACCGCGAGCCTGTTGCCGAGGTTGAGCGCGGCGCGGGCCTCGGCGTGCGCGGCGGCGAGGTCCCGCGCCAGGCGCGCCGCCTCGCCCTCCAGCCGCGTCTCGGCGCACATCAGCTTCACCAGCGCCTCGTCCGTCTCCGTGATCGGGCTCGCCTTCTTGTCCGGCTCCGCTGTACAAAATAATACGATATTAAGTTGGAAACGTCAGGAAGGCTAGCGAAATTCTAATTTTCTAACGTTTTTTGCAATTTGTCAGACAGTTTCAGACGTTTTTTTAACCATGTATAATGTATATGGATTTGTATCGTATTTTGTTAAAAAAAGGCTGAAATTGACAGGCCAATTCCAAAAATGATAAGAAAATTTGAATTTTGCGGGCTACCTTGACCTTAAGAAGTCCCTGAAGAACCTTAAGAATTAGATGTCGCGCTACCCCCTGTCTCTAGATGAAGCTGGCCCGAGCCGGCAATAAAAATATGTTCCTACATAATAAAAACTTAGATCCAGCCCTCCCTTGCTGTTTTTGCCTTATTAAGATTGTTAGCAACGTACTAAGTCGAGGTCCGAACCCCGCAGGAGGTGCCCTTAGTGAACGTTGCTGACATAGTTTTTCTATTGCTCTGGCTGGAGGCCCTTAAGGTTCTCGCCAGAAGTCTTGTGAAGCAGTCAAAGCCTGCGCTCAGGCTAACTGCGTACCCCATAGTAGTAAAAAAAGGGGGTAATACCTATATTCTTAACCCATTGATTGTGAGTTATACCTCGTTGAACTAGAGCTTAAAGATCGTATATCATCAAACTTCTTCATACAAAAGTAGACTCTAAACACAAGAAAAAGGGTTCAAATCAAGTGGAGGCAGAGCGGCGACCGGGCGCCGCTCGGGGTTTGACTGAGATTTGGCTGTGACGTCATGCGCGGTGACCGGTCGCCGCTTTGGTACATGTAAATGTGGACAACATCACATACATTGCTCTGAACCCAAAGTAAGTAGCTAAAGCACGCGTGTTATGGTATTCAGAGACAACGAAGATACCAGTAACACCCAGACCCGAGACAATGTAGAAAAGTGGTTTTCTATTGACCCGGCCGAGATTCGAACCCGGGACCTCAGAGCTAGCGACACCTGAAAACCGGTATGCACGCCGCTCGACCACGGAGGTCGTTAAATGTGGGTTAAAAGATGTAAGGGATCTTTACTTTACTAAAATCTTTAGTTGTATGATTAGTAGCTAGTCAAGTACCCAGTTTGACGACGTCGCCCTTCTTGCAAGCGTGTCCCTGCGCCACGAGGTAGCCGAGCAGCAGCTCGAAGCCCTCGCGGCCGCGGCTCCATGCGCACCGCAGCATCAGCTCCTCGATGGTGCCAATACGCTCCGAGTCAGACGGGAAGTTCTGGAGGAGTTCAGTGGCTTGTTCCTGGAAAAATCAAAAATTATAATAATAGCTACAATCCAATACAGGAAAAAAAAAGAACTCAAAAAACAGTTAGCTTTTAATACAACATCAATACAATGGGATTGTCTATTTGTATTGCCAAAATAATATTATATATTTTCAAGTTTGTCTGTTTGTCCAAGGTAATTTTTAAAAGGGCTGAACCTATTTTAATAAGATCTTACTGTGACAGAACTACATATAAAAGGAGACACTTAGGCCTAAATTTTCTGATTGTATATCTATATTCGGTGAAAACAGGGGTACATAAAAATACGTAAATTAGAGACAAAATTCGATTTTGATGAAACAAATTATACGGGAACGGAAGGACGATAAAAAAACCGCGGGGTTCATTAAATTTCATTTTAATGTTGCAGGAAAAGAAGAATATTACACACTAATGTTATAAATGCGAAAGTAACTTTGTCTGTCTGTCCGTTATGCTTTTAAAGCTAAACTGCTGAACTGATTTGGATGAAACTTGGTATGTTTGGATCCTCAGAGAGGACAAAGGCTGAGCAGCGGGCAACAGCTAGTGTTATATAATGATGTCAAAATAACCATTTGTTTTCACTTCACAAATGAGAATTATAGCATACTACCTGTCTCCCGTGACTTTGTTCGCGTGTTTTAGTTTCAACGCTTTTTCATTTTTGCAACATTTTTCATTTATGCTCCGCTCCTATTGGTCGTAGCGTGATGTTATATAGCCTATAGCCTTACTCAATAAACGGACTATCCAATACAAAAATATTTTTTCAATTCGAACCAGTAGTTCCTGAGATTAGCGCGTTCAAACAAACAAACAAACAAACAAACAAACTCTTCAGCTTTATAATATTAGTATAGATAAAACGGCGCCATCTTCCCGACCTTTGATTACGGCGTTTGACGACGAAATGACGTCATAGTCGATGTCAACAGGTACAATAACACTTATGCAGCATGTGACGTCATATTAGATCCGACCAATGGCGTTGCGTTTTGGTAATACATAAATCGCGAGTTTTATGTATTTTATTAAATTATTGAAATAAAAAGCAGATCATTACATTTTGATTTAGAAATGAAATACCATTTGATATGATAGTTAAAAACAAATGGGGATTTTTGCATATTAGCAAGAAAAATTTAGTTGTTTCCCGCGGCTTCGAGAGGCCCGCGAGGATGTCGGTTATTGCGGCAAAAAGTAGCTTATGTCCTTGCTCAGGCTCTAGACTATCTGTGTACCAAATTTAATTAAAATCAGTTCCGTAGTTCTGGAGTGAAAGCGCGACAGACAAACGGAATTACTTTTGCATTTATAATATTAGTAAGGATTATGTTTAAATATATTTTGGATCTTAAAAATGCATAAAATTTTTGACATGCCTAAATCATAATTAACTTACTTTAACTGCACTTTCCAACACAAACCGCTGTGTTGAGTCAATACTAGCTTTGGGCAAGCCATCGCTGTCCAGCGTCTGTCGGGACGGCATAAATGATGCCACAGCTGTCAGAGCGAAGGCAGCGGGCCGGAATGCAAGCCGGGCACCCCATTTTACCCAGCCTTCAGGACCGTTGTGTAGAATTTGATGGTATTTTGATAGAGGGCAGAGGTCTCCATTTCTGTAGAGAAAAGGTAAATCAATTGGGTTTTGTACCACAAAAACTAAATATAGAACCATAACAGGATCACTTGTGCCCGTCAATTTGTCACAGTCACTTTGCTCCGCAACTACTAGACTACTTGAGTTAAAATTTGGTGCATAATCCTAAATATGGGACCACTTTTTAGGGGAGAATAAAAAAAAATAGCTGTGCAACCTATGTGTGATTGGTATATCAAAGAAAAAGGCTAGTTGTGAGGATCTCAAATACATATTTATTTATATTATATAATGAATATGTAGTCATTATGATGTTAAAAAAACAGCACAAATTGACCATTCCTCTCTCCCTTATTTCCATAACAAGGACTAAAATTTTAAGAATATATATATGTTTAATAGTTATTTATAGACAACAGATATTCAAAATAACAGGAAATTTCGCACTTGTATGGCTTTTTATAGTATTCAGAGGATTTGTGTTAAAAAATCATGGCATGTTGTATTTTGTGCTTTGACTATGTATTAGGATTTCTTAATTACATGTAAGTGTTATCAAATCACAATTTTAATTATTCATAACAACCAGGTTATATCCAACGCACTAATACAAATAATTACCATATCAATACGCCACCATTACTATAACTTATAAGCAAAAACATGCTTTGTTTACATTTGCAAAAATAACACAAAAATATCTGTAAATGGCGCCAAGCACACCACAGAGCTTTTAAAAAGTATCAATCTATAAAAAAGACTTCGAAATTCAAATCCTTACCGAAACATTTCTTCGATAACGATGTCCATGCACGCAGGGGTACGACCTCTACGACAAAATGCTGCTTTCGCGTCGGCTGCAGACACAATAGGATCCTTCCTACTTCTGCACCATTGCCGAAGCATATCAGACCAGAACTTCATCTTCATATCCCAGGACTCGGGATTCGCAGTTTTTATGCGGAAGGGTGCAAATAGCGCGTTCATCCGAACGTCGTCAGACCAGCATTGCGGCAGCTCACTCTCGGGTATACCACAACCTGGTAGACCCATTTTTGATTAACAAATCTATTTTGAGGGTTGTATTTTGATTTTTGTTGTTGTAAAACAGTGATTTTTGTAATTAAAAAATGGGTGACTTCCGCACACAATGGCGTGCGAAAAATTTTGACGTTTTGTGTAGGGATGCCAGCTGACTGTACGTTACAAAATGTTTTACGTTACAAAAACTAGTTTTAAAATACAAGTACAAAATAATAAATTCTACATTATTTTTAATGAGATATTTTTTTACTTAAAATGTCTAACTTGCAAAAATACTTATGATAGCAAGTCACATTTTTTGAATAATGTTAATTTATACGGGGCAAAACACATGGCACTCTAAATTATTTAAAAATTACTGTTTTTCATATTACATATTTATTTTCTTTTTAAGTGAATTTTATCTTGTCATATCGTTCATGCTTCTATTTTCTATTCTTCACTATTTACAGTACAATATATTTTTTCTTGCACGTTTAAAATACATCTTCAATGGACAATGTGAGTTACAACAAAAAGTTTAATCAGCGCATCCTTTAAGCATTCAAAGTATTATTAATTTCTATTCATAATTTTTTGAGGTTTGTTTATTTACACAGCTGATATTTTTGTATGTGCAGTGATTGCGATGTGCGCATCTGACATTAAAACGTACGATTTAACACTGCTTGCAACATTAAACTTAAACGTCAACAAATTCAATTCAGAGATTTTTTGACCATTATTTTTTAATCTGTGTCTTCATTCGTGCATCGTTCTTATTGTATTGGAAACGGTATTTTCCCAATTTTCCACGTTGTTTTAAAAATTAAATATTACAAGTGAACCAAGGACACGCTGTATTATATTATACCGGTGAGTTTTTCACGGAAATATAGACGATATTTTCAGCGAGTGTTGCGAAAGATTAGGTTGGTCGCGCTTCACATATCGTAATGTATCGTATTTTTTATGTAAATTCCACTGCTAAATGAGATTTCAGGTCTTAAATATTGTACTTGTCGATTTACATAGGCATATTACATCACGTCAGTCAAGTATAACGTTATTTGTCAGTGTATTTGTGCAGTTATGTGTACCCAAAGTTGCGAAACTGGTTTTTGTACTCCGTTCTCGTAATTACTGTGATCTTTGGTCGGGTATTATTTACTTTGCTTGTTGAGCAAATAAAAAAAGCATTAGGTTGAATAACTGTTACCTTGGCTTATTGTAACTTCTATACCAGAGTCAGACCACAGACGTTTTTTATGGTTTTGAGTTTATTAAATTGAGTATGTTCGTCTTTTATGTTTACCTCATTTTTTAATTACCCTTTTAATTGAATTTTAATAACAATTTAATCTACGCGTTTATTTATGAATTAAAAACTGCCTATTTATTGCTAATAAACTTTTATCACACATTATAAAATCAAAATAGTTTGTATACACTCATCAAATATTAAAAAAAAAAAAACCTTAATTTTATTTACAGCTATATACTGTAATGTTCTGCAACATATCAATAAAAAATAGATAAATAGTGTTGATTACTATTAGATTTCCACTGCCCTACTTTTCCAATTAATTACAGTAGGCAAAGGTATATTTTATAGACAACTCAATCATAAAATAATTTACATATTTATTCATCTATCTTGTCTATATTTTTTTATATAGCATTTTTTTTTTAATATGTAGTTTATCTTCTTCTTATCACAAGAAGGCATACCACATTCATAAATAAATTTGATTGAAATAAAATTACTATATCCCTTTGCCTTTTTTTTTTAACCTGAAAAATTCCAAAAACCCAAGGAAAGAAAAAAGGATGTATTAGTAGGATATACAATGAAAGTATTAGTAGAAAAAATATATTTGTTCACAACAAACAAACAATATTTGTTCACAAGATAAAAAAAAAAACTGAAGATAAAAATTAGGTGTTAAGTAGCTACTGAAAGATATTTAAGTAAGAATGTTTTGAAGTTAAGTTGAATTTGACTAGTATTGTGTAAATAGAATCTCCAATAATGTATAAAAAGAGTTTTATTAATTCTGTAACTTCATTTTTTCCGCTGTATTTGTTATCAGAGAGATAATGTCAAACATGTCCACCATTTTGATTTATAAGGTCGTCTTATCATGAATAATTATTTTTATTGTTTTTATTCTGTTATCTGATGTTAAATGATTATTTGGATATTTATGACCTTGACTTGCATGTATGTAACAAATAATGAATCAGCAAAGAATTTATATGGATTTACCTTATAAAGATAAATAATGGCTTTAGGTTCACTTTGTAAAGTGCCATACCCAAACTTACCTATGGTTGGCATAACAAAAAACTTGTCAAATGTCACTCAGACTCGCCCACGATGGGTTCCGTACACTCTTACATGAATAATGCCAGTAAAATCAAGAAAAATAAATTAAAAAACACGTCGCTTGTATGTAGACCACCTCTTTTAATTTTTTCTATGTGTAGGTACTCTAGTGGAGTATATTTGATCAGTTCAACGCGTGGAAGACCTGTCGCGTTCTTCTCTGCCTTCAACGAGATGTATTGATGGCCTTACCAATCGTTTTGATCCTCCTAAACCCATCCTCGAATAGATTAATAAATAGTGTGGACAACATCACATACATTGCTCTGAACCCAAAGTAAGTAGCTAAAGCACTTGTGTTATGGAATTCAGAGACAACGAAGGTACCTACCACAAACATCCAGACCCGAGACAATGTAGAAAAGGGGTTTTCTACATTGAGCGGGCCGGGGATCGAACCCGGGACCTCAGAGCTGGCGACACCTTGAAAACCGGTGTGTACGCAACTAGACCACGGAGGTCGTCGAATCCTCCGAATCTCCCTCAAACTCGAACAAAAAATGGGAAGAGTCGCTACTTACCGCGCAGATCTTGCGTAAGCGACCCCGCGGGTCCGGCAAAGGCAAAGATGGGACCGGGGTGATTTTAGTCGGTGCAAGTCCGACAGATCCCCACGCTGTACCCTCGGCTTGGTTTGAAGTCATTTGCTTATAACCAGCAGGTTTTCTCCCGAAACTGGTTTGGCTCTGTTTTTTGATTCGAACTCGATTCCGTTGCTGAATTGGTACTCCCTAACCAAATTCAAATCTCATTTATTTAAAATAGGCTACAAAGTAGCACTTTTTAAACGTCTAAATAAAATGGACAGCACCCGATTCGCCCACTCTACAACGCTTCCTAAGTGCTCTAGCTGTGGCGAAGAAACGGCGCAACAAACTCCATAGCAGCACGCTGTCTTTCCGATAACAATAATTAAAAAAAATATCATTTAGGGACCGCGCCAAATAAACAAGGGTTTGAGGTCGATAGGTACCATAATGAAATTAAAAGTATAATGTACACAGACCATAGTCAGTGAACAGAATCGAAAACCGAAATCCAGTTATAATTGAGTGTTATCAGCGTCATTAGAAGTATACTATGTGACTACGTCATCATAAAGTTCTAAGAGTCTTTAGTTTATTCAATTTTAATAGCATTTATTATATTTTCTAACGTTTTCTGACAGATTTTCTTAGGCAATGATAACTATAAATACATAGATGTTTGATCATTGTCTAACTTTCAGTCTCAATATGTTGTGTTGGTTAAAACCAAATCGACGACCTCCGTGGTCGAGTGGCGTACAAACCGGTATTCAATGTGTCGCCAGCTCTGAGGTCCCGAGCTCGATCCCCAGCCGGGTCAATGTAGAAAACCTCTTTTCTACATTGTTGTGTCTTGAATTCCATAACACGAGTGCTTTAGCTATACTTTTGGTTCAGAGCAATGTATGGTGATGTATGTGATGTTGTCCACATTTATTATTTATTTAAAAAAAAGATCTATACTGATATTATTATGCCGGTCACTCACATTCGCACGAATACGCAAACCCACAAGTGTAGGACGAGATTTTCAAATGATTTCATTTCCAAGCTGTGTCGGTTTTTTAACAGACATAATAGCGCGCGAACCTTTGTCGAAATGTTTGCGCGCATGTAGTGACAGAATGCGCGTCCTCGGAAGATGTGAGAGATGAGCACTTTACACCCACCCCTCTAGAAGTGGTCCTTCAAGTACCGAGGTCTGACAGAGATGCACAGAGAATGCACATGCGATCCCGGGGCTCTGGCTAAGTCAAGGACGAGACCGTGTTTTTAATCGGTGCGAGTCCGACATATCCCCACGCCGTGCCCTCGGCGTGGGTCGAAGTCATTAGATTTTCACCCCGTAATGAAAAAAGGGGTTGAACTAGAGTTTTTTGATATCTTAGTTTTAAAATAAATCCGCAACAAATAATGATTAAGTATCATGTACGAACGCGCAAATCTCGCACCGATTTTACGCGGATCTACCACACCGATTTTAATGGCGGATATCTGAGATATAGAAAGATAGGTATCTGCTGTGTAGAGAGAACTCGACTGTATAGTTCATATCAAACTTAATGGCGGCTGTGAAGTGCGCTAAACGCTGCGCAGTACCTCGCCCCGCACCCCCGCTGGCGCATAAGTTTGGTACTGCGCAGCGACTCGACTCGTGTTCACAGCCGCCTTTAAGTTTGCATCGTACTGTACCTACGTTTGGTCTATCTCGCTGACGTCATTGACTAGGCAATCTACAGCATGAGTTGTTATATGACAGAGTGCATGTTAAGAAATATGATCTGATATTGTATCTGTCTACTGCGCCATTCGTAATTAAACAATTTAAACCAATCAACGTTATTTATATTTACACGTTGCGTAAACTAGCTTTGCAAGTTATTTATGTATCTATCTATACTAATATTATAAAGCTGAAGAGTTTGTTTGTTTGTTTGTTTGAACGCGCTAATCTCAGAAACTACTGGTTCGAATTGAATAATTATTTTTGTGTTGGATAGTCCGTTTATTGAGGAAGGTTATAGGCTACTAGCTGTCCCCCGCGACTTTGTTCGCGTGTTTTAGTTTCAACGGTTTTTCATTTTTGCAACATTTTTCATTTATGCTCCGCTCCTATTGGTCGTAGCGTGATGTTATATAGCCTATAGCCTTCCTCAATAAACGGACTATCCAATACAAAAAGAATTTTTCAATTCGAACCAGTAGTTCCTGAGATTAGCGCGTTCAAACAAACAAACAAACAAACAAACAAACAAACAAACAAACTCTTCAGCTTTATAATATTAGTATAGATATAACATCACGCTACGACCAATAGGAGCGGAGCATAAATGAAAAATGTTGCAAAAATGAAAAACCGTTGAAACTAAAACACGCGAACAAAGTCTCGGGGGACAGCTAGTTACTTTATAAAAGGCGTAGATATAGGTGTATGTATATCTTCTTCTGCGTAGCCTTTTCCCAAGCTATGTTGGGGTGGGCTTCCAGTCTCACCGGATTCAGCTGAATACCGTATTTTACATGGAGCTACTGCCTATCTGACATCCACAACCCATTTCACCAGGTAACACAGTATCCCAGGGTAAGGCTGGTTGTCAGAATTGTAATGACTTAACTACCAAAGTTCAAAATTTACAAATTGTCACCCATCCACGGACCAACCGCGGCGAGTGCGGTTTATCCATTACTAGCTGCCCCCCGCGACTATGTTCGCGTGTTTGAGTTACAACGGTTTTTCATTTTTGCAACATTTTTCTTTTATGCTCCGCTCCTATTGGTCGTAGCGTGGTGTTATATAGCCTATAGCCTTCCTCAATAAACGGACTATCCAATGCAAAAAGAATTTTTCAATTCGAACCTGTAGTTCCTGAGATTAGCGCGTTCAACAAACAATTAAACTCTTCAGCTTTATAATATTAGTATAGATTATATTTTTGAAATGTTGTTATTAAACTAAAATGCAAGAGGTGCTTAAAATATAACATTTCTAAATAATACGTAGTTTGTGCCATTGGATGGTATCGTTATCATTCTCTAATCAGTAAGATTCTGAGTGCTTGTCTTACGATTTATCTGTATGTCAACACAGATTAAATTGTGAAAGGTGACACTAAGACAGATTAAGAAATAAATGTGGGTTTACATTATTAAGTATAATAAGTACGTACTTTCAAAAAATTTTAAACAACTTGCTGTTTCCCGCGGCTCCGCCCGCGTGGATGTCGGTTATCGCGGCAAAAAGTAGCCTATGTCCTTTCTCAGGCTCTAAACTATCTGTGGTGTACCAAATTTCATTTAAATCGATCCAGTAGTTTTGGCGTGAAAGCGCGACAGGCGAATATACAGAGAGATAGAGTTACTTTCACATCTATACTAATATTATAAAGCTGAAGAGTTTGTTTGTTTGTTTGTTTGTTTGTTTGTTTGTTGGTTTGAACGCGCTAATCTCAGGAACTACTGGTCCGATTTGAAAAATTCTTTCAGTGTTAGATAGCTCATTTATTGAGGAAGGCTATAGGCTATATAACATCACGCTACGACCAATAGGAGCGGAGCATAAATGAAAAATGTTGCAAAAATGAAAAACCGTTAAAACTTAAACACGCGGACAAAGTCGCGTGGAATAGCTAGTTTATAATATTAGTGAGGATAAGTTAACTATAGAGGCCTAATATAGCATGAACTGTAAGCACTAGTATGATCAAGTAACGCTGTAAACATTTGTGTTAAAACAGAGCGCGCCGTTTTATTAAAACTATCTCAAAACGTAGTAGTAGTAGTAATTATTTAGAACAAAACGGTTAACTCACGCATATTCTCGGGATCGCCCGACTAGTTTCAGACTCAATAGGAGTCCCTAATCATGAGCTGACGCGGCGGCGGTGGTGTCGCGAGTCGAACCGCTGCCGCGTATGCGTAAGTAAACCGTTTTGTTTTAAATAATTATGAATACTTTTCAATAAAGTTATTATATTAATTAGTAGTAGTAGTGGCCATAGAAACTCCGTAATAAAACGACGCAATCTCATCGTGTTTAGGCCTGTTTGATTTGTTTTCACTTATACTGTGCTGTGATCCTAGCTGATTTCAAAGCTTGTGAAAACCTATATTTAGTATTATATCTCAATATTTATTGTATAGTCATTTCAGCCTACGTAGAACTGTCAAATCATGATAACCTTCTTATTCCAATGTCATCAATAGATTATCATCGTCTCCGGATGAGATTCTATCAGCGATTCAATCTTTTTCTAAATTCATTTCAATGTGAAAACGTTTTGAATTGTCAATGTTATAAAAATACTCTTATCTTGGACGATTCAAGAGAATAAATTGACTTTATCGTGATTTCAATCAATAGGTACAGCTTCTTTTATTGGTGTTTGACTGTTTAGGCTGAATAGTTGTGTGTCACGGTTAAATAAAAAACATAAATTGATTTTGGGATAAGCAACTCTTTTGTGCTGACGTTAATTATAAATTAAAATACTGACTAATAAATTAAACTTGTGGATTTTTGACGCAACGGAAACGGGCTATCTGGGTAGGATATAATTATTTTTACTACAGTTCCATGCGTGCAAAATTTCGTACCTATATTTACGAAAGTTCGCGTGTTAGGAGTCTCTACATTCGTTAGCTCAGATGATACCAGTGGTCCGCGTAACCCTGCGAGTCCGTGGGCATATGTGTAGGGGTCCAAAGTCTTATCTCTGGGCTATTTAACTATAATAAAGTTGCGGCGAATAAGTAGTAATTAATGTATTTTTTTTATAATGGGGTTCTTAAAATTTAGCTTGTTTTCTAAGGGGACCCCTTGGTCTCTTTGTGTGGACTGAAAAAGGTTAACATACGCTGGCTCTTGCGAACGCCTCCACTTGAGCACGAACACCACAATAAACTTGCATAATAATTATATTTGCGAATGTCGTCCTTAAGTAAGCTAACAAGTAAAAAAAAAATGTTCGTGAGGTAGTTTAGTAAAATATTACGCACGTATTTTATCTTTCTTACGTCATCAACAACTTACGCCGATAGGTACATTGATTTGAAATGTCGCATTACGTCACGATGTCGTAAGTTTTGTTCAACATCGTGACATAATTAGCCCCCACTCCTGAACTTTGATTGGCTTTTGTTTCCTTCGTTTTTAGTTATATTGAAAAAGTAAAAAATACGTGTCAATTTTTTTTTTTTCTAAGATTTAGGTGTAGGTTTTTACTTTTCATACCCAGTGAATATAATTATTAGGTCCGTGTATTCATCTAAATGGGAGATCAGCATTAGTTTTATTTCGATGATTAGAAGATTATTTATGTGGTGTACAAACGTTTTTAAATAATGTTTTCTGTGGTTTAAACTGAGAAGTGTCTTTTCGTACAGGTGGCTTGTAAAAAATTGAATGAAGATCAATTACATTTTCACACTATTCCTCTTTGATAGAAAAACCGGACAATAGAGGATAGTAACATTTATTTTATTTACACGTCACATAGATATTAAAAACATATTATACACGTATTTTTTCTTTTTTAATTAAACAAACGATGTGGATGATAGAGTGAATAGGAATGTCGCGTAACTCGCTTGTGGCTACAATTTTTACCCAGACGTGATGACACAAGCCCTCACTGCAGAACTTTAAAACGCCTTAACTTTGTAATTTTTCATTGATTTAAAGATTTTAAAGAATAAAAAGTTTTTTTTTTCTTTTTTATCTATCTGGTGGACTAAATGGATATTTCCTTTTCATACCGAGTCCGCTCCTCTATTGCGAGTCTGACTCGCGCATCGATGGTACCGTATAAAATTTAATGGTCTTCACGGATAATTCTCCAAAAACAAACTTATCTATGCAGTAGAAAACATACTCTATCATACAAAATCTCAAACATCATTGTATGACACAAAACAAAATGTCATCTACTGTCCAGACGAATGCCACCTCAGTCTGCCCGTGACCATGACACCTGCAAAGGCGTCGAAACGTCGGGAACTATAATCTAAATAAGCGCGATAGAATCCGTTAAAAAGTAGTTTTATTTAAAACAAAAACCGTTTTGTTTAAAATGTAGACATTTTTTTTGCCCAGCTATGCATGAATGATTGAAATAAAAACTTTCGTCAGGAGTATTCATAATTATTTAAAACAAAACGGTTTACTCACGCATATTCTCGGGATCGCCCGACTAGTGTCAGACTCATAGGAGTCCCTAATCATGAGTTGACGCGGCGGCGGTGGTGTTGCGAGTTAAACTAGTCGGGCGATCCCGAGAATATGCGTGAGTAAACCGTTTTTATTTTTAATAATTATGAATACTCCTCACGGAAGTATTTCAATCATTCACCATGATACCACCACGCAAATCTGAGCAAAAACAATGTCTACATTTTAATAATTCTTCAGTTTTTTTTTGTTTATTCTGTTAAACTAAATTAAACGTAATTTATTTTCAGGTACAAAGATGGCGTCGTCGCGGTGACAGTGATAATAACTCCCCCTGATATGATAACTACAGCTGCTGGTGGCGGATCTGTACCGGTATGGTGTTAGGTAAGTGATCTTGGCTCTCATTACAATAACGGTTTGATTTGTTATCCTACTGCTGGGCAAAGGCCTCCTCTGGAAGAAGGAAGAAGTTTAGTAATTTTTATTTTAAATGTCTACTTGATTGGCCTCATACAAATATGTAAGCGAGATTATTCCTATTTTTAAAATAAGGAAAAACAAAACTTATTAAAAATGGCGCCATACAGCCGTCAAATAGTATTTTTTTTGAAGGTTTTATTCGCGGCACAGGTGTCCACGCTATGGAGACAGGAGGTAAAAGTAGATACGGACAGTGGACATCTCGATAATCGATTTATGCGCGTCTCTAATAATTAGTCTAGATGACGAATTATTATAGGTAAAATTTAAAATGATTTAGATTTGTGAAATAAATTGTGAACAACAGTTATGTTTAACGTTAACCATTTTTTATATGAATTAATTTTAACGAAAATAAAGTTTAACATCATTTTACTAAAATACTAAATTCAATGGAATGTACAAAATACTTGCGGTACCTAACCATAATTCGCGACGATTGGATACAAAATTGAACGTAAAGCAATAATTATTCATTCTAGTATATTACCTAATAGAAAAACATATGAATAATAATATATGCATTATTCAATACATTTAAAAATAGTCTTTTAGTCTATTTCGCTCCATAGTATTTGGACGCAAATGAATTACTACATTATAAAATCGCGTGATCTACGCATTAGTTCCTTGTGTAAATCCTAGATGGCGTTTTTACAACTTTAGTACATTACAACATTACAGAACGTTTTAGTTCAGTTAGTGTTGTATGCTGATAATAGATGGCGCTTTAAGTAGTTTTCATATAATTAGTAAAAACAATTTAATGTTTCTAATTAAAAACTGGGCGGAACACCGTACATTGCATGGAATGTTAGTTTTGGTACTAAAGTCGATACATATATGTAGGTATACGCAATATATTTGCTTTTTATATTAGGAATAAGAAAAACGGTTGCTATGCCAACGGCCTCTTTTGTTATTTAGGTACTGTTTTAAAGGGTCAATTATTTGCATACATAGTGGTTTTAATATGGTAATTGATTAGGTTTTTTACATTTAGTTTTTTAAACGCCATTGTCAAATAATATGATTGTTTGAGTTAAAGTTTGACAAATGAATATTATTTTTTACGTTGATCGACCCAATATCGGAGGATATCAAAAACCTTTTTAAACCATTTAAGTAAAAGTTTTCATTTAATTGGTTTAAAAAGGTATTTCCCACTTTACTTACTGACACGGCCATCTGATCCCAAACTAGGCAGAGCCCGTATTATAGCGACCAGACAGCTGATAAACATACCAATATATATTTCTAAATACATACATATCATTAGTTACACCCAGACATATACTGATACTGGTTATGTGAAGCTTATTTGAATATGGCAAAAATTCACTCCTATTCCTATTTAAATACGCTATTTGACAGGTTTTTTAAAAACTGTTGTATCACTGATGTCTAAGGACTCTATAGATAATCTATATTTTACGTTCCATCAATAAGCCGGTCTCTCACATTCGCACGAATACGCAAACTCACAGGTGTAGGACGACATTTGCAAATGATTTCATTTCCAAGGTATGTCGGTTTTTTAACAGACATCAAGGCGCGACCCTTTTTCTAATGTGTCATGTAAGTTGTACTGTAAGTGTTTGACTGCACGGGTAGCCGAATGGTATAGGTCACTACGCCAATAACCTCTGTGCGCGACGTGCCGCGGGTTCGATCCCCGCATGGGGCAAGCATTTGTGTGACCCACAAATGCTTGTTTCAAGTCTGGGTGTTCTTTGTGCGTGTGATTTGAATGTTTGTGAAACCCCCCGCGACGCAAGGATTAAATTCCTTAGTGTGGGAGTTGTTTTTTTTTTAAAAAGAAAAAAAAAAAAGTTACCGGGGATGCATATGGTGCAAGAAAAAACGAAAACAAAAAATGATTTTTAAATATCCCGCGAAAACGCCTTTCCTGACAATATGGCGCCTCATCTCATCGCGACGTAATCTACTTGTAAGCTTTGGTTGTTGACTACTGTTGAGACGCAACTGTTTAAAAGTAGTTGACGTCATCAACTATTCGACCAATCACAGCCGTTTACGATCACGTGACTAAAGTAGACAAAAAAACACAGATTTTCTTTGTCGATTTTCTCTTAAAATATCTCGTATTTTTCTTAACTGACAAAATAGTTGGTTTCCAAAATTCATATTCAATACAGATGCCATTAATATAGATGATATATTTTACCTGCTGTCAAATCTCCTATCGCATCGCATATTTTGACAGTATTTCGACACGCCACTCTCTATACTCCTGGCAGAATAATAATATATTAATTAACATTCTGACTGAATACCTTGCGAAAGATTTTTAACCTACATGTTACAGACCTATTTGGTTTGAAATTATGTCAAGAGTGACGCACTATTTCGCGGGGTTTGTAGACGACTGCTGGAGCCGCGCAGAGAATGTGCTAGCGATCCTACTAGCTGCCTGTCCGATGCCGAGCCTAGGCTTGAAGAATAATATCTTGTGACAACTCACACACGGCCATCCGATCCCAAACTGGGCAGAACCTGTATTACAGCAACCAGACAACTGATAAACTTACTTATATATTTCTAAATACATACGTATTATAGATAAATTACACCCAGACACAAAATAAATGATCGTACTCGTCACATAAAGATTGTTTCTGGGTGGAAATCGAACCCATGACCTCCGGATTAACAATCAGGGCCATTAACCACTAGACCAACAGGCCAGTCGAAAGGAAGAAGTCGGTTATCGCGGCAAAAAGTAGCATATGTCCTTTCTAAGGATCTAAGCTTACCCCATACTAAGTTTCGTCAAAATCGTTTCAACGGTTTAGCCGTGAAAGCGTAACAGACAGACAGAAACAGTTAATTTCGCTTTTATAATATTAATACCAACCTATAAATGTCCCACTGCTGGGCACAGACCTCTTCTTATATAGAGAAGGAACGAGCATTAATTACCAAGCTTGCTCATTCCGGGTTTGCGATTTCAGATTATATTTTTGAAATCCAGGGTTCCTAACGATATTTCCCTTCACCGATTGTTAGATTGTTAATGATATCTTAAAATAATTAAGAAAGTACACATAACATTGAAAAAACCATATTTATTCTAGCCTGTAATGGGTTCGAACCTGGAACCTTGTGCAATCAAATCCGTTCAATGAACAACTAGGCCACCACGACATTATTGTATGGATAGATATAACCATCCTAATTCCTTCTCTTTCCTTTCGCAGGTTTCCCGCCTCCTACCCTCTCCCGCCAACTGATCTGTGCAAATATATCAATTTATCTATTGTTGCGACTTGTAAGAATGTTTCTTATTTCTAATTTTGTAGATACGAATAGATTTTACGTAGCCAGTACCGTAGTTTGTACGATTTTGTAGCAGCCTAGCAGTAGCAGCCTTTCCCAAAGTGGGAGATAAAGCCCACTTGTGGGCGCTGCAGGCCTGAAGGACGGGGCAAGAGACCCAGAAAAAAATCGAATCTCCGCTAATCCTAATCCGCTAACGTGACGCTTGAAGGCTCTGATAATTTCAATATAGATATGAGTTTTTCGTTAATACTTATTAGCCATTTTGTATTAAATAAATAACAAAGTGTTAGACTTAAGCACAGCTTAGAGAAAAAAATAAGTAAACTATAGAGCGAGCATATCGATTATGAACTGTTGGCACTAGTATGAACGAGTAAATCGTAAAATTTGTGTCAAAACAGAGCGCACCGTTAAATTAAAACTATCTCAAACCTAATATTACCCTAATAATATCGGAACCGTCGATATTTTCGCATAAACGTTTATCGTCGCACGGAAAATCACATATCGTACGAGTGTAGTACATGTAGCTAAACATACACTTACGCTTGACGTAAGGGGCTACTAGCGATGCGCACGCTCTATGCTTGTCTATGTTTACTCTTTAGTTAGCATATAGATAAATTTGGCGGTGCATGCACGCACACAAGTGCATTGATTCCCACTAAACGGTCGGCGACGCTAATTTTTGAGACATTTTCAAATGAGTGCTATTATTTTATTTTATGTAATTTGATAATAATATTTAGAATGCACCTTCGGTTAAAACACTAGATATGAATTGAAAAATTTTGGTTGGTCATTGAAAGTATTTCCTGCATAGCTTGACAAAGACTAACCCGTTGGTCTAGTGGTTAGCGACCCTGACTCCTAAACCAGAGGCCGTGGTTTCCATTTCCACCTAGTACAAATCTTTGTGTGAAGACAATGATAATTTATTTTGTGTCTGGGTGTAATTTATCTATAATATGTATGTATTTAAAAATATATAAGTAAGTTTATCAGTTGTCTGGTTGCCATAATACAGGCTCTGCATAGTTTGGGATCAGAAGGCCGCGTGTGAGTTGTCTTAAGATATTTTTTTTTATATTTAAAGGCTAGGCTTAAAATACTTATGAATACAATCAGTGCCGTCTATGTATTTCAACCGCGTGAATGTAGAGATATGAAGGTCAGAGGTCACACATGACTGGACCGTGACAGAGGCGCCTGCACGCGGGCATGCACGCCTTCTTGCCATCTCTAACCTTTGACCTTCCCTGAATAACGTGCAGAGAGTGTCCTGGCTTCTGCTGGTAACACTATCTACGTTCTTGTTTTGTTTTTGTTTTAAAAAAAACGACTCCCGTACTAAGGAATTTAATCCTTGTGTCGCGGGGGGTTTTACAAACATTCAAATCACATGCACAAAGAACACACAAATGCTAGTCCCATGCGGGGATCGAAACCGCGGCACGTCGCGCACAGTGGTAATTGGCGTGGTGACCTATACCACTCGGCTATCCGTGCAGTCTTTGATGCCGGTATCTCAATCCACCCGATCTTAATATTATAGATACTAAAATAACTCTGTAACGCTGTCAGTTTCGCTTTCACGGTTAAACTACTGCATCGATTTTAATGAAACTTGGTATGGGGTAAGTTTGGATCCCTAGAAAGGATCTAAACTTATCCCATCTACTAGGACTATCAGCCAAAAATGCAACAAGCATTGAAGAAGTTTTAAGATTAAATTAACGTTTTTCATGTCAAGGAATTAGTTATCTGATTATTGACCGACTGCAACGTCAATTTTAAGTGGGCCTCCAATGTGTCCAGTGACAGCGACTTAACACACTTTTGTGTCAAGTGTCTCTGCAACTAGCATAATATTATTGACGAGCCTGATGGTCTAGTGGTTAGTGACCCTGACTGCTAAACCGGAGGTCGTGGGTTCGATTCCCACCTAGGACAAATCTATGTGTGATGAGCATGATCATTTGTTCTGTATCTGGGTGTTATCTATATATATACTAATATATAAAGCTGAAGAGTTTGTTTGAACGCGCTGATCTCAGGAACTACTGGTCCGATATAAAAATTCTTTCAGTTTTGGATAGCCCATTTATTGAGGAAAGCTATAAGCTATATAACATTACGCTACGACCAAAAGGAGCGGAGCATAAATGAAAAATATTGCAAAAATGAAAAACCTTTGAAACCAAAACACACGGACAAGGTCGCGGGGGACAGCTAGTCTATAATATGTATGTATTTAGAAATATATTAGTATGTTTATCAGTTGTCTGGTACAGGCTCTGCCTAGTTTGGGATCAGAGGGCCGTGTGTGAGTTGTCCCAATATATTATTGTGACGTCACACTTGGGAGGCGCTCCTATAGATGAAGGTCGATTTCAATTCATAGTTATCAAGTATTTTGCAAGTTATATATCCTTGACCGGATTAAATTTATTTGATACAGGGCATCTGTCATCTTAATGAGTTTTAAGTAATCTTATTATATATCTGTTAATTAAAATAGGCATTAATGTGTAGGTCATCACATACATACTTCTATACAAATAAAAGTAATTTGGAGCACGGTAGTGTCCCCGCCAAGACACGCCAAGCGAAGCGCATATACAGGATGTTAATGAAAGGTTATATCTATCCAAAAGAGAGTGATTTTTTTTTATCTAATATCCAAAAACCGCCGATACCCACGCGGACGCAGCTGCAGGCAACAGCTAGTAATCAATATGTATTGTTTTTTTCTTTTATATTGAGAAAATTAAAAAGTTTTTAATGACTCATGTCAACAATAAATCTTATTTTATGTCCCATTTATTATGTAGGTAGGTAAATTATAAAAGTCTACTTAGGAACGTTATTATTTACTATAAAATATTATAAAGCTGAAGAGTTTGTTTGTTTGTTTCAACGCGCCAATCTCAGGAACTACGGGTTCGAATTGAAAAATTCTTTTTGTATTGGATAGTCCGTTTATTGAGGAAGGCTATAGGCTATATAACATCACGCTACGACCAATAGGAGCGGAGCATAAATGAAAAATGTTGCAAAAATGAAAAATGTTGCAAAAATGAAAAACCGTTGAAATTAAAACACGCGAACAAAGTCGCGGGGGACAGATAGTTTACTATAAAATAAAATCCTTTAATACCCATACTTATATTATAAATACGAAAATACCTCTGTCTGCCAATCAAGCAGTCTGCTACGCTTTCAAGGTTGAACCGCTGAACCGTTTTTGATGAAACTGGATACTTTGAGTAAGCTTGGATCCTAATAAAGAACATAGACGACTTGCCTTATTAAGATTGTGATCTACGCACTAAGTCGAGGTTAGTTTTTCTATTGCTCTGGCTGGAGGCCCTTAAGGTTCTCGCCAAAAGTCCGGTGAAGAAGTAAAAGCCTGCGGTCAGGCTAACTGCGTAAATCTCTTCCAAAAAAAAACCATAGCTCTACTCGTATCATCCACGGTGTGAGAAGTGCCATATTGTACGTGTCTTAAGCGAGAAAATAGTCAATATTTGTCGATTTCTCGACGGCGGTGGGACAATCCCCTCATAGACTGGCGTTGTATTTAAAGTAGCAGATTCCTGTTATCATAATATCTCGGGACAACTCACACACGGCCACCTGATCGCAAACTAGGCAGAGCTTTATGGCAACCAGACAACTGATAAACATACTTATATATTTCTAAATACATATTATACAGCATGCAACTAAAACCCTGTCCGATCCTTATGAGTATTATTCGACATCGTACTGCGTACACATATATGTAACTATTGAATGGATTTGAGGTTATTATTTTTTACGGGTGAATATAATTAAATTAAAATAAAACTGATCAAAGGCAACACTGATCGCTCGACAAAGTTCACGTGTACTACCTACAGTTTTGTATCAAAGAAGCCGTCTGAGCGAGACATTTTATTTAGTACGTATGTTGAACCCATACGCCTTTATTTGATCGGACAGGGTTTTTGTTACATACTGTAGATATATTACACCCTAACACAGAACAAATGCTCATGCTCATCACACAAAGATTTGTCCTAAGTGGGAATCGAACCAACGACCTCCGGTTAAAGTTAAGGTCACTGACCACTAGACCAACAGGCCAGTCAATGTTCGTATGTTATACCTAAGATGTATATTTGTGTAGATGGCAGCTCATAAATAAATAATTTATGGCCGCATGTGGTCGACTTTGTCCTAGTTTGCAAAAGTTCTTGGTCCATTGCGTAAATTATAGATATATTACACAATGCTAACACGTAACATTTAGCATTGACATTGGTGAAGTAGCTACAAGAGTTATCAAAATAAAAGATGAATAGCGGACCGATTACTTGTCACATAGTGCTGAAGGAGAGAGACGATTTGTGGAGAACTGAACACCCCACCCCGTCACATTTCGTTTTTCCAAAACAACAACTGCTCTCAGGACACGACCTGCACTGGCCCATTTGGAAATCTCTCACCTGATTACGGACCCAAGTGGGTCGCTGCAAAGTAAACCTGAGCAAGTGGGGCATCATCGATCCTTCACATATCCAATGTGTATGCCCCGGCGCAAGACATGGCGCATCTTCTGTCCTGCCTGTCCTGCACTACCACCTGCACCCTCCAGGACGTAATGGAGGCCAAAGACCGTTCAGGTGGCAACCTTTAGGTCGGAAAGAGTTTGAGAGTCATTTGACACGAGAAGAAAGAAGAATTGTAATGACTTAACGACTGTCAAAGATCATCGTATGACAGTCGGGACAAACGAACGTGATTAACGAGGCACGTAGATCAATGTTTTTAACATTTATATCCTAAACATGTTATAACGATTTCTAAATATATTTATCTAAAGAGATGCACTCCGATTACACTCAATCAAAAATATTTACGTTCGATGATATTCTGTCTCATTCTAACATATTACTTTCTTTGCAAGATTAAAAGAGATGGAATATTGTGTACTATAGATGTTTAAGTGTTAATCAAATTGTTTATGGTTTCGTACATTCGTTTATATAATTACATCATCTAATACTATGTTGACAGATTACATAGTATGTTTATTGTATCTATTATTAGACGTAGAGTCGAGTTCTTAATAGAACTTAACACGATATAAGATAGATATCTTACTACAAAGCACTTATTTCTTTCGTTTTATTAAAATGTCAACCTCCGTGGTCAAGTGTTTTGGTCTTTGGTCCCGGGTTCGATCGGGACGGGTCAGTGTAGAAAACTGACTTCTCTACATTTTCAAATATTTGACAATATAGTTAGAAATATAACTTTTTACATTTATTTATCATTACACACTTGGATAGATAGGCCGGAAGCCGCGCGACAGCGATGGTTTCTTCAAATATCTAATTTTTAAAAGTCTTCCCGACCGCCTCTTTGTTGGAAACCGAATATTTTTAGAAGGCTTTGACTGCTTCACCGGACTTTTGGCGAGAACCTTTAGGGCCGCCAGCCAGAGCAATAGAAAAACAAACTACGTCAGCAACGTTCACTAAGGGCACCCCCTGTGGGGTTCGGACCTCGACTTAGTGCGTTGCTAACAATCTTAATAAGGCAAAAACAGCAAGGGAGGGCTGGATCTAAGTTTTTATTATTTAAGGACATATTTTTATTGCTAGTTTGGCCGGCTCGGGCCAGCTTGATCTAGGGACGGGGGTGTAGGAACAAATATTTGTTTAACACTCAAATGTATGCCCCATGCGGGGATCTCCTCCATAGCACTGAGCTGAGTGCTGTGGTAGCTGGCATTTGGCCTATACTGTGAATATCAATTCTGTCTAGATTTTTACAAATACTAAAATTATACAAGCATATGTATTTGTAAAGTGTAAGTGGCTATTAAATAAACGCATTACTTAATAGTAAACAGTGAATATTTAATCTTATATGACATTGAACAATAATTCATGCAAATAATTAATTTGCCATTCAAAGAAGTTTATAGTACTATTAAAGAAGGTAGGTAAACTATTCGTGGTTTGACAAACTCAATTGGGTAGATTTTTTCTAATGTCTAAATGTCCGTGGACAGTTACAGGCTGGTGTTATTAACAGATTCGGTAATGGCGCCCCACTGTGGGGCAACACACAAGCGTGGTTATCAAAGCTCGTTTTCTGTATGAGAGGCCTGCAGTGGGACAGTTACAGGCTGGTGTTATTAACAGCTTCGGTAATGGTACCCCACCGCGGGGCAGGTCACAAGCTAAGTTATGGGCTGGCGTTTTAATAGGTGTATGTATGTAGTTAGATAGATAGGTAATAAAGATAATTCTCGCGTGTTTAACCCGTGCCTGATCAGCTGTCGTGTCGTCAAGCACGTTGCTGTCAAGATATCTTGACCTTAGAGTAATAAATAAGTAAACTATAGAGTGCGCATTTCGAGTATGAACTGTAGGCACTAGTATGAACATGTAGAATCGTAAAACTAGTGTCAAAACAGAGCGCACCGTTTTATTAAAACTATCTCAAAACCTAATATTACCCTAATAATATCGGAACCGTCGATATTTTCGCATAAACGTCTGTCGTCGCACGGAAAATCACATAAAATCAGTAAATGAGCATAGCACATTTAGCTAAAAATGTGCTTACGCATACGACACATGACATAAGCCACTAGCGATGCGCACGCTCTATGTTTGTCTATGTTTACTTTATGGTCTTGACTTTGTAAGTTATTGACTAGGTAACGGCTCAAAGACATAATTTATAGTCATACTAATATTGTAAATGCGAAAGATCAATATATACAGTATGACATGTCCGATCCTTATGAGTATTATTCGGCATCGTACTGCGTACACATATACGTAACTATTGAATGGATTTGAGATTATTCTTTTTCCCCGGTGATAATTAAATTAAAATAAAACTGATCAAAGGCAACACTGATCGCTCGACAAAGTTCACGTGTAGGTACTAACTACAGTTTTGTATCAAAGAAGCCGCCTGAGCGAGACACTTTTTTCTAGTACGTATGTTGAACCAGGAATACGCCTTTATTTGATCGGACAAGGTTTTTGTTACATACTGTAGGTACAAATGAATTATTTAAATTTCACACGTCATAAGACACGTCCACTGGCCATAGTCAAGAAAAGTGTCTATGGTCCAGTGAAGTGAGTGTCTAACTTTATGTTTTTCTTGTTAACATCGGATATTATGTTAATTTTTCTTATCTGTAATTAAATACAAATAATAGAAGGAAATATCTCTTATCTCTTTGATAGCCCGATGCCTAAAAACGTAATGCATCCAAAATGACGTCAAATGCATAACTAAACATAAATTACTGTCATTAATATACAAACAGCGTTAATGAACATAACCTATGCACCTCATGCGATTATGTGACGTTGAGTAGGGTAAAGCTACGTATTAACAGAACCTTTATTAAAATTGCAATGTATGTATGTATGTTCGTTTGTTTAGGTCAAATCTTGGCAGCTAAATAGAGATGTTGACTGGGTATGAAAAGTTAAAATCTATTTAGTCCGTCAGTTAGATAATAAAAAAATATTAGGCACGTATTTTTTCTTTTATTAAAACAATACAAAATTATAAAGATACAGCGATTTAAAGTTCAGTGGCTTATGACGCCACGCCGTCGTATAAATTGTCGCACGTAGTGACGTCACGCGAAAATTCTATTCGCTGTATTTTGTTCATTTTTTATTTGCAGAAAAAAAGGAAAAATACGTGATCAATAAAATTCATTAATCTACCAGGCGGACATTAAAAAAAAAATAAGGAAACATGCCCATTTAGAACCATTTCTTGACATCCGATTGAGATGAAAATTTTTACATCTTCAGTTCTGGTGGCAATGCAATATTATGGTATTTTAAAGCGGGGGGTGGTTACTCTTGGCCGCGCATACCTTGCGTAAGCAACCCCGCGGCTCCGGCAAAGGCAAGGAGGTGACCGGGGTGTTTTTAGTCGGTGCAAGTCCGACATATACCCACGCCGTGCTCTCGGCGTGAGTTGAAGTCATTAGAGATTCAGCCGATCAAAAAAAGGGGGGATTACTCTTGCATTAGTTTCAATTTTAAATGTAAAATTGTGAGCAAGAACACAAACAAGACACATTACAAAAAAAAACTGTAAATTTCAGTTAGTTTCTTCCATTGACAGTAAGTATAATATATATAGTTTCTTTTTTTAGAAAACTAAATCATATGTCCCTTTAAGTACGAAACTCTCAGTTTTGTTATTTTTTCTTTAGCTGTCTATAAAAAATATTTAGACTTGAGGAAAATTTGCGTATTTCAAAATTACAACAAGATTCAACAGAAACGACAATATGTAGGTGTTTAGTGTTATCTTGTACGATGGTACGGACGGAACCCTTGTGTGCGAGTCCGACTCGCAATTCAGTAATGTGATTATATATTGCGATTATCATCATTGCACTCTGTGTAAAAATGCTTCTGCATCTGATCATTTTTAGTTTTGTATGAGTAGCCACCCTTCTTCCATCTCTCTCTAGTTAGGGCTGTGCTGAACCAATTTTGGAAGTAGTCTATCTCGTCCCGCCATCTCCGTCTGGGCCTATATCATCATTTTACGCCCAAGAAATGCCCTCTGACCCTGAGTGTCGCATGTTCTCTTGTAGACATCTTAAAATGTATTCATTTGGATACATGCCCAATTAATAAATAATTTTCCTATGGCTTAATAATTTCCGGGACGGTGTCACCAACAACGATAAACATCGTTATACCTTTTAATTTCATTGTGTAGCCTATTGTTTTATATCTTAAAATAATAATGGTTTCCCTGATAAAGCATTTGTATAAAAATATATGCTTAGAGACAGAATAGTGCACGTAAAAGATGAATTATTGTGAGCACAAGTAAAATCGTAAAATTAACGTCAAAACAGAGCGCGCCGTTTTATTAAAACTATCTCAAAACCTAATATTACCCTAATAATAACGGAAAAATTTATATTTTCGCATAAACGTCTGTCGTCGCACGGAAAATCATTTAAATCAGTAAACGAGCGCAGTACTTAGAGATACGCACGTCACAACGGGCTACTAGCAATGTAACCTTTGCGCACCTAGAGTCATTTAGTTCTGTAATTTTAACGTTTCTTAAGTGCCTTTTTGAGGTTTATGAGAAACAAAAAACTTTTTGATTTTATACTCTCAAGTTGATAGTAACATATTTAATTAATTAAAGAAACACTTGTTTATTTGACGCGGTCCCTAAATGATATTTATTATTATTATTGTGTAAAATGAATGACAGCGCTCTGCTGGGGAGTTTGTTGCGCCGTTTCTTCTCCACAGCCAGAGCACTTTGGAAACGGTGAAAGGTGGGCGAATTGGGGTACTGCCTGATATGTTGACTTGCCAAAAGTGCTACTTAGTAGCCTAATTTGAATTAAATGATTTTTTTTTATTTTAAAACCTCTTAAATATTTGATAATTACTAGAATAACAAACAGCTCTAGTCTGCCCGTGACCATGACACTTGCAAAGGCGTTGACGACGGGAAACCTCGGTAGAGTCGGATTATAAAGTAGTATTTTTCAAGGTCTCGCGTAAACCTCAAAAAGGGTATATACGACGTGTCGTTTTGCATTCTCGTCCGCCATGTTGAATATGTTTATTTGAATTTTGTGACACTGGATTTCATTTTGTGGACGGATGTCAAAAAATCTTTTTGTAGTCGATAAGGGATACCTTAGAGGTGATCCCAAATTGATTTCATGAAAATCGATTTTTTAGTTTAGTTTTTAAATTTAAATAATTGACAAAAAATTTACTAGGGATGTCAATAGAAATTGCATATTTTTTTACTTTTTTTTTTTTTTTTTTTCACATTTATGGAATTAATTATAGTCAATAATAAAATGCTTTGTCCTGTTAAACCGCTAATCGTAGAGACCTGAAACTGAGGGGGCGAGTTCTTTGTATGACGTAGGCATCCGATAAGAAAGGATTTTCCGAAATTCTACCCCTAAGGGAGTTAAAAACAGAGGTAAAGTTTGTATGGGACAACGTGATTCCTTGGTCCAATCTACTTCAAATTATGCATAAATATTCTTTAACAGAATTGATGAAAGATGTGTTACGAATTGTATTGAAACTCATCGCCTAACGGGGTTCAAAAAGGGCTAGAAAGTTATTTTGGGGGTGATTAGCATCGATGTTGATATCAGTTACTCCTTCAGGCTTTTGATTTAAATTATATTCAATTTTGACACATGTTTGAAAACACAATTCGTTTTTATTAAAAAAAAATGTAAAATTGGAATGTCAAAAACTATTTTTGACGGATCTTTGTCTTGTGGTTAGTGACCCTGACTGCTAAACCGGAGTTTTCGATTCGAGGGTTCGATTCCCACGCAGGACAAATCTTTGTGTGATGAGCACGATCTGTTCAATCTGATCGATTAGTTCTGTGTCTGGGTGTAATTTATCTATAATATGTATTTATTTAGACATATATAAGTAAGTATATCCGTTGTCTGGTTACCATAATACAGGCTCCGCCTAGTTTGGGATCAGATGGCCGTGTGTGAGTTGTCCCAAGATATTATTATTATATTATTATTTTCGCGGACGAAGTCGCGGGCTAAAGCTAGTAGTTAATCATGTCCGGCGACGCATCTCCAAGACTGATGTTAGATGTTCATGGGTAACGAATAAACGATATTTACTTAATATCAAATAATCCGTTTACTCATACTTGTATAGGTAGATAGCATACTTTTGTGTGGACATAAATTGTTGCTTTGACCTTAATCAATTAATTCACGATCGCCTATCCACTGATAACCGCTATCGGCGCCCGCGCATATTCGATACACACACACGGTACTAACATCACAGTCGACGCTGCACCGTCGCGGCGTACGGACGTCCCGTGTCAATGTCAACTGACTTCCGTGTTGTCATTGAGTTCTGGTGGATATTATTTTATTATTGTATCTTCTTAAATAAAATCGTTGACTCTGTTTTACGTGATTTGTTGAGTGGTTTAGCTAACCTGTGGGACTTAGATATAGAAGATGATTAAGTGATGTGATTCTGTTTTAATATTTAACTTTAATTTATTTATTTATTTATTCAACCTGTGATATTAGTGTAATTAGTTTTTTATTGATAATGACGGAACAAGCTGGAGTTATTACTATACACCAAGTAAGTTTTTATTCATATATCTGTCTGTATGTCTGTTACGCTTTACGGCAAAACCGCTGAACCGATCTTAATGAAACTCTGTATGGGGTAAGCTTATATGCCAAAAAAACGACATAGGCTAATTTTTGCTGCGATAACCGAGAAAACGCGGGTGGAGCCGCGGGCATAAGTTTTCATCCAATTTGTTATATATGTACTAGCTTTATCCAGCAACTTTGTCCGCGTATATGTTGAAAGTGGTTTCTGACATTCCAATTTTAAGGAGTATTGCATTGCACCAAGGTTTTATGTCAGTTCACCGTTTTTCGAACGAAAACGGATTAAGTTTTTTTGTCAAAATAAAATGTAATTTAAATTAAAAGCACTAAGGAGTATTGATATCAACTTCGATGTAAATCACTTCCAAAAAACCTTTCTACCTCTTTTAAACCCAGTTAGGCGATAAGTTTCAATGAAATACGAAACACGTCTTACATAAATTCTGTTAAAGAATGTTTATTGCAAAATTTGAAGTAAATTGGACCAAGGAATCACGTTGTCCCATACAAACTTTACCTCCGTTTTTCACCTCCTTAGGGGCAGAATTTCGGAAAATCCTTTCTTATCGGATGCCTACGTCATACAAAGACAACACCCTTCAAGTTTCAGGTCTCTACGTTCAGCTGTTTAGGCTGTGCGTTGATCCGTCAGGACAAAGTACTTTATATAAAGTATTTCATCTATACTTCTATACTAATATTATAAAGAAGTAAAGTTTGTGTGTTTGTTAAATTGTAAGGGGTAATCTCGGGATCTACTGAACCGATTTTAAAAATTCTTTCACCAATAGAAAGCCACATTATTGCTGAGTGTCATAGGTTATATATAAAAACGAAAAATAAAAAGGCTTTTACGTGGTAGTCCGTTTTGCAAAGTGAATCGGAGAAAAAACGGTCGAATGAAAGCGTTTCTTACGAACGCTGCCTTATCTATAAAAGATATATTTTTGAGTTCTAGAGAAAAGATGTGGAGCTTGATAATGCCTACAAAAAAGTCAACGACAGCATATGTCTAACTTTTATATTTAAGTTACAAAAAGTAGTTTTTTTAATATTAGTATAAATAATTTAATTTTTAATATTAAAAAAATAATTTAAATCGTTAAATCAAATCAAATCATATGAAGATAATGTTTCTGAATATAACTATTAAGCTATAACTTAAAATGTAGTTAGAATAAAATATTAAAATAAAAGATATTATATTTTTTGTGTTAACAAAAAAAACTATTACGATTTTATTAACTATTGTTTTATCTCTAACTAGCGGTCCCCCGCGACTTTGTCCGCGTGTTTTAGTTTAAACTGTTTTTAATTTTTGCAACATTTTTCATTTCTGTTCCGCTCCTTTTGGTCGCAGCATGTTACATAGCTTATAACCTTCCTCAGTAAACGGACTATCCAATACAAAAAGAATTTTTCAATTCGATCCAGTAGTTCCTGATATTAGCGCGTTCAAACAAATAAACAAACTATTCAGCTTTATATATTAGTATAGATTAGGAGTTAAACGATTCAAACAAAGTTATGTAATTTAATGTTTTTTTTTTGTAGATATATGTCTTATTATTCTGGCTTTTGTTCTGCGTAGCATTTTCCCAAGCTATGTTGTTGCCGGCTTCCAATCTCGGCGACAGCTGAACATCAGTATGTTATGCAGGGTTAATTTTCAATATAATAAGCCTATAAATGTCCCACTGCTGGGCACAGGCCTCTTCTCATATAGAGAAGGCACGAGCATTGATCACCACGCTTACTCATTGCGGGTTGGCGAAATCAGATTTCAATATTTAGAATCCAGGTTTCCTCAGAATGTGTTCCTTCACCGATTGTCAGCGATGTCTTAGAATAATTAAGAAAGTAAATATAACTTTTAAAAAGTCACATTGGTACTTGCTTGCAGTGGGTTGGAACCGGCAAACTTGTGCACTCAAATCCGTTCATTGAACCACTAGGCCACCATGCTAAAATTAAAAGATTTGTAAACGTTTTTATGGTTTGGTCCTTATTATGCGTGAGTCTGACTTCAGACTCGAATAGCTTCTAAGTCAGGTTAGGTAGAAAAATTTTTTTTTAAGTTTTTTTTATATATAAATGTGGACAACATCACATACATTGTTCTGAACCCAAAGTAAGTAGCTAAAGCACTTGTGTTATGGAATTCAGAGACAACGAAGGTACCACTAACACCCTGACCCGAGACAATGTAGAAAAATGCATTTTCTACATTGACCCGGCCGGGGATCGAACCCGGGACCTCTGAGCTGGCGACACCTTGAAAACCGTTGTGTACGCCACTCGTCAAAGTGCAGGTAGAATATTATTTAACTGAATGAATAACAGCACACGTGAAAGTTAGTTACTATCATTGTTAGTTACCTAATAACTACGCTAATTAACGGTTGAGTGGTTTTACGTTAAATACGGTTATATCCTATCGCTGATGATAATAGACAATAAAAAATACGTAAAAAAAAAAAACATTTAAATGTAAATTTAAAAGAATAAAATTTGTCATTTCAGACTAAAAAAAAAAATAAGTTTTTTCGGTGCAACATATGTGCAAGATATTTTCAGCACTATCTATACTTATTACGATAAAGAGGAAAGATTTGTAATTTTGTATATTTGTATCGATTTAACTCACTAAGTAATGGACTGATTTCAAAAATTATTTTAAACTAGCTGTCCCCCGCGACTTTGTCCTCGTGTTTTAGTTTAAACGGTTTTTCATTGTTGCAACATTTTTCATTTACGCTCCGCTCCTGTTGATCTCAGCGTCATGTTATATAGCTTATAGCCTTCCTCAATAAATGGGCTATCTAACACTGAAATAATTTTTCAAATCGGACCAGTAGTTCCTGAGATTAGCTCGTTCAAACAAACAAACAAACTCTTCAGCTGTATTTATTAGTATAGATTTACGGAAATCCCATTATTAATATTGTTTATCTTAAATAATTTATGTACACACACGTAATAAGAACTTGTTTTTTTAACTTTGTTTGAACGCGCTAATCTCAGGAACTACTGGTTCGAATTGAAAAATTAATTTTGTATTGAATAGTCCGTTTATGATGATGAGGAAGGCTATAGGGTATATAACATCACGCTACGACCAATAGGAGCGGAGCAGAAATGAAAAACGTTGCAAAAATGAAAAACCGTTTAAAGTAAAACACGCGAACAAAGTCGCGGGTTACTAGTTTTTGTTTGTTTGAACGCGCTAATCTTAGGAACTACTGGTCCGATTTGAACAATTCTTTCAGTGTTGGATAGCCCATTTATTGGGGAAGGCTATAGGCTATATAACATTACGCTGCTACAAAAACAGCATAAATGAAAAACCGTTGAAACTAAAAAGTCGCTGGGGACAGCTAGTATGCAATAAAAATCAATTTAACTAACCCAAATTACAAGCAAATATCATTGGCAGAGAGGTATTTAAATAGGATTTAGTAGAAGGAAAAGAGTGAGAGAGAGATAACGAGTTATTAAATTGACTGCACGAGGAAAACGAGAAGGAAATATATCAGGTGGAATGTAATAACCTAGAGAAAAAAATTGTAAACTGTAGAGTGAGCATATCGAGTATGAACTGTAGGCACTAGTATGAACAAGTAAAATCGTAAAATTTGTGTCGAAACAGAGCACGCCCTTTTTATCAAAACTATCTCAAAACCTAATATTACCCTAATAATAATTGAACCATCGATATTTTCGCATAAAAGCAGACTTTAATGCGGACGACAGATCGTCGCACGAAAATCCACTTAAATCAGTAAACGAACGTAGTATATTTAGCTAAAAATGTGCTTGTTCTCGACGCAACGGGCTTCTTGCGATGCGCGCACTCTATTCTTGTCTATGTATACTCTAAAGGCCAATATTAATTACGTATCCGTAGATTTCTTTTCTTACTAGAGATAAGAATTTGACATCATTTGTGTGGCGCTTATGTCAAAATTCTATCTCTGGCAGTTAAAACGATCTAAGGATAAGTTATTAATAATGCCCGTAAAGTAATTTATTTATTTATTTTTATTTATTTATCCACACACATAACGTTTTACAAAAAAAAAACAAAAAATCGCCAAACTGTAAAACAGTTTGTTGGCGAAAATAGCGCTCCCCTATCTAATTACATAGTTTTAACAAATGTATTACCTACTGAAGTCTGTTTTAATAATTCCACGTTACATTAATAATATTTCCTTCAGTTTCTAACTTAACTAATAACTAGACGACTTTAAGACAAAACGGTTTACTCACGTATATTCTCGGGATCGCCCGACTAGTTTCAGACTCAATAGGAGTCCCTAATCATGAGCTGACGCGGCGGCGGTGGTGTCGCGAGTCGAACTGGAGAATATACGTGAGTAAACCGTTTTGTTTTTTATAATTATGAATACTCCTCACGAGAGTTATTATACAACTAGACGACTGTCAAAGATCAACGTATGACAGTCGGGACCAACGGCTTAACGTGCTTTCCGAGGCAAGCAGGGTTCTCGGTCATGTAATTATACCAGCCTATAAATGTCCCACTGCTGGGCACAGGCCTCTTCTCATGTAGAAAAGGCACGAGCATTGATCACCAAGCTTACTCATTGCGTGTTGGCGATTACGCATTTCAATTTCTGGATTTCAATTACGCATGTCGATCAGTTACACGATTAAATAAACTTTCCTCGATAGTTTTATTTTTTGAAATCAGCTCTTTAAAAACACTATTAAAATTAACCAATTACCTAACTATTTGCCTTAATGTTTCTTTCTCACACTATTTGATGCAAAATCATAATATCTAAATAAGTGTCGATTTATTTCTCATTCCATCCGATATATTAAAATTAATAAGAGATTTTCTATTTTGTCGCTTACGTTATTATTTCTAAGACGATCTTTCCCGGCCTTGACATATGTTTAGCTCTTTCCGTTCCGTAAGCAAGCAGTTAGTGTTATCTCTGTCTTGCATTTCCGGATTGGCTCTCCACTCCGCTAGACTCCGCCTACTCGCAAACGAAATAATTATTCGAGTAGCGCCTTAATTTTGAAGTCAAATGAGAAAATCTCCAAAGTCCGCCTGTGTTTGACGCGATTTAAGTTATAAATATACATTTATAACCTTCAAAATTTGACCAATTAATTCATTACTATTTGTTACAAGGTTAAATTGTTTCTTGATGCTTATTTTATTCAGAACCTAATTATGTACTGTGACTTCCTTTGCGAATATATACTTACTCTATACAAATAAATAACGACGATTTTGTTCGCGTGGCGTACACACCGGTTTCAAGGTGTCGCCAGCTCTGAGGTCCCGGGTTCGATCCCCGGCCGGGTCAATGTAGAAAAAACAACTTTTCTACATAGTCTCGGGTCTGGGTGTTTGTGGTACCTTCGTTGTCTCTGAATTCCATAACACAAGTACTTTAGCTAATTACTTTGGGTTCAGAGCAATGTATGTGATGATGTCCTCATTTATTATTTATTTATTATAAATAAAATTGAAGTGTCTATTTGTAATATTAAAATAACCGCTTTTTTTACATGCATATGAATGTATACGATACATATACCAAAATATAATTTTTTGCAATTTTTGTCTGTCTATTTGTTGCTCCACGCGTTCCTGAGAAAAACGGTCATGACAGACGGACGGACGGACAACAAAGTGATCCTATAAGGGTTCCGTTTTGTCCTTTTGAGGTACTGAACCCTAAAAACTCCTAAGCTTTGTTATAATATTTTATTATCTGTACACTAATGTTATAAAGAGGAAAGATTTTTATGTATGTATGTTACGAATAAACTCAAAAACTACTGGGCCAATTTCAAGAAATCTTTCACCAGATTTTCCAGATTAACATAGGCTACAGAATATAGAATATTTTATAAAATGAATATCTATTCGTGCGAAGCGTTATTTTGAGGGTGATTTGCATCGAAATTGATATCAATACTCCTTAGTGCTTTTGATTTCAGTTATTGACTTCTACGCGGAAAAAGCTAGTCATGTTATAAAGTAAAATGTAATTAGAACCAAATCATTTTAATCCGGTGACATAATTGTTTCAAATATCTCGCCATTTCATATCTCTTAATAAAAACAGGATAATTATAAATTACCTGCGTGTTCTATGCGTCAAATGATAATTTCTGTATATCTAATCTCTGAAATCATGTTTTCTTTTAAATCGTATGATTAACATAAATTACATAATAAGGAATCGGACTATTTTTCCTTATTTACTCATCACATAGATATTAAAAAAATATTAGACACGTATTTTTTCTTTTTTTAATTAAACAAACGATGAGGAAGATACAGTGAATGGAAATGTCGCGTGACGTCACGTGTGGCTAAAATGTTTAACTACAAGTGACGTCACAAGACAACTCCAGAACTTCAAAGCGCTTTAACTTTGTCATTTTTTAATTGATTTGATAAAGTTCGACTCGCGACACCGCCGCCGCCGCGTCAGCTCATGATTAGGGACTCCTATTGAGTCTGAAACTAGTCGGGCGATCCCGAGAATATACGTGAGTAAACCGTTTTGTTTTAAATAATTATAAGTTGCTTTATTATATAATTATAATACCTAATTACATAAACGTGAACTAAGCATAATTTCGTAGAAGTAATTAAATAACGATGACGAAAAGGATATCAGTGCAAAAATATATTGATGATTAAAATAAGTTATCAATTTATCAATCTTAGAGTGTTATCAGCGATACCTAAATTTACCTCCAACTGTTTTTTCTAGATATTTCTTGATATAATCGCTGTACATACGATGTACTTGACGACCTGTGTGGTCGAGTGGCGTACACACCGGTTTTCAAGATGTCGCTAGCTCTGAGGTCCCGCGTTCGATCCCCGGACGGGTCAATGTAGAAATACTACACACTACATTGTCTCCTGTCTGGGTGTTTTTGGTCGTAGCGTGATGTTATAGAGCCTATAGCCTTCCTCAATAAACGGACTATCCAATACAAAAAGAATTTTTCAATTCGAACCAGTAGTTCCTGAGATAAGCGCGTTCAAACAAACAAACAAACAAACTCTTCAGCTTTATAACATTAGTATAGATTTATTTACTAAGTAAGGTTCCTATCGTTTCTGGAGCTGCGCTGAGAATGCGCATTTGATCCCGCGGCTCTGGCTAAGACAAGTTTTTAATAGTCTATGATAAGTAAATAAAAGTCCGCACTCCTGTAACCACAGTACGCGATGAGACGCGCGTTCGATCCCCGCATAGGACAAGCATTTGTGTGATCCACAAATGCTTGTTCCAAGTCTGGGTGTTGTGTTTAAGAACCTCTCGCGATACAATGATTAAATTAACTAGTGCGGGAGTTGTTTATAAAAATAAATAAATATAAAACTTACAATTAGCGCCCGTTCCTATCCTGAAAAAAGTTCTTTGCGTTTTATTCCTGTAACGGATTTGAATAGGACTACATATTTATTATATTATGTAAATTATTATTTTCTTTTTTCTAAAGTATATTTATGTGTACTTTTTTTGTTTTGTGCTTAAGGCAATAGACCCTGTGTTAAATTGTCGACAATGTAATTTGAAGTAAAATGAAGGCCTTATTTTTTTTTTTCAATTTGGTGGTCATATTACGTTGTTGTCGTATATTTAAATATAATTGTATTTTTTTTAACATTGTATATACCAACATAATTATAACCTTTTTTTTAAAAAGAGTAACCTATGGAGTTTCTTGCCTGTTCTTCTCCATAGGAGTGACATTTTGAAACCGCGCAACTAGAGTCATTTAACGTTTTGAAAGTGAACAAATTTTTATTTTTATTTTTATTTTTTGAAATAAAAATATTTTTTTCTTGATTTTGGGATCTACTTAGAATGTTTTCGAATATTCTAGAATAACTTGAGTATTTAGGTCTTATATCAGCTGTTAAAAATCCAGTACATTGTCTGACCTTTGACATCTGACATCGTTCATGCATAAATACAAAGACAATTATTTTAATTAAATAAAGTTAAACTAAGCATAGTAATTAATTAGAAGTGTGTACCGTTAATCGTAGAATTACGAAAATCCTACCTTAATATGGATTATACTTTTATTTACACGTCACATAGATATTGAAAAAATATTAGACACGTATTTTTTCTTTTTTTAATTAAACAAACGATGAGGAAGATGCAGTGAATGGAAATGTCGCGTGACGTCAATTGTCGCTACAATGTTTACTTATGTGTGACGTCACAAGCCCCCACTCCAGAACTTTAAACCGCTTTAACTTTGTAATTTTTCATTGATTTGATAAAAGAAAAAATACGAGTATTTTTTTATCTGTCTGGTGGGCTAAATAGAATATATTTCCTTTTTATACCCAGTCCGCTCTCGTCTTGTCTGACTGGTCGGCAAAGAACGAGTTCTCTGTATGAGAGGCCTGCAGTGGGACAGTTACAGGCTGGTGTAATTAACAGATCCGGTAATGGCACCCCACCGTGGGGCAGCTCACAAGCGCGGTGATCAATGCTCGTTCTCTGTATGAGAGGCCTGCAGTGGGACAGTTACAGGCTGGTGTTATTAACAGCTTCGGTAATGGCACCCCACCGTGGGGCAGCTCACAAGCCTGGTGATCAATGCTCGTTTTCTGTGCTGTGGTCTTTGCAGGGGACAGTATCTAGTTATCTTGAGAATGTCAAGTAATATATTATTATGTACTCGTGTTTATTATCTTATCAATATAATTCGATATAATTTTATTAGGTTTGGATAGTACGGATTATATATTTATAGTTTATATTTTTCGGCGTAATATTTCAGTGTTAGTTTAAACTTTAAGTTGAGAATACGAAATTAAATGTTTTTTTAGTGAATTTTTTGTAACAAAAATTAATAAGATACTATTTTGTTTTTTATATATTTTAATAACTATAAGAATTAACTTAGAAGTGAGTATAATAATGCGTATAACAGGTTTTTTTTAATGTCATTATAAACTTCAATTAAGTTTCATTGAATTTGATGGGCCTGTTGGTCTAGTGGTTAGTGACCCTGACTGCTAAACTGGAGGTCATGGGTTCGATTCCCACGCAGGACAAATTTTGTGTGATGAGCACGATATCTTCTGTGTCTGGGTGTAATTTATCTACAATTTGTATGTATATAGAAATGTATAAGTATGTTTATCAGTTGCCTGGTTGCCATAATACAGGCTCTGCCTAGTTTGGAATCAGATGGCCGTGTGTGAACTGTCCCAAGATATTATTATATTTATAATATTACTATGGAGACACTTACGAAATCGCTAAAAAAAATCAGCTCTTCCATGCATTTATGTTTACTTATTTCTAAAAAATACAGTGTGTAACAAAAACCCTGTCCGATCCAATAAAGGCGTATTCCTGGTTCAACATACGTACTAGAAAAAAATGCCTCGCTCAGGCGGCTTCTTTGATACAAAACTGTAGGTAAAGTTCACGTGTACACGTGAACTTTATCGAGCGATCAGTGTTGCCTTTGATCAGTTTTATTTTAATTTAATTATATTCACCGGGGAAAAATAATAATCTCAAATCCATTCAATAGTTACGTATATGTGTACGCAGTACGATGCCGAATAATACTCATAAGGATCAGGCAGGGTTTTTGTTGCATGCTGTATATGTGATGTTGCCACATTTATTTATTTATATATTGATTTGTTGCAGATGCGCCTGCACCGCTGTGAGGGTTGTCTCGCGGCGTGCAGCCGGCAGCGCCGCGCCACGCCGCTCCCTTCATTACCACGGTCGTTAGCTAAGTACGTATAAACTTATATAAAAACTAGCTGTCCCCCGCGACTTTGTTCGCGTGTTTTAGTTTCAACGGTTTTTCATTTTTGCAACATTTTCCATTTATGCTCCGCTCCTATTGGTCGTAGCGTGATGTTATATAGCCTATAGCCTTCCTCAATAAATGGACTATCCAATACAAAAAGAATTTTTCAATTCGAACCAGTAGTTCCTGAGATTAGCGCGTTCAAACAAACAAACAAACTCTTCAGCTTTATAATATTAGTATAGATGAATTGCTGTTCGTTAGTCTCGCTAAAATTCGAGAACGGCTGGGCCGATTTTAATAATTATTTTTTTGTTTTGTTCGCTAGAATACGGGGAAGGTTTAAAAACAAAAAAATAGGTAGGATAGGGTAGGTTAGGTAGTCAGTTGACGAGAGCGAGGCCGCGGGCACAGCTAGTGAACAATATATTTTGCTTTTTTTTTATACAAGTTAACTAGCAATGTGGGTGGAATTCACATTACTAGCAATCTTGTCAACCCCTCCAACTAAGCTAAATATAAAAGTGTCTGGAGTGGGTTCACGTCAATAGTGCAATGGGTGGCGATCGAACCTGCGACCTCTCGATCACAAGCCCGTCAGTTTAACCATTAGGCTATAGCTGCTTCTATAATTCTATAAAAAGGTTGTCGCCTTTTGTTCTAAATTGTAACAAAATAATAATTATTTCTTTATTTCTTTCGACACTGATGTTTTTATAAACCACGACAATGAATATTATCTACTGTTTTAGAATAACCTACTTATACCTAACTAGCTGGCCCCCGCGACTTTTTCCGTGTGTTTTAGTTTCATTGGTTTTTCATTTTTGCAATATTTTTCATTTATGCTCCGCTCCTTTTGGTCGCAGCGTAATGTTATATAGCTTATACCCTTCCTCAATAAATGGGTTATCCATCACTGAAAGAATTTCAAATCGGACCAGTAGTTCCTGAGATTAGCGCGTTCAAACAAACAAACAAACGAACTCTTCAGCTTTATATATTAGTATATAGATTACACTTGGTTGTCAACAATAAACCTAGAAATTCTCACCTTTATCATAGAATAATTATAAATGTAGATTATTAAAACATTTATTAGACCACGTCTCTTATTTACTTTTTGCGTACCCAAATACATTGAATTAAATATCGCATGACGTCACAAGTTCCCACGTTTTGTTCGAACGAGTGACGTCATTAGCTACCCCTGAAGTTTGTTTCCCTTTATCTCCTTAGTTTTTTCTTATTTCGAAAAAGCAAAAAGTATTTTTTAATATTTTTTTATTATCTAACTTACGGACTAAATACATTTTTACTTTTAATACCTAGACAGAATTATTCATGAAAAAGTAAGCCGTTTGAAGATTATTCTATAAGCTCTTAAATTATGTTTTCCTTCTAGTTAATTTTTTGTTTTTGTCTTTACAAAATAAAAAGACATTTATTACTACTAAAATATAAAAACAAGGTACATATTATTAAATATCAGTCTGACGAAGACAGTGGCAACAGGAGGCTCAGCTAATGCTGTACCGGGACGAGCACGACCCGTCACAGCGCTGGTTTTCAGCCATTCCTACATTTCTTTCTACATTTCAGTCATTCGTATTACAGGACCAAACTATACAAACGCAATCGCCGCAGCCCGTACGCTCTGGCCACAATGAGCAAAGAGACCTGCGTCAACATGGTGGATCCCGCGCCCCCCACGCCGCCGGACAACGACGCGCCACGTGAGTGTCCTTTTCTTTTTTCGAAGAGATTTACACAGTTAGCCTGAGCGCAGGCTTTGACTGCTTCACCGGACTTTTGGCAAGAACTTTTAGGGCCTCCAGCCAGAGCAATAGAAAAACTAACTAAATCAGCAACGTTCACTAAGGGCATCCCCTGTGGGGTTTGGACCTCGACTTAGTGCGTTGCTAACAATCTTAATAAGGCAAAAACAGCAAGAGAGGGCTGGATCTAAGTTTTTATTATTTAAGGACATATTTTTATTGCTAGTTTGGCCGGCTCGGGCTAGCTTGATCTAGGGACTGGGGGGCCACGTGAGTGTCTTTTTGTGTATTTGTACGCGCATCACGGGTAAACTAGTGGGGCGATTGTGATGAAAATTGGAGTTAAGGTAGCTGGTGATATGGAGAAACATAATACATACGCGTATATTATGTATGATCATACAATACCGAACAGTTAATGATGTTAATAAAGCGGGTTTTAACCCGACTTTAAAAAACTAGGTTTTGATTCCTTTCTTTTTCTTTAAAAAACAAAAAACCGACTCCCGCAATAAGGAATGTAATCCTTGTATCGTGGGAGGTTTTACAAACATTCAAATGGCATGCACAAAGGACACCCAGACTTGGAACAAGCATTTCTGGATCACACAAATGCTTGCCCATGCGGGGATCGTACCCGCGGCACATCGCGCACAGTGGTAATTGGCGTGGTGACCTATACCACTCGGCTATCCGTGCAGTCAGCATTTTACTAGCTGTACCCCGCGGTTTCACCCTCGGAAGTAATTCCTGTTCCCGTTTCGATAGTTACTCTGCTTTTTGGGACGGAGATTAATATATATTATATCTCTATCTCCCCAGCGATGCCGTGGTTCGGCATGGACATCGGCGGGACCCTCACGAAGCTGGTGTACTTCGAGCCCCGAGAAAACAACCGCCGCGAACTCGACAAGGAGACGGAGGTGCTCAAGAACATCAGGCGGTACCTGACCAGGAACTCCGCGTATGGGAAGACTGGAAGACGAGACGTACATTTACAGGTAATTTTCTCACCACATCACCTTTTTCTGTCCATCCGTCCGTCCGTTCGGGTGTCTATCTGTCTGTCTGTCCGACTTTCCATCCGTCCGTCCGTCGGTCTGTCCGTCCGTCCGTCCGTTTGTCTGTCTGGTTGCGAGCTGTATCTCATTAACGGTAACAACTAGACAGTTAAATTTTATTGAGATTTGAGATAATTATTTTTCCCGGTGAATATAATTAAATTAAAATAAAACTGATCAAAGGCAACACTGATCGCTCGACAAAGTTCACGTGTACTACCTACAGTTTTGTATCAAAGAAGCCGCCTGAGCGAGACATTTTTTCTAGTACGTATGTTGAACCAGGAATACGCCATTATTGGATCGGACAGGGTTCTTATATAGATATTTTTTTTTTAATTTCAGATGGACAATGTAACGATTCGCGGCAGACGGGGAACGCTGCACTTCATCCGTTTCCCGACCTCGGAAGTGGGAGCTTTCCTCCAGCTAGCCCGGTCTAAAGGCATGGCGGATCTCGTTAACACTATATACGCTACCGGCGGCGGCGCCTACAAGTTTGAGGAGGACTTTATTAAGGTGAGAGCGACTTATACTTAATCGTAATCTTTGACGATCTCCGTGTTCGCTAGCTCTAAAGTCCCGGGTTCGATCCCCGACGGGGTCAATGTAGAAAACCACTTTTCTACATTGTTGCGGGTCTGGGTGTTTGTGGTACCTTCGTTGTCTCTGAATTCCATGACACAAGTGCTTTAGCTACTTACTTTGGGTTCAGAGCAATGTATATAATGTTGTCCACATTTATTTAATACTAGCTGTCCCCCGCGACTTTGTTCGCGTGTTTTAGTTTCAACAGTTTTTCATTTTTGCAACATTTTTCATTTATGCTCCGCTCCTATTGGTCGTAGCGTGATGTTATATAGCCTATAGCCTTCCTCAATAAACGGACTATCCAATACAAAAAGAATTTTTCAATTCGAACCAGTAGTTCCTGAGATTAGCGCGTTCAAACAAACAAACAAACAAACAAACTCTTCAGCTTTATAATATTAGTATAGATTATAATATTTAATGTGTTTTTGGGTGGATTTTTAAAACACCAGATAGTTTTATCCGAGGAATAATTTTGAATTTTTGATAGTTCTTCCATAAATTCTGTCAATGTTATTCCACGAATAAAAATTATATGGTGTTGTGTACATCCGCTGTTGACTTGGAGTATACATAGACAAGCATAGAGTGCGCGTTCGCTATTATCGCTAGTAGCCCGTTGTGCCGAGCGTAAGCTAATTTTTAGCTGTAAGTACTACGCTCGTTTACTGATTTAAATGATTTTCCATGCGACGACGGACATTTAAGCGACAACATCGTGTTTAATAAAATGGCGCGCTCTGTTCTGACACAAATTTTATGATTTAACTTGTTCATACTAATGCCTACAGTTCGTACACATTTTTTTTTTTTTGGATAAGATTTACGCAGTTATCCTGAGCGCAGGCTTTGCCTGCTTCACCGGACTTTTGGCGAGAACCTTAAGGGCCTCCAGCCAGAGCAATAGAAAAACTGACTACGTCAGCAACGTTCACTAAGGGCACCCCCTGTGGGGTTCAGACCTCGACTTAGTGCGTTGCTAACAATCTTAATAAGGCAAAAACAGCAAGGGAGGGCTGGATCTAAGTTTTTATTATTTAAGGACATATTTTTATGGCTAGTTTGGCCGGCTCGGGCCAGCTTGATCTAGAGACGGGGGGGTCATACTCTATATACGCACTAGAGTTAACTTATTTTTTCTCTAAGGCCATTAGTCATTGATATTTGTCGAATTTGACATGATTATAACTCACTTTAAAGTCAAAAACTTGTTTAATATATCATTTAAATTTGTCTACAGGAAGTAAACATGCGTCTATCTAAGATGGACGAGCTGGATGCACTTATAGCTGGAGTCCTGTACGTGGACAGCATGAATGCGCAGGAGTGCTATTACTGGGCAACACCAGACGAGCAGCCGGTGCACACGCATGTCAGTGACTCGGTATGTATCAATTGATTTGACGACCTCCGTGGTCGTGGGTTCGATTCTCACCCAGGACAAATCTATGTGTGGTGAGAACGATTTCTTCTGTGAGTGGGTGTAATTAATCTATAATATGTATGTATTTAGAAATATATAAGTATGTTTATCAGTTGTCTGGTTGCCATACAGACTCTGCCTAGTTTGGGATCAGATGGCCGTGTGTGAGTTGTCCCAAGATATTATTATTATTATCTTGTATCTCTTATTTTTAACAGGCTATCCTCAGTAGCGAGAATACCCGGTCCTTTGAAAGGCACGTGGGGACACAGGTCCAACACGCAGTGGCATTGTTGAGAACTTTACTCTAATATGGGATAGGGTATCTACCAGGGGCCATACACCCCTACTCTATGGGAGAACAGACATGACTGGCCCCAGGTAGCTACAGAACTATTGAGAAATGTGGTGCTGAAACTAATTTGTGCTATGTTTAGGTATATGTTAGGTGGATTGGTTCTTTGAATTTTTATTATTGTTTTTATTTAATTGATTACATATAAAATACATTTTTAAATATATATCAAAACACAATAAAATAATATACATTTAAAAATATAAAATACAGTCTCCAACCTGCATCGGAAACAGGGTTCAAGCTGCCGGTGGTTAGGGTCCCAGAGAGAGGAACCTCCTCACGATACGCGCCGTGTCCAGAAGTACCGCCTTCTGAATCAAACCCTTGACCCAGAGGCCTAACGAGAGCCTCTTAAGGTGTTGGTCGAGGCTCTTGGCTATTAAGCCGTTGGCTGTAACGACTATCGGGACAATGATTGCTGAGTCTACCTCCCACATGTCGACAACCTCGTGCGTTAAATCCAAATGTTTTATTTGTTTTTCTTTTTCAGCCTTCACGAGGTTCTCGTCATGGGGGATAGTGATATCAACAATCATTGCCCGGCGCTCTGATCGATCTATCACCACTATATCAGGCTTATTGGCTACAATAGTCCTGTCAGTGATGATAGATCGATCCCAGTACAATGTGACACGACCATTTTCGAGAACTGGGTCGGGAACATACCTGTAGTACGGCATCTCAGATTCCACAAGTTTGTATTTCAGAGCAAGCTGCTGGTGGATAATCCTGGCCACTTGGTTATGTCTGTGCAAGTATTCGCCGTTAGCAAGACGTGAACAACCGGAAATTATATGTCTTAAGGACTCACCTGGACAGTGACATGCCCGACATATGTCGACTGTACCATCCTTTACAATATATTTCCGGTAGTTGTTCGTCATGACAACTTCATCCATAATGGGCCTGTTTCCATTTTTTTTTAATGTCCGTCTTGTAGATTAATGAATTTCATTGGACACGTATTTTTTCTTTTTTCCTGCAAACAAAAAATGATCAAAATACAGAGAACTGAAGTTACGCGTGACGTCCACTCCTCGCTACGATTTTTAGCGAGGCGTAGCGTCATAGCCCCCCACTCCGAAACTTTAAAGCGGTGTATCTTTGTAATTTTTTATTGTTTTGATAAAAGAAAAAAGACGTGCCTAATATTTTTTTATTATCTAACTGACGGACTAAATAGATTTTAACTTTTCATACCCAGGAAACATCCCTATTGTTATTATTATATTTTTTAGTTATATTGTATTTGTATTTGTCCGCAGCCGCCTTATTCGGAAGCGGCTCTGAGCGTGTACGTGCGCAAGCCGTTCGACTTCTCAAGCCCGTACCCCTTCCTGCTGGTCAACATCGGCAGCGGCGTCTCCGTGCTCGTCGTCAACGCGCCCAACGACTACTACAGGGTCAGCGGCACCAGGTGAGATACATATCTAAATACTACTCTGTCCCCCGCGACTTTGTCCGCGTATTTTAGTTTCAACGGTTTTTCATCTTTGCAATATTTTTCATTTACGCTCCGCTCCTTTTGGTCGCAGCGTAATGTTATATAGCTTATAGCCTTCCTCAATAAATGGGCTATCAAAAACTAAAATAATTTTTCAAATCGGACCAGCAGTTTCTGAGATTAGCGTGTTCAAACAAACTCTTCAGCTTTATATATTAGTATAGATTAAATATTTACTTCTTGTTTTTTCTTATCCCAAGTCTCGGCGGAGGAACTTTCCTAGGTCTCTGCTGCCTGCTGACCGGCTGCAGTAGCTTCGAGGAGGCGATAGCGCTCGCAGCGTCCGGGGACAACACTACTGTCGACAAGCTAGTGCGGGACATATACGGCGGGGACTACGCGAGGTTCGGACTGCCCGGGGACCTGGTGGCGAGCAGGTGTGTAAACTAATCTTGTTATAACCCTCCATTACGTTGAGATATAGAAATAAAAATTTAAATTATATCTACTTTTCTTGAGGTACGTGTAATCCGTACGGTTTGACCTATAATGAAGGTTAAGCTGCGCTCGCTGCGGTTGGTCCGTGGATGGGTGACCATTTGTACACATACCGAGACCCCTCCGTGCCTCGGAAAGCACGTAGAGCCGTAGGTCCCGACTGTCATACTTTGATCGTAACCTACCTACCTACCGTAACCTACCTACCTATTTTCTCATTCACTCATTCACTTTTCGTACGAGTTTAAAAAAAAACGTTTTTTTTTTTTTCATACAAACCTTGCTCTTACACTAAGGAACAGGACAAAAAAAAAATTATCCGATTTGGTGCAGTCGTTCGGAAGTTATGCGCGTACATTTAGGAGATTCATTTATATATATATATACTAGCTGTCCCGGCAAACGTTGTTTTGCCCTATAAATTAAAAATACCTACCCTACCCTACCTACCCTACCCCTACCTACCCTACCCTACCTAACCTACCCTACCTACCCTACCCTACCCTACCTACCCTACCCTACCTACCCTACCCTACCTACCCTACCCTACCTACCCTACCCTACCTACCCTACCCTACCTACCCTACCCTACCTACCCTACCCTACCTACCCTACCCTACCTACCCTACCCTACCTACCTACCCTACCTACCTACCCTACCTACCTACCCTACCCTACCTACCCTACCCTACCTACCCTACCCTACCTACCCTACCCTACCTACCCTACCCTACCTACCCTACCCTACCTACCCTACCCTACCTACCCTACCCTACCTACCCTACCCTACCTATACCTACCCTACCCTACCTACCCTACCCTACCTACCCTACCCTAACCTACCTACCCTACCCTACCTACCCTACCCTATTTTTTATTGTAAGTCATCAAAAAATAAAAAAAAAATTTACCAAAAAAAATTAAAGTTTTTAATTAACATTTAAAATATAAGGGTTGATCGTAGAGGGATGAAAATTTAGGGTTGTATGTATTTTTGTATGCTGTGTCATAAAAAAATTAAAACAAAAAAATTTGCCTAAAAAATAAAAATAAAAATTTAGGGGTGGACTACCCTTAACATTTAGGGCGATGAAAAATAGATGTTGGCCGATTCTCATAGATACCGGATAAGCACAAAAAATTTCATCAAAATCGGTCAAGCCGTTTCGGAGGAGTTCAAGTTCGAACACCGTGACACGAGAATTTTATATATTAGATATATATAGATGTAGCTAATAAGTATAATCTCCACAGTTTTGGTCAGATGTGTTCTGCGGAGCGTCGCGCCAAAGTTTCCCGCGGCGACCTCGCGCGCGCTACGCTCGTCACCATAACCAACAACATAGGCTCCATAGCGAGGCTCTGCGCCTCCAACGAGCATATAGAGAGGGTGAGTACCACTTAAGTTTAAGTAAGTGTTAATACTGTAAGCAGCCTCTCATAGAACGAGCATTGATCACCACGCTTGTGAGCTGCCCCACGGTGGGGTGCCATTACCGAAGCTGTTAATAACACCAGCCTGTAACTGTCCCACTGCAGGCCTCTCATACAGAGTACGAGCAAGGCATAGCTCTAACTCTTAGTTTTTGCATATAGAGGTTAAGTGGCACTTATGTTTAAGTTCCAGTTAGGAAAACAAAGGTCCTATCTTTGTTTATATATAAAACAGAGTGCATGTGTGTATGTTCTCCTAAAACTCGAGAACCGTTAGCCCAATTGATATGAAACCTTGCACACATGTAAAAGGCGACATGACCACTCCGGCGAACATAGTTACGTTTGTGCCGGATAGGTGGCGCTAGTGGCAATGAATTTTATCTTTTCCACCATATGTCTAATGTAGATTTTTTTAGGTGAAGCGAAGCGCACCGGTCTCCAGCAAGTTAATTAATATAATTAATTAAATACAAATATTCGCTCCGCATGCGATAATGCGTAACCAATAATAAAAATAATTACATAATAGACATGTTGACTGGGTATAAAAAGTAAAAATCTATTTAGTCCGTCAGTTAGATAATAAAAAAATATTAGACACGTATTTCTTTCCTTTATCAAAACAATACAAATTTACAAAGATACAGCGCTTTAAAGTTTCGGAGTGGGGGCTTATGACACCTCGCCGTGGTGAAAATGTAGCAAGGAGTGACGTCACGCGAAATTTCCGTTCTCTGTATTTTGATCATTTTTTGTTTGCAGGAAAAAATAAAAAATACTAATGTCCAATAAAATTCAATAATCTACATGACGGGTATAATATTTTTTTTTTTGGATATATGCCTATTAATTTACTAATTAATTAATATCATTAACCAGGTGGTTTTCTGCGGCAACTTCTTGAGAGTGAACCCGCTATCCATGAAGCTGCTGTCGTACGCCATGTCGTACTGGTCCCGAGGGGCTCTGAAGGCACTGTTCTTGGAACACGAAGGGTGAGTGCAAGTGCATTGTTCTTTATACCATAGACCAGGGGTTCCCAAACTTATTTTGTCTACTGCCCACTTTGAGAATAAATTATATTTTAGCGTCCACATTTTATCACCTACTTAAAAACCACTATAACTTCAAATTAAATTTATTATTGTGAGCTATATTAGCGGAGATTCGATTTTATTTCTGGGTCTCCCCTTTAGGCCTGCAGCGCCCACAAGGGGGCGTTATCGCCCACTTTGGGAAAGGCTGCCATAGACGCAGAAGTTACGTTGACTTAGAAACTTGTTCTGTTTGTCGCATTTAAAGCTGACTTGAGTATTTGGTATTAATTTCAACATAATACTTATACATATATATACATATATATTTGATCATAGGTTCCTGAGAAATTTTCAAAAAAAATAAATTTTTGAAAACCTGACATTTTATAGAGAATTGCCGGTAGCTTTATAAATTATGTTATATTAAATTAAATGTGGACAACATCACATACATTGTTCTGAACCCAAAGTAAGTAGCTAAAGCACGCGTGTTATGGAATTCAGAGACAACGAAGGTACCACAAACACCCAGACCCGAGAAAATGTAGAAAGGTGATTTTATATATACAGCATGCAACAAAAACCCAGTCCGATCCTTATGAGTATTATTCGGCATCGTACTGCGTACACATATACGTAACTATTGAATAGATTTGAGATTATAATTTTTCCCCTGTAAATATAATTAAACGGGAACTATATTTTCTATCACCAAAATTTATATTTGTCATCAAGTTGTATCACCTAATAAATAGATCTATCGCCACGAAATATTTTCGTTCTCAGATAAACAAAAATTGTTCCCAGGTATGAATTATCAAATTAATGTTAATATATGTGTAAAATAAGAGATCGATAACCAATAAAATTATATTGCATTACATGAATATAAACTTCGTTCTTATAATAACAGTTTTGTTACTTAAATAATAGCTCTGTGCTCAGAATGGTAGATCTGTCACCAAATAAATCGATTATCGATCCCTGACTGCGACTCCTTTTTATTTGATATTTTGTCTCCAATACAGTAGTAACATTTTATTTCGTTCAGATATTAAATTAATAGTATTCGTTACCAATTTAATACATCAATTTATAATTTTAATGAAAATATGATCAAAGGGGCGGAGACAAATTGGCGCGCTTTAAAAATTGACCAATCCGGCCTCAACGATGGGTTGTAGGTAACTAGGTTCGATCACACGATGCGCGACGCGGGCGGGTGCGCCAAAGTTCACCTAAAATTTCAACTCCGATAATTGGAAATCCGAAAATGTTCTTCCTAACATTTTTCATCCTAACAATCACAATTCCTAACTACTCTGTCTCTAATGTTCATAATTCCGAAGCATTTAACTTCATAATGTCAGTAGCAATAAACATCTATTATACTTTTAATTGTTTTCCTACATTTTCTCAACATAACCATCTTTTACACTATTATTCAAAGTCATATCTTTTTTGTTTAGATTTCTTTTTATTCATAATAATCAGTAGCTTAGAATCGACTTTGCCAACCCCGACACATTTGGTTAGGTTGGTAGGTATTTTTTTTTTCTGACCCTTAGAACTGACTTTGCCAACCCCGACACATTTGGTTAGGTTGGTAGGTATTTTTTTTCTGACCCTTAGTACCGACTTTGCCAACCCCGACACATTTGGTTAGGTTGGTAGGTATTTTTTTTTCTGACCCTTAGTACCGACTTTGCCAACCCCGACACATTTGGTTAGGTTGGTAGGTATTTTTTTTTCTGACCCTTAGTACCGACTTTGCCAACCCCGACACATTTGGTTAGGTTGGTAGGTATTTTTTTTTTCTGACCCTTAGTACCGACTTTGCCAACATGCAATGCAATTTTCTAGTAACATAATATGATTTATTGGTGATCTCTTTAAATTAGTTTGCTTAAATACTTATTAGGACACACCTATTATAATACATACAAAAACATTTATTTGGTACTAGACCTTATATCTCAGGATTTTAGGTGATTTATTGTGGAACTGATTTTGCATTGTTTGGTGACTACATTTTGGTGACAGATCTACTATTTTGAGGACAAACCCTATTATTTAAGAAACACAAAACTAATTAAATTGGTGATAGCTTAAATGATACCCAAATAAAACTGATCAAAGGCAACACTGATCGCTCGACAAAGTTCACGTGTACTACAGTTTTGTACGTATGTTGAACCAGGAATACGCCTTTATTGGATCGGACAGGGTTTTTGTTACATACTGTAGACCCGTCCAGGAATAAAACTGGGGACCTCAGATCTGGCGATACAATGCAAACCGGTGTGTACGCCACTCGACTGCGATCGTCAAATTAATAAAAACTATAATTTGACGGGCCTGTTGGTCTAGTGGTTAGTGACCCTGACTGCTAAACCGGAGCTCGTGGGTTCGATTCCCACCCAGGACGAATCTTTGTGTGATGAGCACGATCATTTGTTCTGTGTCTGGGTGTATTTTATCTATAATATGTATGTATTTAGAAATATATAAGTATGTTTATCAGTTGTCTAGTTGCCATAGCACAGGCTCTGCCTAGTTTGGGATCAGATGACCGTGTGTGAGATGTCCCAAGATATTATTATTATTATTATAAATTAAAAATTTAAGAAACCCCGGCAAGTTTTTGAAATTGCTGGTAGCTTTTAAAATGGCTGATATATCTTTATATGTTCATTTTACATTTAATTATTTGTTATAGTTACTTCGGCGCCGTCGGCTGCCTACTCCATCTCGACACAAAGAACCACAAACGGAACCGCAACTCGCCTCCAGACAACCAAGCCGACAGATGAGCGATAATATACCTTAAATACATTGTTATAAGACTCAAATCGCGGTGCCGTATCGTTGGCACTTGTTACTGTGTGTATTGGTGGTAGCTAAACGTGCGGTGATTTATTTGTATCGTAATGTTGGATTTTTATTAGCATGTTGGTTAATCTGTAGCTTGTAATATGTGCTCTATGACGTGAGGGTTAAAGTTCAATTTACAAGAGTTTCTTCTATCCATTTCCGTATTTTCTATAACTCAAATCCGTCCGTAAAAGCCCCGTTGTTGTTGATATTAAAATGTTCTTCCATACTTCTGAGTTCGAAGGCCTCAACATATTCTTCTTCTTGCTTAACTTTAATTAAGCTTCAAAAGCTTAAAACAAGTACCTGTTCTTATAGAGAAGGAACGAGCAGTGATCACTACACCAAAAGGTTTTAAAAATCAAGTCCCATGTTGGGCGCCAATACTGAAATTCTGCCCCACGGTGGGCGCCATAAACAGGCTGTTGTATACAGACAAATGTGAAACTTCATGTTTCACTTCCAGTTTACTATAACTTCTTCAGCCTAGCCTTTTCCCAAGGTATATTGTGGTGGGCTTCCAGTCTCACCGACAACTGAACACCAGTATGTTATAGAGCGACTGCCTATCTGACCTACACATATATTGGATAGTACTGTATCCTATAATATGACAATGGCCCGATTCTGCTTAACTCACACTAAATTAATTTTAGGCCATCGGTATCTTTTTCACTTGTACACAATTAGAAAAGGACAGACGAATCAAATTTCGTTTCGACTAAAATTCTCAGACAAATCTACCGACACGCAGAAACGTGAGCACTAAAACACAGTGATGTTCAAGGCGAAAACTGGTTTGACATTTCTAAGTTAGTTGTTATTGGTTGCCGTCCTTTTCTCACGCTGTATGTTAGTAAAAGATAGCAATGTTTTAATTTTGATTTAGTTAGCGTACAAGGGAATCGGCGCCATTTTAAATTTATCATCAATACACACATGAACAAAGTTTTATATACATATTAATAATAGCTTAAATCGTTCAATTTGTAATAATTTTATGCTGTTTTCAGATATTATATACATATATATATTATATACATGTTTTTTTAAATACATGTTAAAAATGACGGTAGTTGGGAAAATGTGGACCATACGTTTTTTATCAAATTGTTTGAGTATTTAGATAAATATAGATTCATTATAGGTTATTTGACAAAGGGATGATCAGATCAAAAAGGTGGACGAAGCTACATGTTTATAGATTGAAGCCGAAAAAAGGGATACAGAATATAGTTGCGAATACTATTTAGTGTAGTTGTCAAGCTAAAAATGGCTGAATTCTACTAAAGAAATATTCGGGAGTATTTTTTGTATATTTGTAAAAAGGTTTAATTAAAAAATGAATTTTTAAACACAAACATACATATATTGCAAGTTATTATCAGTGGAAACAAACTATTTCTCTCTCTCCCTCTCTCTCTCTCTCTTCAAGACAATAACTGCATAAATTCTGTCTACCTTTTTCATTTGATCTGTTAAAGGGGTTTATAATAGAGAAATACGTTTTTTTTTAGTCACAAAATCAGAAAAATTATGTTTTTTTTTTATATATAACTGCTTTTGAATGGAATAATAATGATTATTCCATAAAAGAAATAAGTTGTTGTGATTTTTTTAAATATATTCTTCTGCTTAGACTGTACAGTGTTTGGTCGGCTTCAAGTCTCACTGACGGCTGAACACCAGTATGTTACAGAGCCACTGTCCATCTGACCTACACATATACTGGGTAATATTGTAATATTATTGAAATATAGCAATAAATTCTGTTCAAAAGAAGTTTTATTTCATAATATATTTATTATATATTATATCAAAATAGTTCTAAACTTATAGGCAAATACTCAAACGTCTGTAATTAAATACAAATAATAGAAGGTAAAACTTAAAGTTTAGGCAGGACTCGAACCTGCGACCACTGGCTCGACGCGCCAGTCGCTTTACCAACTAAGCTACCGAGGTCGCTACCTAGAAATTTAAATTTTGCCTTCTATTTATTTCGACTTTAGGGCGACGTATGCGACATCTAGTGAACCAATCTTGCGTTAGGTCTCACCGACTCTGATTAACAATGTGTTAATTCAGTAGTCCGAGAGATGATGCAGCCCAATACTTATTATTTTAATTATCTCGTATATACTCAAACGTCCCTAAATTTTAAACTGACTTTATAAAGAAGGTTTTCAATTATTTTGTATTTTTCTGAATATTTACTTAAATTCAAATTTCATTTTTTACATACTGACACATAGACATTTAAAAAGGTCTTAAAAGTTAAGTGTCGTTTGAGTATCGTTGATTTATTAGTAAATATTGGTCCCAGTGATTTTTTTTACAAAAGCATTGCTTTCTTGATCACGTATGGTCACCCATCCATTGACAGGCCTTGGTAAATGTTGCTTAATGTGAATTGAAATTAACTGTTTCGCTAGCAAGGAGAAACTGATCTAAATATCTAAATGTGTATATTTTAAACATGTCATTATATTTTAAATGTCATATAAACATCTCATGACTTAGTTTTGTTTTTTTTTCTGTCTACGATGTAGGCTACATGCACTTAGGTATCGTCATTAGTATCTACTTGCTCAGTACAGTTAGAGAGTCCAATTCACGACGGCCTTGTTGGTATAGTGGTTAGTGACCCTGACTGCTAAACCGGAGGTCGTGAGTTCGATTCCCACTCAGGACAAATCTTTGTGTGATGAGCACGATCATTTGTTCTGTGTCTGGGTGTAATTTATCTATAAAATGTATGTATTTAGAACTATATAAGTATGTTTATCAGTTGTCTGGTTGCCATAATACAGGCTCTGCCTAGTTTGGGATAAGATGGCTGTGTGTGAGTTGTCCCAAGATATTATTATTAATGAATATATTTTAGATCTACCGTCATTTTATACATGTTTAAAAGCTGATATTAAATATTTATGTAGATTATATGATAGCAGTATAATATTATGATTGAGTTATATATTTTGCTGTTAAAATTAACGGTAAAAAAAAAAACAAACTGTAATGGTCTAATATTAACACAGCTAATATTGTAATATTATAAATGTATTGAGATTAATGGCGCCCAACGTGGGACCAGTAGAGTACTGATTGCTTATTGGCGCCCTACCGTGGGGCTTCTAAAAAGATTATTTCCTAATGGCACCCCACCGTGGGACAGCTCACGCTATGGGGGCGCGGTGATCAATGCTCGTTCTCTGTTTATGATGGCTACACAAAATTCATAACTCAATCATAATTTGTTGATTTAACATAGTACCCATGGTATATGCGCTTTGCTTGGCGCGTGATAGTTTTATATAAAATCATTCCTTATATATTCCTTATTATATATTTGTTATTTTAAACGCCTTTGAAATTTTATAGTTACTAGCTTTATAACGAGAGTATGAAATTCTTACGAAACGACATTTTGAATGAGTTTAACGTTATTGCGATCACCAGTTGGCGCCACTGGCGCGTATTCCCTATTACACAGTTGACAATAGGGGAACGGACTGGGTATGAAAAGGAAATATCTATTTAATCCACCAGATAGATAAAAACATAAAAAAAACTCGTATCTTTTCTTTGATCAAATCACTGAAAAATGACAAAGTTAAAGCGCTTTAAAGTTCTGGAGTGGGGGCTTGTGTCGTCACTTGTGGTTAACAATTGTAGCCACAAGTGACGTCACGCGACATTTCCATTCTAATATCGTCCTCATCGTTTAATTAAAAAAAAAAGAAAAAATACGTGTCTAATATTTTTTTAATATCTATGTGACGTGTAAATAAAAATAATAGTCTGATTACATAACTAGCCCTGTTTACATAAAAACATCGAAGATAACAGCTTTTGTAAAATAATATGCTCGATCTTACACAAAATGTCGTATCGTAGAGTTTACATAACCTACATAGACCCTATAGCATTTAATATTACGTCATTAATTGAGCCAGTGACGTAATTTCCTATTTTTAATCTTAATTTTCACTAACCAAAATGGCCGACGAAATGTCACTCGATTTTAAGTCTGTCAGTATCGACTTCTAGCTGCTATTACATGGTAATCTATCGACTTGTATGGGCAAACGGATTGCCTGAAACAAACAAACAAACAAGCAAATGTGGACAACATCACATACAGTGCTCTGAACCCAAAGTAAGTAGCTAAAGCACTTGTGTTATGGAATTCAGAGACAACGAAAGTACCACAAACACACCCGAGACAATGTAGAAAAGTGGTTTTCTACATTGACCCGGCCGGGGATCGAACCCGGGACCTCAGAGCTGGTGACACCTTGAAAACCGGTACTGTACGCCACTCGACCACGGAGGTCTTCAAAGTTGAAATAAAAATCAAACAGAGTGCTTCAAACAGTCGACAGAGAAAATGTAAGCAGGCGGGAAACGCACGTGACACGCGAGAATAACCGACAGCTCGCGCAGACACTGTAAATTAATCACTAACGAATTTTGACAGCAGTACCCTTACTCTCCAATGTAACTTATACTGAGTTTTGACTGGCCGGTTGGTCTAGTGGTTAGTGGTCCTGACTGCTAAAACCAGAGAAACCAGAGGTCGCGAGTTCGATTCCTACCCAGGACAAATCTTTGTGTGATGAGCATGATATTTTTTTTCTGTGTCTGGGTGTAATTTATCTATAATATGTATGTATTTAGAAATATATAAGTATGTTTATCAGTTGTCTGGTTACCATAGTACAGGCTCTGCCTAGTTTGGGATCAGATGGCCGTGTGTGAGTGGTCCCAACATATATACATAAACATATATAATTCTAATACAATGCCAATGCAAAATTGATATTAGTTTAGCAGGCAGGAGATTCAGTTTTCTTAAAAAACAAATGCTGTCTATGGAAGGAACTGACTGAAATCTAAACATTGAAAGTATTTTTTTGTACTGTGTGTTGTTTGTGTGCCCGCTCAATGAATAACAATTTTGCATTGGCATTGTATTAGAATTATAATTACATTGGAAATTAAGGGCACAGTTCGCGTGTGAGCGGTTTAGATGTAGCGACAGTTATACTAAGAGCGATTTAAAGTCAAGTTTCGTTTGGAATATACCAGCTTAATACTTTTTTTGACAGTTAAAAACCATTTTGAGGTTATGTATTGTTAAAGTTATGGTTCATTAATACATGTTTAAAGATTACAGGTCGTCTTATGTCGTTTTAAAACCATGATTGGTCAGATAAGGGGTTTAGTTATACCTTAGAGTATTAATAAGTAAACTATAGAGTGCGCCTAAAAGAGTATGAACTAGTGTTGCCTATCGATATCGTGCTATCGATATACTATCGATAGTCTATCGATAGTGAAGTCAAAAGTAATAGTATCGATAGTCTTATCGATAGTATCCCCATATATCAATACTATCGATAGTATCGATAGGTCTATTGAGGTAATACTTTTGATCATGGCAATACTATCGATACTATCGATTGTTTAACGTCCAATATTGTCGATTTTTCTCAAGATTTGTAATACTATCGATACAATCGATAGTATTGGACTTTAAAAAATTGATAGTATCGATAGTATTGTCATCACCAAAAGTATTACCTCAAAAGACCTATCGATAGTATCGATAGTATTTACAAATGGGGATACTATCAATAGTAATATCGATATCCTGAATGGTTTTCGACGTCAACAATCGATAGTAAAACTATCGATGGTTCTGCAACACTAGTATGAACTGTGTGCACCAGTATGAACAAGTAAATCGTAAAATTAGTGTCAAAACAGGGCGCCGTTTTATTAAAACTATCTCAACACCTAATAATATCGGAACCGTCGATATTTTCGCGTAAACGTCTGTCGTCGCACGGAAAATCACTTAAATCAGTAAACGAGCGTAGTACTTACAGTACAGCTATGAGTTTGCTTAGTCTCTCGGCATAACGGGCTACTAGCGATGCGCACTCTATGATTGTCTATGTTTACTCTAGAGTTATACAGATATCACTATCTCTTTATAGAACGAAAATGGCTTTAAGGGTTCATAATACGGCCATTTTTAAAAACAAGTTTGACATATCGTTACTATTTTTCTTTAATTATATGTTGTGCAGATTTTATTATATTCAGATTATAATATGTAATACATAGTTGATTTGATGTACAGTATATATTTTGTAGATTGTTTTAAATACATACCTACCCTCTTATTTAGACAAAATGTTGATTAATATCTCTTTCTTTCGTTTTAATGATGTATTTAGAGCGAAAGAGATAGAAGATGTAATAAAGTATTGTTTTTTTATTGTAGTTTTGAGGGTAGTTTAGTTATAGTTACATAAAACGTGCCTTCAGCGTTTAAATAATACAATAGACAAGCTCCTTTTTTACAGTCGGTTAAAGTATTGTTAGCGTAGTTTTAATAGTTTGGGAATAATTTTAAGTATGTTGTAAGTTCAGAATAACTATTTAATAAAAATTTTGGTAGTTTTAAATAGAACATATGGAACCAAAATATTATTGAAAAATTTTTTGTTTTTGTTTTTTTTTCGTGAATTTTGATGTCAACTAGTAAATAATGTTTGCACAAATTATTTTGTTAGCTGTAGTCTTAAATTTACCCGACTGCGCCAAACGAGGGTTATGTTTTTCAAAAGTATGTATGTTGATGACTTTGACGCTATGTAAACGGCTTGATAGATGTTAGCTTGAGACGTCGTAAGATACGTCTCAATTGTGAGAGTGACATTGTTTATATCAAAATTGTACTAAGTACAAATGCTGATTTTTGGCGCCATATTAAACGTTTTCAAAAAAAATAATTGTCCTTAAATGTTATCGAGTGGGGTATCAAAATAAAGGGTTTAATAAATGATTTATTAGACCCCCCCCCCCCCCCCCTCCTCAATGTTTTGGGAAAAAATATTTGCTATAGAAGAATTTTCCACGAAGAAAACAGTGGAATACGCTTGTATAGAGAAAGATTCAGTCGCGTCCCCTCTTCAAGTCTCATGCTGTCTCTGTCATTTAAAAGTGTAATGTGGCGCCAAAAAACAACGTCTTAAAGTTGAGTTTCATTTGAGTGTAACAGAAAATGGTGGAAAGGTATTTATTTATTGTTTTATTTTATGTAAATTATATGTATATTTAAGTTAGTTTAATTAGGGGTGTGATGTAGTGAGGTTTTGGCGGAATTATACATATTATTGGCTGAAAGAATATTATGTTATAACATTTTTAAACGTTTTATTATGAAATATAAAATATACGCTGCTACCTTGAAACCCTTTGATATTTATTGTGTCAGTAAATAGAAAATCGCTATTATTTTGTTATTTTTTTCTCTCAAAGACCGGAAAAAATATTTAGACGGGGATGCGAGCTTTAAAAATAAAGTTAGAAAGATGGTGCCGTTTAAAGTCCAGGGACCCTGACGCTTCCACTTTAAACGGCCCTGACCCTGACTCAGGGTAGCCCGCGAAATTCAAAGATTGTTAGTTTGTCATGAAATATCATTCAATCGAATTACATGAACTAAGAGGGTAAGGTTGATGATTTTAATGATTATAATTCTGTAAGTACAAACGCATTACGATCGCGAATAATATTTTGTTAAAAAAAGCCTGAAACTGTCCGAAAAATTGCAAAAAACGTAAGAAAATTTAAATTTCGCGGGCTATACTGACGCTTTCACCTTAAATATGGCGGGAATTCGATCGCGGTTTCTTTTTTACTAGCTGTCCCCCGCGACTTTGTTCGCGTGTTTTAGTTTCAACGGTTTTTCATTTTTGCAACATTTTTCATTTATGCTCCGCTCCTATTGGTTGTAGCGCGATGTTATATAGCCTATAGCCTTTCTCAATAAACGGACTATCCAATACAAAAAGAATTTTTCAATTCGAACCAGTAGTTCCTGAGATAAGCGCGTTGAAACAAACAAACTCTTCAGCTTTATAATATTAGTATAGCTAAGATTAACAAAGCTGCGAATGCATGGTATACGGACTGCTTGTAAAAACAAAACAAAAAGCGAGCTACCGCCCTCTATCCAAGTGACATTTTTAAAAGCGGAGTATATGTGTTCTGTGGTTAGCGCGGATCGAATCGCTTAAATGTATGGAAGTGACAATTTTAAGTCACGTGACGTAATGAAATGTAATTTCCATACATTTCATGTCATATGTGCAATTTTTATCATCTCTAATGCTTGTAGAAATGTCTCTTGGACAGGGAGTCGCACGTAACGCTTGAGAGCAAAGCAGTATATAGGGCCCTAGGTTATAGAGCCTTAAAGGTGTAATTTTTTTAAACATGAATACTGGCCCCGATTTTTTTAAACCCATACTAAACTTATTTTAGGCCATCGGTATGTTTTTCACTTGTACACAATTAGAAAAGGACAGACGCAAATTAGAGATGTTAAATTTAGTTTCGACTAAAATTCTCATACAAATCTACCGACACGCAGAAACGTTTGCACTAAAATCTGTGATGTTTAAGGCGAAAACTGGTTTGACATTTCTAAGTTAGTTGTTATCTGTTGCCGTCCTTTTCTAACGCTGTATGTTAGTAAAAGATAGCAATGGTTTAATTTAGATTTAGTTAGCGTACAAGGGAATCGGCGCCATTGTCAAAGGCTTTTCTAATACTGTCTTTATATTTTCTCTGGTATATTTTTCTTTTTATAAATATTAATTTAATTGATGAATGATATTTTTAATCATGGATTTGTTTTAATGTAATTATGTAAAACAATTCGCGGTCGTGGTGTTGAAAATTTATGTTTTATTTTTAACTTATCGCTGATCGCAGTATTTTTACTATACATATTTTATTATTTTATTGAGTTGCGTGGAAGAAGTAGAAAACATAAGGGCTGATAAAATGTTTTATATGATTAGAAATAAATACATGATATTATTATATTGGAGTTTTTATTTTTCCTCTTTATAGGTACCTACCTGGTAAATAGTTTATTAGTCGTTATGGCGTAGAAGTTAAGTTAACGGATTCGTATGCACTAGGTTACAGGTTCGAACCCAGTCTTAAGACAGGTTTAATAATATAATACCAGCCTATTAATGTCCCATTGTTCACAGGCCTCTTCACATGTAGAGAAGGCACAAGCATCGATCAGTCAGGTTACTCGTGCTTATTTTCTATCTCCATTTGTCAACCCAAGCTACGTTTACTAGATAAAAATCGCAGTTAAAACGCTAATTTAGTAACGGTTAACGTCGGTGACCAACTTCGTCGTAAGATCTAGTTGGTCATCCACGTTTGACAATACGAGATTTGTGTTTTTACAGTATTTTTTTTTATAAAGCCATAGCGGATCTAGATCTAGGGACTATTTTTTTTATTTACTCGTCACATAGATATTAAAGAAATATTAGACACGATTTTTTAATTAAATAAACGACGAGGAAGATACAGTGAATGGAAATGTAGTGGGACGTCACTTGTGGCTACAATTTTTACCCACAAGCCCCCACTCCAGAACTTTAAAGCGCTTTAACTTTGTCATTTTTCTTCGATTTGATAAAAGTACGACCTTTTATTTTCTTGTTGTTGTCAATCTGGTGGACTAAATAGATATTTCCGTTCCATACCCAGTCCGATCCCCTAATATCGCTTTAGTTAACAACCCTGAAACGCGTTTATTTTCTTAGTTATTTTTTAGAGCACCTTAAAAATATGCAATATTAATTAATTAACATTTGCATAAATTGATCGTTTTGCTCAATAATTGATTAAAAAAGCGATACAATTCAATTAATAAACGCCAAACTAACCCCCTTTCCACCATAAAATTAGACCAAATTGCTAATTATAGATTAATTTTCCGCTTTAATTATTGACATGTAGTTGTTAATCTGTTAAGTATAACAAATGCAGTTCTTGCAACAATCAGTGTAGGTTGAACGATGAAGAAATACGCAGTAGTGATTGCGTTGGTGATTTTTTTAACTGGTAACATTAATTTTATTTGCTACTAGGTGTCCCCCGCGACTTTGCCCGCGTGTTTTAGTTTCAATGCTTTTTAATTTTTGCAACATTTTTCTTTTATGCTTCGTTCGTTTCGGCGTAATGTTATATACCTTCCTCAATAAATGGGCTATCCAACACTGAATGTTTTTTTCAAATCGAACCAGTATTCGTGAGATTAGCGCGTTCAAACAAACAAACATTATTTGTTTGTATAAACAAACAAACAAACTCTTCAACTTTATATATTAGTATAGATTTAGTAATTAAATACAAATAGAAAGAAAAACTTATACCTCAGGCAGTACCCGAACCTGCGACAACTGGTTTGATGCGCCAGTCGCTTTACCGACTAAGCTATCGAGGTCACTGTCTGGAGGTTTAAATTTTGCCTTCCACTTATTACGTCTTTAGGGCGACGTATGCGACATCTAGTGAACCAATCTTGCGTTTGGTCTCACCGACTCTGATTAACAATGTGTTAATTCAGATGTCCGAGAGAAGTTGTCGATAGAAAAACTGCTTAGAGGTTTAAATTTCTCATTCTGTGTATAAGTATGATTTCGTAATTTGTGTAATGTCGTCACGTAATTAACCCTTACTTTAATTCGCCTTATCTCCTTAGTTTTTATTTTGACGTGACAACGTCTTATAAATTGGTTTGCCGGGTGACACTTCAAGAAACTGGGTAACGCTCCGCTCACGTTATGCGCTCACAATGAGAGCGAGTGAGAGGCACGCGTCCCTTCCACTCGGGCATGGTTAGCCCGCCTAAGAGCGAGAGAGACAGACATTGACATTGACAGTCGTTGTCACGTAAAACTTTCGCCCGTATACCGACTTTACAGGCAACCAATTTTTTTTTTTAAAACGTAAAAAAATTATGACTGATATTGTTTTTATTATCTTATTTAAAGATTTTTACTTTTTATACCCAGTTAACATCCCTACTGCCAAAGCGTAGCAATTAAAAGAAAATACCGTCGAATTGCAACCTCCTTTTGAGATAAATACTTTTTTTTCAGATGCCTACTATACAAATGCTGAAATATCAATCAATTCGTTTATTGGCCCAGCAGCAAAACGGACGAGAACGCAACCGGAAACGGGACTGAATAGAGAAGTAGACAAAGTCTATGACATGCTAAGAATATTTAGTTCAACATACAAATTACCTGTCTACATAGTCTCATCGCAATTCCACACGAAAAAACCGAAAATGAAAATACCCGTTCGATACCGTAATTCAAATGAGAAACCAAAGAAAATTAATAAAAGGTTTTTTTATGATACGAAGAAGAATCTAAGAAAAAACATTAGAAAGAAGAAGTTTCGTCAATTGAACAAGGAATTAAATAACCGCCTCAACAATATGATTTTAAGCGCGAAATGATTTAATTCAGAGAAAAGTTCAATGTTTTGCTTTTCTATATTTAAAAAACAATCATTTTGCTTATGGACGGTAGAATTTTCCAAGTAAAAAGAAAATACAATCTTTTCGTAAATCGAATCGGTTTTTTTTAATATAGGAAAGCACCTAATCTGAATAAAATATTATATTTAGTATTTTTGTATTTTATTGAATTAAGTAGATACCGATTGCTTTCTGACGTAACTGCCTGTAACTGTCCCACTGCTGGCCTCCCATACAGAGGACGAGCATTGATCACCACGCTTGTGAGCTGCCCCACGGTGGGGCGCCATTACCGAAGCAGTTAATAACACCAGCCTGTAACTGTCCCACTGCAGGCCTCTCATACAGAGAACGAGCATTGATCACCATGTTTTCAACTAGGGCTTGGCTTTTTCTTTTTTTGAAATTTATCAAAGTGATGTTTCTTTCACCTAAAGTATTGCATTTTGATGTGTACGCGAACATTAGAAATTAAAATAAAACTCTTTGGTTTGTATTTAGATTTTAGTTCCCGACGTTGCAACGCCTTTGCAGGTGTCAGGGTCGCATGCAGACTGAGGTGGTATTCGTCTTGACAGTAGTTGCTCGTTCTACCTTCATATTTTAGTTAATTTTTTGTACTTGCGATAAAATCCGTTTAAAGTAGTTTTATTTCAATAAGTAGATATCTACGTATACATATAAAACTGAAGTGCTTTACGGAACGACTGCATGTGGCTTCATTATAGACTTATTACTATTTATATTATAGACTTCTATGGCCGCACACACATGGACTGCTTGATTCTTGAAGCAGTGTGACCTTAGAGAATTAAATAAGTAAAGTATAGAGCGCGCATATCGAGTATGAACTGTTGGCACTAGTATGAACATGTAAAATCGTAAAATTAGTATCGAAACAGAGCGCACCGTTTTATTAAAACTATCTCAAAACCTAATATTACCCTAATAATATCGGAACAGTGTATATTTTCACATAAACGTCTTTCGTCGCACGGAAAATCACATAAATCAGTATACGAGCGTAGTAAATTTTGCTAAAAATGTGCTTACGCTTGGCATATACGGCTACTAGCGATGAGGACGCTCTATGCTTGTCTATGATTACTCTAAGAGTCTGTCAGTACGTCTGTTTCGAGCTGTCATCAAAACAAAAAAAGCGCGCGGGCGGGAAACGCACGTCAAGCGTGAGAGCGGTTCAATTTAAATTCAAATATCTTCGCTGTGCTATTCTCTAACCCTCAAACATGGGTACAATGTCGAAATCTCAAAAATTTTGTGGTTGATTGGTTTTGACGTTGGATAGCGGACGCTAGATACTAAAATTTTTGTTTTTAGGACCCGGCAGGCTTATTTCGTTATGGCGGTTGTGAAATAAACAATAGTTTTGCTTTCTAAAAAAACATAATTAAAAAAAAAAATATGTTAGCTTTTCTTTTAAATAAGTTGCACACTGTTGGCTATCATTATCTACCACTTCTTTCGCGGGTCTGCTGGTAGAGATTTCTTTAGAAATAAGTAGTACCTTTGTACATCTGTTGTAATATGTTGTTTCTTATGACTTTGTGTGTGTACATAAATTATTAAATAATAAAAAAAAAAGTGTGAAAAATACAAATTTCCTATCGTCTAAATTCGATGTCCAACTAGATTTACTACGTTGTTGGTCACTGACGTTAGCCGATACTGAATTAGCGTTGTTACCGCTATTTTTATCCAGTCAACATAGCTTGTTAGCAACTGGAGATAGCAAATAAGCCTACGGGTCTCGCGCGAACGACGCAACGATTAAAAATCACAAAGATGTTAATAATTCAATTTCGCGCTATGACTTTACTGATTAACATTTTTATCTTTATAAACTTTATTCAAACAATTCAAATTGATGTTGCACAGTTAAAATGAAGAGTTTGTTTCTAATTCTTTTTATAATTTATATATCAGGTAAACATTTTTTTTTTGCTTAGAATTTAATTGTCTGCTTCTTTTTCACAATTTGTCGGCTTCCAGTCTCCGGATTCAAATACCTACTGGTATATATCTCAAATAAATAGTTGAGTCAAATGAATACTTGCCAGTAAACAGGTATTTAGCTTAACTTGAACAGACTTATCCCGGTCACTCACATGCGCGCAAACATTCGAAAAAGGTTCGCGCGCATGATGTCTTAAAAAAGTGACACAGCTTTACAAATGACGTCCTACACTTGTGGGTTTGTGTATTCGGGCGAAAGTGAGTGACCGGCATTAAGCTCGGCAAAAACTAGCCACCGACAGCTACCGGTGGCCAAGGACGCCCTTTTTCATATTATACCTATATTTATCTAAAAGCCTAAGAGGTAAATCGGAAACCACCAGCGGCTGGGCTTGTCGCTGCGGCAGATCGCATTTCAATTTCTATATGAAACCTCACGATATCAACGCACTGACTTGCGGCCAGCCGTCAAGACCTACCTTCTGCGGCCTGCTGCTTGTACCGTTTTAGCTCTTAGACATTTAAAATAAGGCTGGTCAAAAAATATGCATATACAACGTGTCGTTTTGCATTCTCGTCAAATTCAAGGAGGTAACTATGCTAATGATTCGCGACACGAATTAATCGTGTTGAGAATTATTAATAAAATAAGTAGATTTTTTTTTCTAATTTTTGGAAATCAGCATGTTTGCGACAAGCATTTCAAAACGCGGCCCTTGTACGCTGCACAGTGCACTGTAACTGCTCTTCTACACACCCACATAAAGACACTGCCTACCGCATAAGCAACGGGCGATTCTGTTCTTTGAAAATGGTGTATTCTTAAATACTGTCAAACTTAAATAACTAAAAAAACAAGTATGTATTAATTGTTGAGCAGTATATTTTTATTTGATTAATTAGTCCTGAAATTTGACGAGAATGCAAAGCGACACGTTGTATAGGTACACAAAGCTTTTTAAAATAAACTAGGATCACACTTGACTCCACTTTGCTTTGTTCCAAGTTATTAGGAGTCGTCGCAATCGACATATTTATAATTTATTTTTTTTATAAATTATAAATCGACATATTGACCCTTTCTTTCCTATTATTCATTATGCTATCATTCACTTGTTTTTCTGAAGCAATTTAACACTTTTAACGCGGCCTCCCCGGCCTTCTTCTGACAAATTCTTAATCAGAACTTCGAAAAATCAGACATGACTACATAAAACCCACTTTCAGAGCTAACCAAAACAAATGCAAAGATATTACCCCGCCCCGCGAAATCTGCAAAACGCGTCCAGACCTTTGCACAAGGAACTCTTGAAACTCGGGATCGGAATGAAAAGAAGGAGGCCTTTGAGAATTTAAACATCAGAAAAGCCAATACACTATCCAATATCCCAGTTTACATAATAACTAGAGTGAACCCAAAACCTATAGAGAGGATGGGGGGATCGAAATACGATGATTTATTTGATGAAAATGGTATGATCTACGTTACAAAGCCAAAAAGAGGCAGGAAGGAGTTGAATTATCTGGACCTTAATGGCAGAAGGACTTACGATTTGAGCAAGAGGAATAAGAGAAAGCTGATGGCAATGATGAACAAGGAGCTGAACAGACAGTTACTGATGAAGTCTAACAATTTGAGAAAGGGCTTTGAATTGGATTTCACTGATCTAGTTGCTTGAAATAAATTTTCATTGTGGACTGTTGTTTTAATTTGGTTACGATCTTTGAGAAAAAATAGGTAAACTTAAGAGTGCGCATATCGACGATATGTAGGTACTTGTATGAACAAGTAAAATTGTAAAATTACTGTCAAAACGGAGCGCGCCGTTTTATAGAAACTATGTCAAGACCTAATATTACCCAAATAATATCAAAAACAACAATATTTTTTAAATTTAAAAGTTTAATTTCAATGTCTGTCTTCGCACGGAAAATCACTTAAATCTGTAAACGAGCGTACTACTTTTAGCAAAAACTTTGCTTACGCTCGGCACAGGGGGCTACTATCGATGCGCGCACTCTATGCTTGTCTATGGTTACTATGGACTTTAAATAGAACTACCATACTAGAACTTGGTAGAGTATATTTGTTCTGTGTACTTGAGTCTGTGCGAAATGCGAACCGTCATGGCGTAAAATAGAACCAACATTATGATAACATTAAAATCTTTCCATAAAACAATTCTAAATAATTCAGGTTGTCCTCTTGCCTTCCCATCGAATTTTAAGATGAAGGAAAAATTAGGAAGTGCAACTGTGATTGAGTACATACTGGTGCATTGATATAATTATCTTCCGCACAGTTAACCAGTACGTACATATCAACTCCTGAATCACTTAAATACATTTTATATGACCTAACGCACTCTGAGGCGGGCCGCATAGCATCGCAAAACATCAAAAGTGATTAGTTGAAATTTATTTACTAGAGAAAGTAGTAATATAACAAACTACAAGATTTATTGTTTATTCGTCATCATCCCAAACATATCCGCTCAACAAAAATTTATATAAAAACACCGATTCAAAATATTTCTTGCCCGGTCGCGTTCCAGCCGCACCGATATTTACAATTAACGGCATCAAATGATCAGCCTCTCCTAACGGGTGACTGTCATAACCGCCTTTCTGTTCCTCCCAATGCAAAATCTTCTCGCGATTCTCAACATCTCCCGTGCATACATCATTTAAGAAATTATCAAAGTCATAATTAACAATATTAATTTCCATATTTTTAACCAACCTCATTTTACCAAACTCTTTCATGTTATGATATGACATTCCGGATCCAAAGATGGCGACGCCTTCTTTTCGAAATTGAAACAACGCTTTTCCGATGTCGTAGTGTTGTGAAGCATTCTGGTTCTTTAGTATCGATATTTGTACAACAGGGATATCGGCTTTTGGGTTTATTAACATCATAGGTATGAAAACTCCGTGATCCCAACCTCTTTGGTCGTCTAGTTTTGATTTTATTCCCGCTGTTTTGAATGCGTTGTGGATTCTTCTAGCTAATTCCGGGTCACCTAAAATAATATGCATGTGTAATATAACATTATTTAAACATTAAAAATAGGTACAATAATTGTACTAACTATATTTCTTCCTGTCGGTAGAATGGCGACTATTCATCTATACCTACCTACTACCGTAATGTTGACATATGCATCTACATTTTTGGGTCATGGGAACTTGAGATAATTTGTAAAGTTTAAAATTATAAAAAATCGTATCAAGTAAAGGAAATTGCATGCATGGTGTCTTTATAATTCAGTCACAAAGGTCACGAATGTTATGTACTTATCGGCGGCTGATTCAATAGTAAAATATAACATTAAACACACCTTGAAAAACACTCATTTACTTGAGAAATTAAAGAAAATGAATTGGCATACATGCAGTATGTAACAAAAACCCTGTCCGATCCGATAAAGGCGTATTCCTGGTTCAACATACGTACTAAAAAAAAATATCTCGCTTAACAGGCTTCTTTGTTACAAAACTGTAGTACACGTGAACTTTGTCAAGCGATCAGTGTTGCCTTTGATCAGTTTTATTTCAGTTTAATTATATTCACCGGGGAAAAATAATAATCTCAAATCCATTCAATAGTTACGCATATGTGTACGCAGTACGATGCCGAATAATACTCATAAGGATCGGGCAGGACTTACTGTGACCATTCACACGGGCACAGTTTCACACGTAGGTACATTCAGTGTCATACACCGAGTATCGTCTATCTAGATACTGCATAGTGTCGCAGTGTAAACATGAACATACCATTATGTAGGTAAATAAATTAGATTTTTTGTTTTCTACTTGTCTCTATTGTTTAAAATTACCATAAATATACAAATAATTTACCTGGAGCGTTATATTTGAATTCATAACTTTCTGGCGGGAAATTATAGTAGTCATAGACCAAAGACTGTTGTTGGCTTGAAGTTATCGTCACGACATCTTCTTCTCTATGGGCCGTCACGATTATAATAGCACTTAATTTCTCCAAATCCACTATCTTCGAAATATTTTTCAATGATTCAGCAATTTCTATGTTATGTTCTTCACGTAAAACGGGATAGGGACCACCACCATGATTTAAAAATATATTTGGCGCGAAAAACGCATTCGTCATTGTCGAAGAAAAAAATATGGCGATTAAAATTAATTTTAACATTATTGCTAGTACTAAATCAGTCTAAGTATACTTTGTCGTGTGAATGTTTTACACTTAATGTGGTAAAGTCTACAATCCATATTTAATCAGAAGTCCAGTCATTGTGTAAATATTGTCATTTATCGAATACTAACTATTGCCCGCGATGTCGCCTGCGCAGACTTTTGAATTGTTTTTACATTAAAAATAAAGAGTTATAACACTGAAATTATTCTACGAAATCATTCAACTTTTGTAAAAAGTATCCTATTGTGTTAATTTTGTTAATTCAGGCTATCGTAAGTACCAAAATTTCGACGAATTCTGTTCACTTTTTTGTTTTGGAAGCAAAACGAAGGTTGCTGAAATTCAAATAAAATTACGGATCGCGGACGCGGAGAATGTACGAGTATATACGTACGTATATTCATTTAAAAAAAATAAGTTCCTATTTTTTTTTAAACGACTTTGGCCTTTTCTTTATTTCTATTAGTGACAATGACAATGAACCTACTTTACAACTGAAAATCATAAAAATATGGATGAACTAAAAACGGTTTGAATTTACGACGCTCTGCAACAAACACACATTGCAAATAAATTCTAACGATATTTCAATTGATTACGGTCGAGATAACACATTGACCCCGGCCTGATTATGTATTAAACGTAAACAATTGTGTGTGTAATGGCCGAATAAATATTAACTTTGTTCTTAGATACTGTGTTTCGATTGTCATCCTGGTTAAACAAATATAAGTAAACTATAGAGTGCGCCCAACAATTATGAACTGTGGGCACCAGTTCATAATTGTTCATAGTATGAAACAAGTAAAAGCGCAAAATTTGGATTAAAACCAAGCGCGCCATTTTATTTAGACTGTCTCCAAACCTAATATTACCCTAATAACATCAATATTTTCGCATAAACGTCTGTCGTCGAAGGGAAATCACTTAAATCAGTAAACGAGCGTAGTACTTACAGTTAAAAATTTGCTTACGCTCGTCACAACGGGCTACTGCAATGCCACCCACCCGAGCTTAAAATTATCCTTATCTTTTGTAAATTAGCCAATAGACATTCGACTGCACGGATAGCAGGTGGTATAGGTCACCACGTCAATTACCACTATACGCGATGTGCTGCGGGTTGGATCCCCGCATTTGTAACATGCATTTGTGTTATACCTACACAAATACTTGTTCCAAGTTCATCAACCTAACCCTCTAAGTTCATGCAATTCGATTGAATGAGTTTGTCATGAAATATCATTCAATCGAATTGCATAAACTTAAGAGGGTTAGGTTGATAATTTAAAAGATTATAATTCTTTAAGTATAAACGTAATACGATCGCGAATCAATTTTTATTTTTTTTTTAACAAAAGCCTGGAATTTTCCGGCAAATTCCAAATAACGTAAGAAAATTTGAATTTCACGGGCAACCCTGACGCTTCCGCCTTTAATAATAGAACAAACACTACTATATAGTAGTTTTGAATACAGTATTAAAATGCAATCGGCACACTACTTGAAGTTTATTGCTGTCATTTTAATTTTAGGTTATCTCCAAAATGAGGCCGATAAAGTTCAAAAGTTGGCGGGTTTTTTCTGGCTTTAAACAGCTGCGTTCATACCGGCTCCGTAAACTTTAATCCTGAACATTAGCGGGCAGAAACAGGGAAAAAGGATAAATAATACAAAAACAACTCTGTAACATGTTTATAAGCATAATTATTAAAAATAAACAACATTTAAAGCCTATATATAAAAATAAATTACAATGGTCCCTCGTCTTCAAAAAAATAAAAGAGAAAATGAAAAGAATCTATAAAATATGTTTTGTATTCTACTTATTAATTAGTGCGCCATTTTGATTTTTGAAAAACTTTGGTTAGGCTACAGTTCATATGATACAGCCTGCAGGCAGACGGACGGACAAAGGAAGATTGTATTGTTTTTAAGAGGTCTATTGCAGTTAGCCATAGCTCATGCTTTGACTGCTTCATTGGATTTTTTTTACGAAACCATAATTAAGGGACTCGTTCCATCCAGCCATTAGTTTTTTTTTATATTTTATATAGAATTTTGACACATAAAATTAAATTTAGGTTTCCAAGAGTCAAGAATATTAGCATACAGTCAACAAAACCTTATTTTTAAATACCATATCATAATTGTTATAAATTATATAAAATAATAATTATTGTTAATAACTTCTTGGCAATTTAAATATTTACGAAAACATCCTTAATTAATAATTTACTATGGCTAATTATTTATCATACTTAAAACTGTCGTGGTGACCTAGTGGTTCAGTGAACGGATTTGTATGCTCAAGGTTGCAAGAACCCTTCACAGGCGATGTGACTCACAATGTGACTTTTTCAAAGTTATATGTACTTTCTTAATTATTTTGAGATATCATTGACAATCGGTGAAGGAAAACTTCGTGAGGAAACCTGGATTTTAAAAATCGGAACCTTGAAATCGCCAACCCGCAATGAGCAAGCGTGGTGATCAATGCTCGTTCCCTCTCTACATGAGCTCAGCAGTGGGACATTTATAGGCTGGTATTTAATTTTTTATTTCTGCTCATATTTCACAGGATCGCCAGACTAGTTTCGTACCCAATAGGAGTCCTCAATCATGAGTTCACGCGACCGACACACACTGTTAATGAAAAATAATTATGAAAACCCCTCACGACAGTTATTTTACTATAATTGGCTATTTGACAGGCACATCTGTGACAATAAAACATAAAATACGTTTTATATGCTAGTTTAAAGACAACAATTTTTGAAACAATACGTTATTAGCATTAAAATAAATTGTAAATATATTCATTCTGAGTTGCGAATGATAAGATCTGAAAAGCAGGCGGCCATGATTAAGCATCGTGTGACCTTAGTTACGTCACATTCCAAAAATGTGAGAAAAACTCAAAATACGAACATAGAGCGTCGTATTAGCTATGTGGGTGATGAGACGTCACAGGCATAAATGTCACGTGACCGACTGTTTTAGGGCGTATTTAAAATCCATAGAAAACTCTTTTTTTTTTTACAAGATTAAAAAAAAATGGTATAAAATATCAGTTATTTTAAAATATTTTCACGAAAACTGTCAAGTAGCCAATTACTTAAATGATTATTTAAACTAATTAAACTAAACATTTGATCTATCATTTCATTGTGCCTTTTCCAATAATTCCCATCACCATTTTGTTTTGGGTGTAAAAATATTTTTATTCAATTACAAAATTATGTAATATGATTTCATAAATGATACTTATTGAAATAAGATGATTTTTTAACCAACTTTATAAAAGGAGGATGTACTTTGTTCCACTGTCTAGTATGTTTTTTTATTACCTATTTAAATAACATTAATTTATTTTGTTAATATGTTAGTTCTGTTTTGTATCACCTTATCAAATTGCCTTCATATTATGTGTTTAAAATGTATCTAGGTCAAATTGCAAATACATGATTATAATAATAATTATTGCCTTTACACACAGCCCAGAAAAAAAGAATGTTAAAATGCAAATACAAAGTTCCAATTTTATGTAAGCCCCGCGTGGTTGTCGTGAGTTTTAAATTTGATTTTTTTAAAGATTCATTATGACAGTGTAAAGCTATGCTATCTTTTTTTTCTAGTCTATGCTTTTACAATACATTGAAAATGCTCACAACCAATTAAAAATGGAAGCCAATACCCCTACCAATGTTTTTTATTCTTCTTTCCAAGCAAAGGCACTCAATCTGAAAGTTCCACTCATATCCCAGTTAAAGATTCTTTCACCTGCCTTAGAGCCTCCAGCCCCAGCAACTACTATCAATGGCATAAAATGCTCTGCAGCCTTCATTGGATGGGCTTCTGTAGCTCCCTGATGCTGTCTCCACGATACCAGGCCTTCTTTCCTTGCTTCTTCGCTCTCCGCAGTGCACACCTTATTTAAATATTCATCAAATTCTTCATTAACTACGTCAGATTGATGACGATTGTACATGAACTCTCTCATATTATGATAGGACATTCCGGAACCAAGAACCGCAATTCCTTCTTTTCTGAATTCATATAATGCTTGTCCAAGCTTATAATGTTGTTCTGCATCCTGATTGGTTAAAACAGAGATCTGTACTATAGGTACATGAGCTGTAGGATTAATTAACATCATAGGAACAAAAACTCCGTGGTCCCAACCTCTTTTAGGGTCTAATTTTGAATTTATTCCCGCCTTTTTTAGCGAATCGTTTATCCTTTCGGCTAGTTCCGGATCTCCAGGCGCGTCGTACTTGTATTTGTAGGATTCGGGCGGGAATCCATAGTAGTCGAAGTACAAATCGTGATGTTTAGCAGACGAAATAGTTACTACTTTTTCTTCCCAATGTGCTGTAACTAATATGATTGCTTTGACTTCTTTTAAATTTATATGTTTATGTACCTCGTCGCGAAGAAATCTTGTCAGTTCTGCATGCTCCTTGTCCCCTAGGAGAGGAAGAGGCCCTCCCCCGTGATTTACAAACATAGCAGGAGCAATTAAAGACATTTTTCTAAATCCACTTGTAAAATGACGAATTATATTCATAGACAGTAATGACATAAACACTATGAAAGCCACTTGTAGCAGTATCGTAAACGTATTGAGAATAAGCATGAAAACTGGTTTATATCGACCTTAAATGCATGAAATAATGACTTATTTAACCTCGAAGGTTATTTATATTGATAAAAAAATACGAGACAAAGATTATTTTGACTTTGACGTTTAGCGTTTAGCGCAGTCACGATTAATAATACAGATAGATTTAGTAAAATTATTACTCATCATGATGGTTGTGATAAATTGTATATTTTAATTTAATAGACAGTGTAGGTACTGTAATACCGCAATATATATATTTTAAAACGTTATCGAAAACAAATGTAAAAAATATAACTGTATTTCTATGAATCGTTTCAACATAATGAAATTGGGTTTGTTGTCGATCTTGGTTTTTGAACGAATTCTGTATGTGAGAAAGGGATGCCACTAACGAAATTAGAAAGAGAAAACAATTTTCCTTGCTTCCATCTAAAAATGGCGTCTCTCTGAGTTGTCCTTTTCGCACAGGCATAATTTTAAAAATATCACATCTTTCTGTTATCAAAACACGAAACTACAGTGTTTATTGACTGAAAACATTGTCTTAACGTGTTTTCGAGTGCAATCTTATATACGCTTGGTAATAAAATAGGTAAAATGTTGTATGGGCGAGGCGGTTTCGTAAAATCACAATATTTAGCGTTGAAACGCTCGTTTTAATTTAATATTTATATAAAATAAGTGTAAAAATGGACAAGAAAAATAAAAAGAAAACTGTGATCAAACGTAAAAGTGACGAGGCTGGTGACAGTGAGAAAAAACAAAAAATAATGGTGAATCGTAAGGTTGAGGAGAAAGAAAAAGTGGAAGTAGTGAATCAAGTGGTGGAAGTGCCAGTTGAACAGGGCCAGCAGATAGTGCATACTGGTCAGCTAGTTGAGGGTAACTTTGAGCAGCCGGTCTTCGTGAACATGAAGGGAGAACCGGTCCAGTTAGGGCCTAACACGGTAATACTTTATGAACAAAGTGGTAACCCCTCAAACTTTGCGTTCGGCGGTATGTGGACCATGGACTCTTCCGGAAGAATTGTGATGGCTGAAACGATTTATGACGTGAAAGGAGAGCCTGAGGAAGAAGGTGCTAGCTTCGTGCAAAGCAACACAGAGGTTGCAACGGTAAGTTTTTTTGTTTGGCTGTTTACTGATGGTCAATGCCTGTTGATGTTTTCAATCTTCTAAGCAGAGGTTTTGTCCATCTTATATCTACACCATAACTTGATAAAAACTACTAACATAATCATAGTAAGCCTATGGGTGTAAGATAAAATTGTAATCATCATTACTATCAATCTTGTGTAGCAATGTCTCTTAATACTTTAACATCAAGGTTGACAATGTAACTCTGAAACAATGATTTTGTACAATATTGGCTATTCTATACACTGGACCGTCAAACAGTCAAACATCAAACTAAAATGTGGTCCAAAAACTTTTAAATTGGATGGAAAACAGTGTTTAGAAGCTTCAAATTAACTTGTGATGTATGTTTTTTTTATGTCAAATCTTGCAAGCTAAGTTAGACCACTGCTAGACTACATACTTATAGAAATTTGGTGACAATACAATAGTACTTTGAAGCTAGTCTGGTGATGGAGTCTGAAGGTGGGCATAGGAACTCTAATAAACCAATGCAATCTCATTGTGTTTAAGTTTTTTATATTATTTTATTGCCTTCACTAGTACTGTGAGACTAGCTGATTAATTTAAAAGCTTTCTTTTAATGAAAAATTATCATTAAAATCTTATATTTGTGTTAGTAGTAACTGAATTCATTGGGACTATTTTGGTCAATTACAAAAGCATTATCATTCAGTATATGTTAACAGTAATTATTGTATTAAAAGCGAAATTCAAATAGGGTATATTAAAAAGCCATTTTATTGTGTGTTGTTTTCATTAGTTGTCTTTTTTTATAAAAAACCCCTGCCATTATGAATTTAATCACTGTATTGCGAGAGGTTTCACAAACATTCAACTGACATACTCAAAGAACACCCAGACTTGGAACAAGCAATTGTGGATCACACAAATTTTTGTCCTATGCCTGAAGCAACTGTTGGAGATTATGATTTAGATCTCATCATGGTTAAAAATTAGTTTTGACCAATATTCATACAGAAGATATATAACAAAACATAAAACTAGTAAAATATTTAATTTTCCCTTAAATGTTACTAACATGTAAATAAATCAGTATAATAATTTTCCTTTTAACCGCTTTTGGCCCGTGTAAATAAATGATAAAGATAGATTATATGAGCTGTGGTATGTGGTAATACACGGTCGTCCTGGCGAAATGGACACGAAAAATATGTCAGATAAATCCAGCGTAAGCGGATAAAGGGTTAACAGTATCATTTGATTCTAACCCTCGGTTTCTTATTTTAGTGAAGCAATCTCAATTGTGATCAAGATTTGACAACAGATTAAATTGATCATCCTTTCAGTAACTGGGAGTAACTGTCCCATTGCAGCAAAGAACAACCATTATCTCCTGCACTTATGACTTTAATGGCAAACCTTTTTTTGTATAATAACTTTTGTGAGAAGTATTCATAATTATTTAAAACAAAACGGTTTACTCACGCATATTCTCGGGATCGCCCGACTAGTTTCAGACTCAATAGGAGTGGTGGTGGTGTCAGTTCGACTCGCGACACCGCCGCCGCCGCGTCAGCTCATGATTAGGGACTCCTATTGAGTCTGAAACTAGTCCGGCGATCCCGAGAATATATGTGCGAGTTAACCATTTTGTTTTAAAAAACCTTTTTTTTACTATTTTTATAAATCTAAATTTTTCTCACATCGTAACTGTACCATATTCTTACAAATTAATTTATCTTTATCTTCTTTCTAGCAACAAGTAGAAGAACAACAGAACACATACCAGCAGTTTGAATTAAGCAGCGGTACCCAAGTGGATGGGACGCAGGAGTATGAAGTGGCTATTATAGAGAACCCACCGGCCGAGACCACTGAGAGGTAAACATATTTTACTGGTGTACGCTGGGTTATGGTCCTCCCTTAAAAATGGTTGAGCTGCACAAGCTATTCAGGCATGCTTGGCTTACTGTTGGCCACGCTTGCTTTACCCATCCGACGACCTCCGTGGTCGAGTGGCGTACCCACCGGTTTTCAACGGACCCGGGACCTCAGAGCTGGCGACAGCCAGCTCTGAGGTCCCGGGTTCGATCCCCGGCCGGGTCAATGTAGAAAACCCCTTTTCTACATTGTCTCGGGTCTGGGTGTTTGTGGTACCTTCGTTGTCTCTGAATTCCATAACACAAGTGCTTTAGCTACTTACTTTGGGTTCAGAGCAATGTATGTGATGTTGTCAACATTTATTTATTATTATTATTTATTATATGCTGCTTGGCGGCGACCGGTCGCCGCGCATTACGTCACGCGACTTTCCGTCAAACCCCGAGCGGCGCCCGGTCGCCGCACTACCTCCACTTGATTTGAACCCTTTTTTTTGTGTTTAGAGTCTACTTTTGTATGAAGAATTTTGATGATATACGATCTTTAACCTCTAGTTCAACGAGGTACAACTTACAATCAATGGGTTAAATTGCACTGGTTCTTTCTTCAAAAGTCAGTCCAGATATATTACCCTTCATTTATTTGAATAAATATTGTGTGGACTTTAAAAGGGACTGTGATCTGTGTGTTTTGAAATTTCTTCTCAGAGTATATTCAAAAGTCTGCTCTAGAGAAAAAAAAAGTGACGTGTAAATGATTGTATATTTTAATTGCATCATAAACGATTTCATTTCTTACTAGCTGATCTCCGCGGTTTTACCCGCTTTTTATCCGTTCCCGTATGTTATAAATTCATCAAAATCGCATTATGTCACGTATGTATTTTACTTTTTCCTACATTAACTGCCCTGTTGATCTGGCGTCGCTGTGAGAACCGGTATGTACGCCACTCGACCACGGAGATCATCACTACTACTTAAAGATTCTTATACTATCACATTTCATAATTGATCTTACTTGGAAGTTAATTTTATGGTCCTGTGATTGTGATTCTCCATCACAGCTACAGTACTACATTTCTTAAATACACCTCATGTTTCAGCACGGAATCTCAAGTGGTAACGAACGAGGAGCAGCTGATAGCGACTGGCACCGGTGCTGTGCGCTGGCTCAACCAGAAATATGACTTTGTTGTTAGAAAATTGCAGTTGAACTATGGTGAGTTTTAATTATAAATTAATAACCGCAACTGTTGTCCTGTTAATTTTCGTCATTTTACGCAAATTTTCGTTTAAAAAAAGTGTCCTGACAGTGGGTTATTTTTGTGTAATAACTTTCGTGAGGAGTATTCATAATTATTTAAAACAAAACGGTTTACTCACGCATATTCTCGGGATCGCCCGACTAGTTTCAGACTCAATAGGAGTCAAGAGAGACCTCGGTTCGACTCGCGACACCGCCGCCGCCGCGTCAGCTCATGATTAGGGACTCCTATTGAGTCTGAAACTAGTCGGGCGTTCCCGAGAATATGTCAGTAAACCGTTTTGTTTTAAATAATGGGTTATTTGACAATATTATTTTTATTTTATTTAAAAAACATATTACAAATTATTTTGAGTTTTATATTGTGTGTAAGAATTGTCATCTATCCCATTGCTGCACGGATAGCCGAGTGGTATAGGTGACCACGCCAATTACAACTGTGTGTTCCAAGTCTGGGTGTTTTTTGTGCTTGTGATTTGAATGATTTTAAAACCACCCGCGACACAAGCATTAAATACAGAGAGCAGGTGTCGTTTCAAAAAAAATGTCTATTATGTAAGTTTGTTTTTTAATTATATTCATATGTTTCTTTAACAGATGCTGGTGTCAAACTCCTTCACTCACAGTCTGGCTGTATCCAGTGCGTTTATCTGACTACTCCGAGCATGCAACTTGCCTTCAATGCAGTCCCACAATTTCTCTGCATAGAGACTGGTAAGTAATATTTAAGTATTACCTGTGTCTAGGGCTTCGCGTCCTTCAACTGACTTCCTACCCTACCTACCTACCCTGCCTACTTACCTACCTACCTACCTACCTACCTACCTACCTACCTACCTACCTACCTACCCTACCTACCTACCCTACCTACCCTACCTACCTACCTACCTACCTATTTACCTAACTACCTAACTACCTACCTACCTACCTACCTATTTACCTACCTACCTACTTACCTACCTACCCTACCTACCCTACCTGCCAATTTTCTTTTCTTTTTCACTTACTTTTTGTAAAAAAAATAGTCTTCGTTATTTTATACAAACCTCCTGATAGTAACGTATCCAAATCAAAAAAATAATATCCAATTTTGTGCACTCGTTCGAAAACGCGTACAATGAATCGCCGAAATGTATGTATGTATGTCATTTCGGCGATTCATTTTTATATATAGAAGACTAGCTGTCCCCCGCGACTTTGTTCGCGTGTTTTAGTTTCAACGGTTTTCCATTTTTTCATTTATGCTCCGCTCCTATTGGTCGTAGCGTGATGTTATATAGCCTATAGCCTTCCTCAATAAACGGACTATCCAATACAAAAAGAATTTTTCAAATCGGACCAGTAGTTCCTGTGATTAGCGCGTTCAAACAAACAAATAAACAAACAAACAAACAAACTCTTCAGCTTTATAATATTAGTATAGATTTGAAATTCGCAGCTACCTCGCACATCTGCGTGTCTATTCGAAAGTAAATGGCACGCATAACATTTTAAACCTTATTGTTATAGGTATAGAGTTCAACAGCACAATCCCGACAGTGGGGGGTACGGGTACGCCAGCTGTCAAACACAACGTGACGCTCTTCCTAGCTGAAGATGGCAACGGAAAATCTGTCATCGTTAGCGCGGGTGAGTTAATTGCATTTTAATAATGAATAGTGTCGAAGCGATCTATAATATCTACATATTTTACACTAGCTGTCCCCCGCGATTTTGTTCGCGTGTTTTAGTTTCAACGGTTTTTCATTTTTGCAACATTTTTCATTTATGCTCCGCTCCTATTAGTCGTAGCGTGATGTTATATAGCTTATAGCCTTCCTCAATAAACGGACTATCCAGTACAAAAAGAATTTTTCAATTCGAACCAGTAGTTCCTGAGATTAGCGCGTTCAAACAAACAAACAAACTCTTCAGCTTTATAATATTAGTATAGATTAGACTTGCCTGTTGGTCTAGTGGTTAGTGACCCTGACTGCTAAACCGGAGGTCGTGGGTTCGATTCCCAACCAGGACAAATCTTTGTGTGATGAGCATGATCATTTGTTCTGTGTCTGGGTGTAATTTCTGTATAATATGTATGTATTTTGAAATATATATATAACTTACTATGTTTATCAGTTGTCTGGTTGCCACAATACAGGCTCTGCCTAGTTTGGGATCAGATGGCCCATTGTATTATATATTAGCAGCCCGCCTTTTTCGCAAGGGTATTCAACAAAAATTTCAAAATTAAAAATAAATTATATAGCCTATGTCACCAATGATAGTGTAGCTTCCCAAAAGTGAAAGAATTTTTCAAATTGGTTCAGTAGTTTCCGAGCCTATTTAATGCAAACAAATAATCAAATCTTTCCTCTTTGTGATATAAGTATAGATTATTGATTAATATTATATTTGTTACAGGCATATCGACTCTTATCGGTGAAGATTTGACGTGGCTGTTGGAGACCTTCAAATCTTGTAACCCTGCGTGGCGGCAAGTTCGATGCGTGGTTTGCGATCCTACGAAATGTCAGCAGGTAACTATTATTATAAATTGATTAGGAATTTTAACATTTTAATGCCTCGGCTGTCAGTCCGTCCGTCCGTCTGTTCGTCTGTCCGACTTTCCGTCCGTCTGTCTGTCTTTCCGCCCGTCTCTCCGTCCGTCTGTCGGTCAGTGGTCTTAATGAGATGAAATTTACACAGAGTGGGTATTTCTGTTGCCGCCAAACAGCAAATAATGAAAATTAATGACTCTCCATGCTTTGTAAAGCATATTATTATAATTTTTATAACCAGTCTTACTAAGGGATATGTAACCAAAAGGGTAAAACGTGACCCTATTACTAAGATTCCGTTGTCTGTCCGTCCGTCTGTCCGTCTGTCACCAGGCTTTACCTAGCTACTACTACCCTACCTACTACCGACTACTCTACTCTACCTTACTCTGCCTACCTTACCCACACTACCCTACTCTACCTACCCTACCTACTCTACCTACCCTACCTACTCTACCCACTCTACCTACCCTACCTACTCTACCCTACCCTACCCTACCCTACCTAGTTTTTTTGTTTTTAAAGCTTCCCTGTATTCTAGCGAACAAAGCAAAAAAAGAATTATTCAAATCGGCCCAGCCGTTCTCGAATTTTAGCGAGACTAACGAACAGCAATTCATTTTTATATATAAGATATAATAAAAAACAGTTTGTTCTTGATTCATTTCACTGGCCTGTTGGTCTAGTGACTCTAGTGGTTAGTGATCCTGACTGCTAAACCGGAGGTCAAATCTTTGTGTGATGAGCATTATCATTTGTTCTGTGTCTGGGTGTAATTGATCTATAATATGTATGTTTTTAGAAATATATAAGTATGTTTATCAGTTGTCTGGTTTCCATATCACAGGCTCTGCCTAGTTTGGGATCAGATGACCATGTGTTAGTTGTCCCAAGATATTAGATACTAGCTGTCCCCCGCGACTTTGTTCGCGTGTTTTACTTTCAACGGCTTTTCATTTTTGCAACATTTTTCATTTATCGGAGCAGCTCCTATAGGTCGTAGCGTGATGTTATATAGCCTATAGTCTTCCTCAATAAACGGACTATCCAATACAAAAAGAATTTTTCAATTGGAACCAGTAGTTCCCGAGATTAGCTCGTTCAAACAAACAAAAAAACAAACTCTTCAGCTTTATAATATTAGTATAGATTATTTGCTTTATTTACATCCTACATGTTTAAGTTAGGCTAAGTGTGATGATGTGTTGTGTACCGCAGGCGGTCCGCACGGCGTTCCCGTCGGCGCACGTGTCGTGCTCCGTGTGGCAGGCCTCGCGCGCCGCGGCCCGCCTCAGCATGGAGTGCGCGCGCCGCGAGGACACGGCGCTGACGCTGGACGACGTCGCTGCGAGGTGCAAGACATACGCGCTGGCTCTGCTGCGCGGCGACCACACCGCTGCTCAGCTACAGGTGCGTATGGCTGCGGGGGACTGTAATATGGCCCGGTTGGACTGTAATATGGCCATGGCATAAGTTTTATTGCTAGGTTTGAGTGTAATATGGCCAGGTTGGAGTGTAATATGGCCAGGTCAAGAGTTATATGGCTGGTTTGGACTGTAATATGGCCGGGTTTGAATGTAATATTGCCAGTTTGGACTGTAATTTGGCCATGTGTTGGGTTTTATTGTCAGGTTTGAGTTTAATGTGGCCAGGTCAAGTGTTATATGGTTGGATTGGAGTGTAATATGGCCGGGTTCTAGTGTAATATGGCCTGGAGTGTAATATGGCTTAATTGGAGTGTGATAGGGCCACATTGGAGTGTAATATGGCCGGGTTTGAGTTTAATATGGCCGATTTGAAATATCGCCTCGTTGGTGATATTACTGTGTTAGAGCCTTCTAATGTTTAGGTTAACAATAAGGGAGCGGACTGGTTATGAAAAGGAAATATCTATTTACTCCACCAGATAGATAAAAAAAAAGAAAAAAAAAACTCGTATTTTTTCTTTTATCAAATCAATGAAAAATGACAAAATTAAAGCGCTTTAAAGTTCTGGAGTGGGAGCTTGTGATGTCACTTGTGGTTAAAAATTTTAACCACAAATGACGTCACGCGACAATTCCATTCACTGTATCTTCCTCATCGTTTGTTTAGTTAAAAAAAGAAAAAATACGTGTCTAATATTTTAATATCATTGTGACGAGTAAATAAAAAAAAAATCCGATCCCTACACCACGTTGAGGGTTATAAATCTACATCCAGGAGAATATTTCCAACTTTATGGCAATATCTGAGAGTAAAAATAATATGTTTTTTTTTTCTTCAGGTTTTAAAACGAAACATAATAGGCACTGGAGCCGGCACGCTGCGGCTGTGGGAGATGATATCCCGCACCAACGGGGCCATCCACAAGCTTGACTCGTGGCTAGAGGCCGACAACTACACCAACATACTGCACAAGGTACGTACCGCGCTGAGGCCGATACAGGATGGGTGACCATAAATTTATATACCGGATTTTCTGTGCCTCAAATCAAATCAAATCATATCATTTATTTTTGTAACTAGGATAAAAAATTATCACTTTTACAAGTCACATAATAAATTTTTTTTGAGCTCTCTGGTTTTGACATTTCCTCGCTACCCTGAAAAGAAATGTCAAAACAAACTCAGGACTCAGCCTCTTTTAAAGTCCAGGCAATCATTGTAATTAAAAATATTGTGTTAATAAATGCAGTGTTTTCTCTGGACTGGCCTCAGAAAGTAAGTAAATAAATAAATAAATGTTTACAACATCACATACATTGCTCTGAACCCAAAGTAAGTAGCTAAAGCACGCGTGTTATGGAATTCAGAGACAACGAAGGTACCACAAACACCCAGACCCGAGACAATGTAGAAAAGTGGTTAGCCGGGGATCGAACCCGGGACCTCAGAGCTGGCGACACCTTGAAAACCGGTGTGTACGCCACTCGACCACGGAGGTCCTCCGACGACATATATTTAATGCTTGTAGAGGTGTCACTTGGCTACAGGGACTGTACCCTCTCAGTAACACCCTGTATAGAGAAACTAAACGGATCAAACCGCGGAGCACAACTTGTATTTAATTATTTTAATTAATACGATGATATGAGGGAAATATCAGTGAATGACAGTATGACGGCTAATAGAGTAGAATGGAAGGAGAAAACATTGTGCGCCGACCACAAATAAATTGGGAAAAGGCAGGAAGAAGAAGAAGAAGAAAAAGAATTAACTCGGTCTAAATTATGTCTTACTAGCTGTGCCCGCGGCTTCGCTCCCGTCAACTGACCACCTACCCTACCATATCTATCCTACCCTACCTACACTACCCTATTCTACCTGCCCTACCTACCATACCTAACCTACCTATTTTTTTTTGTTTTTAAATCTTCCCTGTATTCTAGAGAACAAAACAAAAAAAGAATTATTAAAATCGGCCCAGCCGTTCTCGAATTTTAGCGAGACTAACGAACAGCAATTCAATTTTATATATAATATATTTTATTTCCCAGGGTCTTGAACGCCTAGTGACCAAGTTTCAGCAGTTGGTCCGCAGCCAGCTGCAGCCCGACGACTTCGTGTCAGTCTTCTTCAACGTCGCCAACCAGCTGGAGAACGAGAGGCGGACCTTCGCGATCAGCAGGCTTAGGGTGAGGGCATATTCTTCATTATTCTTCTTCCAAGGTCCAGAAGAGTGACTGAGTTTCAGCAAGACTTGGTGTCTTATCTATACTAATATTATAAAGCTGAAGAGTTTGTTTGAACGCGCTAATCTCAGGAACTACTGGTTCGAATTGAAAAATTCTTTTTGTATTTTATAGTCCGTTTATTGAAGAAGGCTATATATAGGCTATATAACATCACGCTACGACCAATAGGAGCGGAGCATAAATGAAAAATGTTGCAAAAATGAAAAACGTTGAAACTAAAACACTCGAACAAAGTAAAATTTACTATAAATGCTGTTCATTTGTGTGACCTTATGGCGATAGTAAAGCGAAGGTGGAGGTCTTGGTTTCGATTCCCACCCAGAACAAATCTTTGTGTGATGAGCATGATAATTTTTTCTGTGTCTGGGTGTAATTTATCTATAATATGTATGTATTTAGAAATATATAGGTATGTTTATCAGTTGTCTGGTTGCCATAATACAGGCTCTGCCTAGTTTGGGATCAGATGGCCGTGTGTGAGTTGTTCCAAGATATTATTTTTATTAATTAGCTGCCCGCCCTGGTTTCGTACTGGTGATGTGAGATTTTCAAAACTTTATTTTTATTTTTGTAAAATCCTTCTCCTGGCTATAATTATCACAACAAAAAAGGATTACCAAAATTGTTCCATCCGTTCACGCGTGATGCGATAACCAAGGGAAATAGAGATCCATTTTTATATATAAGGATCATTTTAACATGAATAATTATGTAATACTAGCTGTTCCCCGCGACTTTGTCCGAGTGTTTTAGTTTCAACGGTTATTAATTTTTGCAACATTTTTCATTTTTACTCCGCTCCTTTTGGTCGCAGCGTAATGTTATATAGCTTATAGCCTTCCTCAATAAATGGGCTATCTAACACTGAAAATTTTTCAAATCGGACCAGTAGTTCCTGAGATTAGCGCGTTCAAACAAACAAACATACTCTCCAGCTTTATATATTAAGTATAGATTTCCTGTAAAAACCCATCGCAAGTTTAATAACCGCTGCCGCCTTTAGGAAACTGTTTGCAATATTATTACTACGTTACAATAACCATGCCGTTCTTCCCCAGGACACGGAGACGCTGAAGCAGTCCCCAACCGACACCATCACACAGTACGCTTACAATCTGATGAGCCATCAGACTAAGTTGGCGCAGAAGTGTCTCGATGATCGAGCTGGAAGGTATGTTGTTCAACACTAAAAATTAGGGCGATACACTAAATTTTTTTAGCTATTTTCATATCGTTTTTACTTAGCAACTATAAAAGTTATTGACTTAAAATTTGGTTCCTAGATAGAAGAGGATATGATGAAAATAAATGTCGATCAGTTACACGATTAAAGAATCTTTTCTCGATAGTTTTATTTTTTAAAATCAACACTTTTTTTACTTAATCCAACAAACTATTCAACTTAATAATATTTTTTTTTATCAAGATTAATGTCGATTTTTTATTCCATCCGATAGATTTCGATTAATATGAGATTTTCCATTTTGTCGCTTACGTTATTATTTCTAAGATAATCTTTCGCGGCCTTGACATATGTTTAGCTCTTTCCGTCCCGTAAGCAAGCAGTTAGTGTTATCGCTGTCTTGCATTTCCGGATTGGCTCTTCACTCCGCTAGACTCCACCTACTCTCAAACAAAATAATTATTCGTGTAGCGCCTTAAAATGTAACACATGTTTCATAAAATGACGACCTCCGTGGTCGACTGGCGTACACACCGGTTTTCAAGGTCTCGCCAACTCTGAAGTCCCGGGTTCGATCCCCGGCCGGGTTAATTTAGAAAACCACTTTTCTACATTGTCTCGGGTCTGGGTGTCTGTTACCTTCGTTGTCTCTAAATTCCATAACACGCGTGCTTTAGCTACTTACTTTGGGTTCAGAGCAATGTATGTGATGTTGTGCACATTTATTTATTTATTTATAAAAATTAATGCATCTTTATTTATTAATGTTTCTGTTGCAGGAAACACAGTAGCGCGGCCATATGTAAATACGGGACATCGACTCAGGAGTGCTCATGTCTCTTCAGCAAGGTGTTCCGCCTGCCGTGCCGCCACATCCTCATGCTCACCACCGAGCTCAAGGTGAGATTGACCACAATCCTACCTACCTACCTTTTAGTAGTTCTCTGTATTCTGGCGAACAAAACAAAAAAAGATTTATTCAAATCGGTCAAGCCGTTCTCGAGTTTTTGTGAGACTAATAAACGTCAATTCATTAGAGTTATGCGTTTTTGTTTTTTTTTTATCATTTCTAGCTTTTTTTATCTATACAAATACTATTTGTTCCGGCTAATCTCTGGAATGGCTGGACCGATTTTGGCGGGACTTTCACTGGCAGATAGCTGTTATGTAATAAAAAGTAACTTAGGCTACTTCTATTTTAGAAAAAAACTATTTTTTTTTAATGTTGTATCAAAAATTGTAATGCTGCTTTTTTGTTAATTCCACACGGACGAAGCCGCGGCTACAGCTATTTTAATATATAACACGTCTTGCTGAAAATCTATAATATAAAAATGAAACGCTCAATGTGTTGTTAAGCGCAAATCTCGAGAGCAGCTGGACCGATTTTGCTAATTGTTTTTTTTTAAATATTCCTTGAAGTACGAAGATGGTTCATACGGAGAGAAAAATTAAAAAAATTAAAGAATCGATTGTTATTTGTATATTAACTTTCGTGAGGAGTATTCATAATTATTTAGAACAAAACGGTTTACTCAAGCATACGCGGCAGCGGTTCGACTCGCGACACCGCCGCCGCCGCCGCCGCGTCAGCTCATGATTAGGGACTCCTATAGAGTCTGAAAATAGTCGGGCGATCCCGAAAATATGCGTGAGTAAACTGTTTTGTTTTAAATAATCGACTGTTATGCGGTTCAGCTAGTTTTTTATAATATTTAATGTTTATTTTTAGGTCAAAACACATATCCCGTTCGAGCCGCGTTGGACGGTGCAACACTGTCTGTTCGGTTGTGACAGTCTCAACTCGACTACATCTACGAATAATACAGGTCAGTATTTTTATGCTATTAATATCGGAATACTCTAAACATCACTCAGTTTTAAGTTGCTGTTAAGTCTGATCATGTCACTAGTCGTTTAAGGCGATACACAAATTTTTGAGCTATTTTCATATCGTTTTTACTTAGCAACTATGAAAGTTATTGACTTTAAATTTGGTTTCGAGATAGAAGATATGGTGGAAGATAAGGATATGATGAAAATAAATGTCGATCAGTTACACGATTAAATAAACTTTCCTCGATAGTTTTATTTTTTGAAATCAGCTCTATAAAAACACTTTTTTTGCTTAATCCACCAAACTATTCAACTTGATAATATTTTTTCACACTATTTGATGCATAATCGAATCAAATATCTAGAATAATGTCGAGTTGTCTTTAAAAAGACAGTCCGATATTAATAATGACGTTTTGTTTGATAGGCGGCGGGTCGTTTATGGAGCAAGTTGTTGTGGAGACAGACGAGCAGCACCGGCAGACAATACAGCAGCCGCAACAGATTCATCAGGTTCGTGACTCTAACTGAACATTACATTATTATATATGATGACCTCCGTAGTCAGTGGAGTTTTTTTTTTTGAAGAGATTTACGCAGTTATCCTGAGCGCAGGCTTTGACTGCTTCACCGGACTTTTGGCGAGAACCTTAAGGGCCTTCAGCCAGAGCAATAGAAAAACTAACTACGTCAGCAGCGTTCACTCAGGTCACCCCCTGTGGGGTTCGGACCTCGACTTAGTGCGTTGCTAACAATCTTAATAAGGCAAAAACAGCAAGGGAGGGCTGGATCTAAGTTTTTATTATTTAAGGACATATTTTTATTGCTAGTTTGGCCGGCTCGGGCCAGCTTGATCTAGGGAGGGGGGGGGGAGGGGTCGAGTGGCGTACACACCGGTTCTCAAGGTGTCTCGAGCTCTGATAGACCAAGAGCTACTGGACCGTCCGAGTAACGGTGTGTCTGTAAGGCTAGAAATTCTTATGGTGATGAGTCATAGTTGGCTAAGTACAATGACCATCGCCTGGCACGCCTCAGCCCTGCACGTCATCAACCCCTATATTTTGAAAGTGTAGGAAACATTTGAAAAAAAAAACTTGTTCCTGTAAGCTTGATTTTTTTTTACCATTTAGTTTATTTGTTATTAAGTTAAAAAAAAATTGACAGGCGTTTTCGATGAGCACAAGTACCTGACAGGTGAGCCTGAAGGTGTATTATGTGTAAATTAAAATAAACTTTATTCTGTAAAGTTGAAATTTACAGATATGCTTCTTTAAACGATTTAAAGTAAGTTGGTACAATGACAGGCGGTTCTGGCTAGCATAAGTCCTTGACAGGCGAGGGGAAAGATGCTATGGAAGTGAGTAAAATTAATGCTGCTTTTTGCAATATTTCCTCTTCTTCTAATAATTCGCACATTTTTAAATCAATATTATCATTTTTCAATGTGACATAATTTTTTTCTATCTTTTTTAACAATTTTAATATCGTCATAAGTATTTAATAATTTTTCTTCAAAATGTTGAGTACTAAAACTGTAATCTGTACTTTCGCCATTCTCTTCAAGAATTGCTTTTAATAATTCTGAATAATATTTACATAGGTATGTGAATGAAAAACATCTTTTTTTATTTATCACTTCTTCGGTGATGAATATTTTCATTTCCTCAAATGCCTGTTGGTGATAATATTTCCAAGTTTTTTTCGGTGATCTCATAACCTTATTTTCTTGTTGCAATGTATACAATGCAATCGTTCGGCAACTGTTATTATAGTAAATAATGGGACTCTCTGTATTGCTTACTTTTTCGTAAAATTCTATATTTTCACCGAATGCTCTTAGAGCTTGCATTAAACTTTCTGTTTCTGATGAATGCAAAGCTTGAAACCGCCCTTTAACTCGTTTATATTTATTTGTACAAAAGACATATAACTTATTATCGCTACTTTCATATGTTGATGTTTCGCTTTCCACAATATCTACTGAAGACCTAATTCCCTCTGTTTCTTCATCAGAAATTTCTGTGAAAACAACAAATACTTTGGATAAAAGCAAATCAATATTAAAAATATTAACTGTGGCGAAGTAGTCAACAGCCTCGGACACCACGGCCTGTCATGTAGCCGTAGCGCAGGACGCATGGCGCGACATGCCAATTTAAACGACATCATCCGACGTGCTCTTGTTGCCGCCGGCGTTCCGGCTGTACTTGAACCTAATGGCCTGGCACGCGACGACGGCAAGAGACCGGACGGGATGTCTTTGTTCCCTTGGAAGATGGGTAGGCCTTTAGTGTGGGACGCTACTTGTGTCGATACTCTTGCGCCATCTCATCTTCCTAGTTCGTCGTTCTGTGCTGGCGCTGCTGCTGCGGCTGCTGAGAACCTCAAACGGCGGAAATATAACAACCTTATTGGAAGTTATACTTTCCAGCCGTTTGGGGTTGAAACATTTGGACCGTGGGGTCCGAGTGCACACCTTTTATTTAAAGATCTGGAAAAACGTCTTGTTGACTCCTCGCGTGACCCAAGGGCTGGCTTTTACCTCGGACAAAGAATTAGCATTGCCATACAACGTGGCAATGCTGCCAGCCTTTTGGGTACACTTCCAGTCGACAGCGACGTGGATGAATTTTTTGACGCAATTTTTTAGTTTTTTTTTTAGTTATGTTTAGTTTTGTTTAAAGTGTATATATAGTTAAGTTTGTAAATATTAAGATATAAATAATGTAAAAATGTCAAAAACAATAAATAAAAATTTACTATGTAAAAAAAAAAAAAAAAATTAAAAATTAGGAAACAACATAATTTAAAATTTCTTGACATGAATCCGGAATTATGAAGGGGGTTCAGCGGCAAAATATAAAAAGATTTCATATTATTTTCCCTATACTATCAAATAAAATTTTGCTGCTGATACTCCTGACATTCAGGAGGTTCAGCAGCAAAATAAGACGAAAATTCTGCCTCGAGATATTTACCTCTAAATATACAATTAATTAGCATTAGTTAATTTCAAATTATGAGCAGTTTTAAGATATATAAGAACGGTAATAAAATTGAAGTTGAAATCAATTATTTTTTCACAGAAATGAAGAAACAGAGGGAATTAGGTCTTCAGTAGATATTGAGGAAAGCGAAACATCAACATCTGAAAGTAGCGATGATAAGTTATATGTCTTTTGTACAAATAAATATAAACGAGTTAAAGGGCGGTTTCAAGCTTTGCATTCATCAGAAACAGAAAGTTTAATGCAAGCTCTAAGAGCATTCGGCGAAAATAATGAATTTTACGAAAAAGTAAGCAATACAGAGAGTCCCATTATTTACTATAATAACAGTTGCTGAACGATTGCATTTTATACATTGCAACAAGAAAATAAGGTTATGAGATCACCGAAAAAAACTTGGAAATATTATCACCAACAGGCATTTGAGGAAATGAAAATATTCATCACCGAAGAAGTGATAAATAAAAAAATATGATTTTCATTGACATACCTATGTAAATATTATTCAGAATTATTAAAAGCAATTCTTGAAGAGAATGGCGAAAGCACAGATTACAGTTTTAGTACTCAACGTTTTGAAGAAAAATTATTAAATACCGTACTTATGACGATATTAAAATTGTTAAAAAAGATAGAAAAAAATTATGTCACATTGAAAAATGATAATATTGATTTAAAAATGTGCGAATTATTAGAAGAAGAGGAAATATTGCAAAAAGCAGCATTAATTTTACTCACTTCCATAGCATCTTTCCCCTCGCCTGTCAAGGACTTATGCTAGCCAGAACCGCCTGTCATTGTACCAACTTACTTTAAATCGTTTAAAGAAGCATATCTGTAAATTTCAACTTTACAGAATAAAGTTTATTTTAATTTACACATAATACACCTTCAGGCTCACCTGTCAGGTACTTGTGCTCATCGAAAACGCCTGTCAATTTTTTTTTAACTTAATAACAAATAAACTAAATGGTAAAAAAAAATCAAGCTTACAGGAACAAGTTTTTTTTTTCAAATGTTTCCTACACTTTCAAAATATAGGGGTTGATGACGTGCAGGGCTGAGGCGTGCCAGGCGATGGTCATTGTACTTAGCCAACTATGACTCATCACCATAAGAATTTCTAGCCTTACAGACACACCGTTACTCGGACGGTCCAGTAGCTCTCCTACTATGAGGTCCCAGGTTCAATGTAGAAAAACACTTTTCCACATTGTCTCGGGTCTGGGTGTTTGTGGTACCTTCGTTGTCTCTGAATTCCATAACACAAGTGCTTTAGCTACTTTGGGTTCAGAGCAATGTATGTGATGTTGTCAAAAAGAAAAGAAAGAAAGAATAGTAAATAATAGATCTTATAAATAAGTACAGCTCTTCATATTTCGCCTAGTTGGTTCGGCATGCAAATTTATAACCAATTACATAGGTATTAATTAATAAAATTTATAACAAACTAGTTCAACTTACATTACAATTAAATTAATTAATAATTATTAGTGCTTTAACTAACAATTTTGGTATTTATATTAATTATCTTAATTGTTAAATTAATGACAAGATGAGTATTTATTTATTAAACAAGTAAAAAAAAATGAAACAATAAGGCTAGTTCAAGAGAGAACGAATTTTGACTCGCGACACCACCGCCGCCGCGTCAGCTTATGATTAGGGACTCCTATTGAGTCTGAAACTAGTCGGGCGATCCCGAGAATATGCGTGAGTAAAGCGCCTGTCATAATCAACAAAGTACCGATATGGATAAAGCCGCTACCCATAAATAAGTTTAAATTAAAATTTTAAGAATATCTTATTGCCAAATGTTTTTATACTCTCAATGAATACCTAAATGATGCCTAGCACGTCTTGAAAGTATTATTGTATTCAGAATCACTAAATAAAAAAAAAAGTAAAACAATTTTTTGTACGCCAATTGCAGGCAAAACATGTATGGGTCTGATTATTATGTACTTTGACACCTTATGTAACAATACCTCTGTTTTGTAAACATATACCCATGTTTTCACAAAATAAATTATCTTTTTATCTTTTTAAACCGTTTTGTTTTAAATAATAACGTCTCTGATTGGTTCTCCTTTATATGGATAATGATAATCATTGGCATGTTCCAGGTAGGCGGTGTCCGACAGCAGCAGTATGTACTAGCCGCTGCCGGACAGCCCAACACGCCTGTCTCTCAGGTAAATATTACATTCAACTTTATTGAACATAACTAGACTGTACTGCAGTCGGCATTGGGGCCACTAACCCCAGGCCAAAACATTGGGGCGCCCACCGGAGCCCCGCCGAGCATGCTTTACCGAACCCGGGACTCCGGCAAAGGTGAGGACGGGACCGGGATGTTTTTGGTCGGTGCAAGTCTGACATATCCCCAAGTCGTGGGTTGAAGTCGTTAGATTTTCAACCCGTAACAAAAATTAAACATTGGGGCGCCCAATTAAGCCTGCCTAATTTATCTACCTATCTAAACTACCTATGTGTTCTAGCTACGTGGCCTAACTACAGGCCCTACCCTACCTGAACTAAGTACCTACCTAAGTAGGTGCGCCTACCTACCTGCGCTACTTGCCTGTCCTACAATAAACTGTCGACGGCATGATTTACAAAGATATCTTGGGTTCTGTAGTTTACGGAGTGAAGTCGAGTTCGATGACTGGCCTGTTGGTCTAGTGGTTAGTGGCCCTGACTGCTAAACCGGAGGTCGTAGGTTCGATTCTCACCCAGGACATTCTTTTTCGTGATGTAATATGTATTAATTTAGAAATATATATAAGTATGTTAGTCTGTCCTTAGTTAGAGCTGAGATGGGGGTGTGTGAGTAGTCTTATCTGTGGAGATCTGTATCTGTATCTGTAGTGATCAGTCTCCAAGCTACAATGTTTGACTGCACGGATAGCCGAGTGGTATAGGCCACCACGCCAATTACCTCTGTGCGCAATGTGCTGCGGGTTCGATCCCCGCATGGGACAAGCATTTGTGTAGTCCACAAAGGCTTGTTCCAAGTCTGGGTGTTCTTTGTGCATGTGATTTGAATGTTTGTGAAACCTGTTTGTGAAGCATTAAATTCCTTAGTGCGGGAGTGGTTTTTTTTTAAATTGAAAAAAAAATTAAAATTTTGATTGCATTTATATGTGTTAGAAGGCAGGTGCCATAGTTTTCCGATTTAGTTCTAATAACCAATCCACTAACATTTACCTACACATAGCCTAAATTTATTTTCCATTCATAATTTACAATAGCTCTGTATCTATTTTGGACCATTCATGTCTGTTCTTCCACAGAGCAGAGGTGGATGGGCCCTAGTAGATGCCCCATCCCAGTTTAGAGTAAAGTTCTCAACAAGGCCACTGCGTGTTGGACCTGTGTCCCCACGTAAGCCTTTCAAAGGACCGGGTATTCTCAATACTGAGGATAGCCCGTGAAAAAAAGAGAGATAATAATAATGATAATGTGTTGCATCTGCAAGCAGCAGGTGATCTTCTGCGGCGGCGGCGTGTCGGGCGGCGCGCCCGTGCTGACGTCCGTGCTGCCGCCCGGCGGGGCCGTGCTCACGCCGCACCACGCCCTGCACTGACGCGCCGAGCCGCCACTGACGCGGTCCGACGCCACTGACGCGACTCGCCGGCACTGACGCGATCTGACGCCACTGACGCGGCTCGCCGCCACTGACGCGGTCCGCCGCCACTTACGCGACAAGCCTGCACGGGAGCGACACGCCTGCATGGGCGCCACACGTCTGTACTGATGCGACACGCCGGCATTGACGCGATCCGCCTGCAATATCATTCAATCGAATCGCATGAACCTAAAGGGTTAAGTTGATGATTTTACCCTGACGCGTCCACTTTAATCTATATACCAATATTTAAAGCTGAAAAGTTTGTTTGTTTGAACGCGCTAATCTCAGGAACAAAAGAAGAAAAGGTCCGAGTTTAAAACTTATTTCAGTGTTGGATAGCCCATTAATTGAGGAAGGCTAAAAGATATATAGCATTACGCTGCGACCAAAAGGAGCGGAGCATAAATGAAAAATGTTGCATAAATGAAAAACCGTTAAAACTAAAACACGCGGAAAAAGTCGCGGGGGACAGCTAGTTTAAATATAAAAGTGCAGCGCGATTTAAAAGTTACTATATTTATGTTTGCCCTTTGCGGCCGAACTCAGTGCAGTGGTAGTTAGCGCCTGCAACTCTCTGCTAGCCGTGCAGTCAAAAGAAAATGTGCATCAACATCTTAATATTACTTAATGTATTACAGAATTGATATTAGTTTTAAAAGAATATACTTCATGTTTCAAAACTTGTCTATAATAAATATCACGACTAAATTTTTTTAAATGCATTTGCACTGATTAAAAATATAGGTACATAGTTGGCCATTTTGAAAGATTGATAAATCATCTATTTCTCGAGATGAAACTATCGCTGTTGATGACACCTGTACAACATCAGATCTGACTGAATAGTTCAAGTAAAAATTATTATTAGGTACATATTTGACAAGATTTTTTTAAAATATATTACAAGCGACTAATTGATATCATACCCCTTTTTTTAAATCAGTTAACAAGTTGTGCGGCAATGTACATATGTTTTGTCAGTGCAAGCGTATAGTTAAAATTGACGAATACTCAAGCGCCACTTAATTTTGAGTTGCTGTTAAGTTTTATGCATTTTACTTTAAGGTGGGTCGTTGTATTTTACGGTAGTCAATTAATTCAATTCTAGTACAGTGCCAATGTCTTGTTTGACGGGCCTGTTGGTCTAGTGGTTAGTGACCCTGACTGCTGAACCGGAGGTCGTGGGTTCGATTCCCAACCAGGACAAATCTTCGTGTGCTGTCTGGATGTAATTTATCTATAACATGTATGTATTTAGAAATATATAGATATGTTTATCAGTTGTCTGGTTACCATAATACAGGCTCTGCTTAGTTTGGGATCAGATGGCCGTGTGTGAGTTGTCCCAAGATATTATTCATTATTATAATGTAAAATTGTAATTCATTTAGCAGGCACACAAACAACACACAGTACATAAAATACTCTCAATGTTTAGATTCCAGTCAGTTCACTCTACTGACAATGTTTTTTTTAAAGACAACTGAATCACTTTTCCATATATAAAATTATAAATAAAACACCAGCCTATAAATGTCCCACTGCTGGGCACAGGCCTCTTCTCATATAGAGAAGGAACGAGCATTGATCACCACGCTTGCTCATTGCGGGTTGGCGATTTCAGATTCCAATTTTTGGAAGCCAGGTTTCCTCACGATGTTTTCCTTCACCGATTATCAATGATATCTTAGAATAATTAAGAAAGTACATATAACTTTGAAAATGTCGCATTGGTACTTGCCTGTAATGGGTTCGAACCTGCAACCTTGTGCACACATATCCGTTCATTGAACCACTTGGCTACCGCAACACCATAAAATTAGTAAACACATTTTTTTTTTTCTTTTTTTTTTTCTTTTTTTTTTTTTTAAAGGTTACTAGCAATGTGGGTGGAATTTACATTACTAGCAATCTTGTTAACCCCTCCAACTAAGCTAAATATGCTTGTATCTGGAGTGGGTTCACGTCAATAGTGCAATGGGTGGGATCGAACCTGCGACCAATTAGTTGCGTAACATTAAAATGGGTTTTTTTAAAACGGTTCGCTGTCGCAACACCCGCCCGTAACAGATATATGCACTTAAGACCGTCTTAAAGTTGAGTGTCGTTTGATTATACGATGCGAATAGGCTACTAAAATAAGTTTGTAAATATTTTAAAATATTAAATGTATGGATGGTGTATTATTTAGTGGTTCTTATTTAATTTTAGCTTTATTATTGTATACTCTGTTTATATCTTAGATAAGTATGGTCAGCAAAAAAGTATTTCTGTATTTTTTATACTGAATGTTACCGAACGGATATATCTCGATCGACGGGTCTGTTGGTCTAGTGGTTAGTGACCCTGACTGCTAAACCGAAGGTCGTGGGTTCGATTCCCACCCAGGACGAATCTTTGTGTGATGATCACGATCATTTGTGCTGTGTCTGGGTGTAATTTATCTATAATATGTATGTATTTAGAAATATATAAGTATGGTTATCAGTTGTCTGGTTGCCATAGCACAGGCTCTGCCTAGTTTGGGATCAGATGACCGTGTGTGAGATGTCCCAAGATATTATTATATTATTTATTATTATCTATCCAATAGGGGGTTAGGAGTAAATCTGGGATAGAATCAGTTTACAAAATTTCAGATCAAAATGAGTTACTTAAATATTTTCGCATCATTATTCGACATTAAAAATTATAACAAAAGTGTCACCGCACTACGAGAGGCAATATCTTATTACGTCACTCGGTAAATCTATATACTAATACATAAAGCTGAAGAGTTTGTTTGTTTGTTTGTTTGTTTGTTTGTTTGAACGCGCTAATCTCAGGAATGGATATGGAATTGGATAGTCCGTTTATTGAGGAAGGCTATAGGCTATATAACATCACGCTACGACCAATAGGAGCGGAGCATAAATGAAAAATGTTGCAAAAATGAAAAACCGTTGAAACTAATACGCGAACAAAGTCGCGGGGGACGGCTAGTTTAATATATAAAGCTGAAGAGTTTGTTTGTTTGAACTCGCTAATCTCAGGAACTACTGGTCCGATTCCAAAAAATATTTTAGTGTTGGATAGCCTATATATTGGGGAAGGCTAGAAGCTATATAACATTACGCTGCGACCAAAAGGCGCGGAGCATAAATGAAAAATGTTGCTAAAATTAAAAATCGTTGAAATTAAAACACGCGGACAAAGTCGCGAGGGACAGCTAGTGTTAAGATACATCGCTTCAGTGGTCTGGTTATGATTTTTTTGTGTCGGATAATTGATGCGAAAATATGATATACAATAATTAATTAACTAATTTAGAGCTGAAATTTTGTAAACTGACTTTATACCAGATGTACTCTTCACCCCTTTTGGTTAGATATAACCTTTACGTAACGCCCTGTATATATTATGACTACTGTATTAGTTGACATATTCTAGGAAATGATAATTCATAGTCAAATGTAACGAATAAAAAATAAGTAAAAAAAATTTTGTGTTCTTACTCGTTCCTTCAATTAATGAGAAGAGGGCCTGTGCCCAGCAGTGGGACAGTTAAAATGTGTTAATTTTTTTGTATACTTTTTTTGCTGACCGTACTAGGCTTATGCCTATGTTATCCATAATGTATGGTACACAATTGTATGGAATGTAAGTAGCAGTTTTTTTACATAAACAATTAAAAAAAAAGTTAAAACTCTTTCAATTGTCAATAGACAAAAGATTTTTTTTTATTTCTTTGGAACCATTTACAGGCGCTTCTCAAACTAAACCTACTTAAACAATTTAAATGGCCGGTTCCAACAGTAACAAACACCCTGTCCGATCCAATAAAGGCGTATTCCTGGTTCAACATACGTACTAGAAAAAAATGTCTCGCTCAGGCGGCTTCTTTGATACAAAACTGTAGGTAGTACACGTGAACTTTGTCGAGCGATCAGTGTTGCCTTTGCGGACGGTCCGTAAGCAAATCGAATTATATCTATACTATAATATTATAAAGCTGAAGAGTTTGTTTGTTTGTTTGAACGCGCTAATCTCAGGAACTACTTGTTCGAATTGAAAAATTATTTTTGTTATGGATAGTCCGTTTATTGAGGAAGGCTATAGGCTATATAACATCACGCTACGACCTATAGGAGCGGAGCATAAATGAAAAATGTTGCAAAAATTAAAAATCCGTTGAAAATAAAACACGCAAACAAAGTCGCGGGGGACAGCTAGTCTTAAATATAGGAACTAAGCTTAACACAACGACGGGAAAACTCAGTATCTTAGTCAGTGTAGTATTTGACGACCTCTGTGGTCGAGTGGCGTACACACTTTTCAAGGTGTCGCCAGCTCTGACGTCCCGGGTCCGATCCCCGGCCGGGTCAATGTAGAAAACCCCTTTTCTACATTGTCTCGGGTCTGGGTGTTTGTGGTAACTTCGTTGCCTATGATTCTATGACACAAGTGCTTTAGCTACTTACTTTGGTTCAGAGCAAAACAAAAAGGTTTACTCGCGCATATTCTCGGGATCGGCCGACTAGTTTCAGACTCAATAGGAGTCCCTAATCATGAGTTGACGCGGCGGCGGTGGTGTCGCGAGTCGAACGTAACTAGTCGTGCGATCTCGCGAATATGCGTGAGTAAACCGTTTTATTTTAAATAATTGTTTTATTAGCCATAGTACCAGGGTCTTAACAGTCTTAATTATTCTAGCCCAGACGTGGTACCTTATACTACATTAAAATAAAACAACAGTTTAAAATGAATAAATATGAACGTATATAATATAACACTAACACAATTTTCTCAAACACTGGGCATGGAGGCAAATCACCGACGACACAATACCTGAAACAGAAGGAGACCATTTTGAATCTTAAGGCAATACACAAATGTTCTAGCATTCGAGTTAGCTAGCAGTAGCAATACAAAACACAACCGCCGTATATTACGGGCCTCGCCGGCGAGGCCCGTCGCGTATAAATAATTGTAACGTAAATGTTACCCCCCCCGTCCCTAGATCAAGCTGGCCGGCCCAACTAGCAACAAAAATATGTCCTTAAATAATAAAAACTAAGATCCAGCCCTCCCTTGCTGTTTTTGCCTTATTAAGATTGTTAGCAACGTTGAACACACACAGTTAACAGTCGAGGTCCGAACCACAGGTGGGCCCTTAGTGAACGTTGCTGACGTAGTTAGTTTTTCTATTGGTCTGGCCCTTGAGGTTCTCGCCAAAATTTCGTAAATTTAGTATCGTATCGGCTAACGTCGGTGACTAAGTTGTAGTAGATCTAGTTGGTTCTCGACGACGATACGTAATTTGTTCTTTATATTTTTTTCGTAAAGTGATTATTTCTTTAGTTGACAACCGCTATAACAAAGAATCACGACAGTGGCGCCAATTTGTACGGTAACTAAATCAAAATTGAACCATTGCTATTTTTTACTAACGTAAAGCGTGAGAAGAGGACGGCAACAGATAACAACTTACTTGAAATGTCAAACCAGTTTTCGCCTTGAACATCACTGTGTTTGTGCACATGTTTCTGCGTGTCGGTAGATTTGTATCAGAATTTTAGTCGAAACTAAATTTGACAGCTCTAATTTCCATCTGTCTTTTTCTAATTGCGTAGGTACAAGTGAAAAAGATACAGAAGGTCTAAAATAAATAAAAGCTTGTAATAAAGGTAAATAAAAAAAGAATGGTCCGATGATTTTTTTATTTACTCGACCCATACCTAGATATTAAAAAAATATTAGACACGTATTTATTATTTTTTTAATTAAACAAACGATGAGGAAGATACAGTGAATGGAAATGTCGAGTAACGTCACTTGTGGCTAAAATTTTTACCCACAAGTGACGTCACAAGCCCCCACTTCAGAACTTTAAAGCGCTCTAACTTTGTAATTTTTCATTGATTTGATAAAAGAAAACACACGAGTTTTTTTTATGTATTTATCTATCTGGTGGATTAAATAGATATTTCCTTTTCATACCCAGTCCGATCACCTATTATACTAATAATTGTGAAATGAAGGTATAATAGGGGTGTTTCCTGGGTATGAAAAGTTAAAATCTATTTAGTCCGTCAGTTAGATAATAAAAAAATATTAGACACGTATTTTTTCTTTTATCAAAACAATAAAAAAATACAAAGATACACCGCTTTAAAGTTTCGGAGTGGGGGCTTATGACGCTACGCCTCGCTAAAAATCGTAGCGAGGAGTGACGTCACGCGTAACTTCAGTTCTCTGTATTTTGATCATTTTTTGTTTGCAGGAAAAAAGAAAAAATACGTGTCCAATAAAATTCATTAATCTACCAGGCGGACATTAAAAAAAAATAGGACACAGGCGCATTACCAGCAGCGGAAGCTTCCTATCATGAGCACGACCTTTTTCTGATTCGGTAGCGCCGATCGCAGCGTCGACAGCGCTTGAAGCAGCCGGAGCGAGATCGACAGCGCCATAAATATCTGACAAACATAGATATTATTAGATTCAGTTAATTAAGCATTTAGAGAAAAAAATAAGGAAACTACAGTGTAACAAAAACCCTGTCTGATCCAATAAAGGCGTATGTCTCCTTGGTTCAACATACGTACTAGAAAAAAATGTCTCGCTCAGGCGGCTTCTTTGATACAAAACTGTAGGTAGTACACGTGAACTTTGTCGAGCGATCAGTGTTGTCTTTGATCAGTTTCATTTCAATTTAATTATATTCACCGGGGAAAACCAATAATTTTAAACCCATTCAACAGTTACGTATATGTGTGCGCAGTACGATGCCCAATAATGCTCATAATAATCGGACAGGGTTTTTGTTGCATGCTGTTTAGAGGGCGCATAGTGTGAATGAACTGTAGGCCCTAGTATGAAGAGGTAAAACAGATCGCATCGTTTTAATTAAAACTATTACAAAACTTAGTATTATTGCCCTAATAATATCGGAACTATTGATATGTTCAAATAAACGTCTGTCGTCGCACGGAAAATCACTCAAGCAGTAAACGAGCGTAGTACATTTATCTAAAAATTTGTTTACGCTTGGTACAAGGGGCTACTAGCGATGCGCGCGCACTGCTTGTCCATGATTACTTTAAAATTAAGCAGATAGGGCCGCAAATTCTTTTAAATCATAACCAGAATCATTAAATCCAGAACTTTTTTAGTCCAGTCGATTCTAGGATTGTACCAAAAAAATAATAGGTACGCTTTTATGGCTAACAGCTGTCACCGCGACTTCGTCTGCGTGTTTTAGTTTCATGGTTTGAAATATACGTACGATTTTTGTGTAACTTTAATCTTTTACGCAGCGCACGCAACGAATCCTATCAAAAGGAATGTTATAAATAACCTATAGCCTTCCTCAATAAATGGAAATGCAATACGAAAATATTTTTTAATTCAAACCAGTATTTCCTAAGATTAGCCCGTTCAACCAAACAAATCGACGCAAATTTGTTGGCAGTTGGCCGGTTTGCGCAGATGTGACGCATATTACCCCATATAAGCCTCGCAGCCAGTTACGTTTCGTATATAAAGAAGTTTTACATCAATCGTGTGGTCTAAAGCCCACTTCACACTTGTATACTATCTATTTATTTCTGGTTTTCTTACCGTGACTTTCGGCCGCATCTGGAACGCCGGCGAGGGCATCGTTTGCGACGGCGCGGGGCGCAACTGCGGCGGGGCTTGCAGCACGGCTGCCTCACGATGTAACGACGATCGCATTTCCCGCATCGTTTGAACCTACCTTTTTTGGTGCGGCACCGGCTGTGAAGAAACAAATCATTGAAATCTATATACTAATATAGCTGTCCCCCGCGACTTTGTTCGCGTGTTTTAGTTTCAACGGTTTTTCATTTTTGCAACATTTTTCATTTATGCTTCGCTCCTATTGGTCGTAGCGTGATGTTATATAGCCTATAGCCTTCCTCAATAAACAGACTATCCAATACAAAAAGAATTTTTCAATTCGATCCAGTAGTTCCTGAGATTAGCGCGTTCAAACAAACAAATAAACAAACAAACAAACAAACAAACAAACTCTTCAGCTTTATAATATTAGTATAGATATAAAGCTGAAGAGTTTGTTTGTTTGTTTGAACGCGCTAATCTCAGGAACTACTGGTCCGATTTGAAAAATTATTTCAATGTTGGATAGCCCATTTATTGAGGTAGGTAGGCTATAAGCTATATAACATTACGCTGCGACAAAAAGGAGCGGAGCATAAATGAAAAATGTTGCAAAAATGAAAAACCGTTGAAACTAAAACACGCGAACAAAGTCGCGGGGGACAGCTAGTTAGAGATATAAAGCTGAAGAGTTTGTTTGTTTGTTTGTTTGTTTGTTTGAACGCGCTAATCTCAGGAACTACTGGTTCGAATTGAAAAATTCCTTCTGTATTGGATAGTCCGTTTATTGAGGAAGGCTATAGGCTATATAACATCACGCTAAGACCAATAGGAGCGGAGCATAAATGAAAAATGTTGCAAAAATGAAAAACCGTTGAAATTAAAACACGCGAACAAAGTCGCGGGGCACAGCTAGTTAGAGATATAAAGCTGAAGAGTTTGTTTGTTTGAACGCGCTAATCTCAGGAACGACTGATTTAAATTGAAAAAATATTTTTGTGTTGGATAGTCCTTTTAGTGAGGAAGGTTATAGGCTATATAACATTACGCTACGACCAATAGGAGCGGAGCATCAATGAAAAATGTCGAGAAGTTCCGTTGCGTGCGCTGCGTAAACGGTAAAAGTTACGCAAAAATCAGTTATGACGGAATTGACCCTCTTTAAAAGATTAAAAAAGTCCGCGACATAATATCATAGCATATGTCTATCTTTTAAAGATTCATTATGACCTTTTTTAGGGCAATCAATTTTTTTTCTAAAATAATGCATTATTTGTGAAGTTATTCTATTAATCATGACAAATCATTATCAAAATATGTAAAATAAATACGTTATTTAAAACAAGTATTTAATTTTGAACAAGATTCAAATTTCCATTCAATAATAATAACATATGCAAATACAGTTGGTAGTTTTTAAGTTTATTGCGTTCTGACAGACGCGTCAGGGACTTTGTAAGTACTTGTGCTTACACTAGTCGGGCGATCCCGAGAATATGTGTGAGTGAACCGTTTTGTTTTAAATAATGCTGAATACTCCTCACAAAAGTTATTATACCTATACATTATTTATTAATGCCAATCCAGCTTTTTTTAAAACTAAAACAGTTGTACCTTACCTTTGGTTTATTCAAAATGAGGTTGTCTAACTCATTAATTAATCTTAACTTTCATTTATATTCACTTACGTTTTGCACATTCTGAAACAGAAAAAAAAAACAAGTAAAATATTGTTCTCTGATATCGTATCGGCTGGATGCCTGTAAGGTCGCCAAAAGACTGGTGAAGCAGGCAAAGTAGGCTAGTTAGCTTAAGTTGCGTAGATTTCATAAAACAAACCACCCGTAGGTAGATACTTAATAGGTATCGTCATTGTGGGGCTCTCTACTTGCAATCCTATTACATACTCAAGACTGTAATGGCCCCGATTCTGTTAAGTTAGTGTCGACTAAAATACTTATACTAAGCTATCAACACGCTGTAACGTGTGCACTAAAACACAGTGATGTTCAAGGCGAAAGCTTTCTAAGTTAGTTATTATTTGTTGCCGTCCTTTTCTCACGCTGTATGTTATTAAAAAATAGCAAGGGTTTAATTTTGATTCAGTTAGCGTACAAGGGAATCGGCGCCAATATCTACATAGTTTAAAAAACAAAAAAACTACGGTAAAATATAAAGTTATTACTTACTTTCGTTTTCGCCGACATTTGGCCATTTTGTCTGTAAATTAAAACCTGCTTTCATCATTATTATCATCATTCACTGCCCATGCTATCCTACTACTGGATATAAGCTAGTTCCAGGGTAGGAAAATAAAAGAGGAAGCCTTCCTTTTGGCGGGAGAAGTAGGTACATGCATATTTCGCTGTGTCCTACCACCATACTACTACTGGCCTGTTGGTCTAGATTCTAGTGGTTAGTGACCCTGACTGCTAAACCGAAGGTCGTGGGTTCGATTCCCATTCAGGAAAAATCTTTGTGTAATGAGCATGATCATTTGTTCTGTGTCAGGATGTCACTTATCTGTAATAAGTATGTATGTATATGTATGTATTTAGAAAAATATATTTATTAGTTATATGGTTGCCATAATACAGACTCTGCCTAGTTTAGGATTAAATGGTCGTGTCTGAGTTGTCCCAAGATATTATATTATTATAATTCTATTTGTCAGAATCTGGTATCTAAAAATAACTGTTAATATAGGTACATACAAATTTGAAAGCTCACAAACACTGCTCTGAATCCAAACCTGTGACTTATACATCTCTTTAGATAATCACAATGTCTAATAAAACTATATACAACAGTTTTGAATTAAAATGAATGTTTATTTAGTGTCTTAAAGTAATTAACCTTTTCTGATACCACAGAAGTATCTACGTCCCAATTAATATATATATTTATTTAAAGACAACTTGTTAACTAAGTACTCCTCATGATTTAGAATTTACGCAGAGATGTCAAGATGCAAACGTCAAACAATGTAATCAGGTGAGCGTAATGTCTTTGGAACACTAAATCTTCACGAATTTGAGACATAGGGAGTGATATTATGTTTAAAATAAACAGATCAACATCTTACCGTTTGCTTAGACGTCTAATTTCTCATCTGGCATCTCATATCAGTTCTAAAAATACATTGATTTTTGCACAAAAATAATTTTACGTTAATATATTAAAATATATAAAAAAACCGATATTTTTTTAATCCCGCATAGAAAAAGCTTAAAACAATACTATTTAGCGTACATTCTATATTTAAATGGAAATGTCGTTGATTATTTTTTAATGTCAAAAGAAATGTCCATGTCTTCTTTTCAAGAAGGATGGACTTTATAGAATTTAGGGATGGTATACGAACTCTTAGTTATTCTCACCCCGGTCTCTAATATGCGCGCAAACATTTCGACAAAGGTTAGCGCGATTTGACGTCTTTTAAAAAAACCGACACAGCTTGGAAATGAAATCATTTGCAAATGTCATCCTACACTTGTGGGTTTGCGTATTCGTGCGAATGTGAGTGACCGGCATAATGTAGGACGACATTTGCAAATTACTATGCAAACAATTAAAGAAACTTTCCTAAATAGTTTTATTTTTTTAAAACAGCTCTTAAAAACACATTTTTTGCTCTATACACCAAACTATTTGTCAATGATATTTTTTTCAAACTAATTTGATACATAACCATAATATCTAAATAAATGTGGATTTATTTTTTATTCCATCCGATAGATTTCGATTAATATGAGATTTTCCATTTTGTCGCTTACGTTATTATTTGTAAGACAACCTTTCACGACCTTGATATATGTTTAGCTCTTTCCGTCCCGTAAGCAAGCAGTTAGTATTATCACTGTCCTGCATTTCCGGATTGGCTCTCCACTGCGCTGGACTCCGCCTACTTGCAAACAAAATACTTATTCGAGTAGCGCCTGCTTTCCGGATGCTGCTGGGGCTTTCCCTTTACTGCAGCGCATCAAGATTCTTTACTGAAACACATACGGATGGTTTAAATAAATAAATAAAGGCGGAAAACACCATATAGGAATATTGCTTGTATCTTAACATTAAAAAATGTAGACAACATCACATACATTGCTCTGAACCCAAAGTAAGTAGCTAAAGCACCTGTGTTATGGAAGCAGAGACAACGAAGGTACCACGAACAGGACACACGAGACAATGTAAAAAAGTGGTTTTCTAAATTGACCCGTCCGGGGATCGAACCCAGGACCTCTAACCTGACAACACCATACAAACCGGTAAGCTACTCGAACAGTGGCCGTCCACAGATGTTGTAAACATAAATAAAAATAAATAATAATAAAAGGGTTTATTAAAAAAACATTATAGACTTGTCTTAAAGTAATCGTACAGTTAACTAGGCCTAGCCTGTGTCTTAGACGTTAGTACTGCCCATGTTTTTAACAAAAATGTGTACACGGTGTTTATTTTATGCATTAATCTACGATTTCTTGAACAGTTACAAGTTCGACTCGCGACACCCCCGCCGCCGCGTCAGCTCATGATTAGGGACTCCTATTGAGTCTGAAACTAGTCGGGCGATCCCGAGAATATGCGTGAGTAAACCGTTTTGTTTTTAAATAGTTCAAGTTTATATAATATCTATATGATTTGTATTTTTGTGAGTCAATGAGTGTACTTTGATCGTTTTTCAGTTATAACAACATGCGTCAATCATAAAATCATCGGATATCTAATCGTAATGACCTCATTTATGCGGTACCATAAACAATTATCGATTCTTTTTAATTGTAATCCTACGATGTGATACTTTTACCCAGCTTTCCTTTATTGTTCATGTACCCGTGACGTTTTTGAAGTAAAACTTCGTTACGCACTATGTTCGGTGCGCTGTGTTCGGTGTAAACAATTTGCCTGCTTTTGGTGTGACATCAGTCGCCTCCCCGACACCTACCCACCGCAGTCTACGAGCGGTAGCTCTGTGGGACACGGGCCGGACGCGTAGAGAAGGTAATAAGTAAACTATAGAGCGCGCATATCGAGTATGAACTGTTAGCACTAGTATGAACAAATAAAAGCGTAAAATTGGTGTCCAAACAAAGCGCGTCGTTTTATTAAAACTATCTCAAAACCTAATAATATCGGAACCGTCGATATTTACGCATAAACGTCTGTCATCACAAGGAAAATCAATTAAATCAGTAAACAAGCGTAGTAAATTTAACTAAAAAGGATTTACTAGCGATGCGCGCGTTTTATGCGTGTCTATGTTTTCTCTAAGGCGTCCTTAGAGGATACGTCATAGACAAGCATAGAACAAACTAGCTTTCCCGCCACAATTAAACGTCACGGGCGACTCCCGCCCGCTCGCATTTTGTTTTATCGACCGCTCGAAGCACTCGAATTGCTTCAAGCAGTCCATATGGTTGGCCTTAGCAGCAATCTTTGCGTTATCTTGAGATAAAACTTGCTAGCGTCGGTATTGATCATATTTACTTAGTATGTTCTAATGTAGCTATGATATCATTTAGACGCTAAAGTTGGTTAGGCAGAAGTATCAAATCAATAAGATTTTTACAAAATTATTTTACTGAGGCTTCACTTTTCAGTAAAAATAAGTATGCTATAAATTGCACCAGTATGAATAAAAAAAAAGGAAAATTATTTATGTATTTATTATTTTTTTGCACATACTTAAACAATATAATAAAATAATATATATACTACTAGCTGACCCGTGCCCACTTCGTTGGGCTTAATAATCCTTTTTTAGTACATATGACCCAACGATTTAAATTATTTTATTAATATTAAAAATTAAATTATCTATACTAATATTTAAAAAACAACTTTTTAAAATTACTTAAAAGTTAGACATTTTTGTAGGCATTTTCAAGCTCCACATCTTTTCTATAGAACTCAAAAATATATCTTTCATAGTTAAGGCAGCGTTTGAAAGAAACGCTTTCATTCGACCGTTTTTTCTCCGATTCTCTTTGCAAAACGGACTACCAAGTAAAAGCCTTTTTAATCTTCGGTTTTTTATATATCCTATGACACTCAGCAATAATGTGGCTTTCTACTGGTGAAAGAATTTTTAAAATCGGTTCAGTAGATTCCGAGATTACCCCTTACAATTTAACAAACACACAAACTTTACTTCTTTATAATATTAGTATAGATTATAGTATTTTATAGTACCTATTCGACCTATCAAAAAAGATAAAAATCACTGCCACCAGCGCCACCTCAGCTGTCAGCTCACTCTCAGCTGGCAGCCTATCTAACCTTCCCCGAGCCATCAAAAGCCAACAGATTTTCTCTAATACTTCTGTAAATAACTTGTAATATGCCAAGCACTTAAAATACTTAGAGTTGACGTATAAGAAATAAAGTTCAAGCAAAAATGCACCTTATGATTATTAGAAATAGCTATTAAATTTAATTGTCAAATCGCACCTTTTCATATCTTAGAATTTTATTCACCAGTTTGATTTAAGTAAAAATACATTTATCTAGTTTTTCTTCTGGATATGAAGTTCATGTTTTATTTCCTACTAGGTTTCTGTTTCCCGCGGCTCCGCCCGCGTGGATGTCGGTTATCGCGGCAAAAAGTAGCCATGTTCTTTCTCAAGCTCTAGACTATCTGTGTACCAAATTTCATTTGAATCGGTTAAGTAGTTTTGGCGTGAAAGCGCGACAGACAGATAGACAGAGTTACTTTCGCATTTATAATATTAGTAAAGAAGTAAGGATTTCTTGTTCTGACGAATTTCTTGTGACAATTTAACTATTGAAATTGCATGCATGTTGCACTTGGTTGCAAATTTCATACTAGCCCCTGTAGCAAGTGCATGTACGCGCATAACTTTTAAACGATTGCACCAAATTGAATAATTTTTTCGCTTACAACAGGTCATGATTTATGATTTCAAAGAAAAGCAGGCTTTTTAAATCTCATAATATAAAAAGTGAGTGTATGAGAAAATAGGTAGGGGCCCAGATGATGGAAGGGAATCCGCAGACTCTGCTAGTAAAAAAATATTTAGGACTTTTAGGAAGTAAACAACTGATGACTAAAATAATGACTATTTTTTGTTATCGTGGTAGACAAAAAGAACTTTCCGTATTTGTATGAATGAGTTTAATAATTCCACTTACAATAATATGATTCATGTTTTCTTTATTCATAAAGCTTATGCTGTCACTATTGATAATTTTATTTCCGTTCGATGTCGAGTTTGTATGGCCTTTACAATAACACCTTATATCTGTCATACTGCAGGCCTCTCATACAGAGAACGAGCATTGATCACCACGCTTGTGAGCTGCCCCACGGTGGGGTGCCATTACCGAAGCTGTTAATAACACCAGCCTGTAACTGTCCCACTGCAGGCCTCTCATACAGAGAACGAGCATTGATCCCCATGTTTTCTAACTAGGGTTTGGCTTTTTCTTTTTTTGAAATTTATCAAAGCGATGTTTCTTTCACCTAAAGTATTGCATTTTGAGGTTTATGCGAATGTTGGACATTGAAATAAAACTACTTTTGAACGGATTCTATCGCGGTTTGTATTTAGATTTTGGTTCCCGACGTTTCGACGCCTTTGCAGGTGTCATGGTCACGGGCAGACTCGACAGAAACGTCGGTGGCCTTAGTGAACGTTGCTGACGTAGTTAGTTTTTCCATTGCTCTGGCTGGAGGCCCCTAAGGTTCTCGCCAGAAGTCCGGTGAAGCAGTCAAAGCCTGCGCTCAAGCTAACTGCGTAAATCGCTTCCAAAATAAAAGAAACATCACCTATACATTAGATTTCTATGATTTTATAGACAAGATTTCTTTTGCTCATTACTAATCTAAATAGTTAGTAAATTAATAGTACTTAATATAGTAATATCTTGGGACATCTCACACACGGTCATCTGATCCCAAACTAGGCAGAGCCTGCGCTATGGCAACCAGACAACTGATAAACATACTTATATTTCTAAATACATACATATTATAGATAAAATACACCCAGACACAGAATAAATGATTGTGCTCATCACACAAAGATTCGTCCTGGGTGGGAATCGAACCCACGACCTCCGGTTTAGCAGTCAGGGTCACTAACCACTAGACCAACAGGCCCGTCAATCATTTAATGTATTTGTCATCGAATACAAATACAATTTGTCAGTTTTCTTTGAATAACCATCTAATATTCTCGTAATATGAAATCCATAACCATCTAATATACTCGTAATACGAAATTCTAAAAATCCAAGATATCCGGCCGATAAACTTTTTAGATAAGCGTTCCTGAATCCAAAAATAAATATTGTCACAGTATTTGCTCATTCAAATACAGAAAAAAGGATTCAAGGTCAGGATAAAAAAGATAAGTGTGGTATTAGACTTGAAGGAAACGGGCCACCGACCTTAGCCACGGCGCTACTCGAATAATTATTTCGTTTGCGAGTAGGCGGAATATAGCGGAGTGGAGAGCCAATCTGGAAATGCTAGACAGTTGTAATACTAACTGCTTGCTTACGGGACGGAAAGAGCTAAACATTATGTCAAAGTCGCGAAAGATTGTCTTAGAAATAATAACGTAAGCGACAAAATGGAAAATTTCTTATTAATTGAAATCTGTCGGATGGTTATGCATCAAATAGTGTGAAAAAATATTATTAAGTTAAATATTTTTGTGCACAGAGCAAATAAAAGTTTTAAAGAGATGATTTAAAAACAAAAAACTATCGTGGAAAGTTTCTTTAATCGTGTTACTGATCACCATTTATTTTGATCATATCCTCTTCTATCTAGGAATCAAATTTCAAGTCAATATCTTTTATAGTTGCTAAGTAAAAACAAAATGAAAAAATCGTATACTTAATTTATACAAACTTTTTAATAACTTGCAATGTATGGGTGTAAATAAGTTGGTTAGGACAAATCTTGCAAGCTAAATTAGAACCACTCCTAGACATCAAACAGCTCGCCACAAGCTGCCCTGCGGATTATAGAATTATTATTAATAACATATTAACCATGTAAGTAATAAGTATAGATTAAAGGATATTTATCATAATTTAAATATTCTATTTAACCCACTGCGCCTGATAGTGTGCCCTGAGGGACGCCAAGCGAATCATTCTACATAAGTCGCCCTTCGCATCGTTATCTACTTATCAGCGTATTATCATCGTGTACCTTTACGCTGAATTTTGAAACATAGATAACGAACTGATATACACTACACATACATTTTAAATAAGATTAGCCATTGCGGTAGAGAGTGTCAAACGCGGTGGTCAAGTTTGCGTTTCATTTAATAAGTGTTTGTGAAGTGAAATATGGGTTTTAAGGAGATATTTCTCGTAGCGCTTGTGGTTGGGGTAGCCTCAGCACAAAACTGTAAGTATTATATAACTATTACATTTATCGATTTTCATCGATTGATAAGAAAAAAAATGGCGGCGCGTCGGTGACTCCTATACAAATTTTTTAACGTTAAATGTCCTCGTGTTTACTTAAAACCCGTCACTAAAATATGAAGAATGTTAACATAATATTGCAATTAAAGGATAAACGAAAAAAAAAACAGTTTTTTTTGCAAATGTTTTTCATAAGTTGTAATATTAAGATAGATCAGTGATATAAGTTAAGATATACTTGCCGTCGTTTGTATTAAGATAGGTGATTATTCCGAATTTCATACAGAAACTATCCATGCCTCGGAGAACACGTAAAGCCTTTGATAACACTTTTTAACCGTATCTGGTTGTGATCCGTTCCATCAAACTATGGGAGAGAATAGAGGACTCTGGGACATTGATTTACTACGATCCACTCTGTAAAGATGGCCGAAATTCGGTCAGAATATTAGCGTTATTTAATTTATATTGAAGCGGCAATAGCCTAATGGTTAGGCTGACGGCCTTGTGATCTAAAAGTCGTAGGTACAAACCCCACCCATTGCACTATTGACGTGAACCCACTCCAGACACAAGCATATTTCGTTTAATTGGAGGGGTTAACAGGATTGCTAGTAATGGGAATGCCAACCACATTGCTAGTAACTTTTAAAAATATATTATTATCAACCTTACAAGCTCACGATATTCATTTTTTTCTGTAAATGGATTAAAAATGTACTTAAATAATAACTACATTTGTCTAGAATGCTCATTTTAGGTACATGATTAATCCAATTGATAAACGATAAAAGGTTCGCCCCATATTAAATGGAATTTAGGTGTGCTATCGTTAGGTAAATAGGTATGCAAGAGCACGCATTGATAACATTTTATTGTTAAAGATAATTATTAGGTAAGCTTTTCTATATAGGCTGTTACTGAAAGGGTATTATCGCCTGTCGCACACTCGCTTGTAGCCCAGCGACAAAAGTATCGGAACTACATAATCCCTGGTCGCTCCGGTAGGCCAGTTGCCTTGTACACCACAGAAATAACTAAAGTTTTCAAATGCTTCTATTCAGTTCGACGCGCGACACTACCGCCGCCGCTTCAGCTCATAATTAGGGACTCCTTTTGAGTCTGAAACTAGTCGGTCGCCCGGCTAGTTTCAGACCAGATCAGATCAGAGGGAGCCCCGAGATCCCGAGAACGTAAAATCTAACATCTAACATTTTGGGTCAACTCACATACGGCCATCTGATACCAAACTAGGCAGAGCCTGTTATGGCAACCAGACAACTGTTAAACATACTTATATATTTTTAAATACATATTATAAATAAATTACATCCAGACACAGCACAAATTATCATGCTCATCACACAAAGATTTGTCACCAAAGTTTTGTTAGTAACCAAGGTTCTAGCATACTTGCAGGTACTTTGGTAATGGTTGCTAGGAGACCATTCAAACAATAGAAACATGGTTTATTCACGCAGACGTTTATTGACTGCCCTGTTGTTCTAGTGGTTAGTGACCCTGACTGCTAAACCGGATGTCGTGGGTGCGATTCTTACCTAGGACAAATCTGTGTGTATTTAGAAATATATAACTAAATTTATCAGTTGTCTGGTTGCCATAATACAGGCTCTGCCTAGTTTGGGATCAGATGGCTATGTGAGTTTTGTCTCAAAATATAAATTTTCTAGATTTTTATAGAAGACTAGCTGTCCCCCGCGACTTTGTCCGAGTGTTTTAGTTTCAACGGTTTTTCATTTTTGCAACATTTTTCATTTATGCTCCGCTCCTTTCGGTCGCAGCGTAATGTTATTTAGCTTATAGCCTTCCTCAATAAATGGGCTATCCAACACTGTAAGAATTTTTAAAATCAGACCAGTTGTTCCTGAGATTAGCGCGTTCAAACAAACAAACTAACAAACTCTTCAGCTTTATATATTAAAGCAAAGATTGAGAAGCAGAATTGAGCTCAAGATTGCTCTCCCTTAACTGAATCCTGGATCCGCGCCGCTAGACCAAGTGCGTACATGTTTACTGAAAAAAACATTAAACCTTCATTTTAATTAGCTCATCGATCCGAAGGTTATAAATTCTAATGATAATACAGTCTACTACTAAGTGCAGTTGTTGATAAAATCAAACATTGAAATAGTTAAAGTGCAATGATGTCATTCTTCCTTGTAAGATAAAACTAGATGTGCCTCGCGGCTTCACTTTCCTTGCTTTTCTTTAAGGAAGCACCATGATGTTAAATAGCTCTACATTTCTCGAAAATTGGGCTATCAAATGAAAAAAGATTAAAGTAATATTTTATCTGCCTTGCCTTTTCCCAAGCTATGTTGGGGTTGGTTTCCAGTCTCACCAGATTCAGCTGAATACCGTATTTTACATGGAGCGACAACCTATCTGACCTCCACAACCCATTTTACTGAGTAATACAGTATCTTATAGTATGACTGGTTGCCAGAATTGTAATGACTTAACAACTACCAAAAATCAACGTATGACAGTGCATTCCAAGGCACGGAGGGGTCTCGGTATGTTTACAAATGGTCACCCATCCACGGACCAACCGCAATCAAATGTACGGGGTTTTTTACAAACATTCAATTCACACACACAAATAACACCCAGACTTGGAACAAGTCCAATGCGGGGATCGAACCCGCAGCACGTCGCTCACACCGGTACCTCGGCTATCCGTGCATACAAAAATTACACATACATTGCAAGATAATTATTATTAAAAGCTTGTAACAAAAATTAGGAATGTTTCTTGAGTTTCTTCTTAAGAATGTTATCTTTTAAAAAAAACGACTCCCGCACTAAGGAATTTAATCCTTGTGTCGCGGGGGGTTTCACAAACATTCAAATCACATGCACAAAGAACACCCAGACTTGGAACAAGCATTTGTGGGTCACACAAATGCTTGTCCCATGCGGGGATCGAACCCGCGGCGCTCGCGCACAGAGGTAATTGGCGTGGTGATCTATACTACTCGGCTATCCGTGCAGTCAAAGTGTTGAATGTCTATTGAAGTCACTGATAATGTTTCCATAATTGCATAACACGATAATTAACGCTATTTGCCTTTGACAATGTTATCAAAACAATTTCTTCTTTTTTGAGAATTATATTATTATCTTTTGATATCTCTTTGAATAAACATTTCTAAGAATAACTATTACTTCAGTTACAAATATGTACATAATTTATCTGGCTTATAGCGGATTTCTTCAACGCCAGATAATTTTTATTCGTAGAATAAAATTGACGTCTGACAGAATTTGTAAGGAAGAACTGTCAAAGATTCAAAATTATTCCTCGGATAAAACTATCTGGCGTTGGAAAAATTAATCCTTGATTAAACTGGCAGGATACAATAAAAATAAATGTTAAACGCGTGTAAATTTTCCTATTATGTACTTAGGCTATGGTAATTTGCAGTGGTCGGTAATGGCACCCCACCGTGGGGCAGCTCACAAGCGTAGTGATCAATGCTCGTTCTCTGTATTAGAGGCCTGCAGTGGGACAGTTACAGACTGGTGTTATTACCAGCTTCGGTAAAGGCACCCCACTGTGGGACAGCTAAAGCATGATCATAAATGCTCGTTCCTTTCTGGCAAAAGCCTAGAATTATTATTATATAAATATCCGTTCACTTGTAAATATGAGGTCCACTAAATTTATTGGTATGTGTTTATTGGATGAGTCATTGGCGCGCCTTTTCTTATCTTGTATCTATACTACAAATTCAAAGTCATATGATAAAGATAAAGTTAAGGAAAATATAGGTATTATAATAAGTATCACATTTATGACATAACCGCTTTTTTAATTTGGGCGTCTCTCTGCTATTCCAGTATTCTTCTGCCTAACTTTTTCCCAAGCTATGTGGGGTTGACCCGACTTTTTTTTTAATAGGAACTAGCCACACGACGTCCGGTGTTATTTATTATGAGGACCTTGTTGCTACCAGAGCAAATATCCGTGCTTTCACCTATTATTGGAGTCAAAATAACAGCTCCTAAATGAATTTTAGGACCCATTCATGTTGAAATTTTATCCGTGGTGCTTGGTAACTTGACCTAACTCAGTTGTCTTATCTTTTTTTTGCCCTATCTTTTCTTTTTGTCTCCCGCTTGCAATGGAGGAAAGTGGAAACAATTTTATTTCTTTTTTTTTTTTTTTTAAGAAACCACTCACGCGCTAAGGCATTTAATCCTTGTGTCGCGGGGGGTTTCACAAACATTTAAATCACATGCACAAAGAACACCCAGTATTAGTACTATTTACTACTTCTGATTATTTTGGTTCCGGGTTCCAAGACAGTCAATCGTTTCCCTATGCAATGATGCACATGTGTGGACTAGCCCCCCACGCATGCCCATCATTGCATTAACTCCTGTAAGTCAGGATCTACAATGATTACCAATGAATACTACCGAAACAGTTAAGCTCGTGTCCCAGGGAAACGATTGACTGTCTTGGAACCCGCAATGTAATGTACGCAAGTATGCTTGGTTAGTCTGAGAATAGTTCGTAGGCTATTTTTTATAACCCTAGGTAAAAAGGGTAGTTAAGATTTGTATTGCAATTGTATTTTAACGTTTACGCGGACAAATACGCTAGCAAATTATTAATAGTAATTAATTTTACAGTGTTTTAGATATTAATTCTATGTTTTTTTTATTTAACAGTCAAAGTCTGCGCCACCACATCGCTACCATCTTCACTCTGTCAAAGTATCGGCAAAGATGACAGCCAAGCATCCTGTGAAGTGGTCGATTCTAGGTAACTACTTATATTTAACCCTTTCTCACGTTTACGCGACTTCTTCGACGATCTTCTATAAAGCAGGGGTAGATAACTAAATAAAATAATAAATGTGGACAACATCACATACATTGCTCTGAACCCAAAGCAAGTAGCTAAAGCACTTGTGTTATAGAATCAGAGACAACGAAGGTACCACAAACACCCAGACAGAAAAATTTAAATAAGAATCTGCTAATCAATTGCTAACCATCTTTGAGTTTTTTTTATAAATATGGCCATTTAAGTCTTTATCTCCACAAATAGTTATTTTATATTTTCTTTAGATTGGACTGCGCTGTCCGTCTGGCTCGTGGTGCCGCTGACATCGGATACTTCTCCGAAGAAGAGATGTTACTCCTGGCGCAGCAGCTGCCCAACGAACTTCATGTTCTTGGATCAGTCAGAGACAATAGCAAACTCGGTGAGTTTTGAGATATTGAGGTGATAGCCTCCACGCTATGGCTAGTTATAACCATAGACTAATATATCAGCATGCAACAAAAACCCTGTTCGATTCTTATGAGTATTATTCGGCATTACAGAGTACTTTTATATATTTCGGCATCGTACTACGTACACATATACGTAACTATTGAATGGATTTGAGATTATTATTTTCCCCCAATAATATAATTAAATTAAAATAAAACTGATCAAAGGCAACACTGATCGCTCGAAAAAGTTCACGTGTACTACCTACAGTTTTGTATCAAAGAAGCCGCCTGAGCGAGACATATTGTATTAGTACGTATGTTGAACCAGGAATACGCCTTTATCGGATCGGACAGGGTTTTTTGTTGCATACTGTATAATACTATTATAAAAATTAGATCATCATTAACAAAACGTGAGTATATAAAATTGCTACTATTATTATAACTATTAATACAAAATACATAAACAATTTTAACCTTAATGTTATTTAAAATGACAGTAACGACAAGAACTTTAAAAAAAAACAAATCATTTAAAGAATATTATGTTCTTTTCAATTCTCTAACGTTAGTTTAGTTTGATTTTAACAGAATCAGCGGTCCTGTCTGATATTTTTTACCACGACGTTAGTGGCACCCCACCGTGGGGCTTTTTTCATTTATACTATCAGATATTCTGGCTACAATTATATATACATTTCTATCAGAATAATTTGGGGATATTTTAAAACGTTTTTTTTTCTTTTCCAGACCCATACTCGTTTGAGGCAGTAGCAGTAGTTCCCGCGAACCATGTAAATGGCTTTGAGGGTCTCCGCGGTGGAGTATACTGCCACCCTGGACTCGACCAGACCGAGCTGAGATGGTCTCCAAGAGTGCTAAAGACTTTGGAAGAACTGGTATGACTTTTAAGTGTTAGTTAAATAATGTCACAAAGAAACAGCTCCTACTCAAGTAGGCAATAAGCAAAATGGTGCTAAATTACAAAGTGACACTTAATTATTTAATTCGTACAAGTAATTAATCGCCTTGTATAGTACACTAGCTTTTGCCAGCGGCTTCGCCCGCGTGGATGTCGGTTATTGCGGCAATTAGTAGCCCATGTCCTTTCTGGGATCTAAATGTACCCCATACAAAGTTTCATTAAAATCGGGTTGTGGGGTCAAAAAGGGTCGCTCCATGTAAAATACGGTATTCAGCTGAATCCAGAAAAATTGGAAGCTGACCCCAAGATATCTTGGAAAAAAAACAGGCAGAAGATGAAGAAATAGAATAAGAAGTAGGATTATTTCACTTTATTGTATTACTAGCTGTCCCCCGCAACTTTGTCCGCGTGTTTTAGTTCCAACGGTTTTTCATTTTTGCAACATTTTTCACTTATGTTCCGCTCCTATTGGACGTAGCGTGATGTTATATAGCCTATAGCCTTCCTCAATAAACGGACTATCCAATACAAAAATAATTTTTCAATTCGAATCAGTAGTTCCTGAGATTAGTGCGTTCAAACAAACAAACAAACAAACCCTTCAGCTTTATTTATTAAAGTAATAGATATTGATTAATTTTCTCCAGGTCGCACGTACCGACCGCTGCCCTGACACAGACACTGCTGGCAAGACTGCAGACGAGCTGGAGATTGACACCGTCAGCAAGTTCTTCTCTGCAGCATGCAGGCCTGGAGTATGGAGTAACAACGCTACTGTGGATGCTGACCTGAGTAAGTTGACCTTACTTAAACTGCCTCGTTGGTCTAGTACTGACAAGCGCGACTCCCTTGCACGAGATTTCGGGTTCAAATCGAGGTCGGTCCAAAAATAGACAACACCACATACATTGCTCTGAACCTAAAGTAAGTAGCTATATTACACTTGTGTTATATGTAATCAGAGACAAAGAAGCTACCACAAACACCCAGAGCCGAGACAAAGTAGTAATGTGTTTTTCTATATGTATTGATTCGTCCGGGGATCGAACCTGTACGCCATCATATCGAGAATCGACGCAAAAAATTCAATTCTTCAATTTAACTTTGATCCCTTAGTTAGAGTACCCATAGACAAGCACAGAGTGCGTGTCTCGGTAGTAACCCGTAGTGCCGAGCGTAACGCGTAAAGATAGTTTTATTAAAACGGCGCGGGGTTTTTTGACATGAATTTTACAATTTTACTTGTTCATACTGGTGCTCACAGTTCATACTCTGTTAGGCGCAATATATAGTTTACTTATTTTTACTTTAAGTTTTAACCATGACATGTTTTTTTCAGAATCCCGTTATCCGTCGCTCTGCTCCCTCTGCGGGCCCAACTCTGGGTGTTCCCGGTACACCATCGACATGGGAGTGAACGTGGCTGGAGTTAGGAATGAGAACCGTCATATTCAGGCTCTGGAGTGCTTGAGGAACAACTCCGACAAGGCTGCCGTGGCCTATGTAGCGTGGCAACACGCGAAGGAATACTTCAATGTAAGTTGGTTTGAAATATTCACTTGAAATATTAACCTTGTATAATAACTTTCGTGAGGAGTATTCATAATTATTTTGAACAAAACGGTTTACTGACGCATATTCTTGGGGTCGCCCGACTAGTTTCAGACTCAATAGGAGTCCCTAATCATGAGATGACGCGACGCGAGTCGAACAGTTCGACTCGCGTCGTCGTAGTTAAAACCATTTTGTTTTAAATAATATAACCTTTACTGGATTAAATAATTTCAAATCATCTTGAAATACAGCAAAGCAGTTTCGTTGGTGTCATTTGTCCTGTGTCTGGGTGTAATTTCTCTATAATATATATGTATTCAAAAATATACAAGTATGTTTATTAGTTGTCTGGTTGCCATAATACAGGCTCTGCGTAATTTGGGATAAGATGGCCGTGTGTGAGTTGTCACATGGTATTTTATTATTTAAGAACGTCTTAAACTTGAGTTGCATTCGTGTATTTGGGGTATGAAGTCACGGAAAACTTTCCCCAATAGTTTTATTTTTTAAATCAGGTCTATAAAAACACTTTTTTTGCTTAATCTACCAAACTATACAACTTCAGAATATTTCCACATTATTTGATACATAATCATAATATCTAGATTAATGTCGATTGATATTTTATTCCATTCGATAGATTTCGATAATATGAGATTTTCCATTTTGTCGCTTACGTTAGTATTTCTAAGACAATGTTTCGCGACCTTGACATAATATGTTTAGCTCTTTTCGTCCCGTAAGCAAGCAGTTAGTATTATCTCTGTCTTGCATTTCCGGATTGGCTCTCCAGTCCGCTAGACTCCGCCTACTCGCAAACGAAACAATTATTCGTGTAGCGCCTTAAAATGTTACACATGTTTCATACAAATTAATACATCTTTATTCCTTACTAGCTGTCCCCCGCGACTTTGTTCGCGTGTTTTAGTTTCAACGGTTTTTCATTTTTGCAACATTTTTCATTTATGCTCCGCTCCTATTGGTCGTAGCGTGATGTTATATAGCCTATAGCCTTCCTCAATAAACGGACTATCCAATACAAAAATAATTTTTCAATTCGAATCAGTAGTTCCTGAGATTAGTGCGTTCAAACAAACAAACAAACAAACCCTTCAGCTTTATTTATTAAAGTAATAGATATTGATTAATTTTCTCCAGGTCGCACGTACCGACCGCTGCCCTGACACAGACACTGCTGGCAAGACTGCAGACGAGCTGGAGATTGACACCGTCAGCAAGTTCTTCTCTGCAGCATGCAGGCCTGGAGTATGGAGTAACAACGCTACTGTGGATGCTGACCTGAGTAAGTTGACCTTACTTAAACTGCCTCGTTGGTCTAGTACTGACAAGCGCGACTCCCTTGCACGAGATTTCGGGTTCAAATCGAGGTCGGTCCAAAAATAGACAACACCACATACATTGCTCTGAACCTAAAGTAAGTAGCTATATTACACTTGTGTTATATGTAATCAGAGACAAAGAAGCTACCACAAACACCCAGAGCCGAGACAAAGTAGTAATGTGTTTTTCTATATGTATTGATTCGTCCGGGGATCGAACCTGTACGCCATCATATCGAGAATCGACGCAAAAAATTCAATTCTTCAATTTAACTTTGATCCCTTAGTTAGAGTACCCATAGACAAGCACAGAGTGCGTGTCTCGGTAGTAACCCGTAGTGCCGAGCGTAACGCGTAAAGATAGTTTTATTAAAACGGCGCGGGGTTTTTTGACATGAATTTTACAATTTTACTTGTTCATACTGGTGCTCACAGTTCATACTCTGTTAGGCGCAATATATAGTTTACTTATTTTTACTTTAAGTTTTAACCATGACATGTTTTTTTCAGAATCCCGTTATCCGTCGCTCTGCTCCCTCTGCGGGCCCAACTCTGGGTGTTCCCGGTACACCATCGACATGGGAGTGAACGTGGCTGGAGTTAGGAATGAGAACCGTCATATTCAGGCTCTGGAGTGCTTGAGGAACAACTCCGACAAGGCTGCCGTGGCCTATGTAGCGTGGCAACACGCGAAGGAATACTTCAATGTAAGTTGGTTTGAAATATTCACTTGAAATATTAACCTTGTATAATAACTTTCGTGAGGAGTATTCATAATTATTTTGAACAAAACGGTTTACTGACGCATATTCTTGGGGTCGCCCGACTAGTTTCAGACTCAATAGGAGTCCCTAATCATGAGATGACGCGACGCGAGTCGAACAGTTCGACTCGCGTCGTCGTAGTTAAAACCATTTTGTTTTAAATAATATAACCTTTACTGGATTAAATAATTTCAAATCATCTTGAAATACAGCAAAGCAGTTTCGTTGGTGTCATTTGTCCTGTGTCTGGGTGTAATTTCTCTATAATATATATGTATTCAAAAATATACAAGTATGTTTATTAGTTGTCTGGTTGCCATAATACAGGCTCTGCGTAATTTGGGATAAGATGGCCGTGTGTGAGTTGTCACATGGTATTTTATTATTTAAGAACGTCTTAAACTTGAGTTGCATTCGTGTATTTGGGGTATGAAGTCACGGAAAACTTTCCCCAATAGTTTTATTTTTTAAATCAGGTCTATAAAAACACTTTTTTTGCTTAATCTACCAAACTATACAACTTCAGAATATTTCCACATTATTTGATACATAATCATAATATCTAGATTAATGTCGATTGATATTTTATTCCATTCGATAGATTTCGATAATATGAGATTTTCCATTTTGTCGCTTACGTTAGTATTTCTAAGACAATGTTTCGCGACCTTGACATAATATGTTTAGCTCTTTTCGTCCCGTAAGCAAGCAGTTAGTATTATCTCTGTCTTGCATTTCCGGATTGGCTCTCCAGTCCGCTAGACTCCGCCTACTCGCAAACGAAACAATTATTCGTGTAGCGCCTTAAAATGTTACACATGTTTCATACAAATTAATACATCTTTATTCCTTACTAGCTGTCCCCCGCGACTTTGTTCGCGTGTTTTAGTTTCAACGGTTTTTCATTTTTGCAACATTTTTCATTTATGCTCCGCTCCTATTGGTCGTAGCGTGATGTTATATAGCCTATAGCCTTCCTCAATAAACGGACTATCCAATACAAAAAGAATTTTTCAAATCGAACCAGTAGTTCCTGAGATTAGCGCGTTCAAACAAACAAACAAACAAACAAGCTCTTCAGCTTTTAATATTAGTATAGATATTATTATCTTGTAATTATTCGTGTAGCGCCTTAATAGCCTGTGTTTAAATATATTTTAAATGATTTATCCTTTTTTTTAGTTCCGCAATCCCAACGAAGCTGGCTCATACGCTATAATGTGCCTTAATGGTACTTTGGTGCCTTTGACCACCGCTTTGCTGAACGCGCCCTACTCGCCCTGTGCGTTCGTGAGACAACCCTGGGGAGCTGTAGTAGCTTCAACGTGAGTATTTATAACTAGCTAAGACCCGCGGTTTCAGCCGCCTTCTTCCCGTCATCGTAAAATATAATTCCATCAAAATCGAATTTCATCACAAAGTTCATCGATTTTTATTTTTTTCCGATATTGATTTTTTAGTTAGGTACTCCTTATATAGTAAGGTATCGGCCAGTAAAATCTTATAAAAATTTGTCCAGCCGTTTCGAAGTTTACCCGGAACAAAAAAAATGACAAATATTTTTTCAAACTAGTTTTTAGGTTAGGAAATTATTTTACTAATTTGACATTACAAACAGACACTTCAATTTTGTTTATTTTTATTGTGTATTGATGATGAAAAAATACGAGTTTTTTTTTTCTTTTTTTATCTATCTGGTGGACTAAATAGATATTTCCTTATCATATCCAGTCCGATCCACTATTGTGTTTTTAAACTATCGTTTTCAAAAAAAAATATTGGTTGTTTGTAAAGTAGGTTTACGATCGAGATGTTTACGTGATAACGTCTTATTGGTGATATAAGTTTTTGGGAAGTAAGGAATTAATGAAGATAACAATTTTTTCAAATTTTCATAGTTTCTTTCACTGTTAAACATTCAACGAAAACTTAACCGCACGAGAAAATCTCCATTCGTTTGTATGCCGCTAGAGTGAGAGAGACGGAAGATCGGTCCACTCACTCGAACGCTATGCCAGCCTCCGCTCGTGAGGATTCCGCGTGACAAGTTTCACGGAATGACTGGCAGCGCTCGAGATGAGACGGGAGATCGGTCCGTCTCTCTCTCGTTATACCTGCGATCGCGCTCGTGAGGTTTTGGTGTGACACAAGTTTCTGAACATGTCACCCGACTAAAACGATTTTAAAGACGTTATCACGTCAAAAATATTTTTGTCATCTGTGGGGATAGAGGTGGTCCTATATAAAGTTCATTAACCTCTGTTACTTTATGTGAAATCAATTATTGATACACCCATTAATTAATATAACCACGTTACATAATTAATTCTTTTAACATTATTCCAGCACCTCTGCCTCCAACCTGCTGGCTAACCTGAAGCTCTGGTGGCCAAGCGGCTCCAACCCTGGCGGTAACTCCTGGCAGGCCATCATGTATAACGTGCTGATACCCAACACCAATGCCAGAGTGGTGTACAACGGCAGCCCCATTTCGATCTTAAATTATACTGCCCCATGTAAGTGGTTTTTTGAAGATAGTAATTTGGTTTTTTGAAGATAGTAGTTTGGGTTCAGAGCAATGTATGTTGTCGACATATATTTATCTTTGAGCGTGGTCTTCATTGCCGCCTTTTCAGTGTGCAGGGTGTATCTATCCAAAAGGGGTGAAGAGTACATCTGATAATCACATCTGATATAGAGTCACTTTACATTGCAACTTAAAATTACCTTATTCTTCTTTTTCTATTATCTTATTCTTCTGACGAACCTGTTGGTCTAGTGGTTAGTGACCCTGACTGCTAAACTAGAGGTCGTGGGTTCGATTTCCACGCAGGACAAATCTTTGTGTGATGAGCACGATCATTTGTTCTGGGTCTGGATGTAATTTTATCTATAATATGTATGTATTTAGAATATAAGTATGTTTATCAGTTGTCTGGTTGCCATAATACAGGCTCTGCCTAGTGTGGGATCAGATGGCCGTGTGTGAGCTGTTTCAAGATATTATTATATTACTAGCTGTCCCCCGCGACTTTGTTCGCGTGTTTTAGTTTCAACGGTTTTTCATTTTTGCAACATTTTTCATTTATGCTCCGCTCCTATTGGTCGTAGCGTGATTTTATAGCCTATAGCCTTCCTCAATAAACGGACTATCCAATACAAAAAGAATTTTTCAATTCGAACTAATAGTTCCTGAGATTAGTGCGTTCAAACAAACAAATAAACAAACAAACAAACTCTTCAGCTTTATAATATTAGTATAGATTATTATTATTATTCAATAATTGTCCTTGGTCCCTTAAAGCTAAAGAAACGACAAACTTCTATGTCAACGAAATTAAAAAATACAGTCATTTCATATCGTTTTCCCACACATTTCCGAGAAAGTCAAAACTTGAAAAAAATAATCCAAAAATTGAAAATTTGTAGCTTTGTAACATTAAAAATATTTTTTTGCGATTACACACTTATTCAGTTGGAAATTTATAAGTGTCATGAAATGAAATCGTTTATTTTGCAATTAGGATATACAATCACTTTCCCACGTAACTTTTTTTTGAGTTCGCTGGAGTCGACATTTCCTAACTTACTGCCCTGAGAAGAAATGTCGAAACAAACTCATAGATGCATAAGAGAATATTTTTTCCATCGCATAGCTAAGTTTACTTTTAGAGAAATAACCATGACGATCAGAATTTGTACGGAACCCTTTTGTAAACGATTCAGACACGCACTTGACTGGTTTTTTTTCTGATTAAACCTCGTTTACGTGTTTTAGAACTACAATTATTCATTCTATTTCAGTCCGCACGATAAGCAGCGTAGACGCCACAGCCTCATGCCTGCCGGCTCGTCGTTGGTGCACCATCTCCTCCCAGGAACAAGCCAAGTGCTCCTGGGTGAGGTCAGCAGCCTACACCCTGGGCATCCAGCCCTCGCTGTCCTGCCAGCAGAGGTCGAGCGAGTTGGAGTGTCTGGCGGACATTAGGGATAACAGAGCTGATTTCGTTTCCCTGCCCTCCAATTATGGATACTTGGCAAGACAGTGAGTTTTTATTGGTTCAAGTTTTACAGCTGCACGCGAACGCAGACTGCTTAAAGCAGTCTCAGACTCTAAGAGTAAACTTAGACAAGCATAGAGCGCGCGCATCGTTAGTAGCCCCTCATGCCGAGCGTAAGCACATTTTTAGCTAAATGTAATACGCTCGTTTACTGATTTAAGTGACAGACGTTTATGCGAAAATATCGACGGTTCCGATACTATTCTATAATATTCGGCTTTGAGATGGTTTTAATAAAACGGTGCGCTCTGTTTTGACAAAAATTTTATGATTTTACATGTTCATACTAGTGCCTACAGTTCATACTCAGTTTTCAAAAGCGAGAGCGGTTGACAGCTCGCGCAGTTCGTATGCATTGATCGCGGGCCCACTGCTCGAGCAGTCTGTGTACAGGCGGCCTTTGTTTTTCCTTTGCTGCTTTGATTTTTTTTGGGAATAATTGGATTAAAATTATGTCTTTTTAACAAAAAATAAGGATGCGTAAATAAGATTATTCCATCTCTTTTTGTATCGGGGTTTAAAAATATAATTCCTCAATAAAATTCCTTTAATTCAATTCAAAATTGAATTACCATTTTTCCCAATATCGTTTAAAAACGCCATATATTGGACAGTTTTAAAACCATTAATGTTTCTAAAACTGTCCAATAGATGGCGTTGTCTTAAGCTTTCGAAACAAGATGGCCGTTACTAACTGATCTTCTTTTCGTAGACACTACAGATTAACCCCAGTGAAGCTGGTGCAGAACCATCAGTCCGATGCCTCCAGAGTGGCAGCGTTCGTGAAGCAGTCAGCTACCACGACCGGGAACATCACACGCTTTGAGAACCTTCGAGGAAAGAAGGCATGCTTCCCCGAATTCAGTGGTCTTGGTACGTTATTAAGATACACAATTTTTTTAGCTATTTTCATATCGATTTTACTTAGCAACTATAAAAGTTATTGACTTGAAATTTGGTTTCTAGATAGAAGAGGATATGATGAAAATAAATGTCGAACAGTTACACGATTAGGAAAACTTTCCACGATGTTTTATTTTTTGAAATCAGTTCTATTAAAACTCTTTTTTTTCTCAATCCACTAAACTATTTAACTTAATAATATTTTTTTCACACTATTTGATGCATAATCATAATATCTAGATTAATGTTGATTGATTTTTTATTCATATGAGATGATTAATATGACATTTGAGATTTTCCATTTGGTCGCTTACGTTATTATTTCTAAGACAATATTGCAGGACCTTGACATAATGTTTATATTATTAATTATTTAGATTGTTATTTTTTTTGTGTTTTAGCTTACATGTCTTTTATCCGCGTCGGTCAAGAGAGAGGTATTCTGTCTGACAGAGAGTGTGATTATGCTAGAGCTGTCGGCGAATTCTTTGACGGAGCTTGCGCTCCCGGCGCCATTGATGCCTCCCATGCACTGTCCGACTCCTCTGTAAGTATGATCCCATCTAAAATTTGACTGATCAGCAGGGTTATTCGCTATGGCGGTTGCCAACAAAAGCGATTGTTGCTTTATAAAAAAGACATTGAAAACACAAGTTTCTTATCGTGTAACTTCGATGACAAACTAGATCGTCTACTACTTAGTTGGTTACCGACGTTAGCCGATACTGAATAAGCATTTTTATACTTATTTTTATCCGGTAAACATCGGTTGGGTTGGCAACTGGAGATAGCGAATAAGCCTACTGGAATATATAACTAATTGGTGTCGAAAATTTGATGCGAAAAATTGAAGCTATATAAATTATTGCTTTCTGAGGTTTACGCAAATATTAGACATTAAAATAAAACTACTTTGAACGGATTTTATCGTGGTTTGTATACAGACTTTAGTACCCGACGTTTCGACGCCTTTGCAGGTGTCATGGTCGCGGGCAGGCTGAGGTGGTATTCGACTTGACAGTAGATGTTGCTCGTTCTACCTTCATATTTTAATCAAAATCTAAATACAAACCGCGATAATATCCGTTCAAAGTAGTTTTATTCTAAATCAATTATTTAATTATCTCATTTTGAGCTGAAATGTTGTTAACTGACTCTATACCAGATGTAGGTACTCTTCACCTATTTTGGATAGATATAACTGTGCTATAACACTGATACATATTTCTTACTGACTCAAACAAGTATTTCAAAGTGTTTTTGTTTTCTCTTAGTTGCTAAAAACTTAAATAAATTTAGCTAATTAATTTCTCTTTGCAGAGTTTCAACGCGTCTGTACTGTGCTCAATATGTGAGCCAAGGATTCCATCAGTGGGCAACTTCTCAAACGGTAAGATTTTTTTATAAAAATCTTTTCTGACAATAATTAACACAACAAAAAAAAGAATTAGCGAAATATTGTTGCATCCGTTCACGCGTGATGCGATGACAAGGGAAATAGAGATTCATTTATCATTTATCCTTACTTAATATAATAAATGCGAAAGTAACTCTGTGTGTCGCGCTTTCACGCCGAAACTACTGAACCGATTTAAATGCAATTTAGTACACAAATAGTCTAGAGCCTGAGAAAGGACATAGGCTACATTTTGCCGCACTAACGACATCCACGCGGGCAGAGCCGGGGGAAACAGCTAGTATATATATATATACATATATTAGTATAGATTAGTACCTACTTATAATAAATTTTGTATTTTTAGGTATTTGCTCGTACGATTATAGCAACAAGTTTTACGGTAACAACGGATCTCTGGACTGCCTCATGAAAACGGACGCGGATGTCGCATTCGTTAACATTGCTAATATTGCTGGTAAGAAATCATTAATTTATTTACTAAACTAAATAAACAATTTGTCGCAAAAGTTTTTTAGTAACTTATTTGTTGACAGTTTCAAATCCCACAAGCCACTCCTGAATTTTAAAGCACTTAAACTTTGTCATTTTTCATTAAATGTAAAAATTCGAGTTCTTTTTTTATCTATCTGGTGGACTAAATAAATATTTCCTTATCAAACCCAGTCCGCACCCCTATTTTTTTAAGATATTTCTCTAATATTTAGTATTGTTTGTTTATTTAATGTTATATTTATTTCCAGAAAACATCAAGTCTCTAGGTTACCTAGATAACCAGTTCCGCGCTCTCTGTCGCAACAACTCCTTAGCTCGGGAGGCGGGAATTAACATCGATGATGGCTGTCTTCTATCCTTTGTGGTTGACGCTGAGGTCATTACAAGAAGGTAAGATATATAAAAAAAAGAAAAATGCACCTATTCTGTTAAAACGAACTAAGCTTGAAGTAAAACTTCTTTACGCACGCTTTGGGAGTAAGCTGGAGAATGCGTGACGAAAGTGTTAGGAAAAGTGTGATCGAACGAACGGAAGATGAGAGGGAGATATAAGTTTTTAAAGTGTGTTTGACTGCACGGATAGCCGAGTGGTATAGGTCACCACGCCAATTACCTCTGTGCGCGACGTGCCGCGGGTTCGATCCCCGCATGGGACAAGCATTTGTGTGACCCACAAATGCTTGTTTCAAGTCTGGTTGTTCTTTGCATGTGATTTGAATGTTTGTGAAAGCCCCCGCGACACAAGGACTAAATTCCTTAGTGCGGGAGTCGTTAAAAAAAAAAAAAAAAAAAACAAGTTTGTGAAGATAGAAAGAGATACGTTCTGTATATTACTGTAGGGGTCAGCGAGAGAGTGCGAGCACACATTTTTCTTTCTCTCATGGCCAGTTGCGTTTCGTATATAAAGAAGTTTTACTTCAATCGTGTGGTCATGAAATTAGAAAAAGGACGGACGATATTAATAGCTGTACTTGTACATGAAATCTTTAAACATGCAGAAACGTGTGCACTAAACACACAGTGTTCGAAGCCCTAAATACAATCATTTAATGGCTAGACATTAATAATCTCAAAAAAAACATGTTAAAAACTAAAATAATCCAGTTTAATCAGCGTGTTAATATAATAATCTACAGCCCGAGCAATAGAAAAAGTAACTACGTGAGCAACGTTTTTAGTTTAATTTGTAAACAATAGAATAAGCGCTAGTCAAATTTTATTTAAAAACTCACTTAGTAATTATTTAAGTATCTGCTTATTACATTTTATTAAAATGTGCTTTATTTTTTCAACAGGAACGACCCTCTCTTCAATAGTTTGAACGTACTCTTGGACACCCTGGAGAACTACTTTGGATACACCGCCTCGTCAGGCAACCAGCTAATCAATCTAGAAATATTCTCACCTTTTGATGGCATCAGCGATTTATTATTCAAAGACTCAACCATTGATTTTACAGAGCCATCTAGTACGTCATCCCATGAACCAGCGAGAAACTACATCGATTTAGTCAGACATTTACAAGCTTGCACGGGGACTGCACCCCCAATTACTGGTTTAGCCAACCGTAGCTTCTTTTCAATTATAACTTTAGTAACAATGGCCCTTCTAACCAGATTTGTCATTTACTAATTTTGTATTACTAATTTTGTATGTGTATCCAAACGTAGTTTAAGTTTTTTGACAGTTGTTTTGGAGGGAAGCGTTTGGATTGGTTGGTCTGTAGATTATCTATGGATTTTGTAATATGACAAAGAGGTTTTAATTTAAGTATGAATGACAATTTATTTTCGCTTTTATTTCAAACGTACGCATGTATTGGTTTAAAATCTAAACTATTACTTAACAAGTTTAAATATTTGACTTTTACCGCGAATATTAGATATTCCTAAAAGATGCGTCAGATAGGTACCTACTAATAAAATTATATTTCAATTAACCTAGATAAACGTGTTTAAAATAATTGTATTGATAAAGTAATTAAGTGAAATCACATTATATATTTTTATAATCTATAGGTACATAAGTGTCAAAATACTTTTTATTGTAGAATTATTAGTTTTAAAAAGTCATTTTTAAATTATTGTTTAAATGTGTTTATTTTGGCTATCCCTTCTTTATTTGAACATTGTGTATTATTTTTAGCGTTTCTAATATCTATTTCGTTTAAGTATATTTTTGTGAAAATTTAATAAACTTTTTTTTATAATTCCTTGCTTTATTTTTGCTTTTTTAAATGTTTTTTTTTGCACTAGAAAATATGAAGTTTTAAATCGACCTTTTTAAGATAATGAACGACGCGTGTGACATACTTCGATAAAATCTAATATGGTGTAGAATTATTGCTATTGATTCAGTTACTAATCATGAACAAACTATTTAACCGACTTTAAAAGGAGTAGGTTGTAATTTCAACGTTGTTTTTACAGGATATCTCCGGCAATCGAAGATCGAATTCCAAAGTTTTTATTTTATTTTTAGGTTATACCTCAGAGGAAATCGGTTCATTTTTACAATATATATGTGTAGGTAATAAATTATTTTAGATTTTGTGTTTAATACCTAACTAATAATAAGGTTGTAGGTTCATAACCCTACTAGGAAGGTACCTAATACTCTTACCATAAATACTCAAAGGCAGTTTAACTCTAAGACGACCTTAAAAATCTATTTGTCGCTTATTTACACCTTAAACTAGCAAGTGTTTTCGATAGTAAAACACACAACCCTCCTCTTTTAGCTTCGCAGCAGTCGGGTAAAATGGTGAGTAGAGAGGTGCAGCAGCGCGAGAGCGGTCGACAGCAAAGGCAATCTGCGTAAGTTGTCCATCCTAAGTTAACGGGCTCCGAGACGTGTCGAATATTTCGTTAGCAGCTTTCCCCCCACTTAGACCCTGGAAAGAGCTGCACTGAAAAGAGCTTAGGTCTAAAATTTATCGCCGGAGCCCCGTCGAGTATGCTTTAGCGAATCCGGGACTCCGGCAAAGGCAAGGACGGGACCGGGGTGTTTTTAGACGGTGCGACATATCCTCACGCCGTGCCCTCGGCGTGGGTTGAAGTCATTAGATTTTCACCCTAAAAAGAACCTCTTAAATGATGATTTTGGTTGGTACTATTACGTACATTAGTTCATCTCCCAGTTCAAGTTTCAAGGTAGGATTATTAAGGATTTTTTAACAAAGAGGTTTGCAGCTATACAGCCTTTGACAAAAAAAAATACTTTGTATTTGAATATACAGCCGTTATATTTACAACCTGTATTGCCAGTTACGAGTGTTTTTTGTGTTTGTCTGCGATCTTCACCCAGATAGGCGGTTCTACTGTCGTTCTTGTCATCGGCGGTTTTCGTGTCCGAGTAAATGGGGTAATTGTTGGGGCAGAATATGGTTCGTATGTCCTTGGTTCAGTTACACGGACGCGTTTCTGAGTGGTTTTTTCTTTATTCTGACGATGTTTGGTTATGATATTTTTAGGAGTGGTATACATTGGGTAGGGGTTTAAAAAAGTTTCAAAAACTTTAACCCCATAGTACTCTAGTTCGTTGATGAACTCTTCGTACGGTGACATTCTGGCTACTGGTTTGCTGCAGAAACACCCTGCTCTAAGTAGGTCCAAGGTGATTGAACAGTTATTTCTGTTGTAACATCGATACAAATAATTCTTTGTTGAGATGAGGGGGATCGCTGAAATAAGGGATTATATGAATAAGTATTATAAAAAATTTACTGTCAAATACCCAACCACTAAAACGATTTAAAAGTTTGTGGCTTCATCTGAGATTGAACTGCATTAGACTGCAGTCGTTTTTATTGGTCGGTTTTTTAAAAGTTTTTTTTTTTCATTTCCTACATTTAAGTGAGTTACATTTTTTAATGCGTCTAATTACATGCATATAATGGCACCGATTCCCTTGTACGCTAACTAAATCAAAATTAAACCATTGCTATCCTTTACTAACATAAAGCGTGAGAAAAGGACGGCAAAGATAACAACTAACTTAGAAATGTCAAACCAGTTTTCGCCTTGAACATCACTGAGTATTAGTGCACGCGTTTCTGCGTGTCGGTAGATTAGTATGAGAATTTTAGACGAAACTAAATTTAACAGCTCTAATTTTCATCTGTTCGTAGTCTTTTAAATGACTATCATTGACTGAATTAAATCACAGATTACGTTTTATTTGTCAATTTGCAGCATTTTTTATCGTCATTATTTAAATAAAGACGACAAAAAATGCTGGAATCAGTTAAGAGAATTTTAATTAAATACGATTTAAATAATATAATTATTTTTATTAAAAATACATTTAAATCGCTGGATATCCAGGCACTATCATGCGCATAAACAACCAAATTATATTGAAAGTTATTAACAAAACAAAAAATGTTAGAAAAATTGATTTTCTTAATTTTGCTGATGTATCATTTATTAAGTAATAACCAATGCCCCCAAAAGAAAATAGTACACTGTGACCAAATCCTTCATAAAAATAATGAAAAGTTACTGAATTTGGTGGCGCCATCTTGTAATTTTCTTGTTTATCGTTCAAAGATATAGATGGCGTTGTTCTCAAGTTGTTTATCATTACTGAAATTGCTAAAATTAAGTTTAATTTGATTTTTTTTGGACCAATAAAATAATACGAATATTAATTTATACTATTGTACGTTATATATATCGCTATTACAGTTTGAATAATAAATAAAAAGCTTAGGTCCGAGATTGATTATAAAAGTTTATTAAACATGAAGCATCTAATTATTTAGTGCATTAAAAAATATGCTAAAATGTATATTTACCTGCTACTAAAATAACAAGAGAAATGCATAGTTTACACTGCATGTCTTCAATATTACAACTATCACCAAAGCCTTTTAGATTTTAAAAACATTAATTATGGCGGCTGAATGTTGGGTGACATCCCCCGTAAAAAAATCAAGTTGTATTTTAATTGAAACGTTTAGTTCTGAATATTATTGGCAACATGACTACAGATTACAATACAAGCTTAAAATGATTAATGGAAAATAACTATTTACGTAAGACAAAGAAATCTATTAAAAGTCTATTATAAAAATATGTTACCTAAATTAAAGTTAATCTTAATCCAATCAATCACTTAAGTAATTTATTTACTGATTAAAAGGCATGTATGGTATGTCCCTACATGTTTAAAATCAGCAGACAGGCTATTTTGTATTCACTAGCTATCCCCCACGACTTCGTCCGCGTGTTTTAGTTTTATGATCTTTCCTTATTTGCGCGGAGACCATTTTTTTTTTATAAAAATATAGTAACTACTTTATATTTTGCCAAATGAATTTAGCTAGATCCCATTAAAATCGCACTGGTAATCGCAGAGATTAGCGCATTTAAACAATAAAAAAACAGTGGCACTCCGGGAGCGCAGACAGGAATAAAAACTTAAACAATTACAATATACCTAAATAAGTACCTACATACTTTAGACAGAGGTGTCGGTAACAATAAGTGTCGCGAGTTCAATAGTTAAATCACATAAAAAAAACCTATGATGACATGACTTAACTTGACTCCGATTTCGACTTGACTAGTCAAATCTTAAACAATTACAATATATGTAGAAACTTATAAACAGAGGCAATAATAATATCTTATAATACTAATAATAATATCTTGGTACATCTCACACACGGTCATCTGATCCCAAACTAGGCAGAGCCTGTGCTATGGCAACCAGACAACTGATAAACATACTTATATATTTCTAAATACATACATATTATAGATAAACTACACCCAGACACAGAACAAATGATCGTGCTCATCACACAAAGATTCGTCCTGGGTGGGAATCGAACCCACGACCTCCGGTTTAGCAGTCAGGGTCCCTAACCACTAGACCAACAGGCCCAGAGGTGTCGGTAACGGTAACAGTGTCGCGAATTCAATGGTTTTTTCCCATCTCAAAAATGCCCCACGCGCCTATAGAAGTTTTCACTTCAAAAACTAACTTCTGCTTTATTATATATATTAGTCGTTACATTTGAGGAATAAATAAATAATCTATAGAGTGCGCATATTGTGTATGAACTGTTAGCACGAGTATGAACACGCCGATTTATTAAAACTATCTCAAAACCTAATATTACCCTAATAATATCGGAACCGTCGATATTTTCGCATAAACGTCTGTCGTCGCATGGACAATCACTTAAATTTGAAAACAAGCATAAGTACATAGTTCATTTAGCTTAAAATTTGCTTACGCTTGGTACAAAGGGCTTACTAGTGACGCGCGCGCTCTATGATTGTTTATGTTTACTCTAAGGTTCAAAGTATAGAATATGACATACGTAGCCCTTATAAACTTTTTAAGAATATAAGCCACGCCATAGAAACTCATTTGTACCTACCTACTTATATTGAAAGAAGAAAAATTACCAATATTTTACGGCCTAAACTCAATTAATTTTATACCTAACTATAGAATTAAGACGTATTAACTTTGAATTAGTTACGGATTTATTGATTAATTAATTAAGTATTCAAGAAATTGTAATAGACGACGCACTTATCTTTAAAATTAAGCCATAACGAGAAGGTCCTAAAATAACCTTGGAGATATAATATCTCCAAGGATATCTCCAATAATATCTTGGGAAAACTCACACACGGCCATCTGATCCCAAACTTGGCAGAGCCTGTATTATGGTAAACAGACAACTGATAAACATACTTATATATTTCTAATACATACATAATATAAATAAATTACACCCAGACACAGAACAAATGATCGTGCTCATCACTTAAACATTTGTCCTGGGTGGGAATCGAACCCAAAACCTCCCATTTAGCAGTCAGGGTTACTAACCACTAGATTAGGCAAATTCGTTTTAGCCTCGTTTCGGGAGCGCTGTGCTCCGTCTACTAATACGTATTAACTAGCTGTCCCCCGCGACTTTGTTCGCGTCTTTTAGTTTCAACAGTTTTTCATTTTTTCAACATTTTTCATTTATGCTCCGCTCCTATTGGTCGTAGCATGATGTTATATAGCCTATAGCCTACCTCAATAAACGGACTATCCAATACAAAAAGATTTTTTCAATTCGAACCAGTAGTTCCTGAGATTAGCGCGTTCAAACAAACAAACAAACAAACTCTTCAGCTTTATAATATTAGTATAGATTCATATATATAAAAACTGAGTTCTTTAGACCACACGACTGAAGTAAAACTTCTTTATATACGAAACGTAACTGGCTATGAGAGAAAGAGAGAAAGAAAACGTGTGCTCGCACCTCTCTTTCTTGCCCCTACAGTAATATACGAAACGTTACTCTCTCTTTCTATCTTTACTAACTTATATCTCCCTCTCAACTTCCGTTCGCCTCGCCCGATCACACTTTTCATAACGCTCTCGTCACGCATTCACCAGCTTGTCAGGTGTGTAATATATATATATGCAAGTCAGGCTTGCGTAAACAAGTTTTACTTATTAAAAACATTTCTATTTCTTGATATAACCCCCACCCCATGTACCCAAGCGGCGACCGGTCACCGCGCATGACGTCACACCCAAATCTCAGTCAAACCCCGAGCGGCGCCCGGTCGCCGCACGACCTCCACTTGATTTGAACCCTTTTCTTTGTGTTTAGAGTCTACTTTTGTATGAAGAAGTTTGATGATATACGATCTTTAACCTCTAGTTCAACGAGGTACAACTCACAATCAATTAAGACGGGAATAAGTAAAATAAAACACCCAAAGACTTTATAAATATATAATAATATCACAATTTTTACTTAAACTCGTAGTCATTGTTTAAAATTAATTTTGTATCCCTTCGTGTCCGGATCTTGCTCCATTACGAAGTTCTCAGTTGACAAGCCGAAAGGTTTTAATATCATGTTACCTAAATTTTTCAATGTCCCCATCATTTGAGCCTTCAATTTCTCATTCCTTTCTTCAATTAATGGAGGTAGTCTGATTAATGCTATTTTGGCCTCGCTGTGTGACGGATCAAGTTCCAGAACTTTCTTATTGTCAGCAAGAGCTTCGTCGAATTTCTCTGTTTGCTCATAAGATTGGGCTCGCCTAAAAATTTAATTTTAGGTTATACATGAAAAAAATTGAGATATGTCGGACCGCGAAATTCATATTTTCTTGCCATTTTTGCAATTCGCATGCAACTCGCGACACCACCGCCGCCGCGTGAAACTAGTCGGGCGATCCCGAGAATATACGTAAGTAAACCGTTTTGTTTTAAATATTTTTTATAGTTATTTAAGTTTGACAGTATTTCAGAATACACCACTTTAAAAAAACAGAATCACCCAGTTGCGTATGCGGTAGGCAGTGTCTTTATGTGTGTGTAAAAGAGCAGTTACAGTGCGGTATCACACGGGCCGCGTTTTGAAATACTTGTCCCACACATGCCGATTTCCGAAAATTAGCAAAATGAAAAAGAAACCTACTTATTTTATTATTGATTCGTGTCGAGAATCATTAGCATAGTTACCTCCTTGAATTTGACGAGAACGTAAAACGACATGTTGTATGTATATATGACCCACCTGACATATGCTTTGACATATTTATCATCCAGCTCTATAGCTTTAGTGCAGTCTTTTATAGCTTGCGGATACTTCTCCAGCTTTATTTTAGCAGCACTTCTGTTGCAATATAAAATTGATCGCTGTTGCGAGAACTGCAGTGGACAAGTTCTTAATCCTAAAAAAGAAAAAACAGTTAATATATTTATAAGCCATCTTTAAAAGGAGGTGGATCTCAATTCAATTGTTTTTTTTTTTGTTATATATATATATATATATATAACAACACACACACACACGGCCATCTGATACCAAATTAGGCAGAGTTTGTATTATGGCAACCAAACTACTGATAAACATAATATTATTGCTAATTACATACATATTATTGAAAAATTACACCCAGACACAGAACAAATGATCACGCTCATCACACAAAGATTTGTCCTGGGTGGGAATCGAACCCACGACCTCTGGTTTAGCAGTCAGGATCACTAACCACTAGAACAACAGACCAGTCTAACTTGTAGTTAGCGTGGTTACCAATACCACTCGGCCATCCAGCCACTAGGCGTGGTCATGGCCGTATAGAGCGCGAGGTCGCTAAGAATTAAATGGTGTTCATTTTATAGGTTTTCTCAAGCAATAAACCGATATTTCTATAATAAAGTGTTTATAACTTTTTTAATACACTTTTCATTGTTAACAAAGAAAACTGGTCAAATGTGAGTCAGACTAGCACATGAAGGTTCTGTATCATCATAGGAGAGTCGCAGGGGATACCCCTTTTTATACTTTTATATTTTTATTACCAATTTTTTATAAATTTTTTGTTGTTTTTCCAGAAACTCTCTAGCTATTACAATTCATGAGATACAGCCCGGTTACATATGAACAGACGGACAGCCGCTGTAGACATTTGGAAATACCGTATTCATTTATACTGTATGTTATTTCCACTTAAATCAAACATCAACTTTATGCCAGTGTAAATAAAATACATTTTAGACAGTCTAGTACTGTTGAAAAAGTCATAAAGCATATGAAGTTTTAACGCAAACTTAACCTTATTATTAAGATTTACAGGTGTTTTTGCAAAAACTCGTGTTTGTTTACATGTTTGGCATATACATTGTGAACGCAGTATATGTCCAACTCTTACCTTCAGTATATTTTTCTATACTCCGCTCATATTCACCAGCTTTGAACGCATCATTGCCTTTCTTCTTCAGCTCCTCGGCTATAATCCTCCGTTCCTCTTTCTCATCATCTGTGAGGTCAACTTCAGCGTCCTTCAGCGATTCCTCGTCTATGTCATCCTCGCTTTCGTCCTTAACAGACGCATCTTTCTCTGCGTAGTCCTTGTCTACGTCTTGGTCATCGTCTGGTATAGATGGAATGGATGTTTCTGGTAATAAAAGAAACTATTCAAGGATCCGCATATTGTAAGATATTATAATACAACATCTTCTTTGTAATAGAACATACAACTAATATAAAAGATGTATATACTAATCACCTGCCCAATTTATGTTAGAATTAAAAATATGTTTTTTAAAATTTCTAATGACTCATATTGAATCAACAAATACAATTTTTTTTTATTTATATACTTGCAATGTGTGTGGAAATCATATTACTAGCAATCTAGTCAACCTCTCTAACTAAGCTAAATATGCTTGTGTCTGGAGTGGGTTCACGTCAATAGTGCAATGGGTGGGGTTCGAACCTGCGACCTTTCGATCATAAAACCATCACCATTAGGATATTGCCGCATCTAAACTTTAACTAGTTTGTAATCCTGCACAGTCCATAGTGTTAATTATTTAGCATGTGTATGCAAAATTTTTATTTTAGCCTACGCCCAACTTGCAAAGAGTATTTAATACGAAAAATATATACCGCTTGTCTTTGGTGCGTCACCGCCGCCTGCCTGCGGAAACTCTTCAGCGCTCGTACCAGGATTAATGACGAATTCTTCAACATTCTCATTAACATTCAAAGATGTATTTAAACCCCTTGTAATTTCGTCTATAACTTCATCGTTAGAAACATGAATTGTACTTTTTAAACGTTCCGACATATTTGATAATTTTCTTAATAATTTTGAGAAAAAACGTGTGAAATTCGAGTTTTATAATTATTGAGAGGCAAAGAATGGATATTACTTTTATATTTTGACTCTAAAACAATAAATTTCGACCATTGACAATTTCTTGACAATGACAAATTTTTATTTGACATTTAGGCGTTCCAGCTCTTATTTGTTATTTAACAAACAATCATGTTTCAGATTTCAGACATAAATAACGAATTTGAAATAATATTATTACTTGCTTTTGATTTTATTAATATTCATTTTGTGCGAATAGCAAAGATGTAACAATGCACAATTTTTTTTTAAGTGATATGACTTTACGGCACTAGTTTACTTATTTCTTTAACCCTCCTTTTTTTATCTCGGCGCAGTCGGGTAAAAAGTACTTAATATTATATTTTTAATTCCAAATTTAGCTCTAAATACTTGTATGCTAAACAATATAAAAGGTTTCTGCAATGGAACACAATTTGATAAAGACCAAAGTCCAATTACGTTTAGTTTTTCTCATTCCAATGCACAAATGTTCATTGAAATCAAGCTACCTATTAACTTTATTGTCTTTAAATACATAACAAAATCAGTTCTCTAATAAAACAGAAAGAAGTTATACGGAAAGGTATTTTCTTCAGGCTGAAATATGTTCCTTATTTTTTATACTTTAAAATGTTATGCCATCACTTATTGAAACAAAACGCTTGGCCAACGTCAACATCAGGTGTTCCTCTGTTTCTTTTTACACAGAAATTTAATTTGTTTTAATCAGATAATATTTTTTATCTCTTTTACAACTATTCAAAATTGATTAACTTTGAAAAATCGATCATACTGAACTAAAAGCCTTTAAATAACTGATTACGTTAATATAAATTTAGAAATCTGGACTACTTGTTTAGAGAAAGTTGTCAAATTGACGTTAACGTCCTGTAGGTACGGAATGTTACTTGAGTAACCTAAAATTTGTAAGGTCAAGTATAATTTTGCGAAATTATCATAACTTATTATCATAAATCTCCAGGACGCTATCTCACCGAATTACTTAATATACAGCGGCGTCGCGTGCAGTGATTCAGCGTTTTTAAACGACTCTGTGTTCACAAAATCAACAAAATGTTACGAAACTTTGTAAGAAATTTAACATCAAAAAATCTACGTTATCTTACTAAAACCAAAGGTGAACCAACTAGTTTTGGTAATATTAAGAGTATAGCACCGCTGTCGACTACAGAACTAGCATTGAAAGACGAAAAGTAAGTAAATATTTGCATTGTAAATGTACACGTAATAAGAAATAAATAGTATACTTGTCTATGATTTTCTCTAAAAAAAGGCTTTATTCATATAATACTGAATTATTAAATACAAAAAAAAATACTGATAGGCTATGTACTACAGTTTAAGATCTAAACAAAGTATGAAAATGTATGTTGAGTAAATATTACTTGCGCGACGTAACAGCGCATCCGTTAACGTTTCAATCACTCTATATCTCTGAAGGTCAAGGGCTAGCTTGTATACTTATAAATATTAAAAAGTGTAGGGCCAAAACCACAGGTTAAAAAAAGAATGTAGTTCTTTTAAGAATAACTCCATAATTGCTTGCATTTTAAGAGTACACAGGTTGAGCAAAATTTTAAGCCTAAATGTCGTTATAAATTAATTTAAAAATCATACTAATTTTTAAATGAAGCTTTTTCTGATTCAAAGATATCGCAATAAAATGGTCTGACTCATATCTTTGGCTTTCATTAAGTCATTATAATTCTGACAACCAGTCTTATCAGGGGATACTGTGTTACCCAGTGAAATGGGTTGTGGAGGTCAGATAGGCAGTCACTCCATGTAAAATACAGTATTCAGTTGAATCCAGTAAAACTAAAACCCAACATATCTTGAGGAAAGGCTAGGGAGAAGAAAACAATAAAATTTCTCAGATAAAATAGTTTTAGTAGGAGTACTTCTCAATGTCTTTAGACTTGACATTCAAGGTTTTATCAAAATGTCTGATAATACATTAAATGACTGATTATTATGATAACTTAAAGGGCAGACAATGTGTTTTGCTATCTCACTATAAAATACTTAAAAGATTTATTAAGACTTTATGATATCATACAGAAGACAGAAGAGATAATAATGTAAATGTATATTGAAATAAAGTACTGAACGGATTTTATCGCGGTCTATATTTAGATTTTAATTCCCGACGTTTCTACAAATATGTAGTCAGAGTATAGAGGCGGATCAAATGTGGAGAGCGCCCTAGGCAAGCAGCTCATCAGGTCTCTCTAGCGTTCACGCCACTATTCGACGTGGTTATCCGTGAAGACTATTGATTGAATCCTACACAGCAAAGAGATTAAATTCCCTCATAAAAACCTCCGCCGATTCGACGTACACCCGTGACCATTTTACTTGAAAAAGCGTCGAAACGTCTAAAACTATTAAATAAACTACGCCAAAATACAAATATGTAGTTAGTTAAAATATATAGGTAGAACGACCAACATTTACTGTCAAGACGAATACCACCTCAGTCTGCCCGTGACCATGACACCTGCAAAGGCGTCGAAACGTCGGGAACTAAAATCTAAGTAAACGGCGATAGAATCCGTTTAAAAAGTAGTTTTATTTTAATGTCTCAATTTGCGTAAACCTCAGAAAGCAATGCTTACTAATATTATAAATGCGAAATTAAGTCTCTCTCTCGTGTCGCGCTTTCACGCCAAAACTACTGAACCGATTTAAATGAAATTTGGTACACAGATAGTCTAGAGCCTGTGAAAGGACATAGGTTACTTTTTGACATCCACGCGGGCGGAGTCGCTGCAAACAGCTAGTGTAAAATAACATTCGTAAATTTTTTTTTTTTCAGTTAATAAATTTTGTTTTTTTCAGAATAAACATCACATTTATCCTATACGACGGGAAACGTTTAAAAACGGAGGCTAAAGTCGGAGACACACTGCTCGACGTGGTCGTGAACAACGATCTGAATATCGAGGGGTACGGCGCGTGTGAAGGCACCCTAACTTGTTCTACCTGCCATGTGGTGCTTAAGGACGACGATTATAAGAGGTACAGTTAACGCGATACATAAATTTATTAGCTATTTTCATATCGTTTTTACTTAGCAACTATAAAAGTTATTGACTCGAAATTTGGTTCCTAGATAGAAGAGGATATGAGGAAAATAAATGTCGATCAGTTACACGATTAAAGAAACTTTCCTAGACAGTTATTTTTTTGAAATCAGCTGTATAAATAATCCACCAAACTGTTTATCTTTATAATATTTTTTTCACACTATTTGATTCATAATCATAATATCTAGTTTAATCTCGATTGATTTTTTATTCCATCCGATAGATATCGATGAATAAGAGATTTTCAATTTTTTTTTTTTTTTTAAGAACTTAACAAATTGTAACTTAGTCTAAATACATTTTAAACTCGCCAAACAGAAAAGTTTAACGGCGAGTTGTCTCTTACGTTATTATTTATAAGACAATCTTTCGCGACCTTAATATATGATTAGCTCTTTCCGTCCCGTAAGCAAGCAGCTAGTATTATCTCTGTCTTGCATTTCCGGATTGGCTCTCCAGTCCGCTTGACTCCGCCTACTCGCAACTGAAATAATTATTCGTATAGCGCCTTAATGTAAAAACAGTACAGCTAATGTTGCAATTTTTTAGGATCTGGTCAGACGAAATGCGTTTCAACTGCACTCTGACTGCAAATTTTCAGTTAGTATGGCTGCAATAAAACTGCAAACCGTGAAGTCCGATTGCAGTTGACAGTTTTATTGCAGTCGTAATTACTACGTTGATGGTCGAAAACGTAAAACGCATCTCACTTAGTGGCCTTTAAGTCTCATGTTGTCTCTGTCGCTGTAAGTTGTAAAGTAGTGACAGATATACATTTAAGAACCTCTTCAATTTGAGTTGCGTTTATGTAACGTTAAGTCTCGTGCTGTCTCTGAAACTTTAAGGTGTAAAATAGCGACGGATATACATTTAAGAACCTCTTAAAATTGAGTTTCTTTTCTGTATTCGGGGTTAAGACAACCTCCAGCCATTTTTAAATATATTTCTCTTTATTCTAGGTTACCTGACGAGCCTTGTGACGAAGAACGCGATATGTTAGACCTAGCTTACGGTCTAACTGACACATCCAGACTGGGCTGTCAAATAACCCTCACAAAGGACATGGACGGACTAGAAATTAAGGTCCCAGAGACCATTAACGACGCAAGAAGTTGATGAAAGGGTTAACTAGCCTAAATTAACCCACTTTCTGAGAGGCTGGTCAATTTAATCCAGAAAAATTTACACCCTCGACAAGTATTAGTAAAGAGCTGGTAATTTTTTAATTACTGGACTTATCTTAATATTTTTTTAATTGTTAAGAAACATCTCTTCTTTTAAACAAAAATACGCATCGAAACCGGTCTATCCGTTTAAGAGCTATAATGCGTCAAGCAAACAGGTTAACCTTACAACACTCCTCTGTGTTTGTCGGGGATTAATTAAAGACAACTAGTTAAATGTCATTGGTTAACTAATAGCAAGTGCAACTCAGTTTTGAGACGCCGTTAAGTCTCATGTTGTCTCTTTAAGTCACTGTCACTTTAAGGTGTCAAGAAGCGACAGATACACATTTAAGCACAACTTAATTTTAAGTTGAGTTTGAGTGTTTGGAGGTTACAACCAGAGTTATGTTGATCAGCCTTTCAGAAATAAGGGTAGATGTTGTTACGCGAATGTTCGCTCGCTTAGCGAACGTTCGGTTCGTCGCGATGTCTGGTGCCACCTTTACACAATGCCAATGTTAGTTATTGTGAATAGTTATTGAGTACGGCCACGGGTTTGTCCGCTTAAAAAATGTATTATTAACAGGGTGATTGGTAATATTTCGGCAATTCGTTAAAGGGAATGAAACAGACAAAATTTTACCATTGTCGAGAAACATGACTCCCGAAAATCGTTATTTTTGGACATTTGTATATCCATACCTTAGAGTATACATAGACAAGCATAGAGTGCGCGCATGGCTAGTATCCCGTTGTGCCGAGCGTAAGCATATTTTTAGCTGTAAGTACTACGCTCGTTTACTGATTTAAGTGATTTTCTGTGCGACGGTCAATGCTCAGATACTAATGGAACAAGGAAGCGTTGTATATTTTTTGTAAGTTTGTTTGTAAGAGGTGATCATTGAAACTACGGTTTCGATTAAATAATGTCTTCCACTGACACATAGATAAATATTATATTTTTACTAAGTGTCTTAGGGTAGGGGTTATGATAAAATATAAATAACATCTATGCTAACATAACGCGGAACTCGTGATAAAAAAGATTGATGACAATTTGAAAATAAAATATAATTATTATTATTGGTAGTAAAATGCCATTAGAAGCTTTTGTTTTTAGAATTAAATCTTCGATTCTCAATGACAAATGTCTAAATTGACATTGACAGTATTTTGACGTTTGTTTGATGTCAAAATGACAGTTGTTACTACGGCTTTACATAATAATGTCCTACGGAACGAATTACAAATTGTAACATAGTTTGATGGTGGGTTTTGACAGCTGACGCGCCAGTAGCGCCAACTGGTGAGCGCAAAAACGGTAGCCCTCATTAAATTACCATTCGGCATTGTGTAAAGAATAAAATAAGGCTGCATAATATATGGTATATCGAAATCGATTAGCTTGTTGATATTTTTGGAATTAAAATCCCAATGGCTTCCACCCTCCAAGAAATCCATTCTAATATTATAAATTCGTAAGTACTGCAAGGCTAAACCGCGAAACCGATTTAGATGAAACTTGGTATGGGGCAAGCTTGGATCCCGAGAAAGGACTTAGGCTACTTTTTGCCGCGATAATCGACACCCACGCGAGCGAAACCGCGGGCATCAACTAGTATATTAATATTTTTATATAGACTAGTTCCTATTTTTGTATATGTAATAACTTTCGTGAGGCATAATTATTAAGGAATATTGAAGGTTTACTCACGCACATTCTCGGGATCGCCCGAATAGTTTCAGACTCAATAGGAGTCCTTAATCATAAGCTGACCTAGGTTCGAATCGCGACAAAGCCGCGTGAGAAAGTCAATATTCCTAAATAACTGTAGGTTATAGTTTAAGACACTATATTTTTCTATAACTTGATCAAAAATATTGTATTTGGTATTTGGATATAATGTCTGAGGCTTCGAATTAAAATGTATACTTTTACATAAATTCTTCCAAAAATATCAACAACTTTATAAAGTTATTTTTGTAGTTAAGTACCTTATAGTTATAAAAGATTTATATTTTGACGTAAAAAAATAAAAAAATTGATTTTTTATAACAAATTATAATTATTTATAGAAAAAACACCTGCCTTATTAAAAGTTATGGTACGTTGAGCCGGGTTATTCGCTATAGTAGTTGTCAACTAAAGCGATAATCGCTTCATAAAAAACACTGAAATCACAAATTTCGTATCGTCTAACGTCGACGACCAACTGGATCTCCTACAACTTAGTTGATCACCGACGGACGTTAGCCGATACTAAATTTGCGTTTTTACTGCTATTATTATCCAGTGACCATCGCTTGGTTTAGCAACTGGATGTAGCAAATAAGCCTAGAAACGTAATCTAATACGACATACGTAACGATCTACTTGTGCAAGTCTGCCGTAATATGTATTTTGCAAAAGCATTTGACAACAAAATTTGTACAACTATTGCTGTCAATTTGTTTTTGTATTGACTTAGTAAATTGACGGTAATATTTTTCTGTCTTATTCTTATGCAAGATATGTAATATGACTTACGCGACTGTATCATTACATGTGTCGTTAGCATAAGTTGGGCAAAATCATTTTCAAAATGGCCACCTGTCAATTTTTTATCGTTGAAATTACATCCCTTCGTCCTTAACAGATATTTGTATATAAGTAAATGTAATTATTACATTATTGTTTTATTTTCATCGGCACAGTGTGTATTCTTCCATACATAGACTCCCATCTGTACATTATCTTTTAAAAGTTTTATGATTTAAAAAAATGCTCGATTTCATCCATATTTGTCGCTGGAACATCATTTGAAAGGACAAAATCTTAGAGTAATCATAGACAAGCATAGAGTGTGCGCATCGTTAGTACATATTATGCCAAGCGTAAGCACATTTTTAGCTAAATGTACTACGCTCGTCTACCGATTAAATTGATTTTCCGTGTGACGACAGACGTTTATGCGAAAATATCGACTGTTCCGATATTATTAGGGTAATATTAGGTTTTGAGATAGTTTTCATAAAACGGCGCGCTCTGTTTTGATACTAATTTCACGATTTTACATGTTCATACTGGTGCCAACAGTTCATACTCGATATCCGCAGTCTATAGTTTAGTTTTTTATTCCTCTAAGGGCAAAATCCACCTCAAAAACAACCATTCTTCGGCAGCTGGTTAAAAAAAAGGTTGAATTCGTAGCTATTTTGTATGTTTTTTTTATTTTACATTTTATATGTAGCAATTAGGTATCTATTAGAGAATAGGCATGTTTCCTAATCTTTTTTTTTAAAGTCCGCCTGGTAGATTAATGAATTTTATTGGACACGTATTTTTTCTTTTTTCCTAAAAACAAAAAATGATCAAAATACAGAGAACGGAAATTACGCGTGACGTCATTCCTCGCTACAATTTTTACCAAGGCGTGGCGTCATAAGCCCCCACTCCGAAACTTTAAAGCGCTGTATCTTTATAAGTTTTTATTGTTTTGATAAAAGAAAAAATACGTGTCTAATATTTTTTTATTATCTAACTGTCGGACTAAATAGATTTTAACTTTCATACCCAGGAAACATCCCTACTTATTATGTTTTTGTTACTTTATTTTATTGTCGTAAAGACAGTTTAGTTTATTGTATTTATAATTATATGAGTTAAATCAATGTTTAATTTTATTTATAACCTTATTACCAACATCTCGCACAATTTTCTTATATTTCCCTTAAAAAAATATATCACTGACTCGTCGATGTTGAGATGTAAAAACGACAGATTAATTACTTTCATATTGAACTAGTTACAAGTTTTTTAATATTGCTAATTAGACAGAGAGAGCTATACCAACAGGTGACGTCACCTTCTTAATTCTCCATACCTACTAATCTGGGGCTGCCCCGTACAAGTCGTAGTTTTGCGAAAAAGAGATAGAACATGCGTCATCTACTAACTTTAAATGCTTATAACTTTTCCGTCCGTCCGTCCGTCCGTCCGTCTGTCAAGACCGTTTTTCTCTGGAACGCGTGGAGGTATCAAACTAAAATTTATATCCAATACTCAAGTCTACTGTCCCTTGGAGCTGTAAAAAAATCAAACTTCTAAGCCAAAGCAATCAAAAGATACAGCCGTTTATGCCGCAAATTTTCGAAACTCGCACGGGAATCAAAACCTACAGGGTACTTCTCGTAGACTTAGAATCTTAAAATTTGGTACGAAGTAACGTCTGATAGTACAGATAAAGGAAAAATTGCGAAAACCGTTTTTTTTTCATTTTTCAATAAAAATACCATAACTAAGACTATGACTCGATCATCGTGATTGGTGAACTTTTACTTATATACCTACAGGTTTGTACGGAACCCACGGTGCGCGAGTCCAACTCGCACTTGGCCGGTTTTTTTGTTATAAAAAGACAATTGATAAAATTTTAATTGTCAGTTTATTCAACTTAACTCATAATAATAATCATTCAAATCATCCCAATCGGAACCATATAATACATTTGGATTCCAAACCCCATGTATATGTGGCGCTAGATTGTACTTTATGGTATGTTTCAACGGTCTCGTACTTTTTCGAAATTTCACCAAGTAGTTAGGTCTGTCAGTTTGTGTATTTATTGTTTTCCGTTGCTGCAAGTCAGCCGAGGTAACTGTAAATAAAATAACTGTTATTTTAGAAGTCACAGAAAATATTTTTTATATATTGGGACAACTCACACACGGCCATCTTGATCCCAAACTAGGCAGAGCCTGTATTACGGCAACCAGACAACTGATATACATATTTCTAAATACATACATATTATATATAAATTACACCTAGACACAGAACAAATGATCTTGCTCATCACACGAAGATATGTCCTGGGTGGGAATCGAACCCACGACCTCCGGTTTAGCAGTCAGGGTCACTAACATATTTTTACAATTTACCGTCAGTACTTACATGCAATATATTATTGTGAGAATCTTTAAATTAACAATGTTACAATTATATTTACAACTCTAAATACCGCACTCAGAGTCGTTAATGGTTAGGTACTTAAGGCATTTCTTATTACAGATTTAAGTAAGCCAACTGAGAGTGAGTTGGCTCATTTAAATCGATTTAAGGGATTTATTAGTATTGATTTAAGTGGGCCTGAGAGTTGGCTGAGATGATTGATTAATAAGGAAAATCTTTTAAGTACCTAATTATTAAAGTCTCTGTGTACGGCAGTTAAACATTGATTATAATTACCAGATATTAAAATAAGTAAAGATAAAAAAAAATGGCACTGCATTTTGTAAATATTAAAAAAAAAAATACTATGGCGTCCAGAAGCCAAGTGTCGCAGACGCCATCTTGAAATAAAATAAATTTAAAATTCAACAGAAAATTTATTAGATACTTTTATGAAAGTTAGGTAATTGGTTGATTATTAAAAATAATATTCAATCAATCAAATGTCATGCCATCAATGCTTTATTGGCATGTGTGAATAATTTGGTTGGATTAAATTCTGTATTAATCCTGTGTAAAAATAATCCAATCAATTTAATAATAAACTGATAAGAATTACATAGGTATATTTATACTATAGAATGAGATTGATTTCTTTTTTTATTATTTAGGTATACAGTATGTAACAAAGACCCTGTGCGATCCAATAAAGGCGTATTCCTGGTTCAACATACGTACTAGAAAAAAATGTCTCCTTCAGGCGGCTTCTTTGATACAACACTGTAGGTGTTACTCGTGAACTTTGTCGAGCGATTTAATTTAATAGATACGTATACCTATGTGTATGCAGTACGATGCCGAATAATACTCGTAAGGATCGGTCAGGGATGTTGTTACATGCTGCTTCAGAATCGATAATATTTTTGATATAATTAAATAAAAAAACTATTATTTTTATAACATTTTTATTCCTGTCCGCCACTTAAAAGTGAACGTGTCGATATTTATGTCATTAAAATCGAACAAAATACTAAAAAAAAATACTAATTTTGCATTTTTGGACTTTATTTATTATTTATTGTTAAAGCAGGAATACAAAATACACACTGAAAAATTCAACTCTCTAGCTATGACGGTCACATAAGATACAGCCTGTGGATGCAGCCTGATGACAGTCAGACGGACGGACGGACAGCAGAGGCTTAGGAACAGAGTCCCTAAGGCACACTTCTTTGAGATTTTTTTTTCGGAGTAAACATTTAATTGCTTTAACCCACGCCGAATCGGCGTTTGTATATGTAATCTATACTAATATTATAAAGCTGAAGAGTTTGTTTGTTTGTTTGTTTGAACGCGCTAATCTCAGGAACTACTGGTTCGAATTGAAAAATTCTTTTTGTATTGGATAGTCCGTTTATTGAGGAAGGCTATAGGCTATATAAAATCACGCTACGGCCAATAGGAGCGGAGCATAAATTAAAAATGTTGCAATAACGAAAAACCGTTGAAACTAAAACACGCGAACATAGTCGCGGGGGACAGCTAGTACAATATAATCTTGCTGGATATCCTAAAATCCAAAAAAAATTGCCTAAGTTACTCCTCATATAGTCAGCTACCTGTCAAGTCTTATCAAAATCAGTCCAGCCGCTCAGCAACAAACAGACAGATCGTCAAACAGAGACGCAGGCAAACATCTTAATAAACTAGTAACCTAAAAACACTATTATTTTGACATGACATGCATGATGACAATACGTTGGAAGCTTGTTAAAGTAATTAAAAAAAGTCAAATAAATTTTATTTCACAATTTTCTTTATCTTCTTTATCTATACTTATATAATAAAGAGGAAAGATTTGATTGTTTGTTTGTCTGCATTGAATAGGCTTTGAAACTACTGAACCGATTTGAAAAATTCTTGCACTGTTGGGAAGCTACACTATCCACGGGTGACATAGGCTATATAATATTTTTAAATTTTCTTTTATAAACCCATGCGAAGCCGGGGCGCGCTGCTAGTGATATCTAGAAAAGCATTCGGTAAAAAAGTACTCTTTTATTATCCATGTATATTGCTATTTTTGACCTTTTTCGTGGGTTGCCCTGTGCCTTTAAGAAAGGGACAGTTGTAATATTCTAGTGCCTTATGAAATTTAAAAGCCTTCGTTAAACTACTTTGAAGAGGGCAAGTTGTAGTAGTGTCTTTATAAACAATTATTTTTGCTAGCTTAGTTATGCGGTGGCGACGTTTGTCAGTGGTTGTCGTTTTTTTAGTCTGAGGCCTTGTTTTTCCTTTAGGAAAACACCATGCACATACAGTAGTTACTTTAGTTTTCGGGCCACGGGTAGTCGAAGTAATTTTTCTTCTATCAGAGACAGTGAAGACAGTATTTTGTTTTGAATGTGTATGAATGGATTTACGAGTAGTTGGTACAAATGGCTGATACACAGAACTAGAATCCGATTCCGATTCTGAAGATGCGGATTCAGAATTTGAATTGGATTCGGATTGAGACGCGGATTCGGATTGAGAAGTGGATTCGGAATTAGATGCGGATTCTGATTTCGTCTCGGATTCACTTGATGAAGATTTTGAATATGAAGTATCTGATTGGAGATTTTCATTTGTACTGTCAAGTTTTGGTTTGTGTGTAGTTGTTTTTTTTATTCGTACGGTCGGTCTTGGATCTTTGTAATTGTGTTCAGGTGGTTTGGTTTTCCAAGGGATTGGAGGATTTGTGACCACGTGGACCCCGTAATTTTCCATGTTTTCAATGAACTCATTGTAATTTTTCTGTTTTTCTTTTCGCTCCTTTTTCTCTTTTTTACTTAAGGACTTTTTTTTTATACGCATTTGCCGTAGAAATATTTTTTCCTTGCAGTTGTTTGCTCCATTGCGGCACATTGATGTTTCTTGAGTCCCTGAACTAGGTAACACTGGAATAAAAAAGATGTTTTACAGAACATGGTTAAAAAATGCATTTCTCAAAATTCAGTTTTTATTTTATTTTATTCAATATAAAATTATAGTTTTCCATAATAATATAATAGTATAAATGCGAAAAAACTACTGAACCGATTTAAATGAAATTTGGTACACAGATAGTCTAGAGCTTGAGAAAGTACGTAGGCTACTTTTTGCCGCGATAACCGACATCCTTGCGGGCGGAGCTGCGGGAAACAGCTACTTTAAATATAAGTAGGAAACAGCTAGTTTAAATATAAGTCTACGACTCCCGCACTAGTGAATATAATCACTGTATCGCGGGTATTCACAAACATCAAATTCACATAAAAAAATAACACCTGATTTAATCCTATCATGTCCTCAAAATTTCCGCAAAATAAAGATTGCTGTTTTTTATTACATGTAACAGATAGACAATCTAATTTGATATGCAGTCGATTTCATTAATGGCACTGTCAAGGATTCAAAATATTGTGAGCGTTGGAAAGCTCAATAAATAGGGATGTTGACTATGTATGAAAAGTTAAAATCTATTTCATCCGTCAGTTAGATAATAAAAAAATATTAGACACGTATTTTTTCTTTTATCAAAAAAATAAAAATTACAAAGATAAAGCGCTTTAAAGTTTCGGAGTGGGGGCTTATGACACCTCGCCCTGGTAAAAATTGTTGCGAGGAGTGACGTCACGCGAAATTTCCGTTCCCTGTATTTTGATCATTTTTTGTTTGCAGGAAAAAGAAAAAATACGTGTCCAATAAAATTCACTAATCTACCAGGCGGACATTAAAAAAAAAATTGGAAACATGCCTATTCTATAGAACCTATAGATAAAAAATATGTCCTTATGTGAACGGTTAAATCTATACTATTATAATATTATAAAGCTGAAGAGTTTGTTTGTTTGTTTGTTTGAACGCGCTAATCTCAGGAACTACTGGTTCGAATTGAATAATTATTTTTGTGTTGGATAGTCCGTTTATTGAGGAAGGCTATAGGCTATATAAAATCACGCTACGACCAATAGGAGCGGAGCATAAATGAAAAATGTTGCAAAAATGAAAAACCGTTGAAACTAAAACACGCGAACAAAGTCGCGGGGGACAGCTAGTAATATATACAATGCTGGTCATTAGGCAATAATATGTGACCACCCTTTTTCAGAAATATATCTTAACTGTATTGGCTTTAAAAATATCTGAGCAGGTTAAGCTTAATTATCTCTACATGCATGGGAAAGTCAACTATTTGCTCGAACAAATAAGATCTAGTTTACATTGTTACGGAAATGACAGCAGTTTCCATTGTTTTTCTCGTGTTTGCTTTTTTAAAGTTGTTCATATAATAATGTGCCTTTGGCTGTATACATGTTACTGAGAAAAAGCAGTCACATATTAATTAATCTAAATCTTAACCACAACAGGCATGTTTCCTATTTTTTTTTTAATATCCGCCTGTAAGATTAATGAATTTTATTGGACACGTATTTTACTTATTTTACTGCAAACAAAACTGATCAAAATACAGAGAACGGAAATTTCGCGTGACGTCACTCCTCGCTACAATTTTTACCAAGGCGAGGTGTCATAAGCCCCCACTCCGAAACTTTAAAGCGCTGTATCTTTGTAATTTTTTATTGTTTTGATAAAAGAAAAAATACGTGTCTAATATTTTTTTATTATCTAACTGACGGACTAAATATATTTTAACTTTTCATACACAGTGAACATCCCTATTCAATGATGCTTATAGTTGTCACAATATTATGAAGTTTTTTGACGTTTATATATTTTTTAAGCCTGAAAGGGCTAATATATTAATGAACTCGACTGTACCTATATATATTCAAAATATATTTTATTTACCTGCCATTAAAATAATTATAAATATGCATAACTTATACTGCATTTCTTTAACACTTATTTATTCTGAATATTTAATTAACATCTGAAATATATTATGAAGCAAACGCACACGCAGAAAAACCATATTATTAAGACGAAATTAACCACATTTTATGCAAAAGAACGCAAATTTTAACGAAAAGTTTTGCTCATGCGTTAACTAAAATCGATAATTACTGCGTTATGAATAATTTGTTGGATTAAGTTAAATTTGAATTCGGTGTTTAAATAATCGAATGGAAGAATAACCCAGTCAAGTAATTAAATAATTAATTAATTATCTGATAAGAAGGTACGTGTTGTTTTTTAAAGTATAATAATAAATAAATGTGGACAACATCACATACATTGCTCTAAACCCAAATTAAGTAGCTAAAGCACTTGTGTTATGGAATCAGAGACAACGAAGGTACCACAAACACCCCGACCCGAGACAATGTATAAAAGTGATTTTCTCCATTGACCTGGCCGGGGATCGAACCCGGGACCTCAGAGCTGGCGACACCTTGAAAACCGGTGTGTACGCCACTCGTCCACGGAGGTCGTCAAATGCCATGTCATGTACCTTCGTTGTCTCTGAATTCCATAACTCAAGTGCTTTCGCTACTTACTTTGGGTTCAGAGCAATCTATGTGATGTTGTCCACATTAATTTATATATTATTTATTTATGTGTCAGACACACCCTTAGAGTAATAAATAAGTAAACTATAGAGTGCCAATATCGAGTATGAACTGTTGGCACTAGTATGAACATACGCCCTAAAGACGTAATAAGTAGAAGGCAAAATTTAAACTTCCAGGCAGTGACCTCGGTAGCTTAATTGGTAAAGCGACTGACGCGTTAAGCCAGTAGTCGCAGGTTCGAGTCCTGCCTGAGGTTTAGTTTTTCTTTCTACTATTTGTATTTAATTACAAATATTCGCTCCGCATGCGTTAATGCGTAACAAATAATTATAATAATAAGTTTTATTACGATGTCGGTATTTTCTACGAGTTTTCAAACCTGAAGTACTTTTTATTTGACGCGGTCTCTAAATGATCTATATTAATTTATTGTTAACAGAAAAACAGCTATCTACTAGGGAGCTTGTTGCACCGTTTCTTCTTCGCAGCCAGAGCTCTTAGAATGCGGTGAAGGGTGGGCGAATCAGGGTGCTGTCCATTGCATTATCGATCCATGAAATTTGCTACTTTTTAGCCTAGTTTTGCATTTAATTTGTATACATTTTGCATGACGACCTCAGTGGTTGAGTGGCGTACACACTGGTTTTCAAGGTGACGCCAGCTCTGAGGTCCCGGGTTCCATACCCGGCCGGGTCAATGTAGAAAACCACATTTCTACATTGTCTCGGGTCTGGGTGTTTTTGGTACCTTCGTTGTCTCTGACATCCATAACACAAGTGCTTTAGCTACTTACTTTGGGTTCAGAGCAATGTATGTGATGTTTTCCACATTTATTTACATTTATGCATTCTTAATCTTATTATCGTTAACTATACTTATTTTAGAAAAACTTTAAAGTGCATTTAGCTATGCTTAAACCCGCTATTACATCCAAGTGACAAGAAATGGAGCTTTATTAAAACTCCCTGCAAACCTAAATTGGTATTTTTGACGTTTAACCAAAGAGGTAACCATGGCGAAATTAGGTAGCCATGGCAACCAGATATGTTATGGTTATGTTGAATGAAGTATGATTAACATTTAGAAAACTATCCGTCGTAATAAACAGGTTGGTCGTTGTGCGATAAGAAATGAATATTTTTGCTGATTCTGTCCGAAGCCGCGGGTATCAGCTGGTACCTACCTAATATAAAATTCTAAATCAAAATAAGTGTGTGTGTGAGTTATGTTGGTATGCCACTGGCCGGTTTATCTCCGATTTCATTAAAAAAAACTTGCTATAATCTTATCAGTTAATTAATTAAATTATTGAATTACACTTTTATTCGATAGATTAAGATTTAACTTCACAATAATTTTATTAGTTAGTAATAAATTTTAATTGACGCGCCTGTTCAGTATTTTAATTATACAATTCATCTTTAAATTAATCATTGCTATTTTTGAAATAATTTTGTAAGAAACTAGTTCCCTGTTCAATTTGTCATTTCTTTTTGACATAATATAATGTTTTTTCGTTATTCAACGTTTGGGCGCCATATTGGAAGTTTGAAAATAACAACTTAAGTTTTCAAGTTAACTTGACATGCAGTGTATTATACTATGTATTTCATTAGTAATTTTAATAGCAGGTAAAATATGTACATTAATTCCTTTTCTCTATTTTATTTAGTCTGTATTTTTGTGTGGATTGAAGTAGAAAATAATGTTGTTAGGAGAAGTAAAAATGATTAACATTTCGATTTCATTTTTCGATAATAATTATATTAGTCTATGTGGAAAGAGAACGGTTGTGGTGTAAAATAGAACTAACCTTATTTTAACATTATTATCATTATTTAAAACAAATATTAAGACGGCATCTGAAAACATTATATTGTAACATAATTTTATAAATATTCAGATGTTACACTCTCACTATAATGATGCTAAAGTGTTTTAACATAACAAATACGATAATTAAACACAGCAGCGCCCTCAATGCCACCTCTTTCTGCATAAACTCTATAAACATTATTCTTATTTTCAGCCATGATTGTCCCACCGTAGGACGAAGACCCTTTCCTGAGCTATTTTTGTCACAGATTTTGAAAAGGAGTTCACAATGTTAAAAATGTTTTTATTTTCAGTGTTGCCAAGCCATACATCGCATCAGTGGACACAAGAACAAGTACAAAACAACAAAGTAATTGAATATTTACGAAAAAAAGACAGTCGAAATGAAAAACAAAAAGCAAGAAAACAAAAAGAATTGGATAATTTAAAGTTTTTAGAACAAATGAAAAATTATGGCGTCCCTATTAAGACTAAAGGTCCTTCTCATAAAATCAAACCCTATCCTGTTCCTCAAAAACCAATACCATTTAAAAAGAAAACTAAATCAAACCATCATAATTTCTATTATAATTCGGACGATTCTGAATCTTATGTATATTACATATCTTCTTCAGAGTATAGTTCCGAATCCGATTCCGAATCCGAACCTGAACCCGAACCCGAATCCGATTCCGACTCTGAATCTGAATACATTTTTGTTAAGAAGCCCAAGTCGCATAAACCGAAAATTTCTACGACAGTTAAAAAAAAACATAAACAGACTAGTCTTGAACCCATTATACCAGGTTTCATGTATAAAAATACAACTGTTAGACGTAAAAAAAAGTCAACTACTCGGGCTACAACTCAAAGTTCGACACCTGAAACTACTCTCAGTACAGTCACTAGAAGGCTTTTAACCCTACCAACAGAAATACGTACTACCTCAATTGTTAGCAGAATAAAATACGTCCTTGATACGCATATGAACAGTTGGGATTGAAATTAAGACAATATTGTAGCTGACCTAACCTGCAGTAATCCACAGTTCATTTTAACATGACAATAAAAACAAACGACGTAATACTGGACTTTAAATGTCCCGCAGTCCCTTCTTGACAAGTGACATTTCGAAAAGTATAACGCTGATCGAAGCGTTCAAATGTATGGAAGTGACAAGTCGAATGTATGGTTAAGTTATCGAAATGAAATGTCATTTCCATACATTTAATGTCGTTTAGGCGATTTCTATCATCGTTAACGCTTGTCGAAATGCCACTTGTCTACGGGGGCTCTATTCCTATATAATATGATTATTTATCACCACGCTTCATCACCTGCTTCAACTTTAACCCACATGTACCCAGGCGGCGACTGGTCACCGCGCATGACGTCACAACCAAATTTCCGTCAAACCCCGATCAACGCCTGGTCGCCGCACTACCTCCACTTGATTTGAACCCTTTTTTTGTGTTTAGAGTCTACTTTTGTATGAAGAAGTTTGATGACATACGATCTTTAACCTCTAGTTCAACGAGTAACAACTCACAATCAGTGGGTTAAATCAAATCAAATCAAATTTATTTGTTTAACATAGGTAGGTTTTGTGGTAATAATGATGGTCTTGAATGTAACAAAGTAGGTTCGCTATGTTTTGTCATGGAGAGTGGAGACATACAAATTTGGCAATAACATTATATTATCATGTAGCAATTGCCATGATTTGTTTAAGAATTTTTATTCTTTGTTGTTGTGTGAGGCTACACTATGTCGGATGGCCGAATGTCATGGTTTTCAATTATGACTATTATTCTTTAATTAAAATTTATTTATTGTTTTAATAAGAGTGATAAAAACTCTTTAGTGAAATCTTTCACAAATGACATATTGTGTAAAATAAAAATAAAGGTAATAAAAAATAAAAGAATATCGATAACCTGTCGGTTCCCGCTAAAAAACCGGCACTTTTTGATTACCAGGGCAAACCAAAGGGTTTGCTAAAAGAGGATTAATTGTTAATTATTTAAATAGAAAGATTAATATTAAGAATAGTTAATATACAAGTTTATAAAAATATAGTAATTGTAATTGGACAAGTTGGTATCATTTCACAATATTTAGAATTTAAGATAAAATTAAAATTGAAAACATAGCACACACAACATACAATTACATATAATTAATCAATTAGTTAACAAAAATTTTGATTCCAATATTTGGCATCCCAAGTTTCCCCATTATGTTGATGATTCCCTTCACAGTTTGACACTTGTGTCGTAGAATGACTGTAATTACCATTGTGCGTGACGTGTTGCGGGTTCGATCCCCGCATGGGACAAGCACTTGTGTGATTCATAAATGCTTGTACCAAGTCTGTGTGTTCTTTATGCATGTGAACTAAATGTTTGTAAAGACCGCTACACAAAAATTGGATTGGCAATAAAGTGCGTTGACCTTTCAGTGGTCAAGTAGCAATGACAAACCTTTCATGACACCACCAGTTGATATGGAATTTCAAATAAAATATTTATAAATAAGCGTAAGTTATATTCATTGAAATACTCTCCAAAATGTCTGTGTTTCTCCAAAATGGAAAATTTCTAAACTTGACAAATTTTATCTACACAATTCTGACTGACCACTATGTCACAAAGTCTACGTGTACCAAACTACCAATGTTGCTAGTTTTAAATTATGGGAGGACACACAACAGCTTTTCGAATTAACTTTAACAAGTCTCCCATAAGTATCAAGTGTACCTCTTCTCTACAAAGTGTGACAGGCAGCTTTAGTGCCTTCGTACTGTAAGCGCCAGTATTTTTGTCATAGTTTTGATTGGGATTAAAAAAAAATTATTTTGTACGAGTCTGGTGTTCATGAAGTCTGGCAGTGGTGTCGGTACGCGCCACTTACGCATTTATCACCATTTTCAATAAAGAAAACTTTCTTTAATCTTATCAGATAATTAATTATTTAATAAATTGATTGGATCATGCTTATATTCGATTAGCGTAACACCGGATAAAGATTTAACTAAACAATTTTTTGATTAGTTATTAATTGATTTTAATATAACGTAGCGAAGAAAATCCAATTTTTCCGAAATATACTGCATTTTCCTTCTAATTCTGTGAGGAACCAGTTTTTTTGTTGTATAAATCTTTATTTAAGGATATAACATGTCTCTTTGGCTGTCAACGTTTGGGCGCCATATTGGAAAATTACGTCATTTTGAAAAAATCAAATTAAATTTTTGAGATTACTAGACATGCAGTGTACATTATATATATCATTAGTTATTTTAATTGCAGGTAAATAATATAAACTTATTATAAATAGTTTCCCCCCGTTTCTAGATCAAGATGGCCTGAGCCTAAAAAGATGCCCATAATTGATAAAAACTACATCCAGCCCTCTCTTGCTGTATGCCTTATTAAGATTGTTAGCAACGCACTAAGTCGAGGTCCGAACCCCACAGGGGGTGCCCTTAGTGATCGTTGCTGACGTAGTTAGTTTTTATATTGCTCTGGCTGGAGACCCTGGTGCTTTCACCAAAAATTCCGTGAAGCAGTCAAAGCGTGGTCATGTTTAATGCAGTAGACAACTTCCACAACCAACAACATCAGTAAAAAAAAGATAAAAATAAATTTCAATTTCGAGTTCATCCTTTGATAATAATTTTTATGACATAATTTTTATGTTTGTTGACTTCCGTGGTCGTGTGGCATACACACCGGTTTTCAAGGTATCGTTAGCTCTGAGGTCCCGGACTCGATCTCCGGACATGTCAATGTAGAAAACCCACTTTATAAATTATCTCGCGTCTGGGTGTTTGTGGTACCTTTGTTGACTCAGATTCCATAAAACAAGTGATTTAGCTACTTATTTTGGGTTCAGAGCAATGTATGTGATGTTGTCCACATTTATTTATTATTATTATGCCAACTTTATTCCTTTAAAATAATTTTTATTTTCAGTGATACCCAGCCTATTAGCGCAACAAGAACAAGCACAAAAGTACAAAGAAATTGATTATTTACGAAACAAAGTCGACCATTATGAAAAACAGAAAGCGAAAAAACAAAAAGAATTAGAATATTTAAAGTTTTTAGATCAATTGCGAAAATATGGCGTCCCTATTAAGACTAATGTTCCTGGTCATAAAATCAAACCCCGTCCTGTCCCTCAAAAACCAATTCCAATAACTAAGAAAACTAAACCAACTACAACTACACCAATGTATAAAAAATTACATCATGTTATTGACGAATCCCAATATTCTGTATATTACGTATCCTCCTCCGAGTCGGGTTCAGAATCCATATCTGATTCAGCTTCAAAATCTAAGTCCAATTCTGAATCTCTTTCCGATTCCGATTCCGATTCCGATTCCGATTCCGAATCCGAATCTAAATCCAAATCCAAATCCGAACCCAATTCCAGTTCATCAGATTTTGCGTATATTTCTGATTCGGAGTCTGATTTCAATTATCCGGAAATATTTTCAACTACCATAAAACCTACACCAAGAAAATACCATTCTCCTTTTACAAGAACAACTAAAAAATTGGGTAGTTACACGCCTCGCTTTGTATTTACATCGGTTAGACGTAAAAAAACTACTACCACCGCACCTACCACCCAAAGTAAGAAACGAAAAAGAACCAGTGGTACCACCACTACAACCCCCACCACCACCACCACCACCACCACTACCACCACAATGGCTACCACTACCAGAATATTTATCTTTTTTCCACATGAAAATAGTTGGTCTGGTTGAAATAGTTAGAGACAACTTTGAAACTAACCTTTGAGGTGTACCCCTTAGAGTAAACATAGACAAGCATAGAGCGCGCGCATCGCTAGTAGCCCCTTATGCCAAGCTTAACCACATTTTTAGCTAAATGTACTACGCTAGTTTACTTAAGAGATTTTCCGTGCGACAACAGACGTTTATGCGAAAATATCGACGGTTCCGATATTATTAGGGTAATATTAGATTTTGAGATAGTTGTAATAAAACGGTGCGCTCTGTTTTGGCACAAATTTTACGATTTTACTACTATTATTTTACTACTAATACTAGTGCCTACAGTTCATACTCGATATGCGCACTCTATAGTTTACTTATTTTTTCTCTAAGATCCTGATCTAAACTCGCCCAGTAAACATATTAACTTCTCAACAATTTCTTATTTTGATTATACACTTTATTGTTATAAAACTCAGCCTTTTTTTTCTGTTCAACCAATGCTGCCACTGTTTATTATTAAATTGGTTTTTCTGTTGAGAATAACTAAGTAGGCGGCTCAGTCAGTAAGGAGTCAAGAAGTTAGGTGGTGTTTACACCCCCGTGCCTCGGAAAAAGCACGTAAAGCCGTTGGTCCTGCGCCTGATCTCTCTCTGGTCGTGTCGGTCTGCCGTACCATCGGACTATGAGAGTCAAAGAATAGTAAATGCACACACTCATGCACTAAATTACCCCTCCGCAGATGTGCAATCTCTGTTAGGATTAGACGCCGTGACAGAAATTAGGTTCGGTGGTAATTTATGTCTATAGATAATAATGCCCTCCGCACTGAATTTCTGTACAGCGTTTACACGCTAGAAGGCAACTTGGCAAGAGTCGCGACATGCACAGAAGTCAATCTCTAGGTCTCCTTGGTTAACACGCGGGATGCGAGACACGGGACCATCGTTCGAAGCTTCTGATTAGTTAGTCAGACCTTTGCGTCTCGCGACGAGTGAAACAACCAAACACGAGCAATAAAAGTGCGCCAGTTTGCAAAAATCTTGCCAACTTATCTACCTTCAATTTATTTCGGTTGCAAGTAGGCGGAGTCAAGTGGACTGGAGAGCCAATCCGGAAATGTAAGCCAGTGGTAATACTAACTGCTTGCTTACGGGACGAAAAGAGCTAAACATATGTCAAGGTCGCGAAAGATTGTTTTAGAAATAACAACGTAAGCGACAAAATGGAAAATCTCATATTAATCGATATCTATCGGATGGAATAAAAACTCAATCGAAATTAATCTAGATATTATGAATATGCTTAAAATTGTGTGAAAAAAATAGTATTAATTTAATAGTTTGGTGGATTAAGCAAAAAAAAGTATTTTTATAGAGCTGATTTAAAAAAATAAAACTATCGAGGAAAGAAACGTTTATTTTCATCATATCCTCTTCTATCTAGGAACCAAATTTCAAGTCAATAACTTTTATAGTTGCTAAGTAAAAACGATATGAAAATAGCTAAAAAATGTGTGTATCACCTTAACTTATCACAAACGAAATCGTCAATGTAACGCCATTTTTAGTTTGTTTACGATTTTTTTTAAGTATTGTATTTTTGTAATAAAAGATAGCAGTATAAATTTATTTTGTGTTACAATAACAAAACAATTGTCCAATCATCTTCCATAATCTGTAATCATGTATTAGACGTTACGAAATGAACGAAAATTGCAAATAAATAATTGATTTCTCACTACGATTAGTTAAAATTAATTAAAAGCTACTTTTTATATACATCATGGCGTTCTGATTAATTCTGAACGCATTTTGTAAGTGGATTATGGCGGTAACGCATTTTTTTATTGTTCTCTTTTTTATTGCTACAGGTAAGTTTATTTTAAAAAGTTTTTATTCATAGCTATAGTAAACACATCGTAATCGAAGATTTAATCAATAATTAAAGATAATAATTTATTGCTACACCCCTAATTTATGTATTGTGGAAAAACGAGGGCTAAGCTTAATGCGCTCACCAGTTGGCGCCACTGGGGCGTCAACTGTCAAAGCCCACCAACAAACTATCCTACAGGTAGCTACAGAACTATTGTGAATTGTGATGCTAAAACTAATTTGTGCTATGTGTAGGTGATAAATAAATAAATGATAAATGTGGACGATATCACATACGTTGCTCAGAACCCAAAGTAAGTAGCCGAGACAATGAAGAAAACTGGTTTTCTACATTGACCCGGCCGGGGATCGAACCCGGGACCTCAGAGCTGGCGACACCTTGAAAACCGGTCACGTGTACGCCACTCGACCACGGAGGTCGTCTATATGGGTATAATATGTTAGGTGGATTGGTTCTTTGAACAAAATCGGAAAACTTTGACACCTGCCTTTCAACACATTGAAATGCAATCAAATGGGCAGGTGGTGACTTGCCAGCTCACTAGATGGGCCCCCCAAACAACCGCCACTATAGGCAGCAGGGAGCAACACCAGTGCGAGCGGCTAGGGGTGTCGATCGGTGCGGCCCAGATTTCACCATCGCGGGTCACAGTAGTGGACCCGGAGCGGGTTTCCTCGCTATTACGCCATTAGACACTTCCACCCCCGAGCATATAGCTCTAGCGACCCCTCTCTAGCCAGCCAGTTAAGGCAAGAAATAGCTGAAAGCCCTCCTAAGAATTGACGCCCGGCACTCAGTTCCGTTGTGTTACTGTGCTACTCACAAATAGCTCGCTACAAGCTGCCCTGCTGTATTACTTTGGATAACCAAAGTATATTAGTAATATTTCGCAATAAAATTTATTTTTTGTTTTTAGTCCTGCCAACGCAATCTTCAGCCAGAGCAGTATTTTCAAGATCAAACTCAAAGTCAAGCGGCAAGGATGCGCTATTACTAATCCTAAATGAAGTTTTGAGAAAAAAAGATAATGTCAAACCTCTTCCCGCCAAATTCAAGAAGCTATCAAAAAGAACAAATTTCTGGGAGGATAAATTAGAAAAATCTAAGCATAAAAACATGTTAAAATGGAAAAAGTATGCGAATGATGGCATTAGTTTAAGAACAATTTCCGAAAAAAATATGTTTGTTAAACCATACTTTTTCGACTTGAAGGACATTAATAAGGAAAAACTTAAAGAAATAAAAAACCAAATTTTAAACATGAAGATACTTGAAGTTAATAACTATCATAATGGGTATACTGGACCTATAGTAGTTCCTGGATGATCAAGAAATCACTAATTTGTAACATAATGACTTAAATAAAAACTCTATATAAATATATATATAAAAAAAATGAATTTATTTCCCTTGGTTCGCATCACGCGTCAACGGATGGAAGAATATCACTAATTCTTTTTTTTGTTAAGTTAATTATTGTCAAGAGAAGGGTTTAATAAAAGAAAAGAAATATGTCTTGAAAATCTCGCGTCACCCGTGCGAAGACGGGACTCACAGCTAGTATATTTACATATCAAAGTCGGGTTAGTTACACCATTCATAACTCAAGAACGAATAAACCGATTTTCATGATCTTTGATTTTATGGATTTGTCTCAACTCCAAATAGAAGTTAAAAAATCGGAAAATGTCACGAAAAAAATATATACCCCATAAATGTACCCCTGCTGGGCACAGCACGTAGATTCTGTAAAATTCAAACTACAACTCGCATCTCACTTCGCTATTCACTCTCACTTCGCATAAAGTTCAAAATAACCTTGATTTCGATCGGGTTCGGATGCGAAGTGAGCGTCGAAGTGACGGGGGTTCTTATGTCATCTCATAAAGTATGAGATCTGTCAAAATCTCACGTCAATTTAGTTCAACTCGCTGACACACTGAATTATCAACCGAGTTTTTGGAATGCCAATCAAGAAACTCACAGCGGATTCAGCTTCGAAGTTTAGAATGAGGTCTTACAGAATCACACTGCAGGCCTCTTTTGCCACGATAACACACACGGAGGGACCGCGGGCGTAAGGTAGTAAAGTATAATATGACCAACGAATTTAAACCAAGACTAATATAACCGATTTGAACCAAAGAGGTTAGGTTAGTCAGGGATTATTTTTGAAGTTATACTTCTTTAGGCGCGTTATGAAAAAATGATGAGAGTGAAATTTTAAGATGCGCGCGCATCTGTGACACAAAATTAACAGTATGAAGCTGTCTGCTTAACCGCTCATTATTACGATGCGCGCGCACACCGTCACGGAAAACCTACACCCTGAAGTTAGCACACACTTTTTTTTTTTCACGGTAGTTTGCACCGCTTTCCCGTAGTCTCCAGTATAAGGGAAGGGAGAAGCACTCCGGTGGTTTTAGCCGGTAAGAGTCCGGCATACCCCTCCGCCTTTCCCAGGGCGGAGGAAGTCCATGAGGATTTCCCCGGAAAAAAAAAACCCAGGGATTCTTTTACTTTTATAAAATACCAACAAATGGAAAGCCTCCTTTTTGCAGTCGGATAAATGGAACCTAATTATCCATACTTAATATTATAAATGCGAAAGTAACTATGTCTGTTTGTCTGTTATGCTTTCACTTCTAAACTGCTCTACAGATTTTGATGGAACTTGGTATGGAGCTTGGATCCTAAGAATGGACAGTCTACTTTTTTCCGTGGGCGGAGCCGCGTGCAACAGCTAGTATCATGATAATATGTTCATGTTGGCATGCAACCTCGCATTTTTAATTACTACTATGCTATAATGCTTTTGTCATGTAGATCAAATTATTTAATAACATAATTATTTAGCTAATATCCTGTTTTAACTATACTGCGGTATTATATCAGTTTACAGTCAACTATAGTATTAAATTTTGTATATTAGAGTGTTCGCTACGGGTTTTTTTGCATAGAGTATACATAGATAAGCATAGAGTGCGCTAGTAGCCCGTCGTGCTGAGCGTAAGCAAATTTTTTGCGGTAAGTACTACGCTCGTTTACTAATTTAAGTGATTTTCCGTGCGACGATAGACGTTTTTGCGAAAATCACGACAGTTCCGATATTATTAGGGTAATAGATTTGAGATAATTTTAATAAAACGGCGCGCTCTATTTTGACACTAATTTTAAGATTGAACTTGTTCATACTAGTGCCTACAGTTCATACTTGATATGCGCACTCTATGGTTAACCTATTTTTTCCCTAAGATTTTTTTATGTTGTTCATTTTAACTAACTTTATTGAACTGAACACTCCTGAAAAAATGAAGTCAGCTCAAAAAGAAATTATAGAAAGTAAGTATTAAATAATAATGAATTCGATATCTACATATTTGAAGAGTATCAGATATTAATAAATTTAAATTTAGTATTTAAACAATTTAAAGTATCATATTTTTTTAGTTTTACGCCGTCTTACATGAGAGCGCTACACGAATAATAATTTCGTGTGCGAGTAGGCGGAGTAAGCGGACTGGAGAGCGAACCCTGAAATGCAAGACAGAGATAAAAGTAACTGCTTGCTTACGGGACGAAAAGAGCTAATACATAATATGTCAAGGCCGCGTAATATTGTCTTAGTAATAATAACGTAAGCGACAAAATGGAAAATCTTATATTAAGTACCTAATCGAAATCTATAGAATGGAATAAAAAATCAATCGATATTAATCTAGGTGTTATGATTATAATATTAAGTTGAATAGTTTGGTAGATTAAGTAAAAAAGGGGTTTTTATAGAGATAATTTCAAAAAATAAAACTGTCGATGAAAGTTTCTTTAATCGTGTAACTGATCGACATTAAATTTATTTTCATCATATCCTCTTCTATCTAGAAACCAAATTTCAAGTCATAACTTTTATAGTTGCTAAATAAAAACGATATGAAAATAGCCTTAAAAGTATAAATTAAAAAAAAAACGTTTAATAAATTTACTTGAAATAAATTTGTCAGGTTTTAGAAATGTATAATTATACCTACGATTACCAATCGTATCGGGAAGAGCCATCGGTCTTCACACGATGGGCCAAGCTGGTCGCGAAGGCTGTGGTGAGAGGTGGCAAGGACTTCTGTAAGGAAACCAGTATACATGGGTTTAACCATATTGCTGCGCCTCGGAGACATTGGGTAGAACGGTAAGTAATCCATACCAATATTATCAATTCGATAGTAAATCTGTCTGTCAGTCTTTTACGCTTTCACGGATAAAATATAGAACCGATTTTGATGAAATTTTATTTGGAGTTACTTGGGACTCTAAGAAAGGATATAGGCTACTTTTTGTCGCGGTAACAGATATCCACGCGGGCGGAGCCGCGTGCGAAAGTTAGTTAATACAAGTTTTATTTTTATAAGAGCTTCAGAACACAAGTCTGGTTTTAAAATAATTTTTGTTTAACTAATAAAATAAAAAGCTACAAAATTACTATTATAATACTCTTATGAGTTGGGTCTACTATCGAATTATTTATTTATACTAAATAAGTAAGTAGTATTAAATTGGAGCAGAACTGCTAAAGAACATCAAAAAAATATACACGAATACAAATGTAATAAGCTTTTAAAGTTAGTAGATGACGCATGTTCTATCTCTTTTTCACAAAACGACGACTTGTACGGGGCAGCCCCAGATTAGTATGGAGAAAACAATCCTGACGTCACATTTTGTTATAGCTCTCTCTCTGTCTAATTAGCAATATTAAAATGCTTGTAACTAGTTCAATATGAAAGTAATTAATCTGCTGTTTTACAACTCGACATAGTTTGCAATATATATTTTTTAAAGAAAGCAAGAATGAATCAAATCAAATCAAATCAAATCAACGAACCTCCATTTTTGTACCTACTTAATTATCATTAACAAAAATGTGGACAACAAACATCACATACAATGCTCTGAACACAAAGTAAGTATCGTAGCTAAAGCACTTGTGTTACGAAATCAGAGACAACGAACGCACCATAAACACCCAGACCCGAGACTATATAGAATTGTGGTTTTCTACATTGACCCGTACGGGGATCGAACCCGTGACCGACATCTGTACGCCACTCGACCAAGGAGTTCGTCAAATTACTTCTCATCCTCAGACTCCTTTGGGTAGCCGCCACTATGCTGGCCACCTGGGGAGCCCTGGACGTGTCTCTCGGCCAGCTGCAGCGGTTTAACGAGAGCCCAACAGTGGTGACGCTGGAGAAGGACTTCAGGTCTTGGCAGTATAGTTTACCCGCCATCACGTATTGCTATAAGGTAATATAATCTATAAAATTCTCGTGTTTGTAACCTAATTCCTCGGAAACGGCTTGACTGATTTTTTTAAAATTTTTCATGTACATATTCGGTATTTTGTTAATGTGTAAATTTTCCGTTTTTTCAACATTTTTCATTTATGCTCCGCTCCTTTTTGGTAGCAGCGTAATGTTATATAGCGTATAGCCTTCCTCAATAAATGGGCTATCCAACACTGAAAGAGTTTTTCAATTCGGACCAGTAGTTCCTGAAATTAGCGCGTTCAAACAAACAAACTCTTCAACTTTATATATTAGTAAGTATAAAATATGGATTCCCTTCAATGTTAGATAACGCTCAATGACCATTTCTTGGCAATCAGGTAAATGTGTGGGTCCATATTCCATACAAAGAGCTCATGGACTACATATAGGCAAATCGTGAGCTCTAGAATCAAAAAGACATTGACATTTCACAGAACCGAGTCGACAAAACGAAATTGCCATCAGTCATTAAACAACACTTTGACGTCGAACGCAATGATGAGAGGTATCCTTATTATTCCCGCCTGGTCACCGCCATTGCGAACTCTGATCTGTTCCACCTAGAACTGTTCCAGGAGTTCAGGGAACTTGATGAGAAGATGGATATGGTGAGGATTGCTGCTGATGTGAGTATTTTATTTAAATGCTTTCCAATTATCTCTTGAGTTATAACTAGTTCTTTTTTGACCTACGACGTTTTTCTCGAAGTTTTACAAGTTTATTCTCTGTATCTGTGTATAGCGGTGTGATTCTGTAAGACCTCATTCTAAACTTCGAACCTGAATCCGCTGTGAGTTTCTTGATTGGCATTCCAAAAACTCGGTTAATAATTCGTATGTACCCTAGCGCTACACTTGCGAGCGTGTCAGCGAGTTGAACTAATTTGACGTAAGATTTTGAGTGATAAAGTATGAGATGACATAAGAAGTGGGATTCAGTAAGGTAATTTTCTTGTCACTTCGACGCTCACTTCGCACTCGAATCCGATCGAAATCAAGGTCATTTTGAACCTTTTGCGAAGTGAGAGTGAATAGCGATGTGAGAAGCGAGTTGTTGTTTGAAATCGACGTGTAGGTTTAAATCTGTCTGTAGTATAAAAACTACTTAGCGAATCAACCGATTTTGATGAATGAAAGCTGTTGTGATATGGTTCTTAGCTATAATCAGAGATCTGTTTAGCAGTTTAAAATGTACCAGCTCATTTCTGAATGGGAATTTAACTAAAATTGGTAGCGTATGAATTTTTGGACGCTATTTTTTAGTATTTTATTAGTTAAGAGTTTAGTTTTGTTTTAAATGTATATATAGTTAAGTTTGTATATATATTTAAAATTAATTAATTTATTGTTATTAATGTTAATAAACCTATATATTTAACCTATTTATTTCTTCATTTTTGTGCTAGGTGATGCTGGAACCCCAAATTAAGACGGTATCTTCAGAAGGTGGGCACACGTACAAGTGGATCCCTGTCATCACAGAGGCTGGTGCCTGCTACGCTACCAACTCATTGGCTCTTGCTGACGTGGTGGTCACGTGAGTACAAGCCTGTAAGCAGTACCCCGCAGGCCTCGAATCGAAATCGAAATCGAAATCCAAATCCCTACGGTGCACATACAGTGATATCCGGCTGCGTAACAAGTCAAAATCGTAGCAAATTCAAATCCGTACCAGGTTGGAATTCATAGCAACTCAAAATCCGTAGCAGCTCAATATCCATAGCAAGTCATAATCCGCACCAGGTTAGAATTTGTAGCAAGTCGTTTGTAGCAGGTACGAATTTGGTCAGGCTACGGGTTTTGATTTGCTACGAATCTCAACCTAGTATGGATTTTGATTTGCTACGGATTTTGGGATGCTACGAATGTAAACCTGGTACAGATTTTGACTTGCTACGGATTTTGATTTGCTACAATCCCCTCTTGGTATGGATTTAGAACAAAAATTTTAACAAGCAAAAAAATTGTTTTGGGTTGTGATGATATCAACATACACAATAGGCATGTTTCCTATTTTTTTTTTTAATGTCCGTCTTGTAGATTAATGAATTTTATTGGACACGTAACAAAAAATGATCAAAATACAGAGAACGGAAATTACGCGTGACGTCACTCCTCGCTACGATTTTTAGCGAGGCTTGGCGTCATAAGCCCCCACTCCGAAACTTTAAAGCGGTGTATCTACGTATTTTTTTATTGTTTTGATAAAAGAAAAAATACGTGTCTAATATTTTTTTATTATCTAACTGACGGACTAAATAGATTTTAACTTTTCATACCCAGGAAACATCCCTATTATGTATCCTGACAGAAATTACGCAAACTGTTATAGATTTTCTTGTAATGACATTATACATGATACGTCAGTTACACAAAAAGCTACGGTAGGTTTAGGCTAGGTAGTTTCTACCGTACGGCCGGTATGTACTTTGGTTCGGATGAAACGTCAGAGTATGCCATACCCCGTTGTCCCTGCACTAAATTAAAATATATAGTTGCGTGATACATATCTTTAAAACTGAATTAATACTTTTTCATAATTATTTAAAACAAAACGGTTTACTCACGCGTATTCTCGGGATCGCTCGACTAGTTTCAGACTCAATAGGAGTCCCTAATGAGCTGACGCGGCGGCGGTGGTGTCGACAGTTCGACTCGCGAATATAGGTGAGTAAACCGTTTTGTTTTAAATAATTATGAATACTCCTCACGAAAGTTATTATAATACTTTTTCGTTTTAGGAAATTGAATCCCAACGACAGCAGAGAGTGGCCAATAACTTGTAAATACTCCTCGCTCAGCTGTTATATTATAATGGATGTTGCTAGCGATGCTAATGTGAGTATTCACACCACGTCAATTACCACAGTTCGCGATGTGCCGCGAGTTCAATCCCTCACAAGGGTCAAGAATTTGTGTTTTTTTGTAAAAACTACAAATTCTTGTCCAAACTAGCTGTGCCTACGTACTAGGTAGGTAGGTAGTCAGTTCACTCCCGTCAACTGACTACCTACCTACCTACCCTACTTCTACCCTCCCTACCTGCCTACCCTACCTACCTACGTAGTTTCTAATTAACTCAGTAACTTTTCATAACATGACATTTAAAAAAAACTGTTTGAATTTTTTATACATTTTTTTACATAAAAAGTATTAACCACTTTGGTGTAATCGTTCGGAAGTTATGCGCGTACATACATTTTGGAGATTATTTTTATATATATATATAGATAGAAACAGCAAACATTATAAGGGTCACACATTTTTTTTTCAAAGTTTACTAATCTTTGTGGGTGGAATTCACATTACTAGCAATCTTGTTAACCCCTGCAACTAAGCTAAATATGCTTGTGTCTGGAGTGGGTTCACGTCAATAGTGCAATGGGTGGGGTTTGAACCTGCGACCTCTCGATCACAAGGCGGTCACCCTAACCATTAGGCTATTGTCGCTTAACATTACATACATTACAACTATCGTGCGACCTACTACAGATTTGACAGGAAGACAGATTCGCACTTATCCAGTATTTTAAACTTCTTTATCTACTCCATCTTTTATCTCCAGTTCTACGTCCACTCTCCCTACGACATAATGGACATGACCCTCACCGTCTCCGAGGTCTTCCTGACCCTGACTCGCGCGACGCAGATCAGTGTGATGGAGTCCCGCTGCGGCAGGGGGGTCAAGGAGTTGCAGCCAAAGAGGAGGGGCTGTCTGTATACTGACGAGCCAACTGGGAGGGGAAGGAAGGTAGGGTTATGAAATAAGATTCGACTGAGTGGTATAGATTACCACGCCAATTTCACCTGTGCTGCGTTTTCGATCCCCGCATGAGATAAGCATTTGTGTGATCCACAAATGCCTCCCGTCCCTAGATCAAGCTGGCCCGAGCCGGCCAAACTAGCAAAAAAAATATGTCCTTAAATAATAAAAACTTAGATCCAGCCCTCCCTTGCTGTTTTTGCCTTATTAAGAATGTTAGCAACGCACTAAGTCGAGGTCCGAACTCCACAGGGGATGCCCTTAGTGAACGTTGCTGACGTAGTTAGTTTTTCTATTGCTCTGGCTAGAGTCCCTTAACCTTCCTATAATCGCGCGTTGGTCTGTGAGACCGACGAAACACATTTTCGTAATTATTTTTATGCAGGTAAATCCTAAGAAGTCGAGTTCCTTGCTAGCTGCCGGATTTGTGGCTAACTTCATTTTAGTGCATGCCGCGCGTTCGGGCGAAACGCACGTGTTGTAGCATTTGGCGCCAATCGGTCCATGAGACCGACGCGAGTATAGGTGTAACTTTTTGTGTAAGTATTAAAATAATATATTTAGTGCATTTGTATATTTTTTACAGACTTTGAATACTTTATAAAGTATGTATAGTAAAATGTATGTATGTATGTTGCTCTATATTATATTTTGACCAATTTTATCATTATTTTTTAGCTTATACTTCATATCAAAATGGACGATGATCGAATCAGATTGTTGCTGGACGAATCAAGTTCTGGTTCTAGCTATGAAGACGAAAATGACAGTGAGGTGGAAGACAACGTGGAGGTACAAGAAGAGACATACGACACCGAGCAAGACGATGACAATGAAATAAACCGGAAATTATAATGGACTACAATAGAACCAAAGGTGGAGTTGATAGCGTGGACAAAATGTGTGGGACAAATAGATGGCCAATGGTGATATTTTACAGCTTGATGAATGTAGCGGGTATAAATACGTTTATAATATACCTGCATAATAACCCTACCAAGAAAATTTGCCGTAGGATCTTTCTTGAAGCCTTAGCATACGATCTGATCAATCCGCAACTTAGACGACGGGCTCTCATTACATCCTTGCCGAGAACCATAAGAATCAGGCTCGCCGAAATATGTCAATTAGATGGACCCGAGTCTTCAGCAACATCTAACAATAATAAAGTTGGTCGTTGTGGATACTGCTCATCAAAAAAAAACCGCAAGACACGTTACAACTGTGCCACCTGCAAAAAATACTTTTGTTTGGAACATGCTGTAACCGTATGCCCTGATTGTTACGGTGAGGCTCAAAACTAAGCCAAACATAGATAAATATGTCCTTTGATATGTTTATTATTATTATTCAGAAGTTTATTTTGTTTTTAAAAAGAAGTTCAGATTTTAATTTTGTTCTCCTAGTACTTAAGAAAAAAATCTCAAATTTGAAGACTGATTTGTGATAGACTATAAGTCAGTAAAATAATTAATAAATTAAGTATTATTTATACTATTTTGTTTCATTACATCCTAAACTTTGAAATAATAGTAATAGTTTTTGGGCTTCTTAGTAATAAAATATGCTGTAGGGGTACAAACTATCGGTCTGTGACACCGTGCGCGAGTACAGGTGTTACAAAAATTGGCGCGAGTATAGGAAGGTTAAGGTTCTCGCCAAAAGTCCGGTGAAGCAGTCTAAGCCTGCGCTCAGGCTAACTGCGAAAATCTCTTCCAAAAAAAAAACCACAAATGCTTGTTTTAAGTCTAGGTGTTCTTTGTGCATGTAATTTGTGTGTTTGTGAAACGCGCCTCGACAGTTAGTGAGAAAGTAATTAAAAAAAAATGAGTTTAGTATAATTGCCATAATTGTCTTTTTATAGGTATACAGTACGAATACTTGTCGTCTCACATGTAGAAGCAGGCTGGCGATGGCTAAATGTGGATGCATACCTTTCTACTACTTCTATGAAGGTAAATATGCTTAAAACATATTTACTAACATTAAACAGATTTAACAAACCGGACAATTACGAGTCTGACTCGCACACGGAGTTTTTTACACATTTTGCTTGTTTATTCACACCTTTTGTTAATTCTCCAAAAATAGTTTGGATGTAAAAATATTTATTAAAACATTATAAAACAGCGCGTTTCTTAGAAAAATAAATTACAGACAGACAGACCGACAACAGAGTAATCTATACTAATATTATAAGGTGAAGAGTTTGTTTGTTTGTTTGTTTGTTTGTTTGTTTGTTTGAACGCGCTAATCTCAGGAACTACTGGTTCGAATTGAAAAATTCTTTTTGTATTGGATAGTCCGTTTATTGAGGAAGGCTAGGCTATATAATACCACGCTACGACCAATAGGAGCGGAGCATAAAAGAAAAATGTTGCAAAACTGAAAAACCGTTGAAACTAAAACACGCGAACAAAGTCGCGGGGGACAGCTAGTATCTAATAAAGGTTCTTTTTTTTTGATGTAGAGAACCAAATACCTCCGACGTACCTATTTTGGGTTACCAGTGGAAATAATATCTATAATTATCGGACATAATACTCGCACACAATGTCATATCTATGTTTGTATTTTGAGTCGTGTGTTTTACAAGAAAAATCATGATCACCATGACACTAATTTTAATTAAAATAAGTCAAATAATGTCGATTTGCTAAATAGTGTTTTAAATGATAATTTTATATTGTGTGTTCAAGTTAAAATATTGGAATTAGTAGTATAGTAAAATATATATTTTATTACTGCGTTGATGTCGGTTATCGCGGCAAAAAGTAGCCTATGTTCTTTCTCAGGCTCTAGACTATCTGTGTGCCAAATTTCATTTAAATCGGTTATATAGTTTTGGCGTAACAGACAGACAGACAGACAGGCAGAGTTGCTTTCGCTATATCATGGTTTGTTATAGAGTCGCACCGTTCTCGTACGAGATTCTAAAAAACTTTTTTTTTTCAGAGGGCCCCCAATGCACCCCGGCAGGCATGTGGTGCCTCGCTGCCTACAAGCACCAGTTGACTAGTAACAACGGAGAGAAGTGCGCGTGCGCACCCCAGTGTATGGACAGCATCTACAAAGAGATCAACGTTAATGATCAAATCTGGTAAAGATTTGAAGGAATACTAATTCTATTACAATTAATCATGACAAAAATCTAATATTAATTATTTTAATAATCTAACCTTAATTTTTAATTAAGTTACTTTCAAGTTGCTAACGAATTGCATTTGAGTTTCGATCGAGTTGCAAGTGAGTTGTGTAAAAGTTGCCAGCAAGTTGCAAGTGAGTCGGGATCGCAGCTAAGTTCCCACTTGCTAGCAACTTTTATGTAACTCAAATGCAACTCAATTGCAACTTGCTAGCAACTTTTGTGACACTCGAAAACAAATCACTTGCAACTCGATCGCAACTCACTTGCAACTCAAACCCAAATGGATCAAATTTTGATTGCAACTCGAACTTTTATGATCGAGTGAGTTGCGATCGAGTTGCATTCGTTTGTTTTAATAATTTCCTGTTACACGCAGGGACCGTCTTCCCTTCAAGTTCCGAGGGTCTGTGAAGTTCATCGTGCAGGCTCCGAAGACGAGATACACCAGGGAGATTGTGTTCCACTTTCAGGATCTTGTGGGTGAGAGGATATCCATTTTATAGGGTTGAAAGGCGACTGATTAAATAAATGACAATTTGGAAAATGAATTACAATAATAATATTGACCTATAAATGTATTTATTGGCTATAATTTCTATAAAGAGGTTGAAATTAATAATAATCGGAATAAAAAATAAAATTCTTTTCTTCATGAATAAGTAAATCTTTTAAACAAACCAATACCCACAGTATAAATATGGACAGTACGAAAACTAAGCCTATAGTGGTTGATGAAATAATTACCTACGCTCCATTGAAGCAATAGGATTGTAACTTTTAATGTTTTTGTTATTGGAAAAGAAAAGATTTTCATATTTATTTAAAAAATTTCATATTTGGTCCGCGGTACGAAGATTTTGTTAGGAGTAAAATCGAGTATGACATACATACACTTTGTTATAATTTTGACAGATCATCACATTTCGATCTCGATTTCTTTTTACATTTATTATAATAATATAATATATATTGTAATCATTTATATTGCAGTATCATTCGGAGGTGCAGCAGGATTATTCCTAGGAGCCAGTTTCATCAGCTTTGTAGAGATCCTCTTCTTTCTGCTAGCACGAGTCTTTAGACTCTTTACTGGGGACCAGCCTTCTAGAACAGAACAGAAGCAACCAGCTACACAGGTCAGAATCTAATTCAATTCAATTTTTGTTAGCTCCGTCGTCGGGACAACAATTCTGCCTATGTCAGGGTTGAGAGAACTTGACGTGTTTACCACGGGGAAAAAATTACACAGATAGTCTAGAGCCTGAGAAAATTACACGCGGGCGGAGCCGCGGGATACAGCTAGTTACTTATAAATTGAATAATTAAATATTTTTTTTCGTTTCAGATGAAAAAAGTTTACGTTTCTTATGAGACCCAACGTATCAAGCATCTAACATCTATACTGGATGGCCAGAAGCCTTATGAGGATTACAATATTAAGTTAAAATAATTCACAAAAGATAAAAATGCTTATGTTAAAAAAAACCGGCCAAGTGCGAGTCGGACTCGCGCACCGAGGGTTCCGTACAAACCTGTAGGTATATAAGTAAAAGTTCACCCATCACGACGATCGAGTCATAGTCGTAGTTATGGTATTTTTTATTGCAAAATGAAAAAAAAATATATATTAAAAACATTTTTTATTATAATATGATGTAACTAAAAATTTACGGTTTTCGCAATTGTTCATTTATCTGTACTATAAGACGTTACTTCGTACCAAATTTCAAGATTCTAAGTCTACGAGAAGTACCCTGTAGGTTTTGATTCGCGTGCGAGTTTCTAAAATTTGTGGAAATTTGCGGCATAAACGGCATAAAATTAGTTTGATACCTCCACGCGTTCCTGAGAAAAACGGTCTTGACAGACGGACGGACGGACAACAAAGTAATCCTATAAAGGTTCCGATTTGTCCTTTTGAGGCACGGAACCCTAAAAACAATCATTAATTTAAAGTCCTCTGTCTATTATATGTGGAAGTAGAATTTACCAAAAAAGTTATTTAGCTTAGTTTTTATTTTTGTTTTAGAAGCAGCCTTAATTACTCATTACATCAGCTATCTTCCAGTGAAAATTCTGTCAAAAGCGGTCCAGCCGTTCCAGAGATTAGCCGGAACAAACAAACAGATTGACAAAAATTGACAAAATTTTATTTTGGAATATGTACCGTAGGTATATACATTCATATGCATGTAGTAAAAAGCGGTTATTTGAATATTACAAACAAACACTTCAATTTTATTTATTTGTATCGAATAGATAGATAGATATTCGACTGCACGGATAGCCGAGTGGTATAGGTCACCACGCCAATTACCTCTGTGCGCGACGTGCTGCGGGTTCGATCCCCGCATGGGACAAGCATTTGTGTGACCCACAAATGCTTGTTCCAAGTCTGGGTGTTCTTTGTGCATGTGATTTGAATGTTTGTGAAACCCCCCGCGACACAAGGATTAAATTCCTTAGTGCGGGAGTCGTTTTTTTTTTTTTTTTTTAAATATAAATTACTCCATCAGACACAGAACAAATGATCATGCTCATCACACAAAGATTTGTTCTTTGTGGGAATCGAACCCCCTCCGGTTTAGCAGTCAGGGTCACTAACCACTAGACCAACAGGGCAGGCGAATCCCCTCCCTATAGTAATTTACCCCCTGTGCCCCAATTCCCACGCGGGTGTGTGTCACGCGATAAGTGGCAATTAGGTCAGTTCGTAATCAATACTGTGTAATTGAGGGGTAATAACTGCAACGAGTTGGCACGCTTAAAAATCTATACTAATATTATAAAGCTGAAGAGTTTGTTTGTTTGTTTGTTTGAACGCGCTAATCTCAGGAACTACTGGTTCGATTTAAAAAAAATCTTTTTGTATTGGATAGCCCGATTATTGAGAAAGGCTATAGGCTATATAATATCACGCTACGACCAATAGGAGCGGAGCATAAATGAAAAATGTAGCAAAAATGAAAAACCGTTGAAACTAAAACACGCGAACAAAGTCGGGGGGGACAGCTAGTAACTAAATAAATAAATGTGGAGAACATCACGTACATTGCTCTGAACCTAAAGTAAGTAGCTAAAGCACGCGTGTTATGGAATTCAGAGACAACGAAGGTACCATACACACAGACCCGAGACAATGTAGAAAAGTCGTTTTCTATATCCCCCGGCCGGGGATCGAACCCGGGACCTCAGGGCGGCCTCTTGAAAACCGGTGTGTACGCCACTCGACCACGGAGGTCGTCAAACTCCAACTCAAACAGTAACTACTGTAATTTTTTACTAGTAATGTCAATTTTTTGGGTTTTGTACATGAAGGGTGCCCAACGGTACGCGATTACTAAGCCTCCGCTGTCTGTTTATCTGTCTGTCCGTCCGTCCGTCTGTCCACCCGTCCGTCCGTTCGTCCGTCTGCCCATCTGTCTGTCTGTCTGTCCGTCTGTCCGGCCGTACGTCGGTACGTCTGTCTGTCAGCGAGCTGTATCTCATGAACAGTAGTGTATTTCTGTTGCCGCTATAACAACAGATAATATAAATAAATTACAAATTAAAGAGGGCTCCATAAAATGGTAAGCGCGAGTCCAACTCGCACTTGACTAACTTTAAAATGTGTGTTAACATTTTAAATAAAAACAGCAATAAGAAGAAAATCTTTTAATTGAGCATTAATTAATTATTATTTTCATTTTTTAATTTAACCTACGATTTCATTCATTTTATTTATATTTACAACATCTACATAAACCACTAATATGATTCTAAAATATTTCATCGTTTACATAAGTATAAATTAATAATATACAATCATTTTCAAGCTTCCCTTACTTTTAAAAATTTAAACGAAATCGCTATTGGCGCCCAACATGGGGCACAAAATATTACCCATTTATTTACACAGATTATTGAGGGGAGTTTGACTGATAATACAAGCTAAGCCGCGCTCGCCGCGGTGGGTCCGTGGATGGGTGACCATTTGTAAACATACCGAGTACTAGTACACTATGTGGCTCGGAAAGCAAGTTAAGCCTTTGGTCCCGACTGCCATACGTTGATATTTGACAGGCGTTAAGTCATTACAATTCTGACAACCAGTCTTACTTTGGGATACTGTGTTACCCATAAAATGGGTTGTGAAGGTCAGATAAGCAGTCGTTCTGTCAAATACGGTATTCAGCTGAATCCGGTAAGACTGGAAGCCGACCCCAACATAGCTTGGTAAAAAAGGTTAGGAAAATGATGATGCTTCACATCAGATTATTACAAATTCTAAATGTATACTGATTTTATACAAAAGTTAGAGAGTTATGCTGTAGGCTTATCTATCCAGCCTATCCTAGCTCTTCCAACCACCAGCATTAACACATCCTCACTGGAGGGTTCCACTGTGGGTGTGATGCGAGTCTGGCTCCATCTGCGACGAGTTCTTGGCGCTTGGGTTGATGGTGACGCTGTAAGAAATTCAAAAGTTGTTAAAAAAAATAGTATTAAAAAAAATAGTATTAAGTAAATTTAAAAGTCAGTTTGTATAAAGCAATCTCCAATAAGTTACACAGAGTGTTGAGTCACTCACCGCTGACGCGCCTCTGTGATCGCTAGCTGTATGAGCGCGACGAATGACACGAGCGCCGCAGGATAGAGCAGGACGCCAACACCACGTGGAATACCGCCAGAGAAGTATAAACGGGCAGCTGGTACCGATCCAACCAGGTTAGCATGGAGGCGCGACAGTCCTGGGTAGAACATAATTTGTAAATAAATTTTACTAGAAAATAATCTATACTAATATATATAAAGCTGAAGAGTTTGTTTGTTTGAACGCGCTAATGGCAGAAACTACTTTTCCGATTTAAAAAATTATTTCAGTGTTGGATAGGCCATTTATTGAGAAAGGCTATAAGCTATATAACATTACGCTGCTACCAAAAGGAGATGAAAAATGTTGCAAAAATGAAAAACCGTTGAAATTAAAAAACGCGGACAAAGTCGCGGGGGACAGCTAGTAATAATAAATAAATGTAGACAACATCACATACATTGCTCTGAACCCAAAGTAAGTAGCTAAAGCAACTTGTGTTATGGAATCAGAGACAACGAATGTACCACAAACACCCAGACCCGAGACAATGTAGAAAAGTGGTTTTCTACATTGACCCGTCCGGGGATCGAACCTGGACTCAAAGCTGGCGACACCTCGAAAACCGGTGTGTACACTCGACCACGGAGGTCGTCGAAAATCTTGGCTTTGGAAATTCTGAGGTTTGCAGTTAACATGCATAAAAAGCGCGCCGCATCGCTAGCAGCCCGATGTGCCGTGCGTAGGCAGATTTTTAGCTGTAAGTACTACGCTCGTTTACTGATTTAAGTGATTTTCCGTGCGACGACAGACGTTTATGCGAAAATATCGATGGTTCCGATATTATTAGGGTAATATTAGGTTTTGCGGCGCGCTCTGTTTGATACAAATTTTACGATTTTATTCATTCTTATTCGTTCTTATTAGTGCTCACAGTTCATACTGATTAGGCGCACTTTAGTTTACTTTTTTTTACTCTAAGGTATTTTAATAATGTCTTGTGGAGGTCAGATAGGCAGTCGCTCTACAACATACTGGTGTTCAGCTGTACCGGGTGAGACTGGTAGCCGACAACACCATGGCTAGGTGATAGGTTAGCAGTAGAATTACCTTCTTATACAGAAGTGATGTGGTACAGTTATCCGGATAAGCTTCGGGGCCACAGCACGACCATGGAGGCCTCCGGATATCCGGTTCTGAAGCACTGAGAGATAAATATTCGAACATTAGCAGTTATTATTATAGATGTAGTGTTTTATTATTTTGACATTTGATAAGTGCTACTTTGTAGACTATTTTAAATAAATGAGATTTTGATTTTTAGATACTTGAAAGCATTTTCTATCGTTGAGTCAACGCGCAACGGTAGTAAATAGTATGCAGTAAATTGGAAAGTTTAAATAAAATTGATAGTTTATATAATTCCCGCCTATTAAAAATAAATTTCGCACTGCTGGGCACAGGCCTCTTCTCATATAAAGAAGTAACAAGCATTAATCACCACGCTTGCTCATTGCGGGTTGGCGATTCCAGATTCCAATATTTGGAATCCAGGTTTCACGATGCTTTTCTTCACCGATTGCCACTGATGTCTTAGAATAGTAAAGAAAGTACATATAACTTTGAAAAACTCACATTAGTACTTGCCTGTAATGGGTTCGAACCTGCAACCTTGTGCACACAAATCAGTTCATAGAATCACTAGGCCACCAGGCCTTAATCAATCAAGTGTCTATTTAAAAAGGAAGATTAATCTTACTTATGTTCGCAACACTGGAATGCAAGTCGCATCGCGTGAGTCCATTGGCCATCATCCTGGAGACCTTTCTGTGAAGATATAAATATTTTTGAGAGCTTAGATAAATAAAGAAGAAATATATATAATATCTTGGGACAACTCACACATGGCCATCTGATCCCAAACTAGACAGAGCCTGTATTATGGTAACCAGACAACTGATAAACTTACTTATATATTTCTAAATAAATACATATTATAGATAAATTACACCCAGGCACAGAACAAATTATTGTGCTCATCACACAAAGATTTGTCTTGCGTGGGAATTGAACCCACGACCTCCGGTTTAGCAGTCAGGGTCACTAACCACTAGATCAACAGGCCCGTCAAAGAAAGAAAGAAAGAAAAATGATCTATTTTGCTCATATGGGTGCAAAAATGTAGTTACATATGAATGCAGTTCATATTTTACCAATCGGCATGCATACTAAAGAGCTAAAATCACATTAAGCACATTGCACTGACTGCAATCTTCAGTATGATTCTGTAAGACCTCATTCTAAACTTCGAATCTGAATCCGGTGTAAGTTTCTTGATTGGCATTCCAAAAACTCGGTTGATAATTCGAATTTACACCAGCGCTACCCTTGCGAGCGTGTCAGCGAGGACCGTGAGATTTTGACTGATAAAGTATGAGATGACGTAAGAAGTGGGATTCAGTAAGGTAATTCCCCCGTCACTTCGCTGCTCACTTGTCAAATACAAAAAGTGTGTGTGTACTTATGTACGCACGTAAGAAGTTATACTTCTATGGCGTAATAAGATAAAAATCTTTTTAATAAACTTGTCGTTGACAGATTGGTATAAAAAATATTTCAACCTTTGCATCAACTGGCATCGAATTTCTTGTCATTTGACATTTTTGACAGTAGGTAGTTTTGAGAAACTAAAATGTCGACGAACTAACTTCAGGGCGTAGGTTTATAGGTGAACGTGTGTGCGCGCATCGTAAAAAATTACTCTCATCATTTTTCATTAACGCGCCAAAAAAAGTATTTAAACTTCAAAAAGCGTGAGAGTGAATATCGATGTGAGATGCGAGTTGTTGTTTGAATTTGACATAATGACATACTTAACATTAAGAGTATTTTTTTATACTGTGTGTTGTTTGTGTGCCTGCTAAATTAATAACAATTCTGCATTGGCATTGAATTAGAATAAAAATTAAATTGGAGAGTAAGGGCATGGAAATGGTGATGATGTTATCAGAAGTTACCTCGACTAAATTACTTGAGAAGTAATACAGGAGAGCACATTCAAGAAGTAATAAGAGGATGACCAGCGCTGAGTACTGAAAAAATAAAGACATTATTATTTTAATTATTTGTTACGCATTAACGCACGCGGAGCGAATATTTGTAATCACATTATTGAAATAAAAAACTAAACAATACGATAGTATTGATTGACAATAATTCAATTTAATTGAACAATAATTACTAAATCAAATCAAAAGCTTTTTATTTCTTATAAACCTCAAAAAGGCGCTTAAGAAACGTTAAAGTTACAGAACTAAATGACTCTAGGTGCGCGGTTCCAAAGTGTCCTTCCTATGGAGAAGAACCGGCAAGAAACTCCATAGGTTACTCTTTTAAAATTAAGATTAAATACATTCAATGTAGGAACATTATTAGATAAAGATATGCGTCAACAACGCAATGCAGCCGGCGGTAATGACAATAAATAAATGAAGTAAAAAAAAAATTGGTTGCCTGTAAAGTCGGTATACGGGCGAAAGTTTTACGTGACAACGACTGTCAATGTCAATGTCTGTCTCTCTCGCTCTTAGGCGGGCTAACCATACCCGAGTGGAAGGGACGCGTGCCTCTCACTCGCTCTCATTGTGAGCGCATAACGTGAGCGGAGCGTTACCCAGTTTCTTGAAGTGTCACCCGGCAAACCAAATTATAAGACGTTGTCACGTCAAAATATCACATAAAAAGTGCATATTCTTTATTAATATAAATATTTGTTACTTATTCAAACTTACCATAAACAATAAGAATGGAGATCTGGTGATGGCTCCGTAGAATCCCATGAAACAAACGAAGAATAAAAATATGGCGACAGCTGTCAACGCGACGCCAACTTGTAGTGATACTGCCTCCTCAAACAGCGACTGTTGGATAAAAGAAATGTAAAAGTCTTTAAGAACACTATTTTTAATTATTTGTAATGCTCATTAACATTTGTAATTAAATAAAAATAGTGGAAAGGAAGAATTTAATCCTCAGACGGAACTCGAACCTGACTGACTGATTTATTATACTAATATATAAAGCCGAAGAGTTTGTTTGTTTGTTTGAACGCGCTAATCTAAGGAACTACTGGTCCGATTTGAAAAATTCTTTCAGTGTTGGATAGCCCATTTATTGAGGAAGGCTATAAGCTATATAACATTACGCTGCGACCAAAAGGAGCGGAGCATAAATAAAAAATGTTGCAAAAATGAAAAACCGTTGAAACTAAAACACGCGGACAAAGTCGCGGGATACAGCTAGTCTATTATAACCACGAACTGCATTAAACCTTTTATATCCATTTTCACTGTAATTGAGATCACGTTATTTTGATGTTTGTCGGTAAGTTTATTTTTAACTGGAATGGCAAATTCGGTTGCCGTGCTAGTCACCGTACGGTACGATCGACCGGGTCACAGCATTCGTGTTTATTTACAACTATACTAGCTATAGCTCACGGCTTCGTCCGACAATAACTTTATTTTGTTAAACAAGATATTATTACTAAAACAAAATCTTGAGGGCAAGCTCATATATACAGCATGCAACAAAAATCCTGTCCGATCCTTATGAGTATTATTCGGCATCGTACTGCGTACACATATGCGTAACTATTGAATAGATTTGAGATTATTAGTTTTCACCGGTGAATATAATTAAATTAAAATAAAACTGATCAAAGGCAACACTGATCGCTCGACAAAGTTCACGTGTACTACCTACAGTTTTGTATCAAAGAAGCCGCCTGAGCGAGACATTTTTTTCTAGTACGTATGTTGAACCAGGAATACGCCTTTGTTGGATCGGACAGGGTTTTTCTTACATACTGTAAATCTAGGAGCACAGTCCTAAGTAGTAAAGACAAATAAAACAAGCCCACTCATTTTTGCTAAATATGCTTCTGTCTGGAGTGGGTTCACGTCAATAGTGCAATGGGTGGGGTTCGAACCTGCGTCCTCTGGATCACAAGGCCTCACCCTAAACATTAGGCTATTGCCGCTTAAAGCTTAAAATTCGGAGTGATTCACACACACAGATCTCCTACCTAAACTACTGGCCTGTTTTTGATGGAAATTGACAGATTATATCTGATGCGACACTAGCGAATTTAATCAATCTTTGCCCCGTTTGGACTCTGGGAAGTAGGTCAAATTTAGTATGGTAAGTCAGTTGACAGGAGCGAAGCCGCGTTCACAGCTTGTTTCTAATATTTGTCGTATGAGTGACGCGTGTCGACCATATCATTATAATGACACATCGTGTGGTTTATCATTTGTTCTCATAAACTGACCCTTTCATATCTATTACTATATCAACAACTAATCGTTTTAAGTGGTTATAGAGCTGCGGAAAATTTTGTCTATTTACAATATATGTAAATAATAAATAAGTAAATGTGGACAACATCACATACATTGCTCTGAACCCAAAGTAAGTAGCTAAAGCACTTGTGTTATGGAATCAGAGACAACGAAGGTACCACAAACACCCAGACCCGGACATTGTAGAAAAGAGGTTTTCTACATTGACCTAGCCGGGGATCGAACCCGGGACCTCAGAGCTGGCGACACCTTGAAAACCGGTGTGCACGCCACTCGACCACGGAGGTCGTCAAAAGTGTATGTAATTAACATACACACGAAAGAGTAAACAACAATGAAGAAGTAAGTATAGCTTATTTCAAAAATAAATTTAAGAGCGACCACTTTTAAAAGTGAAAGCTACTTAAATCAATTTGACATTGCACTTGACAGCTATTAATTTTATTAAGATTTAAATGAAATTTGGTACGCAGAAGTTGTCTTTTTATTTTATGTGTAGACTAGCTGTTTCTCACGGTTTTGCCCGCGTGGATGTCGGTTATCGAGGCAAAAAGTAGCCTATGTCCTTTCTCAGGTTCTAGACTATTTGTGTACCAAATTTCTTTTAAATCGGTTCAGTAGTTTCGGAGTGAAAGCGCGACAGATAGACAGACAGAGTTACTTTCGCATCTATATCTTATATCTCTTTTTTTTATATCTCGGGACAGCTCACACACTAGGCAGAGCCTGTATTATGGCAACCAGACAACTGATAAACATCCTTATATATTTCTAAATACATACATATTATAGATAAATTACACCCAGACACAGAATAAATGATCGTGCTCATCACACAAAGATTTGTCCTGCGTGGGAATCGAACCCACGACCTCTAGTTTAGCAGTCAGGGTCACTAACCGTCAAATATTATCTATTATTATACTATAGTATTAGTAAGGATTTAAAAAAGACAATATGAAAATATTGTGCAACATTACATACTTTTTGAAAGCAATAAACAAGCAGGCTAATTATGCATTTGTTAGGGTCTAAATTCCAGTGTCATGCGACAAAAATTCGCTACATCTGATGTCATTATACTCTTGCCCTAGTTATTCGCTGCGGCCACGTCATATAATATTTATGTACAATGCGCCGACCTGTCTGATACTACAGTACATATTTGTATAATACGTCTGAAGGATTTTTAGACGTACAGACGGCCGATGGAGTCGTACTGTGACTGAATGGTGGCCAAGGACAGGTCGAAGGAGTCAGGGACGACCGAGAGCACGTTGGGTTGATGACATAGTTAAGTTAACAGGAACCACCTGGATGAGGGACGCGCAAGACATACAAGAATGGCAGAAAAAAGGGGAGGCCTATACTCAGTAGTGGGTGATTACGGGCTGAAATGATGATGATGATGATGAAGGGTTTTTATGATTGAATGCTCTTATCTCTGAAACTACTGGATTTGATTTTTTTTTTATTTGATAGCCTTTGAGGCAAAAATTTGGATTAGTCCAGTTTTGGAAGGAAACAGCGGAATACGACACGTCGGTCAACGAATTTGTAGGTAAAATCAGCCCGATACCCTTCTGAGTTCTCCAGGATGGAGGTACCTAGTCTATGAATTTGACGGGAGTGTTGGTCTAGTGGTTAGTGAACCTGACTACTAAACTAGAGGTCGTGGGTTCGATTCCCACGCAGGACAAATCTTTGTGTGATGAGCACGATCATTAGTTGTGTCTGGGTGTAATTTATCTATAATATGTATGTATTTAGAAATATATAAGGATGTTTATCAGTTGTCTGGTTGCCATAATACAGGCTCTGCCTAGTTTGGTATCAGATGGCCGTGTGTAAGCTGTCCCAAGATATTATATATATTATTATAGACTCCCTGGATTTAGCAAAAAAAGTGCTCTGACCACACTCTGGTTTTAAGTAAGTTGAAAGGTCAAGGCGAAGGACAAAGTTATTGCAATCAGTGCACACAAATAAAAAATGCATTAATGGTGAATCAATACGATTTGAAATTGAAATACGTATGTCTGATAAGCATCATAGAAAAATACTTAGTTTATGTTTAGAAAGGTTAATGCAACGAACTATTGATTGAATTTCTTCTATCTTATTATTAACGACCTCCGTGGTCGAGTGGCGTAAACACCGGTTTTCAAGGTGTCTCTAAACGGGTTCGATCCCTGTAGGCCTATTCGCTATCTCCAGTTGCCAACCCAAGCGATAATTAACGGATAAAAATAAGTTTAAAAATGCTTATTCAGTATCGGCTAACGTCGGTAACCAAATCCAACTAAGTAGTAGTAGATCTAGTTTGTCATCGAAGTTACACGATACGAAACTTGTGTTTTCACTGTATATTTTGTAAAGCAACAATCGCTTTTGTTAACAACCGCTATAGCTCATAACCCTGCTGGATGGGACAATGTAGAAAGTCACTTTTCTACATCGTCTCGGGTTTGGGTGTTTGTGGTACCTTCGTTGTCTCTGATTCCATAACTTTAGTGCTTTAGCTACTTACTTACTTTAGGTTCAGAGCAATGTATGTGATGTTGTCCATATTTTTTTTATTATTTTCTTAAACTTAATTTAACAGCACATGAATGAAATATAGAATTTTACTACAAGAAACCAGGTTTTTAGGGATCCGTACTACAAAAGCAAAGGGAAAGGTTTCGTGTTTCTCAAATATGTATGGGAAAAATCTATTTTCGACTTTTTTTATTGCCTTGACATAGAAGCTTGTGTTTTTAATTACATCAAGAGTCCATAGACCTGAGTATTTAATATTTATTTCAAAATGATACAAGCACGCGTTCCTGAGTAAAATCTTGATAGACATCACACGGACAACAAAGCGATCCTACAGGCTACTAATAGCTACTTTTTTAATTTTGACGACCTCCGCGGTCGCGTGGCGTACACACTGGTTTTCAAGGTGTCGCCAGCTCTAAGGTCCCGGGCTCGATCCTCGGCCGGATCAATATAGAAAACCACTTTTCTACATTGTCTCGGGTCTGGGCGTTTGTGGTACTTTCATTGTCTCTGAATTCCATAACACAAGTGCTTTAGCTACTTACTTTGGGTTCAGAACAATGTATGTGATGTTGTCCATATTTATCCATATTTATTTCATTTGAGGTACGGAACTCAAAAAATAACAACGAACCTTTAGTACCATGCTTCCAGAAGCTTCTATCACCGATGACAATGATGTGGGAGATGAAATAATCCATAACCCCAATGCTACCATCAAAATGCAGACCACCTGTGAAGGAAAACATAGTTATTTAATTAATCAACATCACTATACCAAAGAAAACTAGGGTTCAATGAACGAATTCGTGTGCACATGGTTGCAGGTTCAAACCCATTACAGGCAACTACCAATGTGACTTTTTCAAAGTTATATGTACTTTCTTAATTATTCTAAGACACCGCTGGCAATCGGTGAAGGAAAACTTTGTGAGGAAACCTGGATTCCAAAAATTACAATCCGTAATCGCCAACCCGCAATGAGCAAGCGTGGTGATTAATGCTCGTGCCTTCTCTATATGAGAAGAGGCCTGAGCACAGCAGTGGGACATGTATAGGCTGGTATTATACTATACTAAAACGGAGTGAAACGTCAATCAGTTTAATTGTAACGTAAATGTTACCCCCCCGTCCCTAGATCAAGCTGGCCCGAGCCGGCCAAACTAGCAATAAAAATATGTCCTTAAATAATAAAAACTTAGATCCAGCCCTCCCTTGCTGTTTTTGCCTTATTAAGATTGTTAGCAACGCACTAAGTCGAGGTCCGAACCACACAGGGGGTGCCCTTAGTGAACGTTGCTGACGTAGTTAGTTTTTCTATTGCTCTCGCTGGAGGCCCTTAAGGTTCTCGCCAAAAGTCCGGTGAAGCAGTCAAAGCCTGCGCTCAGGCTAACTGCGTAAATCTCTTCCAAATTTCAATTCAATTAGTTTGAAGCCGCCGTTAAGTCTCATGCTATCTCTGTTACTTTAAAGTGTAAATTAGAGACAGACAGACGAATAAAAACGTCTTAGGCCATGCACTAGTGCATTAGGGGGACACCCGAAGAATTTGATAAATAGAATTTTCAAAAATAATAACTTTGGTGAGGAGTATTCATAATTTTTTAAAACAAAACGGTTTACTCACGCATATTCTCGGGATCGCCCGACTAGTTTCAGACTCAATAGGAGTCCCTAATCATGAGCTGACGCGATTTCGGTGGTGTCGCGATTCGAACTGTTCGGGTCAGAAACTGGTCGCGCACGCACTCTATGCTTATCTATGTATACTCTAAGGTCGCTACACTTATTAAGATAACTATCTTTATATCTAGTATCTTTGCAAGTAGAGAGTCTCCCAATGACTACGCTACCTAAGTACACGGTCGACTTGGCTAACATCATTGTCTGGACAACCTACAGCATGGAATTATGGCATATGACAGCACAACTCGTAAAAATATAAAATATATAATAATAATAATTGGGACAGCTTACACACGGCCATCTGATCCCACACTAGGCAGAGCCTGTAATGTGGCAACCAGACAACTGATAAACATACTTATATATGTATTTCTAAATATAATATAATAATATCTTAGGACCACTTACACAAGGCCCCACTTACACAAGGCCATCTGATCCCAAACTAGGCAGAGCCTGTATTATGGCAACCAGACAATTAATAAACATACTTATATATTTCTAAATACATACATATTATAGATAAATTACACCCAGACACAGAACAAATGATCGTGCTCATCACACAAAGATTTGTCTTGTGTGGGAATCGAACCCACGAGCTCTAGTTTAGCAGTCAGGGTCACTAACCACTAGACCAACAGGCCCGTCTATGTTTATTAGTTATTCTATTAAGGCCTATCGTTGATTAAATTGACCTTATATGAAGGTTAGAATTATCGGCGTATGGATTTTGAATGAGTTGGTTATATTTCAGATAATAACTGTTTTTTTTTTAGCCTGTTAATCTTATATATAAAAATGAATTGCTGTTTGTTAGTCTCGCTAAAATTCGAGAACGGCTGGGCCGATTTTAATAATTATTTTTTTGTTTTGTTCGCAAGAATACAGGTAAGGTTTAAAAACAAAAAGAATAGGTAGGGTAGGATAAAAAATAGGTAGGGTAGGTAGTCAGTTGACGGGAGCGAAGCCGTGGGCACAGCTAGTACTAAATAGAAATACTTTCCGGTTCCATAACTCTACAATTTAATTTTATTTCTAATACAAATGCCAATGCAAAATTGATATTAGTTTAGCAGGCAGGAGATTCAGTTTTTTTTTAAATAATGCTGCCAATGGAAGGAACTGACTGGAATCTAAACATTGAGAGTATTTTTTTGTACTGTGAGAGAGACGAGGAGGAGATAGGGGAGTACGAAGGAGGATGGTTATCTATATACTAATATATAAAGCTGAAGAGTTTGTTTGTTTGTTTGAACGCGATAATCTCAGTAACTACTGGTGCGATTTGTAAAATTCTTTCAGTGTTGGATAGCCCATTTATTGATGAAGGCTATAATCTATATAACATTACGCTGCGACCAAAAGGAGCGAAGCATAGATGAAAAATGTAGTAAAAATGAAAAACCTTTGACACTAAAACACACGGACAAAGTCGCGGTGGACAGCTAGTAGAAAATAAAAGTCGAAGGCTTACCATGACTGCGCAGTTGACAGTTAATAATATCGAGGCAGCAATCTTAGAAGTTGTGGTTGTGTGTTTATCCATGATCTGAAAATAAATAAAGCTATTACTGGGTGTCAAGTAGTTAAGTAAGAAGGTTGAAATAAAAAGTTTTGTAACTTTTTTAATGGATTTCATTGAGTTCTAGCGACCCACCTCAGTTTCACACGGGAGAGGACAAAATATAAATGAATAGGAGTGTGGACTGGGTATGAAAAGGAAATATCCATTTAGTCCGTGCGATACATAAAAAATAAATAAAAAATAAACTCGTATTTTTTCTTTTATCAAATCAATAAAAAATTACAAAGTTAACGCGCTTTAAATTTCAGAAGCGGCTTGTGACGTCTCTTGTGGGTAAAAATTGTAGCTACAACTGACGTCACGCGACATTTCCATTCACTGTATCTTCCTCATTGTTTGTATAATTAAAAAAAAAAAATACGTGTCTATTTTTTTTTAATAATCGATGTGACGCGTAAATAAAAAAAAATTGTCCGCACCTCTATTATACACAAAAGCCTTTCTCTTGAATCAATCTATACTAACATATAAAGCTGAAGAGTTTGTTTGTTTGTTTGCTTGTTTGAACGCGCTAATCTCGGGAACTACTTGTCCGATTTGAAAAATACTTTCAGTATTGGATAGCCCATTTATTGAAGAAGGCTATAAGATATACTTATAACATTACGCTACGACCAAAAGAAGCGGAGCATAATAGAAAAATGTTGTAGAAATGAAAAACTGTTAAAACTAAAACACGTGAACAAAGTCGCGGGGGACAGCTAGTCTATCAATAAGAGAAAACCATTTGAAAGTATGTTAAGTAATTTTGATAGTTTTTGAGTTTATCGCGTTCGGGCATACAGACGCGGCGAAGGAATTTCCCAAATTATTTCAAAAAACAACATCATCATCGTTTAAAGTCAGTTAAATGTCACATACATAGATGCATATCTATACAAATGCGCGTTCTACATTTATAATGATCCTTCTAAATGATAAGACAAATAATAAAAAGTATCTGGGTCAAATAAGTTTTATACACATGAGCTGTTCTTGTAAATGTATACCAACATTATTAGGTGAATCCATTACATCTATTGTATTAGGCATGAAGTTTGTGTCAACCTTAGAGTAAAAAATAAGTGAACTATAGAGTGCGCATATCGAGTATGAACTGTTGGCACTAGTATGAACAAGTAACTTCGTAAAATTTGTGTCAAAACAGCGCGCAGTTTTATTAAAACTATCTCAAAACCTAAGTACCTATATTGGAATCGTCGATATTTTTTGCATAAACGTCTGTCGTCGCACAGAAAATCATTTAAATTAATAACCGAGCATAGTACATTTAGGTAAAAATTAGCTTACGATCATCACAAGGGGCTACTAGCGATGCGCGCGTTTATCAGTTGTCTGGTTGCCATAATACAGGCTCTGCCTAGTTTGGGATCAGATGGCCGTGTGTGAGTTGTCCTGAGATATTATTAGATACTAGCTGTCCCCCGCGACTTGGTCCGCGTGTTTTAGTTTCAGCGGCTTTTAATTATTGCAACATTTTTCATTTATGCTCCGCTCTTGGTTGCAGCGTAACGTTATATAGCTTATAGCCTTCCTCAATAAATGGGCTATCTATCACTGAAAGAATTTTTCAAATCGGACCAGTAGTTCCTGAGATTAGCGCGTTAAAACAAACATACAAACAAACTCTTCAGCTTTATATATTAGTACCTATATGGATTAGATTTAGATAAAACTTGGTATGGGGTAAACTTGGATCCTACGAAAAGACATTTGGTACTTTTTGCCGCCCGCGCGGGCGGAGCCGCGAGCAAAACCTAGGTAGTTATTAATATAATTAAGATTTTGATATATTAGTACTACATTCGTGTTTACAAATCTTGAAAGGCTACACGAGTAGTTAAATCAAACCAAGGACAGGGCTAGGAATTCAAGAACACCTTACTTAACTGAAGGTCTCCTCAAGGTTCCCAAAAGTACTAATCAATGTTATTTTCAATGTCATAACGATACTTAGTTAAGTTATATACATAGTTTTTTTTACACACGGCCATCTGATCCCAAACTAGGCGGAGCCTGTATTATGCCAACCAGACAACTGATAAACATACTTATATATTTCTAAATACATACATATCTATACTAATATTATAAAGCTGAAAGTTTGTTTGTTTGAACGCGCTTATCTCGGGAACTACTGGATCGAATTGAAAAATTCTTTTTGTATTGGATAGTCCGTTTATTGAGGAAGGCTATAGGCTATATTATATAACATCACGCTACGACCAATAGGAGCGAAACAATAATGAAAAATGTTGCAAAAATGAAAATACCGTTGAAACTAAAACACGCGGACAAAGTCGCGGGGGCAGCTAGTTATATATAAATTACACCCAGACACAGAACAAATTTTCGTGCTCATCACAAAAAGATTTTTTCTGAAAAATCGGGTCACAACCACTAGACCAACAGGCCAGTCAGTTAAGTTAACAGAAATAATTTGGATGAGGGACGCGCAAGACAGACAAAATGGCAGAAAAAAGGGGAGGCCTATACGCAGTGGTGGGTGATTACGGGATGAAATGATGATGATGATGATAACCACATGATAACAATTCTTTGTCTAGACATAATGACGGTGAAGAAAAATATCATGTGGAAATCTGGATTGAATGGTATCTAGCTGTTAGCCGCAGCTCCGTCCGCGTGATTGTCGGTTAAAAAGTAGCCTATGTCCTATCTTAGCATCTAAGCTTACCCCATACAAAGTATCATCAAAATCGGTTTTGCAGTTTAGCCGTGAAATTGCAACAGATAGACAGACAGAGTTACTTTCGAATTTATAATACTAGCTGTTAGCCGCGGCTCCGCTTGCGTGGGTGTCGGTTATCGCAGTAAAAACCAGTCCAAGTCACGTGACTTATCGAAATGAAATACATTTAATTTCATTTAAGCGTTTACGATCATCGTTAACGCTGTTAGAAATTTCACCTGGCTACAGGGGCTGCAGTGGGTCAGTTGCAGGCTGGTATTTTGTTCAACACTAATGGCGCTCACCGTGGGGCTTGGAATAAAACTTTACTTTTTTTATAAAGAGCTTTTATATTTATAAAAACAATTGTAAACATTTGTTTATCCTACCCGGGAACCAATCTTTCGGCTTGTTGCAAAGTTTACTGAATTTATCATTATTTAAGTATATTATAAGAGACCCGCGCCGGGTCAGCAACGGTAGACAAAACATTGAATTACTTATGAAAACCAACTTAGATCCAGCCCTCCCATGCTGTTTTTGCCTTATTAAGATTGTTAGCAACGCACTAAGTCGAGATCCGAACCCCACAGGGGATGCCCTTAGTGAACGTTGCTGACGTAGTTAGTTTTTCTATTGCTCCGGCTGGAGGCCCTTAAGGTTCTCGCCAAAAGTCCGGTGAAGCAGTCAAAGCCTGCGCTCAGGCTAACTGCGTAAATCTCAGCCACAAAAAAAAAACTTGTGAAAACCATTTGAAAATCAGTTCTTTAGTTTTGTAGTTTATCGCGATCAGACAGGCAGACAGACGTAGTTTGGGACTTTTTTAATTTATAATATGTATGTGAAATTGTTTTTAATTCACGAAAAAAAATTGACGTTATTATCTATGCGAAAAAAAAAACATTGAATTAGACAGTTAAATTTGATACCGAAAGAAAGAAAATCTTTAACCAACATTTAAAATGTTATTTTAAACATATAACGTTTTCTTGAAATAGCAAAGAAAACTTTCAATCAAAGCCCCATTCAAAACCAAAAGTAAATCAAAATCGGTTCACCCATTTTTAATGTACAATGCAAAAGACAGATACACAGACACACAAGTTAAATGTATAACACCCTATTTGCGTCGGTTTTAAAAAGACAGTCAACATAAAACCTTTTTAATTCGCGTGAAGTTAGCTTATTAAAAATTAAACAGAGTTGAATGGCCGCTAGTTGGAAATATGAATAATTCATGGCCTATGCCGTGTTCCCATGGGAATAAAGTGGAAAATTATAGTCAATTTATACCATAATAGGAGTTGATAGGGGCTTTGCTTGCGTGGATAATTTGTACGCTACTTTTTCTTAGTAAAACTGAACGCAAGTTTTCCTTGACAATTTAATTTAGATACATAGTTTTTATTAGAATTTTTTCTTTTAATGTAACTCTTTTTTTTTAACTTAAGTAGGTATGATGTTTTGTTTTTTGAAAAACATTTTTTTATTGTTTTTTTTTTAAAAGCCATAAGCTAAGTTTTCTGTAAAAAGAAAAAAAGAATAACAGAAAATACTTCTATAAAATTTTATTGTCACACGAAAGAGCGCGCACAACAACTTATTAAGTAAAGGTAAGATAAAAAAAAAAACATTTTTTTTAACAACAACAATTTTAGCAAACACCAATAAAATGTTTTCTCACTTAATTCAATAATTGTCACCCTACTTTCGATTAATTAAATAATTAATATCAATACTGTTTGAAGAAACCTTATTAAGTAATTAAGAATTTTAAGAATCTAGCAATTATAAAAATTCTTTCATAGTAATTCTCAAATCAATTTAAAGAGTCCAAATAGGTATTTTTCGCGGGAAAACCAACCTTCAGTTAAAAAAAAACATGTCTTAACATATCAACCTACAGTTCATTAAAAAACATGTTCTACAATATAATTAATTTGAAGTTACAATCAACTATTAAAATAAAACCTTCCTACCTGCATTAAATTTAATTAACTAACAACTAAAATTATCTTTACGCAACTCACTTTTTTTTTCTCGTAAACACGTAATTTTATTACTCAGTTTTCAGTACGTACAACGAAACGCGCGCTCCCGTCGCTGGCTTGTGCCTGACTGAAGAAAATAAATAATTGAAACGCTGATATAACCGGCTAGGAAAGGGGTTTGTAAATAATATCGTATCTGTTTGATATTTACTTGGAATAATAGAATCGAGTTTTATTATTGACAGAGACATCGACCACCGTTGGGTAGCTTTTATTTTAGTTAAAGGCTGTTGTTTACCTAATGAAATGGATAGTGTGATTGTTTTTTTTTTAAGACATAAATAATATATTCACTTCTTAGATAGCATATTGAATGGGTTTTATATAAACACAAATCTATCTAATTTAATTAATTAAATAAGCTTACCTACCTACTTACTTATTTAAAACTAGTTGTCCCCCGCGACTTTGTCCGCTTGTTTTAGTTTCAACGGTTTTTCATTGTTTCAACATTTTTCATTTATGCTTCGCTCCTTTTGGTCGCAGCGTAATGATATATAGCTTATTGCCTTCCTCAATAAATGGGCTATCCAACATTGAAAGATTTTTTCAAATCGGACTAGTAGTTCCTGAGATTTAATAAAGTTTCGTTAAAATCCGTTCAGTAGTTTTTGCGTGAAAGAGAAACAACGATCCATATATTCATACATCCATACATCCTTACAAACTTTCACGTTTATAATATTAGTAAGGATAGATTTCATTTTCAAACTAAAACTTTGATAAAATTACCAAATAAATAAAGAAATTAATCAATAAATCCTTATTAGAAACGAAACGTAATTATTGATGTATAAATCAACGAAACGTCTCTAACTTCTCTTTGAGGTTATGTTGTGCTGTCAATCAGATTTTTTGAATAAAATTGAATTGCATGATTTGCAGACGAATTTTATAGAATTGTAGACTTATTTGTGTTACATACTTAAATAAAACCGTAAATATGACTCCTTCGCAAGGTCCTGGTAAAGATTTAGACGACAAATTTGTTGATTTAATAGGAAAATTTGTGTCTGACATCAAGACTGGGTACGTAGACTTTTACTTACAATTTCTTTGTCATTTTCGCAATAAAATCACTGAAATTATACGTGTGTTGTGTTATTTAAAGCTTAATCTTTATATTTAGTTATTATAATGCAGTTTATTTTTAAGTTTACTCTATTTTATGTGTGATGTTTATTTGTTTTAAATCGATTGCATCAGATTGTTCTACGTCACTTTATATGTGTGCCAGATTGATATAAAGATAGTATTCCCGCCCTTGTCAACAAGTTTACGTTTAGCAACAATAGCAACTTGTCTATGGCTCCAAAAGTTGCTGACAAAATTGTTGCTCATGCAATCTTAACTATTACTCTATGAAATAAACCTACTTTGAACGGATTTTATCGCGATTTGTATTTAGGTTTTAGTTCCCGATATTTCAACTGTCACGACGAATACCACCACAGTCTGCCGATGACCATGACACCTGCAAAAGCGTTGAACCGTCAGGTACTAAAATCTCAATACAAACTGCGATAAAATCCGTTACAAGTAGTTTTATTTCAATGTCTAATATTCGCGTAAACCTCAAGAAGCAATATATTACTGGTATACTTAAGTGTTGGTAGCCTAGTAGCCTTTATAGACCTTTTGTAGGGTTCAACAGGACCCTATTAGTAAGTCTCCGCTGTTCATACGTCCATTTGTCTGTTTGTCATTGGGCTGAATCTGTTTCCGGTATAACAACTATTAATAAAAGTAAAACTAAATTAAAGGAATATTGACTCTTTACTCATGTAGATTCTAGGAGTAGCGGTAATGTTGTCCTTTATAAGTGCGAAGTTTCATATCAATTAGTCTAATGATACTCGAGTTTTAGGCCAACATACATACATTCTCTTTTATATATATAGATTTACTCTATGTTTTAGCAAGTTACATGGCTCCAACAACATTGCCCTGGCCATGGTTACAGTATTGGAAACCATCATCAGTGACTCTCAGCATGCAACAGCATTGTAAGTATGAGTAGACAAAATAATTTATCTTTAATGGACTAGCTAACCCCCCTGGCAAATGTTGCAAAAATGAAAAACCATTGAAACAAAAACACGCAAACAAAGTCAAGGGGGACAGCTAGTCAATACTAATATATAAAGTTGAGGAGTTTGTTTGTTTGAACGCGCTAATCTCAGGAACTACTGGTCGGACTTAAAAAAATCTTTCAGTGTTGGATAGCCCATTTCTTGAGGGAGGCTATAAGCTATATAACATTACGCTGCGACCAAAAGGAGCAGAGCAAAAATGAAAAATGTTGCAGGAATGAAAAACCGTATAAACTAAAATACGCCGACAAAGTCGCCGGGAACAGCTATAAATAAATAAATGTGGACAACATATAGCATATAGCTTTCCTCAATAAATGGGATATCCAACACTGAAAGAATTTTTCAAATCGGACCAGTAGTTCCTGAGATTAGCGCGTTCAAAGAAACAAACTCTTCGGCTTCATATATTAAGTAGTATAGATTTATTTTATACAATTATATCATATTTTTAATATCTTTGAACAACTCACACACGGCCATCTGATGCCAAACTAGGCAGAGCCAGTATTATGCCAACCAGACAACTGATAAATAAATATGATTGTTAAACAGTGAGCTCTGCAATGCTGTGCGCGCAGCGGGACGGCGTGTAGCCGCAGCTTTGCCGCACGAGCTGGTCGCCGCTAACGTCGCCCGCAGGGTGCTGCGCGCCGTCCGCGACGAGAACAGGGCTCATGCTACTCAAGTTAACCAGGTAACTAACATATATACCTAACACCAAATAGGATGGTGTGGCATTTATTTGACTGCACGGATAGCCAAGTGGTATCTTCTTCTTTGTGACACTCTTGGCAGAGCGGTCGTGGTCATCAGGTCGTGACTTCAGTGGAGGCGAGTGGTATAGGTTACCGTTTGTCGTGGTGGCCTAGCGGTTCATTAAAAGGATTTGTATGAATAAGGTTGTAGGTTCAAACCCACTGTGGGCAAGTACCAATGTGACTTTTTCAAAGTTATATGTACTTTCTTAATTATTCTAAGACACCATTGGCAAACGGTGAAGGAACACATGGTGAGGATACCTGGATTACAAAAATTTTAATCTGAAATCGCCCGCAATAAGCAAGCGTGGTGATCAATGCTCGTGCCTTCTCTATATGAGAAGAGTCCTATGCCCAGCAGTGGGACATTTATAGGCTGGTATTATTATCATTTTACATAGTTTACCGCGCCAATTACCACAGCGCGACGTACTGCGGGTTCGATCCCCGCGTAGGACAAGCATTTCTGTGGACCACAAATGCATAAATAATAGTATTGTTAAAAATTATACTGTCAATGCAAGGAACTGATTGGAATCTAAACACTGTAATTTTTTTGTATTGTGTGCCTGCTAAATGAACAACAATTTTGGATCGGCCTTAAATTAGAATTTAAATTCATCCAAGAGATACCCCTTGTGCTACTTAGTCTTCTGATATTAATATAATATGTATATTTATCTATCTATCTATACTTATACTTATAATAAATCTGTAGAGAGGTCAATTCTGTACATCAAATGTATTTTCAAAATAACTATCAGGGGGTGATTAGTGATCGATACTGATGCCAAAAATGCAATCAGTAAAATTTTTGTCTGTCTGTCTGTCTGTATGTTCCTTATAGAAACAAAAACTACTCGACGGATTTTAACGAAACTGGGTACAATTATTCTTCATACTCCTGGGCAGGTTATAGTATACTTTTCATCACGCTACAATCAATAGGAGCGGAGCAGTGAAGGGAAATGTTTGGAAAACGGGTCAAGTTACTCCATTTTTTAGCTTCCGTCGCGTATGCAGCCTTAATGGTTAAAGCTACATAGAAATCATGTATGACGGAAATGTTCCACATAAAATTATCTAAAAAATATTCCGTAACAGCATATGTCTATCTTTTATGGTTGACTCACAATAACACGTGTAACTCCCGATAGCTTAGCAGCTTAGCTTAGCATTTCCCTACTAAAATACGAAAGTTGATCTGTCTGTTACATCAAAACCACTGAACCGTGAGGAAGGACATATGCTACTTTTTTACGAAAAATGACGGAAACGCGGACGAAGTCGCGGGCAAAAGCTAGTCTTTAATATGTATGTATGTTAATCTAGGAAAACTGATATTACCTGCCACTAAGATTCATATAACCCTTCAGCTTCGCAAATCGTGACAATTTATTCATGCTATTAAATGACGTGCTTGTTATAAACGAAAACATAATTAGTGTTCACGCCTCACACGGTTTACTAATGAACATGGGGCTGTATCAAATATATAAGCATGTTCATCAGTTGTCTGGTTGCAATTATACAAGCTCTGCCTAGTTTGGGATCAGATGGCCGTGTGTGAGTTGTCCCAAGATATTATTATTATCAAAATCAAAATTAAAAACTCATTTATTCCAATTACGCTACAAAGTAGCACTTTAAGAACGACAATACAATGGACAGCGCCCTGATTCGCCCGCCCTTCACCACTTCCTAAGTGCTCTGGCTGTGGAGAAGAATTGGCGCAACAGTCTCCCCAGCAGCACGCTGTCATTACGTATACATAAGTGTTAGAATTACGTATATAATATTACAGAGTGTGGAAGGATGCGGTGAGAGTCTGCAGCGACTGGTTCTGGCAGCGGGAGCGAGACGCGCTACCCTCGGAGCTGCTCAGCACGACCTCAGGGAGCCGCTCAGAGACCATATTGCTGAGGTATGGTAGATTATGTTTCTGCTAAAATTTATCCCTTTTTGACAAGCTTTTCAAACAATAGAGGTTCCAACATGTGTATACATAGATAAGCATAGAGTGCGGGCATCGCTTTATCGCAAATTAGAAAAAAGAGTTCTGCGCAGTGATTAACAATTACTTAAGTGTTTTGCCTTCTTTTACATAGTTTTACGCACAAAGGATTATTCAATTCACTTAATTCCAGTTACGCGGTGAGCTGGAGTCCTCAGTATCATCAGTATGCGGGCAAGCGCGGGAACACGTGCACGGAGACGAAGTCATCCTCACGTACGGCGCCAGCGCCCTCGCCGAGCGCTTCCTCAGGGCCGCGCCGCGCAACTACAAGCTGATCCTCGCCGAGGGCCCGGAGACCACTGAGGTAGGTCTCAGGCACGCGGCCAGCGCCCTCGCTTCCTCAGGGCCGCGCCGCGCAACTACAAGCTGATCCTCGCCGAGGGCCCGGAGACCACTGAGGTAGGTCTCAGGCACGCGGCCAGCGCCCTCGCTTCCTCAGGGCCCCGCCGCGCAACTACAAGCTGATCCTCGCCGAGGGCCCGGAGACCACTGAGGTAGGTCTCAGGCACGCGGCCAGCGCCCTCGCTTCCTCAGGGCCGCGCCGCGCAACTACAAGCTGATCCTCGCCGAGGGCCCGGAGACCACTGAGGTAGGTCTCAGGCACGCGGCCAGCGCCCTCGCTTCCTCAGGGCCCCGCCGCGCAACTACAAGCTGATCCTCGCCGAGGGCCCGGAGACCACTGAGGTAGGTCTCAGGCACGCGGCCAGCGCCCTCGCTTCCTCAGGGCCCCGCCGCGCAACTACAAGCTGATCCTCGCCGAGGGCCCGGAGACCACTGAGGTAGGTCTCAGGCACGCGGCCAGCGCCCTCGCTTCCTCAGGGCCCCGCCGCGCAACTACAAGCTGATCCTCGCCGAGGGCCCGGAGACCACTGAGGTAGGTCTCAGGCACGCGGCCAGCGCCCTCGCTTCCTCAGGGCCGCGCCGCGCAACTACAAGCTGATCCTCGCCGAGGGCCCGGAGACCACTGAGGTAGGTCTCAGGCACGCGGCCAGCGCCCTCGCTTCCTCAGGGCCCCGCCGCGCAACTACAAGCTGATCCTCGCCGAGGGCCCGGAGACCACTGAGGTAGGTCTCAGGCACGCGGCCAGCGCCCTCGCTTCCTCAGGGCCCCGCCGCGCAACTACAAGCTGATCCTCGCCGAGGGCCCGGAGACCACTGAGGTAGGTCTCAGGCACGCGGCCAGCGCCCTCGCTTCCTCAGGGCCCCGCCGCGCAACTACAAGCTGATTCTCGCCGAGGGCCCGGAGACCACTGAGGTAGGTCTCAGGCACGCGGCCAGCGCCCTCGCTTCCTCAGGGCCCCGCCGCGCAACTACAAGCTGATCCTCGCCGAGGGCCCGGAGACCACTGAGGTAGGTCTCAGGCACGCGGCCAGCGCCCTCGCTTCCTCAGGCCCGCGCCGCGCAACTACAAGCTGATCCTCGCCGAGGGCCCGGAGACCACTGAGGTAGGTCTCAGGCACGCGGCCAGCGCCCTCGCTTCCTCAGGCCCGCGCCGCGCAACTACAAGCTGATCCTCGCCGAGGGCCCGGAGACCACTGAGGTAGGTCTCAGGCACGCGGCCAGCGCCCTCGCTTCCTCAGGCCCGCGCCGCGCAACTACAAGCTGATCCTCGCCGAGGGCCCGGAGACCACTGAGGTAGGTCTCAGGCACGCGGCCAGCGCCCTCGCTTCCTCAGGCCCGCGCCGCGCAACTACAAGCTGATCCTCGCCGAGGGCCCGGAGACCACTGAGGTAGGTCTCAGGCATGGTCCAGAAAATATCCTCAGAAAAATCTTAGCATTTTCTGGACCATCATTTAAAGGTAACTCCAAGTTAGAGATGAAATTGGGTAAAACTTAGTTCTAGAATAATAAATTATTACTAAAAATGTTTTATTCACAGAGTCACGCCATGGCTAATAGACTGAGTGCTGCGGGTGTGTCGGTGACCGTGGTCAGCTCTGCTGCCATATATGCAGTCATGTCGCGTGTTAACAAGGTGATAAATACATACTTCATGTTATATCTTTACTTAAGCAAGCATTGAATGCGCATCAATAGGGATGTTTCCTGGGTATGAAAATTAAAAATCTATTTAGCCCGTCAGTTAGATAATAAAAAAATATTAGACACGTATTTTTTCTTTTATGAAAACAAGAAAAAAATACAAAGATACACCGCTTTAAAGTTTCGGAGTGGGGGCTTATGACGCCACGCCTCGCTAAAAATCGTAGCGAGGAGTGACGTCACGCGTAAATTCCGTTCTCTGTATTTTGATCATTTTTTGTTTGCAGGAAAAAAGAAAAAATACGTGTCCAATAAAATTCATTAATCAACAAGACGGACATTAAAAAAAAAAGGAAACATGCCTATTATTCGATACCAAAAATCATAGCAAACGTGTCACCGCACTACGAGAGTCAATATCCTATTACGTCACTCGCTAAATGTTCAAATACATCGCTTCAGTGGTCTGTTGATTTTTGATGTCGAATAATTAATGCGAAAAATTTGTGAGTAATTTTTTCATTAACTCATTTTGAGCAAACATTTTGTAAATCCTTACCAAATGTACTCTTCTTCCTTTTTGGATAGATATAACCTGGTAACATCCTATATATTTATGTTTTTTATTTTATGGGAGCAACATCGCTGGGACTTCTAATCTTTAATAATCCTGAACGCCTTATTAATTCTTAATAATATTATAAATGCGAAAATAGCTCTGGCTGTCTGTCTGTCGCGCATTCACGCGAAAACTACTGAACCGATTTAATTGAAATTTGGTATACAGATAGTCTAGAGCAGGGGTTCCCAAACTTATTTTGTCTACTGCCCACTTTGAGAATAAATTATATTTTAGCGTCCACATTTTTTCACCTACTTAAAAACCACTATAACTTCAAATTAAATTTATTATTGTTAGCTATATTAGCGGAGATTCGATTTTATTTCTGGGTCTCTTAGCGCCCCCCTTTAGGCCTGCAGCGCCCAAAAGGGGGCGTTATCGCCCACTTTGGGAAAGGCTGGTCTAGAGCCTGAGAATGGACATATGCTACTTTTTGCCATCCACGCACGAGAAACAGCTAGTAACCTATAATTAAAATGATTCAGGTGGTGATTAGCGTGAAGGCGGCCCTGGGCGGCGGGGCCGTGCTGGCCGCGGCCGGCGTCAGCGCCGTCACGCAGGCCGCGAGACACTACAGCGTGCCCGTAAGTACATATCAAGTTTGCAACATGTTAGAATAACTATACAATTTATACATTCAAAGTTTAAGAAACAACCGATTTCTAAAAAAATCTTTTACGTAAGAAAAATACACTACATATCTATACTAATATTATAAAGCTGAAGTGTTTGTTTGTTTGTTTTTTTTCGTTTGTTTGTTTGTTTGTTTGTTTGAACGCGCTAATCTCTGGAACTACTGGTTCGAATTGAAAAATTCTTTTTGTATTGGATAGTCCGTTTATTGAGGAAGGCTATAGGCTATATAACATCACGCTACGACCAATAGGAGCGGAGCATAAATGAAAAATGTTGCAAAAATGAAAAACCGTTGAAACTAAAACACGCGAACAAAGTCGCGGGGGACAGCTAGTTTATTATATGTAAACTAGCTGTTCCCACCAGCTAGTTTACATATAATAAACTAGCTGTCCCCCGCGACTTTGTTCGCGTGTTTTAGTTTTAACGGTTTTTCATTTTTGCAACATTTTTCATTTATGCTCCGCTCCTATTGGTCTTAGCGTGATGTTATATAGCCTATAACCTTCCTCAATAAACGGACTATCCAACACAAAAATAATTATTCAATTCGAAAAAGTAGTTCCTGAGATTAGCGCGTTCAAACAAACAAACAAACAAACAAACAAACAAACAAACTCTTCAGCTTTATAATATTAGTATAGATTATTATTTAATTTATATTCTTTTCTTATATTTTTTATTTTTGTTTTGTGCTTCAGACATCAGACCTTTTGTTAATGTGTCCACAATGTAATTTGAAGTAAAATGTACGATTTCTTATTAATTTTTCTTCCATTTTGATGTCATATTTTACATTTTGCTATTTACGTTGTTGTCGCATATTTTAAAATAATTGTATTTTTTAACATTGTAAGTACCAACATATTATCTTTTTTTTTAAAGAGTAACCTATTGAGTTTCTTTCCGGTCCTTCGCTATAGGAGTGACATTTTAGAACCGCGCAACTAGAGTCATTTAACGTTTTGAAAGTGCCTGAAAAGGCCTACTTGAAATAAAAATATTTTGATTTTGAATAAATACAAATAGTAGAAAGTAAAACTTTAAACTTAAACCTCAGGCAGGACTCGAACCTGCGACCACTGGCTTGATGCGCCAGTCGCTTTACCAACTAAGCTACCGAGGTCATGCCTGGAAGTTCAAATTTCTCCTTCTAATTAAGTCTTTAGAGCGGTGGCGAAATAAAAAAATGGGTATGACAGTAAATTTTATACGAATCGGAAACCCGAAGAATTCGTTCTCGAACTGGTGATACGAATCCTAATAACCTGATTTTATCCGACCATTATTAGGTTACTATTTCGGAATAAATAAAAAAACATCTCACATTGAAATATATATATTATAAATATAATAAAAAGTAAATTTAACAAAATATTTAGACATTAGCAGCTATCCAGCTGCTGTACTTGGAGACGCGAGCATTGACACCAGGGTATTCAGCATTACCGCACTCGTAGCCCCACGAGGTGATACCAACTACGATATTGCCCCGGATGAGGGGTCCGCCAGAGTCTCCTTGACAGGCGTCCTTACCACCAACATCTAGGATACCAGCGCAGAACATGCCATCGGTAACTTTGGGCAACTTCTGGGAATTAGGCATATGTATCTTCAGATAATCGTATCGTTCAGTGCATAACGTGTGGTTGATAACGTTGATGTTAACTTCATGCAGCTGCTCAGCAAGTTGACCTCCTAACTGTAAAAGGAACGTTTCATGACTTAAATATAAATGTGGACAACATAACATACATTGCTCTGAACCCAAAGTAAGTAGCTAAAGCACGCGTGTTATGGAATCAGAAACAACGAAGGTACCACAAACACCCAGACCCGAGACAATGTAGAAAAGGGGTCTTCTACATTGACCCGGCCGGGGATCGAATCCGGGACCTCAGAGCTGGCGACACCTTGAAAACCGGTGTGTACGCCACTCGACCACGGAGGTAGTCCAAATTTCTGTCTAAAATTCTGTTGGTGACAATATTTAATGTTGGTAAAGTCACATTGGTACTTGCCTGTAATGGGTTCGAACCTGCAACCTTGCACACAAATCCGTTCATTGAACCACTAGGCCAGTTCGACCATATATGTTGGGAATCATAATAAGGTTTTATTTACCGAAAGAGCTCCCCACCCCAAGGCGACTAATTCGGTATCATCGGGAACCAAGTGTCCGGTAGGGGCGTAGCCAACGGGTCGGATGGAGTTGGTGAATGTCGCGGGGCTGGAGAGGCGGACGATGGAAACGTCGTTGTCGAGCCTAGGAGTGTTGAACTGCGGGTGGATAATCAGTTGGGCGACATCGTGGAGCACGCCACCACTCGATGCGAATGAAGAACCGAGACGCACCTTCCATTGGAAGGGACTGTCACCTCTAAAAAATATATAAAGATTTTATTAGTCAAGTTAAAAGTCATTGCTTGAGAAACCTGCATTTAGGAATTTGATCCTTGCGTCGCGGGGTTTTCAAATACATTAATTTTTCATGCACAAGAAAAAAGACTTAGAACAAGCACTTGTGGATCACACAAATGTTTGTCTCATTGTCACTGATCGAAGCCGCAGCACATCGTGCATAGTGGTAGTTAGCGCGGTGATTTAAACAACTCGGCTATAAATATGGACAACATTATACATTGCTTTGAACCTATAGTAAGTACGTATAGCACTTGTGTTATGGAATCAGAGACAACGAAGGTACCCAACTCAAAGACAATGTAAAAAACCAGGTTTTCTACATAGACCCGTCCTGGCATCGAACCCGACACCTTAGAACAGGCGACACCTTGAAATCTGGTGTGTACGCCTTTGTTTTATTTACACACTCTGTGAGGTATTGTTGAACACTTACAATAGGGGAGCGGACTAGGTATGAAAAGGAAATATCTATTTAGTCCACCATATAGATAAAAAATGAAAATAAATCTCGTATTTTTTCTTTTATAAAATCAATGAAAAATGACCAAGTTAAAGCGCTTTAAAGTTCTGGAATAGGTGCTTGTGACGTCACTGGTGGGTATAAATTGTAGCCTCAAATGACGTCACGCGACATTTCCATTCACTATATCTTCCTTATCGTTTGTTGAATTAAAAAACGAAAGATACGTGTCTAATATCTTTTTATTATCTATGTGACGTATAAAAGAAAATAGTCCGATCCATTATTGTATTGTAGGATACTTACTCGTAGCAGGTAGCAGATGAAAGGACAGAGGTTGAAGTTATGAGGGAGCCACCACATAACTGGTACCACCACATCGCCCACAGACCACCATACTGCATGTTGGACATGAAGGGATAATTCTCCACGGTAGTGGCGCTGCCACCGACGATACGGCTAACCTTGGGTGCAGCTGAAATTTAGCTAACCTTAGCATCCAAAAATCCTTCTCCTAATTAATTATAATAATAATATTTTGGGACAGCTTACACACGGCCATCTGATCCCAAACTAGGCAAAGCCTGTATTATGGCAACCAGACAACTGATAAACATACTTATATATTTCTAAGTATTTACATGTTATAGAATAATTACACCCAGATACAAATGATCGTGCTCATGACACAAAGTACATCGCGCACAGTGATAATTGGCGTGATGAAATATACCACTCGGCTATCAGTGCAGAAATTTACAATGTTCAATATCTTACCAAGGGCTGTGCCCAGAATGGCCAGAAGGATGAGGGTACGCATGGTGGATTCCAGTGACTCTACTAAGAACTCTGGCTGTATGTACCATGACCGGGGTGTTTTATAGATGCAATAAATGTTATCCATATCTTTAAATAATTAATCACAGATAATGGTACGATATTTTTGATTAGTTTTCACTGATTTAGATCTATGATATAATCGAGCAACATTACTTGCACTACACCACAGTAGCTATTGTTGTGTATTGCAATTATAATATGGCATTCTTATAATGCACCGTGCCGTCTATCTGTCACAGTTTATATCTATATTTATATAATAGTAAGTTTTTCTTAATAATGCATTTTTAATCAAAAGCTTTTAAATCAGCTAGCATCACAGTACTATTGAAGACAAATCAAGCAAGCCTGAACATGATGAGATTGCGTCGTTTCGTTACAGGGTTTCTATGGCCACCTTCCGAACCCATCAGACCACCTTAAAAGTAAATTAAAGTGTGAGTTAGACTCACGACACCACTGTCGCCGCGTCAGCTCATGATTAGGGACTCCTATTGAGTCTGAAACTAGTCGGGCGATCCCGAGAATGTGTGTGAGTAAACCGTTTTGTTTTAAATAATTAAGTTAATAAAAAGCTTGTAAAATAGTTGTCGACAAACAAGCAAGCCTTCCTAACATTCAGTTGTTGTCCTTGTTGTTGTCATTTGGCGGGAGTAGCTTTACTAAGAAATGTTTATAGTGCCTGGGAGAGCTCGCAGAAGTCTATTGGGGTTTTTGCGACCTTACCAAGGCATTTGATTGCGTTCATCATGATACACTAATTCGCTAACTCCAGCATTACGGAATCAAAAATATAGTACTTAATTTAATTAACTCTTATTTAAGTTATGGATTCCAATGCGTCGATGCTAACGGAGATAAGTCTACTAGACTACCTGTTAAGCTAGGTGTGCCCCAGGGGTCAATACTGGGCCCATTTTTGTTCTTGGTATAGTCTTATTAAATAAACGATCTACCGTTCTTCTTAAAAGAGATATGTGAAGTATTGCTGTTTGCAGATGACACCTCTTTAACAAATTGACACTTCTTTCACAGTAAATAGGAATAGGAATGATTTTAACTAGACTATTAGTGCACTTATCACGTCATTTGGTCAATGCGTGAAAGGTGATATTTTTTTGCTCGTTTTCGATCGATTTTGATAACGGCAACATTGTTTCTTAATCGTTTTTCTGATACCAATCTTTTATTATAACCGATATAATAGAGGTCATCGGTTTCGTACGATCATTAACTCATATTGAGCATATATGATCATAATATCATAGATAAACAGCCAGACAAAACATTGCAGACAGACACATATTTTAATTAAACAAACGTGAGGAAGATACAGTGAATGGAAATGTCGCGTAAAGTCACTTGTGGCTACAACTTTTACCCACAAGTGACGTCACAAGGCCCCACTCCAGAACTTTAAAGCGCTTTATCTTTGTCATTGTTCATTGATTTGGAAGAAAAAATACGATTTTTTTTTTCTTGTCTTATCTATCTGGTGGACTAAATAGATATTTTCTTTTCATACACAGTCCGCTCCCGTATTATGAGCTTGGCTCTTTTTCTACTGTGCCAGCAATATATACCTACTCGTCTTGGCGTTACTTTACCTGAAAAGGTTTTAAACAAGATTTACTCGTCTGATATTTTATCTATACTAATGTTATAACGCTGAAGAGTTTGTTTGTTTGAACGCGTTAATCTTGAAACAACTTGTTCGAATTTAAAAAATCTTATTGTGTTGGATTGTCCATTTATCGAGAAAGCTATATAAATCACGCTACGACCAATAGGAGCGGAGCATCAATGAAAGATGTTGCAAAAACGGTTTTTTGTTTTCAAAAATCCGGATTTTTAACATTGTTTTAAAACCTAATAATATCGAAATTATCGATATTTTCGCATAAATGTCTGTCGTCACTTAAATGAGTAAACGAGTGTAGTACTTACAGCTAAAAATCTTCTTACGCACAACGGGCTACTAGCGATGCGCGCACTCTATGCTTGTCTATGTATACTCTAAGTTTATTATGCAATTAGTATATATCAATCTCTTTTACACCACTTTCTTTGAACTCATTAGAGTTGACATTTCCAAACGGACCACGGAGAAGAAATGTCGAAACAAACTCATGGGTCACAGTCTCTTTTAAAGTCCAGACAATATTAAATCAGGAGTAAAAGTGTGTAAACAAACGCTGGCCAAATTACTGGACGGGTCTTTTGAAGAAAGAACCAGATAGATCTGAGCAAGCCTGTGCCAGCAGGCGGCAAGCATGCCCCGAATAGCTCATGCAGCTCTACCATTTTTGAAGGAGCTCCACAACTCGGCGCACAACACTACCACCAGTGGCACCATAAATATATGTAGGGCAACAACTTACTCAGATCAGGGTACGCAATTTGAAAAAACGAAAGAAAGTGCTTATTTTGTGAAGAACAGAAGCGAGTTGCCTTTCCCCTGCAGTGGGACGATGATGGCTAAATAAAGAAAAAGGGTATGACATAAAGTTTTATACGAATGGATAGTTAACCCCGATGAATTCGGAAAGACTGCACGGGTAGCCGAGTGGTATAGGTCACCACGCCAATTACCTCTGTGCGCGACGTGCCGCGGGTTCGATCCCCGCATGGGACAAGCATATGTGTGACCCACAAATGCTTGTTTCAAGTCTGGGTGTTCTTTGTGCATGTGATTTGAATGTTTGTGAAACCCCCCGCGACACAAGGATTAAATTCCTTAGTGCGGGAGTCGTTTTTTTTTACAAAAAAAAAAAAAAAATCGTTCTCGAACTGGTGATACTAATTCTAATAACCTGTGTTTATCCGACCAATATTAGTTTACTATCTCGGAATAAATAGAAAAACCATTTTACATTGATATATATGTACATTATAAATTTGAAGTTTAAGTACCTGGGGCATTACATTAATCAAGGCCTGGAAGACAATGTAGACATTGAGAGGGAGCGCAGGTCTCTAGCGGTCAGAGGTAACATGCTGGCTCGCAGATTCTACAGGTGCTCTGACGAAGTTAAGATTACTCTTTTTAAAACGTATTGTCAGAACATATACACTGGGACTCTGTGGAACAGTCACACCAAAAGATCGCTGGAAAACCTGCGCATCCAGTATAATAACGTTTTCAGGATGATGTTGGGGCTGCGTCGCTACTGTAGTGCGTCAGGGATGTTCGCGCTTTATCATACTGACGGCTTTCATGCCGTCATGCGCAAAAAAACGGTATCCCTGATCTTTAGAGTGCGTGGTAGCCGCAATGAAATCCTGAAAACAATAGCTAACAGAATGTCATCTTCTGTATGGAGATCCTTAGTAAGGAGAGTTATATAAAATCTTTTTCCACAATATGGACCGTTTAAATTGTTTGAAATAAACAATATTTTATTTTATTTATTTATTATTTATATAGATTGAAAAACAAATTCAACAAAATATTTACGCATTTGCGGTGATCCAGTTGTAATACTGGGAGACACGAGCATTGACACCAGGGTAGTAACGATGAGCGCACTGGAAGCCCCATGAGGTGATACCAACTACGATGTCGCCTTCGAGAAGGGGTCCGCCAGAGTCTCCCTGGCAGGCGTCCTTACCACCAACATCTAGTTTACCAGCGCACAACATGCCGTCAGTAATGTCGGGCCAGTTCTGGAAACCAGGCAGGGTCTTCAGATAAGCGTAACGTTCACTACAGACCGACTGGTTAATGGCATTGATGGTTACGTGATGCAGCTGCTCAGGAGGTTGACCCCCAGTCTGTAAATATAAACGTAAGATGATTTAAAATTCTGTTAGTGACAATCTATACTTCTATACTAATACTTACTAATATATAAAGCTGAAGAGTTTGTTTGTTTGTTTATTTGTTTGTTTGTTTGAACGCGCTAATCTCAGGAACTACTGGTCCGATTTGAAAAATTCTTTCAGTGTTGGATAGCCCATTTATTAAGGAAGGCTATAGCCTTCCTTAATAAATGGGTTATATAGCTTATAAGCTATATAACTTTACGCTGCGACCAAAAGGAGCGAAGCATAAATGAAAAATGTTGCAAAAATAAAAAATCGTTGATACTAAAACACGCGGGCAAAGTCGCGGGGGACAGCTAGTAAATAAATAAATGTGGACAACATCACATATATTGCTCTGAACCCAAAGTACGTAGCTAAAGCACTAGTGTTATGGAATTCAGAGATAACGAAGGAACCACAAACACCCAGACCTGGGACAATGTAGAAAAGTGGTTTTCTACATTGACCCTGCCGGGGATCGAACCCGGGACCTCAGAGCTGGCGGAACCTTGAAAACCGGTGTGTACGCCACTCGACCACGGAGGTCGTCAATATTTAATGTTGGTTGGTAACTTAGAGCATTGACAACGGGAGATGTCATACGCTGACGATCCTTCCGGCCAAAGTACATTTTTTAATACAGCCTTTTTTGAATACTGACGAATCGTCTATAATGACACCACAAAAAAATCAATAATAGTGTGCGTAATTTGTGTTTGTGTGATTGAAATTAGTTCGGTGTGCATCTCTCAGGATACAGTTTTGTGTATATTTTATTATAAAAAAATAAATAAATAAATGTGGACAACATCACATACATTGCTCTAAACCCAAAGTAAGTAGCTAAAGCACTTGTGTTATGGAATTCAGAGACAACGAAGGTACCACAAACACCCAGACCCGAGACAATGTAGAAAAGTTGTTTTCTACAATGACCCGGCCGGGGATTGAACCCGAGACCTCAGAGCTGGCGACACCTTGAAACCGGTGTGTACGCCACTCGACCACGGAGGTCGTCAAAATTTAATTATTAGTGTGCTACCTCGTCCCCAACAAGACTTGCTACCGTTGTTGATACTCAAAGGTAAAGGTATTGTAATAAGTTTGAAGCGGCAATTGCCTAATGGTTAGAGTGTCGGCCTTGTGATCGAGAGGTCGCAGGTTCGAACCCCGCCCATTGCACTATTGACGTGAACCCACTTCAGACACAAGCATATTTAGCTTATTTGGAGGGGTTAACAAGATTGCTAGTAATGTGAATTCCACTCACATTGCTAGTAACATTTAAAAAAAAAAAGTTTTTAATTACCGATAGAGCTCCCCACCCCAAGGCGACTAATTCGGTATTATCGAAGGTGACGTGTCCTGTAGCAGCAATTTGAGTGGCTCTGATGGAGTTGGAGAGTGTCGCGGCGGTGGAGAGCCGGATGATTGCCACGTCGTTGTCGAGCACGGGAGTATTGTACTGCGGGTGGATAATCAGTTGGGCGACATCGTGGACAACGCCACCACTGGATGCGAACGAAGTACCGAGACGCACCCGCCATTGAGAAGCACTGTCACCGCTAAAGAAAACATAAAGATTTTATTAGTCTTTGCATAAGAAATTTCTAGTAATTTTTAACGACTCCCGCACTTAAGAATTTTAAGTAGCTATAGCACTTGTGTTATGGAATCAGAGACAACGAAGTTACAACAAACACTCAGAACCGAGACAATGTAGAAAAATGGACATTGACCCGTCCTGGGATCGAACACGAGACCTTAGAGCAGGCGACACCTTGAAAACCAGTGTGTACGCCACTCCTCCTTTATTTACACACTCTTTAAGATATTGTCGGACAGTTACAATAGGGAATCGGTAATTTTTTTTATTTACACGTCACATAGATATATATAATATTTAACACGTATTTTTTCTTTTTTTAATTAAACAAACGATGAGGAAGACACAGTGAATGGAAATGTCGCGTGACGTCACTTGTGGCTACAATTTTTGACCCACAAGTGACGTCACAAGCCCCCACTCCAGAACTTTAAAGCGCTTTAACTGTAATTTTTCATTGATTGGATAAAAGTAAAAATACGAGTCTATTTTTCTTTTTTAATCTATCTGGTGGACTAAATGGATATTTCCTTTTCATACCCAGTTCGCTCCCCTATTGTATGTTAGGATACTTACTCGTAGCAGTGAGCAGCTGAAAGGACAGAGGTTGGTGTAATTAGGGAACCACCGCATGCCTGGTACCACCAGATACCGAACAGACCATACTGCATGTTGGACATGAAGGGGTAGGTCTCCACGGTCGTGGCACTGCCACCGACGATACGGTTAATCTTCTCGGGTACAGCTGAAATTTCATTAAATATTGCCACAAAACCAATTTCGGTTTACCTATTTAAGAAGAACGATGCCACAGATAGATCTACACGTTACACTAAGGCAGAGTTAGACATAAAAATATAATTTAGATAAAATAACAATTAATTTTTAAGACCTCATAAAATTTAAATATATTTTTATACTCCTCCCGCACGTTTTACAAACATTCAAGTCACATGGACAAAGAACACCCAGACTTGGAACAACGATTTATGGATAAAACAGTTGCTTGTCCCATGCGGGGATCGAAGCCTCAGCACGTCGCACACGGTGGTAATTGGCGTGATGACCTATACCACTCGGCTATCAGTGCAAAAATTTACAATGTTCAATATCTTACCAAGGGCTGTGCCGAGAATGGCCAGAAGGATGAGGGTACGCATGATGGATTCCAGTGACTGAACTAAGAACTCTGGCTGTATGTGTCGAGACCGTGGGGTTTTATACATTCAATGAATGTTATCAATATCTTTAAATTACTAATCACGTGTTTAATGATGATAATGATGTACGATGTTTTTCACTGATTTAGATCTATGACAATAATTACTGTCTTGAAGTTCAAAGAAGATATGACATTCTTATAAATTAATCGTCCTGTCTTTCTGACACAGTTAATATTGTTTTATAATTGGCTACTTGTCAGATTTTGGGTAAATATTTTCAATAGTAGCCAGCCCGGATTTTCGCTTAGGCATTCAAGGCCTCTGCCCAGGCAGCTTAGGAGAAAGAGAGATAGAACCTACGTCACCTACTAACTTCAAAAGCTTATAACTCGTTATTCGTGTACATTTTGACGGGCCTGTTGGTCTAGGGGTTAGTGACCCTGACTGCTAAACCGGAGGTCTTGGGTTCGATTCCCACCCAGGACGAATCTTTGTGTGATGAGCACGATCATTTTGTTTTATTTCTGGCTGTAATTTATCTATAATATGTATGTAATTAGAAATATTAAGTATGTTTATCAGTTTTCTGGTTGCCATAGCACAGGCTCTGCCTAGTTTGGGATCAGATGACCGTGTGTGAGATGTCCCAAGATATTATTATATTATTATTATTTTTTTGTTGTATTTCGCAGTTCTGCTTCAATGTAAATACTTTTATTAGTAACTAGCTGTCCCCCGCGACTTTGTCCGCGTGTTTTAGTTGCAACGGATTTTCATTTTTGCAACATTTTTCATTTATTCTCCGCTCCTTTTGGTCGCAGCGTAATGTTATATAGCTTAAAGCCTTCCTCAATAAATGATATTTGTAAAAAATAAATAATTCGATAGTATTGAAACACTCGATTGGGCTAACGGTTCTCGAGTTTTAGGTGAACATACATACACATATAGATAACACCTTATTGAGGAAGATAAATTTGTTTATAATCATAATGGCAAAGTATAAAATATATACGGACAAAGTCGCTGGGTAAGTTTTAGTCAAAAGTAAGGAAAACCCAATTTTTGGTACAGAACCTTATCGTAACAATAAGTAGTTTATAAAATGATAGTGTCTGATTATAATCGTCTTAAAGTAGGTAAGTTCCCGTGGTAAATGCTTAAGGGATATACGTGAACGAGCTGCGTACACGAGGGACTTTTGTCCGTGTACTTTTTGTCTTTCAAAATCTATACAAAGAATTTACACACTAAGGAATTTAATCCTTGTGTCACGGGGGGTTTCACAAACATTCAAATCACACGCACAAAGAACACCCAGACTGGGAACAAGCATTTGTGGATCACACAAATGCTTGTCCCATGGGGATCGAACCCGCGGCACGTCGCGCACAGTAGTAATTGGCGTGGTGACCTATACCACTCGGTTATCCGTGCAGTCATATAATATAATGACTTAACGACTCAAAGATCAATGTATGACAGTCGGGACCAACGGCTTAACGTGCTTTCAAAGACACGGAGGGGTCTCGGTATGTTTACAAATGGTCACCCATCCACGGACAAACCACGGTGACCACGGCTTAAAGGTAATGTTGCAATTTGTGTTAGTAGATATTATTTTCTTTATCTACAAAATGCTATACGTAGCGCCATCTGTTGTCACAATAATTAAGTGTCTTGACGTAAAAAGTATTAACTGTCATGGCCTCTTTCTTCCCTTTTTGGTAATTTAATGCGTTCAACACGTAAAACCAATAAAACTAATTTTATTTTGATATATAATAAACTGTCGTGGTGGCCTAGTGGTTCAATGAACGGATTTGTGTGCACAAGGTTGTAGGTTCGAACCCATTACAAACAAGTACCAATGTGACTTTTTTAAAGTTATTTGTTCTTTCTTAATTATTCTAAGACATCATTGACAATCGGTGAAGGAAAACATCGTGAGGAAACCTGGATTCAAAAAATTTGAATCCGAAATCGCCAATCCGCAATGAGCAAGCGTGGTGATCAATGCTCGTGCCTTCTCTATATGAGAAGAGGCCTGTGCCCAGCAGTGGGACATTTGTAGGCTGATATTATTTATTTTTATATAATAAAGTAATGACAACTAAGTGTCTTATTAATCAAGTTGAAGAGTCCATCATTTCAAAAGATTATTTATTTGTTTAAAAAATACAACTGTTTACTCACGCACATTCTGGGGATTTATTTATTTACTAGCTGTTTCCCGCGGCTCCGCCCGCGTGGATGTCGGTTATCGAGGCAAAAAGTAGCCTATGTCCTTTCTCGGGCTCTAGGCTATCTGTGTACCTAATTTAATTTAAATCGGTTACATAGTTGTGGCGTGAAAGCGCGACAGACAGACAGACAGAGTTACTTTCGCATTTATAATATTAGTAAAGATATATTACTGTTAAGTTAATTAAGCACAAAATTAACGACAAATTCATCTTTATTATAATACCGTAGCAGTGTCTACGTTACCGCATGCATACAAGGTGAGTTTTTTATCGTTGTACAAACGAAAATGACCTCTATATCGGTTATAAAAAAGATTATTATCAATAATTTAACAAACAAATGAAAAAAATACTTTTTTTTTTGTTTGTTATTGAGTTTTTGATACCAATCTTTTTTATAACCGATTTATTTATTAGAGGTCATTGCTTTTGTTTGTTCAACGAAAGTCACCTTGTATATTGAGCATAATAATATATGATAATAATCATAGATAAAAAATTTGACGGGCCAGTTGGTCTAGTGGTTAGTGACCCTGACTGCTAAACTAGAGGTCGTTGGTTCGATTCCCACGCACGACAAATCTTTGTGGGATAGCCGATCATTTGTTCTGTGTCTGGGTGTAATTTTATCTATAACATGTATGTATTTAGAAATATATAAGTATGTTTATCAGTTGTCTGGTTGACATAATACAGGCTCTGCCTAGTGTGGGATCTGATGGCCGTGTGTGAGCTGTCCCAAGATAAAAAAAAAACAAATAACAGAAAATAATTTGATAAATAAGTATTTAAAGAATATATTGCCGTCGCACACCTCCGACCTACGTCCGTAAAGTGCGTAAGGGACAACTGCAGCTCAGGCTGATCATACCTACAAATTCGTTGACCAAAAGACGTTTCGTATTCCGCTGTTTTCGTCTCCAAAACTGGACTGATCCAAATAATTTTTGCATCGACATTAGGTTGAAAGGTATATCTATGCTTCTATCAATTTCTTTTTAGTTAAAACCCTGTCAAATTTTTCTGATAGTTGTCGGACTCGGAACACGGTGGTTAAAACCAGTCAATTTTTAGAGGGTCATATTTGGTTTTTTAAGTGATTATGTTTTGGAAAAAAAAACTTAATAATTAGTAAACTTAGATCTTTCCAAATATTCAGAGATGGTTAAGAATAATATAATAATATTTTCGATATAATAATAATTTTATTCCAGCCCCTCTAGACAAGCGTCAACGATGATAGAAATCGCTCTAATGGCATTAAATGTATAGAAATGACATTTCGTTTCGATAAGTCACGTGACTTGGACTTGTCACTTCCATACGTTTGAACGATTCGGTCTGCGTCATCGCTTGTCGAAATGTCTCTTGTCTAGGGGGGCTGTTCTCCACTAAAAGCGAACGTGTGGATCTTACAACAGCACAATGGGGGTGCGGACAATTTTTTTGTTATTTACTAGTCACATAGATCATTAAAATATAATGGACACGTATTTTTTCTTTTTTTAATTAAACAAACAATGAGGAAGATACAGTGAATGGAAATGTCGCGTGACGTCAGTTGTAGCTACAATTTTTACCTACAAGTGACGTCACAAGCCCCTTCTCCTGAACTTTAAAGCGCTTTAACTTTGATATTTTTTATTAATTTGATAAAAGAAAATTACGAGTTTTTTTTATTATTTTGTGTATCTGGCGGACTTAATGGATATTTCCTTTTCATACCCAGTCCGATCACCTATTTAGTTCATCAACCTAGGTAACAGTTAGCACACAGATACATTTGGCGGTGCATGCACGCACACAAGTGCATTGATTGATTGCTGAATGCTATTATTTGATTCGACAATATTTAAAATGCACATTTGGTTTGATCTTTCGTTCTTAATTTTGGCTGGTCATTGAAAACTAACCTAATACACTTAAAATTTTCCTAATCGATCTTGCCGTTTAGGAGTTACGTTACAAACACACATACAGAAGAATTGTATATTAAGCAGAGAAATAAGGAAGTTATCAGAGGATTAGCATTGCCATACAACGTGGCAATGCCGCCAGCCTTTTGGGAACACTCCCAGTGGACAGCGATGTGGACGAGTTTATTGATGTTGTATAGTTTACTCACGCATATTTTCGGGATCGCCCGACTAGTTCGACTCGCGACACCACTGCCGCCGCGTTAGCTCATGATTAGGGACTCCTATTGAGTTTGAAACTAGTCGGGCGATCCCGAGAATATGCATGAGTAAACCGTTTTTGTTTTAAATAATTATGAATACTCCTCACGAAAGTTCTCATACAGCCAGTCAGTTTATGTTTTAATTAGATTAGTTCATTACGTTGTTTCTTTTGTGTATGTATATATAGTTAAGTTTATTTGAAATAAATTATAGTTGTTGAGAAATTAATATAATTATAATGTTTATACCCCTAGGTGCTGGCTCTAGCCCCCCTGTACAAGTTGTCGCCTGTTCACGCTACAGACGCGAGTTACTTCAATGCTCTAGCGCCGCCACACTCTGCCTTACCTTATGAGTGAGTACTTAATTTATTTATTAAATATTTTACATGTGTCGTGGTGGCCTAGTGGTTTAATGAACGGGTTAGTGTGCACAAGATTGCAGGCGACGACCTCCATGGTCGAGTGGCGTACACACCGGTTTTCAAGGTGTCGTCAGCTCTGAGGTCCCGGGTTCGATCCCCGGCCGGGTCAATGTAGAAAACCAGTTTTTTAAACTGTCTCGGGTCTGGGTATTTGTGGTACCTTCGTTGTCTTTTATTCCATAACACAAGTGCTTTACTTACTTTGGGTTCAGAGCAATGTACGTGATGCAGTCTACTTGTTTTCAAAATTTGCGAAATTTTCTTTCATTCAAACTAAGTCAGTAACAATTGAAAACACAGCAAAAAATAAATCAGCCAAATAGGTCGAGCCGTTTTCAAGTGCTGCTTCGCCTTACAAGTGGCCATTGAATATTAATTTCTTAATAAATATTTGCGCCGTCCATTCCCAGACGCCACGAGTGCGCGAGCGACAACGTGCATGTGTACGCGCCAATGTACGACTTCGCGCCGCCGGACCACGTGACACTGTTCATCACCAACTTGTAAGTAGTACTTCCTAATCCATCTAATTGTCTAATCTTATACCGGTCACTCACATTCGCACAAATACGCAAACCCACAAGTGTTGGACGACATTTACAAATGACTAGCTGTCCCCCGCGACTTTGTCCGCGTGTTTTAGTTTCAACGGTTTTTCATTTATGTAACATTTTTCATTTATGCTCCGCTCCTTTTGGTCGCAGCGTAATGTTATATAGCTTATAGCTTTCCTCAATAAATGGGCTATCGAACACTGAAAGAATTTTTCAAATCGGACCAGTAGTTCCTGAGATTAGCGCGTTCAAACAAACAAACAAACTCTTCAGCTTTATTTATTAGTATATAAGGTGATGAACAATGATGTCTTATCAAACTTTTCTTAATTTTCAGAGGAGGGAGTTCGCCGTCCTACATGTACCGTTTGCTATCAGAACTATACGATCCAAACGACTACAATCTGTAGACTTCGTGCGACATCGGCAATCCTCGTGCTAGTTCGTGTGCAGTCGGAGAAGTTCGTGCGACGTCGGGTTAATGGGGTACATGACAGGGTATAAGAGGCAAAAATCTATTTCATCCGTCAGTTAGTTTATAAAAAATATAAATATCTTAATATCTTGGGACAACTCACACACGGCCATCTGATCCCAAACTAGGCAGAGCCTGTATTATGGCAACCAGACAACTGATAAACATACTTATATATTTCTAAATACATACATATTATAGATAAATTACACCCAGACACAGAACAAGTGATCATGCTCATCACACAATCATTTGTTCTGGGTGGGAATTGAACCCACGACCTCCGGTATTGCAGTCAGGAGCACTGACAACTAGACCAGCAGACAAGCCATACTAGACTCGTATTTCTAGCTGCTTTTTTTTACAAAATATATTAGAAAACGAAGTAGGTAGCGAATGAAGATTCAGGAGTAGGGGTTGTGACGTCACAATTTTGGACGAAATGTTAAAAAACGGTAAAAGCGTTAGGGAAGACCGCGAAATTAAATAAAGAAAAATAAATAAATAAATGTGGACAACATCACATACATTGCTCTGAACCCAAAGTAAGTAGCTGTAGCACTTGTGTTATGGAATTCAGAGACAACGAAGGTACCACAAACACCCAGACCCGGGACAATGTAGAAAAGTGGTTTTCTACATTGACCCGGCTGGGGATCGAACCCGGTGGTTTTTAGCCATTCCTTCTCCCTTAGTTGTATTGCAGGAGTTTCAGGACGAGCTGGCAACACCTGTCGCAAGATAACTTCTTAAAATCTATTTTGTAATCTAACTTAAAATAAAACTTTATAGTTATATTATTGTTGATTTTACTTATTAACCAATTGATTGTGAGTTGTACCTCGTTGAACTAGAGGTTAAAGATCGTATATCATCAAACTTCTTCATACAAAAGTAGACTCTAAACACAAAAAAAGGGTTCAAATCAAGTTGAGGCAGTGCGGCGACCGGGCGCCGCTCGGGGTTTGACTGAGATTTGGCTGTGACGTCATGCGCGGTGACCGGTCGCCGCTTGGGTACATGTGGGTTAAAATCAGTAAAAACTTATTAGTACAAGTAAAATCGTAAAATTTGTGTCAAAACAGAGCGCTCTTATTAAAACTATCTCAAAACTAATATTACCCTAATAATATCAGAGCTTTCGAGATTTTCTTATAAACGTCTGTCGTCGCTCGGAAAGTCACAACGGGCTACTAGCGATGCGCGCACTCTATGATTGTCTATGTTTACTCTAAGATCCCATGCTGTAGATTGTCCAGCCTATGATGGTAACAAGGTATACCACGTAAGTACTGAGGTACAGTACGATGCAAACTTAAAGGCGGCTGTGAACACGAGTCGAGTCGCTGCGCAGTACCAAACTTATGCGCCAGCGGGGGTGCGGGGCGAGGTACTGCGCAGCGTTTAGCGCACTTCACAGCCGCCATTAAGTTTGAATTGAACTATAGCATTGGGAGAATCTTACATAAAGTTTTGTTAACACTGTTGATATTATACTTCAAATGAATGTAAATTGTGTACATAAAGTTTATTAAAATACATTTTTATACTAAAATTTGTTTTTTTTTTCTCTTATTGAAGGAAAGTGATTAATTGTGAAGGAAAACACGGTAATGAAAGTTTTTTTCAAGTTTGAGAATACATAAATAAATGTGGACAACATCACATACATTGCTCTGAACCCAAAGTAAGTAGCTAAAGCACTTGTGTTATGGAATTCAGAGACAACGAAGGTACCACAAACACCTAGACCCGAGACAATGTAGAAAAGGTTTTCTACATTGACCCGGCCGGGGATCGAACCCGGGACCTCGGAGCTGGCGACACCTTGAAAACCGTGTGTACGCCACTCGACCACGGAGGTCGTCAAACATATATTCATTTGTAAGTTTCAGTTTGAACCGACGACGGGCATTATATCCCTCGCTGAAATTACTGCGCTGGTTTATTTATGGCCAGTTTCAATATTCAAAAAACGATTCCTTTTGATAACTGACGGTAGAATTTGTGAAGCAAAACGAAGAAAATTCTACCGTCAGTAAGCAAAATGAATCGATTTTTAAATGTAGGAAATAGGCATCAGTCTAAGATAGGTACAATAAAGACAAGTGAAGCAACAGGTTGCGGTATATCTCCCTCAGCAACAACGTGGATTTTGTTGATGCCAGTCTTACTTTGGGATACTGTGTTACCTAGTTAAATGGGTTGTAGAGGTCAGATAGGCAGTCGCTCCATGTAAAATACTGAATCTTACCTACGTATTCATCTGAATCCGGTAAGAGTAAGCCGACACCAACATAGCTTGGGAAAAGGCTACGCAGAACGACAAATTGTCCATAATGTGCTCAGAGCTCTAAGCAATACGAGGATATATACGTTTTATAATATGTACGTTTAATTAATAAAGTAAGTCATATTTTAAATTATCTAAAATTAACAGTAAAACATTTTGGCCTTTTGACATATTCCCAATTCTACCAACTTAACAAAAATAACTTTCATACGTCGAGTTGTCGACGACACAAGTTGTTCCGCTTATCGTAGTAATTAACTAGTGCGACCGATTTAGATAAAATTATCACACGCTATGAGCCAAGTGTGGAAAACATGTTATATTATTTAGTTCAACAAGAATATTTAAATTTAAAATACACGACTGGCGAAACGATTATTTACATTTGCCAGTTTTTAACCTATTCAAAACAAAGATTGTCAATTCGACAAGATTTCAATGGAATGTTCTACATAAGATTTACATGAGTTTTTATACATTTAAATGTACTATTTATATTTATAGTAGTAAGTATGTATATATATGTCTTTTTTATTTGCTTATGTTAATGTCAAATTAATGAACACTGCAAATTTCATTGAGTCGGTTCAGTTGTTTTTAAGATGTACACAGTAAAAAATGGACGTCCTCCGCTTCGGGGAAGGTAAAGGGGTATCCTGTCATCCTTTAACCGGCTAATAACACCAGAATGCTTCTTTCATTTACGGTTCAGGCAGGAGAATGCTCGACGACAAGAGGGAGCTACATAACACCTTAATGCTAGGATATCGTCGAAGGAGGTAAACGATTAAGTATTTATATGCTATGCAACGTGTGTACAATAAAAGCAAGTACCTTTGCATCTACATTTAAGACTTATTGAGTCTATTTAGAAGCTGACAGTGGCGGATCCAGTGGGGCTAAGAGGCTCAAGCCACTCCTTTAAAAGCATCTGAGTTTTATCGTAAAAAATCTAAAAGTGAACATTTAACAGCCTAACGCTGTCCGTACATGGACCGCTTGAAGCAGTCATCCATATCCTTAACTTAATTAATATTAAGTAGTTCTTAAGTTGAAGATATTTTTTTGTGTTTATTTGGCTAAAATCTACTCTTAGCGCAGCCAAGGATACGACAATCCTAGATCTATGATGGTTTCAATGTGTTTCTGCATGCTTAAGAAAAATATTAAAATTATTTTGTCTATCCGTATGGGATATTAAAAGTGTTTCATTTCATAACTCTACAAAGTAGGGTCTAACTATTACATTAACCTTTTCCTCCTCATCAACAGGAGGCTTTTTCAGCGACTTCGTTTATCGAACGGGCAGTTAGTAGCGCCGTTTCTTCTCCACAGCCAGAGCACTTAGAAAGCGGTGAATTGTGGGTGAATCGGGTTGGCTGTCTGATATGTTGATTTTCAAAAAGTGCTACTTAGTAGCCTAATTTGATTTGAACAATGAATTATCCAACAGGAAGGATATACAACTAGGATAAAAACGATATCCTGTTAGTTATCAATTTCATCGAAATTTGTCGGTCTTGTAGCAGTAGTCCAGTTGACTGAACCACTAAAACTTTTCAATCGAGTCGTTCTTGCATGAAAAGGTAGATAACAAGCTAAAATTTTTTATATAATATTTGTAGGAAATAGAATAATTAATGTTGTTCTAAATACTTGAAAACGCCTTCTACCTGATAACAGAAGTCCTTCCAAAGTTGGCATTCGGAAGTTTGAGGAAGCCGTAATAAAAAAAAAAAACAGTTAATAGAGACGTCCTGAGAATTACCTTCGTCATAATATGCCAGAAACTTCAGAAGATTGTTATTTAAAAGGTAAGAATAAATTATTATTTACATACTTACGCATCAAGTAAAAGTAAAACTAAAATGCATGAAAATTACCATTAGCATTATAGTGACGCGCCGTACTAGCTACTATTCCTTTTCTGTTGCAAAATAAGACGAAATTAAGTGAAAGTTGGTCTCGGCGTTGTGTCATCAAAAATAGCATCACAATGCATGGGACATGCCAGGCGCCATCGCTTGCTAGTTCGCTACACGCCGCGCCCAACACCCGAGTGCGCTCTCTCCGTCGCACCTGTAGGAGAGACAGAGAAATAAACACGTGTCGCATTCGCAGACAACTTCACACTGCACTGTGTGCGTCATGTTGGCTGCATTATAATAACAATGGGCGGGGTTTTTCGTATACACGGCGCTGCAGCGCTGACATCGAAAACAACGTCCAACAAGTACCGTTGGCGTTCCGCTGGATGTAGCGCTTGAGATTATTCAGGGCACGAGTTGTGTAAACTTTTTTTAATGAGGCTTACGTATCGGTCGTCCGGACTGGGCGCATAGCGTTACATTTTATCGGATTTTTTCTTGAAACTGTTGGTTTTTATCGTTTCTAAGTGGTATTTCTGTAAAAAGAAACTGTTGATTAGCTATCCGTGCATAATTTGCGAGAGTGTGATGTGCGTCAGTGCGTGACGGCCGAGGCGATATCACCAAGCCTGATTCACATTAATTATGTGAACGGTGACGAACCATTTTAAGTGCGCGATAACACGCCCGTTGTTCTCGGACATCCAGGACATTTTATTATTAGCTTGCAAAGAACTCTCGTGCATAACTAGTGTGTTTCTAATGTAAAATCAATACTGGGTGAACTGTAAACCTTTACTTCGCTTTCGATTAATTTCACTCTAAACATAACGTCGTGCTTCGTTAAACATTCATAACCGGTTGCTTATTACATTTTTAATGAACCATTTTGTGATAAATAAATATTTCTAACAAAATGCAAAACTTGGCGGTCGTTTTTGAATGTAGTGCGTGGTGCGTTCACTAGGTGTCGCGGTGGTCGCTCGGTGAGTCCGTGCGCCTGCGTGTGGTCGTTCAGTACGCGCGAGCTTCGCGTCGTTGCAGTAGGTTCCAAAACAAGAACGTAGGGCTCCACAGGAGACCTAAAATAATAAATTAAATAATCTCGGTACTTGTAAAAGTGTCGCAGTGCAGTGTGCCAGTGTTGTGTTGTTTGGTGGTTGTGGCGCAGAGCGGGGCGTGTGGCTCCGCTGTGTCAGCGCGGATCGATAAGAGAAGGCATTATGGCGCAGCGAACATGAGCCAGGGGGGCTCTCGTCGGCCTTACTCGCGCGGGGGCCCGCGGTGGCACCCGCGCTACAAGGACTACTGGGACTACGAACAAAACTATAGGTACCTACCTACATTATGAACTAAAACAATGTGACTAAATGCTCGTTTGATGCGTGACAAGCATATCTGTCCGTGTCACGTCAATCTGGCGCCGTACCGTTTCCTTCGTATTAAATACGTGAGGTATTGACCACGGACTGCATTCGGTCGGCCACGGTTGCCAGCCGACAAACAATTCTCATGTTTATGTACGTATCTGTTGAAGTATTTACGTAACGATGCGTGACGTGATCTAGAATTAACTTATTGAATACGTATTTCGTATCTACATACTTTTTTTTTCGATGAAAATTCAATTTTAGTAGACTTTTTATGTAGGGTACTTTTTTCTAGAGATTGAAGAAAAAAAAACTGTCGTTTATGGGCTCTATTATCTATGAACGTGTTAATTTACGACATTTAATTAAATGCAAGCTAGTTTTCTAGCTCTTAAGTGCTTTCAAGCCATAGTAGAAAAGGTTGAACCATTTAATGTATATTTAACATTTAATTTAACTAGCCTGCTGTCTTGGTCCATCGCTGGGCAAAAGAGTTCCACTACATTTAAATTACATGTAGACAGTTTTATTTTTGTAGTTGTAAACTACCTAGCTATTGCCCGCTGCTCAGCCCACATGGGTGTTGAGCTAAAAGTAACTTAGATGCCAAGATTACCAAATACCAAGTTTCATGAAAAACGGTTTAGCTATTTAGCAGATAAATGTAAGAGACTGACAGACAGTGTTTCTTTCACATGTTTAATATAAGCATGGATATGTTCACTATTATTAATAAACAAAATGATATAAAATAATGATGATGGAAAAAAATCAAAAAGGCAGAAAATGCCAGGCCGTCTAACCATCGTTATAAAACCGTCTATAAACATCATCATCATCATCATCAGCCTATCTTCGTCCACTGCTGGACATAGGCCTCTCCTATGGCACGCCACTGAGCTCGATCTTCAGCTCTTCGTCTCCAACCACTGCCAGCCACTTATAAACATAAAATATTTTATTTAACTTGCTAATATACCCACATGGCTCATCCATTTTGCCACAAAGTAAAGGCAATTTCATAATTTTCCCTAAGTCAAAAAAGTTGTATAAAAATTACATACTACCCTCTCTCTCATACTCATTCCAATATACATTACCTCATCTCTTTCTAACTCTGCCGATCACAATAAAACCATCTATTTTCTATGCTGTTTTCAGACATGAAATATTACTTCCAAATATCCAAACTTGGCTCCAAGTCAATATTGTAGAGTGTTAGGTAATAGTGTTGAGTATGGGTGTGGGTTATGGTGATTTGATGATGATTGATGCCGAAAGAAAGGAGGTTTTGCTAAATAGTTATGCCTAGCCGTAATTTCATTGTTTGTGTAAGAAAGATTAATGTCTAAATGTACACAGCAAACTAGATAGGTTTGCAGGCTACACTTTCATTTTATATTACACTAGCTGTCCCCCGCGACTTTGACCGCGTGTTTTAGTTTCAACAGTTTTTCATTTTTGCGACATTTTTCATTTATACTCTGCGTCTATTGGTCGTAGCGTGATGTTATATAGCCTATAGCCTTCCTCAATAAATGAGCTATCCAACACTGAAAGAATTTTTCAAATCGGACCAGTAGTTCCTGAGATTAGCGCGTTCAAACAAACAAACAAACAAACAAACAAACAAACAAACTCTTCAGCTTTATAATATTAAGTATAGACTAGCTGTCCCCCGCGACTTTGACCGCGTGTTTTAGTTTCAACGGTTTTTCATTTTTGCAACATTTTTTATTAATGCTCCGCTCCTTTTGGTCGCAGCGTAATGTTATATAGCTTATAGCCTTCCTCAATAAATGGGCTATCCAACACTGAAATAATTTTCAAATCGGACCAGTAGTTCCTGAGATTAGTGCATTCAAACAAACAGACTCGTCAGCATTATAATTATATTAGTATAAATTAGTATAGATTATACACTAAATTTTTTATTAAATATTATATTCATTTTATGTAAGCGGATTATAATATATTAATAATACTATTAGTGTATAATATAATATAGAATGTTCTAGTGTGGCTGGTAACCTAACTAGTTTGCCGTGTGTATCAATGCTATAAATAAAAACAGATATTTAAGGTAATGATTAGGTATTTTAATAAGTGATGTGGTTGCAGCGTGGGTTAAGACTGCTTAATGCTTAGGATCAAAATTGTAAGCACTAAGACTTGGAATCAAATCTAGAAAGTAACTCATCATACTAACTAATTACATGACTGCACGGATAGCCGAGTGGTATAGGTCACCACGCCAATTACCTCTGTGTGCGACGTGCCGCGGGTTCGATCCCCGCATGGTACAAGCATTTGTGTGATCCACAAATGCTTGTTTCAAGTCTGGGTGTTCTTTGTGCATGTGATTTGAATGTTTGTGAAACCCCCCGCGACACAAGGATTAAATTCCTTAGTGCGGGAGTGGTTTTAAAAAAAAAAAAAAAGCTTTGCTATAATTGTAAATAAATGTGGCTGCATATGTTTTATTTTACTATTCCCATACTCACACCAGAGAGGGGTTATTAGGTATTTTTAAGGCACCAGTAATGTAAGTTAGAATAATTCAACTCTATGGTATGATGGTAGCCCCCTTTAAAGTGCTATATATAAATTCGAAAGTAATGCTTTCACGGCTAAACGGCTTTACCGATTTGGATGAAACTTGGTATAGGGTGAGCTTGGATCCTAAGAAAGTATATAGGCTACTTTTTGCCGCGATAACCGACACGCACGCGGGCGGAGCTGCGGGCGACAGCTAGTAATCTATAATACACAATTTACTAAGGATTGCTCGCATATCCTAAGATTTCTGATTTTAATTATGGTTATAATGCGTGTCGTTTTTTCCTTTAGGTAAATAGTGTCAATTTTACTCCTCTATCCTTTAAAAAACATGGCCGCTTACTGAAATGTCAATCCGTATTTAGTCACCGTTATTATTCATGCTGTCTCTTTTATTTTAAGGTGTTAAATAGAGACAGATAGATATATAAAACGTCATAACCAATTGATTCTGAGTTTTACCTCGTTGAACTAGAGGTTAAAGATCGTATATCATCAAACTTCTTCATACAATAGTAGACTCTAAACACAAGAAAAAAAGGGTTCAAATCAAGTGGAGGCAGTGCGGCGACCGGTCGCCGCTCGGAGTTTGACTGAGATTTGGTTGGCTGTGACGTCATGCGCGGTGACCGGTCGCCGCTTGGGTACATGTGGGTTAAAGTTAATTTTCGTTTTAGTATTCGAGAGATACAATATAGACCAAATTGAGAGCCTATATTTAAAGCCTCATGTTTATTTTAAGTTAAATTTTTTGACATCCTGACTCTTGTTTACAAATATCAGAGGTGGATATCTTTAAACAATATTATACGGACTTGGCCATGGACATCGGAGGTCAGAAACACGGAAACCAAACGCGGCGGTCATGCGAATCGGATTTACGGAACTTTTTGAATAAAAAACGTGAATTTTCTGTTAATTATTGCGTAGTTATGATATGCTTCTGTGATTATTGGACGGGTAGTCATGTGTAGGGTCATTTATATATCTATTTTATTATGAGTATGGGTCCACCACAAACTAAATACTACTAAACGATGTGCAGCGGACTCGATCTTCGCAAGGGACGTATAATACCGTGTACTGGCAATCAGTAACACGAAAAAAAAAAACCAAATCGTTCCAGCCGTTCTTAAGTTAAGAAGATCTATGTTTTTTTTAAATGTGCTTAATAAATCCTTACTTAATATTAGGGGAGAGTCGAATATATCGTACCACTTTTCAGTTTTAGCAACATATCTCATATTAAAATTAATTAAGTCACATTATTTATCCAATGTGACATAGTTTAGGATCTCGTTTAACTTATACTCCAAAGCAACTTTGTCTGTCTGTATGTTACGCTTTCAAGGCTAAACCGCTGAACCGAATTGTATGAAATTTAGTATAGGACAAGCTTGGATCCTAAGAAAGAAAATGGGCTACTTTTTACCGCAATAACCGACACTAATGCGGGCGTAACCGCGGGCAGCAGCTAGTGATAAAATAAATACATATTAAGCTTTTAGTTAGCTATGTAGTTGTGTCTTTCTATACATGTATATCTGTTTACACCGCACGATCTTCGGACTATCTACTAAGAGGCGAAGATAAAAAAAAAAACAAAAGAAAATCGCTCTGCGCATGTGTGGGATGTTGTAACTATGTAGATAAAAGGCAGAAGGTTATTTCGAGCGTATTTAAACACGAAATTAAATGTATATTTTGTGGATTGTTGATTTATTGAATGCGGAAGATCACTCCTACCCCGACGATAAAACAACGCTTCTCCAAGAAGCATTCGAGTTAGCTAGCAGTAGCAATACAAAACACAACCGCCGAATATTACGTCCTCGCCGGCGAGGCCCGTCGCGTATAAATAATTATAACGTAAATGTTACCCCCCCCCCCCCCCTCCCCCTAGATCAAGCTGGCCCGAGCCGGCCAAACTAGCAATCAAAATATGTCCTTAAATAATAAACTTAGATCCAGCTCTCCCTTGCTGTTTTTGCCTTATTAAGATTGTTAGTAACGCACTAAGTCGAGGTCCGAACCCCACAGGGGGTGCTCTTAGTGAACGTTGCTGACGTAGTTTGTTTTTCTATTGCTCTGGCTGGAGGCCCTTAAGGTTCTCGCCAAAAGTCCGGTGAAGCAGTCAAAGCCTGCGCTCAGGCTAACTGCGTACAATCTCTACCAAAAAAAAAAGGAAGCGGAAGATCACTGGGTATAAAAAGTAAAAATTTAATTAGTCCGTCAGTTAAAAATGTTAGACACGTATTTTTTGCTTTTTGAAAATAAGGAAATACTAATTAGATAAAGCTAATCAAAGTTCAGGATTAAAGTCCCGTTGTTAAACCTCGGATATGGAACTCTAAAAATATTTCGAGAACTTATCAAAACTCTTTAAAATCAACTTCAAACTTTATTTTGAACAATTTTCGATCACGTGGTTGTCAGCTATCGCGACAAGAATAACATGTCCATTCTAAGAGTTCAAGTTAACTATAAATAAATGTGTACTACATCACATACCTACCTTGCTCTGAATCTAAATTGAGATTATGTAGATAAATAGTTTTCTACATTGATCCTTCCGGGGATCGAACCCGGGACCTCGGAGCTGGCGACACTCGACTACGGAGGTCGTCAAACGATACGAATTTATTATGATCAATTGGGTCAACCTGTGAAAGCGTACCAGATATGATATCTGTGTGCTTACTATTCAATTTCATTTTAATTCTAACACAATTCCAATGCAAAATTGTTATTCATTTAGCAGGCACACAAACAACACACAGTACAAAAAAATACTCTCAATGTTTAGATTCCAGTCAGTTCCTTCCATTGACAGCACTTTTTTTTAAAGAAAACTGAATCACCTGCCTGCTAAATTAATTTAAATTTTGCATTGGCATTGTATTAGAATTAAAAATTAAATTGGAGAGTAAGGGCATTACGAGTAAACCTTCTGTAATACTTACATTGTAACACATACAATATACATCGCATAAAGGGCGATGTGTGCGTTGGGGTGCATGTGCATGCGCAGGTAAAGACCTTCGAGTTCATCGCACCGCCGCCCTAAAATACACGCGGATGTCGCGGCAGACGGCTAGCGGGGTGAGGGGGGGAGAGTGCACAGGTGTCAATGTGTGCTGTTTGTATAGGGATTTTTTTGTGTGAGTAAGGAATTTTTTGCTAGCCTTTCTGTGTGTGGGTATTGTAGACAGAAATTCTTTTATTGTACACACACAGTTTACAAAATTTGATATTTGATGTACACAGAGGTGAGCTTGAATCAAAATTGAGTTTTCTGACAGCAAACCTTTGAGTGATAGAGAGATTTGATTTGTGTAATGAAATTTTGTTTTAAACATTTTTTTGTAATCAATGTACATTAACAAAGTGTAGTGAAAATTGCATCGTACAAATAAACTGCTCATAAAATAAAAACTACTTTGTCTTCGGAAGATTTGGCTGTTTTTTTTGTTGTGTTTGTAATGGTCAGGACGAGGTTTGTATGAACGAAAATTAGCAAAAAAAAAACACAGGAAATGACGAAATTTTTGATTTAAACGTCTGTATAGATTGACAGGACAACGTCTGTCGGGACAGCGAGTTTATAACAGCAAACTAACATTTTATAAGTGTTGCAAGTTCGCAAAACTATGATTGCAAAATTGAACCTTATTACCTTAACATAAATGCTATCTATGTCAATATTATGACGTGTTAACTGTATACTTAATTGCAAACGTCAGCAAATAAATAATTAATTAATACGTCCTTTTAGTTGATTGCAGGATGTTACCTAATACGAGGATAAAGTGCTTTTGTTTGTTGGAAAATACACGACCGGAATAGGTACATTGTTTCTAACCGACTGCAAAAAGGAGGTTGTTGATTTAGCTGTCATTATTTTATTTTAAGCGAATTTTACACGGCTCTGCGTCAAGCTCTATTTAAATGAAAATATTGATAATAAAAAAACTATTTTGTATAAAACAAAGTCTGCCGCAGAACCGACAACCGTTGGGGAAAACGTGTTCTTGAGTGGAGACCGCGTCTCGGCAAACGTAGTGTAGGACGACCGGGGGCTAGATGGAGCGACGACATCCCCAAAGTGGCTGGCAGTGGTTGGAGACGAAGAGCTGAAGATCGAGCTCAGTGGCGTGCCATAGGAGAGGCCTATGTCCAGCAGTGGACGAAGATAGGCTGATGATGATGATGATGAAAGTCTGATTTATTGCACAGTTTTAGCTCAAGAATGTGTGGACCAATTTTCATGATCTTTGATTTGTTAAGTGCGTCTCCATTTCGAATAAAAGAATATTTATAAAAAATCATCAGAAACAGACACGAAAAAAAATTATTGGCTTACGGGAACGGCAACTACATATCAGTTTGAAACCGTGGGGTCGTTGCTATTATCAAGTATATTTTTTTTTTGTAATTAATAATTAATTTATTATATTATTAATTAAAAATACTTAATTCAAGCATTATGAAAAGAATAAATCGATAATATGTAGATATTTTCCTAAAATCATCTGATATCGCGCACAAGATTAAATCTAAGTACAATTAAGAAATTTTAAAATATAACACTACTAGAATCGTGTTATTTTTGGCGGTTTTTTGTCAATCTTAATAATGGCAACAGGTAGACGATTTTAGCGGCATAAATCTTGTACCGATGTACGGAACCCATCAAGAGCGAGTCCGATTCTCACTTGGTCCGTTTTTTTTATCTAACTGAAGGGAAGACTACCTAGAAATACCCATTATTCATCTGACATACATGAGATCTCACATCTGCCGATCCTAAGAACGCTTGGTGAACTCCCAAAGATTTAAAACAAAAAATATTTGGGTTTACCATCGGGAATTGCGAAATAAAACCCTAATGCTTCGAGATAAAGATTATTTTTGTACCATTAATGTATACACCAAAAGTTTCACCGTCTATTGAGTGTTATTTCCTTGTTAACTTTGCAGGTAGAGAAGTTTTTATACTGTTGAAAGTACAATACAATTTATATTGTTGGTTTGTATGAAATGTTTGGAAATATATTGGCCGAATGCTAAAAAGCAACTCAATTTTGTAACCGTTAAGTGTCATGGCGTCTTTGTCAATTTTAAAAAGCTATAAAAATGAGAATTTGTAGTTTTATAATATACTAGCGTGGATGTCGGTTATCGCGGCAAAAAGTAACCTATGTCCTTTCTCAGGCTCTAGGCTATCTTTGTACCAAATTTCATTTAAATCCGTTCAGTAGTTTTATCGTGAAAGCGCGACAGACAGACAGACAGAGTTACTTTCGCATTTGTAATATTAGTAAGTTACAAATTTAGTAGTTTTATACATTGATGTATGTGAGAAAATTTTGCAATTTGCAACCGCACAATTAAATTTGTTTTTGGAGAATTAACTGTGACGATCAGCAAACTTTGTACGGAACCCTCGGTGCGCGAGTCAGACTCGCAGATACCAATTTTTTATATCTGTGTACCTATTCTATATCCAATTTTTTATATCTACTAAGGGGTAGTACTGTCGTGATCTTCTTCTGCCTAGCCTTTTCCCAAGCTATGTTGGGGTCGGCGTCCAGTCTCACCGTATTTTACATGGAGCGACTCTGACCTCCACAACCCATTTTACTGGGTAACACAGAATCCCAAACTAAGACTGGTTGTCAGAATTGTAATGACTTAACGACTGTCAAAGATCAACGTATGACGGTCGGGACCAACGGCTTAATTGTTTTTCGAGGCACGGAGGGTCTCGGTATGTTTTACAAATGGTCACCCATCCACGGACCAACCGCGGCGAGCGCGGCTTAACCTGTATTATCGGTCGAACCAGCTTCTTAGTATAGTCGTGATGTGTGTATATAATAAAACAATACACACCTGAATAACTATAAAGATTATCAACAAATAGTCGATGGTTCAAACAATATGTATGTAGCACGTTTGACCTCCTTGAAGCGAATTCCGAAGCAATTATTAATTACTAGCGACCCGCCCTGGCTTCCCCTGCAGTGGGACAGGAATGGTCAGAAACAAAAGCTAACTGACTAGACTTTTATAATAACAATAAAACTAGCTTATAAATGTCCCACTGCTGGGCACAGGCCTCTTCTCATGTAGAGAAGGAACGAGCATTGATCACCACGCTTGCTCATTGCGGGTTGACGATTTCAGATTCCAATTTTTGGATTCCAGGTTTCTTCACGATGTATTCCTTTACCGTTTGCCAATGATGTCTTAGAATAATTAATAAAGTAACTACATGTAACTTTGAAAAAGCATTTGTACCCATAGTGGTTTCGAACCTGAAACCTTGTGAATACAAATCCGTTCGTTGAACCGCTAGGCCACCACGACTTAGACTTTTGCGTGGATATTATATTTTCGGTTTAAAAGTCTCGAAATTTTCTAGAAGCGTAGATTTGGAGGCTGTGAGAAGCGAAACCTGCATAATTGATGCGTGAATCTCAAGGTGAGCTCGTTACACTACCTGCTGCCGACACGAGATAACTGAGCTGCGTATTTAATCCGAAATGTTATCATATACCTAGCTATCATCACGACTTTATCAGCGATGGAGTAGACAGAAAACTTTTTTTCGTTAGATCTTTTGGGTAAAATATTGCAAGTTGAATACGGGACCGGACTACTTCTTTTTTATTTACACGTCGCATTGATATTAAAAAAATATTAGACACGTATTTTTTCTTTTTTTAATTAAGCAAACGACGAGGAAGATACAGTGAATGGAAATATCGTCTGACGTCACTTGTGGCTACAATTTTTACCCACGCGTAACGTTACAAGCCTCACTCCAGAACTTTAAAGCGTTTAAACTTTGTCTTATCATTGATTTGATAAAAGAAAAATACGTTTTTTTTTTACTTTTTTTATCAATTTGGTGGACTAAATAGATATTTTCTTTTCATACCCAGTCCGATCCCCTATGCACCTCTAGACTGATATTTTGAATACTTATGTAAACTATCCTTTTAACAAGCTATGTTGGGGTCGGCTTCCAGCACTACCGGATTCAGCTAAATACCGTATTTGACATGGCGACTGCCTATCTGACATCCACAACCCATTTTACTGGGTAACACAGTATCCCAGTAAGACTGGTTGTCAGAACTGTAATGACTTAACGACTACCAAGATCAACGTACGACAGTCGGGAGCAACGGCTTAACGTGCTTTCCGAGGCGCGGAGGGGTCACGGTATGTTTACAAATGGTCACCCATCCACTGATCAACCGCGGCGAGCGCGGCTTTACCTTACACTTAACATAGTTAAATATTATGCCATAGTAATGTTTGTATATCTTCGCTCTGTTTTCTTATTCCTTATCTTGACTACATATTTACTGGTCGTTGCTCCATCCTATTAAGATATTAAATGTGCTAGTAAACAATGGCCCCGATCCTGTTAAATACACACTAAACTTTTTTTTAAACCATCGGTATCTTTTTTACAATAGAACAGGACAAACGAAAATTAGTGCTTTCAAATTTAGTTTCGACTAGCTGTTCCTCGCGACTTTGTTCGCGTGTTTTAGTAGTTGCAACATTTTTCATTTTTACTCCTCTCCTTTTGGTTGCAGCGTAATGTAATATGGCTTATAGCCTTCCTCAATAAATGGGCTATCCAACACTAAAATAATTTTTCAAATCGGATCGCAAATTTGGTACACATGTAGTCTAGAGCCTGAGAAAGGACGTAGGCTACTTTTAGCCACGATAAAAGACATCCTCGCGGGCGGAGTAGTAGTAGTAGTAGTAGGTAATGAATACAGAACTAAGTACTTAAATTGTATTTTAAGTTCCACAAAACAATTCTCCTGTCACAGTTTCCTTGTCATTAGCGCCATATTTAGTAATATTTTGCTGTTTAATATTATATATGGTACTAGCTGACCCGTGCCCACTTCGTTGGGCATAATGTTAATAATCCTTTTTTAGTACATATGACCTAACGATTTAAATTATTTTATTAATATTAAAAATTAAATTGTCTATACTAATATTAAAAAAAATACTTTTGTAACTTAAATATAAAAGTTAGACCTATGCTGTCGTTGACTTTTTTGTAGGCATTTTCAAGCTCCACATCTTTTCTCTAGAACTCAAAAATATATATTTCATAGTTAAGTCAGCGTTCGTAAGCAACGCTTTCATTCGACCGTTTTTTCTCCGATTCACTTTGCAAAACGGACTACCACGTAAAAGCCTTTTTATTTTTCGGTTTTTTATATAACCTATGACACTCAGCAATAATGTGGCTTTCTATTGGTGAAGGAAGTTTTAAAATCGGTTCAGTAGATCCCGAGATTACCCCCTTACAATTTAACAAACACACAAACTTTACTTCTTTATAATATTAGTATAGAAGTATAGATATGGTATTTTGTCTGCCTTAAAATAACCTTTGAGTATGACGGATCTGAGGGGAAACATTTAAAACGCCGTTAGCACTTTTGAGGCCTCTTGTCCACTGGTCCACATGTCCACGAGCATTGTTCTGCACCTACCATCCAGTAAACCGTCCTCGTTGTCGGGTACCATATATAAAAAAAAGAACGATTATAAATCAGACCTTAGAGTAAAAATAAGTTAACTATTGAGTGCGCCTCAGAGTATGAACTGTGAGCACCGGTATGAACAAGTAAAATCTTAAAATTAGTATCAAAATAGAGCGCGCCGTTTTATTAAAACTATCTCAAAACTTAATATTAAGTATCGTAATAATTTCGGAACCCATCGATATTTTCGCATAAACGTCTGTCGCACGGAAAATCACATAAATTAGTAAACGACCGTAGTATTTATAGCTGAAAATTTGCATACGCTCGGCACAACAGGGTAATAGCGATGCGCGCACTCTATACTTGTCTATACTCTAAACCGCAGATGCAATTCGATTACGGCAGCTTCTCTCTACAGAGATTATGATCTTATTTCACTTTTTTAAATTTCTTTCTAATTCAGTCACTGAATAAGGAAGCCTAAATGTCAAAGCATTTGATTTGTTCGCATGTAGAAAGACCGAATGCAATGACCGAACGAATGCAAGTATCTTAAATTGAAGATATCACAGGACATAGGATTCATCTTCACAGAAAATATTTCGTCCTAGCTGTTTCCCGCGGCTCCGCCCGCGTAGATGTCGGTAATCGGCAAAAAGTAGCCTATGTCCTTTCTCAGGCTTTAGACTAAATGTGTACCAATTTCATTTAAATCGGTTCTGTAGTTTTGGCGTGAAAGCGCGACAGACAGAGTTACTTTCGCATTTATATTTTAGTAAGGATGTGCGCCTAAATACACTTTTCTTTTTTTAGACAGCTCACTCACGGCCATCTGATCCCACACTAGGCAGAGCCTGTATTATGGCAACCAGACAACTGATAAACATACTTTTATGTTTCTAAATACATACATATTATAGATAAATTACACCCAGACACAGAACAAATGATCGTACTCATCACACAAAGATTTGTCCTGGGCGGGAATCGAACCCACGACCTCTAGCTCAGTAGTCAGGGTCACTAACCACTAGACCAACAGGCCCGTCATACAGTATGGCTGAATACTGAAAATTCAATCAGTTTTAAGCCGCCGTTAACTCATGCTGTCTCTGTCACTTTAAGGTGTAAAGTAGCCGCATATAGATATTTAAGTACGACTTAAAGTTAAGTTGCGTTAGACTCTCTATTCCTTCACTCTCATAGTCCGATGGTATGTCAATCCGTGACACTCGGAGAGGGATTACAATCAGAACCAACTGCTTTACATGCTCTTCGAGACACGTGCATACAAATCCAGTCTTTCACTGGGTTTTAAGATGACACATGCCTGAAGGTCGATTTCCTAATATTCGATTTAACTGTTATTCATTGATGTTAATGTGCCCACACTTATTGTACCCACGCCTCAATTCGTGGGAGGTTTCCATTTGTAATTGAAGTAATTAATGTATGTTAAGTCTTCCTTCAGCGGAGGGTAGACAGAAATGGATTGTTTTTTTTTCATTTTCTTTAAATAGGTTGCATAACTTATCTATGGTAGATCTATACATTAGGTAGTTTACTGACACTGGTGCAAACTGTCCGCCGACCACAGTCTTTCATAGGTATACAGCATGCAACAAAAACCCTGTCCGATCCTACCGACTATTATTCGGCATCGTACTGCGTACACATATACGTAACTATTGAATGGATTTGAGATAATTATTTTTCCCCGGTGAGTATAATTAAACTAAAATAAAACTGATCAAAGGCAACACTTATCGCTCGACAAAGTTCACGTGTAATACCTACAGTTGTGTATCAAAGAAGCCGCCTGAGCGAGACATTTTTTTCTAGTACGTATGTTGAACCAGGAATACGCGTTTATTGGATCGGATAGGGTTTTTGTTACATACTGTATATATGTATATTTTGTGCAGACACACCGCACACGTGTAGCCGGTGGCGGCCACTCGCTACAGCAGACAAATGTATACCAAAAAACCGGAAGGATTCGGTACCATTATCTATAAAGACGCCAAAAAAATCACGTTTGTTATAAGGAGAGCTGCCTTAATATAAATAATTGTTTTTATTATTTGTTGTTATAGCGGCAACAGAATATAATATAATATCTTGGGACATCTCACACTCGGTCATCTGATCCCAAACTAGGTAGAGCCTGTGCTATGGCAACCAGACAACTGATAAACATACTTATATACTTCTAAATACATACATATTATAGATAAATTACACCCAGACACAGAACGAATGATCGTGCTCATCACACAAAGATTCGTCCTGGGTGGGAATCGAACCCACGACCTCCGGTTTAGCAGTCAGGGTCACTAACCACTAGACCAACAGGCCCGTCAAATACATCATCTGTGAAAATTTCAACTGTCTAACTATCACGGTTGCATTTTGCAATTTTGACGACCACCGTGGTCGAGTGGCGTACACACCGGTTTTCAAGGTGTCGCCAGCTCTGAGGTCCCGGGTTCGATCCCCGGCCGGGTCAATGTAGAAAACCACTTGTCTACATTGTCTCGGGTCTGGGTGTTAGTAGTACCTTCGTTGTCTCTGAATTCCATAACACAAGTGCTTTAGCTAGTTACTTTGGGTTCAGAGCAATGTATGTGATGTTGTCCACATTTACATTTACGGTTCTTGAGATACAGCCTGGTGACAAACGGACAGTGGAGTCTTAGTAATAGGGTTCCTCTTTAACCTTTGGATATAGAAGTCTTAAAAAGGGTATTAACTCGCTGACGCTACCTACCTACCCTTGGCTGATCGGGTCCCGTTTGATCCGAACCCTAATGACTAGTGCTTAATTATGACGGCCTGTTGGTCTAGTGGTTAGTGACCCTGACTACTAAACCGGAGGTCGTGGGTTCGATTCCCATGCAGGACAAATCTTTGTGTGATGAGCACGATCATTTGTTCTGTGTCTGGGTGTATTAAAATTTATCTATAAAATGCATTTATTTAGAAATATATTAGTAAGTTTATCAGTTGTCTGGTTACCATAATACAGGCTCTGCCTAGTTTGGGATCAGATGGCCGTGTGTGAGTTGTCCCAAGATATTATTATTAATAAAAAAAATCATGCATGTTCTCTGTCGCAGAAATGCGACACGAGCTGTAGAGCCACAAAAATATGTGTCGCATAAATGCGAAACAAGCGCCCGCAAAAGGTTAAGCTAGCCTGTAGTTGGCTTACTTAAATCGATAATAAGAAACCCTTAAGTAATCATTAACGTTTCTGAGTGCGGCAGTTAAAGTAATTATACATCGATCATTAACTTGAAACATTGAAGTAAACTTATTCAATTGTCTGTCTCATGTTTACTTCAGTATATAATACGTAATTCTTTTGATATCACTAAAGTCGATAAAACCTTTATTCCAAAGCAATAAGGTTCTATATCCTATAAATATCTTCGTTGCTGTATTGTGTGGTGTCTTAGAGAAAAAAGTTAACTGTAGAGCGCGCATATCGAGTATGAACTGTAGGTAGTAGGAACAAGTAAAATCGTAAAACTAGTTTCAAAACAGATATCGAGTAGGAATTTTTGGTAATAGTGTGAACACGTAAAATCTTGGGAATTATCACTCCATTTTATCAAAACTTTTTCAAAACCTAATAATATCGGAACCATCGATATTTTCTCAAAAACGTCTGTCGACATACGGAAATTCACACCCCCCATCCCTAGATCAAGCTGGCCCGATCCGGCCAAACTAGCAATAAAATTATGTCCTTAAATAATAAAAACTTCGATCCAGCCCTCCCTTGCTGTTATTGCCTTCTTAAGATTGTTAGCAACGCACTAAGTCGAGGTCCGAACCCCACAGGGGGTGCCCTTAGTGAACGTTGCTGACGTAGTTAGTTTTTCTATTGCTCTGGCTGGAGGACGTTAAGGTTCTCGCCAAAATTCCGGTGAAGCAGTCAAAGCCTGCGCTCCGGCTAACTAATCTCTTTCAAAAATAAAAAAAAAACGGCACTTCAGTTAAGGCTCGGCACTGTGCGTAGTTTGTATATGTCACTTAAATCAGAAAAAGAGCGTAGTACTTACAGCTAAAAAGCTGCTTACACACAGCACAACGGGCTAATAGCGATGCGCGCAGTCTATGCTTGTCTATGTATACTCTTAGGTTGGAGTGTACACAGCACAAGTGGCGTCGGTCTGACGTTGCCGCGGAAGCGTGCACGCGCAAGGTCACCGTGTAACCGCGGCGAGAACAATGGAACCGTGCCTCTTGGGAAACTGCCACTGTTGGCAAAATACAGAAGTTATACTGAACTAGCTTGTGCGCGCGGCCCCAATAAATGACATTAAACGTATGGAAATAACATTTAATTTCGAAAAGTCACGTGACTTGGACTTGTCACTTCCATACGTTTGAGCGATTCGATCAGCGTTATCGCTTGTCGAAATGTCGCTTAACTTAAGCGGCTGGGGGCACTGCTGGTGTTTTGTAATCTATACTAATATTATAAAGCTGAAGAGTTTGTTTGTTTGTTTGTTTGTTGGTTTGTTTGTTTGAACGCGCTAATCTCAGGAACTACTGGTTCGAATTGAAAAATTATTTTTGTATTGGATAGTCCGTTTATTGAGGAAGGCTATAGGCTATATAACATCACGCTACGACCAATAGGAGCGGAGCATAAATGAAAAATGTTGCAAAAATGAAAAACCGTTGAAACTAAAACACGCGAACAAAGTCGCGGGGGACAGCTAGTGAAAAATATAAATTCAAAGTAAAACTTCTCAACTTTTTCTCTCAATCACGTGTGCTTAGTTTTTAAAACGGCCGTCCGAGGAAACTTGCAAACATTCTTTGTTTGTAGAAAGGTTTCCTACGAGGGCTAGGGTTTCGAAATACAAGCCTTCTTGCGTTAAACGATGTTGACATCCATTTGGAAATGTTAGTAGTAAGGTTTGACAGTATATACGTGATAACTACCCTATTGTAAGCAGTATAGTCAACTTAAAACCTACGCTTACCGCTTTGCAATTATCTTTTGAAGTACAGTTATGACCTTTAAATTATTTAAAAAGCCAAAATATCTTGAAATAAATTTATGACGATGTGCGGATGGCATTTTTTAAAAACTTTTATTTAACTTGCCCTGTTTGTAAGGTACAAGTCCAAATTTGCAAATATATAGTTATGTATATTTGCAAATTTTGATATTATATTTCTATATGATTAGCTAATATGTGGTCAAAATCTACCTACCTAATGTACTGTATTATATTCTTAAGGACACTGACCTATGTAATCGACCTCTAACGTGTCTGAATGTCATAATGATTGGGTAATGTTATAATCATTTCCTGATATTGTTCCTTTGTTAAGTGACACGTCATATTCACGGTATTACAGTTTTCCTTAGACTTTGTTCCTTGTAAAAAACCGATGTGAAAATAGTTTAAAGCAATTTATTCATGTCGTTTTTTTTATTTCGTTTAAAAATATATATACATATTACAAATATGTCGATATCTAAAAACGGTAGATTAATTACTTTCATATTGAACTAGTTACAATTTTAATATTGCTAATTAGACAGAGAGAGCTATACCATCAGGTGACGTCACCCTGGTTATTCACCATACTAATCTGGGGCTGCCCCGTACAAGTCGTCGTTTTGCGAAAAAGAGTTTCAGAACATGCGTCATCTACTAACTTTAAAAGCTAATAAATTTTGTCTTCGTGTATATTTTTTGATGTTATTTTGCAATTCTGCTTCAATTTAAGTAACACTATTATTAGAAACTAGCTGTCCCCCGCGACTTTGTTCGCGTGTTTTAGTTTCAACGGTTTTTCATTTTTGCAACATTTTTCATTTATGCTCCGCTCCTATTGGTCGTAGCGTGATGTTATATAGCCTATAGCCTTCCTCAATAAACGGACTATCCAATACAAAAAGAATTTTTCAATTCGAACCAGTAGTTCCTGAGATTAGCGCGTTCAAACAAACAAATAAACAAACAAACAAACAAACAAACTCTTCAGCTTTATAATATTATAGTAGATATAGATATATGCTATAAACAAATAATTGGATAGTAGTCAAATACTCTATTGTCGCATAGAAACAGCAATACCATATAAGTGGTTAATCGATAAAAATAGTTGCGGTAAAATAGCCATGGCCTATCATGAATGAATACCGTTGGAGAAGATAAATGGTGGTGTCAGTCTATATGGCTCCATACCTATGTAATTAAAACATTATCAAACGACACCATACATTCTCTGAGTCGCTTTTATGACTGAGAACAGAACATGAATAATAGTTCTCTTGCTATCTCCAGTTGTCAACCCAAGCGAGGTTTACTGGATAAAAATAACGATAAAAACACAATTCTAGTATCGGCTAACATCGGTGACTAACTACGTCGTAGTAGATCTAGTTGGTCATCGACGTTAGACGATACGATGTGTTTTCAGTGTTTTTTATAAAGTGATTATCGCTTTAGTTAGCAATCGCTCTAGCAAATAACCCTGTTGAAATACTATTTTATTTATTATTTCTTCAAGCTTCCTGATGGAGAGGTCGTCTCCCATATGTTAACTGTGGTGAGCTTCAGTCAAGTCCAGAATTAGGTGATTAGGCGATCCCAAATTAGCAATAACCCTTCTGAAATATCATTTATTATTTCCTTAAAAGTTTTCTGATACAGGGGTCATCTCCCATATATACTTAATATATAAAGCTGAAGTGATTTTTTGTTTATTTGAACCCGCTAATCTCAGTAACAACTGGTCCGATTTGAAAAATTCTTTCATTGTTGGATAGCCCATTTATTGAGGAAGGCTATAAGCTATATAACATTACGCTGCTACCAAAAGGAGCGATGCATAATAAAAATGAAAAACCGTTGAAACTCAAACACGCGGACAAAGTCGCGGGGGACAGCTATTCTTGTATAGGACAACTGTGAGAGACTCCAGTCAAGCCCGAACTAGTTAGGTGTTCCCGAGAAATTTGCGTGAGAATCGTTTCGCGTCACATAAGTAACTATAGAAATACTAAAAGAGAAATATAATAATAACACAGTAATTCTACATTCACTCGAAAGCCTCGGTCATCAATGAAATTCTGAGAGAACAGATTGTAATCAAGTTCGCAACCTCCATTTTGTTGAGCCGAAACTCTGTACCGAACCGATACGCTCTCGGACGAGAAAAAGGAAAGTTATTTGCAAACATGGCTTTTTGTGAGTCATTGTCGATACGGTAAAATTATTTTGAGTGGTTCGCTGGTCCACTGTCGTATGGATGAGAGCTATAAGAACGCGTGAACTAACTATGTGTTTGCGGACTCAATCTCTATATGGGACGATTGTCAGTTCAAGAAATATTTGGTTAGAGTTTTGAGTGTATTTGTATAATAACTTTCGTGAGGAGTATTCATAATTATTTAAAACAAAACGGTTTACTCACGCATGTTCTCGGGATCGCCCGAATAGTTTCAGACTCAATAGAAGTCCCTAATCAGTGTGAGTGAGTCGAAATCGACTCGCGACACCACCGCCGCCGCGTCAGCTCATGACTAGGGACTCCTATTGAGTGTGTAACTAGTCGGGCGAACCCGAGAATATGCGTGAGTAAACCGTTTTGTTTTAAATAGTTTTTTGGATATGTGAATCCCACAAATACTCAAAAGCAACTTAATTTAACGTCTCCGTTGAGTGTCATGCTGTCTCTGATAGTCTTTTTTGTAGATGGACAGACTTAACTTTAACATCTCGGCCGACGACCATGGATCACGCATTGAAGCTCTCCCACGGTGCGTCCCTGTCCGTCACATTCTTGAGAATCATACTCAATTTTTAACCGACTAAGAGTACACTTCGACTCGCAGCACAGGAGACGCGTCTGTGCTATCACAGACGACACGCTTATCACGGTACGCGGTGTGGGGTGGTCGGCAATATTACGCACCGGCGAATCTGTCTTTAGTGGCAACAGAGAGAGATACTTTTTATCTCAAAGTTAAATTGTGTTTGAGTATACGAGGAATATTGTATAATATCTCTTGCTACGCTACATCAAACCAAGGCTACTTCTTTTATCAAAATTACTAACCATAACTAAAATTCGGTCCAGTCTTTTCAGTCTTAACATTTTTCGCAAGATGTTTTTTGCTTTCGCCTTTACTTATTGTCGGTTTTCTTTTAAAAGATTTTTTCGGTCAATGCTTTGTGTATAAGTGTGTCAGGTCAGCGTAAGTGTTACAAGGTTGTAAGACTAGTAAGCGGCGCCTGCGCAGGTATTGTGCCTTCGAATGTGTAGATCATGCTTGCAATTGTTTCTGTAATGGGAAATGTGTCTGTTTGTTCTTTGTAGAGACTGTTAAACAGTACTTGCTTGAATATAATGATTTAGACTTTAAGTTAATTAAAAAACTTTAATGCAAAAATCGCTGTGACGACCTCTGTAGTCGAGTGGCGTACACATCGGTTTTCAAGGCATCGCTAGCTCTGAGATCCCGGGATTTATCCCCTAATAGGCCCTTTTCTACATGTTCTTCTGGTTTCTGTTTATGGTACCTTCGTTGTCTCTGATTCCGTAACACAAGTGCTTTAGCTACTTTGGGTTCAGAGCAATGTATGTGATGTTGTCGACATTATTTTTCTTTTAAATCTAGAACTTGTCCATTAAATGTCCGGAACCTGAAGAAATACCTATTCTACTCACATGATCGTCCACCATATTTATCGTTAGCTGCATTTCTATCACATTAAATAATCATTATTTAGGTTCAGTTACTTGAAATCACACTAGACCCTGCCGTGAATATGCTAGGAGATAGATCCCCTGCGTAGCCCGCGTACACTGTTACGGGCTACGAGGGTTCCTGTCTGCTACGAGGATGTAGGAGTATGTATGAGCTATGGATGTAGGTGTCTAGATTGTGTCTGCTACGAGGATGTGTGAGCTATGGATGTAGGTGTCTAGATTGTGTCTGCTACGAGGATGTGTGACCTATGGATGTAGGTGTCTAGATTGTGTCTGCTACGAGGATGTGTGACCTATGGATGTAGGTGTCTAGATTGATTAACTACATTTATGTTAGCTAATAAGTTAGGTGTTAAAAAAGGTATGTAGTTACTTTTTTGTTAAAACAATTGACTATACATATTTTTTTAAATTAATCTTTAAAGTCATGTAAATAAATGGATGATGTACGAGATTGAGTATTATCTCGAGTATAAACTGTAGGCACAGGTATGAACAATAAAATCGTAAAATTTGTGGAAAAACAGAGCGCGCCGTTTTATTAAAACTATATCAAAATCTAATATTCTATTTATTAGTTAAAAGTTTGCTTACGATCAACACAACGGGCCAAGCGATACGCGCACTCTATGGTTGTCTATGTATGCTCTAATGCTCAAACTAAGTATTCACAAAAAAGCTATACCTACAACACTACAGTAGTAAATTTTTAATTTTATCAATGTGCCATCCTGTGTCATTGAATATAGAAATCTTGAATAATGAACCTTAATGCTTTAGAAATAAGGACGATGTTGATATGTAGTTTATTTGTCGTGTAAAATATAATATCAAATGCCATTTGTAGCAAAGAAAGTATGTTCAGTTACCGTGCCTGCAACGAGAGTTTAATTGACTGCACGACACGCCATACACGTCAATATATATATAAAATATGTATACACTGGCTGTCCCTCGCGACTTTGTACGCATGTTTTAGTTTTAAAGGTTTTTCATTTTTGCAACATTTTTCATTTATGCTTTGCTCCTATTGGACGTAGCGTGATGTTGTATAGCCTATAGCCTTCCTCAATAAATGAGCTATCCAACACTGAAAGAATTTTTCAAATCGTTGAAACTAAAACACGCGGACAAAGTCGCGGGGGACAGCTAGTGTAAAGATAAAACCGCCTTTATATAAATAGAATGACGAATTGTATCGAAAAAGACATGCCAAGATTGTTTACTAAATACTAGTATACAGACATTGATGTTACATCTCTTTCACACGCACAGCGTCAAACAGAGACGGAAAATACGTTTGTAAACAACGGGAATGACAGTCGATACAAACGTTTTAAAATACGAAGACGTTGTGTTCGTGTGTGAAGTGTAGATACGGGATGTGTTGCGCATGTGTGCGTTTACAAACAACACACACGTGCAGAGTTTCACACGTGCGAGCGTCGCGTGGTATCGTAACTATTCGTTACGTCACGGCTCGCGGCTGTATGCGGCGTTGCCTTCGTCGTTCGAAACTTGGTTGGCGGGCAAAATGGCGCTTGGTGTTTGGAATTTACATTTGCGTTATTTTTGTGTTTTGATATTATTTTATTTAACTTGTGTTTTTATTTTATTTAAACGAGATTGTTTTTTTATAAATTGAGGTTTTTAGACGTTATTATTTAAATTCGTGGAACTTAGGTACATTGTATTTTTATAAGGAGGTTTTACGATAAGCCAACTTCCAATAAGGAGGTTTTGTGTTCCACTGTATGTATCTTTTTTTTTATGTATTTTAAGTAAACCTGCCCCATTCAATGTTTCTTCTAACATAACTCTTACGTTATGAAATAGGAAACTGATACAGGCGCTTTAAAAATGTTGACATAACTCTTGGTGCGTTGTTCTAAAGCAAATAATTCAGTTGTTAAAAATATACCTATAGGTAAAAAAAAACTAGTAAGTAGGTAGGTACCGATATAAAAATCAATTTTCAATTACATATTTTGGTAAACTCAAAACATAAATACTTTTTTAAAATCGACAAGTAATAAATAATAATAATAATATCTTGGGACATCTCACACACTGTCATCTGATCCCAAACTAGGCAGAGCCTGTGCTATGGCAACCAGACAACTGATAAACATACTTATATATTTCTAAATACATACATATTATAGATAAATTACACCCAGACACAGAACAAATGATCGTGCTCATCACACAAAGATACGTCCTGGGTGGGAATCGAACCCACGACCTCCGGTTTAGCAGTCAGGGTCACTAACCACTAGACCAACAGGCCCGTCAAAGTAAACCGCTGAACATTAAAATGACCTTTATATGAAAGTCATTAACGTTTATTTTCGTAATTTCTTGCTACTATAAGGTCATATTAATGTTGCAACCGCATGACCTTCAGCAAAACCTTGAGCTAGTCGTTATACTCCGGTACACGCTGTCACCTACTTATTTCAAGTTCATTTCTATGTTATTACTAGCTGTTGTCCACGGGTCCGCCCGCGTGGGTGTCAGAATCGAAGCTTACCCATGCCAAGTTTCATCAAAATCGGTTAAGTGGTTTAGCCGTGAAAGCTTAGCAGACAGTTAGACAGAGTTACTTTTGCTTGTATAATATTAGTATGGATTATAGTTATGTTATACTAGCTGTCCCCCGCGACTTTGTTCGCGTGTTTTAGTTTCAAAGGTTTTTCATTTTTGCAACATTTTTCATTTATGCTCCGCTCCTATTGGTTGTAGCGTGATGTTATATAGCCTATAGCCTTCCTCAATAAACGGACTATGCCATACAAAAAGACTTTTTCAATTCGAACTAGTAGTTCTTGAGATTAGCGCGTTCAAACAAACTCTTCAGCTTTATAATCTATACTATAATATTATAAAGCTGAAGAGTTTGTTTGTTTGTTTGTTTGTTTGTTTGTTTGTTTGTTTGAACGCGCTAATCTCAGGAACTACTGGTCCGATTTGAAAAAATCTTTTTGTATTGGATAGTCCGTTTATTGAGGAAGGCTATAGGCTATATAACATCACGCTACGACCAATAGGAGCGGAGCATAAATGAAAAATGTTACAAAAATTAAAAACCGTTGAATCTAAAACACGCGAACAAAGTCGCGGGGGACAGCTAGTATTAGTATAGATTATATACAAAAACATAGATCCAGCCCTCTCTTGCTGTTTGCCTCGTTAAGATTGTTAGCAACGCATTAAATCGAGGTCCGAACCCCACAGGGGGTGCCCTTAGTGAACGTTGCTGACGTAGTTAGTTTTTCTTTTGCTCTGGCTGGAAGTCCTTAAAGTTCTCGCCAAAAGTCCGGTGAAGCAGTCGAAGATTAATCTCAGGCTAACTGTGATAAACCTCTTCTATTATCAAACTCTTTTTATAGCAAGTTTTCAGTGATAAAAATTACATTTACAGTATATTTCCTTTCATAATGATTATGTTAGGCAGTGATTTATTTACGGCATATCTACAGGCGAGGGAAACGTATTTTCTACTCGATTACCGCACGCCAGCAGCTACAATGTACATTAAGTAATTGTTACGTACTGATATTGGTAAAAAGACGTTTACTTGGGGAAGTTCTCTACTTATTTATAATTGTAGCGTTAAGGCGATGAACATTTTTTTTTGCTGTTTTCATTTCTCTTTTACTTAGCAACTATAAAAGTAATTTACTTGAAGTTTGGTTCCTAGATAATTTAGTAAAAATCACTTTTATTGCTCAATCCATCAAACTATACAACTTATTAATATTATTTTCAGATTATTTGATGCATAATCATAATGTATAAATTAATGTCGATTGATTTTTTGTTCGATTGATTTCGATTAATAAAGGTTTTCAATTTTGTCGTTTACGTTATTATTTCTAAGATAATCTTTCGCGACCTTGATATGTTTTGCTCTTTTCGTCCCGTAAGCAAGCATTGGCTCTCCACTGCCCTAGACTCCGCCTACTCGCAAACAAAATAATTATTCGTGTAGCGCCTTAACTAGGTATATTGTACAGTTGTTTTCAATAAAATGGTGTAGATTAAAAGTCAAAATAGAATTAGTTCTACAGTTAGATAATTAAAAAAATATTAGACGCGTATTTTATGCTTTTTCATACTAAATTGATACCTAAAGCGAATTAAGTTTAGAAGTGGGGGCTGGTGACGTCATGCTTGCGCATAAAATGCACGAACTTTGACGTCACGCGACATTCCAAATCAATGTATCGTCGTGTGAGTTTTGTTACGTAAAATAAGAATTTTATTTGATCTATTATGTATTTTGGTATATTTTTTTCTGATTTTTTTGCGCTTTATGATTTTCTTTGAAAGTACGAAATATACGGAGTCTACATTATTACAAAGCTAGTATATCAGTATCGTTAGAGTACTGTCATTCGTTTCCCTACCAAATCAGATCATTATTTTTTTTAAGAAGGATAAAATAATCATCATTTACAAGTCGACATTTCCTAACTGGCTACCATGAGAAGAAACGTCGAAACAAACTCAGGGGTCAGCCTCTTTTTAAGTCCAGACAATCTTAGTAATTTTAATATTGTGTAAATAAATGCACTTGTTTTTTACATAGTATTTACTTTTTAGTATACGTATACATATTATATCGCGGGCTCGCATTGCGTGACAACGTAGGTACTCCCACGATTCAATATACCTATTATCTATACTAATATTATAAAGCTAAAGAGTTTGTTTGTTTATTTGAACCTGCTAATGTCAGGAACTACTGGTTTGAATTGAATAATTCTTTTTGTGTTAGATAGTCCGTTTATTGAGGAAGGTTATAGGCTATATAACATCACGCTACGACCAATAGGAGCGGAGCATAAATGAAAAATGGTGCAAAAATGAAAAATGGTGCAAAAATGAAAAACCGTTAAAACTAAAACACGCGAACAAGGTCGCGGGGGACAGCTAGTACACAATATATACCTATTACACTTTGGTTACTATCGCTCGGAGATTGCGACGAAACGCCCCTGTCAACGTTTGTACTGATATGGGCACATTTACAGTTAGTTCACACCAGACTAAGAAGTGTCTAAATAGAGGCCTCATATAGAGAACAAGCTTGTGAACTGCCCCACGGTAGGGCACCATTACCCAAGCTGTCATAATACCAGCCTGTAACTGTCCCACTGCAGGCCTCTCATACAGAGAACGAGCATTGATCACCACGTTTGTGAGCTGCCCCACGGTGGGGTGCCATTACCGAAGCTGTTAATAACACCAGCCTGTAACTGTCCCACTGCAGGCCTCTCATACAGAGAACGAGCATTGATCACCACGCTTGTGAGCTGCCCACGGTGGGGTGCCATTACCGAAGCTGTTCATAACACCAGCCTGTAACTGTCCCACTGCACGGCTCTCGTACAGAGAACGAGAATTATTCTAACATTCGAACTGTTTATTTTTTTATCATCTGTCGTTGACGATCTATACGATGCTCGATATCACGGATCGCCCCGCACGGCTAACGACCAGGGACACCCAAGCACCGCGCAGTGAGTGTTGAAAATGAAACCCTATTTTAACAGACTTGGAGTATACTTTAACTTGGTGGATTGCGACGGACCGGGGATGACGCGACGGACCGGGGATGACGCGACTGCGCTATCGCATAGTCCCTCAGTCGGCGGTGCGGGTCGACGATAGGTACCAATCTATACTAATATCTATATTAAGCTGAAGAGTTTGTTTGTTTGATCGCGCTAATCTCAGGAACTACTATTCCGATTTGAAAAATTATTTCAGTGTTGGATAACCCTTTTATTGAGGAAGGCTATAAGATATATATAACATTACGCTGCGACCAAAAGGAGCGAAGAATAAATGAAATTTGTTGCAAAAATGAAAAACCGTTGAAACTAAAGCACGCGGACAAAGTCGCGGGGGACAGCTAGTTTAAAATATAAAGACATGAAACAGCAGACTGCAGTTCGATTACAGTACTTGTCTCATGAACAAAGAAAAACCATACATTGAACTAAGGAACGTGCTTGTTGACTTGTTGCCACGACCTTCAGACGGAGTCCATGTTTATGTATATAATCATAAATATATTATATGTAAAGTCGTTAGTACGCGACACGACGCAAGTCTCCGATGCCCGACGATTTTAATATCCCAGCAACTACTGCCGAACTAACTAACTCAGAGGTTCCTCGCCGGCGATGTTCGTCGCTTATAAATTGTAATAACGTAAAAAAATGTGAATGTATTAGGTACTTAGTTAAGGCAAAAACTGTGTTAATTACAGAATATCTTGTCAATGTCAATGTCTCTAATGACTAAAACAATTACTTTGTAACTTGCGTCGCGATAGTATGTATACAGGCCCATATAATGAAGATAAAATATGCCAGTTCCAGTGAAAAATAAAGATGTAATTATATATAACTAGCGAGTCGATCGCATTAATGAATTATACGCAAAAACCTTCCTCTTGAATCACTCATCCATTGGTGAAAACCATATGAAAATTCGTTCAGTCCTTTTTGAGCTTATCGCGTAGACGCGGCGGGACATTTTGTTTTATTATATGTATAGATGACCTGCAATATCTTTGCGCGATGACTGCACGGCTAGGCTTTTTTTTGGAAGAAGAAAGAAGATATTGATCTTGAGATTCTGCATTTAACCTGAGCGCTGGCTTTGACTGCTTCATTGGACTTTGCCGTCATTAGATTTGGAACCCTAGCCTCATGGTATAGTTACACACTGGAGAATACGGACACGAAGTCCCACGTGTCCGTCTTCGGTACGAGTGAGGGGTAGGCACTATAAACCTACCCCTCTAGCAGGGGTCCTACAAGGATGTCCCCGTGGCCCGCCGAAGCCCCGCCAACCATGCTTTAGCGAACCCTGGAATCCGGCAAAGGCAAGGATGGGACCGAAGTGTTTTTAGTCTGTGCAAGTCCACGTTGTGCCCTCGGCGTGGGTTGAAGTCATTAGATTATCACGCCGCAAAATATGACATATTGTTGCACTCGCGAACTAACACTGCGCATAGTTCTGTGGAGGAGCGTGTCCGAAACAAACATCCGTTTTATCGTTCCAAGTCTGTGTGTTCTTTGTGTATGCGATTTGAATGTTTGTGAAATCCCCCGCGATTATTATTTTTTTGGAAGAGATTTGCGCAGTTAGTCTGAGCTTAGTCTTTGACTGCTTTACCGGACTTTTGACTTTTGAACCTTAAGCGCCAGCCAGCCAGAGCAATAGAAAAACTAACTACGTCAGCAACGTTCACTAAGGGCACCCCCTGTGGGGTTCGGACCTCGACTTAGTGCGTTGCTAACAATCTTATTAAGGCAAAAACAGCAAGGGAGGGCTGGATCTAAGTTTTTTTATATATGGACATATTTTTATTGCTAGTTTGGCGGCTCGGGCCAGCCTGATCTAGGGACGGGCAAACCCCGCGATGCATGTTTATATATTTTCTAGTGCGGGAGTCGTTTCTTGTAAGAATAAACATAATATCTAAACTATCTTCCTTTCTTGTATGCGTGGGGAGCAGCATAGAAGAAATGTTGATACAGCTAGTAGCATTTAGGGAAAGTTGTTAGGTGAGCGAATCAGGGCATTGTCTGTATAAACCTTGACTATTAAAAAGTGCAATTTGGTACACCATTTTTTTTTAAACCGTCTCCTGGACTTTGGAATTCAATCCGTGTGTCCCGTGGGTTTTACAAACATTCATACTCATTCAACTAATTTGAGTGATTTTCCGTCCGACGACAGATTTTTATGCGAAAATATCAATGGTTCCGATATTATTAGGGTTTGAGATAGCTTTAAAAACGGCGAGTTCTGTTTTGACACAAATTTTACGTTCGCACTTGTTAGGCGCACTCTAGTTTACTTATTTCTACTTTAAGGTCGGGACCAACAAAATCGTTTTGTGCTTAAAAGCACGTACAGAAATAATACTGTATTGACGGTACTAAGATTTTATACAACGACTGAACATTACGAAAGTCGTTCACGTTTTACCCACAAAAACAAAGGCAAACAAAAAGAATACCCTGTGATATTTCTACACGCTTTCAGAAACACCACGTGTGTTTATCTCTCGCTCTTTCACTCCTATTCACTATACGGCAGACAGTGACGACACGTTTCAATGTGTTCCGTGTTTACATCAAACTTTGTCAACGAAACTCTCGTGCGTTTGATAATGAACTTTACTGCCTGTGATGTAAAACTACTTTTTGCTTGCTTTACTACACAATGAAGTATTATTTTTTATTATTCACACGCTAGTAAGTTTTCATTCGATCTTATGTGCTTAATCTTACGGTGCAAATTGCAATGATGGCTTTTTTATGCGAAATGACACCGGACGCGTAGTTCGTTCTGATAGTAGACGTTACGCAAGATTGCACTTTATGTTTTTCTCGTTAAAGGTGGTTATCGATTGGTTGAATATTTGGTTCCCGAAAAACATGCGGGGTCGACGACCTCGCCTCTGCTTACGAAGCATAATAGGAGGGTTGTAGGTTGCTTTGAAGGGAACTTTGTGGGCTTAAGAGTTTTACACCCTTGTGTACAGCGCCATCTAGTTTTTTGGATGAGTTTGGGTTTAAAACCTCTTTGGTGTGTATTAGAAGTTAAATTATCGGATACTGGTTTATTTTCATGGCTTTACTTGGATGTCAGTTAGGAGAATGATTATTTTCTTCCGTCAATGCGATAGTAACACTGTATTATTCCTCTTCTTCCAGCCCTTTTCCCATTTATGGAGATTCTCTTGGATAAACTACTAAATCGATTATAATGCAATTTGTCTAGCGTGTATCTATAGATCTGTATTATCGTTCCGACTGTGTATTTTTTTTTATTTTTCCTTTTAAATAGACTTAATATAAGCGTCAATTTTGGTACGATTTTATTAGCTCTATAGCAGGATTTTTTATTTTATTTAACATTTTTTTTCTCACGCTGTATGCTAGTAAAACATAGCAATGTTTTAATTAACCTCGTGTTAGCTACTAACTTTGAATTAGGTTTTTCGTGCAAGTAGGCCTAAACCCCGAATTATGAAACGCAACTTAACTTTAAGACGTTCTTAAATATCTATCTGTCTCTTCTTTGCACCTTCAAGTGACAGAGACAGCATGAGACTTAACGGCGTTTTAAATCTGATGAACGTTTTAGTATTTATTATTTTAATTATTTCTTACGCATTATCGCATGCGGAGCGAATATTTGTAATTACATGTACTAGACCTGCCTGAGGTTTAAGTTTTTCCTTCCATTATTTGTTATAGTATTCGTCCATATTTCTGTTAAAATTAGGTTTGGCTGTGCGCGATACGTGGCTATCTGCGGTCGTGTGTGGCGATCCGTGATATAGCGCACCGTAGGAAGCCGGAATTATTTTTAAAACTCGAGACTTATTTTAAATCCGTCCACAGATCTTTTTCGTACGAAATTCGCTCATGAAAGTTGTTCGGCCCATTATAAACTCGTTTCTCGTTTTTCGAAGGGTCTCTTATTATCTTCGACTTTCGGAACCGATTATTATAATGTTTATATAATACTTGCTTTCGACCGACATTTTGGTCGCGTGCACGAAATTTTGCTGAGATTTCAATATGCAATATCAGCCTATGTCCGTTCTCAGGCTCTAGACTATCTGTGTAACAAGTTTCATTTAAATCGGTTCAGTAGTTTTGGCGTGTAAGCGCGACAGACAGACAGAGTTACTTTTGCATTTATAATATTAGTAAGGATATATGCATGCAAAGACTAAATAATTTATTCTATTTTCATCCAAAATTTTTTTTGTTATAATAGCAAATTAATTTAACAATTTCAAATTAAAGTAAATATTTGTAAATGCACTTTACATTGCGGTTTTAATTTTCTATTACGGTTCATGAGATAAAAGTTAACGGGCGGCGGAACCTTAGTAATAGGGTCTCGTTGACAGTAAACCCTTCCGGGTGCAAGACCCTATCTTCCGATAATCAATAAATATAATAATATCATATAATACCTTAGGACATCTCACACACGGTCATCTGATCCCAAACTAGGCAGAGCCTATGCTATGGCAACCATACAACTGATAAACATACTTATAAATATATTTCTAAATCTATACTAATATTATAAAGCTGAAGAGTTTGTTTGTTTGTTTGTTTGAACGCGCTAATCTCAGGAACTACTGGTTCGAATTGAAAAATTCTTTTTGTATTGGATAGTCCGTTTATTCAGAAAGGCTATAGGCTATATAACATCACGCTACGACTAATAGGAGCGGAATATAAATGGAAAATGTTGCAAAAATTAAAAATTGTTAAAACTAAAACACGCGCACAAAGTCGCGGGGGACAGCTAGTACATACATATTATAGATAAATTACATCCAGACACAGAACAAATGATCGTGCTCATAACACAAAGATTCGTCCTGGGTAAGAATCGAACACACGACCACCGGTTTAGCAGTCAGGGTCACTAACCACTAGACCAACAGGCCCGTCATAACATATTTTATAACTTGAATTTAGCAGTTAAGAACTATGGGTATTTATTCATGGCACATGTATTTGGCAGCTACTATACTGGTAGGCGTTAGCTGATGAATCAGTATTAATGTATTTTGGCAGTAACATTATCGATGGTCGCTCGAAAATCGTTTTTTTTTTATATCAGTTGGCAACTCTGAAGTAATTAGCGCCTGAGGCAGAGTGCAAGCTTTATGTGATTTTGAAAGTAAATGAGATAAATTAATATAACAAGAAAGACTATTTGTCGACCACAACGACGTTCGTTCGATCGTTACGATTTGAAATTTGTGTACCTATTGTATTGTTGTTTACTCTTGATTTATTTATTACTCGCGATATTGACTAGCAATACGTACGGCACCCTTCGTGCGCGAGTCCGACTCGTACTTGGCCGGTTTTTTATCTATCTGGTGGACTAAGTAGATATTTCCTTTTCATACCCAGTCCGCTCCCCTTTTATAGTGATGTTGACTAATAATGTTTAAATGTCTCATCAGGTAGTGTTTTTTTTTTTAGAAATTGATTTACGCAGTTGGCCTGAGCGCAGGCTTTGACTGCTTCACCGGACTTTTGGCGAGAACCTTAAGGGCCTCCAGCCAGAGCAATAGAAAAACGAACTACGTCAGCAACGTTCACTAAGGGCACCCCCTGTGGGGTTCGGACCTCGACTTAGTGCGTTGCTAACAATCTTAATAAGGCAAAAACAGCAAGGGAGGGCTGGATCTAAGTTTTTTTTTAAGGACATATTTTTATTGCCAGTTTGGCCGTCTCGGGCCAGCTTGATCTAGGGACGGGGGGTATCAGGTAGATTAGTACAAAATTTTAGACACGTATTATTTGTTTACTTAACCAAAAGCTTACGACGATACATTGATTTAAAAGGTCGAATGACATCACGATATCGTAAGTTTTGTGTAGCATCGTGATTCGTGACGTAATTAGATCTCCTAAACTTAGATTCGTTTTAGTTTTTAGTTATTTTGTAAAAGTAATAAATATTTTTCTAATATTATTTTATTATCAAACTAGCGGGCCCCCGCGATTTTGTCCTCGTGTTTTAGTTTCAACGTTTTTTCATTTTTGCAACATTTTTCATTTATGCTCCGCTCCTTTTGGTCGCAGCGTAATGTTATATAGGTTTTGGCCTTCATCAATAAATGGGCTATCCAACACTGAAATATTTTTTTCAAATCGTACCAGTAGTTCCTGAGATTAGCGCGTTCAAACAAACAAACAACGCCTTAGTATATTAGTACATATTAACGGACTAAATAGATTTTTACTTTTCATAATCAGTTGACATCCCTATTGAAATTCATTCACAAGTAACATTAAAATTTGATATTAATAATTTTTATTATTTTAATTAAAGGTTATTGCAAGCTCTGGTACTTCGTAATATATTTAAATTAAGTTCAGTATTAAAACTACTTTAGTTTATAGTTCGCTCGCTGTGGCGTAACGTCGAAAGCCTGGTGAAAGCGGCGACAACTCCTCGACGCGATGAACAGGCCCGAGTCTGTGCGGGAAGCTGGTCGCGATATACATCTTTACATAGTACTAGCTGTCCCCCGCGACTTTGTTCGCGTGTTTTAGTTTCAACGGTTTTTCATTTTTGCAACATTTTTCATTTATGCTCCGCTCCTATTGGTCGTAGCGTGATGTTATATAGCCTATAGCCTTCCTCAATAAACGGACTATCCAATACAAAAATAATTTTTCAATTCAAACCAGTAGTTCCTGAGATTAGCGCGTTCAAACAAACAAACAAACTCTTCAGCTTTATAATATTAGTATAGATTAAAACATAGTCGTTCCCGCTGTTTGTACACTTCGATCTTTTAAACTACGCAACGGATAGTGTTTCAAGAGGATGGTTAATTTACAGCATTCAACAAAAACCCTGTCCAATCCATATGAGTATTATTCGGCATCGTACTGCGTACACATATAGGTACGTAACTATTGAATGGATTTGAGATTACAATTTTTCGCCGGTGAATATAATTAAATTAAAATAAAACTGATCAAAGGCAACACTGATCGCTCGACAAAGTTCACGTGTACTACCTACAGTTTTGTATCAAAGAAGCCGCCTGAGCGAGACATTTTTTTTAGTACGTATGTTAAACCAGGAATACGCCTTTATTGGATCGGACAGGATTATTGTTACATTTTAATTTAATTATATTTTCCGGAGAAAAATAATAATCTCAAATCCATTCAATAATTACGTATACAATGTGTACGCAGTACGATGCCGAATAATACTCATAAGGATCGGACAGTGTTTTTGTTGCATGCTGGATAAAAGATAGATTTCTTGAATTTTGACGCGTCTTTGATATGAATACAGACTTCAAACCTAGTCAACTGAGACTATTCAAACGTATAAAAAAGCTAAGTTATCAAAGCCCGTTTAGGTTTTCTTGTTTTCACACCGAGAACCGTTGCGTAAACTGCGCACGGGCATGATAAGGGTCAAGCACTACCGATAGAGTAGCGATGGATGGCGGTTTTTTTATGAAATGTACAAGTACAAAGCATTCTGTACCTTTACTAGAGAATGGGGTTGATGACTGCGTACCAAAATTCAAAATCTAATTAGTCCGTCAGTAGGATAATAAAAAAATATTAGTTATTTGTTTTTTTTTTTTGAAAATAACGTAACACTCTAAGTAGATATAGTGAATCGAAGTTCAGGAGCGGGAGTGCTACAGCTGACGTCGTGCTTGCGTACACAATGCACGAAATTGAGACGTCATGCGACATTCCATTTAAATGTGGACAACACCACCAGAGTCAACGAAGGTATCACAAATACCCAGACCCGAGTCATCGTTAAGTAGTTTTTTACATTGACTCTTCCGGGCATTGAACCTGGGACCTCAGAGCTGACGACACCTTGGAAACCGTAAACGTGGCTCGTCAAAAAGTCGTGTAATTAATTTAACACTTTTTAAAAAAATAATACTTTGTGTTTCATATATTCCAATATCAAGAATATTTGCACGATAAAAACCCGCTGCGCTTACACTGTGACTCGACCCTTATACACGTGCTGCGCGTGCGACGCGTGTTCATAGTGACGCAAGCGTACTCGTTACTGCCTTTTGTTTCTGCGGCGCAACTGTGGCATAACTATTGTATAACTGTCGCTCGACTTTTTTTTTAGAAGAGATTTTCGCAGTTAGCCTGAGCGCAGGCTTTGACTGCTTCATCGTACTTTTGGCGAGAACCTTAATAGGGATGTTGACTAAGTATGAAAAGTTAAACTCTATTTAGTCCGTCAGTTAGATAATAAAAAAATATTAGACACGTATTTTTTCTTTTATCGAAACAATAAAAATTTACAAAGATACAGCGCTTTAAAGTTTCGGAGTGGGGGCTTATGACGCCACGCCTTGGTAAAAATTGTACCGAGGAGTGACGTCACGCGTAATTTTCGTTCTCTGTATTTTGATCATTTTTTGTTTGCAGGAAAAAAGAAAAAATACGTGTCCAATAAAATTCATTAATCTACCAGGCGGACATTAAAAACAAAATTAGGAAACATGCCTATTGCCTCCAGCCAGAGCAATAGAAAAACTAACTACGTCAGCAACGTTCACTAAGGGCACTCCCTGTGGGGTACGGACCTCGACTTAGTGCGTTGCTAACAATCTTAATAAGGCAAAAACAGCAAGGGAGGGGATCTAATTTTTATTATTTAAGGACATATTTTTATTGCTAGTTTGGTCGGCTCGGGGCAGCTTGATCTAGGGACGGGGGGTAATATTTACGTTACAGTTATTTATACGCGACGGGCCTCGCCGGCGAGGACGTAATATACGTCGGTTGTGTTTTGTATTGCTACTGCTAGCTAACTCTGTCGCTCGACTTAGGGCATTGACAACGGGATATGTCATACGCTGACGATCCCCCCGGTCAAAGTACATACAGGACGTACGGTAGAATCTACCGTAGTTTTTTGTAAAAACTGACGTATCGTTTAATGGAGGTCAGACACACAGTTGTCCTATGTGAAATATGGTATTCAATTGAATCTGGTGAGACTGGAAGCTGATCCCAACATACCCTGCGAAAAGGTTGCGCAAAAGATAGCCTGACATTGTTTTTTTGGCTGTACTACTCTTTATATGCAGATAATTTAGAAATCCCGCAGAAAAACGCCTAAAATTAGAACCTTATCTCTATGTACTTCTTCCTTCTTACTAGAGAATATGACAAATTACGTAATTTTCCCAATTTCTAGTAAAGAAAGCAAATTGGTTCAAATTAAATGTGGAAATCGTGTTTTGGAACTATTTTTAATACTAAAATATCTAATATAAATAATAAGTCATTTTAACAAATCAAATCAAATAAAAAAATCAAAAACTCATTTATTCCAACTAGGCTACAAAGTAGCACTTTAAGAACGTCAATACAATGGACAGCACCCTGATTCGCCCACCCTTACCGCTTCCTCAGTGCTCTGGCTGTGGAGAAGAAGCGGCGCAACAAACTCCCTCAACCATAAATATATAACAACTAACTGCCCTGTTGGTTTTGTGGTTATTAGTTTCCGAAAATTAGAAAAAAGAAAAAGAAAACTTATTATCGATTCGTGTCGAGAATCATTAGCATAGTTACCTCCTTGAATTTGACGAGAATGCAAAGCGACACGTTGTATTATTATTGACAAAGAAAACCAGCAAAACCTTATAAACACACATTAGTTTCCTTACACGAGTCAAACACTTTACAAAGCCATACGACGTTTTCTTGGCTTTGCCGCTCGATGACGTCATAGTTCCAAGATGGCCGCTGTTGACAGAGCTAAGTCCGTACATAAGATTAAGTGGCTCGAACAAAGGCTTAGATGAATTAAATAAGATATGTCTTGTACGGTTGAATTTCTTTGTAAAACCCTTTTTTTTTTTTGTTTAATAATAAAAAAGAGATTCTAGTTATCTGCAGTACTATTCTCTTAATAATTCAGCTTTAATTAAAACGAAGTACTAATTCACATTTTTTTTTCATATCACTGACTAATCTCCAATTTTTATGTTCCAAATTGAGTTTGAATTTTTAGATAATTATAATCATTAATTTATGAGGACATGAAGTTGAATTGCTTTCCTTTTAAATTCGAATTCAAAACTCATTTATTCCAACTAAGCTACAAAGTAGAACTTTAGACGTCAATACAATAGACAGCACCCTGATTAGCCCACCCTTCACCGCTTCCTAAGTACTCTGGTTGTGGAGAAGAAACGGCGTAACAAACTCTCCAGCAGCACGCTATCTTTCCGTTAACAATAATAATAGAGATCATTTAAGGACGGCACCAAATGAACAAGTGTTTGAAGTCGATATGAACAAGTATGAAAGAATTAACTATTAAAGACAATATGTTTGAGACAGATAAAAATCGTCACATATCGTAAATCGTCCGACAAAATACGTATCTAAATAGAAACTAAAATGTTGCATAAAATTGTACTAATGTATATTTTTCTGGTTCCAGTGACGGCAGTAGCGCCGGAAGTCCAAAGGAAGCTTGCGTGGCGGCATCCCCGCCACCAGCGCCGGCGCCCGTCAAGCGGGACGTCCGCCATCACCACCAGCACGTGTCGCACCAGCAGCATGTGTCGCACCAGCAGCATGGCCCGCATGGACATGGACACGGCCCTCATGGGCACGGGCAGCACATGCATCATGATCAGCACTCAAGGCCGCTTAGTATAGGTTGGTTTTACTTCTTGACCAAAGAAATTTATTCGTTAAACAAGCTTTTTTGTCATCCAGGTTTAAAGTCCTTATCAAGACGATTCAAACGAGCCCTTACTCGATAGGGTTGTGTGATTTTATTATAGAGCTACCATAGACGTGTCCATTATAAAATAAAAATAAAATGTTTCGTGACTTAACGCGAGAACGTGCCGTTATCTTATTGGCTTAACGTTTAGACCGCCGCGGTCACAACAACAATGACGCGATAATTTTAAAGGTCCATTTATTTAATCCACATGTTTTGTCAGGTGGTGGTGCTGGAGGATCGAGGCGCGCAGAACGACGCGCCGCCGGCCCTTCAGAAAGAAGACGCACAGGTACTGGAGTCATTGACTATGATTTATTAGTAAAAATATTTTATTAGTAATTAAACAATAAGTAAAACTATCTATACATCTAGGTATCTCATATTATAAAACCAAGTCCCTCGCCGCGCCGAACGCGATAAACTCAAAATTTGCCGAACGAATTTTGATATGGTTATCACCAATGGATAGAGTAATTCAAGAGGAAGGTTTGTGTGTATAATTAATTAATGTTTTTTCTACTCATGCGAATCCGGGGAGGGTCGCTAGTATATTTATATAACGGAATTGTTTGGTTAATGTGATTTTTGTGTTTCCAGAAGTGCGTGTAAGTCCAGGAGCGGGGACATCAGCTGACCCCCCACATATGATGCACCATCATCATAATATGGTAAGTAAACAGCTTTTGATTGACTGAAACCGAACTGTGACCTGTCATAATGAGAGCTACCCATAGAGTAAACATAGACAAGCATAGAGCGTGCGCATCGCTAGTAGCCTCTTGTTCCGTCCGTAAGCAAATTTTTAGCTAAGTGTACTGCGCTCGTTTACTGATAAAAGTTATTTTCCGTGCGATGACAGACGTTTATGAGAAAATATTAACAGTCCCGATATTATCAGAGTAATATTAGGGTTTAAGATAGTTTTAATGAAACGGTGCGCTCTGTTTTGACACTAATTTCACGATTTTATTTGTTCATACTACTGCCAACAGTATACTCGATACGCGCACTCTATACTTTACTTATTTATTCCTCTAAGGGGCTACCGCTATTGCGCTTACTAGTTGGCGCCACTCGCGCGTTAGCTGTCAAAGCCCAAACTATGGAATTTGACATTTACGGACCTCGCGTGCTACTAGCGCCTCTGACGACGAGATTAATGTTTTGTTTGCATCATTAATTAATCCATGATTTATTTGACAGGACACGAACCCCCTCGAAGGCTCCGTAGAGTCCATGGTCAGCGGCGCGGGGTCTTCAGACGGAGAGCTGTCTTCCAAAGCGGGGGACAGTCCCAGCAGGAAACGGAGACGCATCTCCAGGCACTTGTCTTCAGGTAACACTTTACTATTACTCCGAAGAACTTATACAGCAAGAATCCATGGTCAGAGGTGGAAGTTCTTGGATGGGGAACTGTCCTCCAATGTGGGAGATAGTCCCGGCAGTAAATTGAGACGCATATTTAGGCAGTTTTCTTCGGGTAACACTTTATTATTTGAAGGGGTTCTGTTTGAGTTTGGGTCATCTACTGTCCTGCCTGTCGTGTACAACTCCTGCACCCTCTAGGACGTAATGGAGGCCAACGTCCGAGCCTTTCAGGTAGCAACTTTTTAGTCGGAAAGAGTTTGAGAGTCATTTGACACGAGAAGAAGAAGGGGTTCTGTAGGGTTTATGGTGAGTGATGGAGGGTCCTTAAGAAGAAATGTCTTCCAAAGCGCAGGATAGATCCAGCAGGAAACGGAGGCCTATATCCAGGCAATTGACTTTAGGTAGTTTTAATTACTTCTTAGCGTGTCGATAAATGACATTATATTTTCCAGACTAGTACTCTTACGCAGACAGTATTGCCAATGGACGTGTAGAGCTAGAGAGATACACTACATGGCTCTTTAAGTGGCCATGGTTAAGAGATGCCATACTCACATGGCTCGAGTGTGCCGTAAACAAACCGGCACATGTTATGCCTCTAAAATACAGGTTATATATTTAATAACTAGCTGATACCCGCGGCTCCGCTCGCGTGGATGTCGGTTATGGCGGTAAAAAGTAGCCTATGTCCTTTCTCAGGCTCTAGACTATCTGTGTACCAAATTTCATTTAAATCGGTTCTTTAGTTTTGGCGTGAAAGCGCGACAGACAGACATTGTTACTGTCGCATTTATAATATTAGTAAGGCTAACAAATAAATGTTGACAACTTCAAATACAGCTAAAAACTTCAAAAAAGCTAAAGCTTGTTTTAGAATCAAAAACAACGAAGGTACCACAAACACCCAGACCCGAGATAGCGTAGAAAACTGTTTTTTTTTACATTGATTCTTTCTGGGATCGAACCTGGGACCTCAGAGCTGGCGACACCTTGAAAACCGGTGTGTACGCCACTCGACCACGGAGGTTGTTAATAATTTTGAATGTTAATATATGTATTTGTATGTTTCCAGGTGAAAGCAATGTGTCTGTTTCGGCGCCGGCGGTCGAGCGGCGCACGCCCAGACATCACTACCAACCACCGTATGTGTTATCGTACATAATAATATATGTTATACATTATGTCCCAGAGTTTACGTAGTTTGCCTGAAGGCAGGCTTTGAGTGCTTCACCGGACTTTTGGCTAACTACGTCTTTTGAAAAACTAACTACGTCAGCAACGTTCACTAAGGGCACCCCCTGTGGGGTTCGGACCTCGACTTAGTGCGTTACTAACAATCTTAATAATGCAAAAACAGCAAGGGAGGGCTGGATCTAAGTTTTTATTATTTAAGGACATATTTTTATTGCTTGTTTGGCCGGCTCGGGCCAGCTTGATCTAGACAAGGTGTGTGGTGACCCTGAGTTGAGTTTTGTTAAAAATTTATAGATTACTGTAAAATCGACTAAATAAATATGATTGCGGAGTGGATAGACACAAGTTTGGAAAAGGATTCCCTTTCATTGAGTCGCATCGCATTAATATATTCTATACAGGATGTTACCCAAAAGTTATATCTATCCAAAACGTGTGAAGAGGAGTACATCTGGTATAGAGTCGGTTTACAAAATTTCAGCTCAAAATGAGTTATTAAAATAATTGTACCCAATTTTTAGTCAAACTAAAAATCATAACAAAACGTGTCACAATCTTATTACGTAATTAAAAGTTAGCTTGCTAAAAGTTAAGATAAATCACTTCACCGGCCCGGTTATTATTTTTAGTGTCGAATAATTTAAGGGAAAAATTTTATATCAATTATTGAATTAACCTTTTTTTAGCTGAAATGTTGTAAACAGACTCTTTACCAGATGTACTCTTCACCCCTTTTGGATAGATATACCTTTTCGGTAACATCCTGTATAAAAATGAATCTTAATTTCCCATGGTCAAGCCATAACTTTAGAACGACTGCACCAAATCGGATTTTTATTTCGTTATTTTTTATAATAATTATTATATCTTGGGACAACTCACACACGGCTATCTGATCGCAAAGTAGGCAGAGCCTGTGCTATGGCAACCAGACAGCTGATAAACATACTTATATATTTTTAAATACATACATGTTATAGATAAATTACACCCAGACTCAGAACAAGTCAAAAGTATCCTGAACAATTTAAATAGTAAAGTATCTTCTTGTGCACTTTTCTTGGACTTAAGCAAGGCATTTGATCTTGTTGATCATGTTAGACTCCTGAAAAAAATGGAAAGATACGGTATTAGAGGCTCAGTCCAAAATTGGTTCCAATCGTATCTGAGTAACAGGAAACAGGTCACAAGGGTAGTTAAATTTAGTGATGATAATCAAATTTTAGAAAGCTATGACTCTGAACCAAGAATCAATCCTTGTGGTGTCCCACAAGGCAGCATTTTAGGGCCATTGTTATTTCTTTTATATATTAATGATTTGCCTCAATCGATTAAACACCAGAGTGTCTTGTTTGCCGACGACACCACAGTAATAATAAATGTAAATAATAACCAGAACTATGATAATGTAATCAGACAAGCGTTAGATGGCATTATTAACTGGTTAAACATCAATAAATTAAAATTAAATATTTCAAAAACTAGTATCCTTCATTTTAAAACATTTAAAGGTAAATCTGCAAATATTAATGTTGCTTACAATAATACAAATATAAAACAGGTTCATAGTGCAAAATTCTTAGGAGTAACACTGGATGAACATCTCTCGTGGAAGAACCACACTGAACTTATTTCTAAAAAAATAAACCAGTTTGTGTTTGCCCTCACAAAGGTAAAAGATGTCACATCTAGGCAAACTGCCTTGATGGTGTACCATGCTTATATCTGCTCCATTATCCGATACGGTATTGTAGTGTGGGGAAACTCTACCGAAATAGATAGAATATTCATTGCACAAAAAAAGTGTATCCGTGCAATTTTTAGTATGCAATGGTCTGATTCGTGCAGACCAATATTTAAAACACAGAACCTTTTAACTGTACCCTGCATGTATATCTATGAAATTGCCAGGTTCTTGCGATCTAACTCCACATTATTCGATCGTAAAAACAATTCTGGTAAGAGGAAGGCTACACATTTAGATTTTGAGATGCCTGTTCCTAGACTGGAACTTTTTAGACGGAGTTGTGTTTATATGGGTCCCCTTATTTATAATTCAATACCTAAATTTATAACTCAGTTACCCTTCAATAAATTTTGTACTGTATTGAGGAAGTGGTTATTACATGAAAGTTTCTACTCAATCGAAGAATTTTTCCATAAATATCCGTGTAAATTCTATACGTATAAACGAGCATTAAAGTACAAATAATTCATAATAATGTTTAAGTCACAACTGTTATAAATTGCATATTATATTAATTAGTGGTAATTGTTGTGTTGTTTCATATTGTTGTATATAATGTAATTTGACTGTTCTGTTAAATATTGTGAGTGTATAGGATGCTTATTGCTTTTATAATTTGAAATTATAGTTGTAAATTTATATTATTGTAATGTTTGTATGCCAAAACTGGCGATATGTGAGGATCTTGCAATATTGTAACACCTAAATGTACCACATTTCTTGCAAATAAATGATTGATTGATTGATTGATAAAAAAAAAAAAAAAAAAAAAAAAAAAAAAAAAAAAAAAAAAAAAAAAAAAAAAAAAAAAAAAAAAAAAAAAAAAAAAAAAAAAAAAAAACAAATGATCGTGTTCATCACACAAAGATTTGTCCTGGGTGGGAATCGAACTCACGACCTCCGGTTTAGCAGTCAGGGTCACTAACCATTAGACCAACAGGCCCGTCAGTCAACAGTTATTGTAAGGACAAGGTGATATGTTTTCCTATTTGTGTAATCGCCAGCCGGCGGATGCGCTACATGGGCGCGGGCGCGGGCACGTGGGCCGAGCGCCTCATGGAGCCTCACGCGCACGCGCCGCACCCGCCGCACCCGCCGCATCCGGCGCATCCGGCGCATCCGGCACATCCGGCGCATCCGGCGCACCACACGCACCACGCGCACCCGCACCACACGCCGCTGCTGCTTGACATCAACCAGGTATACAAATGCAAATATTTGTCTGTGGGTGTGGACAACTTATATCCTAAATATGAGTTCTCCGCAAACATAGACGAGTTTATTTTCGATGCGGTCTCCAAGGTGCGACTGATCCCGCGATTGGTCAATCATTTGTTGATTCGAAATAGCTATAAAAGGTGTTTTTAGGTGGTTCCATCCGTCTGTGTGTCAGCGGTCTGTATCTCAAGAACCATATGAGCTTGAGAACTGGAATTTCCCCAGAGTGTGTAGTTCTGCAGGGTTATTCGCTATGGCGGTTGTCAACAAAAGCGATTGTTGCTTTATAAAAAAGACAGTTAAAACACCAGTTTCTTATCGTGTAACTTTGATGACAAACTAGATCTACTTCTACTACTTAGTTGATTACCGACGTTAGCTGATACTGAATCAGCATTTTTATACTTATTTTGGTCCGGTAAACATCGGTTGGGTTTGAAATAAAACTAATTTGAACGGATTCTATCGCGGTTTATTTTTAGATTTTTGTTCCCGACGTTTCAACGCCTTTGCAGGTGTCATGGTCACGGGCAGACTGACCATGACACCTGTCTAATATTCGCGTAAACCTAAGAAAGCAATCGGTTGGGTTGGCAACTGGAGATAGCGAATAGGCCTACTGTTGCCGCTATAATGAACCCGTGTGGCGCAGATGTCGGTGCGCGGGCGCGGGCTGGGCGCGCTGGGCGGCGTGGGCTGGCACCGCGAGCACGCGCAGCGCCCGCAGGTACGCGTGCACTCGCTGCTCACGGGGACTTGTGCTATACGCTCGATTGATGGGGACATTTGTTAAATTAATTCGTTTTGTCAGATGAGTTAGATTCGTTTTTATCGAACTGATCTACCGCAGCTCTTGAGAGAGACAAGTGGAAGAAGAGTGAGGAGGCGTTTAGGCTAATAATAATAATAATAAATAATTCGTTTTGTATGTTAATATAAGGCCAAAATCTTAATCTAAAATTCATTTATTCGTATTGGGCTACTAGGTAGCACCTTTTGAAGGTCAAACATATTAACAAAACTGTACCTTAAATCGCCCACCCTTCACAAGGGTATTCTACTATATTTGAAAAAGTTCTTCAAAATGACAAAAAAATAATAATATTCCGAAAAAGTAATATTCCGACTTTTAAATTTTAATATAATAAAACAATAATGTGCTTTTATGACTCAAAATCAGAATATTTAGGTATATTTCTACATACATTTAAATTTTTATAAAATTTCATAATTTGATATATACCGAAAGTACTCTATTGTTCCCTATTATCTTACAATAAATGTAGAGTTATAATTAGTATCCTGACATAAATAAATATAATATAACTTACATTTTTTGATGATGAAATAATTTATTTTAGTTATTGGGTTTACCATTAAAAAGAAAACTAAAGTAATATTACGAAGTTAGTTTACAAACTAATGTTTCAAAGACGATTGACGCCCTAATCACGTCTCTTAGATAATTAAGATATAAAACCATCAGACTATGAACAAAAACTATTAATTAATTAAAAGTATATACCGGTCATAAGCGTTTTTATAAATTCTGGGAACCCATCAATCGAGTCCATTTAATTATTTTTAAGCAGCGGCAAAAAGTGACGCCAAAATAAATACACTATAATGTTGCTAATAATATAAGATTTTATTGAAAACTTTATGCGCTGTCGGTAAAACAGTTGCTCATATTTTGTGTCGGTAAAACAGTGTTTATGTATAAATTGGGAATTATGACGTCAGACGAATGATGACTCCCAACACTGTATTTATATGTCAGGTCCTTATAAAGATATGATATATTTAAAACAACTACAATTGTATGATATTTTATACTTGTGCTGACAAAATATTTCAATAATTCTATTAATATTAGTAACGTTATTGTGTGAATGAATAACGGGACACGTCAACGACTTATTATATAGCTGTCTCGCTCAGATATATCGGTTAGAGTTAAGTAGAAACGAGATACAAATATCGAATTACAATTCTTTAGTTAATCAATATGAAGGTAACTAGAATATTGTTTTTTTAGAATTTGTTGAATGAAAAAAGATTTTTTTTTTAATTAAACCATTTTATAAAGTAATATGCGTCCAATTTCAGTTAAACTGCTGATGGAAGGAATTTAATGCGTGTTTAGACCAGACGGTTAAATATTGAGTAATGAAACTTCAAACTCTTGTGAAAATCAGTTAAATATAAAAAGGAGTTAGTATTATTCTTGTTTATACAGGATGTTACATAAAGGTTATATCTATCCAAAAGGGGTGAAGAGTACATCTGGTATAGAGTCAGTATACAACATTTAAGCTCAAAATGAGTTAATTTAATAATTGATATCCAATTTTTGGCATCAATTATTTGACAACCAGATATTACAGACGCTAAAGCGATGTATCTAAATATTTAACGAGTAATGTAATAAGGATATTGTCGCTTGTAGTGCGTTTCTTATGATTTTTGTTGTCGAATAATTGATGCGTAAAATTGGGTATCAATTATTTACTTAAAACTAATTTTGAGCTGAAATTTTGTAATCTGACTCTATACCCGATGTACTCTTCACCTCTTCTGGATAGATGTACTTTTTCGGTAACACCCTGTATAATTTACTTGTATTCATTAATAATCTTATGACGTGTCCCGTAAATATATATAAATATATAATCATGAAGATTTCTTTCAGTTGTACACATTATGTATGAAAATTATGACATATCGAATTGGGTACGATTATTATTGAGATATATATTTTATTTTGATGGACACACCAACATTAGACACACGATTACAAAAAAATGTTCCGAAAAACTTGAATTTGATACTTACAGGTTTGGTTCAAATATTGGTCCCAATATACAAACTTTTTTATTCAGTTACTTACAAATAGATTTGTTACAAACATTTGTGCCAATATAAATAACGAACATGTTATTTTTATACACTTAAACACGAAAACACATACATTCGTCGATAAACAATTCACATTAAAATGTGTAATTATAAATTTAAACCACGTTTACATGTGGTAGTGTACTCTTATTGTATGTATGTGCGTGTCTGTGACACACACACAGATACACACCGGAAATACGTCATCGCATGTATGTATACATATATTTGAGAAAGATATATTTTTAAATATATATAAAAACTAGGTTATAATGTCGCTGGCTCTTTCTAACTCGTAAAAGAAGGATATTTTGTCCTTTTTTTATATTTTTAAGATGTCTGTCTCTTTTCAAATAAATGTGTCAGAAAGAGATAGATTATTTTGACGTATAAGTGACGTTGAAATCTGGGCATAGCATAGTTTTAAGTAAGTTGAGACCTCACATCACTGGTAAATAAATTTAGACTTTATTTTTTATTGAATAAGGTGTATTTTTGTTTTATTTCGGTAGCCAATGATGTGGGGTCGTATGTTATTATTGTTTAACTTTGATGTATGTTAGTTATATTTAGTTTATAAGTTACTCGGAGCGGAGGAGACATTGTCAGATGTTCCAACGTAGTGGTCGCCGCTTGTGATCTGAGCTGTGTCGTTTTTATATCATTTAGAGGTGGAGAGAATGCAAAAAAAAATAGAACAGAGTATTGATATCTTTAAAATTCCTGAATAATTATGAATACGCCTCACTAAACTTATCATACAAATGTTAATTAATTAAATATTGAGCAAAAGAAAGGTCTTTGGTAGAGGAAATTTATTAGGTTTTTTTTGGACTTATACTTAAAGTAGCTGTCCCCCGCGACTTTGTCCGCGTTGTTGTTTTCATTTATGCTCCGCTCCCTTTGGTCGCAGCGTAATGTTATATAGCCTTCCTCAATAAATGGGCTATCCAGTAATAGTTTTAGGTAATCTCGGTACATAGTAGGGCTCTCCACCTCTAGTGTAAGTGTAAGAGGCCGGATCACTAGCGGCTCCACCGACTGTCGGCGCTTGCGCAGGTGGGCGCGGGCGTGGGCGCCGAGCTGTGGCCCGCCGCCGTGCTGCCCGCCCTGCCCGCGCTGCGCTACCAGGTACTCGCGCGACACGCACACACGAGCTAGGCTAACCATGCTGGCATACTGCTCATGTTCTAAACTCTAAAATCCCGATAGTATTGTCCCACTGCAGGGCAAAGGTGTTCCTCTCTCTCTCTCTCTTTACCCTGAGTAAGAACCAACCTAATCAAACCCGTATTCTCCCACTGCAGGAGAGGACAAAGATGTTTCTCTCTCTCTTTGTCTCTCTCTTATCCACTCACTTCTGTCCTGCGCCAGAAAGGGCAAGTTTTTTCCGGAGGAATCTTCTATTTGGTTTCTACACCTTCTTCTGAGTAAGACAATCCATAATGTTGTAGTTAGCTTCCAAACTCACACGCGTAGATAAACCTGATTACCGTATTTCAACGGAACAACTAACCATTGGGCCACCAAAACCTATTTTACTGGTTAATTCAGTGTCTTTGTGATGACAAAACGTGCGCTGTAAATAAGCATAAGTTGACATTGAATAATGTATCCAAAGTGTACGCGCTTAAGTCTACATTTGAATGTCATTTTCATTCTATTATACGGACGAAAACCGTTAAATAAGGGATATTTGGTATCAATTCCGCCGCTAGAGGCGCTATTCGCACATTATTTAAAAATGATCAAATTCCATAATTTGTTGGTTGATTTTGTCAGCTGATGCGCCAGTGGCGCCAACTGGTGAGCGCAATACCGGTAGCCCTCAAAAAATCCTCTGTCTAATACTCTTATCCACCCGTTAAAGTTTAGAACATGAACACTATTTCGCATTGCTATCCTAGCAAGACAGATCAATACAATAAATAAATTTTACTCAGCATGACCTTTACCTAAGCTATTCTGTCTCTGGCGCCGATTCCCTTGTACGCCAACTAAATCAAAATTAAACCATTGCTACAAGTGAAAAAGTTACCGATGGTCTTAAATAAGTTTAGTGTGGGTTTAACAGAATCGGCTCCACTATCCCCCAAGATAGAGATAGGAATATATCTTAGTTAAAGCACCTGCTTAGCAATGTTTATTTATAATTACCTAAGTAACTTATGCGTTATGCGGGCATCCCGCATATGTTAATAGCTATACAGAGATTTTTCTAATAATATCTGTGATTTTTTTAATATATTTTTCGTTTGCGGGCTATCGCAAGACTATCTATTTGCGGGTACCCGCATATTGTATACTTAGCACAGGTTTATACATCATTTTGTAAAAACGGTTTTGGTCTCCGATATTATTTTAATGATTTTCCATTGCATAATTTTAAAAAATTACACATTTACAGCAAATTCTTTGTATTTTTAACATTTGTAGCTTATTTTGGGATGTTTGGTTACTATTTTGGGTTATCGTCTCTAAAATATTTGTTAATAATGTGTTGTCAGCTTAAAAATAACATTATTGCAATAATAAAATGTTGGGTAAACAAAGCAATGAAGTTTTTAACATTTAAACAAGATTTGTTTGTAGTTTACAGTCAAAGAATAATTTTGTCTAATTGACTTTTAGTTATAAATATTAAAAGTACAGGTCTTAAGTATTCCTAATATATTTCTTATATATTTGTTTGACAGTATTAATACCTACAATATCAGAGTATGGTATAAAATTATATCTATACTAGTTGTATCCCGCGGCTCCGCCCGCGTGAAGGTCGGTTATGGCGGCAAAAAGAAGCCAATGTCCTTTTAAAGGCTTTAGACTATCTGTGTACTAAATTTCATTTAAATTGTATCAGTAGATTTGGCGTGAAAGCGCGACAGACAGACAGAGTTACTTTCGCTTTTATAATATTAGTAAGGATTAAATACTATAAAATAAAGTCGCTCTTGTTTTTTGTATGCTTAGATCTTTTAAACTACGCAACGGATTTTAATGTAGTTTTCACCAATAGATATAATTATTCAAGAGGAAGGAAAAAAATCATTAATTTTAAGTCTATCCATCCGAAAGGGGGTCGCCAGTAATTAATAAGTGTTATAGACACAAAAAAATATATATAGGTGTTTGTAAGATTTCATCTTTAAGTGATGTTTGATCTTTAATCAAAATTAAATTAGTTTTAAAGTAATGATAATTATATTTGTATCCCTTTATTGGGCAACTAGAATAAAAATAAAATAGATTAAAAAATACATGTTACTGATTTATAAATGCATACACATGAGGAGCTCGTGGCTAAGTGTAAGCCGTACGGTTAGAACGATAATACAGGTTATGCCGTGCTCGCCGCTGTTAATCTGTGGATGGGTGATCATATGTAAACATATCGAGAACCCTCCGTGTATTAATCAACGAAACGTCTGCATCTTTTGAATAACAAATTTTACAAGAAATGTAACAGGAATACTTAATATTTCTATTTATTTTTTTATTATTATTTATTTTTTATTTATAATATTTAATATAACATTAAAATCGTATCGGAGACTACAAAATGTGGGTGCGTGCATGTTTCTAACAGTTAGCATATTGTCCAATTCTACCAATTTTATATATTAAGACAACTTTGTACTAGTAAGTAGAAGCACTATTTATAATGTTTGGGGTCGATCAGTCTCAGTGAAATGAGATATAAGTATAATCTTCTTGACAGCTATGCTCTCTTGGCATTAATAGTTTTAAATATAGTTATTTAGAGTCTAAAATTGACTGGCCAGTGATAAACTGCTTGAGAAAGTCTTGAAAATAATTTTAAAGTAACGACACTTTGAGTAGAAATATGAAATATAAAAAAAGCTGAAATATCTTCAAACAAGGATGTAATAATGATCTTTTTTCTGTTTGAAGATATTTAGAAAAGTTATCTTCTCCCTACCCTAGTAAGTATACAGGATGTTACCGAAAGGGTATATCTATCCAAAAGGGGTGAAGAGTACATCTGGCATAGAGTCAGTTTACAAAGTTTCAGCTCAAATATAGTTCATTAAATAATTGATATTCAATTTATTCGACACCAAAAATCATTACAAACCCGTCAACGCACTACAAAGGTCATTATCTTGAGGGTCTGAACTCTTAACTAAACCCATAACTATCTAAACTATTATTGATCTATAACCCAACTAGGGAAAACAAAATAAAGTTCCTTAATTTTTTTTTAAAGTTACTGGCAATGTGGGTCGCCTTCACATTACTAGCTATCTTGTTAACCCCTCCAACTAAGCTAAATATGCTTGTGTCTGGAGTGGGTTCACGTCAATATTGCAATGGGTGAAGTTCAAACCTGCGACCTCTCGTTTACAAGGCAGTCACCCTAACCATTAGGCTATTGCCGCTTTATATTTATATCCTTCTGCTTATCAACTCAGACTGATCCACTGCTTGATATATTTCTCTCTCAACATATTTTGAATTGAACACAGTACATAGTTGTCTTAAATATACAGTTGGTATTGAACTCATGGGAGCTGATCCCTTCGTGAATGGTCCTTGTATGGCGCCGCGGCTGCTAGCCCCGCTTCACCTTTGTAATATAGTGACGTCACGTAGTCTAACACACAGCCAGACATACTGACATGCAGATAAATAAGTTGGTTATACATGTGGATGGAGTTTGGTTGATTTTAATCACAAAAATATTGTCCTGATGTTTTTTCTATATAGGTTGTTACCGAAAGGTTATATCTATCGAAAAGGGATGAAGAGTGCTTCTGACTAGATACCAGATGTACTCTTAACCCTTTTGGATAGATATAGCCTTTCGGTAACACCCTGTATTTTTTAAGTGTACATATGTTCTTGTTGTTAATAAAGAATATGATTAGGCAGGGGACTTCGCCCCGCATAGAATTTTAATATAAAATTTACTCTATGACACTTAGCAATGATATAGATACCCAAGAAATTTTTAAGACCTTAGAACTTTGCCTTTTTGTATATAGTTATTTTTTGTAAATTTGCTTATAAAATTAATTAATATAAATTATGATGAATACAGAGTCTTTTAAAGTATCGCGCTTCATTTTTATAATGATATTATGTAACGGGAATTAGCACGAACATGTATTAAGGCGGTACTCTAATAATCATGAATACTTCTGACTTATATTAATTTAAATCTAACTTATTTCCTCGTACCTAATACTTTGATAATTTCTAGATCTGTTTCTTAAATTTCAAATTTCTCTATTCAATTTACTCCTCAACCAAATTCCATTATTTTAAATACCACAGACAACATATATGTTATCTGTGCTGTGTGTTACGTCTACTTGTCTATGGTTTGGTATTAAGCTTCGGTTTTGGTCTGTCGGCTTGACGACGCTCTGTTATACCATAGTGTTTGATATGAATACTCTTTACACTGTGATGTTGCATAGATATAGATTTAAATGATTTATGATAAAAATTGGCCTGAAATACGTTTAGCTATTGAAATTAATTTTTGTGATGTATTTTGTATGATAAATGTATTTTTCTATACATAGTATAAGCAGGGATGTATCTCTCTGCAGTTTAGGTTGGTACATTCTACCGGTGCCTTCCGGGCAGGCGAATGGCAGTAGATTTCCGCAAGCCGCGTAGTGCGTAATTCTATAATTAGATAGTTATGTTGTCGCAAACGATATGTCTACAACTCTAACGCGCCGCTAGACAGAGTTACGCGTAAGAAGAGAGAGGCAATGTTTAGGTGAATATCGCGTCAGGCATTAAGCTCGTATGCGAGCTGAATTGCACTTCGCGAATTGTATCTTCTGTACGTAGTACTATTTATTATTCTGTGATATAAGTAAATAATATTTTTTATATATTTTTTTATTAGTTGTATTGACTTCTGAAGTATACATGTCTTTGCAGATAGATATAAGCTGGTGTTTTATGATTATGAGACGAAATCAATAAAATAATTATGACACCGTATTGTACCTAAAAAAATATTAAGTTATTAATATTGAAATCACACTTTGTACTCCCGAGCTAGTCATCACAATCTCAAGTCCATTGTTGGTCGGTCACCGATGACCGAAATGTCAGAATTAAAGCCCCGTCCAATCTTAACTCACTGGTAAATGTACTAAACGTGTTAAAGACTATATTAGATATTTTATCTTAATATATCTGTGCAGCATCACATCCTTTAACTTTAACTATAACGGTTAGCCTCCGATCACGCGCTTGGTTTGGTAATAGTCGTATTTAACTGTCAGTGTTAAGCACTCGCCTTAGTTATGGGTTTAACTGCCACTTAACTTTCACGTCATTCTGATGTAGACCTGGATTGTAAACTAGACTATGGATAGTATATTTATGGATGTATAGATTGAGGACACATAACTATATCAGAGTTTTGGACTTAACAATATTTGATTATACATAAAAGTAAAAAACGTGACTTTATTAAAAAAACAATACAAATCTACTGAATCGATATGGATAACAATTAAAAAATTCATGCTCATCACACAAAGATTTGACCTCCGGCAATCGGACCGGGTGGCAATCGAACCCATGCCCTCCGGCTTAGTAGTCAGGGTCACTAACCGCTAGACCAACAGGCAAGTCATCGACGTACTGTGGTTATTACTTCCTTGGAACAATCAGTCCAGGATTATATTGTTACTAGCTGTTTCCCGCGGCTCCGCCGGCGTTGATGAAGATTATCGGGGCAAAAAGTAGCCTATGTCCTTTCTCAGGCTATCTGTGTACCAAATTTAATTTCAATCGGTTCAGTAGTTTTGGCGTGAAGCGCGACAGAGTTTTCGCATTTATAATATTAGTAAGGACTAGCTGTCCCCCGCGACTTTGTTCGCGTGTTTTAGTTTCAACGGTTTTTCATTTTTGCAACATTTTTCATTTTACTCCGCGCCTATTGGTCATAGCGTGATGTTATTTAGCCTATAGCCTTCCTCAATAAACGGGCTATCCAATACAAAAAGAATTTTTCAATTCGAACTAGTAGTTCCTGAGATTAGCGCGTTCAAACAAACAAACAAACAAACTCTTCAGCTTTATAATATTAGTATAGATTAGACCAAATTTAGACGTCCCTAACCTTACATACTAGATTACAATCCGCTTCTACGTTCAGAATACGTGTTTTGAGTGGCGTCTCGTGACCTACGTCCCACGATTAACGTGACACGCACATGTGCATGCCCAGATGGTTATGTGTTATGCACAGACCTCATTAAAAACATAGACAGGACACTCATTAACAATAGAAGAAGAAAAAACACCGAGAGTTTAAAGATGAATATGTCAAGAAGAATACTTCAATGTTAGCTTAAATTCTTACTCTTTGGATAAACTTTTCAGTATTACACAATGAAATTGTTTAAATTTTGTTAATATTTTATGGTTTCACTGTAATGTGTATGAGTTATGAGTTGAGGGGCTCGTGACTAAGTGTAAGCCATACGGTTTGACCTATAATACAGGTTAAGCCGCACTCGCCGCGGTTGGTCCGTGGATGGGTGACCATGTGTAAAACATACCGAGACCTCTCCGTGCCACGGAAAGCACGTTAAGCCGGTTCCGACTGTCATATGTTGATATTTGGCAGTGGTTAAGTCATTACAATTCTGACGACCAGTCTTACTTTGGCATACTGTCAACTGTGTTACCCAGTAAAAATGGGTTGTGGAGGTCAGATAGGCAGTCGCTCCATGTCAAATACGGTATTCAGCTGAATCCGATGAGACTAGAAGCCGACCCAAAAGAACATTGGGAAAAGACTAAGCAACGAAGTTATATGTATATATTTATACAAATGTATTCATTATTATATTTATAACATATACCTCACACGACGCCACTGCACTTGCCATACTTTAAAACTGGAAAGTGTATCTACAGGGTTCGAGTTTAAGTCTATATTTGAACGCTCATATTTCTTCCAAATCGGTGTCATATTAAAAATACACAGTAGCAGTGAATATAAAACTTCAAAATGCTAAAAAAATTAGGCAAAAACAAATGAGTTTGTTTTTTAAATTTGAGTGGTCGTGTCTATGTTTTTTCTTTGGTATGTGGTTTTAAGATGCTGACGATTGGACGCATTGTCGCTTAGTATCGTTGTGCCGCGTAGTTTTTAACTTAGCATTCGTTTTCTCTATTATATAAGACTCAAACTTTGTACCAGACGATTTTTCGACTCTATTCCATTGAGAGTAAGTCGGTTTTTGACTGCAGACTTTCTAAATGTATTTTTTCATTCGTTTTATTACTATTTATCTTACATTTTGAGTATTTTTTTTTATATATATAAAGCACTGAACTTTAATTTCCTTGTATCTAATTTATTCTGACATTTCCCTTTGCTGTTTTGGTAGACTTTGTAAAAAGTTCCAATTTCTAAGAAAAATTAATAAAAGAAATTACTTATAATATTTTGTACTTTTTTTGCACACAAAAAAATATAAATACATTTAATTAATGTTTATTCTTATACATACACTTTGATGTTTTTTTTTTACTGTCTGTTGAAAAGTGGACTACTAAATTATAACTTATAATGTGGGTAGTCGAAACATCGTCTGAGCGCAGTAGCGCGGGGAGGTACTAATATGGGGTTATCCGAGGTTTCTCATTGACTTACAATACAGTTTTATTATTCGTTCTAGTGGTAGGCTTGGAATGATTTTAAATGACATACATTTGACGCTAAATATTGTAATGCTGTTTAAATACGTAATTTATTTGTTTGATTAATAACAGTGTCCTATGTCAAAATAGGTCAGTTTATCCCTGAGCTATCTCTTCTAAATATTTTCTACTTACTAGCTGCTCGCCCCGGCTTCGCATGAGTGGGATGAGATTCTTAAAACATCTCCACAAGTTTATATTCTTTATTAAAAGCTTTCTCCATACCACAAGGAACATAACAAAAGGAAGTTATCCGATTTGGTGCAGTCGTTTGGAAGTGACCAAGGGAAATTGGGATTGTTTCGGGCCGATGGTCTTTCCCAGAGATATTCACAGCTAAACTTGACATTAAAATGATGTGGTCTACTAAATTACTTCTGTCAAAGGTTTTACATCCTGGCACGTCTCTGTGAAATTATTTAAAGAAAAAAAACATCAATCCCAAACATGACGACCTCTCGGTCGAGTGGCATACACACCGGTTTTCAAGGTGTCGCTAGCTCTTAAGGTATCGGGTTCGAACCTCAGGTGGATCAATGTAGAAAACTTTTCTACATTGTGTCGGGATCTGGGTGTTTGTGGTAGCTTCGTTGTTTCTGATACCATAACACAAGTGCATTAGCTACTTTGGGTTCAGAGCAATGTATGAGATGTTGTAAAAAGAATATATATTGGCCCAGCTAATATTTCGAACAATAAATCAAGCAACTAAATATTTAGTCAAAATATCTTGTACTAAAAATCGTCAAATGTATGTCTATGAATAACTTCATATGCCCTTAATAGTTAAATAACGGATGTATGGCAACGCCAGCTACTGAGCACATGACATGTTAAGTCGCGGCCAGACATCGTTAGAGCAGACAGCGAATGCTCGTCGAGAACTTAGGAGAGCAGTTACACGGGCAATATTAAGCAATAATATACAATTTTAATATTGAAAATCACGGTTAAAACGTTTTTACATCTATTCAATGATGAGAGACGGCTTCTGGTGGTGAAAAAACCGATGCATAATCGACAGACCCGACATGACTGACACGAGAATTTTGTGGTGGTTGGTGCTATGTCTTACCCTTTCTCTATTTAGACAGCTGATTGTGTAAACACAGCCTTTGTCGGAAGACGAAAACGTCACAATCAGGGACTGGATAACCAAACTCCATCCAGAATCCAGACTGGATAGCCTTAGCTTCTAAAGGGCTGATCAACGTAAAAATTAGTTATCATCTCTCGAACCGTATTTTATTGGTCAACTAATCACATTCACATAATTAATTTACAGTAATGTAGCTATTGCTGTATTTTTTTGAATTAACTCTTTAGTTCTTGAATTATTTAGCGATTTATCGATCCTATATTGATAAGGTTATCTATTGCCCACAAAATGCCCGTGTATGCGAATCCTTAGTTAAGAAATTGAATGTTCGTTTGCCTTGCGTTGTAGCGATGTCTGGTCGCGACCTTAGTGATATGATCAGCTTGGATGACCGAACGACAAATAGCATTGTTCCATTATTAGTATTTAAAATTGATATTAAATATTACTACTTTGTAGTAGAAACATCAGTAAGCAAGATTTTGTACATACATTTAACACTACACTGCCAAATCAAAAATAATGATTATATAGACAGAATTTAGATCGAAAGATTTATGTGTGTTAAGAGAGTCTTACTAGGGAAAATTTGAGATAAAATTAACGATAATTTAAATAATGGTACACGTGTTGATTGTCGAGGTCTTATTCGTCGCTATTGTTTAATATACAATGACAAACCAAATTAAAAGATATTATCCCCTTATACACCAATAAAAAAAAGCATTCACATTGGTCAATAAACTTTCAAGTATTCTTACAAATATTTTTGAAATTCCATCGGGAAACGATAGGTTACTTAATTAAGTAATAGATCCCGTTGGAATAATGAGTTCTGATTGGTTGGATTTTTTTGTAGGCGTGGTTTCATTTTCAGCCAATGAGGAAGCTTGTTTGATTTAATTTGGAGTGTCTTTTGAGGTTCAACCTAGCTATATCAAGGTGGTGGTGCCTTTGAGCCTGTGTGTTTTGAAACAATAGAGGCGCACAGTGCTTGGAAAGCGTGGTGGACTGTGGTGTTTATGTTTCTGTGATCTTTTGTGCGTGAGATTAATTACTGTAGTTTTTTTGAGGAATTAGATGCCCAGAATTTTTATATATTTATTCCTGTATTTTATGACTGAAATACAGATATTTGGAAGATAATAAATATTGTTATCTTGTTTAATTTTTTACCAAAACATATCCCACACTAGGTAACAATCCTCGACTCGTTGGGAATTCACAAAGTTCGAAAAAATTTCGTTTAAAATTTATAATTATAATATATTATCTATTTTATCATGTACGGAATTTTTACCTTTGAACCACCACCCAATTCTAACACTAGAGACTAATCTTAAATCATTGCTACTCAGAATTATATTTCACACACAATATTATTTTAATTCATATAATTATTCTGGGTTAATTCATTTATTATAATTTCAAACTTCACAGAAATATTAACACAACGCCCACTATACTACTATATCTTTGTCAATGTAACATCCATTTCACGAACTTGTTATACACATAACAGTGCCGACCTTACAGCAGTGTTTAACACGGGTGTAGCCGTGTATGCTATGGAATACACGCTTCTAATGCTCCTACACAGATTTTTTTTATGTTATATATAACATACTGTACCATTTTCCAACATAACGTTTTTTCAGTTATTTTGTACTCAATTTCCCTGATGCCTTTTAAAGATAACAAAAATTACAACACGTTATAGTGTCTCAAATAAACATAACATTTTGTACCAATTTTTTTGTTTGTTATATATAACAAATTGTACGTTTTTTAATTGTTATAGAGCTGTGTGGGAGCATTATAATAACAAAGCTATGTTCACGTGATATTGTAACACGGGTTGCGGTAGACAAATATTTATGTTTTTGTTAATTAATGTTGTTTTAAGTCGTGTTTTTTTTTGTGTTTTTATACACTACACAAAAACATTCTAACACTTTGTACAATAATGTTTATTTTATGTTGAAAGACGTAAAAGCTTTGTCCTTACAGTAGAATTACATTTATAAGTTAAATGTTGGTCTAGATTAAGCAAATTATGATCGATTTAAACATACAACTGACTGGCAGGTACATTGTGTCTGTATTAAATATGGAAACACTTTTAAATCATGATAATTCCAGTGACAGATAATGTTTTATACAGAATTATGGCAACACCACAAAATTAAATAAAACTTTGATAACTTATAAATGTAGTAACACTGTAATTCTCAATCTAATAACATCAACTTTAGACGTATATTGTTTTTGTGTGTGTTATCTTAACACAAGGAACACGGTTTAGCTACACCCGTGCGTGTCGGCCCAGCATGCACACAACTCATTTATGTTGTACATACAAGAATTAGTCTGCATACAAATAGCGTACCTTGCTTGGGTACCGAGCCGTTGAACGGCGACCCTCCCAAATATTTTTTTTTATCGAATTACCCCCCGCCACGTTATCGCATGCATAAATATTCCTCACTTTAAATACCTTGTGTATGTGCCGTGTTTTACGTGTATTTTTTGGAGGTTTCGCCCCGTGTAGCGGCCACTGAGATGTAATATATTACGTACTATTGCAAGAGATGTAAAAAAAATACTGCGGTTCCGCAGTGTGCTGTGTCAAAAAAGTTGGGGCTATGACTGATTATAAAATACATTTTTTTTTTTTTATTTTTTTATTTACATTTTTTTTGTTGTTGTTATATAACAGTCCTTGATTTCAGGGGGGAGTTTTAAAAGTTGCTTGAAATTAAACGCGTCGCGTCAATATCAGAGATGTTGTTACTAATAGAGTAACAATTGGACGAATACTTAAACGCAACTCAATTATAAGGCGCTGTTTTTCGCTTGTGTAAAGTAGCAAGAGTATGGTCAGAATATTGAAACGTCAATCAGTTTTAAGTCCCCGTTAAGTCTCTTGCTGTCTCTGTCACTTTAAGGTGCAAATTAGCGACAGAAAGATATTTGAGAACGTCTTAAAGTTAAGTGGTGTTTCAGTATTCGGGGGTTTGACATTTAAAAACGTCTTAAAGTTAAGTTGCGTTTGTATTTCTGAGAAAGGGTATTCGAATTTTTTTTTCGTGAGGGCTGCTTAGTACGTTTTATTTTATTACTCATTGGTGTACTTACGTGGGATGAAACCGTCGGTTTTGCAACACTTTATTTAAGATATGCCCGCTAGCAACTCAGCTTTGGTATTGTAGAGATACAATTGAAAAAAAAAAATATTTGGCTGGTCGCTTTATATTAGAACTTGGCTGTTTTCTCCAATTATGCTCTTTTAATGTGAACAATTGATTAACACTTATATTGGCATTATCGTGGTCACCTACACTCGGCCATAAGATTTTCTCTCGTTCTTTATTATATTTATATTTTTTTTATACATTTTTTTTCGAGTTATGTTTTTTTTTTTTTTTTCGTCGACTATCTATGTATTTTCTCATTATAGATGATTAAAAATAGTTCTGCCCACTGTAGCGTAGTACTCCTTATATATCACATTATATTTCTTTTATTTATTTTTTTAATAAAGTCAACATTCTTTTTTTTTATATATATGAAATGTGAATAGCAACTCTGGCACAATTTTTATACATTCTCATAGATAAAGACACGTGTGATAGTATATGTATTTATTTTCATGTCATGTTTCGATAGGACGAGTAGAGAACCTTTATGCTTAAATTATACTGACCGCTGTTGTATGTTACCCCCTGGTACCTTGGGCTCCTCTTTATTTCCAAAAAAAACACTACTATGCGGGCAAAAAACCGGCTGTCCGGCAAAAAAACCGTAGTAAAAATCGGACATCCAATTTTTTCACCCAATAACCGGTTGGAAAGCCGTACGGCCGGTTTTTTTCCCGGATGCAAGTGTCGTATCGATCGAATGTAACACGATTACGACTAATCTCTATTGCTATCACTAAATCACTTGCTATGGATATTTTATTTGTATTGGTTATGAAGCTTTTGTAAATGTTTATTTTTCTATTGAATGCTTTCATGTAACTTGTTTTTTTGTCGTGTTACATTTGATCTATTAGATTCTTACTGTGGATTACAGTTTGGTAGGATGGCGCAGTGAAATTCTTGGAACAACATTAAATTGGAGATTTGGGGGGATTTGGAAGATTATAGAAATTGGCGATTTAGGCCTTCTTCATTTGCATGTATCTCTTCAATGTTGATACTTAACAACCCGCCCGTCCCTAGATCAAGCTGGCTCGAGACAGCCAAACTAGCAATAAATATGTCCTTAAATAATAAAAACTTAGATCCAGCCCTCTCTTGCTGTTTTTGCCTTATTAAGATTGTTAGCAACGCACTAAGTCGAGGTCCGAACCCCACAGGGTGCCCTTAGTGAACGTTGCTGACGTAGTTAGTTTTGCTATTGCTCTGGCTGGAAGCCTTCAAGGTTCTCGCCAAAAGTCCGGTGAAGAAGTCAAAGCCTGCGACAAGGCAAATTGCGTAAATCTCTTTAAAAAAAAAAGGTTAAAATCCTCTATGACTTTTATTAAAGATCCATATTTACTTGACAAATGTATCTCTATATCTCACGGGCTATATACAGTCACAGTATCCCTAAATGTCCGTTAAGACAAGAATCCCCGCTCAATTCATTTTGTTGATATCTCTTATTCCCTTAAATTCTGCCAGAGAAAATGTATTCCTACGTCATTTTTTTTTATTAATAACCGTTACAATATTATAAAATTATATTTATTATAAAGCCTCTTTGTCAGTACATAATTCCTCAATACATACTTATACAATTGTATTGACGTACCCAAAGTATTTTTACATCAATATTTTAGCCAAAATATCTCTACATTTTTTAGTCAAAATATCTCTTCATCTCAATCTCTTAACCAAAATATCTCTTCATTGCTTAGTATTTTAGCCACCAAATCTCCACCTCTCAGTCGTTTGAACAACAAACCTTCCACTCAATCTCAACCAACCATACAGGTATCAGGAAATCTCTATCACTGCGCCACCCTCCAAACAGTATCCCATCTTATCTCCTCTTCCTGACTAACTGGTACTTCAGATGGGTGGCGTGTACGCGGGCCTGCAGTACCACGGTAGCTTCGCGCCGCCGCCCCCGCCGCGGGGTCCCTTCGCGTCGCCCCCGCATCCGCATACCCACTATATCGCCAATACGCAGGTTTGTTCAAATGTTATACAGATATTTTGTTTTTTTTAAACCCTAGGTTTCTGAAAAGTCGTGGTAGCCTAGTTTAACAAACGAATTTGTATGCACAAGGTTTCTTTGTAGTCACCAATGTGACTACAAAGTTATATATACTTTCAATTTAACTGGCCTTTTGTTCTGGTGGTTGGTGACCCTGACTGCTAAACCGGAGATCGTGGGTTCGATTCCCACCCAGGAAAAAATCTTTATGTGATGAGCATGATCATTTGTTCTGTGTCTGGGTGTAATTTATCTATAATTTGTTTGTGTTTAGAATTATATAAGTATGTTTATCAGATTGCCATAATACAGGCTTTGCCTAGTTTAGATTAAAATGGCCGTGTGTGAGTTGTAATAAAAATTAACAAACAAACGATACAAGTCAGTCTCCAGCTAAAGAGTTAATTACATTTGTCTTTTTGTATACAGCGTGCGGAAGGCGGGCGGCTTGAAATGGTGGGTGGTGGCGAGGGTACTTTATCACCACTACAACCCACCACCGACCTACACCACGCGCCATTACTACTCGCCACTGAGGTAAGGAACACTTCTAAGAGGAAAACAAGTCATAACATCTAAAAAAATATATATAAAATCTAACTGAAATTACCTTTTTTATCCACCTTCTCTAAAATTTTTTGGAACACTATCTCTTCATTCTTCAGCAATTCATGATATATACCCTGCTTCTTCTTCTGCTTCTGCGTAGCCTTTTTCCCAAGCTATGTTGGGGTCGGCTTCCAGTCTTACTAGATTCAACTGAATTCCGTATTTTACATGGAGCGACTGCCTATCTGACCTCCACAACCCATTTTACTGGGTAACACAGTCTCCCAAAGTAAGACTGGTTGTCAGAAGTGTAATGACTTAACGACTGTCAAAGAAATATTACATTACATTATTAAAAAATATATTTTTATACAGCATGTTACAAAAACCCTGACCGATCCTTATGAGTATTATTCGGCATCGTACTGCGTACACATATACGTAACTATTGAATGGATTTGAGATCATTTTTTTCCGGGGAATGTAATTAAATTAAAATAAAACTGATCAAAGGCAACACTGATCGCTCGGCAAAGTTTACGTGTACTACCTACAGTTTTGTATCAAAAAAGCCGCCTGAGCGAGTTAATAGCTGATTCTGTACTATTAAATATCTGTTCAATATGCATGTATTATACATACAGTATGTAACAAAAACCCCGTCCGATCCGATAAAGGCGTATTACTTGTTCAACATATGTACTAGAAAAAATGTCTCGCTCAGGCGGTTTCTTTGATACAAAACTGATCGCTCGACAAAGTTCACGTGTACTACCTACCGTTTTGTTCAGAGGATTTTTTTTCTACCAGAACCAGAGAATCAGGAATACGCCTTTATTGGATCGGACAGGGTTTTTGTTACATACTATATAATAATTCATGTATACCTTTATAGGAACCTCATAATTTATTTGTTTCAGGCGCGCGGTGCTCCCTTAGAGTTGATGGCGCCCCACCACGCGAGGCACGCGCTCTCACACCACCATCACGTAAGTAGACATTGTCCCCGATTCTGTTAAACCCACACTAAACTTATTTTTGTCCATCGGTATCTCTTTCACTTGTACACAATTAAAAAAGGACAGATGAAAATTTGAGCTGTCAAATTTAGTTTTGACTAAAATTCTCATACAAATGTACCGAAACTAAAACACAGCGAAGTGAAGGTGAAAACTATATGACGTCTTAAGCCTTAATAAATATGGCGCCTGTTTCAAATGCTATATTCTTATGTGAGAACTAATGGTTATTTTGATATATACAGGCTGTTACCGAAAGTTTATATCTATCCAGAAGGGGTGAAGAGTTCATCTGGTATAGAGGTAGTTTACAAAATTTCGCCTCAAAATGATTAATTAAAAATTTGATATCTAATTTTTTCCATATTTATATATTTAGGGAACCATATATAATAGAAAATATAATAAATACAGGGTAAACGATACATAATCCCAACCAGTTTCCATAACAAATCTAAACATTTGCGCCAAATAGAGAAAAAACAAACAAATAAAAATAAACAAGTTATATGAGTTACTTGATTTCCCCCAGCGTCGCAGCGGCGGCGGCGTGGGCGTGGGAGTGGGCGGTGGCGTGGGCGTGGGCGTAGTGGGCGGCGGCTCGCGCGCGCGCCCCTACGTGCGCCACGCCGCGCGCTGGCCGCACCATCCCATACACCACATACACACGCAGGTATGCAGGTTCAATTCAATCTGTTGTTGAGTGGCGTACACATCGGTTTTCAAGGTGTGGCCAGCTCTGAGGTCCCGGGGTCGATCCCCGGACGGTTCAATGTAGAAAACCACTTTTCTACATTGTCTCGGGTCTGGGTGTTTGTGGTACCTTCGTTGTCTCTGAATTCCATAACACAAGTGCTTTAGCTACTTGCTTTGGGTTCAGAGCATTGTATGTGATATTGCTACATTTATATTAAAGAAATGTTACTAATTATGTTACATTTGCAGGGCGGCGGCGGGCTTGTCAGTGCAGCGATACCGGCGCACATGCAGCAGATACACGTCGCGCAGCCGCTGTCGCTGCCTCCCCCACCACCCACCTACCAGGTCAGGCTCGACATCATATAATAATACCAGCCTATAAATATCCCACTGCTGGGCACAGGCCTCTTCTCATATAGAGAAGGAACGAGCATTGATCACCACGCTTGCTCATTGCGGGTTGGCGATTTCAGATTCCAATTTTTGGAATCCAGGTTTCCTCACCATTTTTCCTATCACCGAATGTCAATGATGTCTTAGAACAATTAAAAAAGTACATGTAACTTTGAAAAAGTCACAATTGTACTTGCCTGTAATGGATTCGAACCTGCAATCTTGTGCGCACAAATCCGTCCATTGAACCACTAGGCCACCACGACAGCACGACATGATATATCGCCATATTATATCCTCGGGTTTTGAATTCTGGTCATCATAAAGAGCGAACAAGTGCTAGTCAGACTCGCGCATGAAAGGTTCCATACCATGGTACACGATGTATTCCGTTAAATTTTTTATAAATATGAAAAGTAAAAATCTATTTACTCTGTAAATTAGATAATAAAAATATATTATACACGTATTTTTTAACTTTTTCAAAATAACTCAAAACTATCCCAAGAAAGGACATCGGCTAGATTTTGACGCGATAACGGATACCCACTGGGCGGAGCCGCGGGCCACAGCTAGTATTATAATATAGTGTCGTTTTAAATATATTGCTATATCGTTGTCATGTCCAAATCTTCATTATATATATATTTTTTTTATATATCTTTGGGACATCTCACACACGGTCATCTGATCCCAAACTAGGCAGAGCCTGTGCTATGGCAACCAGACAACTGATAAACATACTTATATATTTCTAAATACATACATATTATAGAAAAATTACACCCAGACACAGAACAAATGATTGTGCTCATCACACAAAGATTCGTCCTGGGTGGGAATCGAACCCACGATCTCCGGTTTAGCAGTCAGGGTCACCAACCACTAGACCAACAGGCCCGTCCTATTGTCATATTGGGTTTTCTGCAATGTGCGATCCGAGTAGGTTTTAAATATATTTATTTAAGTACACACAACATACAAGGAACACAAACATCTAAGAAAAATAGGTACAAAGGTACTGCTTATTTCTTACGAAATTTCTGCCAGCAGACCTACGACAGGACACATAAAAGAAGAAACACAAACACACACAACAGATATTTGTATATGTCTATAATAGATTATTTGATAGCATGTATAATATAGGATCTATTGATGGCATCTGTATCGAATATGAATTTTGAAAACCAACTATATAGTCAGTTAAGAAAAATATGACATATTTTAAGACAAAATCTACAAAGAAAATGTTTTTTTGTGTCTACTTTAGTCACGTGATCGTAAACGGCTGTGATTGGCCGAATGATTGATGTTGACGTGACTAATTGTAAACAGTTGCGTCTCAGCAGTAGTCGACAACCAAAGTTTACAAGCAGGTGACGTCACGATGGCATGAGGCGCCATATTTTCAGTAGTAGATATTTATAGTTCGATTTCCAACAGTCGGGGCAGGCAGAGTCCCTCCTGCAGGGCATGTCTCAAGCCAGCCGCCTGATCTCGCACCAGGTACGACTTTATTTATAGCTGGACAAGCAAATAATAACAAACAAACAAAAAAAAACCCTAATAAATTTACTAATGAGATGAAGTTTTAAATTGTTTTATTAAATATAGCTAAGAACTATTTTCAATACAACATGGATTTTGAACAAAAAAAAACCGTATGAAAATCGGCCTTTTCGTTTTGGAGCTACGATGTCACAGATAGTAAACATGTTAAAATTTAAATACATGTTTAACTAGCTGTTTCCCGCGGCTCCGCCCACGTGGATGTCGGTTATTGCGGCAAAAAGTAGCCTATGTCCTATCTCAGGCTCTAGACCATCTGTGTACCAAATTTCATTTACATCGGTTCAGTAGTTTTAGCGTGAAAGCGCGACAGACAGACAGAGTTATTTTCGCCTTTAAAATATTAGTAAGGATTTTAATATTTTAATATAAGCGGCTTTAGCCTGATGGTTAGGGGTGACGGCCTTGTGATCGAGAGTAACTAACTTATGTGGAAGGGATTTATTCTTTACGTTTGTGTGGGTGTGTGTGTGTTTGTGTGAGTTTGTGTGTGTGTGTGTGTGTGTGTGTTTGTGCGTGTGTGTGTTTGTGTGCGCGTGTGTGTGTGTGTTTGTGCGTGTGTGTGTGTGTGTGTGTGTGTGTTTGTGCGTGTGTGTGTGTGTGTGTGTGTTTGTGCGTGTGTGTGTGTGTGTTTGTGTTTGTGTGTGTGTGTGTGTGTGTGTTTGTACGTGCGTGTGTGTGTGTGTTTGTACGTGCGTGTGTGTGTGTTTGTACGTGCGTGTGTGTGTGTGTGTATGGGAGTCTGTCGCGCTCAGTCTGCGTCGGTGCGCCGCGATAGTGGGTTTCACCAAACTGTACCTGGCATTATTGACAAACGAATCGTACCTACATCATATTTTTAAGTTGATTCTGATAGTTTGAAATCTTCACTAAATAGTGAATGTGGGTAATTAATATTTTTTATTAGCCTTGTCTGTCTTATTCCACATTGAAATGTTACTCGATATCAAAACTATTACTTAACTTAATGAAGCTTTTATAATTTACTATCTGTTGCCTGCGCCTCCCCCCGCGTGGATGTCGGTTGTCGCGACAAAAAGTAGCCTATGTCCTTTTATTGGGATCCAAGTTTACCCCATACCAAGAAAATCGGTACCGTGAAAACGCTACAGACAGACAGAAAGACAGAGACTACTTTCGCATTTATAATATAATTATGGATAGTTATTAGGATACTTTTTATACATGAAATCGAAATAAACAAATTTCCATGTCTACCATTATACCCAATTCATAATTGTATATGACGATCTCCGTGGTCGAGAGGCGTACACACCGGTTTTCAAGGTGTCGCCAGCTCTGAGGTCCCGGGTTCGATCCCCGGCCGGGTCAATGTAGAAAACCCATTTTCTACATTGTCTCGGGTCTGGTAGTTTGTGGTACCTCCGTTGTCTCTGAATTCAATAACACAAGTGTGTGTTGTAGCTACTTTACTTTCGGTTCAGAGCAATGTATGTGATGTCCACATTTATTTATTTATTTAATTTTATTTTTTTCATATTTTCACAGGTGTTCCTAAACCTCCTAGCCATGTTCCCCTTATCACCTTACACGGAAGCCCGTTCGGGGGCCGAAGAGAACGACACGACCGAGCCCGAAAACTACGAAGCCCTTTTATCTCTAGCCGAACGGCTTGGAGAGGCGAAACCCCGCGGGCTAGCCCGTCACGAGATAGACGCACTGCCCTCGTACAAGTTCGCCCCAGCGACTCATCGCGGCGAGCAGAGTAGTTGCGTGGTCTGCATGTGCGAGTTCGAGTCGCGGCAGACGCTGAGGGTGCTCCCGTGCGCGCATGAGTTCCATGCTAAGTGCGTCGATAAGTGGTTGAGGGTGAGTTTTACATTTGTTTTATATGATTTTGGTGATAAAAATTGAAAAAAAAAATTAAATTGGTAAAGAATAGGGTCTTTTTGTTGGCTAGCTAAGAATAATCTCGATCAAAATTAACTTTGAAACAAAAAACATCTTTCAACGTACTTATACATTTATTTCTGCATTATGCTTTAATTTCTATACATTGGATTAAGGTTTACGCAGCAATAGGCATGTTTCCTATTTTTTTTTTAATGTCCGTTTTGTAGATTAATGAATTTTATTGGACACGTATTTTTTCTTTTTTCCTGCAAACAAAAAATGATCAAAATACAGAGAACGGAAATTACGCGTGACGTCACTCCTCGCTACGATTTTTAGCGAGGCGTGGCGTCATAAGCCCCCACAACGAAACTTTAAAGCGGTGTATCTTTGTATTTTTTTATTGTTTTGATAAAAGAAAAAATACGTGTCTAATATTTTTTTATTATCTAACTGAGGGACTAAATAGATTTTAACTTTTCATACCCAGGAAACATCCCTATTATGGGCTCACCAACATTCTCCAAAACAAGCTAGTATTCTCTATAAAATACAGTTTAAAAAAAACTATGAAGTGTATAACCCTTTAACTAAAATTATGTTAACTACAGAGTGCACATATCGTTAAATTGGTGTCAAAACAGAACGCACCGTTTTAAGAAAACTATCTCAAACTTAATATTACCCTTATAAGTGTCGCCACCATCGATTTTTTCGCATAAACGTCTGTCGTCGCACGGAAAATCACTTAAATCAGTAAACGAGCGTAGTACTTACAGATAAAAGTTTGCTTTCGCTTGACACCACGGGCTACTAGCGATACGCGCACTCTATGCCTGTCTATGTTTACTCTAAGATATAACCTTATCAAATATTTATGAAATTACTAAATTTCTAAATCCTTTAATATTTGTTTTTCAGTCAAATAGAACGTGTCCAATCTGCCGCGGCAACGCCTCCGAGTACTTCAACAACACCGAGTGACTCACACACACACACGACACACGCACACACTGTACTACCCTCTTATATATCACAAATTATCGAATACTATTGTTTTTATAATAAGATAATATATCAGCCTGTAACTTTCCCACAGTTTCCCACATGGAATGTTGATTAATTTAATAAATCCGTATTTTAGATACCAAAGAAATATTAAACACGTATTTTTTCAATCAAAAACTGACTAATGTCGCGTGACGTCACAATTTTCGTGCGTGACGTCACTAGCTACTCCTGTACTTTGATTAGCTTTATCTACTTTATGTTTACTTATTTTGAATGTGCATAAAATATGAGTATAATATTTTTTTATTGTCTAACTGACGGAGTAATTATATTTTGAATTTTCATACCCAGTCATAAAGCTCATTATGCAACGCGATGGGGATATTTGAATGGCGGTACCTTTGTTTTAGTAACACGTTTAGATCGACTTCGTCTATTACTTAAAGTTATTGTATTTTAATGATTAAATATCGCCATTTTGTTATTGTAATTTGATGTAAGATAGAAGTGACTTCAGTAAAAAGTAATATGCAAAAATTTATATTATTGTACTTAATAAACTTCGATGACCTCCGTGGTTGAGTGGCGTACACACCGGTTTTCAAGGTGTCGCTAGCTCTGAGGTCCACAGTTCGATCCCCGGATGGGTCAATGTAGAAAATCACATTTCTCAATTGCCTTGGGTTCTGGGTGTTTGTAGTATGTTCGTTGTCTCTGATTCCATAACACAAGTGCTGTAGCTACTTACTTTGGGTTCAGAGCAATGTATGTGATGTTGTCCACATTTATTTATTTAAAATGAAATTTTCTGTTTTAAAAACCATTTAAATACATAACGAAGTAAATTTGAATTGATTTTGTGACGTATTTAAGAGATGGTCCATATATCTCTTAGGGATGATTTTACCAACGCCAGATAATTTTATCCGAGAAATAATTTTGAATTTTTGACAGTTCTTCCATACATAATCTGTCAGACGTCAATTTTATTCCAGGAATTAAAATTATTTGTTGATTTAATAATTAATAAATATTGTTCTTCAAAATAATATTGTTTACTTCAGAAAAGACAAACTTTCTTTAATAATATTGTTTACAAAATTACTATAAATTATTATAATACTGTCACTTCTATCTACCATATTGAAACAGTGTCGTGTGTGTACAGTGTGGTGTCAGACATTAATGTCAGTGTCGAGTGTAAAGATTTGTTACTCAATTTGTGTCCATACACTACTTGAGAGACTAGTGTATAACAATTATCTAACAATATTACCTAGCGATATCTTATTATGGTTTTAAGGGTATATAGAAATAAATAATAAATAGTTTCTTATAAATAGCAACATATACTTAAACTCAACATAAATTATGAGCCCCACGGTGGGTGCCATTAGTCTGTAACTGTAAACTCAACATAGATTATGAGCCCCACGGTGGGTGCCATTAGTCTGTAACTGCCTCACTGCAGGCCTGTCATACAGAGAACAAGCATTGATCACCGCGCTTGTGAGCTGCCCCACGGTGGGGTGCCATTACCGAAGCTGTTAATAACACCAGCCTGTAACTGTCCCACTACATTGTTTTTTTTATATACTATTTCCGTACAAAAATAATAGTATTTATTTCTATATCCCCTTAAATCGTAATCAAATCGCTTTTAAAGTTACCGTGTCGTTTTGAAGCTACGATTTAACCCGAAGTTAGCTAACCCACAAAGTTAACCTGACTTCTGATACATAATAATACGTTTAGTTAAGTTGGCCTTAGCGAGATGTAAATAGTATAGTTAATATTAAGTTAATGTTAATTCGGAGAATGGAATTTGTGTGATTCAAGTTATTTGTAAACTATATATTAAGGTTATTTTTTTTTTACGTACTTTCTGCTCTGACGGTAGGTATGAATTTTTATTTCACATTTTAAACTTTATTTTCATACTGTTTAAAGTTGAATTCGCGTGGTACGCTCTTATTTTTTTTAAAATTGTTAAGTTAAATCCCTTAAAGCTTTTGTAACGTGTGCGAAATCTTAAGATAATAGTAAGTGTTAGTTTTTGTTTTGTGTTCAATAGGAGTTTAACTGTACCACGAGAAGAAAACTTAATTTTAATTTTAAACTTTAACTTGTTATGCTGACCGTACTTTTTCTCATACATATTTTAACTTGTTTTGCCGACTGTGTGAGTAAAACTAGGTAAGGTCAGAAAAACAAGTTATTTTTATTAATTGAAAACTTGATATACCGGCCGTACAGAGCATAAGCGCGACGTAGTACGCAAGGCATGCATTTGGTACGCTATTAACACTTTTAAACCCCTTTTCAACCCCTATTCATCCCTCGAAACAAAATGGCGGCCGCATAGTAACAGCTAGTTCGTGCACAACTTTGTGTTATGGCGGTGAATTTCGTCTAAATCTAAGCTTTGAACCGTTAATGATATATATAACAGTTTAAAAAATATTTTAGCAACTTAAAAACATCTATTTACTAAAAGTCTTATAACATATTTCCATTATAATAAACTTACATTGATTTTCTATCTCGCTCGCACTAAAAGACGTTATCTCTTTCTTACGTGCATTTGGAAAAGGAAAACAGATATTTTGAATTTGAAATCTACCCGTGAAATTAAAAGTAAATAATAATCTCAGTTACATTAATTCGCTTTTTTTATTATTTTTAATTATTTGTTAAGCATTAACGTATGCGGAGCGAATATTTGTAATTAAATACAAATAGTAGAAAGAAAAACTTACACCTCAGGCAGGACTCGAACCCACAACTACTGGCTTAACGCGCCAGTCACTACATATTAATGGCTTCGATTCTGTTAAACCCACAATAAACTTATTTTAGACCATCGGTATCTTTTTCACTTGTACACAATTAGAAAAGGACAGATGAAAATTAAAGCAGTCAAATTTAGTTTCGACAAAAATTCTCATACAAATCTACCGACACGCAGAAACGTGTGCACTAAAACACAGTGATGTTCAAGGCGAAAACTGATCTGACATTTATAAGTTAGTTGTTGTCTGTTGCCGTCCTTTTCTTACGCTGTATGTTAGTAAAAGATAGCAATAGTTTAACTTTGATTTAGTTAGCGTACAAGGGAATGGCATCAATATTGTCCTAATTCGGGTAGCAAATATAATTTTCAATTACAATTTTAGTCTTGTTTCTAAATGACAAAGAATCTTCTATCCTTTTCTTATGCACAGTAAAAGAAAGAGAGGAAATTAGTTAAAGATACCTTCTTTTAAAGTATAATGCTTTTGTTGATTTAAATATGCGATTCTAACACGACACAATATAGATTGGCGTGGTTTTGTCTGATCCAGTCTTCCAATAATGAAATTAAATTCGGTGTGAGAATTGCTAGATAAATCATTTATACAGGGTTATTTTAATAAGTCAAATGACATAAAAAAAAAGTATTTGAACAGCATCGGTCACCGGTGACCGACAAGCAATTGATGTGCTATTGTGTCTCGGAATTCATCGTGTCATAAAATTACCCAGTAAACTCATCTGCATTACATGAAAGCTACGTCGGTCACCGGTGACCGACAAGCAATTGATGTGCTATCGTGTCTCGGATTTCATCGTGTCATAAAACCATCCAGTAAATTCATCTGTATTACATGAAAGCTACGTCGGTCACCGGTGACTGATAAGCATTTCATTGTTTATTATGTCTCGGTTTTCAATGCGTTAATTAAGCCCGTTTAAATACAGAGCTTGTTCACTGACGGACGGACAGTGAAGGCTTAGTAATAGGGTCCCAGAGGCATCTTTTTCAATATCTATAAATTTTAGCAATCGGTGTGATATAAATCATGCTGTAGATTGTACATTCAATAATCGTGGAGGTCGACATAAGTAAGACTTTACATGTTCACAAAATAATCCTGTATTTATGATATTAATGTTTGAAGTAAACTCTATATTGTGTCGTGTTAGATTTGTCTGTGTGCCGTGCGTGTGTTAGGGCGCTGTTTTGATAAAACATAACGGTTTTAAGCATTCGAAATAAAAATATTTGAACTTAACGGTCTTTTAGATAGCGTTCGGTTTTTAAATTTTGACGGTTAGTATTCTAAATTTAAATGTAATTATTGTTTTCGATTGTTTTAGGATGTTATTTTTAATTAGGTTTTTTGTTTAAATTTTAATTCTTATTATTATGTTATTTAGGTATGTATTATAGCAATGTTTTTGTCAAGGCAGCGTCCGGGTATTCTAGTAATAGTTTTGCTAGTTGAAAGAAATATTAGTCAAATTATAAATGTATTATTAACATTTTTATATGAAGTTAATTTTTATTACAATACTGAAAAAATATATTCCACATACTAACGATTTAAAAAAAAGAAGGCGTGTCAATACGTTTTTTTTTTTACTAACCTCAAAATTTTAGAGAAATGGCGCGATATGTTCTTCATTCCATAAAGTTTTTTTTAACTTGCAATACAGAATCACAGTACATTTTAAATTTCTACCAAATTGTGGAGCGATTGTTTTAAAATAAATCTACCTTTGTTGTAAACTTAGTATAATAATTGATTATCTTTTTATCTTTTAATCTTTTTCGCGTGCAATGTTGTTATATTTTTTGCTTCATTAAGTTTTGTTTTTTGATTTACATCGCTACGCTGAAATTTCGATCAAATTTGATAACTTGGTTGCATGCAATGAATTTTGTTATATGTATGTTAATTTCTTCATTTATTCTTGCAATTCAAAACGACAACTTTGTGGGTCACACAAATGCTTGTCCCATGCGGGGATTGAACCCGCAGCACGTCGCGCACAGAGGTAATTGGCGTGGTGACCTATACCACTCTGCTATCCGTACAGTCAGGAAAAGTAAGAAAATTTAAAAACAACTTTAATATTATGACTTAAATTTAAAAATTATGGATATATTGTTTAACACCAAGGCTATCCCCTGGGTCTATGATCATTCTCTGTATGAGAGGACCTGCAGTGGGACAGTTACAGGCTGGTGTTATTAACAGCTTCGGTAATGGCGCCCTACCGTGGGGCAGCACACAAGCGTGGCGATCAATGCTCGTTCTCTGTATGAGAGGCCTGCATTGAGACAATTACAGACTTATGCAGATTTTCTTATAAATACTAGCAGTCCCCGTTCCCGTAATACATCTGTTTTCTTCGCAAAGAGGTATAAAAAATAGCTTAATACCTGTTTTCAGATATACCAAAAATATACAAAAAATTACATAAAAATCGATCAAGCCGTTTCGGAGGAGTTCGATAACAAACACTGACACGAGATTTTTATGTTAGAAGATTAAAATTTATATAACAAAATTTGTTGCATACATTTCAAACAAATACAGTTTTAAGTTAAACTTGTTAATTAAAATGCAATAATTATATTAGTGTTGTTTGAGTGGAGGACAGACAAGCTGACATCTCTTTAATAGACGGATTTTCTTTATGAAATTTTATAGTTATCACTTATGCATGTTTTAAAAGTAGTTTAAATGAATTTCAACTGTACAGCATGCAACCAAAACCCTGACCGATCCTTATGAGTATTATTCGGCATCGTACTGCGTACACATATAATTAACTAAATTATGGATTTGAGGTTATTATTCTTCCCCGGTGACTATAAATAAAACTGATCAAAGGCAACACTGATCGCTCGACAAAGTTCACGTGTACTGCCTACAGTTTTGTATCAAAGAAGCCGCCTGAGCGAGACATTTTTTTCTAGTACGTATGTTGAACCAGGAATACGACTATAATGGATCGGACAGTGTTTTTGTAACATATATGTATATTTTATATATATGTACGCAGTACGATGCCGAATAATAATCATAAGGATCGGACAGGGTTTTTGTTGCATGCTGTATAAAAAAGACTGTTTTCTTGTTAAGAAAATTGGTCTATTAATTTTTAATATACTGATGTTAGTGAGTCTGTCCGTTGCTGTGTGCCATGAACGATTGCTTCCGTACATAAATCCGCCCCGCGCTGTTTATTATTATATTTAACTATATATACATATTTGTATATTTTACTATCGAAAAAAAATAACAATAATTGCAGTTTTTTACTTAAGAACTACGAACTAAAGGTCAATTTCACTACTTGCATTAATAACTAAGTTTTTCGTGATTGAGTTAAATGTAGAATCTGTATTTAACTGCGGACAGAGTATGTTGCTATATAATTTGGAGCGTTGAACTTAATTAAATGTAAACTGAGATTATCTCCAATAGATCTTGTTTATAATAAGTTCTTGTGAAATCGGCCTTTATAGTTTTTAGTCAGAAATTTTAATATTTAGTTTCTTTTTCGATATTAAAATATTATGTGTTAAATAAAACTCCAGCCTTTAAACACGTATATACAGGAGCGTTAGGGGATGCTAAATAATTAATATGTAAAATACAACCTTATATGATTAATATCAGCCCATATTTTCCCACTGCTGGGCAAACTCCCTCCATAGTTAGTCTTATTAATACTTAAGTAGACTATTCTCTATTTTATTCAAGATTACAATGCAACGCTAAGTTTGAGATTAATAGTTTAGACCAAAAATAATAACCCCCTATTTAATAGTTTTCCCTAGCAGAGAAATATTTTACATATTTTATTAATTTCCGTCAGGTACATAAATAAAAAAATATTAGACACGTATTTTTTTTATGTTTTTACGCCACCAAATCTCTGATGTCGCATGACGTAACGATATTATAATAATATAATATAATATCTTGGGACAGCTCACGCACGGTCATCTGATCCCAAACAAAGCAGAGCCTGTGCTATGGCAACCAGATAACTGATAAACATACTTATATATTTCTAAATACATACATATTATAGATAAATTACACCCAGACACAGAACAAATGATGGTGTTCATCACACAAAGATTCGTCCTGGGTGGGAATCGAACCCACGACCTCCGGTTTAGCAGTCAGGGTCACTAACCACTAGACCAACAGGCCCGTCATATGATGTCGCATGACGTAACGATATTGTGTGAAAGCATGATGTCACTTGCCCCTATATTGACCTTTGATCCACTTTATCAACTTTTTTTAAAATTTTTCTTAGTTTGAAAAAACAAAGAATATAATACATGTCTTAAATGTTTTTATTATCTAACTGACGGATAGTTTTTATCCTTCCATATCCAGTCATCTACCATAATCTATCTCTAGTATTATATGCATGAATGCGTTAATAATTAAATTCGGATAATCGGTGTGCCAAATCAAAATCTGTTTAGCCGTTTCGGTGATTGTTTACACAAACATTGTAACAGTGGCGGACCCAGGATTGTCGTTCGCTTTGACCCTGCTGTGGGTAGATTTTGGAAAAGTATATACTAACCATTTGAAACTTAAAACATTATACTTATTTAGGTAGGGATAATAGATGTCATTTGTACCTCAGATGCGTTAAGTTCCCATATCCCTGCTGGATCCGCCACAGCCACAGATATAGATAAATCTAGATGACGCAAGATCATCTACTTCGCGTGCTCAAGCATAATATGCTTAACGTGGCAACTGTCGCGCTCAGTCTGCGTCGGTGCGCCGCGCTAGTAGGTTTCACTAATCTGTACCGGGCATTATTGACAAACGAATCGTACCTACATGATATTTTTAAGTTGATTCTAATTTGAAATCATCACTAAATAGTGCTTGTGACGTGATAGTAAGTAGTTAAAAATTTAGATCTAGATTATCTAGATTTTTATACAGATGGTGATGCTTGCGTTTTCTAAGTCCATCTATATTTGTGGTCACAGCATTGTAATATAATTAGTTTTAAATACAACGCGTCCCCCGTCGCTGCCCGCTAACTATATATTATTTAGTTAAATAAACTAACTTAGTTTCATATTGTTAGTTATGTATCGTGCATTTTTTTTTATATTCGTTAAGGTGGCGTGGCAACAGTGGCGCAACTGTTGTGCGATAGTTGCGCGACTGCTGCGCGATTAACGCTTCTACCATAATCTAGTTTTTTTTTTCGTTTCTATTCGTCTGATTCGTACACTTTGGTTATGTTTGGTTGTTTGCTTGTTTGACCGACAGAGTATGTAGAATAATAAATTTGTATTACGTTTGTTGTTATATTAGACAGATATATGACCGAGAAGCGGTCACGGTGACCTATTGTGGTCTATCTCTACAGAGACTGGCCAATGCAGGAGATATTTCAGTGCAGCAGCATGTGAACGCAGTTGCACTCTCATAGTCCAATGGTGCAGACGACCAGAGAGATTTTGCTTGTTAAGACACAGAACAAAACTCTGTTTTAAAATTTGAAATGGTCACCCATCCATGAACCGACCGCGGCTAGCGCTGCTTAACCTTGCCAATCCTATCTTTGTCTAATGTTATGGCAAATGTAGTAATTAATAAAAAGAACCTTTAAATGTATTTTAAATAATGTTTTTACTTATAAGTTCTAATTAATTTGACTATTGTTAACTCTGTCAAAAACAAAAAATAATACGGCAATGAAATTACGCTAGAAAGAGACAGCGATATAAAAATTTTATCTGTCTCCTTCTAACAAATGAAATAAAAACTTTTTACATATTGATATCACATTAATATTAAAACTGTCGGTCTGTATTTTTGTTGCTCAATATTATAATATTGTGTCTTTTTCTATTTTAATCTTTTATATTGCCTGTAATCTTTGAATTTGTAACTGTTTTTTTTAATTTCACCCTATACGCTTGCCTGTTGACATCTGTCACCACTGACAGTTACAAGTTACAGCCCTGTTTTTATTTACTTGATTCAGTTTTCCACTTGTTAGAGCCGCGCCCGTTAATTTCAACTTTGACAGCTGTCAGATCTGACAGTGACGTTGACAGCTGTCTAGTTGACGTTAACAGGTGTGGCTGTTTGCAAAATTGACACTTTCAGTAGCGTAGGCCCGCGGTTGTTTGCGGGCTTCCGTTAGCCATTTTACCAAAGCATTGTAACAGATAGATGTTTATACAGTGACGTTTGTACGAGAATGTATGCGAATAACAAACAGTGTTGCTAGTTTAAAATAGTATTGAGTGTACACTTGTTTGAATTTTATGTAATTTTCTACTGGTTTTGTTTTTTTTTCTCGTGTAGCAACTTGTTGTATTCGTATGCGTTTCGTCGGTGTTTCAATCCGCCTTAGTGTGCTCAGTCGTATTGTTTTATTAAATGCACTGCTAATGTATTTTTTGTTCTTTTATTTTTATTTTCCTTTGGTTTTTTTTTTTATTTTTAAAGGTTACTAGCAATGTGGGTGGAATTCACATAACTAGCATATATACTCCAACTAAGCTAAATATGCTTGTATCTGGAGTGGGTTCACGTCAATAGTGCAATGGGTGGGGATCGAACCTGCGACCTCTCGATCACAAGGCCGTCACCCTAGCCATTAGGCTATTGGCGCTTCAATTTATTTTAAAGTTTTAATTTCTAGAAATAAAATATGTTTTTGATCGAATTTTCTCGCGGGTCATTGTTTAGGGGATATTTTGTGATCTGATCCCGCTCATGATTAGGTACCCCATACTCGTGAAATCGGCCGTTATCTATCTTTATCTTTAAATGCAATATGTAATCCGTTTAAAATTTTTTTGTTCACGTGTAATTGTCTCGTAAACCTTCGATATATATATTTTTATTATTTTATTTGCTTCTGCTAATTTATCTAGTTAAAAAATATATATCTATCCAATAGAGATGATGCTACATGCATACCACATCTAGTATAGAGCCAATTTACAATATGTTCAGCTCAAAATGAGTGAATTGAATAGTTGATATCCATATCGACCCCAAAAAATCATAAACGTGTCACTACGAGGGTCAATATCTTATTATGTTACTCGCTAAATCCATACTTAATATATAAAGCTGAAGAGTTTGTTTGTTTGAACGCGCTAATCTCACGAACTACTTGTCCGATTTGAAAAATTCTTTCAGTGTTAGATAGCCCATTTATTGAGGAAGGCTATAAGCTATATAATATTACGCTGCGACCAAAATGAGCGGAGCATAAATAAAACCTTGCAAAAATGAAAAACCGTTGATACGCGGAAGAAAGTCGCGGGGGACAGCTAGTGTTACAATACATCGCTTCAGAGGTCTGGTTATGATTATAATATCGATGTGCTTTTAACCCCTTTTGGACAGATATAACCTTCCGGTAACATCTATACATATATATATGTACATATTTATACTAGCTGTCCCCCGCGACTTTGTTCGCGTGTTTTAGTTTTAACGGTTTTATTGACGGGCCTGTTGGTCTAGTGGTTAGTGACCCTGACTGCTAAACCAGAGGTCGTGGGTTCGATTCCCACCCAGGACGAATCTTTGTGTGATGAGCACGATCATTTGTTCTGTGTCTGGGTGTAATTTATCTATAATATGTATGTATTTAGAAATATATAAGTATGTTTATCAGTTGTCTGGTTGCCATAGCACAGGCTTTGCCTAGTTTGGGATCAGATGACCGTGTGTGAGATGTCCCAAGATATTATATTATATTATATTATTATATTGGTCGTAGCGTTATGTTATATAGCCTATAGCCTTCCTCGATAAACGGACTATCCAATACAAAGATTTTTTTAATTCGAACCAGTAGTTCCTGAGATTAGCGCGTTCAAACAAACAAACTCTTCAGCTTTGTAATACTAAGTATAGATGTATATATATATACAGATCGATAAAAAACAGATCTTCAACACGCCTCTAAGTCGAATTCACATTTTTATTGAATTAAATTTCTCGCTCTAATCATCCTTTTAGAGAAAGAATATTGTGCACTTTAGAAATCCTATGAATTAATGATTTTCTTTTGAGCTTGTAGTAGTATTTATTTTAATGAGACTGACTCTTATCACTTAAATGTAAGGTTCAAATTGCAATAATTTTTGCGTATTCTATAATTAGGTATGTTTTTTTATTATATTCGCGGTAAGGCCGTCTTAATTAGCTATTATATTGCTATTGATTATGTAATAAATAGCGCACCTAATGCCTTTGCCTTTGAGAAATATAGTGGTACAAATAAACGGTGTTTATTTTAGATATTGTTCAAATCTTGCTATCACTATTATACAAACGCCAGAAAAGATATGTAGATGGAATCCGACATGTCAGAAAGAAGTCGAAAAAACGGCGGCAAAATTAAAACATGGCGTCGATTGGAATCTATATTTAATATTTCGTTGAAAATGATAAAGTTATTGTTTATTATTTTTATATTTATCTGAATGTCAAATTCTACAATTGGTCTCTTTAAATAATTGAACGCCTTTGCCTACTATTTTTCTGGTTTTTACTTTATAACCGGGTCTACTGCGGTAATTTTTTAATGACACATGGTTAGAAAACATAAATAAGATGTGTTTGCCGAAAAAAAACTGACTGAGTTTACCGTGGATTGGGCTGTGAGTTTTCTCGGAATATTATGAAGCTATGAGGGATTTACGATTTTGAAACTTTTTAGGCGACTGTCGTAATTTACATTTTTTATAGATGTTCTGGAAAAAATCTGGCGCTGTAGACACGGTTTAATAGTGTAAAAGACAGCAGATTATTATAAATATCTAACTTAAACACTGTTTATTAGGAATAGTAAAGTAGGATAACCTAAAACTTGCCTTTCAAGGGAAACAATATGTTGGCGCTTCGATTTGTTGAGAGAATAATTATATTGACTGTTGTGAAGATATAGCATGAAAATATAGCTACATATCACTCCTTCCCATCGTTTTAAGATACGTCTGTATCCCATTTCATACTCAAATGTCACTCAGTTTTAATCATAATAAATATCTGGGGACTAAACACGGCCATCTTATCCAAACTAGGCAGAGCCTGTATTATAGCAACCAGACAACTGATATATTTCTAAATACATACATATTATACATAAATTCATCATACAAACATTTGTCCTGCGTGGGAATCGAACCCGCGACCTCCGGTTTAGCAGACGGCATTTGAAAACATAATGTTCTAAGATAATTTTATGAATATCCAGATGTTAAACTCGTACTATAATGATGCAACAGTGTTGTTAATCCCAATACGGTTATCTTTCAACTTTAAACTGTATTATAGGTTGTAATAATTCACAATACGCTTTGAACGACTTGACAAAAAACTGTTTACTGTATAAGCTAGTGCTGGCTTCTGGCGCCAAAACATTATAGTAATATCTCTTATTCTAACATTCGCTTTCTCATAACACATTAGAACATTTTTCATCCTTGATGTAACCAAATATATCACAGTTTGTTTAGAAAATACCTTCATAGATACCACAAACTTTTACACACTATGTTAACGCGGGAATAGTACCTACCTACAGCTTAAATCACTATTCAAAGTTGTTCAAGATGATTCTAACTTAAGATGGTGTCATTGTTATGAAATGGGATCAGACTTCATTAATACATAGGATTAGTGTTATTTTTTCGGTGACGTCTATCTAAGGAATAAAATATTGTATAAATCCAAGAGATAATGTGATGGCGTACAAAGTTATAAACATAATCCTTCCGGTTTCTTAAAGACCTTTTAATCTGGCTGTCAAAACTACTGATCACGACTGTGATTGGTTGATTAAAATAAAATACTAACAACCAAGCACAGCGCTTGACATAAGGTTTGACAGGTGATTAGATTTTATTCCGTTGTTCATCCCTTCAGGAACTACGTCTTACTAAAAGTTTCTGAACTTGCACTTCAGTTATAAATAAACATATTTATAAATGTCATTATTATATACGTTCTTAATTATTTCTTACGCATAATATCAAGCTCTTTATACAACAGAAATTATCTATGAATTAAGCATTAGTACTTACTCTTGTAGATTATTTTTCTTAATCATTGAATATAAATGAATACTAAATTGTTAAACCTTGTTTTTTATAATTGTTGATAATTTAAATTTATTGTCTTTTCGTGTATTTATAGTAAACGCCATCGCATTCACTATATTTGGAATAATAAAAGTCCCTTATCAATTCCATACGTAAGTGTCAATTGAGACGTCCCCAAAGATAAGAAAGATAGATTTAAAAGAATTGTATAATAATACATTTTTGTTAAGCTTTGTAAAGTTGTATAATAATGTAATAAAGACGACATATTTTTTCCATTTCATTATATTAAAAAATTGCCAAATTTTAGTGGTTACTGCTCAGAAAGTATTACCTATATATATAATTAGCGTGTGTCACCTGCAGCTTGTACACGACGTATTATGTGGTTTTAGACCCATTATAGTTCAAACGAAGGGATGCAGTTATACTGACGATAGCAACATCGCTTCAAAATGGAACTGGGATGGCTTTAACTCTTCGTAATACGGCTCCAGTCCAGTATTTAGTGTAGTGCGTGTAAATAGCGAGGGTATATAATGTACTATATATACATAGGAAATTATAAAAGTATTTTTGCATGAATTACTAATATAAAAGTGATCGTGTCGTGTGATTTACTTATCAAGTGTTCTGTTTAGTTTTTAGTCGATTGAATAATCGATAAACGTTGTTTTATTAGTTATAGTTGACGGCGATTATTCTGGTATTCAGACTAAACCTAATTTAGATTAGCGGTTTCTATTCTATAAATAATAATATAAAAATTCATTTGTTTTTTCTATAATAACACAGTAATGTTCAAAACTTAACTAATCTCTTTTTCTACCACCGTCCTTGCTGTTTATTAGATAAAGATAGCAATAATGTACCTAAGTTTAGTTTAGTTTGTAACCAAGAGAATCCGCCATTTTATTGTTAAAGAGTGTCAATATTATATTAGAATTATTTAAATAGAATATGACGTTGCCAACGTTCGTAAACCACGCTTTATTTAAATCGTATATTATATTAAAGTTTGTGAGTAGGCACGCGTTTGGCGCCGCGTTATGGCGCCACATTGCAATAACTTTTCTATACGAAAAATTAACTTTAAAATAAAGTGTGTTAACGATATGTGTACGATGTGTGCTAACACAGAAGTTTAGAATGAGCTCATCGCGAGACGGGTGCGTTAAAAACATTCTAACTGCTTAATTCACTTCGCGAATACATTTTTTGGTCAAAATTCTAATTAAATATAAGAAATTTTTAAACTGCTATAGTTAACCTAAAAATTTTAGGTACCTATAAAATTGGGCTATAAAAAGTTAAAAGATCAATTTTATTTGCTTACATAACAGAGTTCCTTTTTTATAGAATAAAGGTTTGTCAGAATTTGTAAGGGACCATATCTAATCGAATTCACATGATGAACCATTCCTTTGTTCTGGATGTTATGAACTGTCATATTGACATACGTGTAGCTGGGTAATGTATTTCTTATAAAAAAAAAATAACGTGAACATTTCAAAAACAGTGTGTTCTACGCCATATTGAATTCTGTATTAGCGAAGGAATTAAAAAGCAGTAATTAAAAATAAAAACGCAATAAATAGTGTTCATAAATTAATATTTTTTACAATATTTTTACTAAAAGATTTGCCTAAATGGAAAATAGCAAAAATAACAAAATTGCAAATGTGGACATTTTAAAACACAGAGTGTTTTCTTTTTAAATTAGACAATGTTACATGCTTCAAAATTTTAGGCTAAAATTCGAGTTACTAAATGTAGGTACGTACTGTCGTAAAATAAAAGTGCTTACCACGTTTCAAATACAATCTTATTTTAAGGCATCTTGGTCTAAAATAGATAAGTACGGAAATATATAGGTATCTTTATAAAATTTAGATCCAGCCCTCCCTTGCTGTTTTTGCCTTATTAAGATTGTTAGCAACGTACTAAGTCGAGGTCCGAACCCCACAGGCTGTGCCCTGAACGTTGCTGACGTAGTTAGTTTTTCTATTGCTCTGGCTGGAGGCCCTTATGGTTCTCGACAAAAGTCCGGTAAAGCAGTCAAAGCCTGCGCTCAGGTTAACTGGGATAAACTATTTAAAATAATACAGTATATTAGTATGATGAGTGATGAGTAGGTGTGATTTAAATTTTATATATTATTTCAAACAAATACAAATATCTTTAATTATGAAACAAATTTCTTACGCTGTAGATTGTCCAGTCAATGTTAGTAGCGAGATAGACCAATGTGTCGCCATTGGGAGGCTCTCTACTCCCACCAAATGTACCTTAATTAATTGTCAAAAATCCCATTAAAAAAATTGTTGTTAGTTTTGACATACGTCAAATTTGACACAAGTCAAATTTGACAAGCAAGTTATTTCGTGTTAAACAGTTTTATTTATCGACAGCACGTTCAATATACTAATAGAACCTTTTCTAACGCCACTATACCCTGTATCGCTGTAGCGGGCATCGTAAACTAAGCTCAGTGTGATCGTGACGCTATGTGTTGTATTTTACCTTAAATGTTGTGATATGTGAGCCTAATAACTGATTCCAGAGGTTTAATATTGAACCATGAAAAGGAAACATGTATTTTTAAGTGTATACAGTCTCTTACCCAAAGCGTGTGCCTTTTCCGTCGCTAAGTGGATAAAAAGTCCTGTAGCAATGCTATTATAATTATCCAGGAAATACTCTAATAATAATGTTGAATCATCTGCTAATTTAATTTGACATGTGTGCGTTATACATTGCTGCCTTAATACTATTTCGAAATTTAACGAAAGCTTTCAAAACGCAATGATTATTGTTCAAATGTCAAGTCGAACTAACAGGCTTATTTGTTTTCTTTGGAATAACAAAAACATGTTTAAAAATACATATTATACAATGTTTTGTGGATTTATATCAGCAAACCTTTGCCAACAAATATTGATTAATAAAACTTGTAATACACAAGTTTTGACATACTTGTCAAAATAAAAAAAATACAGTATTGTCTTACTTGCAAAAATGAGATCTTGATTTTAAGCTAGGTTAAATTTCTTTTCATCATAGCATGTAAAACTAAACTTTAGTTTCTAATACCAACTATTTTAAAATATGTTTTTAATGTTGTTCAAATATTAAACCACAAGAATCAGTTAGCTACCTATTGTTTGGAAGAAACTGCGATTTTAGCTCTTATGGCGATTGTAAGGATTGTTAGAAGTAAAAGACAATAGAGTCTATAATGCAATACATGTAACTACCTCTGTGAACGTTTGACACCAATAAAAATGAATTTAAAAATGTATGGCGTTCTTTTTTCACAGCCTTTTCTAACCCGGGTCACTCACATTCGCACGAATACGCAAATCAGAGTTGGACGACATTTGCAAATAGTTTAATTTCCAAGCTGTGTCGTGTTTTTTTTAACTGACGTCAAAGCGCGCGAAACTTGTTTGAATGTTCGCGCGCATCTGAGTGCCCGGGATAAACCTATGTTGGGATCGGTTTCCGGTCGCAGCGAATTTAGCTGAATACCGTATTGTTACAGACGTTTTTTCTTATTTACACAACCTTTGTCTCCTTTTTAATCATAAATCTCGTTTTATAATATAACCTCACTAAGATACTCTGTAGGAATATTGGACCGAAGATGTTACCGATACTCCAGTACAAAAGTAAGAAAGTCAATCCGAACACTGCAAATATTTTTATCAATTAAGATCGTGCGTTTTTAATTCCTAAAATGGATTTATTTCATACTATATGCTAAGCTGAAAACATTTCAGAATAGCACTATTTAGGTTACCTATTAGTTAAATGGAAATCTATACTAATATTATAAAGCTGAAGAGTTTGTTTGTTTGAACGCGCTAATCTCAGGAACTACTGGTTCGAATTAAAAAAATCTTTTATATTGGATAGTCCGTTTATTGAGGAAGGCTATAGGCTATATAACATCACGCTACGACCAATAGGAGCGGAGCATAAATGAAAAATGTTGCAAAAATGAAAAACCGTTGAAACTAAAACAGGGGACAGCTAGTGAAATAATAAAACAACAATAATTTACTTCTAAAACCAGCAATATATTTTTTTACATAACATTTACATAATTCTATAATAACAATTTACAAACTCAACTTGATTGAAAAAGTTATGTATCTATTTTTATTTGTTTTCCCTCCGGTTTTGGAACAAACCTCTATTGTTAGTAATTTGGTCAACCAATCAGTCGTGATCAGAAGATTTGACAACAGAGCTAGTAGCCAATATTTATAAATTATCCGTAGATTATTTTCATACTAGAGATAAGACTGACATAATTTGTATGGAGCGTATGTCAAAATTCTATCTTGCAGGAAAAACGATCAAAGGTAGATTGATCTGTTATTTAGAAACCGGGGGTTATCACAGATAAATGATTAATTATATCAATTAATAATAATACTTTACAGTACATTAATTTATCAGCCTGTGTCTCTCTAACTTTTCTCTTAATTATTTAAGTACATGATTTTTATTTCATTAATTCAACATCTTAAGCACACGTTAAATGAAACGTTTGAAGTGAAAACTTCTTTAGGCGTATCTAATTTTTTTTTAAATGAAAAATAAAGTCTATTGTTTTCTCGACACTGTTACCGTTGCCGACACCTCTGTATTTAAGTATCTACATAATATATATTGTAATTGTTCAAGTTTTTACTTGAAAAGCTCTTGCTTTTCAAGTTAAAACGGCGGTTTTCAAATACGATAAAAAAATTGGTAGTTCTCGCCAGTCTGCGTATTATAATATACTTAGGTCTGTTTGTAAGCAGGTTCAAGACATTGTATTGGTTTGTATACGCGGTTATCTGCCTTTTTATTCCGGTATTTGCTTTTACATTATTTAAACAAAGTTACTACACTCATGATTAACACAACGACATAACCTAAAAATCTTTGGCGGGCCAACAAAAAAGTTTTCTTTCACTTCATCCCAGGATACTTGTCTTGAGGTCTGGACAGAAATATCTTCATATAGTTTTCTCTTCCTACTGTTTCTATTAAAAGATATTTCTTTATTACTGTCATTGATTATAGAAGTTAAGATCTCATTGATATCATTTGAAATGTTTGGTTCAAGTAAATGATTGGTATTTTCGATATCTGGTGGTGTAGTTATTTCTATATTTGGACTATGGTCGCTTGTCTTTGAACTATAACGACTTCTAGGATTGGAATCTATAGACAATTCTGTTCTGGGTGTTCTCATTTCTTCTATGCCTTCATTGGTAGTATCGTCTTCGTTGAGACAGGAAGTTTGCTCTGGATCTAAAAAATAAAACAGTTTACTTAACAACCAAAGCATTTCTATCTCTCACTAACATACAGTGTGAGAGAAGGACGGGGATATATAAGTACTAACTTAACAATGCCAAAATGGTATAATCCTTGAACATCACTGTGTTTAAATGCACACGTTTCTGCCTGGCAGAATTTGTATCTAGTTTGAACTTTATGAGGGCTACCGATTTAAAAAATCCGCTAGTCTGTCAATTTCCTCCAATCCCAGGCCAGTAGCTTCAATTTAATATAATTTTATTGTACATTGTTGTGAATCACGGGATAGCAGCGATTCTGCCAATGTTAAAGTAACTTGGTAAGTGTCTCTCATTGGTGGAGAATCACAGATAGACCTGACGCGACACTAGTGACCCTAGCCGCTAGCAGATTTATTAACTCCATAGCCTCCATTTCAAAAATCTAATTTACCTACGTCTGTTCTTCCTTAATTTAAAACAAGTGATCCAATACGCATTTTATTATCAAACTAACGCTACTCCGCGATTTCACCGGCGTAAGCAGTCCCCGTTCCCGTAAGACATTTTTATTTTTCTTGATTTTTTCCGAAAATTTTATAGTTATTCTGCTATCCGGGATGGAGACAAATCCAAAAATCAAAAATCGTTCCACCCGTTCTTGAGTTGTAAATAGTGTTACTAACCCAACTTTGTTTTATATTTAAATTTTAATAATATCAAAGTAATCTTACCTCCTTGTTCTTCCAGTACAGCATGACCTCCTTTCTCCTCACCTCCGATGACCACACCAGGGGGAAGTATGGGACTAGTTGTAGCCTCATACACGGGACTCACTTGACCGTTATTTTGCTGAGAGCCGTCCACGTGAACCAACGCTACTGTTGTGATTTGACGATAGTCGATACCTGAAGTTACAAATTTGAGGTTAAGGTGGCAGAATAGGCCGCGAATTTAAAATTTTCTTACGTTTTTTGCAATTTGCCGGTCAGTTACAGGTTTTTTTTAACAAAATACGATTTGTGGCCGTAACACGTTTTTACTTACAGCATTATAATTATTAAAATCATCAATATAAATCTCTAAGTTCATGCAATTCGATTGAATAAATTTGTCATGAAATATCATCAATAACAATGGCAAGAAAATTTGAATTTCGCGGGCTACCCTGACACTTCCACTGTAATATTCCAAACGGTAAATATCGCCCTGACTGTATTGCCTTGTAAAAGTATTACTTTTACCTAGAGGTATTACTTTTTTAAGTAATACCTAGAGGTTTTACTTTTACCTTTGCATTGCTATCCATACTCTATGACTGACAAGATAAAACATACCTGCATCAAATGTATCGTCTGCCTCGTCATCACATACATCCATTCCATCATCAGCCTTTGTCTGCTTATCATCATTAGGAGCCACTTCACTTTCTTTAGAATTCCTATCTTCAACGATTAAATCCATCTCTTTATTTAGAATATCTCGTTCATCCACCATTTCTTGGTCTGTCTCTAAAACATTATTACTATTTTCTTGATTTATTTCTTCATTTGTTTTATTTAGTTCAGATACATCCATTTCTTGATTATTATTATCTGTATTTGCAGTTTCATCCTGTGATTTAGAATTTGAATCGTTTGATGATGTTACATTTGATTTTCTAGCTTCAGCCATTTCATTATCAATGCTTACGTTATTTAAGTAATTTTTATTTGTTTCTTGATTTATTTTGTCTGCGTTAGATGGCTCGGTATCGTTTTCTTCATCCATTTCTTCATCATTCGATTCTTCCACATTCATATCTGTATTATTATCGTTAGATTCTTTACTCGATTCAAAATCGGCGACATAGCCTTCAGAATTAATTGTAATATTAGAATTTAAACTAACATTATCGTTATCAACTCTTATATTCATTTCTATATCAGACTCATAGTTTCCAGTGAAGTTTTCATTTATAGAGTTAGTTACATTCAAATCATCGCTATTTAAACTCTGATTTTCAATGAATAGTTTTTTGTAAATTCTTTTTATTTTGTTTAAGAGTTTCGTGTAATATTCTTCGGAGTCGTCATGTCTGTTTGGTTCTTTTTCTATAATCAGTGGGGGTAAAGGACTGTAGGCTCTATATGGGGCCTCTGAAGGCTCATTTTGCTGAATATGGTCCGATTCGAATGATTCTTCAGGGACAGGGGATAGTACTGTAAATAAAACAATAGGAAGATATTATTTAATGCTGACAATTTTGTTGTAGTATTCACTACAACCTATACTTCATTTTTTTTTTTCATCTTCGTAGACTTTTCACAAGTGATTTTGGGTCCCCTTCAAGTCTTACCGGACTCAGATGAATACAGTATTTTACATGGAGCGACTGCCTATCGGACCTCAACGATCTATTTTACTTGGGAAAGCTACTGCTACATGGGCGTGGACATCGTGATGCATGAGTTGATGAAAGGATAGGCTAGCAGAGCCTAGTAGTATCCCACAGTAAGACTGGCTCCCGTGAACGGTCACCCATCCATGGGCCAACCGCGGCGACCGCGGCTTTACTTTTACTATCAGTCAAACTTTTTACACCAGCCCTTTCGATGCTCAGCAACTTTTTTTTTTTTTGTTAGTAATTAGGTACCTATTTAAAACAGCATGATACGATCGACAGCACATCAAAGTAACAACGCCTTTATATTCACAGCCTTTTGATAAATTTTCCTAATTCATTGTCAAACTATTATTAATTATGACAAAAATAAATTAAATGAATGCTCACCTGGCAAATCAAAAAATAAACTGCTTATTAACATTGATTTCCTTCGCTGCCATTCTTCGTTATATTGACGCGACATTTTTTATCTAAGTCTGCAATGATACTAAACTCTAGGTACTACACTGTGGGTAGATAGAGATTATAATAAAAATATGACGACTACCTTTTTTTTCAAGAGATCTACGCAGTTAGCTAAAGCGGAGGCTTTAGTTGCTTCACCGGACTTTAATAACGACTACCTACTCCTTATTTTAGTATAGTAAGGTTTTGTTTTAAGGATTTGCAGTCATAACTGAAAGGTAATTTTGTTGTTCAGAGTAGATAAGTACCAAAATAAAAATAGTCATTAGATTTATGAAGATTTTTATTGGTAACAGATTTTATATTTAAGATGTAGGTAACGATTTTACTTCTACTACATATCTATTTTAGTTATTAATTCATTATTTCCTTGTATTTATAAAGTGCCATTTACTTAATTTCTCATTACTAAAAACTCTTTTGCAAATTAATGATCGCAGTCACCCCGCCCTTTAAATCTCGTTGTTCTTCAGTGTTTTATATAAAGCATTAAGATTTAGTCATTTTAAGGTATACAATTCAGTTAATCATTAAAGCTTCCTTAAATTAATAGCAAAAGCTAGCATCCCTGTAGATAAAGGAAATACCTACCTATTCATAATAATACATTTTTGCGAAATCAACAACCATTGCAAAAATGTAAGTTCTTTTGAGGTAAAAAGGATCTTTTCGAATTCGTTTCGCTTCAATGAAAAATATAAATTATGTCAACATAATGTGTAATCAAATTATTAAATAAATTTCTATTAGTTGTAACTATTTCAGAAAATAAGTTCGTTGATAGATTTTCAAAAGATACAAAAGTGTTAACAATGTTAAATTAGTTTTTTGTCGTTCGCTTCGCACAATGAATGTCGATATCGAAGATGTCCTTGTTCGTACTACTGCAGTTTTCTGTCAAGCGATACACTGTCAGCTGTCAGTAAGCGATCAATAAATCCACTCTAAAGTAAATTTGCAACTTTACATCAATTAACGAAATATATCCGCAATGCCGACATGCAATACCGTCTGGAATATACAAAAGTGAATTTAAAATGTAGTTTTATTGAACATTTGTGCATGAAACGCTATTAAACTGTGTCTTGTCTGTCGCAACGCTTGAGCGAGTATTCAACCGGAAATGTACGTTCTGTTTGTGTATTTCCATTGAAAACCAAACGAAATGGATTTGTCCCCGGACGAGGACCATTTCCAAGGCCGCTTGCTGCACCAGGTGAGTGTAATATGTTGTAATAAGTAGTCTTATTCAATGCGCCCACGTTACGTCTACGATACTTCCACCCCCGGTTTTCTGATTCGCAGCCTTTAAAACAAGTGTGTTTTGAATGTAGGAAGCCGCAGAAGGTCTCTACAATTACGATAAACAACATTACATTCACTAGACTTAGTGAAATATGTTTTAAAATATTGTTGTACAAAAGTGAAAAAAAAAATCTTATTAAATAATGCATTGTTAAATGTACAATCATTCATAATATGTATAGAATAGAAAATATATAGAATTCCAATCATATTCTTACATATTGTTTATGGTCATTGCATCTGATTATTGTTTTAAGTAAATTACTCTATAGTTTAAAACATAAAGGTTTGTTTACACTCTTGGTAATTTAAATAAAAAGGAAAACAAAGCATTGACCATGTGTGTCATGTAGCTATTGATACATTCCAAAGAGATATATTATGTTTTAATGTTGATTGTCCTAGCACTCAGGATATTATTAAAATGTCTCCAAAACTCATATATATGTACCTAAAATTCAAATATTTATACCTTAAGATGTGTATAAAATGTATGTATGATCTGACTTAATTAACTTAGCCAACATTTAAGTATTTAGATTTAACTTACAATCCATAAAAAACAAGAGTGCATTCTATTTCATGAACGCTTGTTCTTAGTCTTTTTTTTGGAAGAGATTTACGCAGTTAGCCTGAGCACAGGCTTTGACTGCTTCACCAGACTTTGCTTGTTCTTAGTCTGGGTGTTCTTTGTGGATGGGATTTGAATTTTTGTGAAACCCCCCGCGGCACAAGAATTAAATTCCTTTGCGTTTTTCTTAAATAAATGCATTACACTGACTGTGGGAAAAATGATATTGCGCACCAAGAGTTGCCAGCTTTACAATACATAAGACAAAACACGAGTGCCAATGTTGCAGTACCTATGCAGCGCAGTTGTAGTTTGCATTATGACCCATATTACTTAACTATATGTGCATTCTAATCAGACGTATCAGTTGTAGCATTTCGAGATGACATGATGTAATGATTTGTTTTTATTCTAGTGCTTGTCGGTACTGTGTAGTCTTTCATTGACCTCGAAGGATCAAACATTTGTTTAGTAATATTATTTGTAAGCTGAGAAATAGCATTTTACTGGAGAGTTTGTTGTAGAGTTCTCTGCTGAATGGGTTTGAAAAATAGTGCTTAATTAGCCTTTAATATGTTGATTTAGCTTCAATAAGTACTAATTGGTAGCCTATTTTGATTACATAAATTTTGAATTTCTTTTTTATCTTAATTCTTTCATTCAGGCGGCCCTATGGGACAATTTAGAGCTGCTGCAAGAGCTCCTCGCGAGTGGCGCTTCAGCAGACGCTCGAGATGCCAGCAGCAGAACTGCGCTACACGCCGCTGCGCTAGCTGAGCGCAGTCGCTGCCTCGCAGCGCTGTGCTCGCACGGAGCGCAACTGGACGCCTGCTCTGATGCCGCTACTGGTGGCAAGGTACTGACGTGAACGTGACGGTAGGACCACACGTGTACTGTGTACTGTATAAAAACGAAAAACGCTGAATTTCAGAATACAATATATTATTTATAGGTCTACTAGCTGTGGCCCGTGGCTCCGCCCACGTGGCGGTCGGTTATCGCGGCGAAGAGTATCCTTTGTCGTTTCTTAAGATCCAAGCTTATCCCATACCAAGTTTCATCCAAATCGGATTTTCTCTTTAAATATGTCGTATTTTTCTTAACTGACTAAATAGTTGGGTTCCAAAAATCATATTCTATACGGATGCCATCAATAGACCCTATATTTTACATGCTGTCAAATAAAATATTTTTAATACTCTTTATTTTCCACAGACAGCCCTCCACATAGCCGCTGAGCGTGGCTACGTGGAGAATGTCAAGACATTGCTGGCGGCGGGAGCGTCGCTAAGTGTGCTCGATGCACACGGAAACACTGCGCTCTCATTGGCGGAGCGGAATAACTGGAGGCACGCAGCGCACGCGCTTAGGGAGGCAAGGGGTAAGTTAATATGTAGAATGTAAAGACAATGCTGGTGGCAGAAGCGTCGCTGAAGTGTGTTCGATGCACGTTCTCCTATTGTCGAAGAGGAAAACATGGAGTACGCCCCGCTTAGGGAGGCTAGAGGTATGTAGTTATGTAGAATGTAAAGAAAGTGCTGGCGGCGGGAGTATCGGTAAGTGTGCTCGATGCACACGGAAACACTGTTCTCTCATTTGCGAAGAGGAATAATTGGAGGCACGCCGCGGACGCGCTTGGGGAGGCTAGAGGTATGTAGAATGTAAAGACACTGCTGGCGGCGGGAGTATCGCTAAGTGTACTCGATGCACACGAAAACACTGCGCCCTCATTGGCAGAAAGGAATTAAGGGAGGCCCGCAGTGGAATCGTTCTAGATCCATAAACAAATAAAAAAAAACGACTGTTAAGTCTACAGCAGCGTTGCTTAACCGTTTTGCAGTCCACGGACCCCAAGGCAATCAAGCGCGATTTTAAGGATACCCTTATAAAAAAACAGTATCATTTTTGGATTATTTATTGTAGTACTTTAAGTGCTTACTACTTAAGTACTCCCCGTCCCTAGATCAAGCTGGCCCGAGCCGGCCAAACAAGCAATAAAAATATGTCCTGAAATAATAAAACTTAGATCCAGCCCTCCCTTGCTGTTTTTGCCTTATTAAGATTGTTAGCAACGCACTAAGTCGAGCTCCGAACCCCAAAGGGGGTGCCCTTAGTGAACGTTGCTGACGTAGTTAATTTTCTATTGCTCTGGCTGGAGGCCCTCGCTTAAGGCTCTCGCCAAAAGTCCGGTGAAGCAGTCAAAGCCTGCGCTCAGGCTAACTGCGTAAATCTCTTCCAAAAAAAAACTTAAGCAATCGTCGCACCGTTTATTATTGTTAAATACTCCATAGATAAGACTGCGGACTCCTACACAAATACCATCAGACCATCAGGGGTTCGCAGTCCACAGGTTAAGAAACACTGTACTCTATAGTACCTATCTAGTCTATGGTTGACAGGAGCAAAGTTGCATAGACTATTTTTATCTTAAAAAGAATAAAAATAACAACAATTAAAATAAAGTACGGCAGTATATTTATCTGTAGGTATTGGTGGCTGTCCAATTTTTAATTCGTTACAAGAAGTCATCTAGTTTTATTTGTAAATGTGCGCACGTCACTATAAAATGAATTTTGTTGATGTTCATCTAGTGGTTAGTGACCCTGACGGCTAAACCTGGTCGCAGGTTTTCCCACCCAGGACAAATCTTTGTGTGATGAGCATGATCATTTGTTCTGTGTCTGGGTGTAATTTATCTATGACTAGCTGACCCCCGCGACTTTGACCGCGTGTTTTAGTTTCAACGGTTTTTCATTTTTGCAACATTTTTCATTTGTGTTTCTCCTTTTGGTAGCAGCTTAATGTTATATAGCTTATAGCCTTCCTCAATAAATGGGCTATCCAACACTGAAATAATTTTTCAAATCGGACCAGTATATTCTGAGATTACCGCGTTCAAACAAACAAACAATCAAACAAACAAACAAACTCTTCTGCTTTATAGATTAAGTATAGATAGATATGTATGTACTTATTTTTTTGAAAAGAATTAGGGTTTCGCGCAAAACACACGTAACCCATGAAAGTAAAACACGCGGACGAAGTCGCGGGGGTAAGCTGGTGTTATTTAAAACCAACGCATTGCTTCAATAAAAAGTAAGAGTTTGACCTTCCCGATCAATAGTTATTAATCCAACCGTACTGCCTAGCTCTTAGACCATAAAAAAGCTCTCCTATAACTCCTAAACTCGTACGTGTGTCGTATAGGTAATATTTTTTTGCTAACCAGTTGACGCGCGCCGGCCGCGGAGTAAACACGTCTGCGACACGTCGCAATGTGGTACGCGATAATAATATTTATTTACTAAATTTAACAAAGTTTTTGATAACAGATTTATAAATAATATTGCGGGTTAAAGTGAAGTGTGTGTTATTTAGTTTTATTAAAGCTTTTCACGTGGTGTTATAAACTCTGCCGTCAGTAGACATCATTAAGAGAAGAGTTCGCGCAGATGCGATGTCGATATTTGAAATGGTTTTGGCTCTTTAGATCTCCCATAAATGCTAAAAACATCTCTTTTTTTTCAAATGGTTGACAGGTCTCGTTCATACAGCATGCAACAAAAACCCTGTCCGATCCTTATGAGTATTATTCGACATCGTACTGCGTACAGATATGCGTAACTATTGAATGGATTTGTGATTATGATTTTTCTCCGTTGAATTTAATTAAATTAAAATTAAACTGATCAAAGGCAACACTGATCGCTTGACAAAGTTCACATGTACTACCTACAGTTTTGTGTTAAAGAAGCCGCCTGAGCGAGACATTTTTTTCTAGTACGTATGTTGAACCAGGAATACGCCTTTATTGGATCGGACAGGGTTTTTGTTACATACTGTAAGTATACATTTATGTAGGTACCTATTTTGGTTTCGAGAGGTCAAGATTTTTGACATTTTAGGACCTAGGGCAATTGCTTGCGTATCAAACCCTGATAAAAAAGGGCGTTTGTTTGACATGTCTGTGTATAGGTGTATGTTTTGTGGCGTCGCTAACTACAAAATTGGTGAACCTATTTTGATTATAAATTTTAATTGAAAGGCTATAAATTTGATTAAGGATAATCTTAGCTGTAATACTAGGAAACCTATTAATGCGTTTAGAAAGATTATCGGATCGTTCGAAATTAGTTATTTCGGAAGGTTATTTAAAATCTAATGTTTATTATTAACTAGCTGTCCCCCGCGAATTTGTTCGCGTGTTTTAGTTTCAACGGTTTTTCATTTTTGCAACATTTTTCATTTATACTCCGCTCCTATTGGTCGTAGCGTGATGTTATATAGCCTATAGCCTTCCTCAATAAACGGACTATCCAATACAAAAATATTTTTTCAATTCGAACCAGTAGTTCCTGAGATTAGCGCGTTCAAACAAACAAACAAACTTTTCAGCTTTATAATATTAGTATAGATATATAATCGAGTTTGTATAATAACTTTCGTGAGAAGTATTCATAATTATTTAGAACAAATCTGTTTACTCACGCACATTCTCGAAATCGCCCGACTAGTTTTAGACTCAATAGGAGTCCCTAATCATGTCCTTTCTCAAGCTCTAGACTATCTGTGTACCAAATTTCAATTTAATCGGTTCAGTAGTTTTGGCGTGAAAGCGCGACAAACAGGCAGAGTTACTTTCGCATTTATAATATTAGTAGGATTACTATAGATTACTAAAACATAACGCAACCTATGTCATTAAAATTTGTATTTGTATGTCGGGTATCTCAGCAAAACGTAACTGACGCCCTATCTTGATGTTCAAACTACATACCAAAGGAGATCATTCAGGTTTCATACAAGGTTGGGCTTAAAATCGAAAGTGCTGAAATGATGTATCAAACAGATTATAAACCTTTTTTTATGTATCTACTGCCCGGCTTCAAGTCAAATGTACGAGAAATCTGAATTTTAAACTTGTATAGCCGCTACAATAATGGTGCCATAGTTTTGGTGCCATAGTACCAAATGCTTAAAATGATGTACCTAACAGATTAAAAACATTTTTTTTTACTGGCTTTCGATTTTGGGCCCAATATGAATGGTCTCCTTTTATCAAAATCGGTTATATAGTTTGGGAGTGAAAGCGCGACAAACAGACAGAGTTACTTTAGCATTTATAATTAGTATGGAACTCTGGATACTGAGAGTATTACATACTTCTTATCAAAATTCTTAACAATAAGCATTTGTTTTTAATTGCGACCTGTGACCTTACTCGTTAATTAATTTTAATTCCAATACAATACCAAAGCAAAATTGATATTATTTTAGCGGACATGATTCAGTTTTCTTGAAAAAATAAATGCTGTCAATAGAAGGAACTGACTGGAATCTAAACATTGAGAGTATTTTTTTTGTACTGTGTGTTGTTTGTGTGCTCGCTAAATGAATAACAGTTTTGCATTGGCATTGTATTAGAATTTAAATTCATTTAAGAGTAACAGTCCTGGTATGACTATTATTCAATTGAGTTTAATGAATTGGCAATTAACTTGCAAGTTCTCATATCTATAGCCATATACTAGCTGCCCCCGCGACTTCGTCGGCGTGTTTTACTTTCATGGGTTACGTGTGTTTTGCGCGAAACCAGAATTCTTTTTCTAAAATAAAAGTACATGTGAATAATATAACCTCAGCCCGTAACCTCAGAAGTAAATAATATTTTACCCGTTATTGCAACATTTTTCATTGATGCTCCGCTCCTATTGGTCGTAGCGTGATGTTATATAGCCTATAGCCTTTCTCAATAAACGCACTATCCAATACAAAAAATATTTTTTCAATTCGATCTAGTAGTTCCTGAGATTAGCGCGTTCAAACAAACAAACAAACTCATCAGGTTTATAATATTAGTTTAGATATGTGTCTAAAGATTGATGGCCTTTGGAGTAGACGACTCCTTGAGCATAGACAGTGAATTAGTAAACGTAGCAACGGAAGCCCCAACCCGATCGACCTATATCTTCTAATATCTCAATATCCTGGGACAACTCACACACGGCCATCTGATCCCAAACTAGGCAGAGCCTTATGGCAACCAGACAACTGATAAACATATTTATTATATTTCTAAATACATACATATCTATACTAATATAGGTATAAAGCTGAAGAGTTTGTTTGTTTGAACGCGCTAATCTCAGGAAGTACTGGTTCGATTCGAAAAATTATTTCAGTGTTGGATAGCCCATTTATTGAGGAGGACAAGTAACATTACGCTGCGACCAAAAGGAAAAATGAAAAAAAATGGCATAAATGCTAATACATAAATGAAAAATGTTGCAAAACTGAAAAACCGTTGAAACTAAAACACGCGGACAAAGTCGCGGGGGAGTTATTATAGATAAATTACACCCAGACACAGAACAAATGATCGTGCTCATCACACAAAGATTTTTCCTAAGTCGGAATTGAACCCACGACCTCCGGTTTAGCAGTCAGGGTCACAAACCACTAGACCAACAGGCCAGTCGAATGATGAATTGAAAAGGTATCTGGGTCGGTCTGGATGCGGAAGGTTGAGGATCGGGTGTTGTGGCGCAAGTTAGGAGAGGCCTACGTCCAACAGTGGACCGCGATAGACTCGGACGTGGAAAAATTTATGACAAATGTACAACGACCTCCGTGGTCGAGTGGCATACACACCGGTTTTCAAGTGTCGCCAGCTCTGAGGTCCCGGGTTCGATCGTACTGGTCAATGTAGAAAACCACTTTTCTACATTCTCTCGGGTCTGCGTGCTTGTGGTACCATCGTCGTCTCTGATTCCATAACACAAGTGCTTTAGCTACTTTGGGTTCAGAGTAATGTATGTGATGTTGTCCACATTTAAATGTATGTCACTAAAAGTTAAATAAATGTTTTCGGAAGTGTTTTTAAGGCTTCCGTATTATATTACTATGTATTGCCGACACCCCAAGGTCAGTACTACGTCACGGAAGATATTAAGATCGTTGAACTGTTATGTAGGTATCTACTTATGTAATCGAACTAATTAATAAAACTAATTTGAACGGATTCTATCGCGGATTTTTTTTGATTTTTGTTCCCGACGTTTAAAATATGAAGGTAGAACGAGCAACATCACCTGTCAAGACGAATACCACCTCAGTCTGCCCGTGACCATGACACCTGCAAAGGCGTCGAAACGTCGGGAACAAAAATCTAAAATAAACCGCGATAGAATCCGGTCAAATTAGTTTTATTTCAATGTCTAATATTCGCGTAAACCTCAGAAAGCAATACGAACTAATTAAGTCATATTTGTTTCTCCAAAAAGGTTACAGTGTACCACATTTTTAGGGTTTCCTTCCCCAAGGGTGCTGACACGACCCTATTACTAAGACTCCGCTGTCCATCTGTCCGTCGGTCTGACAGCGGGCTTTATCTATACTAATAATATTATAAAGCTGAAGAGTTTGTTTGTTTGTTTGTTTGAACGCGCTAATCTCAGGAACTACTGGTTCGAATTGAAAAATTCTTTTTGTATTGGATAGTTCGTTTATTGAGGAAGGCTATAGGCTATATAACATTACGCTGCGACCAAAAGGAGCGGAGCATAAATGATAAATGATAAATGTTGCAAAAATTGAAAGCCGTTGAAACTAAAACACGCGGACAAAGTCGCGGGGGACAGCTAGTTATCGAATATATCTCATGAACTGTTATAGCTATAGAAATGAAATTTTCAAAGAGTGTGTATTTCTGTTGCCGCTATAACAACAAATAATTAAAATTAGTGACTCCAGAAAATGGTACAGAATCTTCGATGCGCTCCTCCGACTCGCGCTTGGCAGGTTTTTTTTACAAAGGTCGCATTCATTTATTGCTTAAAACATATATTTTTTGACGTGATGTGAAAACAAAAAAAAAAAGGCCGCATCCCTATTGCATTGCCACCGAACTTACATAATAATTATGCAATATTTTAGCTCAGTAGAATGTCAAGAAGTAGTTCTAATTGAGCTTGCAATATTTGACCTAAACATACATACATACATTGCAAGTTAAATGAAAGCTTTTAAAACGAACGATGTATCTAATTGTGGCATCGTAGCTCGCAAAATGTTAAACTGCTTTTGGTTGATTTTTGTTTGAAATGTAACTTAATCGGAAATGTTTTTAGTTATAAATCCAGAAAATCTTTTTAATATAAATTTTAACCTATCTATCTAAATATATATAACTCAAAGGTGACTGACTGACATAGTATTGTATCAACGCACAGCCCAAACTACTGGACGGATCGGGCTGAAATTTGGCATGCAGGTAGATGTTATGACGTAGGCATCCGCTAAGAAAGGATTTTGATAAATTCCACCCCTAAGGGGATAAATAGGGGATGAAAGTTTGTATAAATCTTCTTAGATTTTCGACTGATTGAACGGAAATTAAAGATTGGAGCTACTATAATGAAGACGTCCGCTTAAATAGGATTATGATATTTAACAAATTTTACACGCTAAACAAAAGTAAAGCCGCAAGAACTATACCTAATTAATAGTAATAGTTCGTAACGCGAGCGAAGCCGCGGGCAAAAGCTAGTTCATATTATAAAACAATTTCCCCCACCGCTTCTGTCTGTGTGGACGCGATATACTCAAAAACTACCGAACGGATTTTCATTGGTTTTCATCAATGTATAGAGTGATTAAAAAGGAAGGTTTTTGTGTTTAATTCATTAAAGTTTTGTCTCCGTGCGATAAACAGGTTGTGTTTTTGTTTGATAAAAAATACAACGTGTCGTTTTGCATTCTCGTCAAATTCAAGGAGGTAACTATGCTAATGATTCGCGACACGAATCAATAATAAAATAAGCAGGTATTTTTTTCTATTTTCATATTTTCGGAAATCGGCATGTGTGGGACAAGCATTTCAAAACGCGGCCCGTGTGATACCGCACTGTAACTTCTTTTTTACACACATAAAGACACTGCCTACTGCATAGGCAACGGGACGAATCTGTTATTTGAAAGTTGTGTATTCTGAAATACTGTCAAACTTAAATAACAAAAAAAAAAAAACAAGTATGTATTAATTATTGAGCAGATATCGTAATTTTATTTGATTAATAATGTCATTCGTAACAGCCTCCTGAAATTAGACGAGAATGCAAAACGACACGTATATTATTTCTATGGCGAAAATAATGTTATTTTTAATTATAATATTATGCAACCAATCGAAATTAAGAAATATCAACACTTTAATAAAACAGATAAAAAGACGCATTGAGACAAAACAACGATAAAAAAGTGGTTAAGCGTGAGTAGTATTACTGACCAAGGTTCCGTATATTAATTACCTTTCTATAATAAGAATATAATCTATACTAATACTAATCTATTCTAATATATAAAGCTGAAGAGTTTGTTTGTTAGTTTGAACGCGCTAATCTCAGGAACTACTGGTTCGTATTTGAAAAATTCTTTCAGTGTTGGTTAGCCCATTTATTGAGGAAGGCTATAAGCTATATAACATTACGCTGCGACCAAAAGGAGCGGAGTATAAATGAAAAATGTTCCAAAAATGAAAAGCCGTTGGAACTAAAACACGCGGACAAAGTCGCGGGGGACAGCTAGTATAATATATCTTGGGAGAACTAACACACTCAATTCTCACATAAACATTCTTATATATTTCTAAATAAATACATATTATACATAAATTACACCCAGACACACAACAAATGATGTTTATCACACAAAAATTTGTCCTGTTTGGGAATCGAACCCGCGACCTCTGGTTTAACAGTCAGGGTCGCTAACCACTACACCAAAAGGCCAGTCGAATTTCGAAAGATGACTTGATTAGGTAACTGGGTCGGACTGAATGCGGAAGGTTGAGGACCAGTCAATAAGAATGGTTTTGTCATTATAATTTCTTACGGTACCCTAAAATCATCACGTGTCTTCAAGCGTGCTCCCAATAAGCGTTGACCTTTAACCATTGCGGAGTCATCCGACTATAACTAACGATTCTTGTCGTATACGCTCTGTATATTCATGACTTATACATACTGAGGTAGGCAGAATAAACATAGGTAACGATTTTGATATAATTTGGGTATAAGGAACTCTTTAAAAGACATCAACACATAATTTCGTTGATTTTGTACGCGTATTTTTAATAACTAAACAAACGTATATACATATATTACTAGCTTTCCCCCGCGACTTTGTCCGCGTGTTTTAGTTTCAATGGTTTTTCATTTTTGCAACATTTTTCATTTATGCTCCGCTCCTATTGGTCGTAGCGTAATGTTATATAGCTTATAGCCTTCCTCAATAAATGAGCTATCCGACACTGAAAGAATTTTTCAAATCGGACCAGTAGTTCCTGAGATTAGCGCGTTCAATTTATTTAGTTCGATCAATGAACGGGGTCTCCACCCCGAATATCGGAATAACTATAAAACATCGGAAAAACGGGATCGCGAACTTCAAAACTTAGATCCAGCCCTCCCTTGCTGTTTTTGCCTTATTAAGATTGTTAGCAACGCACTAAGTCGAGGTCCGAACCCCACAGTGGGTGCCCTTAGTGAACGTTGCTGACGTAGTTAGTTTTTCTATTGCTCTGGCTGGAGGCCTTTACGGTTCTCGCCAAAAGTTCGGTGAAGCAAAGCCTGCGCTCAGGATAATTGCAATAGACCTCTTCCAAAAAAAATAAATTAGGAACGGGGACTAAATACGCGGGTGAAACCGTGAGGCACTGCTAGTATCTCATAAAACACCTAGACTTAAGAACCATTGCCGTACGTAAAACAAATTGACGTGTATGACGCAAAAAACGTAATCCATTGGGAATTTTGTGCGCAGTAATAAACTATTCGACCTTGGAGAAACCGCATTGGACGCTACATATAAAATACTGCAGTTTTATAACGTGTACGCTTATTAGAGCCGAATGTTTTGTCATTATGCAGGTAATGGCACCCCACCGTGGGGCAGCTCGCAAGCGTGGTGATCAATGCTCGTTCTCTGTATGAGAGGCCTGCAGTGGGCAGATACAGGCTGGTGTTATTAACAGCTTCGGTAATGGTACCCTACCGTGGGGCGGCTCACAAGCGTGGTGATCAATGCTCGTTCTCTGTATGAGAGGCCTGCAGTGGACAGGCTGGTGTTATTAACAGCTTCGGTAATGGCACCCTACCGTGGGGCAGCCCACAAGTGTAGTGGGGTTTATCCTGTATAGTATGCATCTTATCTCTATTAATAAAAATCAATTGCCCACATGTATGACGGAGCATCACTCGACCGATTTGGCTGTTTATTTTTTTTATAATTTGTATTTGTCGGGACGAGGTTTGTATAAACAAAAATTTGCGAATTATCCGCAGGAAATGTCGATAATTGACAAAACAACGACTGTTCGGTCAGCTAGTTAAATTTAATAGAGTTTTCTGCGTACCCTTTTCCCAAGCTATGTTGGGGTCGGCTTCCAGTCTTACTGGATTCAGCTGAATACCGTATTTTACATGGAGCGACTGCCTATCTGACCTCCACGACCCATTTTACTGGATAACACAGGATCCCAAAGTAAGACTGGTTGTCAGAAATGTAATGACTTAACGACTGTCAAAGATCAACGTAGACAGTCGGGACAAACTGCTTAACCTGCTTTCAAGGCGCGGAGGGGTCTTGGTATGTTTACAAACGGTCATCCATCCACGGACCAACCGCGGCGAGCGCGGCTTAACCTGTATTATCGGTAACCGTACGCCCCTCGTCTCTAGATCAAGCTGGCCAAACTAGCAATAAAAATATGTCCCTAAATAATAAAAACTTAGATTCAGCCCTACCTTGCTGTTTTTGCCTTATTAAGATTGTTAGCAACGCACTAAGTCGAGGTCCGAATCCCACAGGGGGTGCCCTTATTGAACGTTGTGGACGTAGTTAGTTTTTCTATTGCTCTGGCTGGAGGCCCTTAATGTTCTCGTCAAAAGTCCGGTGAAGCAGTCAAAGCCTGCGCTCAGGCTAACTGCGTGAATCTCTTACAAAAAAAAAAAAGCTAATTTTACGTCTTACACTTAGCCACGAGCTCTTCCGGACAGTTCTGTATACTAATAGAAGAAATTCTTGGTGTCTGTCTGTCCCTCTGTTACGTAGGCGTTATATTTCCTTGTCAGACAGAAGATGTTTCGTCTAATACGGATATCTTATTCGCATTCTTGTTAAGTAATCCGATATTGATGCGGATTAGAAGCCGCACTGTTACGTGTGATGTACTTATAGGTACGTACCTAACCTATATTTAGTTTTCGCATTTTATATAGAATCTATAATCTATACTTTTAATATATAAAGCTGAAGAAATTGTTCGTTTGTTTATTTATTTGTTTGTTTGTTTGAACGCGCTAATCTACTGGTCCGATTTGAAAAATTCTTTCAGTGTTGGATAGCCCATTTATTGATGAAGGCTATAAGCTATATAAAATTACGCTGCGACCAAACGGAGCGAAGCATAAATGAAAAATGTTGCAAAAATGAAAAACTAAAACACGCGAACAAAGTCGCGGGGCACAGCTAGTTATCTATATATATAAAATGCTTTGTCCTGAATGACTGACGGATCAACGCACAGCCTAAACCGCTGATCGTAGAGACCTGAAACTTGGAGGGTGTGTTCTTTGTATGACGTAGGCATCCGATAAGAAAGGATTTTCCGAAATTCTACCGGAGCAAAACGGGATCATAGTTTGAATGGGCCAACGTGATTCCTTGATACAATCTACTGACTGCACGGATAGCCGAGTGGTATAGGTCACTACGCCAATTACCTCTGTGCGCGACGTGTCGCGGATTCGATCCCAGACTTGGAACAAGCATTTGTGTTACCCACAAATGCTTGTTCCAAGTCTGGGTGTTCTTTGTGCATGTAATTTGAATGTTTGTTAAACCCCCCGCGACACAAGGATTAAATTCCTTAGTGCGGAACTCGTTCTAATTAAGAATAAAAAAAAAATAAGAATTTTACTTCAAACTAGCTGTTCCCCGCGACTTTGTTCGCGTGTTTTAGTTTCAACGGTTTTTCATTTTTGCAACATTTTTCATTTATGCTCCGCTCCTATTGGTCGTAGCGTGATGTTAAATAGCCTATTAAATAGCCTTCCTCAATAAACGGACTATCCGATACAAAAAGAATTTTTCAATTCGAACCAGTAGTTCCTGAGATTAGCGCGTTCAAACAAACAAACAAACAAACTCTTCAGCTTTATAATATTAGTATAGATTTTGCAACGAACAAACTACAGCTTAAATATACCTATAGTATACCTAGATATGAACACATAATTTGCATAATATTAAATGTCACCATACATTATATTTGCATACTGATTTGATTTTGTTTTTTGGCTTGTTGAACTGGTTTTTTGAGTTATATCTTAAACGAGTTAACATAATAATGTGGTGTAATATATCTTATTATGCAAATGCAACTAAATATTAGTTCACGCTTTTACTATCACTAAGCCTGCGTTGTCCGTCCGTCTGTCTGGCTGTATCTCATGAACAGTAATAGCTAGTGATTTGAAATTGTCACATTGTTTGTATTTTTGTTGCTGCTGTCTCGACAAATAATAAAAATGAAAAGGGGATCCATAAAATGATACGGAACTCTTTATGCGCGAAACCAACTAGCACTTGGCCAGGTTTTTATCGTACTATAATATAACTAAGCCTTCGTTGTCCGGCCGTCCATCTGCCTGTCTGCCAACAGACTGCAGACTTTATAAGTTTGACGTGTCGTTCTTTCTGTCTGTTGCGGCATTGTAGCTACTAATTAACCGATTATGATGCGTTTTTTTGCGACACAAAGATTTAATTCCTTAGTGCGGTTTCGTTTTACTTTTTAATAAAAATAAATACTTAACTAAGTAGTTATTAATCCGCTATGCCACTACGATAAAGTAGAAATAATAAATGTGTTTTAAATTTTTTAGTAAATAACATTTATGTATACTGAACCTAACAATTTAAAAGTGTATTTAAAACCTAAAAAGTGAACCAAAGAAAAGTTATTAAAACAATGTTGGAGCGGTTTCGTCGCGCGGCGCGGAGAGCTGCGCGTACGCAGGCGCGCGCTAGTGACGTCACGGAGGGCGCGGACGACGCGTACGATGTGTCGCAGTACTTCAGCGATGATTTCGCTGACCCGTGGAGGGAGCGTGGTAAGTTAGTCTTCTTCTGCCTATCCCTTTTCCCAAGCTATGCTGGGGTCGGCTTCAGCTGAAAAATAATAGAGTAAAGTTCTCAACAAGACCACTGCGTGTTGGACCTGTGTCCCCACGTAAGCCTTTCAAAGGACCGGGTATTCTCGATACTAAGGATAGCCCGTGAAAAATGAGAGATACATCATAATAATAAATCATATCTTGTGACAACTCACACGGCCATCTGATCTCAAACTAGGCAGAACCTGTATTATGGCAACCAGACAACTGATAAACATACTTATATGTTCCTAAATACATACATATTATAGATAAATTACATCCAGACACAGAGCAAACGCTTGTGCCATCACACAAAGATTTGTCCTGGGTGGGAATCGAACCCACGACCTCCAGTTTAGCAGTCAGGGTCACTAACCACTAGACCAACAGGCCCGTCAAATGAATACCGTATTTTAAAGAGCGACTGCCTATCTGACCTGCGCAACCCATTTCACTGGGTAACACAGTATCCCAAAGTAAGACTGGTTGTCAGAATTGTAATGACTTAACGACTGTCAAAGATCAACGTATGACAGTCGGGAGCAACGGCTTAATGTGCTTTCCGAGGCACGGAGGGGTCTCGGTGTGTATACAAATGGTCACCCATCCACGGAACAACCGCGGAGCGCGCGGCTTAACCTTTTATTGTCGGTTAAACCGTACGGCCTAAACTTAGCCACGAGGCTTTTCGTTCTCCGGAGCGTGGTAAGTTGGTAAATGATATTAAAAAAAGGGGTGTTATGCGATACAACCATATTTTCTAGGTTTATTTATTAAAAAATAGGCATGAACAGATAAGTATGTGGTATTGTGTCTCCTAAATGGTTAAACAGTCAGTAAACAGTAGACTTATTTGCTATCTCCAGTTGACAACCCAAGCGATGTTCACTGGATAAAATAACGGTAAAAATCTCTAAGAGGTATACCTAATGGAACGTTTAAAATAAAGTTTCTTTTTAATGTTTATGATGTTTTATCCTTTGCCCTCAGACGCGTTAGAGCGGGAGCGTCTATCGCAGCACGCGTCCCTTCGTGACCTTGTCTCCCGTGGTGAAGGCGCGCTACTGAAACAGCGGATCACCTCTCTCGGTAGCAATGCGGGACTCATTGCTAACATGACGCCCGGTGGAGCGAATACGCTGTTATATGTGTAAGTTAACTTTAATCTATACTAATATATAAAGCTGAAGAGTTTGTTTGTTTACAGTACAAAAAAAATACTCGCAATTTTTAGATTCCAGTCAGTTCCTTCCATTAACAGCATTTTTATTAAGAAAACTGAATCTCCTGCCTGCTAAACTAACATCAATTTATTATTTTAAATATTTTTTACGCATTTAGCCATGCGGAGCGAATATTTGTAATTAAATACAAATAATAGAAGGAAAAACTTAACCGCACACCTCTCGGACGTCTGAATTAACACATTGTTAATCAGAGTCGGTGAGAAAAAACCAAAGATTGGTTCACTAGATGTCGCATACGCCGCACTAAAGACGTAATAAGTGGAAGGAAAAATTTAAACCTCCAGGCAGTGACCTCGGTGGCTTAGTTGGTAAAGCGACTGGCGCGTAAAGCCAGTGGTCGCAGGTTCGAGTCCTGCCTGAGGTTTAAGTTTTTCCTTCTATTATTTGTATTTAATTACTAATATAAATTTTGCTTTCGCATTGTTTTAAAATTAAAATTAAATTGGGAATAAGGACACTGAACTGTGATTCTAGATGATATTAGATCTTGTTTTATTATCCTTAGGGCATCAGAAGCTGGTTTCACAGCGGTCGTATCAACTCTCCTGGAGGCTGGAGCGGACGGGCGCGCTCACCCTGTCACCAAGTACTGCCCACTATACATAGCCTGCTACCACGGACATGTGGAGATCGCGAAACTATTGTTAGCAGCATTTCCAGAGGCAGTTCAGGTATGGTAACCTTTATTTTAACTCGTAGAAATCTATTAGGATTTCTCTAGGATTCTCTAGGACTCAGAAGTTAGAAATTAAGCTAACTACCATCGTGCGCGACGTGCTGTGGGCTCGATCTCCGCATGGGACAAGCATTTGTGTGTTCCACAAATACTTGTTCCAAGTCTGGGTGTTCCTTGTAAAAATGTCTACTTTACTCACGTGACCGTAAACGGCTGTGATTGGCCGAATGGTTGATGACGTCAACTACTTGTAAACAGTTGCATCTCAACAGTAGTCAACAACCATAGTTCACAAGCAGGTGACGTCACGATGACATGAGCCGCCATATTGTCAGGAAACCCGTTTTCCGGGATTTTTAAATAACATTTTTTGTTTTTAGTTTTTTCTTTTACTACATGTAATGATGCGTAAAATATAGATTTTCTGTAGAGTCCTTAGACATCAGTGATTAACGTAGAACAGTTTTTAAAAAAACCTGTCAAATATCCTATTTGAAATAAATGAATTTTGTAATTATTTAAGACAAAACGGTTTACTAACGCATATTCACGGGATCGCCCGACTAGTTTAAGACTCATCGAACTGAGTTCGACTCGCGACATCACCGCCGCCGCGACAGCTATGATTAGGGACTCCTATTGAGTCTGAAACTAGTCGGGCGATCCCGAGAATATGCGTGAGTTAAACCGTTTTGTTTAAAATAATTATGAATACTCCTCACGAAAGTTATTATACAGATTTCAATTAATATGAGATTTTCCATTTTGTCACTTACGTTATTATTTCTAAGACAATATTTCGCGACCTTGACATATGTTTAGCTCTTTCCGTCCCGTAAGCAAGCGGTTAGTATTATCTCTGTCTTTCATTTCCGGATTGGCTCTCCACTCCGCTAGACTCCGCCTACTTGCAAACTAAATACGTCTTAGCTTAATTTGAATAAATAAATGATTTTTGATCCAGCAAGAGACGGTGGAGAAATGGCTTCCTCTTCACGCGGCGTGTATCGGCGGGCACGCGGCGCTGATCACGCTGCTGCTGGAGTACCCCTATCCCGAGAGCGTGCTCAGTACATACACGTGAGTTTTATATAATACTAGCTTTAATTAGGTATTTGACTACTATTTAATTATTTATGTATTACAAATATTTATATTATTTGTTACGCATAAACGCATGCGGAGCGAATATTTGTAATTAAACGTAAATGCGTAACAAATAATTAAAATAATAAGTATTGGGCTGCATCATCTCTCGGAAATCTGAATTAACACATCGTTAATCAGTGTCGGTGAAAGCAAAACCGTAAGGTTAGTTCACTAGATGTCGCATACGTCGCCCTAAAAGACGTAATAAATAGAAGGCAAAATTTAAACTTCCAGGCAGTCAGACCTCGGTAGCTTAGTTTTTAAAGCGACTGGCGCGTCAAGCCAGTGGTCGCAGGTTCGAGTCCTGCCTGAGGTTTAAGTTTTTCCGTATTTAATTACAAACATAAAGTTATATGACTTGGGGGTGATGATGATGATTAGAGGCTCCTATTGGGTCTGAAACTAGTCGGGCGATCCCGAGAATATGTGTGAGTAAACCGTTTTGTTTTAAACAATTATGAATACTCCTCACGAAAGTTATTTACACAGTAATATTTGTAATTAAATAAAAATAATAGAAGGAAAAACTTAAACCTCGCGCAGGACTCGAACCTGCGACCACTGGCCTGACGCGCCAGTCGCTTTACCAACTAAGCTACCGAGGTCTTTGCCTGGAAGTTTAAATTTTGCCTTCTATTTATTACGCCTTTTGGGCGACGTATGCGACATCTAGTGAACCAATCTTCCGTTTGGCCTTCTTGTTTAGCGACGCGACCGGCCAGTGGCAGTATACCGCCGCGTTCGACGTGAACGCTCGCGACGTGAGCGGTCAGACCGCGCTGTACGTGGCGTGCACGCTCGGGAACGTGGCGGTCGTGGACGCGTTACTGGCGCACACCGTCGCAGCGCTGCCGGCGCCTAAGGATCACGCGGTGAGTTAGAGGGAGAAGGAATATTATCTTTTACTAGCTGTCCCCCGCGACTTTGTTCGCGTGTTTTAGTTTCAACGGTTTTTCATTTTTGTAACATTTTTCATTTATGCTCCGCTCCTATTGGTTGTAGCCTGATGTTCTATAGCCTATAGCCTTCCTCAATAAACGGACTATTATCCAATACAAAAAGAATTTTTCAATTCGAACCAGTAGTTCCTGAGATTAGCGCGTTCAAACAAACAAACAAACAAACTCTTCAGCTTTATAATATTAGTATAGATAATAATAATCTTGAAAGAGGTCATGTCTCATTGTACTGGGATCGATCTATCATCGCTGACAGGACTATTGTAGTCAATAAGCTTGATATAGTGGTGATCAGAGTGTCGAACAATGATTGTTGATATCACTGAAAAGATCGGGTATTCTCGCTACTGAGGATAGCCCGTGAAAAATAAGAGATACAAGATAATAATAATAATAAAATAATTTATTTTCAGGCCGCAATGGCCCATAGATATATACCGTACAAACTCACATATATATGCACAGTGTGCGCTACGCTTCAACAAAAAAAAACCAGTGTGCTTTAGACCACACGACAGAAGTAAAACTTCTTTATATACGAAACGTAACTGGCTATGAGAGAAAGAGAGAAAGAAATTAGTGTTCGCACCTCTCTCTCTTGCACCTACAGTAGTATACGAAACGTAACTCTCTCTTTCTATCTTCACTAACTTATATCTCCCTCTCTACTTCCGTTTGTTTAGCCCGATCACACTTTTCGTAACGCTCATCACGCATTCACTAACTTACTCCCCAAGTCAAGCGTGCGTAAAGAATTAAATAAGACTCCACTGTCCGTCCGTCTTTAACCAGGCTATATCTCATGAACCGTGACAGTTAGACAGTTGAAATTACAAAACAAAATAAAATAAATATTTCAAGGGGGCTCCCATACTACAATCGTCTTTTTTTTGGTCGTTTTTATAGATAACTAGCTGTTTCCCGCGGCTCCGCCCGCGTGGATGTCGGTTATCGCGGCAAAAAGTAACCTATGTCCTTTCTCAGGCTCTAGACTATCTGTGTACCAATTTTAATTTCAATCGGTTCAGTAGTTTTGTCGTGGAAGCGCAAAATAGAGACAGACAGGGTTACTTTCGCATTTATATTATTAGTGGTACGAAATCCTTCGTGTGCGAGTCCGACTCGCACTTTGCCAGTTTTTTTTTTTCAAGTTTTTTTTTATAATATTTTATTGTGTTTGGTACTATAGGAAGTAGACACGAGTGTGCCCACACAAGTGTTGAGTCCGCAGCGCGGCGGCATATCGCTCGGGATACATGCTATAGTCAGCAAGTTGACAGGCGCATCGGGGAACAATGTGAGTTTTCTTTTGAACATTTTCATAAAAATTGTGTTATATTTTAAACCGGCTTTAAATAGAGATTCTTAATTCGACTGCATGTTTATTAAGCAATATCTCCGAAAAAAGGGAATTTGACTATTTTTTTTAAATGTTCGTTTGGTCGATTAATGAATTTTATTACACACGTATTTTTTTCTTTTTTCCTGCAAACAATAAAATACAGTGAATGCAATTTCAAGTCAGTACAGTACTGTCGCGTCAGCACTGACTTCAATATTCCCGCTTCATATTTTCGGCGTCAGTCCGCTCCCCCCGCCACCCGCGCCAGCGCAACTGACGCCGTGTGAATGTCGAGGTCAGTCGCTGCCACTGTATTGTACGGGGACCATGCTGCGTCCCACGCATCACAAAATGACGCGAAAACTGTTTTCGAGAATTCATTTTTCCGCACTGACTTTACAAACGTGTGTACACTGAAAGAAATATCCTTGGCTACTGACGAAATATTGACTATGTCTAAATAACACAAGTTAGTTTTCGGCGCCAGCACTGACGACATTTACTGACCCTGTGTAAAACTGCCTTTACAATTTTTACTACAGCGTGACGTCATAATCCCCTACTCCTGAACTTTAAAGCGATCTCTTTGAAAGAATTATTTAAAAAAAAACGGTTTACCCACGTATATTCTCGGGATCGCCCGACTAGTTTCAGACTCAATAGGAGTCCCTAATCATGAGCTGACGCGGCGGCGGTGGTGTCGCGAGTCGAACTGAAAGATTTTCTCTGAAAGAAAATCTTTGTAAATTTTTGATATAATTGAATATTTGAGCATAAAATTAACAGCAGGCTTACTACCGAAACTGGTTTGGTTCTGTTTTTGATTTTGATTTTGATTTGAACTCGATTCGGTTCTCGATTTGATCCTGAATTGGTACTCCCGAACCAAACCGAATCGAAAACCGAGATCCAGTTATAATCGAGTGTTATCAGCGTCTTTAACAGTACACATGTGACTACGTCATCATTAAGCTCTAAAAGTCTTTAATTTAGTTAGTTTTAATAATATTTATTATATCTTTAACGTTTTCTGAAAGATTTTCTCATAGGTTATTCTCGATTGAGTTTAGTTACAACTCGTGCCGCTGCACGATCTGGCGCTAGTGTCGGCTTCTAGAGCACCAACTCGATCTCAATTCGATTGAAACAGAACTCGATGCAGTTGGGAGTTAAAGGGAGGGTTTTTGTTTTTTTTTGTATATAGATACTAGCTCTCCCCCGCGACTTTGTCCGCGTGTTTTAGTTTCAACGGTTTTTCATTTTCGCAACATTTTTCATTTATGCTCGCTCCTTTTGGCCGCAGCGTAATGTTATATAGCTTATAGCGTTCCTCAATAAATGGGCTATTCAACACTGAAAGAATTTTTCAAATTGGACCAGTAGTTCCTGAGATTAGCGCGTTCAAACAAACAAACAAACAAACTCATCAGCTTTGTTTTTTTTTACGACTCCTGCACTACTAAGGAATTTAATCCTTGTGTCGCGGGGGGTATTACAAACATTCAAATCACATGCACAAAGAACACCCAGACTTGGAACAAGCATTTGTGGATCACACAAATGCTTGTCCCATGCGAGGATCGAACCCGCGGCACGTCGCGCACAGTGGTAATTGGCGTGGTGACCTATACCACTCGGCTATCCGTGCAGTCAAATGCTTTATATATTAAGTATAGATGTGTATGGGCAGGAGCGCCGGTCGGACCGGCGCGTGTGCCCGGTGTCGGCGGCGGCGGGGCGCGCGGGCGACGCGTGCGTGGCGTGCGCGGCGCGCGGCGGCCACGTGCGCCTGCTGCGGCGGCTGCTGGCCGCGGGAGCTGATGCTAACGCCTCTGCTCTCCCACCTAACGACGTGGTAAGCATCATTGTCTGCGATTTTGTTTTTAATTTTGTGTTTTTCACTGTAGGTACACCAAACTACTGGACCGTACTGGATGTATTTGGGCAATCAACCTTCTCGTCGGTATATAGTAAAATTTGCAATAATTCTATTATTTTTGTTGTCTCTGATTCCATAAGACAAGTGCTTTAGGTAGAATTCATTAATATATTATCCATTTCAGGCTTCAAAAAAATATGAACGTCAAAAAACTTCACATTGTTATGACAACTATACACATTATTAAATAGTGGTCAAGATTTTGGTTCATTAATATGGAACTGCTATTTCTCAGTAACATGTATATAGCCAAAGGCACATAATTTTATGAACAACTTTGTTTATTGCCTAATGCACAGGATATATTATAGAACCGTTCACATGAGGACATATTTTAAACTATAGATTCTATAAAATTTTTAAAACGATTAAAGAAACTTTCCTCGATAGTTTTATTTTTTGAAATCAACTTTATAAAAAACAGTTTTTATGTTTAATCCTCTAAACTATTCAACTTAATAATATTATTTTAACAGTATTTAATGCAATATTATAATATCTAGATTTATGACGTTCGATTTTTTATTCCATCCGATAGATTTCGATTAATATGAGATTTTCCATTTTGTCGCTTTTTATTTCTAAGACAATCTTTCGTTCCGTGTTTAGCTCTTACCTTCCCGTAAGCAAGCAGTTAGTATTATCTCTTTCTTGCATTTCCGGATTGGCTCTCCAGTCCGCTAGACTCCGCCTACTCGCAAACGAAATAATTATTCGAATAGCGCCTTAATGTAGTCGACTATACTTGTCCACATACATAAAAATAAATGTTTTTTTTTCTTTTATAGATAGGTAACACGGACGGAGGACGCGATCGTCGGCGCTCCCGCAGTGCGTCCGCTGCCGTCAGCGCTCGCGCCACGTCTGCGCCGTCGCCCGGACGTGCGAACTATAATGCTGATAGTAAGTGCTATTCAATTGTTTTCTAATCTTCTATATAAAAAAGAATTGCTGTTCGTTAGTCTCGCTAAAATTCGAGAACGGCTGGGCCGATTTGAATAATTCTTTTTTTGTTTTGTTCGCTAGAATACAGGGAAGCTTTAAAAACAAAAAAAAATAGGTAGGGTGGAGTAGATAGGGTAGGTAGAGTAGGGTAGTGTAGGTAGGGTAGGGTAGGTAGGGTACGGTAGGCAGGGTAGGTAGGGTAGTTAGTCAGTTGACGGGAGCTAAGCCGCGGGCACAGCTAGTAAAAACAATATAAAATCCTTATACAGCATGCAACAAAAACCCTGTCCGATCCTTATGAGTATTATTCGGCATCGTCCTGCGTACACATATACGTAACTATTGAATGGATTTGAGTTTTTTTTTCTTTTCCGGTGAATATAATAATTAAAATAAAACTGAGCAAAGGCAACACTGATCGCTCGACAAAGTTCACGTGTACTACCCACAGTTTTGCATCAAGGAAGCCGCCTGAGCGAGATAGGGTATCTTTTTCCGCGATAACCGACGTCCATTCGGGCGGAGCCGTGGAAAACAGCTAGTAATTTATACGTTTGAAACATTTAGATTCAAATACGTCTCATCTGTTACAATTAGTAATGATAATGATAATTTGGTTTTAGGAGAGAGTCCATGGACGGCGCTAGCTATAGCAGCTCGAGCGAAGAACGTGCAAATAGTGGAGATACTCCTGCAGCACGGAGCGAGCGACCCTCACTGTCGCGCCGTCAGGGAGTGCGCGCGACACGGCCTCACGGAGTTGTTGGCCAAGTTACTAGCTACTAAGGTAAGGAGGAGGGGTTTAGGAGATCACTGCACGGATAGCCGAGTGGTATAGGTCACCAAGCCAATTACCTCTGTGCGCGACGTGCCGCGGGTTCGATCCCCGCATGGGACAAGCATTTGTGTGACCCATAAATGCTTGTTCCAAGTCTGGGTGTTCTTTGTGCATGTGATTTGAATGTTTGTGAAACCCCCCGCGACACAAGGATTAAATTCCTTAGTGCGGAAGTCGTTTTTTTAAAGAGAAAAAAAAAATACATATATTATATATATATAAATAAATAATAATAATAAATAAATGTGGACAAAAACACCCAGACCCGGGACAATGTCTCTAATTTACATTGTCTCGGGTCTGGGTGTTTGTGGTACCTTCGTTGTCTCTAAATTCCATAACACAAGGGCTTTAGCTACTTACTTTGGCCTCAGGCAGGACTCGAACCTGCGACCACTGGCTCGACGCGCCAGTCGCTTTGCCAACAGCTTTACTTTACTTTGGCGCGTCAAGCCAGTGGTCGCAGGTTCGAGTCCTGCCTGAGGTTTAAGTTTTTCCTTCTATTATTTGTATTTAATTACAAATATTCGCTCCGCATGCGTTAATGCGTAACAAATAATTAAAAATAATACTTACGTTACGGTTAAGAGTAATGTATGTGATGTTGTCCATATTTATTATTATTTATTTAACCCTGTATTTTGGTTTTAGGCATATCCTGATCCTGATTACAAGCTGAACAAGTCAACGATTTCCGAAGCCCTGTTCTCTGACCGCGACTCGGACTCAGCGCTGACGTACAGCGCGCTGTGCCCGACCACCGCAGTCATGGTCAACTGGAGAGAGTTGCGCGCGCAACTTGCTACTATCCGGTATGTAGAAGATCTTTTATTTATGACTAGCTGTGCCAGCGGCTTCGCTCCCGTCAACTGACTACCTACCCTACCTACCCTACTATTTTTTTTGTTTTTAAACCTTCCCTGTACTCTAGCGAACAAAATTATTAATTATTACTGGCTGTCTCCCGCGACTTTGTTCGCGTGTTTTAGTTTCAACGGTTTTTCATTCTTGCAACATTTTACATTTATGCTCCGCTCCTATTGGTCGTAGCTTGATGTTATATAGCCTATAGCCTTCCTCAATAAACGGACTATCCAATATAAAAAAATCAATTCGAACCAGTAGTTCCTGAGATTAGCGCGTTCAAACAAACAAACTCTTCAGCTTTATAATATTAAATATAGATTTGTTGCTAGGGGCAACAGAAATACACATTCTGTGAACTTTTTTTATTTAATGTTTTTACAATCCGTCTTTATTTGCAGTATGTCATGGCTCCGTCTAGCGGCCCTCCGCGTCAACTCAAAGATGAGCAGCGGCGGCGGGGCCCTGCACGCGCTGACGAGGCTCGACGTCTCCAACAACGAGCTGAGAGTGTTGCCGCCCGAACTCTTCACCATGCTGAGTCTGAGGTGAGGGTCCAGCTCCAAACGAAGCTGTACATCATGAGCTGAGGAAGTGCCAGTAGTGTAGGCTTATTTGATAGCTCCAGTTGACAACCCGACCAATGTTTACTGGATAAAAATAAGTATATAAATGCTTATTCAATATCGGCTAACGTCGGTAACCAACTAAGTAGTAGTAGATCTAGTTTGTCATCGAAGTTACACGATAAGAAACTTGTGTTTTCACTGTCTTTTTTGTAAAGCAACAATCGCTTTTGTTTACAACCGCCATAGCGAATAACCCTGCTCTAGGCTTATTTGATTGCTCCAGTTGACAACCCAAGAAATGTTTAGTGGATAAATACAACATATAACAGAATGAATGAAATACCTTTTTAGGAGGTAAAACTTATTATTATGAATAACTTTCACTATGAGATTAAAATATAAATCGCGAAAAAATAATTGACTGCCCCAATCTCGTGGCTAAATCTAAGCCGGTACCTTTGTAGCTTAGTTGGTAAAGCGACTGGTGCGTTGGACCAGTAGTCGCAGGTTCGCGTCCTGTCTGAGGTTTAAATTTTTCCTTTCTACTGTGTATTTAATTTCCCTCAATAGGGATGTTGCCTGGGTATGAAAAGTTAAAATCTATTTAGTCCGTCAGTTAGATAATAATAATTAAAATATTAGACACGTATTTTTTCTTTTATCAAAACAATAAAAACTTACAAAGATACACCGCTTTAAAGTTTCGGAGTGGGGGCTTATGACACCTCACCGTTGTAAAAATTGTAGCAAGGAGTGATGTCACGCGAAATTTCCATTCTCTGTATTTTGATAATTTTTTGTTTGCATGAAAAAGAAAAAATACGTGTCCAGGAAAATTCATTAATCTACCAGGCGGACATTAAAAAAAAGTTAGGAAACATGCCTATTCAATATAATCACCATCTCTTAATCACCACCAGATATCTAAACGCCGCCCAAAACAAGTTAGAGCGTCTGCCCACCAGCCAGGATCCCTTCGAAGACGAGCTGGACGCGAGCAACAAGAGACGACGGAAGAAGAAGACCAGACCTGAACTGTATACTGCGCCGGTGCTGCAGGAGCTTTACCTGCAGGTGAGTGTTAGACTATCCTGGTAATGTCACTGCACTATCCCTCGACTATCCTTTGAGTATCCCTTTTGTCACTGTTATGTCACTGAAATAACCCTCGGCTATCCCTATAGTTGATTTAACTGTCTGTTTATCTTTACTATCCCTATAACATCACTATCACTCGCGTGTAACTTCACTATCCTATTAGCGTAATTCCAGAATTTCTTTATATTATTATTGACTACACTATTCTTTTAGTCCGACTTAACTATCCCTTTCAGTATCAACTTACTTTACTTACTATCCCTTTCACAATCTCTTTAGTTGTAACTTCGTGATTATAAAATTACTATCCTTCTAATTGAAAATTACTATCCCTTGACTATTTTACAATCTATATCTCACGCTTACCTTACCTATCACGTAATAAACCCATTACTAGGGATAGTAATGGGTTTCCTTCATTATAACTTCTTTCTTATTCCACTATCCTCACAATCCGATTAGTATCCTCACTATCCCTTTACCATCCCATCACTAGCCCCACTACATCTTAAACTATCTCTATTATTACAGGACAATCGTCTCGAAGAACTTCCTCCATCTCTCTTCCGGTTGCCGGCACTATCCACTCTAGACGTGTCTAACAACAAGCTCAGGGCCCTGCCCGGGGCCATGTGGATGGCCCCGGCCCTGAGAGACTTGAATGCGGCTTTGAATCATTTAAGGGATCTGCCGACGGGGGAAGAGGTGAGTAAATTTACTGGTTGCAATACATACCTGTTCATTTACCAGCTAGAAAATAGGCGGAGAGCATTTGGATGGAGAAAATACCCACTTAAACAATTACTTATTTAAAACAAAACGGTTTACTCACGCATATTCTCGGGATCGGCCGACTCGTCGAACAGTTCGACTCGCGACACCACCGCCGCCGCGTCAACTCATGATTAGGGACTCCTGTTGAGTCTGAAACTAGTCGAGCCATCCCGAGAATATGCGTGAGTAAACCGTATTGTTTTAAATAATTATGAATACTCCTCACGAAAGTTATTATACCAACGTTGTGCTCTGTTTAGACTATGATTTTACGATTTTACTTGTTCATACTAGTGCCTACAGTTCATACTCGATATGCGCGCTCTATAGTTTACTTATTTCTCTAAGTGTAAACCTTGATTCTGTTTAATGTACCAGGGGTCAGAGTGCGCGAGCCCTCTACAGTTAGCGTCGCCATCAGAGACGTCGCCGCAACTCAGCGCCTCTCCCTCCATGGGGAGCGCGCAGTTCTCTTTGGCGACACAAGCTGTAAGTACACACACTTGTATAATATAATATAATTGTAATAATTGTAAGTGTACTGTATTGTATTGTATAAAATATATTAAAGGTGATTATTCAGGTTTCATACAAAGTCGGCCCCAAAATCGAAAGTGCTTTCTATATTTTAGTGCCATAGTACCAAATGCTTAAATTATGTCCCAAACAAATTTTTTATTGTACTGGCCGGCTTAATGTTAAATGTACGATAAATCAGATTTATTTCAGAAACAATTATAATCTCTAAAGATATAACAATTTCTTCACAAAAAATTAAAAAATCGTGACCGTCCGATTGGCTTATCCAAATTAGACATTCAAATCAAACAATGCCAACAAAAAATTTGCTATGACAGCAACTACGATTTTTTTAAACGACTCCCGCACTATGCAATTTAATCCTTGTTTCCGGGGGTTTCACAAACATTCAAAGAACACCCAGACTTGGAACAAGCGTTTGTAGATCACACAAATAATTTAATCCGTGTGCGCTAAGCCTAAAGTACGTACGTAAGTTTGACGACCTCCGTGGTCGAGTGGCGTACACACCGGTTTTCAAGATCTCGCTAGCTCTGAGGTCCCGGGTTCGATCCCCGGCTGGGTAGATGTAGAATGCCACTTTTCTACATTGTCTCGGGTCTGGGTGTTTGTGGTACCTTCGTTGTCTCTGAATTCCATAACACGCGTGCTTTAGCTACTTACTTTGGGTTCAGAGCAATGTATGTGATGTTGTCCACATTTATTATTTATTTAATTCGCACCAAATCAGATCTCTTCACCCCTACTACAGTATCACTTTTTTTATGCATTTATTTAGAAGTCAGCATCGCGAAGTCCCTCTATAGAGCGCAGTGAATCAGACATCTTGGAAGATGACGAGGACGCACCGCCCGTGCTGACCAACCGCGCAGGGAACGCCGTGTGAGTATATAGCTAGATATATCTGTCTCTGTCTTCTGTAGTGATGATCAAAAATGAAAAACCGTTGAAACTAAAACACGCGAACAAAGTCGCGGGGGACAGCTAGTTATAGATAAAATAGTTATATTTTTTCAGGGTAATTACGTAATAACTATTTCTAAAAAGTATCAGGAACAATATGGAATTAATGTGTATGCGACGAGTACTATCATTGTTTTTTGATCTGCTAGGCATTGTTCTGCTGAGTTCACTGACATGATTAAATCATGGTGTGCATGTTCACTGTTCATACTCCTAAGCTATTTAGTTGTTAGACGCGAAGACATATAAATGGTTTTCTTATTTTCATTTTTATTTTAGTGAATATTGTGTTGGTTCAGCTAAAATAAATAAATTAAAAATTATTATCGTCGAATTAAGAATTTCCGTTTTTTGAAGTGTGTTTAAACATCGGAATCCTTGGGTACCGGTAGTGTGATAAGAGTGTGTCCGGGGCGCAGGAGCGCGGAGGCCCGGCGCGCGCACACGTGGCGGGGCGTGGTGGAGGGCGGGGCGCCGGCGCCGGGGCCCGGGGCTCCCGGGGGCTGCGCGCTGGGCTCGCTGAACCTGGCGCACAACCAGTTCGCGTGCGTGCCGTGCGCGCTGGCCTGCCGCGCGCCGCACCTCACGCGCCTCAACATGGCCTACAACTCGCTCAGGTCAGTCCCCACCCAACCCTCGGAGCCAGCCAACCCGCGGCTCTGGCACCGGGACCAACGTGTTTTTAGTCGGAGCAAGTCCGATATATCCCCACGTCGTGCCCTCGTCGTGAGTTGAAGTCATGAAATTTTCACCACGTAAATAAAAACATTGGTTAATATGGCCTACAACTCGCTCAGGTCAGCCCAGACACAACCCTCGCATCCCTGCCAACCAGGGACTTTAGTGGGCTTTAGTGGTCCTGTGGCTCCGGCACCGGGACCAGGGGATTTTTCATCGGTGCAAGTCCGATATATCCTCACGTCGTGCCGTCAGCGTGGGTTGAAGTCAATAGATTTCCAAATAATAGAGAAAAGCAGTTATATATATGTAAAAATCGGTATTCAGCTGATTCTGGTAACACTGGAAGCTGACCCCAACATAGCTTGGGAAAAAGGCTTCGCAGAAGAAGAATAGAAAAGCAGTTCATCGGACATAAGGAACGAATGACAATGTGAAAGAATGAACGGAAAAATATGAGATAGAAAGAGTGAGAGAATCAAAATTTACAAACTATGACCTTAATTAATATTTTTTCTAAAAATAATTGACTCCCGCACTAATCGATATAGTTCTTGTGTCGCGGAGGGTTGTACAAACAATAAAATTACACGCACAAAAAACACTCAGACTTGAAACAAACATTTGTGGATCACACAAATGTTTGTTCCATGCGGAGATCAAACCCACAGCACGACGATGAGCCTTTTCTTTCCAAGTCCTTTTTTTCATGAATAAAAATTAAAAACTTACAAATATCACCCATTTCACTCCATTTGTTCACTAGTACTAGCTGATTTAACAACTTGTGATAAAAAATACAATTTTAATGAAAACTTATTTTATAAATTTTTGACGACCTCCGTGGTCGAGTGGCTTACGCACCAGTTTTCAAGGTGCCGCCAGCTCTGGGGTCGCGGGTTCGATCCCCGGTCTGGTCAATGTAGTAAAACCCCTTTTCTACATTGTCTCGAAACTGGGTGTTTGTGGTACCTTCTTTGTCTCTGAAATCCATAACACGCGTGCTTTAGCTACTTACTTTGGGTTCAGAGCAATGTATGTGATGTTGTCCACATTTATTTACATTTAATTGGTAGGTCGATGTCGTACGTGACGTCATACCCCACAAGTCTTCGGCAGTTGGATTTGAGTCACAACGAAATCACGTGCTGGCCCAGTTTACCACAGGTAAGGAAGTCTATCTCTGTCTCTCTCTCTTCTTCCCCTTCATCATTTCCTTCTCCACTCTAATAAAAAATCGAACAAATATTCCTATTTGTTTTAGGTCCAGTCATCTTATTTTTTTTTAATAGGGACTAGCCCACCACACATGCCCATCATTGCAACTCCTGTAAGCCAGGATCTACAATGATAACCAATGAATATCACCGAAACAGTTAAGCTCGGTGTGTCCCAGGGAAACGATTGACTGTCTTGGAACCCGCAACGAAATTAATCAGAAGTAGTAAATAGGAGGAGTAGGAAAAAAAAATTGTTTCCACTTCCCTCCATTGCAAGCGGGAGACAAAAAGAAAAGATAGGCCAAAGGCAAAGAAAAGATAAGACAACTGAGTTAGGCCCAGCTGCCAAGCACCACGGATAAAATTTAACATGAATGGGTCCTAAAATTCATTTATTTAGGAGCTGTTATTTTGATTCCAATAATAGGTATGGCAAAAACGTCTGAAAGCACGGAAATTTGCTCTGGTAGCAACAAGGTCCTCATAATAAACAACACCGGACGTCGCATGTAAAGTGTCTAACAAAGCGTTACGTTCATTTTGCCAAAGACTACACTCCCACAGTATATGATGCGCAGTTTGCTCAAACTCACTATTTACGGATGAACACTGACACAATGGTGAAACGACAAGCTTAAATGAAAATAACTTGCTTTTAAAATTGCCGTGACCCGTAAGAAACTGGGCTATCATCTTATAATTAAAAAAACTTTAGTAAAGAAAAAACCGGCTTCAAATAAAATTTGGATTTCCTTCGATTTCTTGAAGATGATCAGATCCTGACCTGATGACAGTGGGACCTGAGAATCAAATAAAAAATCTATTTCCGTTAAGTGAGCTGAACGATCATACTCTTCTCAGGTAGAAAGCTTCGGGTCCACGGAAGGCGATCCTCTCGCCTGCTACTGCCCCAACTCCTCAAGCAACGTGAGGAGCAGACCCCGGTCAGGAGGCTCGGTGCGGTCGCAGCTCATGAGTGCCGCCTGCCCCGCCAGGCGCCATCTCCGGCTGGAGGGGCTACGGACCCTGGTGAGTGGATCAAATCTAGCTTAAAGTCCTGGTGAGAATATGAACGTCTCATGCTGTAAATTTTCCAGTCAATTACAGTAGCAAGGTAGGTCACACCTGTGGAAACCTATATTTTCTACTCCTCCTATTTACTACTTCTGAATAATTTCGTTGCGGGTTCCAAGACAGTCAATAGTTTCCCTCGGACACACCGAACTTAACTGTTTCGGTGGTATTCATTGGTTATCATTGTAGATCCTGGCTTACAGGAGTTGCTATAAAAAAATAAAGACTGCACCTGTACTATTTGCAACATTTATTTCTATAATTGATTACAAATAAATGTAAAATGGAACCGATTTCAATGAATTTTATATGGAACCACCTCTCGGACTTTTGAATTAACACATTGTTAATCAGAGTCCGTGAGACTAAACGCAAAATTGGTTCACTAGATGTCGCTACGTCGCCCTAATGACGTAATAAGTGGAAGGCAAAATTTAATATCTAGGCAGTGGACCTCGGTAGCTTAGTTGGTAAAGCGACTGGCGCGTTGAGCTAATAGTCGCAGGTTCGCATCCTGCCTGAAGTTTAAGTTTTTCTTTCCACTATTTGTATATTTGACTTGACTGGACTTCGCGAAAGTAAAAACTTGAAAAATTACAATATATGTAGATACTTATATATAGAAGTGTCGGCAACGGTAACAGTGTTGCAAGTTCAATGGTTTTCTCCCATCTCAAAAAATGTCCGACGCGCCTAAAGAAGTTTTCACTTCAAAATATTAATTTTCTTTCAGATCTTAGCCAACAATCTGCTCACTCGCATCCAGCTAACCACAGATGATGATGGGTTCGCTTCAGCCGCGCAAGAGGACGCCACTACTGATGATGATGATGAATGGGTAAGATCATATTTACCTACATCTTAGAGTATCAAATAATAAAAAGAAAAAAGTTAAAATGAATTGACTGGCCTGTTGGTCTAGTGGTTAGTGACCCTGACTGCTAAACCGGAGGTCGTGGGTTTGATTCCCACCCAGGACGAATTTTTGTGTGATGAGCATGATCATTTGTTCTGTGTCTGGGCGTAATTTATCTATAATAAACGGACTATCCAATACAAAAAGAATTTTTCAATTCGAACCAGTAGTTCCTGAGATTAGCGCGTTCAAACAAACAAACAAACAAACAAACAAACAAACAAACAAACAAACAAACTCTTCAGCTTTATAATATTAGTATAGATATGTATGTATTTAGAAATATATTAGTATGTTTATCAGTTGTCTGGTTGCCATAATTTAATATATTATATTATTATTTTAATATAAGCAACCACAGTGTGCTTAACAGAGTATGAACTGAGAGCACCAGTATGAACAAGTAGTTGTGACCAAACAGAGCGCGCGTTATCTCAAACCCTAATAATATCGAAAACATCGATATTTTCGCATAAATGTCTGTGGTCGCACTGAAAGTCACTTTAATCAGTAAACGAGCGTAGTACTTACAGCCACACACACACACATAAAGACACAGCCTACCGCACACGCAACGGGACGATTCTGAATCTTTGAAAGTGGTGTATTCTAAAATACTGTCAAACTTAAATAAGTAAAAAAACAAGTATGTATTAATTATTGAGCAGATATCGTATTTTATTTGATTAAGTATGTCTTTCATAAAAGCCTCCTGAATGTCGAGAATGCAAAACTACACGTTGTATAAGTCTTCTTTTCTCTTACAGAATACTGGATCTCCTCTGAAGGGCCGACTCTTATTCCCTCTCCTGTCAATGTTGGACGTCTCCTGTAACTTGCTGAGAGCGATACCGCCCGCCATACATGAGCTGACGAACCTATCTGTGCTGAATATCAGCGGGAATAAAGGTGAGTCGCGACTTTTGTGACTTTTACGACTTTTGTGACTGTTACGATTTTTATGACTATTACGACTTTTGTTACTATTACGAGTTTTTTTGACTGTTACGACTTTTGTGACAACTACGGGTTTTGTGACTACTACGACTTTTGTAACTGCTACGACTTGTGACTACTACGGCTTTTGTGACTACTACGGCTTTTGTGACTGCTACGACTTGTGACTACTAAAACTTGTGACTACTACGGCTTTTGTAACTGCTACGACTTGTGACTACTACGGCTTTTGTGACTACTACGGCTTTTGTGACTGCTACGACTTTTGTGACTGCTACGACTTGTGACTACTAAAACTTGTGACTACTACGGCTTTCGTGACTGCTACGACTTGTGACTACTACAGCTTTCGTGACTGCTACGACTTTTGTGACTGCTACGACTTGTGACTACTAAAACTTGTGACTACTACGGCTTTCGTGACTGCTACGGCTTTTGTGACTGCTACGACTTTTGTGACTGCTACGACTTGTGACTACTACGGCTTTAGTGACTGCTACGACTTTTGTGACTACTACGACTTGTAACTACTACGACTTGTGACTACTACGGCTTTTGTGACTGCTACGAATTGTGACTACTACGGCTTTCGTGACTGCTACGACTTGTGACTACTACAGCTTTCGTGACTGCTACGACTTTTGTGACTGCTACGACTTGTGATTCTTAAGACTTGTGACTACTACGGCTTTTGTGACTGGTACGACTTGTGACTACTACGGCTTTCGTGACTGCTACGGCTTTTGTGACTGCTACGGCTTTTGTGACTGCTACGACTTTTGCAACTGCTACGACTTTTGTGACTGCTACGACTTGTGACTACTACGGCTTTTGTGACTGCTACGAATTGTGACTACTACGGCTTTCGTGACTGCTACGGCTTTTGTGACTACTACGGCTTTAGTGACTGCTACGACTTTTGTGACTACTACGGCTTGTAACTACTACGACTTGTGACTTCTACGGCTTTTGTGACTGCTACGACTTTTGTGACTGCTACGACTTGTGACTACTACGGCTTTAGTGACTGCTACGACTTTTGTGACTACTACGACTTGTAACTACTACGACTTGTGCCTACTACGGCTTTTGTGACTGTTACGAATTGTGACTACTACGGCTTTCGTGACTGCTACGACTTTTGTGACTGCTACGACTTGTGACTACTACGGCTTGTGACTACTACGGCTTTTGTGACTACTACAGCTTTCGTGACTACTACAGCTTTCGTGACTTTTACGACTTTTGTGACTGTTACGATTTTTTTGACTGTTACGACTTTTGTGACTACTACGACTTGTGACTACTACGACTTTTGTAACTGCTACGACTTGTGATTCTTAAGACTTGTGACTACTACGGCTTTTGTGACTGGTACGACTTGTGACTACTACGGCTTTCGTGACTGCTACGGCTTTTGTGACTGCTACTGCTTTTGTGACTGCTACGACTTGTGACTACTACGGCTTTTGTGACTGCTACGAATTGTGACTACTACGGCTTACGTGACTGCTACGGCTTTTGTGACTGCTACGGCTTTTGTGACTGCTACGACTTTTGCAACTGCTACGACTTTTGTGACTGCTACGGCTTAAGTGACTGCTACGACTTTTGTGACTACTACGACTTGTTACTACTACGACTTGTGACTACTACGGCTTTAGTGACTGCTACGACTTTTGTGACTACTACGACTTGTAACTACTACGACTTGTGACTACTACGGCTTTTGTGACTGCTACGGCTTTTGTGACTGCTACGACTTTTGTGACTGCTACGACTTGTGACTACAACGGCTTTCGTGACTGCTACGACTTGTGACTACTACAGCTTTCGTGACTACTACAGCTTTCGTGACTGCTACGACTTTTGTGACTGCTACGACTTTTGTGACTGCTACGACTTGTGACTACTACGGCTTTTGTGACTGCTACGACTTGTGACTTCTACGGCTTTTGTGACTGCTACGACTTTTGTGACTGCTACGACTTGTGACTACTACGGCTTTTGTGACTACTACGACTTGTAACTACTACGACTTGTGACTACTACGGCTTTTGTGACTGCTATGAATTGTGACTACTACGGCTTTCGTGACTGCTACGACTTGTGACTACTACAGCTTTCGTGACTGCTACGACTTTTGTGACTGCTACGACTTGTGACTACTAAGACTTGTGACTACTAAGACTTGTGATTACTACGACTTGTGACTAATACGGCTTTTGTGACTGGTAAGACTTGTGACAACTACAGCTTTTGTGACTGCTTCGACTTTTGTGACTGCTACGACTTGTGACTACTACGACTTGTGACTACTACGACTTCTGATTACTACGGCTTTTGTGACTTCTACGACTTTTGTGACTGCTACGACTTGTGACTACTACGGCTTTTGTGACTATTACGAATTGTGACTACTACGACTTTTGTAACTGCTACGACTTGTGACTACTACGACTTGTGACTCCTACGCCTTTTGTGACTGCTACGACTTGTGTGACTGCGCGTGTTTTCGTTTGTACGGAAATAGGTATTCGTGTGCGAGTACGACTCGCATTTAACCGGTTCTTTTTTTTTCGACTTTTAAGACTACTCCCTTTTTTCAGATATAACGGATCTCCCTCCCCAAATGGGCCTCCTTTCCCGCCTGTGGAACCTGAACACCGTCGGGTGCTCCCTGCAGGAGCCCCTCCGCTCGATGCTGCAGTGCGGCCGCTACAAGAGCATGGACATCGTCGGCTACCTCAAGTCCGTGCTGCAGGAGGCGCGCCCGTACACGAGGATCCGGCTCATGCTCGTCGGCCTACAGGTCTCACAGTCTGCGTCACTCCACTAGGTTAAGCGACCGCAGCCGAGGCGGTTCTTCGGATGGGTGGTCATCTTTATAGTATATAGTAGTACAGAAAAAAGAGAAAGGTTAAGCAATCCTTACCAAGGTCATGTTTTGGATGGAAACTTTCAAACCTGAAATACCCACCGTATATCAGGTTTGAAAGTTGGTGTCAACTATATATAAGACAAGGTTAAGCTACCATTCCTGAGGTTTGTTTTTGGATGGGTGACTATTTATATTCATCGATAAGTTACAAGTTTAAAGCTAAGTTAACTTTGAGGAACGGTGGACGAAGTTTGTATTTGGATCTGTAAGTGAAATCTGAAATCGTCAACCCGCAATAAGCCAGCGTGGTGATCAATGCTCGTTCCTTCTCTACATGAGAAGAGGTTTGTGCCCAGCAGTGGGCCATTTATAGGCTGGTATTATTTTTTTATTACTGGTAAGTTCCTATAATTGTAAGAAATATCTTCGACAAAGTTAAGAAATTAACTAAAATTAGTTTTTATATGGGTGGGAGCGGACTGGGTATGAAAAGGAAATATCCATTTAGTCCACCAGATACATAACAAAAGAAAAAAACTTGTAGTTTTTCTTTCATCAAATCAAGTTAAAGCACTTTAAAGTTCAGGAGTAGGGGCTTGTGACGTCACATGTGGGTTAAAATTGTAGCTACAAGTGACGTCACGTGACATTTCCATTCTCTATATCTTCCGCATTGTTTGTTTTAGTAAAAAAAGTAAAAATTCGTGTCTAATATTTTTTAATCCTTGTGACAAGTAAATAAAAAAAATATCTTTATTTTTTTAAAAATCATTCAAAGATCATTTTCGAAGTACCAGCAAGGATATGCGAATTATTTAAGTTTCTAAGAGCATCAAGAAATAGATTTACAACCTGCATTACGGAACCCCAAACTAAGTGTACTACCACCAATTTTGCTGACTGTATGTCTTGAGAGTACGATCGGCAAAGTTGGTGGTTCTACATTCAGTGGCTGCTGCGAGCTTCTAGCAAGATCAAGAAGATAAAAATCCTTTGGGAAGAATATGTAAGAACATTTGCTTAAACGATTGCTTGACCTCCGTGGTAGAGTGGCGTACACACCGGTTTTTAAGGTGTCGCCAGCTCTGAGGTCCCGGGTTCGATCCCCGGCCGGGTCAATGTAGAAAACCACAGAAAGTTATTATACATAATAGACTTAACAAAACCTTTTTTTTTGAAAGCACAATAAATAATTTAATTAAACGTTTATTTTGCTCAATTGTGCAGTAGTTAAAGGGTCGCTGTTGGGTATATTCCGAGGTTCGATTCTCGTCTGTTGATGTTTTTTAATAATTTAATGTTTTGGAAGATATTTTATTTTCCTAATTAAATATTGTTTTCTTTGACAGGGTATCGGTAAAACCAGTCTGCTGGAGTGTTTAAGACAAGAATCAGCTATACAGCACAGAAGGAAACCCACAGAAGTAAGCAGAAGATATATACCACAGATATAAATAGACCTAGATAGCGCAAGTATCACGATCCGTATAAAAATAAAACGTGATATTTTTTGACTATGAACTATGAAGTCACAAACACAAACAGTGATGATTTCAAACTAAAATCAACTTTAAAATATGAAATTAGTACGAATGACATATTTCCGTATTCCCAGCACTGGGCAAAACGCATGGGCAACAAGTCGTCCCGCCGCGGGAACGTGTCAACTGTAGGAGTCGACATCGGCACGTGGGTGTACGAGAAGCATCGCTCCACGCGGGGACCCATCACTTTCCGGACCTGGGACTTTGGCGGGCAGCAAGAGTGAGTATAATGCTTTTTTCTCTTTTTTTTTTAAACGACTTCCGCACTAAGGAATTAAATCCTTGTGTCGCGGGGGGTTTCACAAACATTCAAATCACACGCACAAAGAACACCCAGACTTGAAACAAGCATTTGTGGGTCAAACAAATGTTTGTCCCACGCGGGGATCGAACCCGCGGCACATCGCGCACAGAGGTAATAGGCGTGGTGACATATACCACTCGGCTATCCGTGCAGACCATATTATTTATTGAATGTAGATTTCTGAGATTTTGAAAAAGAGGTTATACCAATTATAATTTTTTGGGGTTTATTTATTTATTTTAAATAGAACGGCTAACACAAGCCACTTACACTAACTAAATACATGTTTAAGTACTAAAAAGCACTAAGACACAACTTACAGTTACAAACATAAAATACACATTAGAATAACAATAAAAATAACACACGATATCAGCTCTAATTTAGCAAATAATAATAATAAATAACATAAAAATCTGATACACGGATACACTAGGACGGATACACGGACTCAACATAATTAAGGCAGATGGAGATAAGCAATGCCCAGTCGTCTGCATTTGTTGACTACTAGCTGGTGCCTGATGCGTTTCGCTTCACCTATAAAAATCGACAATCCGACCTATGGTTCAAAAGATAAAAAACACTACCAGCGCCACCTATCCGGCTCTAACGTAACTATGTTCGTCGGAGTAGTCATGTCGCCCTTTACATGTGCTGTATAATACAATGTCTATGCAAAATTCATATCAGTTTAACGGAAATATGATTCTGTTTTCTTAAAAAAAAACTACCAATGGAAGGAACTAACTCGTATCTAAACATTGAGAGTATTTGTAATTAAATACAAATAATAGAAGGAAAAACTTAAACCTCAGGCAAGACTCGAACCTGCGACCACTGGCTTGACGCGCCAGTCGCTTTACCAACTAAGCTACCGAGGCCACTGCCTGGAAGTTTAAATTTTGCCTTCTATTTTATTACGTCTTTTAGGGCGACGTATGCAACATCTAGTGAACCAACCTTACGGTTTGGCTTTCACCGACACTGATTAACAATCTGTTAATTCAGATGTCCGAGAGATGATTAATTACAAATATTCGCTCCGCATGCGTTAATGCGTAACAAATAATTAAAATAATTGAGAGTATTTTTTGTACTGTGTGTTGTTTGTGTGCCTGCTAAATAAAAAACAATTTGCTAATGGCATTGTATTAGAATTAAAACTCTGTTCGACTCGCGACACCACCGCCGCGTCAGCACATGATTAGGAACTCCTATTGAGTCTGAAACTATTCGGGCAATCCCGAGAATATGCGTGAGTAAACCGTTCAGTTAAATAAATGTGAATTAAAATTCAGTTATGAGTAACCCATCTGGTCTGATGATGGCGCTGGAAGATGGCCATAGGAACTCTGTAACGTAATGACGCAATCCTATCGTGTTTAGTCTTGTTTGATTTATCTTCGCTAGTACTGTCAGCCTAGCTGATTTAAAGCTAGTTTTAAACAATACATTTTTAGTATAAACTTATATATTTGTACACAGGTACTACGCGACCCACCAATATTTCCTATCGCGAAGGTCTTTGTACCTGGTGGTGTGGCGCGTCACGGACGGCAGGAAGGGGCTCGCTGGTGCACTTAACTGGCTCAGGTATGTTCATAATTATCTCATGTTGTCAATACTCTAAGATATAAATATATTTATATCTTAGAGCATTGAAAACGGGTGATGCCATACGCTGACGTTTCCCTCAGTCAAAATATATACCGCCTAGAGATACCAACTTCTGTGTAAGAGAATTAAAGTATATTAAGATTGGAGAAATAAAATGAACAGTATTTTACATAAGAAAACTGTATTTTTTTAACGTTTTAAAAACATATTTTTTGGAGCTTCTTGCACAATTTAACAGTTAATTATCATTTTTGAAATATTCATAAGCCTCTCCACAATTTAAGTGAAAATGATGTTTGTAGCTTTGCGATGCTCATGCGTGGCACACGCTTGACATTCACACTTTCGTTATGAAATGTCCTTTCTCAGGCTCTGGACTATATGTGTACCAAATTTTTACTTTAATCGGTTCTGTAGTTTTTTCGTGAAAGCGCGACAGATAGTTACTTTCGCATTTATAGTATTAGTAAGGATTGTTTTCTTTTTCCCATGGACGGCGTCTGTGTCTGACACGGCTCAATGGGCCTGTTTCCTATTTTTTTTTTAATGTCCGTCTTGTAGATTAATGAATTTTATTGGACACGTATTTTTTCTTTTTTCCTGCAAACAAAAAATGATCAAAATACAGAGAACGGAAATTACGCGTGACGTCACTCCTCGCTACGATTTTTAGCGAGGCGTAGCGTCATAAGCCCCCACTCCGAAACTTTAAAGCGGTGTATCTTTGTATTTTTTCATTGTTTTGATAAAAGAAAAAATACGTGTCTAATATTTTTTTATTATCTAACTGACGGACTAAATAGATTTTAACTTTTCATACCCAGGAAACATCCCTATTCTGACTGGTGGTGTCTGCTACGGCACTTGTCTAAAATGCACTATGCCTATATACTATGGATATAAACGGACCTTTAAATGTTAAAAATAAAAAAAAAAACATGTGAGACGTGGAAAAAAAACTGTTTGGTTTCAGGTCTATACAAGCTCGCGCCCCTGGGTCGCCCGTTATTATGGTAGCTACACACTACGATCAAGTTGTAAATGTAAGTATTTCATAAACCCGCTTTAAAACGGCAAATCCTTAACTGTTTTGATATGGCATTTGAATGAATTTATTTTAGTTCAACATTGTAAATAAATAATGTGCTATTTAAATAGTTCAAAAATATAAGGTATACTGGGTTCCATTGAAATCCATTGAAGGCGCTCGGTTAGAATTCATCAGTCACATTAACGCATGCGGAGCGAATATTTGTAACTAGCTGTTTCCGGCGGCTCCGCCCGCGTGGATGTCGGTTATCGCAGCAAAAAGTAGCCTATGTCCTTTCTCAGGCTCTAGACTATCTGTATACCAAAGTTCATTTAAATCGGTTCAGTAGTTTTGGCGTGAAAGCACGACAGACGGACAGACAGACAGAGTTATAATAAGTAAGGATTAAATACAAAATATTTGTAAATAAATAATACTCTCAGATATCTGAATTAACACATTGTTAATCAGAGTCGTTGAGACTAAACGCAAGATTGGTTCACTAGATGTTGCCCCAAAGACGTAATCAGTAGGAAGAAATATTTAAACTTCCAGGCAGTGACCTCGATAGCTTAGTTGGTAAAGCGACTGGCGCGTTAAGCCAGTAGTCGCAGGTTCGAGTCCTGCCTGAAGTTTAAGTTTTTCCTTCCACTTATTATGTCTTTAGGGCAACGTATGCGACATCTAGTGACCAAGCTTTCGTTTGGTCTTACCAACTCTGAATAACACATTGTTAATCAGAATTATAGCATTATAGCGTTTTTCTTTCTACAATTTGTATTTAATGACTTTTTATTATTATTTCCTTTATTTATTTTACACCATATAAAATACATTTTTGATGACAATAATTATTATTAACACAAGATATAAAAGAACAATATACATTTAAAAATATAAAATATAGTCTCCAACCGGCATCGGGAACAGGGTCCAAGCTGCCGGTGGTTAGGGCTCCAGAGAGAGGAACCTCCTCACGATACGCGCCGTGTCCAGAAGTACCGCTTTCTGAATCAAACCCTTGACCCAGATGTCTACCGAGAGCCTCTTAAGGTGTTGGTCGAGGCTCTTGGCTATTAAGCCGTTGGCTGTCACGACTATCGGGTCAATGATTATTATTATTTTTATTGTAGAGGGATTTTTACATGACGTGTAGGTAATTAATAATGTGTCTCCAGTGCAATCTCCCGGAGAACGAGAGTCCAGAAGTGTTGCAGCGTTTGATCCGGTCATCTATAATGGGCGCGCCCGACGCTGACAAGCTGGGACTGCCCAGAGTCTTGGACTCCGTCGAGGTAAGCCACAATACCTTGCGACAACTCACACACGGCCATCTGATCCCAAACTAGGCAGAGACTGTATTATGGCAACCAAACAACTGATAAACATACTTATATATTTCTGATAAACATATCTTTGATCTTTATTGTCAATTATTTAATTTAGATATATACTTTGTTCCGCCATATTGATTCATAATGAATTGTTTTTTTGATATCCAGGTGTCCTGCAGCACTCGCCATAACATCAGATTGTTGGCTGATATCATCTACTCCGTGGCTTTCAGCGTCAAACCACCAGGTAAATTAAAAATGGCGGGGAGACAGCGCAAGCAAATTAAATATTATAATAATTACAAAATAAAAAATAATATGGATAACTTCACATACATTGCTCTGAAGTTAAAACAGGCTTTCTATCAGGCGTTGATATTTAAAACTTAAAATTCTATTTTATTCCAAATGGAGTTTTTAGCGAAGGATTTCACAAAAGTTCAAATGACATTCCACAAAGAACAACCACCATTTAGAAATTTCCTATGCGGGGATCAAATCCGGGACAAGTCGCGCACGGTGGTAGTTAGTGTACTGACCTATACGTATCGACATATATACAGGGTTTTACATACTGAGTATATCCATCCAAAGTTATTAATTAATTAACTCATTTTGATCTAAAATTCTGTAAGCTGACTCTTTACCAGATGTACTGTTCACCCCTTTAGGATAGATATACCCTTACGGTAACACCCTGTATATATATACTAGTTGTTTCCTGCGGCTCCGCCCACGTGGACGTCGGATAATCGCAGCAAAAGGTAGCCTATGTCCTTTCTCAGGCTCTAAACTATCTGTGTACCAAATTTCATTTAAATCGGTATATATTTTGGTAGCAGCCTGTATATATCGGCTAACAGTGCAGTTAACCAACTCTCCAAACCAAAATCAAGTGTATCCCTTTTTTAAAGTCCAATATTTTCAGGCAGTAAAGAGCCTCTACTGGAGCAACGGATCCCTGCTTCGTACCTCGCGTTGGAAGAGTGCGTGACGTCACTGGCAGCAGAATTGAGGGAGCCCGTCCTCAGACACGACGAGTATAAGCGACTGGTAAGAATCTGTCCGATCCTTATGAGTATTACTAGCTGTCCCCCGCGACTTTGTTCGCGTGTTTTAGTTTCAACGATTTTTCATTTATGCTCCTCTACTATTGGTCGTAGCGTGATGTTATATAGCCTATACCCTTCCTCAATAAACGGACTATCCAATACAAAAATATTTTTTCAATTCGAACCAGTAGTTCCTGAGATTAGCGCGTTCAAACAAACAAATAAACAAACAAACAAACAAACAAACTCTTCAGCTTTATAATATTAGTATAGATTCGTCATCGTACTGCGTACACATATACGTAACTATTGAATGGATTTGAAATTATTATGTTTTGCCCCGGTGATATAATTAAATTAAATTAAATCTGATCAAAGGCAACACTGATCGCTCGACAAAGTTCACGTGTACTACCTACAGTTTTGTATCAAAGAATTCGCCTGAGCGAGACATCTTTTTTCTAGTACGTATATTGAACCAGGAATACGCCTTTATTGGATCGGACAGGGTTTTTGTTGCATTACTGAGAATGTATGTATGTATGTGTTCACCTAAAACTCGAGAACCGTTAGCCCAATTGATATGAGACTTATTTTTGTAGGTAGCACAGTACATGCAGCAGAAGAATCATCGCATGTTCCGAGATGCTGCGGAATTGCATCAAGCTACAATGTTCCTACATGAAAATGGTGAGTTTTTCAAATCAAAATTATAAGTAACTAGCTGTCCCCCGCGACTTTGTCCGCGTGTTTTAGTTTCATCGTTTTTTCATTTTTGCGACATTTTTCATTTATGCTCCGCTCCTATTGGTCGTAGCGTGATGTTATATAGCCTATAGCCTTCCTCAATAAATGAACTATCCAACACTGAAAGAATTTTTCAAATCGGACCAGTAGTTCCTGAGATTAGCGCGTTCAAACAAACAAACAAACAAACAAACTCTTCAGCTTTATAATATTAGTATAGATTACTTTTAATTACTAAGTAGAACTCTTTCAAAGTCAACATATCAGACACTAGCTGTCCCCCGCGACTTTGTCCACGTTTTTTCATTTTTGTAACATTTTTATTACCGTATTTTTACACCATATTTTTATATTCATATTAATTTAAGAAGAAAGTAGCTTATTATAAAGTGTGCGTGCGTATATGAATACGCGAAAATGGTTTGAGTGTGTGAGTGTAAAGTAGGCACTGGCGCGAGTGCCTACTTCGCGACGTATTGAGAAGTTGTATTGAATGTGACGTCATTTTTTATTTGTTTGGTAATTAAATGTTTGGTTATAAGTTTTATCATTTTTTATTTAATTAATGAGTATGATGGGTGTTGACTGATTTAGTATATTTATATCGTAATAAATAAGGATAGTTAGTTGGATCGTAGGAGGTAGGCACTGCATAATTGCCTATATGGTATGCACGCCACTGTGCGTGAGTAAACCGTTTTGTTTTAAATAATTATGAATACTCCTCACGAAAGTTATTATACAATTCCTGTCTTAATTCCAAACGAATAAGGTTGGTTCTCCTTTGTAGGCGTCCTCCTGCACTACGACGATGCCACCCTCAAAGAGTTGTACTTCCTGCGGCCGCAGTGGCTGTGCGACGTGCTCGCCCACGTCGTCACCGTCAGAGAGATCAACCCCTTTGCTAATAATGGTAAGTTTTTATTACTACACAAGCTGTCCCCCGCGACTTTGTCCGCGTTTTTTAGTTTCAACAGTTTTTCATTTATGCTCTGCTCCTTTTCGTCGCAGCGTAATGTTATATAGCTTATAGCCTTCCTCAAAAAATGGGCTATCCAACACTGAAAGAATTTTTCAAATCGGACCAGTAGTTCCTGAGATTAGCGCGTTCAAATAAACAAACAAACAGACAAACTCTTCAGCTTTATATATTAAAGTACTAGCTGTCCCCCGCGACTTAGTTCGCGTGTTTTAGTTTCAACTGTTTTTCATTTTTGCAACATTTTTCATTTATGCTCCGCTCCTATTGATCGTAGCGTGATGTTATATAGCCTATAGCCTTTCGCAAAAAATGGGCTATCCAACACTGAAAAAAATTTTCAAATCGGACCAGTAGTTCCTGAGATTAGCGCGTTCAAACAAACAAATAAACAAACAAACAAACTCTTCAGCTTTATAATATTAGTATAGATATAGACTAGTTGTTGCGGGCGATTCCGCGGGCAATAAAATTAAAAATCAAATTATTTTTATTTCAAGTAGGCCTTTTCAGGCACTTTCAAAACGTTAAATAACTCTAGTTGCGCGGTTCCAAAGTGTCCTTCGTATGGAAAAGAACCTTCAAAAAAATCCATAGGTTACTCTTAAAAAAAAAGGTAATATGTTGGTACATAGAATGTTAAAAAGAATACGATTATCTTAAAATATGCGGAGTTATAATATGAAGAATTAAAAAAAAAGACAGATTCTGATTAAGATTTTTATCTACTACCTAGACCTAATTAATTAATTAATTATTTGTCCATTATCCACATCAGGTATCATGAAGATCGAGGATCTAGCGCACGTGTTCAAGGCATCTCCGATGCTGACTCGAGGAGAAGAGGCCAGTTCCCTCGCGGTGTCCCTCCTCAACAAGTTCGAGCTGGCCCTCTGCTGGGACTCGCGGCTGCTGCTGGTGCCGCCGCTGCTGCCGGCCAGCGAGCCCGCAACACCTCAGGTCACTCATTTACTTCTTTACTAGTATACCCTTACTCTCCAATTTAATTTTAATTCTAATACAATTCCAATTGAAAATTGATATTAGTTTGTAATTAAATACAAATTATAGCAGAAAAACTTAAACCTCAGGCAGGACTCGAACCTGCGACCACTGGCTTGACGAGCCAGTCGCTTTACCAACTAAGCTACCGAGATCACTGTCAATGGAAGGAATTGACTGGAATCTAAACATTGAGAGTATTTTTTTGTACTGTGTGTTGTTTGTGTGCCTGCTAAATGAATAACAATTTTGCGTTGGCATTGAAGAGATAGAAAGGGATAGAAAGAGAGAGATACAGAGTTACGTTTCTAATATTACTGTAGGTGCAAGAGAGAGAGAGGTGCAAACACACATTTTTTTTCTCTCTTTCTCTCATAGCCAGTTACGTTTCGTATATAAAGAAGTTTTACTTCAGTCGTGTGGTCTGAAGAACACAATTTTTAATTATACAGGGTGTTACCGAAAGGTTATATCTATCCAAATGGGGTGAAGAGTACATCTGGTATAGAGTCAGTTTACAACATTTCAGCTCAAAATTAGTTTATTAATTAATGAATTTCCAATTTTTCGCATCAATTATTCGACACCAAAATGCATAACCAGATCGCTGAAGCGAAGTATCTTAAGATTTAACGAGTGACGTAATAAGATATTGGCCCTCGTAGTGAGGTGCCAAGTTTGTTATGATTTTTGGTGTCAAATAATTGATACGAAAAATTGGATATCAATTAATTAATTAATAAACTCATTTTGAGCTGAAATTTTGTAAACTGACTCTATACCAGATGTACTCTTCACCCCTTTTGGATAGATATACCCTTTCGGTAACACCCTGTATAAATTACGGACAGACAACATCCGTATTAGGACGAGATCTTATACAGGTATTGTAATATAGATTGTGTTTCCAGTTGCCAGTCCGGTCCCGCATGTGGTCCAGCTCAGCTCGCGGCACTCCGCGACGCGCGTGGCCCTCCCAGCTCACCCCTCTCCCCGAGACCAGAGGGACCGAGTCGCCCACACTGATACGTGAGTGCCCTACACTTAGACCCGATTCCTATATTAACGACTAGCTGACCCGTGCCCAATTCGTTGGGCATAATGTTAATAATCCTTTTTTAGTACATGTGACCTAACGATTTAAATTATTTTATTAATATTAAAAATTAAATTATCTTTACTAATATCAAAAAACTACTTTTTGTAACTTAAATATAAAAGTTAGACATATGCTGTCGTTGACTTTTTTGTAGGCATTTTCAAGCTTCACATCTTTTCTCTAGAACTCAAAAATATATCTTTCATAGTTAAGGCAGCGTTCGTAAGAATCGCTTTCATTCGACCGTTTTTTCTCCGATTCACTTTGCAAAACGGACTACCACGTAAAAGCCTTTTTATTTTTCGGTTTTTTATATAACCTATGACACTCAGCAATAATGTGGCTTTCTATTGGTAAAATAATTTTTAAAATCGGTTCAGTAGATCCCGACATTACCCCTTACAATGGGCCTGTTTCCTATTTTTTTTTTTAATGTCCGTCTTGTAGATTAATGAATTTTATTGGACACGTATTTTTTCTTTTTTCCTGCAAACAAAAAATGATCAAAATACAGAGAAATGAAGTTACGCGTGACGTCACTCCTCGCTACGATTTTTAGCGAGGCATAGCGTCATAAGCCCCCACTCCGAAACTTTAAAGCGGTGTATCTTTGTATTTTTTTATTGTTTTGATAAAAGAAAAAATACGTGTCTAATATTTTTTTATTATCTAACTGACGGACTAAATAGATTTTAACTTTTCATACCCAGAAAACATCCCTATTTTAACAAATATACAAACACACAAACTTTACTTCTTTATAATATTAGTATGGATTTGTTTTGCTACGCACGTTACAATTTTCTCTCTTGTCGACGACGGACAGTGACTGTCAAAATTTCCGTGGTGTGCTCTTATAAGTAATACGATAAGGTTTAATTAGTCCGCGCACTACTTCATACTTTTGCCCTTACATTGCAATTTAATTTTAATTCTAATACAATGCCAATGCAAAATTGATATAAGTATAGCAGAAAGAAGATTCAGTTTTATAGTTTTCTTAAAAAAAATGCTGTCAATGGAAGGAACTGATTGCAATCTAAACATTGAGAGTATTTTTTGTATTTCGTGTTATTTGTGTGCCTGCTAAATAAAGAACAATTTTGTATTTAATATACTTATATCTTGATAATGATATATATCTATATCTCTGTCTGTCTCCCTGTCAGAGGAGGGTGGAGGATGCGGTGTCGGGCCGAGGTGGACGGATGCTCGGATGGTGGCTTATATCTGTCAAATAGCTATATATATTTATATCTCTTTCTCTCTCCCTGTCAGAGGAGGATGGAGGATGCGGTGTCGGGGCGAGGTAGACGATTGCTCGGGTGGTTGCTTATAGCCAAGTTTCCGCTAGGCAACAATTGACGCGCAACATGTTGCACAACAAGTTGCCCAGCATGTTGAAAGTCAGTGCGGAACTTTTGTTGAACAACGTTGTCTGTCTACGCGTCAGGTTGCGCGCCAGCTGGCAACGTCGCGCGGTGTTGTGCAGCGTTGCCGTACATGTTGAGCGTCACGTGTCGCGCGCCAAATGTTGCCTAGTGGAAACACAGCATATATCTGTCAAGTAGCTATATATATCTGTCTCTGTCTTTCTCCCTGCCAGAGGAGGGCGGCGACTGCGGCGTATCGGTGTCGGGGCGGGGTGGACGAGTGCTCTGACGATTGCTTATATCTGTCAAATGGCTATATATATCTCTCTTTCGCTCTGTCTGTCTGTCTGTATGTCAGAGGAGGATGGAGGATGCGGTGTCGGGGCGAGGTGGACGAGCGCTCCGACGATTGCTTATATCTGTCAAATGGCTATATATATCTCTCTTTCTCTCTGTCTGTCTGTATGTCAGAGGAGAATGGAGGATGCGGTGTCGGGGCGAGGTGGACGAGCGCTCCGACGATTGCTTATATCTGTCAAATGGCTATATATATCTTTCTCTCTGTCTGTCTCCCTGTCAAAGGAGGGCGGCGGATGCGGTGTCGGGGCGAGGTGGACGAGCGCTCCGATGATTGCTTATATCTGTCAAATGGCAATATATCTGTCTCTCTGTCTGTTTCCCTGTCAGAGGAGGGTGGCGGCTGCGGTGTCGGGGCGAGTTGGACGATTGCTTATATCTGTCGAATAGCTATATATATCTGTCTCTGTCTGTCTGCGTGTCAGAGGAGGGTGGAGGATGCGGTGTCGGGGCGAGTTGGACGATTGCTTATATCTGTCAAATAGCTATATATATCTGTCTCTGTCTGTCTCGGTGTGTCAGAGGAGGGCGGCGGCTGCGGCATCTCGGTGTCGGGGCGCGGCGGGCGCGCGCTGCGGCGGCTGCTGCTGCTGTCGTACGTGCCGCGCGGGTTCTGGGGGCGCCTGAGCGCGCGCCTGCTGGCCGACGCGCAGCTCGCCGACGCACCGCACGCGCTCTACAAGCTGCCGCCAGAGGTCAGCACATCTCTATTTATCTAGCTTCCCGCCCTTAACACGGGTGACGGGAGATTGAAATTAAAAAAAGTATAAATATATTTATAACATACTGGCTGTGCCCGCGGCTTCGCTCCCGTCAACTGACTACCTACCCTACTCTACCATTTTTTTTTGTTTTTAAACCTTCCCTGTATTCTAGCAAACAAAACAAAAAAAGAATTGTTCAAATCGGCCCAGCCCTTTTTCGAATTTTAGCGAGACTAACGAACAGCAATTCATTTTTATATATAAGATTACCTTCCCGGCCTGCCGGCATAGCACGGGAGACCGGAGATCAGAAAAAAATCTTTTATAAAAATTTTCTCCTGACAATAATTAACACAACAAAAAAAAAAGAATTAGCGAAATTGTTCCAGCGGTTTACAAGCTGCCGCTAAAGGTCAGGGGAACATCTCTATTTATCTACAACTAGCTGCCCTTCGGATGGGTGATGAGAGATTTAAATAATAAAAAATAGGAATATATTACATATACCTAACATAAATTAAATAAAAAAATGTTGTCAAATATCTAATTAAGGACTTCCGACTTTTGAATGTAGTTAAATATAAATGTCTAATCAAAATCAAATTATTTTATTTATTTTTTTGTGTTATTTAAATTGCACATTATTTTTAATATTTTTTTACTAAAATAAATTAATTCAAATGTCATATCAAAGTAGTTAAGGATTTGCTGTTTTAAAGCGGGTTTATGAAATACTTTTACAACTTGATCGTAATGTGTAGCTACCATAATGACAGGCGACCCAGGGGCGCAAAGCTTGTATAGACCTGAAATAAAATGATGATTTATTTAAATTGTCATGGTTTTCTCACGCATATTCTCGGGATCGCCCGACTAGTTTCAGACTCAATTAGGAGTATTCATAATTATTTAAAACAAAACGGTTTACTCACGCAAATTTTCGGGATCGCCCGACTAGTTTCAGGCTCGCTTCGCGAGTCGAACTCTCACGCTCATTAATCCTAATCATCGCCGACGCGTCAGCTCATGATTAGAGACTCCTATTGAGTCTGAACCTAGTCGAGCGGTCCCGAGAATATGCGTGAGTAAACAGTTTTGTTTTAAATAATTATGAATACTCCTTACGAAAGTTATTATACATTTTTTATTTCCACGACTCAGATGTGTTTTTATTGTTAACTAGCTGTCCCCCGCGACTTTGTTCACGGGTTTTAGTTTCAACGGTTTGTCATTTTTGCAACATTTTTCATTTATGCGCCGCTCCTATTGGTCGTAGCGTGATCTTATATAGCCTATAGCCTTCCTCAATAAACGGACTATCCAATACAAAAAGAATTTTTCAATTCGAACCAGTAGTTCCTGAGATTAGCGCGTTCAAACAAACAAATAAACAAACAAACAAACAAACAAACTCTTCAGCTTTATAATATTAGTATAGATTTCTGACGCGTTATGTCTAGTGGGTTAGTTTAAATGTGGTGTCTGTTCAGCTGGAGCTGGACGAGGGCCTGGCGCGCGCGCTGGAGCTGTCGTGGGGCTGGAAGCTGTGGCGGCGCGGCGCGCGCGTGTGCTGCGGCGCGCTGGCCGCGCTGGCGCTGCGCGAGCGGGCCCCGCGGGCGGACAGCCTGCTGCCCGCCGCAGACCAAGACGCGCCCGACCACTACCACCATCTCAAGTCAGTCACTACTCACTAACTTTACTTGTATTTCAAGCAGTTCTACTTTAAGCTGGCCGAAAGGTGTCGTATATCGACGTTTCCGAGGGAGGATACGCGACACCTCGCAGCGCAACACGACGCCAAAACTTCGTGTGACATAGTTTTTAAGTTTATGATAATATGTATTAGTTTATTAGATTTTTTGTTTTATTTATGTATTATGTTGCTATGGGCCCACAGTGCCTTAAAAAATATATATATATATATATATATATATATATATATTATTATTATTAAGCATTTGAAGTGTGTAAAAAGATACAGCGTGTAAAAAGATCAATCGCATTACTTAAGTCTAAACACTGTATACATGAAACTAAATACATTCACCAAATATAAATGCTTTTGTTCTCCAATCACTAAGGAATTTAATCCTTGTGTCGCGGGTGGTTTTACAAACATTCAAATCACATGCACAAGGAACACCCAGACTTGGAACAAGCATTTGTGTGATCCACAGATGCTTGTCCCATGCGGGGATCGAACCCGCGGCACGTCGCGCACAGTGGTAATTGGCGTGGTGACCTATACCACTCGGCTATCCGTGCAGTCATTCAAATGCTGACTATGTAAAAGAAAACAATTGATCCCAATGATGGGTACATTGCGTGGTTTTCTCCTAAGTTAAGGGTCTTTTTACACCTGTTATATTTTAACTGCAAGCTTAAGTTTGTAATCGCTATTTACGCGTCATTATAGAAAAAAAATATTTTCTGTATTGACCCGTCCGGGGATCGAACCTCAGAGCGAGCGACACCAGAACGTATTTCAACTTTTACTGAACCCTTTGTATGCAAATCCACTTGACCAGTTATATTTTTTCGCAAGTACGCAGTATATATTTTTTATTATTTCCAATTTTGTCTTCGACTGCCTCGTTGGTGTAGTGGTTAGTGACCCTAACTGCTAAACCAATTCCTTTTTTAAACGATTCCCACCCAGGACAAATCTTTGTGTGATGAACATGATCATTTTTGTTCTGTGTCTGGGTGTAATTTATCTATAATATGTATGTATTTAGAAATATATAAGTATGTTTATCAGTTGTCTGGTTGCCATAATACAGGCTCTGCTGTTTGGGATCAGATGGCCGTGTGTGAGTTGTCCCGAGATATTATTATACCTACATCTTCTTAACCAAACTCTTAGGTTTCGAGTCCGACAGGAGGGCACTTGGTGCGAGCTGGACGTGCAGTCCTCGGCGTGCGTCGAGATCATACTGCCGGCGCAAGTGTGCGTCGTGAAAAGGGATGATGGACTGCCTATATCTGGATACCAGGTAGGGATCCCAGATTTTTCTAAGAGAATCGAAATATATTAAGATTAGAGATATAAAATGAACAGTATTTTTCATAAGACAACAGTATTAAGATATTTACGTTGTTGTCGCATATTTTAAGATAATTGTATTTTTGTTAACATTGTATGTACCAACATATTACCTTTTTTTAAAAGAGTAACCTATGGAGTTTCTTGCCGGTTCTTCTCCATAGGAGTGACATGTTGGAACCGCGCAACTAGAGTCATTTAACGTTTTGAAAGTGCCTGAAAAGGCCTACTCGAAATAAAAATATTTTGATTTTGATTTTGTATATTAAGTATATTATTTTTTTGACGTTTTAAAAACATATTTTCTGGATCTCAGCTCAATCATTTTTAAAACAAAACGGTTTACTCACGCACATTCTCGGGATCGCCCGACTAGTTTCACACTCAATAGGAGTCCCTAATCATGAGCTGACGCGGCGACGGCGGTGTCGCGAGTCGAACTTACCTACCTATTTTGCTTTACCGTTTTGTTTTAAATAATTAAATTTAAGTAATTGAATAAACTAGGCCAATTTATAAATTTGTAATCTTTCTTCTATCTCTTAACAGAGCATCAGTCTGGAACCGAACCCTGAGATCCTGGCTAAGATTCTAGCGATCGTATCTGACCACGTTGATCTACTTCTAGAAGATTGGTATCCTTCTCTAGGTGAGCTATACTTCTATACTGATAGAGGATAGAGGGAGATGAAAAATATTGTTTAAATAGATAAGAAAGAGATGTATGTATGTTAAATTGATAAAAAGTGAAGTTCAAGTTCAATCTATATCTATACTAATATTATAAAGCTGAAGAGTTTGTTTGTTTGTTTGTTTGAACGCGCTAATCTCAGGAACTACTGGTTCGAATTGAAAAATTCTTTTTGTATTGGATAGTCCGTTTATTGAGGAAGGCTATAGGCTATATAACATCACGCTACGACTAATAGGAGCGGAGCATAAATGAAAAATGTTGCAAAAATGCAAAACACGCGAACAAAGTCGCGGGGGACAGCTAGTAATATATAAAAGAGAATTTATATGTGTATGTTTGTCACCTAAAACTCGGGAACCGTTAGCCCAATTGATATGAAACTTTGCACACATATAAACGGCGACATGACCACTCCGACGAACATAGTTACGTCAGTGCCGGATAGGTGGCGACCATAGCTCGAATTGTAGATTTTATTAGGTGAAGTTTAGCGCACCGGGCTCCAGCTAAACTAAATCAGTGCCAGCCTTAGAGTAAACATAAACAAGAATAGAGCGCGCGCATCGCGAGTAGCCCCTTGAGACAAGCGTAAGCAAATTTTTTGATAGATGTACTACGCTCGTTTACTGATTTAAGTGATTTTCCGTGCGACGACAGACGTTTATGCGAAAATATCGACGGTTCCGATATTATTAGGGTAATATTAGGTTTTGAGATCGTTCTAATAAGACGGCGTGCTCTGTTTTGACACAAATTTTACGATTTTACTTGTTCATACTACTGCCTACAGTTCATACACGATATGCGCACTCTATAGTTTACTTATTTATTTCTTTAAGATTTCAGCACACTGGCTTGGTCTACTTTTATCATGAAATGTTACTATCTCATTATTTCCCGAATTTATTTGTATAAATCTTCAGTGCTTTTTCTTCAACCCCACCAGGCACCCGCTTCGTCCACACTTCAGAAGGTCGGTGCCTCATCACCCGCGTGGTCCCCTGCCCCGAGTGTCTCAGCCAAGCATCCCCGCAGCTGCTGCAGGAGCAGGAGCAGCAGCAGCAGCTGCAGCAGGTGAGGAACTGCAGTCAGCAGGATAGTGAGATTCCTCCGGTTTTTTAGAAGGTCGGTGTCGCATCACCCGCAGGGTAGGCCTCTCCGCAAGAACAGGAACAGCAGCTGCAGTAGATGAAGCAGTACCACCAGTTTAGGGGCAAGATAGAACAATGCGGAATAGAATGTTGTCTTGACCGAATTTCGGTCTTAGTGGCTCCTCTCGAAAGATTAGCAGTGGGTGAACACGGTAGCACTCTCTGTTCCTTGACTCTCATAGTCCAATGGGACACGGCTGGAGTACACAAGCAGGAACAACGTCGACATTGGCGATGCTACCGAGGCACGGAGTATGTATGTATGTATTTCGGGTGGCGTACACACCGGTTTTCAAGGTGTCGCCAGCTCTGTGGTCCCGGGTTCGATCCCCGGCCGGGACAATGTAGAAAACCACTTTTTTACATTGTCTCGGGTCTGGGTGTTTGTGGTACCTTCGTTGTCTCTGATTCCATAACACAAGTGCTTTAGCTACTTACTTTGGGTTCAGAGCAATGTATGTGATGTTGTCCACATTTATTATTTATTATTATTATTTTGGAACTTTAATTCAAGTCTTGCAAGCTGAATTGTAACCTTGAACCTTAACTGCACGGATAGCCGAGTGGTATAGGTCACCACGCCAATTGCCACTGTGCGCGACGTGCTGCAGGTTCGATCTCCGCATGGGACAAGAATTTGTGTGATCCACAAATGCCTGTCCTAAAGTATGGGTGTTCTTTGTGCATGTGATTTGAATGTTAGTAAAATGATGCGATACAAGGATTAAATTCCTTAATGAGGGAGTCGTTTAAAAAAAAAGTTTACATAAGCATACAAAATTTCATTTCAATCGGATGTCTAATAGTGGATTTTTGTAAAGGAATCCCTTACTAACGAATTTAATCCTATCCATGCAATCAAATCTTAAATACATTAAATCTATTTTTAATGTAAACTCTTTCTGGTATTCTTAGGCTTTTAGAAGGCTAGAGCTCGGAGCAGCAGAGCCGCGGCGATTACGTCTTTCAGAAGAGTCGAGGACCTCAGATGGAGACAGTGGAGTGGGGGCAGAGTCTAATGGTAAGAGAAAAAATCCAACTAACTGCAATTTTGATTTGTAATTATTTAAAAACAAAACTGTTTACTCACGCATATTCTCGGGATCGCCCGACTAGTTTCAGACTCAATAGGAGTCCCTAATCATAGCTGTCGCGGCGGCGGTGGTGTCGCGAGTCAAACTGTGCGCGACACCACCGCCACCACCAATTCTTACTTATTTAAAAGGATAATGACCAGCTAGCAGCACTTGTAAATTAATCATTATGCAACCAGTTTCTTTCATTATGCAACGATTTCTTGAAGTTATAGGCTAGTCCTATACTCTGACAGTCTCTTTGGTCGAATGGCGTACACACCGGTTTCCAAGGTATTGCCAGCTCTGAGGTCCCGGATTCGATCCCCAGACAGGTTAATGCAGAAAACCACTTTACTACATTGCGTCGGGTCTGGGTGACTGTGGTACATTCGTTGTCTCTGATTCTGATAAATTTCTAATAAAATCTTGTTTCTCTACAGCCTCATCCCGCCTAGGTTCAGTGGAAGGAGTAGTGAACCGGGACCCACCGAACTACAGCGTAGCCACTGCTTGGACTGTGGAGCAGTGCATCCTGGCTGCTTGCACCAGCTCGCGGCTGCACTGCCCTCAGCACAGCGACGCTGACGTCGAGCTGCGGCTGGTGGCGCCCGACACGGTAAGACCATCCTCGACTAAGTCACAGTGACAGTTACCCTAACTTAACATGTTCACAGTGTGTGCACCACATGTGGTACATTTTGAGACGTGCTTGCCCCACATATGACTCACAACTGCATAGAAATGTTATACAATCTCGTTAAACGTTAAATGTCTCTAGTTGCGCGGTTCCAAAATGTCACTCCTATGGAGAAGAACCGTCAAGAACCTCCATAGGATACTCTGGTACATTTTGAGACGTGCGTGCCCCACATATGACTCACATCTCCATACATACATAAATCTCAAAATACACGTGTGAGTGGACTTTCTTCGGAGTACACATATGAACAGTAAATTTCAAAATTAGTGGGTAAAAAGCTGGGCAACACGAGAGGGGTTTCTTTTACATTTGGTACTAACATTATTAACGTGCTAGGGTTACCCATTGATTCATTCATTCCTTCCGGGATAATTTAGAAAGATCCATAAGGACAACATCACATACATTGCTCTGAACCCAAAAGTAAGTAGGTAAAGCACTGGAGTTATATTATGTACGTCAAAGCTCAAAGGTTACCACAGAGGTTCGTAAATCGTGACTAGTTTGTTGATCTAAGAAATTTGATCTAAAATTATAATCACCCATCCACGTTTAAACTTCGACAACAGCCGCTTAACATACAAAAACTCTCCCATAACAAATAAAATTATAATCACCCATCCACGTTTAAACCTCGACAATAGCCGCTTATCCTACAAAACTCTCCCATAAAAAATAAAATTATAATCACCCATCCACGTTTAAACCTCGACAATAGCCGCTTATCCTACAAAACTCTCCCATAAAAAATAAAATTATAATCACCCATCCACGTTTAAACCTCGAAAACAGTAGCTTAACCTACAAAATTCTCCCATAAAAATAAAATTATAATCACCATCCACGTTTAAACCTCGACAACAGCCGCTTACAAAAAATCTCCCATAAAAAATAAAATTGTAATCACCCATGTCGCTTAAACTACGAAAATTCTTCCATAAAAAATAAAATAAAAAAAAGTCACCCATCTACGTTTATACCTCGACAACAGTCTACAAAAATTCTCCCATCAAAAATGAGAATCTTTCTCCTAGCTCCTTCTCGACGTGGAAGAATCGAAACGCGCGCGCTGGGAGCACATCACCCGCGGGGCCGTGGCCGGGCGGGGCGCCTTCGGGACGGTGCTGGCGGCCAGCTGGCGCGCGGGCGCCGAGCCCGTGCCTGTCGCGCTGAAGGCTCTGCAGCCAGTGCCGCCGCCCAGCGCCAGCGACGCCGCCGTGCACCACGCCTACAAGGTCAGTCTGATGGAAGGCAGACGGGGAAAAAAAAAACGAATTCAAAAAATTATGGACTTTACTGTCATCTCTCGTTAAACCAAATGTCTAACTTATGTGACTATTTGAACAAAAAACCAACCAAGACCGGAGTCTTTTTTACACTGTGACTTAAACTAGATCGCAACTATACAGCGTGCTGCTGTGGAGTTTGTTGCACCGTTTCTTCTCCACAGCCGGAGCACTTAAAAAGTGGAGAAGGGTGGGTGAATCGGGGAGCTGTCTGATATGTTGACTTTCAAAAAGTGCTACTTAGTAGCCTAATTTGATTTTATAGCCTGTATCTACATAGAGGTGGTCATGTGTGATTTTTTTCTTTTAATTATAAATATGGACAACATCACATACATTGCTCTGAACCCAAAGTAGCTAAAGCACTTGTGTTATGGAATTCAGAGACAACGAAGGTACCACAAACACCCAGACCAGAGACAATGTAGAAAAGTAGTTTTCTACATAGACCCGTCCGGGAATCAAACCCGGGACCACAGAGTTGGCGACACCTTAGATACCGGCGTGTCCGCCTCTGACCACGGAGGTCATCAATTTAGGTGTTTTGTATTCTTTTGTGTTTTTATGTTGTTGGTAGTTAATTGAGTTTATTTTCTATGTTAAATACGAGCAATGTATAATGTTTGTGTCCTCCTACTACTAGCATAGCATTTAAGCGTTTTGGTTTTTATGAACTGTAAGCTTTTAATGTCTTTATAAATAAATAAATAAATCAAATCGTCGATTTATATGTATGTTTCACGACATTAATTAAATGTATATGTGTATATATGACAGGCAGCGGTGTCCCGCTGGGAGCGCGAGCCGACAGCGGCCGCGTGTCGCGCGTACTGCGGCCTGCGCCAGGAGCTCTCCATCCTCAGCCAGCTGCGCCATCCCCACGTACTCCCACTGCTGGCCGTCTGTGCTGCGCCACTGGCTCTGCTGCTGGCGTTGGCACCTGAGGTAAGAAAATTGATGCAAAGAGTTTTCAGACACACGGAATTTTATTTAAGTGGCAATAGCCTAATGGTTATGGTGACGGCCTTGTGATCAAGAGGTTGCAGGTTCGAACCCCACCCATTGCACTATTGACGTGAACCCACTCCAGACACAAGCATATTTATCCTAGTTGGAGGGGTTAACAAGATTGCTAGTAATGTGAATTCCACCCAAATTGCAGTAACCTATGTTAAAAAAAAATACACTATAGATAATGATATATAGGCAATGCATGAAACCACATACAAGGTGATGTTTTTGTCGTTTTACAGTTTAGTTCATTAATATATAAGCCTTTTCAGGCTTAAAAATACATGAACGTCAAAAAACTTCATAATATTGTTCTATAAGCATATTTTTGACGACCTCCGTGGTCGAGTGGCGTACACACCGGTTTTCAAGGTGTCGCCAGCTCTGAGGTCCCGGGTTCGATCTCCGGCCGGGTCAATGTAGAAAAACCACTTTTCTACATTGTCTCGGGTCTGGGTGTTTGTGGTACCTTCGTTGTCTCTGAATTCCATAATACAAATGCTTTAGCTACTTACTTTGGGTTCAGAGCAATGTATGTGATGTTGTCCACATTTATTATTATTATTTATTATTATTTAATTGTGGTCAAGATTTAGATTCATTAATATGTGACAGCTTATTCTCAGTAACATGTATACAGCCAAAGGCATATAATTATATATGAACAACTTTAATAAAGTGAACGCGAGGAAAACAGTGGAAACTACTGTCATTTCTGTAACAATGTATTTATTTATTTATTTATTTATTAGTTCGGGAAAACAAACAATTACACACTAAAATACACGTGACAGTAGGCAAACATATACATATTATAAGTGTGTAACTCACTACGTTATCCACAGTTTACTTGTAAAATACAATGTTTTGGTACGTCCACGAGTGAGACACAATTCAAGTTTCTTAATAACTATAGATACAAGTCTTTGATTTTATTTTATTTTTGATTTTATTACAAGTCTCTGATTTTATTGTTTAAAGTATTCCGAAATTTGGTAGCAGACAGAGAAAATATATCTACATCAGAGAAATGTACGTTATAATTATTAGCCAAGCGACGAAGAGGTGCGCGGACCCCAGCATTTGTGCGACAAGAAGACACTGCAAACAGGGGACACGCGCGCACTTCTCGTCTTAATACAGTTCTAGGTACAACATAGCACAAATTGTTAGTTAAGTCCGAACAATCATATCTATTAGCACAGAGGTCATAAAGAAACATAGTTTCCAGAAAGGTGCGCCTGGACTCCAATTTTGTTAACTTGTAACATTTGAGCAGTTCGTCGTAAGTTAGCAATCTACGTGAGCAGCGGTAGTGCGTTGCTTTCAGAAATTTGTATTGTACTTTCTCTAGGTTATGTATATATTTCTTATAATAGGGGTTCCATACCATAACGGCGTATTCCAGCTGTGACCTTACCAAGGATTTATGTAAGAGTATGTATGTGTGTGTGCGTTTAAAGTCAGTTGTTGCTCTCATTACAAATCCATACATTCGAAATGCGTTGCTAATAATTTTATCAATATGTCGATCCAAATGAAGCTTACTGTCTAACAGTACTCCGAGGTCTCGAACTGTAGACTCTTTTTGTAGGGCTGTGTTGCTTAAATGATAGGTATAAGAAAAAATATTTTTATTTTTTGTGAATGTTATAGATAGACATTTTGGTATGCTTAGTTGGAGCTTATTGTTATTGCAGTAAATTGAGAACCTATTGAGATCTCCTTGAAACAGAATGCAATCATTAACACTACTTATTTTTCTAAAAACTTTAAGGTCATCAGCGTAAAGTAAAAATTTAGAATGCTTAAAACAACTGGTAATGTCATTAATAAATAGGATAAACAGTAGGGGACCGAGAATGGAGCCTTGCGGCACACCAGAAGTTACATTAATCGATTCAGACTCATGACCCTGTATCACCACCTTTTGAGTTCTATTTGTAACATATGATGAGAACCATCGCAATAAGTCGCCTCGTATGCCGTTGTATGCAATCTTCGCAAGAAGTAGTGCGTGATCCACCTTATCGAAAGCTTTTCGGAAGTCTGTGTACACAGCATCTACTTGAGAACGTTGATCCATGTTATTAAATAAGTAATCCGTAAAGACTAACAAATTCGTGGCTGTGGATCTTTTTTGACAAATCCGTGCTGCTGTTTTATTATTATATTGTGCAAGATAGGATTGATTTGATCATGGACAAGTCTCTCGAAAAGCTTCGACAAGGTAGACAAAATAGAGATTGGACGATAGTTCTCCACGTCATGTTTAGAGCCAGATTTATGCACCGGTGTTATATTAGCCTTTTTCCAGATTTCTGGAAAAGTACCCTCCATAATACATTTATTGTAAATAATATGTAGAGGTATACATACTGTACTAGCGGTATGTTTAAGATAATACGCCGGTACACCATCCGGTCCAGGTCCTTTGGTAGTATCTAATGATTTTAAAGCTGCTATGATTTTGTCGAGGGTTAAATTAATATGACTAATTATAGCAGCACTTTCTAAATATGCTTCGGGAGGAGACCAGGCATCCCCCTCAAACGTGGACGGTTCATATACAGAGTGAAAAAATTTAGAAAATAAATCACAAATTTCTTTGGGGTTATTGGTGCTCTGATTTTTATACGTCATTGAGGAAGGTACGCCTGCATTTGATTTGCGGTTTGAGATATAACTCCATAAATATTTAATATTTTTATGTACATTATCTTCCACGGAATCAATATATCTATTGTAGCTTTTATTACATTCTAGGTAGAATCTGCGTCTAAGGAAAGAAAATTGTTCATAGTCAGACACGTTTTTATATGTCTTCCATTTGATCCAGGCTTTTTTTTTATTTCTGAAGATTCGTATTAATGACTTTGAAAACCAAATTGGGAATCTAGAAGATCGTGAGGCTGACCTAGGAACATATTTTTTTATAGTTTTAAAAATATAATCGTAGAAAATATTTAAAGAGTCCTCGGCGGGCACGCCCCTAAAGATGTCAGCCCAATCTACGTTAGCTAAATCTTCGTTAATTAGATCAAAGTTGCCTTTGTAAAAGTTATATTTTATCGTTTTTGCACGCGGCAACATTTGAGGTTTGGCTTTATATATAATGAAAGTGCAGTAGGGGGGGTGATAATTGTCAGGAGGTAGCAGAGAAGAAGAAGTTGCGTGGACATTACAACTCACATTACTAATCAATAGATCCAAAATGCGTCCCTTACAATTTTTTATGAAATTATATTGATAAGCGTTTATTAAGGCCATAAAGTTATCCATTAGTCCACACAACGAAGAACTGCCATAACAGCTAAGAGCTCCAGAGGGATTGTCAGCAAGAGTGAGCCATTCTATGTCAGGCAAGTTGTAGTCACCAAATAGAAGGAACTTAGTTGGGTTGACTGATCCTAGACTACATTGCAATGTTTCAAAGTGATCCAGATAAACGTCTTCAGTGATATTTGGTGGGATATATGCCGCACTTATGTAATACTTTTCCTGACCGTAACCAGGAATTTGAATAATGATATGCTCTATACAGGGATTAATTGGCAACTGAGGTAGCAAATAGACAGCATTCAAATTTTTTAGTACGGCTATAAGCACACCACCCCCATCTTTTTTGTTTGTGGTAATCCTATTACGATCGCACCTGTATACCACGTATCGTTCATCTATAAATTCACCGTCCAATATATGAGGAGTAAGCCAGGTCTCCGTTAAAATGATTACATCATAACAATTGGATAAAATATTCATATGCAGGGTGTTTAGTTTAGTACGTATACCTCTACAGTTCTGATAATATAATGATAGACTATCCGACATTTTGTGAATACATAAATAAATAAGTATGTACTGATATAATGTGCAGTGGTGAGACATAACTAAATGTTACAAGTAAGATGTATATGGAGTCCAGGTGGCACTGAGAGATATGTAATACCAACGAAAAAACTGTGCTTAGCAACAGTAATAAATCGGAAAAAAAAGCATCAAAATAAATTTAAGATAAATATAAAAAAATACCTACTTAGTACACTGCCTTAACTGTACACTGCCTTAACTTTATATTGTTTTACATATAAAACTAAACTACTATATACTATAAAACTAAACCTAAACTACTGTTTTACATAAGCTATAATACTCTTAATATCTATACTTATATTTAATCTACGATATTCATACTTACGTACTTAATATATCTAGCTACTAATTATCACTAAGATCTTATAAGGTGGGTTTATTGGTGGTATATCTATTAATTTTACTACTAGAATGAGCTACTAGTGGACCTGCCTTGTGGGATCTTGGTGATAAGTACTATAAATACATAACATTATATAATTAGAAAAAAAAAATACATTATAATTACTATATGTTTTTATGTGAGTAAAATTTGATCCAACAGACAAACTATGTGTATAGTTTTGTTGGACATTATATACTTTATAAAAATTAAAATGTACCTTTTGATCAATAAATAAATAAAAATAAATAAAACAAACAAAAATAATAACAATTGGAGATCACCATGTTTCTGGATTTATAGTTTAAAATAGTAATAGAATATGAATAGATTGCTAGTAAGTTAAAATTAATTATAAATCGAACAAGCATCTTAAAACTAACATTGACGACTAACAAGGGGAGACTTAAATTAACTAATTTAAAATTAACAACTACAGCAAATCTTACATCTGTAGTATTGCTATTAATTCTAAACAGGGGCAAGGTTGGTGGCAGGTTTAATTTTCCGGATATCATGTGTCGACCGTATAGCCAGGGCAGCAGAGGAATCAGTCTCTCGAACGAGGATGGTGGCATTTTTGACCCACACGTATTTAAAGTTGTACTTTTTGGCCGCCTCCTTACACTCGCGAAATAATTGTTTTTTTTTTAAAGTCAGATGCTCGTGTATGTAAATAGGATGCGAGTTACCAGATAATCCCAGTTGATCTGTACGTACGCCCTTTGCCAGGCGAAATGTGCTTAGGAAATTATCTCGTAGTATGCGTGAGCTCAACTTTACTATGACGTTTTTTGGTTTGTTGTTCTCCTTGTGCGCATGAGGGACACGGTGAATAGCAATAACATCCTTCTGTGATAAAGAAAAGTTTATTTGGGTGGCGATTGTCTGCAGGAGGGTTACCAAATTCTCACTGCGCTTTTCAGGCAAATTGCATATCTCCATGTTACATTGCCTTGCCTGTTGCTCTAATGTGTCAATTTTTATTTCAAATCCCTGTATAATGTCGTTCAAATGATCAGGTTTTAATTGCGTGTCGAAAGAATCAATATGTTTTTTCAATGTAAACTAGATCTTATTTGTTCGAGCAAATAACCGACTTTCCCATGCATGTAGAGATAATTACGAAACTTAGCCCGCTCGCTCTTAAGAGTGATCACATATTATTGCCTTATGCACAGCATTATTATTACTAGCTGTCCCCCGCGACTTTGTCAAGCCAGGCAAGGCAAGGCAAGCCTCGAATTTTAACTAGCCGATGTACTAAAAAGACTATCTGTCACATTTCGTAATGACAACCCAAAGTTGAGTATTGGCTCGATTAAAAGACTGCTGAAATAGGCTATTTTACAATGTTATTATGTATACAGGTTGCGTTAAAGGTATCTTATTGTGAATACAGGGTGCGTTAAAGTGTGTTGTGTAACTCAGGAGTTATACACACCTAGAGGGTGTGTATAACTCTTTACACACCCTCTAGGTGTATAAAGGAGTTTTACTGTGAATACAGGGTGCGTTAAGGTGTGTTTCTGTGTCTATAGGGTGAGTTATGGTGGGAGACTGTGTATGCTAGGTGCGTTAAGGGGTGTCACTGTATATACAGAGTGCGTTAAAGCATGTGCATGTGCAGGGCGCGCTGGACGGGCAGCTGCGCGGGTTCCGCGGCTGCGGCGCGCGCTGCGGGGCGCGGCTGGCGCGCGCGCTGGCGCTGCAGGTGGCGCGCGCGCTGGAGTACCTGCACGCGCGCCGCGTCGTCTACAGGGACCTCAAGGTACCTCACCACGCGCGCTGGAGTACCTGCACGCGCGCCGCGTCGTCTACAGGGACCTCAAGGTACCTCACCACGCGCGCTGGAGTACCTGCACGCGCGCCGCGTCGTCTACAGGGACCTCAAGGTACCTCACCACGCGCGCTGGAGTACCTGCACGCGCGCCGCGTCGTCTACAGGGACCTCAAGGTACCTCACCACGCGCGCTGGAGTACCTGCACGCGCGCCGCGTCGTCTACAGGGACCTCAAGGTACCTCACCACGCGCGCTGGAGTACCTGCACGCGCGCCGCGTCGTCTACAGGGACCTCAAGGTACCTCACCACGCGCGCTGGAGTACCTGCACGCGCGCCGCGTGGTCTACAGGGACCTCAAGGTACCTCACCACGCGCGCTGGAGTACCTGCACGCGCGCCGCGTCGTCTACAGGGACCTCAAGGTACCTCACCACGCGCGCTGGAGTACCTGCACGCGCGCCGCGTCGTCTACAGGGACCTCAAGGTACCTCACCACGCGCGCTGGAGTACCTGCACGCGCGCCGCGTCGTCTACAGGGACCTCAAGGTACCTCACCACGCGCGCTGGAGTACCTGCACGCGCGCCGCGTCGTCTACAGGGACCTCAAGGTACCTCACCACGCGCGCTGGAGTACCTGCACGCGCGCCGCGTCGTCTACAGGGACCTCAAGGTACCTCACCACGCGCGCTGGAGTACCTGCACGCGCGCCGCGTCGTCTACAGGGACCTCAAGGTACCTCACCACGCGCGCTGGAGTACCTGCACGCGCGCCGCGTCGTCTACAGGGACCTCAAGGTACCTCACCACGCGCGCTGGAGTACCTGCACGCGCGCCGCGTCGTCTACAGGGACCTCAAGGTACCTCACCACGCGCGCTGGAGTACCTGCACGCGCGCCGCGTCGTCTACAGGGACCTCAAGGTACCTCACCACGCGCGCTGGAGTACCTGCACGCGCGCCGCGTCGTCTACAGGGACCTCAAGGTACCTCACCACGCGCGCTGGAGTACCTGCACGCGCGCCGCGTCGTCTACAGGGACCTCAAGGTACCTCACCACGCGCGCTGGAGTACCTGCACGCGCGCCGCGTCGTCTACAGGGACCTCAAGGTACCTCACCACGCGCGCTGGAGTACCTGCACGCGCGCCGCGTCGTCTACAGGGACCTCAAGGTACCTCACCACGCGCGCTGGAGTACCTGCACGCGCGCCGCGTCGTCTACAGGGACCTCAAGGTACCTCACCACGCGCGCTGGAGTACCTGCACGCGCGCCGCGTCGTCTACAGGGACCTCAAGGTACCTCACCACGCGCGCTGGAGTACCTGCACGCGCGCCGCGTCGTCTACAGGGACCTCAAGGTACCTCACCACGCGCGCTGGAGTACCTGCACGCGCGCCGCGTCGTCTACAGGGACCTCAAGGTACCTCACCACGCGCGCTGGAGTACCTGCACGCGCGCCGCGTCGTCTACAGGGACCTCAAGGTACCTCACCACGCGCGCTGGAGTACCTGCACGCGCGCCGCGTCGTCTACAGGGACCTCAAGGTACCTCACCACGCGCGCTGGAGTACCTGCACGCGCGCCGCGTCGTCTACAGGGACCTCAAGGTACCTCACCACGCGCGCTGGAGTACCTGCACGCGCGCCGCGTCGTCTACAGGGACCTCAAGGTACCTCACCACGCGCGCTGGAGTACCTGCACGCGCGCCGCGTCGTCTACAGGGACCTCAAGGTACCTCACCACGCGCGCTGGAGTACCTGCACGCGCGCCGCGTCGTCTACAGGGACCTCAAGGTACCTCACCACGCGCGCTGGAGTACCTGCACGCGCGCCGCGTCGTCTACAGGGACCTCAAGGTACCTCACCACGCGCGCTGGAGTACCTGCACGCGCGCCGCGTCGTCTACAGGGACCTCAAGGTACCTCACCACGCGCGCTGGAGTACCTGCACGCGCGCCGCGTCGTCTACAGGGACCTCAAGGTACCTCACCACGCGCGCTGGAGTACCTGCACGCGCGCCGCGTCGTCTACAGGGACCTCAAGGTACCTCACCACGCGCGCTGGAGTACCTGCACGCGCGCCGCGTCGTCTACAGGGACCTCAAGGTACCTCACCACGCGCGCTGGAGTACCTGCACGCGCGCCGCGTCGTCTACAGGACACAATTTATTTGTGGTCGGCGCACAATGTTTTCTCCTTCCATTCTACTCTATTAGCCGTCATACTGTCATTCATTCATTTTTCCCTCATATCATCTCTCACGCAATCGATCCACCTTTCTTCGGCCTTCCTCTACCCGTCCAGCTATCCACATCCAAATTCATCACTCTTTTATTCACGTGCGAAATGCATGTGAACCGTACATATCAAAGATCTCTTCTCCAACCCTACAAATTGGTCTACCTGTTTTTGATGCTATAATTTTATTTTATTTATTTTTTTTTTTTATTACTGCAAACTTATTTTTGTTTTTTCATAGCTCCACAAAATCGTAAATTCTTTTTTCTCTGCAGTGGACTTTATGCCTTATGGCACTTTGTGGTTGGTAGAAAGTACCATAAGGCATTAAGTCCGCTTGGGCACAACTTGCATAAAATACGTTTAGAAATTAATGATAAATTGAGATATACAGTTATTATTGTAATATTTCAGTCAGAGAATGTGCTTGTTTGGCGGATGCCCAAACCGGGAGAAGAGGTGACGGGCGCCCCGCTCAATGTTCACGTCAAGTTAGGCGACTATGGTAAGTGTATACAAGTATTTTAACCGACTTAAAAAGAAGGAGATTCTTAATTCGACCGTATGTTTTTTGTGTATGTTTGTTACGCGATATTTTCAGCAATAGAGATGTTGACAAGCCTTTTTTTAATGTTCGTCAAGTAGATTAATGAAAAATATTTGACACGTATTGACACGTATTAATCCTTACTAATATTATAAATGTGAAAGTAACTCTGTATGTCTGTCTGTCGCGCTTTCACGCCAAAACTACTGACCCGATTTAAATGAAATTTGGTACACAGATAGTCTAGAGCCTGAGAAAGGACATTAGCTACTTTTTGCTGCGATAACCGACATCCACGCGGGCGGAGCCGCGGGAAACAGCTTGTAAAGTATATAAACAAAAAGTTACGACAATAAATTTATTTGAAATGTCGCATGACGTCACTATCCGCTACGAAATGTACCAGTTTTACCTGCCTCCATAACTTTTCGCTTTATTTAAATAAATACGTGTCTAATATTTTTTTATTATCTTATAATTAAGAAAGTACATATAACTGAAAAAGTCACATTGGTACTTGCCTGTAATAGGTTCAAACCTGCAACCTTGTACACACAAATCCGTTCATTGAACCATTAGGCCACCACGACACCCCTTCTTCTCACTACTATTTGCTTTCTACCACATCTCTTTTCTACTATTTGTATTTAATTATTATAGGTAGTAATATTTCCTTAAAGTAATATAATTCGTATATTTGCAGGCATCAGTCGTCTCGCCCCGCCTTCAGGGACCAAAGGATTCGGTGGTACTGAGGGGTTCATGGCTCCAGAAATAATGAGGTACAATGGCGAAGAAGAATATAATGAGAAGGTAAGATTATTATATTTATATCTTGACTGCATGGATAGCAGAGTGGTACAGGTTTTTTTTTTTTTGATGAGATTTACGCAGTTAGCCTGAGCGCTTTTTTTTTTTTTTTGGAGAGGTCTACTGCAGTTAGCCTGAGCGCAGGCTTTGACTGCTTCACCGGACTTTTGGCGAGAACCGTAAGGCCTCCAGCCAGAGCAAGTAAAATAAACTAACTACGTCAGCAACGTTCACTAAGGGCGCCCCCTGCGGGGTTAGCCTGAGCGCAGGCTTTGACTGCTTCACCGGACTTTTGGCGAGAACCTTAAGGGCCTCCAGCCAGAGCAATAGAAAAACTAACTACGTCAGCAACGTTCACTAAGGGCACCCCCTCGGGGGTTCGGACCTCGACTTAGTGCGTTACTAACAATCTTAATAAGGCAAAAACAGCAAGGGAGGGCTGGATCTAAGTTTTTATTATTTAAGGACATATTTTTATTGCTAGTTTGGCCGGCTCGGGCCAGCTTGATCTAGGGACGGGGGGGGTTTAGCGCGAGGTGTTAATTGGGTATTGTGTTGAGCATTTGTGTGATCCACAAATGTTTATTCCTTTTATAGGGTCGGTTTAACCCTGTTTGATCAGAATTTACAAATTGACTCCTATCTTCTTCTTACCAGGTGGACTGCTTCTCGTACGGGATGCTGCTATACGAGATCGTGACGGTCCGCCAGCCCTTCGAGGGTCACGAGGCGGTTAAGGAGGCCATCCTGGAAGGTGCACGACCTTCGTTGTCGCCTAGAGTAAGTTGTAAAACACCTATTTTTTAAGTAAAACTTCTTTACGCACACTTGACTTGGGGAAGTAAACTGGTGAATGCGTGACAAGAGCGTTATGAAAAGTGTGATCGGGCGAGGCGAACGGTAGTTGAGAGGGAGATACAAGTTAGTGAAGATAGAAAGAGAGAGTTACGTTTCGTATATTACAGTAGGGGCAAGAGAGAGAGAGGTGCGAGCACACATTTTCTTTCTCTCTTTCTCTCATAGCCAGTTACGTTTCGTATATAAAGAAGATTTACTTCAGTCGTGTGGTCTGAAGCAGACTCGTTTAATTTTTTTTTAAAACATATTTTGTTTCCAAAAATCTCATCTTAGAATAATTTCATGACCCAATCACTTCCACTTGCTGCCATCCGCCAGTAACGTAACCTTGCTCGTGGGGTTCAATGTCGCTCTTTATATGTCTGCAAAGTTTCATATTAATAGGGCTAACGGTTCTCGAGTTTTAGGTGAACATACATACACATATACATTATATTTTGTAAAAACGTTAAGTCATTAAATAAACATTTCTTTACCAACTACCGCAGTCCACTATTTCCCCATCAACCATCTACTACCAGAAGAATCACATCCATCAGCTTTCATCTGGCAAACTGTCAAGTTTTAGCGTCCCTCTGAAAAAGTTAAAAATGTCTCTTTCATCATTAGCACGTTTGATAGCGGCCATCAATCTGACGCCCGCGATAGATTTATATATTTTTTGTTTCAGGACCTAGAGTACCCGTGCTGCATGCTGGAAACGATGCGTCGGTGCTGGGCGGGCTCGCCCGAGCTGCGGCCGTCCGCCGCCGCGCTGGTGAGCGTGGCGTCCGCGCCCGAGTACACCGCGCTCGCCGACGCCGCCGCCGCCAGGGCCGCCAGCGCCGCCGCCGGCACGCCCGTGCTGGGCGTCGGGGGTGAGTAGAGACAAGCATAGAGTACACCGCGGACTCCCGTGGACATTTCGGGTTAAAAAAATACTCCCGTGGACAGATCGGTATAAAAAATGACTCCCGTAGACATTTCGGGTTAAATAAAGACTCCTGTGGACTTTTTGGAATAAAAGAGCGTGGACTTTTGAGATGAAAACGACTTATGTTGTCCTTACTTTTCCGTTGACTTAGTTAGAGTAATATTCCACAGAGGAAGGCGTCCCTGGCTGGGAGATCTGGTACGGTGGAGGCGAGCCGGAGCGCGCGCACACGCTGCTCACCACCGCCACCAGCTTCACTCACCACACCACCATCAGGGTGGCGCCAGGTACCATACACCATCTAACTTAGATTATAAATATCTCCCGATGAACTGTCAAAGCTGTGGACGCATCGAAAAAAATAGTCGCCAACTGTTTGCGACAAATTTTCAGAAACTGGTATCATTAAAATGCACACAGGTAAAGTACAAATGACGTTACTCGAAAGTAACACGTAGATGTCACGCACACCAGCATACTAAAGTTGGATCGTTTGTTTTTATTCTTTAGTACAGCGACATTCTATCTAGACATATTTATAATCAAAGCCATCTAGATAGGTACACGGTCAGGCAGGACTCGAATCTGTGTCTGAAATATTCGCTCCGCATGCGTTAATGTGTAACAAATAATTAAAATAATAAGTATTGGGCTGCATCATCTCTCGGACTTCTGAATTAACACATTGTTAATCAGAGTCGGTGAGACCTAACGCAAGATTTTTTCACTAGATGTCGCATACGCCGCCCTAAAAGACTAAGCTTCCAGGCAGTGACCTCGGTAGCTAAGTTGGTGAAACGACTGGCTCGTCAAGCCAGTAGTCGCAGGTTCGAGTCCCGCCTGAGGTTTTGGTTTTTCTTTCCACTATTTGCATTTAATTACTTTGTATGCTTTTGACAAAATACTATCTAAATTGTTGTGTTGTTTTAGATAAATCGGACCCAGTCATAGTGACGGCCATATGTCGAGTGGCGAACAAGATGTGGCTCGGAGACTCCGCCGGCAGGATATCGGTGTACTCGTGAGTACTTTACAACGTGTCGTTTTGCATTCTCGTCAAATTTCAGGAGGCTGTTATGAAAGACATAATTAATCAAATAAAATTACGATATCTGCTCAGTAAGTAATACATACTTGTTTTTTTAGGTATTTAAGTTTGACAGTATTTCAGAATACACCACTTTCAAAGAACAGAATCGCCCCGTTGCGTATGCGGTAGGCAGTGTCTTTATGTGTGTAAAGGAGAAGTTACAGTGCGGTATCACACGGGCCGCGTTTTGAAATGCTTGTCCCACATGCCGATTTCCGTAAATTAGAAAAACGTAAAAAATTACCTACTTGTTTTATTATTGATTGGTATCGTGAATCATTAGCACAGTTACGTCCTTGACGACGAGAATGCAAAACGACACGTTGTATACTAGATGTACTCTTCACCCCTTTTGGATACATATAACCTTTCGGTTACACCCTGTATAAGCATGCTCCATCTTAAGTTTGTTATATGTATGGCAGGTCTTCCAACTGCGCGTTGCTGTGGAGCGTGCGCGTGCAGGAGAGCGTGGGCGGGGCTCCGTCGGGCGTGTCGGGCCTGCTGCCGCTGCCGCGACTGGAGCGGGTCGCCGTGGCCCTGGCTTGCGGAAGGTACACCACCCTATCTTCAAATACCCCCTCATCATCCACAGCCTTTGTCATCCCACTGCTGGGCATAAGCCTCTCCTTTCACGTGCCATTCTCTCCGGTCCCGTGCTAGTCTCATCCAGTTTCGAACCGAAACTTTTGTTGTCAAAACAGAGCGCGCCGTTTTATTAAACCTATCTCATAACCTAATAATATTGGAACCGTCGATATCTTCGTATTAACGTCTGTCGTCGCACGGAAAATTTCTTAAATCAGTAAACGAGCGTAGTACTTACAGCTAAAAATGCTTACGTACGGCACAACGGGCTACTAGCGATGCGCGCACTCTATGCTTGTCTATGTATACTCTAAGGTTCCATACCATTATATGGAGCCCCCATATTTAATGTTACGGCATACACACTGTGATTATTATATAATTTCTATATAATAATCACAGTGTGTATTTATTTCTCTTTAATTCTCAATTTATTATAAAATTTGTTAAATTAAACCCCAATATTTTCCCCCGGCTATGTGATAAGGTTCAAAGAAATAGGCGAGACAATAATAAACTATGTATCCATAAATCTAGAACTGCGCTACTACGAAAAAGTATATTTTGCATGGCTCCTAATATTTACAATAAATTACCAAAAAGTTGGAAAGAATATACTGCTGCAGAATTAAGAAACCATGTAAAAAGGCATTTAGTAGATAGATGTTACTACAATATTGAAAATGGAAAAATGTAAATTCTATCTAATCATAGTTTATTATTTAATAAGTTAGATTAAGCTAAAATTACTTTATTTGTACGCCGTAAAGGCAAAACATGACTGGGTTTTTATGTATAACATCTTGCATGCCCTGTGTATGTTAACACGTGTTTTGAACAAATAAATAATCTTGTATCTTGTAAAAATTTTGGCTAAATAGCTTTTATGGTTTTTTGTTTCACTCTATGCTTGTCTATGTATACTCAAAGTTATTGTGACTGTAACAGGCTGTTCCTAGTGACGTCGTCGCGGCCGGAAGCTGAGGGCAGCTTCGTGCTGACCGAGCTGGGCACGGCCACCGAGCTCTGCTGCCTCGCCGCTGTGCCCACGCCGCACGGGTCAGTAACAACCACTAGGAAAACTATCTGTCGTAATAAAATAAACAGCTCGGTGGTTGTACGATTGGAAATTATTGTTCTTGCTGCAAGTTCAAATCCAGTTGTTACTAATTTTTTTTTAGTGTCCTAATTTTTTAATTAGTTGAATGCTTTTGTACTCCAAGTTCATATAGAGATGACTGGAAGCCACGCGAGCAACGTCGCGTGTACAAGTAGTCATTACATATTAGTATTTTTGATCACCACTTAAATCACAGTTGGCGGCGACGATGCTTGACTTTATTACCACCTTACTCATAGCACCCATTTCCCATAATCACCATTTCACTAATCCCCATGTTAACTTACAGCTGGGAGATATGGGCAGGCGGCGACGGCCTCTACTCGTACTCGGTGAACTCCAGCGGCGTGTGCGGCGCCGACACGATGGACGCGTCTCCGAGAGTGACGCTACTCTCAGCGCCCGAAGATGAACCCTTCGTGATAGCGTACTGCGATCCTGGTAGGTCGGAGACGGAGTAAGATACTCGAAATTTAATAAGGAACATGGCATGATCATTTGTTCTGTGTCTCGGCGTAAGGCTCTGCCTAGTTTGGGGTCAGATGGCCGTGTGTGAGTATAATAATATAATAATATCATAATATTATATATTGTTTTCCCAGGTGTCTGCGTATACCAATGGTCGGTAAGAACTAAAGAGCAGACGGCTCGCCTCGACTGCAGCAAGTTGGTGCCGTGCTCAGAGAGCTTGCAGTCCATAGCGCTGGACGAACATCTCACTGAAGACAAATGCAGGGTAAGTTGATGTAGTTTGTGTTAATCACCAGTCTACTTGTTCACGTCACAAAAATAACTTCCTAGTAAAATAAAACAAAACTTCGGAGTATGACATATATTGCATAAATCGGGCGGAGGGTCATTATGTTGTCGATAATCTTAACATCGCCATCGATAAAAGTGACGTCATCGTCATAGCGACATCTCCTGTTGCAAAAGTATCTTATTTTGACAATAAGATATATATAAGTGACATCGAAAACTATATTTTGAAATTCAAAACAAACATGAAAATTGAAATTTGAAAATATATTCATGAAACCTACTTTAACCAACTAAACATATATAAAACCTACTTAAACGACTGAACACTTCTTATGATAGTAATTAAGTATTTAATTACTATCTATAATGTAATTAAGTATTTAATTACTATCGAATTATTTATTTACAAATATTTATATTAATAGTATTAAATTGAAGTAAAACTGCGAAATGACATAATATGCACGAATACAAAAGTTATAAGCTTTAAAAGCCAGTAGGTGATGCATGTTCTATCTCTTTTTAGCAAAATTACGACTTATGTGAGGAAACCCCAGATTAGTTTGGAGAAAACAATAGTGACGTCACATTATGTTATATCTCTCTCTGTCTAATTAGCAATATTAAAATGTTTGTAACTAGTTCATTATGAAAGTAATTAATCTGCCGTTTTTACAACTCGTCGAAGTTTCTAATATTGTTCTTAAATAATCTTTAAAAAATCTTGTTAAATACAAAATCACCATTCCACTTATATGTGGTTATTAACCGCGTTTAATTATAAATTGTAAAAACTTAATTGCACCTTTTTGATTTAAATTTTAGAAAGAGTATCTCGTTTTTATATTTTTCTAGTCAACTACATACACCAATAAAATTATTTTCATACAAATACACCCCTCCACCCAAGTGACGCCTACCGTCCCTTACAGGTGACGGCGCTGTGCACGCTGCGCGGCGAGCTGTACATCGGGACGGCGTGGGGCTGCATAATAGTCGCTGACTCCACTTCCTTGCGACCACTAACCGTCTTCAGACCTTATGAGGAAGATGTAAGTTAAAAAAAAATGGGTGCGTGTACTTATGTACGCGCGTGAGAAGTTATACTTCTTTGGCATCATTAAATTAAATATTTTTATTGATTTCTTAATTTAATAATCACTTTTCATTTTTATCAAAAAAAATTCATTAAATTTATTTAGTTATTTTTATAAATGTTTATTATTTATTCAATTTAATAGCATACTAAATTCTAAATTTAACGTTTGGTATCTTGATGATGGGACTTTTGGAGGCGATGTAGACGAGGTTTTAAATGATCTACTATTTTTAAAAAATCAATTTCAAACCATTGGCCTTGAACTTAACCTCTCTAAATGTGAGTTATTCCTTTATGATAGGACTGACAGACAACTGACACTTTCAAAATTCAACGCAATAGCCCCTGATATCAAAATTATGGATAAAAGCTCACTTCGCCTGCTTGGGTCTCCAATCTTTGAAGATGCCTTTCCCAACTTCATAGACGAAAAAATTAAAAATTTTAATGACATCTCGGAAAGATTATTACAAATTAACATGCATTCGGCTATCACCCTAATTCGGTATTGCTGTTTCGGCCCCAAATTAATTTATTTCCTTCGTGCTTCCCATTTATGGAAGCACCCTCTACTTTTAGAAAAAATGGACGAAATTATAAAACACACGCTCACTTCAATTTTAAATATGGCCATGGACGACCGAGCTTGGGCTCAAGCCACTCTTCCCATCCGCATGGGGGGGCTCGGCGTCCGCAAAATTACAAGTATCAGTTTACCAGCTTTTATATCCTCGGTCCACGGTACTGATAAATTGATCAGGAATATCCTTAACTCCACACTGATTGATTTTGATGTGCCGTGCTTCACCGAGGCTGTGGATGCCTGGAGACTCGCTTGCCCTAAATCAAATCTACCTGACCACCCATCTTCCCAGAGACAGTGGGATGAGCCGCTCTGCAGGGTAGTTCATGAAAACCTTATGTCCACTTCGTCTACTACTGCGGAGCGTGCGCGCCTGCTTGCTGTGGGGGAGTGGGAGTCAGGGCTATGGCTTCACGCACTACCGTCGTCGAACATAGGCACCTTGTTCGACGATACTACTTTCCGCCTCTGTGTTTCACTACGCCTTGGCGCTTCTTGTTGTTCTCCACATCGCTGTCACTGTGGCGAAGTAGTCAACAGCCTCGGACACCACGGCCTGTCATGTAGCCGTAGCGCAGGACGCATGGCGCGACATGCCAATTTAAACGACATCATCCGACGTGCTCTTGTTGCCGCCGGCGTTCCGGCTGTACTTGAACCTAATGGCCTGGCACGCGACGACGGCAAGAGACCGGACGGGATGTCTTTGTTCCCTTGGAAGATGGGTAGGCCTTTAGTGTGGGACGCTACTTGTGTCGATACTCTTGCGCCATCTCATCTTCCCAGTTCGTCGTTCTGTGCTGGCGCTGCTGCTGCGGCTGCTGAGAACCTCAAACGGCGGAAATATAACAACCTTATTGGAAGTTATACTTTCCAGCCGTTTGGGGTTGAAACATTAGGACCGTGGGGTCCGAGTGCACACCTTTTATTTAAAGATCTGGAAAAACGTCTTGTTGACTCCTCGCGTGACCCAAGGGCTGGCTTTTACCTCGGACAAAGAATTAGCATTGCCATACAACGTGGCAATGCTGCCAGCCTTTTGGGTACACTTCCAGTCGACAGCGACGTGGATGAATTTTTTGACGCATTTTTTTAGAGTTTTTTTTAGTTAAGTTTAGTTTTGTTTAAAGTGTATATATAGTTAAGTTTGTAAATATTAAAATACATTTGTATAAGATTTAATAGCAAATATTAAAAATTAATATTATAATTTGATGTTCAATTTTAATTTTTATCACAAACTTTTTATTAAATGTTTTATTAAATTTATTTCTTTATTAAATAACCAATAATAGGTAGGTATTTAACATTAATAATTTAATAATATTTAGTGTTAATTATATTAAATAAAAGTATTTTAATTTATATCAATAAATAATACATACGGATAGTTAACCTCAATTATATTGGAGCACTTGAAAAAGTATATAACCACAATTTTTTTCACTAATATTCACAAATAGTAATATCAATCAAAATATTCAATTTAAATCACTACTGAATATAATTTATTAGCACATATATAATTCGCACTTGTATGAAACTAAAACACGTGTTGTGAATGTATAAACTAGAAACCGCTCATTAATTCTCGAAAACGATGCGCGCGCACACCGTCACGGAAAACCTACATGAAGTTAGCTAGGTAGTCAACATTTTAGTTTTTCCAAACTATATAATGTTAAAAATGTCATATGTCAAGATGTGTCACAGATGCGCGCGCATCTTATTTCGAGACTTAATGAGCGGTTAAGCAGACAGCTTCATACTGTTAATTTTGTGAAGATGTACAATATCGGTACAAAGTGCCTTGGAGCCAGGGATACTCGATTAAAACGCAGTACCTCAGAGCGAGACAATTTATTGTATTTCACCAAATCCTTATATGTATGTGCAGTGAATCAAACCATTGCGCGATCTAATTCGATCCCAACGCCATCTATCGAACTAAGTGGTAGTTTTTATATAATACATTCACAATATTAGTAGGATTGCGTTGGGATCGGTCAAACACTTATTAGAGTTAATTTTAGCATTGAACATTCCGCCCACCAAAAGGGAAACATTCCTTTTAGTACCGCCCACCATGATCAAACTTAGCAAATACAAGAACAATGGACTGTATGACAATGGAAAACACTCAATAGTGGACAGCTTCATAACACGATTACAATATAGTTGACAGATGTTACAAACATGAAATTAATTACTCGACAAGGTAGAATAATAAGGTACAAGTAACGTTTTCATATTATCATTAAGTTCGTTTGAACTCCAGCAAGACACAGAGTAACAACCTTAATGCTACACAAAACAAACACGGTACTTAGAACCATGCTACAATAAAATAACAAACAAATCTTAACACGAATAAATGCTTACAATTTCAAGATTAATTAACTTATTCAGTAACAGGTAGGAAACATAATTTTGAAATTGGACGTTTAATCGTAGTGCCCTTACAACGAATAGTGACAACGCGCGTCAAGTTATCTTTACCCGGATGCAGTTGGATAATTCTACCGTATAACCATTTAGCCGGAGGTAAGTTATCTTCCTTTATTAATACTACATCCCCTATTTTAAAATCAGAATTACGAACATTCCATTTGTTTCTTTGGAAGAACTGTGTTAAATATTCTTGTTTCCATCTACGCCAGAAGTGCTGCACCATACGTTGTACCAATTGCCATCTGCGTAAAGTACTTAAGGTGGCATACTCATAATTGTAGTCGGGTACTACTACCAATGGCTGACCTACTAAAAAATGGCCAGGAGTTAAAGGTACAGGATCTTCTGGATCGCCGCTACCTTGAGACAAGGGCCTAGAATTTAGGCAGGCCTCAATTTGAGACAGAACTGTAGACAGCTCTTCAAACGTTAAGGTCGAGTCACCTATAACGCGCTTCAAATGATGTTTTACACCTTTGACTCCTGCTTCCCACAAGCCACCAAAATTCGGAGCGTGGGGAGGAATAAAGTGCCATTCGGTTTGAGAGGTTGCAAGAGCAGTTGCAATGTCTTTAAACATTGAACTTTCTTGATTGAACAGATTCTGTAACTCCTTAGCAGCGCCCACAAAATTGGTGCCATTGTCGCTCCAGATGTCACGACAATGACCACGCCTGGAAACAAACCGTTTGAACGCTGCCAGGAAACCCTCAGTTGTTAAATCCGAAACAACCTCAATGTGTACTGCGCGAGTGGCCATACACACAAATAAGCAGATGTATCCCTTATACGACCGCTGTCCCCGACCCTTAGAGACCCTCATGTTAATCGGGCCTGCATAATCCACACCGGAGTTGAGAAACGGTTTACTTGGAGTCACTCTGCAAGCGGGGAGCTCTCCCATCAACTGTTGTTTTGTAGTCGCAGCGTGTCGAATACAGGGTACACAACGGCGTATATGAGCTCGTACCATATTTTTGACCCTACTGATCCAGTACTTGGTGCGTATAAAATTGAGTACCAGTTGCTGTCCTCCATGAAAAGTCTTTTCATGAGCGTCGGCTACAATCAATTTAGCCAAACTTGAATCATGAGGAATAACAACTGGGTGCTTGGTATCATCAAGAAGTTGAGAATAGCGCAGTCTTCCCCCAACACGTAATATCTCACATTTGTCAATAAACACATTTAACTTATATAATGAACTCGTTTTATCTAATGGACCTTTATTTTTCAGGGCTAGAAATTCTTCATGAAACCATTGCTGTTGACTTTGCCTGATACATACATTTAAGGCTTCACGTAATTCTAGAGCGGATAAGTATGCTGAAACTTTAATATTTGTTTTACGAGCCTTTGCGGACTGCAAAAACCTTTTACAGTACGCAACTACTCTCACTAAACGTGTAAGCGAAGAGTACCTAGATCCCCAAATGTCGTCAAACTTCGACACGAGGTTAGTAGCGTGAACCTTAACCTGTTTCTTCTCCTCATTAGTGCTTATTGCGCTAGGTTTCGTATATTCTATATGCTCATTTCTTAACCAACTTGGTCCTCGTTTCCATAGATCATCATTAAGTAGAACAGCTGAAGAAACACCACGAGAAGCGATATCCGCAGGATTTTCCTTGGATTTAACATAAGCCCAATGTGTGTTGTCTAGCAAACCAAGAACCTCTGAAGTGCGGTTAGCCACGTAAGTTTTCCAGCGACTTGGATGATCATTTAACCAAGCCAAAACAACTGATGAGTCGGTCCAAGCATGGATATTAGCCTTTGGAATGTTCATTACTTCAGCAACTTCGATCATTAGCTTTGCTATTAAAACAGAACCACATAATTCCAGCCGTGGAATGGATATCTGCTTAATAGGAGCCACCTTAGTTTTTGCGGTTATGAGGTGTGAGTGTATTTGCCCAGAAACATCGATAATGCGACAATACACCACAGCCGCATAAGCTATATTCGACGCATCGCAAAACCCATGTAGCTCTATCGCAATGTCTTCTTTCCTCTTGCCTATCCATCTGGGAATATGAAAATGCACCAGTTTCTTTAATTCTGCTCTGTAATATCTCCATTCTTGTGAGAGATCTGGAGGCAGTTCATCATCCCAGCCTATACCACTAATCCATAGCTTTTGTATAAAGACCTTCGAGGTTATAATGCATGGCGCTATCCACCCTAACGGATCATAAAGCCGCGATATTTCTGATATGACCGTTCTTTTTGTTTCAGTTGCAGCAGGAAGTGACATCTTCACAGAGTAATCAAATTCGTCAGTGTTCCGGTTCCAGGTAAGTCCCAAAATTTTAGTTACTTCATCAGTTTTAATTTCCAAATCTTTACCTGAACTTTCCTTTAAGGTTTCTAACAAACACATTCTATTGCTTGACCACTTCTGCAACTGAAATCCACCTTTTTCTAATAAACTGTTCATTTCACTATAAATGATTTCTACTTCTTTTTCAGATTGACCTCCAGTCATCAGATCATCCATATAGAAGTCTGACATCACCTTTTCAGCAGCCAATGGATACATATTACCTTCATCGCATGCAACTTGCTGCAATGACTTGACTGCCAAGTAAGGAGCGCATGACGTGCCAAAGGTGACAGTCAGAAGCCGGAATTCCTCTATTTCTTTGTTAGGATCCTCTCTCCAGACAATTCTTTGGAAATCCGTATCCGACCGCGCTACTTTGATTTGACGATACATTTTTACTATATCCGCTACTAGACAGATCGGATGTTGTCGCCACCTCATGACAATATGTCTCAAATCTGCCTGAAGAGTGGGTCCCACCATTAAAGTGTCATTTAAGGAAACCCCGTTTGTTCCCTTACATGACGCGTCATAAACCACTCTTACTTTGGTGGTCAGTTTATCTGGTCTAACCACTGCGTGGTGGGGCAAATAAACCGCATCACCTTTATGTTTTTCAGACTCGTCGATGATTTTCTCCAAATGGCCCAGCAATAAATACTCATTTATCACATCCGTATACTGTTGTTTTAATTCATGATCTCTAGCCAACCTTCTTTCTAAACCTAACAATCTTTTTACAGCTATATTTTTAGAATGACCGTATTTGCAAGGTGGATCTTCTGAGCGAAAAGGTAATTTTACAACATAACGGCCATCTTCGTCCCTTTCTGTCGTATTTGCGTAAAACTCCTCGCAAACCTGTTCTTCAGGCGTAAGACGCTTTTTCGTTAAAACTGGCTCAGAATCCAGTTCCCACAAACGTTTTAACATCTCATTCTCTTCAATTTGAGTGTACATCGCGATTACAGTATTATGGGAAACCAGAGATCTCTCTGTCTTACTAACATGGCCTGACACAATCCACCCTAAATGCGTGTCTTGTGCGACCGGAGAGCCCGCAGGGCTCTTGATTAGACCTTCTTTTAAAATACGGCAATATGTTTCGGCTCCTAACAAAACGTCGATTTTATTAGGACAATTGAACTTTGGGTCGGCCAGACGTATACTGTGAATTTCTGGCCAATTCTCGAGCTCAAAGTTCGTATCTGGCATAACTGAGGTCAGTGACTTTAATACATGCGCCTTTACTATAAGGGTAAAAGAGGGGTCATGCAACGATTGTATATTAATATTAACCGCATGTCTAGAGACGAGATCGCCATGACTACCTCCTATACCTGCAATAATAGTCTTCGAGACTACTCTCTTTAAACGAAGCAATTGCGCGGCTGCCTCAGTTATAAAGGATGCTTGTGATCCTTGATCTAACAAGGCTCTCAGAATTTGAGAGGACCCATTTTGTGATTCGGCTTTTACTAAAGCCGTGGCTAACAAGACTTGACCCTGTGCTTGTCCATTCACAAAATGAGTTGCTATATTTGCAGTGACATCATGTACTGGCTCTGAAGTGAGTTCATGTGAGGCTGCAGGCACTGTTTGCGCAGTAGCCCCACTGGCTCCACTAAGGTTCTTAGGATGCAACAACGTATGATGCTTCCTCTGACATATACGGCATCTTGAAAGAACACGACAAAATTTGGAAGTGTGCTGACTACCCAAACAATTAAAACAGACACCCAAAGACGTTGAAATGGCACGACGTTCGTCTATATCTAATTGACAAAACTTCTTACAATTGCCGAGCTTATGGCTCTCAGAGCAATGTGGACACGAAACATTGATAGCACTATGCATTACTTTAGCGCGAGATGTAGCATTAATATCGAATTTTGATTTATGTTTAGGTTCAACGCATTCTAAGGCTCGAAAACGCGTCTCAATGAACTCGCTAAACTGTTTAAAGGAAGGTAGATCGTCGGATGATTTACAAACATGCAGTTCCCACTGCTTCCTAGATTCTACGTCCAACTTCAAACTAACAACATAAATGATAATGACGTCCCATGAATCCACATCAATCCCAATATTGCTTAGCTCGTGCAAACAATCACTTGTAACATCAAGCAAATCTTTAAGTGCCTTCGATGATTCGGTTACTATATTACGTTGGCCAAATAGTCGGTTTAATATACAAGTTGACATAAATTTCTTATTATTGAACCTATGTTCTAACATTTCCCAACATTTTTTATAGTTAACAGCAGTTATGGGAACATGTCTTATAAGCTGCTCTGCTTCACCTGACAGCTGAGTTTTTAAATAGTGGAGGCGTTGTACGTCGTCTAGTTTTTTATTATTGTGAACTAATGATATGAACAAGTCTCGAAACGACGACCACTCTGTATATTTTCCACTAAAATTAGGTAAAACTATTTTTGGCAATCTTACTACACTGTCAGATGAACCTTCACAAACTATGTCCAGTGAAGAGAGAGACGTAAATTTGCCAAGTTCCAAACAAGGTTAAATTTTTTATGTGATTTTTCTAAGTCCCAACAAGACCGGAATTTTTCTAAGTCAGGTGAAGAGTAGTTTTTATAAGTGCCGCCAAGTGTAAATTTTTCTAAGTGTTTTAACGCTTTTCAAATCGCTTTAAAATCGGGCATAGATTCGACGTCTTGTCGTTTTTATCGAAACTATTCTAAGTCCCTGATCGCACAAATTATTTTTCTAAGTTCATGCAATCACTAACTTTGTCCTATTTTAATTAACACTTTAAATGTACTCACAGTTTTGTCCACTTATTAACTTCACTACTCACGTGATCCAGTCTAGTTTCAAGTCCAATACAGCACCCAGCACAATATTTAACTTTGTTCACAGACTATTAGCGCCACCTTATATCAAGTCGCGTAACCAATTCTTTAAACTTGTGTTCTTCCAAAAACGCCCTTCGGCTCGAATGGACCATGTACAATATCGGTACAAAGTGCCTTGGAGCCAGGGATACTCGATTAAAACGCAGTACCTCAGAGCGAGACAATTTATTGTATTTCACCAAATCCTTATATGTATGTGCAGTGAATCAAACCATTGCGCGATCTAATTCGATCCCAACGCCATCTATCGAACTAAGTGGTAGTTTTTATATAATACATTCACAATATTAGTAGGATTGCGTTGGGATCGGTCAAACACTTATTAGAGTTAATTTTAGCATTGAACAAATATTTAGTGTTAATTATATTAAATAAAAGTATTTTAATTTATATCAATAAATAATACATACGGATAGTTAACCTCAATTATATTGGAGCACTTGAAAAAGTATATAACCACAATTTTTTTCACTAATATTCACAAATAGTAATATCAATCAAAATATTCAATTTAAATCACTACTGAATATAATTTATTAGCACATATATAATTCGCACTTGTATGAAACTAAAACACGTGTTGTGAATGTATAAACTAGAAACCGCTCATTAATTCTCGAAAACGATGCGCGCGCACACCGTCACGGAAAACCTACATGAAGTTAGCTAGGTAGTCAACATTTTAGTTTTTCCAAACTATATAATGTTAAAAATGTCATATGTCAAGATGTGTCACAGATGCGCGCGCATCTTATTTCGAGACTTAATGAGCGGTTAAGCAGACAGCTTCATACTGTTAATTTTGTGAAGATGCGCGCGCATCTTAAAATTTCACTCTCATCATTTTTTCATAACGCGCCTAAAGAAGTATAACTTCAATAATTTTATTTTTAGGGTTCCTTACTCAACTGAACCCTATTACTAAGCGTCCGCTGTCCGTCCGTCCTTCCGTCTGTCAGTGCGATGTATCTCAGGAACTGTTAGAGGTAGACAACTAAAATTTCAGTGTGTATTTCTGTTGCTGCTTTTGATTTCGTATTAAAATACATCTCAAATAGGGATCAACTATTTTTTTTTAATTACTTGTTACATAGATATTAAAAATATATTAGACACGTATTTTTTCTTTTTTTAATTAAACAGTCGATGAGGAAGTTAGTGAATGGAAATGTCGCGTGACGTCACTTGTTGCTACCATTTTTACCCACAAGTGACGTCACAAGCCCCTACTCTCTTGAGTTAAGCTCGCCTATGTACATATAATTTATTGAAGTAAAACTTCTTTACGCTTGATCTTGGGAGTAAGCTGGTGAATGCGTGACGAGAGCGTTACGAAAAGTGTGATCGGGCGAGACGAACGGAAGTTGTTGAAGTAAAACTTCTTTACGCACGCTTGGCTTGGGGAGTAAGCTGGTGAATTTTCTTTCTCTCTTTCTCTCATAGCCAGTTACGTTTCGAATATAAAGAAGTTTTACTTCAGTCGTGTGTTCACACACTCGTTTTTTTTTTATATTACTGTTTTTATCTGTGACGTGTACAATAAAGTATTAAATTAAATTTAATTATTTTTTTTATAGATCCGGGTAATAATCCCCCTTCAGCCGCACAAGAATAGCGACCCGGGTATGATAGCCACCTTCGGGCACGGATATCGACCGCTACTACAGAGATATGCGCCTGCGCATGTGAGTATACAGTACTATAATATATTAATCAAAATATGCAATTATTTTTATTTTTATTGTATCTGCATCTTCCAAATCTCACATGGTAGAAAATACCTTGTTTTTTTTATTTTGAGAGGAGCTCGTAGCTAAGTTAGTTTGACCGAAAATACAGGTTAAGCCGCGCTCGCCGCAGTTTATCCGTGGGTGGGTGACCATTTGTAAAATTACCGAGACCCCTCCGCGCCTCGGAAAGCACATTAAGCCGTTGCTCCCGACTGTCATACGTTGATCTTTGACAGGCGTTAAGTCATTACAATTCTGACAACCAGTCTTACTTTGGGATACTGTGTTACCCAGTGAAATGGGTTGTGGAGGTCAGATATGCAGTCGCTCTGTAAAATACGGTATTCAGCTGAATCCGGTGAGACTGGAAACCGACCCCAACATAGCTTTGAAGAAGGCTAGGCAGAAGAAGAACTATGTTTATTTATTTTATTTTAACGAACTGGTGCGCCTAACCAGTAGTCGCAGGTTCGAGTCCTGCTTAAGGTTATTTTTTTTTTGTACTACAGTCGACCCCCAGTAATCCGACATACGTTTTGCAGGGCGGTGTCAGATTATTACATTTGTCGGATTATAGAGTACTGCCTGAGAGATATAGAGAGATATGACTGCACGGGTAGCCGAGTGGTATAGGTCACCACGCCAATTACCTCTGTGCGCGACGTGCCGCGGGTTCGATCCCCGCATGGGACAAGCATTTGTGTGACCCACAAATGCTTGTTCCAAGTCTGGGTGTTCTTTGTGCATGTGATTTGAATGTTTGTGAAACCCCCCGCGACACAAGGATTAAATTCCTTAGTGATTAGACAGGGGCCGTATTACCGGGAGTCCACTGTATTCGTATTTAATATCATGAAAAACAATTATTAATAATAATTTTCTCTTGCAGTCTACAAACTCAGTGAACACACATAATGGTTACTTCTGCCTGCTATGGCGAGCCCAGCATTGGCTACCTGACTAATAGGTACTAAGCCCACCGCTGGACAAACATCACGCCCAACACTGGGAAAACAAAGCCCAGTATAGGCTGCTGAAGCGTAATTAGGGTGCTACTATTAAAAATAGTATGAAATTTCCAAAGTTTGGAATGTAAGATATTTAGTTGTCATTTTTGACCGACGAAAAATAAGAGGTTCATGTTATCAAGTTGACGTTTGTAGTTGTTTTATAATGATTTCTAATGTGACGGCAAATGTCTTGAATATTTGCTGTAGTTAACAAATTTTATGAAATTGCATTTTTTTTGCATTATTCTCTTGTGATATGAGGTTCTGGTGCGGGAGATGCACTCCGTTAGTGTTACCCGATAACAATGCAACCAATTTGAGTAAAAATAAGTAAACTATAAAGTGCGCATAACAAGTATGAACTTGAAGCACTAGTGTGAACAAGTAAAATCGTAAAATGAGAGTCATAAGGGAGCGCGCCGTTTTATTAAAACCATCTCATAATCTAATAATATCGGAATCAAAGATATTTTTGCATTAACGTCTGTCATCGCACAGAAAATCACTTAAATCAGTAAACGACCGTAGTAAATTTAGCTAATAATTTGCTTACGGTTGACACAAGGCTCTAGTAGCGAGGTGAGCGCTCTATGTTTGTATATGTTTCCTCGAGGGTTGTAACTAACTCGACTTTGTTTTATTTAAAAACTATTTTGTTTGCATTTGCTGTGTACCTATCTATCTATACTAATATTATAAAGCTGAAGAGTTTGTTTGTTTGTTTGAACGCGCTAATCTCAGGAACTACTGGTTGGAGTTGAAAAATTCTTTTTGTATTAGATAGTCCGTTTATTGAGGAAGGCTATAGGCTATATAACATCACGCTACGACCAATGGGAGCGGAGCATAAATGAAAAATGTTGCAAAAATGAAAAACCGTTAAAACTAAAACACGCGAACAAAGTCGCGGGGGACAGCTAGTCTATATATATTATTATATAGCAATCATTGCTTATAAGCATAATATATTAGTATTATTAAGCTTAGTTAAGCGTCTGACACCGAGGTATGGAAATAGATGGGTGGTTGTCTATAAAGAACAAATATTGTGATTCTTTTAGGTTGTGTGTTTTTTTTATATAGTATTAATGCTTTTTGCTTTTTTTTTGTATTATGTCTGAATTATTATTTTTAGTAAGAAATAAAACCTAGATCCGAGCCAGTGAATCTCATCTAATTATGTCACAAGACAAATTAAAAATGTTATTTCAATGTTTTTTTAACAGATTTATTATAAAGAGGTTTTAATGCCACTGTCTGTGTGTATGTATGCTTTTTTGTGTATGGTACGCGATATCTTAGCCAGTTATGAACAAATTTTATTTTTTTCGTTGATTAGATTACCTACCTATTTTATGAGAAAAATGAATAGGGATGGAGAGGAAATTGAAAAGCAATCAAACTATGTATTATTTAAATAAAAAACGAATCATTACTTTATGAATTAGAACTGAAATGGCATTATATTTAAAAGTTTAAACCAATTCGGGGATTTGTGCGTATTCGTTATTGTCAAAGAAATAGATAATATCCAAATATTATGAATCTCAATTCTCATGTCATCCGAACAACTCAATAATGTATTTATGAATTGTAAAACTAAAAAGAAAAATATCTGTACTTTGAATTGACCCGATGAAAATGGTAGAGCCTTTCATTCATAGAAAGAAGCAAGAAAAAGGAAGCCAATTGCGCAAAAGTATTGCTCCTTTAAGTACTTTAGATAGCTCATTTTTTTCTGCTTTGTCATATTTTTCATTTGGCCAATGATTTGTTTCAACTTTGTGACAAATACATCAATGTACTTATTTTCATTTATCGCCAAGACATCCCTTATTGTATTATTTCAAACCAAAGATAAATAATAAATATGTTTTAAAATGAATAACTTGTTTTATTTTGGTCTAAATCATTTCATTTCAATCATCACTCTCCAATTTAATTTCATTTCTAATACAATGCCTATGCAAAATTGTTATTCATTTAGCAGGCACACAAACAACACACAGTACAAAAAAATACTCTCTGTTTTTAATGTTTAGATTCCAGTCAGTTTATTCCATTGACAGCATTTTTTATTTTAAGAAAACTGTATCTCCTGCTCTGCTCCCTAAACTAATATCAATTTTGCATTGGCATTTTTTTAGAATTAAAATTAAATTGCAAAGTGAGGCACAGGTGGTGTACGAGCGGCCTAGTCTTGCGCAATCTCCGTCATTTACGGTGTAAAGTAGAGAAAAGTACACGTTTAAAGTTAAGTGGATTTGAGTAGTCGGGGATAAAATTTAAGTTTCGTTTGAGTTTTACCACATACACCCTATCATTAAAGTCTAAAAACATTACAAAATAGTTTAATTTATATTATTAACTATCTAATAAAAGTATGTATAAGAGTGTATATAATTTCAAAACGTAATTGAACTAAATCAACTCCAACTGTGTACATATGTACCGGATTTAAATAAATAAGCTACCAATAAAAATATTTTGAAAACAAGCGTGTAAGGGTTGATACACAAAAATAACAAACTATAGGTATATACAAATAATAAGATATCTATTCTGTATAAAACGACTTTCTACGAACGACCAATCAAAGTAAAACACAACGCCTTAAAACTTCAGTCGGGTCAAATCACTTTATAACTCGATAAAACCACATTTATTATCTCTGGTAACATTATTATTATCAATGTTACAGCACCCATTATTATATAAAATACCTTTAGTACGCGAAATGCCAACGGAAATCCTTTTAACCTTCCTTTTAAAAATTCCTTTGTAGCACGAGAAATTTAAACTACAATACTGCTTTGTTTTAATACATTGCTTGTTTTAGTACCAAACTTTCCTAACATTACATGTAAAAAGAGCAATGTATGCACAATTGGCGGCGTTGTCACGGTGAGAGGCAATGTAGGCGCGGTAGGACCGGTTTCGCGCACTCTGTCTGGCGGGAAAGGTATGCGTGGAATGTGGCAACAGCCGAACTGGTCCGAAGCGTACTACGAGCGTATCTTGTACAGATTTACAAGATGGCGACTTCGGTAAATGTCAAATATATAACTGCGGGTACGTGTCATATCTACAAAAAGACAGTTAAATACGTAAAATAATAAACTTAATAAGTATGTACAGGGGGTTTTATTCTAAAGTTTAGATACGTTTGGCCGGTGCGCCTCCCGGGTAGGCTAATAGCAGTAGGTTGTCGCTATCTGCATCGCACGTAATTCTTATTCTGCGTAGGGACCAGTCTAAAACTTTAACGTGCTGCATCAGACAGAGTTACGCGACAGAAGGGAGTGGCATTAAGCGAGCTGAATTATACTCTGTTTCGTCGCACACAGGGTAGCTATTACATATTTTTTCTCGTAGTACAACTTCTGTGCGTAGTAATATTATTGAACATGTTTAATGAGTATTTTTTTCCTTGGATTTTATATAAAACCATTTAAATGCTTTGATAATAAAAAGATAAAAGAAATCAGCCCTTATTAAAATATAATCGAAAATCATATCGATCGTCGACTAACGTCCCATGTCAGCAAACAATTAAAGTTGTAAACAAGCGCCTACATACATGAGTTGATTATATATTGCCTAATATACGTGAGGTAGAATAAAGGTTTATAAGAGTTTGGCCAAAAAAATATTAGGCCACTGTTTATGGATTTCTATTTACGTGACTAACTCTTGAACCCGCGTTTCAAATTGTTTTTGCAGTGTTTCGTGCATATATCATTAAATTACTAAACATAATTTAGGTGACAATTGATATTAGAATAAAAATGTAATAATTTACACCGAAGCGCAGAATTTCAAGGTTGCAAAACTGTCTACGAAATCAACGCATGTACGCTTCGGACCGTTCGACTTTGGACGCGTTCACTATCAAAACGAATGAACATCAACCGAGAGGCTTCGATTCGACGCGAACGTCGCGAACTGTCAAACTTTAACTTTGTTAAAACTTAGAATGCCGACATAATATCGTTGAAACAAACTTTATTTACACATAGAACTAGTAAACAGTGCCTTAAACAATATATCTAAAGTGTTATTTAGTTATTTAAAGTGATTTACGTGTTTTAAATTGTGTTTTAAAGTTTAATAGTGAGTGGGTCATAGTTTAGTGGATATTTGCATATTTTACACGGATTTAACTACGAGGGAAGCCAATTTCGCCCTGTTTAAGGTAATTTCTTAATCAAATTACTTAATTAACTGTATACGTGCAACTATTAGCCTAGTTTTTAGTTTCTTAGCAGAAGTTGATGGAAAGTAGAACGCACACGCGGCATTTTTTTTTAACGCAAAGGTAAACAATGAGGTCCGCGTACAGGATTGAAACTTGTTTGATATTTTTTTTAGCGGGAAAATTGGCTGAATGATTTCATTGTTATATAAAAAGTTGTAATAAATTAAAATGGAAGTTAATAAGTCGCCCACACAAGAACTCGTTTCCCATACTTCGCCGGTTTCTTAATGATGTTATTTACCAAGTATGTCGTGTAGATACAGTTACTCGAGCGTCATATTAACTTTTATTCACTTAATCTCTTTTCAGTAGTGTTTTTTAAACAATCTAGTTATTATAGAAAATTTATTTTCTCTTTGCTTACATGTTTTTTGTCACAGGTTGATCCTAATCCAAACTCCTTGAAACTATCCTGAATAATCCTGAAATACCAAGCATTCCTTGAAACCTCAAGCCTAAATTTCCTTGATTCTAGCTATCAACAGTGTTCTGAATAATCTAATTAAATATGCTTTATTTTAAATGGAGCTTTTATTATTTCTGAAGTTATATTAAGTTATGTATTGGTGCCAGAGTCGACAATAAGAACATGTATTTTATTTTTCCTGGCTCTTTTTTACAGTATTTGTTAGCCAATGTCAATAAGAACTTGGTACTTACTTATTTAAAACTTATTTCAAGTATGACATATCTTTACAAGATTTTTTTTCTCATGAAATTTTGTCTATGCGGCCACCTTTTTTTGCAGCTCATTTTGAAGTGGTAGGTGATGTGGTGACCTATATCTCCCGGCTATTATATACATGCAAAGTTTTAACTTAACAACATTTATAATTTATTACCTAAACATTGACAAAAACCAACTTAAATTAAAAGTAAAAATACTGTTTTTACAAACTGTTTTTACGTATTGTGACTTAAATTATACAAAACAATAGATTTAAAACAACATTGCTGTGTTCTATCCTGTAGTTGTATTGGCTTTCTTGGTTGACAATTCAAGTGATGATCGCTGGATACAAATTTTGTATTGGCTAATGTTGGTTACCAGCTATATCTATTACATCCTAGTTGGTCACCATTATTGCAAAATTATCGCTTGAGTTGTCAACTGGAGATAGTCAATAAGCCTGCAGGGTATGAACCTGTGACCTTGAGCTTTTAAACTTGGTCATTGATCCACTGAAGCCACCATTGTAGGTATTTTAATACCAATAACATTGTTTTGTACCATAAATATGAGGTCAACAGTTAATAAATATTTATTTATCAACATATCAAAGGAGGCTAGTTGTCTTCCACACAATTTATTACTATGACAGGAATTTATTGTAATGAATACTGTAATTATAAATATCCTATCTTTTTAATGAGGTCATGTGTCATGTGTTATTAAAAATACGTCATTCACTTCTGCTTAGATAAAGTTGCAGTATTAAGTTCCAAACAAATCTTTAAAATTTGTTCACTATAACTTATCGGACATTGCTATTCATTAGACACATTCGTGCAAATATATATATATAAATTAACCGAGTCCGTCTGTCCATCAGTGATACAAACCCAGGCCATGTCATTTCCAGTATTTGTGGTATTTGTGCTTTTCAAAGCGGTGTTGATCACATCAAAGGTATGTGATGTCATTAATATCCATAAATTAATATATTGAAAATACAAAAGTTTTTTTTTAAATCATCTAGGTATTAAAACTTTTCCACTTAGATTAAAACTATAGGTAACTTCTACTTATCAGTTATTAGGTAGGTATGTACTACGGGTTTTACTACGTGATATTTACTCAAATATTTTATCTATTAACCAACGCTGTATGTAAAACAATAGCTACATAGGTACCTAGTCTATGTCCAAGAAAAATACACAGAGCACTGAGTGTTACAATTTATGGTGAAATAAAAAATACAATCTATGTATAATGTAGATCGCGTATATATTAGTTTGTTTCTTGATAAATAAAATGACAAATCGTAGATACATATTTATTCCTAGACCCTTATGCCAAGCGTAAGCACATTTTTAGCTAAATGTAGGTACTACGCTCGTTTACTGATTTATGTGGTTTTCCGTGCGCCGACAGAGGTTAATGAAAAAAATTGTCAGGTACGATTATTAGGGTACCTAATATTAGGTTTTGAGATAGTTTTAATAAAAGGGTGCGCTCTATTTTGACAAAAAATTTACGATTTTACATGTTCATTCTCGATATGCGCGCTCTATAGTTTACTTATTTATTCCTCTCAGATTTTTTCGTAATCCACTTATTCTGTCAATGTTTTAAGTTCTTCATGTCATTAAATTCGTCGCTTTTGTCTTCATATTTACGCTGCGTCTAGATTTTCTTCTGGTTTGTCTAGCAATTAAAATTTTTCAAGACTTCCCTCATCTTCCCTTCATTCAACATGTAACCACGATCTCTCACAAATCGAAGCATCGGGAACATTAATTTAAATCGCCCTAAACATTCAAAACAATACCTATATTTCAACAATAACTTAATAATAATAAATGCTTAATCCGTGCATACGATATTATTATTTAATAAACAATAATTTCAAGGTTAGTTGTATGTGATCATTAGCTGCCATCCTTGTGTATCTGAGTCAGGATGATGTCATGTGGTCTGCTGTAGCACACCTTAGTTCTCTGAAGAGGTATGCACACGCCCACATATATAATTGTAAGTGTTAAGAAAGTCATTGTTATTTACCTGACATTTGAGTACTCACTAATATTATAATTGCAAAAGTAAATTTTTCTATCTGTTTGTTTCGTTTTCGAGGCTAAACCGCTGAACCGATTTTAATGAAACTTTATGGAGTAACCTTGAATCTTAAAAAACGATACCTACTTATAGGATTTACTTTTTGCCGCTATTACCGACATACCTACGGCGGCAATTTGACGATCTATCTGGCATCAGTTCAATCTGTGATCGAGATTGATGACTAAAATCAAGGTATCTGGATAATTCGAGATCCTTTTCAATCTAACATCAATCAACACCTAACCAAGGTCACAGATTGAACTTGGAGTCGCAAGTCGACTGCTAGTACCTAAGTAAAAACATTACTTTTTGGTATAAGTTAGTACTAATATAACGTACTTATAAATAAAATATAAAATAATGCAATATCAGTTTGCGACAGAGGCCAATGTAACTAGCTACGGTATTACTAACTTTTGAACTATTGCGTTGCATTTTCATAATGTAGGTATTATGTAAGTTTCTTTGTAACGGGACTTAGCGCAAAACATGCTACAATAAATTCATGCAGAGCTGCCAATGTCAAATGAAAAAGATTTGCAAGAAGAGAAAATAATCACGTTAATTCCCGTTCATAGAAATATGTTTGTTTTATTGAGGAAAAAGAACCAACCTTCGGCCGTTAGGTTAGTAATAGACAAGCGTAGAGTGCGCGCATCGCTAGTAGCCCGTTGTGCTGACCGTAAGCAAATTTTAAGCTGTAGGTACTACGCTCGTTTACTGATTTAAGTGAGTTGACGTGTGATGGTTTTACTAAAACGACACACTCTGTTTTGACAATAATTTGACGATTTTTGTTGTTCATAATTAGTTCCTACAGTTCAATACTTTTTAGGCGCACTTAGTTAACTTATTTTTTTTCTAAGGGTAAATAAAACAGTACCTATCAAGTCTTTTTTTTAATTTGCTTTCTAAAAGCATAGGTGAATAAATAGGCCACAGCCCTAGATAATTAAATTAATGTAGACAACATCACCATCAACCCAAAGTAAGTAGCTAAAGCACTTGTGTTATGGAATCAGAGACGAGACAATGTAGAAAACTAATTTTCGCCCGTCCGGGGATCGACCCCGTGACCTCAGAGCTTGCGACACCTTGAAAACCGGTGTGTATCTACGTCACTCGACCGCAGAGGTCGTCCAAATAAAGATATCGGTACAACTGCACTAATCTTGATGGAGTGTGACAGGAACGATGCTTTTAGGCGGGAACATGGGTATCGGACTGTTTTTTATGTTCTCGTCACATAGATATTAAAAAAATATTAGACATGAGTTCTTTTTAAAAAAAAAAAAAAGATGAGAAAGGTACAGTGAATGGAAATGTCGCGTGACGTCACTTGTGGCTACTATTTTTACCTACAAATGATGTCATACTTAGTCCGGTCCCCTATTAAGGCGGATATGGGTTCTGTATAAAAATATTTTATCTCCTCTCTCCGGAGAAGATTAAGAACTGTTACAAGTTAGCAGTTATTGGTTTATTAAGTTATTGATGGTGTTTAAGTTTAGTTTGTTGTATGTACCTATATGTGTATAATTTTATGGAACGGTATTGTCGCCAAGCGACTAAGTTCCGAAATAGGGAATCGGACTGGGTATGAAAAGGATATATCTATTTAGTCCAACAGATAGATAAAAAAAGAAAAAGGACCTCGTATTTTTTTTTTTATCAAATCAATGAAAAATGACAAAGTGCTTTAAAGTATGGAGTGGGGGCTAGTGACGTCACGTGAGGGTAAAAATTGTACCCACAAATGACGTCACACGACATTTCCATTCAATGTATATTACTCATCGTTTGCTTAGTTAAAAAAAGAAAAATTACGTGATTTTTTAATATCTATGTGACGCGTAAAAAAAAAGTATTCCTATTGCAATAAAAATATATACTTAAAATGGATACGACGAGTCATTATTTTGTAACATAATTTCCAAAGAATACTGTAATACACGGAAGTTCTGCGAAACTACCTAGTAGGTAAATAAACACAAAGGTGTCGGCACACTCGCTTGCCCACTGATAGCCCAGTCATATTAGGTAAAAAAAGGGGTCAACCTCGGAATGAAAGATAATAAGCTGCAAATTGGTATGAACCTTTGTTTTGTCATTCTAAATGTTGTCTCAAAAGTCACAATCGTTATCGTGTCCGCGTCTCAAGATATTCAAGGTCAAAGGTCACAAAAATCGGTTTTTCGCGAATATCTGGCTTCCTATCGGTTAAATGAGATTTGCATTTATTATAAAAGTTGTAGGCTATAAAATTCCCTACAACTTTTGTTTAAACTTTTTTTTCATACGACCAACCGTTTTGAAGGTAGAGCAATGTAGACAATGTAGCAATGTAGACAATGAATCGAACATTTTTGAGCGACAAGAAGAAGAAGACGACGAAGAAGAAGAAGATAATTAGCTTCCATTTCCAATTTCATTACAATTAAAATCAACAAAGATACTTTTGATATTTGAACTCACATTTTGATAAATGTATATTATGCCGTATTTAATAATAAATAAAAATATGTGTAAAATATATACTCTTACTATCATTTTAACTTAAAATAAAACTAAAATATATAATCCAGAATTAATAATATTTTATACTTAAATAGTTAAATATGAATAATTATATATAAATAATCAAGTTACTTACTTTAATTAAATATAAATAATTAATAGTTAGTACATAAATAATAGGCATTGTTTAATAATTATAATTTCCAAGTAAATAATTGACTTAATAACGTACTGATAACCATAACTCACGATTGACCTTGCATTAGGCCGTATATGACTGTACGATGTGCACTTCGCGCTCTACCTTCAAAACGGTTGGTCGTATGAAAAAAAAGTTTAAACAAAAGTTGTAGGGAATTTTATAGCCTACAACTTTTATAATAAATGCAAATCTCATTTAACCGATAGGAAGCCAGATATTCGCGAAAAACCGATTTTTGTGACCTTTGACCTTGAATATCTTGAGACGCGGACACGATAACGATTGTGACTTTTGAGACAACATTTAGAATGACAAAACAAAGGTTCATACCAATTTGCAGCTTATTATCTTTCATTCCGAGGTGAAACCCCTAATATGACTGGGCTATGACCCGATCGGTACAGTTAGGAACCGGTCGGGCCGGACAGACCGACTGACGGCGTATTCATATGTAATTGTAATGTTACAGAGTTATTATGTAGTTACTGGCTCGTGGATGGAAACTGTATAAAAGTACGGTTTATATTCTTTGGTAAAGTTACGTTTGATAAGGCGTTTAAATGGGGGTTCATGATGGTTATTTTAAAATTAATTTGCTGGTCTCAGATGTCATAGGACGTGACACGATGAATTTTGACAGTTGTTTAAACCCTAAAGCCGAGTCTGCAGCTCCATTTAAAAAAAGAAAAAGAAAAAAATGTTTGATTGACAAGCTAATCTCAGGAACTACTACTGGTCCGATATAAAAAATTCTTCCAGTGTTGGATAGCCCATTTATTGAGAAAGGCTATTAGCTATATAACATTACGCTACGACCAAAAGGAGCGGATAATATGTGAAAAGTGTTGCAAAAATAAAAAAGACCTTTGGAACTAAAACACGCGGTCAAAGTCGCGGAGGAAAGGCTAGTAAATAAAAAAAAATATATGAAGAATTAAAAATTATTTAGTTATATTTTAGTGTAAGATTCACAAAATAACAAAACATTGTTAGAAAATATACATTAGGGTTGTAACCTAACACGTCCAATTATTTTTATTCAGCCAAACATTCAAATCAAACCCTAGCCAGTTAATTAATTTGCGAGATGGGGTCAGAAAGGCAGTCACTCTATAACATACTGGTTCTCGACTGTCCGTAAAACTGTAAGAAGACCAAAACACAGCGTAGGAAGGACTTATAGAAGAGTATCTTTAAAGCATTCTCTAAAAAAGATTATTTGTCACGTCAACTGTCATTATTCCCGCCTAATTATGATAAAATGGCGGCCTTGGCATTGTTCAAATATTTGAGTTGATTATAGTGAAGCGAAGATGAGGTCACTGTTTTAAAGGTTATCTATAACTTTTTACTTGTCTTGCATAAAGTTGTTAGTTAAAAGGCATTGTAGACAGCGGATTTTGTATTACATTTTTTTATTTTACTACGTATTAAAAGACCATGTGTAACTTTTGAAAAAAAAATTGTTACGTTTAAGTATTTACTATTCATCCAAAAGATTTACATATTTTCTTACTCTTTGGTGCATTATGTGTGACTGTCGTTATACAAACATTTTAGACCATAAACTACACGCTGAGAGCGAGAGGTGATCTCAGGCGCTTATCATTCCAAGGTCGAGATTAGAAACGGTCTGTGAGGCTGCGAAATAATGAATTATGGACATTTGCAGATACTTTTGCGGTTTTCAAACAAAAAGAATGAAACGCTTTACGTAAAATGGAGTAGATGACTAATTTATTTACAATTTCCGTCAGAAAGACTATTGTAAAAAGTTATACATACACGTATTTTTTTTTCTGATTTTAGTTAAAAAACTCACGACGATACATTGATTTGCAATGTCGCATGACGTCACAAATTTTGGCGCGTTTTGTACACAAGCATGACGTCAGCACTCAGCCCCCACTCCATTAAAGTCCGGTGAAGCAGTCAAAGCCTGCGCTCGAATGCTAACTGCGTAAATCTCTTCCAATAAAAAAAAGGCCCCACTCCTGATTCGCTTTAACTACTTATTGTTTTCTTATTTCGAAAAAAGAAAAGTAAAAAATGCCTGTCGTGTTTTTTTTTTTTATCTAACTGCTAGTTAGATTTTGATTTTTCATACTCAGTCATTTAAGAAAAGTAATATAATAATATCTTGGGACATCTCACACACGGTCATCTGATCCCAAACTAGGCAGAGCCTGTGCTATGGCAACCAGACAACTGATAAACATACTTATATATTTCTAAATACATACATATTAATATTATAGATAAATTACACCCAGACACAGAACAAATGATCGTGCTCATCACACAAATATTCGTCTTGGGTGGGAATCGAACCCACGACCTCCGATTTAGCAGTCAGGGTCACTAACCACTAGACCAACAGGCCGTCAAAGTGGTTTCTTTTTTAGTTGGATACTGTCTGAGCTTTATTTTCGGGGGATCTGTCGCAATGCAACATTCCTCTCAAAGGTCAGATGGCCGAAACTGAGTTGCATCTCATATCAAATTAAAATTTCTTAAACAGATATTGTGGTAACAATGATGGTTTCAAGTATAACAAACTAGGTACGCTGTTTTGTTAGCCTAGTGGTTGCCCTGTTTGTCTAGTGGTTAGTGACCCTGACTGCTAAACCGGAGGTCTAGGGTTCGATTCCCTACCAGGACAAGTCTTTGTGTGATGAGCATGATCATTTGTTCTGTTTGGATGTAATTTATCTATAATATGTATGTATTTAGAAATATATAAGTATGTTTTATCAGTTGTCTGGTTTCCATAATTACAGGCTCTGCATATATATTTGACAAGAAATAAATCTTGTCAAATATACAATTTGTTACTGTCAAACCTTAGTCTAAACTAAATTTGCCAGCTCTATTTTTCGTCTGTTCTTTTCTAATTGTGTACAAGTGAAAAAGATACCGAGATGGTCTAAAATAAGTTCAGTGTGGGTTTTACAGAATCGGGGCCAATATCTCACATTGACCCGCAAACAAAGGAAGGAAGCTGTATAAATGTTAATTAACTTATTGTGGATATAAATAAAACATTAATTAAAATGATAAGACACGTATTATTATTGCATTCTTATTATTTCCTATTGTCCTGTTGATTGACGTTTTAGTAATACTAAAACTTCCTTAGAGGAATAAATAAGTAAACTATAGAGCGCGCATATCGAGTATGAAAATGTAAAATCGTAAAATTAGTGTTAAAACAGAGCGCGCCATTTTATTAAAACTATATCAAAACTTATTATTACCCGAATAATATTACAACTATCGATATGCGAAAGCATTAACGTCTGTCGTCTCACGGAAAATTACTTAAATCAGTAAACAAGCTAGGTACTTACAGCTAAAAAACTAGCTTACGCTCGGCATATAGGGCTACTAGCGATGCGCGCACTCTATCCTTGTCTATGTATACTCCAAGGTACTACCTATTTGTCTCTGATTCCTCTAAAAAAATGTGTTTTGGAAGCAAATCAACATTTAATTAAAGTTTTTGTATGAAATTGTTAGGGTTCCATGTACTTAAATTAAGATTTACGCATTTATGTATTAGGTTTCCGTACGTAAAGAGGGTAAATGGATGTTGATTATTGCGGACGATGTCTAGCTGCTAGCAAAAGTTAGTTGGATATAATTTGGTATGCAAATAATACGAGAGCTAGCAACGTTTTCGAGAAAGCATTTTATGTTTTTTTTCCTATAGAACTTAACAGACAGAATACAGTAGGTCTGGCACCTGTTGCGTTTACTAGTACGCATCCATTTAATGAGAGCAAAAGTCAGATTTTAAATTAATTTTAGGACAAACCATTATTTTTTTATCTTTTTTTTTTGTCTCTTTAACAATATACATTTCTAATTACCAAACACTTTGACTATTGCTAACATAGATTTTTCGTACATTTCAAATCTATGGTTGCTAATATCGTGCCACATGCATTTAAGTTTATGAAGAAAAATAATTCATTTTAAAATGGATCACATTTTAATAGTTAAAATTGCATTATTGAGACAATTACCTATTTACTATAAATAACTACCATCCAAATAACTTTTCCAAATTATGTAAGTAAAGCAAAAGCGGGAATTTTCTCTGCGACCTAAATTCTAGATCACTTGTAAATCAACCTGCGTGAAACGGATCGTGATAGAATGTGCGTGATACGTGCACGGCGCATGCGCGGAAACCAACATGGCTGTGTGCTTGTTTTTATTTAGTGAAAATAGTAAATAATCTGACTAAGTTTTAAGATGTTTTATAGGTAAATAAATATAGGATATTTGACAGTAATATAAAAAAAAACCGACATAGTGTAGTTGTCTAAATTTCTACGGGAACATAGAACCTACAGACCAAAGACCAGTGCCTTTACTCTTTAATTTAATTTAAATTCTAATACAATGCCAATGCAATATTGTCATTGATTTAGCAGGCACACAAACAACACACAGACAGACACAAAAATTGAAAAAATTGTTATATTATGTACCGTATATACATTCATATGCATGTAGTAAAAAGCGGTTATTTTAATATTACAAACAAACACTTCAATTTTACTTATTTGTATAGGATATGAGATATTTGCTTTTTGTTGCCGTATGATAGATTACGCTTTTACGATAATATAATAGACAAAGGAAAATAAAAAAGTTTAATCCTTTACTCAAATACTTTTTTGTAACCTATGGAATTCATTCATCGTTCTTCTTCACCTAATAATTATTAATTTTACGAACGCCATACTGCACTCATCTACAGAGTCTACGGTCATAACAGAATACATACTTATTTCTTCATACCATTAAGTTTTAGACAGTCACATTTGAACCTTATTTCAACTGAGTAAGTTCTACATATAAGTTTCATAGATGTATCTTTAAGTTGCCTAAACTTTGAATACGATGACGTAAGTCCAACCGATCGCGTTTTTTTCCCTCTATTTTTAAATTGCGCGCAAACGATATTTTAGGTTTTTTATATTACTGGTACCCTTCAAAAAGGAGGGTATCAAATTAACACTCATAATTACAAAATGTTTTCTCTTTTATGTTATGTATTAGGGCTTCAAAATAATTCACAAAATTTTATAGGTATGCAACATTAGTTAATTAAATGTAAAAACGAACAAAAATTAACACATTTCAATTCTGAGCCTAAACAATTTAATTGTCATCGACTCGATTTAAGAAAGCATATTAAAAAAAATGAACTCAATTATCCCATAATAATTTAAATTAGACCAACCTCTTTTTGGCTTGGTTTTGACAACTTAAGCTATGTTTCTTCTTTTTACTGTGTAAACTATACTCGCACGTGATTAAAACTATATACTTACCTCTAAGGTAGGAAAATGTATTTGTGTCATATTTATTTATAGATAATACGTTATTACTAATAAGTTAACACTTGACGTTCTAAGAATAACAAGCATTAGCACATTATTTTTAATTGAATACAATACATAGGTAAAGTTTCTGATTTACTCAATAATAGTTTTGCAAGAAAGGTTATCCTTTTCTGTCATTACTGTCATTTGCAGAATTTCATTCTCCATAGAAAATTTTAATGACATTTGCTTTTTTTTCGTGGTCGAGTGTATTACATACTTTCTCTTGGAAAATAATATTTTTTGAATATTACATACTGTGTTTACAATTAAAATAGATATAATAATTATGTAAATTATTGTAAACATAAATGAGGGCTACTATTATTGCGCTCACCAGTTTGCGCCACTGGCGCGTCAGCTGTTAAAGCCCACCAATAAACTAAGGGATTCGATTTTTCGAACATTACATGCTAGTTGCGCCTCTGGTGGCAAAATTGATAACTGTAGCCCTTATTAAGTAGTGTACGTTGAATTTAAGTATACGATAGAGTAACTTCACTCCAATGGAAGCTTTTATTTGAAAATACTCCGTCATTTTTTAATAGTAGGTGTTGCCAAATAAAAATTAAAAGATTAGGTAGAAAAAATATAGCAAACAACTGGTAATTTTCTGTTTTATAAATTTGTTAAATACTACCTAATTACTAGTAACAGTATTAGTAAAAGCTTAAACTAGAAAGTTCTTGTGAAATCACATCGTAAACTGGCATACCGCGCAAATGATTAAAATCTTTATAGCAATTTTAAACGGTCGGTTGCGAGTTACGGGAAATATCGTGAGATTACTAACTGAATTCCAATCGTGTGTAATGGCTAAACCTTGAATTGAGCACTTGTTACCTTGCCGCGAATATTGTGAGTGGTATTAGAGCAACATTTAGATTTGAGTGTGGTTACGCGAAAAAGAACCAACAATAATTCTTTGGCAGAGATAGTTATAATAATAATTCTAATTATATTTTATTTACTGTCCTGTTTGTCTAGTTTGTATAATAACTATCGTAAATATTCATAACTATTTAAAAGAAAACGGTTTACTCATTAATTCATTCACATTGTAGAACTTGTGGAGAAAAATAGGTACCTTAATATTGATCTCCTTTTCAGGTAATAAGATTTTCGAACGAAAAGCTAATAAAATATAAATTACTTCTTTTTGCTACAAAGGCATTGTACGCTGCCAGAAATCCGCTTCCCACGTCCCTAGATTAAATCAAATCACTTCTATGTAAATCCACAAAAATGCCAAACTTTTACTCTAACGAAGAATACTGGGAGATGGTTCGAATATACGCGTGTGCTGATAGCAATGTAAGAAAAGCTATCGAATTATACCGCGAAACGTTCCCGAATCGCAAACTACCGACACTCAGAACTATGTACCAAGTAAACCAGCGTTTACGGGAATATGGTAGTTTTCTCCCACCATCCCACTCCGCAGGGAGAGTGAGAGATAAACAAGTTGAACGAAAACAGGAGAAGATCTTGGAGTATTTCGCGAAAAATCCAAATGCGAATACTAGAACCGGCGCGAAATTATTTGGAATATCGCGGAATTATGTGTGGAAAATACTACAGACAGACTCCTCGAACCCCTATCATATGAAAGACAGACCAAAGCTAGGAGACAGAAAAAAGCATGCGAGGATGGTCTTTTGTCGGTGGTATCTGAAAAATATAGACAAAAATATTCTGTTTACAGCTTCCACAAATGTCAGTAGACTGCTTAACAATGATGACGATGATGATGAAGAAGACACAATTAATGTTGACGTATGGGCCGGCATTTTAGGCAATCGATTGCTAGGACCATATTTCATTAAAAGTCTTGACGATGACTCCTGTGTAGATATTATAGAAAAAGTTGTAAGTAGCATGGTAGACGATGTGCCGTTGGTTCATCAAGACACTTTTCTGTACCAAGTGGAAGGAGTGCCGGCCAAATATCAGAGCGAAGTTCGTGCATACTTGAATAATTATTTTGGTAAGCGCTGGATAGGACGTGGCGGTCCAGTGCCGTGGCCCGTAGGCTCTCATGACTTTAATCCAGTTGATTACTATCTGTGGGATGAAGTTGACCGCCTTGTTGCTACGAAATACAGTGACACGAAAGAATTGAAGATGGGGATAGCGTCTGCGTTTAATAAAATTAGGAGTGACTCATTCGTGCTTGATAACTTAAAAGAAAATTTGCGTAAACGTACCGAACTGTGTATAAGAATGGAAGGTGAATCATTTGAGCATTTATTGAGATTTGTATGATTTTATTAAGTTGGACCAATCATTATATATGTTTGTATGTAAGCTCCTAATCGTGAAAAGTACATGTTTAATAAAAGCATCTAAGTGGTTCCAATCTTAGTACCAAAGTATTTTTGTAATAATTTTCTAAATAGAAATGAATAATAATATTGTTTCGTCTTGCACTTGCACCCTCGTTCTTGCATATTTGTGTTTGGCAGCTTGCCTAATTACATTAAATTAAAGTTTTCTTTATTATAATTGGATTTTATTGCATTAAGGCGCTGAGAAGGCGAAATACTTTTTTTTTCCACAGAAATGTTCACTTTTGACAATGAAGGCTACAGGAATTAAAAATCCACTATTATCGCATGTCTGGCATCGTATCGTTTCTCATTCTCCACCAATAACAGACAAGCTTCTACCCTGTGATTGGTGGAAATTGACAGATAGACCGGATGCAAGACTGACAATTATAGCAGATTTTTGAATCCTGGTAGCCACCTTGGTTGCCGCCATCACACTGACGGCAACCATGTTTTCGGCTTGAACTTGACCATGGCAACCAATATAAAGCCCGTTTTTTTTTTGTCCAACGAACAAATTGTCCGTGTTCTGTCCAAGGCCTAAGATTACATGTGATTATAGATACTGATTATGTATTATCGAGTCATTGAATATGTCAAATGATTTAACAGTCACCATGAACAAACAAAATAAATATTTTACAACGAGCATACGTAAACGAAGGCGTTATAGCAACAGCTTCTAAAAATCCTTTAATTTACAAATCTTTGCAATAGATTTATTTTTTAACCTCCGTCAAATAATGGCCCGTTCTTATATTGAAGCAACGAATCGTTTTGATTACGGATGGTAGATTTACTAAAGTCTGGTTCCAATATAAAAAAAAACGATTCGTTTTTGGAACGAAGTTCCTTATCGCGCGTTGCGAAAGGGGGCTAGACGGAAATTATGACCAAAAGTTGTAACGACACTTTTTACTATTGTGTTTACAAAGTCCCGCGCATCTATGACGTGTACGAAAGAATAGACAGTGCATATATATATGTATATTTTTTTTTATATTTTTAGAGCTGATGTGATTTATATTGTTCTTATCTTTTTGAACATTTAAGTAAAAATTATAATTGTTAGTTCTTTTTTAAAATTTGGCGGGAGTTTCTTATAACGGGTAAAAATACCCATAACGTTAACGAAAACCACGTAATGTCCCCTTCATTAGGATATTATTTTCTTTTAGAGCATACTTGGGAAACCTTGGGTTCTGAAGCCATGACTTCTATCCTCCGAAGGCATTAGACATGCCTTGACATTCCTGTTAGGGATTTGAATAGGACTACATATTTATTATATGTAAATTATTACTTTTTTTTTATTTTATTTTCTATTGTGCTTCAGGTATCAGACTATTGTTAATGTGTCGACTATGTAATTTGAAGTAAAATGTACGATTTCTTAATTATTTATTTTTCTTCCATTTTTGTTGTCATATTTACTACATTTTGCTATTTACGTTATTGTCGCATATTTTAAGATATTGTATTTCTTTTTTAACATTGTATATATCAATATATTACCTTTTTTTAAAAGAGTAATCTATGGAGTTTCTGGCGATCCCGAGAATATACGTGAGTAAACCGTTTTATTTTAAATAATCTTAAAACTAAAACTCGTTTCCCAGCATATATATTTTAGAATGTATGTAGTTTGATGTACAGAGTGCATAAACTTCAGTAATGCGATTAGTATTTTTATACCCTGTATTTTAGTTATCAGTTCTTAAATGTTTAATGGTTCCTTTATGTATAACGTCATTCAGCTTTGTTTAAGACCTGGCAAACACTACGCATATATTACACGCTGACGTTATTTTATTGTTATCCTAAAATGTGTGACCTGTTTTTTTTTTATTTGGTTTGACATTCAAGAAGAGTTCTTTATGTAAGGTGTAATTAATTCAAATAAAGAAACATTGTTTCGCCATTTTGCTATTAAAAAGATACAGATGTTTTTATTTACCTGCCTGAGAGCGGGGGCACACGATGCGTTGCGGCGGCGGTGCGGCGCCGGAGCGGTGTCGCTGCGTCGTTTTACATAGAAATATCTGTGGCATGTCACACGATGCGTTCCGGCGCCGCACCGGACTTGCAACTACCAAGACGAGGTGGGGAGGGGTGAATGCGTTGCGACGTCGGAGCGGCACCGCTCAGTTGTTTTGCGTCACAAGGAAAGACACACGCTCGCTCGTTTCGATTTTTTGACGTGATAACGTCTTTAAAATCGTTTTAGTCGGGTGACATGTTCAGAAACTTGTGTCACACCAAAACCTCACGAGCGCGATCGCAGGTATAACGAGAGAGAGACGGACCGATCTCCCGTCTTGTTATAGCGGCAACAGAAATACACACGGACGGACGGACGGACGGACGGACGGACGGACGGACGGACAGACGGACAGACGGACGGACGGACGGACAGACGGACGGACAGCGGAGGTTTAGTAATGGGGTCTTTCAACTATAGTGATTTAACTGACTATGTCAGTACCGCGTCTGCGTAACAAAAATCATGAACAGAAATGAAACTTGTCACGCGGAATCCTCACGAGCGGAGGCTGGCATAGCGATCGAGTGAGTGGACCGATCTTCCGTCTCTCTCACTCTAGCGGCATACAAACGAATGGAGATTTTCTCGTGCGGTTAAGTTTTCGTTGAATGTTTAACAGTGAAACAAACTATGAAAATTTGAAAAAATTGTTATCTTCATTAATTCCTTACTTCCCAAAAACTTATATCACCAATAAGACGTTATCACGTAAACATCTCGATCGTAAACCTACTTTACAAACAACCAATTTTTTTTCCTAAATATTTTTGTTTATTGTAATTGAGGTTTTAAAAAATTAGTGCCAACCTAGATGTTATTGATAAAGACTACCTAATTACATTACTCCAAGAACGGGAAATCCTTTGGGATAAGTCCAATGAAGACTTTAAAAATAAAAGCATGGGAGCAAATTGCCAAAATTATTACTATTAATTAAATCTTCTGTAACTGCCGTAATAGTAGGGCTAACAACAGACGTCTTTTACGATCCATTTTCATTAACAGACTGTCCAACGCTGCTACGGCGCCGCTGCGACATAATAACGTTACGGCGCCGCACCGCTCGTGTGCCCACTGACACGGTGAAATCTTTGCGGTGCGGCGCCGCAACGCATCGTGTGCCCCCGCTCTGAGACCATGATGTTGTAATACAGATTTTTTTTTACTGTGAGTTTTCTTATATTTTTGTTGTAATTATAAGCCTGAATTTTCACCTAACTACCCATTTTTCAATACATGTTGTTATGTTAAAAGTAATCAAGTATCATAATTTATTTTGAGAAAATAATTACACTCAAATAACAATGGTACATTTTCTACCAAAATACTTTATATTTTTTCACCTGGCAACAATAGAAGGGCTAAACAATCGTACTCTATGGTGTGGTGTCGTTTTACACAAAAAAGGTTTTATGTATTATTATTATATCGCTTTCTAAATATCAACAATGGTTTTTGGATCCATTGTTTTAATTTTGACATGTTACTTATTATGTGTTGGCACTTTTATTTCTTAGTAATTAACATTTCTAATCTCATTAACATATTACCGAAACTATGACCGTATAGTGTGTGAACTGTTTTTTTTTTATAAAAACGTTTTAAGTAAGTAAGTACCTACATTTTTAAAAAAGCACAGCAGGTTTACTCTTTCTTGTCAAATAAAACTATCAATGTACCAAATTTCATTCAAATTCGTTCATATATAAAAACTTTTGCATTAAAAATACTAGCTGTCCGCGACTCCGCCCGCGTGGAGGTCGGTTATCGCGGCAAAAAGTAGGCTATATTCTTGCCTAGGATCTAAGCTAACCTCATTGCAAGTTTCATGCAAATCGGTTCAGCAGTTTAACCGTGAAACCGTGACATACAGACAGAGTTACTTTTGCATTTATAATATTAACTAGCTATCCCCCGCGACTTTGTTCGCTTGTTTTAGTTTTAACGGTTTTTAATTTTTGCAACATTTTTCATTTATGCTCCGCTCCTATTGGTCGTAGCGTGATGTTATATAGCCTATAGCCTTCCTCAATAAACGGACTATCCAATACAAAAATAATTTTTCAATTTAAACCAGTATTTCCTGAGATTAGCGCGTTCAAACAAACAAACTCTTCAGCTTTATAATATTAAGTATATGTAGATATGGATTTTTATAAGCAAGTAATAATCTTATTTTCAAGCGTTACAAAGAGCCATTAAATATAAACGTTGAAGGAAATAATTCAAATATATCTATGTATGACGTGTGTATTAGTTTTGTATGAAGTCATACAGGAAATACGAATGCTTCAACGATCAATCATTCTATCGCATCTATTGTGTAGTAGTCGTTATAATAATACTCTAACATTTCTTCGGTACACAGATTATGTAACTTGTTATTCGTCTGACAAATAGCTAAACTTTTTCCAAAGACCAGTGCCCTTACTCTCCAATGTAATTTGAATACAATGTCAATGCAAAATTGTTATTTATTTAGCAGGTACACAACAACACACTGTACAATAAAATACTCTCAAAGTTTAGATTCCCGTCAGTTCCATAGACAGCATTTTTTTTTAGAAAATTTATAATTTTATTTGTATCGATACTAATATGTATATTTTTTTATATAAAACAAAAATCAGCGAACTAACTTACTATATCCATTATAAAAAAATCAAAATGGCGATATAAAGTGACGTTTAAAGAGTTCAGCTACAAACTATTTGACATTAGAACAAGTATTTCTGAATTCCGACGAACTATACCTGTCATGTTACTTTTGACATTTGTTTTTGACCTTTATTTTTTAACTGCAACCGCACAGAAAATCACATATAAATCTGTGAACGAGCGTAGTACAATTTACCTAAAAATGTGCTTACGCTTGACATAAGGGGCTACTAGCGATACGCTCGCTCTATGCTTGTCTAGGTTTTTTGTCTTGGTTGAAACGGATAGGATCGCTTCATTTCACCAAGAGACATGAAGGCTTAAATTAAGTGACGTCTGTTCAATTAGTCATGAGCCAATCAATCGTTAAAACTATTAATAAAATCATTCATTTAAGATTACGAAAATCCAAAGTGCTATCTTCAAATAGTCATGTTATAAAATCAGCTTTGGAAAATCACTAGTTCCTAATCGCTAATAGCCTTTAAATGGCAGCCATTAAATATTAAATTACATCTATACTAATATTATAAAGCTGAAGAGTTTGTTTGTTTGAACGCGCTAATCTCAGGAACTACTGGTTCGAATTGAAAAATTCTTTTTGTATTGGATAGTCCCTTTATTGAAGAAGGCTATAGGCTATATAACATCACGCTATGACCAATAGGAGCGGAGAATAAATGAAAAATTTTGCAAAAATGAAAAACCGTTGAAACTAAAACACGCGAACAAAGTCGCGGGGGACAGCTAGTATTATTATAATAGTTTATGTAGGTATTTAATTTTATAACTAGTTTTCGCTCGGGTCCGCTTGCGAAAATATTGGTTTTTGAAATTATTGAATGTAACATCATTATTTAGGGATCTATTTTTGAAGTAAAACTTCTTTACGCACGCTTAACTTGGGTAGTAAGCTGGGGAATGCGTGACGAGAGCGTTACAAAAAGTGTGATAGGGCGAGGTGAACGAAATTTGAGAGAGAGATATAAGTTAGTGAAGATAGAAAGAGCGAGAGTTACGTTTCGTATATGACTGTAGGGGCAAGAGAGAGAGGTGCGAGCACACATTTTCTTTCTCTCTTTCTCTCATATCCAGTTACGTTTCGTATATAAAGAAGTTTTACTTCAGTTGCGTTTTTTTTGTATAAATTGTGATTTCTTTACGATGTTATGTTGAATATTTTAGAGATTTATTCTTGAATTTTGTTTATAGAAATTCCGCTGAAATTCAAATTGAAATAAATTAGTTTTTTTTTTTATGATATTTTTGTAGAAGGCTTATAGATTATACTGCATAAGGTATGGCAAGATTACATAAATCTTTAAATCACAATTAAAAAGTGATAAAACACGAATAACTAATCGATATTTTAATTATAATATGATCCATTTTAAATCTTTGTTACTATGATTAATACAAATGACTAATAAGCTACGCAGCTCCCATAGACAATCTCTGCAAGTTACATACATTGAATTGACGATAAAAAGAGTATGAACTGTAGGCATATAAACAAGTAAATTCGTAAAATTAGTGTCAAAACAGAGCGCACCGTTTTATTAAAACTATCTCAAAACCTATTATTACCCTAATAATATCGGAACCGCCGATATTTTCGCATAAACATTGTCGTCGTACGGAAAATCACTTAAATCAGTAAACGAGCGTAGTACATGCTAAAAATTTGCTGAAGCTAGGCATAACTACTACTAGCGATGCGCACGCTCTATGCTTGTCTATGATTACTCAAAAGAACTACTCAATATAACCTAACAACATACCAAAAATTTTTTTTCCTGCTATTTATTTGGACCTATACCCGTTTTTTCGTACGTAGATTTTACCTACATGACACACAGATTGTAAACATAATAGTATTTTACTAGTTTAATTACAGTAATCTGACAAATCGCAAAACATTTCAAAATGGCGGATATATTGAGTCATTTTTGTAGCGACTTTCATTTTCTTAGAATTTAATTTCGCCACTTATGTTGATAGGTGACTGTATTTCTGATTAACATAGTGCACATAAGCTTTATACTCAATTTTTGAAGTAAATTTTCTTAACCCACGTTTGGGGTTACTCCCCAAGCTGGTGAATGCGTTACGAGAGCATTAGGAAAAGTGTGATCGGGCAAATTGAACGGAAGTTGAGAGGAAGATATAAGTTATTGACCATAAAAAGAAATAAGAGTTACATTTCATATATTACTGTAGGGGCAAGAGAGAGAGGTGCGAGCACACATTTTCTTTCTCTCTTTCTCTCGTAGCCAGACGTTTTGTATATAAAGTAGGTAGTTTGACTTCAGTCGTGTGGTTTAAAGCACACTTGTATTTTATTTTATTATGTTTTTAAGCCCTGATGTATCATTGCCTACCTAAATGACCTACGCTTGCATCACTTTAAATAGAAATACCAAGAGATAAGAGATATTATTTATATCTTAATACAATTTGCTATCAGGTATTATAAATTCGTAATCATGATTATTCTTTAATACTTGTTGGTACTTGTTTTTATATAAACGAAACAATGGCGCCAATTCCCTTGTACGCTAACTAAATCAGAATTAAACCATTGCTATCTTTTACTAACATACAGCGTGGGAAAAGGACGGCAACAGATAACAACTAACTTAGAAATGTCAAACCAGTTTTCGTCTTGAACATCACTGTGTTTTAGTGCACACGTTTCTGCGTGTCGGTGAGAATGAGAATTTTAGTCGAAACTAAATTTGATAGCACTAATTTTCGTCTGTCCTTTTCTAATTATGTACAAGTGAAAAAGATAGCGATAGCCTTAAATAAGTTTAAGAGCCTAAGAATCGGAGCCTGTCAAAGTTAATGGCACCCTACCGTGGGGCAGCTCATAAGCGCGGTGCTCAATGCTCGTTCTCTGTATGAGAGGCCTGCATTGAGACAGTTACAGCAAATACTATTATTTTTACTACGGAGCCACGCTAAATGACACATGTGTTTGTTTAAACACGTGCGCGCCATTTGTTTCTATGTTTAGATTAAGTGTCAAGCGAACTCCTTTTATTTTTATGGTTATATTTTTGTTTTTTCAGCCGGTGAGGTCCCCCGCGTAGCTTCGAGATTTTAACTTGTAAATTTTTACAAGGAATTCTGGCTTAATTAATGTTTGTTAAGCCAATAGCTTTTGTAAAAGGATATTTTAATGTTAAATGTAATAAACTGTGTTTATTACTTTATTTGAATATTTTGTAAGTTTTGCCTAGTTTCGCATTAAACATGATTAGGTAACTAAATTAATACATTTTTTTTTAAATGGCTCCCTCACTATTGAATTTAATCACTGTATTGCGGGGTTACTGTATTGAACAAACATTTAATTCACATGCACAAAGAACACCCAGACTTGTAACAAGCATTTTGTGGATCACACAAATGCTTGTCCCATGCGGGGATCGATCCCGCAGTCGCCAAAGTGGTAATTGGCGTGGTGACCTATACCACTCGACTATCCGTGGTGTCGAAATGAAAACGGGGTTAGTCGTAAATCAAACCGCTAATTAAAATTGACTTCTTTTACTAGATTAGAGTAACGAATAAAATACTTAGAAAAAACAAGTTTGCTTTAAAACTTCTTTATATACGAAACGTTACTGGCTATGAGAGAAAGAGAGACAGAAAATGTGTGCTCGCACCTCTCTCTTGCCCCCACAGTAATATAGGCAACATAAAAAACAACACTGTTTCCTCATCCTCCTTTTCCTCCTTTCTTCCTCTTCCTTTACTTCTCGTCGTTTGTGTAGTTTCGATGTCATTTTATCCTTATTTGTTTTACTAGCTGTCCCCCGCGACTTTGTTCGCGTGTTTTAGTTTTAACGGTTTTTCATTTTTGCAACATTTTTCATTTATGCTCCGCTCCTATTGGTCGTAGCGTGATGTTATATAGCCTATAGCCTTCCTCAATAAACGGACTATCCAATACAAAAAGAATTTTTCAATTCGAACCAGTAGTTCTTGAGATTAGCGCGTTCAAACAAACAAATAAACAAACAAACTCTTCAGCTTTATAATATTAAAGCAAAATGAGTGCATAGATACGAAGAATACTCGTAAAATTGTAAGGAAAAATGTTATTTGATATTTTACAATTTCATTAACTACGCTTGTTTTAACAATATACATATTTATAGGTTTCCGTACCCTAAGGTTGTTAACGGGACCCTATTACTAAGCCTCCACTACCTGTCCGTCCGTCCGTCTGTCCGTCCTTCTGTCTGTCTGTCCGTCTGTCTGTCTGTCCGTCCGTCTGTCTGTCCGTCCGTTTGTCCGTCGTTTTGTCCGTCTGTCTGTCTGTGGGCACGAGTGGTTAATATATTAGCTCTCATTGCAAATGTTAGTTTCTGACATAAAACGTCACTTAAATTAAGTCTTTGAACAAAGAATACATCTTTTTGGAACATAATGTTATCAGCTGTGACGTCATCAATGCAGTAATGCAAGACTAGTACCTACTTTCAAATGACTAATGTCTTAACGAAATACATATATCTACCAATGACGCTACCTACCTAAGGCTCTAAACAGTATGTAACAAAAACCCTGTCCGATCCAATAAAGGCGTATTCCTGGTTCAACATACGTACTAGAAAAAAATGTCTCGCTCAGGCGGCTTCTTAGATACAAAACTGTAGGTAATACACGTGAACTTTGCCGTGCGATCAGTGTTCCTTTGATCAGTTTTATTTTTATTTAATTATACATATTCACCGGGGAAAAATAATAATCTCAAATCCATTCAATAGTTACGTATATGTGTACGCAGTACGATGCCGAATAATACTCATAAGGATCGGACAGGGGTTTTGTTGCGTACACACGCACTACATTGTAGCGACGAAAAGTCGTTACGTGTAGAGTGTCGTTGCATCTTGAAGTTGCGTCGTAGTAAATTCGTTTTAAATAAAAAAAATTATTGGTTGCCTGTAAAGTCGGTATACGGGCGAAAGTTTTACGTGACAACGACTGTCAATGTCAATGTCTGTCTCTCTCGCTCTTAGGCGGGCTAACCATGCCCGAGTGGAAGGGACGCGTGCCTCTCACTCGCTCTCATTGTGAGCGCATAACGTGAGCGGAGCGTTACCCAGTTTCTTGAAGTGTCACCCGGCAAACCAATTTATAAGACGTTGTCACGTCAAAAATAAGTGAACTACAGAGCGAGATATCGAGTATGAACTGTTGGCACTATTATGAACAAATAAAATCGTAAAATTAGCGTCAAAACAGAGCGCGCCGTTTTATTAAAACTGTCTCAAAACCTAATATTATCCTAATAATATCAGAACTGTCGATATTTTCGCATAAACGTCTGTCGTCGCTCGCGTGGTGATCAATGCTCGTACTTTCTTTACATGAGAAGAGACCTGTGCCCAGCAATGAGACAATTATAGGCGGGTATTATCTTGAAATCATGACCCACAGTGAAAAAACCTTGAATATTATAAACTTTGTTAAAATTAACCACAAATAATATTACTAATGTCGATCGACTCTAACGAGTTGTACAAAACATTTTTTTTATATTTATAATATTTAAATAAAGAGAAAAATTACTATAAAAATATAGAATACATTATCGGTACCCTGTTTAAATTTAAGCGTTCTCTTTTTACATTAACTAGCGCAACTCTTTGTTTTCTTGTCTTTGCCTTATGCATATCTGTCTCTGACCTGTCATAGACTACCGTGCGACTTTTATACAAGCTCACATGGTAGCACTAGTGAAATTGACCTGCTTTTGCAAACCTCTTTGTTGGCTTATAATAACCTTTTTTGTATTCCGTATGTGATGCGTTCAATGTTATGCCGAATTAGAAACTCGATGTCTACTTATTTTGGGACCCACGTTTGGTGTGCATAGATTTTTGTTTGATTATTATTAGATATTAAACATTTTGACTTTATTTTTGTGGAACTGAGAAATTATTCCAAGTGTAAATAAAAAATCGCTATCTTGATTTTAGCAAGCGCGGTGATCAATACTCATTCCATCTTTAAGGAAGAAAATTATCCCGGAGTGAGACAGTTATAGGTCATATTAAAAGAACTAATTCACCTAACATATACCTAAACATAGCACAAATTAGTTTTAGCACCACAATTTACACAAGTTCTATAGCTACCTGGGGCCATTCATGTCTGTTCTTCCATAGAGCTGAGGTGGATGGGCCCTGGTAGATGCCCCATCCCAGTTTAGAGTAAATTTCTCAACAAGACCATGGCGTGTTGGACCTGTGTCCCCCTCCCCACGTAAGCCTTTCAAAGGACCGGGTATTCTCGCTACTGAGGATAGCCTGTGAAAAATGAGAGAAGTAACGTAATCATTACAATGATTCATTTAAATTTAAGTTTAACTTGTATTTATATTTTTTAAGAGGAAAATATCGCAAAAATCCAAGATTAAATTATCTGAACCCGCTAAGAGCAAGTGGTGATCAATTCTCGTTCTCGTTGTAAGATGACTAAGCGTCTGTGTTATTATTCATTGCGTCTTACAATAGGGGTGCAGACTGGGTATGAAAAGAAAATATCTATTTAGTCCACCATCTAGATAAAAAAAAAAGAAAACAAACACGTATTTTTCTTTTATCAAATCAATGAAAAATGACAAAGTTAAAGCGCTTTAAAGTTCTGGAGTGCGGGCTTGAAACCTCACTTGTGGGTAAAAATTGTACCCACAAGTGACGTCACGCGACATTTCCCTTCACTGTATCTTCCTCATCGTTTGTTTAATAAAAAAAAGAAAAAAAACGTGTCTAATATTTTTTTAATATGTATGCCACGTGTAAATAAAAAAAAAATAGTCCGATCCACTATTATTACATGAACTAGTTTTAATACTATTTAAATTTAGATCCGGTCCCACAAACCCGTTTTAAAGGGTGCAAAGAAAAGATCTTTGCATACAATGACGTATTATTATTAGTTTATTATCAAGGGGGTCGAAAGACCTGACAATATGTCTTTAAATGATCTTAAAATACTAACTCAAAGATGTATATATAGAATTAATCTTTAGGTTTCTTAACTCGAGATTGTATTTTGACATAACCTGCAAAAACAATGTGTCATATTTCTCTGATCTCTGATATCAAATTCAAAATATTTTTATTTCAAGTAGGCCTTTCCAGGCACTTTAAACACGTTAAATATCTCTAGTTGCGCGGTTCTAAAATCTCACTCCTATGTAGAAGAACCGGCCAGAAATTCTATAGGTTACTCTTTAAAAAAAAAGGTGTTATGCAGGTACATAAAATGTTTAAAAAAATTATTATTTTAAAATATGCTCGTCTTTGAATAAAAACATTAATAATTTCCTAAGTACTAAAATAATATACAATTAGATACTGGCTTGTAATATCTATACTATACTAATATTATAAAGCTGAAGAGTTTGTTTGTTTGTTTGTTTGTTAGTTTGTTTGTTTGAACGCGCTAATCTCAGGAACTACTGGTCCGATTTGAAAAATTCTTTCAGTGTTGGATAGCTCATTTATTGAGGAAGGCTATAGGCTATATAACATCACACTACGACCAATAGGGGCGGAGCAAAAATGAAAAATGTCGCAAAAATGAAAAAACGTTGAAACTAAAACACGCGGACAAAGTCGCGGGGGACAGCTAGTAATATATATAACGCTTACAAGTGTGTTCTAGTTATTTATTTACACTAAGTTTCGTCACGAAGTTTTCCTTCAAAAACATGTTACTTACATTTAGTCATTTTCAATAACATATCCGAAGTTTCTATCCCTACTAGAAATCGGACTGTGACATATAATCGGACTGTCAAATTTCTATCTCTAGTAGGGAAAATGATCTAAGGATAGGTTATTGATATTGGTATTTAGTATTTTCTTAAAATAACTATAAAGATGTTATCATTGGAGATTACATTCGCTACATAACATGAATAGCAAATAATCGTCTTCAAAAGTGTAGACAGAATAATCTTAACATATCAAAATTTTTACTTTTGCATATTGGAGTCTGTAATCGTCAACCCGCAATGAGCAAGCGTGGTGATCAATGCTCGTTCCTTCTCTATATGAGAAGAGGCCTGTGCCCAGTAGTGGGTCATTTATAAGCTGGTATTATTATATTTTAGGCCGTATAATTTTAAACCTGATGATTATTGACTCAAAATATTGACAAGCATTGTTTTTTTTTTAGTATTCGGTTTCAATGTCTGCCAATAAACTGCCAATGACTGCCATGTCTATTCTAATCTTTAGATTTATGTCTGGGACTGTCTAGTTTTTGCAAGTATTATTCCAATAATAAATAAACTCAAGTTTATTGCGGACGGACCCCTAAAAACTTATGCGATTATGATGCGCGTAAATGACGGAAGCGCTCAGTCACCGGCTATACTTTGCCGCGCGCAGACGCCATTCGCGTTCTACCTTATCTCTGGTACAAAGGTGACGGGAACAGTGTTTTTTTTTTTTATTCAAATTCCTAACTGTCAAATTTGTGAGCATTTGTTTTTAAATAGTGATGTTTTTAGTGAATTATTTGTGTTTCCGTTAATTCGCGTGTCGTGTGTGTTTGCATTTTTGCAAGCAGTGCTTTCTCCTTATATGTTGGATTGGACAGTGTTGCGGCTAATTTATTTGGATACTTTTGGCCTTTTTTGCGTGATATTTTAACATCAATATAAACTCCTATTTCATGTTTCAGTATAGTTAGTTTAATATAAATATGACGTAACGATTGATTTAATTCCCAGGAATTGCACATGACAGTCATCAAACATTATTTTCTACTTAAACTTTGTTTATAATTAACCTATTAAATCATTATTAAAACATAAATGACGTAATCCTTATAATTTTAATCGCTGTACCTTGCAGCTGAACACATAAAAACATATTTAAAATTCCAAAAAAAGGTTTTATTAAAACATAGTGATGTCATCGTTTAGCACAATTCGTTGAATAAATACTGTGGCTGTATGAATGTTTCCTTTGCTTGAAAAATATTTAAACGATGATTGTATATTACAAAGGACAATATCATTCATCCTTCTCCTTAGAGTATAAATAAATAAACTATAGAGCGCGCCTACGGCCTAACAAATATTATGAACTTTGAACACTAGTATAAACGTTGAAAATAGTACAATTTGTGTCAAAACAGAACCGCTTTAATAGAACTATCTTAAAATCGAATATTACCCTAACAATATCTAAACCATCGATATTATCTTGGACGACCTCCGCGGTCGAGTGGCGTACACATCGGTTTTCAAGGTGTCGCCAGCTCTGAGGTCCCGGGTTCGATCCCAGGCCGGGTCAATGTAGAAAAACCACTTTTCTACATTGTCTCGGGTCTGGGTGTTTGTGGTACCTTCGTTGTCTCTGAATTCCATAACACAAGTGCTTTAGCTACTTACTTAGGGTTCAGAGCAATGTATGTGATGTTGTCCACATTTATTTATTATTTATTATCTCTTAAACATCTGTCGTCGTCAAATCACATTCATCGGTAAACGAGCGTAGTACTTACAGCTAATAATTTGCTTACGCACGGCACAACAGGCTACTAGCGATGTGCGCACTCTGTTTGTCTATGTATACTCTTCCTTCTCTTTTACAAATCTATACACTTTTAATATAATAAAACTTAAGAGATTTTTGTTAACGCGCTAATCTCTGAAACTACAATCGTATTTGAAAAAATATTAAATTATGACCCGTGCCCACTTCGTTGGGCATAATGTTAATAATCCTTTTTTAGTACATATGACCTAACGATTTAAATTATTTTATTAATATTAAAAATTAAATTATCTACACTAATATTAAAAAAAACTTTTTGTAACATAAATATAAAAGTTAGACATATGCTGTCGTTGACTTTTTTGTAGGCATTTTCAAGCTCCACATCTTCTTTCTAGAACTCAAAAATATATCTTTCATAGTTAAGGCAGCGTTCGTAAGAAACGCTTTCATTCGACCGTTTTTTCTCTGATTCACTTTGCAAAAAGGACTACCACGTAAAAGCCTTTTTATTTTTCGGTTTTTTATATAACCTATGACACTCAGCAATTATGTGGCTTTCTATTGGTGAAAGAATTTTTAAAATCGGTTCAGTAGATCCCGAGATTACCCCTTACAATTTAACAAACACACAAACTTTACTTCTTTATAATATTAGTATAGATTATCTCTTAAACATCTGTCGGCATCAAATCACATACATCGGTAAACGAGCGTAGTACTTACAGCTAATAATTTGCTTGCGCTCGACACAACAGGCTACTAGCGATGTGCGCACTCTATGTTTGTCTATGTATACTCTTCCATCTCTTTTACAAATCTATGCACTTTTAATATAATAAAACTTAAGAGATTTTTGTTAACGCGCTAATCTCTGAAACTACAAGTCGGATTTGAAAAAATATTAAATTATAACCCAATTCTGGAAGAAAGTATAATAAAAATACATATTAATAGGCTATTGAACATCACGTTACTTGCCACGGGGCACAACTAGTTGAACATAAAAACATTTAAAATTTAAACATTAAATTATGTTTACATTTAAAAAAAGTTAGGATGTCGAAATTTACTTATTACGCAGAAAGTAATTGATTACACATAGGGTAAATAAAGGTTTTGCTGAATAACAAAAACACTGAAATATTTTAATTACAAAGTAAATAGGTATATACTTAGTTAGTCATTTTACATATCGATGCAATATTTTTTATCGATATATGACGTATGACACTTATTTGTTTACCTACTTTGTATACAGTCATAGACATAGACAAGCATAGAGCGTGCATCGGTATAGCCCCTTAAGTTAAGCGTAAGAACATTTTAAGGTAAATGTTACTATGCTCGTTTACTGCGACTTTATTTTATTGTTATGTTCTAATTCCTAATATTCCAACCAAATACGATCCAAACGTCAAAATTTTATACTAGAAAAAAAGCAAACAATTACACTATGGTCATTCGTGTGGAATGCTATGGCTCTATTGAAAACCTTATCTTATCTATTTCCGTCCATTTGAGTTAAAAATATCATAGGATATAATTCTTTATTGCTGTTTTAAAAAAGAGGTACCTATAGTAAAAAATATATGTAAACGAAAATTACTGCTTTGAAATAAAGCGCAGTCAGTAACGAAGTATTACAATTTATACATATGATTGCGTGGATTTGATTTAAGTATTGCATAATTCTAACAGTCTAATGTCTGTCCCTACTCCGAATATAGGCATAATTTAATAGAAATATACATGACAAAACCCATAAAACTTGCTTATTGGCAGTAGGTACTGATTTAAAAGTCAGATTTTGTAGTACAAAACTTTATTCGCGGGAAAGCTGTAACTGTCACGATTTCAGGACTATAGACAAGCATAGAGCGCGCGCATCGCTGGTAGCCAGCCGTTGTGTCGAGCTTAAGGACATTTTAATCTGAATGTACTACGCTCCTTAACTGATTTAAGTGATTTTCAGTGCGACGACAGACGTTTATGCGAAAATATCGATGTTTTCGATATTATTAGGTTTTGAGATAATTTTAATAAAACGGCGCGCTCTTTTTTGACATTAAGTTTACGATTTTACTTGTTCATATTATTGACTACACTACTTTCTCTAATGTTAAGATAGAGATTTGACAGTTTAGTTTACATTTCTCATATTATTTTTAAACTTGTGTTGACTCATTGGATAAAGGTGCTCTCTATTATTCCAAGTAGCTAATATATAATGTTAATTATATTTCGATATACAACAAAAAATAAAACAGTTTTTATTGAACAGAAGGATTGCGTAACTTTTTAACACATGTAAAACTAAATTAAGTGGCATTTTATCTTACTGATACGGCGTACCTTGGCAAAGATAAGATACTAAACCTCGAATGACGTCATAATATTATCTATACTTACTGAAAATAGGTGATATTACTGAATTACTTGTCTTAATCACGTAGACAGACATTTTTGCGTAAAACCAGGATCTAAATACTTTAAAATATACTTTGATAGCATGTTTTCAATAATAACTTAGCCTGTAACTGTCCTACTGCAGGTCTCTCATACAGAGAACGAGCATTGATCACCACGCTTGTGTGCTGCCCCACGGTGGGGTGCCATTACAGAAACTGTTTATAACACCAGCCTGTAACTGTCCCACTGCAGGCTTCTCATACAGAGAACGAGATGTGAACACTCTTTGGTTTGGCTGTTAAATCCAGACCAGAAAACCTATTTCTACATACTGTTTTAAACGCTGCCATTGTACCAATTAACGGGGCATATAATTAGCTGGTCATCAATTAAATTGTATCTAAAAAGAGGTCATGGAACGCACCCAATTTACTTATAACTCTATGGTCCATTCCCTTGCCTAAAAATATAGCGTAGATGCTTAATTTTTTATGACATCAAATTTAACAAACAGTTATTAATTTTGGGCAAAGGAATTCTCTAACAGCCACTCTTTCGATCAAAACATGAAATTAATTTACTAGAAAAATAATAATGTTTCCTATCGATAATAAAAATAACGGCTTTAATGCTAAAATAGCGGTTTTACTCCGTAATTGATATTTAAGCGCGAAATTGATCCGTTGCAATCAATTTATTTTGGGCGCCAAAACAATGCGTCATGTTGATAGACTTGGTACAATGTTGCCAGTTTTTAGACATAACATTCTACTCTAATTACAACATTAGTCGATACAAAATAAAATGAATACGCCTTAAAAGAATACAAGTAAATCTAGGTTAGTTTATTTTGGTGTTACTAATGGCACCCCAACGTGGGGCTCAAATTTCCGTCATACTCGTAAAAGTGGTGATTAATGCTCATTCTCTGTATAAGAAGTTTAGTTTAATAATATAGAATATTGACAAATTGGTGACCTCCGTGGTCGAGGGGCGTATACACCGGTTTTCGATGTCGCCAGTTCTGAGATCCCGAGTTCGAGCCCCGAGTGTCGGTTATCGTGGCAAAAAGTAGCTTATATCCTTTCTTGGAATCCAAACTTACCTCATACTAAGTTTCATCTAAATTGGTTTACTGATTTAGTTGTAATAGTGTAACAAACAGACAGACAGAGTTACTTTTAATTTATATATTAGTTAGTATGGATTTTGTAGTCTGAAGAATCTGAAACTTTGCTGGCTTTAAAGACGTAATTAATTTTGGTATGTTAAAACATTTCTTCCTTGGTTTAACGCCACGTAATTATTACGAAACCCATGTTAAGTACCTACACTCAATAACAGCTAAATATAAATAAATATCTAAATAACAGCTCTTCAAATAAGTATTTTGCAATTTTAACAATGTTATCTTATATAATGAGGCAATATATTTATCTTTTGTTGAGAAACAATGTTCAATTATAGAAATAGTACATATATGTATATTAACAGTTAAAGTAAATAATAAAATTACGAATTCCATTGACAAATAAGCAATTTTTCAACAATAGTTGTACAAAATTTGCTGTCAAAGGCTTTTTTTGCATGATACGTAATAAATACTGCAGACTTGCACAAGTATATTGCTACGTGTGTAGCTAGCGTAAGAAATATCCATACTTGTACAATAACTTTCGTGAGGAGTATTCATAATTATTTAAAACAAAACGGTCTACTCACGCATATTCTCGGGATCGCCCGACTAGTTTCAGACTCAATAGGAGTCCCTAATCATGTGCTGTCGCGGCGGCGGTGGTGTCATCGTTTTGTTTTAAATAAATATCCATACGTCGTCACAAACTATAGTTAATAAAATTAGCTTAATTAACTAGCATTTGCCCGCGGCCCTGCTTGCGTGAATAATTGCTATAGCGGCAAAAGCCCATGTCCTTTTTTGTAGTTTAAGCTTATTTCACACCAACGACAGACGGGCCTGCTGGTCTAGTGGTTAGTGACCCTGACTTCTAAACTAGAGGTCGTGGGATCGATTCCCACTCAGGACATATCTTTGTGTGATGAGCATGATCATTTGTTCTGTATCTGGGTGTAATTTATCTATAATATGTATGTATCACTACATAGTATAAAACAAAGTCGCTTTTTCTGTCCCTATGTCCCTTTGTATGCTTAAATCTTTGAAACTACGCAACGGATTTTAATGCGGTTTTTTTTAATAGATAGAGTGATTCAAGAGGAAGGTTTATATGTATAATAACATCCATTAAATAGTGGAGAAGTACTGTTATTTTTGAGGTTTCTAATGTGATGTCGTAAATAATTACATTTTTTCCGCTTACATTGCAAACGCAGGCTGAACCCTACGAGTTTTATCAAAATAATGTACTAAGTATTGTACACATTGAAAAGGTCCACAGAAAAGTCCGTGATGGTATATGTCTATCTCTTATGGATAACCCACAATAACTTTTTTTTGTCATTTACTTTTTAAGACAAATAATGGCTAATTTTCGAAGCGATTTTAACCAATACAGCATTAATCCTTAACCAATTAAATACCTTGAATACATTTTTCATTTAATATAGATCTATATGGCCCTTTACACCGTATGATTTAAGTGAATATTTTCGAAGATATTACAGATTTAAAAATTGCGGGACGTATTATTATTCCGTTGCGTAGTTTCAAAGATTTAAGCATACAAAGGGACATAGGGACAGAGAAAGCGACTTTGTTTTATACTATGTAGTGATTAAAAGAGATTGTTCTTCTCTCATTGTATACTCGGAAAAAGGCGTTAAAACTGTATTAATGGCCGATGAAAGATCGGCGTAGTCACGATAATTGATACGGTACTTCATATTTGTTAATTAATTTATACGATATATGACAAAGAATTATATCTATTTAATAAAAAGTCGTTACCTTGAATGTTAAAAAAAAATCTACAAAAAAATATTTTACATTAAAATAAATAAATATCTTAGGACATTTCACACACGGTCATCTGATCCCAAACTAGGCAGAGCCTGTGCTATGGCAACCAGACAACTGATAAACATACTTATATATTTCTAAATACATACATATTATAGATAATTTAAACGTTTACAGTTTCCGGTAAAGACATCTTTTGCAATGACCATTAATAAATCGCAGGGTCAAACCTTCAACGTTGCAAGCTTAGATTTGAGCGTTGACTGTTTTTCACATGGACAACTGTATGTCGCTCTTTCAAGAGTGACCTCCAGAGAAAACATGTTTGTATTGTCTAATGACAAGAAAGCTGTGAACGTTGTTTATAAAGACATTCTGTAATATGTTGTAAAAATAAAATAAATAGTTAAAAATGTAAAAAGTAAATAAGTAAAAATGTAGTGTATGAATTTAGATATTCCAAAGATAGCAGGAAATCTTCATGGTATAGGGAAAGGGGGATTGTTTTGTCCAAATTTAACGCGTGCGGGCCACGGGCAGTAATGAATAAATCAAAACTACTGGATCGATTTTAATCACATAGGCTATATATTTCATACCCGTGCGAAGCCGGAGCGGGCCGCTATGTTTTTAGATACAACGTTCACAGTATTTCTGTAGTGTATTTAGTATCAGCATTGCACCCGTGCGAAGCCGGGGCGGGTCGCTAGTTTAGTAATATACTTATAAGTATGTTTATCAGTTGTCTGGTTACCATAATACAGGCTCTGGCTAGTGCGGGATCAGATGGCCGTGTGTGAGCTGTCCCAAGATATTATTATTATTATATATAAATTTCATCGAAATTGGTCGTGTATTTTAGCCGTGATATGTTAACAAACAGGCGATAAGACAGACAGACAGAGTTTATGTTAGTATGGTTAGTAAAATATCGTAACCTACATAAAACAAAGTATATGTTAGATAGCAATCTCCAGAACGCAAGGATTAAGCAAGCCATGTGTGATGCATAGTTTTATGCAATCTGCTAGTAAAACAACATACTAAATGGAATGCTTGCATGAGTAAGACCTTAATCATCGAATATTCAAATGCAACTCAATTTAAGGTAATGTTACAAATGGATAAAATACCTAAGTGTGGGAGTCGTATTAATTAAAAAAAAAAAGAAAAAAAATCTTTTATAAAAAGTTTGCCATTATTTATTTATAGTCTCGTGTCTGGGTGTTTGTGGTACCTTCGTTGTCTCTGATTCCATAATACAAGTGCTTTAGCTACTTACTTTGGGTTCAGAGCAATGTAGGTATGTGATGTCTACATTTATTTATTATTATTTTTACTTAAAAACTATTAGTGAATTTAAACTAAACCGCGGGGGTTTCGCCATCGTCGCGCACAGTGGTAATTGGCGTGGTGACCTATACCACTCGCCTATCCGTGCTACGTTAAAACAAACAGTTACTTTATTTTGGCAAAATTTCTCACAAGCAAGTAAATTGATATACCATAAACAAGATTAGGTTATTAAATTTATCGTTACTTTGTATTGAGAGCAATGGAAACAATGATACAGCCCGCTTAGTTAACAGTAACCTATTAATATAAATTGAATCGTGGGAAAATCGACTAGAGTTATATCGCTACCGACAACACCAATAAATCTATACTAATATTATAAAGCTGAAGAGTTTGTTTGTTTGTTTGTTTGTTTGAACGCGCTAATCTCAGGTACTACTGGTCCGATTTTAAAATTTCTTTCAATGTTGGATAGCCCATTTATTGAGGAAGGCTATAAGCTATATAATACGCTGCGACCAAAAGGAGCTGAGCATAAATGAAAAATGTTGCAAAAATGAAAAACCGTTGAAACTGAATCACGCGGACAAAGTCGCGGGGGACAGCTAGTGGTTAATAAGCTCTTACTTAACCTTAGCCACAGATTACTTTAACAGTACCTACAAGTACTTTGTACAAAGATTTGCTTAAGAATATCCGTTACTAGTTTTGTTATTAAGAAAAACCTACATTTTTAGGTCAAAATCAAGATCTATGCAAGTGAGTGTATGAGAGGCCTGCAGTGGGACAGTTACAGGCTGGTGTTATTAACAGCTTCGGTAATGGCACCCCACCGTGGGGCAGCAAGCGTGGTGATTATCGCTCGTTCTCTGTATGAGAGGCCTGCAACTTGACAGTTACAAATTCTAACTAATATAACGACCGTTTTAATGACACAACTACCAAAAATAGTCACTTCGCGAATGGAATAAGAACAGCCACACGTGGTAGGTAATAATATTTTGTCTACTCTTCGTACCCGCCATGCAAATAGTAAAAAAGCATTAAAAAAAACTCGTTTAGTCTATCGTCCGCCATCTTAAATCGTCGGCTATTTACCGACAAAATGATTGCATATCAGAAGGTCAAGCTTACGTTCCATTAATTTATTTTTGTTAAATATTGAAAACGGACGAAATTAGACTACACTACACAATATTTTGAATGGTGTTTTATTACTGAAACATATATTTTTCTGAATACAATTTCGTTTATTTTCTTTTATATTTAACGAATAATTGTATTTAACTGTCGTAAATAATGCAGGTAGTACTAAAAATATGTAAGTACTATAGTTATTTCGTTGTTTATAAACACAGATACTAAAAGACTGGTTAAACAAAAAATCTATAAAAAGCAAAAGTATTACGTAATCGGCCTTCTGTAATAAACCTGTATTGTGGTATTATTCGGAATTCAAATTTCGAACACGGTGTGACCTTGGATAATAATCGTTTCTTTAGCCATTCTTGGAATTGTTTTAACATAACCTAATTTGGCGATATTATTTAATAATTTTATTTTAGGATGCCTGTCGAAAGGGAAATTGTATTTCTCGTAAGAATTTGAAGTTTTTTGCCAAATGCTCATTATTTGCGATAATTTATTATACTTGGATGAAATAATCTGTTTTTTTCTGAACATTGTATACGTCCTTAGAGAAATAAAAATTTACGCTTGACATAAGGGCTACTAGCGATTCACACTCTCTATGCTTGTCTATGTTTACTCTATGTTATTTACTCACTCCCAAACGGCTATTAAAAAAAAGATAAAACCATAGGATATGACGTGAGATTCCGTCGTCTGACGTGTTAAAAATATTTCATGTTGTATATGTATAGGTTATAATTAAGTCAAAATTCAATCTCTAGTTGCGTAAACCATCTATGGATAGTTTATTGAAAATGGACGTAAGCCTGGCAGAAAAAAAAAACACTTTTACAATAAAAATTGACCTTGGAATTCTCGTTAACTGTGTATAATATAGTCATAGTCAACAAAGGTTTTCATTCAAGGCGACATTTTACAAAGCTGTCGAATGACGTCAGATGTGGCTAGAAAAAATAAATACTGTCATAGCATCATTGTTTCTCTGAATCGACTGAGTAATCAAGAGTAGTCATCTGTTAACACCAGAAAATAATAAACGAAGCCCTATGCTGTCAGATGAAGTCGAAACGACGGTACCATGTACCATAAATCTGAAAAAAAAACGAAATCAAAATTGTATTCATCGTGTATTTGCCGTATACCTAATTACATTTCATTTTAAACAAATTATTTTAATGACTTTACGTTGTTACAGCTTCTTTTAGGGATCGCGTCCGTCCACTTTTTTTTTTATTTAATAATCGTCAATTGATAATTGTATCTGCCGTATGGTCTATCTCGCTCTTAGAAAGGATATTCTACAGTATGAGATGACTATATGCCAGCTAAAAGAATCTCAAATCTAAATATGAACAGGAAAATAATAAAAAAACATTATTTTACGTTTCTTTTCCTCAAAATAACACATTAAAAGAATCTCAGCGACTAACGCAAGTATGTAAGTAATAAAATACATAATTATCTCACACTGAACGCATCTGTAATAAGAATTGCAAATGATCTCGACTGACTGGCGCTGTAGACGATCGAATTTGATAAATGTCAAACCTACCGCCATTATTAATTACGTGCACAAACTCAAAACATACTTAAAAAAAAACGAGTAAAAAAACATGGCGTCCAGTTTTGGCGGTTTATTTTTGTTCTAAATATGGCGACTGCTTTTTTGCGGTACATCTGCGCCCCGTATGGCGATGGGTTTGAAGTTAAGAATAGAATCCTAATGGCGGGAAGGGATTTAAAGCAAGCAAAAAGGAAATGATCTTCCGTTATGCGTAATTAATTATCATTTTTGAGTAGAGAGTCTCGTTTTAAAATGTTCTTCTGCGTAGCCGTCTCCCAAGCTATGTTGGGGTTGGCTTCCAGTTTTACCGTATCCAGCTAAATACCGTATGTTATATGAAGTCTCTAACTACTTATCTAACCTTCACAACAAATTTTACTAAGAAACACAGTCACGTTTACAATCTATTATAAATATCAAAAAGTATTGATAAAAACGTAAAAAAATCGTTAGCTGTTGCCGGCGGCTCCGTCCGCGTGGAAGTCGGTTATGGGGGCAAAAAGTAGCCTATGTCCTTTCTCAGGCTTTAAACTAACTCTATCAAATTTCATTTGAAACTGTTTAGTAGTTAGGGCGTAATTGCGTAACACACAGACAGAGTTACTTTCGCATTTGTAATATTAGTAAGGATTATCTCATGTTGTAGATTCTAACTCAGTGATTTTAGCGCGGTAGACCACACTTAATTAGGAAGCGTCATTGGGATGTTCTCTGTATTTGCTAAGTATCAACATTTACTAGTAAATTAGTCTTTAATTAAAATCGCTCTGAAATGTCTACGATTCAGATTTCTAGTCATAAATGTGACTTTTACAATCTAATTTACTTTCTAAGTTATTTTAAGATACATTAACAGTGAAAGAATACATCGTGAAGAAATGTAGATTTTGTAATTTCAAATAATTTGTCATCGTCAATTCGCGAGGTGTGACGATCAATGCTCGTTCTCTGTGTGAGAGGCCTGCAGTGGGACAGTTACAGGCTGGTGTTATTAACAGCTTCGGTAGTGGCACCCCACCGTGGGGCAGCTCACGAGCATGGTGATCAATGCTCGTTCTCTGTTTGAGAGGCCTGCAGTGGGACAGTTACAGGCTGATGTTATTAACAGGGCAGCTAATGACACCATCGTAGCTCAAAAGCGTGGTGATCAATGCACTTTCTTTAAACTGTAAATCTTATTTAAAAACCCTGGTTAAAAGTGTGGTTTTCATCAAAGTTATTATAACTTCACAATAATATTTTAATGTCTATCTTCTTTTCTCACAAACTGGTGAAGAAGCCATTATTTTACAATTTATAATGTAATGTGCAAAATAAATGTCGTATTGGCGCCATTACTGAACGAGACATAGACAATTGCATTACTTTCTCTAGGTATTACTCGCATATGCGGACAGCGTACACTTTTACAATTCTAATCGATTTAATCTCGACTTTCCAACACTAGGCGTTGAATATTTAGCTCCTAGTGTTGTTCAATCATCGTTAGTGATGTCAATCAATATCAATCCTTAACTAATCGATTTGTTTGAATAATGCTGAATGTTTTACATAATATAACATAAATATGAATAAGTTGAAAATATTGTTGATCTTATTGTTGTTTGAAAAGTATAGTTTTGAGATTGTTCTTTTTTTTGGGTATGTACCTACTGTTAGCGGGATAACGAGCACCTACTAAATAACCCAACACTAGCAACTATATTGACATCACTAATGCGAGGAAACGATTGATTCTATAAACTGAACAGTATATTATCAGTACATAGCTAGAAATAATAAAAAAAAACAGTATTTTAGATACAAAGACGTGTATAAAACGCTTAAAGAAAAAAATCTAAGATGGCAAAACATTTGTGGTAAGATATAAGGACCCAACACCATGTTGAATGGCAATTTGCAGTACTGTCTATAATGCGGAATTGAGAATCCGATAGACTCCAAGCCTAACATAGCTTGAAATAAAATGAGGCAGAAGAATTTGTAGGCATGTCTCCCGTAAGTTATTTTCCTCTGTAACATTGAAGACCTATGTTATTTTAACAACAGATATATTACTTATATATCTGTTCCAAGGCGCGGCCACCTATATTTGTTATCAATATTTACTTCCCAGAGATATGATAAGTGCCTACCTACCTGCGTTAAGTAGTAATACCAGAAGTGTAGTTATTATAGTAATGTAAAATACGAAATAAAATGTGGACAAAATCACATACATTGCTTTTAACCCAAAGTAGGTAGCTAAAGCACGCGTGTTACGGAATTCAGACAACGAAGGTACCACAAACACCCAGACCCGAGACGATGTAGAAAAGTGCTTTTCTACACTGACCCGGCCGGGGATCGAACCCGGGACCCCAGAGCTGGCGACACCCTGAAAACCGGTGTGTACACTGTACGCCACTCGACCACGGAGGTCGTCAAAATTATACTAAGGGTATTTTTGATATGGCAATATTAGTCTTATTTTACTTCCTGTTTATTTAACTGGCAACACAGGAACTGTCGCGTTCAAAATCTATTTTTGTACTGTCAACATTTTGCGTCATGTTTTATCGTTGCGTTCATGTAAAAAGTGTATTGTATCTTTACGGGTCGTCCGCTCTACATAATTTATTTGCAGTTCTCGAGGCTATTGACCTCCGATAACAATATAATAAAACTGTTTATATCGCAACGTAATGTGTTTGACATTTATTTACTTTCTTACATTGAAAAGTTATACGTGAATAATCCGTTAAGCGAATTCCGATGCATAAGTGGTATTAATTTAAAAATAGAGAGGCTTGTGGCTAAATGTAAGCCATACGGTAATACAGATTAAGCCGCCCTCGCCGCGGTTGGTCCGTGGATGGGTGACCATTTGTAAACATACCGAGACCACACCGTGACTCGGAAAGCACGTTATGGTCCCAACTGTCATACGTTGATCCTTGACAGGCGTTAAGTCATTACAATTCTGTCAAACCAGTCTTACTTTGGGATACTGTGTTACCTAGTAAAATGGGTTGTGGAGGTCAGATAGGCAGTCACTCCATGTAAAATACGGTATTCACCTGAATCCGGTAAGACTGCAAGCCGACCAACACAAAGCTTGGGAAGGCTAGGCAAGTGCTACAAATTTTGCTATTTCAAACTAATTGATCGAGTATTTTTGAGTTTTCTGACCATTATAAGGATACCTAGCTTTTACAGCAAGCCATAAATAGAAAAAAAGAATCGTATATATATGTCGCTTTCCAGATTCGGGGCCATCTTTTAATAATTTTCATTATAATAAAAATAACAGTCCTAGTAAACACACAAAAAATAAAGCAATTTTCCCACAACAACAAAACGTCATTCGACATTGACAGAACGTGATTGAATAAAGAAAAAAAAACCACAACAACAATAAAACCTCTATAGAAATCATCCATAAATAAATTCACGCGATAAAGTCGGTACAAATAAAATTAAATGTATTTATACGTGGTAGGCGAGCCGTATCGCTGGTCACTGACCATAGGTACTGAGCGCGAACCATAACGGCGCATGGGCGTGCAATATTAAAATTAAAAAAAAAACTTTTTTTAATATTATACCGTTATATTGGGGTAATTAAAAAACCTTTTTTTTGGACCTATAATAACGTAGACCTACGTAGGTTAAAAATCTTCTTTTAGAAATCGTTTCACAATTGCCAGAGCGCATTACAAACAAAAAATAACGTCGTATTGAGATTTCGTCCTCTTTCGTACTCAATAAAAAAAAACTGCAACTATATTGATAATATGTTCACACACTGCTGCACTGAAATATATCCCACGTCGGCTAATCTCTCTTGAGAATATTGAAATCTTGAAGAACTTTGAAATCCGTCCTCAATCAGCAAATACATCGCACAACACAAAGCTGCCAAGTTAAGATTTAGGTCTTTTTACCCCAATTTTTTGAAGGCGCCAAAGTTCACTTTTTGACATTGACAGCGTTGTGTCAAAATAATAAGATTAGATTTTTTTTTAATGGCTCTTTCGTAACTTTGTACCTCTATGTGGTTTATTGTAATTTATGGTGTTCATCGCGTGGCCACATACAAGTGTGATGGTCAATGGCACGCGACCCGCTCCGTTACTTTGGTTCATGGTCATGCGTGCATTAGGGTTAACACTATTATTTCCGTACTGTCTATATTAATATTATAAATGCGAAAGTTACTCTGTCCGTCTGTCTGTTTCGCTTTTACGGTTAATCCGCTGAATCGAGTTTAATAAAACTTGGTATGGGGCAATCTTCGATACTAAGAAAGGTTATAAGCTACTGTTTGCCGCGATAACCGACACTTTTTTATTAATCTATTTGACAGACCTTAAATAATTCAACTGTTAAATAACTAACCAGTGCGCTTATTATCCAATTTAATTCTAATACAATGCCAATGCAAAATTGATATTAGTTTAGCAGGCAGGAGATTCAGTTTAAAAAAAATGCTGTCATAGGAAAGCACTGACTGGAATCTAAACATTGAGAGTATTTTTTGTGCTGTGTGTTGTTTGTGTGCCTGCTAAATAAATAACAATTTTGCATTGGCATTATACAATTAAAATTAAATTGGATAGTAAGGGCATAGAATGTGCAAGTTTTCCTTTAGTAGATAAAAGAAATGGTCTGTCAAAAAATTTGTCTATCGTCTCGTGTCACTTATCTTCGCTCAGCGCTAAAGTGCGGTATGAATGAAATCCGTATACCTATTTGCTGACAACCTTAAGTGAGCGGTAACATTTACCGGAAGCAGTTGCTTATGTCAATTAGCGTTGTAATTGAACGATTGTGGCGACATCTGTATTTAGAGATGCGAAGCGTGGTTACAGTTTAAAAAATAGTGTATTATAACAACATAATTTTGTGTCACATGCTTAATTATCTTTGTATAACAAGACTAGCCGTCCCCCGCGACTTACGCGTGTTTTAGTTACAACGGTTTTACATTTTTGTAACATTTTTCATTTATGTTCCGCTCTTTTTGGTCGCAGCGTAATGTTATATAGTTTATAGCCTTCCTTAATAAATGGGCTATCCAACACTGAAAGAATTTTTCAAATCGGACCCGTACTTCCTGAGATTAGCGCGTTCAAAAAAACAAACAAACACTTTAGCTTTATATATTAGTATAGATTACTTTAAATAATATTTGAAGAGTTCCTAGAGTTCTCTAAGATCCCAACATCAGATCCTGACCTGACTGACCATGGAACCAAATGAAATATCTTAAGAAAGGGCATGAGTTACTTTTATTTTGGTATTGATATTGGGCATACTTTTTGCCGCGATAACCGACACCCATGTAGGCGGAACCGCGGGCAACAGCTAGTGTTATAAATGCGAAAGTTTTGATGGATGTTTGTTACACAATCACGATAAAACAGCTGAACTTATTCGAATGAAATTTATTACATGGATAGTTTATTACCTGGAATAGCGTATATTATGTTACTTTTCATCATAATCATTATCACCATTTTTCATCAATGCGCGGGTGAAACCGCGAGGCGCGGCTAGTTTAACTATAAACATTTATTGCTGTCCTTTTTTCTCTTTTTTATCGGGGTGAAGCTCTAATGTCTTCAACCCACGCCGAGGGCACACGTAAGGATATGTCGGACTCACACCGACTAAAAAGACCCCGGTCCCGTACTTACCTTTGCCGGAGCCGCGGGATCGCTTACGCAAGCTCTGCGCGGGTCCTAGGTTCCTAGTTATATAAAGCCCACCCTATTCTCTCCTTCAACTAGAAAACATAAAATGCATCAGTTCATTACTGATCGGTACATTTGAAACACAACTTATTACCTGCGGTTTAGGTTAAGCGCTATTTAAACATCACACGTATGAGTAACGATTTTGTGGTTAACCTACGTCAGACTTAACTAATTCAAGCATTATTTACAAATTAGTAACGTTAAAATTATGTAATTTAATTAATTAGTAATGTAAATATAAAATCACGAATAAAGCCAAAAGTATCTAATAATAAAATAAATTTTAGGCGCGAAATCAGATAAATAGTGTATAATCTGTGGCGAACAGTCTTGCCAACCTAATGAGAACTTTATGCTAAGTGTTGCCGCGTCACAAAAATGCAGCGGCAACTGAGTAACGTCAGTGTATACTCGTACCAAGATTATCAGCCGTCTAGGAAATATGGTAAGTGTTAGAATCGAAATCATAGACATTCCGTGGTCTATGGTTATCTTCTTCTATAGTGAAACGGCGTCTATGTCTAAAGCTTCAAGAGTTCTAATAATGGAGTATATAAATATGACTGAAATGAAATGAAATGAAATCGTTTATTATGCAAATAGGATGTACAATCACTTTTACACGTCACTTTTTTGAGCTTGCTGGAGTCGACATTTCCTAACTGACAGCCCCCTGAGAAGAAATGTCGAAACAAACTCAGAGCCCCTAGACAAGTGACATTTCGACAAGCGATATCGCTGATGGAATCGTTTAAATGTATGGAAGTGACAAGTCCAAGTCACGTGACTTATCGAAACGAAATGTCATTTCCATACATTTAATGTCATTTGAGCGATTTCTATCATCGTTTACGCTTGTCGAAATGCCACTTGTCTAGGGGGGCAGGGGTCACAGTCTCTTTTAAAGTCCAGATAATATTCACGTATAATATAGTGTTAACAAAATGCAGGTTGCTGGACTTGGGACTTAAAAAGTCAAAATCTTTAAACAAAAATTATTAAACACGTATATTTTGCTTTTTTAAAATAACAAAACACTAAGTATATAAAGCGAATCAAAGTTCAGGAGTAGACGCTATGACGTCATGCTTTCGTACAAAATCCATGAAATTGTGACGCCATGCGACATTCCAAACCAATGTATCGTCGTTAGTTTTTGGATATGTAAAATTAGAAAAAGTACAGTAGTCTTATATTTTTTTTTAATATTTCGGACATTGAAAAACATAAAGTTGGTCTTCTGCCCCGTTTGGTATATTCTGTATTCGAATTTATAATAATATTGCATGTGCGCACTCGGACCCCATCGCCCAAAGCTCTCAACCCCAAACGGCACTAGCGCAGCACGACGACCTAGCAAGATGATTTGGCGCAAGATTATTGACACAAGTAGCATCCCATACAAAACTTATAAGTAACCAGCCCCCCTAGACAAGTGGCATTTTGACAAGCGTTTACGATGGTAGAAATCGCTTAAATGACATTAAATGTATAGAAATGACATTTTGTTTCGATAAGTCACGTGACTTGGACTTGTCACTTCCATACATTTGAGCGATTCGATCAGCGTTATCGCTTGTCGCATTGTCACTTGTCTAGAGGCCCTGTTCTTTTCTTAGTCGGGATCTTCATTGCTGAAGGTCGTGTTTAGCTTGAAGTGTTGATCACTCGATGCACTATCCTTCTCTACGTATTCCTGTCCTTTAAGAACCTACAACCTAATTAATAAAATTATGTTTCTGTACTCCCACTTAACGTTCTCTTTTTTTTTCTTTAGGGCCGCAGTATGAACCGGGCGGCTACGCGACGGCCGTGCAGCAACGCTCAAATATGACACAACGGGAAGATGCTCTCAAGTTTGAGCAGGGCCGCATCAAGGCGCTGCAGGAGGAACGCTTACACATACAGAAGAAAACATTCACGAAATGGATCAACTCGTTTTTGCAGAAGGTAAGGATTCAGTTTTTAACCGACTTTAAAAGGAGCATGTTCTTAATTTGACGGCTTTTTTATCGTACGTTTGTTACGCGTTATCGTCAGCTATAGGGGTGCGGACTGGATATGAAAAGGGAATATCCATTTAGTTTTCCAGATACATAAAAAATAGAAAAAAGTACTCGTATTGTTTTTCGACTCGTATTTGACCGATTTTTTTTAGGCTATTTGAAAAATAATTTCGTTTGCGAGTAGGCGGAGTCAAGCGGACTGGAGAGCCAATCCGGAAATGCAAGACAGAGATAATACTAACTGCTTGCTTACGGGACGAAAAGAGCTAAACATATGTCAAGGTCGCGAAAGATTGTCTTAGAAATAACGTAAGCGACAAAATGGAAAATCTCATATAAATCGAAATCTATCGGATAGAATGAAAAATCAATCGACATTAATCTATTATGATTATGCATCAAATAAATAGTTTAGTGGATTAAACAATAAAAGTGTTTTTATAGAGCTGTTTTCTAAAAATAAAACTATCAACGAAAGTTTCTTTAATCGTGTAACTGATCGACATTTATCTTCATATCCTCTTCTATCTAGGAACCAAATTTCAAGTCAATAACTTTTATAGTTGCTAAGTGAAAACGATATGAAAATAGTTAAAGAAATTATGTATCGCCTTAAAATAAGACCATCTCAATACTGTTTATGTCCATTGAAGTCCTTACAGCAATGGGCACGTTTTCTATTTTTTTTTTAATGTCCGCCTGGTAGATTAATGAATTTTATTGGACACGTATTTTTCCTATTTTTTCTGCAAATTAAAAATGAGCAGAATACAGTGAATGGAAATTTCGCGTGACATCACTACGTGCGACAATGATACGACGGCGTGGCGTCATAAGCCCCCACTACTGAACTTTAAAGCGGTGTATCTTTGTATTATTTTATTGTTTTGATAAAAGAAAAAATACGTGTCTAATATTTTTTTATTATCTAACTGACGGACTAAATAGATTTTAACTTTTCATACCCAGGAAACATCCCTATTTATACGACGGCGTGGCGTCATAAGCCCCCACTACTGAACTTTAAACCGCTGTATCTTTATAATTTTGTATTGTTTTGATAAAAGAAAAAATACGTGTCTAATATTAACTGACGGACTAAATAGATTTTAACTTTTCATACCCAGTCAACATCCCTATTTAAAACAAACGTGACTAAACGAATACAAAATAAGTTCGAGATGACACAGCTATCTGCTTTCAAGCATGTGTCAATGATGCGTAATGCGGTCACCAATATGGAGATAGTGATATCATTATTAACTCATATATTATACATGTAATAGGTACTGTTGCACTGCAGGCCTCTCGTACAGAGAACGAGCATTGATCACCGCGTTTGTGAACTGCCCCACGGTGGGGTGCCATTACCGAAGCTGTTAATAACACCAGCCTGTAACTGTCCCGCTGCAGGCCTCTCATACAGACAGTACAAAAAAAAATAATATTTTCTCTGTAAAACTCGGATTTTTTCTTTTATCAAATCAATGAAAATTAAGTAGGGCTTGTGACGTCACTTTTGGTTAAAAATTGCAGCCACAAGTTACGTCACGCGACATTTCCATTCACTGTATCTTCCTCATCGTTTGTTCAATTAAAAAAGTAAAAATACGTGTCTAATATCTATGTGACGTGTAAATAAAAAAAAAAGAACGGCGACTACTGAGATTTCCATTAAAACTTTAATTCATTGAATCGTCATTATTATTACAAATCATTATGACCTTGACAAACGAAGTCGCGGTCAAAAGTAAGTGTTTTATAATCATAGTAATTAAAGATGATTAAGCGGCGTCTTTGTGTATTCATTATTAATATTCCTTGAGATAAAACGAAGATATGATGATGTCATCCGTTTCACAGATTTAAGTATAGTAGCGTATAATAATTATAATGTACAAAACTATGAGTTTTCATTAAGAATGTATAAAACTTTTGACACTGAGTTGACGTGACCTTGAAAACGATGCTTGTTCATACTTGTGCTTACTGTTCATACTCTGTTAGGCGCACTCTATCGTTTACTTATTTATATACTAAGGACCACCCTTTGAGCATCCCTTCTTTTCATGATTTTTTTTTTTCATAATATAAGTACTTTGGCTTAACTATTTTGGCATATTATTTTTGGTATACAGTTTATGTTGCCACGATTATTTTTTAGGCTTATTTGTTATGACATAATTTTAATTCGCATAATGTAAAGCAAAACCGATATAGTCGATTAGGTTAGACAATAGACATGTTTTTTCGTTAATGGCACCCCACCGTGGGGCAGCTCACAAGCGTGGTGATCAATGCTCGTTCTTATTGAATGAATTAGTTATAAATATCATAATACAGATGTCATCAGTCAAGGCTAGGCAGGGAATGGTTGATAACCTAGTATAATTGTTTATATTAGATATATTAATTGGGGGCAATTGAATCATGCTCGTTTTAGTAGTTACGCAATAGGGAATCGGTCTATTTTTTTTATTTACACTTCACATAGATATTAAAAAAATATTATACAAATACTTTATACTTTGACGACCTCCGTGGTCGAGTGGCGTACACACCGGTTTTCAAGGTGTCGCCAGCTCTGAGGTCCCGGGTTCGATCTCCGCCCCGGCCGGGTCTGGGTGTTTGTGGTACCTTCGTTGTCGCTGAATTCCATAACACAAGTGCTTTAGCTACTTACTTTGGGTTCAGAGCAATGTATGTGATGTTGTCCACATTTTATTTTTTAACTATTTTTAACTTTTTTTTTTAATGAACCTAACGATGAGAAAGATACAGCGAATGGAAATGTCGCGTGACGTCACTTGTGGCTACAATTTTTACCAAGAAGTGACGTTACAAGCCTCCAGAACTTTAAAGCGCTTTAACTTTGTCATTTTTCATTGATTTGATAATAGAAAAAATACGAGTTTTTTTTGAGGATCGCCTGACTAGTTTCATACTCAATAGGAATCCCTAATCATGAGGTGACGCGGTCCCCCGTCCCTGGATCAAGCTATTATATAAGCTTTTGATTGCACGGATAGCCGAGTGGTATAGGTCACCACGCCAATTACCTCTGTGCGCGACGTGCCGCGGGTTCGATCCCCGCATGGGACAAGCATTTGTGTGACCCACAAATGCTTGTTTCAAGTCTGGGTTTTCTTTGGGCATGTGATTTAAATGTTTGTGAAACCCCCTGCGACACAAGGATTAAATTCCTTAGTGCGGGAGTCGTTTTTTAAAGAAAAAAAAATAAAATAAGATGGCCCGAGCCAAATGGCAAAAATAATAAATACTTAGATCCAGCCCTTCCTTTCTGTTCTGGAGAATAAGGGCACAGAGAGCTAACAAATTTAGTTTCAACTAAAATTCTCATACAAATTGACTGACACGTGTGCACTAAAACACTGAAGTGCAAGATAAGAACTAGTTTGACATTTTTAAGTTATTTGTTGTTATCTGTTGCCGTCCTTTTCTCACGCTATATGTTAGTAAAAGATAGCAATAGTTTAATTTTGACCTATCCTTACTGATTATTTTTCTTTTGTTTTTCTAGGCGCGAATGGAGGTCGACGATCTATTCGTCGACCTAGCAGATGGCCGCAGACTTCTAAAACTCTTGGAAATCATCAGTGGCGAGCGTTTGCCCAGGCCCAACAGTGGGCGCATGAGAGTCCACAAGATTGAGAACGTCAACAAGAGTTTGAGCTTCTTACATACGAAGGTAAATAATTTAAATGTTAAAATTATTTCATCATGAGGGCTACATTTTTTGCGCTCAACAGTTGGCGCCACTGTGCGTGACAGCTGTCAAAGACTACCTTCAAACTGGAATTTGACATCACGACGTGCAATTAGCGCCTCTGGCGGCAAAATAAATAACGATAGTCCTCATTGAATGATCTTTATAGTAGCTATTGATTGACATTTGGTTTTATGTCAGTGTGTATTTTTTGTCCGCGCGACAAGCATAAACTTTTGCACGAAATCGAATGCGGTTTTTACAGTAATGTTCGAAAAAGTCAAAATATATTGCTTGCTTCATCTCGATGTACCGTCTAAAAGTTAACATATTAATCTATACTAATATTATAAAGCTGAATAGTTAGTTTGTTTGTTTGAACGCGCTAACCTCAGGAACTACTGGTTCGAATTGAAAAATTCTTTTGGTATTGGATAGTCCGTTTATTGAGGAAGGCTATAGGCTATATAACATCACGCTACGACCAATAGGAGCGGAGCATAAATGAAAAATTTTGCAAAAATGAAAAACCGTTGAAACTAAAACACGCGAACAAAGTCGCGGGGGACAGCTAGTATATTATAGTAACCATCATCAGCTGATTTGATGGTACATTGTTTTCTTCGGTACCTATTTACTATTATACTACTATTTATGCTTGGAGATATGTTATTTTCATAGTTACCGACGTTTCAATTCGGATTCGGATCGCGCTGGTATCAAGTTGCACTAATGAATAGTATAAAAGATAGGATAAGCGCGTAAGTAGGAGATATCTATCATTGAAAAAATCCTAATTAGGAGCTTCGAGTCTTCGAAATGCGAGCGCTAATAACATAAATCTGCCTAATTTTTATGTTATAGGTACAACATGCAACAAAAACCCTGTCCGATCCTTATGAGTATTATCCGGCATCGTACTGCGTACACATATACGTAACTATTGAATGGATTCGAGATTATGATTTTTCCCCGGTGAATATAATTAAATTAAAATAAAACTGATCAAAGGCAACACTGACCGCTCGACAAAGTTGACGTGCTTACTACCTACAGTTTTGTATCAAAGAAGCCGTCTGTGCGAGACATATTTTTCTAGTACGTATGTTGAACCAGGAATACGCCTTTATTGGATCGGACAGGGGTTTTTTTACGTACTGTATATGTACATATAATAGCATTGGAATGAGAACTCAATGTTAAAAGTGCTACCGATTCAGTTCTTCATTCACAAATTCTTAGAAATGATATGTTCGTCCTTGATAAGACATTGATAATAACCTAAATTAGATATCGTTATCGGATAAAAAATAACAAATTAGGATTAAAATTAAAATTAAGTATTAAAATAATTAGTTATGAAATTCCTTTGTTAGAATAGCTAAAGAATATATATACAAATAAAGATATTATAATGATAGTCAATGATAAACAATATAAAAGTGAGTCAAACATTTTATTAGCGCTCGCCGTTTGTGGATTTTCAATAATAGCTATCTCTTTTACTTACATGCTTTTCCTATCTTTTGTACTATTCATTAGTGCAACTTGACAACATTTTGACATATACCAGCGCGATCAGCAGGGTCTTTCGCTATGGCGGTTGTCAACTAAAGCGATAATTGTTTTATAAAAAACACTGAAAACACTAATATCTAAAAAGTAATAGATCTACTACAACGCAATTGGTCACCGACTTTAGCCGACACTAAATTTGCGTTTTTATAGTTATTTTTATCTAGTAAACATCGCTTGGGTTGTCAACAGGAGATAGCGAATAGGCCTACAGATTATAAACGTCGGTAAATATGAAATTAACATATATTCAATCAATTTTTTTTATGATATATAAGTATGTTAATCAGTTGTCTGGTTGCCATAATACAGGCGCTGCCTAGTTTGGGATCAGATGGCCGGTCCCAAGATATAATATCTACTATATTTTATTAATTTAGTGAAAACCTTGCAGTAAACATTTTAATAAAAGTAAAGCTTTTAAAATACCATTTTAAACATAGATAATGTACACTAGATAGTATAAATGCAATCAGCGTGTTTCCATAGACTAACATAGAGTTGTAAACTTGAGCGGGTTTGCAAGAAGCCCTTTAATTTAAGTAGTTAGATGGCTTCTCACTTACAGAAATGTAGGTTCGCTCCATTTATTTACAATTAAACTAGCAATACCTAAGTACCTATATATGTATGTATATTCATCTATACTATATAATATTATAAAGCTGAAGAGTTTGTTTGTTTGTTTGTTTGTTTGAACGCGCTAATCTCAGGAACTACTGGTTCGAATTGAAAAATTCTTTTTGTATTGGATAGTCCGTTTATTGGGGAAGGCTATAGGCTATATAACATCACGCTACGAACAATAGGAGCGGAGCATAAATGAAAAATGTTGCAAAAATGAAAAACCGTTGAAACTTAAACACGCGAACAAAGTCGCGGGGGACAGCTAGTTAAATATATATGCAGTTGACAGCGATGTGTATGAATTTTTTTGGACGCAATTTTTGAGCTTTTTAGGAAGCCGTACCTCAAACAAAAGGTACCTACCCTTATTAGAGATCACTTTGTTGTCCGTCTGTGTGTATATCAAGATTATTTTTCTCAAGAACGAGTGATCTTCGTTCTGCCTTCTGTCTAGCCTTTTCCCAAACTATGTTGGGGTAGGCTTCTGGTATTACCGGATTCAGCTGAATACCTTATTCTCCATGAAGCGACTGCATATCTGACCTCCACAACCCATTTTACTGGGTAACACAGTATCCCAAAGTAAGACTGGTTGTCAGAATTGTAATGACTTAACGACTGTCAAAGATCAACGTATGACAGTCGGGAGCAACGGCTTAACGTGCTTTCCGAGGCACGGAGGGGTCTCGGTATGTTTACAAATGGTCACCCATCCACGGACCAACCGCGGAGAGCGCATTTTGATTAAACAAAATTTTATTTATAATTTATGTTCGTATTTTTTTTTTACATTTATTTATGTTTATTTATTTAAACGGATCTTAACTATCTCTGGTCCCAAATCGTTACATTGTAATTAGTTAAGTAACCGTTATTCTCTCCATTTCAGGTCCGTTTAGAGTCTATCGGAGCTGAGGACATAGTTGATGGCAACCCGCGTCTGATCCTCGGTCTCATTTGGACCATCATCTTGAGATTCCAGATTCAAGAGATTGAAATTGATGTTGTGAGTATATCTTTTTTTACTGGCCTATTGGTCTAGTGGTTAGTGACCCTGACTGCTAAACCGGAGGTCGTGGGTTCGATTCCCACCCAGGACAAATCTTTGTGTGATGAGCATGATCATTTGTTCTGTGTCTAGGTGTAATTTATCTATAATATGTATGTATTTAGAAATATATAAGTATGTTTATCAGTTGTCTGGTTGCCATAATACAGGCTCTCCCTAGTTTGGGATCAGATGGCCGTGTGTGAGTGGTCACAAGATATATTTATATCTACTTCAATGCTAATAAAATGAAGAGGATAGGTTTGTATGTTTATAACGAATAAACTCAAAAACTACTGCATCTATTACTATTATTTTGACGACCTCCGTGTTTGAGTGGCGTACGCACCGGTTTTCAAGGTTTCGCCAGTTCCGAGGTCCCGGGTTCGATCCCCGGCCGGGTGAATGTAGAAAACCACTTTTCTACATTGTCTCGGGTCTGGGTGTTTGTGGTACCTTCGTTGTCTCTGAATTCCATAACACAAGTGCTTTAGCTACTTGCTTTGGGTTCAGAGCAATGTATGTGATGTTGTCCACATTTATTATTATTCCTATTTTTTTACCATTTGAATATTACATTATCCGTTAGTTACATAGGCTATATTGCTGTGCTATCGCAATTTTCTTGAGTTTTCTTTTCGTAAGAACCTTCTATGAAGTATTAGAACACTTAAAAAAAAAAGATCAATGGAATTGGTAAAGTCTTTTTCAAGTTATGGCGTGAATAGAGAAATAGAGATTTATTTTTATTTATAAAGATAATAGATTTTAATCTGCTAATGCACCATTTTTGAATGCATTTAATCATTTCCTAAAATCTTTATTTTTACATCTTTGCAATACAAACTCTCTTCTCTTGTAGGACGAAGAAAACGTGTCCTCTGAGAAGAAGTCAGCTAAGGATGCGCTACTGCTCTGGTGCCAGCGGAAGACGAGCGGCTACCATGGCGTCCACATCCACAACTTTACCGACTCCTGGAGGTCCGGACTTGGGTTCAACGCGCTTATACATGCTCACAGGTAAAGTGCTATTAATGTTATGCATGTCAAATGTGAAGATGGATGTTTGTTACTCTTTTACGGAAAACTACTGAACCGATTTTGATAAAAATTGGCACATGTTTAGGTTACAACATGCATTAAAGATGGGGTACCTGTTATTAAGTCTCTTATTATCGGATAGTATATGAAAGTTGGTTTTAATGCATATTGGGTATCTACGACTACTTAAATGATGTTTTAAGATAAATTAGTGTCATAAAATAAATCAATATTTTCTTCCATTTTACCAATGATCTCACTAAAACTAAATATTATTATTACTTAAGTATTCGGCATTCGGCCTAATATTCTGTAAATATTCGGTATTCGGCCGAAAATAATAAAAGTAGCCGAATAGGCCGTGAAACTAACCAATAGTTAAAACTTCCATTTATTTGCGGATGAGTTCAAATCCGTATTAATTCTGATATATTAATTTATCATATGATTTAATTCACAGACCTGACCTGTTCCGCTGGTCGGAGTTGCCGGCAGAAGACCACGTGGAGACCCTCAACCACGCCTTCGACGTGGCGCACAAACATCTCGGGATCCCGCGCCTGCTGGATGCTGAAGGTCAGCTCCAACTTTATATGTATAAGATTCCCACCCAGGACGAATCTTTGTGTGATGAGCAAGATCATTTGTTCTGTGTCTGGGTGTAATTTATCTATAATATGTATGTATTTAGAAATATATAAGTATGTTTATCAGTTGTCTGGTTGCCATAGCACAGGCTCTGCCTAGTTTGGAATCAGATGACCGTGTGTGAGATGTCCCAAGATATTATTAAGATATTATTATTATATTATTTTGAGTAACATCGTAACATAATTAGTCCCCGATTTAAAACGCTATATCTCCTTTGTTTTTAATTAGTTAAAAAAAAAATACTTGTCTAATGTTTTTTTTTTATTTAATTTATGAACTAAATAGATTTTTACTTTTTGTACCCAGTCAACATCCCTATTTTTCGATATAGCACTTAGGTTCCCTAGAACATGGACAGTATAACTGAGTACATAAGCACAGAGCTTAGCTAGGTCCATAGTGACAGCAAATATACTGTATTTAAAGATTACGTACTTTGGTTTTTAAAAAAAGTGTCATAATTGTATGTTTCTTAATTTAAAATATGAAAATATATTGTAGTAACAAACTTTAGAATTGTATTATTCAACAATTCTTCTGATTCGGTTGATCTTCGGGCCAAAATATCGGAAGACTATTCGGCCTTAGAGTATTCGTCAAAAAAAAACCCGCAAGCAAACTACTAATACCTAATATACTTTTTCTATCCCACAGACGTTGACACGAGCAGACCTGACGAGAAGTCGGTGATGACGTACGTGGCGTCCTACTACCACACGTTCGCGCGGATGAAGAACGAGCAGAAGAGTGGACGGAGGATCGCTAATGTAAGACTTGGATGAATATTCGGCCTTAGTTTTGTTTTTGTATTCGGCCTAGAACTTTTTAATTTTTTCTATTTTCCTTCATTGTTATTATTTTATTTAGATTGAAGTAAAATATAATGGTAGGCTTTAAATATTAAAAATAGCGATCGAGGAATGATCAATGCTATTAATCAAAACTTCCTAATATTGTATTAATGAAAATATTTTGCGTACATAACTTTTTTTTAATATCTATGTTTTAGTACTGTAGTTTAAAATGCAGTAGATTTAATGGGATTTTAAGACGAAATTTATTATATTCATGTTCAACCTACGCTGATGACAAATTTACAAAAAAATAAGTGTGGGTGTACTTATGTACGCACGTAAGAAGTTATACTTTTTTGGCGTAACTAGATAAAATTCTTTCTCATTAACTTGTGATTGAGAGATTTAACTCGATAACTGGCATCGGACATCTTGACAATTGTAGTTTTTGTCATTTTTGACATTATGTAGTTTGGAAAAACTAAAATGTTGACTAGCTAACTCCAGGTGTAGGTTTTCCGGGACGGTGTGCGCGCGCATCGTAAAAATTTACTCTCATAATTTTTCCCTAATGCGCCAAAAGAAGTATAACTTCAAGAACAAAAAGTAAATGAATATACATCTCCATTCAATTTGATTCATAAATTCTTTCACAGATTATTGGTCAAATGATGGACTGCGACGATCGTAAGGGGGAGTACAGTAAGCTGTTCAGCGTCCTCTTGGAGTGGATCCTGCTGAAGATACAGGAGCTGAACGGGCGCGAGTTCCCCAACTCTCTGGACGGGATCCAGCGGTTGCTGCTATCGTTTAAGCAGTACAGGACGGTCGAGAAGCCGCCTAAGTGAGTTCTTCTTCTTTTTAGCGAGTCGATCAATAGCAGTCAGATTTTCCCTGATCAGTACTCAGCCACGCAAACAGCGTTGTCCGTGGCCTTGTACAGGTCCTCGCGAGTGCAGGTGGTAGGGCATGCTGGGCAGCTCATTAAGTGGGCCATTGTTTGGGGGAAGATGCCTCAGGTGTACTGTAACCCCACCGGCACATATTTTCATTACTCCGGCCGACTTGGGTCCGGAGTCTATTTACGTCGGCCATCGTATGCTGTGGTCAGGGTGAAGTTTGTCGGCTATTGGGATGGGTGGTCCATTCGTGTTTCTGTTTTCCATTAAAGTGAGTTTGAAAGCAAAAATAACATTATTTAGAGATCTTATGGAAGTAAAACTTCTTTACGCACGCCTGACTTACGTACTGAGAGTAAGATGGTGAATGTGTGATAAGAGCGTTACGAAAAGTTCGATCGAGGTAGTTGAGAGGGAGATATAAGTTAGTGAAGATAGAAAGAGAGATATGACTTTCGTATATTACTGTAGGAGCAAGAGAGAGAGGTGCAAGCACTCATTTTCTTTCTCTGTCTCTCATAGCCAGTTACGTTTCGTATATAAAGAAGTTTTACTTCAGTCGCGTGGTCTGAAACATACTCGTTTTTTTAGTTCTGTTATTTTCGTTATTGACTTGAAATTTGGTTCCTAGTTAGAAGAGGATATGATGAAAATAAATGGTGATCAGTTACACGATTAAATAAACTTTCCTCAATTGTTTTAATTTTTGAAATCAGCTCTATAAAAAGACGTTTCTTGTTCAATGCACCAAACTATTCAACTTAATGATATATTTTTCACACTATTTGTTGCATAACCATAATATCTAAATAAATGTCGATTGATTTATTATTCAATCCAATAAATTTCGATTAATAAAAGATTTTCCATTTTGTCGCTTACATTATTATTTCTAAGACAATCTTTCGCGTCCTTGACATAATATATGTTTAGCTCTTTCCGTCCCGTAAGCAAGCAGTTATTATTATCACTGTCGTGCATGTGCAGATTAACTCTCCACTCTACTAGACTTATACTTATTTTTTTTTATCAGATACAAGGAGCGCTCCGAGATAGAGGCGCTATACTTCGATATCAACACCATGCAGAAGAGTTTAACCGGTGAAGCCTGGTCACCTCTGGAAGGACAGCTTCCCCAAGACCTGGAGAGAGCATGGCAACAATTAGAACAGGTAATCTTCAAAATACTGCTCGGATAATTATTTAGAACAATACGACTCGCGACACCACCACCGCTGCGTCAGCTCATGATAAGAGACTCCTATTGAGTCTGAAACTAGTCGGGCGATCCCGAGAATGTGCGTGAGTAAACCGTTTTGTTCTAAATAATTATGAATACTACTCACGAAAGTTATTATATTGCACGGATAGCCGAGTGGTATAGGTCACCACGCTAACTACCTCTGTGCGCGACGTGTTGCGGGTTCGATCCCCGCATGGGACAAGCATTTGTGTGATCTACAAATGCTTGTTCCAAGTCTGGGTGTTCTTTGTGCATGTGCTTGGAATATTTAAAAGAATTAAGTAATATTGTTTGCTCTCAACTTTGCCCTCATAATAAAGAGAATTCGCGCAAAGATAAGTAACTTAAGGTAGTCTAAATAATATAAATGTCCCACTGCTGGGCACAGGCCTCTTCTCATATAGAGAAGGAACGAGCATTAATCACGCGGGTTGGCAAGTTCAGATTCTAATTTTTGGAATCCAGGTTTTCTTACGATGTTTTCCTTCACCGATTGTCAATGATGTCTTAGATAAAATTAACAAAGTACGTATAACTTTGAAAAAGTAACATTGGTACTTGCCTGTAATGGCTCCGAACCTGCAACCTTGTGCACACAAATCCGTTCATTGAACCGATAGGCCACCACGACATTGAAAAAACTATTTAATTATAATCTAACGACCTCCGTGGTTGAGTGGCTTACACACCGGTTTTCAAGGTGTCGCCAGCTCCGAGATCCACGGGTTCGATCCCCGGCCGGGTCAATGTAGAAAACCACTTTTCTACATTGTCTTGGCTCTGGGTGTTTGTGGTACCTTCGTTGTCTCTGCTTCCATAACACAAGTGCTTTAGCTACTTACTTTGGGTTCAGAGCAATGTATGTGATGTTGTCCGCATTTATTTATTTAATTATAATATTGTTTGTTTGCTAGGCGGAGCATGCGCGAGAAATTGCGCTGAGAACGGAGTTACTAAGACAGCAGCGATTGGAACAACTCAACTACAAGTTTAATACTAAAGTAAGTACTCATAAAAATCCACTAATAGTTACAACCTTAGAGGAATAAATAATTATAGAGGGCGCATATCGAGTATGAACTGTAGGCACTAGTATGAACATGTAAAATCGTAAAATTTGTGTCAAAACAGAGTGCATCGTATTAAAACTGTCCCCAAAATCTAATAATATCGGAACCGTCGATATTTTTGCATAAACGTCTGTCGTCACACGGAAAATCACATAAATCAGTAAACGAGCGTAGTGATGGGCTATTAGCGATGCGCATGCTCTCTTCTTTTTCGTGTTTACTCTATGGGTACAACAGACTAGTTTTTTAATTAAATTAATGTACTTATTTATGTCTTCGTCGACTGGCCTGTTGGTCTAGTGGTTAGTGACCCTGTCTGCTAAACCGGAGGACGTGGGTTTGATTCCCACCTAGGACAAATCTTTGTGTGATGAGCATGATAATTTGTTCTGTGTCTGGGTGTAATTTGTTTGGTTGCCATAATACAGACTCTGCCTAGTTTGGAATCAGATGGCCGAGTGTGAGTTGTCTCAAGATATTATTAATATATTATTATTACTAACTTCGACGACCTTTGTGGTCGAGTGGCGTACACACCGGTTTTCAAAGTGTCGCCAGCTCTGAGGTCCCAGTTTCGATCCCCGAACGGGTTACTATAGAAAACACTTTTCTACATTGTCTGGGGTCTGGGTGTTTGTGGTCCCTTCGTTGTATCTGAATTCCATAACACGCGTGCTTTAGCTACTTACTTTGGGTTCAGAGCAATGTATGTGATGTTGTCCACTAACTTAACTCCTCTTTGTCTACAGTCGGTCCTCCGTAAAGGGTACTTAAAGGAGATGATCCAGGTCCTCTCGGACCCTCGCTACGGTTCCAACCTGGCGCAAGTGGATGCTACTGTAAAGAAACATGAGGCGATTTCCGCTGATATACTTGCCAGGTAAATATCTATACATGCATGCACGATCCCGAGAATATGCGCGAGATAAACCGTTTTGTTCTAAATAATTATGAATACTCCTCACGAATTGTGTAATTTTTATTTTTATTTACAACTTTTTTTCTCCCAGAACGGAACGCTTTGAAGACTTATCCGCTATGGCAGCGGAACTCGTCCGGGAGAACTACCACGGTGCTGAAGCCGTGTCCCGCACGGAGCAAGCTGTGCTCTCCCGCTGGCGCGAGCTGCTGGAGCTGCTGGAGAGGCATCGCAGCTCGCTGGGCAAGCTGGCGCATCTGATGGCTTTGCTCAGGGAGGCCGATACTGTCGGGCAGACCCTGGTGGAGATGAAGGTTGGTATTACTAGCTGTGACCCGCGGTTTTAGCCAAAAAAGTAGTCCCGTTATTTGGGATATGATATACTAACTAAATTTTCGTTCTCCAGGCCCAATTCCAATCTGAAGACGTGGGTCGGCACCTGGTGGACGTGGAGCGCCTGCTGCAGGCGCACGCGCTCCAGGAGCTGCAGCTGGGCGCCGTGCACGACAGCATCCGGCGCCTGCTGCGGCAGGGCGCGGCGGCCGACGGCGCTCCGCAGCCCAAGCTGCAGCTGGAGGGACAGCTGGAGATGCTGGACCATGATTATGATAGGTGAGGGACATTATGGACATCTCGGAGACCTTTAGAGGAATAAATAAGTGAACTATAGAATGCGCATATCGAGTATGAACTGTTGGCACTAGTATGAACAAATAAAATCGTAAATTTCTGTCAAAATAGATCGCGACGTTTTATTAAAACTATCTCAAAACCTAATATTACCCTAATGATATAGGAACCGTCGATATTTTCGCATAAACGTCTGTCGTCGCACGGAAAAGCACATAAATCAGTAAACGAGCGTAGTACATTTAGCTAAAAATGTGCCTACGCTTGATATAACGGACTAGTAGCGATGCGCACGCTCTATGCTTGTCTATGTTTACACTATGGGTGCACGAGAGTACAAAGAGATTTTTTTCTTGGTTAAAAAGATAGCCTAGGAAAGAAATTTTCAAAAAAATCATTAATAAAATTATATTGTGATTCACTAAATATTTTGTGTGGTTCCAGCTTGGTGGCCGCCGCAAAAGACCGTAAGGCGCGGCTAGAAGACGCGAGGAACTTGTACCAGTTCTTGGAAGACCATGACGAGGAAGAAGGTAGGATTATATTTTAATATTTATTTTTATTTACAGACAACTTAATTAATTACAAATATTAGAAAGGAAATATTTAAACCTCTGGCAGGACTCGAACCTGCGACTACTGGTTCAACGTACCAGTCGCAGGACGAACTTAGATCACTGACCCGCACTATGGAATTAAATCGAGGAGTTCAAATATTCAATTTACATACACAAATAACAACTAGACTTGAAACAGACATTTGTGTATCACACAAACGCTTGTCCCATGCGGGGATCGAACCCGCGGCACGTCCGTCCATAGATCAAGCTGGCCCGAGCCGGCCAAACTTGCAATAAAACTATGTCCTTAAAAAATAAAACTTAGATCCAGCCCTCCCTTGCTGTTTTTGCCTTATTAAGATTGTTAGTAACGCACTAAGTCGAGGTCCGAACCCCACAGGGGGTGCCCTTAGTGAACGTTGCTGACGTAGTTAGTTTTCCTATTGCTCTGGCTGGAGGCCCCTTAAGGTTCTCGCCAAAAGTCCGGTGAAGCAGTCAAAGCCTGCGCTCAAGCTAACTGCGTAAATCTCTTCTAAAAAAAAAAGAAAAGAGTTGAACCTTTAAGGCGCTATACGAATTATTATTTCGTCAGCGAGTAGGCGGAGTCAAGCGGACTGGAGAGCCAATCCGGAAATGTAAGACAGAGATAATACTAGCTGCTTACGGGACGAAAAGAGCTAAACATATGTTAATGTCAAGGTCGCGAAAGATTTCCTTAGAAATAATAACGTAAGCGACAAAATGGAAAATCTCTTATTAATCGAAATCAAATCAATCGACATTAATCTAGATCTTATGATTATGCATCAAATAGTGTGAAAATAATATTATTATGTTGAATAGTTTGGTGGATTAATAAAAAAAAAATTTTTTTTATAGACCTGATTTCAAAAAATCAAACTATTGAAGAAAGTTTATTTAATCGTGTAACCGATTGACATTTATTTTCATCATATCCTCTTCTACCTAGGAACTAAATTTCAACACAATAAGTTTTATAGTTGCTGAATAAAAACGATATGAAAATAGCTAAAAAAATTGTGTTTCGCCCTAACGTGCTAAATTTTTGCAGGCTGGGTAACGGAGAAGCAGCGTATCTGCCGCACCGAAGTCGCGGCCAAAGAGCTGCGCGCCGTGCTGGCGCTGCGCCAGAAGCACACCGCGCTGCTGCACGAGCTCCGCGCCCGCGACCATGTCTCGCAGCGCCACAGGGCGAAGGGACAAAGGTATCATTACAATTTAACCATAACCACCAACGGTCCCTCCGTTCACACAGACAGGATTGAAGGGAAGAGTAATGTTGTTATCGCATTTAAAAAAATACTTCTATATCATTGTAATAAGGTGTATTTTTATTTATTTGATACTAAGCCAGTTTCGCATTCTCTATTAAAACGAAGTGAAACGTAAAACTCAACCTTATTTCAATGATCCAAAACCCTTTATTAAAATGCGATAAAAAAATTACTCTCTGCTCCGATTCTGTCTGTTTGAACGGACCCTTAAAATAACATCGCGTCACGTCACTTGTGGCTACAATTTTTACCAACAAGTGACGTCACAAGTCTCCAGAACTTTAAAGCGCTTTAACTTAGTAATTTTTCATTGATTTGATAAAAGAAAAAAATACGAGTTTTTTTTTATCTATCTGGTGGACTAAATAGATATTTCCTTTTCATACCCAGTCCGCTCCTCTATTATTTAATTAACTCATTTTGAGCTAAAATTTTGTAAACTGACTCTATACCAGATGTACTCTTCACCCCTCTTGGATAGATATAACCTTTTGGTAACACCATGTATATTACGTGCACTACATACGAGTAATTTTAATAGGCATGTTTCCTATTTTTTTTTTAATGTCTGCCTGGTAGATTAATGAATTTTATTGGACACGTATTTTTTCTTTTTTCCTACAAACAAAAAATGATCGAAATACAGAGAACGCAAATTACGCGTGACGTCACTCCTCGCTACAATTTTTACCAAGGCGTGGCGTCATAAGCCCCCACTACGAAACTTTAAACCGCTGTATCTTTGTAAGTTTTGATTGTTTTTATAAAAGAAAAAATACGTGTCTAATATTTTTTTATTATCTATCTGTCGGACTAAATAGATTTTAACTTTTCATACCCAGGAATTATTTGCAGCCTTAATATTGTATTATTTGCAGCCTCATCGACGCGAAGCACCCAAAAAGCGCTGAGATCGAGCGTCGCCTAACGTCTCTTAACAAACAGTGGGCTATACTGCGGGAGCTCGCCGCCGCGCGCGAGAAGCAGCTGGCTGATGCTGCAGAGGCTCACCAGGTAAGCCCACTGCTAGGCCTAATATGAGCAATAGATTCGGCTGGCCAGCTCCCTTAGACAAGTGACATTTTTACAGTTTTAGCACTGATAGAATCGTTCAAATGTATAAGATAGGCAAGCTTAGATGTATAAGTAAGTAAACTATAGAGCGCGCATATCGAGTATGAACTGTTGGCACTTATGAATTTGTAAAATCATAAAATTACACAGTAAACTCCATAAAATAAATTGACTGCAGTCAGTTAATTTATGTTGGTCTATTGGTTGGTGACCTTGACTGCTAAACTGGAGGTCGTGGGTTCGATTCCCACCCAGGACAAATCTTATTTTGATGAGTATGATTGTTTTGTTCTGTGTCTGGGTGTAATTTATCTACAATTTATGTATGTATTTAGAAGTATATAAGTATGTTTATCAGTTGTCTGGTTGCCATAGCACTGGCTCTGCCTAGTTTGGGATCAGATGACCGTGTGTGAGATGTCCCAGGATATTATATCCTTTACAATTTTGGGCCCAACGTAATAAATGATAATATTCGACGATTGCGATGTCCGTCCCGCAGTTCTACGGCGACGCGAACGAGTCGGAGTCGTGGATGAAGGAGAAGCGTCCGCTGGTGGCGACGGCGGACGTGGGGCGCGACGCTCCGTCGGCCGGCGCGCTGCTGGCCCGCCACCGCGCCACGCACGAGCAGGTGCGCGCCTACGCCGCCGAGCTGGGCGCGCTCGCCGCCGCCGCCGCGCGCCTGCACACCGCCGGCATCACCACCCTGCAGGTACGAACTAGCCTTGTTTTTTAAAAAACGACTCCCGCACTAAGGAATTTAATCCTTGTGTCGCGGGGGGTTTTACAAACATTCAAGTCACATGCACAACACCCAGACTTGGAACAAGCATTTGTGGATCACACAAATGCTTGCCCCATGCGGGGATCGAACCCGCGGCACGTCGCGCACTGAGGTAATTGGCGTGGTGACCTATACCACTCGGCTATCCGTGCATACGCTATACGACCCTACAGGTTATAACCTACTACGTATTATACAGTATGTAACAAGAACCCTGTCCGATCTCATAAAGGCGTATTCCTGGTTCAACATACGTACTAAAGTCATGCTCCACCTGCCACCAGCGCCACCTATCTGGCTCTAACGTAACTATGTTTGTCGGAGTAGTCATGTCCTTTATATATGTGCAAATTTTCATGTTAGTTTAGCTAACGGTTTTCGAGTTTTAGGTGTAAATACATAGATATTCTGTTTTATACAGTATGTAACAAGAACCCTGTCCGATCGAATAAATGCGTATTCCTGGTTCAACAAACGTACTAGAAAAAAATGTCTCGCTCAGGCGGCTTCTTTGATACAAAACTGTAGGTAGTACACGTGAACTTTGTCGAGCGATCAGTGTTGCCTTTGATCAGTTTTATTTTAATTTAATTATATTCACTGGAGCAAAATAATAATATCAAATCCATTCAATAGTTACGTATATGTGTACGCAGTACGATGCAGAATAATACTCATAAGGATCGGACAGGGTTTTTGTTGCATGCTGTATAATTATTTTCAATTTTGAAATTTCTGTTAAATACTCATTCGAAGGCAAGTCGGGCTGCTATTATGGATTAAGAGGTTATAATTTTCGTTTGAAAAACGATAAATATCTCACCTTCCATATAAGACTTAGTTTAGTCATTACAAATTAAAGCTAATGTATATTCGTTTAAGTATTTGATTTTTTTGATGCCCTATTTAAGGTATTAAGTTTTAATTAGATATCCAGATTAAATATATATAGTTAAGTTCGTATTTCTGTATATATTTTTTCCTTAATAAAGGATGTTAAATGTATAATATAAATTGTATTATTATTAACGTTTATTTTAACATAAAATGCTTAAAAACTATTGACCATTAAAAAATATACAATTAGTAATAATAAATAATAATAATATGTATAATAATAATAAATCTTTATTCACAAAATAAAAAGCTTCTGAATATTACATTGTTTTAGAGCTAAGGCTATGGTATACAACATAAAAAAAAACCCCTGACTTCTAAACTAGATGTAGGTACCTGTATCTTAGAAGTCAGTGTCCCTTCAAAATATTATGGCACATATTATGCCTCTTTACATGTTCCGAGATTGGACACCAAAATATACAAGACTTTATACATATTTATGACACAAAGTAAAAAAAATCATTTGAAATCTATAAAAAAATATCTTTGTAACAAAGAAAAAGGAAAACATAGTTAATGATATATTATAGTTAATAATAAATTTACACACAACTCATTATCAAACTGCAAACGATTTGTTTTTTTATTATTTCAATCAGAATTTAAATACTCTTTCTCCTCCAGCTCCCTACAGAAGTGGAGTCAACTCCCGCGATAGAGGAAGAAGAATGGGTGAACGAGTCGCGCCTGGTCCCCACCGAGGTGTGGGAGGAGGAGCCGGTGGAGAGGCTCGAGCACAGGACTGTCACTGAGGAGAGAAGTGTGCCACAAGTAAGATATTACTAAACCAGTTTCAATTTTTTCAATGTAATGATTGTATAATCACTTTCGTGAGTAGTATTCATAATTATTTAGAACAAAACGGTTTATTCACGCATATTCTCGGGATCGCCCGACTAGTTTCAGACTCAATAGGAGTCCCTAATCATGAGTTGACGCGGCGGCGGCGGTGTTGCGAGTCGAACTGATTCCAGTAAACTGTTTTATTCTAAATAATGTATATAATGTTACCCACATTTATTACTAGCTGTCCCCCGCGACTTTGTTCGCGTGTTTTAGTTTCAACGGTTTTTCATTTTTGCAACATTTTTAATTTATGCTCCGCTCCTATTGGTCGTAGCGTGATGTTATATAGCCTATAGCCTTCCTCAATAAACGGACTATCCAACACAAAAAGAATTATTCAATTCGAACCAGTAGTTCCTGAGATTAGCGCGTTCAAACAAACAAACAAACTCTTCAGCTTTATAATATTAGTATAGATTATTGATGCTGTCCACATTTATCTCGTGTTGAGCTTTTAAAGTGTAACAGACAGAGTTACTTTTGCATTTATTATATCTACCGAAAGCGATAAAAGTAATCTTTTGTTATAAGGATCAATTTGTTACTATCAAATGTGCATTAGAAATAAATTATCATTTTTTATTGTATTTATGGTTCACTATTTTCGCAATAATGGCTAACACATAAGAGATAGATATATGCTGTCGTGAGCTTTTTTGTAGGACTATTTAAGATAAATATTTCCATTATACATTATATAAGTTAACTCTGACGGTTTTTGCAGCGCACGCCAGAATAGCTCGCAGACTGTAGAATTTTTTACTACTTACTAGACACTTATCTTTATATTTTGGACAATTAACACAATATCTTTATAAATTTTAGCCTATGTGTTATTCTTATGTATAAGCTATATTATTGTAAAGTTTCATTAAAATCCATTCAGTAGTTTTTGCGTGAAAGAGTAACAAAGATACAACCATCCTTACAAACTTTCGCGTTCATAATATTCAGTAAGGATTAACATCGTATTATTTTCCAGGTGAAGGCCCTATACGCGTTCACAGGGCAAGGGATATCGATGCAGAAGGGCGAGGTCATGTTCCTCATCAACAAGACGAACCCCGACTGGTGGTCGGTCCGCAAGGCAGACAGGACTGATGGCTTCGTGCCGGCTAACTACGTGAGGGAAATCGAACCTAGAGTCGTACCTGTAAGTATTGTTTTTGAATGACAAATTTGATTTAAATATTTTTTTTTTTTAATTATAATGTGTTAATGGCACCCAACCGTGGGATTTACTTAATGACACCCCACCGTGGGGCACATTATATTTCTCAGTTTCAAAGCTCTTTATAATCACAATAAGTGTTATTATTATAACTTTCATTCCCTCCCAGGTCCAAGTCCGTCGCCCCGAGAAGGTGCGCACAGTGCAGCGCGTCAAGAAGACAGTGCTTGTGAAGCAGGTGGTCCCTGTGAAGAGGAACAAGCCAGCAGCAAGACGCGCCAGCAGGGCCACGCTGCCGGCACCTAGGACTGCCAGCGTGGAGACCAGGATGGCTGAGATACAGAAGGATTATGGTACGTTGATAATTTGATTATTTAACCTTTTCAAATAATACAGCATGCAACAAAAACCCTGTCCGATCCTTATGAGTATTATTCGGCATCGTACTGCGTACACATATACGTGACTATTGAATGGATTTGAGATTATTATTTTTCCCCGGAGAATATAATTAAATTGAAATAAAACTGATCAAAGGCAACACTGATCGCTCGACAAAGTTCACGTGTACTACCTACAGTTTTGTATCAAAGAAGCGAGCGGGACATTTTTTTCTAGTACGTATGTTGAACCAGGAATACGCCTTTGTTGGATCGGACAGGGTTTTTGTTACATACTGCATATTATGTCAAAATTATTTAGAAATTTCACGCACATTCTCGGTATCGCCCGACTAGTTTCAATCAGTTTGACTCGCGACACCGCCGCCGCCGCGTCATTGATTAGGGAGTTCTATAGAGCCTGAAGAATCTTTAGAATTTTCCTAAAATAGAAGTAGCCTAAGTTACCCCTTATTACCTCAGCTATCTGATAGTGAAAGTTCCGTCAAAATCGATCCAGCCGTTTCAGAGATTAGCCGGAACAAACAGACAGAGCAATGTGATGTTGTCCACGTTTATTTATTTATGTATTATTTTAACCCACAGATGAGTTGTTGAAACTCTCAGACGCGCGTCGTGAGCAGCTCGAGGACGCTATCAAATTGTACAGCTTCTTCGCTGAATGCGACGACTTTGACAAGTGGATCAAGGATAAAGAGAAGATGCTGCGCTCTGATGATGCAGAGGATACGGTCGATACGGCCAAGAGGAAGTATGAGGTAAGAGTAAGGAGAAAGAAACCCGGCAAAGTGCGAGTTCGACTCGCGCATTTGATAAATGAAAGAAGGATTTAATGGAATGTCCTTTAATTATTTTTTTTAATTATTTAAAACAAAACGGTTTACTCACGTATATTCTGGGGTTCGCCCGACTAGTTTCAGACTCAATAAGAGTCCCTAATATATTTTTTTTGTTGAAAAATTTCAACTGTCTTGCTATTACGGTTCATGAGATACAGACAGATAGACAGACAGACGGACAGCCGAGGCTTGTTAATAGGGTCCAGTTGGCACCATTTAGGCACGGAACCATTTTATTGTTGTTATGGTATTGGCCCCGATATTATAGACCCAACTTATAATAGGCTGTCGGTATCTTTTCACTTATACACAAAAAAAAAAGGGTCTGTCCTTTTCTATTTGTTTTTATTTTTATTTTTTTATTTATTTATTATGTTAAAACAGTTTACAAACCAATTATGTACATTAACATAAAATAAAAAAGAAAAAAACATAATAAGAGATAGAAGAAAATCAATAGACAAAATAAAAAAATATTAAAACATGAAAAACTTAATAAAATTGTGGAATAAAATATTAATAAACAAAACAAAAGGTTAACATACAATTTAAATCACAAAAAATACACATTAAACTATTCGTTCGCAAAGGCTAAGGCAAAAACACATTATTATTTTTGTGTATAAGTGAAAAAGATACCGATTGCCTATAATAAAGTAAACCTGTCAAATTTAGCTTCGACTAAGATTCTCACACAAATCTACCGACACGCAGAAACGTGTGCACTAAAACACAGTGATGTTCAAGACGAAAACTGGTTTGACATTTCTAAGTTAGTTGTTAACTGTTGCCGTCCTTTTCTCACGCTTTATGTTAGTAAAAGATAGCAATGGTGTAATTTTGATTTAACTAGCGTACAAGGGAATCGGCGCCAGTGTGTAAATAAATTTTGATAACATTCTGTTTGTTAATTTCTTTATTACCTCGTATCTTCCTAAAGACTGGATATATTTCGACACTTAAGGTATCTTTATATTTGTCTGAAAACCCCAAGCGTCTTTAGATAGGTGTATTAGGAAAAGAAAATATAATTTCATCTTTTTCCTTATTTATTTCTCAGTATAAAACTAAACTGTCGTTTTGCATTCTCGTCAAATATCAGGAGGCTGTTATGAAAAACATAATTAATCAAATAAAATTACGATATGTGCTCAATAATTATGACACTAATTTTTTTAAGTTATTTAAGTTTGACAGTATTTCAGAATACACCACTTTCAAAGAACAGAATCGCCCCGTTGCGTATGCGGTAGGCAGTGTCTTTATGTGTGTGTAAAAGAGCAGTTACAGTGCGGTATCACACGGGCCGCGTTTTGAAATGCTTGTCCCACACATGGCGATTTCCGAAGTTTAGAAAAATGAAAAAGAATCCTTCTTATTTTATTATTGATTCGTATCGAGAATCATTAGCATAGTTACCTCCTTGAATTTGACGAGAATGCAAAACGACACATATATAATTATAGGATTTTTAAACCTTATATATTGTCTCCAGAAATTCGTGACGGACCTCTCAGCGGCATCAAAGCGTTTGGAACACATTGACGCTGCGGCTGAAGAACTAGTCGCTGCGAAACACAGCCAGGCTGCGAAAGCGACAGCACGAAGACAGCAGCTTAGACAGCAGTGGGACAGGCTGCTTCGCCTCAAGCAGCAGAAGGAGAAGAGCTTGGAAGGCGCTTCCAGGTACATATAGTTTCTACAGTATGTAATAATACCCTGTCCGATCCAATAAAGGCGTATTCCTGGTTTAAAATACGTACTAGAAAAAATGTCTCGCTCAGGCGGCTTCTTTGATAAAAAACTGTAGATAGTACACGTGAACTTTGTCAAGCGATCTGTGTTGCCTTTGATCAGTTTCATTTTAATTTAATTATATTCGCTCTGAAAAATAAAAATCTCAAATCCATTCAATAATTACGTATATGTGTACGCAGTACGATGCCGAATAATACTCATAAGGATCGGACAGGGTTTTTGTTGCATGCTGTATATCATACAGGGTGTTACCGCAAGGTTATATCCATCCAGAAGGGTGAAGAGTAAATCTGGTATTGAGTCAGTTTACAAAATTTTAGATAAAAATTAGATAGTTAAATAATTGATATCAAATTTTTTACATCAATATTATTCAACACTAAGTGTTTGCAGTACGGTTTGACCGAAAATAAGGTTAAGCCGCGCTCGCAGCAGTTGGTCCGGGGATGGGTTGCCATTTTAAAGATACCTAGACTCCTCCGTGCCTCAGAGAGCACGTTAAGCCGTTGGTCCCGACTGTCATACGTTGATCTTTGATAGTCACTCACTAAAAGGAAAAATTCATCGCTTTTAGAGGTCTGGTAGTGTTTATTTGGTGTCGAATAATTAATGCGATAAATTGGATATTGAATCTTATATATAAAAATGAATTGCTGTTCGTTAGTCTCGCTAAAATTCGAGAACGGCTGGGCCGATTTGAATAATTATTTTTTTGTTTTATTCGCTAGAATACAGGGAAGCTTTAAAAACAAAAAAATAGGTAGGGTAGGGTAGAGTAGGGTAGTGTAGGGTAGTGTAGGTACGGTAGGGTAGGCAGAGTAGGGTAGGGTAGGGTAGATATGGTTGGGTAGGTAGTCAGTTGACGGGAGCGAAGCCGCGGGCACAGCTAGTAATTTAATAAACTCATTTTGAGCTGAAATTTTGGAAACTGATTCTATACCAGATGTACTCTTCACCCCTTTTGTATAGACATACCCTTTCGGCAACACCCTGTTTAAATACTTTTCGTAAATGTAATACAAATATCTTCAAAAAACCATCTTTTCCAGTGTGGAGCTGTTCAGCCGAACCTGCGACGAAGCCCTCGACTGGATGGCAGAGAAAGAACAGCAGTTAGCCGCCAGTTCCTCGCCAGCATCAGACCTCCGCACCGTCAGGGCGCTGCAGAGGAGACACGCGCAGCTGGAGAGGGAGCTGGAACCTGTCAGGGAGAAGGTCAACACCATCAGCTTGCTGGCGGACTCGTGAGTATTTGTATACTGTTGCAGATGGCTAGTTCCTCTTAAGCATCAGACCCGAAGAACAGTCAGACCATTAGATTTTAGAATCAAATGCAATGTAACAATTTTAACTGCACGGATAGCCGAGTGGTATAGGTCACCACGCCAATTACCTCTGTGCGCGACGTGCTGCGGGTTCGATCGCCGCATGGGACAAGCATTTGTGTGGTCCAAAAATGCTTGTTCCAAGTCTGGGTGTTCTTTGTGCATGTGATTTGAATGTTTGTAAAACCCCCCGCGACACAAGGATTCAATTCCTTAGTGTGGGAGTCGTTTTTTAAGAAATAAGAAATAACAATTTTAAATTGTTAATAGGGAATATGCAATAAACACTGATTTCGTTAAAACTTTTACATCCAAAGCTATTAAAGTTTTTACCCATTACGTATTGATTAGTTTTTTATTTCAATAATGCAATAACATACAAAAAAAATAAAATCGCAAATTTAATTTCGGGATTTATGACATATCAAAACGCACGCCATTGGTCGGTGCAAATATGACGTCACGGTACGCACTGCATTAGTGTTATTGTTTCCGTTGGCAACGACTCTGACATTATTTTGACGTTAATATGCGCACTGAGAGGTAGAGAAGATGGCGCCTGTTTCAAATGCTATAATTCTTACGTGCGAATTAATGGTTATTTTGATATTGTAAATCACATTTTTTATTATAATGTTATATTTTCTAGTGTTAAGACGCTCTAATAGGGGATTGGACTGGGTATGCAAAGAAAATATCTATTTAGTCCACCAGATAGATAAGAAAAAGAAAAAAACGTCGTATTTTTTCTTTGATCAAATCAATGAAAAATGACAAAGTTAAAGTCTAAAGTTCAGGAGTGGGGGCTTGTGGCGTCACTTGTGGGTAAAAATTGTAGCCACAAGTGACGACACGCGACATTTCCATTCACTGTATCTTACTCATCGTTTTTTTAATTAAAAAAAGAAAAAAAAATACGTGTCTAATATTTTTTTTAATATCTGTGACGAGTAAATAAAAAAGAAATAGTCCGATCGCCTATTGAATAGTTAATCACATAATAAATATTGTGCATATTCCTTATTGCCTGGGTTATTTGTAAAAACAAGCATTTGGTGGCAACATGGGTCCGTCCGCCTGTCAGCGGGCTGTATCTCATGAACTGTAATAACTAGGAGGTTGAATTTTTGACAAAGTGTAAATTTCTATTGTCGCTATAACCAAATAAGTATTAAAATAATACTGCGATTTTTGTTGTTTCAAGCAGCATTATTGAACGGTATGTATTATAATGGCTACCTGCACAGATCGGTTTACTCATGTATATTCTCGGGATCGCCCGACTAGTTTCAGACTCAATAGGAGTCCTCAATCATGATCTGACGCGGCGGCGGTGGTGTCGCGAGCCGAACTCATGAGTCGAGCTTTTGATTAGGGACTCCTATTGAGTCTGAAACTAGTCGGGCGATCCCGAGAATATACGTGAGTAAACCGTTTTGTTTTAAATAATTATAAATAATTCATTATATTTTTTTTCCACCAGCGTAAAGTCCCAGTACCCCACGGAACGCAGCAACGTTGAGGGTCGTCAGCGCGAGATCCAGGAGATGTGGGAGCGGTGCCAGGCTCAGGCCGCCGAGCGCAGGAGCCGCCTGGAGTCCGCTGTCGGACACCAGATCTTCGGCAGCAGCTCTGCTACGCTGCTGCACTGGACACAGGTGAGATTTGTGCAGTCATTGGATTCATTTCTTTCATTACCTTAAAGTAAAAATAACTAAACTATTGCATTGCATCCCATATCAAGTATGAACTGTAGGCACTAGTATGAACAAGTAAAATTGTAAAATTTGTATCAAAACAGAGCGCGCCGTTTTATTAAAACTATCTTAAAACCTAATAATATAAAAACCATTGATATTTTCGCATAAACGTCTGTCGTCGCAACGAAACTCAGTTAAATCAGTAAACGAGCGTAGTACTTACAGCTGAAATTTTGCTTACGCTCGTCACAAAGGGCTACTATCAAAGCGCGTACTCTATGCTTGCCTATGTATACTCTAAGATTGGAACTTATTCATTAGAAAGTCTTTGACCGAAAATTAATTGTCTATTGCCTGCGTAAACTGAAAAAGATTTCCTGAAATCGCTTCACTAGATTCGAAATTACTGTTAAAAAATCCTTTTCTGCTATAACTTATATTTGTATTATTTTTTATTAACAGAAAGTTCGAGAGCAATTGGCTCAGGAAGCGACAGCGAAGGACGTCGCGACAGCCGAAGAGCTGCAGAAACAGCACCAGGAGCTCATGGATGACATCAAGGCTCACGATGATGAGTAAGTGACTACAGTATAATACCGTATGTTTCAAAACGACTGCCTATCTGACCTTCACAGCCCATTTTACTGAGTAACACAATATCCCAAAGTAAGACTGGTTGTCAGAATTGTAATGACTTAACGACTGTCAAAGATCAACGTATGACAGTCGGGACCTACGCCTTAACGTGCCAGAATATAGAAAAAAAAAAGATTTTACCTGAACTAAATTATATGTACAATAGACAGCGATATGCTTGTCGCAGGGCAGGTGCGGAACTGCATTTAGGCCGGGGATTAGACAGAGGCCGTATTACCGGGGATCCACTGTATTATACATTCATATTTAAATGAACATATATTTAAATGAGGAAGCAGACTCGTTTTGACTTAATTTTCAGGGCTTAGTGCTCCATCTATGTATTTTTCCTGATTCTATCTTTATACAACTATCTCTTAAACAAAAAAACTAATGTACAAATCACTTCTTCTTCTTTTTCTTTTCGTGTCAAATGACTCTCACTCTTTCCGACCAAAAAGTTGCCACTTGAACGGCCCTGTCGTTGGCCTCCATTACGTCCTGGAAGGTGCAGGTGGTAGTGTAGGACAGGCAGGACAGAAGATGCGCCATATCTTGCGCCGGCACCACATTCACATAGTATATGTGAAGGATCTATGATGCCTCACTTGCTTGGTTTACTTTGTAGCGACCCACTTGGGTCCGTAATCGGTTGACAGATTCACTCAGTCACTCTTTTAAAGAACGAACCAACAAAAACTGAAATCACTCTTTTACTTATTCCTCCAGATTCAAGGAGGTGATCGGTCTCGGCAAGCAGCTGTTATCCAACAACCCGTCTCTCACCGATGTGGCTGACAGGATCAAGAGCTTGGAGAACGACCAGAAAGCTGTCGCTAAAGGTAAATATATATCAGATACTTAGCTGTTGGTCTTGTGCATCGATGGCGAACCAATGACACGACACAATATTTGTATAATAACTTTCGTGAGGAGTATTTATAATAATTATGTAAAACAAAACGGTTTACTCACGCACACTCTTGAGATCGCCCGACTAGTTTTAGACTCAATAGGAGTCCCTAATCATAAACCGTTTTGTTTTAAATCATTAATTTCTAGTATGTTCTTGATGATATAACCACCATATACAAGACGACCTCCGTGGTCGAGTGGCGTACACACCGGTTTTCAAGGTGTTGCCAGCTCTGAGGTCCCGGTTTCGATCCCCGGACGAATCAATATAGAAAACTCTTTTACATTGCCTCCGTTGTAGGTGTTTGTGGCACCTTTGTTGTCTCTGATTCCATAACACGCGTGCTTTAGCTACTTACTTTGGGTTCAGAGCAATGTATGTGATGTTGTCCACATTTATATAATTTTATATTTCTTATAGAATGGGCAGAAAAGGACGCCTACTTGAAGCAGTTGGTGCAGTTGCAGAGTTTTAACCGCGAGTGCGATCAGATAGACGCGAGTAGCGGAGCTCACGAGGCTTACCTTGAATACAACCGCTGTGGGGTGAGTTCTACTGAAAAATACTAAAAACTTATTAAATACAAATAGTAGAAAGAAAAAATTTAAATCTCACGCAGGACTCGAACCTGCGACCACTGCCTCAACGCGCCATTAGCTTTACCAACTAAGCTACCGAGGTCACTGCCTGGAAGTAGTAGTAGTAGAAGTTTTAATGATTGATTTGTCCTTGGTGGGAATCGAACTCGCGACCTCTGGTTTAGCAGTAGACGAATAAGCCCGCTAACATTATGTTGACGGGCTTATTCGCTGCTAAATCAGAGGTCGCGAGTTTGATTCCCACCAAGGACAAATCTTTGTGTGATGAGCATGATCATTTGTTCCATAATGGTGTTATTTATCTATAATATGTATGTATTTAGAAACACATAAGTATATTTATCAGTTGTGTGGTTGCCATAATACAGGCTCTGCCTAGTTTGGGGTCAGATGGCCGTGTGTGAGTTCCCAAGATATTATTATTAATAATATTTGTATTACCCCCCAGTCTTCAGTCGACGAAGCCGAAGCTCTAGTGAAGCGTCACGAAGAGCTCGAAGCGCGTCTGGCCGCGCAGGACGAGAGGCTCGCGACCTTCGCGCAGCGAGCCGACGCGCTGGAGAGAATACCACATTACGCTGCAGAACAGTAAGTGTCATATCATATAGTACGTATACAGGGTGTAACCGAAAGGTTATATCTATCCAAAAGGGGTGAAGAGTACATCTGGTATAGAGACAGTTTTACAAATTTCAGCTCAAAATTAATTAATTAAATATATGATATCTTATTTTTCGCATAAATTATTTGATACAAATTTTACGATTTTACTTGTTCATACTCTGTCAGGCGCACTGTATGTTTTTTTTATTTTTTCTCCAAGATCACCAAGCTAACTACCACTGTAAGTGACGTGCTGCGGGTTCGACTACCGCATGGGACAAGCATTTGTGTGATCCACAAATGCTTATTCCAAGTCTGGGTGTTCTTTGTGCATGTGATTTGAATGTTTGTAAAACCCCCCGCGACACAAGGATTAAATTCCTTAGTGCGGGAGTCGTTTCTTTTAGAAAAAAAATAATAATAAAAAAGGCCCCACTTCGTGCCCTCGGCGTGGGTTGAAGTCATTCGATTTCCACCCCGAAACAAAAAAAAAAGCTAGTAAGTTATATACTAGTCTCTATTTTGTAAACACAATATTATATGTGAATATTGTCAAACAAACCCGAGTTTTTTTCGACATTTCTTTTCAGGGCAGTCAGTTAGGAAATGTCGACTCCAGCGAGCTCAAAAAAGATTTCATTTCGTTTCATTTCATATTTTTATAGCTGGCTTGGCCGGCTCGGGCCAGCTTGGTCTAGGGCCGGGGGTCAGTGTATATGCCGCAGTATGTAATGGTGTATATCGCCCTCAGCATAGCGTCGCGGCGCGCGGCGGTGCTGTCGCGGCGGGACGGCGTGCGGCGTGCGGCGGCCGAGCGCCGGCGCGCTCTGCTCGCCAGCCTAGCCCACCAACAGGTATGTCTCATCATCATACACAATTTTTTTATCTATTTTCATATCTTTTGTTTTAAATAATTATGAATACTCCTCACGAAAGTTATTATTTTCATATCGTTTTTACTTAGCAACTATAAAAGTAATTGATTTGGAATTACAAGTAATTTGTACGTCTGCAACGGCAGGACATGTTGATACCACAAAATTTATTATATCACCACATATTTAATTGTAACACATGTTTCATGCAAATAAAAAATGCATTTTTATCTTTAATTAAGGCAATACACAATTCCTTTTTGCTATTTTCATATCGTTTTTACTTAGCAACTATAAAAGTTATTGACTTGAAATTTGGTTTCTAGATAGAAGAGGATATGATGAAAATAAATGTAGATCAGTTACACAATTAAAGAAACTTTGCTCGATAGTTTTATTTTTGAAATCAGCTCTCTAAAAACAACAATTAATTATTGTTTTACTGTAGTTCGTCGCAGCCACGGAAGAGCTACAAGCTTGGATTCAAGACAAAACCAGAACCGCCAAAGATCAAAGTTACAGGTGAGTGGATTAAAACACTAAATTATTTTTTTACATTTTTTTTTACTAAGAAAAATAAGTTTTTTTTACTCTGTATTAGATCCCACTGCTGGGCTTAGGCCTTCCCTTTCTTCTTCCAAACCTCTTTGTCTTTTGCGATATATGGATACTTTTTCAGAATCGTTGTCTTCTCAACGACGGAGCCATACAAAACAAAAACTGAACTGAACTTACTAAATCATGTCAAACGTCGGGAAGATCTAAATAAAGTGCGATAGAATCCGTTTAAAATGTAGTTTTTATTTTATTTTGTGATTATGTTTGATTTATTTATGAATATTTTATATCTTCTTTGTTACAGAGATCTTGCCAATTTGGAACGCAAGCTGCAAAAGCATGAGGCGTTTGAGAGAGAACTCCAGGCTAACGAGAAACAGCTCCGAAATGTTGAAAGTGTAAGTTTACCTAAAATATAGTTTGTTTATTACAGTTTTTATTTTTACATTTTTTATTAGTATAGTATACACACCGGTTTTCAAGGTGTCGCCAGCTCTGTGGTCTCGGCTTCGATCCCTGGCCGAGTCAATGTAGAAAACCCTTTTTCTACATTGCCTCGGGTCTGGGTGTTTGTGGTACCTTCGTTGCCTCTGATTCCATAACACGCGTGCTTTAGCTACTTGTTTTGGGTTCAGAGCAATGTATTTGATGTTTATTATTTATTTATAATATAGGCTCTGACAAGTTTGGGATCAGATGGCCGTGTGAGCACACACGGAACAGCTATCTATAACTGAATATATGTTTTTCCATCTAGATTGGACAATCTCTTCAGAAGTCCGACCCGTCTCGGGCTGAAGAAGTGTCGTCTCGCCTGTCAGACCTGCAGACTTCGTGGCAGGAGCTGGTGGCGGCTTCCAGGGATAAGGGCGGGAAGTTACGCCAGGCGGCGGCACAGAGGAAGCATAGACGGTAGGTGTATAAAACGGATTAATAATCTAAATATTGGTCATGGACTTTGGACCCCATAGAAACATGATAAAATAAGTTGGTTTATTTATTTTTACTATAAAGGGCAACACAGACCCATAAAATTACTACATACATTAATAAAATAAATAATTATATGTAAAAATATTAAAGTAATACTACTTTTATTATAAATCCAAAATTAATTAGTATAATAACTTTCGTGAGGAGTATTCATAATTATTTAAAACAAAACGGTTTACTCACGTATATTATGGGGATCGCGCGACTAGTTTAAGACTCAATAGGAGTCCCTAATCATGAGCTAACGTGGCGGCGGTGGTGTAGCGAGTCGAACTGACTCCTATTGAGTCTGAGATCCCGAGAATATGCGTGAGTAAACCGTTTTGTTTTAAATAATGCAAAAGTAAGCCTGTCTTTCTGTCTGTCTGTTACGATTTCACGTCTAAACTGCTGAACCGATTTTTATGAAGCTCGTATCCCAAGAAAGGTCGTAGGATATTTTTGCCGAGAAACCGACACCCACGCGGGCGTAGCCGCAGGCAACAGCTAGTGAACAAATCAGCTTTCAAAAACCTGCATCAAAATTGGTCCATTCGTTTAGCAGAGATTTTAGTTTATAAGCATTTCAAATATACAAATGATAAATATTATATATATAACTTGACAGCACGGATAGCCGAGTGGTATAGGTCACCACGCCAATTACCACTGTGCGCGACGTGCCGCGGGTTCGATCCCCGCATGGGACAAGCATTTGTGTGATCCACAAATACTTGTTCCAAGTCTGGGTGTTCTGTGTGCGTGTGATTTGAATGTTTGTGATACCCCCCGCGACACAATGATTAAATTCCTTAGTGCGAGCTTAATGAGAGTTTAGAAAAAAAAACATAATAAATATAAATCCAGACTAAAACATGTTCTTTCACTAATTTTAAACGTATTTATCTTTTAGGTCGATAGAAGACGCGAAGGCGCGTCTCATGGACTTGGAGCGGGAACTGAAGAGCGAGGAGATCGGTACTGACCTGAGAAGCTGCAAGCGTCTTCTTAATCAGCACCAGGTAAGAACACACAGTTCTTCTCCATAGAAATAACATTTTGTAACCATGCAACTAGAGTAATAGTTTCATACACTGTTAGATTCATAAAATGCACTTACCCACAAGTTTGTTACAATCACACACACACACGCACACGCAAAGACACACACACACGCGCACATATACTCATGCACACTCACACACTCACACACACACACACACACACACACACACACACACATACACATACACAAACACAAACACTTCCTGATCAACATTTCCTGAGTAAGTAATTTCATAAGTCCCTGAAAAGTTTTACTTAAAATATAATTAGTTTTGATTTTGACACCAGAGGGCTCCAGGGCTCCAGAGAGAAATCTCCTCATGACACCCACATACACGACATTTGTCACAATGAGTATTGGGGTGTCTTCAATGACAAAAAAGAGCATTTCAAGTCGACGATTCCGATCTTTATAAATTTTACATTGCATAGCAATAATGTGATAATTATGTTACGCTAGGCCCTAGAACAAGAGCTTACCGCCTGGGAGTCGAAGGCCGAAAGTCTGTCGGAGCAGGGCGCGGACCTGGTCTCCGGAGGGCACTTCGACGCGGCCGCGATAGAGCGCGAGTCCGCGGCGCTCCTGCAGGCGGTGAGGGCCAGGGCGCCCGCCGCCGCCGCCCGGAGGGAGGCCTTGGATAGGAGTCTGCAGTGAGTATCTATACTAATATATAAATCTGAAGAGTTTGTTTGTTTGTTTGAACGCGTTAATCTCAGGAACTACTCGTCCGATTTGAAAAAATCTTTGAGTGTTGGATAGTCCATTTATTGAGGAAGGCTATAAGCTATATAACATTACGCTGCGACCAAAAGGAGCGGACCATAAATGAAAAACCGTTAAATCTAAACCACGCTTGCAAAGTCGCGGGGGACAGCTAGTATTAGATATTGGCGCGTCAAGCCAGTAGTCGCAGGTTCGAGTCCTGTCTGAGGCTTAACTTTTTCTTTCCACTATTTGTATTTAATTACATATACATACTAGATATTACAGTATTAGCAGTTCGCAGTAGTGATCAAATGGGGATGTTGACAATATTTTTATTCTTGGCCGAATTTCATATAATGACAGAATATTAGACATGTATTTTTTCTTTTATATTCGCGTGTGTGCATGGAATATTCGCGTGACGTCACCGTTGCACTACAACAAGGGTATTCTGAATAAGCTAGAGAAAGTTTCTAGCTCAAAAAAAAAATATTTATGTCAAACGAAGAAAACAGAAAAAGCATGTTTACTTTAGGGACATTGCAACGCATGGTGTAGCTAGTATTTACATAAATTATTATAGCAAAACTCCGGCTTTCTCCGTAAACCGCTTCAATAAGGGATATGACTATTTTGTATTTATTTATACGTCACAAAAAATTAAAAAGAATATTAGACACGTATTTTTTCGTTTTTTAATTAAAAAAACGACGAGGAAGATACAGTGTACGGAAATGTCGCGTGACGTCACTTGTGGCTACAATTTTTACCTACACTAGATGTCACAAGCCCCTACTCCAGAACTTTAAAGCGCTTTAACATTGTCATTTTTCATTGATTTCATTGTAAAATACGAGTATATTTTTCCTTTTTTTATCTATCTGGTGGACTTAATAGATTTCCTTCTCATACCCAGTCCGATCCCCTATTAATGATAAAGAACTCTATCTGTGTCTGAACCAATCTAAATAATACTTGTCTATGCCCAGACTCCACAAATTCGCGGCGGAAGTATCCTCGGAGCTCGACTGGATATCCGAGCGCGAAGCTCTCGCGCGAGCTGGCGCCGCACCAGCAGACCTTCACGCGGCGCAAACAGCTCAGAAGAAGCTCAACAAGCTGCGGCAGGAGCTGGCCGGCAGGAAGCCGCTGGTGGAGCGCCTCGTCAAGCATGGCGCTGTGCTGGTGGAAGAGGGCCATCCGCAGAAGGAGAAGGTAAGACATACACTTGAGTATAAGTCCAGTAGAAGCTGGTCAAGTCCGCCAGGAGTTGGCCGGCAGGAAGTCGCTGATGCAGCAAAAAAAAATAATTTTTGTTTTATTAAAAATATTTTATTAAATGTGGACTACATCACATACATTGCTCTGAGCCTAAAGCAAGTAGCTAAAGCACTTGTGTTATGGAATTCAGAGACAATGAAGGTACCACAAACACCTAGACCCGAGACAATGGAGAAAATTGGTTATAAGTGCTATGCTAAGCAATGTATATGATTTTGTCCACATTTATTTATTTATTATAAATTGGCAACGTAGTTTAAATTTCGGTCTGTGTCTAGCTCGGTTTTCCTAAAAGGTTTTCGTGTCCCGGCGTTTCGTTAGCCTTCAAAACACTCTGAAATATTTTCTTCCTATCAGCTATAAGATTTTGGAAGACAACTTTATCCATCCCCTGTCAACCGGTTTTTCGTGTCCTGTTTCTGTTCCAAACACTGAAATATTTTCCCATCAGCAAAAACAAGATTTTTGAAGATATAACCTGTCTGTTTGGACTCAGATCGAGTCCCTGTGCGCGGAGCTGGAGGCCCGGCACGCGGGCGTGTCGGCGGCGGCGGAGGAGCGCGGCGGCGCGCTGGAGGCGGCGCTGCGCGCGCAGCAGTTCCTGCACGACGCGCTGGAGGTGGACGCCTGGCTCACCGACAAGGCCGCCGCGCTCGCGCACGCCGACGTGCCCAAGGACCGCCATCGCGCCACGCAGCTGCTCACCAGGCACAAGGTCACTCCATCATTGAGCGAATATTTGTAATTAAATACAAATAATAGAAGAAAAACTTAAACCTCAGGCAGGACTCGAACTTTCGACATAGCCAGTCGCAGGTTCGAGTCCTGCCTGAGGTTTAAGTTTTTCCTTCTATTATTTGTATTTAATTACGATAATTTATTTATTTATTTATGTACACACAACATACAAAGAACACTATCCCAGAAAAATATGTACAAAGGTACTGCTTATTTCTTACAAAATTTCTGCCAGCAGACCTACGACAGGACACAAAAAAGAAGATCATTATTATTATTCATATCTAACTTTATTGAATACTAGCTGATACCCATTAAAAATCTACATTTCGACCTATAGTTCCAAGATAAGAATCACTGCCACCAGCGCCACCTATCCGGCGCTATTGCATCTTCGGTTAGATTATTAGATCTATATTGTAAAGTAGCTGCTCCCCGCGACTTTGTTCCCGTGTTTTAGTTTTAACGGTTTTTCATTTTTGCAACATTTTTCATTTATTCTACGCTCCTTGTCCTTACGCTATTGGTCGTAGCGTGATGTTATATAGCCTATAACCTTCCTCAATAAACGGACTATCCAACACAAAAAGAATTATTTAATTCGAACCAGTAGTTCCTGAGATTAGCGCGTTCAAACAAACAAACAAACAAACAAACAAACTCTTCAGCTTTATAATATTATAGTATAGATTTTGGCTGGTGATTAACAACTAAACCTATATATCAGCGCGATCAGATTTTAAACTTTGATTAACATGCCTTGTGTATAATATCACTAGCTGTCCCCCGCGACTTTGTTCGCGTGTTTAATTTTTAACGGTTTTTCATTTTTGCAACTTTTTTCATTTATGCTCCGCTCCTATTGGTCGTAGCGTGATGTTATATAGCCTATAGCCTTCCTCAATAAACAGACTATCTAATACAAAAAAAAAACAATTCGAACCAGTAGTTCCTGAGATTAGCGCGTTCAAACAAACAAACAAACTCTTCAGCTTTATAATATTAGTATAGATTAATAATAATAATAGTTTTCCGATTTAGTTCTAACAACCAATCCACTAACATTTTCCTACACATAGCCTAAATTTTTATTTTCCATTCATAATTTACAATAGCTCTGTATCTACTTTGGACCATTCATGTCTGTTCTTCCATAGAGCAGAGGTGGATGGGCCCTAGTAGATGCCCCATCCCAGTTTAGAGTAAAGTTCTCAACAAGGCCGCTGCGTGTTGGACCTGTGTCCCCACGTAAGCCTTTCAAAGGACCGGGTATTCTCGCTACTGAGGATAGCCCGTGAAAAACAAGAGATACAAAATAATAATACCAGCCTATAAATGTCCCACTGCTGGGCACAGGAACATAATATCATTAGTTTTTTAATCAAATCTTTATTCATATGAACAGGCCGTTGAACTGGAATTAGACACTTACGCGGCCATTATCGCGGAGATGGGTCACGTGGCCACAAACATGGCGAACGGAGGCCACCCCGAGGGCGAAGCACTGCTGGCTAGACACGCCCTGCTTGCTGACAGCCTCGCAAGACTGAAGAGGTCGGCTGCGCAGCGGCAGAAGGCACTGGTGGAGAGCGTTTGCAGGTAAAGAGAAAAATATAATTGGCACCCCAACGTGGGACTAGATTTATTGGCGCCCTACCGTGGGGCAGAGATATTGGCGCTCTAACGTGGGGCTAGGTTTACTGGCGCCTTATAGGGGAGATAGAGATATTGGCGCCCTAACGTGGGGCAAAGATATTGGTGCCCAACGTGGGGCTATGTTTACAGGCTATTATATACTATACTATGAGGCAGAGATATTGGCGTCCTAACGTAGGGCTTGTTAATGAATCGCTCTCTTCTCAGCCATAATTTATTTCTGTTATTAATGAATATCATTCCCGTCTCAGACACGAGTACTTAGCTGAGAGCGCGGAGCTGGAGAGCTGGATACAGGAGCAGTACGCCGCAGCCTCCAGCGAAGACTACGGGCAGGATTACGAGCATCTGCTGGTGAGATTATTGTCGTTGATCGGTCACCGGTGACCGACTAACATTAGACTATCTACAGTTGTTTGTCGCAAGATTGTGATAATAACTGTGCCCTGGCTCTTTAATTAATTTTTATTCCAATACATACAATGCCAATGCTAAATTGATATTAGTTTAGCGGTACGTGTGACAATGTTTTTGAAAAAATCATGTCAATGAAAGGAACAAACTGTAATCTAAACATTAAGATTATTTGTGTGCCTGATAAATGAATAATAATTTTGCATCGGCATTGTATTAGGATTTAAATTCATTTAAGAATAACCTCCTTGGACTTACTTAATTTAAAATCTGTGAGCTACGTCGGTCACCGGTGACCGACATATAAAATAATATATTATCTGTTGTCTGCCCGGTCGTCGGTTGTAAGTATATTATAAATTTGGACCGACAAAAAAACGTTTGAGTTCTAAAACCTACCTCGTCGGTCACCGAAGACCGTCACCTGCAAAAGTAGATTACCTGTTATCTTTTTTTTTACGGAATGAAAGTCTAATAACTTCAATCCACGCTGAAAGCATGACGTAAAATATGTTGGACTTGCACCGACTAAAAACACCTCGGTCCCGGCCTTGACTTTGCCGGAGCCGCGGGTTAACTATAGCATTCTTGGTGGGGTGCACCGGATCTGTTGTGGTGACGTCGGTCACCGGTGACCGACACATGTAAAAGTAGATTATCTCTCGTAACTCCTTCATTCAAAATCCAAACAAATCCGTAATAAGGAGTAACTTATCTTACTTCGAAAACAAAAAAAAACTAAATAACTTTTTGTTAAATTCCACGCGGACGAAGTCGCGGGCACAGTTAGTTATAACGAACACATTTGTTCTAGATCCTTCGCTCGAAGTTCGACGAGCTCCGCCACCGTGTCGAGAGCGGCGCTGAGAGATTCAACCAATGCGAAGAGCTCGCTAAAAAGCTCTTAGCTACCGAGAGTCCTTACATAGGAGACATAGAGAAGAGACAGGAGGCGCTGGGGTGAGTACTGAGTTAGCAAGAGAAAAATGTCAATCACGACATTTGGATGTTTTTAATGTATGTTTTATTGATTGTGTTGCTTTGTTCCAGTGAATGGTGGCAACGTCTGGTCGAGCAGATGGAGGCTCGAGCGTCGCGCCTGCACGCGGCCGGCGAGATCCACCGCTTCCACCGCGACGTGGGCGAGCTGCTGGCGCGCGCCGCCGCCAAGCGCCTGGCGCTGGGCGCGCCGCCGCCGCCGCGGGACCTGCGCGCCGCCACCGCGCTGCTGCGGGACCAGCACGCGGCGCACGCGGACCTGCTGGCTATCGATGCTCAGATGCAGGTACTACTCACTGACTCACTCAGATGCCAAGCGCCTGGCGCTGGCGACCTGTTAGCTGGCGAGAAATAGGTCGTGTCGTCTCCAGAACTGTAACGACTTTAGGACGCATGACAGTCGGGACCAATGCTTAACGTGCTTGCCGAGGCACGAAGGGGTCTGGTATGTTTAAAAATGGTCACACAATATGGTTAGATTCACACAATAGTATAAAAAAATATCCTTTAACTAATTCGTCTTCCACCTCCAGGTCCTCCAAGAAGAAGGCAGCCGTCTTCAGAAGCTGTACCCTGGCGGAAACGTGCAGCAGATCCAGCTGCAGCAGACCGCGCTGGAGGAGGCCTGGGCGCAGCTCAAGCAGGCGGCAGATGAGCGTCAGCACACGCTGGAGCAATACCTACAGTTGCACCAGTTCTTATCTCAAGTAAGACAAGTGTTAATATTTTGACTATATGTATAACCGTGTGATAGTCAGCAGCATAATTTACTAGCTGTTTCCCGCGGCTCCGTCCGCGTGGAGGTCCGTTATCGCGGCAAAAAGTAGCCTATGTCCTTTCTCGGGATCTAGACTATTTGTGTACCAAATTTCATTTATCAGTTCTGCAGTTTTGGCTGCAACTTTCGCATTTATAATATTCTCCTCCGTCGTAGATCCTAAAATACGCGGCAACTGGCCTAAAATGTGATTGAATACATTTTTTTTTGGCGCTTGAAAAATATCTCAAAAATTTGTGTAGGCACCCGCCAGTGGAAGTCAATGCACTCGTGTGCGTGTGAGCATCGCCTAATGTATCTGTGTATTCACTGTTACCTATCTATATTGATGAAATGAATTGTACAGTTGTAAAATTTACGCTCGCTTTTTTAGTGGTAGACAGGAATGAAATCATATTTAAAAAATGTATACTGTTATTTTTCATTAAATCGAAAATTTTCGATTTGGAACCATATCTGAGAACTGGTCAGTTATTGAAAACTAACCTTGTATATAAATACTTATAACCGTCACTTGACGGGCTTTGACGGGCCTGTTGGTGTAGTGGTTAGTGACCCTGACTGCTAAACCGGAGGTCGTGGAATCGATTCCCACCCAGGACAGTTCTTTGAGTGATGAGCACGATCATTTGTTCTGTGTCTGGGTGTAATTTATCTATAATATGTGTGTATTTAGAAATATATCAGTATGTTTATTGGTTGTCTGGTTGCCATAATACAGGCTCTGCCTAGTTTGGGATCAGATGGCCGTGTGTGAGTGCCCCAAGATATTATTATGCCTTGTCCCGCAGGTCCGCGACCTGACGTCGTGGTCGGTGTCGCTGCGCACGTCCATGCAGCGCGCCGTGCGCGTGCGCGACGCGGGCTCGGCGCACGCGGCGCGCGCGGAGCACGACGCCGTGCGCGCCGAGCTGGACGCGCGCGACTCCTCCTTCCGCGACGCGCTGCAGGCCGGCCGCGACCTCGTCGCCGCGCACCATCCCAACGCCGCGGTAACAAATACTTCATTTTAATTTAATTATTTATTGCAAATAATAAATTTTATGTACATAGGTGAGCTTAACTCAAAATTGAGTTCTCTAACAGCAAACCTTTGAGTGGTAAAGTGATTCGAATATCTGATGAGGATAGGAAGAAGTGTACAATCACAATAAAAATACACTTACTTATTTTGTGCTGATTAAAGAAAAAAAGGGTAAAAAAAGCAGGTGAAAAAAGACGTAATGGATAGGCGAGTGGTATAGGTCATCACGCCAATTACCACAAAGCGCGACGTGCTGCGAGTTCAATCCCCGCATGGGACAAGCTATTGTATGATCTACAAATGCTTGTTCCAAGTCTGGGTGTTCTTTGTGTATGTAACACAAGGATTATTTGATTACTTTCCCGAGAGCAGGAGAATGCCGCGGTTAGTGGAGAGAGCAATTTGGTTGTGGAGGTAAGATAGGCAGTCGCTCCATGTAAAATACGGTATTCAGATGAATCCGGTAAGACTGGAAGCCGACCCCAACATAGCTTGGGAAAAGGCTAGGCCAAAGAAGGAGCCCCAAATGTTAATTCTATTTCGTTGATGGTCGCAGGAGGTCGAAGAGAAATGTGAAGCGCTCTTGGAGGAGCGGAACCGCCTGCACGGCGCGTGGGCGGCTCGCCAGGTGGCGCTCGACCAGCTCATAGACTTGCACTGCTTCTTGCGAGACGCCAAGATGCTGCACGATCTGTGTGCAGCTCAAGAGGCTGCTTTGAGTAAGTACTTCACTACATAGTATAAAACAAAGTCGCGTTCCCGCTGTCTGTCTATCTGGCCCTATGTATGCTTAGATCTTTAAAACTACGCAACGGATTTTGATGCAGTTTTTTTTAATAGAGAGAGTGATTCAAGAGGAAGTTTTATATGTATAATACATGCATAATATAGTAGAGAAACACTAATAATTTTAGAGGTTTTTAATGGAAGTCGTAAATAAACATATTTTTTTGCGCTTACATTGCAAACGCTGGCTGAACCTTACAAGATAGATCAAAATAATGTACTACAGTATTGTACACCTTAAAAAGGTCTACAAAAAAGTCCGCGATGGTATATGTCTATGACTTAAGGATAACATACTATATCCATTCTTATACTTTAAAAAATGAACAATTATAAAGCGGGAATAAGAAGCTATTTACACAAATACGGTATTAATCCTTATAATTTTAAATAAGCAGTTAGCATTTCATATTACATTATTTTGCACTCGCAAAAAAATTACGGACACGAGAATAAAATTCAAGCGCCTCGCTTCGCTTGATGCAACAGGCTCTAACGGATGAACGGATCTGCCTACGTAAACGTACGTAAAGTTATGTAAGTTGACACAAGTCAAAGTGTAGTGACCAAATTATATCAATCTAAGTACCAATGTAATTGTTGGCTGAAATTTGGTACTTTGATATAGAATAAACTGGAATAAGACAAAGGCGTTTTATCTCTGGAATAGTTATACATGGGTTGCGGAAACAGGATCAAAATGTCATGATTAATTTTGGTCGCGACACCCGATATCCACGCGGGCGAAGCCGGGGGCATCAGCTAGTCTTATAATATACTTATAATCTTTATATACAACGTTATTTTTTCTAATTTTCAAATTCAAAACGCGGCCCGTGTGATACCGCACTGTAACTGCTCTTTTACACACACATAAAGACACTGCCTACCGCATACGCAACGGGGCGATTCTGTTCTTTAAAAGTGGTGTATTCTGAAATACTGTCAAACTTAAATAACTAAAAAACAAGTATGTATTACTTATTGAGCAGATATCGTAATTTTATTTGATTTATTATGTCTTTCATAACATCCTCCTGAAATTTGACTAGAATGCAAAACGACACGTTGTATAAAAATGAATCTCCATTATCTTTGATATGCCATAACTTCTTAACGGATGCACCAAATAGGATAATATATATATTTTTTTATTACGACAAAATGATAATAATGATCGCCATTTTTACCCGACTGCCAAGGTTATGTTTTAACACATGGTCAATGAAGTAAAGTAATAAATTATAAATTTAACGAAAAAGATATTCTAATTGGTTCTTTATTCTGCAGGCACAGAAATATCTCAAACAAGTAGCGTTGAGGAGGTGGACAACCAGCTCAAGAAACACGAGGCCTTCGAGAAACTTCTCGCGACGCAGGTAAAATTGTGTATAAGACTAAATTATAAATATGATTATAAAAATGGACTGTCAAAGCTGTCAAAAAATTAGTCGCAAACTGACTGCGACTATTGTGACGCATATATATGACACTCACTAGTAAAGTTGAATGTCATTTCGCGAGTGTAATACGTATCTCTCACGCACACCAACATACTAAAGTTGGCGCATTTGTTTTAGTTATTTTGTTGAGCGACACTCTATCTAGATATATTTATAATCTTGACTGGCCTGTTGGTCTAGTGGTTAGTGGCCCTGACTGCTAGAGCGGAGGTCGTGGGTTCGATTCCCACCCAGGACGAATCTTTGTGTGATGAGCATGATCATATGTTCTGTGTCTGGGTGTAATTTATCTATAACACGTATGTATTTAGAAATACATAAGTATGTTTATCAGGCTCTGCCTAGTTTGGGATCAGATGGCCGTGCGTGAGTTGTCCCGAGATATATATAAAAAAAAAAAAAAAGTGTAAAAGTTTCTGTATATTTTTCCGATGGAAATCCGCCTCTGAGCATAACAATTTAAGGCTTAATATTGTTTGGCATAACGTTTTCTCATTAATTTTATTAGCATAAAACTTTAACATAATGTACAATTACAATTAATTATGATATTTAACATTAATGTAAAATTTTGCATGACGTAACGATGTCGTATGCTTTGTGTAACATCGTGACGTAATTAGCCCCCACTCCTAAACTTTGATTCGCATTATCTCCATCATCATCATCATTATCATAATCAGCCTATCTTCGTCCACTGCTGTTCGTCCACAGCTGGACATAGGCCTCTCCTATGGCACGCCACTGAGCTCGATCTTCAGCTCTTCGTCTCCAACCACTGCCAGCCACTTTGCGGATGTTTGCCGAGACGCGGTCTCCATTTTGTTATTTTGAAAAGTAAAAAATACGTGTCTAATATTTTTTTAATATATAATTTACGGGCTAAATACATTGTTACTTTTAATACCTTATTGAAAAAATGCATTTGATAGTTTTACTGTAAGGTAACCTCTTATTCTTAGGACGAGAAGTTGGCGACCTTGAACAGCCACGGCGACAAGCTGTTGCAGCAGAACCATGTGGAGAGCCAGCGGATAGCTGATGAGTTACAGCATATCAATGAGAGGAGGAAGAAGGTTAGTTTTGATTTTATATTTGACTCAATTTATCAGTAACACAGACAGACGGACAACAAAGTGACCCTAGTAGTTCTTTTTTTTTTAATTTATGGAACCCTAAAAACAATTAGACCTTGACTGGCTTGTTCGTCTAGTGGTTAGTGACCCTGACTGCTGAACCGGAAGTCGTGAGTTCGATTCCCACCCAGGACAAATCTTTGTGTGATTTACATGATTTTTTAAACTTTGTCTTGGTGTAAATTGTATGTATTTAGAAATTAGAATGTTTATCAGTTGTCTGGTTGACATAGCACAGGCTCTGCCTAGTTTGGTTTTCTAGTTTTCATCAGATGACCGTGTGTGAGTTGTCCCAAGACATTAAAATGTGTAAAATACCTCAAAAGGAAAAAGGAACCTATATAGGTTCACTTTCTTGTCCGGTCTGTCTGTCTGTCAATATTTTATTCTCAGGAACATGTGTTGGCAAAATGTTGAAATTAATATCAATATGAAATAGGTCTATGAACTCTATATGCAAAATAATAATAGTAAAATTAGTCGAAGATTTACTATTTTCTTCTTTTATTATTTGTTTTTAAGCATAGATTTGTAGAGTTATGCTATATGTCGTGTGGTTGTTCCATCCAGTTGTACGCGGCGGCGGCGGGCCGGCGCTCGGCGCTGGTGCGAAGTCGCGCGCGCGCTCAGTTCGCGCGCGACGCGGCCGAGGCTCGCGGCTGGGTAGCCGACAAGCTGGCCAAGCTCGCCGCAGAGCACCAGCAGGGTGAGATACACCAGATATTATCTATATCTATACTTATAATATATAAAGCTGAAGAGTTTGTTTGTTTGTTTGAATGCGCTAATCTCAGGAACTACTGGTCCGATTTGGAAAATTCTTTCAGTGTTGGATAGCCCATTTATTGAGGAAGGCTATAAGCTATATAACATTACGCTGCGACCAAAAGGAGCGGAGCATGAATGAAAAATGTAGCAAAAATGAAAAACCGTTGCAACTAAAACACGCGGACTTAATCGCGGGGGCAGCTAGTTTAGAAATCTGTTTATCAGTAGTCTGCATTAATAGGCTATGCCTAGTTTGGGATCAGATGCCGTGTGTGAGTTTTCCAAGGATAATATTAATATTAATTTAAAATCTCCATATTTAGGTGAAGTAACAAAAATGGAAGATAAAATCAAGAAGCTGCAGAAGCACCAGGCCTTCACTGCGGAGCTGGCAGCCAACAGAGCTCGTCTCCAGGAGGTGCAGGTGCTGGCGGAACAGCTGCGGCCTGACGACGAGGTGGAGAAGCAGCTGCAGGCGTTGCAGACCGACTGGCAGAGGTTGGAGACCGCTACGGAGCAGAGAGGTACGGACTTAAGATTTTAAAGCTTTTTTTAGCTATTTTCATTTCGTTTTAACTAAGCAACTATAATAGTTATTGACTTGAAATTTGGTTCCTAGATAGAAGAGGATGTGATGAAAACAAATGTCGATCAGTTTCCTTGATAATAAACAAAAGCAAATGGATTTTTTTTTAATCTCACGCGTCGGTGCAATTTGTGGCGGGCAGTTATTAACATATATTTACTAAGGCAATCTAGACAGGCCTGTTGGTCTAGTTGTTAGTGACCCTGACTGCTAAATCAGAGGTCGTGGGTTCGATTCCCACCCAGGATAAATGTTTATGTGATGAGCATGATCATTTGTTCTGTGTCTGAGTGTAATTTATCTATAATATGTATGTATTTAGAAATATATAAGTATGTTTATCAGTTGTCTGGTTGCCATAATACAGGCTCTGCCTAATTTTCTGTTAGTTGTCCCAAGACACTAATATTATTATTATTTCCCAGGTCGCGGCCTCGAAGAAGCCCAAGACATATTAGAATTCAACCAGCACCTCGACAAGATAGAAGCTTGGATTCGCGACAAGGAGATGATGGTGACAGCGCACGAGCTGGGCAGAGACTACGAACACTGCAGCGCGTTGCTACGGAAACTGGATGACATGGATAGCGACATGAAAGTCGATGATAAGAGAGTTAAGAGTATCTGTGCGCTTGCTGATAAGCTGTTGCAACAGGTGAGAATTAAATTTTGTAAAAAAGATACCACCTCCTTTTAAAGTTGGTTGATAAAGTTTATACTTGATCTTGAAACACAAAAGAAACGTCTTGAAAATCAGTACCGTTTCGTTGTCGATTGACTTAAAATCTAGCCTATTCTAGTTTATTTTCATTTTGACAGCTCACGCCTATGAATTACCGTTTTTTTTTTCGAAATATTGTACTATAATACTTTATTGAAGGGTAACGCCTACTTAATGAGGTTCCCTGTTCATTAAAAACAACCACAAATCTCGATAATCGATTAGTCGATCATATGAAAAAATAATTTGACTTTATGTTAGTAGTTTCTGTATTTAATAATGTTTGTAAATAAAACTAGGATAATTTGAACCAAGAGTAAAGAACAATAACTCTGAACATTCATTTATTAGTAAAAAAAAACGAATAATTAATGGTTTTACTAAAAATATGTAAATAAAATCGATTATAATTTCAAATCGAATCGGTAACGTGTGTGAGCGTCACTAATTTCGAACTGTCAAAAAAAAAAAGCGAATGGACAAGGTATAAGCTAAAATCAGTCTTTTAAGCTGGTCAGTTTCTAAATAATTTATACTAAACGATCGAGCTCATTAGGACGGGCCGCAGTGCTCCACAGCGGGCGAAAAAAAATCGTATAACAAAAAAATTTGATATCGGTACCATTACTGTAAAACTTTTACTGTAAAAGTTTTTTTTTTATACCAAGCGATTTTGTAACCGATATCATCGTTTTTCATTTGTACAATGATTATTATGGGGCAATTTGCATCTAAGTTGATATCAATACTCCTTAGTGCTTTTGATTTAAATTACATTTTATTTTAACTTATTTAAAAGCTTATATTTTAATGTTTTTTTTTATTTAAACCTAATTTTAGGGTCCGACTCAACAAGCCGCGGCCGTATCGCAGCGTCGCGACGCTTTCCTCGCGAAATGGCGCGCGTTGTCCGGCGCCCTGCAGAAGTACAGGGACAATCTGTCCGCCGCGTTGGAGATACACTCGTTTAATAGGTAAATAATAAAAATATTAATTATAATTATATAATAATACCAGCCTATAAATGTCCCTCTGCTGGGCACAGGCCTCTTCTCATATAGAGAAGGAACGAGCATTGATCACCACGCTTGCTCATTGCGGGTTGGCGGATTTCAGATTCCAATTGCTGGAATCCAGGTTTCCTCACGATGTTATCCTTCACCGATTGTCATTGATGTCTTAGAATAATTAAGAAAGTACATATAACTTTCAAAAGTCACATTGGTACTTGCCTGTATTGGGTTTAAACTTGCAACCTTTTGCACACTAATCCGTTCATTGAACCACTAGTCCACCACGAGACTCTCTGCTTTATTAATCTCTGTAAACTACTCTATATTAATGAATACATTTACTTCCTCAGGGACGTTGAAGACACAGAGGAGCGTATATCCAAGAAGTCCGCGTTGTTCAGCAGCTCCGAGCGAGGCCGGGAACTGTCGGCAGCGCACGAGCTGAAGAGGAAGCATCTGGCGCGCGCCGCGGAGGCCGGCGCCATCCGCGACAAGATCCTGCAGCTGGAGGCAGACGGCAGGAACCTGGCGGAGAAGTAAGTCGGGCCCGAATCTATGTGTCTCGCTCTAACACCGCAAATTGGGGTATTTGCGATACTAGCGATAGAAACAAAATAATTCAATTATAACACACTCTATAAATGTCTTACTCTAACCTAACAGAAATCCCTTATGCGCGAAAGAAACAAAACCTTTATAAAATTTATCATCTATACTAATATTATAAAGCTGAAGAGTTTGTTTGTTTGTTTGTTTCTTTGTTTGAACGTGCTAATCTCAGGAACTACTGGTTCGAATTGAAAAATTCTTTTTTGGATATGATTGGATAGTCCGTTTATTGAGGAAGGCTATAGGCTATATAACATCACGCTACGACCAATAGGAGCGGAGCATAAATGAAAAAAGTTGCAAAAATGAAAAACCGTTGAAACTAAAACACGCGAACAAAGTCGCGGGGGACAGCTAGTAATTAATATAGCTTACGTTTTTGTGTTTGTATAAATTGTTTGTGGTGTATAAGTGTTATAAATACTCGCCAAAATGATTTTTCAGTTTGTCAGATTAGCTTAATTAGTTATTTTTTTATATGTATCAATCTATATCTTTCTAACTCTATTCTCGCAGTTATCTCTTATGCCTGGTTTTTATATTCAAGTAACGATTTGAACCAGCCATTACGAGTTAAAGAGATAGTAACAAAAACATTAAACTAAAATATGTTCTACAAATGTATCAATATATATCTCTCCCTTTCGAACTTCACAGATATCCGGAGCGTGCGAAAGAGATAGAAACAAGCCTACAGAGTCTGCGCGAAGGCTGGGAGCAGCTACAACAGCTGGCGGAGAAGAGGACCGCACTGTTGGACGAAGCGATAGCTGAACACAAATTTGACGAGAATCTTAAAGTAAGTATCACAAAATGGCGCTGATTCCTTAGTACGCCAACTAAATCAAAAGTAAACCATTTTACATGTTACTAGCAATTTGGGTGGAATTCACATTACTAGCAATCTTGTTAACCTCTCTAACTAAGCGTATGTAGTGTATGGAGTGGGTTAACATCAATAGTGAAATGGGAGTTCGAACCTGCGAACTTTTGATCACAAGTCCATCACCCTAACCATTAAGCTATTGCCGCTTATACTAATAACTAGCTGTCCCCCGCGACTTTGTTCGCGTGTTTTAGTTTCAACGGTTTTTCATTTTTGCAATATTTTTCATTTATGCTCCGCTCCTATTGGTCGTAGCGTGATGTTATATAGCCTATAGCCTTCCTCAATAAACGGACAATCCAATACAAAAAGATTTTTTCAATTCGAACCAGTAGTTCCTGAGATTAGCGCGTTCAAACAAACAAACAAACTCTTCAGCTTTATAATATTAGTATAGATATACTGTAGTTGTTAATGGTTACTTCCAAATTTCTTTCATATATTAACCAATTCCATTTGTCTTCAGGAACTCGAGTTATGGGTGTCGGAGGCAGTGAAGCGCATGGACGAGACAGGAGCCCCGGAGACCGTGCCTGATGCTGAAGCGCTTCTGGAGCTGCACCACGAGAAGAAGGTAAGCAGTAGTCTTCCGCGTAGCCTTATCCCAAGCTATGTTGGGGTCGGATTCCAGTCTCCGTGTTTATATATGGAGCGACTGAATATCAGACCTTGACAATCCATTTTGCTGGGTAATTGATTATTTTCCATTTCCATTTTCCATTTATGCTCCGCTCCTATTGGTCGTAGCATGGTGTTATATAGCCTATAGCCTTCCTCAATAAACGGACTATCCAATACAAAAAGAATTTTTCATTTCAATCCAGTAGTTCCTGAGATTAGCGCGTTCAAACAAACAAAGAAACAAACAAAAAAACAAACAAACAAACAAACCCTTCAGCTTTATAATATTAGTATAGATTAAGCTTAAAGACATTCTCTACCAGTTAACCAAGTGTATTTACTGACCAATTCATCCTTTCTTCTGGTAGGCGGAGATCGATGGGCGCCAGAAGGTGATAGCCACTCTCCAGAAGGAGGCGGAGCAGGTCCCGGAGAAGGCCAAGAAGGTGGAGGTCCTCTCCAGCACGCTAGACCAGGCATGGCTGAAGAGGAAGCAGTATTTGACGCAGGTGTGTAAATAAACAATAGGGGCTTAGAGTTTTATTACGACCTCCGTGGTTGAGTGGCGTACACACCGGTTTTCAAGGTGTCGCCAGCTCTGAGGTCCCGGGTTCGATCCCCGGACGGGTCAATGTAGAAAATAACCTTTCTACATTGTCTCGGGTCTGGGTGTTTGTGGTACCTTCGTTGTCTCTGATTCCATAATACAAGTGCTTTAGCTACTTACTTTGGGTTCAGAGCAATGTATGTGATATCCACATTTATTTTTAACCTTGTATTTGTCTCCCAGGCTCACCAGCTACAACTCCTGAAGGAGCAGGCGCGCCAGACGGAGGACTGGCTCGCGTCCAAAGAGGCCTTCCTTAATAACGATGACTTAGGAGAGAATCTAGATGGTAAGTGATAAATATATAAAAAAATACAAAATTCAGATGAAATTCCTATTGGACATCAAATGCTGCAAACTGCCATCATCAGTGACTGGCCTGTTGGTCTATTGGTTAGTGACCCTGACTGCTAAACCGGAGGGCGTGGGTTCCATTCCCACCCAGGACAAATCTTTGTGTGATGAGCACGATCATTTGTCTGTGTCTGGGTGTAATTTATCTATAATATGTATGTATTTAGAAATATATAAGTATGTTTATCAGTTGTCTGGTTGTCATAATACAGGCTCTGACTAGTTTGGGATCAGATGGCCGTGTGTGAGTTATCCCAAGATTATTATTATTTTGTTTTTTTTTTTTTGTTAATATTTAACCAATTATATTCCCTTTCAGCTGTCGAGACCCTAATTCGCAAGCACTCGGAGTTCTCCAAACTCCTGGACAGTCAGCTCGGCAGGGTGGACGAGCTCCAGCGGTTCGCGGCCGGGATGCTGCACGACCACCACTTCGACCAGGAGTACATCGAGAAGAGAGTGGAGACGATACTTATCAGGAGAGACAGGTTGAAGGTACTATCAAAATTAATTTATTTCAAATTAGATTTATACATAGTACTTTGAAGTAAGCTGGTGAATGCGTGACGAGCGTGAGCGTTACGAAAAGTGTGATCCGGCGAGGCGAACGGAAGTTGAAAGGAAGATATCAATTAGTGAAGATGGTTTCTAGAAGGCTTTAGTGCAGGGGTTCCCAAACTTATTTTGTCTACTGCCCACTTTGAGAATAAATTATATTTTAACGTCCACATTTTTTCACCTACTTAAAAACCATTATAACTTCAAATTAAATTTATTATTGTGAGCTATATTAGCGGAGATTCCATTTTATTTCTGGGTCTCTTAGCGCCCCCCTTTAGGCCTGCAGCGCCCACAAGGAAGCGTTATCGCCCACTTTGGGAAAGGCTGCTTTAGTGCTTTGGGACTTTTATTTTTGTATCTACTAAATCCAGTAAATCATTTCTGTCTCCAGGAGTCGTGCGCCCAGCGCGGAGAAACCTTGGAGCAGTCGCGGCAGCTGCACCAGTTCCTGAGGAACCTTTACCACGAGAGGGAGTGGATCTCATTGAAGATGCAGATTGCTAATGACCAGAATTATAGGTGAGTGATAAATAAGACATAACTAAAGCAGTAATAGTTAAATTCTTGAGTAATAAAAATTCAGTCTGTCTGACTGTCTATCTGTCCGTCTGTCTGTATGTTAGCAGGCTATATCTCATGAACCGTAAATAATTATAATTAATATTATTACATAGTTAATTATATGTTTTTTTTTAACATATATCTCAAGACGTTTTTTAAAAGTTGTTAAAGTTACTTTATTATTATCAGCCTGTGCTGTCCCACTGCTGGGCAAAGGCCTCCCTCCATTCTTTATATCTGTCCCGGTTCTGCACCACATCTTTCCCATTATCAAGAAAGACATCCACCACGTCCCGCCATATATCTATATTTTGTTAAATTGTAATGTTGTATAAAATAATGTATTTGTCTACAGAGAACTCTCCAACCTGCAAAGCAAGATACAGAAGCACGCGGCCTTCGAGTCCGAGCTCGCAGCGAATAAAGGTCGCATAGACGACGTCGCGAACCACGGAGAGACGCTCATAGGTATGTTAAACGGACTAGCCCACCACACATGCCCAATGCCCAATGCCCATCATTGATTTTTTTTTTTTTAGAGGTTTACTAGCAATGTGGGTTGAATTCACATTACTAGCAATCTTGTTAACCCCTACAACTAAGCTACTATGTTTATCTGGAGTGAGTTCACGTCAATAGTTCAATGGGTGGGGATCGAACCTGCGACCTCTCGATCACAAGGCCGTCACCCTAGCCATTAGGCTATTGCCGCTTATTTTATTTCGAGTAGGCCTTTTCAGGCACTTTCAAAACGTTAAATGACTCTAGTTACGCGGTTCCAAAGTGTCCTTCCTATGGAGAAGAACCGGCAAGAAACTCCATAGGCTACTCTTTTAAAAAAAGGTAATATGTTGGTACATACAAAGTTAATAAAAATACAATTATCTTAAAATATGCGACAACAACGTAAATAGCAAAATGTATAATATGACATCAAAATTTTACTTCAAATTACATTGTCGACACATTAACAAATGGTCTCTTGCCTGAAGCACAAAAGAAAAATAAAAATAAAATTGCAACTCCTGTAAGCCAGGATCTACAATGATAACCAATGAATACTACCGACACAGTTAAGCTTGGTGTGTCCCAGGGAAACGATTGACTGTCTTGGAACCCGCTACGAAATTAATCAGAAGTAGTAAATAGGAGGAGTAGGAAAAATAGTTTCCACTTCACTCCATTGCAAGCGGAAGACAAAAAGAAAAGATGGGCCATAGGCAAAGAAAAGATAAAACAACTGAGTTAGGCCCAGTTGCCAAGCACCACGGATACAATTTTAACATGAATAGGTCCTAAAATTCATTTAGGAGCTATTATTTTTATTCCAATAATAGGTATGGCAAAAACGTCTGAAAGCACGGAAAGTTGCTCTAGTAGCAACAAGGTCCTCATAATAAACAACACCGGACGTCGCATGTAAAGTGTCTAATAAAGCGTTACGTTCATTTTGCCAAAGACTACACTCCCACAGTATATGATGCGCAGTTTGCTCAAACTCACTATTTACGGATGAACACTGACACAATGGTGAAACGATAAGTTTAAAAGAAATTAAATTACTTTTAAAATTGCCGTGACCCGTAAGGAACTGGGCTACACAATGATCAACCTCTATCCAAGTCTTCTCCAGCCGCTCACGAACGGACGGAAAAAACTGGTAAAGGTGACGGCCCTTAATAGACGATTCCCATAAGAAAATCACTTTTCTACATTGTCTCGGGTCTGGGTGTTTGTGGTACCTTCGTTGTCTCTGAATTCCATAACACGCGTGCTTTAGCTACTTACTTTGGGTTCAGAGCAATGTATGTGATGTTGTCCACATTTTTAATTTTGTGCATTTTATTCGCAGAGGGAAAGCACTACGCTTCTCAAGAGATCGCGAAACACGTTGAAGAGTTGGAATATCAATGGAGAGAACTACAGGTAATACAACACATCATATTAAATAGGAATTATGAATCTATACTAATATTATAAAGCTGAAGAGTTTGTTTGTTTGTTTGTTTGTTTGAACGCGCTAATCTCAGGAACTACTGGTTCGAATTGCAAAATTCTTTTTGTATTGGATAGTCCGTTTATTGAGGAAGGCTATAGGCTATATAACATCACGCTACGACCAATAGGAGCGGAGCATAAATGAAAAATGTTGCAAAAATGAAAAACCGTTGAAACTAAAACACGCGAACAAAGTCGCGGGGAACAGCTAGTGGGATATAAAAAGCAATAATATAATTATTTATGTACACACACAGAATCATACAGAAACAATGACAGATATTCATATATGTATGAAATATATATCGTATACAATATATTTATTTATAAAAATATGTATGTAAATATATATTTACTAGCTGTGCCCTCGGCTTCAGTCCCGTCGACTAAGTACCTACCCCACCTACCTACCCTACCCTACCCTACCCTACTTTTATACAAACCCTCACAATAACAAATTCATAAAAAAAAAAATATTATCCAATTTGGTCCAGTCGTTCGGAAGTTATGCACTTATGTAAATAGATTATTGTATTTTATAATTTGTAAAGAATTAAGGATTATAAATTGCTACATTGAATCACACAAAGAATCCTTGGCTTTTTCTTTATAAAAAACATATTTTTGACGGGCCTGTTGTTCTAGTGGTCAGTGACCCTGACTGCTATACCGGTGGTTGTGGTTTCGATTCCCACCCAGGACAAATCTTTGTGTGATAAGCACGATCATTTGTTCTGTGTATGTAATAATTTATCTATAATATGTATATTTTTAGAAATATATAAGTATGTTTATCAGTTGTCTGGTTGCCATAATACAGATTCTGCCTCGTTTGGGATCAGATAGCCGTGTGTGAGTTGTCGCAAGATATTATTATAATATGTTATTATTCGGTATCAGGCGGCCGCGAAGCTCCGTCGCGAGCGTCTCCAGGAGGCGTACCAGGCGCGCGTGTACCTGCGCGGGCTGGACGACTTCACCGCCTGGCTCGACGACGTGGAGGCTCAGCTGCTGAGCGAGGACCACGGTACGTACCTACCACACAGGGTGCTAGCAAAGGTTATATCTGTCCAGAAGGGATGAAGAGTACATCTGGAATAGAGTCTTATGTTTGGAAGTAAATAGTTGTAAAACGCACTGACTGCACGGATAGCCGAGTGGTATAGGTCACCACGCCAATTACCTCTGTGCGCGACGTGCTGCGGGTTCGATCGCCGCATGGGACAAGCATTTGTATGATCCACAAATGCTTGTTCCAAGTCTGAGTGTTTTTTGTGCGTGTGATTTGAATGTTTGTGAAACCCCCCGCGACACAAGGATTAAATTCCTTAGTGCGGGAGTCGTTTTTTTAAATTAGGAAAATAAGAATATGCTACATTGTTGTAACACCTCCTGTTTCGCCGACCGTTAACCTTCCCAACCTACCCACCTTACCCTACCTATCTACCCTACCTACCTATTTTTTTTTTATTATTAAAACCTTCCGTGGGCCTTAAGGAACATAGCTAATGATACCAGTTACACAGAATCCTCAGTCATTAGAGAAAAATATCGAACAAGTAAAATTAGTGCCAAAACAGAGCGCGCAATTTTATTAAAACTATCTCAAAACCTAATATTACCCTAATAATATTGGAACCTTCGATATTTTCGCATAAACGTCTGTCGTCGCACGGAAAATCACTTAAATCAGTAAACGAGCGTAGTACTTACAGCTAAAAATTTTCTTACGCTCGGCACGACGAGCTACTAGCGATGCGCGCGCTCTATACTTGTCTATGTTCTCTTATTAACCGAATACTTTTGTTCACAGGTAAAGACCTAGCCTCAGTTCTAGCGCTCCTCAAGCGCCACACGCGGCTGGAACAGCAAGTCTCCAGCAAGGCGGACCTCGCCACTCAGCTAGCAGACAATGCAAGACAACTAGCAGACAGCAACCACTTCATGGCTGAAGAGATACTCACAAAGGCCGACCATGCTGTCAAAAGGTAAATATAATCCTTGCTAATCTATATACTAATATATAAGGCTGAAGAGTTTGTTTGTTTGTTTGAACGCGTTAATCTCAGGAACTACTTGTCCGATTTGAAAAAATATTTCAGTGTTCGATAGCCCATTTATTGAGGAAGGCTATAAGCTATATAACATTACGCTGCGACCAAAAGGAGCGGAGCATAAATGAAAAACCGTTGAAACTAAAATACGCGGACAAAGTCGCGGGAGACAGCTAGTATTATAAATGCGAAAGTAACTCTGTCTGCCGCGCTTTCACCCCAAAACTATTTAACTGATTTAAATGATATAGTACACAGATAGTCTAGAGCCTGAGAACGGACATAGGCTACTTTTTGCCGCAATAACCGACATCCACGCGGGCGGAGCCGCGGGAAACAGCTAGTAACAAATAAGTTATTAAAAAACTATGAATGCACGTATAGGCGTTTGGTATAGATCACCACGCCAATTACCACTGTGCGCGACGTGCTGCGGGTACGATCGTCGCATGGGAAAGCATTTGTGTGATCCACAAATGCTTGTTCCAAGTCTGGGTGTTCGTTGTGCATGTGATTTGAATGTTTGTAAAACCCCCGCGACACAAGGATTAAATTCATTAGATTCTCAATGATGTCTTAGAATAGTTTATTAAAGTACATATAATTTTAAACAAGTCATCAATTGGTACTCGTTTGTGTTCGAACCTGCAACTTTGTGCACATAAATCCGTGCATTGAACTAGGCTACCACGATATTTATGCCCCGGTTGGGGTGCCATTATGACTTAACTGTTAATTTAAATATACTTTAATTAATTATTTTTTAAAACAAAACGGTTTACTCACGGATATTCTCGGGATCGCCCGAATATGTGAATATAGGCGATCCCGAGAATATGCGTGAGTAAACCGTTTTGTTTTAAATAATTATGAATACTCCTCACGAAAGTTATTATACAAATACTTTAAATAATATTTCCTTTTCCCAGATATCGTCAGCTACAAGAGCCGACGCAGATCCGTCGCGACAACCTGGAGGATGCTGCGTTGCTGCACCGGTGGGACCGAGACGCTGACGAGGAGTTTAGATGGTTAGTACATATTCTTTATTGCTGTTTTTAATCTATCTTCTATATATCTATACTAATATTATAAAGCTGAAGAGTTTGTTTGTTAGTTTGTTTGTTTGAACGCGCTAATCTCAGGAACAACTGGTTCGAATTAAAAAAATATTTTTGTATTTAATAGTTCGTTTATTGAGGAAGGCTATAGGCTATATAAAATCACGCTACGACCAATAGGAGCGGAGCATAAATGAAAAATGTTGCACAAATGAAAAACCGTTGAAACTAAAACACGCGAACAAAGTCGCGGGGGACAGCTAGTTTAAAATAATGTCGGTATGCATGTTTACCTAAAACTCGAGAACTGTTAGCCCAATTGATATGAAACTGTTGAGGAAAGTTTATTTAATCGTGTAACTGATCGACATTTATTTACATCATATCCTCTTCTATCTAGGAACCAAATTTCAAGTCAATAACTTTTATAGTTGCTAAGTAAAAACGATATGAAAATAGCTAAAAAAATATTCTGGGATATATTGTAATGAAATGTTCTTTATACAGGTTAGAAGAAAGAGAAGCGGCCGTCCGCCAGGAGGAGGCGGGTTCGACGCTCGCCGAGGCGCAGGCCATGCTCAAGAAACATCTGGCGTTGGAAGCTGAACTTCTGGCTAGGTATGTGTAATATCTATTTTATCTATCTATTAATATTACTATAGGCTAAATTATTTACTCCTAGCTGTGCCCGCGGCTTCGCTCCCGTCAACTGACTACCTAGCCTACCAAATCTACCCTACACTACCTACCTCACCCTATCCTACCCTACCTACCCTACTTTCCCTACCTACCCTACTTTCCCTACCTACCCTACCTACTCTACCCTATCCTACCTATTTTTTTTGTTTTTAAAGCTTCCCTGTATTCTAGCGAGCAAAACAAAAAAAAAAATCAAATCGGCCCCGCCGCTCACCAATTTTACCGAGACTTACGAACAGCAATTCATTTTTATATATATTTATTTTATAGGTACACGCGTTCTTTATAAAGTCGTCTTTACTATATTTTTATTGGTTCTAATGTTGACGTTTACCTTTCAGAGAGCCGATAATAAAGTCGGTGACGAGCCGAGCCAGTCAGCTGTCCCGGCGCGGGCACTTCGCGGCCCCGCGCCTGGAGCAGCGCAGCCGCGAGCTGGCAACAGCGCACCGCGCGCTCCTCGACGCCGCCGCCGCCAGGACCGCGCTCATCAGGGACCGCTGCGATCTGCTGCAGGTACACACATATCCACCTTCTTTAAAACCTGCATATACCTCTAGTTTAAGGCGCTACACGAAGAAATATTTCGTTAACTAGGCGGAGTCAAGCGGACTGGTGAATCAATCCGGAAATACAAGACAGAGATAATACTAACTGCTTGCTTACGGGACGGAAAGAGCTAAACATATGTAAAGGTCGCGAAAAATTGACTTAAAAAAAATAACGCAAGCTAATATTTATCGGATGGAATAAAAAATCAATCGACATTAATCTTAATATCATGATTGTGCATCAAATAGTGTGAAAAAATAGTATTAAGTTGAATAGTTTGGTGCATTAAGCAAAAAAAGTGTTTTTATAGAACTATCGAGGAAAGTTTCTTTAATCGTGTAACGGATCGACATTTATTTTCATCATATCCTCTTCTATCTAAGAAACAAATTTCAAGTTAATAACTTTTATAGTTGCTAATAAAAAACGATATGAAAATAGCTAAAAAATTCGTGTATCTCCTTAATTGAAGATAAAGATTAAGATACATTAATTTTATATGCATATTATATTATGCATACAACTTTGACATATATTCAGATATTTTTAAATCATTTATTTTTCCACAGTTAATCTCTGAGATATCAGAAGCGGAAGCTTGGCTTCTCGAGCGGCGAGCCGTCCTCATCTCATCTGACGTCGGCCGGGACGAAGACTCCGCTATAGCTCTGGTCCGGAGGCTGGATGCCTTACAGAGGGAGGTGACGGGATTCGATGCTAGTGTCGCCAAGCTGGAGAAGACTGCCGCTGGGCTTATGGTGAGGAAGCAGAACATATCTTTATCCATTAAAGACATAGGGCCCTTTCAGGTTTCAAAAATATAATTATGAACGTCAAAAAACTTTATTGTATTGTTAATGAGTGTGTTTTTCTACTATGTATTGTTTGGGTGCCTGCTTAATGAATAATATATAAGATTAACGGCGTGTTGGTCTAGTGGTTAGTGATCCTGACTGCTAAACCGGAGGTCGTGGGTTCGATTCCCACCCAGGACGAATCTTTGTGTGATGAGCTCGATCATTTGTTCTGTGTCTGGGTGTAATTTATCTATAATATGTATGTATTAAGAAATATATAAGTATGTTTATCAGTTGTCTGGTTGTCATAGCACAGGCTCTGCCTAGTTTGGGATCAGATGACCGTGATGTCCCAAGATGTTATTATTATTATTATAATAATTTTGCATTGGCATTGTATTAGAATATAAATTTATTCAAGCGTCACCCCCCTGATCCTGCTAAAAAAGAAAGAAAAATTGTAAAATAAGCGCCTAGAGACGGTGGGGCTCGTGGCCAAGTGCAAGCCGGCTTGATCGATATTACAAGTTAAGTAACTCCCCGCGGTTGGTCCGTGGATGGGTGACCATTTGTAAACATATCGAGACCCCTCCGCGCGTCGGCAAGCTCTAACAAACCAAACTTAAACTAATCTTATCTAGTTCGGTATCTTTTTCATCTTTATATAATTAGAAAAGGACAGTATATTTACGTCTGGGTTTTTGTGGTACCTTCGTTGTCTCTGATTCCATAACACAAGTGCTTTAGCTACTTACTTTGGGTTCAGAGCAATGTATGTGATGCTGTCCACATTTATTATTACAACATTATAACAATAGTTTATATAAAATTCTTCTTTCATCAGGACCGCGCAACTATAGACGGTGAACAAATCCAGAAGAGAATAGAAGAGCTGAAGTCTACGTACGAGGACATGAAGCTGCTGTCTGCCAAGAGGCAGCAGCGGCTGCAGCAGAGCCTCAAGTATTTCAAGTGAGTAGAGAAAGATTTTATAAAAGTCTTGCTGCACCGTTGCATGCGTTGCAATCTTAGATGAAACACAAGCATAGAATGCATGCATCGTTAGTAGGCCCTTGTGCTGAGCGTACAGATTTTTAGCTGCAAGTACTTCGCTTGTTTACTGATTTAAGTGATTTTCCGTGCGACGACAGACGATTATGCGAAAATATCGATGGTTCCGATGTTAGTAGGGTTTAAGATAGTTTTAATAACTCTGTTTTGACACTAATTTTATGATTTTACATATTAATAATTAGAAAGCAAAAATTTAAACCTCCAGGCAGTGACCTCGGTAGCTTAGTTGGTAAAGCGACTGGCGCGTTAAGCCAGTGGTCGTATGTTTGTATCCTGCCAGAGTTTTAAGTTTTTCATTCTATTATTTGTGATAAATTTTTCGATTTTGTTCAAAGGCCTTATTCATTTAACAAAAGCCACATAGCACATAATTAGTTTTAGCACCACAATTCCCAATAATTCTGTAGCTATCTTGGTCCGTTCATGTCTGTTCTCTCATAGAGTAGGGGTCAATGGCCCCTGGTTGACTCTTCATCCCATATTAGAGTAATGTTCTTTACAAGGCCGCTGCGTGTTGGACCTGTGTCCCCACGTATGCCTTTTAATGGACCTAGAATACTCATAACTGGGATAAAATATAATAATTAAACTTGCAATGGGTAAAAATGTTTTAGCAATAGTTGATAAACACCGTGTCGCAGACACAAAAACACTTAACTGACGTTCTGTCTTTAACTCAGGTTCGTGCAAGAGTGCGAAGAAGTTCAGGAATGGATTGGAGAGCAGATGACCACAGCAGCCAGTGAGGAGTACGGCCTGGATGTGGAGCACGTGGAGACGCTGCAGCAAGCCTTCGACAACTTCCTGGCGCAGTTACAAGGTGAGAAAGAGTAGGAGATAGAGAGAGTCGAAGATCGTTGAAGTTAGATGACTGAGTATGAAAAGGACTGTTTAAAAGTGTTTTTTTGCACACATTATTGGATCACAACTTTTGTGAGGAGTATTCATAATTATTTAAAACAAAACGGTTTACTCACGCGACACCACCGCCGCCGCGTCAGCTCATGATTAGGGACTCCTATTGAGTCTGAAACAAGTCGGGCGATCCCGAGAATATGCGTGAGTAAATCGTTTTGTTTTAAATAATTATTATTAAATCACTTTGTTGTCTGTCGAATTCGAACGATACCCAACGGATACACGGAATGCTGGATGTTCGGAACCCTCTATGCGCGAGTCGGACTCGCACTTAGCCGGGTTTTTTACTGTAGGTATGCAAAAACATTAAAAAAATAGATAACTTCTAGTTAATAGTTGTCGTTTTTTTTAAGTTTGTTTTTTTTTTAAATTACCCTGATATTTTTATTTCAAATAAAGTTAACTATAAATATACTTAAATAAAAATATCAGTGTAATTAAAAAAATAAATTTCTCTTATATCACCTTAAGTATGAACAAGTATGCATAGATCACTTCTATCATAAATGTTTTTATTCACAGCCAACGAGGGTCGCATCGAGGGTGTCTGCGAGGCCGGCAGCGTACTTCTAGAAGAGAACACGCCAGAAGCAGACAGAGTGAAGCAGAGGATAGACGATATAAAGGGGCTGTGGGACGATCTCAAGGAATTGGCACTTGCTAGGCAGGAGGTGAGAACTTGACCCTGAATACTCAAACGCAACTTAACTTTAAGACGCTCTTTAATATCTATATGTCGCTACTTTACATCTTAAAGTAACTGAGTAAGCGTTAGACTTAACGGTGACTCAAAAATAATTGTGGACAACATCACATACATTGCTCTGAACCCAAAGTAAGTAGCTAAAGCACTTGTGTTATGGAATTCAGAGACAACGAAGGTACCACAAACACCCAGACCCAAGACGATGTAGAAAAGTGGTTTTCTATATTGACCCGGCCGGACCTCAGCTAGCAACAGTTTAGGTTAGCAACAGCTTGAAAGTCAAGCCTTTGGTCGCAGGTTCGAGTCCTGTCTGAGATTTAAGTTTTTCCTTCTACTATTTGTATAAAATTTTGGCAGCACGGATAGCCGACTGGTATAGGTCACCACACCAATTACCACTGTGCGCGACGTGCCGTGGGTTCGATCCCCGCATGGGACAAGCATTTGTGTGATCCACAAGAACTTGTTCCAAGTCTGGGTTCTTTGTGCATGTGATTTGAATGTTTGTGAAACCCCCCGCGACACAAGGATTAAACTCCTTAGTGCGGGAGACGTTTTAAAAAAAAATAGTATACTATCCGTTTTATTTCAGGCCTTAGCCGGCGCCCGCCAAGTGCACGAGTTCGACCGCTCAGCCGAGGAGACGGCGGCGTGGGTGGGCGAGAAGGAGTCCGCGCTGGGCAGCGACAGCGTGCCGCCGCGCAGCCTGCACGAGCTGCACGCGCAGAAGCGCAGCCTGCACGCGCTGCGCGCCGACCTGGACGCCATCCGCGCCGCGCACGACAAGCTGCACGCCGAGGCCGACAGGTGAGTGCTGAGACGGCGATCAGGAGGGGAGAGAAACGGGATCGTGGATGGGTGACCATTTGTAAACATACCGAGACCCCTCCGTGATTCGAAAAACACGTAAAGCCGTTGGCTCCAACTAGCATACGTCAATCAATTAGTCATAACAATTCTGACAGCCAGTCTTACTTTCAGCTAAATCCAGGTAAGACTGGAAGCAGACCCCAACAAGCTTAGGAAAAGACTAGACAGAAGATAAACTAGATCTATGCCCCATTGTTTTCCGTTTTGAAGATACGTTATATTTAAAAACCTTAGAAGAGAGTAGTGTACAATTTTGACAACTAAGGATGAAAAAAGGCAAAAAGAGACATAGTCTATACCAGCCTTTCCCAAAGTGGGCGATAACGCCCCCTTGTGGGCGCTGCAGGCCTAAAGGGGGGCGCTAAGAGACCCAGAAATAAAATCAAATCTCCGCTAATATAGCTCACAATAATAAATTTAATTTGAAGTTATAGTGGTTTTTAAGTAGGTGAAAAAATGTGGACGCTAAAATATAATTTATTCTCAAAGTGGGCAGTAGACAAAATAAGTTTGGGAACCCCTGGTCTATACTCTTCTTATTCAGTATAATCTTTTAAATCGGATTAAAATTGGAGAAGGAAATAGGCGAGAGCCAAACAGTTGTCCTTGTCACACTTAGATAGATAGGCCGGACGTCGTGCGATGGCGATAGTTTCTTTAAATACCTAGGCCCAATATTTATTTTTATTTTAAAATTACATATTATATTCCACTTTCATAAGCTAATTATAAAATGTAAAAAATGTTAACATATTATATAATATATACTTTAAGCGCGTCTTGCAAACCTATCTAGTTTGCCATGTGTACATAATATTTATAATTATATTACTGTTTTATCTGTTATGTATCCAATAAAAAATCAAATTAAATTTGTTTTTCTAATTCCTGTTTTCTCTATACAGACTGGGCACCGCCTTCCCTGACGCCAAAGAGCACGTGTCAGCGAAACTAGAAGATGTAACGGAAGCGCTTGAAGCGCTGGTCCAGCGCGCCGACCAGTGCACGCAGCAGCTGGAGCTGGCTGGACAGCTGCAAGCCTACTTCGATACCTACCAGGAGCTGCTGTAAGTTTAATAATAATACCAGTAAATAATGATTTCTCTATTAATTATTACTTTTAACATTAATTAATTATTAAACGCTTGTTTATTTGGCGCGGTCTTTATGTTATATAATATATTATAAACATTATATTGTTTCCGTAAAATAAGAGACAGCGTGCTGCTGGGGAGTTTTTTGCACCGTTTCTTCTCCACGGCCAGAGTACCTAGGAAGCGGTGAACGGTTGACGAATCGTAGTGTTGTCTGATATGTTGACCTTCAAAAACTGCTACTTAGTAGCCCAATTTGAAGTAAATGAGTTTTGATTTTGATTTATTTCCTCAGAGCATGGACCAACGAGACCCTCGCTCGTGTGACAGCTCCCGACCTGGCTAGCGATGTATCTGGCGCTGAGCGACTCTTAGCCCGCCACAAAGACATCAAGGTTGAAATAGAGGCTAAAGAAGATGCCTTCCAGACTCTATACAGCGATGGTAAGACATAGAAATAGTTAGTTATAAAGGTCTTTCAGGCATATTAATATAAGAAAATAAAAATAAATGTGGACAACATCACATACATTGCTCTGAACCCAAAGTGAGCTAAAGCACTTGTGTTATGGAATTCAGAGACAACGAAGGTACCACAAACACCCAGACCCGAGACAATGTAGAAAAATGGATGTTTATGTTGATCCGTCTGGGGATCGAACCCGGAACCTCGGAGCTAGCGACACCTTGAAAACCGGTGTGTACGCCACTCGACCACGGAGGTCGTCGAAGCATTGATCATCACGTTTGTGGTGGCAAATTTGTACAATGGCAATCAATGATAGCAATTATTTAGTCCGGCGGACAAATTGTCCATTATCTACTTAAATCTTGGTACTTAAAATTAGACCTTTCCAATAAAAAACTAATAATTTTATCAAAATAAACTACATAAATGTTTTTCTTTGACTGCCCTGTTGGTCTATTGGTTAGTGACCCTGACTGCTAAACCGGAGTTTGTGGGTTCGATTCTCACCCAGGACAAATCTTTGTGTGATGAGCAGGATCATTTGTTCTGTGTCTGGGTGTAATTTATCTATAATATGTATGTATTTAGAAATATATGTGTGTTTATCAGTTGTCTGGTTGCATACTACAGGCTCTGCCTAGTTTGGGATCAGATGGCCGTGTGTGAGTTGTCCCAAGATATTATTATTATAAACATATTTTATTTGCCTACAGGTGAAAAACTAGTAAATGAGGGTCACTTCATGTCCAACGAGATTGAAGAGCGCATGTCAATACTGCGCGCGCGCAGGGAACACCTGGACGCGGCATGGGCGAACCGCGAGAGGATATACACGCAGCATCTCGATGCGCTGGTGTTCAAGAGAGATGCTGATGCTCTTGATAACTGGATTACTAATAGGTGAGTGGCCGAAATTCGGTCATAGTATGTAAAAGAAACCAATTTTTTTTAAATGACCGAACATCGATCAATGTGTTCTAAAATAGGTCAGTGGACAACTGGAATAAGAATATTTGAGAAATATGATGATGACCGAAAATCGGTTATGGTGATAAGGTGACCGAAAATAGGTCTTAGTAGAGAGTAACCGAAAACCGGTTGTTTAATTAAAGAGTGGCTGTAAAACAATCATTGTCGAAAGTGACCGAAAATCGTAATTGTAAGAAGGTGACCAAAAATAGGTCAGTGTCAGTGATAACGGCAGTTAGAAATCGGTCACAATGATAAAATTTATCGCAAATCAAAGTTAAAAGCGACCTTTCTGTAACCCGCTTTTAAAATCTCTATCTCTAACTCTACTCCTCCCACAGAGTGCCCCTCGTCCGCGACGGGAAGTACGGAGAGAGTGTCGCTCAGGTCGAGGAGCTGATCAACCGCCACAAGGACCTGGAGGAAACCATCGACGCGCAGAGGGACAAGTTCAACGCACTCAGGAGGATCACACTGGTACGTACTGGTGTCTTAGAGTATGAAGCAAACTGTAGAGAGCGCATAACGGAGTATGAACTGTGAGCACAAGTATGAACAAGGGTTGTCTTTAAAGTTACAGAAAATGGGTATTTGACTACTTATTATTTTAATTATTTGTTACGCATTAACGCATGCAGCGCGAATATTTGTAATTAAATACAAATAATAGAAGGAAAAACTTAAACCTTAGGCAGGACTCGAACTTGCGACCACTAGCTAGACGCGACAGTGACCTCGGTAGCTTAGTTGCTAAAGCGATTGGCGCGTCAAGCCAGTGGTCGCAGGTTCGAGTCCTGCCTGAGGTTTAAGTTATTCTATAATTTGACTACTATCAAAATAACCCAAATCGTCCACCCTTCACCGCTTCCTAAGTGCTCTGGCTGTGGAGAAGAAACGGCGCAACATTGTTCCCAGCAGCACTTTATATAGAATAGCGGATTAACTATAAAATCATCAAAAATGGTCAAGGAAAAAAAAATAATATAGAGACTACTTACGCGAGTAAAACCGCGGGGCAACTTTAGTACAGTATATTCCTAACTCAGGTTAAAATATTCTTCTCAGGTTGAACAAGCCTTCAAAGAACAGCGCGACGAAGAGGAACAGGCGCGGCGGAGGTCTGCGGAGCGCCAGGAGGCGGAGCGCCTGCAGCAGTACCGGCGCAGGGAGATGGAGAGGATCACGGAGGAGAGGAGGCGGGAAACCGCGCCCGCGCCCTCCGTCAGAGAGGTGAGTCGAGGGGAGCCTGAGCGCGACATAGCCACGTTAAGCATATTATGCTTAAGCCGAACGCGAAGTAGATGTTCTTGCGTTATCTAGGCCTATATATATACATTGTGATGATGAGATGTTCTAATTGTAAGTGACTTAAGTGTTTGAGAATCCGCGACACAGGAAACAAAAAATTCTTCAAAAAATACGTGTCTAATATATTTTTATTATCTACTAACAGACTCATTAGATTTTGACTTTTCATACCCAGTAATGTACCACAATGTTTTTTTTTTTGAAGTTATACTTCTTAAGGCGCGTTATGAAAAAATGATGAGAGTGAAATTTTAAGATGCGCGCGCATCTGTGACACAAAATTAACAGTATGAAGCTGTCTGCTTAACCGCTCATTAAGTCTCGAATAATAAAAATTAAAATTGAACATCAAATTATAATATTAATTTTTAATATTTGCTATTAAATTAAATAAATAATAAATATTTATAAAAATAACTAAATAAATTTAATGAAAATTTTTTGATAAAAATGAAAAGTGATTATTAAATTAAGAAATCAATAAAAATATTTAATTTAATGATGCCAAAGAAGTATAACTTCTCACGCGCGTACATAAGTACACGCACCCATTTTTTTTTTTATTTCCTTCAAGATCCCGCTAGGTTACCACCGCTCCTCCTATTTTCTATCCTCTATGCTATATTATCCATTCACACTACTGCAACCCCTTTCACATACCCCCTGCCCCCCGTCCCTAGATCAAGCCTGCCAAACTAGCAATAAAAATATGTCCTTAAATAATAAAAACTTAGATCCAGCCCTCCCTTGCTGTTTTTGCCTTATTAAGATTGTTAGCAACGCACTAAGTCGAGGTCCGAACCCCACAGGGGGTGCCCTTAGTGAACGTTGCTGACGTAGTTAGTTTTTCTATTGCTCTGGCTGGAGGCCCTTAAGGATCTCGCCAAAAGTCCGGTGAAGCAGTCAAAGCCTGCGCTCAGGGTAACTGAGTCTATTAAAAAGAAAAAAAATTAATAAAAAACCTACACTCTTATTTATATCTAATCTCTTTCTTTTACTCATGCGTCTAATCACACACCCTTCATTACGTGCTATCCTACATGTATATTACTTCTCCAGTCGGAACGCTTGCAGACGTCGGTGGCGCCCGCGTCTTCAGAAGAGACGCTGTCGCCCGCGCCGCAGTTCGACCGTCTCCCCAAGACCGACCAACTTGTGAAGCGAGCCGAGAGCATGAGTGTAAGTTACACCATAATTAACCCAATAACTATAAAAAACTAGCTGGTACCCAGTGCGCTTGGCTTCAAGTAAAAAAAAACTACAATTAAATGAAAAAAATCATGACCAAAATCAAAATTAAAATATTTTTAAAGACGGGCCTATTGGTCTAGTGGTTAGTGACCCTGACTGCTAAACCGGAGGTCGTGGGTTCGATTCCCACCCAGGACGAATCTTTGTGTGATGAGCACGATCATTTGTTCTGTGTCTGGGTGTAATTTATCTATAATATGTATGTGTTTAGAAATATATAAGTATGTTTATCAGTTGTCTGGTTGCCATAGCACAGGCTCTGCCTAGTTTGGGATTAGATGACCGTGTGTGAGATGTCCTAAGATATTATATTATTTTTATTTCGAGTAGGCCTTTTCAGGCACTTTCGAAACGTTAAATGACTCTAGTTGCGCGGTTCCAAAATGTCACTCCTATGGAGAAGAACCGGCAAGAAATTCCATAGGTTACTCTTTAAAAAAAAGGTACTATGTTGGTAACCACACCTCTGAAGCAATGTATCTTAACATTTAGCGAGTGACGAAATAATATAATTGACTCTCGTAGTGTAGTGACACGTTTGTCATGATTTTTAGTGTCGAATAATTCATGCGAAAAATTGAGTATCACTTATTTTGAGCTGATATTTTGTAAACTGACTCTATACCAGGTGACACCCTGTATACATACATTTTAAAAAAGAAATCCAAATCATGTTATTGCTTCAGGTTGTAAAGACACCTAAGCGAACGCCGTCGTTCACCACCCGGCGCCGAACCCAGAGCTTCAGGAGACACCGCCGCGGCGACATCGCGGACCTGCCGCCAGTCGAAATTGAAGGTAACCTATAATTTATATATAACGAGCCGTACCCTGCGGTTTCATTCACTGTTATAATCCTAGAGTAATCATAGACAAACATAGAGCGTGCACTAGAAAGGTTTTAATAGACCACGTTATGACTGTTATAACCTTACAGGAATAAATAAGTAATCTATAGAGCGCGCATATCGAGTATGAACTGTAGGCACTAGTATGAACAAGTATAATCGAAAAATTAGAGTCAAAACAGAGCGCGCTGTTTTATTAAAACTATCTCAAAACCTAATATCGCAACCGTTGATATTTTCGCATAAACGTCTGTCGTCGCACGGAAAATAACTTAAATTAGTAACCGAGCGTAGTACTTGCAGCAAAAAAGTTGCTTACGCTTTTCAGAAGGGGCTACTAGCGATGCGCGCACTCTGTGCTTGTCTATGTATACTCTAAAGTTCAGAGCAATGTATGTGATGTTGTCCATATTTATTATTTACTAGCTGTCCCCCGCGACTTTGTCCGCGTGTTTTAGTTTCAAAAGTTTTTCATTTTTGCAACATTTTTCATTTATATTTCACTCCTTTTGGTCGCAGCGTAATGTTGTATAGCTTTTAGCCTTCCTCAATAAATAGGCTATCCAATACAAAAATAACTTTTTAAATCGGACCAGTAGTTCCTGAGATTAGCGCGTTCAAACAAACAAACAAACTCTTCAGCTTTATATATTAGTATAGATTATATATTGTTACCTATCCCCCCCAGGCTACCTAGATCGCAAGCAGGAGGCGGGCTGCGGCGGCAAGCGCGCGACCGTGCGCTCGTGGCGCTCCTACTACTCGGTGCTGTGCGGACAGCTGCTCTGCTTCTTCAGGGACGAAATGGACTTCGCTAGTGCTAAGGCTGCGGCACCGCCTGTCGCTATTCTCAACGTAAGTGTATTTTAAACACACTTTTAACTTATTTAAGTGATCCAACAAATGTTTTCCGGACCAAATGTCTATTATATTGAAACTAGCTGTCCCCCGCGACTTTGTTCGCGTGTTTTAGTTTCAACGGTTTTTCATTTTTGCAACATTTTTATTTATGCTCCGCTCTTATTGGTCGTAGCGTGATGTTATATAGCCTATAGCCTTCCTCAATGAACGGACTATCCAATACAAAAAGAGTTATTCAATTCGAACCAGTAGTTCCTGAGATTAGCGCGTTCAAACAAACAAACAAACAAACTCTTCAGCTTTATAATATTAGTATAGATTACTTTCAAGTTTTTAGGGTTCAAAACCAAAACGGTAAAACGGGACTCCGCTTAAAATATGTACAAAATATTTAGTTATATATTCACTTTAAAAATAAATAATTCAATGTTTTATTTTTTTTTTTTTTTTATAAAAAACGACTCCCGCACTAAGGAATTTAATCCTTGTGTCGCGGGGAGTTTCACAAACATTCAAATCACACGCACAAAGAACACCCAGACTTGGAACAAGCATTTGTGGGTCACACAAATGCTTGTCCCATGCGGGGATCGAACCCGCGGCACGTCGCGCACAGAGATAATTGGCGTGGTGACCTATACCACTCGGCTAACCGTGCAGTCAAAATTAAAAGAAAACAAATATTTAAGGTCTCCAATACAACAAACATGTGCATTATTTTGGCCGTTTTATAGATAATGGTACGGAAACCGTCGTGCGCGAGTCCGACTCGCACAAGTCCGGTTTTTTGGATTCTTTTTTTTTTATATTTTCTCATATTACTCTACTTAAATCCGTACTTTCAAACTAATATGCCTAAAGAAGTTTTCATTTCAAAATCTTATAATTATGAATGTTTTATTAATAGGCACGTTGCGAGCCGGCGGGCGACTACACGAAGCGCGCCAACGTGTTCCGGTTGGCGGGCGCTGATGGTGCTGAGTACCTGTTCGCCTGCTCAACTAAGGATCTCATGAAGGTATGTTATTTTTATCCAGTGAACATCGCTTCGATTGTCAACTGGAGATAGCAAATAAGCCTACTGCCTCCGGATATTACGACTTTTAAATTGTTGCCTTAGTATATTTTTATACGTGGTATTGACATCTGACAGTGCTTTTATGGAAGAGCCACCACAAATTCAAAATTATTGCTCGGATAAAATTATCTGGCGTTGAAATGTATAATAATAATTTTTATTTCTTGCTATAACAGCAATATACAAAACACACTTCAATTTACAACTTGTTGGACATCTGTGTCTGAACTAGATAATTTAATATCTGTGCTTCAGACAGCAGCGCTCTTCCCATACCAGCCTATAAATGTGCCACTGCTGGGCACAGGCCTCTTCTCATATAGAGAAAGCACGAGCATTGATCACCACGCTTGCTCATTGCGGGTTGGCGATTTCAGATTACAACTGTCGGAATCCAGGTTTCCTCACGATGTTATCCTTCACCGTTTGTCAATATGTCTTATATAACTTTGAAAAGTCACATTGGTACTTGCCTGTTATGAGTTCGAACCTGCAACCTTGTGCATACAAATCCATTCATTGAACCACTAGGCCACCACGACTTATTTATATTTAATTTAATAAGCTAGAACATGTTCATTGAACTTTAATTATTAGAAGCGGAATATGAGAATACAACTTAATAAAATAATCAACTATTAGTGTTTTTATTCATCATCATAAATCTTAAACTATAAACCTTACCTGATCTTCTCCAGGATTGGGTAGCCAAGCTGTCCTTCCACGCGCAGCTGCCGCCGGAGCTCCAGCTGACGCCGTACTCTGCCGTGCCTCCGGGAGAGTCTCCTACTGCGGAGATGAGGAGAAGATTGCATGAGTGAGTAGAGATTGAGAGAGAGTATTAGAGTAATAAATAGTGACGTATTGCTTTCTGAAGTTTACGCGAATATTAGACATTGAAATAAAAATACTTTAAACGGATTCTATCGCGGTTTATAATTAGATTTTTGTTCCCGACGTTTCGACGCCTTTGCAGGTGTCATGGTCACGGGCAGACTGAGGTGGTATTAATAATAATAATAATATCTTGGGACATCTTCACACACGGTCATCTGATCCTAAACTAGGCAAAGCCTGTGCTATGGCAACCAGACAACTGATAAACATACTTATATATTTCTAAATACACATTATAGACAAATTACACCCAGACACAGAAAAAATGATCGTGCTCATCACACAAAGATTCGTCCTGGGTGGGAATCGAACCCACCACCTCCGGTTTAGCAGTCGGGGTCACTAACCACTAGACCAACAGGCCCGTCATTCCGTATTCGTCTTGACAGTTGATGTTGCTCGTTCTGCCTTCATATTTTAACACGAAACGTCGGGAACTAAAATCTAAATACAAACCGCGATAAAGTCCATTCAAAGTAGTTTTATTTCAATAGCGACGTTGTTCAGTCGCCTTTAGTAGGACATATTTGAGTAGTTTTTTTTGTAAGGCGGAAGAGGAAAAGGCAATTTAATCCTTGTGTAAAAAAATCCTTGTGGAAAAGGCAATTTAAACCCATACACCCACACTTAGAACAAGCATTTGTGGATCGCACAAATGCTACAATCGCACACAAACTAAAGAGTTCAAAGTTTAGGGGTGGGACATTTCAATACAATATATCGTCGTGAGTTTTTTGGCAAAATAAGAGAAAATACGTGTCTAATATTTTTTTATTGATTTACCTGAATGTCAAAAAAATAAAAATTTAGTTACCAAATCCGCCAGGAATTTTTCAGAAGCCAGAATTCCTAAATTTTTTTCTGATTAGTTTTTATCTCATGATTTTTGAAAAATTTGCGTTATAATACAACAAATGTATGTGTCTCTCCAACCAGTCTTTAACTTCTAACCCTGTTCCACGTACTCAGGAACGCAGAGTCCTCGTCATCTGGCGCCTCGTCACCCGAGCCGGAGCGCAAGCCGCGCTCGCAGGCCGAGATCCTCCAGGAGCACAGAAACAGCCAGCAGAGGATGTCCGCCACGCCCGAGAGGATTATCGGTGAGTTTATACTTTATCTCTAGACTAGCAGTCCGCCCCGGAATCGCACGGGTATTAAAAATAAATAAATATCTATACTAATATTATAAAGCTGAAGAGTTTGTTTGTTTGTTTGTTTGAACGCGCTAATCTCAGGAACTACTGGTTCGAATTGAACAATTCTTTTTGTATTGGATAGTCCGTTTATTGAGGAAGGCTATAGGCTATATAACATCACGCTACGACCAATAGGAGCGGAGCATAAATGAAAAATGTTACAAAAATGAAAAACCGTTGAAACTAAAACACGCGTACAAAGTCGCGAGATTAGTGCTGATAATATATTATTATAATGATAATAGATTAGTCCTGAGATTAGCGCGTTCAAACAAACAAACAAAAAAACTCTTCAGCTTTATAATATTAGTACAGATATAGAGTTCTCTCTATTTATAACTTATCTTAGCTAGGGACATCTGGTTTTACCTGTAACAAATAACACTTAATACAATATTATATGTGTAGAATCGACGGTGCTGCCATCTTTGCCGCCGCGACAGCCGCCGCAGGAGGAAGACGCGACCGAAGTTGTGCTCCGGTAAGACACTCAAATACTTACTTAAAGCGCCAATTCCCTTGTACGCTAACTAAAACTCCACCCCGAATAGCAGAATAAATAGAAAAACATCGGAAAAGCCAACGGGATCTTGGCCTACTGCCGGGTGGAACCGCGGGTCTCCGCTAGTAATGTAAATAATACAAATATTAATCCAATATGTATTATTATATTGTACCTACTAGCTGTGCCCGCGGCTTCACTCCACTCAACTAACTACCTACCTCACCCTACCTACCATACTTACTTATCCTACCTACCCTACCCTACCTATTTTCTAATTCACTCACTCACTTTTGGTATAATGGGATTTCAATTTTTGAGATTCGTTTTTATATATATAGATTATCTAATTTATATAAAATAATATCCTCCTGACCGAATTTCGGCCACGGCAGCTTCTCTCAACAGAGATTAGCCATCTGCGCGGGAGATATTTCAGTGCACGAGTGTATGCGCGAACACAGTTGCACTCTCTATTCCTTCACTCTCATAGTCCGATGGGACGGCAATCCGACACGACCGGAGAGAGATCAGGCGCAGGACTAACGGCTTTACGTGCTTTCCGAGGCACGGTGGTGTAAACACCACGTCACTTCCTGACTCCAAGCTGAGCTGTACTGAGTATTTCTAAACGAAAAACCCAGTAACTAATTTTTGGCTCGACTCGGGATTCGAACCCGAGACCTCGGGCACGGCAGTCGCGCTTGCGACCACTAGACCAACGAGGCAGTCAAAAAGATTATCTAATTTAAAACACTATTAACACAGGAATACCGAGCAAACGTCTACATCTTGGGGCAGGTCGCGGTTCTCAAACGGACGCGACATCAACGCTGAGTTCATTAGATCGCAGAGAGACGGTACGTACATACATATAATTTAATAATTACTAATTAAAAAAAATATATAATTCAGTAACGCAATTTTTAAAACATTTAGCGTCAAAAAGAAATATTTTTGTATAAAGTTTACCTTGAGATGTCTTTTAATTTTTAACAAAGTATTTACAAAACAACAACTTTATAAAAGTAATTTATAAACATTGTGAAGCTAGGCGTGACATTTTATTAGTAATAGTCACACCTCAAGGTTTACATTAGTAGTTAAAATGACAGAATATCTACAGTGTGTCACCAAAAAAGGTATATCTATCCAAAAGGGGTGAAAAGTACATCTGTAGGCCTATTCGCTATCTCCAGTTGCCAACCCAACCGATGTTTACCGGATAAAAATAAGTATAAAAATGCTTTTCAGTATCGGCTAACGTCGGTAACCAACTAAGTAATAGTAGATCTAGTTTGTCATCGAAGTTACACGATAAGAAACTTGTGTTTTCATTGTCTTTTTTATAAAGCAACAATGGCTTTTGTTGACAACCGCCATAGCGAATAACCCTGCTGATATAGATTCAGTTTACAAAATTGCAGCTCTTGCAATAAGATAATTAAATAATTGATATTCAATTTGTCGCATCAATTATTCGACACAAAATATTTATTTATTTATTTATTTATGTACACACAACAGACACACAGTAAAAAAAAATGTAAAAAGCAAACAGGTACAAAGGTACTGCTTATTTCTTATGAAATTTCTACCAGCAGACCTGCGACAGGATATTTTAAAAGAAACATAGACACAGTGTGCAACATACAAAATACATTACAATATTTAAGCCAAAAAAAAAAAATATAAAAAGTACACTTATACATATAGAATAATTTACATACATAAATATATACACATTCAATAATAAAAATATGGACAACATTTAAGTTAGACTAGAAAGAAAATGTTCCCTTACACGTCGTTTGAATAGCGAGATTGATTGGGAGTCACGTATGTTGGGCGGCAGCGCATTCCACAGTCGTACTGCATGAACAGAAAAGGAGTATAATCATAGCAAATATCATAGCAAGCGTGTCACCGCACTACGAGGCTCATTATATTATAACTTCACTTGCTAAATATTAAAAAATATCGCTTCGGCGGTCTCGTTATGATTTTTGGTGTCGAAAAATGGGATATCCATTATTTAATTAACTCTGTTTGAGCTAAAATTTGGTTATCTGACTCTATACTAGATGTACTCTTCACCCCTTTTGGATAGATATTACTTTTCGGTAACACCCTGTATAAATGGGCGTAATCTATAGAATCTATATATATATATATTGTGACGTTTTGTGTCGTTTTGCCATTGTGAAGTAAGTTTTATGGGAATTGCATATTATATAGAATTAAACTTTAATTAAGATTTTTTATACGAATTGAATTTATCTTACAGTAACATTATTATAACAAAATTAATTTTTAATAACTATAATATTCACACATAATTTATTTGTATAATTTCGTCAATTTAAAACTAATTTCGAAATAGCTGATCATGGCGCCCCGCCATTGCCGCTTTCGGGACCCCCGGACCGCCCGCCATTGCCCGAGCGAGCGCCGAACATGCACGAACGCGCCCCAAACCTACCCGAGCGTGGCCCGAACATACCCGAACGCCACCCGAATTTACCCGAAAGACAGAATCTCGATCGAAACGCTCAGAGCGAGAAATCAGTTTCGGCTCTTGTAAATAGCTACCAGCAGAGAATGTCTGGCAACTGGCAAGGGAGAGATGCCAATGCCAATGCTAATGCCAATAGGAATACGGCGTCCTGGCAAGGATATGCGTCGGGTCAGAACAATAACTGGCAAAGTGTGGAGACCACCTCACACTTTTATTCAACGAACGAAACCGGTCAGTTTGAGTACAGATAAAAGGATTTTTGCTGTGGTGCTTTTAAAGGGCGATTGATCCTAAAATTATTACAAATAATTAAAACTCAAAGTAATTAAAAAAAAAGAGTTCAACAATTTTTGTCTGAAATAGACAATACATGAACACCTTATTCTTAGTTTTGACCATAAACTTTAGATTTTTATTTAAAAAATAAACAAACTAAATATTAATTTTTATTTACTACAGTAAAATGGTTTTAATCCAATTTAATTAACAATTTTTAAACTTCCAACCTCAAATTATAAAACAATTTGCAATATACAACACAATTTAGTACCAAAATCCCTATTTAAAAGTACCACTGGCACTTTAAGTACCGGTACCAGTTGGTTGCGGAGCTTGGTAGTTACCACTAACACTAAATATAGTCTATTAATATCTGAATAATATACTAGACACGTTCGCCGTTAGCCAAATAATGATTTATTTAATTAGCTTAATTGATGGTTAAATATGAATTTATTTAGTCTGCTAAAATGAGCTATAAAATAATACGTCTTTTTTTTAAACACCTATTTCAATATCATCACTTTAAAAAATATATAGTATTAATAAATATCATCTATTTGATTGCGTGTCTAGTAAGTTATTCAGAAGTATATAATCTCTACGTAGTATCATAGACTAAGTTTTCTATCTTAAGCCTTATTTCTCAATATATTGTCTTCTATACTTTACGGTCATATTATGTTATAAAACCATAATAGTTCAGACAGAGGGTTGTAGCTATACCTTAGAGCAGGGATGGCGAAAATATGGCACGCGACACAATATTTTGGGTACTGTTTGAATTTTACTTTAATAACAACATTTCAGAAATATAATCTACAATATATAGTAGTCACACTAATGTAACTTTATTTGAATTACACGTTTAAATGAAACATTTATTAATACAGATCAAAATGTAGTGTTTGGAAGTAAAGTTTTTTTTTTTACGGCACATCTATGGCCTTCCTAAATAAATATTTAAAATAAATGGCACGTAAATCCATAAAGGTTCCCCACCCCTGCCTTAGAGCATTAACAATGGGAGGTGCCATAGACTACCAAACATAGGAAGTTTTGCTATCCAGTTTTCGGGGAACTAGGTAGCACATTAATAAGATATACACACACTATTGCAAAATAAAAATGTGTGTGTTACTTATGTACGCACGTAAGAAGTTACACTTTTTTGGCGAAACAAGATAAAATTCTTTCTCATAAACTTGTGATTGACAGATTGGTACAAAAAGTATTTTAACCATCTTGACATTTGTCATTTTTTACATTAGGTATGTAGTTTGGAAAAACTAAAATGTTGACTAGCTAACTTCATCGTAATAATGAGCGGTTAAGCAGACAGCTTCATACTGTTAATTTTGTGTCACAGATGCGCGCGCATCTTAAAATTTCACTCTCATCATTTTTTCATAACGCGCCTAAAGAAGTATAACTTCAACAAAAATGTATCCTAATAGACACTGACCGAATTCCAACACACAAACCAAAAATTACCTACGCACACTATTATAGATTTTCTTGTAATAACATTATACACGATATGTCAGTTTTCACAAAAGGCTACGGTAGATTCACAGAGTACTTTTATATATGGTAGATTCTACCGTACGGCCGGTATGTACTTTGGTGGGAAACGTCAGCGTATGGCATCTCCTGTTGTCATTGGTTTAAAGAGTTTTTCTTTACCGAACTATGAAGGCTTTAATCTTTTTAATACTACATAATATGACCTAGCTTGCTAGTTTTTTTTTTGTATTTGCTTGGGTACTTAGCGTGATTTTAAGATAGTGAAAGTAGAAATAAAAATTAATCGAAGCTCAAACGACACCTAACTTAAGCGGCAATAGCCTAATGGTCAGGGTGTCCGCCTTGTGATCGACAGGTCGCAGGTTCGATTCCCACCCATTACAGTATTGACGTGAACCCACTCCAGATACAAGCATATTTAGCTTAGTTGGAGGGGTTAACAAGATTGCTAGTAATGTGAATTCCAACCACATTGTTAGAAAAAAAAACTACTTTAATCGCCACACACGTAGCGATATACTTGTGCAAGACGTACCTTGCAAAAGCATATCGCCGTAAAAGAATTACTAACAAGTATTAAAGTATCATCTCTAAGGTACAATAGAAAAGTAGAAAAAAACAAAACGACAGCAAAATTTGCACAATTATTGCTGTCAAATTACTAATTCAGAACAAATAAGCAATAAGACATTCTTAGAAGTCGTATCAGCCGCCACTAATAAATCAATATACATAATTGCTTAATAGGATTATTTTTGATAGCTAAAAATCTGCGTCTTTGAGCATATCCAGTATTTTAGTTATTTCTGCTTTAACTATGTTCTACTTTTGTTTTAAAATGTATAATAAATACCTTTTATTTTGTAGATATTTGAAAAACTTCTTATTTTTTTTTTCTTTATATTCAAATGTATCGCATAATCTGTATTTTAGACACTTTACAAAACTATATCTTGTAGTTGTACTCAGTTTTAGTTAATTGTAAATAATTTACCTACTAATAAATACTACTTTAGATATATTTATTTATTTATTTACAGATTTTAACAGGTTATATTTACTTACGGGCTGTTTAAATCGGTTTTTAGGTAGACATCGGCATAAAATTAAAAAAAAAAACGACTTTGACGTTTCTTATGTCAAAAAAATTACAAGGTCGCTTTACGGACTTGTGAAGATTTTGTTTTTCATCACTTTTGGTCACATAACTACCGTTTCTAGTATATTATATCTTTTCTATCTAGAATAGACAAAACTGAATAACTACTTAATAGGCGCTCACTAATCTAGCGCTATTTTTCAAACAGGCAAATAAATAAAAGTCATAATTATTATAATGACAAAATTGCTATACCTACTGAAAAAAATGCCACAAGGCTAAAGTAAAATCGCCGATACAATCCAGTTTCATGTTCCGTCGCGTATAAATAATTGTAACGTAAATGTTACCCCCCCGTCCCTAGATCAAGCTGGCCCGAGCCGGCCAAACTAGCAATAAAAATATGTCCTTATATAATAAAAACTTAGATTCAGCCCTCCCTTGCTGTTTTTGCCTTTTTAAGATTGTTAGCAACGCACTAAGTCGAGGTCCGAACCCCACAGGGGGTGCCCTTAGTGAACGTTGCTGACGTAGTTAGTTTTTCTATTGCTCTTGCTGGAGGCCCTTAAGGTTCTCGCCAAAAGTCCGGTGAAGCAGTCAAAGCCTGCGCTCAGGCTAACTGCGTAAATCTCAAAAAAAACAGTTTCATGTTTTGATTTCCTGTTCTATGTAGAGAATAATAGAAACGGTAAGAGTGTGGTCAGCCTTAGTCTCGTCCTTTGCCTCGCAATTCACATACAATTTTCACTTTTTTAATAATATGCCGAAGACTATAAAACCAGCTTAATATAAATATAATTAGGTATTCTAATACCTTGTGTTATATTTCAAACGCAATCAGGAGCAAGCCATCTTCTCTACATACTACATCGCGTGCAGTGTATGATTATACATGATTTATTGACGCTTAATAATTATTACCTATGTATTTTATTAATTACATACGCTAAATCGCTTTGTATAATTATAATATTTGTAGTTTTTTGGGGTAAAGTAATTATTGGAACACGATTATAAACTACGTATTATGTAACTTCAGGCTGTAAATATTTATAGAAAAAAAAAAAAATCGAATACCAATAAATTAAATAAATTATTCGGCCATTTTGGTAGTGTTGTTTCGAGTGTATAAACTGTTATTTATAACAGTATATCTGCTATAATAGCTAACTAACTTAAAATAACTCTTTATTTAGACACTAGCTATCTCCCGCGACTTTGTCCGCGTGTTTTAGTTTCAACGGTTTTTCATTTTTGCAACATTTTTCATTTATGCTCCGCTCCTATTGGTCGTAGCGTGATGTTATATAGCCTATAGCCTTCCTCAATAAACGGACTATCCAATACAAAAAGAATTTTTCAATTCGAACCAGTAGTTCCTGAGATTAGCGCGTTCAAACAAACAAACAAACAAATTTTTCAGCTTTATAATATAGAAGATATATTGATTATTTTACCTCAATAAATATGGAAGCTGAACATAATAAAATTAACACAAAAAAGTGTCTATACTTTTTGAGTTTTTCATTCAAAAGTATGACGAAAACACTATGCCTTGAATACTGAAATGCAACTTAACTTTAATACGTTCTTAAATATCTATCAATCGTTCCTTAAAGTGACAGAGACAAAACGCCTCTTAAGGGTCACTTAAAATTGATTTGCGTTTGAGTATTCAGCCATATGTTAGACATTTTGTTTGTGGTAACATGAATATTTTGTAAGAGCTATTTATATTTTTATGTACGTATGTATTTAATTTATGTAGATAAATATTCTAAAGGACCTTTAACTAGTTGTAAAGCTTCTTATTCTTCTCTTTTATACAAATATATGTAAGTTAAGTTTAGCTTAGTACCTAATCTACGCTGCGTTGGGATTTATGTTTTTTATTTATTTGAATAGATTGCTGGTAAATAATGTACGAATATCCATTGAGTTTAAAAAAAAAATAATAATTAATATTCGTATTATTTGGAAATGGAATGCAAAATTATTTTTTTAATCTTAAGGTTTTTAAAATTTTTTAAATACAGAAAAGTTGTCATTGTTTAATTTGAATCAAATTATTCTTTAATGGATATTCATATACTACACAGCCATTTTGTTTTTTGCAATATTTTATCTGTATGCTTTCAATGTTTGGTCCTTGGGTGTTGGTTTTGTTTTTCTTTGTTTAGATTTAGTTGTATGTCGACTAAATCCGTAGTTTTTTTACAAATAATGTTACTAGATTTTCGGTTGTAATTTTTTAGGTTATATTTTAAATTAATATATTGTTCGTTTAATAGCTTATGGCGGGAACAGCGGAGGAAATACTCGTCCGGCATCCGTTGCTGGCAGCGGAGGCTCGCCCGCGCTAGATAACCGACCGGCGTCGAGGTAAATATTAGTTCTGATCTCTTATCTTCAATACCTAATTAAAGTACAGTTTGAAATAACTAAACGTCTAAATTGTCAGTTAACATCTTTGAGTAAACATAGATAAGCATAGAGATTGCGCATCACTAATAGTTTATGCCAAGCGTAAGCACATTTATAGCTAAATGTGCCCCCTTTACTGATTCATGTGATTTTCCGTGCGACGACAGACGTTTATGCAAAAATATCGACGGTTCCGATATTATTAGGGTAATATTAAGTTTTGAGATAGTTTTAATAAAACGGTACGCTCTGTTTTGACACAATTTTTTACGACTACGTATTCATACTAGAGCCAACAGTTCATACTCGATATGCGCGCTCTATAGTTTACTTATTTGTTGCTCCAAGGTTAACATACAAAGATTTATTTCTTTTGCATTCTTGTAACTAGGAATGCTTTCACGTCAAGAAATACCTTCATAAAAAGAAGAATTGACTTATTAGAAATGAATATCAAATATGGATGCTGACTGCTTTGTCAAAAATGGTAAAAATAGTTAGTACGAACACAAATGAATCTTGCTCTAAATATTTTGGAATATTGTCATGTAACTTTTTTAATCGCGCCTAGATATGGGATTACTATGTCTTAATAGAATTTACAATAAAACATTTTGTTTTAACAGATCATCAGGCGAATCAGAACTCTCAGTCAGTGGAGTCTCAAAAGACAAAAAGGACAAGAAAGGTGTCTTCGGAGGCCTATTCAGCAGGAAGAAGAGACCGCAAAGTCATATGTAATATCAAAATAAACTGTCAACAAAAATAATTTACTATAAAAGTTAAATAAAATAAACACGAAATAATGCAATCGATAATAATAAAGAATTACATTTTTAATCTGTGACAATTTCACTTGTCAATGTTAACGGTTTTTTTTTAATTTGTGTTTGACATATCGTTGACAGTTATTTGCTTCCAATATAATGTTAAAGTTGTAAAAAATCTTGAGTAACATTTGAGAAAATTGAATTTTCGTTGTCAATTTTTAACGGCGAATATTGTCTGTTTTGTATATATTTGTATCTGGTATATACAGAAGTATTTTTTTGAGAATGTAATCGGTGTAGTGAAAAATTGTGCCTTCGTAACGTGTTTCTTATGTTTCCTTATATAATAACTGTTGTTATACATTTCTGTATTGACAAAAACGGCAATGTGTATCGAATTACTAACAAAAGTCGTTGTATTTAATGTTTACATCGTAAGTACATTATCTATGTAGAATAGATTAACTTTTAATTATTATTATAATATTTATCTATTGTTAAACATTCCTTAGTCCGCGATCTTATAGTTTAAATAACCGCAAATATTAAAAAGTTATTTCGGATGACCGATAAAAAAAATTGCCATTAATACTCGATATGAAAAAAAAATGTTGTCAAAAAGTCATTTTTTTAGGTTATTAAAGTTAAGCAACTGTGTGTGCGGTCTAGTTTTAGATTGGTGCAGTCAGAGATCGCGGTAATTGTCACAAATTGGGACCAATATTTATATTACGGTCCGTTAAGTTGTGATTTTAAAATGTATAACGCTAAGTCTTTTACGGGCTTGGCAATATAGATACCTACAAAGTAATTTACCTAGTAAAAAAGGTAATTTTTTAATTTTATTTGGTTTGGGTACATTGCCCTTCCAAACTAGAAATACATTCTGAATAATTGACAATACGAAAGTTAAGGACAATAATTTTATTGCAGTTTAAAATCGCAACATATTTAAAAGCAAATAATAAGTATAATATTTTGTCTTAGATTAAGAAACGTCTTTTTAAAATAACTAAGGAAATTGAAACATAAAATTGAATTTTTATCATTATCACTGGCTTGAACGCATAGTCTTTTGAGCTGACCATAAGCAATTGAATGATTTTCTTGAAACTTGTTTCAGTTATTCGTTCATTCATTCGAATATTATTTCATAATTCAGTATTTATATGTTTTTAACCTTATATAGGTTTTAATTTAATATAGTTATTTTGAGTTTCAATTTCCTTATTTTCAACATAATATTGTTAAATAATTATGAGTAGCATAATGTAAGTTATAACTCTTTTTTGTTCTTATCTGTCAAAGTTATAATAAAACATCACTATTATATGAAAAACATGGTTTTATTTCAAATAAAATTACAAATTACCTAAGTATAACATGGATAAAATATCGATATCTTGTAGAAAATATAATAAGTGACTGTGTTTGAAAATACTTATGCACTTGTATAATAACATTCACGAGGAGTATTCATAATTATTTAAAACAAAACGGGTCATCAGTTCGACTCGCGACACCACCACTTTGTTGATTGGCTTTGACAGCTGACGCGTCAGAGTCGTCAACTGGTGACTGGTGAGAAAGAAAGCAAAATAAAGTTTCACTGATTTTAATACCGATAAATTACTGATAGCCTAAAATATATCTTAATATTCATTTATAAGTTTAGTTCGTGTTCAGAATCAGCACCATTATTCCGCATTTATTTAATAATAATCTGAGGAATAATAGGAGTATGGATGCACAACTTAGATTATGTCTAGATTAGGGTTGCCATACGTCCCGGTACGCCGGGACATGTCCCGGTTTGAAGCATGGTGTCCCGGCGTCCCGGCCGATAAGCAAATTGTCCCGGTTAAAAAATTATAGTTATTTAATAGAGGGCTGGACTTGGTAAACAGTAATATACCTCCAATAAACGCGCTCTAACTAGCTAGGCTAATCGTACGTGGATAGAACGACGTAAGCGCTGACACTTGTTCGTTCACGTTTCACGAATTTACGTTAACAGTGTCAACGCATTTCGAGATCGCAGACTCTCAGCGTTGACAGAGCAAGAGCGCATTGGCACGCTATCAAGCTCACTATGTGACTTAGAGATGTTTGATACAAGATCGATTTCTCTAATGTATTGATATTTTATATCGATTTTATACATCCAGTTGATACCTGGTATCGATACTTCTTGAGCGAAATCGACCTAAGAAGCGTGAAAATTAAAAAAATTTCGAATATTATTATGTAAAAAATATTAATCACGTTATACAATTAACATAATCGCGATAAATAAAACTCTTTAATGATAAGGAACTTGATAACACTTTAGTTTCAGTTTTTTTAATAAAATACTTCTGTTAAATTAAGTAAATTTGCGCGTGTAAAACTAGATTCAGGGATATAGGGAACACTGTCCCACACTGTCACGCACACTATCGTACACTATCGGGCGCTCTCGCTCATTCGGCTTGCGCTCGGCTCAGGTCGGCGACAGTCGAGTCGGGAGCGCAATTTGTGACTTCGTTTGTTTATATTTATTTAATGTTGATTTCGTAAAAATTCTGAACTATTGAATTGGCATTGAATGGCTGTGTTAAAAGTTGTTCTGTGTTTAGGCAAGGACTAAACCTTTAAAGTTACCTATTGTTGTAATAAAAGTTCCGTTTTTTCTACCTTTACTAGTTTTTCTTGAAATGTCCCGGTCTGAGTCCTCACACTTATGGCAACCCTTGTCTAGATGGACTGTCAAAGCTGTGGACACGTCGAAAACCACAGAGTACTTTTATATATATGGTTGAAAACCTTTTCCCGCTCTTTAGTGTAAGTTGCGCTATTACGGTTTGTGTTATTAAAGTGTGCAGAAGTTACAGAGGTCGATCAAAACCAACGAAAAGAGTCAACTATCATCGGTAAGTAACAATATTTCATATCAGTTCTGGTGAAATAAGCCATTACAATATTGCGAAATATAATTTTTGTCGCCATTTTGAATTTGACGTGAGAGTTGTCAGTTTATGAACCCAAAACTCCCATACGAAAATGTGGTCATAATATATGTAAATATTCATGCTGATTTTTTAAAACCGTGGCGGACATTTAGTTATTGAAAGAGTTGTATTATTTTCTGTATCTTAAAGTTTTGAGAGGACTCCCTAAACTTGATCTATTTGGTTGCGTCAGACATTAAATAATAATACAAATAAATAATATATATACCATTTTAAATATCAAAACGAACGACGTGATTTTTTCAAATTGACATAGTTACATAGTTTTTGTTTTGGAGTAGTAATACTAATAACGAATAAGTTAAAAGCATTCACAAACTTTCGCATTTTTACTATAAATGTTTTAAGAACCAAAATATCATCAAAAACGAAAAAGTAACGAGTTTTTCAAAAACTGGTAGCGTTAAACGGCGCACACTAGTAAAGTAGTATTTTATTTCGCTAGTGTAATACGTAGTTGTCACGCACACCAGCATACTGAAGTTAGCTCGTTTGTTTTAGTTCATACGTTGGGCGACACTCTATCATCAAATATTTTTAATCTAATATGCACAATTAATTTAAATATCCATGATAGCGTCTCTTTTTCATACAGGTAATGTTACAAAATAGAACTTTAGAATATTTTAAGCATCGGCATTTGTCGCTATAATTCCCGCGAAAAACGGCGCAGGGATCAGTGGGTTATAATTGGCGCCAAATCTATGAACAACTTCTATATTGCCCGTTTGAAAAACTTGTTCTAAGCCCAGTCGTACCTGCCCGGCTTGTACTAAACTCGGATTATAATTTGTTCCTTGTTTATTTTTGACATAATAACTGATATCTCCCTGGGGATTCATTGAAATCCGCGGGAGATACAAATCTTCATAATGAATAGATCTTTTAATAATTTTATGTACTTTTTTCTCTGTTTTTTTCTTTAAATCATGTAGTTTCTGTAATGTCACTAGCAGTTTTGGTTTTTTATGTATGTGTGGTCGTATCACTTGTAATGGTTTTGGAGCATGCAAGTGTATGATATTTTTCTTAAATAATGAACGTTTGTGAATCACTTTTGGCTCTATCAAATTGTTTTTGACGTCAAATGTCTCAGATTTTTTGTTGAAATTATTTTTTGTGTTTTTTGGATTCGAATTGTCCCAAACTTTGTATTTTAAGTAGTAGTTAGCTAATTTAGATAAAGGATCTTCAACGAATCGTTTTTTTATAGTTTTTATTTGCGTCAGATACTTAGAATGGTGTGATGCTTTCTTTTTTGATTTAAGAACATTGTCGAACATTTTTCTCGAAATAGGTTCATTTTCACTCGATTTTAAGTTACTTAATCGAGAAATATGATTTGACATCAAACTATTTTGATCTATAGAACGTTTTTTAAACGATTTCGTGTTGACCACAGACACATCAGACACAGGATAATGTGATAAAATTGCGTGTTGATTTACCGGTAGTTTTTTTATAGACTTTTCATTTTTCGGGGCATTAAACTGTTTAATATCATTAGATGTATTATCATGAGTATCATCAACAGACCTCTTTTCAAAATGCTTTTTTTCTTCGTGCTTTTCAACGATATGAGCAATTCGTTTTTCAACTATGGATTTGACAATCGCCTTAATATTTGACAGGCGGTGTTTTATTATTTTGACAATTGGAGCTGGGTATGACATTTCGTGTATCGGTTTTGGCGGGTAGTAGTAAGTGTATTCTGTTGAGCGTTTGGTTATTAGTTTACGCGTGAGTGGGGATGAGTCGGCGGTGATTAAGAGTTCAGATTGGTCGGAGTTTGTTAATGGGATGACGCTGTTTGATCTTGATGCGCGGGTCGGAGTTGATGGCGTGGTACCTGTAACAAAAACTGTTTTGAGTTTGTGGGTTTTGATTTTAAGCAAAACATGCTTAGCTTCGTGCCAAATTTTAGATTCTAGGTCGACGGTAACTACTTTATGGTTTTTGAGTTTCTTGGAAATGTATTGGGAAAACGACATTAATAGCTGTATTTTTAATTGCGTTGACATAGACTGCTGCTATATATATGCTTGACTTATTTATTGCATGAAGAGTTCGTTAACCTAAATCTTTGATAAAATTTCAATACGATACCACGCGTTCCTGATATAAAAATTCTTGACAGAAGACAGACGGTTAACAAATTATTTTGAGATACGGAACCCTACTGTATTTTTCAAGGCAGTCCGTAGATCTTCTCCAAAAAATGTTGTCTTATTTCTTTTGCACTCTCCTAGCCCTCGAAAAATGTAGATAAACCTGGAAATTTTTTATGTAGTTACTTACCGCCATTCATCATCTGAACCATGATATCAGGCAGTTGATTAGGATAACGGCAGCGGATGGTGGCTGGTTCCGTAGAGTTGCGCTTGAGGCAATCCATCATCTCATTCTTCTGGTCTTCAGATGCAGGGACCAGGGTTAGAGCTGTAGGAACAGGAGTAGTAGTACCTGGGGATTGGGGAACAGAGTTTGAATAACTGTCATTATTTCCTAGTTTCTGAAAGATAGAGGTTTTTTTTTATCTTTTTTACTACTTCAGAAAAGTTGAATAGTCCAAACCCCACGGTGGGCGCCATTAACTATACTTCTAATTAGGGCTAAGCGTACGCTGAAACGCAGAAGACGCAGGTTACACAAAGCAAAGCAGAGTAGATTTTGTAATGCATAAACGCGTCTGCCCTACTCAGCACCTACTTGCAATGTCAAACGTGATTTTTCCCGTTTATTCTTAATTATGATACAATGCCAGACATTTAAATGAATTAGCGATGCAAAGCGTTTTGTGTGTTTATAGAATGTTATATGCACTGACAAAATGAACTCATCAATAGATCTGTCTTACGTGGGGTCCTCTGAGGTTCCTCTCGCTTGTAGTCGGGCTCGTAACCTGTCAGGTACGCCAGCCGGTCCAGGAACCACGCCAGCTTTAATATCAACTCGTCTTCCTCCTCTTCGTCAGTCTGTGGAGAAACTAGCTAGTTGAAGATGTTTTATTGCCTAGCCTTTGCCGAAAATATGTTGGGGTCGGCTTCCAGTCTTACCGGATTCAAATGAATACTGTATTTCACATGTAGTGACTGCCTATCTGACCCCCACAACCCATTTTACTGGGTAACAGTATCCTATGGTAAGACTGCATTGCCAGAATTTTAATGACTTAACTACTGTTTTTTTTGCAGTTTAGTATGCTGTCTCGCTTCCACATAGCACAGGCACCGTTCACATTTTTAAATCTAATAAGCTTAAGCTCCCGAATTCAATGCCAGTTATCGAAAGCAACTTGTTTTATAATTTTTCCTTACTGGGCATTCAAATATTTTAATATTATTGTATTTTCGTGTGATTTTTTGTGTTATTTTAGTGACAAATATAAATAAAACCACACACAGCCACATGACGAAGCATCACTTAGCTTAGAATTTAGCTGTTTTTCTTTTTCTGTGTCTTTTATAGTCCGTACAAGGTTTTTAGGAACGATTTTAATGGTATTTTTATATGAAATTGTATAGATTGACACGACATCGACTATCGAGTCAGCTAGTAAATTATCATATAAATAAGCCATATATATATTCTAAGTATATATATTTTACCAAACTCACCTTCTGATACTTCTTAGCGTACGCAATATCCTGTAGCCTCTTAGTAGCCCACATAGCCAGGTCCGCGAACCTCCTCACTTGTTCTCTAACCTCATTCGCCTCGTCACAGGACATCCTCCTAGGTGGTCTCTCTCTTAAGCTAGGTCTCGGCATTTCAGGGAAGTTCCTTGGCTTCATAGGAATGTCCACGGAGTCAAAGTTCTGGTAGTTTAATATTTGTGGGGGGCCTGTTACGTTTGGGTTTGACACACTTGGCGTCCTTGGCGGGTCGTACTGTGGGCGCCATGTTGAATTTGTTGATGAACCCTAAAATTAGTTTTTATTTAGAGAAATACTCAATTATTTTAAATAAAAATAACTTCAACTAAAAATTTATCCGGAAATCATTAGTTTAGCTAACATTATTTTTATTTTTAAAAAAGCTTGTGAAAGTGGTGTAATTATGAAGGCTCATGGTTTAGTTTTCTAAAATTAATATATGTTAATGTTTCCTTTATTATCTATATCATATATATTTATTAGTAGAAAGGTTAAATAAGCACTTTTTCACCTTTGAAGAACTAATTAGATTATGATTTAATAACTAAAGAAGGTAATAAATAGTAAGCGTCAGCGAGGTAGACCCAGGCGGAGATGGCGGGATGACTTAGATTCGTTTTTATCGAACTGGTCAACCGCAGCTCTTGAGAGAGATAAGTGGAAGAAGAGTGGGGAGGCCTTTGCCCAGCAGTGGGACATTTTAGGCTAATAATAATAACAATAACGAAAGAAGGTGATCAATGCTAGTTCCTGCTCTATATGAGAAGATGCCTGTGGCCAGCATGGGACATTTATAGGCTGGTTTTATTATAATATTATTAACTAAAGAGGGTTTGTTATTTCTCATATTAAGAGTGGACGCGACCCGTTCTTTTTTTATATAAACATATTCCGCGGTTTTCTTCGTGGAAAATACTTTTATAGCAATGATTTTATCTCAAAAGATCTAGACTTACTTACTTAATGCGTGACCCTACTATTTCGTTTTTTTTACTAAAACATAATCACTTAAAGAGATATGATACTCCAAAAATGCCCGTTTTTACTGCCGTGTTCCGACGACTATCAGACAAATTTGATAGGGTTTTAACAAAAACGATAATGACAGTAGCATAGATATACCAATTATTATGTAAAAAACATGTAAACCAGTCCAGTTTTAGAGAATTTAAGAGTGAAATACGAAACGTCTGTTGGTCAACGACTTTGTAGGTATAATCAACTTGAGCTGCAGTTGTCCCTTACGCACTTTACAGGGGTAGGTCGGAGGTGTGCGACGGCAATATATTCGTTTAATACCTATTTTCCATTTCCACGGCAGTAGTGCCCACTCTTAACTAAATCCAGTTTTTCTTTAGCGTTAGTTAATGTTAAAAACAGCTGTTACTCAGTACTTACTACACTAGAATTCTGTCGGTCACAACTTTCTAAGAACTCGGTGTAGTTCTCCAAGGATCTTCGCAGACCTTCCAAATACACGCTGCCATCGCGGACCATTTTATGTACCTACAAATAATGTAATATACAGTATGTAACAAAAACCCTGTCCGATCCAATAAAGGCGTATTCCTGGTTCAACATATATACTAGAAAACAATGTCTCGCTCAGGCGGCTTCTTTGATACAAAACTGTAGGTAGTACACGTAAACTTTGTCGAGCGATCAGTGTTGCCTTTGATCAGTTTTATTTTAATTTAATTATATTCACCGGGGAAAAATAATAATCTCAAATCCATTCAATAGTTACGTATATGTGTACGCAGTACGATGCCGAATAATACTCGTAAGGATCAGACAGGGTTTTTGTTGCTGCGTTATAAAATTTTATATTGGAACTTTCAAGTTTTTTATCGGATCCTGTTAAACTCTGAAGGGTCGTAGCGGTTTGTTAAATAGCATACGTAGCTTTATTAATCACGTGCGTGGAAGACGTCGGTATTATCCGTCTGTTTGCCCCGACCTTAGAGGAATAAATAAGTAAACTATATACAAGGTTATAAAGTCAAAATCAATTAGTCCGGAAGGAAATTAAAAAACAATTGCCAGTTATAGGGACTGCCGATAGAAGTGAAAACTTTTAAAAATTGAAATTTCCAAAATAAATACGAAGATTTAAAATAATTTTCTAAATGTTTAATGTTAATTTTGTATACCTATTTAGTTAGTAGATACTCACAAATGTACTGCACAATGATTCTACATTTCTACAGTTAAATAGTCATGAAGCATGTCGGTGACGCGATCCCATTAGATTTTCCCCTACCAAAAAGTGCCCAACGAGTCTAAAAAAGTTTTCACTTCAAAAACATAGACCCGTATTTTTTGGCTTTTCCAAAATAAGTAAAAACTAAGGAGATAAAAAGAATCCAAGTTCACGATTGGGGCTAATGACGTCACATGTTCCCACAAAATCAATGTATTGTCGTGGGTTTTTCATTACGTGAAAAAATAAAAAATACGTCAAAATTTTTTTTACTTACGGGTATTAAAATAACGTTTAGTAATTCCTCTATTATTCTTAAAAGAAATCCTTAGTTACTTACTTTCTTTTCCATGTAGCTGTTGTATACATATTCATCTGCATAATTTTCATTTGCGTGGTCGTTTTCATATTCTGGTTTATATTCATGCTCAGAATTATGCTTGCTATTGCCCTGAATATTGCTGTAGAACTCCTGATCGTTATTTACAACATAATCCTGATATTCATTCTTACTTTCCTTTTTATATTTCTCATGCTTTTCAAACAAAAACCTCCTTACTTCTGGCAAATCGATTGTCCAAGATGAAACCTCTTTGAACGCGATTGCGAAAATTAACAAAAACACGAATGTGCTTTTTTTAAACGTCATTTTTTACCGCGCTTTTTTTGACAGTTTAAAAGAAAAAAATCAAAACATTTCTTGAATTTGTGATAATATTTTAAATTAGGTTAGGTATATTGGTTTATAAAAAATAATCAAAATACGTGATTTTTCACAAACACTTCGCTTCGTACTGTGTAGAAACAAACGGATGGGATTTTTTTTCTTGTAATTACAAGTTTCCCGCGGCGCATATTGTTCGAGGCTGAATTGAGTAATACCTGTGCGTCAACTATTGATTGTTTCATGGATATGTTTGAGTTTGGATATTATATAATTAAGTGGTATCTAATTGTCATCTTTATTTTATTAAATGGCCTCATTTTATTAACACATACGTACGTAGTGTTTCTAAGTGTCGTTTTTATATTAAATTTTAATTTACCACTGATTAACCACGCTAACATCCTTGTTGTCTCTGCAATCTATAAATGCGAAAATAACTCTTTTCTGTCTAAACGACTGAATCGATTTTGATGAAACTTGGGCTAAGCTTGTATCCTCAGAAAGGACCTGAAAGGAAATATGCTACTTTTGCTGCAAATACCGACACCCATACCTATTCATAGAAAAAAGCGAAAATTACTCACGATAACAAACATACATACAATTTTAATTACAGCGTTTGTTTGATTATCGTGGGTAAATAATATGAAGACCTAACTATGTACCTATAAGGTGTAAGTTTTTAAAACTAACGTTAATTTAATCACTGAATAATAAATAGTACCTAACTACTGCGTACCAATAATACCTAAGTATATTGATTTAATTAATAGATTTGTAACATCACTATCATTTTAGTGAACTCGTTTCTCGGTTATCATCAAATCAAAGGTGTGATATTTTTAATAACCTAAAAAATCAATGTAAAATCTGAGTGACGTAAAGGCAGTTTACAATTACTTTCACTTAATTAAGTATCTTCCCATATTTCCTTATGTGTGTAATTTCTTTCGTAGTTAGCCTGAGCGCAGATTTAAACTGCTTTACACCACCCAATTATAATTTAATAGATTGAGTTATAGCAATTTTAAAACTCGCGCGACAAAATGAGATTTAAGATAGATATACGTGTCATATTCAAGGAGGTAACTATGCTAATGATTTGATTTCTTTCATAACAGCCTCCTGAAATTTGACGAGAATGCAAAACGACACGTTGTATATTTTATTATACTATTATTATTTGTTTTATTATACTATATACTTATACTGATAAGCTACCCGTGCGAAGCCTTAAGTATCGCTAGTAATTATTTAAACTACAATTACTGCTTAAGTACTAAGTCTCACCTTGAATAACTTTTAAATATAATGAAACGTTCATCTATTTTGTTAGCGATATCAAATTGCGCTCATTACATAATTAAATTGTTACCTGCGTTGTAATTGTAATCGAATAGTCTGGAACTTAATTATTGTTTCCAGATTCAGGGTAGGCCTGAGGTATTAGTGCGTAGCGTCATCGCAGCGGATCTGTGTATTGTATTGTATTGTATGTGTTTGGCGGCCATTAGACGTTCAATGTGTGACCTTGGTTAGATTGATTGTGTAAGGTGTTTACTTGGGATTAAATACAAATAGTAACAAAAACTTATAACCCCAGGCAGGACTTAAACCTTCGACTACTGGTTAAACGCACCAGTCGCTTTATCAACTAAGCTACCTAAGTCACCGACTGATGTTTAAAGCGCAGGCCACACCGCCAGCTAGCGGGCGGGCGGGCTAGGCGGGTGGGCGAAGCGAACGAAGGAAACTATACAAACTACGCGAAATACTGGCGAGCTAAACTATGGGGTTCACACCGAAAACTACGGTCAGACGAGCGACGGGCGGAGCGGGCGAAGCGGGGGGCGCGGATGGGAGAGCGAGAGGTTAGCGTTCTATCTGTCGATTCTATTCGATACTCTATTCGATATTTATTATTCGATGTTCTATTCGTCGATATATGACATATTCATCGTTCACAAACGTAAACACTACACTGCTATTCGAAAGACGAGCGTCGACTAGTCTACTTGAAACGGGGAGGACGGACGAACGAACCGGGCGAGTGTCGAGCGGGCTGGCGGGCGAGCTAAGCTAGCGAAGCGCGGGCGCGCCAACGAGGTGAACGAGTAGCTTCGCTGGAATCGTCGGATATTTCGTTAGCTTAGCTCGTTAGGTTAGTCGGTAGCTCGCGGTGTGAACCGAAGTATGTAAAGAGGTGAAACGATGTTCGCCCGCCTAGCCCGCCCGCCCGCTAGCTGGCGGTGTGGCCTGCGCTTTAAAGTATTAATACTTAACCTTAAAAAAAACTACATACCCTCTTTTGTTGTCAAGTTCAAATCAGGTGTTCGCGATTTAAAAATCCGCTAGGTTCTCATGCGGTCTCGCGTCTGTCAATTTCCACCATTACGAGCTAGTAGATATACTGACAGACAGACTGTATGCGAAACTAACAAACCTATCGGATCATTGTAATAGCGATTTATAACTCAACTTGTAGCTTCTCAGCAGGGTCATTTGCTATAGCGGTTATCAACCAAACCCGATAACCGCTTTACAAAAATCACATTCTCGTTTCGTCTTTCTTCGACAACGTAGTTAGTCACCGACGTTAGGCGACCAAATTTGAGTTTATACCGTAATTTATGTCCAATAAACATAGCATGGGTTGTCCAAGTCGCGATGGTAAATAAGTCTACAACATTTTAATAGGACGATTAAATAAAACAAATCCATAGTGTTTGAATATTTAATAATTATTATTAAAATAATAGTTAATACTATATTATCTTAGTTCTAAGCGTGAACACCACTCGCCTGTCCCAACCATTATAACATAAATGCAATACTCTCCATCTATTGCCGGCCACTCACATTCGCACGAATACGCAAACCCACAAGGACGACATTTGCAAATGATTTCATTTCCAAGCTGCGGTTTTATAACAGACATCAAAGCGCGCGAACCTTGTTCAAACGTGAGTGACCAAGGTTAGAGTAACATAGCTGTGATCATTTTTAATATATTATACACACAAACCTTCGTCTTGAATCACAATTAATAGATTGTAGTTTTCACTAAAATCCGTTCGGTAGTTTATCGTGTTCAGAGAGACAGTCGCGGCGGGGACTGGATGTATGTCTAATATCAAATATTAAACATTGAAAATACATTGGTACATTGCTTTAAGTTCAACATTTTCTCTTCTGCGTAGCCTTTTCCCAATCTATGTTGAGGTTGGCTTCCAGTCTCACCGGATTCAGCTGAATATTGAATCTTACATAGCGACTGCCTATCTGACCTCCACAACCCATTACTGGGTCAATTTTGTTGTTTATGGCTCTGTCGGGGTGTCGACTATTCTGTCAATGACTTGCATTTAACTGGATATCCCTTGGTAAGACTGGTGCTCAGAATTGTAATGACTTAACGACTGTCAAAGATACCAGTGACCCGCACTGAAATTTCTTCTGCGTTGGCTTATCTTTGATGAGAAGTCGCCGCGAGTCTGGAGGCATTAGTCTAGTGAGTGCCGAGCAGGGAGCTTCGGGTTTGAATCCCGGGAAGGGTTCCAACTGTTTCTGGTTGGTTTGCAGGAACAGGCGTTGTGGTAAGAAGGCGTTTTGTTATGTGTTGAGTGAGTGAAGCAGTTATCCCATGCGAGGCCGGCCCATGCCGCGGCCGGGCGCTCCCGCCGTCGGCATGTCCGCTGCCTTCACGTTCTTTATCGTCTCGTCCACCGACAGGATCTGGGGAAACACAAATAATAATACTAATAATCTTGGGACAACTCACACACGGCCATCTGATCTCAAACTAGGCAGAGCCTGTATTATGGCTACCAGACAACAGATAAACATACTTATATTTCTAAATACATACATATTTTTGAATAATTACACCCAGAGACAGAACAAATGATCGTGCTCATCACACAAATATTTGTCCTGGGTGGGAATCGAACCCGATCGAGCATTTTCACCATATTGATATAAGGCTAATGTGATTTTTTTTCTCACTTAGGACTTATTAGGGTTACAGTATGGAACAAAAAACCCTGTCCGATCCAATAAAGGCGTATTCCTGGTTCAACATACGAACTAAAAAAAAAAGTCTCGCTCAGACGGCTTCTTTGATACAAAACTGTAGGTAGTACACATCAGTTTTATTTTAATTTAAGTAATTACATTCACCGGGGAAAGATAATCTCAAATCCATTCAATAGTTACGTATATGTGTACGCAGTACGATGCCGAATAAAACTCATAAGGATCGGACAGGGTTTATTTTGCGTGCTGTATATAAGTGTTGTGTACCTGGGAGGCGGCCTCGCAGGCGGCGGTGATGGCGTTGATCTTGACGACAGCGGGCTCCCACACGCACGACACGTAGTTATCCCCGATGTCCTCCTTCTGGATGTCGATGCCGAACCACACCTCGCCTGGAAAATGGAACACGATGCTTGTACCAACTAGGAGGAGCTCGTGGCTAAGTGTAACGTACAGACTGACCGACAATAAAGGTCGCTCGTGGATTGGTGACCATTTGTAAACATACTGAGTCCCCTCAAATCACGTTAAACTTTTACTTACAGTTTCACAAACAGTCTTAAACAGGAAAGATTGTTCTGTAACTTACGGTATTGAGATGTCGGTGGGACTGGAAGCAAGCCTCATATTACGTATTGATCCTCATAGATACTCAGAAATTGGATCCGTTTGCTATAATCATAGGCTTATATCAAAATGATATTATATTCCTTAACTCAAGATGCGATTAATTGCAAATATAATTAATCATATCTTGAGACAATTAACGCAGAGTCATCAGTTCGCAAACTAGGATTAGGTAGGGTAAGGTAGGGTAGGTAGGTACAGGTACAGGTACAGGTACAGGTACAGGTACAGGTAGGTGGGTAAGGTAGGTAGGTAGGTAGGTACGTAGTAGGTAGGTAGGTAGGGTAGGTAGCTAGGTAGATATTGTAGGTAGGTAGGGTAGGTAGGTAGTCAATGTTTGGGCAGCTCACCATTGTGGTGTTTATTCCGCAGCTTGTTGAGCAGGTTGGTGGCGTCGAAGCCGGCGTTGTCGCACAGCTGCCGCGGCACGGCCTCGAAGGCGCGCGCGACGGCGGCCACCAGCAGCTGTTCCTTGCCGGCGACGCCCTTCGCGTACTCGCGCAGGTGCTTCGATATCTCCATGTCGATCGCGCCGCCACCTTCGTGGATCAAATCGAACATTAATATATTATAATAATAATATACCTAGTTTGTATTACGGCAAATCTATACTAATATTATAAAGCTAAAGAGTTTGTTTGAACGCGCTAATCTCAGGAACTACTGGTTCGAATTGAAAAATTCTTTTTGTATTGAATAGTCCGTTAATTGAGAAAAGCTGAAGAGTTTGTTTGTTTGTTTGCTTGAACGCGCTAATCTCAGGAACTACTAGTCCGATTTTAAAAATTCTTTCAGTGTTGGATAGCCCATTTTTTGAGGAAGACTATAAGCTATATAACATTACGCTGCGACCAAAAGGAGCGGAGCATAAATGAAAAATGAAAAACCGTTTAAACTAAAACACGCGGGCAAAGTCGCGGGGAACAGCTAGTCTTAAATATAAAATTTAAGTCATAATTAGTTTTTTAAACGTCAATCCTATTCTTATTTGAATTGCATTGCACATGGAGATATTAATGGCTAACATTGTTGCATGTATCTCGACATTCAATCATGTTTTGGATATGGTATATCAAGTAAATCAAACTCAAACTCAATCTCAAAATCAATAAAGTATATCAAATAGATATGTACTATAACTAGTGCTGTCATTTTTACATTAGCAACCCTCATATTACGTATTGATCCTCATAGATACTCAGAAATTGGATCCGTTTGCTATAATCATTGGCTTATATGAAAATGACATTGGTATTGGTACCCCACCATGGGGCAATTAGTTCACAAGCGTGGTGATCAATGCTCGTTCTCTACATGAGAAGTCTGCAGTGGGACAGTTACAGGCTGGTGTTATTAACAGCTTCGGTAATGGCACCCCACCGTGGGGCAGCTCACAAGCGTGGTGATCAGTGCTCATTCTCTGTATGAGAGGCCTGCAGTGGGACAGTTACAGGCTGGTGTTGTGTTACTCACCGGCGACGACGGCGTCATTTTTAATGGTGCGTCTGACGATCATGATGGCGTCGTGCAGCGAGCGCTCCGTCTCCTCCAGGAACTGTTCCGCGCCACCGCGTAGGATAAGGGTACAGGTCTTGGCAGCCGGACAACCTGAGGAGAAGATTAACATTTAGACTGGCCATACGTGTAACTGCAGTGTGAACTATCGACTATCGATATACTACTACTTCTATATGTATATAGTTTTTACAGCTTCGAGCGGTCGATAAAACGAAATGTTTATTGAAGACCGCGTACGGAGAGGTAACCTCGTGAGAGCGTCAAGCAGTTTGGGTAAAATATATGTAGGTTTGTGAAGTATGAATGAATGCTACTCCCAAGTTACTGCAATCTACATATAAAAATCTAAATAAATCACTGACATTACTCAAAAAGCTGCCAAACTTAAGGGAGAGGGAGACCTATGCTCAGCAGTGGGACAAGACGGGCTTATTAGATTAGACATATAATAAATGTTAAGGTAGATTAATAGATCTAAATTTTTTACTTAATATAATAGCCAATTTAAAACTTTTTTCCCGGGGAAATCCTAATGGACTTCCTCCGCCCTGGGGAAGGCGGAGGGGTATGCCGGACTCTTACCGGCTAAAACCAAAGGAGTGCTTCTCCCTTTCCTCATACTGGGTACACGGGAACGCGGTGCAAACTACCGCTATATCCAATTTAAAACCTAACCTAACCCAATTTTGTTATATATATATAGATGTATTTTAATTGTTTAATTAATTATGGTAAAATCATTTTGACTCGACACTGTTAATAATTTAGTCCAGAGTCGCAACTACTAGTGCCTATTTTAAGTACACTGAACCGTAATTTATTGTGTCCTCAAATTAGACTGAGCCTTACGAAGCTATCAAAGACAATACACATAAAACCACAATATACAACAAAAATGTACTACACAATACAATAGCTACTCCAAACCTTGGAATTGGAACTACTACAGTATACTCTGGAGGTATTCCTCACCTTCGGGAGCTCCTTCCTTGCTACTATACCCTGCAGGAGAGGATAGGATTAGGAGAAAGGAAATAGGGAGGTAAAGCCAGGTACAAAAACATGTATACATAGGGGGTACACGAGTAATACAATATTTTTCATTTAAATGGCTCCCGAACTAAGTAATTTAATCCTTGTGTCGCGGGGGGTCTTACAAACATTCAAATCACATGCACAAAGAACACCCAGACTTGGAACAAGCATTTGTGGATCACACAAATGCTTGTCCCATGCGGAGATCGAACCCGCGGCACGTCGCGCACAGTGGTAATTGGCGTGGTGACCTATACCACTCGGCTATCCGTGCAGTCGAACAAGAACAATGTATTAAACGTAGTAAGTAAAGGAATAACGGTTAAGCCGACTTACGTTGCGCGGATGACCCCACGTTTCACTCAAGTTTCATATATAGGCTAATGGTTCTCGAGTTTTAGGTTAACATACATACACACATTCTCTTTTATATATGAGACTGTCAGCGCAAAAGCGGCCTAACCCTCAATTTTTCTAAATGTAACATATCTACTACAAATTATTTAAAACATGCTAAAATTTAATGCAAAACCGGCGTATCTCTAGTTTAACCTATCGTCAACAGATGACGTTGCTAAAGTTTTTTTTGCAAAGCACTATTTTTCTCTAATAATAAAAATGCAAAAGTGGCCTAAGCGGTTTAGGCAATTGAGGGTTAGTCCGCTTTTGCGCTGACAGCCTCATATATAGACTAGCTAAGCCCCGCGGTTACACTCGCGTTCATCCTGATCTCGTTAGATATTGAAACATCAAAATCGAAATTTATCTCTCATTTTTTTTATCACAATCTTCCGTGGGCCTTAAGGAATATACAGAAAATTAGCCAAATTGGTCAAGCCATTCTCGAGTTATGCACTTAGCAACATATTTGTATAGCTCAATAGATACCTGTGAAGATGTTGTAGCGCTCGCCGCCGACCTGGCGCTCGGAGAAGTGCGCGCAGGAGCCGAGCGCGGCGGCCTGCAGGTCGCGCACCGAGCTCAGCACGCCGCCGCCGCACGCGCGCTGCGTGCGCCGCAGGTCCTCCTCGGGCACGCGGCCCGCGCAGAACATGTCGCTGCCACACAAACGGACCGTTTAAATACTAGTCCAGCTTGCACAAAACATCATTTGGAACAGTTTATGACGACTTTCACGGTCGACTGGCGTACAACCGGTTTTGCAAGTGTCGCCAGCTCTAAAAACTACTTTTCAATATTGTCTCGGGTCTGGGTGTTTGTGATACATTCGTTGTTTCTGATTCCATAACACAAGTGCTTTAGCTACTTACTTTGGGTTCAGAGCAATGTATGTAATGTTGTCCATATTTATTTATTTATTAATAATTATTAGTTTAACCCTTGAGGTACCTGGTGGGTAATTTTTGTTATATTACATAATAATAAATTAAATTACAAACTATGTCGATTTGTAAAAATAGCAGATTAATTACTTTCATGTTGAACTAGTTACAAGCATTTTAATATTGCTAATTAGACAGAGAGAGCTAAAACATAATGTGACGTCACTATAGTAATTTCCGTACAAGTCGTAGTTTTGCGAAAAAGAGATAAAACATGCGTCACCTACTAACTTTAAAAGATTATAACTTTTGTATTCATGTAATTTTTTTAATGTATTTTCGCAATTCTTCTTCAATTTTATACTGTTAATAGAAATATTATTAATAAATAAATAATTCGATAGTAGTCAAATACCCAATAGACAATATTTTATGACTAACTGTCAATTTAACCTCAAATTAGCATTTAACTCTGAGATAAAAGATAACCCGAGCTTGTGGAAGCAGGGTTTTAATAATAATATTTGTATAATAACTTTTGTGAGGAGTATTCATAATTATTTAAAACAAAACGGTTTACTCACGCATATTCTCAAGATCGCCCGACTAGTTTCAGACTCAATAAGAGTCCCTAATCATGCCTTAACCTCTTAATCCTACCTCAATACTCAATCATTTATTGCCATTCCACAATGTGTGGTAAGTAAACATTTATATTTATTTCGAAGCGGCAATAGCCTAATGGCTAGGGTGACGGCCTTGTGATCGAGAGGTCGCAGGTTCGATCCCCACCCATTACACTATTGACGTGAACCCACTCCAGATACAAGCATATTAGCTTAGTTGGAGGGGTTAACAAGATTGCTAGTAATGTGAATTCTACCCACATTGCCAGTAACCCTTTTAAAAAAAAAAAAAAAAAAAGTACCAATGATGGACCCTGTCGGGCACAGCAACATGAAATAACAATGGTTGAAGAGGTTGAAGATTCCTAATCATAATAATGATATAATGTACCCACCGGTCAGCAAAGTACTGTGTGGCCACGTCGCCTATCGGCAGCTTGCTGAGCACGACGTTAGCGCCGCTCGCGTGCAGCGCGGCCAGCTTCTCGTACAGGATCTGCCATTCAGCATCAACCACCTTCTGGTATTCTTTGACGTTGTCTACTCGGACCTGTGTGTGGAGAAAATCAGACAGTGTACTCAGCATTTCAATAGACACTATTTAAAATAATATAATATCTTGGGACAACTCACACACAGCCATCTGATCCCAAACTAGGCAGAGCCTGTATTATGGCAACCAGACATACTCATATATGTATTTCTAAATACATACATATTATAGATAAATTACACCCAGACACAGAACAAATGATCATGCTCATCACACAAAGATTTGTCCTGGGTGGAAAATGAACCCACTCCCTCCGGCTTAGCAGTCAGGTTCACTAACCACTAGACCAACAGGCCAGTCAAATTTAATTCGGCATTTCGTTGATTATTACTAGTTAAATTAAATTTATAATTAATTTATTAAAAACAGGCTACAAAGTAGCACTTTTCGAAAGTCTAAAAATGCAATGGACAGCACCCCAAACACCCCCCTTTCCTCCAAGTACATATTATGTCGCGTCGTGCCTCGCAGTCCCTCTGCGGTGTAGTTCCGCTCAGTGCGGTCGAAGCTTTAAATGTGTATTATTATAATTAAACCTTGTCTCTTTTTAAGGCGTCGCAAGCTCACGAGGTCCCGGGTTCGATCCCTGGACGGCTCAATGTAGAAAACTACTTATCTAAATTGCCTCTGGTCTGGATGTTTGTGGTACCTTTGTTGTCTCTGATTCCATAACACAAGTGCTATAGCTACTTAGTTTTGGTTTTAAGAATAGGGATGTTTCCTGGGTATGAAAAGTTAAAATCTATTTAGTCCGTCAGTTAGATAATAAAAAAATATTAGACACGTATTTTTTCTTTTATCAAAACAATAAAAAAATACAAAGATACAGCGCTTTAAAGTTTCGGAGTGAGGGCTTATGACGCCACGCCTCGCTAAAAATCGTAGCGAGGAGTGACGTCACGCGTAATTTCCGTTCTCTGTATTTTGATCATTTTTTGTTTGCAGGAAAAAAAAAAAAATACGTGTCCAATAAAATTCATTAATCTACAAGACGGACATTAGAAAAAAAAATAGGAAACATGCCTATTGTATGTGATGTTGTCGACAATTTAAATGACCTCATATAACGTTAGATCCTCACAACAATTCAGAAATTGGATCCGTTATTTATAATCATTGGCCAAGTATTGTAAACTATTTTTTTTTAAGTCTGTATCTGCGATCGAGATTTTAAAGTCACCAACTACCCACACTCGATGCTATAGTATCGATTCCGGTAACCAAGCAAATTAGCTTACGTTTGGCACAACAGGCTACTAGTGATGCGCGTACTCTATGCTTGCGTATGTATACTCTAGCTACAACTATCTCTTACCTCAGCATTATCCCTCTCCGCCTTCAACTCCAGCTCAATATTGAGGAGCGCGATCTTGCAGTTGTCGTAAGTCTTCGGCTGCATTTCAAAGCCGGCGTAAGAGAAAGTCTTCTTGAAAGCCACGCCGGCTACGAGGAAGGAGTCCTCTAACGCACCGCCTGACACCTTCTTCACGCCTAGAAATTTTATTTTTGTTTAAATTTTACATTATTCTGAACTATGCTGATTTCTAATTGTAATTAAATTACATAAAATAACAAAGATGTAGTATTGAATAAATTATAATAGGCTATTTAATAACATTGAAAATAAACTATAAATTATGGGCATCCTATAAGAAGATTATTTAGGAATACTCACGCACATTCTCGGGATCGCCCGACTAGTTCAGACTCAATAGGAATCCCTAATCATGAGCTGACGCGTAAATATTATAAATGTATATCTTTGAATATGATTATATTGGAATTTTCAAAGGGTTTAGTAAGCAAGCCTCATATTACGTATTGATCCTCATAGATACTCAGAAATTGGATCCGTTTGCTATAATCATAGGCTTATTTACATAAAAAGAACCGGCCAAGGGCGAATCGGATCGCATGAAGTGTTCCTTAGCATCGTAAAAGTTTGTTTTTATATTTAACTAGCTGTCCCCCGCGACTTTGTGTGCGTGTTTTAGTTTCAACGGTTCATTTTTGCAACATTTTTCATTTATGCTTCGCTCCTTTTGGTCGCAGCGTAATGTTATATAGCTTATAGCCTTTCTCAATAAATGGGCTATCCAACACTGGAAGAATTTTTCAAATCGGACTAGTATTTCCTGAGATTAGCGCGTTAAAACAAACAAACAAACTCTTCAGCTTTATATATTAGTATATAGATTTATATTTATATGACGTTAAAATCGAACGAAATCACCAAAACACACGTCTTAATAAAGGTAAAAATCGTAGGCTTTGATTTTCATCAAAGCCTACGATTCGTGATTTAACTTACCAATCATATCCAAGGGCAGCAGAGGAGCATCGAGAGACAGTACAGCATCAACCACCATCTTAGAGAAGTGGTCCTTCTGCTGGTGAATCAGCTTCGAAGACATGGCTGTGGCGGCGCATTTTGTCAGCAGTTCCCTGGTGGAGATAGTGATGTTAGGCTAATATTGTAAGGTCATAATATGGTAGTAATGTAATACAAGTTTGGTAGTTGGTAGCCTCATTTCTACTATCAACACCTTCATGGTTGTTAAGGATTAGGTTTTTTTAATCATTGGCTTAAAACATAATCGCTTGCGAGTTTTAAGGAGGGTTGAAGATATCTTGGGACAACTCACACACGGCCATCTGATCACAAACTAGGCAGAGCCTGTTTTATGCTTACCACAAAACTGATAAACATACCTATAAACGAAAAAAACAGTCATTTTTCCTATTTGTATTTAATTACAAAGATTCGTCCTGGGTGGGAATCGAACCCACGACCTCCGGTTTAGCTGTCAGAGTCACTAACCACTAGACCAACCGGCCAGTCATAGCATGAAGGCGTGCCTTACCTCTGTTCCTCGGGCGACTTGTTGTCGATCTTGACGGCGAGTTCCTTGACGCGGTCCACAGCCAGCTTGGCGGCGGTGCGGACAGCGCGGACGATGATGCGGGGGTGCACTCCTGTGACACAAATACACGCATGACTAATGATTATAAATATAATCTTACTAATATTATTTGCGAAAACCTTTTTCTTTAAATATCTTTAAAATCTTTTTTTTTTTAATATTTAGGGACAACTCACACACGGCCATCAGATCGCAAACTAGGCAGAGCCTGTATTATGGCAACCAGACAACTGATAAAAATACAAATATACCTATGTCTAAATCTATACATATTATAGATAAATTCCACACAGAACAAAATATGATCATACTTATCACACAAAGGTATATAATTATCGTAGCATGTCCTATCTTAGGATCCAAGCTCACCCAATACCAAGTTTCATACAAATCAAAGTTCTAAGTTCAGCAGTTTAGCTTTGAAAGCATAACAGACAGACTTTTAGATACTTTTTTTTTGTAAAACAATAAATAAATGTGGACAACATCACATACATTGTTCTGAACCCAAAGTAAGTAGCTAAAGCACTTGTGTTATGGAATTCAGAGACAACGAAGGTACCACAAACACCCAAACCCGAGACAATGTAGAAAAGTGCTTTTTCTACATTGACCCGGCCGGGGATCGAACCCGGGACCTCAGAGCTGGCGACACCTTGAAAACCGGTGTGTACGCCACTCGACCACGGAGGTCGTCAAATTATAATATTAGTTTTAAAGTATGGATTAAGCATATTAAGTAAATATGTGAAAATAGTTATATACCTTTTACCAAATCCTTTTTTTCATTTGACAGTATGGATTAAGTATAGAAGTATAAAGATAGATGTTGTTTAGGGTGTTTCATCGTCCTATAAACCCAGATTACCTTTTTATATATATATATATATTTTTTTTAAAACGACTCCCGCACTAAGGAATTAAATCCTTTTGTCGCGGGGGGTTTCACAAACATTCAAATCACATGCACAAAGAACACCCAGACTTGAAACAAGCATTTATGGGTCTCACAAATGCTTGTCCCATGCGGGGATCGAACCCGCAGCACGTCGCGCACAGAGGTAATTGGCGTGGTGACCTATACCACTCGGCTATCCGTGCAGTATATATATAAAGCCTCATTCACAAAAAAGATCCTCATAGATACTCAGAAATTGGATCCGTTTGTTATAATCATTGGCTAATAGTATTTGTCTTACAGGCAGAGGAAACTCGCCTGGCCTGTTGGTCTAGTGGTGAGTGACCCTGAATGCCACACCGGAGTTTGTGAGGTCGATTTTGACCCAGGACAAAACTTTGTGTGATGAGCATGACCATTCTGTGTCAGTTCTGTGTCTGGGTGTGTAATTTGTCTTTACTAATATTATAAATGCGAAAGTAACTCTGTCTGTCTGTCTGTCGCGTTTTCACGACAAAACGACTGAACCGATTCGAATGAAATTTGGTACACAGATAATCTAGAGCCTGAGAAAGGACATAGGAATATACTGCTATAGAATATAACAATTATACATACCTTCTTCAATAAAAGGCTTCAGTCTCTTGAGGAGTTCTCCAGCCAGGATAACCACTGAGGTGGTTCCATCACCAACCTGGAAAAATAACCATTATGAACTGTCTATCCACAACCCCGGCGAGATTATACAATATGTATTGCGCTTTAATTCTGTTGTCTATACTAATATTATAAAGAAGTAAAGTTTGTGTGTTTGTTAAATTGTAAGGGGTAATCTCGGGATCTACTGAACCAATTTTAAAAATTCTTTCACCAATAGAAAGCCACATTATTGCTGTGTCATAGGCTATATAAAAAACCGAAAAATAAAGATTTACGTGGTAGTCCGTTTTGCAAAGTGAATCGGAGAAAAAACGGTCGAATGAAAGCGATTCTTACGAACGCTGCCTTAACTATGAAAGATATATTTTTGAGTTCTAGAGAAAAGATGTGAAGCTTGAAAATGCCTACATAAAAGTCAACGACAGCATATGTCTAACTTTTATATTTAAGTTACAAAAAGTAGTTTTTTTAATATTAGTATAGATAATTTTGTTGACGACGTAATGTCGAGGTTTGCTTGCAGGAATAAATCTTTTTAATTAATTAATATTTTAAATAAAGGACACGACTGTTTTGTAGCTTTGTATTGAGGCAACTAACTTAACATAAAATGACCAGACATACCGCCCACCAAAAGGCACTTGGCCTTTTATATAAACAGTTCTATAACATCAATGAGCGAAATCTTAACCTAATAAAAATCAACAAATATCTTTAGCGGACTGTATGTAACATTGTAACCAGGTAAGTACTTATTTGATTGACATTATTGTTTATTAGCAATGTAACACAGTAAGTTATTAAATAGGCGGGTAAGTATGTATAAATATTTAAGTAAGCTTTGAACAATTGTAATTCGTTTTACATAGGTAAGTATATCTTTGCAATTTACATAAAGTGATATTTAATTGAAGTTAAAGTGTAGTTAAAAATCATAGTTTCATTTCATAGTTTTAGATTCATCTTACGTACTTAATCAACGGGTAATCAACTATACACATTACTTTGTTTTTAGTATTTCAAGTTATTATTTTTCTTTAGATAGAAATATTAACTTAGATAGCGGTCTTTTTAATTCATTTTGTCCCTTACACTGCACTGTAACCACTCTCACTAACTTGTCTTTTCCAGGATGTAGTGCCTTGATTTTTCCCAGGAGCCATCTCGTCGGAGGTAGACCTTCCTCCTTGATGATGACAATGTCTCCTACGGCACATGTATGTAAAGGTTTTTGCCACTTAGTGCGTTGTTGCAGAGTATGGAGGTATTCGGTGTGCCATCTTCGCCAAAAATCTTGAGTCATTTTCTGTACCAGCTGCCACCTTGTTAACAGATTGATGTTCGAATTTTCATAAGTATCATCAGGAACACTAAGTAAAGGTTCACCAATTAAAAAGTGCCCAGGTGTTAGTGGTGTCATCGTCTCTATAGTGTTGTCTAGCTGGCACAATGGACGGGAATTGAGACATGCTTCTATTTGTGTTAGCAAGGTTGCCATCTCTTCATACGTGAGTTTCGTGTCTTTGTTAATCCTTGCTAAGTGCCTTTTTGCAGACTGCACCCCTGCTTCCCAGAGGCCTCCATAGTTTGGCATTCGTGGCGGGATAAAATGCCATGTAGTTCCGTCAGTTGCGAGGTGTTCAGCTATGTCTTCTGAAATATTGTTTTTACCTGCCCGGAAAAGATCTCTGAGTTCGGCTGCTGCCCCTATAAAATTGGTCCCATTGTCGCTGTATAGATGAAGACATCGACCTCGACGTGCGACAAATCTTCGAAATGCGGCCAAGAATGCTTGAGACGTTAAATCTGTTACAGCCTCCAGATGTATGGCACGTGTAGCCATACACACGAACAGACAGATGTACCCTTTCGCGGCGTGGTGTCCTCGCCCCTTTGATGTACGTATTAGCACTGGACCGGCGTAGTCTACTCCACTGTTTAAAAAGGCTCGATGTGGGGTTACCCTCACAGACGGTAAGTCACCCATTAATTGGTATTGTACCTTGCCTTTGTTTACAATACAGACCTTACAACTTCTTATGTGTTTTCTCACTGCTGATTTTAAGCTAATTACCCAATAATTACTTCTAATGTATGTCATCGTTACTTGTATACCACCATGTAACGTCCTCCTATGTGCTTCGTCAATCAACAATGTTGTGATGTGTTGATTTCTTGGTATTATTATAGGATGTTTAATTGTAACACATATATTAGCATTTTCTAATCGTCCCCCAACTCTCAGCAGGTTATTTTTATCGATGAATGGTGTTAAATTAATCAATGAACTTGACTTTCTAACCCTCCCATTATTTTTTATATCTTCTATGTCCCCTTCATAAATTAATGTTTGATAGAATTGTATGCATTTATTCCAAATTATATTCGTTTCTCCTGTAGTTAAATACATTTTCACCTTTTCATCTTTTAACATTAATCTTCGGCAATAAGCAAGTACTCTTTTCATTCTGTTCAGATTAGAAAATCTTTCCCAAATTGGTTTTTCTTCATTTTCTTTCCTTAAAATTGTATGACATGTTAATATCTCTAAATCTGTTTCTGTGTTTTCTGATCTTTTAAAATAAATTTCCCCCTTTGAGAGCCATTCTGGCCCCTTCCACCATAATCTTTCTCTTTTCAGAACTGATAGGAACATTCCTCTGGATGCTATGTCAGCTGGGTTGTCTTGCGACTCAACATGATGCCATTGTATGTTATTCGTATTGTCCTTGATTTCCACGACACGATTTGCAACAAATGTCTTCCATTTTTGAGGTTCACCATGAAGCCACGCCAACACAATCGTAGAGTCTGTCCAGCAGTGGATTTGTGTAAATGGAATTCTCATGGCTGATGCGACTTGTTTTAATAGCCTCGATAATAACAGAGCTCCACACAACTCAAGGCGAGGAATTGAGATTGTTTTTAATGGAGCAACCTTGGTTCTTGATGCGATTATGCTTGTGTGTACTGTACCATCGTTCTTTTCTACTCTGCTGTACACAACCGCTGCATAGGCTCGAGTTGAAGCATCGCTAAACCCATGTAGTTGTATTGCTTGTTTGTTACAGCTGTTTGTGTGTAGCCATCGGTCCAGAGAAATATGGTTGACATTTGAGAAGTCTTCTCTGATCTTCAACCATTCTGCAGTTAACTCCTCTGATAATGGTTCATCCCATTGTGTACCGACTAACCAGAGTTTTTGAATAAGCATCTTGGCGAGCACAATGCTTGCAGATATCCATCCCAAGGGATCGTAGAGTTTTTGTACATCAGACAAAACATTTCTTTTAGTTATGATAGATGGCGGTGAAGGTAAACTGATTTTGTACAGAAATTGATCTGTACCAAGGTTCCAAGTGATGCCTAAAGCCTTTACAGTACCATCAAGATTGATGTCAAGTTGAATGCTTGAAGAAATGTTGCTGGGATCTATTGACTTCATAAAGTTGACGCTATTTGATGACCATTTCTTTAACATAAAACCTCCCTTGTTTAACATGGCCTTCAGTTGCTTGCTTGCTTCTATGGCTTGGGTCACCGTATCACAACCTGTCATGACATCATCAACATAACAATCGGATAATATAATGTCGGACGCCACTGGGTAATTATCTCGTTCTTCAAGTGAGAGCTGGATCAAGCTTTTTACCGCTAGATATGGAGCTGAAGTCGTGCCAAAGGTGACGGTAAGTAATCTATAATCTTTCATGACTTCTTTGCTATCACTTCTCCACAGTATTCTATGAAAATCTGTATCTTCCTTGTATAACATAATCATTCGATACATCTTTTGTATGTCTGCAGCGAAACATACTGCGTGCATTCTCCAACGCATAATTATGCTACGTAGATCTTCTTGGAGTACTGGACCAGGTAAGAGTTCATCATTTAATGATATGCCATTCGTTCCCTTACAGGATGCATCGAATACTACGCGGATCTTCGTGGTTTCTTTGTCTTCACGTATGACGGCGTGATGTGGTAAGTATACAGATTTTTTTGTATATATTTCTTTTTCAGGAATTTCTTCTATATGACCCATGGTTTTGTAATCTTCAATGACCTTTGCGTATTCTTCTTTAAACTTAGGGTGTTTTTTGAATCTTTTTTCTAACTGAAACAATCTGTTTGCAGCTATGTCTCTAGTGTTTCCCTCAGTTGATTGTATACAATTAGTTTTAAACGGTAGTTTCACTACGAATCTCCCTTGTTCATTTCTTTTGTATGTTTTCTCATAAATGTCTTCACATAATTGCTCTTCTTTTGTATTCTTACGCTTTGTATGTGTGTCTATCTCCCAAAATGCCTTCAGCATGTTATCAACATCTATTTGGTTATGCATGACAAGAAATGAATGTTCTCTTTGCGTTGTATTTATTTCTCCAAATAATATCCATCCTAGGGTTGTCTTCTGAGCACATGGTGACCCCGGTGGACCCTTGATTAGTGGTTGTTCGACAATACGTGCATATTCCTTAACACCAAGCAGCAAATCTATCGGGCCTGAAACATGATACTCAGGATCAGCAAGAGTGAGTCCCTCCAGGTGCTGCCAGTTGTGTACTGCGATTGTTTGGTGTGGTATTTTTCTGGCTTCAACGTGCATGTTGAATTCTGGTTTCCATCTCGATACTATGTTTAACTGAACCACGTGTTTAATTTGTGCCTTCATTGAACCCACACCTATCACGTTGCCCTGTATTATCTTCCTTTGAAGCTTCAATAATTGAGTTGCCCTTTCACTAATGAAGCTTGCTTGCGAGCCTTGATCCACAAGAACTCTTAACAGTGTGGTATGCCCTTCTCCACCTTTTGCTTGTACTAGTGCAGTTGCTAACAATGCTTTTCCACATGCTCCAACACCAACATGAAGACTTGATACTGCCTCCGCGTTGTTGTCTTCCATTTGAGATATCGATGGTTGTATTGGTTCTGAAAGACCCATCGAAGTCACAGTTTTATGGAGCAAGGAATGGTGACGTCTTCTACATACGCGACAGTTTATAGGTACTTTGCATTTGTAAACTGAATGTCCCGGAAGCAGGCAGTTATAACATAATTTATTGTCTTTTACATAGTTATTACGTTGAGTTAGATCCATCTTGCTAAATTCCTTGCAGTGACATAAAGTATGCTTTTCACTACAGAGTGTACAGTTCTTGTCCTTAGCTACACTTACAGCATGGTAGGATCGCTCCTTGATTAAACGATCTTTATTCGGCACCGGTTGTATCATTTCTAATGTTCTAAATTTTGATTCCAAAAATCTTCTTAAATCATCCCAAGATGGCAAGTCTGCAGGCTTTTCCTTATAAGCATGAGTTTCCCACTCTTTGTGTGACTCCTGGTCCAATTTCTGAATAACCAGAAATATAATTACTGGGTCCCAGGAATCGGTCTTAATTTGCAAATTATTTAGGTTATTTATGCACTCCGTCGTAGTATCTAATATGTTTTTTAAACTGTTAGATGTTTGTGATGTTATTTTCTTTTGATTAAAAAGTCTTTGTAAAACAGAGAACACTATAACACGTTTGTTTCCGTATCTTTCCTTTAAAAGTTGCCACGCTTGGTTGTAATTGCAATCCATAATCTGAATATGCCGTAATAACATTTCCGCCTCGCCGGTAACACTTGTCTTAAGATAATGAAGCTTTTGTACGTCACTTATTGCCGCATTATTATGTACAAGTGAATTGAACATGTCTTGATATGTTGGCCACTCTTCGTACCTTCCAGAGAAGGTAGGCAGTTGAATGCGCGGTAGTTTCACAAGCGAACACTTGCCTTGGCCACCAAATGCCGAAGAACTTGAGGTATCCATTGACGGTGGTGTTAGTTGAATGTTGCTTAACATATCGGTCAAATCTGCTTGCAAGCAAAGGTATAGATCTTCGATGACGAAAAAGTCTTCATTAAGAAAATAAGGCATTTCACCACGTTTTTCTCGTGGAGTACACTTTGCTAACATCTCATGCGCTCGCTTAAAAGAACACCAATAATCTTCAATACATTTTATTCTAGCTTTCAAGTAACCGTCCGTAAGTCTTGCTTTGGGGCATTTCTTTAAATTCGCTTGCGACTTTTGAATTAATTTGGCAACATCTTCTAATGTGTTTAGATAACCTTGTTGTTCCGCAGTAAACGTAGTCATTTTTAAGTTTTATTTATCACTTGTGCACTGCGAACCACACTATTGAACGTCTATTAGAAAAAAGTAACAATTTTGCGTAAACAAGTTGCCTTCTTATCTCTGGAATGCGGGCGCCTATTGTTCTCGGCGCGACCGGCCACCAGATGTTCTCGTAGGTTCGTCCGTAAGTATCCGGCTCGATTTGCGACCAAATGTTGACGACGTAATGTCGAGGTTTGCTTGCAGGAATAAATCTTTTTAATTAATTAATATTTTAAATAAAGGACACGACTGTTTTGTAGCTTTGTATTGAGGCAACTAACTTAACATAAAATGACCAGACAAATTTAATTTTTAATATTTATAAAATAATTTAAATCGTTAGGTCATATGTACTAAAAAAGGATTATTAGCATTATGCCCAACGAAGTGGGCACGGGTCAGCTAGTATTTTATAAAATTAATAGTCTAGATATCGTATCTATAGTTATTATAATTATCTTATTTATTATTATTGTTTACTATTTGCCTTAAGCTTGCTGTAAGTTTGCCTGAAGGCGACACACAATGGGCCTGTTTCCCATTTTTTTTTTTAATGTCCGTCTTGTAGATTAATTAATTTTATTGGACACGTATTTTTTCTTTTTTCCTGCAAACAAAAAATGATCAATATACAGAGAACTGAAGTTACGCGTGACGTCACTCCTCGCTACGATTTTTAGCGAGGCGTAGCGTCATAAGCCCCCACTCCGAAACTTTAAAGCGGTGTATCTTTGTATTTTTTTATTGTTTTGATAAAAGAAAAAATACGTGTCTAATATTTTTTTATTATCTAACTGACGGACTAACTAGATTTTAACTTTTCATACCCAGGAAACATCCCTATTGTTTAAGCTATTTTCATGTTTTTTTAACTTAGCAACTATAAAAGTTATTGACTTGAAATTTAGTTCCTAGATAGAAGAGGATATGATGAAAATTAATGTCAGTTACACAATTAAACAAACTTTCCTCGATAGTTTTGTCTTTTGAAATTATCAAACTATTTGATGCAAAATCATAATATCTAGATTAATGTCGATTGATTTTTTTATACCATCCGATAGATTAATATGAGATTTTCCATTTTGTCGCTTACGTTATAATGTCTAAGACAATCTTTCGCGACCTTGATATATGTTTAGCTCTTTTCGTCCCGTAAGCAAACGGCTAGTATTATCTTTGTCTTACATTTCCGGATTGGCTGTCCAGTCCGCTTTACTCCGCCTACTCGCTAACGAAATAATATTCGTGTAGCAAACTTGAATGGGATAGATGGCTTAATCTTTTAATATCCGTCAGTTGCATTATAAAAAATATATTAGACACGTATCTTCTCTTATTTAACGTAAACAAAAACTAACAAATATACATTCGTTTGAAATGTCACGTGACGTCACAATTTCGTGCATTTTGTGCGCAAGCATGACGTCACAACTTCATTAGTGCCCCCCCCCCCCCCCCCCCGAACTTTGATTCGCTTAATCTACTTAGGCCCACTTGAACGAAAAATCTGCACTTGCACGAAATGCTAACACGATGTTAAATTGACAGATTGTCGCAAAATATCGGCTTTTTTTTTTTTGGATGAGATTTGCGCCGTTAGCCTGAGCGCAAGCTTAACCTGCTTCACCGGACTTTTGGCGAGAACCTTAAGGGCCTCCAGCCAGAGCAATAGAAAAACTAACTACGTCAGCAACGTTCACTAAGGGCACCCCCTGTGGGGTTCGGACCTCGACTTAGTGCGTTGCTAACAATCTTTAATAAGGTAAAAACAGCAAGGGAGGGCTGGATCTAAGTTTTTATTATTGAAGTACATATTTTTATCGCTAGTTTTTAACCTCGAGTTTGGAACTAACTTCCGCCAGGCTTTTGCAAACACTCCCAGTGGAAAGCGATGTGGACGAACTTTTTGCTCCCATATTTTAGTTTTATGTTTAACTAGCTGTCCCCCGCGACTTTGTTCGCGTGTTTTAGTTTTAACGGTTTTTTATTTTTGCAACATTTTTCATTTATGCTCCGCTCCTATTGGTCGTAGCGTGATGTTATATAGCCTATAACCTTCCTCAATAAACGGACTATCCAAAACAAAAAGAACTATTCAATTCGAACCAGTAGTTCCTGAGATTAGCGCGTTCAAACAAACAAACAAACAAACAAACAAACAAACAAACAAACTCTTCAGCTTTATAATATTAGTCTATACTAATATTATAAAGCTGTAATATAATTAATTAATTAATAGCTGTAATAAAATTATAATGTGGGCTTGTGCATGCGGGGCGCGGGCCTTAGTGTTATCTTTTTTAAAAGAAAAAAATACGTGTCTAATATTCTGTATTATCTAACTGACGGACTAATTAGATTTTGGCTTTTCATTCCTAATTATCTTAAGTTTTATCTCTATTGTTATTAGGGCTTACCTCCGCATCCTGAGACTTGGCGATATCCACAAGTGTCTTAGCTGCAGGGTGCACTATATCCAGCAGTTTCATGATGGTGGCTCCATCGTTAGAGATCACAGCTTTACCGTTGTGGTCAACAATCAGCTTGTCCATGCCACGGGGGCCGAGGGTTGTGCGGACCTGAGGGTTTATTTGAAGTGTTTTAAATCTTGCTTATAATTGTAAGCCTATATACGGACTGCTTGAGCCTTGTAGTAAACATTTTCACACCTAAGATGTTGTTTGATGAAAACTGGGTCAGCTGTTTTTGACATCTCGTAACAAAAAAAAAACAAAACTATAATTTAAAAATGAATCGCTGAATGTGTTGTTAAGCGCAAATCTCGACAGCAACTGAACAGATGTTGCTAATTTTATTTTAGACTTTTCCTTGAAATATGAGATGGTTCTTACAGAAAGAAAATTTTTAAAAAATTATGTTCTATTTTAACGCAATACTCTTTACATTGGAATGTCAAAAACCATTTTCGACTTCTCCTTGGACGAAGTTGCGGCTAAAGCTAGTCATAAATAAAAGCAAGATACATACAGCATCTACAACCAGCTGGCAGGCGTTGATGTTGGAGATGAGCTGCGGCTTGCCCTGCGACTGGTCCGTCCCCTCCTTTAGCACAAGAATCTGTGGTTGCTGCAAACAAAAAACATTTTATTACAAACTCCTTGTATTGAGTAAAACAAAATAAATTAATTTGTTCTTTGACGAATAACTAGCTTTATTGCAGCCTGTCAGTGTGGGTGTTGGTTATCAAGACAAAATCAAGTATTTTATTTCAAATAAGGTTACTAAGTACCACTTTTTGAAAGCCAACATATCAGACAGCACCCTAATTCGCCCACCCTTCACCGCTTCCTAAGTGCTCAGGATGTGGAGAAGAAATGGTGCAAACTCCCCAGAAGCACACTCTTTACAAATCGTCACTAAGTCTTTTCTTAGAGTTTAAACTATTTCCAGACCAAATTTAATCAAGAGATTGAGTGGATTTGAGGTTTAACCATGAATATAATATTAGTATGGCTAAAATATCTATGTAGGCTTTTCTCATTCTCATTTTTATTTTTTTGATTCATCTTAACCTTGAATTGTAGAATAACTAAAAACATGCAGGTGAAACCGTGGGGCACCGCTATTTACTATATAATATTGAGAAATAAACATTCGGATTATAAGAAATTCTATTTGGTTATGGCAGTTACTTTGCGTAGTTTTACTAGTAAGTAAGTATTGTTTTTATTCAGCAAAATTAACAAAATACATATATGATAATAATTTTAAATACCATTACTGAGAAAATGCTCCTTTACAAACTTATATTTAGACTTAAAAAACTTTACTTGCGCTAGGAGCGGTCTGAGACTAACATAATGTCTTATAACTAAGAAATTATAAATAAAATAATGAATATATTATTAATTTTAAGTGTATTTCACTAATTTGTACAAATAAAAGAGATAAAATATATTTATTAATGAGTTTTTCTATGATATTTTTGAAGTCACATGAACATTTGGAATCTGAAAGCTCTTGTCATAGACAATTGAAGATCGTCACAGGAGCCGGATTATTTTTATAATTATAACTTGAAATACCAAATAAATATCAGTTTTGTCACAATTAATATATAATTGACGTTATTCCATACCCATACAGACAGTTATTCAGGTAAAAAATTACTTAAATTTCACATAGAATAATTTAATAATTCTCGAAATTTAACCCTAACTTTTGTTGACATTTTATTCCGAGAAAATACACAGAAATCACACAAAATACACATGCAGTCGAATAATTTACACGTTACTCTTTCGATTTAGATTACAAAGAATAGGAAATGGTTAAGGATTATAAGAGAAAAATTAAATTAAATTACCATTTTGACTAAGATTTTTTCACAAACAAAACTTGAATGAATGACTTTGACAGTTGACAGCTGGAGATGCTGGAGATGACTTACAATTTACAAAACACAATGAGTTGCCATACTTTGTCGTCACATTCGAGATTAAATGGAAATAATTCGAAAAAATATTTGCCTTGAAATTTATTTAATAATTATATAACAATCATTATATTATACTAACTCTAGTTATCGAATTAAAAAAAAAACAAGGTGAGTAACAGTAAAAAAATTACGAATTTCTTCATTTTGCAAACGTAAACTCCGTTTTTATAAATTAATGATATTATTATAATCCGGCAGAAAACCATAGCCCAGAGGATTAGCAAGCTGAAGTGGCAGTGAGCTAGTCATATATGCCGTGGAACCAAAAACGCTTTGGGAAAATGTGTTCTTGAGTGGAGAACGCGTCTCGACAAACGTAGTGTAAGACGATCGAGGGCTAGATGGAGCGACAACATCCGCCAAGTGGCTGGCAGAAGATGGAGATGAAGAGCTAAAGATCGAGCCCAGTGGCGTGCCATAGGAGAGGTCTATGTCTATAATCATGTTATAAAGGTTTTAATTTTATTGATCTCTATTTGATTATTTTGGTCTTTAAGCATCCATTTAATATCATTCTTTAATATTTACTGCTTGTTCTAAATAATTTTAAACTCGAGTCAAAATATAGATTATTATTTTTTTAGTATAGTAACTAAACGTAATTGTGATTGGTTGTTTCATTGAAGAAGAATGGAACGGTTTCGCCTAGAGAAGTGCCTATGTTACCTAAGTCACAGATGTTATCGATTTATATAATTTAGCCCGTTAGTTAAATTATTAATCGTTACATTAGTAAGTTATTTAATATATTATAGTTTACTTACCTTTTTATTAAATACCAAGGCAAAAAGTGTGTTTTTTTTGTGACTTTAAGACATAATAAATTACTCTTTGTTTGTTTTGCGTAAACACTGCAGAAAATATTGAGACATAAATATCACTTATATTATACCTACTTAAATATTAAATGTTATTAGATAACTGGTTCGAGTGCTGGTTCATTACTTGAATCATTTTTCATAAGCAGTCATAAAATATAAGTTATTCGTTTTTAAGTGATTTTTTGACATTTTTAGGTATTTTTTTATCATGTATTTTAATACAGTTCTTAAACTATATTCTACCTGAACATTAAGGCAAATAATTGTGACAAAAATAACAAATGGGTTCAAAAGTATCCTTGTAAATTGATATGAATTACAAAATACTGAACTGGGAACTGAAGTCCGAATAAAGTACAACCATAAAGTTATACGTTATAATTCACATTAATTTGAGTAAGATATACATAATTAAAATGTACTAAATAGTTAAAACCAAGCATATAGAGATTGATTTTCAGACATTCACTCATAATAATTATTGTTATCAAATTCTGATACAGTCTCAGTACTGAATTGTGGATTGAATCGATTCATAGTCGAATTAAACTTCATTACTATTGAATAAAATTCATTCACTTTCTCATCCCTAATTCCCTATATGAATGAAACGTCAAAGTTTAATACGCCGACGCATGTGTCGATCAGAATTTACAGATAAATTGAGCTAAATTTCTTGAAAATCTAGTAGAGATACTCTTAATAATTAGGAAAAATAGTTAAAATGAGCCGGCAAGTAGATATTAAGGCTTTAGTATCTCATATAGTGCGTGGCGATGGCTCGGATAGATGCCGAATATGTATGGGAGATACGACGGAGGGACAAGTTCATTTAGAAGACACAGTTATGATGGATGGAGACAAGCCTGTGACGCTCGCTGAGTTGCTAGAAGTTATCACAGGAGTCGAGGTATGGTTTATTTTGCGTTTTAAAAGCTCAGCATCAAACGATTTGTTTATTTTCTGTGCAAAACGGAACGGCGTCTTCCCGCCGCCTTGGTTGCAAGATGGCGGATATGAGTCCGAGAATCGACAATTGAATTAAGATTTTTCATTATTTCGTTTTATGCTGAGCTTTTAGTTTCTTTTTTAAGGTTTTGTTTATCTAAAATCATTTTTACCTACCCATTTATTAAGCAAAATGACAATACATAACAAATCTTCTCTTTGCGCGTTTACGAAGTTCGATTTTGTGACGTCATTCTATGTCAATCTAAAAAAATAATAATCGTAGCCTGCTTTATTATTTCAGCATAGAAAGTAATACTAGTAAATCTTATCAATATAAAAAATACTTATCAACATACTTAAACAATATTTAGTTTTAGAAAATTGGGATTCCAATGTTTATTGACCAAAGCTTACTTCACGAATTTATCAATTTAGCAATAAAAATAAACTGTTCCGATTATATTTTCAAATGTTGTACCTATGTACATAAACTCTGCCCGCTCATGTGTCGGGTATCACTGCAATAAGTAGCATAATGTCCTTTCCTGGGATCCAAATTAGATCTTAATCGGTTCAATAGTTTAGCTGTGAAGCAAACAGTTACTTTCGCATTTATAATATTAGTACCTGTGGACAGTATGGATTAGGATCTCAAACTCTTAACTTTTGTTAGGCTGATACATAAATTCTTTACACATAAAAATCAGTTTGTTGTTGCAAGCCATGTTGTGTATTTAGGCCTCTCGGTAGCAATTCACGCTGCATTCATATGGATTGCATATCTATTATCTATGTACTGTAATATTGTAAGAAAAAAGTCACTGATAACAACAGTTTTAATATTTTATTCAACAGTTATTAAAATACAATTGTTAGATTTGGTCACAGTAAAGGTATAATATCCAGTGAAACTTAAACTGTTTCTTAAATCTTTCCTCTGTAATGACTGAAGTTAGGAATATAAAATAATAATAATAAATAAATAATAAAAAAACCCTTTATTTAAACCAATAGAAAACAACAATTTAAAAAAAAGTCATGCAAGTCTGTTAAATTGTACTTCATTAAACTAAAACTTTAATTATTATGACACTGACTGTCTTCGTCTGTGTGCCGTTTGGCAAAGGCCTCCTCCAATTTGTTCCATTTCTCTCTATTGCCGGCTGTCATGGTCAAAAGTTTCTCTCCTACATCTATAATTTCGTCACTCTATCGTTTTTTCTATCCTCTAGTTAACTTTCTTGCGTCCGATACCAAACAGTAACTCTTTTGATCTTTTTGTCCTAGCCTCTTAGTGTGTGGCCAGTCCATTTCCATTTCAAGTTTCTTGTTTTGAATATAGTGTCTGCTACTTTTGTTAGGAATGTAATATGAGGTCCTAAAGATGTTTGATGAACACCTTTGGTCATAAGTTGTCTGCCAATCAATTGAGTTTCCAAGGCTAAGTTTCAAAGTGTTAAATAAATCTTTACAGTATTATATCCACATGAACAAATGATTTTTTTTATTTTTTTAATATCTGAAGCATAATTTTTAAGTTGAACTAATAATCCCCTTAAGGGGTGATAATATAGCTTTAAATTACACCAAAATGTACAAAATGAGTAATTTTTTTACGATATGAAAGATAATCTAAATGTTAGAAGGAATTTTGCGAAGAATACAAGTTATTGGCCGTTTGATTAGTCCGGTGCTTGCAGGTGCGGCTGGATGAAGAGCTGCCGTTAGGCCTGTGCTCCGTATGCTCGGTATCGGCCCTCCAGGCTGCGGACTTCAGGACTCTGTGCCGCCAGGCCGACTCCCAATGGGAAACCACGATACAACTCCTTAATAGAATACCTATACAAACAACATTCAATAAAAAAATAGTCGCTATACTCACGGAAAACTCGATCGCTCTTACTGAACACGAGGAAAGAGAGATCCCGAAGGTGAAACGGAGAAGTCGATGCGAGAATATAAAGAATCATAAATGCCAGTGCCCTTCCTGCGGTAAGAGGTTTCTATATGCCCAACATTTGTGCCAACATTTGAAGGAGTCTTCCAACAACCAACGTGCTTGTCATGTTTGTGCAGAAATTATGACCAGAGAAGAGTTGATAACGCATCTGCTGGAAATACATAACAGAGAACCGTACGACTGTAAAAAGTGTCCGGCCATGTTTAGGTCCTACAAGCAGTATAAGTTGCATTTAACGAAAGCTCACGCGTCCGGAGCTTGCACTTGCGGCGAATGCGGGCGTAATTTTCAAAGCCAACAGGCTTATTACGCTCATCTGTCAGTACATGCACCGAAAACGTGTCCAGGATGCGACGAACTATTCAGAAACCAGAAATGTTATCATTACCATGTAAAGAAATGCTGCAATCTCGATAAATCACGTTTAGATACACACAAAACTAAAACTAAGGTCACAATAACTATTAATAAAAGGAATAATAAGAGAATTAAAGTTGGTATGCGAGGCAGCACTGACTCCGAATGCATTTGTGACTACTGCAACAAAACTTTCGCTGGGAAAAAGTTTGTTGCTGCACACATACAGATTGTACACATGAAGAATACGCATCGACCTTGCATTTACTGCGGAAAGTTACTCGCAGCCGCTCACATGACTACACACGTGAAAAAGCACGAGTCGAAAGAATCGTTTCAATGCGGACATTGCGGCATAATCCTTAAAACAAAACTTGGATACATACAGCACTTACGTCTCCACACAGGAGAGAGACCTTACACTTGTAAATTCTGTGGCGAATCATTCTCAGCGTCTTCTAGGCGCTCCGAACATATACGCAAGTGTCACAAAGATTCTGAAATCGTACTTAAGCATGCTTGCGAGTTTTGTCCAGCGAGATTTCGACTACCGTACCGATTGAAAAAACATGTGAATGCGGTTCATGGTGAAGGGAAAGAGCAATCGTTGCAGTTTGAATGTAACGTGTGCCATCAGAAGTTCAGCAGCTGCCGTGGATTGTTGCACCATAGTAGGAAGCACCAGGAAGATATTACGCCCCCGCAGATGCCTCGGTTAAATGCTGTTGGAGGAAACATGGTGGAATAAGTGTGAAATCATGAAAAATACATTATACATGGAATAGTTTGAAAATTAGGCAGTGAAAAGATATTGTGATTTGTCAAGGACCAGAATTAAAAGTACACTGATTGCGTTGAGACTCTAACGTGAATGTTTTGACATAAAATTCGTTGGATAGTGCTATGGGATTTTACAATACAAAGTTGTGGAAATTTTTGACATCTTATCTAAATAAATTATTTTGAATCTCGGGACATATTTGGAAGTTTAAAAAAAATCTGAAGGACGGATATAATATCGTATTGTATTATTTTTTAAGTAATTGGTAACTCAATTAACACTGCGGAATAAGCTAGATAAATTAATTAAAAAAATACAACGCGGGTGTCTAGATATCTCTAAAGCACAACGCGAAATAAACTATTTTTTACTTTTGTATCTTATCTGGCAAAAAAGTTCAAATTTAAGACCAAAACTCATTGTTTTAGGTCGAGCACTCACAACCGCTGCCTAACAAACTCTGCGGCCGGTGCAAACAGGACCTAACTTCACTACTACCGTTCATAAAACTATGCAAGGAGTCCGCAAAACGTTGGACAGAGATATCAGACTTTTTAAACGACTTAACAGTGTCTCATAAAACAAAAAACCTATATTTAGAATTCGGGAACGAAATTAAAACATATACAGACACTCGCAGATGTCCTGTTAGTAAGATAACGACGCGAAAAGAAGCTCTCAAATCTTTTAAAATGAGGCTCCGTCAACAAATGATTTATAAAAGCCGCTTACTTCAAGATAAAAGGGACAGTTTTTTACCGCAAGACATCTTAGTTAAAAAACGGAAAATGACTTGTCCCGAATGCAGAGCCTACTTCCGTGATCTTTTCAAGTTTAATAAACACATTATAAACTTAAACAAAAAGATGTGCGGGAAATGCTTCAAAATCATAGATATTAACTCCTTTGTTGGTCATTATAAGCAGCACAATCTTCCAATATTTCCTTGCCCAATCTGTCCTCAGAGTTTCGAAAAAGAGTCTACGTTATTGTCACATAAATTAAAACACTTTAAGGGGTCGGACGAGTGTGTAGAATGCCGGCAGACATTTCGAAGTGCCGCGCATTTAAATAAACACACTTACAAACATAAACCTACTATCTGTGGATGTGGTAAAAAGTTTTCCAACAGCGTTTGTTTTTCAACTCATAAAAAACAATGCAGCCAACATAAAAATATAAAATCCAAATTCATTTGTGACTATTGTGACGCAGAATATAATAAGAAAAACTGCTTAAAAATGCACATAAAATTAAGGCACACAATTGGTTGGGTTTTTCAGTGTGACACTTGCGGAAAAAAGTTTTCTAGTAAGGCGCATTTGATAGAACATGGTAACACTCACTTGAAAGTTGTAGATAGGCATATTTGCTTTTGTGGAGCGATGTATAGCTCTAGAAGAGGGTATGAGAGGCATCTGAAAAAGCATGAGAGTAACAAATAAAATGCAGGGAGGGCTTTAAAATCTTTTACCGAATGTTAAAGTTAAATCGTACGTTCGAAGCATGCCTATCCTATTACATATCTTATGACCGGGTTGTATAGGCACGCGTGGCAGGCACCGGTCCGAGTAGGCCCGTAATAAAACAAGGTTGATAAAATCTTGATAGAAAAGTCTGTTTTTAAATCCTGTATTTATTCCTAAGGGCCTGTTTCACCACCATCAAGTAAAGAGTTCGAGTAAACTAATCGCCAGTTAAAGCCATGCGTAAGTGCATGTTCGATTTCACGACGTCCGAGTAGCACTAATCACAATAATGTCTAACCAGTAAATATACTTGCCATGCCGTCTGTCCCGAAACATATTTACTTGACGATTAAATGTTTCTTGTGGTTGTCATGACAACTGCATTTTGACGTTTGATGGTCGATTTTTGATAGATTTGAATGAGTATTCTGTTAACGATTTTATATATTCATTTAACCAGTTAATAGTAATTCAGAGGTTTGTGAAATTGGTAGAAGATACTCATGACTTTTTCTTGCCGATTAAAGTTAATCAGAAAGTAACTAATCGCTTTACTCGAAGGTGGTGAACGAGGCCCTAAAAGTCAGTGCCCTTCAAAAGATTCATATTGACTGTTATTGACCACTGTGATAAGTAAAATAAATAAATAAATGTGAACAACATCACATACATTGCTCTGAACCCAAAGTAAGTAGCTTAAGCACTTTTATGGAATTCAGAGCCGGGGATCGAACCCGGGACCTCAGAGCTGGTGACACCTTGAAAACCGGCGTGTACGCCACTCGACCACGAAGGTTGTCAAAAGTGTTCATGTTGTATTTCCATTAAAAAATATGTGACAAAAACGTTTAATGTAGTCGGTAGGATTGTTACTAGCAGTGTATTTTTTTTTTAATATAACACACACACTCACAGTTAAATTTTTCTATACTTTTACTTAGCATTGTCATTAGAATTACTTATTATTTAAACCTTTAAATTATGTCCTATAAAGATAGTTTTGTTGTGTTAATAAATTTACCCTAAATATTGTATGGGTTATCGATGAATATTTTTTTTTAATAAATTTGTTCGACAAAGGTTTGTTTCCCTTGAGATCTAGTCTCATCTCTCGTAACTCTAGTGTAAGTTCAGTACCTATTGCAAATAATTATACATATTGTAATTATTTATATATAACTGTTTACTCACCAAACAATTTAGGACTGGTTTATGACATTTTGACAAAACCTTATTAGTTATAATTATTTTTACTCAACTTCAAAAACTCATTTATTCTAACTAGGCTAGTCAATACTGAACCAAAAATTACGTTAATAACGAGAAATACTAAATATACTATATCTTCCTACTACAACAAAAAATACTGACTGAAAAAAGCACCTATTGCCTTATTTAAGCCACTATCATGCAAAGATTTGCCAACATAACAAGACAAACAAGAGGAGCGGACTGATTGAAAACGTAATTTCAGATGGAGATGGACCCCGCTCTGCCCTGCGGCTTATGCAGGCGCTGCTCCGACGACACCGTCGCCGCAGTTACCTTCAGGAACCTCTGTGCACAGTCGGCACACCACTGGAAGGAAAGCTCCTCCATCCTCTCTGACATCTACCCCCCAACAGCAGAAGACAAAGCTTACTTCATCTTCTATCAGAAAGAAAACACCATCGTCAAAGATCAAATTGATAGGGTCCCCACTACAAAAGATGCCGTCGACAGACTTAATAATGGGTATCAAATTAATGCAGAAAAGAAAAAGAGGACCAAACGCGCGCCTGGCGTTCATACAGCCTGCAAATGTCCCGACTGCGGAAAAAAGTTCTCTAGACCGGACTATTTAAATCACCATCTTAGGAACACGCTCAATCGAGTTTGCAGGCATTGTTGCACCATTTTACCGAAGAAAAAGCTAGCTAAACATTTGGAAGGTCATCATGACGTCATTGTAACTGAATGCAGTTTCTGCTACAAGCTTTTCAAAGAGAATACAGCTATGCAACAACATGTAAATGAGTACCACGGACAGAATACACATAATTGCAACGTCTGTGGCAACGGATTCACCAGTGAGAGGGCCCTAAAAGCTCACGCACATGCCCATTCCTTATTCCACTGCACTTGTTGTAACTTAAGCTACGAGAACATAAAGTGCTATAAATATCATCAGAAAATTTGTAAAATTAACGATCGCCCATCAGTTGAATTCAAATTCTTTACTTGCGACCACTGTGGCGTAACTTACAACCGAAAACCGTCTCTAAGAATACATATCGTACAAAAACATCTCAACGTTTTGCCGTACGTGTGTCAGATTTGCGGGAAACGTACATCAACGTTAGCACATTTAAGGTCCCACGAGAAGGTCCATAAAACTGAGCGTCAAGTCTTCCAGTGCTATTGCGGAGCGAAGTTACGAACAGAATTAGGTTACCAGCTCCATCTGAGAATCCATACTGGAGAAAGGCCGTATGAGTGTGAACACTGTGGAGATAGGTTCCTCTCATCATCCCGAAGGCTTGATCATATAAAACGAAGGCATCGAGGAGCCAAAGACTTTAAGCATGGTTGTGAGCAATGCCCGGCTAGATTTGTAAGGCCGTGTGAACTGAAGAAGCATTATTTGACAGTGCATTATTCTGTCGTTGAAGTTATGCCGGCGAAGAGAGAGATTAATCCAGTAACGAGGAGGCTAAGAAACACGCTGAAAAAAAATTAAGATTCTCGGAAGAAAACAAACTCTGAGTTAAGTTTTTTATTGTTTGGTAGTGAACAACCTGGTGACTGTTCAGGCCTTTCCAAAGACTTTGACTTTGGCTATGATGAGAAAACATATTCTTTAATTCCATTATTAATTTATGCCAATATTACCGTTACAAATCGTATTTTAGTATTACTCTGACAACTCGGTACTTTTATTCTTCTTTTTCAATCGTGTATTGAGTGCGTGCCTCAGAAGACAAGACACTTACGAAAAGGTGAGCGATGGGTGTAAAATGTGTTAAAACTTCTGCCTGCTTCTAAACTCTTCTACACTTACATCATAGATAACAATAGTAGAAGGAGTATGTGGGCTTTGCGCGCGTGTTACGATGTAAGGCGGCTATTAGACACAGTTCAATCTGTGACCTAGTGGTATAGGTTAGCTTTTATGTTAAAATTAATGTTATTTTATCTTAGAAACTAGTAAATAAAGTATTACGTCGATAAAACTCATTAACGTAGGTTATTCTTAAATGTTATTATAGGATACCTATTTAATTATGCACAAGATATGGCCTTAATCCTCACTAATATTATAAATGCGAAAGTATCTCTGTCTGTCTGTCGCGCTTTCACGCCAAAGCTACTGAATCGATTGAAATGAAATTTGGTACACAGATATGGCCGCTATAGCCGACATCCACGCGGGCGGAGCCGCGGAAACAGCTAGTTAAATATAAAAGCAACTATGTTTTTTTCAATTGATGTTGAAAAGCTAAATATAACGTTTTTTAAATTATATTATATACCACAGAATTATGGTAGTAATATTGATCTTTATCTAAATAGGTACTAACTACTAGCTATCCGTCCTGGCTTCGCACGAGAGTGGTGTGGGTTTCTTAAAACATTCTTTTCTTTTTTATATTCCCTGTCCTTTAATAAGGAACATATCAAAGAATTATCAGATTTGGCGCAGTCGTTCAGAAGTTATAGCGCGACAAAGGCAAATTGGGCTTCATTTTTATGTAGTTATATAGATTGGGTTTGTACCGTGCCTCGGAAAGCACGTTAAGCTGTTGGTCCCAACCGTCATACGTTGATCTTTGGCAGTCGTTACCATTCTGACAACCAGTCATACCCTGGGATACTGTGTTACTCTCTAAAATGGGTTGTGGAGGTCAGATAGGCAGTCGCTCTAAAATACGGTATTCAGCTGAATCTGGTAAGACTGGAAGCCGACCCTAACATAGTTTGGGAAAAAACTAGGCCAGAAGTTGAAGATTGTGTATGTACATAAATTTTGCTTAATTTATTGCCAAAGTTAAAATTAAATAAGTATAGACCTTTGCATGATTGATTTTTTATTTAGTTCATATTCTTTGAATGATAAGAAACGGCATTTATTCCAAGTATTCTATATAATATCTTCGGACGAATATGATCGACATTTATACAATTCCATCCTTATTCCGTTTTGATCGTTATTTACATAAAAATCATGTTCAAATTCGTATGTCAAGCATAATTATAACGCAAAGAAAAAAAAATATCTTGCTCTTTAAGGACATAAGTACTAAAGTTTCCTGGTAAAAATGCAGTAAAAAAATAAATTCAACTCATTATTTTAAAATACTAAGAAACTAATATTATTTTATTTATTTTAGAAGGAAATGGCCAAATATACCCACTATTGGGATAAAAAATCATGAGCAAAAAATCTTTTTAAGTAGTATGTTAGATATATTTCTAAAACAACACTATTTATTACGTTACAGATGGGAGAAGAATCGCTTATACCCATCGGAGCATGCGTCGGTTGCGCCAGCACAGCTCTAGCGGCGCAAGAGTTCAGAGTCTTCGTGAGAAACTCTCAGAAACTATGGCGAAAAGCAATCATCAACCTCGCCGCTTTGCCCACGTCAGCCACACCGCCAGTCAAATCGATCTGCGCCTTCGTCAAAGAATCAGACCTATCCATACAAACATTTAAAGATTACACCAACAGTGACCCAAAAACAATACTTAATCGGTTAAAAAATCGAGTTTCAAAGAAAACTGTTGATCGGAAACCTAGAGGTGCCCGTACAGGACCCTCTTGCAGCTGTCCAGACTGTAGAAAAGGCTTTCTTAGTCCTTATTATCTAAATATGCATCTACGAAACAGTGGGCACAAGGAGGCTTGTTTAATCTGTGGCTCTGTCTTCGTGAGAGGTAAAGAGATGAAAGAACATCTAGCGGCAGTACACAATGAGACAGCTTACCTTTGCAAAAAATGTCCCGTACTGTGCACAACTGAGGCTTTACTTAAGAAACATGTCAAAAAAGCACACAGTGCGGGCGCTTTGACTTGTTCAGACTGTGGTAGGACATTCCCAAGGCACGCGTCCTTCGAATCTCACTCACAAATGCACGCGGTAAGAACCTGCAGGGCTTGTGGAGTTCAGTTTACCAACAGAGGTTGTTACAGGGAGCACAGAGCCCAATGTGAGCCAGACGCGAAGCCTAACGCTCAAACGGTACCTCGAAATAGACGCTCCAACATCCGAGACCCGGCCACCTTCACATGTGACCATTGCGGAAAAACGTACAACTCTAGACCACAACTCAAAAACCACATACTATGGATACACATGGACATACGACCTCACAAATGCCAGTGGTGTGGAAAAAGGTTTTACACTCCCGCGCGACTGGCCGAACACACAGTAGTACATACTCGCGTTCGAAATTTCGAATGTGACATTTGTGGCGCGAAACTGGTTTCTAAAATGGCCGCTGTGTACCATAGACGCCGCCACACCGGCGAAAGGCCCTACGAATGTGAAGATTGCGGAGAAAAATTCATTTCTGCTTCTCGCAGATCTGAACACGCTAAGCGCAGACATAATAAAGGTTATAGGTTACCCTGTATGAAATGTCCCGCCAATTTTGTTAGAAAACATGAATTGAAAAAACACATGGAGAAGGCGCATAATGCTCAAGAAAATATTCTAGGTTGGCCGTAAACTTAAGTTTCATTAAATGGTCTTTAATTGATGTTTTTGTACAAATATCATGGATTAAATGTATTGGATAAAATACTTATAGGTATATTGAATTTATGCAAACTTGGGACCCTCAGTTTAAACATGAACTTCTAGAACGTTTGTTTAAATTTTTCGGGTTCTATGTAAAGTTATAACTACAGATGTAGATAGCGTAAGTATAACGGTCAATATAAAAAGCACTCTTGACATATTTTTACTACTTAATCTGACATCACAAGCACTATTGAGAGATGATTTAAATCTAATCCGTGCTTCACACCGCAGTTAACTTCTGTGGAGCAACAAAATGCAACACGGTAACATTAGGTAATCTGTAACTTATGTGGCTCCTTATTACTATTTGCTGATTGTTACTTACGCGTCCATACCGCCAACAACATAAAATAACAAAGAATAACTTTCGCACCCCGCGGTCGCCATAGACAGATGCTAATTTTTTTGCATTGTTGACGTAAAAATATCTAACAATGTTATCTATTGTAGAACAACGTTGCTTGACTTATACTAACACGGCAACACATGTTAACAATAAATAACTTTTTGCTGAATAACACTTTGAAACGTTGATCTACAAAAAGTAACGGCGGTGTGGATGCACGGAATAAAAACTTAAAAATATGATGTAAGTACGATTCGTTTGTCAATAATTCCCTGTACACATTAGTAAACCTTTTTGCCTGGTTAAGCACATTATGCTTAAGCCGAGCACGCGTAGATGCTCTTGCATTATCTAGGTCTATTTATATCTGTGGTTTTAACTCTCAGAGTATTCCTAGACTTGTGTATGTGTTATGATATGTTATTAAAATATAAGTAGCAAGAAATTTTAATATTTGATGGAGTATGGCAATTAAGTCACGCCATAGAACTCGAAATTATAAAGTTTTATAATAAAATGACGACTAAACAAATATTCTGTATTATATGAATTCTGTTAGCGATTTGACGTTACCTGACTTATTTTATTAATAATATTACAAGTCTCCATTAAAATTCAAAAGGTGTCCTGCCCTGCTAGACAAGTGTCTTTTTGACAAGCGATAACGCTGATGGAATCGTTCAAATGTATGGAAGTGACAAGTCCAAGTCACGTGACTTATCGAAACGAAATGTCATTTCCGTACATTTAATGTCATTTGAGCGATTTCTACCATCGGTTACGCTTGTCGAAATGTCACTTGTCTAGGAGTGCTGTTGATGTCTCAATTGGGTATTTGACTACTATCGAATTATTTATTTATTACACCTGCAAATTGCAAAAACGTAAGACAGTTTGAATATCGCGGTACCCTGACTTTTTCACCTTGAGTTAGACACACTCGAATATAACTACAATGGATTATGCTTATTTAAAACAAACCGGTTTACTCACGTATATTCTCGGGATCGCCCGACTAGTTTCAGACTCAATAGGAGTCCCTAATCATGAGCTGACGCGGCGGCGGTGGTGTCGCGAGACGGTCGGGCCATCCCGTAAGTAAACCGTTTTGGTTTAAATAATTATGAATACTTCTCACGAAAGTTATTATACAAATGGATTCTGCATCTGTAAACCAAAAGGACTTTCGATATTTAATTTAAATTTTATTAATCAAGTCATTATTATATTATGCTTTCAGATATTGTCATGGCTAATTTTTCTCATTGATTAGTGATTAGTTGCAAGTGTGTAGACTTAATAGTGTCCAATGCTGTTCAATTGCTGAACTTAATAAACCTGACTGCCTCGTTGGTCCAGTGGTCGCAAGCGCGACTGCCGTGCACGAGGTCTCGGGTTTAAATACTCAGTGGTGCACTTACTTACCAATTTAATTCTAATACAATGCCAATGCAAAGCTAGCAATCTAGTGTGAGAAGCCGCCGTGACCGAAATTCGGTCATGAGGACATTACTAAACGAGCACGTGTTTTGCAGCAGGTAAGCTGTGAGGAAAGGGCGTGCAGGATGGGGGCTGTTCGCAAAAAATAACTCTGATTAACAATTACTATTCTGATTAATAATCACTGGCACTAATTAATTGCTTTAGTGTCCACAATAGGCATGTTTCCAATTTATTTTTCAATGTCTGTCTTGTAGATTAATGAATTTTATTGGACACGTATTTTTTCTTTTTTTCTGCAAACAAAAAATGATCAAAATACAGAGAACGGAAGTTACGCGTGACGTTACTTTTCGCTACGATTTTTAGCGAGGCGTAGCGTCATAAGTCCCCACTCCGAAACTTTAAAGCGGTGTATCTTTGTATTTTTTTATTGTTTTGATAAAAGAAAAAATACGTGTCTAATATTTTTTTATTATCTAACTGACGGACCAAATAGATTTTAACTTTTCATACCCAGGAAACATCCCTATTGTTGTAATAACCACTAAGCAACAGCAATAATAATCAAAGGGTAAAGTTGCCTTTATGTTGATGAATAAATGAATAGAATTTATGTTTGGTTGTCATTTGTTTTAAAACCCTAGTCTCTTTCATGTTGAGAAGATCAGCTTAAAACCAGTAAGTGGGTATTTTACATGGAGTGAGAACCTATAGTAGATCCCACTCCCCTATCTGACCTCCATTTGCTGTTTGACACTTAGCTACAAGCTCCCCAAGCGTAGTTTTGACTGGCCTGTGCCTTTACTCTCCAATTTTATTTTTATTCCAATGCAAAACTGCTCTCAATGTTTAGATTCCAGTCAGTTCCTTCCATTGACAGCATTTTTGTTAAGAGAACTGCATCTCCTGCCTGCCTAACTAATATCAATTTTGCATTGGCATTGTATTAGAATTAAATTTAGAGTAAGGGCACTGTAACAGGCCAGGAAAACCCTACCCTGTGGGGAGAACTTTAGATAAAATAAATGGCAAAACACAGATACATATAATGGTAAAATTATTGGGTTCCGAAATTAAACCTCTGTGTTTGAATAAAACAGACGAATAATTATCTAACCCTTTGCTAGCTCGTTTGCTCAAAACTGGGATTCAATATACGAAATCTAAACAAAAGACGGCAACAAAATAATATCTTACTCAGACAATAAAAAATAATTACCTAAATACAGCTGTAATATGGTTCAGTTCATTCGACGTGATGGTGAATTTATTCGACTATAATATTTATTTATTATTATGGAAATTACAGTAGGTATCAATGTATACAAACACAAAAACTTAAGCTATTTTAAAATTAAAACTTATAACGTATATAAAAATTAATAAGTAACTAAATAACTAACAAGCATCAAAGAAGGCAGTCATAAAACAAATTGATAATTTTGAAAATGCATATTGTATTTCTTTTTCTTTTGAATACTACTCACATCTACTGCAATGGACACATAATTTTTTTTTTTTTTATTCAATGCTAGGCCAATTTATTTTAAAATAATAAATTAAGTCATAATTAACCATAATATCATTACGTAGTTATAACAATTAATTTAATTTAAAAAAAGTATATATTGTTATGCGGGAATAATTTGTGTAAATAAATGTTTGATTTTAAAAGAGAATTTGTGGGTAATTAGTGAGGAATCCAGAACTTTTATCCCAAATTTGGGAATTTTGACAGACATTTGTGGGTAATTTCAGATAGTAGCATTGGCAGCACAGAGTTGGTGACTCATGATCAGTATATTTGTTCTGTGCTCATGATTACCTCATCTAGTCATGAGCGCATGGGCGTTGTACTTTATACAGTACTCTGTGGCGTAGTGTAAGCGTTTAATGTATTGTGTTTAAACTGTTAAACCGTTTTAATTAAACTCGTTTGTGAATATTAAGATAAAAGTTTAGATTTTATTTCAACATGAGTAATCAATCCGCGTTGTGGAATCATTTTGATAAGGATCCGCAGAAATTAATCGGCGTTTGTCGTTATTGTGGCAATTCGTTGTCATATAAATCAACTTCCACCAATTTGAAAGAACATTTGAAACGAAAACATAAAACCGTTTATGATGAACTAGTTGGAAATAAACGGATTTCAGAAACAGGTAAGCTATTAGTAGGGTCAGAGTGTATAAGTCTCGCAAATTGCTAATATGATGGAACCATGTCTAATTAGAATCCAAGTGACGTCATCCGCAACTCAAATCCCTACTGCCTTTGATACTAACGGTACTGAGTTTTCAGTTACATAACCAAAATGCCGGTCAGCAGCATTAGATATTTGCGGGGCTTATAGACTATATTTGTGTTAAGCCTACTTGCACGAAAAACCTAAATCAGAGTTAGTTGCTAACACGAGGTTAAATCGGAATTCCCCAAATTGCGGGGAATACCCCTGTGGGAATCTGTGGGGAGAATAATTATTTATTTATAAAGGGCATTTGAAGTTTTATCGTTACACCGATTTTTACGAACTGAAACAATGATTCTTAAATGGTAAAACTACTACATTAAATATTTACATTTGCTCATGTAAGTTTTACATATCTTTATAATGGTAACATTATTGGTGTCTGAAAAAAAAACGTCTGTGTTTGATTAAAATAAACGAATTAATAACTGTTTTCTAGCCCGCTTAAATAAAATTGGGATCAGAACAATGGACAGAAAATGTTTATCGAAATATAGAAAAAACAGAGTTGTATATTATTCACACACCATAGAAAATAAAAATAAATTAAATACAGATAAAAAAAAAAATTGTTGCCTGTAAAGTCGGTATACGGGCGAAAGTTTTACGTGACAACGACTTTGAGTGGTAAAATAATTTTTTCTAATAAAATAATAATTAAATAATAATTCCGACAATTTTGGAATAATAAATTAGAACATAATTAACCACAACATCATCATTACGTAGGTATAATAGATATTTAAAAAATATACATTATTAAAAGGGGTTTATTTGTGTAAATAAATGATTGATTTTCAAAGAAAATGTGTCTGTAATTAGTGAGGAATCCAGATCATTTTCTTCCCAAATTGTAGGAATTTTGACAGATGTTTGTGGGTAATTTCAGATTGTAGCATTGGCAACTGAGTTGGTGACTCATGATTACCTCATCTAGTGATGGGCGTAGTCCTATAAACAGTAGTGTGAGCGTTCAATGTACTGTGTATTTAACCTGTTCAACCGTTTGAATTAAACCAGTTTATAAATATTAAGATAAAAGTTTAATTTTCATTTAAACATGAGCAAAATAACAGGTAAGCTATAACAATATTAGATAACATCTTGGGCCAATAAACACACGGCCATCTGATCCCAAACTAGACTAGACAGAGCTTGTAATATGGGTATATACCAGAATTACCAGACAACTAATAAACATACTTGAGTACATATTTCTAAGTACATTATTATAGATAAATTCCACCCAGACACAGAAGAAATAATATTGAACCTGTTATGATAATGCGACCTGCGATATAGCAATGAGGATTAATAACCACTAGATCACCAGTGCCCTTACTCTCCAATTTAATTTTATTTCTAATACAATGCCAATACAAAATTGATATTGGTTTATCAGGTAGGAGATTAAGTTTTGTTAAAAACAAGGTTAAATAGACAGCATAATACATTGTGTACTTAACCCCGTGTTAGCAACTATCTCTAAGCGGGGTTTTTTTACTTGTTAGCATTACACATGTGGTTTTACTGGCCTGCGCCCTTACTCTCTAATTTAATTTTAATTCTAATGTAATGCCAATACAAAATTGGTATTTATTTAGCAGGCACACAAACAACACACAGTACAAAAAAATACTCTCAATGTTTAGATGCCAGTCAGTGATGTTAAGAAAACTGAAAAAAAAGCAGTCTTTTTTATCTCTTAATATGAAAAGTGAGTGACTGAATGAGAAAATAGGTAGTGTAGGGTAGCTAGGGTACGGTAGGTAGAGTAGGGTAGAGTAGGTAAGTATCTCAGTTGGGTAGGGTTGGTAAGTGTGGTAGGTAGGGTAGGGTAGGTAGTCAGTTTACGTGACCGAAGCACAGCACAACTAGTAATGATATATATGAACTAGTAGTAATAACATAGACATAGCTTCTACGGAAAAAGTTATTAAAACTTTGTGAGTTTGCTTTAAAATACAAAACATCATGCAGTAATACTTAGATTTTACGGCCAGTAGTATTAGGAATAACAAAGAGCTTTATTCTAAAACATTATTTCAGCCAGTCATCCAACAAGGAATGATCCGGTGTGGAACTATTATGAAAAGCATTCAGATGCCACAGCTTTATGCGGCTTCTGTTCAAGTGAAGTCACATTCTGCTTATTGTACTACCATCTCAAAGTCACACATACAGAAGCATATGAAACTATAATAAAGATTTTGAAGGATTGCGAAAATGAGCTTGAAGGTATTTATAAATTTATTTATTTAGTTATTAAGTAATATTTAATTGTTTTTTGAGAAATTTCCGGCAATGGTCTGGACACATTTATTCAGAACGTAGGCACAGTGTGAAATTTAAATTTTGGCTTATTATTATTACGCGCCAGTCGTTTTACCAACTAAGCTACCGAGGTCACTGCCTAGAAGTTTAAATTTAATAAGTGGAGGGCAAAATTTAAACTTCTAGGCAGTGACCTCGATAAAGCGACTGGCGCGTCAAGCCAGTTGTTGCAGGTTCGAGTTCTGCCTGAGGTTTAAGTTTTTTCTTTCCACTATTTGTATTTAATTACAAATATTCGCTCCGCATGCGTTATTGTGTAACAAATAATTAAAATAATAAGGTGATTATTTTGCTTTGTGTGAAAGATTTGAATATTGTGATTAAGAATCATGCATCTTGTGATAAATAAAAAGAGATTAATAACTCCGTGGTTTTATTAAAATTTATACTTGAAAAATATAAAACACTAGCTGTGCCCGCGGCTTCGCTCCCGCCAAATGACTACCCTACCGTACCCTACCTACCCTACCCTACCCTACAAACACTACCCTACCTACCCTACCTATTTTTTTTTGTTTTTAAACCTTCCATGTATTCTGGCGAATAAAACAAAAAAAGAATTATTCAAGACTAACGAACAGCAATTCATTTTTACATATAAGATTAGGTACTGCTTAGATTTGAAGGACTGTAGTAGGAATAACGAGGTGCCTTGTTAAATATTATTTCAGCCAATCATCCAACAAGGGATGATCAGATATGGAACTATTATGAAAAGCATACACACTGCACAGCTTTATGCAGCTTCTGTTCAAGTGAAGTTTCGTTCTGCTCTTTGTATCGCCATCTCAAAGTCACACATCCAGGGACACATGAAACTTTAATGAAGTTGCGAAATTATCCCGAAAATGAACTTGAAGGTATTTATTATTATGATTGTATAAAAAAAAAAAAACAAATTAATAACGGGTATTTCGGCACCATTTCATTTTTAATTTCAAACATTTACATTTTGAATACTGCAGCCGTTGCAGCCGTTGTTGCGACAAGAATCGTTTTTAAAAAACAGCTTTATGAACTGCAACGGTGCCACCTTTTTATGTCCTGGGTTAAAACAGTTTCCGTTTGGCGAGACAGTTTTCGGAATTTGTACAATTATTGTTGTGAAATCGTTAATATATTAAGATATCATGGTACCTAATACGAATTATCTATTTGACAGCAATAATTGTGCAAATTTTGCTGTCCTTTTGCTTTTGCAAGATACTTATCAACGCTGTGTTGGTATTCTCCCTTATCGTTGCCGAGGACTAGAAGATGATGCCTTTTGGAACCTTTCCGCAATTCCAAACCGATTGCAAAAGTAGGTACAGCCAAATTTACAAAATAGGGGTGAGGACATTTTTTTTATTTACCTTTCAAATAGATAGATTATTAAAAAATATCAGACATATATGTTTTCATTAATAGACACGTATTTTTTCTTTTTTTAATTTATCAAACAATGGGAAAGATACGGTGAATAGAACTGTCGCGTAACGTCACTTGTGGCTACAACTTTTATCCACATGTGACGTCGCAAGCCCCCACTCCTGAGCTTTAAAGCGCTTTAACTTTGACATTTTTCATTGATTTGATAAAAAAAGTATATAAATTGTATGAAAAACTGTCAATTTTACCTCATGTTAGCTGCCTCTGAGTTAAATTGATATCCGGGGCTCCTACTTTGTAATATATTTTTTCATACAAATCATAATACATAAGATTAATGATAGCTTTTTTTAAATCATTTATACAGCCATATTAATATTATAGAAACTTAGATCTAGGGATCATATTATAATTCCTAGGTGAAATTTCTAAAAAAAAATGGTTCAGCGAGCTGTGTTGCAGATCTCATTGTTGCATACTTTGATTTTAACATTTGAAAATAATGGCAATGAAAGATTTTTTTTTTAAATATGGGTGGAAATTTATGGTTGGTAGTAAGGTCCATAATTAATTTTATTAAAGTAGTTTAATATGGAATGGACGCCGGACACTACAAAGTTTTAATTTAAATAATAATTTTACTTTATACTATACTAGCTGTCCCCCGCGACTTTGTTCGCGTGTTTTAGTTTCAACGGTTTTTCATTTTTGCAACATTTTTTATTTATGCTCCGCTCCTATTGGTCGTAGCGTGATGTTATATAGCCCATAGCCTTCCTCAATAAACGGACTATCTAATACAAAAAGAATTTTTCAATTCGAACCAGTAGTTCCTGAGATTAGCGCGTTCAAACAAACAAACAAACAAACTCTTCAGCTTTATAATATTAGTATAGATTGTATGGAACTGCTTTAATTGGATGGACTGTACATAGAATAATGAGGTGTCTCATTCTAAACCATTATTTCAGCCAGTCAACCAAACAGGAAGGATCCGATCTGGAATTATTATAACGACCACTCAAATACCACAGCTTTATGCAGCTCCTGTTTAAGTGAAGTCTCGTTCTGCTCTATGTATCGCCATCTCAAAGTCACGCATCCAGAAACACATGAAGATTTAATGAACTTAATGGACGATTTATTCAATGAACTTGAAGGTATTTATGGAGTGTATTAAGTATTATTATTTTTATACTAGCTGTCCCCCGCGACTTTGTTCGCGTGTTTTAGTTTTAACGGTTTTTCATTTTTGCAACATTTTTCATTTATGCTCCGCTTCTGTTGGTCGTAGCGTGATGTTATATAGCCTATAGCCTTCCTCAATAAATGAGCTATCCAACACTGAAAGAATTTTTCAAATCGGACCAGTAGTTCCTGAGATTAGCGCGTTCAAACAATGCAGTGGCAATGGCAGTGGTGGTGTCCGACTCGCGACACCACCACTGCCGCGTTAACTCATGATTAGGGACTCCTATTGAGTCTGAAACTAGTCGGGCGATCCCGAGAATATGCGTAAGTTAACCGTTTTGTTTTAAGTAATTATTAATATGGCAATTTATGACTTCTTATCTTCTTAAAAACTATGGATATCTGTGAGCCGTTCTCCAAACATTATATGCGCAATGCGCAAGAGCATCTTTTGTATGGCTCCTGTTATATATAATGCCTTAAGCGTGAAAACAGTTTATTAACAAAGCTTTTAAGCAAAAACTAAAATTGTTGGTATCTGAAAAAGCTTATTTAAATATAGCAGTCTGCCATATTTAATTCTATGCTATATTGAATTTTATTCTAATTTAAACTAGTTTTGAAGACTTACCAAACATTGTCATAACGTTAATATTATTTCTTTTACAAGCTTTTAATTAACTTGCAATGTGTGTATTTATTTATTTATCTACATACGCAGAAACTAATTTTTTTTTTTTTTTTTTTTTTTTTTTTTTTTGGATGAGGTCTACTGCAGTTAGCCTGAGCGCAGGCTTTGACTGCTTCACCGGACTTTTGGCGAGAACCGTAAGGCCTCCAGCCAGAGCAAGTAAAATAAACTAACTACGTCAGCAACGTTCACTAAGGGCACCCCCTGCGGGGTTCGGACCTCGACTTAGTGCGTTGCTGACTATCTTAATAAGGCAAAAACAGCAAGGGATGGCTGGATCTGAGTTATTATTATTTAGGGACATATTTTTATTGCTAGTTTGGCCGGCTCGGGCCAGCTTGATCTAGGGACGGGGGGGGTAACATTTACGTTACTATTATTTATAATACGCGACGGGCCTCGCCGGCGAGGACGTAGTATACGGCGGTTGTGTTTTGTATTGCTACTGCTAGCTAAGTCGAATGCTTCTTGTAGAAGCGTTGTCTTATCGTCGGGATAGGAGAGAGTGTGTCTAGGACGTTTTATCTTGGAGATGACTGAAGGTCGGTATCGCGCGGCCGCTACGATAAGCGGGTTACGGTGGGTTTCGGCGGTGTCGAAGAAACGGGTCGCGGCGCGTTTCATGAACTGCTTGATTGTGGGCAGCTTTAAGTCACAGTGCAGCTGCAAGTTACGAACGTAACCTGGAGCGCCCGTGGCTCTACGCATGAAAAGGTTTTGGAGAGTTTGCATTCGTTTGAGTCGATAATCGGGTACGTGAGAGAATACGACGCTGCCGTAAGTCATGATAGGTCTGACGCACGCAGTGTAAATTCTCTTCTTGCAAGCAAGAGAGAGTTTACTGCGCTTGTTCAACATACAATGAAGTCGGCCGAGGGCGAAGGCGGCTCGCGCGCGTGCCGCTTTGATATGAGGTACGAAGCTAAGCTTCTGATCAAGGATCACACCCAGGTATTTGGCTTGCTGCTCCCAAGGGATAGGCTTGCCGAAGAGGCTTATGGGTGGAGCGGGAGCGGGAAGCCGCCGTTTTCTACTAAATAGTACGGCTGCGCTTTTGGTAGGGTTGACTTCGATTCTCCATTTCGTGAACCATTTCCCGAGGGCCGTGACCGCGGTCTGGAGAGTTCGACCTATCGCTAAGGGGCTGGTACCTGAATAATAAATGGCCGTGTCGTCGGCGTACAGAGCTACTTGGGGCTTGCCACCGCGTGGAATGTCGCTGGAATACAGCGAGAAGAGGAGTGGAGAGAGGACGGAGCCTTGCGGGACTCCGGCGAGGATCGGGTGAGGGGAAGAGAGTGTGCCTTCAACGCGATAGCGAAAGGAGCGATTCGACAAGAAGTCACGGATGATGTGCACGAGACGATCTGGCACTTCGAGTTGGTACAGCTTGTAGATCAAGCCGTTGTGCCAGACCTTGTCGAAGGCCTTCGCTATATCGAAGAAGAGCACACCGGTGAGCCGTCCACGCTGAAAACCAGCGCTTATATGCTCGACTATACGGTGGACTTGTTGGACGCACGAGTGTTCGGTTCTAAAACCAAACTGCTCGTCGGGTATGAGACTCCTGGACTCGGCATAATCCATTAAACGGGAGTAGATGATTCGCTCGTATAGCTTCCCAAGGACTTTGAGTAAGCTGATAGGGCGATAACTAGTTGGCTCAGACTTCGGTTTACCGGGTTTGTGGATGCCGATGACTATCGCCTCTTTCCACTGCTGTGGAAAGAGATTGTTGCCTAATGCTGCATTGAAGATGCCTGTCAAGAGGATAACTAATGCTGGAGGGAAGAGTTTAATCACCTTATTGGTGACTCCGTCTGAACCGGGCGCTTTACGAGGGTGTAGGTCCTTGATAAGAGAACGTACTTCGTCTACTGTTACCGGCGCGAGAGGGTGTTCCGGGTCCTCTGAAGGAGGAATCGTGGCCTTACGTTCGACTTCGGCGTCAACTCTGGCGAGGTGGGCCGGGTCGACCGGAAGGTTACTGGGCGTACATTGAGCCTCCAGGCTGTCGGCCAGGCATTCCGCTTTCTCGTCGTCTTCAAAGGCGAGGCTCTGATTCGGACGATTCAACGGGGGCATGACCGCTTCGTCGCAACTACGTAATCTACGTTGAAGGTTCCAAAACGCGTGATGGTTAGGTTCTAATTGGTCGAGAAACCTATCCCACCGATCCTCACGCAGAGCCCTTATGCGTTTCTTAACAGCGCGCTGTAGAGAACGCATACGGGCGCGATTAGAGTCGTTGGGATAGGTGTCGTAGGCGCGTATAGCCGCGTTCTTCTCCGTCAATAGGGCACGGGCGTCGTCCGGTAGGAGCCAGCGAGAGTCTTCTGTCACCGGTACCGACCGCGAACACTCGTTCACCAGGGACTGCACGTGCTCAGTGAGGGAGTCGATCGCGCCTATAGCGTCTGTCGCGGATTCTACATTGTCCGGTATCGAGTCTAGGTGCGCGGATTGGACTGACTTAAGGCGAGTCCCAAGCTTCGTCCAGTTCGTAACTATCTTAGTGGGGATGGGTTGACCAGCGTCTGGAGGACCTACTCGCGGACTAAAGGACATGATCACTGGTCGGTGGTCAGAATCTAATTCATGAATAACTTCAATGGACCGAAGCGCTAGGTTGACGTTTTTGAGTAAAGCTATATCTAGTATGTCGGGGCGGTGGTTGACGTTCGCGGGAAAGTGAGTGGGATTCATCGGAGCGATGATATCGAAGTTTAATTCGGAGCTAAGAAGATCAAGATGTCTACCTCGGTTGTTACGAGTGTGGCAATTCCACGCCTCGTGTTTCGCGTTTAGGTCGCCTGCCATAAGGACGGAGTCGCCTAGAGCTAGAAGAGCTCGCAGGTCATGTCGTAAGTCGACCCTCTCTGTTGACGGAGGAATATATATTGAAACTAAATACAAAGGTCGATGCCCGGTCATGCCAAGACGACAGATGGAGGCTTCGATGTGCGACAGCGAGGGTGGATCCATCGGAACGCAGTACAGTGACCTTTTAAAGTAAATGAGCGTGCCGCCGCCTACGGCTCTGGTACGATCGTTACGGATTAAGTTGTAATTCGCGATTCGCGGGTTTTTATGAGACGGTTTAAGAAAGGTCTCCTGTACAAGAAAAACGTCGAGTTGATGATCACGGAGAAAAGTAGCAATTTCGTCGCGTTTTTTATTAATGCTATGCGCGTTAAAGTATCCTAATTTAAGGGATCGGGGTTTGAGTTTACCGGTGTTAGTAGCCATTAGAACGCGGCGGCTTTGTATGCGGCGAACACATCGCTGAACTGCTCCCTAATGAAAGGGGCGTGCAGAGGGTTGGGGTTGGCTCTAATCGCCTCCGCCATAAGACGGATGCGATTAAAGTCAAACGACTCATACACCTCTATGTAATTCTTGACCGACGCTGTGATGTCGGCCGGAAGCGTCGGGGCCAGAGAGGCCGCGGCCGACGGTGACGCGAGCGCGGGTCTTGGTAGAAGCGCGGGTTTAAAAGCGGTAAGTGGGATGCGAGGGACGGCGGGTCCCTGTAAAGCGGGGAGAGACGCGACCCCTTTAGGAGGAGAAGCGAGAGTAGGGAACGCACGCGCGTGCGTTTCCATGTTCCAGCAGGCCCCGGTTGGGCGTTGCGGGCTGAGACGCGGCGGAGCGGACGCGGGGTTTTGCACGGGGGCCGGCGCACGGGCGACGGGCCGTTTCGCGACGGTTCTCGTTTTGGGTGCCTTCGGACAGCCGCGGTAGTTGGCTGGGTGACCCTGTTCGCCGCAGAGAACGCAGCTAGGGGGCTCAGCGCACTGGGTGCGGTCCTTGGGCCGTGGGCAATCGGGCGTTCCGTGCTCGCCGAGGCACTTCACGCAGCGAGGGCGCGCGAAACAATTACGTTGCGAGTGGCCGTACAATTGACACCGGTGGCATTGGCCAACGTTGGCGCGCTTGTACGGCGCCTCGACTTTTATGCCAGAGAGTTGGCAAACAGTTTTAATATTAAATATGGACTTGCCGTCCGCTGATCTCTCAGCAACGACGAGTACCATTTCGTAGGGTGACTTACCCCGCCCGCGGTACATACGGTGTACCTCTAGAGCAGGGATACCCTGCGCTTTTAGGTCGTCTAGGATCTCCCTAGAGCCTATGTCCGCAGGGACAGACTTGATGACGACCCGGAGGACCCGCTCCTCCGGGAGGGTAAACGTATGATAAGGCAGGGCTCTCTCCTGCAGCATACGGGTGAGCGACCGAAAATCGGCCACTGTGGGTACAGCTATTTTAATGCCGTCCTTGACAGAGCGGGCTTGGGTGTAATTAACTTGGTGCTGCGTGCACCACTTGGAGACCTCAGTCCACTTTCCTTTCTCCTGAAGGAAGATTGGAGGAGGGACCGAGCCGCCCTTCTTAGGGGCTGACGGAACTTGGGGCATGGTGTTGGACACCTGTGGGGTGGTAGTGGGCGCGGGCGAGGCCGCGGGCTCAGCAGCGGGCTGGGACGCCGAAGCGTCGACGGAAGGAGGCGAAGCGCCAGTCTTGGCGGCTTTAGAAGGCACCTGTTGGGATTTGGTCCTACGGGTGCGCTTCTTGCCCTTGCCAACAACTTCAGTAAAGCCGTCGGTGGAGCAAGACGAGTCCGATGCTGTTAAAGCATCACCGGAATCGTTAGAAACAATTTCCATTTCGATGTCTACCGGGGACGGTGAGACAGAGCGAGGGCGGGGGGAAGGGGCCGGAGATGCGTCACGCGCAGGTGTGAGGCTCGGCGAAGCGGATTTGGCGTTGGAATTCGGCTTAGAGGCCGGAACAATAGCCGGGGAAACAATGACTTTCGACGAAGCCGTCGAAACAATGGGGCGCGGGCGCGAGATAACGCCTCTGTCGGCGCCGATCGGCGATAGCGAGCTATCGAATTCCGCTAAGTCGGAAGGGTCTAATTTGCGGGCCCAAGCCTTGAAGAGGTCTTGGAAGACCCGAGAGTCCTTCATCTCCTCGATAAAGCGGGGCCAGAGGGCGTCCATTCTTCTCGAGAAGACGAGAGACACTTTTTAATTAAAAAAGAGAAGCTAAAAGCCTAACATGGGTAGAGGGAGGGCGCGCCTACAACAAATACCCTAACTAATAACTAACTCCCCGGGTGGGTACGCCCGGGGATGTGTGACCCTCCCTGCTGGGTGTAAGCAGGGAGGTGAGTACCTAAGGTGTGCCTTAAGCTGTGGTGTACCCGTCGCCAGTCTTATTGTGCGAGCGGGGCCCTGACCAGTCTAGTGCGAAGGGTGTAGACACACCCGACCGACACTAGGTGTGTAGCTGAAAGGGAAGCCAGAGACTAGAGCCGACTAGGAGACCCCCCAAGGCCGGTAATCTAGTTCCCGTCCAATTGACTGCTTTACCCTAAAGGGGCTCAGCGGGTGTGATTGGGTCAACACCCCCTCGGTTTCGTTGGCACCGAATGGTTTCCACCGAGGACCGCGAAACTGCGGTTTTATCCTGAAGGGACCAAGTGAATTTAATTCGCGAGCAAAAGAAACAGAGGTTGATCTGCCGCCGCCCTGAAAAAGGCAGCTTTAGATCGATCGGTTAGCGTAGGCGGGGCTACGCAGAGTGTTACGCGAGCGTAACAGGTAGCGAGACGGATGACGTCAGCGGGCGAGTCGCAGAGCGGCACGTCCGTTCACGGCGAGTGTCGGGCGCAGAGTGCAGAAACTAAGTATACTTACTTACCGAGGTCACTGCCTGGACTTATTTTATTACGTCTTTTAGGTCGACGTATGCGGCATCTGGTGAACCAATCTTGCGATTACGCATAAACGCATGCGGAGCGAATATTTGTAATTAAATACTTCTAAAAAAAATAGATATATAAATAGCTGAAGCCCGCGATAAATTGAAGTTTGAACATATATGGTATATCATAAAATGTGATTTTCAAAGAGGCATTAAATTTCATCACTTGCAATATAACATCATTTATTTAACACTAGCTGTCCCCCGCGACTTTGTCCGCGTGTTTTAGTTTCAACGGTTTTTAATTTTTGCAACATTTTTTATTTATGCTCCGCTTCTATTGGTCGTAGCGTGATGTTATATAGCCTACAGCCTTCCTCAATAAACGGACTATTCAATACAAAAATAATTTTTCAATTCGAACCAGTAGTTCCTGAGATTAGCGCGTTCAAACAAACAAATAAATAAACTCTTCAGCTTTATAATATTTATTTAACATTATGCCCATCTCTTTCTCGCATTTATAATTTTACAAAAACGTATACATAGAGGAGCATAGAGTGCTCACATCGCGTGTAGCCTGTTGTGTGTACCCGCAAGCAAATTTTTGGTTGTAATAAAACAGCGCGCTCTGTTTTGATAATAATTTTACGATTTAACTTGTTCATACTGATGCTCACAGTTCATATTCTGTTAGGTGCATTCTATAGTTAACCTATTTTAAATCTAATCTTTCTTTTTCAGGAGAATTAAGTGAATAATGAAGACGAAGAACCAAACACGAATGAAAAATTACTAATTCTATTTTATTAATTTAGAGCGACTGCCTATCTGACGTCCACAACCCATTTTACTGAGTAACACTGTTTCCCAAAGTAAGACTGGTTGTCAGAAGTGTAATGACTTAACGACTACCAAAGATCAACGTATGACAGTCGGGACCAACGGCTTAACGTGCTTTCCGAGGCGTGGAGGGGTCTCGATAAGTCTACTAATAGACCCATCCACGTATAATACCAACCGCGTCAAGCGCGGCTTTACCTTTGTTATCGGTCAAATCTTACATAAATGAATGCACGGATAGCCGAGTGGTATAGGTCACCACGCCAATTACTTCTGTGCGCGACGTATCGCGGGTTCGATCCCCGCATAGGACAAGCATTTGTGTAATAGTAATAGTAATAAGTATTTTTATTTTCTCACCACAATAAACATTACAGACATTGTTACACTTGATATATTATAATTATGGTTTAGTTTATTGTAGGAGACTGGTGCCTGAGCTAGGCTTTAAGGGCCTGTGTTTCAGGTCACCAGGTCTCCACCCTCTAGCAGTTCGATACATTGCACGAAAATAATAATAAAAGTGACTTGTATGTGATCCACAAATGCTTGTTACAAGTCTGGGTGTTATTCGTGCATGTGATTTGAATGTTTGTAAAACCCCCCGCGACACAAGGATTAAATTCCTTAGTGCGGGAGTCGTTTTTTTTAAAATACAACAAAGTACAACAAATTAAGCCACGAGCTCCTCTTAAGCACAATAATTATATCTTAAGGAATTTAGATTTAATAAAACAATATAGACAGATTAAAAAAAAAAACCATCCATCCATGTTTTCTTCTAACTAAGTAACTAATTTAAGTGAATGTCATTAACCCTTACTAACACTTAAACTATGTGTTTATATTTTAACTATCTTAACTATAATTTTTGTTTGTTCTAGTTGTACTTTTTTAGAATAGAATATTATTATATTACGCTTCCATACTGTATCGCCACATAATAGTAATCCGCGGGAACGTCTTTGATTGAACTTTTATCATACAATATACTGTTAACCCGATGTATTAAACATAGTACAATAGGGATGTTGACTGGGTATGAAGAGTTAAAATCTATTTAGTCCGTCAGTTAGATAATAAAAAAATATTAGACACGTATTTTTTCTTTTATCAAAACAATAAAAAATTACAAAGATACAGCGCTTTAAAGTTTCGGAGTGGGGGCTTATGACACCTCGCCTCGGTAAAAATTGTAGAGAGGAGTGACGTCACGCGCCTTTTCTGTTCTCTGTATTTTGATCATTTTTTGTTTGCAGGAAAAAAGAAAAAATACGTTTCCAATAAAATTAATTAATATACAAGGCGGACATTAAAAAAAAATAGGAAACATGCCTATTGTTTGTTTCCTAAATGAAAAAAAACATATATGTGAAATTATATCGACGTGTCCAATTTTAATTAGGTGGTATATTTTACAAACTTGTGCACATTAATTATTCTTAGAATTAGAAGTGTATTACGCTCTCTAAATAAGTAACTAACAATTAATTATATCCTTTGGTTTTTCTTTGTTATTAAAAGCGCAGTTATTATTGTAAGCGGAATGACAGCGTGCTGCTGGGGAGTTTGTTGCGCCGTTTCTTCTCCACAGCCAGAGCCCTTAGGAAGCGGTGAAGGGCGGGCAAATCAGGGTGCTGTATATTGTATTGACGGTCAAGTGCTACTTTGAAGCTGTCAAAAATTAACTGTAGTGATTAACATTTATAATATTTTTATACATATATTTTAGATTAAATGTACTTATTAAACAAGATTTTTGGTTTGTTTTCATTTCAACTTTTAGGAACTAAAAGCTTTATTACTATACTCTATATTTAGTCTCCCGAAGATGAACAACATATTTACAGTCTTCTCTTCATGTTTGCAAAATTTTATCGAAACTGGTCTAGCTGTTTTGGAGATAATGCAACAGATAGAAACACTGCGATTTCATCTGGAACTTTCATCCTAATATGTTAAAACCAGAGTGTAGTAGAATACTCATATTTTCCAGTATGGATATCTACATTTTATCGTAATTCATCTAGTTTTTAAAATAGTGCTGTTTTGGGCGAGCGGACCATAGATTAAAGTCAAATAGAGCGGACGCCGAGGCCGGCCGGAAGGACGCGGGAGGTGGGCGCATTAAACAGCCGTCTCAACCGTGCGACTGCCCGTGGTGTTGCGTTCTTAACCATGCGCTTCGGCGCTTTACAATAGTAATTAAATAAGTAAAGGAGAACATTCAGGTTTCATACAAAGTTGGGCCCAAAATCGAAAGTTAAATAATATATTTACTCTTAAGGTCAAATGTACGAGAAATCTGTTTTTTGAACTTAAAATAATGGTCCCATAGTATCGGTGCCATAGTACCTACCAAATGCTTAAAATGATGTATCAAACAGATTAAAAACCCTTTTTTATGTACTGGCCGGCTTAAAGTCAAATGTACGAGAAATCTGATTTTTAAACTTATATAGCCGGTACAATGGGCGTGTTTCCTATTTTTTTTAATGTCCGTCTTGTAGATTAAAGAATTTTATTGGACACGTATGTTTTCTTTTTTCCTGCAAACAAAATGTTCAAAATACAGAGACCGGAAGTTACGCGTGACGTCACTCCTCGCTACGATTTTTAGCGAGGCGTAGCGTCATAAGCCCCCACTCCGAAACTTTAAAGCGGTGTATCTTTGTATTTTTAGGGTTCCGTACCTCAAAAGGTAAAAACGGAACCCTTATAGGATCACTTTGTTGTCCGTCTGTCTGTCTGTCTGTCTGTCTGTCTGTCTGTCAAGACCTTTTTTCTCAGGAACGCGTGGAGGTATCAAGCTGAAATTCATATCAAATACTCAAGTCTATGGTCTCTTGGAGCTGTGAAAAAATCAAACTTCTAAGTCAACGCGATCAAAAGATACTCCCGTTTATGCCGCAAATTTTCGACACTCGCAAGGGAATCAAAACCTACAGGGTACTTCCCGTGAACTCAGAATCTTGAAATTTGGTACGAAGCAACGTCTTATAACACAGATAAAGGAAAAATTGCGAAAAGCATAAATTTTTAGTTACATCATATAATAAAAATATTTTTAATTATGGATTTCATTTAGCAATAAAAATACCATAACTTTTACTTATATACCTACAGGTTTGTACGGAACCCTCGGTGCGCGAGTCTGACTCGCACTTGGCCGGTTTTTTTTATTGTTTGATAAAAGAAAAAATACGTGTCTAATATTTTTTTATTATCTAACTGACGGACTAAATAGATTTTAACTTTTCATACCCAGGAAACATCCCTATAATGGTGCCATAGTTTTTGTGCCATAGTATCAAATGCTTAAAATAATGTCCTAAACAGATTAATAGCTTTTTCAAATGTACGAAAAATTTGATTTTTGAACTTATATAGCCGCTAAACTAATGGTGCCATAGTACCAAATGCTTAAAATGATGTCTCGAACAGATTAAAATCATTTTTTTTTTACTGTCGATTTTAGGACCAATATGAATGGTCTCCTTTAAAAATTAAAATATGTTTAATTTCCCTCCGTGCTTCTTTCCCTACATCTGGAAAATGTCTTCTTTTGCCCCTTTCTTATATTTCATTTTTCGTCTATTAATATATATAATAGATTGAAATAATATAAAGTTGTTAAATGTTCTGTACATAAATATGAGTCCTAGAGTATTTTTATTTTTATCACCTAGGTCTCTGTGATTCTTATTCCAAATTACGATTAATCTTTTCCTTTTATATACATAAACAAGTTTGCCTACCAAAAATTCTTAAAAAATCCACCGACAACTCACATTATTATTGCTACAAAACTTGTAAATTTCGGATGCTCTAACATGCGAGCCAAAAGACTCCCACTCAAAGTGGCAGAGAAAAAAGAAAGAAAGAGTTGGTGTAGTGTTGCCAATGTGTGAGGAATTCCCCAAACTGCGGAGAACAATATATAAAATCAAATAGCAAAACTACTAAATTATATCTATATTTACTCAACATAGCTGTAAGTTTTACAGAGCGTTACATATTTTGCTGCCATATTACCAAATGCTTAAAATGATGGCCAACTTTGTATGAAACTTGAATTATGTCCTTTAACTTAATAAATTATTATATTGCACGCATAAACTGGTTGCGACTACCGTCGCAACACGGAACTGATTTTCAGTGATTACCTCTGTTGATGTTATTGAGACTTGCGAGATACATTTGTGCTCCAAATTTCATAAACTCATCTTAAAGGGTTATTTAGATATTAACGTATAAAAATCGTGAAAATTTGACACGTTTATGTGAAACGTAGTGTAGGACGACCGGGGGCTAAATGGAGCGACGACATCCGCAAAGTGGCTGGCAGTGGTTGGAGACGAAGAGCTGAAGATCGAGCCCAGTGGCGTGCCATAGGAGAGTCCTATGTCCAGCAGTGGACGAAGATAGGCTGATGATGATGATGATGATGTGAAATAGTTTTTGAGTTACGAGGGCGTCAAAAGCGGCCCCAAATGGTTCGTGTAATATAGCACACGGTGCTGCTCGCCAGATCTGTTATAATACTAGAACTTTGCTTTGACACGCTTCCGCGTGTCTAGACGTACGATAAATATCGATTGAATAACCGAAAACATCGATGTTTTCGGTTATAAAAAAAAACTGTCCATTATATAATATGAAATGTGTTTATTGTCATTGAAATTATAAAAGTTAAAGAAATAAAAAGTAAATAAATATAACTTTTACAGGTGATTTCCCTTTCCTAGCTAACGACTATCTATCTTGATAGTCGAACCTAGTACATCTAATGCATACTAGATGGCGCCCTAAAGAATAATTGACTTTTCGATATTTTATTCCTATAACATCGATGTGTCGAGTATATCGAAGTTAACACGTCGATTTAAAACATCGTCTTCATGTTTTACAGCTAAACGTCGATGTTTATTCACCATCGATAAACATCGATTATCCCTACACTAGTGGTGATGACTTAAGAAACAAGATGGCGGTGTCAGTATTCAATTTACTGTGTGTGTGTCGCCTAATATACTTGTTAAACCGTTTAAACTAAACCCGTTTGTGATTATTGATAAAAGTTTTCAAAATGCGCAAACAATCCGCTTTGTGGAATCATTTCGACAAGAATCCGCAGAAATTAATCGCCATTTGTCGTTATTGTAGCAATTCATTGTCATATAAATCAACTATCGCCAATTTAAAAGAACATTTGAGAAGAAAACATAAAACCGCTTATGATGAACTAGTTATGAATAAACCGAATTCAGAAACAGGTAAGCTTTTAGTAGGTAGTGTAGTGTTTAAAAAGCCTACTTGCAAGTTTTAACCTTGCTCAGAAGAGTTGCTATCACGAGGCTATATTGTATATGTTTTCTGTGCATTAAACTGCGAAAAAAAAAACAATAACAAGTCGTTAGATAACTGACAATATATGAAACGCAACTGTCACGACATGACTGCCCTAAAAATAGAAAAATCATATTTAAAAACCTTTTAAATGACTATTTTTCGCCTGTACCCTGCATCAAATTAATTAGTTAATATTTTATGAAATTCTCCTATTTTTTTCCTGTTTATCTATAAATATATTGGTAACCCAAAATCAAACATCTCCTTTAACAACTATCTCAGAATTTAGTTAACAAGAGTGTTGACTGATACCAAAGAAAATGCAATTCATTTTAAATTTTCTTCTATTATATATTTTATCCATAAAATATTTTTTGATGCAATATTTTATAGATAATCTGACAACAAAAATTAAATAAAAAAAAAGTATTTAAATTGTATGAAAAACTGTCAATTTTACCTCATGTTATACGTTACCTCTGAATTAAAATGATATCCGGGGCTTCTGAAAGGGGTCTACTTTGTAATATATTTTTCCATACAAATCATCTATACTAATATATAAAGCTGAAGAGTTTGTTTCTTTGTTTGTTTGTTTGAACTCGCTAATCTCAGGAACTACTGGTCTGATTTGAAAAATTATTTCAGTGTTGGATAGCCCATTCATTGTGGAAGGCTATAAGCTATATAACATTACTAGTCCAGTCATTTTAGCTATTTTAAACCCCAATCTGCGGAAAAATTCCTAGTGAGCTGAATTTTTGTATACACCTTTATTACGGCATTGTAATGAAGATGTGAAAAATCGACATAAATATCGTGCCGGCTAAAAAAGTTATAAAGGTCAAAAGGTCACGAAAATCAGTTTTTCGCAAATATCTCGCGATCTATTGCGCAGAGGTCAATAAAGGTCATGATAAAAATTGTTTGTCGTAAAATTGTCTACAAAAAATGTCTCTTGCATTTTTCTGTAGAATTAACCGTTTTCGGAGTAGAGACTAGAATGCACTCACATACGGTATTGTATACCGAGGCGTACACCCTATTGCTTTTTATTCATGTTTGTAAGTGTGTTGTTAGTAAAATCTACTATGTACATAGACAGACATATAGCACTAGTGATACTAGTATAGAGAGGACAATTCTTGCCCGTGAATGCCTCAAACGACCTCCACTGGTAGGCAGGTGTTCCGTATTTCATTGTACCCTTATACCCGCTACTTTTATACCTGCTACTGCCTGTCGGGCTGTATTTAGCTCAGTTAAAAATTATTTCTTGAGTGTTAAAGACGTTATTTTAGTAGTATTGCTCTTGAACAGTTTTCATAATGAGTGATACATGTTTTATATGCAAAGAAGTGTCATCGGATGGTGATGTAGTAGAAGTTAGGCGTGGTCTTCAGACATTAAAAAATGCTAGTATCGCTAGTAATATTGAATAATATTTAGATACTGTGACTTTTGTAAATGTTCATAGCAATTGTCGTAAAAATTATACGAACACTTTGAGTATAGCGGCTTTTAAACGACGCCAAGAAGAACCGAGTACATCAATATCTCCACGTAAGAAAAGAATCAGCTCTTTTGATTTTAAAAAATTATGTTTGTTTTGTGGAGAAGAAGCGAGTGAGGTAATTGAGAAGAAAAAAAAATACAGACGCGTTATTAGAGAAGTGAGTACTCTTTCATTTAAAGACACAGTATTAAAAGCTGCAGAGGCGCGTGGTGATAAATATGGAAGAAGTGTAAAGGAGCGTGTGAATTTTGAGTATGACTTAGTATCTGTCGAAGCTAAGTATCATGATAAATGTTTCTCAAATTTTTTATTAGCCAGTGGAACTTTAACACTCAAGAAATAATTTTTAACTGAGCTAAATACAGCCCGACAGGCAGTAGCAGGTATAAAAGTAGCGGGTATAAGGGTACAATGAAATACGGAACATCTGCCTACCAGTGGAGGTCGTTTGAGGCATTCACGGGCACGAATTGTCCTCTCTATACTAGTATCACTAGTGCTATATGTCTGTGTATGTACATAGTAGATTTTACTAACAACACACTTACAAACATGAATAAAAAGCAATAGGGTGTACGCCTCGGTATACAATACCGTATGTGAGTGCATTCTAGTCTCTACTCCGAAAACGGTTAATTCTACAGAAAAATGCAAGAGACATTTTTTGTAGACAATTTTACGACAAACAATTTTTATCATGACCTTTATTGATCTCTGCGCAATAGATCGCGAGATATTTGCGAAAAACTGATTTTCGTGACCTTTTGACCTTTATAACTTTTTTAGCCGGCACGATATCAATGTCGATTTTTCACATCTTCATTACAATGCCGTAATAAAGGTGTATACAAAAATTCAGCTCACTAGGAATTATTCCGCAGATAAAACCTAAAATGACTGGACTATACGCTGCGACCAAAAGGAGCGGAGCATAAATTAAAAATTTTGCAAAAATGAAAAACCGTTTAAACTAAAATACGTGGACTAAGTCGCGGGGGGACAGCTTATAATACATAAGATTAATGATAGCTTTTTTAAATCATTTATACAGCCATAATTATTAATATTATAGAAACTTAGATCTAGGGATCATATTATAATTCCTAGGTGTAATTTCTTCAAAAAAGTGGTGCAGCGAGCTGTGTTGCAGATCTCATGGTTGCATCCTTTCATTTTAACATTTGAAAATAATGGCAATGAAAGATTTTTTTTTAAATATGGTTGGTATAATTAATTTTACTAACATTTTTTTATTAAAGTAGTTTAATATGGAATGGACTCGAAACGGACTCTACAAAGTTTTGATTTAAATAATAATATTACTTTGTATTGTATTAGTAGTACTAGCTGTGCCCGCGGCTTCGCTCCCGTCAACTGACTACCTACCTTACCATATCTACCCAACCCTACCTACCGTACCCTACCTAACCCTACCTACGGTACCCTACCTAACACTACATACCCTACCCAACCCTACATACCCTACCCTACCTACATACCCTACCCTACCTACATACCCTACCCTACCTACCCTACCCTACCTACCCTACCCTACCTACCCTACCCTACCTACCCTACCCTACCTACCCTACCCTACCTACCCTACCCTACCTACCCTACCCTACCTACCCTACCCTACCTACCCTACCCTACCTACCCTACCCTACCTACCCTACCCTACCTACCCTACCCTACCTACCCTACCCTACCTACCCTACCCTACCTACCCTACCCTACCTACCCTACCCTACCTACCCTACCCTACCTACCCTACCCTACCTACCCTACCCTACCTACCCTACCCTACCTACCCTACCCTACCTACCCTACCCTACCTACCCTACCCTACCTACCCTACCCTATATATATAAGATTACTAGTAAGTAGTAATTTTAGTGTCTCTGGAGAGGAGAGTTGTTGACTACAACCGAAGACGTAGTGTAGAGAGTTATGAATCGAAAATTTAATTAAATAATCAATTATATAAATAAATAATAATTACCAATAACATATTACATAGTTAATATGAAAAAATTATGCATCTTGGGATAACATAGAAATATGTAGCTTAATAACTCCATGGTTTTACGAAAAATTATTGAAATAAGGAATATGCACGATTTTTTTTTTGTTTTGTTCAATCGTATCGTGGGATTAGATATTTTTTTTTTATTTACTCGTCACATAGATATTAAGAAAAATAATATATGTTTTTTTTAAATTAAGCTAACGATGAGGAAGATACAGTGATTGGAAATGTCGAGTGACGTCACTTGTTATTCCCTACTAGCTGTCGCGACTTTGTCCGCGTGTTTTAGTTTCAACGGTCTTTCATTTTTGCAACATTTTTCATTTATGCTGCGCTCCTTTTGGTCGCAGCGTAATGTTATATAGCTTATAGCCTTCCTCAATAAACGGACTATCCAACACAAAAAGAATTATTCAATTCGAACCAGTAGTTCCTGAGATTAGCGCGTTCAAACAAACAAACAAACTCTTCAGCTTTATAATATTAGTATAGATAGATTGTGTGAGTTTACTTGTAAATAATTTGATAATTTGATGGACTATAGTATAATATAAATTAGGCATAACTGACAACCTCCGTGGTCGAGTGGCGTACACACCGGTTTTCAAGGTGTCGCCAGCACTGAGGTCCCGGGTTTGATCCCCGGCCGGGTATGTAAAACCCCTTTTCTACATTGTCTCGGGTCTGGGTATTTGTGGTACATTCGTTGTCTCTGAATTCAATAACTCAAATGCTTTAGCTACTTACTTTGGGTTCAGAGCAATGTATGTGATGTTGACGAGGTGCCTTATTCGAAAACATTGCTTTCAGCCAGTCATCCAACAAGGATAGATCCAATATGGAACTACTATGATAAGCATTCATATAACAAAGCTTTATGCAGGATCTGTTCAAGTGAAGTCTATGAGGGGTCTCTGGATCGCCATCTCAAAGTCACACATCCAGGAGAACATGACACTTATATAAAAGTTGTGAAGAATCTTGAAAATAAAGAACGTGAAAATGAAGCTGAAGGTATTTATAGATAGATACACCTATTCCGCTCCCCTATTACAGCGTCTTAATACTAGAAAATATAACATCATAATAAAAAAAAATTGCGTGCGTACAAAGTACACATGTCAGAAGTGAAACTTCTTTTTAAAGAGAATTATTAAAATAAATTTATTTTATATTAAAACACAGAACCTTTTAACTGTACCCTGCATGTATATCTATGAAATTGCCAGGTTCTTGCGATCTAACTCCACATTATTCGATCGTAAAAACAATTCTGGTAAGAGGAAGGCTACACATTTAGATTTTGAGATGCCTGTTCCTAGACTGGAACTTTTTAGACGGAGTTGTGTTTATATGGGTCCCCTTATTTATAATTCAATACCTAAATTTATAACTCAGTTACCCTTCAATAAATTTTGTACTGTATTGAGGAAGTGGTTATTACATGAAAGTTTCTACTCAATCGAAGAATTTTTCCATAAATATCCGTGTAAATTCTATACGTATAAACGAGCATTAAAGTACAAATAATTCATAATAATGTTTAAGTCACAACTGTTATAAATTGCATATTATATTAATTAGTGGTAATTGTTGTGTTGTTTCATATTGTTGTATATAATGTAATTTGACTGTTCTGTTAAATATTGTGAGTGTATAGGATGCTTATTGCTTTTATAATTTGAAATTATAGTTGTAAATTTATATTATTGTAATGTTTGTATGCCAAAACTGGCGATATGTGAGGATCTTGCAATATTGTAACACCTAAATGTACCACATTTCTTGCAAATAAAATCAATACTAAAAATACAATACTATTGTTTGAAAAATAATATAGTCAAATCTCAGATATAAATGCAGATATAAAGTTTTTGGGGATACACGTAGATCAATTCTGCAACTGGAAAGTACATGTCAAAAATGTCTCCACTAAACTAAATAAATTTGTGTATGCTCTTCGTAACTTACAACGTATTGCCGGTAAGTCTGCTGCGCTAACTGCTTACTATGGTTACGTCGAATCTATACTTAGATATGGGTTATTACTCTGGGGCAATTCGACTGATGTAAGTAAGGCTTTTATCAGTCAGAAAAAATGTGTACGGGCTTTGTGCAATGTCGGACCACTGGAGTCATGTAGACCCCTTTTTAAACAAAACCGATTACTCACACTCGTAGAATTGTACATTTTCGAAATCTGTGTCCATGTAAAAAAGTTTTCATATCAGTTTATAAATGCTCGTGACAATTCCATTATTGGCAAAAGAGATCCTACTAGATTACTCATGCCTACCTGTAAGTCATCACTATTCCAAAATAATTGTTATGTGATGTGTATTAAAGTATTTAATAAAGTGCCTAAATCTATCCGAGAGTTACCACTATGTAAAATGAAAAGAGTACTAAAATTATGGCTAACAGAACACACATTCTATAGTATTAGAGAATTTTTTGAATTGTAATCCATTAGAACGCGCTGTATTTGGTTTTTTCTCTCTTTTTGCCATGTATAAATTAGGCATAGTTACTGCATGTGTACATTAAAATAAAATTAGTTTTATTGTATCATTTACTGTAATTTGCATACCGGAATGGTGAAATGTGCTGCGCTGAAATTATATTTGTAACACCTTATTTTATCCACATTTCTCGCAAATAAACGTTTCTTTCTTTCTTTCTTTCTTCTTTCTTTCAGATGTTGAATATTAAATTAAAATTCCTCGTGATTTTTTGTAAATATTAAAAATTCTAATTGTCCACATTTATTTATTATTTATTTATAACGAGGTGCCTCATTCGACAACGTTGCTTTCAGCCAGTCATCCAACAAGGATAGATCCAATATGGAACTACTATGATAAGCATTCATATAACAAAGCTTTATGCAGGATCTGTTCAAGTGAAGTCTATGAGGGGTCTCTGGATCGCCATCTCAAAGTCACACATCCAGGAGAACATGACACTTATGTAAAGGTTGTGAAGAATCTTGAAAATGAAGCTAAAGGTATTTATAGACTTTACTATTATTTATTTATCTTAGGATCTCCAACAAACAATCCCGCATCTGAGCAAGCGTGGTGATCAATGGTCGTTCCTTCTCTATATGAGATGAAGCCTGTGCCCAGCTGTGGGACTTATGTTGGCTTATTATTATTACGCGCCAGTCGTTTTACCAACTAAGCTACCGAGGTCACTGCCTAGAAGTTTAAATTTTGCCTTCCACTTATTAAATAAATAAAGCAATATTAAATAAAGCAACTGGCGCGTCAAGCCAGTGGTTGCAGGTTCGAGTCCTGCCTGAGGTTTAAGTTTTTTCTTTCCACTATTTGTATTTAATTACAAATATTCGCTCCGCATGCGTTATTGTGTAACAAATAATTAAGCTCCCGCCAACTGACTACCCTACCATATCTACCCTACCTTACCTACCGTACCCTACCTACCCTACCGTATCCTACGTATCCTACCGTACCCTACCCTACAAACACTACCCTACCTACCCTACCTATTCTTTTTTGTTTTTAAACCTTCCCTGTATTCTAGCGAATAAAACAAAAATATAATTATTCAAATCGGCCCAGCCGTCCTCGAATTGTAGCGAGACTAACGAACAGCAATTCATTTTTAAATATAAGATTAAGTACTGCTTAGATTTGAACGACTGTAGTAGGAATAACGAGGTGCCTTCTTAAATATTATTTCAGCCAGTCATCCAACAAGCGATGATCAGATATGGAACTATTATGAAAAGCATACAGATGCCACAGCTTTATGCGGCTTCTGTTCAAGTGAAGTCTCCTTCAGCTCTTTGTATCGCCATCTCAAAGTCACACATCCAGGAACACATGAAACTTTAATGAAGTTGCAAAATCATCCCGAAAATGAACTTGAAGGTAATTATTATTATGATTGTATAAAAAAAAAAACAAATTAATAACGGGTATTTCGGCACCATTTCATTTTTAATTTCAAACATTTACATTTTGAATACTGCAGCCGTTGCAGCCGTTGTTGCGACAAGAAATCGTTTTTAAAAAACAGCTTTATGAACTGCAACGGTGCCACCTTTTTATGTCCTGGGTTAAAACAGTTTCCGTTTGGCGAGACAGTTTTCGAAATTTGTACAATTATTGTTGTGAAATCGTTAATATATTAAGATATCATGGTACCTAATGCAAATTTTGCTGTCCTTTTGTTTTTGCAAGATAATTATCAACGCTGTGTAGGTATTCTCCCTTATCGTTGCCGAGGACCACAAGAGAATACCTTTCGGAACCTTTCCGCAATTCCAAACCGATTGCAAACTTTTGCAATAGGGGTGAGGAAATTTTTTTTATTTACCTTTCAAATAGATTATTAAAAAATATCAGACATATATTTTTTCATTAATAGACACGTGTTTTTTCTTTTTTTAATTTATCAAACAATGGGAAAGATACGGTGAATAGAACTGTCGCGTAACGTCACTTGTGGCTACAACTTGTATCCACATGTGACGTCGCAAGCCCCCACTCCTGAGCTTTAAAGCGCTTTAACTTTGACATTTTTCATTGATAAGATAAAAGAAAAAATATGAGTTTTTTTTTTCTTTTTTATATATCTGGTGGACTGAATAGATTTATTTTTCATTTTCATACTCAGTCCGCAACCCTATTATTGCTGTCAAATTAATAATTCGTATTACGTAGCACGATATCGTAATATAAATTACTGATTTGACAACAATAATTGTACAAATTCCGCTGTCTTTTTGCTATCGCAAGATACGTTATAAGGCTGTTAATTTGGGCCCCACCCTTCGACATACTGAAAGCGCTGAAAGTTGATAAATATTACCACCCTTTTCACGTTCACGAATTATGGTACTTGTTATGTTTTAAGCCCAAAGTATTCTTTCCAAATGTCGAAAAAATATGTTTTTAATAGTAAACTGACCTTTTTATTTCTGTCTTCTCTTCGGAGGTGAAGACACCGAGGAACATTCGCTACTATCAGCTGTAAGGAATTATTTTGAGCAGGGAAATGACCTGAGGGTTAGCTGTTCCGTCTGTAAAGTCTATGTGGACAATGATAACGATGAATTGAAGTCTCATCTGCAGGAGAGCCACCCCGAACTACTGGAGCAGATAATGCTGGTACGTATCTTCTTCCCGAGAATATGCGTGAGTAAACCCTTTTGTTTTAAAGAATTATGTTGATATTACTTTGAGTGGGTTATCAAAATAAAGAGCCTTAAAAGGCTTGTACGAAAATAAGTACAATTTTAAAAAAGATAAGATGATGGCGACGTAAGCCGCCATTTTAAAAAGTAAAAAAGAAATTGTATCTTTTATATTTATTGCATTTATTACAATATGGGAATGACTAATACCTATTAGTATTACAAAATAAAGTTATATTAATTTTCTTATCAGCCATAATCTTTCTTTTTCAGAAAAATGATGACAATGATAAAGATGAAGAATCAAATGCAGATGAAAACGAAATATACACAGAAGTAGTTTATCTTGACGAAGATGTTCAGCAAGAAACAAGTAAACTGAAAGATACTGTTAAAAGCGTAGAAAAAACTAAATTCGCAACAAAAACACCAAAAGTACACGAAACTATTGAAGTTGAAGAAATACCAATTAAGAAACAAAAAGAAGATACAGATGAACTCGAAGCCTTTCTACAGTACATCTCTATTTTATTAAAAAAATTACCGCACGATGTTTTTTCAAAAGTGCAAATTGTAATTATTAATACGATATTAAAAGCTAATTATAGTGCGTCTCAGAGCAGGATTCGGATTCCGTCTGATGATATTTATAATATCGAGTTTGTAAATAATGGGCCAAATATAATTTCCTTGGGTGAAGGCCCTCCTGTTACTGGTCCAGGAGCTTATACTCTTCTGACCACCGACCAGTGATCATGTCTTTCGGTCCGCGTGCAGGTCCCCCAGACGCTGGTCAGCCCATCCCCACCAAGACAGTCACGAACTGGACCAAGCTTGGGACTCGCCTTAAGTTAGTCCAATCCGCGCATCTCGATTTAATCCCAGACAACGTAGAACCCGCGACAGACGCTATAGGCGCGATCGACTCACTCACTGAGCACGTGCAGTCCCTGGTGAACGAGTGGTCGCGGTCGGTACCGGTGACAGAAGACGCTCGCTGGCTCCTTCCGGACGACGCCCGTGCCCTACTGACGGAGAAGAACGCGGTTACGACGCCTATCCCAGCGACTCCAATCGCGCCCGCATGCGCTCTTTACAGCGCGCTGTTAAGAAACGCATAAAGGCACTAAGAGAGGAACGCTGGGATAGGTTTCTCGATCAATAAGAACCTAATCGTCACGCGTTTTGGAACCTCCAACGTAAATCACTATACGCTCAGGCTAACTGCGTAAATCTCATCCAAAAAAAAAATACTCTTACCTAGACGTGAGGCATACATCGGATTAGGTATGTGGATTAGGTATTATTCAGTCCGTACCTTATCCAAAGCGTCGAGGATTAGGTATGGCACAAAATATCCGTACAGTCTACAAAGAAGATATTCCGTGCCTTAAAATGTGGGGATTATATTTCGAGTTATCAAACAAAGTAAATCTCAAAAATAATAATAATAAAAAAAAAACAATACAATAAAGAAACTTTGATCACTAACTATAATAGACGTTAAAAACAATAGTATTCACGTTGACTTTAAGTAAATGTTTGCCCATAAAAAACGAAATATAATCCACCACTATACTATTCCACAATATATCAGAAACGGATCATCCGTTATTTTTGAAGTAATAGGATTGAGTTGAATATTAATTTAGGTATTCGTTAACGGAGTAAAAACATTCTTGTACTAACCATTGTCGAAGCGAAACACAGAATTTATTGAATGGTAAGTCAATAAGTTGTTTGGTATGGAATTATATATTAGTGGTGCCATGTAGAGACAACTATGCCTAAACATTTCAAATCTGGGTACCGGTAATTTTAAACAGGCGTGTGTGATTTTGCGTTTATTTGTGTTGGTTTTACTGTCAAAGAGGTGAATATGGCATTTTACAAATTTGGCGGTTATAATAAATAAATATTCGGATTAGGTATTTTTAAATACTTGGATTAGGTGGATTAGGTATCGTTTTTACCTAATCCGACCCATGTCTACTCTTACCGTCGGTGCGACTGAACCGAACAAATCGTGAATAATAGTTTGAGTTGTAGTTGATTTGACAGCTGTCAAAATTGACAGTTGCTTTTTTAATAAGCGGGTTTTTTAGGTATTGTTGTTTATTAGGTGTTTCACTATTTAGAATCGGGGTGTGGACTGGGTATGAAAAGGAAATATCTATATAGTCTACCACATGTATAAAAAATAATAAAAAACTCGTATTTTATAATCAAAGAAAAGTGACGAAGATAAAGGGCTTTAAAGTTCTGGAGTGGGGGCTTGTGACGTCAATTGTGGGTACAAATTGTAGCCACAAGTGACATTACGCGACATTTCTATTAACTGTATCTTCCTCATCGTTTGTTTAATTAAAAAAAAACCGGCCAAGTGCGAGTCGGACTCGCGCACCGAAGGTTCCGTACAAACCTGTAGGTATATAAGTAAAAGTTCACTCATCACGATGATCGAGTCATAGTCGTAGTTATGGTATTTTTATTGCAAAATGAAAAAAAATATATATATATATATATTTTATTATATGATGTAACTAAAAATTTATGGTTTTCGCAATTTTTCCTTTATCTGTACTATAAGACGTTACTTCGTACCAAATTTCAAGATTCTAAGTCTACGAGAAGTACCCTGTAGGTTTTGATTCCCGTGCGAATTTCGAAAATTTGCGGCATAAACGGCTGTATCTTTTGATTGCTTTGGCTTAGAAGTTTGATTTTTTCACAGCTCCAAGGGACAGTAGACCTGAGTATTGGATATAAATTTTAAGAAGCGAAAAGCGGTCTTGACGGACGGACGGACGGACAACAAAGTGATCCTATAAGGGTTCCGTTTTGTCCTTTTGAGGTACGGAACCCTAAAAAAGAGAAAGTACGTAACTAATATTTTTTTTAAACTATGTGACGAGTAAATTAAAAAAATATTCCCATCCCATATTATGTATGTTAGCTAGTGGATTGTGATTATATAAGTTATACATTATATACTGTAATATAAATTATAAGTAAATAAATAAAAATAAAATAAATGTGGACAACATCACATACATTGCTCTGAACCCAAAGTAAGTAGCTAAAGCACTTGTGTTATGGAATTCAGAGACAACGAAGGTACCACAAACACCCAGACCCCAGACAATGTAGAAAAGTTGTTTTCTACATTGACCCGGCCGGGGATCGAACCCGGGACCTCAGAGCTGGCGACACCTTGAAACCTGTGTGTACGCCACTCTACCACGGAGAACGTCATAAAGTTATAAATATTATTGTGATTGTGTTTGTTTGTGTAAAATATTTTTATGTTTTGTATATACCTAGTATAATAAACAGATATAGGTAAAAACATATTACATACTAGCTGTCCCCCGCGACTTTGTCCGCGTGTTTTAGTTTCAACGGTTTTTCATTTTTGCAACATTTTTCATTTATGCTCCGCTCCTATTGGTTGTAGCGTGATGTTATATAGCCTATAGCCTTCCTCAATAAACGGACTATCCAACACAAAAAGAATTATTCGATTCGAACCAGTAGTTCCTGAGATTAGCGCGTTCAAACAAACAAACAAACAAACAAACAAACTCTTCAGCTTTATAATATTAGTATAGATTGTGAAGTAGCCTACACGCGTATTTTGTTAAGACGGGTCGACTTTTGAGACCAAGTAATGAAATAGGTACTTCTTCTTCTGCGCAGCCTCTCCCAAGCTATGTTGGGGTCGGTTTTCAGACTGACAAGATTCAGCTAAATTCTGTATTTTAGATGAAGCGACTGCCTATCTGACCTCCACAACCCATTACACTGGATAACACAGTATCCATAGTAAGACTGGTTGTCAGAATTGTAATGACTTAAACGACTGTCAAAGATCAACGTATGACAGTCGGGACCAACGGCTTAACGTGCTTTCCGAGGCGCGGAGGGGTCTCGGTATATTAACAAATAGTCACCCATCCACGGACCAACCGCGGCGAGCGCGGCTTTACCTTTATTAAACTAAGCCAATATATTTTAAGGTATTATGATTAACTTTTAATTTTTTAACTATTTATCATGTACTTCTTCTACCTATGAAAAAGGTACTTCAGGTATCATATAAGTATTAATATCTTCATCATCTGTTTACGGGATGATTTGGATTTTTATAACTTCATGGTAAGTCTCAATAACTAAAATATAAATAATGTATAGGTATATTTTTTGTTTTTCAACTTGTACGGCCGGTATATACAGTACAGCATGCAACAAAAACCCTGTCCGATCCTTATGAGTATTATTCGGCATAGTACTGCGTACACATATACGTAACTATTGAATGGATTTGAGATTAAGTATTATTTTTCTCCGGCGAATGATATTAAATTAAAATAAAACTGATCGAAGGCAACACTGATCGCTCGACAAAGTTCACGGGTTCTACCTACAGTTTTGTATCCAAGAAGCCGCCTGAGCGAGTCATTTTTTTCTAGTACGTATGTTGAACCAGGAATTTATTGGATCGGACAGAGTTTTTGTTACATACTGTATCTGTATGGACTACTTTCGCCGAAAGGAATGTTAGCGTATGGCATCGTTCGTTGTCAATGCTCTTCAAGTCTGAACCCAAAGCACTTGTGTTATGGAATCAGAGACAGCGAAGGTACCACAAATACCCAGACCCGAGACTGTAGATAAGTGGTTACCCGTCCGGGAATCGAAATAGGGACCTTAGAGCTGGCTACACCTTAAAATATAGAGGTGAGGTGAGGACCGAGGTCGTCCAAAATAAGGTGCAGATATTTAGATATATAATATTTTTAAGTACAATTGAGAATTGTGTAAAATATTAAAGATATATTTTTATTAAAAAGCTTTTTTTTGTTTGGTTTAGTTTCAACGTTTATGTCCTAAACGTTTTATTACTATCCTTTTCACAGCTGTCTGTATTTATTCGAGGTGAATTATGTAAATCTAAGATTTGTTATTTGGCTAAAAAGTAAAATAATATATAATAGAATATACAAAAATATTTTGATTGAAAATAAGTGTGTTATTTTAGTGAACGCTGCTGTAACTAATCGAAAGTCGTTGGAATATATTTGATAAATATAAATGTTCGAAAAATATTTGATAGAAAGAGGGCGGTAGAAAACTTGGATAACTGCTTGCACAAGCCCAAGTTATTATGTTTTTAACTCGAGAGCTAAATGATAACACGAGGTTCACTAGATGTCGCATACGTCGCCCTAAAGACGTAATAAGTGGAAGGCAAAATTTTAATTTCCAGACCTCTGTAGCTTAGTTGGCAAAGCGACTGGCGCGTCAATCCAATAGACACATGTTCGAGTCCTGCCTGAGGTTTAAGCTGAAGAAAGCTCGAGTTAGGTTTTTCGTGCAAGTTGGCCTAAAGCCGGTCTCTCACATTTGCACGAATACGCGAATGCACAAGTGTAGGACGACATTTGCAAATGATTATGCAAAGTTTCGCTGCATTCGTGGTTTTCTAAGCTGTGACCGTTTTTTACCGGACATCAAATCGAGCGAAACTCGATCGAATGTTTGCGCGCATGTGAGTGACCGGAGTAAGAGGCTGAAGTTGAGACGATTTTGTGGTAGGAGGGTATGTCACTGCGAACGTAGTTGGCTACACCCCCACCACAGCTGATGTCCACTGACTTTGTCAGTAGTGATTTCCGAAAATCTAAAATTTCCATTGACATGTAAAATTTCATAGTTGGTGGGCTTTGACAGCTGGCCCGCCAGTGGCGCCAACTTGTTAGCGCAATAACGGCAGCCCTGCATTGATAAATATTTTTGACCGACTTCTTATTAAAAAAATACTTATAACATAGATCTCGGAGAAGCATAATTCTCACTGACATCGTCATTAGTGGTTGCGGGCTTATTGGGCGTCATTGGGATAATATGCGAGCTCAAAACACAATGTATACAGTTTCACAATATTTTAATTGCAATTTAACAATATTGTATCACTTAATAATTTCATGATACTGTGACCTTATCAACAGTTAAGACCGAGCAGCGGGTTCAGGACATCCGAACGTCCCGCCAAAACTGGTGGCATTCTGCAAGTCAAGATGGCGCCTCGACCCCGCTCGAGGCGCCATGCTCTGCTCTGATTGGTCGTTACGTGAATTACAATATTAGTAACTTTTATTATATTGGTAAGGTAGTATAGTATCGAAAAATGTAACAATTCAAATAAAAACAAATTAAAATTTTAAAAGTCATTAAAATGTAAACAAATAATGTTGTGCATTATACATGCAAACAACAATTAACCAGACTCAAAGCTTCCTCCGACATCTATACTAATATTATAAAGCTGAAGAGTTTGTTTGTTTGTTTGTTTGAACGCGCTAATCTCAGGAACTACTGGTTCGAATTGAAAAATTATTTTTGTATTGGATAGTCCGTTTATTGAGGAAGGCTATAGGCTATATAACATCATGCTACGACCAATAGGAGCGGAGCATAAATGAAAAATGTTGTAAAAATGAAAAACCGTTGAAACTAAAACACGCGAACAAAGTCGCGGGGGACAGCTAGTATTATATATAACTCAATCAGCTTCCTCGATTGAATTGCGGAACCTTAATTTAGGTTCCATTTTTATTATAAGCACGGTACTCCATTTTCCATTTTTCTAAAGCTTTGTAAAGAGTTCATTCTAAGGGGATAAATATACTTTTTTTTTTTTTTGTTTAGGCTGAGGAATTCTCATGGACACCCACCCGCTCACTCGGGGGAGCGAACGGGTAGTGTCAGACTCTTACTGACTAAACCTGAACCGCCGTGCTACGTCATCCGCGTGTTGTGTTGGTGCGTGGCAATGCATTGCAATTCATCACGCACCAACCGCGGGTCCGCCGGCCAATAGGGGCCAGGGGATCACTATCGTGATGGTTTGGAGACCGACGTGTAAAGAGCGTCGGCCTCTCCACCACATACTGGAGCCACATCCGTAGCACGGAATGCGGCCCCCCGTCGTGGGTCCTATAGTCGGACGACAGACACCCCCGTGTCCATCGCCCAGGACCCTAGTTAGGGCGGGAGGGCGCGCTCATACGCGGCCCTGCGCCGCCCCACTCGACGTCAAGAGGTTAAACATACAGATATATTTCATATTTTTCCTTAACTAATTAAAATTATTAAACCTCAACCCAAACACATCTTATACTTGGTTTTTTAATATAATATAGTAAACATAAATTAGGGGCGTGGCCAAGAATGATTAATCATTTTTATTCGGCAAAACATTTAGGCCATGCCCCAGATTTATATATTTTAACAATTTTTTGTTTAATAACTGCCTTAAGCTTACTCTCTGGCTATACTTTATCTATGGTCTCCATTATTATTTGACAGCAATTGTCACTACGTGAAGAAACGTAGTGTTTTGACTATATAACCTGCTATCTGAGCTATCCAACAAAGTAACTGCTTTATTTGGTGTTTTAACGAATAGCTGCTGCTACTTGTGACGCTTTTTAACTTTCAACGAATTGTGATTATAACAAAAATAAGTTAATACTTATAAATTACGAATATAGGTTATCACTATAACGATTTACTTAAAATATATAACCTATTCAATTACCTTCCAAAATGCCTAAAATAGCGGCTATTTGGAAGTTCTTTAAAAAGGTTGACGAGAAAAAGAAAAAAGGAAAGTGTAATGCTTGCCATAAGTTGTTATCATATAAAACCACTATAACGAATTTGAAAAACCATTTAAATCATAAACATCACTCGACTTATCAAAATTTGTTATTGCTGGAAAAACAACAAAAAGGTAAGTTTTATTCATTAAAACAACATCATATCTAATGAACAGAAAAAATATATGTAAGACGTAGCTTATAGAAACAAAACCGATTAATAACTTGAAGCCGCTTATAGAATACAAATTTAAATATTTAACAATATTACATACGCTGGAGATTAAAATACACCTTTGACCTTTTAGTATTTTAGGGATGATCGATATTACCGAATCATCGAAGCAAAAGTATCGATGTTCAATAAATATCGATTGAATAACAGACGTTTTCGATAACAAATAAAACTGTCTATTATATTTTTGAAATGTGTTTATTGATACTGAAATTAACAGAGTTGTGCTTTTTCACACAGTTAAAAAAAATAACAGTTTAGATATTATATTCACCATCGATCATGCCTACAGTAGAATTTAGACACAAAACTTGGAAAGCAGATAACGTGATTCGCACTCAGATTGGCTTCAGTTTTAACGTTTGCTGTTATCCGTCCGTCTATTTGGTTTTTTTCGCCTATTAAATTTTGCCACAGTTTTGTTAAATTATTTATTAGTAACAGTTGTTACTAATAAATAATTATGAAAAATAACAGATTTTAAAAATTTTATGCGTTATAGCATTGTGCGTCCTTGTTTAGCTATAAATTTTATAATTAAATTAAATAACAGTATTACCCTGCTAAGTTATTGTGAACAAACGACACTTTTCACAGGTTATGGTAAATGTTGCCATAGCGGGAAGTAAAAGATGGCGTATGTCCTATTTTTATTTTACCTTAAAAAATAAGTTCCTTTTTATCTTGACTTATGTTTTTAATTTCGATTCGAACAGAAAAAAGTGAATAGATTTTCATGAAATTCACTGTGACGTTAATTTGTACAAGAAACATTGACTTACTTCTTTAATTAATGGTAATTCAGATATTTGGAGCGTGCGTTTAGTATTTATTTCTAAGTAAGTCCGTAAGATTAAGTATCGTAATTTGTTGTAACTACTATTTTGTGGTCCACTATACGATTAAATGTTACATATTTTTCTTAGTAAAGCTTATTTGCATTTAAAAGCGCATTAAAAAGTAACAATATTGGTAGTATACGCGAGTTGCAAGTACATTACATTATAAGCGATTGGTTAAACAGAGAGAACTGTTGGGACTAGTATGAATAATCGTTTAATTAGTGTTAAAACAGAGCTCAAAGCTTTATTAAAACTATCTCAAAACCTAATATTAGGTACCCTAATAATATCGGGAGAAAAAATCAATAAACGAGCGTAGTACGTTTTGCTAAAAATTTGCTAAGGGACAGCACATGGGGCTACTAGCGATGGGCGCGCTCTATGCTTGTCAATTTTTCCTCAAAAAAAAAAATACATTTTTAGTATTTTGACCACTAACTTTAATTAAAATAAATATCTCCAGAAAATATGGGAAGCGTAGTTGACTGGCAACACTTTGCCGTTATGGCAGTTGTCACTACCTGTAGGTACAGTACAACGAATAATTACTAGATGGCGTTACTAATAACATCGTGTTGCGAACTAATTTGTTTCGAAAGTGATTATTATTTGTACATTTTAGTTATTTTTACTGTTAAATCTATAATAACAGTACGTCTTCATAAATTTACTATAGGTAATGTACGTTTTCAGTCATGATTTTATCGAAATATCCCTTGTTATATAAAGTATTTGGTAACCGTTATTATTTGCCTTTTGAGTAAGCAATATTAGGTTTAGATAATATAAATATGGGTTTCACAGTATTCCTTTATGATATTTTTGTTTTAAAAAGCCAGAAACTTATTAAGATGAATGTAAAATTGTATCTAGCTAGGTACTTACTACGTTTAAGGTCAAGTTAGTCAACCAAAAAGTGTAGCGTGTGCGTAACGCTACGTCAATGCTTTGACATAGACATACAACAAATAAGTATTGCATTGATATCATTTTTATCAGACTTCAAAAAATATTTTCTCAATGCAGGATTTTTATTAACTTTGCATTTTTTTTTAACATTGATAGACCTACATAACCAATACATTGACACACACATGGTTCTTCTATCTTTTTAAACAACTTATCTTGCCCCGCATTCTGAAATGCTGATTTAAAAAAATATTAATCACCTGTCAAACCTCAAAACTTTTTTTTTTTTTTCAAACCATAGTCAATACGAGATATTATACTCACAAAATTTTAAATATGTATAATATAAAACCATAGTTAAAATGAGAAATTATGTATTAAAAATAGTAAAATTATGTATCTAAGAGTTTAAAATATTTTTTTCGTAACAAATAACATCCACAGACATATTATACAGACCCCAAAAAAATAGCTTATTTATACTGTACAACTTGTGACGTCATTCTCGAAGACGTTTGGTGGGGTGAGCACAATGGAAGGGAGAATCAGGTGTTACCCCACCTACCCACCTTGCCTCCCCTTTGACATTGTTATTTTTACACAATAGCGACTGTTTAAGAGTTTGACTGTTGCTAAGAGAAAAGTATTTAATGTTACAAAGTTTTAAACGTATTAGATAGTAACGTTGATTTGTAAACGATCTATATGCTAGATACTTACTTATTATCGTTGACTGAATTCTGTTTTGGCTAGAATTATATCCTATTTATGATCCATATCCCTAACTAGCTGTCCCCCGCTACTTTGTCCGCGTGTTTTAGTTTCAACGGTTTTTCATTTTTGCAACATTTTTATTTATGCTCCGCTCGTTTTGGTCGCAGCGTAATGTTTTAAAGCTTATAGCCTTCCTCAATAAAGTGGCTATCCAACACTGAAAGAATTTTTCAAATCGGACCAGTAGTTCCTGAGATTAGCGCGTTCAAACAAACTGTTCAGCTTTATTAGTATAGATATAAATACGAAAGCAACACGTCTGTCTGTTAAGTTTTCACGGCTAAACCGCTGAACCTTTTTGAAAAAACTTGGTATTTTATTTTATTTTATTTATTAGGGAAAACCAACAATTACACACTAAGCATGATTAACAACAACTTATTAAATAGATATATCAGTACTTAACTACGTTATCCACAAATTACATATTCAGATTGAAATTCGAAAGAGTACAAATACAATAATCATTGTAAATATATTATGTAAATCCTAAAAATAAATACATCTTAGATCTTTGTACACTTCTAAGCAAAAGCAAAAAGCACGGTTAACTATCTGTTTCCTCTGTCATTTTAAGTATGGAGTAAGCTAATCTAAAGACTAATTAGTTAATTCTTTTTGATTTCAAAATGGGGACGTCTGGTAACGCTTGTACCTTATACCTGCCTGTCTACATGAAATTTGTATAATAACTGTAGATACTGATTTGTAGGGCAGTCCAGCAGTAGCAGTAGGAACCAACGCGGTGTAAGAAAAATCTTTGTTTATTTATGGACTAGCTCAGGAACTACTTATGATGTTTTGCTGTTAGTTAAAATTGCTTTTTATGTAATTTGCATTTTTTTTTAAAGTCGTTAAACTGGCTGCGACTAATATGTAGGTACATGACGCATATATAATGAAGTAGGTAGAGAACTAGGTATTAGAACAATAAATAGGATGTTTTTATAAGAAACCTAACCAAGAATAATAAATAATCCGCACTAAAACACAATCACCGTTCGTAATATTATAAAAACCAAAATTTTCTTTTTTTTTTTCTTTCCAATACGATACGATTTAATTCTGCCTCCACTGTTTTTTAATCTTTTTAAACTTCGAATGGGTACACAAGAGCGTAATTCTGAACACGCCACTCGTCTTGTCAGGCAGCCATTTTGTTTTTTAATGCAATTGATTTTTTATCTTATGATAATAGACATAAAGTTGAAAATCACTTGCACTGGTTTTTTGTTTACATCAGACCGCCATTTTGAAAGGCCTTAACTCCCGCGTCCTGTTTACGCAGTGAGGCCTCTATTACGTGTTACTAAGGAGATTTATCGGCTAACAAATGTACGGTTTCAGTTAACTATATTTATGCGTAGAGACTGCGCGGCGGATTGTTGTCGACGCAAGAACGGCAACGTCGCGTGGTTTGTTGTTTATATTGATCATTTCTATAAATGGATTGCGAGCTACCTGGTCCTGGATTCTGGAGTTTTAAGGGATGTGTTACGTAATATAATAGGGACTTTTATGATTATGTTTCATATTGGTGCGAAAATTTTGTCTTTTAGGTTATAAGGAGAAATTGCCCGCTTACTTGTTTGGTTTGAAGGGAAAGGAACTGATTGGTAGAAAGATTAACTAGTGCAATGGTTTTGTAATTACATTCGTCTTTATTAGTACCGTGGTTAGACCATTATTTATCAAGGTTGACGTACCTACCTTACGGAGGGCCTCTAGAATTAGCTTAACGACCGCTTACATTAACTTTTACTCTATCAAAAACACGATTCTCTCTGTTTTAGAAACCAACCTCTTTAGATAAATAGGCACTAACCTGTACCTACCTACTCCCGAATTCTGAACAGCTCTAAGTAACTACATAACTATGTGTTTGGTTGACCAAAAAACCAACAACCAATCACCGCACTTGACTTGAGGATTGACAAATTCTTAAGTAGGTACTTAAAGGTATAAGTTGATGTTTTAGAAACAATACAATTGGGTATCACAGTAGATATAATGCGGTAGATGACATTTTTTTTTAAATCCTTCGGGTAGATTAGGTATTTAAAAACATTTGACATTCATTTTTTTTTTACAAAGCCTAAGGTCGGGCTAACTGCGTAAATCAAAACAAAGCAACTTCTACCGTCCGAATTGTTTCTTGAATATAGGAACTGCCTATAAGACCTAGGGATAGTCTTTGATTTTATGCCAATGTCACTTACAATACAAAGTCTTGGACTTTATTTGGTCTTCATCGGCCAAAGTAAAGTGGAAATAAGCTGGTAACTTAAGCATTTATTAGTTATTTTATCCATACTCCTATTTAATTCATATTCCATACTTTCTATACTAATTTAAAAATGCGAAAGTAACTCTGTTTGTCTTTTTGTCTGGATGTCTGTAACGCTTTCACGGCAAAGTCGCTAAACCGATTTTGATGAAATTTAGTATGGGGTAAACTTGGATATTAAGAAAGAAAATAGGCTACTTTTTGCCGCGACAACCGACACCCACGCGGACGAAGTCGCTGTAATATTATAAATGCGAAAGTTACTTTGCTATTAAACTTTCACGGCTAAACATTTTTTTTTTTAATAACCATTTCTGTCCCACTGCAGGGCAAAGGTCTCTCTATCCTCCCTCCATCTCACTCTGCTTAGGGCTGTGTTGTACTAATTGCTATCAGAGGAGTCTAGCTCGTCCCGCCATCTACGTCTGGGCCTATTTTAAACACTAAACAATTTCAATGTTGAAAATAAATGCAAGCGAAACCGGGAATAAAAGCTAGTCTTATATACAAGATACGCCCTATCCATTGGAAAGGCAACCAAACCAGTACGGACCGGTTACATACAGTCAATATGGCGCCGCCGCCGTTGGACTAAATTGGTAAACATTAAAACAAATCTGGTTTTTAAATATCAATTAAATGTATATTTAGCATTTAGCGCCACTTTTTCGATAGGTAGTGCATAATAATTAATAATTATGTTAAAGTAAAAATGGAAAAATATATTATACTAGCACTTTTCCCGCCATTGACAACGATGACGATGAATTTTTTAATGCTTGTTAGATATTTAGTTATAAATTTTATAAGTTTTAATTTTAATATAGCTTATGTTTTTTTTTGTGTTTTTATAAATTTTTTGTGGAGTATAAGTGTTATCAATATAATACCTATTAAACTTTAGAACATTAAAATTATACTAGCATTGCTTCGCGGTTTCACTTTCGGAAAGTCCTCCGTTCCCGTAAGACATATTATTTCTTCGTGACTTTTTTTTTCTGTGTTTTTATAATAATTGTTATTCGGGGTGGAGACAAAACATAAATCAACAAACTAACTTAGGTACCTACTCTTAGAACCCAAAAAGTTACAGACTATTCGAACCTAGCTATTTCCCGGGACTCTGCCCGCGTGGATGTCAGTTATCGCGGCAAAAATGCCTATGTCCTTTCTCAGGCTCTAGACTATCTGTGTACCAAATTTAATTTGAATCGGTTCAGTAGTTTTGGCGTGAAAGCGCGACAGACAGATTTACTTTCGCATTCATTATAATATTAGTAAAGATTAGAACAAATATTCCTGAATTCCGGCGAGTTATTGTCATGTTTGTTATTGACATTTGACATTTGTTTACCTTTAAGTTTTTGGTAAAGCGGATGGGTTATAGTTATACTTAACATAAAATCTAATATATTACTAATATATAAAGCTGAAGAGTTTGTTTGTTTAAACGCCCTAATCTCAGGATCTACTGGTCCGATTTGAAAAAATATTTCAGTGTTGGATAGCCCATTTATCGAGGAAAACTATAAGCTATATAACATTACGCTGCGACCAAAAGGAGCGGAGCATAAATGGAAAACCGTTGAAACTAAAACACGCGGACAAAGTCGCGGGGGACAGCTGCTAGTAAACGATAAAAATCCACGAAAATTAACAATATTGACCAAGTTGGCGACGTCATACAAAACAAATCACTGATCGATACATCGGTCTTTAATTGTATCACATGTGTTTTTTTTTTGTTTCCATAGATAACAGCTATGTAATCAAAATGCGTCATTGTAATGCTATTATGTGTTATAGAACCAACTATTATAAATAAATAAATGTGGACAACATCACATACATTGCTCTGAACCCTAAGTAAGTAGCTTAAGCACACGTGTTATGGAATTCAGAGACAACGAAGGTAGGTACTACAAACACCCAAACCCGAGACAATGTAGAAAAGTTGTTTGCTACATTGACCCGGCCGGGGATCGAACCCGGGACCTCACGAGCTGGCAACACCTTGAAAACCGGTGTGTACACCACTCGAGCACGGAGGTCGTATTCTATAAAATTATATTATCTATTTATTATCAGAATTAAATTAATTTTAACTTCTTAGTTCGATATGTTAACTTTTTTTTACTGTAAGATGACATCACACTTGCTATTACACGTTCATATCGTTTATCAGGCCATTGAATCGCAATACGTATTGCGAATTGAGATAACGAGTCTTATTTCTGGATTTTACCAATTAGTTCGATAAACAATATATTATATGAAAGCTGCCCATGCACAAGAAATATACATACGTACATACCTACCTACTCTCGAAATACATAACCCTTCTTCTGGCGAAGTCCGGTAAAAAAGAGCCTGTTATAATAATAATCTCCAGACCGAATTTCGGCAGCAACGTTCACTAAGGGCACCCCCTGTGGGGTTCGGACCTCGACTTAGTGCGTTGCTAACAATCTTAATAAGGCAAAAAACAGCAAGGGAGGGCTGGATCTAAGTTTTTATTATTTAAGGGGGGACTGAATTGCGGCCTCGGCGCCGAACGCAGGAGATTTTATAGTGCACCAGTCTGTGTGCAAACACAGTTACACTCTCTGTTCCTTCACTCTCATAGTCCGATGGGACGGCAGACCGACACGACCGGAGAGAGATTAGGCGCAGGAACAACGGCTTTAGGTACGTGCTTTCCGAGGCACGGGGCTGCAACTACCACCACAATTCTCGACTCCGGGCTGCACTGAGTATAAACCCAGTAACTATTTTTGGCCCAACCCAAGACCTCTTGCACGGCAGTCGAGTTTGCGACCACTAGACCATCTAGACAGTCGTAAGTAGGGTTGCCAGATCGGACAGACCAACCAATTTTGCCGGACATTGTAAGTGAAATGGCCAGACACGCTAGTTTTCTTCTCACAGTACCTAAACACGAGATTTTTTTTAAGCAAAACAATCCTCTCCTCGTAAGGAGGCCTGTATTATCAGTGCGCCAGTTACAGGCTGGTGTAATAATCAATTTATTTAGAGGCCCATTTAAGATGAATCTCCTTGACACAGTTCGAATTGAATGGGGTTTAATCAAAGAAGGTAATAAATATAGCTACGTTGTGTGTAGTGTAGAGGCCATTTTGTGTATTGTACCTACCTATGTATACGAAATGTTCTGAATGATAAAAAGGCCAAGTGCGAGTCGGACTAAGTTTAGGTAGGTATTTGATATACCACTATATATTTATATATATACCGCACTGCACACTATGGCCGCATGTCCTGCGTTTGCCGCGCCTCGCGCCGTTCTCCAGGCGGCGCTGGGAGGCGTAGACATCTCCGCGCTGTCGGCTGTTGTCGCTGCTGCGCTCAGCAGTCGCACAGCGTGGAATGCGCTGTCCTCCTTCTGCGAGACCGTCATGTCCCAGAAGGAGGCGGCGGAGCGCGCTCGGGAGGACGAACCCGACGCGCCCCAAATACGCCGACGTCGAGTGGGGCGGCGCAGGGCCGCGTATGAGCGCGCCCTCCCGCCCTAACTAGGGTCCTGGGCGATGGACACGGGGATGTCTGTCGTCCGACTATAGGACCCACGACGGGGGGCCGCATTCCGTGCTACGGGTGTGGCTCCAGTATGAGGCGGAGAGGCCGACGCTCTTTACACGTCGGTCTCCAAACCATCACGATAGTGATCCGCTGGCCCCTATTGGCCGGCGGACCCGCGGTTGGTGCGTGATGAATTGCTATGCATTGCCACGCACCAACACAACACGCGGATGACGTAGCACGGCGGTTCAGGTTTAGTCAGTAAGAGTCTGACACTACCCGTTCGCTCCCCCGAGTGAGCGGGTGTCCACGAGGATTCCCCTGCCCAAACAAAAAAAAAAAAAAAAAAAAAAATCAATTTAATACCTCTACGCGTTCATGAGGAAAGGGATAGTAAGTTTAAAATTATTAAAAGTATTTTTATCATATGATGTACCAAACTAAAAATTTACGGTTTTCGCAATTTTTCCTTTATCTTAGCTTTAGACGTTGCTTCGTACCAAATTTCATGATTCTGAGTTCACGGGAAGTAACCTGTAACAGCAGAAGTAACCTGGTTTTGATTCCCTTGCGAGGGTCGAAAATTTGCGGAAATTTGCGACATAAACGGCTTATCTTTTTAATTCCTTTCGAGGTACGGAAACCTAAAAAACGACATTTTATTGTCACCTTTTCGGTGTCCCACTGCTAGGCAAAAGTCTCCCCAATTTACTCTAGGCTCTGCTGTCTGGAGCCGCTTCCCACCAATCTGGAAAATAGCGATCGATATCGTCTCGTCAGCGTCTTTTCGGCCTACCCCGTTTTCGAGTCCCAGCTCTAGGTACCCACTCTGTGGCAATTCTCGTCCACATATCCGACAAAAACAAAAAAAAAAAAAAAACTTTAATAATTGTAAAAACCAAAGGTATAATTTTTAAATCTGCTAGGATCACAGTACTAGCACAGAATAACAAACAAGCCTAAACACCGTCGTTTCGTTATGGAGTTTCTATGGCAACCCTCCGGAATATTGTATTGTTTACAAGTCAAATTGCATTGTCTGAGCTTAACTCAGGTTCCACTGGCATATTATTATATGGTGATGGTCTGGCTGTGAGTAGCACAGAGATTATTGATTGTGTAGATTTAATGTTACGTTTAAGTGAAAAAAATAATTGCAAATTCATTTTCTGTGCCTTACCTTACTCTAATAGCTTAACATATGAACAGAATAGGCATATTTATAATCTAAATATGTTAATTTATAATATTACACATAGGCAAAATAAAGTAATATTGCACTTTGATACAAATAAATTTATTTCTAAATTTAAACTAAGTCAGTTTAGTATGTATATGTCAACTAAATGTAAGCGACGAATTGCTAAGTTGTTAGCATTTCATTTACAGGATACTGGTACTTACATTGTACCTAAGGTTTTTGATAATGTTAGTAATAATACTAACAGCTTATATACTTCTTGTAATTTAAACTACAAGATAGGACAACGGGTAGGCTGCATGAATTGAATGTTGTTCATCAAAACATGCAGGGTCTCTCCGGCAAGGAGCTAGAATTAAGTTTATTTATTGAGAATTATGATGTTCAGGTATTATGTTTAACCGAACACTGGTTGAAAGGCCATGAAGTAGTGGTATTTAATAATGTTTATTATTCCATACAAAGTGCGTTTGTAAGAAAGAATGCCATTCGGGGAGGATCGCTTATTATTGTTTCAAACAATTTAAAATGTAAAGAACGTCTTGATATTGTCAATCTTTCTATCGAACGCACTATTGAGCTGTCTTGTGTCGAATTAGAGCAATTTGTTATAATTTGTGTGTATCGACCCCCTTTAAGTGACTTTAATTTATTTGAATCAGTTATGGAAGATTCACTTTCTAAAATTAAAAGTAGTAAGAAACAGATAATAATATGTGGGGATTTCAATATCAATATATTAGAAGTAGCACCAATGTCCATCAGACTCCTAAATTTGTTTATGTCGTTCAATTTAAAGAACCTTTTTTGCGAACCAACTAGGATTACGGCCTCTTCTGCAACTTGCTTAGATAATATATTTAGTAATTGTGAAGCGAATAAAAAGTTTATTTTAACTGACATTACTTCTGATCATTGTGGTCAATTTGCAAGCTTTCCACATTTAGTTGTAAACAAACTGCAAAAGGTTGTAAGTAGACCATACACAGCACACAGGTGTACTCGTTTTAAAAACAGCATCATGTCCAAAATAAGGCCATCAATTTTGGAATCTGATAATCCTAATGACATTTATGGAGCACTTTTTGATGTTGTTAAAAATGAGTTTGAATCTACTTTTAAGTTAAAAACTAAACATGTCAAGTGCACTTCTGCCTCTTTCAACCAATGGGCCACTGCTGGTATTTACAAAAGTAGAGCTAGACTTTATGAGCTGTACGGTATGAAAAAATATAAATTTGATGTTACTTTTTTAACTTATTTAAAAAACTATTCTAAAATATTTAAAAAAGTTTGTTGGATGGCTAAGTCTAAATTTATTAACGAGAAAATAAAAAAATCTTCTAATAAAATAAAAGCCACCTGGAACATTATCAACCAAGAAACTGGCAAGATTAAAAAACGAGAAAACGAACTAGAGATTATTTTTAACAATCAATTAGTAAATAAAGCCAACGAAATTGCTCACATTTTCAATAACTTCTTTGCTAACATACCATTAACAACTACTAGCTTCTTAAATTCATCATCAGCTGATGCTATGAACTTACTGCGTAATACTGTGCCTGAATGTGATAATAGTTTTAGTTTTGAGCACGTGACTCCTTTAGATATAGTAAATGCTTTTAAAACACTTAATCAAAAGAAAACTGAAGACTTTTGGGGCATCTCAGTAAAACTTTTAAGTAATATAATAACCATTGTTGCACCCTCTCTGGCTATCACTTTTAACAAGTGCGTGGATCTAGGTAGCTTCCCAGACCTTATGAAATATAGTAAAGTTGTACCGTTATTTAAATCAGGTAATAAAAACGAAATTTTTAATTTTAGGCCTATATCGATCCTACCCGCATTCAGTAAAATTTTTGAGAAATTGATACTAAAACAACTTCTAAGACATTTTAATATGAAAAGACTCTTACATAGCGAGCAATACGGTTTTACCAAAGGACGTTCAACTACAGACGCTGGTGTAGCTTTACTTAGACATGTTTATAGTGCCTGGGAGAGCTCGCAGAACGCTATTGGGGTGTTCTGTGACCTTTCCAAGGCATTTGATTGCGTTCATCACGATACGCTAATTCGCAAACTCCAGCATTACGGAATGAAAAATAAAGCACTTGATCTAATTAACTCTTATTTAAGTGATCGACTCCAATGCGTCGATATTAACGGTGATAAGTCCACTGGACTACCTGTCAAACTAGGTGTGCCTCAGGGGTCAATACTGGGCCCATTTTTGTTCTTAGTTTATATAAACGATCTACCGTTCTTTCTAAAAAACACATGTGAAGTAGTCCTGTTTGCAGATGACACCTCTCTAATTTTCAAAGTAAATAGGAATAGGAATGATTTTAATGAGATCAATAGTGCACTTATTAAGGTCACGCATTGGTTCTCATCTAATAATTTAGTTTTAAACGCAAAAAAGACCAAATGCGTGAAATTTGCGATGCCAAATGTAAAAAATCTTGGCCCTAATATTATTATTAATAATGAGGTGTTAGAGACTGTAGACTCAACAGTGTTTCTAGGTATTACGATCGATAGTAGACTCACATGGTCGGTACATATCGCGTGCCTTGCGAGTAAGCTAAGCTCTGCTGCTTACGCCGTTAGGAAGGTTAGGCAGATTACTGATGTGGACACAGCTCGTCTTGTTTACTTCAGCTACTTCCACAGCATCATGTCCTATGGCATACTGTTGTGGGGTAAGGCAGCAGATATAGAAACGATTTTTATATTACAAAAACGAGCTGTTAGATCCATATACCAGCTAAGGTCTCGAGTTTCTCTTAGGGAGCGATTTAAAGAGATAGGCATCCTAACTGTAGCTTCACAATTTATTTTTGTTAATATATTATTTATACGGAAAAATATTCACTTATACACTAAGAATAGTGATATCCATAATATAAATACGCGAAATAAACACAAATTGTGTTCGAAATCACACCGGCTGCATAGGGTACATAATTCATTTGTGGGGCTTGGTATTCGCTTCTACAATAAACTTCCTCTTTGTTTGTTAGAATTGCCCTTTAATTCATTTAAATCTACAATTAAAAATAAGCTATGTGAAAAGGCTTATTATACAATTAATGATTATTTAAATGATAAATATAGTTGGTCGCCGTGACAGACACAAGACGGTTCTGTGTGGATTTTAACATTACACTACGACGTTGTTTAGTTAACTTGATCGGCATACACTTTGTATGTAACAACATTTGTTACCTATTTTATTTTATTTTTAATACGATTATGCGTATGTTTAATGTATATTATGTAAATTATTACTTCTTTTTTATTTACATTTATTAAAATGTATAATTATATTAATGATAAAATTTATTATGTAGCTATTTTTAATGCCATATTGTTAAGGGACAGTGCAGTAAATCAGTGTCTGAGGTTTTTATTATTATTATTTTTTTTTTTTTTTTTTTTTGTATGCCTGCAGCAGATTCGTCATGCTCCCTTAGTTGTCATTGCCTGCGGTGGCGTCTTGGGTCGGGTCACCTCCTTCCCTCTAATATGGCGAGGGAGGTGATGGCTGACCCTTGCGTCATACTCGTGAACGGGTGCTGCTTGCGGTGACTGGTCGATCTGCTGACTTTGGGTCTGTGTAGATTATACCTACTTATAATTTCATAATGGACCTCAAACGCTTGTTTATTTGGCGCGGTCCCAAAATAATAACTTGTATTATTGTAATTACAATAAGACAGCGTGCTGCTGTGGAGTTTGTTGCGCCGTTTCTTCTCCACAGCTAGAGCACTTAGGAAGCGGTGTAGGGTGGGCAAATCGGGTGCTGTCTATTTTATAATTTTGACGTTTAAAAAGTGCTACTTTGTAGCCTAATTTAAATAAATGAGTTTTGATTTGATTTGATTTGACCGAACTTCTGTAAGTAGCGGACCATTATATTGTATTGTCACCGAAATTCTATAAGTAGGTACTATGCAAAATTTTATCTCATTTAGATGTCTAGAAGTGGTTCTAATTTAGCTTGCATGATTTGACCCGAACAAACATGCATACATACATTGCAAGTGAATTAAAAGCTTGTAAAAATATTCAGATCTATAAAGTTAGAGTAGGATGCAGATAAAATAATTTAGGCAGGTACCTAGGTACATGTTTATTTCATTAAAAAGTTTTTGTTTTCTATTTAATTAAAGTTATAGCTGATTAAAATAATAGGTACCAAATACTATTTTCAGTAAGTAACATATCTACTCACCTATTACAGAATATGAGTACGTAAATATATTTTTTTTTTCATTCAAGTGCTTAGATATTAATAATCACATTGACGAATCGAAAATTCCAAATTCGTATTTCCCCTAACAGTTTTTAAATTGGATTTTCCGTAAACAATAATCGCATGTTTTGGAGCGGCCATTTTGTATGACCTTCAAACTAATGATGTTAGAAAAAATAAATTATAATAGGTAGGTAGGTACTGATTGGTATCTACCTATTAAGCTGAATGTGAGTTAAATACCTAGTTAATGTTATCTAGAATGGTCTTGTTTTGCAATGATTAAGTAGCTACCTAAGTAGGTACCCACTAGATTATTTTTGTCAGTATTTGAGTATTACCTATTTTGAGTCTAGAATGTTATAATAGGGATGTTGATGGGGTTTGAAAAGTTAATATCGTTTAAGTCCGTCACTTAGACAATAAAAACATTTTAAACACGTATTTTTTCTTTATTAAAACAATAAAAAATACAAAGACGAGACGAAAATAAAAAATCAAAAGAAAAGGATCTTAATGAAGTTCTTTCATTTTGTAGAATTTTGTGGTAGGTTGGACTCTAGATTACTAACCAGGCTAATACCACTAGAGTGGTCCTCTCTTCATAGGTACCAAGGCAACAGCAAAGTAGGAACGAGACAAAATTTAGAGAAAATTTGAGTAAACTAAACTATAGAGCGCGCATATCGAGTAGGTATGAACTGTAAATTACGGCAATAACTTAGTTTGAACAAGTAAAATGTAAAAAAAGAGCGCGCCAGTTTATTATATTTTAAAAACCTAATCCTTTTACAATAATATTATCAAAACCATCGTACCTACAAGGTAGAGCTAAAAATTTGCTTACTCTCGGCACAACGTTATTCTCTTCATAGACAAACGTAGTGTGCGCGCATCACTAGTAAGTATCCTATAAGTACTTACTAGGTTCGTTTACTGATTTGTGATTTTCCGTGCGACGACAGACGTTTATGCAAAAATATCAACGGTTCCGATATTATTACAGTAATATTAGGTTTTGAGATAGTTTTAATTAAACGGTTTAACGGAACGATTTTACTTGTTTATGTGCCAACAGTTAATTCGAACTCGATATGCGCTCTCTATAGCTTACTTACTTATCTAAGGTCCCTATTGTCAACTTTGTCAAGCGTCGATCTTTGACTAAAATCACTCAACACAATTAGGTACTGACATTTTCTAAGTTCTAAGATATCTACGCCTTTATAAATTAAATCTAAGAGTCAGTTCTCTGACTCGTAGCTTTGTTGATGAGCTTTCTCAGTCGGCGGCTCGGCGCCATATTCAAGTTAAATAAAATAGTTTATAGGTAGGTATAAACTCAAGGAATAACAATAGGTCATGTCCTGTTTACTGAGCCGTTGGAATATCAACGGGGGTTGGAATATCAACATACTGCTGTGGGCTCGATCCTCACATAGGCACCTATGTCAAAGCTAGGTGTTCTATGTGTAGGTACATTATGTGTCGCGTGTAAACATCTTCTCAGCGAGTCGATCAATGGCAGTAAAATTTTCCTAGACCAGTACTCAGCCACGCAAACAGCGTTGTCCGTGGCCTTGTACAGGTCCTCGCGAGTGCAGGTGATAGGGCATGCTGGGCAGCTCATTAAGTGGGCCATTGTTTGAGGGAAGATGCCACACTCACATGGCTCAGGTGTTCTGTAACCCCACCGGCACATAATATATTCATTACTTCGGCCGACTTGGGTCCGGAGTCTATTTAAAGCCTTCCACGTTGGCCATGGTAAGCTGAGGCCAGGGGGAACTGTTTTCCCATAGTTTTAATGACATAGGTACTAAGTACCTTTCTTATTACCTAATCTATTTTCGTTCTACAACCACAGAATAATAAATAGTCCACAACAAACATTTCGTAATCAAAACTGATTAGGTATAAATTGGAAATAAAAACACACATTGTAGGTACATTATTATAGGTATTAACGACGTAGTGTAGCACAAACACTTCAGTCAGTCGCTGTCCTATTTGACCACGCTGCACGGAGCGGCAACGACGCCTTTCTCTACAGGCGGCAGACATGTTGTTTTTATTATTACTACACGAAGCTCTGTTAGAAAGCTTTTGAAAATGTCAACGGAATGAATTATTTATGCGTATTACTTGTTTTAAGTATAATAATAATGTTAGGTACGTGATATTTTAGTCAGGTCGTAATTCTTATAATTTTTATTTATTAATAAGACAGTGAATGAAATTTCGATCGTAGCAATATGCTCAAATACCTGATAGATAGGCACAGTATACAGTTAAATACTTAAAAAAAAAGAATATGGTCTATGTATTGCATTGCGACTAACCACGGCAGTGTAAGCAGAAATATTAAAAGTCTGAATTCAGTTTAAAATCACGAAAACGGGTTAAATACTGAAATACCTATTAAGAAAAAAACTTAGAACATAGGATTCCGATACCTTTAAGAGTTATACTTGTTAGCTCGTGACCAGGGTTGCCAGATCTTGAAACCGAAAAGCCGGACAGACCAGCCAGGATTGCCGGACATTTGGGGGAAAAAGCCGGACATGCTTAATTTTTTGTTGTAATAGTTTTTGCATAACACTTTTTTTTTTAATAAAACAATTAAGTATTAACTTTTACCATAAAATCTTGAGGAAATTTTAAAGTATGTGTATTTTGGCGCGCAAATACCGAGAAGCGGTAAGTTTTTATTACAATAGGAAGTCATATTCGCCCTCGTACAAGGAAGAGCTTGCTTCCGTGGTGACCGATTTCCTTGTTGATAATATATTTACAACGTCATATAATTAATAAGAATATCCTGTAAATAATATAGGCTGAAGATTGGTCAATCATTGCCCAACCAAAGGGTCATAAGGACTACAATAAAAAAACTTAGAGATGTCAATTCTGACAGCTGTCACTTTGGCAAATATAAAACGTAATAGAGTAAAATTAAGTAAACTATAGAGTGCTCATATCGAGTATGAACTGTTGGCCCTAGTAGTAGTATGAACAAATTAAATCTTAAAATTTGTGTCAAAACAGAGCACGCCCTTTTTTTAAACTATCTCAAAACCTAATATTATCCGAACCGTCAATATTTTCGCATAAACGTCGGATCGTCGCAAGAAAATTCGCTTAAATCAGTAAACGAGCATAGTATGTACTTACTTACGGCGCAAAATTAGCTTACGCTCAGCACGACGTACTCTATGCTTGTCTGTGTACGTACTAAAGATTTAAACAAAATGTAGATTTTGTTACATAATATGAATTTGTTATTTTTTAAACTTGATGTTGAACCCATTTCGCAAGTTATCGTTATTTGCTGATAAAATATCAGTTGGTTATACATATATTATTATGTTTATGTTATGCAGTTACAATATATAGGTATCTATTAAGTATTATTAAAATAGTTTTATACCTATTAGTTTAATTAAAAAGGTTTTGTTTTGAAGTCGCTTTACGCTTAAAAAGACTTCAAAGTATATTGAGGTCTAATATGAAATTAGTTCACACATTTACATCAGACTGACTTGTTGGTCTAGTGGTTAGTGACTCTGACTGATAAACTGGAGGTCTTGAGTTCGATTCCCACCCAAAACAAATCTCTGTGTGATGAGCATGATCATTTGTTCTGTGTCTGGGTGTAATTTATATATAATATGTATGTATTTAGAAATATATAAGTATGTTTATTAATTGTCTGGTTGCGATAATACAGGCTCTGCCTAGCTCGGGATCAGATGCAGCGTGTAAGATGTATCAAGAAAAAAAGGTTGGTTGTATGAATATTTAAATATCTCCCACATTCTCCTGTCTTATGCGTACGTTATTATAGCATAAAGTATGTCGTTCTATATGATATGTCCGTTGTCGTTAATCAATTTCAAGTTATCAACAGTCACTTGCCAATACGAAGTTTATTCAGAAGGCTCGTTCATATCAAGTAAACTGAGTGACCTATATCCAGTCGTGTCGCATCGGAGTATGCGCGTGAAGGAATAGAGAGTGCAAAGCGGCAATAGCCTAATGGCTAGGGTGACGGCCTTGTGATTGAGAGGTCGCAGGTTCGATCCCCACCCATTGCACTATTGACGTGAACCTACTCCAGATACAAGCATATTTAGCTTAGTTGGAGGGGTTAACAAGATTGCTAGTAATGTGAATTCCATCCACAATGCTAGTAAACTTTAAAAAAAAAAAAAACGCTGCACACTAGTGAATTTAAATATGTAAACTTTTTTGCTGACGTCATCGTACTTTCATCCCCTATTTTTTACACCCTTTAGAGGTAATTTTTTTAACACTTTGAATGTCGTATTTCTTTATATCTAAATAGCTGTCTCCCGCGACTTTGTCCGCGTGTTATAGTTTCAACGGTTTTTCATTTTTGCAACATTTTTCATTTATGCTTCGCTCCTTTTGATCGCAGCGTAATGTTATATAGCCTTCCTCAATATATGGGCTATCCAGCACTGAAAGATTTTTTCCAAATCGGACAAGTAGTTCCTAAGATTAGCGCGTTCAAACAAACAAACAAACTCTTCAGCTTTATATATTAACTAGTATAGATCAAAAGTCCTAAAATAAGTTTCAGGCTTGTAGCTTTAAAAATGACGTACCGTCCATACAAACTTCCATCCCCCATTTCAACCCCTAACAGCTTTTTTTTCGGTGTAGGCCTATGTCTTTCCTCAGGCTCTAGACTATCTACCAAATTTCATTTAAATCGGTTTAGAAGTTTAGACGTGATTGCGATACACATAGACAGAGTTACTTTCGCATTTATAATACACTAGCTGTTTCCCGCGGCTCCGCCCGCGTGGATGTCGGTTATCGCGGCAAGAAGTAGCCTAAATCCTTTCTCAGGCTCTAGACTATCTGTGTACCTAATTTCTTTTAAATCGGTTCAGTAGTTTTGGCGTGAAAGCGTGACAGACGGACAGACAGAGTTACTTTTGCATTTATAATATTAGTAAGGATTATATAGTAAGGATAGATAACCATACTTATACATTGCGAGCTAAATAAAAGCGGGCAATAACGTTTTTCTCCATTAAACCAAGATATATTTACGACATTGGAGTTATTTCAAGAACATTTATTTTTGTTTGTTATATGACAAGATCATGTATTACGCACGATCTTGTGTGTTGTGTATTCCTAAAAAAACACGAGTATGCTTCAGACCACACAACAGAAGTAAAACTTCTTTATATACGAAACGTAACTGACTAAGAAAGAAAGAGAGAAAGAAAATGTGTGCTCGCAGTTCTCTCTCTTGTTACTACAGTAATATACGAAACTCTGTTTCTATCTTCACTAACTTATATCTCCCTCTCAAGTTCCGTTCGCCTCGCCCGATCACACTTTACGTAACGCTTTCGTCACGCATTCACCAGCTAACTTCCCAAATCAAGCGTGCTTCAAGAAGTTTTACTTCAATAATACGAATGGCGGATATTATTATAAATATTACATCAGTAGGCTAATGTTTAGTTTCTCTGTATAACTTCATTCAAGCTATACTAACACAACGGGACAAATTTCTGACAGTAAACACTCGAGCACTTCTTTGCCTGTATAGTGTCTGTGTGACGTAATGACGGCTACCGGCTAACGTGAGACGTCGCCGCCATGTTGCTTGGTTTTGACAGCTGCCGCGCCAGTGGCGCCAACTGGTGAGCGTAATAACGATAGCCCTTATCACTGTCCTATAATATGTTATGTTCTAAAAAAGTATCTTATAGACGTCTGTCGTCGCACGGAAAATCATTTAAATCAGAAAACCAGCGTAGTACTTTACAAGCTAAAAATTTGCTTACGCTCTGTAAAATGTGCTATTAGCGATGCGCGCTCTATGTTTGTCTATGTGTACTTTAAGGTTAACACAGTCCTCTTTTTACCGGGGTTAAAAACGAGTGATACTTTTATACTTTCTAATTATCAAATAATTATAAAAATCTCTTTCTAAGAACGTTGTCTTACTGTAATACCTGTTTTGTGACAAGGTCGAGTTGTTGAGTCGGTGACCGTTCCATCGATCGCTTGAGAAACATCCAGAATGTTCTAACGCAGTTCAGATGTTTGTGTGAGTGTAGCAATAATAATATCGTTAGATAATGTATACCGCGTCCGTTTTAGCCATAGATGTTGTATTATATATAGCTGTCCCCCGCGACTTTGTTCGCGTGTTTTAGTTTCAGCGGTTTTTCATTTTTGCAACATTTTACATTTATGCTCCGCTCCTATTGGTCGTAGCGTGATGTTATATAGCCTATAGCCTTCCTCAGTAAACGGGCTATCCAATACAAAAAGAATTTTTCAATTCGAACCAGTAGTTCCTGAGATTAGCGCGTTCAAACAAACAAATAAACAAACAAACAAACAAACAAACAAACTCTGCAGCTTTATAATATTAGTATAGATTTATGGTTTTAGCAGAAAAATAAAGGTACACAATTAAATGTCAAAAAGAACTTGACAGCTATAAGTATGTCATTCGATAGAATTCAGAAATACAATTCGTTAATTTTTAAAATGAATGGTGTTCAAAGGTTTTTTTCTTCTTTATAATTTTAAGTTTTATTTTTAATTTTTATTCTCCGCGGTAAACACTTGTTTTTCCAACTCTGACTTTGGCAGAATCGTTGTCGCCCCGACGACGGAGCCATAAAAAACAAGAACTGAACTGTGAACTGATTGTCACAATGTCAAATAGTTTGTACTATAATGCTATTTAAATTTGGGGGTTATAAATTATATGAATATGGCGTTTGATGATGATCAAAACGCTATTGCAGGCCTAGACAAGTAATAAGTAGTTTTATAAGTATAAACGCTGATTGAATCGCTCAAATATATGGAAGTGACAAGACAGTTATGTGTCTGGACGGACCTATCAAAAGAAATGTCGTTTATTTAGTAGAAATATGTTTATATAAGATATTTTTGCCAAAAAGTAACTCAAAAAATTTCTGCCTGATTTCTTGTTGTTTATTTAAAAACGTCAAAGCTTTGACGTTTAGAATCACGGTAACAAAAAAAATTCTTCATCAAAAGAGCTGGTAATATGCATAGGTACAGATAAATAGATTATCATAAATTATCAGAGAGATCACTAGATTATGTCCCTTTTTACATAAAAAAAAAAAAAAAAAAAAATCGTATTAAAAGTTGGGGCGCTACAAGGCAGACAGATACACATTTAGGCCTTTTTTTGCGTGTAATGATGACAAAATGGAATGAATAACGATAAACTAATAGGTCACGAAATTCTGATAATAGTGGCCCGAATCGTTTTAGCAATGTCGTAAAATTTGCGTAATCTATATACATATTATACAAACAACATTTAAGGACAATAAGGTATTCTCTACTATCGAATTATTTGTTTATTACAAATATTTCTATTAAAAGTATTTAATTGAAGGACAACTGCGAAATAACATCAAAGAAATATACATGGATACAAAAGTTATAAGCTTTTAAAGTTAGTAGGTGACGCATGTTCTATCTCTTTTTCGCAAAACGACGACTTGTAGGAAGCAGCCCCAGATTAGAATGGAGAATTACCATAGTGACGTCACATTGTGCAAAAAAGCAGATTTTTTGAGGTTTATACTGAATTTGTTTCTCCAAATTTAGATTTTTAGTTATGATGGAAACCTAGATATAGTGCACAAGATACAGATTAGTTCAAAAGTTTCAAAGAAAGATCTGTCTCTCTGCCTAATTAACAATATTAAAATGCTTGTAACTAGTTTAATTTGAAAGTAATCATTATTTAGTTTATGTCAGCGGAAACAAAATACACACAAAAACAGGTTAATAAGTTTTTAAAATATCTTCGATCTTTGAAAACAATCAATTTAAAATCTTGGCACGATATAACACATACCTTAAATTTTACATAATGACTCAACGTTACGATAAACAAGCCATCAAGCTTTATATAGCGTAGCACAACCAAAGTGTTGCCAGAAATAGGTTAAAATATGCGTGGGACCACGAAAATATTGAGTGTTTTATCTTTAAATACATAATAAAACATGTGATTTCCTCCGCTCAGTGTTCAAGCTCAACTACAGCTCAATAATTCCCGAAATATTGGGCTTAAAAATACGCAATTGTTTGCGTAAAACTTAAAATGTTGCTAAAATAACTGTCTCCCATACTCATTCCATGAGGAAGTCAAAAGAAAAAGTTGTAGAACAGTTATTTAGTTTTAATTTTAGCATTTAAAGATGTCTATAAGTTCTGGCCTTTCGGTACTTTTTTTTCGACACATGCTGTCTGGTGATGAAATACCTACTTCATACATTACAGAAAAAAAAAACGCATAAACACATTTCGTCGAAAATCACCCACTTTTCGTCTTATTTATCATTCCAGCTCTATCGAGACCGTTAGACCTGGACAATTACATTTTTTTTAATTAATCCTACACTAAGGGATTTGATTCTTGTATCGCTGGGAGTTTCACAAAAATTCAAATCACATGCACAAAGAACACCCAGACTTAGAACAAACTCTCCTTGTAACCCCTCTTATTAACGCGGGTTCCACTCGTAGACTCGCGGCTGTGTCTAATAAGCTATGACCTTAATAATACCTAAACATTGAGAAACTCTAGAACTAACACAGTACACTCGAGATCAAAGATTGAATGCGATTGCACAATCTCTAATCTCTACAATCGAATAACATCTTTAATACTTCAAGAATAAAGATGAAAATCCTGTGAACATAAACTGCAGTACGATAAACAATGAGTGCCCTTGTAAAGTTCGTTGACACTGTATTAAACGCATTTGTTGGCGTTTGTCCAAGTAATAAGAAGCTAGAACAAATATGTCTGGTGTGAATGAAATGGCGGTATCTTCTATATAGCTCCATCTCACTCAGACTCTTATTCACTTGACGTTTCCGCTTGTTGCACTGGCCCTGCATGCACACATACATTACTTAACTCTAAAATGCTCCTTCTCATATTCTGCGATTTGCCTAGGCTTCTGTTATTCTAGAGTATTATTGTTCTGTGGTAAGACTGCTTAGTTAGCTTCCAACCTCACTGACAGCTGAACACCAATATGATAGAGCGAATGTCTATCTAAAAAACACAACACATTATAATATTTGTATGATACAATATCCCTTGGAAGATCTCCGCGGGTTTTCTCCGCAGTTTTGTACGATCGGGCGGCGCGCCTCCAAGGCAGGCGAATGGCAGTAGGTTGCCGCTAGCCTCCGACCGCGTAATTCTATTATTAGATAGGTTGACGGAACCGACTAGTCTACAACCCTAACGCACCGCACCAGACAGAAGGGCGGGTTACCTTGTCACACACATGCGCGTAAACATTCGAAAATTCGCGCGCTTTGTTGTCTGTTAAAAAATAGACCATCTTAGAAATGAAATCATTTGCCTCCTACACGTGCGGGTTTGCGTACTCGTGCGAAAGTGAATTACCGGCAGAGAGCGGAAAGGCTTTAGAAGAGAGCGGCAATCTTTTGGTAAATACCTCTTCGGGTAAGGCACCCCTAAAATTCAACTTTACTACATTGATATAATAATTAGTTATGTATATTTATGACCTCCGTGGTCGAGTGGGGTACACACCGGTTTTCAAGGTTTCGCCAGCTATGAGGTCCCGGGTTCGATCCCCGGCCGGGTCAATCTAGAAAACCACTTATTTATATTTTATCGGGTCTGGGTGTTTGTGGGTACCATCGTTGTCTCTGAATTCCATAACACAAGTGCTTTAGCCTCTTACTTTAGGTTTAGAGCAATGTATGTGATGTTGTCCACATTTATTTACATCTAATTTTTATTTATATACTTTTTTTTTGTTACTGGGTAAAAATCTAATGACTTCAACCCACGCCGAGGGCACGATGGGGAACAACGGGTTCTTTCGACTTGACCGCGCCATGCCATGTTGAACTCCGTTCACGCACAGAATAATAATTACTTAGTAAATCAAGTTTGAAACAAGTCCCTCAAAACTTTTGATCAAATTATTAAACAATTTTATTTAATCGAGGTCACGCCATAATAGCGCCGACGGAGCTAAAAATTCCCATTGGAAAACAAGATGGCCACGTACAAATGGAGGTCACGAGACAATTAACAAAATCAAAAATAGGTAGTTTACTTTTGAGAACGCCTCACATATGAGCGGACTTTCTTAAAATCCAGGTCGTCGCCGGCGTCGTATCGTTACATAGTGCTGTTACAACATCGGTGTGACGTAAGACACGTCATGCGCTGTGACGTTTTGTTCCGAGTTGAACGCGTCATTCTGTGCCGCGCGGGTTTATCCCGTAAGATGGTATTTCCTGATTCCATACCAACGGGGTAGATGGCTGGGTATAAAAAGAAAATCTAATTAGTTCGTTAATTGGATAATAGACAAATATTCGACAAATATTTTTTTTGCTTTTGATGTGAAATATATAGACTATAGACGCGGGTAAAACCGATTGTTGGCTTGGTGACGCGTCACCTTGTGCAAGCTTAATTTTAAAAATAAATGTTTTTTAAAAAAACAGTCGTAATTTTCTTGAAAATCTTAATATTTTATTTTTTCATTATGCCATATTTAGTTCCTGTCGTTACCTGTTCTTTTATGCATACTTGTACAAAATAATTTCGATTTTCATATCGATCTGTCAGACGTCCCATCCTCCGTCCCAGCGAATTAAAGTTGTAGACAAATGACGCCATGCTTGCGTACATAATGCACGAACGTGACGTCATGTGATATTTCAAATCAATGTATCGTCGTGATTGTTTGGTTACGGAAAATAAGAAAAAAATACGTGTCGAATCTTTTTTTTATAATCTATCTCATGGATGTTATAGAAAATTGATATCTACTCTATTATTCATTTAAATATTATAAATTAAATTAAGTTCTTTTATGTAAACTTTTGATTTGAATTTTTGTTTGCATAGACAAGCATAGAGCGCGCGCATTGCTTGTAGCCTCTTTTGACAACCGTAAGCAAAAAGTATTTTTTAGCTAAATATGCTATGCTCGTTTATTGATTTAAGTGATTTCCCGTGCGACGACAGACATTTATGCGAAACTATCGATGGTTCCGATATTGTTAAGGTAATATTAGATTTTGAGATAGGTTTAATAAAACGTCGCGCACTGTTTTGACGCTAATTTTACGATTTTCTTGAGCCAACTCATACCAGAGCCAACAGTTTATTACTCGATATGCGCGCTCTATAGTTTTCTTATTTTTTTTCTCTAAGAATATTTCATTTGTAAGACAGCTTGCAGCAATGTGACATAATAAATAAATATTTATTGTAATCTTGTTCTAGAGATGTGGCAAACACAAAATCATAAATAATTTATTAGGGTTATGGATCGGATATAAAGAAAAATTTTAATATTAAATATTAATGTATAATTTTGCATAATTCAATTCTTGCGAGAAACACGCAAGTTGTACCTATATCTATCTCTGTCTATATCTATAATACAACTTTTGTATCTAATTTACATAATTATACTTACAATTATATATTTATACTAAAAATATACATATTATGAAACAATCTCACCGTCTAACGGATTTTCAATTGGTTTTCACCAATAAAATCCTTAATATAAGCGTACACACGGCAAACTAGATAGGTTTGCAGGTCACACTAACATTTTATATTATATTATACACTAACATTTTTATTAAATTATTATAAATATTCAGCTTAAGTAAGCGGAATATAATTAATAACATTACTAAGTTTTTAAGTTGCCATATAAAACATAAATTGGTTGGATTGTGCTGCGGGGGACAAATTTATAAATATTTAGTAGGTATTATATCAAATAAATTACAAATCGTTGGTGTATATCGATACGATTGTAGTAATAAGACATCACTATTTCGGAGTTCACGTACTCAAAACGTCAAACGTCAAAATGTCAAACCCGCAGCACGATAAATGTCGGAAAATCGGTTGCAGAAGTACATGATGTGACGTAACCTTAAAATGTTTCTTGGCAGCGTATTTGTCAAAAACATGCTGTCTCTTTCATCAAACGACATAACACATAAGTGAACAAGAGACAGAGTATAGTTTAATATTGCCGTAACGATTTCATAGATATTTGTATAATCAACGGTCTACACACAGTATCTGTAGGTATGGCCAGTCCATCTGATCATAAGGGCTTTGACGAAGACCAAGAAACCAATAGAAGAATGATTGCCGTGCCACATAGGAGATAGAAGATAGTAACGTCAATTCACTATTGCGCCGACCTTGAAAAGATCGGCACGCGACATGAAACAAAACATAATATCGTTCTTTCTCTTTTCTTCACAATGCGTTTGCATAAGTTCTTCTTTTTCTTGTGTGAATGCGATGAAAGCTTTGTAGTTGTCTATTGATTTAATCAGTGTTGCCAACTTAGTGGATTTTCCACCAAAACTGGTGGTTTCGACCCCCCTTTTAGTGGCGAAATATTGCCTTTAGAATTAGAATTTAGTTTCAATTAGGTACTGAAAATGCGATCACTCAACCGCTAAGCTTCTTCATTTAATTTTCAGGAGTATTCACTTTAACTCTGTAGGCAGCCTTCAAAATGATGTGGTTGACGTTTTTAACTGTTATCAAACGAACCATACCGCTTTATAGACTATACGCGGCGATTCCCCGTGAACTTTTGTTTACAACTGAGATTCTCCTTTTTTTTTGGCGAGTTACCTAATACATGCATAATTATGCCTAAACCGCAATATAAGCAAAAGTTTTGGGATTCTTGGCTTCAAGTTATTGAAAGTACTGCTGGTCAAGTAGCGAAATGTAAACTAAACTTGTATGTACCAGACATTTTTTACTTTTTTAACAGTAAAAATGTGTTTAGTAGAAAATTTAGTGACTATAGAAGTAGGGCCGTTTTTCGTTTGTGGTTTTCTGGTGGTTTTAGATGTTGAATCTGGTGGGGAGCTACTTTAACTGTTGGCAACACTGGATTTAACTCCATTAAACCTTACTGCCTTGACATAAGGACGCACTGACATACCTACGTGTCGTTTATTTGTTTCGTCACAAGTCTAGGAATAAATTTGACCTCTCGCCGTTAACAGGAAAGTCGAATCATTAGCCATTGCGAAATATGAACAACAGAGTTATTGTTCCAAATCCTCCTCGAAAACTGATATAATGCATAAACACAATTTACTTAAGGTCTGATTTTTTATTTCATAAGGGGTTTTTTTAATTAAACCAATAATATTCCGTTACCGTTATGTATAAGAAAATTACTATTATACTTCAAAAAATTTTAACCAATATTATTCTCAGCCTTACAAAAATTTAAATTTTGTGGAACTAAATTACCAAACCGGTTATTATTTTGTGAGACGCTGCTGGCAACACCACAATTTGACAGAACGTAAATTGACAGCAGGAGGTTGGCGCTATGGAGCGGTGAGTATTTTCTGTGTTATTAATAGATATAATACCTGTTATTTTATACTACTATTATATAAATTCGATACGATAAATTTTATATTCGGAATTCAATACTGTGTAACAGTTTTGAAGCTAAAGTAAATAGGAAAATAAGTCCAAAAACAACGAAATATGCTACATGATGTTTTTGAGGTTAATTTATTGGAGATATTATGAATGTGTTATATTATTTGTCCAAGTCCACCTAATATTTATTATATTAACTATACGAACGAAAAGTATAGCTGTATTTGTTACATTTTGAACAGTTATCTTGATGACTCGATGTTACGACAAAATATTATTCCGTAACAGGTGATATGGAGTATTACATTGAAAGTATTAGGTATGCTACGTACCGTTGTATTATACTTTATCGGCGTAGGTACTCACTATTCGTGAATGAAACATAATATAGGTACCTACTAACATTATTTAAGACTTGTAACGTGTATTACGTTTATTACATAATAAGTTCAAAGTAACTGTACACTGTTAATTGATTTTACACTCCGACTGTTTATAAATACATACATTTAGGTAGGTTAAATATGGGATTATAATACATAACAGTTAATTTTATACGTGGAAGTATTAGATCATAAAATATTTGCAAATATATTTGGCTGAATACTAAAACGTCAAACAGTTTTAAGTCGCCATTAAATCTCTCAGTTTAAGCTTCTCTCTCTCTCAGTTTAAGACCATCTGCCACTACGTACAATACAGTTAAGTTGTGTTTGAGTACGGTTTGAGTAGTCGGGGGTCTGTCACTTTGTTTAAAGTGTTAAGTAAAGACAGATAGACATGTAACATCGTCATAAAGTTAATGGCGATTAAGTATTCGGGGGTGTGATTGTTTTTTTGTAATTTCGTTGCCTGTTGACCATTTAATAGTCCGTACGTTCAAGGACGTGTCGAGGTGTTAGAGTTAAAAAGAGATCAACTTAGACAGAGCTCACGCGTCGCTTGTTTTTTACTTGGTCGACCGCTCGAAACGGCTCTAGTAGTCCGGCTTACTAGCTGTCCCCCGCGACTTTGTCCGCGTGTTTTAGTTTCAACAGTTTTTCATTTTTGCAATATTTTTCATTTATGCTCCGCTCCTTTTGGTCGCAGCGTAACGTTATATAGCTTATAGCCTTCCTTTATAAATGGGCTATCCAACACTGAAAGAATTTTTCAAATCGGACCAGTATCGATATTCGGATATTAGCGCGTTCAAACAAACAAACAAACTCTTCAGCTTTATATATTAGTATAGATAACGAACGGTATTACGACTTAAGATGTTTTAAATATTATAGTCGGGGTCATGATTAGGAGAATCTCTGTCAGTGATGATGAGTCCTATGATATAATCCTTACTAATATTATAAATGCGAGAGTAACTCTGTTTGTCTGTCTGTTGCGCTTTCACGCCAAAACTACTGAAACGATTGAAATGAAATTTGGTAGACAGATAGTCTAGAGCTTAAGAAAGGTCATACTTAAGCTACCTTTTTAGTTTTTGCCGAGATAACCGACATCCACGCGGGTGGAGCCGCGGGATACAGCTAGTATCATAATATATCATGGCTGGTTCGAAGTGGTGCAGTATAGAAATATATGAAAGGATTTTGGGTGGCATTTGCCCAGCAGTGGGACAGCATTAAAAATAACGTTTAATTTAAAATCTAAGTACTAAACTTTTCACGACCTCCGTGGTCGAGTAACGTACACACCAATTTTCAAGGTGTCGCTAGCTCTGAGGTCCCGGTTCGATCCCCGGACAGGGTAATGTAGAAAACCACTTTTCTACACTGTTTTGGATTTGGGTGTTTGTGGTACCTCCGTTGTCTCTGATTCCATAACACGCGTGCTTTAGCTACTTACTTTGGGTTCAGAGCAATGTATGTGATGTTGTCCACGTGTTACAATTTACCTTAATTTACTTATTTTTTTTATTTTAGCGATAATAAACGGAAGAATATTTCGACTGTATGGGAATATTTTATAAAAAAAGACGGGTACTTAGCGACATGCAAGTTTTGTCACAACGATTTCAGTTATAGGGGCAGTGTCTCAAATTTGAGAAAGCATTTAGTGAAAAAACATAAAAATCTAGAAATTACAGGATTTAAATTGGATACCAGTGATTCTGAACTGTAAGTGAAATATTTATTTGTGTATTCCCAAGCTACATACTTATATAATTATTTAAAACAAAACGGTTTCCTCACGCACATTCTCGGGACCGGCCGACTAGTTCCAGACTCAATAGGAGTCCCTAATCATGAGCTGACGGAACGGCGGTGGTGTCGCGAGTTTTTCGTCGTGGTGTAAAGTAAACCGTTATGTTTTAAATTATTAGGATTAAATTAAGAATAATGAAAATGACAGCTGCACCCGCTTTCCTGTGTCACGAAACGAAAATGGCAGCCTTCACTAAGGTATACCGAAATTGATGACAAAAAAAATGAAATCGATCTAGAATTGCCGGAGATATCGCTAAACAAACATAAAAATCCATGAATTGAAAACCTCTTACTTTTAAAGTTGGTTCAAAATTGATTCAAACTCTTCAAGCAAGTCTGATTATACGGACTCTTTAAGCAAGTCTAATTATTATTCGGATCTGGCTCGTTTGAATCTTCTTCTCTAGTACAGCTAGCGTAGCCGATTTAAAAAAATATTGGTAAAATATAAATATGAATCTTTTTTTAGTGGATACGGACAAAAATGGAAGCAAATATGGAGCTGTTTTACTAAGAAAGATAACTTAATCGCTTCATGTAACGCTTGTAATAAAGATTATAATTATGGGACTAATATCGCCAATTTGAAATCGCATTGGATGCATCAACATGTTAAAGTTACAGGCACCGACGGCAGTGGTAGTGAATCTGAGTGAGTATGATAAAAATAACGCTTTTGTAAAAGGCTTTTGTTTAATTTAACTATCGCGTTGCATAATAACATAAAATTCTGCTTGCAACCACGGCCGATGCAGGCAGCCCAGCAGTGCTCTTACACTCCAATTAAATTTTAATTCTAAAACAATGCCAATGCAAAATTGTTATTCATTTAGCCACTTGTCTAAGGGGACTGGTCTTAACGCAATTAACAGTAAATGCATGTTTTAACGTTAATTTAAATGTCATTACGTTAAATGTCACTTTCTTAAAATAACATCATTACAAAATGTCACATTCGCAAAGTGAAACTTTATTCAAAACCTACTTATCACACCAACAATCAACCAACACCTATCAAAAACCAATTTGGGATAAACATAAATTCTAATAACATCCTAATTTCCAGGGAACTCTTTACTGACAAACCGGGTCCAACTTGGAAGTATTTCGATATTCCAGACTCTGATAAATTCATCGCGACTTGCAAAGTTTGCCGTCGTGAGATAACGTATAATTCAATGTCCGACCTGACCAACCACATGAAAGAGGAGCACGATGTGGCCACCAACGATAGTGAAGACGAAGTCATTGAAAACAGGTATGTGATAAGGCAATACACAAATTTCTTAGCTATTTTCATATCGTTTTTATTTAGCAGCTATAAAAGTTATTGACTTGAAATTTGGTTCCTAGATAGAAGAGGATATGATGCAAATAAATGTCGATCAGTTACACGATTAAAAAAAAAATCCTCGATAGTTTTATTTTTTGAAATCGCCTCTATAGTAACCCTTTTTTTACCTTATCCACCAAACTGTTCAACTTAATAATATTTTTTTCACACTATTTGATGCATAAAATCATTGATGTCGATTGATTTTTTTATTCCATTTAATAGATTTCGATTTATATGAGATTTTCCATTTTGTCGCTTACGTTATTATTTCTAAGACAATATTTCGCGACCTCGACATATGTTTAGCTCTTTTCGTCCCGTAAGCAAGCAGCTAGTATTATCTTTGTACATTTCCGGATTGGCTCTCCAGTCCGCTTGACTCCGCTTACTCGCCAACGAAATAATTATTCGTGTAGCGCCTTACAAACTCTATTATTTCTTCTAGCCAAGTGACATTTCTTTGAAGCCTTACCGAGGCCTCTTGTTCTAGTGGTTAGTGACCCACCAGAAATCAGAGGTCGTGGGTTCGATTCCCATCCAGGACCAATTTTTGTGTGATGAACACGATAATTTGTTTAGTACTGTGTCTGCTAAATTAATAACAATTTGGCATTGGCATTGTATTAGAATTAAGATTGAATTGGATAGCAAGAACAGGTCTCATGGTTACTTTCTTTTAGCAGGACCAAGAAGAGAGCAGCTGCCTGGCAATTCTTCAAATGTATTGACAAACGAGCTAGAATAGCGATGTGCTTGATTTGTCTGAGACAATTCTCATATCATTCTTCTGTCACGAATCTCATGAAACATGTTAAAATAAAACATCCGAATTATAAATTGGTAGACGTAAGTAATAACTATTATTATTATTTCCTTTATTTAAGTAATCTATATTTATATATAAAGCTGAAGAGTTTGTTCGTTTGTTTGTTTATTTGAACGCGCTTATCTCAAGAACGACTGATCCGGTTTTAAAAATTTTAAATAATAATTAGTCTAACGTCGATGACCAACTAGATTTGCTACAACGTAGTTGGTCACCGACGTTAACCGATACTAAATTTGTGTTTTTTTATCAGTGTTCAGTAAACATCGCTTGAGTTGTCAACTAGAAATAGCAAATAAGCCTACAGTTCTTGTCATTCGGTTGCGATGTAACTTTTTTCAACTAACTATTTAGCTGACCCCCGCGACTTCGTCCGCGTGTTTTACTTACATGAGTTACGTGTGTTTTGTGCAAAAACCCTAATTATAAAATAATAAAAAGTATATATTTATGAATAATAAAACCTCAGCCCATAACCTCGGAAGTAAATAATATTTTACCCGTTTTTGCAACATTTTTCATTGATGCTCCGCTCCTATAGGTCGTAGCGTGATGTTATATAGCCTAAAAACTTCCTCAATAAACGGACTATCCAATACACAGTTTTTTTTTCAATTCGAACCAGTACTTCCTGGATTAACGCGTTCAAACAAACAAACAAACTCTTCAGCTTTGTAATATTAGCATAGATATATAAGTTCGTGAAAATACAATATTATGGTAGTTTCGAGTTGGTCTGATAATGGAAGCCAAAAGGTGACCACAGGAACTCTATTACGAAATAATATAATACCATCTAGTTTGAGCTCGTTTGATTAGTCTTGTTTAGTACCAGCAGGGCTATTCGCTATGGCGGTTGTCAACTAAAGCCATAATTGCTTTATAAAAAACACTGTGAAAACACAAATTTCGTATCGTCTAACGTCGATGACCAACTAGATCTACAACAACGTAGTTGGCGAACTACATTAACCGATACTAAGTTTACGTTTTTACCATTATTTTTATCCAGTAAACATCGCTTGGGTTGTCAACTGGAGATAGCGAATAGGCCTACTGTTAGCCTAGCTGATTTAAAAACTTGTGTGCCTATTTCCTTTTAGAAAGATGAGGAAGATAACACTAAATTCGTGAGGATATCGTCTGATGGACAGTTGTTTGAGATAGATACAGGTAACCAGGGCATCGGCGAAACTGATGATGAGGTAAGGATAACTAGAAAATAGGCAAACAATTCATTAATGGGCTGGACTGAGTATGAGAAATTAAAATCAAATTAGTCCGTCAGTTAGATAATAAAAAAATATTAGACACGTATTTATTTTTTCTTCGAAATTAGAAAACGCTAAGTTCATAAAGCGAATTAAAGTTCTGCAGGGCTATTCGCTATGGCGGTTGTCAACTAAAGCGATAAGTGATTGCTTTATAAAAAACACAGAGAAAACACAAATTTCGTATCGTCTAATGTCGATGACTAACTAAATCTACAACGTAGTTGGTCACCGACCTTAGCCAGTACTAAATTTGTGTTTTTACCGTATTTTCATCTAGTAAAATTTGCTTGGTTGTCAACTGGAGATAGCAAATAGGCCTACAGGAGTGGGGGCTAATGACAGCACGCTTGCCTACAATAATGCACGAAATTGTGGAGTCATGCGACATTTCAAATCAATGTATTGTCTGGCAGACATTGAAAAATATTAATCATGTATCCCAAATCCCAATACTACTTACAAAAACTACAGTAAAAAAAAATGGCCGCTATATCTTAGTGTCATAGTAATATAACATAATTATTTGTTTACAGAGAGACCCAATAGAAATGGACACAGTATATTTAGAAGATTTGGATAGCTCAACAGATCAGATATCACCAAAAAAAATAAAATTGAAAAAAGAACATAACCTCAAACCTAAAGCTGTCAAACGTCTAAAATTAGAAAAGGAACAGATACCAAATATATCACAAAATAACAGGTTTTCAAAAAATAATAGGTTAAGTATTAGTTCCGATGAAGAATTTATGCCAAAGAAACCAAAAACAGAAGATAGTCTAAACTGCTTTGGGAAATATATCATTTCGTTATTAAAAGATTTACCAAAAAATGTCTCAGAACACCTGCAAGGAGAAATAATTAAACAAATTATTACTACGAAGGTGGCTTTGCAATCGACACTTGAGTTTTCGGGAACAAATAACGGATTTAATGAGAATAATCAAGTAACTGTTACGATATCTACTACAGATACTAATTCTAATGTCGAAAATAATAAAAATGATACCAATGCAGAATAATAGATTATTTAATCTATTCATAGACAGGGTGCTACAGAAATCCTTGGTCTTATTTGAAATAATAATAATGTCTTGGGACAACTCACACACGGCCACCAGATCCCCAACTAGGCAGAATCGCTATTATGGCAACCAGACAACTGATAGACATACTTGTATATTTCTAAATACATACATTTATAGATAAATTACACCCAGACACAGAACAAATGATCGTGCTCATCACACAAAGATTTGTCCTAGGTGGGAATCGAACCCACAACCTCCGGTTTAGCAGTCAGGGTCACTTTCCACTTGACCAACAGGCTCGTCAAATACTTCTTCCCATAGAAATAATGAATTTTCTGTAAGGAAACCTTAGTAAATCCCCTAAAATACTAATTGAAAAACGACTGCCGTTCAAAGTTATCATCAGCTGATCAAAATTAGTACGGACCCTTCCGTCAAGGTTTATTTTTCAGAATAAATTAGATATTAATTCCTAGGAGAAAGTTGTTCATTTTCAAATATGACCAAGAATTTCCGTAGCAACCTGTATTACTAAAGATAATTTTGACATTAGGCTGATTTCAAGTGTCAAAATGAAGGTAAAATTTCAAAAAATTTTGTCATTTTTGACAATTTAATTTACTAGAATGTAACAACTCTGATTTATTAAAAATTAAAAATATGTCATAAGGAATGTGTTTTTTTTCTCCTGTTACGTAAATATACCTCAATATTGTAAGCGATACGGCTTAGCCGCGCTTACCGTGGTTTGCCTTTGGATGGATGACCATTTGTGAATATACCAAGACCCTTACGTGCGTACGGAAAGCATGTTAAGCCGTTGGTCCCTAATGTCAATTCTGACAACCGGATACTGTGTTACCCAGTAAAATGGGTTGTGGAGGTCAGATAGGCAGTCGCTCCATGTAAAATACGGTACTCACATGAACCCGTTAAGCCTGAAAGCCGACCCAATCATAGCTTGAGAAGATTCTAGGCGATGTTTTTATTTTTATTATTTCCCTAGCTGAATTTATTTCTTAATTATTAATTCCTTATACGTTACACATAATAAAATACAATTATTTAAATATTTAATACAATTATTTAAAGATTTTTTTTCCTACTCCTCCTATTTACTACTTCTGATTAATTTCGTTGCGGGTTCCAAGACAGTCAATCGTTTCTGGACACCGAGCTTAACTGTTTCGGTGGTATTCATTGGTTATCATTGTAGATCCTGGCTTACAGGAGTTGCAATGATGGGCATGTGTGGTGGGCTAGTCCCTAAAAAAAAAAAAAAAAAATTTAATGTACACGGGCGAGCTTAACTCATAACTGAGTTTTCTTAGAGCAAACCTGTGAATGATTGACGCTTTATGGGTTTATTACGTCTGTTGCAAAAGCAAAAAGTTTGAAAAAGCTTAGTCCTTACGACCAGTAGGCCTATTCGCTATCTCCAGTTGACAACGAAAGCGATGATTGCTAAATAATAACGGTAAAAACCCAACTTTAGTGTCGGTTAAAGTCAGTGACCAACTACGTTGTAGTAGATCTAGTTAGTCATCGACGTTAGACGATACAAAATTTGTGTTTTGACTGTCTTTTTTATAAAGCAATTATCGCTTTAGTAGAAAACCGCCATAGCGAATAAGCCTACAAGAACATAATAAAAAAAAACAAATTTCCGATTTAGTGCTGTCGTTCGAATGTTATAGCGTGGCCAAGGGTAATTGGAATTCATTTTTATATACTTACATAGATAGCCTACGCTATACGACAGATTACCCCCAAAAAAAATCACTTTCTAAACTATTTAAAACAAAAAGGTTTACTTACGTATATTCTCAGGATCGGCCGACTAGTTTCAGACTCAATAGGAGTCTATACTCATGAGCTGACGCGGCGGCGGTGGTGTCGAGTCGAAATGAAAACTAGTCGGGCGATCCCGAGAATATGCGTGAGTAAACCGTTTAGTTTTAAATAATTATGAATACTCTTCACGAAAGTTATTATATACTTTCTTAACGTCGAAATTTTCATAGATAAACTGCACTGTCAATCTGTATAACATAGTTAATATTTTTTCTTAGATGACGACTCGGAGGAGTCATTGAATCTATCAGCCGTATGGAATTATTTCGAGCAGGAATCCGACCAGACAGCGTGCTGCGTCGTCTGCAGGACGGACCTCGACAATAATTACGATGAAGTGAAGTCTCATCTGCAGGAGAGCCACCCCAAACTACTGCAGCAGATAATGCAGGTACATATCTTCTTCCCTCTGCCCTGCGTGCTTACCATTGGCTCTTAAAGCAGGACTGTTGCCGTCGTGTGACCGAGACGCTGCTACGTGCAGTGTAGCGCGCCGTCTCGCTTTGACAACGGCAACAGTACTGCTTTATGAGTTCATAGTACAGGTACTGCTGATACCCAATTATTTGTTGCATCCATTCTTTCTATAGCACATGCTAAAGATGATATAGATGAAATACTGAAAAAGAGATTTAGGGAATGTTCCCTCCATCTCTTTTACAGCCAAGTGACAATGAAAGAAAAATACTTAATTGATGATCTTTCTCTTTCAGGATAATGAGCAGAACAATCAGGATAATTCAGACAACGCATCTAGCGCTGATGACAATGAAACGTACACAGAAATAATTTATGTTGACCACGATCCTTCGGAAGAAACAAGCAAACCGAAACGTGTCAAAAACGTACACAAATTCGCGCCAAAATCAACGAATAAACGTCATGGAATTGACAGCGTCGAAGAACCCCAAATTAAAAGAAAAAAAGAAGAAACAGAGGAATTAGAAGCGTTTCTGCAATATATCGGTATTTTATTAAAAAAATTACCACCGGATGTGTTTTCTAAAGTGCAAATTGAACTTATAAGTACGATTTTAAAAGCTAATACTGCTTCTGAGAGCAATATTCTGAATGCTGAGTTGAATAATGCAAATAGTGAGATAAATGTAATTTCTTTGAGTGAAGTGACTCCTGTTAGTGGTTCAGGACATAACAAATATACCATTACAGTTGGGTCGACCAAACCGAACGAAACGAATAATGCCAGTTTCAGCTGATTTGAAAACTATTAAAGTTGACAGTTGCTTTTTAAGCGTATATTTTTTTCATTACTTTTTAAAAAGATATGGCTTCACTTTTGAAGCAAAGTTAAGGTACTTTCAGTACTATTACATCTAATTAAATAAGTAAATTCACAACAATTTTGTTAAAAACATAATTAATATGTAGGTAAATACCTACTTAATAAAAACAATTCTATAGAGATTTAGATTTATAATTAGTATTTAAGTACAATATTGAGAAATGTGTAAAATATTACAGATTAAAATGTATGTCTTTGAGAAACGAAAATGTTTTAATTTTATAGAAAGTCCTGAAGCTTTTAACATTTTGACAGCCTTTTCATGTTAACAATGTTTTGGAGATAAAGCATCAGATGAAAACATTACGATTTTATATGATTTCATAATTAGCTGTCACATTCATACGGATATTTAAAAATTTATTCAGAAGGGGTTAATAGGTCATTTAATAATACATGTTTTCCAGTGTTGTAATCTTTATTAACTATAATAGTTTTTTTAAATTATGCCTTTTAGGGTCAATATTGCGGATCTCAGTATTATTCAATATTAAAACAGGTTAGACGAGGTGTAGAGGTAGTTATTACTTAATAATATGAATAATACTTGAAATATCATGTATATTTTTTTATTTCTCTGTGTTCTCGAATTTCGGTGCTATTTCCTTGTTGACATTGCAGGTGACAGCTAAAGTGGCGGGAAAACTGGTAACAGAAACTAATTTAAAATAATTAGATTATCTAAGTTATACCAAGCGCTGAAGGTAGAGGACTCGTCAAAATCCGAGGTCCAAAGCAAAGAAATATTGAGATTTCCTTAAATGTCCATCAGTCGTTAGAGTACCTATATCTAATAAAAGAAGAGTGATTTTTACATGTTTTCAAAAATTGACAACACTGCTACACGCAAATGTCACTTGGTGTTTAACTTTAACCTCTGAACTCTAAACTACCCACAATGGAAAAAAATGTATATATTTTAGTATTTCAAGTTAAAAAATGCTTTAAACTTTAAGAAGCACTACGAGAAGGTTGTTACGTACAACAATAAAAAATTATAACCGATGAACAGACTTAAAAGCAAACTAAAGGCTGCGTTTAAAGAAAAACTACAATTGTTAACAATAATTTCGAAAGTTCCTGGTATTACTGGTAAGCCATTGAATATTATTCCTATTTCAATAATTAATATTAGTTTGAATGAGGGCTACCGCTCACCAGTTGGCGCCACTGGCGCGTCAGCTGTCAAAACCCACAAACTATTTGTCATTTTTTTTTTTGGCATCACGTGCTACTAGCGCCTCTCGCGGCAAAAATTCATAACCGTAACCCCCATTCGTTTTGATACTTTTTTTATGTTTTTGTTTCCCTGCTAGTTTCCTAGGTTTACTGCCATAGAAACGTCCATAGAAAAAAACATAGAAGGTATTAATGCATAGGATTAGTAACAAAATATTAAAAAACAAGACTATTTAAAACTATATTTAACATAATTTTTTAAGTAATACCTATTATATTATGAGAATTACAATTTTATGATCATAAAACTTATCTACAAATTTGCTATTAACGCTTTCCTATTCTCTAGTACTTAAATAATCTGCATAAAAATTTTAAACTACTTATCAAATGTGTTTTTTACTAGTTGATCCGGAGATACACGACCTCTTTTTTTTTAATTTGCCGATCTTTTTCACTCTCAGCTTTGAATAGACAGACTATTAGAAATATTAACAAAAACAACTGCTATGGTCGCTTCATTATTCCAAAAACTGACAGAAACAGTATGAGTGGAGAGTTTCTTGCCAGTACTTCTTCATAGGAATGACAGTTTGAAAAGTAACTTAATTGAAATACCTCTAAACATTTTCATTTTGCGGTTCTATGGCGCTGGAGTACCTACTCGATTATCTCGACCATACAGCGAGAAAAAACAATACGTATTATATTCTTAGCTTGTCCAAACTCAATTAAAATTCAGATTAGATCCAAGTCAAGGTTTTATTGCGATTAAAACTAGTTTTTGTGAGGTTGTAAAACTAATATTTGCGTTGTTTATAAAATTTAAAATCTCGTAAAAACTGGTTGTGTTGTGACGTCGAAGCTAACGACGTGACAAGCATACGACATGACGAAATTATTATGGCTTAAACAGACATACATAAGTACCTAATATTTATAGGACCTCTTTTTAACTTCCTACGTAAAGAGGATGGTATAAGTTTAATGTTTGTATCTGCGTCTACCAGTAAGGTATATATCTGACATTGTAATTTGTAAATCTCAAATTGATAAATAGATTTTGATTATTATTCACGCCCGTAATTTAACACTTCTAAAAGATAACCTACCTATTTTGATTTGATACTTTGTTAGCGAATATAAGGCTACCTATTGGTTTATTTGACGGACAATTTTTATTCATTAAAAACCTTGCTATTTTTATGCACATACAGTTACGTCCTAATTTCATTAATATTTCCTCATTGTTATAATAATAATGAAATATATGTCGCGCTACTTATCAATGCCAACAGCCACTGATAAATTTTAATACTAGTCACTAACCATAATCATCGTTGAGCACATGGTTGACACCGCGTGAGAAATAACACCACGCGGTTAAAAAATATAACCTTTATAAGTATATACATGCATCAAAATGATTGACGGAGATTATGGAGATCTAAATTCAAAAGCAGTGTCTGCTGCCCAAAATTCTTATATTAAATTTGTTAAAAAATGTGGTGTCGCCAACTGTTTTTTTTAAAACGTTTAGGCCTCGCCTCACCCCTATTTTTTTAGCAAAAGTTAATATGTTGGAATTCTGTTTTTTTAGTTAGTATGAGATAAATTACATACAAGCTGTTTCCCGCGGCTCCGCCCGCGTGGATGTCGGTTATCGCAGCAAAAATGTCTTAGGTCGTTTAAGTAATAAGATAAATATAAATCAATAGATAAAAACAACTGCTGTCAGCCCCAACTATCAGTTAACTATCGTGTTAAATAAACGTTAAAATACAATAAACTACTGCACAAATATTATTTTAACAGTAGATAACAAAAATGCTGATATCAGAACAACTTTGACCTAATTTAAAGAAAAAAATAATGTTGTTATGTCAAAATGGTCTCTAGAGTAAACATAGACAAGCATAGAGCGTGCGCATCGCTAGTATTAGTATTTTTAGTTTCATGTACTACGCTCGTTTACTGATTTTTAACTTATTTTCCATGCTACGACAGACGTTTATGCGAAAATATCAACGGTTCCGATATTATTAGGGTAATATTAAGTTTTGAAATAGTTTTTATAAAACGGTGTGCTCTGTTTTGACAGTCATTTTACGATTTTACATGTTCGTACTAGTGCCAACAGTTCATACTTGATATGCGCTCTCTATAGTCTACTTATTTATCTATCGAATCTATCTATATCTTCTAAGTATCTATCGACCATATCTTTCATAAAGTTATTCGTGTGTACCAACTGCAAAATGTGCAAAACATTATACCTAATTTAAGTATTACCAGATAAGCGTCAAGCGTGATGATCAATGCTCGTTCTCTGTATGAGAGGCCTGCAGTGGGACAGTTACAGGCTGGTGGTATTAACAGCTTCAGTAATGGCACCCCACCGTGGGGCAGCTCACAAGCGTGGTGATCAATGCTCGTTCTCTGTATGAGAGGCCTGCAGTGGGACAGTTACAGGCTGGTGGTATTAACAGCTTCGGTAATGGCACCCCACCGTGGGGCAGCTCACAAGCGTGGTGATCAATGCTCGTTCCCTGTACCTATAACCGTTTAATTTTGAAAATAAATTTGCATATTTCTTAACCACATCACGTAATAAATAATATAAGTTTTTTTTCTACATATAAAAAGAAACTAACAAATAAATAAATGGTTGACGCGTTTTTTTTTATACTATGAAAAAAAAAAGGTTTGTCAATTTTAAAGTCGTCTATTTCACATTTTAAGCTACTAATTATTAAAAACTACTTACATGTGAGTAGTCTATTATTCTTTAAACTGGTAACCGGATCCAATAAATAAAATCGCAAGTCATTGCATGAGTCACAACTCACAACGCTTCTTGTAATAACAAGTTACTATACTAACTATTAAGTTGTTACTGCTTCAAATATTTATACCTGTTCAAAAAACGATTTGTTTTACTTACGGGACGGTACAATTTTCTTAGCAAAACAAAGAAAATTCTACCGTCGCCCGTAAGCAAAATGAATTGTTGAACTGTATATCCATCCTTTTTCATATCTATACTTCTATACTAATATTATAAAGAAGTAAAGTTTGTGTGTTTGTTAAATTATAAGGGGTAATCTCGGGATCTACTGAACCGATTTTAAAAATTCTTTCACCAATAGAAAGCCACATTATTGCTGAGTGTCATAGGTTATATAAAAAAACGAAAAATAAAAAGGATTTTACGTGGTAGTCCGTTTTGCAAAGTAAATCGGAGAAAAAACGGTCGAATGAAAGCGTTTCTTACGAGCGCTGCCTTAACTATGAAAGATATATTTTTGAGTTCTAGAGAAAAGATGTGAAGCTTGAAAATGCCTACAAAAAAGTCAACGACAGCATATGTCTAACTTTTATATTTAAGTTACAAAAAGTAGTTTTTTTAATATTAGTATAAATAATTTTTAAATCGTTAGGTCATGTACTGAAAAAGAATTATTAACATTATGTCCAACGAAGTGGGCAAGGGTCAGCTAGTTCATAATAAAATTGTTATACCCTTAGAGGAATAAATAAGTAAATTATAGAGCGCTCATATCGAGTATCAACTGTTGGAACTAGTATGAATGAACATGTAAAATCGTAAAATTAGTATCAAAACAGAGCGCACCGTTTTATAAAACTATGTCAAAACATAATATTACCCTAATAATATTGGAACCGCTGATATTTTCGCATAAACGTCTGTCGTTGCAAGTAAAATCACATAATTCGGTAAACGAGCGCAGTACATTTAGCTAAGAATGAGTTTACGGTACACATAAGGGCTACTAGCGATGCGCACGCTCTATGCTTGTATATGTTTACTCTATGGTTATACCCCATTGCAAATAGATTTAATATAATATTCGAAGTACTGTCGTACCAAAACAATTTTATGTAACACCACTCTTTATTCAATGCCAGTCGCCATTTGCAATATAACAATGAAGATATCTGTTGAAATATTTCGTGGCTCGCGTCCCAATTCTCAACGCTTATTATTTTACTGTCATCTGCAGTTAATGTAATTTTAATTGTACATAAATAGAAATACTTGAATAAACTTTGTATTGACGACCTCCGTGGTCGAGTGGCGTACACACCGGTTTTCAAGGTGTCGCCAGCTCTGAGGTCCCGGGTTCGATCCCCGGCCGGGAGAATGTAGAAAACCACTTTTCTACATTGTCTCGGGTCTGGGTGTTTGTGGTACCTTCGTTGTCTCTGAATTCCATAACACAAGTGCTTTAGCTACTTACTTTGGGTTCTGAGCAATGTATGTGATGTTGTCCACATGTATTTATTTATTATTTATTAAACTTTGTATCTGTTTGGAATCCATACTTAATATATAAAGCAGAAGAGTTTGTTTTAACGCGCTTATCTCAGGAACTACTGGTCCGATTTGAAAAATTCTTTCAATGTTGGATAGCCCATTTATTGAGAATGGCTATAAGCTATATAACATTACGATTCGACCAAAAGGAGCGGAGCAAAAATAAAAAAAATGTTGCACAATGAAAACCGTTTAAACTAAAACACGCGGACAAAGTTGCGGGGACAGCTAGTGAGTTATAATTTTGCTATCAAAATGGCGTATTGAGTCTAAACCTAGTAGGGCGATCCCGAGAATATACGTGAGTAAACCGTTATGTTCTAAATAATTATGAATACTCCTCACGAAAGTTATTATTCAAATAAAGTTGATTGTTTACAGGGATAGATGGAGCTACTGTGTTGCGCTAGCTATGAGCCTGACTATGCATGTTAGTAAACTGTGTTACATAATACATCAGTCGCCATTACGCAACACACAACATTGTGAGCACTGAAAACATTTGAGAAAACATTCTATTACCCTACAAGCTGTGCCCGCGACTCCGTCCGCATGATTTTTTAAATAATTTTACATTTTTTCTAAAATAGAAGTATCCTAAGTTACTCCTTATTAAATCAGCTATCCGCCCGTGAAAGTCCCGTCAAAATCGGTCCAGCCGTTCCAGAGATTAGCAGGAATATTATCAGGAACAGACAGACAAAAATAGTAATAAATGTTATTTTGGTATATGTACTGTATATATACATTCATATGCATGTAGTAAAAAGCGGTTATTTTAACATTACAAACAGACACTTAAATTTTATTTATTTATGTAGATAGGTATAGGTACCTACCTACATCTATTCATATTATAAAACAAGGTCTCGCTCAAACAAACACTTTAGGTTTATTATATTACTAGCTGTTGCCTGCGGTTCCGCCCGCGTGGGTGTCGGTTATCACGGCTATAAGTAGCTAATATCCTTTCTTAAGATTCAAGCTTATCCCATACAAAGTTTCATCAAAATGAGTTCAGTGGTTTAGCCGTAAAAGCGTAACAGAAGGACTGAGTACCTCTCGTATTAATAATATAATCTATAAGCGATTTCAAACCAAAACTCAATATAATAATAATCAAGTGTTCAATTTGTCCACGCAATTTTCGACAGTGAAAGTTTCAACAAAATCGCTTCAGTAGTTTATAATATACACTTAACAGCACTAGAATTGTTTTTCTCATCACTTGCTTAAGTCTTATTTTTTTTCCTAATATTATCATGTGACGCAATATATAGATTAATAAAAATATATTAAAAAACAGTGTAGTTCGATTCTCGACACCGCCGCCGCCGCGTCAGCTCATGATTAGGGACTCCTATTGAGTCTGAAACTAGTCGGGCGATCCCGAGAATATGCGTGAGTAAACCGTTTTGTTTTAAATAATTATGAATACTCCTCACGAAAGTTATTATACAATAACAGTTTAGTATTTATATCTTATCGGTTCTCTGTGCATTGTAATATAATTATCTGTCTTGTTTGACTGACTGGATCTCAGATATGAGTAGTGTTTTTATAGCATAGTGGAATATTTATAAGTTCACGTCTTGCTATATTATCTATACTTTACTTTATATATAAAGCTGAAAGACTTGTTTGTTTGAACGCGCTAATCTCAGGAACTACTGGTCCGATTTGAAAAAAATCTTTCAGTGCTAGATAGCCCATTTATTGAGCCGTTTATAATATTACGCTTCGACCAAAAGGACCGGAGCATAAATGACAAATGTTGCAAAATTGAAAAACCGTTGAGAGGAAACACGCGGACAAAGTCGCGGGGGACAGCTAGATTTTCAAGTTAACTCATAATTTCAATAATCTTTTTTCGTAAAACCATGAAATTATGAATAGATGTTTATTTTATCACAAGATGCATAATGTATATCACTGAATTAAAATCAAAAGCCTTCAACCAAAACAATGTAATCCTTACTATTATAAATGCGAAAGTAACTCTGTCTGTCGCGCTTTCACGCCAAAACTACTGAACCGATATGAATGAAATTTAATACACAGATAGTCTAGAGCCTGAGAAAGGATATAGACTACTTTTTGTCGGAATAACCGACATCCACGCGGGCGGAGCCGCGGGAAACAGCTAGTAATATATATAAGCAAAATACCGAACTGTCAAACGGTACTTCTTAGATTTTGTGGACTGTAGCTTTACTAAATTATATCACCCGTCTTATTGTTCGGCTTGTAGGCGTACAAATTCAAATTCCAAACTCATCTACTTAAAATAGGCTTCAAAGTAGCACTTGGCAAATGTCAATATTACAATGGACAGCACCCTGATTCGCCCACCCTGCACTGAACTTGAATAAGTGTACAATTTTTTTATCTCAATTTGATTTCAAGAAGCATTGCAAGATTTGACCTTAGCAAACATACATACATTGCAAATTAAAGAACATTTTTATAAATGCAACTGTTTGGGCTTGAAATGAGAAAGTATCTATGTATTTATGACAGGCCTGTTGGTCTAGTGGTTAGTGCCTCTGACTGCTAAACGTCGTGGGTTCGATTCCCACCCAGGACGAATCTTTGTGTGATGAGCACGATCATTTGTTCTGTGTCTGGATGTAATTTATCTATAATATGTATGTATTTAGAAATATATAAGTATGTTTATCAGTTGTCTGGTTGCCATAGCACAGGCTCTGCCTAGTTTGGGATCAGATGACCGTGTGTGAGATGTCCCAAGATATTATTATTATTATATTATATTTAATATTTTAGTATGTTTATTGCAATATCTATTTAAAGATGGTAAAATCAAACAATAATAATATACAATTTTGTTTAATAGATAAACCCAGTAGATGTGTTGTGGAGATCAGATCATTCAGCTGTATCTGGGGAGACTGGAAGCTGTTTTGTATAATCTATATACAAATAAAAAAAAAACAAGTGTCCGTTTGTAATATTAAAATAATCGTTTTTTACTATATGCATATGAATGTATAATATATATATAGAACATAATATACCAAAATAAAGTTGACTTTCAAAAAGTGCTATAATATATAACTGCGATAGCCTAATTTGAAATAAATGTATAATACTATAGAACTTTTAAGTTGATCTGATTATGAAGCCAGAAAGAATGAAACTGAATCAAAAAAATATATATATTGCTATATTATTTTGTTTCTATTGCTTATTAATTATAATGATATCTTGGGACTACTCACACTCGGCCATCTGATCCCAAACTAGGCAGAGCCTGTATGATGGCAACCATCATCTGATACATAATTATATATTTCCAAATACAACATATTATAGATAAATTACACCCAGACACAGAATAAATGATCATAATCATCACACTAAGATTTGTGTTGGCTGGGAATCGAACCCACAACCACTGGTTTAGCAGTCAGGGTAACTAACCACTAGACCAACAGGTCAATTCATGTAAATATATGCTTAGAACTTTTGCTGTACTATCATAAGGGCTTCTATTGTTACTGTGTTTTCATGAATAATAACTGAACAAATCTTAATGAAATTTAAATAAAGTTTAGATTCATAAGCTTAGGGAAATCATGGGAATATATTCATCATGCAATAAAATGGTCTTTCTAGCGAGCCAGATACAAAATTTTGTTATACTAATCTATACTCTAATATTATACAGCTGAAGAGTTTCGTTTGTTTGAACGCATTAATCTCAGGAACTACTGGTTCGAATTGAAAAATTATTTTTGTATTGGATAGGCCGTTTATTGAGGAAGGCTATAGGCTATATAACATCACGCTACGACCAATAGGAGCGGAGCATAAATGAAAAATGTTGCAAAAATGAAAAACCGTTGAAACTAAAATACGCGAACAAAGTCGCAGGGGGACAGCTAGTCTAAAATATAACACTATCACATGTTTTTTGTCAGTCACGTCTTGGTCAGTCTTTAGATTTTTGTTAAAAGAGACACTTTCTTTTGTGCTTTTGTTGTAACTTGTGAAAATTGTAAATGTAGTTTTTGAGTTTGTAGTATTGTGTGGTGTATAGCAATTAGTTATAAAACTTACCAATAGACAATTTCTTTCTTCAAGTTGGTATTGTTTATGAGATGTTTTCACGTCTTGCTTTGCATTGTTTTGGTTTCCATGGCAACTTGTTTATGTTTTGTTGTTTGTTTATTTTTCTGTTTCCAGTGAGTTTTATTACTGTTTCTTCAGGGTTATGTTGTTGAGCTGAAATAAATATTTGCTCCACTCATGAAGAGTGACGAGCTTTGACGTCTGTTTACCAGAAACTTTGAACCATTTGGCGGGCTCCGAGGAACCCTGGGATAGGACAGGAACTGGGGATGGGACAAGGTGGGACAGGATGCTGCGGACAATCATGCGCAGAGCGGCCACCGCCCACGCTCAATATTCACTTAAAGTATTACATTACAAATTAATTATAAAAAACTTGTAAAATTCCAAATATACTCGTTTTTTTTTTTGTACATCACAGAAAGCTCCTAGACGAAAGGGGCCGCAAGTGCCCGCAGCTGAGATCAATATACTATACTGTACAAACATATATAATAGACTCCCAATCTTCAACAGTCGGTTTTCACATTTACCGTATTGTTAAATTTTAAAATCTACAACTAGGGGGCGCCGGGCCCTGCCTCACACACGAACGTTTAAAGCTTTGGACGGCAGGTCCTCCCGCCGGAGACGGGCTCGGCGCACTCAAATAAAATACACATCGCTCTCAAGATAAATAAACGATACGACTAGCGGCGCTACAGCGCGCGGCGCCTCGGCCGGCGGCGCGGCCCGAGAAAATAAAGAGGCGCTCCGCCGAGCGACGCGGCTGCAGGCCGGCACCGGCGCCCTCGCGGGCGCTCCACAGACGCCCTATTCATTTTTTTGTGTTTTTCTCATATTTAGGGCCAGGGCGGCTACGGTAGCGCCCGCGAGGTCGCGGCTGCACTTACCTACTAAAATTTTCACAAAATAATACCTAACGCCGGAATTTGGTCGGCGGCGGAGCGCGGCCGCGAGCGGGCCTTGCTCGCGGGCGGCCGCGCTTCGCACCTCGAAATAAAAAACTTAGCACAGAGCGGCGGACGCGGCCCGACGGACGAGCCGCCGCACCGCGCCCGCGCCACTTATCACTAGCTTAGAGTCCGTACGGCGGGGGCGCTCTACGCCGTCACGTTGAGCAGCAGCTTGAGCGGCAGCGCGCGGTCGGGCTCGGGCCGGCAGCGGCCCTCGCGCCGCCAGTGCGTGGGCGGCGGCGGGAGCGCGGCTGCGGCGGGCGCGGCGCCCCACTTGCTGGCCGCGTAGCGCTCGCAGCGGTCATCGCGCCGCTCGCGCCGCAACGCCGAGCGTCGCCGCCCGCGGGCCTGCTGCAGCTGGACGCCCGCGGCGGTAGGGGGACTGGGCCGGTTCATGATTCGCGCCCCCAGGTCTTCCTGGTCTAGGTGTTCTTGTTGTCGCTCTCGCTCCTTCACTATTAAGTTAACACGGGCACTTGTATAATTATGTAGACGGACACTACGTTGTTTCAGTCGGGGGTGCTCCGTCACGACGCTCGCGTCCTCGATGCCTCTAAGCCTGGCGCGACTTCGATGTTTCACAAGATGGTCGCCGCTCGCACGCGATATTGTAGTGTGTGTGGCTTCGCTAGATCGCCACGATCCGCCGGGGTCGGCCTCGAACCGATGTCGATCAGCTCGGATGACACGTCGAAACACTGCACTGCTTCACTTTCACGACTTAATACGTCGGCGGTCGCGCTGCTAGCTCCTATGATGATCGATTATGGGAATAAAATATGGACGCCACCTCTCCATTATTCGCACCTTCACCTCTCGATTTCGACTACGTGACGTCGGTGGCGCTCGCCGTATTTATACGGCAATGGCGGCTGCGCGTGTTCAGTTGCGCGGTGGGGATATAAGGCGTCCCATTAATGGGACTGATATTTCTCATTATAATTTTACGACTTAGACTGAATTTAGTAATTACCCATTATTAATTTAGCCTTCATTATTTTTTAACTGTACCTAACACGGAAAACAGTTATTCCTCTTATACTAAACAATATTTTGTTTTGTCCAAAACTACAGATACAAATTGTTACTTTTTAATCCATCCATATACCTACTTACTATTATACTTATTCAGTATACTAATATTATAATACTGAAATTAATATACTAATAGTGAAAGTAACTCTGTTTGTCTGTCTGACAGTCTTTCACGTTTGAACCATATGACTAATTTTGATAAAATATTGGTTTGTAGTTTTGCATTACATTTATAAGACGATACCAAAACCAGGTTATCACAACAAAAAGTAAAGTAACGTTTTCATAATATGAATCTTTGTTACACTTTTCAATAAATTACCACATGCAATTCATATATTAACACGTGAAAATCAGTCCTAATCATTCAATAGAAACAATAGCAAAAAATTTTTAGATTTAGTTTAAGCCCAGTAATAATAATAACAGGATTAAATTATTCTAATCCATTAACAAATTACATTTAATCTCATTAAGGCTACCTAGAAATTCCAAGGTATTTAATGCACATTGTATATGCGTAATTATTGAATAATTAAACGAAACTTAATTGTTAGTCGTCTTTTTCGACAAGCTACTTAAGGTGTTATGTAGGGATGGATAGACATAAGTTTCGTTTAAGTTTACGAGGATAATAGGGTGTGAAAAGCAAAAAAATAGTTTTGACCATCAAATAGATTATTAAAAAAAGTCTTAGATACCTATTTTTCTTTTTTTCGAAATAAGAAAAAAGTACTTAAGTTGGGGACTGGCTCGGGCCTCTACAAAATTCACTGAGTTGTGACATCATGCGACATTTCAATTGAATCAATAGTCGTATGTTTTTGGTTATGTACAAAAATACCTGTCCCTTATATTTCATTAATGGTAGCGAAAAAGTCGCAAGTCGGTGCGATCGTTTGCCATTATTTACTTATCATACACGTGGGTACCTAATTTACCTTTTACAAAACGTATTCCCTGAAATATAAACACATGAAGTATAAATAAATGTGGACATAATCACTAATATCACTATCTTGCTCTAAACTCAAAGTTAATAGCTAAAGCACTTGAGATATGGAATCAAAGACAACGAAGGTACCACAAAGGCACAAAAACCTAGACCCGAGACAATGAGGTTTTCTAGATTGCTCCAAGACGAACTTATTTTTTATACATTACTCAGCATTATTCCATAATATGTAATAGGTTTTAAAACAAAAAATTCGTTTACTTTCTAGAATAAGTCGTGGTGCAATAACGTGCGGACGTAATCGGCCGAGCAAACCGTGCATAGCCGGCCTTATTTGCTGCCTAGTACCAATCCGCTAGCAACGTTGAAAAAAAAACATGACGATGAAAACAAGGAGGTTGAGGGTATAACCCGACTGCGTTTAGTAGTAAGCCCATACAAAGACTCCCGTAATTTAACCCAGATATGAAATTTGGTTGAGTAATACAAATGGCGGTTGTGTACTTGTGTTATTTTCGCTTTTAGCCCATTGGTAGATAAGAAGTTGTTTGTTTTCGTTTCAATAACTGACTCTACTGTTATCTGAGCTAATAATAATAAATTTATTACACAGATATATGTATATAGAATTTCATAATAGCCCAGTTAATACGTAACATATTGCTAAGTATGTAAAGAATGAAAACTGTTTTCTTATTGCCTTTTTAGTCGATAATAAATATTGTGAAATTGTAAACACATTACTTGTCTATTTATACCAAAGATGCTTGAAAATAGATCTTATGTTTTGGTAAACTCTCCCGCAATGTTGTAAAGAGAAAGTAAAGGGAAATGGGCTGTGAGCATTGGTTAGCTTGGCGATGGGCAATGGAGTAGCAAGAATACAAGTTAATTTTGCAATATTGCAAAGTTTCAACAAATGCGTCATGGTAGTACGTGACTGTGATCAATGCTGAGGCCTGCGTATTGCGTAGTATATTTTCGTAGTATTTTTTACAACTTAGCTACCTATCAGTTGACATACCTATATACCTACGAATCACGTAATGAGGCGTAGGTACCTACCTATTAAAAGTTTGACGTCCATATTTTTTTTTGTTTACACTGTTTTTTTTTAGTTTAGGCTTAGGAATGAAAATAAAATTATCACTTTTAAACAAGTAGGTAGGTACTTACTCATTGGGTGGGTAAATACGGTAAAACTGTAATTCACAGAACCTTTATTTTTAAACCAGTGATTTTAGCATGAATAATTTCATACAACACATTGATGTGCCTACTATCTTTTGCTCGCGGCTCCGCTTGCGTGGAGGTCGGTTATCGCAGCAATCCAAGCTTGTCCTATATTAAGTTTAACCAAATAGGTTTAGCGCTTAAGACGTAAAAGCGTATAACAGACAGATAGTTTACTTTCGCATTTATAATATTAGAATGGATAGCACAGAAATATATTTCAGTAATGATTTATATACTTAGGTTATCAATAAGTACCTACTATGAATAGGCCTGAATATGTGAAAAAGAAACCTAAGGTACCTATCTTGGTAATGAAGCATGCAAATATCAATCAAATCTAAGCAAAAAGCATTTTGCTTTAAAGCAAATCTATTTAGTCCGTCAGTTAGATAATGAAAAAATATTAGACACGTATTTTTTCTTTTATCAAAACAATAAAAACTTACAAAGATACAGCGCTTTAAAGTTTCGGAGTGGGGGCTTATGACGCCACGCCTTGGTAAAAATTGTAGCAAGGAGTGACGTCACGCGTAATTTGCGTTCCCTGTATTTTGATTATTTTTTGTTTGTAGGAAAAAAGAAAAAACACTAATTGTTCAATAAAATTCATTAATCTACCAGGCGGACATTAAAAAAAAAATTAGCAAATATACATTGTTGGTAGATTGGTACATCACTTTAGCTATATTTAAAAATTAACAATAACGATCTAGGTACCTAATTGCGTAATTAATAAATCATTGTACGTCAAGAAATAGGTTAGAAGGAAAAATATAATTATTAATATACACGTGTAACAACAAGTATAAATATAAAGAGTTTTTAATATTATTTTTTTATAACTATTTGGTAACCGCTGACCTCTATAATACAATATACGGGTCAGTGTTGATAACTGTTTGTGTTCGTGTGTCCATAAAACGACTGTGCTTTAGACCACACGACTGAAGAAAACTTTTTTATTTATGAAACGTAACTGGCTATGAAAGAAAGAGAGAAAAAAATGTCTGCTCGCACCTCTCTCTCTTGCCTCTACAGTAATAAACGAAACGTAACGCTCTCTATTTCTTTTCCTCCTCCAGCATAGTGCCTTTTCATAAATTGGCAATCTGGCATAGCATTGAATGGGTACACCAATTTATTTTAAAAAAGTAAAGAAATTGTAATTGTTTCGTTTTATAAAAAGAGATGGCGCTATTCTCAATCTCCATAGAGTATGATAAAACCGAATGTATCCTTAATCGCGCAATTAAAGTTTTCATAATTCGTTGGCCTCGGATGATCACACTTTTTCTTAAAGCATTCACCAACTTAAAACAATATAAGTAACCTGACACCCACGCGGGCAACAGCACCAGAGTGCATTCTAACATTTTGCAACATTTTTCATATATGCTCCGCTCCTATTGGTCGTAGCGTGATGTTATATAGCCTATAGCCTTCCTCAATAAACGGACTATCCAATACAAACGATTTTTTTTTAATGTCCGAAAAAATACGTGTCTAATATTTTTCACTAATCTACCTTATTAGTTAAATATATTAGACACATTTTTTTTTCTTTTTTTACGTAAAAACGTACGACGATAGATTGATTTGAAATGTCATATGACGTCACGATGTGGTACATTTTTTGTAACACATAATTAGCCCCAATTCCTGAAATTTGATTCGCTTATCTCCTTAGATTATAGTAATTTTGATAAATAAAAAAATACGTGGCTGATATTATTTATAAGTATTACTTAATCTACGTACTAAATAGATTTTTACTTTTCACTCCCAGTTAACATCTCTGCAGCATCCTTTATCTGAGACTAGCTGTCCCCCGCGACTTTGTTCGCGTGTTTTAGTTTTAACTGTTTTTAATTTTTGCAACATTTTTCATTTATGCTCAGCTCCTATTGGTAGTAGCGTGATGTTATATAGCCTATAACCTTCCTCAATAAACGGACTATCCAACACAAAAAGAATTATTCAATTCGAACCAGTAGTTCCTGTGATTAGCGCGTTCAAACAAACAAACTTTTCAGCTTTATAATATTAGCATAGATTCGTAATACCGAGATGTAAATTGGTCATTTAGCAAGGATGGCAGTGAGGTTGACTGCCCAGGGTAATAATTTGCGCAGCGGATGTCCCTGAGTATCGTCATATGGGACCCTCTTAAGTGCTCATTATTTTCTTGAATAGTGTAGTATGGCGGAAGTCGTAATGATGGCGTTGGTTTTTTTTTATAAATGTAGATAAGACGCCTATAAGTTGATAGATTTTAGAAACCGTTATTGCTCGCGTTTCCGCCCGCATACTAAGTTTCATCAAAATCGTTTCAGCGGTTTATCCGTAGAAGCGTAACAGACAGTTACTTTCGTATTTATAACATTAGTTAATATGGATTCGGAAAAACGTTTTTCTAAAGATAATTATCGGTAATGACAGCGTGCTGCTGGGGAGTTTGTTGCGCCGTTTCTTCTCCACAGCCAGAGCACTTAGGAAGCGGTGAAGGGTGGGCGAATCAGGGTGCTGTCCATTGTATTGACGTTCTTAAAGTGCTACTTTGTAGCCCAGTTGGAATAAATAAGCTTTTGATTTTGATTTTGGTACGTCTCGGTAACGTATTATTAATTTATAGATTATGGAAATCGGGGTAGATCTTACCATCTCACATTACAACTACCTACAGTGAACAAATTGTAACCTTAAAAATACAAAATGACCTTTTCTTTAACAGTTATTACTAATTACTCATGTGTAATTCATTAAACTTTACGTGTTACAAGAGTAAAAAACAACTAACAAGTTAAAGTAAAAAAATAACGATTTATTGAAGTTTTTCCTATCTCGAGTTTCGAATAACGATACGTAAGTACGCGTGGTCTAACTCGCCACCATCATTAATTGGACACACTTCATGAGACATTTAAAGCACTTTAAATTCACAAAAACAAGAAGTTATACAAAAAATCTAAGATTTCTTTCCCCTTTGTATTACGAAAAAAAACAAACTAACGAAGTGCAGTAGACAAACAATAGACAACTAGCTTTAATTATGATTACTTGACGTATAATAGGCAATGGCTATACAGTATACAGCCAAAACCATAAATCTATATCTATATATACTAATATATAAAGCTGAAGAGTTTGTTCTCTCAGGAACTACTGGTCCGATTTGAAAAATTCTTTCAGTGTTGGATAGCCCATTTATTGAGGAAGGCTATAAGCTATACAACATTACGGTGCGACCAAACGGAGCGAAGCATAAATGAAAAATGTTGCAAAAATGAACAACCGTTGAAACTAAAACACGCGGACAAAGTCGCGGGCGACAGCTAGTATATCATAAATATGATAATTTGTTATCTGTATGCCGATTAAAAGGTCGTCTTTGGTCACGACTGTATTTACATACGGCCTAATTCTTGTTATCATCTTGGAATCTTGTTAGATAAAATTATTTTTAACGGAAAATTATAGTTACGTGCATGTTGGGTGGTCTGTATCGCTGCCATCTTTGTTGGATATTAATCAACATAGTTTATTACATACTACGACTACCTAGTATATTATTTTACAAGCAATTAACGCTTCGATCACTTATTAAAAACATTGTTATTAATGATCGAAGAATTAACGTCGAAATATGACGAACATTTTTATCTTTTGAATTATTTTGACTTTGGAGAGCAGTGGTCACACTCTGTTAGTGACTTTAAGAGAATAGACATGCTAGGATCTTAGAGGAATAAATAAGTAAACTATAGAGGGCGCATATCGAGTATGAACTGTTGGCACTAGTATCACCAAGTAAAATCGAAAAATTTGTGTCAAAAAGACCGCACTGTTTTATTAAAACTATCTCAAAACAATAATAATATCGGAACCGTTGATATGTTCGCATAAACGTCGGTCGTCGCACGGAAAATCACATAATTCAGTAAACGAGCGCAGTATCTTAAGCTAAAAATGTGCTATTAGCGATACGCACGCTCTATGCTTGTCTACTTATGTTAACTCTATGGCTGGGATACTTTTATTCGGTCAAGTTAGCTTTTTTCTCTTTATGAGCCTTAGATCTACTTTTTGTTCCTATTTTATTTTGAATCTAAAGCTCCTTGTAACTAAACGAAATGCGACTATCGTTAGCATACTTTTCCCGATAAGAATCGTCAATTTGGTTGCGTTACAGCTGCCCTACGAATTATTATTAAGCGCTCACCCCCCTGCAAGGATTGGACGATACAATGACTCTTTGATATACAATGGTGCCGCGTGCACAGAAATATTAATTGTAACCACCTGTGATTTTTAAAGAGTTAAGAGAATTATACAGTAGATTCAATGTTCAGAATCTTGCTGTCACACATACCTATAGGTTATAATTTTAATTATTCTGTGCCCGTAGGTTTTAACCTGTCAAAAATCGTGAGCAAGTTTCCGATTCTTTTTGTTTTATTTTTTTTTAATTATTTTAATTTTGTATCACAGGTTGTCACCACAGAATAATGTCATCTATTTGTATATTTAATAACTTTCGTGCATATTCATAAATATTTAGGAATATTGACGGTTCACTCACGCACATTCTCGTGATCGCCAGACTAGGTTCAGATTCGATAGGAGTCCATTTGACTCGTCAATCTTCCTAAATCCTTACTAATATTATAAATGCGAAAGTAACTCTGTCTGTCTGTCGCGCTTTCAAAGGACATGGGCTACTTTTTGCTGCGAAAACCAACATCCACGCAGACGGAGCCGCGGAAAACAGCCAGTTTATATATATTACCTAGTTTTAGAAACATTAAAATACTTTTTTTGTCGTTGACAATTTATTTACCAACGTATTTTTATAACAAGCTCTCTGTTCACCCCTCGGAATACGCGTAACGCGTCATGCGTTTGTTTATGCAAGGGTGACCAACTTAGTTCATAGGGGAATATAATTGAAACGTTTCAACCAACTATTAAATGCCATACGGGTGACTTAAATAATGGCAATTCATTGTTCCTATATATTAATTTAACCCATGTAGGTATACATTATCAGATTACTGTACCAATCTAGTAATATCATAATTTATCGGAGTACCTAAGTATGTATGTAACATTTAGGTACCAAGTAATCGAAGCGTACCTAAATGGTACGCTTTGATTCCTTTTTAACCCCCCACGCACAAAAAGGGGTGTTATAAGTTCGACGTGTCTGTTTGTGGCATCGTAGCTACTAAACTAATGGACCGATTATGTTGCGGTTTTTTATTTGTATAAAAGCTGATGTGATTGTTCTTATATAGTTCTTAGTTATAAATATATGATTTGTTTTGTTTAGCACTTTAAAAGTTAGGAGCAATTTTTTTTATTAGGCAGTTTCAAAACTTATTAAGTACAGTTAAATAGATCCTTATATTTTTGTTCCTTATTCAATCTCATAAACAATGACTAATCAATTTAGAAACTGGCATTTTTCTGAGTTTCATAATAATTGACATTCCATTTTAAAACTACTTGGTTCACTTATACAGTGCGTCCCCAATTATAAGGGTCGGATACGACCGAAATGTAGGTGTAACACACACACACACACATCTATCTAATACTGTTTGTGTATAAGTAAAGTACCCTTTTGTATAAACAGGTTGGTTCAATAAAAAGATCTACAATCAGCCCCTGTTCTCCTAACTTCATAAAATTTTGTTTGAAGTTATATTAGGTACCTACTCTTTGGTTCATAGATAGAATGCAATGCGTATCATTTAATGGAATAGAGTAATAACCAGTAAATGGCATTTAAATTACTTTTATGTCTGTACAATACTTATTTTAAACTTCTTTTTCTTAATAAAACAAAAGGAAATAGGAATCTTCCTTGAATCTTCATTGGTATTTTCACGAGCCCAACAAAGGAGGTACAAACAAACCATTGTTTTGTTTTTGGTTAACAAAATGGCCGCCACCCAGCAGCTGATTTTGCCTTTCCTCCCGTGCGTGTTTATTACAACAGCTGTGAAACCTGCCAGGATGTAGGTTACAGCTGATGTATATTAATGTTTTTGTTGTTTTTCTTCCCTTTTCTACCCTGTGATAAAGACAGGGACGGCGAATGCGTGGGATCGGCGTCTACGAGATAAAAAGCGAGGGATGGAATGTGAATCGGGACTGGTTGTTTCGTCTCGTTGGTTAGATTTATTTTTTATTTTACTAATATTTAGAGGTACCTACCTACCTACTTTGTAAGTTTGTAACTTTTGGTGTAGTAGGTAGAGGTAGTCTTCGGAAATAATCATCCGATTGCTAACATAATCTAACTGGTAGACATTATTTCTGAATGTCAAGGTTGAAATTAGATATAGGTTCCTACCTATTATAAATAAGGGCTGCGTGGGTACCTATTGATCGGTACTGCCGGCAAAACCTAGGTTTTCACGTTAATAGCTTGTATACTTACTTGTAACTACATAAAAAACTCGAACAAGGCAAGCAGGTGTTTTTTTTCACCGGGATCTCAGATTACATTATTAGTACAAGTAGGTACCGGGAATGAATTCGGCCATTTTGTATTCATCGTGTGGTGTGAGTGTTTCAACTTGAAATCGTATTGATTTTGTTATTACCTAAGTCTTGCTAGCTCATGATTTGTTAGTGAAATGACGTAGCTCTTATTATTCGTGATAATACGAAAGGTGAAAAACCTGTGTTAGTTAATTTACAATATCCTGTGTGGTAGGTATACACCGGATTAAAGTTAAATCTCACATCCGATCAAAGGATCAGTTTTACATATTTTTAGTTGCTTGCCCCGAAGGTCTATTTATACCTACTCAGTCGGTTTTGTTAATTCAGTTCAGGGTATTCTTATTATGACTAGGTAGGTATTACTTTTTATTTGTTTCAAAAGCTGCAGAATTAAACGTTTTCCATGGTTCCAAACTATACTTAGAGCATTATTTTTTATTAGATAGGAACCTACCTATCTCTAGATATCTACTCACGTTGAAAAAAAATATGGCGACCATGGTATGTCTTGAGTTTTTGAATAATTCGGGAATGAAGACAAAACATATACTTAGGTACCTTTACGGATACGGACCTTTGAAATTTTCGTTTTCTCCATTTTCGGATTTTATCCGTTCTGGATTTCAAGTAGGCCTACAAACTAAAATAAAGCATATCTTGTAGGTATGATCAAAATGTATGTATCATAACCATACCTCTAGCAATGATTTAAAGGTATTCTGTAAAATAGTGGATACATAAAAAAAAATATGATGAAACCATTATACACTTTCGTCAACTTTTATTACAATCTGACGCACAGGCAAGATTTCATTCAGCCTTATCAATACAATTTGTTATTTCACATTTTTATCATTGCTATCTGATAATTTTCATTGACTGTGATAAAATGCGTCATTTCCTGATTAATGTGTGTTTACGAAAACAATTTAATCATGTGTCAATGACTCGGTTAATTTAATTATGAGTTTGTAATGAGCCCACGTCAGGTTAAGGCCTAAATTGAAAAATCACGTCACCTAAAGAAGTAAGGACTGGCTGTATGTACTGGGTATTTTATTTTTACATAATAATATATTGGGACCAATATTAAAAAAAAATGAATAATGTTTTTTATAACCCTAGTCGGTAATAAATTTAGATGACCCTTAAGTGGAGATCGCAATGTCTAAGTATAAACCAAATTTGGCTGAGTTGATTAATTAAGTAATATTGTAACATCATCGTGCCTTATTAAAAACCAGCAATTTTGTGTAAATGTCTAAACTAAAACATTATTTTCAAAGTTAACTGGTGTTCCGAGTTGATGTTTAATTATTATTCCCAGCTACGAGAACTTCTCCTGTCTATGTAATATTAATCCGTACACGCATAGTCGTCGCCATTACTATTGAATTGGATAGAGGTCAGAAAAATTTGTGTCAAAACGGAGCGCGGTGTTTTATTAAAAATATGTATCTTAAAACCTAATCTTCATCATCATCAGCCTATCTGCGTCCACTGCTGGACATAGGCCTCTCCTATGGCACGCCACTGGACCCATCTAGCCCCCGGTCGTCCTACACTACGTTTACTTAAACCTAATACTAAACTAGTAATATCGGCTAGCGATGCGGTAAAGTCCGGTGAAGCAGTCAAAGCCTGCGCTCAGGGCTAACTGCGTCCCACCGGAGCCCCGCCGAGAATGCGTGAGCGAACCCGGGACTCCGGAAAAGGCAAGGATGTGTTTTTAGTCGGTGCAAGTCCGACATATCCCCACGTCGTCGTGCCCTCGGCGTGGGTCGAAACCATTAGATTTTCACCCCGTTAAAAAAAAAAAAAAAAAAGGGCTAACTGCGTAAATGTCATCCAAAAAAAAAAGGCTAGCGATGCACGCACTCTATACTGGTCTATGTATACTCTAAGATTTTCCCATCTTTATCGCGTAATATATTCGAAAATTACTTTGTAGCTTAGATAAAGTGCCTATTTGTAGCCCGTAGGGTTCGAAATTGGTGATGGCAAAAAGGAAAGGACAGATTGCAAATAAATATGTATTTTATTTTGTTTTTACTTCCATATATTTGTTATTAAATTAAATTTTGTTTGTTTGAGTACTGATATCATTTAATATCAACGACTTAAATCCGGTTGCTGGCGAATATTTACAAAACAATTGTTTATGTTTATTTTCATACTTTGTGTACTGAATTTGTTAAAGCCAGTTGTGCAAATCATAAATAATCACACAAAACAAAATCACGCATATTTGTACAAACATTCATTGGGTACGGACACGCTCGTCCGCAACACGTCGCGCAGTGGATTTTTTATCGGATTTCTACCATAGACGCAGGCGCCATTTTGCCCTAATGTGTCTAGTGTCTATGACCTTTCACAACTGATTTTTTAAACTTTGACCCAACCCTAAAATTTTGGGTAATCAAATCAACTATTAGTCCAGTCATTATAGTAAGTTCACCTCGGAATTCGAGATACCCAGCTGTAAGTCTGTAAATACTTATATATTGACACCCTAAAAGTTGTCTCAAAACCTACATATGGTAGGGTGTACGCAACTATTAAATTTCAAGGTCAAAGGTCACAAAAATCGGTTTTTTGCGCTTTTTTTGTAAATATCTCAGTTCTTATGGGTTTTTTGCTATATGTATTTATTATCAATATTGTAGAATACAAAATTCTCTACAAATTTTGTTCAGAAACATTTTTTATACGGTGAACCGTTTTCGAGATAGAGGGCGGAGAGCGCGCGGTCACAGCATCACTTCGCCTTCGGTGCCTCCGCTCGAAAACGCGCCATATTTAGTTGATGAACTATCGATAAATCAATGATAAATAATTAATGTATATATATAATAATTTCGGGGTCAGACCTGCTCCAGAAGATTTGCTAAATACAATTTTCTGCAACTGCAAGAGTGGTTGTGGTTCGCGATGCAGAAAAGCGAGCTTGCAATGCTTTTTAGCTTGTGGCCAATGTAGCAGGCTTTAGCTTCTGGAGCAGGTCTGACCCCGAAATTATTATATATATATTAATTTATTTAACAACACTTACCTAAGTGTTGTTAAATAAATTATTGAGGAAGGCTATAGGCTATATAACATATCACATATCACGCTACGACCAATAGGAGCGGAGCATAAATGAAAAATGTTGCAAAAATTAAAAACCGTTGAAACTAAAACACGCGAACAAAGTCGCGGGGGACAGCTAGTAGTTAATAAAAATTGACAAATATTTATAATCATTGATTTATCGATAGTTCATCAACTAAATATGGCGCGTTTTCGAGCGGAGGCACCGAAGGCGAAGTGATGCTGTGACCGCGCGCTCTCCGCCCTCTATCTCGAAAACGGTTCACCGTATAAAAAATGTTTCTTAACAAAATTTGTAGAGAATTTTGTATTCTACAATATTGTTATTAAATACATATAGCAAAAAACCCATAAGAAATGAGATATTTACAAAAAAAGCGCAAAAAAACCGATTTTTGTGAACTTTGACCTTGAAATTTAATAGTTGCGTACACCCTACCATATGTAGGTTTTGAGACAACTTTTAGGGTGTCAATATACAAGTATTTACAGACTTACAGCTGGGTATCTCGAATTCCGAGATTCTTACCTAACTTAAGCTTAAATGACTGGACTATATAGATTTTCCAACGCTTGCAGATACTGTTAGACCTATGATTCGATTGTGATGATGTCATTTTGCTATCAAAAAACATTACTATACTATCTGAATCTTCTTTATTTTTGTAGTTCCTTGTTAGTTCTTAGTCACCTCTGCATATAATTTTATAGTTTAACTAGCTGTCCCCCGCGACTTTGTCCGCGTGTTTTAGTTTCAACGGTTTTTCATTTTTGCAAAATTTTTCATTTATGCTCCCCTCCTATTGGTCGTAGCGTGATGTTATATAGCCTATAGCCTTCCTCAATAAACGGACTATCCAATACAAAAATAATTTTTCAATTCGAACCAGTAGTTCCTAAGATTAGCGCGTTCAAACAAACAAACAAACTAACTCTTCAGCTTTATAATATTAGTATAGATATAAGTAAAATAAGTAAAGATAGTTACGCGGCTCGATATTCCAGTCCACTCTTGTACTCTCGGACTTCTTACTGCGACCGACGCTTCATTTCCCGCAACTTTGACCCAAATTATAATTTGTAAGAGGGGTAACTTTCGTATTTCAACACGTTTCCTGGGTTCGCATGGTAACTTAATTTAAAAGAGAAAGACAACGTTTTTTTTTTCTTAAAAAAAAAAATCTTGAAAAAAGCGTAAACGAAACGTTTTAAAAAACAGCAACTGTCAAAATTTTGTGTTGTGACAGCTGTCAGTTAAAACAGGATTAAAATTCACCTAACAATTTATTTTGTAAGTGAAATTGTTTAAGAAAAGCAAAGAAATGAGAAGGGAATTTATTCTGGTTTTGTTAGGAATAATATGCGTGTCGACTTTGTCATCATTGCTATCTAGATATGTACAGATAGAGACGGGTAAAATGCTTTTAGATACGGTTGTCGGAGCCGTAGGTGCGGGTAACTTTTCGTATTGGCAATTGGGGCACACAGGGCCTTTACTTATTGAGCTGACTTCTCTAACTGGCGATGCGGATCTTTACATATCGGATACACTAAGGTTTGTAAAATAAAAAAAGTATTTTTAATGTTTATTTATGTATTTTTTGTTGGTAATATTTCAGGTTGTTTTTTTTTCAAGTAATTAATTGAAATAGGCAGAGGTATTTACAACCCTAACAAGGTCTGCTCAACTCTGCTTTCAAGAGAGCGCTTTATTGATTTATTTTATGTTTTAATTTGAGAGACTATCATACTATCAAAACTTTAAATCTTTGTATTTCCTCTAAACATGTCTATAATTCAACTAGCTGTTTATATTCAAACAAGGCAAGCCAAGGCTAGGATAGGACCGGATTTTTTTGTCAGTGAAACTAACATATCACCACACCCATGCTATATATAAGCGTTGTTTAAGTTATTTGCTTTTCACCCCTAAGAAAAAAGAAAAATAATTAAAAGTACCCACTTCCTTCCATATATGTTGGCTATAGGCAGCAGTTTTGACCCCTGAGCTCTAACTGGTCCACCTGGACTGTCCACTTCAGCTGGGTCCATATAGTACCATGAAACCGATACAAAATAAACTTTATTTGTATGCAGCTTATGGTTTAATATTGCTACAATTATGTGCACATCCACCAGGCTTGAAGGAGTTTTACTATAAAAAAAGGTTTATTACCTACAGTACAAATTAATAAACTGCATTTTTAATAGACCTTGTGAAAAAGGTTGTAGTCTCACAAATTCACAAACATAAAAAAAAACCAAATCATGACTTGACAGTGACAGTTGGAATTTGAATTATTTCACAGATTATTTTCTCAGTTGAAATAAATTGTTATTGGCAGATTATCGCTATTTAAAATTGAATTGAATTGACATGAGAAGAGAGTTTATATTTGGGTTATTAGGTTTTGTATGCATATCAACATTGTCATCGCTGTTGTCTGGGTCTGTGCAGTTGGATCCAGATAAACAGCTTCTTGAATCGGTGGTAGGGGTTGTTGAAGCAGGGAACTTCACTTATTGGAAGTCGGGATATTCTGGACATGCCCTAATTATTGAACTGACGTCATTATCGGGCGATGCTGATCTATATGTAGGCGATACTTTGTGGTTTGTTTGATAATTTATTACTACTAGCTGTTTCCCGCGGCTCCGCCCGCGTGCATGTCGGTTATCGCGGGATAAAGTAGCCATGTCCTTTCTCAGGCTCTAGACTGTACCAAATTTTATTTAAATCGGTTCAGTAGTTTTGGCGTGAAAATGCGACAGACAGACAGAGTTACTTTCGCATTTGTAATATTCGTTAGGATAATTAAGAAATGTAAAAGCAGTTAATAATATTGTGATATTGATTTTAAATGTTACTGTCTTAGAGAAAAAATAAAGTAAACTCTAAGGTGCGCATATCGAGAAGGAACTTTAGCCAGTAGTATGAACAAGTAAAATCGAAATCGTAAAATTATTGCCAAAACAGAACGCGCCGCTTTATTTTATCAGACTGCCGAGTTTTTTTTTTCTGTCTGAATGTCTGTCAGGCTAATCTCTGGAACGGCTTGACCGATTTCAGCGGGACTTTCACTGGCAGTTAGCTGATGTAATAAGGAATAACTTAGGCTACTTTTATTGTAGAAAAATCTAAAATTATTATTAAAATTCCTCGCGAATGAAGTCGCGGGCACAGCTAGTTATTAATATATGTTTGTTTATATTTCAGGCCCGGTTACGAGCCAGACAAGAACAACTTTAGCTCGGTGACCTGCGGCCCTGACATGGTGCATGTTCCAGCCAGTTTTCCAAGACCCGTTGGTGAGTACGTTTTGTTCAATCTTCTTCTGCTTAGCCTATTCCCAAGCTATGTTGGGGTCGGCTTCCATTCTCACCGGATTCAGCTGATTATTGTCCATATTGAAATCCATACTATTGTAAATATGAAAGTAACTCGGTCTGTCTGTTAAGCTGCGTATAAATTAAGCGCGGCAGCCCAGCCGCGCGAGCCAATGTTCGACCAGAGTTGTCGTTTATTGGCGCGCGAGCCAAAATGTTGAAATAAAATTTCGTAGAACGCGGCTGCCGCGCGCGGCAGGCGATCCAGGTCGAACACCCCGCGGCGGAGAGCCAGACCAGTTCATCCTTGTAAATTAAAAAACTAAAAACTTGTAAACTTTTAGCTATTCTGGACTCTTCTATATGACGCCAAAAGTGTAGTTATTTTCCTTTTTAAGTCAGGAATAGGTATATCCATTTTTTTAATTATTTGTACCCACGCATCATGCCTCAACGATTTATTGTGGTAGTGTGAGGATTTGCTATTCCACAACAAGTCATTAGCGCCGTACAATTGAATTAGTAGACGGCACTTTTCGTTGTCCATTTTTACGTATTTGCCGCGCGAGCCAAATCACCAAAACTACACCGTCCCCACTGCGCGCGAGCGATCGACTGGAGCTCCTTTGATGCGGTCTCAAAAACCGATAGTGAACGGTTCGCCGCGCGGCACGTTCGAGCGCGGCAATGCTCGAGTCGCCGCGCGCGGCTACCCCGTCTACATAGCGCGCGGCCGCCGCGCGCGCCAATGTTCGATGGTTTGCCGCGCTTAGTTTATACGCAGCTTTACGCTGTCACGACGAAACCGCTGAACCGATTTTGATGAAACTTGGTATTCAATAAGTTAGGACCCCAAGATAGGACATAGCCTACTTTACCGGTGACATGGTCACGGGCAAACTGACCCGCGATCGACGAACGGTCGACGAATCGACGGCGCGGCTGCCCGTGATCATGACATCTACAAAGGCGTCGAAAAGGCGTATAAATGCGATAGTAACTCTGTCAGTCGCACTTTCACGCCAAAACTACTGAACCGATTTCTATTAAATTTGGTACTCAGATAGTGTGAGCCTGACAAATATTGGCTACTTTTTGCCGCGATAACCGAGATACACGCGGGCGGAGCCGCGGGAAACAGCTGGTCTAAATATAAAACCAGGATAAAAGTAGTTTTTTTTCAATAAGTAAAACATTCGCGTAAATCTCAGAAAGCAAAAAATACTATAGTGACGAGACTTGTCGTTGTTCGCTGCAGATATATAGGTACTGATCGCTGACGCCTGGCGTCCATATGTCAATAGGAACATACGATGAAGTCTGACGTCACATATCATTAAACTAGCTGTCCCCCGCGACATCGTCCGCGTGTTTTAGTTTCATGGATTACTTATTTATTATTATACTATGGAAAACTTACAGCTAAGATAAAACTTAATAAGACGGACAATCATATTTAAAAGACAGCCAATTACAAGTCTTCACGTGTAGAAGTATCGTAGATTTTAAGATGTTAAGATGAGAGCACACAAACAGTAACATGATGTATTGATTAATAGGTTACATATAAAGGTCAATTATTTATAAAAAACCATTTGGTCAACAACAATTACGTGTGTTTTGCGCGAAACCCTAATTCTTTTTCTAAAATAAAATAAAAGTACATTTGAATAATATAACCTCACCCCATAACCTCAGAAGTCAATAATATTTTATTCGATTTTGCAACATTTTTCATTGATGCTCCGCTCCTATTGGTCGTAGCGTGATGTTATATAGGCTATATAGCTTATAGCCTTCCTCAATAAACGGATTGTCCAATACAAAAATATTTTTTCAATTCGAACCAGTAGTTCCTGAGATTAGCGCCTTCAAATAAACAAACTCTTCAGCTTTAAAATATTAAGTATAGATAGGAGATAGTAGCCTAAATATTTTCCTGTCTTATGACCCCAGGTATTGGCGTTTTTGGTCACTGGTCCCACCAGCTCTCGGAGTACAGCATACAGGTGTTCTGGGACACTTCGGCCGTGCTGACCGAGCAGCAGATGAGGCTGGTGGAGAAGATGAACGGAGGGGTCGTTGAACAAGGTGAGGGGTACACTTGAAGACCATTGCTGGAGGCTGTGGGACAGTTATAGGGTCTGGTTTAGGTATGGGCATAGAATATTAAGCGAGAGATTCGTTGCTAAATGCTTACGAGATGTGCCCTTATTTTTCAATTAAATTTAATTCCAATACAATGCCAATGCAAAATTGATTTATTTTTCTTTACAGAAATCAAGGTGAGAGAGAAGCCCGTCTCGCGTAAATCAGAAGAACAGCCGAAGACGCGCTTCTTGAAGTTCATCAGCTTCCTCGATATGATATTCGAGATGTTCGTCCTATAGGTGAGTCTTTTGACCCCCATTACAACACTATTTAGACCCCAAAAAATTTACTGTCTCACTCAGATAATGCAATGGTCACAAGCGATGTCGAATCGATAATAATCTCTTAAATTTCTGAAATTTGGCTTACTTAAATCGATACTAAGGAATTTCTTTAATAACCATTAACGATTCTGTCTATATATGAAATAATCTTTATAATATTATAAAAATATTCAACACACGACGATACTTCGATTTGAAATGTCGCATTACGTCACAATTTCGGGCAGTTGTTACGCAAGCATGCGGTCATTAACCCCTACATTTTAAATTTAAATTTGTTTTGTATACTTATTGTTTTTTTTTCGTTTTGAAAAAGCAAAATATACGTGTCTATTATTTATTTATTATCTAACATTCTAACTGAAGGACTAATTACATTTTGTTATCTCATACTTAGTTATGTACCTCATTGGTGTTAGAGTAATTGTTTTCTATTTTTCAGGTATTGTGGCGGCTTGTAAGCCACATAGAGTTTTTAAATGAACTGAGTGTACATTACGAGCCCTACTCGTTTGAGGGACATTTTTGATGTCTTATGACCCCATCGTAGTTGGTTTGAGGGGTCAATAAAACACGATCATTTGATGACTCGGTTCTCTTGCTTAACTGAGTTGAATGTACTGTTTTGCGTTTCACCAAAACACGGATTTTGGTGAGCATATTCAGAATAGACATTTGAAATCGAGCATAGATAAGTTGGTTAATTGAAACTCATATTTAATGTAATTAATGACTTAATTAAGTGAACGGTTTACTGTATAGTTTATTTAAATTTTTGTGGCAGTTGATATTCCACTTAAACAATCATCAACTTTATGGTAGTGTAAATAAAGTTCATTTTAGACTGACTTGTGCAGTTGAACAAGTCATAAAAATATGATGTAACGCATACTGAACCTTACATGTAAGCAATACAGTTGTTTTTGCTAAAACTTTCTGTTTACATATTTGGCATATAAATTTCGAGCGTAGTATACGTCAATTGATTATTTATGTACTTGTACACAGTATAATAATAAATTGACAAATTAAAAATATTGGTTCCAAATAGGCATGTTTCCTAATTTTTTTTTAATGTCCGCCTGGTAGATAAATGAATTTTATTGGACACGTATTTTGTCTTTTTGCCTGCAAACAAAAAATGATTTTTCGCGTGACGTCACTCCTCGCTACAATTTTTACCAAGGCGAGGTGTCATAAGCCCGAAACTTTAAAGCGGTGTATCTTTGTAATTTTTTATTTTTTTGATAAAAGAAAAAATACGTGTCTAATATTTTTTTATTATCTAACTGACGGACTAAATAGGTTTTAACTTTTCATACCCAGTCAACATCCCTATTGGAAGCGTATATCACAGTATACACGTGGTTTCAATGTTCGTTCAGTCTCTAATTCCAGGTTCCTATATTAAAGATACTATTCGTTTCGCTAACGGACGGTTAAAACGAAAACAAATCGTTTTTTTAGTATAGGAACTGGCCACATATATATTTTCATATGAGAAGAGGCCTGCAGCAGTATAATGTATCTTGCAACAGCAAGGCGATTAGATTTGACAGCGAAAATTGTACCCATAACTGTCGAAATACATAAATATCACAATATACACATATAATACACTTCTTCTTAGCGAATCGATCAATAGCAGTCAGATTTTCCCAGACCAGTACTCAGCCACGCAAACAGCGTTGTCCGTGGCCTTGTACAGCTCCTCGCGAGTGCAGGTGATAGGGCATGCTGGGAGCTCATTAAGTGGGCCATTGTTTGGGGGAAGATGCCACACTCACATGGCTCAGGTGTACTGTAACCCCACCGGCACACATAATATACGAAATACACATAAATGACATTTTTTTATCTCACGTAGGTAAGTATGGTTAACTAATGTATTAATTATTTATAGCGGTCATAATTATCGAAGGTATAAATATTTATGTGAACGACGGAGGCTGAATAATATTGATACCTTTTGGGTACGGAAAACTTAATAAAAAAAAGTTATGAGTAATTTTGTGTAAAACCAACGCTTTTACAAGTTATGAGACAAATACGCTGAGGTTTGTTGATACATTTTGGGTAGGGAACCGTAAAATATACCGTTTTGTGTATGTATAAAGGTTATAATATGGTTATGACAGTATTTAATATAGATTAAGTAAAATAATTACTTACCATTGTCTATTTTATATATTTTTAGCTAGTATAGTTTTAGTAAGGCCGTTTTATTTTCAAACCATGGCTTCTAGACAAGTGACAATGCGACAAGCGATAACGCTGACCGAATCGCTCAAATGTATGGAAGTGACAAGTCCAAGTCACGTGACTTATCGAAACAAAATGTCATTTCTATACATTTAATGTCATTTAAGCGATTTCTATCATCGTAAACGCTTGTCAAAATGCCACTTGTCTAGGGGGGCATGATACTTTAGACAGAGGGATGTATCTAAACAGACAGATAGCTATCTCTTTATTCTCTTCGATGTATTATTATATTATAAAAGGTGAGTTTTTTGTCGGTGCTCAAACGAAAACTAAGACCATAGAGGTCATAGTTTTCTGTCGGTTATAAAAACGATTGATAGCAAAAATTAAACAAACAAATACTAACATAGGCATAGGCAATAGCAGATCATATACTACAGCCCGGCATAAATCACTGGATTCAATTCCATCGTGCACAAGTCCTCTCCACCGATCGCCACTTTCACTCGAGAGCAGTGCGAGAAGCGATTGAAATCAAGAAACATCCAAATTTCAATCGGGAAGGCGGCTATAAACTATCAGCATCTTGGTATCCAGTGATTCGTTTAACACAACCTCGCTTTTCTGCAAAGTCGGTTAATGTACAGAATACGGACACGGTCAGTGTAGTGTGTAGGGTAGATGAAAAATCACTATGTGCACGGAGCGATGACACCGCATCTCCAGTCTGCTTGCGACCACGGCCGGTGTAACCTGGTCGAAACGCCAAGCGTAAAGGTATTTATAAACCGTTCGCGCTAATTCCCGTTCTATTAAAATAGTATTATAAACATGCAGCGTGATAGTTTAAAGCCCGGTTTCCACCGCGAGCGGAACGGACCCATTAATGACTTCGTTAAACTCGCAAACGCAAACTGCATACTTGTATTTCCACCAACAAATAGTCGGACGGAAAGAGCCGAGCGTGTAGAAAGAGTAGAAATGAGCTCGCTCAGTTCTAGGGAGCGGAGCGGAGTACTTACGGATTCCGCTCAACTCGCAATTACAATTTATATAGTAGCGTTTCCACACAGAAAGTGGTGAGCGGTAGCGTTTCATTTTGCAGTGGAAATCAAATGACCAACTCTTCGTTGGTGGAAACGCAAACCTATTTCCTTAAAAAGGAGTCCGTTCCGCCTAACCATTTTCCGCACATTACCCTTTCGCAGTGGAAACCGGGCTTAAAAGTTAATAAATGAACAAACTTAAAAACAATCTCGATGTCAGGGGCCCAATTCCGCTAAATTTAAATAAATTTATTCACTGGTCTGACAATGTGCAATTTTACAGCCATCGGTCTTTAATTTGGTATTCTCCTAACCAATTCAAATGACTGACTGGACATGCCGTCATAATGGCTCGGTGCCGTTTGTAATGGATAATCGGTGTTGCCTACAAAAACAAAAAACCTTTTGGTAGGTTTAATTTTGGCAACATTGACTTACTTACTATTAGTCTTTGGTTGAGCAGAAAAAAAAGAATGCGGTTTTTTTGTTGTCAACTATTACAAAAGTCCATACAATGCCAATTATTTTCATTATAACTTGTAATTATGGACAAATATGATTAAAAAAGGAAAGTTTTCGTTACAATTGACATATTGTCTATGAAAAAAAGTGAAACCATAGATACAAAAATGACAGCTATCTATAAATGACAATGACCGATGTTTTATTTATTATTGTTGTTTTGTTGCGAACTTACCGATTGCAAGAAAAGTTGTTTTATAAACCACCAATGAGTAATTACAATCTTTTTGTATGTAGGTAACAACAAAATGCGTAAAGATATTAAAAGTGTAAGTACCTATTTGTTTAAAATAGATCCTTAATGCAGTTAGTTTGATCATTAATTAGTTGTTTGTACCTTATAAGTATGTTTTCTTTTCAGATTAAATACTGCCGAGTAATATACCCATACACCTAGCTACGAGATAAAGATGTGCTTTATAAATAAAAGCCAGAGAACATTATATTCTATGCACCGTACATGTTGCAACTATTTGCGTTTATGCATGTGCTAATCAAATCATGAGTACCTGGGAATAAAGTGTATATTTTTATATACACTTAATGAAAATGTTATTGTTAGAGTAAGAGGTAGGTTTTCTTTTATTGTTTATTTTGTAATACATTTCTTAAAATCAATGTGGCCGAGCAACTAGATTCTATGTTACTAAAACTAGAATAAGCAGAATATAATTACTTATACCTACCCATATTATAACCAAAATCCACACAAAGGTTGATCAGCCACAAGGCTGATCTTGTACAAATCAATAACTTTATGTTTTAATAAAATATAGACTATAGTGAAAAGTATGTTTATTTTATTGTGACACAAGAACAAATTGTATCTTTGATAGTTAACAAAAAGCCATTTACGCTTTGGTACTATGATAGGTATCTATAATATTTTTAATTAAATGTTTTTCTGTCTGCAGCCTTATAAGAAGAATGTGTTGTATCACATGAGTGAATTCTGTGGATCCATGAACATGTCCAGCTTGTGTTTATACACTGTCACCAACCTAAAAGAAAACATAAGTGGTTAAGAATGAATTATAGACACAATTGGGGCTACAAAAGTTAATGTAATATTTTTGTTTTCTCAATAAAGCAGTCAACGGTGATAATAAACCTTATTTTATTTATAAACACACCTTTCCTTTTTGGTTATCGTAGCACTCCTTATTAATTGAAGGCCTTTTAACAATATTTATATCTTTTTAACATTATTGGGATCTATCATCACTCTCAGTAGGTATCCATAATTAATAGAACCTGTAACATAAAATTAAAAAATTACTATCTTATTGATTATGGTGTTTATTACAGAAATTGTAGGCTTGTGGTAATAAGAAATATTTGAACATAATGACATACACAAATCATGTTTTAATTGCAAGTTGCACACATTAAATAACCTAAAATAATCATAATTTCACTTTATAGACATTATCCATAGGCACAACACAAAACAATTGACTTAAGTTAGTTTCTATTGTGTAACATTTGTTTGTAATAATAATGTTGTGAAAAGCGCTTTGCTTTAAGTAGAATCATAGCATAATTATTATAAGTATCTGTAATATGAAAGTATCATAAAATACAAGTGTGGTTATTCTATGTTCGGTGTGGTCATATCCGTGTTTAGTTTACTTACGTGAAATAACTTGCGAGTTGCGATCTTTTGGCGAACTCTTCCTCATTTTGTTTACTTAGTGAACACTTAATTTATTAAAATTTATTACGATGATAACACTACTTATTATTGACTGATCATGTTGTTTTATTATATTTGATATTGCATAACACTTACAATCATCACATTGAGTGAGTGATAACCCTTTCGGTTATAAAAGCGCTCCTCATGAAGTATAGGCCTTATAATTGATACATGAGTACCATCTATGCAGCCTATAACACCAGGCACTCCATATTGATAGAATCTGCAAGATCATAATAATATAAATATTTTATTACATAGGTATATCAAGTTACAAAGAAAGTATTAAAATCAGCTTCCAGTGTCGAATGATTCACATAAAAGTAAAAAAGCTAGAAGTGCTACTTACTTAGCCTTGACTAAATTCCGGCTTCGGCTATCACTAGGCCACATAACATATTTTTTAAATATATCTGGATGGTTTATTGCGTCTGTGACTTGTTTCACAGCCCTCGAAACCGTGGTCTGTGAAACATTTAAGAAAAAACTCTGCCCAACCAGTGTTTGGTATGAGCCCGTCGCGTAAAAAGCGAGCGTAATGAGTACCTGGAATAAATAAACATGGTTAATATTTCTGTTAAGTATTACACGATAATGATTGCAATATAACCAAGAACGTTTACATTAAACACCGCAGTTATTAACTTTTCTTTACTAACCTTATTAGTAGGCGAAATAGCGTCGGATCGTCGCCGTGCCATTAAATGCGGAGTTAATTCACTCACTAGTTGAGCAACTTGCTCTTTTCCGAGCCGAAATGATTTAATAAAGTCCGCCTCGGTAAGATCGCGGAATGGATCTACGCGGAGCCTCAACTTAGCACGGAATTGACGACGCTGAAGAATTTGGCGTCGACGATCACTGATATTTGCTAAAACCAAAACACGCAAACGCAAAGCAGCTGCGGCAGGTCTCATTTTGGTTTTAAATCGGATTAAAACACTTAAAAGTATAGAAACAATTAGAGCAACTTTAGCGAAACGGTGTATTTGCTAAATGGCGCCAGAAATGGCCAGAATGATGAATTTGACAGTTCACGTTCACTGGACTAACTGTCAAAAATTAGGAGAATACCAAAAATAAGCCATTATGTATTAAATGCCAATACGGGAATACCAATTTAACGGCAGTCATTCTGGTCATGCTGACATTTGACATGATGGCAAAAATTTTTCATGATGACGATGCTAAATGGTTAGGAGAATACCAAAATGTGCCAAATTGGTCAGGATGATGGCATTTCATTGGCATGGTGCGGTTTATAAAATAGGAGAATTGGGCCCCAGGACTATCACCGTAAAATTCTCAAAATTCCAGTTGTTGAAGTAAAACTTCTTTACGCACGCTTGACTTGTGGGAGTAAGCTGGTGAATGCGTGACGAGAGCGTTGCAAAAGTGTGATCGGGCGAGGCGAACGGAAGTTGAGAGGTAAGTTAGTGAAGATAGAGAGAGGGTTACGTTTCGCAAAACAGAGGGGTGCGAGTACACATTTTCTTTCTCTCTCTCTCATAGCCAGTTACGTTTCGTATATAAAGAAGTTTTGCTTCAGTCGTGTGGTCTAGAGCACACTCGTTTTTTTTTTCATTTGTTCTTCGAGTTTCTTATACCTAGCGTTTTTGTAACCGATATACGATAAAATCAAAAATCAAAATCAAAATATTTTTATTTCGAGTAGGCCTTTTCAGGCACTTTCAAAACGTTAAATGACTCTAGTTGCGCGGTTCCAAAATGTCACTCCTATGGAGAAGAACCGGCAAGAAACTCCATAGGTTACTCTTTTAAAAAAAAGGTAATATGTTGATACATACAATGTTAAAAAAGAAATACCTTATATACCTAATATTTTATATATAATACCTAATAAATAGTCATAGTGGACGAAGATAGGCTGATGATGATGATAATGATACAATAGTCATAGTTTTCGTTTGTACAACGATTAAAAACTGACATTGTATAGATATAGTTTAACACATTCAAAGTAATTTATTGTATTTTGTGTCTAGTCAATAAATAATTTTAAGTATTTAATTGTTGTTTTATTGATGTAAATTACCTTTTTTTTTTATTTTTATGTATAAAATTAAAATTCTCGCCTTTTTTTTCTACGGTTGGCAATTAAGATGCTGAGTAAACAGTGGACGATTTTTCCGGACAGTTTGTCTAAGATAAGTATTTATGTTTGTAGAAGAGTGAATTTCTGTTCGGCGACATTACACATCTGTCTGTTTGACGCATAATGGGACGATCCAAATTACTTACTATTTTTTGATCAACTGAATCATGTATGCATCACTGAAATACTTGATGGTTCTGTAGACTTATCTGATATCTCCAGTTGACAACCCAAGCGATGTTAAAAAGCAGTATGAACGGAAATCTACAAATGGATAACTTCGGTTACCAACTACCTACGTTGTAATAGATCTAGTTGGTCATAGACGTTAGACTATACGATTTTTTTTTCACATCGTTTTTGTAAAGCGATTATCGCTTTAGTTGACAATCTCTACAGAAAATAAGCCTGTGATGGAGGTGTTGGACAGAGGTAATAAAAACCCAAATGAAAGCGTGTCGATTTTATTTACAAACATACCAACAATAAATAATAACATTCATTTGAACACATTTTTATTACAACACTTCTACTATTTATGGTACCGTTGTGTTAAGATAATGGACTATACGGTAAAAAGGGGTGAATAGAAAATCGTGTTTTTTTTTAATTTTACTGATTATCAATAAAAAATAAATTAATAAGATATAAGCTGTTTTTATATATAACTACTTAGCTGTTGCCCGCGACTCTGTCCGTGTTGGTGTCAGTTATCGCGACAAGAAGTAGCCTGTATCCTATATGGGTACAGTGGTTTAGCCATGGAAGTGTAAGAGACAGACAAAAAGACAGAAAGTTACTTTAGCATGAATTAAAAGGTAGAAAACCTTTTCCAAAGTTGTGTCTATTCATCCAACATCATTTTTATTCACCCCATTTGACCATTTTGTCCTTTTGTGACATAAACTGTCAAATATATACTGTTAAATGGCGGGAAACTCAGCTTAACGCGAATGAATTCCTTATCCTTTTCTCTTATTAATTGTTTAAAGGAGACAGCAAGCTAAAGAGTCCATTCATACTAGCGCAGAGTCGAAGCGCATCGAATTGTTAATATAGCAACTTCACTCTTAAATATCTTCTCATAAATCTTACGCGAGTAAAAAAATCGCGCGCATTCGTATTCCTTTATAGTAGTAGGTATTTTTTTGTGCTGTGATTTGCCTAATATCTGCCTACCCGGTCGGCTGCCACCAACCCACCTGTGTGATAGTAAGCGACTTCTCCCCGTAATCTCAATTGTGAAGAATTTAACCTTGCGACTCTGCGCTAGTAATAATTGACCCTAAGACGTTGATTTATAATATTCTACCGGCTCTTTTGCACAAATTTAAAAGATGGCTGGTTTGGTCAAAATAAGTATACTAAAAAAAACAAGGAAATTAAAATCTTAGTTTTTCTCTTAATTATCTAGATTCTAAAACATCAATTACAAACAGTATAAAACTTAATTAATAATGTGCAGGAAATGCTTACTTAACATATAAAAATGCAAAAACATCTATACTAATATTATAAAGCTGAAGAGTTTGTTTGTTTGTTTGTTTATTTGTTTGTTTGAACGCGCTAATCTCAGGAACTACTGGTTCGATTTTAAAAAATCTTTTTGTATTGGATAGTCCGTTTATTGAGGAAGGCTATAGGCTATATAACATCACGCTACGATCAATAGGAGCGGAGCAAACCGTTGAAACTAAAACACGCGAACAAAGTCGCGGGGGACAGCTAGTATATTATAAAAGAATAATGAAGAAGATTACTTATTTTTTGTCCATCTGATAGATTTATTAAAAAATATTAGACACGTATTTTTCTTATTTTTCGCAACAAAAGACAGGACGATACATTGATTTGAAATGTCACAATTTCGTGGATTTTGTACGAAAGCATGACGCCATTATTACTCCTGATGTTGTTTTCTAATTAAAAAGAAATACGTGTCTATTATATAACTGGCGAATTATTATTTTTTAGACTTAATACCCAGTCTAGATAATAATCTACCCTATTTCATATAAAATCAGATCTTAAAGTCATAAAAAATGCAATAAATAGATTTGAACTTAGATATTTGGTGAATTGCTGAGAGGGAGTCAGATTGCGTTTCTACCAGAGATGTGCAAGGATTATTAGCGAGGAATGTGTCTGTTAGGATCCAATAGAATCGCTTCATTTACCTGCCCTCGCTCAGTCAGTGGACATGAACCCAAAGTAAGTAGCTAAAGCACTTGTGTTACGGAATCAGAGACAACGAAGGTACCACAAACACCCAGACCCGAGACAATGTAGAAAAGTGTTTTTACGTTGACCCGTCCGAGGATCGAACCCAGGACCTTAAACCTGGTGGCACCTTGAAAACCGATGTGTACGCTACTCGACCACTGAGGTCGACAAACTCGGTATTAACAGCTTTGGTAATGGCATCCCACCGTGGGGCAGCTCACAAGCGTGGTGATGAATGCTCGTTAATTATCATCACATTGTTTCTGGTTTTCCTGTGATTTATAAATTGACTTATATCTATGACTAATATTGCATGGCTTGTGGTCTAATATGGCCTTAACAGCAACACGGCAGAACTTTTTGCAAACAGTTATTATACCGCGTCGCGTGTTGGCCATTTTGTATTTATTCTTGTTTTTTAATGCTCTTGGCAGCGGAGAGATTTTCCTTGCATTGTTGGTAGATGCCGTCTAGATCATATGTAGCTTTTACATTGTCTTTTGAGAATAAGAATCTGAAAGATAAAATATTTTATATTATTGTTATGACCCATATATGTCTCACAGAAAGGCAAAAGGCACATTCCCTCTTTCAATGTTGGTGTTATAAATAAAAACTGGACAAGTGCGAGTTTGACTCGCGAACTGAGGGTTCCGAACGAAGTTTACTGATCATTACAGTTAATTCTCCCAAAACAAACTGTGCGGTTCAAAAAATGCTCTCTCATACATCGATGTATGACACTATCAAATTTCCAACTGTAAATATAAGTTTGTAATTGCAAAAACGTTACAATATTTTTTATTTTGAAAAACCTACAAATACTCGATGTTCGGATTGTTTTCTTTACTTGTGATGTTAGACCTAGCATCATGCCAAATTTCATGACTCTAGGTCGACCGGAACTCAAAACCTATAGTGTACTTAAATAATAATAATAAAATAAATGTGGACAACATCACATACATTGCTCTGAATCAAAGTAAGTAGGTAAAGCACTTGTGTTATGGAATTCAGAGACAACGAAGGTACCACAAACACCTAGACCCGAGACAATGTAGAAAAGTGGTTTTCTACATTGACCCGTCCGGGGATCGAACCCGAGACCTCAGAGCTAGCGACACAGCACACAGGTCGTCAGACTTACCCTAAAGGTTTTGAGTTTCTCGGAAATGTATGGAAAAAAACAAATAAATGGCTGTATTTTTAATAGCTTTGACATATGGCTGAATACTAAAAAGTCAATCAGTTTTGAGTGACCGTTAAGTTACGTGCTATCTCTGAAACTTTAAGACGTACTTAAATATCTAGTACATTACATCATGTTGCACTGGCCTGTTGGTTTAGTGGTTAATGATCCTGACTGCTAAACCGGAGGTCGCGAGTTCGATTCCCGCCCAGGACAAATCTTTGTGTGATGAGCAGTATCATTTGTTCTGTGTTGGATGTAATTTTATCTATACTAATATTATAAAGCTGAAGAGTTCGTATGTTTGTTTGAACGCGCTAATTTCAGGAACTACTGCTTCGAATTGAAAAATTCTTTTTGTATTGGATAGTCCGTTTATTGAGGAAGGCTATAGGCTATATAACATCACGCTTAGACCAATAGCAGCGGAGCATAAATGAAAAATGTTGCAAAAATGAAAAACCTTTGAAACTAAAACACGCGAACAAGTCGCGGGGGACAGCTAGTCTATAATATGTAAGTATTTAGAATTATATAAGTATGTTTGTTTATCAGTTGGCTGGTTGTCATAATACAGGCTTTGACTAGTTTCGGATCAGATGGCCGAGTGTGAGTTGTCCCAAGATATTAGAAGATATTAGATTAGATAAAGTGACAGAGACAGCATGAGAGTTAACGGCGACTTAAAACTGATTGACATATATTCGGCCACAAGGTATAAAGTAGCGACACAGACGTTTAAGATCGTCAAAGTTAAATAGCATTTCAGTATAGAACGGGATAGAAGCTTGAATATTTAGGGTAAGATTATGGAGCAATAATTCTAACCTACAACTCAAATTAATCCTCTTCTGCCTCCATTATCTACTTACGTCTTAAGCTTGCCGGTGTGGTCAGCATCAGGCCTCTGGATCTGTAGCTTGCCATCTGTGAATAGTAGGAGTGTTGGCAGCTGCCGGCTCGTCGGTCCGTCTTGTACCCTGAATTTCTGAGCAGAGCCTGGATACCTGGAAGATTCGAAGAAGAATAAAAAATATATAATATATATTTATTTTAAAGGTTTCTAGCAGGGTGGATAGATTTCACATTACTAGCAATCTTGTTAACCCCTCCAACTAAGCTAAATATGTGTCGTGCTCGTGTTTGGAGTGGATTCACGTCAATAGAGTAATGGGTGGGGTTCGAACCTGCGACCTCTTGATCACAAGGCCGTCACCCTAACAATTGGGCTATTGCCGCTTAAATCTGTAGTAAAACATATACAAATACATTGTGATTGTACATTATACTGGCTGTGAAGTGCCCCTAGAGCGCCGCTACAAATCGATAAAATTAGATTGTTTAAGCTATTTCAATACTTAGACATACGAGATATAATTTTAAGTAATTTTTGTAAATAATTATATCTTTTTGATAATTATTTTAGTTGTTCCACGCAGTTAATAGGACGAAAATAGAAAGAAAAAGTAATGCATGTTCTCTGTCGCTGAAATACGACACGAGCGGTAGGGGCACGGAAGTATGTGTCGTATAAATGCGAAACAAGTGGTCAAAAGGTTAACTTTGAACACATATAAAGGGCGACATGACCACTCCGACAGACATACCCCCCGTCCCTAGATTAAGCTGGCCCGAGCCGGCCAATCTAGCAATAAAAATATGTCCCTAAATAATAAAAACTTAGATACAGCCCACCCTTGCTGTTCTTGCCTTATTAAGATTGTTAGCAACGCACTAAGTCGAAATCCGAACCCCACAGGGGGTGCCCTTAGTGAATGTTGCTGACGTAGTTAGTTTTTCTATTGCTCTGGCTGGAGGCCCTGAAGGCTCTTGCCAAAAGTTCGGTGAAGCAGTCAAACCCAACCGATATAGTTACGTTAGCGCTGGATAGGTGGCGCTGACGGCAGTGATTTTTATCTTTTGAACCATAGCTCGAATTTATTTTTAGATGATGGGCTCGCACAGTATATTATATGTATATTAAGTAACACTATCTTTATTTACCTGCCAACATCAAGCTTCCCAAACTTAAAGTTATCTAACGCATAACTGGCAGACAGCTCAGCGAACACAGGAGCGAAGTTCACACAGGCAGGATGCCACACAGCATACAGACAGACCAGCCACGTCACTCCTCGGTGCTTCAGCTCCTCATCCAAAGAGTCGGGGCCTCGGAAGTAGGTGACGCATTCCTTTCCACGGTACGCAGGCTCAGGGATTATAAGAGCAGCAAGGATTATTATAGCTCCGAATGGGAGGCCGTATCTGAAAGCAAAAATATAGTTATAAAGCTTTGTTTGAACACGCTTATCTCTTAAACTACCTTGATATGAAAAATTCTTTTTAAAATTTATAGCTCAATTTTTGAGAAAGGATATTGGCTATTTTACATCACGTTACTTGCCTGAGGAGGAAAGCAAGGAGAATAAAACTGCAGGGCACAGCTAGTATTGCTAATAATACTTTTTTGTTATAATAATTTATAATTAAATACAAATGATAAAAAGAAAAACTTAAACCTCAGGCAGTACTCGAACTCGCGCGTCAAGCCCGTGGCTACAGGTTCGAGTCCGGACTGAGGTTTAAGTTTTTCCTTATATTATTTGTATTTAATTACTGCATGCCTCCGCATGCGTTAATACGTAACAAAATATTATTAAAGTAATAATAAATTATAGCAGAATGTCTTTGAACAACGCTGACTCCCTGAACATATGGGTTGAGGTAAGAAGCCTGCTTCTCGGGCATGCGCCTTACACCAACCAATCACAGAGTGGCGACTACCACAAGTAGTATCTTAAAGGTCAGTACTCAAGTAGTTAGTTAGTTGATCCTACATTGCAAACTTGTAATTGTGCCAAGTTACATTAAAGTTTATGCCTCAAAACAAAACTCTCCTCATTTACCTACCGACCCACAATAAATTGCTAATAATAAAAATATTTTAGTAAACCTAAACTTTGCACTATTACATTAAAATTACTTTTTTCCTTTCATTGAATTATAAATGGTGAACATAACTAGCCCAGTTTGTTTTAAATATATAGTTAGACAAATGGGTGTTAACAAGGAAATGCTAAGCATATTAGTACCTACAGTGTCTAAAATGTGTTAATTGAGTGTGAAGACAACACATAACTACAAACAAAACCATAATGAAAAGTATGTAATACAATTATATAATTTGAATTTATTTAATTAAGAAATTAATATTAATACTTAAATTTAATTATTAAATATTTCACATTTTTTTTTTTTTTATAATATAGAATAATATCTTTGTACAACTCACACACGGCCATCTAATCCTAAACTAGGCAGGGCCTGTATTGTGGCAACCAGACAACTGATAAACATACTTATATATTTTAAACACAAATAAGGTACCTACTTGAGATTTTTACAGTATGTATAGCTTATAAAACATGATTATATTGTTATTGTTACAGTTTACACTTAATATTAGTAAAAAAATAATATAAACTTACCGAATATCTGCATAAAACCAAAGAATTAAGTTTGCTATCTTGGTGTACATAAAAGAAGATGACAAATAGTTGATCATGGTCAAGCTTCCTGTCTTCCTAGACCTCAACATAACTACTATAATTAAGAAAAATAGGATTTCCGTTTCGCGATTGTCCAACTCGCATGATGAACTTGGGAACATAAAAGTGCAAATACCACTTGTAAGCTTGCACGCAACGTAGGATACACTTAACAGAATATTAAACCAATAATATGGCTTCAATAATTGCCGTAAATCGTTCTTGTAAGACATGATTTTCAGTTAATTATTAGGAATATAAATACGAGTCTGATCCAGGCCGCCGCGGTAGTAAAATACTGACATAAAAAACCCTTGCTCTGTGATGTCTGAATATAAATATAGCTTAGCAATGACAGCAGGATGGAGAGATACAATTTCTGCTAAGAGTAAAAGAGAGAGCACATAAAGTCGAATGAAATTTGACAGTTAATTTTTTATTCACGAGGAGCGTTTACAAGGACCGTTTGCTTCAACCAACCTTTAAAATCTCAAGTAAACAATATGATAAAAATTACAAATGTTGACTAAATTAAATAAAAAAATGTATATGAAAATTATGTATACGTAGGCTAATTTTTTATAATAATGTCCTCCTGTCCGAATTTCGTTAACGGTGGCTTCTCTCAACGGAGATTAGCCATCTGCGTGGGACATATTTTAGTGCACCAGTGTGTGCACAAATACAGTTGCACTCAATGCACACTATTCCTATTCTCTTATATTCCGATGGGACGTCAATCCGATACGATCGGATAGAGATCAGGTCTGGACAGGACCAACGGATTTACCTACGTGCTTTTCGAGGCACGCGACTGTTCACACCGCCCAACTTTCCGACTTCGAGCTATTTTTAAACAGAAAATTCCTAGTAAATATTTTTTACCTGACCCGGGCCTCGAACCCGTGGCCATTTTTCTTTCTCTACCTTTTTGGCCCTTTTTTATTTTCTAATTCGCACCCCACAAGTCTTCCCCCTGTTTGAAATTAATTTATTTACGTTTGGGTCAGCGACTTACATGTGTACCGAATTGAAGTATTATGATTATGCATGAAATAGTGTGAACAAATATCATTTAGTTAAATAGTTGTTTCATTGAGCAAAAAACGTATTATATAATTTTAACCCCACTAGAGCGGCACCGCAGCATAGAGGCGCTGCGCGGCCAAATAATCTCCAGTAGGCAACTCTGCCGCGCCGCTGCAATGAGTTTTAATTCTTAAGAAACAGTTGAAAGAATATTTTACTGACAGCGCCTCTCCGCGCTGTTGTACACCTCCAGTGCAGTTTGACCTTTTAATCATAAAACTCGAGGAATGTTTCTTTACTTGTGTCACTGATTACCATTTATTTTCATCACAGTTATAGGTATACCCTCTTCAATCTAGGTGCCTTATTTCAAGACTATTTATATTTTATAGTTCCTAAGTAAAAACAAAATTATCAGAGCTAAAAAGTATAAGTTTGACACACTTGGTAGAGTAAACAAAAACACACGAATTCAGTATCAATTTATCTATTTATTTTGTTCTCATTATATACTATTTACAAATAGATTTATGATTATTATATACTTAGTTCTACATTTATCATCTTGGTACCTAGACTCAGATCTATAAACATCTTGCCTATGCTCCTATCATTCTAAATATTTGTTATGGTATAGATAGAATAACACTGACACCCACCGTGGGGCAGCTCACAAGCGTGATGATCAGTGCTCGTTCTCTGTATGAGAGGCCTGCAGTGGGACAGTTACAGGCTGGTGTTATTAACAGCTTCGGTAATGGCACCCCACCGTGGGGCAGCTCACGAGCGTGGTGATCAATGCTCGTTCTCTGTATGAGAGGCCTGCAGTGGGACAGTTACAGGCTGGTGTAATTAACAGCTTCGGTAATGGCGCCCCACCGTGGGGCAACCATATGAGATTTATATTGCACTGCTATTTATAAAAACTCATTATCATGCAGCACACTGATTTTTAGCTTGTGTTTAGGCCAAGTCAGAGTGATGGGTAAGGTCGGTGGCTCTGTTGCTTGTGATTCTTCGTCGCTGTCGGGTTCAGAGTCTGAATCAGCGAGTTTTAGGAAACAGGACACTTGTTTAGACATGTCCTCCGCCAAATCCTTAGGGATTACTACCTGTAAACATTAAATACATAATTTTAGCTGGATAAGGGCTGAACATTTAACCGACTTTAATAAATGAGGAATGTCTATGGTAATCTGTAGGCATATCATTGGACCGATTTTCAAAAAATTATATCCTTTCTTTCCTTGAAAAATAATAAAAACGTGCTTTTTTTTTCATTTGCGGTTTAAATAGATTTTGATTACTTTACATACCCAGTCAACATTCTTATTACTTATTTGCATTGCTCTTCTAACTTCAAGTTACTTTTATAGTTGGTTTTGTTAAAATCAAGCGTTTTCATTTCATAAAAAAATATGCCATTTTGGGTACACTTAAATGTTAAGGTAAGTCAAAATCCGTAGCAAGTCAAAATCCGTAGCAAGTCAAAATCTGTAGTGTCAAAATTCGTAGCAAGTCAAAATCCGTAGCAAGTCAAAATCCGTAGCAAGTAAAAATACGTGTTGTCAAATTCGTAGCAAGTCCAAATCCGTATTAAGTCAAAATCCGTAGCCAGTGAAAATCCGTGGTGTCGAAATTCGTAGCAAGTTAAAATTCGTAGTAAGACAAAATCCGTAGCAAGTCAAAATCCGTAGCAAGTAAAAATCCGTGGTGTCGAAAGTAGCAAGTCAAATTCCGTAGCAAGTCAAAATCCGTAGCAAGTCAAAATCTGTGGTGTCAAAATTCGTAGCAAGTCTAAATCCGTAGCAAGTCAAAATCCGTAGCAAGTAAAAATACGTGTCAAATTCGTAGCAAGTCCAAATCCGTATAAAGTCAAAATCCGTAGCCAGTCAAAATCCGTAGTAAGTCAAAATCCGTGGTGTCGAAATTCGTAGCAAGTCAAATTCCGTAGCAAGTTAAAATCCGTAGTAAGACAAAATCCGTAGCAAGTGAAAATCCGTGGTGTCGAAATTCGTAGCAAGTCAAATTCCGTAGCAAGTCAAAATCCGTGGTGTCGAAATTCGTAGCAAGTTAAAATCCGTGGGTAAGACAAAATCCGTAGCAAGTCAAAATTCGTAGCAAGTCAAAATCCGAAGCAAGTCAAAATCCATTGTAAGTCAAAACCCGTAGCAAGTCAAAATCTAAAGCTAGTCAAAATACGTAACAAGTCAAAATTCGTAGCAAGTCAAAACTCGTAGCAGGTCAAAATTCGTAGCAAGTCAAAATCCGTAGCAAGTGAAAATCCGTGGTGTCGAAATTCGTAGCAAGTCAAAATCCGTAGCAAGTGAAAATCCGTGGTGTCGAAATTCGTGGTGTCAAAATTCGTAGCGAGTCAAAATCCGAAGCAAGTCAAATCCGTAGCATGTCAAAATCAGTAGCAAGTGAAAATCCGTAGCAAGTCAAAATCCGTAGAAAATCAAAATCTGTAGCAAGTCAAATCCTTAGCAAGTCAAAACCCATAGCAAGTCAAAATCCGAAGCTAGTCAAAATACGTAGTAAGTCAAAATCCGTAGCAAGTCAAAATCTGTAATGTCAAAATTCGTAGCAAGTCAAAATCCGTAGCAAGTGAAAATCCGTGGTGTCGAAATTCGTAGCAAGTCAAATTCCGTAGCAAGTTAAAATCCGTAATAAGACAAAATCCGTAGTAAGACAAAATCCGTAGCAAGACAAAATCCGTAGTAAGTCAAAATCCGTGGTGTCGAAAGTAGCAAGTCAATTCCGTAGCATGTTAAAATCCGTAGCAAGTGAAAATCCGTAGCAAGACAAAATCAGTAGTAAGTCAAAATCCGTAGCAAGTGAAAATCCGTGGTGTCGAAAGTAGCAAGTCAAATTCCGTAGCAAGTCAAAATCCGTAGTAAGTCAAAATCCGTAGCATGTCAAAACTCGTAGCAGGTCAAAATTCGTAGCAAGTCAAAATCTGTAGCAAGTGAAAATCCGTGGTGTCGAAATTCGTAGCAAATCAAATTCCGTAGCAAGTCAAAATCCGTGGTGTCGAAATTCGTAGCAAGTTAAAATCCGTGGGTAAGACAAAATCCGTAGCAAGTCAAAATTCGTAGCAAGTAAAAATCCGAAGCAAGTCAAAATCCATAGTAAGTCAAAACCCGTAGCAAGTCAAAATACGTAACAAGTCAAAATTCGTAGTAAGTCAAAACTCGTAGCAGGTCAAAATTCGTAGCAAGTGAAAATCCGTGGTGTCGAAATTCGTAGCAAGTCAAATTCCGTAGCAAGTCAAAATCCGTAGTAAGTCAAAATCCGTGGTGTCGAAATTCGTAGCAAGTTAAAATCCGTGGTAAGACAAAATCCGTAGCAAGTCAAAATTCGTAGCAAGTCAAAATCCGAAGCAAGTCAAAATCCATAGTAAGTCAAAACCCGTAGCAAGTCAAAATCCAAAGCTAGTCAAAATACGTAACAAGTCAAAATTCGTAGCAAGTCAAAACTCGTAGCAGGTCAAAATTCGTAGCAAGTCAAAATCCGTAGCAAGTGAAAATCCGTGGTGTCGAAATTCGTAGCAAGTCAAATTCCGTAGCAAGTCAAAATCCGTAGTAAGTCAAAATCCGTGGTGTCGAAATTCGTAGCAAGTTAAAATCCGTGGTAAGACAAAATCCGTAGCAAGTCAAAATTCGTAGCTAGTCAAAATCCGTAGCAAGTGAAAATCCGTGGTGTCGAAATTCGTAGCAAGTCAAATTCCGTAGCAAGTCAAAATCCGTAGTAAGTCAAAATCCGTGGTGTCGAAATTCGTAGCAAGTTAAAATCCGTGGTAAGACAAAATCCGTAGCAAGTCAAAATTCGTAGCTAGTCAAAATCCGAAGCAAGTCAAATCCATAGTAAGTCAAAACCCGTAGCAAGTCAAAATCCAAAGCTAGTCAAAATACGTAACAAGTCAAAATTCGTAGCAAGTCAAAATCCGGGGTGTCGAAATTCGTAGCAAGTCAAAATCCGTAGTAAGGCAAAATCCGTGGTAAGTCAAAATTTATACAATTCAAATCAAAGTTTTTATTTCTCATAAACCCCAAAAATGCACTTTATGAACTCTAAAGTTTCAAAACTAAACGACTCTAGTTGCGCTGGTGAAGAAACGGCGAGAAAGTCCATAGTTTAGTGTAGAGTTTGACAACCTCCGTGGTGGAGTAGGGTACACACGAGTTTTTAAGCTATGAGGTCCCGGGTTCGATCCCCGGCCGGGACAATGTAAAAAACCAATTTTCTACATTGTCACGGGTCTGGGTGTTTGTGGTACCTTTGTTGTCTCTGAATTCCATAACACGCGTGCTTTAGTTACTTACTTTGGGTTCAGAGCAATGTATGTGTGATGTTGTTTACATTTACATTTATATCTAACGTCTAAGATACAGGCTCGGCCTAGTTTAAGCGTTAGTGTTCACTGATCAATGCACTTACTTTTTAAGGTTTAGATTACGTAACATTGATTTGTATTTCTTGTAAGTTTCTCTTTAAGCAACGGATATTATTATTTATAGTAACAAACACCAAAAATGCGTTTAAGAAATGTTAAAGTTTCAAAATTAAACATTTTTACATTATGTATATCTTAAATATGTACAAACTTAACTATGTATACACTTAGAACAAAACTAAACTAAACTAATAAAATCTCAAAAAAATTGCGTCAAAAAAGTCATCCACGTCGCTGTCGACAGGAAGTGTAACCCAAAAGGCTGGCGGCATTGCCACGTTGTATGGCAATGCTAAGTCTTCGTCCAAGGTAAACGACTCTAGAAAGTCCATAGTTTAGTGTATAATAATAATAAATGTGGACAATATCACATACATTGTTCTGAACCCAAAGTAAGTAGCTAAAGCACTTGTGTTATGGAATTCAGAGACAACGAAGGTACTACAAACACCCAAAGAGAAAATGTAGAAAAGTGCTTTATCTACATTGACCCGGCCGGGGATCGAACCCGGGACCTCATAGCTGGCGACACCTTGAAAACCGGTGTGTACGCCACTCGAGCACGGAGGTGACGACCTCCGTGGTCGAGTGGCGTAATGTCGTATGTGTAGTGGTACCTGCAGCCAGTCGTGCAGCGCGGCGTAGGGGCGCGCGGCGGAGGCGGCGGCGCCGGGCAGCGCGGGCGGCAGCAGCGTGAGCGCGCGCGCGCCGCCGCGCCACGTGAAGTGGCTGCCCTGCGACACGCGCCCGCTGCAGAACACGCTCAGATACACAATACCATCACTTTAAGGCGCTACACGAATAATTATTTCAATTCAATGCAATTCAATTCTTTATTACATTCCATATATGTTTATAATAGTATGGACCCTGTCGGGCACAGCAAAGAAAAATTAGAAGAGAGGAAGAGGGCTAAATAGTAGGCAGAGTCAAGTCGTTAGCGAGTAGGCGGAGTCTAGCGGAGTGGAGAGCCAATCCGGAAATGTAAGACAGTGATAATACTAACTGCTTGCTTACGGGACGAAAAGAGCTAAACATATGTCAAGGTCGCGAAATATTGTCTTAGAAATAATAACGTAAGCTACAAAATGGAAAATCGCCTATTAATCGAAATCTATCGGATGGAATAAAAAATCAATCGCCATTAATCTAGATATTATGATTATGCATCAAATAGTATGAAAAAAATATTATTAAGTTAAATTGTTTGGAAGATTAAGCAAAAAAAGTGTTTTTATAGAGTTAATTAAAAAAAAAACTATCGAGGAGAAGTGTTTTTAATCGTGTAATTGATCGACATTGATTTTCATCATATCCTCTTCTATCTAGATACCATATTTAAGTCAATAACTTTAATAGTTGCTTAGTAAAAACGATTTGAAAATAGCTAAAAAAATTGTGTATCGCCTTAAAGTAAGACTGGTTGTCAGAATTTTATTGACTTACCGACTGTCAAAGATCGTTCTCGGTATGTTTACAAATGGTCACCCATCCACAGACCAACCGCAGCGAGCGCGGCTTAGGGTTAATTATCAGTTACACAATAAAATATATAGAATACAATATATAATAGGAATACATTTAGCCAAGAGGTTCTCATTATTGGTAAGTATAACTTTTAAGTAATGAAATTATAGACTTACTTGATAGCTAGCGGCAGTAAGCTCGCGCCTTCAGCATTCAATACAATATGGACGCCTTCTAAATACTCCACATCGCCGTCGTCGCGCCATGAGCCCTGTGTTTATGTTTTCTATTATATTTTATGTTTTGTAGTGTTCAGACGGAGTAACAATTAAGCATATAAAAAAATCGTGCTCAGTTTGACACAACAGATACTGATAATCTATACTTAAAATTATAAAGCTGAAGAGTTTGTTTGTTTGTTTGAACGCGCTAATCTCAGGAACTACTGGTCCGAAGTGAAAAAAAAAAGCTTTTTGTATTGGATAGTCTGTTTATTGAAGGAGCGGAGCAATGAAAAATATTGCATAAACGGGCAAAATATTATTTACTTCTGAGGTTAAAGGCTGAGATTATATTATTCATATGTACTTTTATTTTCGATAAATAATTAGGGTTTCGCGCAAAACACATGTAACCCATGAAAGTAAAACACGCGGGAGAAGTCGCGGGGGCAACTAGTATTTGACATGAGGTTTATTTTTACTCTACGAGCGGATATATCAACTCTATTTTTTTTTAGCCACTGCATACATTTTTTGTGAGTCTCAATTTAGTTATGTACATTTTTGTAGAGAAAATGTATGTACCTGCATTAATGCTGGTATCTGTGGTAGCGCGCGCTCCATGCTTGACATTTCAAAGCTGTCCGTTGACATGTGACCTGAGGATGTAAATTAATTGCATTATTATAAAGACGACCTCCGAGGTCGAGTGGCGTACACACCGGTTTTCAAGGTGTCGCCAGCTCTGAGGTCCCGGGTTCATTCCCCGGCCCGGACAATGTAGACAACCCCTTTTCTACATTGTCTCGGGTGGGTGTTTGTGGTACCTTCGTTGTCTCTGAATTCCATAACACAAGTGCTTTAGCTACTTACTTTGGGTTCAGAGCAATGTATGTGATATTCTCCACATTTATTTTTATATAAAGAGGACAGATTTGCATATAAGTGTGTGAAGAAAAACTCAAAAACTAGAGAGCCGATTTCAAAAATTCTTTCTCTATTTGAATGCTACATTATTCCAGATTAACATAGGTTATAGAATATTTTGAAAAAAAAAACCACCCGTGCGATCCTGGGGCGGGCCAGTAGTTATGCATTTAAACTATAACGATGTGTTTGTGATTATTATAAGATTTTCTTTAACTTGCAATGTGTGTGTTTAGGTCAAATCTTGCAAGATAAATTAGAACCACTTCTAGACATCCGATTGAGATGATATTTTGCATACTTATAGATATAAGTTCGGTGACAATACAATATTATGGTACTTTCGAGCTGGTCTGATGATGAACCAGAAGGTGGCCATAGGAACTCTGTAACGAAACGACGCATCCTATCTGGTTTGGGCTTGTTGGATTCGTTTTCATGAGTACTGTGAGATAAGCAAATTTCATTTCAGAAAGATTAGGAGTTTGTTGCGCCGTTTCTTCTTCACAACCAGAACACTTGGGAAGCGGTGAAGGGTAGGCGAATCAAGGTGCTGTTTCATTATTTTGACTACTATTTTTCACTACTTTGTAGCCTAATAAAATGAGATTTGAATTTGGTTCTAATTGAGTTTGCAAGCACCTACTTAAACAAAAACACATACAAACATTGAAAGCTAAAGAAAAACTTGTTGAAATGACACTACTCCAAATACCTTCAGGGCCACTCCTATCAGTCATGGAAGTAAGACCTCGCTGTAACGTGTCCTTGATCTGTTGCTCCACGGCGAGGGGGAGGTGCGAGGGAGACGACGTCTGCTTCTCCGTCACTGGCTAGAAAGGGACGACGATAGTTCTATAATATATATGTCAAATAGACTTAAGGCTGGTTTTATAGCTACGCTGTTAGATGCGCCGTTGAGCAGCGCCGCTGTTAGCAGCGCGCGTTTGAACAACGGTCTGCTGTAAAACGAGATTAGTACCGCGCGTTTCGCTGCTGTGTACAGTCGTCTACAAAATGAACATTAATGCGGTTAGAGTAGTGGCTATTTACCTCTTATGGAAAAGAAGGCAAAGAAGACTAGCTGTTGATCCTTATAATGGTACAAGGTTAGTGAGAGGTGAACACGTAAGATCTTTTTGCGATTTACGAGAAAATAGTCATAAATTTTATAAATATTTTCGCCTATCAATAACTAGTTTTGACGAATTACTCTGCAAGTTACAGTCCTCTTTACGACGATCCAGCTTATTTCGCATCCCCATAACTCCGGAGGAAATATTGGCGATCACTCTAAGGTAAATGAAATAAAATCGATATTATAATTCATGTTGTACTGTACTTAACGGCGCGTCTCAACAGCGTCACTCTAAAACGCATACTGATCGTATCGTAACTCGCGGCGCGCGCTTCGGCAGCGCCGGCGAACAGCGCGCGTTTACTCAACAGCGCTGCTCAAGCGCGTGGCTATAAAACGAAACTAGAACCCCGAACAAATCCGAACGCGCGCGCTTCAACCGCGCTGTCGAAACGCGTAGCTATAAAACCAGCCTATTTAATGGGTCATTCTGAATGTCAATTTCTCTTTGCTTTTTTTCCATAATTCTGTAAGTGTGACTATAGTATTAAATAAAACCTTAGGTTTGATTCACTAGACATAACCATGTATGTAATCAAAAAATATATTTACACTAAGTATCTTAAGGTCAAATGAGACTCTGATTTTGAACTTATATAGCTGTTACAATAATGGTTCCTTTGTTTTGGTGCCATAGTAAAAAATGCTTAAAATGATGTCCCAATCAGATTAAAAACTTTTTTGTTTTGGTTCTTTTAATTTTGGGCCCAACTTTATATGAAACCTAAATGCCTTTTTTAAATCATATTTGATATAAGCATATCATTTGAGTACGTACAAAAAATACTTATATTTTTTTTTTTTATCATGCGTATTTAAAGTTATTTTAGGTATGTATATGAATATCATACCGGTGTCCAGACGTGCCAGCGCAGCGTGGCGGAGACCCCGGCGAGGGGCGCGGGCCCGGCCGGCGCGCCGCGCACGCGCACGCCGCGCGCCGACCCGCGCCGCGACACGCGCGTCACCAGCCACGAGCCGCCGCAGCTGTCGCACACACTCACACATACCACACGCAACACCAGCTAAATACTATCACTGGGTGTTGCCGCCGCAGCTATTACACACAAAACCAGCTAAATACTATCACTAGGTGTTTCCCGCGGCTCAGACCGCGTGGGTGTCAGTTATCCAAGTCAAAGTGGCCTATGTACTTACATAGGAGAGGTTAACTTCACAGTCATACCAATTTTCATACGAATCGGTATAGCGGTTTAGCCGTGAATGCATAACAGAGAAACAGAAATTAATCCACGATAGCAGAGACGTCAAATAAAAATGGTACAAAAAAAATTGTGTGTCAGCTCCGACGCACGACTGGAGTTTAGGACTCCTTAAGATTATTAATAAAAGAATCTTAGAAAAAAAAGAAAATCAAAATGAAAATCGAAATCGACATCGAAATCGAGATCAAGATCGAGATCGAAATCATAATCAAATCTTATAAAAGTGTGATACTCACTTGGGGTCCTCACCAATAAGTTTCAATACTTCGAACCCGGAGCCCCGCTGCGCAGCCTTTAATTCACGACCAGTGCAACCCACTACCTACAAGAATTAAAAAAATTACTCTTTAATAAACCTGAAACATAAAGAGCCTGAAACTGTCCGGCAAATTGCAAAAATGGTAAGAAAATGATATATTGAAAAAAATGATATAATGAAGAAATTGAATAATTTGACTGCACGGGTAGCCGAGTGGTATAGGTCAGCACGCCAATTACCTCTGTGCGCGACGTGCCGCGGGTTCGATCCCCGCATGGGACAAGCATTTGTGCGACCCAAAAATGCTTGTTTCAAGTCTGGGTGTTCTTTGTGCATGTGATTTGAATGTTTGTGAAAGCCCCGCAACACAAGGATTAAATTCCTTAGTGCGGGAGTCGTTTATTTAAAAAAATAAAAATGGAATTTCGCGGGCTGCCCTGACGCTTCCACCTTAAGCGACGATACCGTCACCTGCCACGATATGTAGCACAGCTTCCCTGGTCAACATACATACCTGCAGGAAGGTGACAGTGCCGTAAGGTCCCCTAGTGTCCTCGAGCTGGGGCTCTGCTGCCACCAGCAGGTGTCGCAGCCGCGCCCTCGCCGCCCCATCCAGCGCTCGGTGCCAAGAAATATGGTCGCCCGCACACAACTTGTTACCTAACAACCATTTTTACTTTTTAAAGGCGCTACACGAATAATTATTTCGTTAGCGAGTAGGCGTAGTCAAGCGGACTGGAGAGCCAATCCGCAAATGCAAGACAGAGATAATAATAACTGCTTGCTTACGGGACGAAAAGAGCTAAACATATATGTCAAGGTCGCGAAAGATTGCCTTAGAAATAATAACGTAAGCGACAAAATGGAAATCTCATATTAATCGAAATCTATCGAATGGAACAAAAAAATAATCGACATTAATCTAGATCTTATGATTATGCATCAAATAGTGTAAAAATAATATTATTAAGTTGAATAGTTTGGTAGATAAAACAAAAAAATATTTTAAATAGAGCTGATTTAAAAAAAAACCTATCGAGGAAAGTTTCTTTAATCGTGTAACTGATCGAAATTTATTTTCATCATATCCTTTTTTTATCTAGAAACCATATTTCAAGTCAATAACTTTTATAGTTGCTAAGTAAAAACGATATGAAAATAGCTAAAAAATTTGTGTATCGCCTTAATAACCATTTCTGTCCCACTGCAGGGCAAAGGTCTCTCTATCCTCCCTCCATCTCTCTCTGCTTAGGGCTGTGCTGTACCAATTGCTATCAAAGGAGTCTAGCTCGTCCCGCCATCTACGTCTGGGCCTACCGCGATGCCTCTTGCCATTTAATGGGACCCATTGGGTTAGTTTGGCCCATTGGTAGTCTGACAACCATTAATTCTAAATAAAAATACGTAGCCCAAAAAATCATAGACATAAGAGGAAGAAATCGTGACATCATATCACAAAGTAATAAATATTCTATTCATGAAGCAATGAAGTTTAATATTAAAAAATATATATATTTTAATCCCGCAATGATTTACGGTACGTAAATGGACTTAAAAAAATAAAACACCGCGCCTAGCCGGTTTAAACTCATCTTGAGGCTGGTGATAGAATTTGTAATTAAAAAACGCTCTATTTTAGGGTTTTTTATTAGTTAAAACTTAAGTTTTGTTTTAAGTGTACAGTTAAGTTTATTATTTAAAATATCCACGAACAATTATAAATTTATTTGAAAGAAAATTTAAATTTCCTGACTATGCTTTCGATTTTTTGCTTAGAGTTCTTTGTTTCCTCTTTTTTTTACAGGACACACTATGATCACATTGTTTATAACGACATATTTTGATAGAAAAAAAAATCCATCTAATTATATTTTAGATCCTACCTGTGGTAAAGACATATCTAGCTAGCGCCTGCAGCAAGGCCGCGGGCCACAGCGGCGGCTGCGCCGCTCCCTCCGCCGACAGCCGCATGGTCAGCTCGAAGCCGTAGCCCGAGGGCACGTCGCGCGAGCTCGCACGCGGGTGCACGCGCCCGTCGCCGTGCAGGTCCGAGAGACCGAAGCTGTCGGAACGATACACATCTAGAAGCCTTCTTTAACATGATTTATAAAGGATTTATGACGGGGCTCGTGGCTAAGTGTAAGCCCGATAATAAAGGTTGAGCCGCGGTCGCCGCGGTTGGTACGTGGATGGGTGACCATTTGAAAACATACTGTTACACCTCCGAGCCATGGAAAGCACGTTAATCCGTTGGTTCCGACTGTTATGCGTTGATCTTTGGCAGTCGTTAAGACAATACAACTCTAACAACCAGTCTTACCAGGAGATACTGTATAACCCAGTAAAATGGATTGTGAAGGTCAGATAGGCAGTCGCTCCATGTAAAATACAGTATTCAGCTGAATCCAGTAAGACTGGAAGCCGACCCCAACATAACTTGGGTAAAGACTATGCAGATGAAGAAGAATATTAGAAAGGTTTTATTCACACAACTGCCCAAAACAAGTTATTTTTTTTTAGAAGTGCACGCAGTTAACCTTTGCGCATGGTTTGAATGCTTCACCGGACTTTAAAACAAGGTGTACCTAATGTTTTTATTATTAGGATTCCTGTATGCATGTATGTATGTGAGTTTCTTTATTCCACTGTGTATCTTCTGAATGCATGGATAGATTTGAATGTCTGGGGTGATATCATTAGAAAATCCCGACTGCCACTGGCTACATATTTTCTTTACTAAGACGATTCGATTACGCACCTTACCGTTGTAAAACTCAGCCAATGTTCATTCTATTTGAACTTGAGAATAAATTTAATATGGCAACTACAAGTTTTTAAAACTACCTTATTTAAACAAAGTTGTACAAACCTAACGTAATGCCAGTGCGGTAGTATGTGTTCCTCCGGCTTGCCAGGGTTCCAGTACATGCTGATGTAGTCCAGAGGATCATGTCCACCCAGCCTGTAGAAAAAAATATGTTAAAAAATCATTACCTACAATGGAATAAAGAATCTTCTTTTTAGAAGTCAATCGAAAATTTAGAAATTATTTAGACCTAATATTAATAAAGTAAGTATGCAACTTCACTTTTATACTTTCAAGGAATATTCCTTAGTGTGGGAGTCATTTTTTTTTAACAAACTATTAATCTTTTTTAATTTGGATAATGTAGGTATGTTTGCCTGTCACTCACATTCGCACGAATACGCAAACCCACAAGTGTAGGACGACTTTTGCAAATGATTATGCAAAGTGTTAGAAAGGACATAGGCTACTTTATGTCCCGGTAACCATCACCCACGCGGGCGGAGCCGCCGGCAACAGCTAGTACATTATATCAGCAGACCTTCATAAGTGTATTAGCGGGACGGATTACACTTGATGTGGTACAATGAGTGTACAGTATTAAACATACAATGAGTACTGATCTGCAACTATTAAAAATTCTATGCGGGCTTAAAAAGCAAAGATCTATGGAAAGCTGAAAGACTTACCAATACTTTAATCTTGTGGTGACCTGCAGCGGGTTAGGCTGGTTAGGGTACAGTCTTGAACAGGCATCACATAATGCTGCCACTCCCGCTGGCACCAGAGGATCTGTAGTAGTGTTAAATAGTTTTACTTATTATGCAACAAAAACCTGCTCAGGCAGCTTCTTTGATACAAAAAGTTTTGTAACAAAGAAGCTGCCTGAGCAAGACATTTTTTTCTAGTACATATGTTGAACCAGGAATACGCCTTTATTGGATTGGACAGGGTTTTTGTTACGTACTGTTTATTGGACTGAGATCAGCGGGTTCAAACAAACAAACACTCTAGAATAGAGTATTTAGTTGGTATTTACTTTAAATTGATTTATAATGAAAATAAACAATGTACCTTATACAACAATGTAGTGAAGGACTTATAGATCAAGAAGTACAGTCTATTGAAATATTGATAGATGTACAATGGACACTTAGTATTTAGTTTTATTTCTTTTCCCATACTGTCCCACTGAAGGGCAAAGGCCTTCCTTACTTCTTTTTTACTTTTTTTCTATTATTTCCTAACTGAGGTCTTTTTAGTAATAGGATCCGAAAAATCGTGTATTTCATTATTTCTGCTACCTTATGAGGGAGATTCCCTCGACGTTTAATTATTTTTTCAGAGTACAGGGCAATAATTAATTTTAAAGTAGCTTTCTCTTTATGTTTTGTATTGCAGCACATTTGTATAGACCTCTCTTTGTCTTCCTTATTTATATTCTAAGCAGAATTTCATGTACCTACAGTACCTAGTTTTATGATTCGCATGTGAGGATCATAAAATTCTATTCTTTGCTGTCATCAGGATTAAGCCATATAAGTAACAAGAAACAGGTTTAATTTAAACTTAAAATTTAATTATAAATAAAGTCAGTACTAAAAAAAGTTAGGATGAATGTAAATTCCTTTACCTGCTTGACCCATCTCCTCTCTATCCATTTCCTGTGAATTCCCTGGGATATTATCAGCTGTTGCCGTAGGCTGCGCAGACGCAACGAAAGATAATGCACTACTTTGGATCACTCCACTCGGGGGCGCAGCACCAGGAGCACTGCTACTCGACATTTTATCAAAATATGAAGTAATATGAACTTTCAGCTGTGTGTTTGTTAAACTACAAAAGAGATTTTGTATAAAGTCGTATCTAATCTGTGTCCTGTGAGAATTTTTATTCGGTTCGGTTTTGATTTGTTTATTAATTTTTGCAACATGTTTAGCATAGGTACTGACAGCTTTATGGCTTCTTTTTTAGAAAGACTCCAAGTGTGAATAGGAGAAAAAATGGATGCTAATAATAACGTTATTTCAACAACTTTGTTAATTCCTGAACGAGTGACTATAACTTTCAAGTTTTAATTATGTTTTTTGTGTTGATCATACACGCTATGTTAAATAAAGTAAACGTAATTTTTACTATTCGATAACAACAAAAGGACATTATTTATTGTCTTTTTGTTCGTTTTATAAAATTATCTATCGTGACCACAGACATATAAGAGGAAGATCGTGACTAGCATCACCAAGAATTCAAGTTTAATGAAATGTCAATGTCATAAAAATTTCAGAACGACCTTCCGTTCAAACTTCAAAGCGGAAAGCAGCCCTGTTTATTTGTTTGTGGAATTAATTCAATCATATTCGTCGTTTTACTCTATTTATAAACACAAACAAGTCGTTCGATTACTATAAATAACATTTACAACATCCCCAGCTGCATTATCCGCTGTACTTATTTGTAAACACGCCGTTTTCAGTCAAAATGCGTTACCTATTTTTAACAACTATATTTAGCGTAGTTTTTGCGTACGAAAAAGATGTAACAGTAATGATACAAGCTGGGAAGGTCGACTGTTTCTACCACAAGGTGCTGCCTGACGAAATTATCGACATAGAATATCAGGTGAGGAAAAAAAAATGTTTTTATTTAAAGGTAGATAACCTTTTTAGAGGGTCGAACTCGATCTATTAATTCGCATTACTATACAAATAATTAGTACCTAAACCTTATCTGTTATAATTTTAACTAAATTAATGTGTACGTTTGTTATTTAATTTTATAATTGCTTGTATAATGGTTAGTATATGGAAATACTTCAGTTTTTATCTTGGATGAGTGCCAATTTATTGCTCACTAGCAATTGTGTGTAATACGGTACAATGATTTTGAAATTCTATTTTCTGTAATCTATGCCGTCAGGATATAATATATATATATATATATATTTAATATAAGTTACATACTGTAACTTATATTAAAAAAAAAACACCAGCCAAGTGTGAGTCAGACTCGCGCATGAAAGGCGTACCTTATAGAGCAAAGTTCATTTTTTTCTTTTTTTTAGTGACCATAGTAATACGCACAAAAAATTTTAACCCTCTAGCTATCACAGTTCATGAGATACAGCTTGCTGACAGACAGACAGACAGATGGACAGACATCGGAGGCATAGTAATAGGGCCAAAAAACATTGATAACCATAATATTCAAATTTGCAAACTATTATTATTTGTTATTTTGCTTAAAAACTTATTTCCAATGAAAACATTTGATCCCCAACACTGAAAAACTAAATTAAAAATGAAAAAATCTTTATTCTAAATTGGCTAGTATCACTTTACCAAGGTCAAACAAGTAAACTGATAGCACCCGAGTCATTCACCCTTTACATCTTCCAAGTACTCTTGCTGTGGAGAAGAAATGGCGCAACAAAGTCCCAGTAGTTTTCACATAGATACATATTCATACTAATTTTATAAATGCGGAAGTAACTCTGTCTGTCTGTTACAATTTTACGGCTTATCGTAGAACCAGTTTTGATAAAGTATGGTGTAGCTGTGTTAAGTTTGGATCGTGGACACCCACGCGGCCGGAGCCGCAGGCAACAGCAAGTTAACAATATAATTCAAGAGAGACTATAATATATATATTTTTAATATTTATCTATACTAATATTATAAAACTGAAGAGTTTCTTTGTTTGTTTGTTTGAACGCGCTAATCTCAGGAACTACTGGTTCGAATTGAAAAATTATTTTTGTGTTGGATAGTCCGTTTATTGAGGAAGGCTACAGGCTATATAACATCACGCTACGACCAATAGGAGCGGAGCATAAATGAAAAATGTTGCAAAAATGAAAAACCGTTGAAACTAAAACACGCGAACAAAGTCGCGGGGGACAGCTAGTCTTTTTATATAATTAAGTTAATCATGTGTTATCTTTGATACTGTCTTCTGTACTAATAATTTAATCCTTGTGTCGCGGCGGGTTTTACAAACATACAAATCACATGCACAAAGAACACCCAGACTTGGAACAAGCATTTGTAGATCACACAAATGCTTGTCACATGCGGGGATCGAACGCGCGGCACGTCGCGCACAGTTGTAATAGGCGTGATGACCTATACCACTTGGCCATCCGTGCAGTCAAATTCTCATATTGTTATGATTTGAGCTCATACCAAATGCTATAGTCATATTGTTTGTTTTTTTTTTTACTATAAATAATATCTATTGTTCATTGCATACATGCATACATATATTACACAATGTGTTTCATATATCAATAGTCACTTTGTCTATGTTCTTATTTAATTGTCTCACGAGATAAATATAATGGCCCCGATTCTATTAAACCCACCCTAAACTTATTTTAGACCTGTCAAATTTAGTTTCGACTAAAATGGGCCTGTATCCTAATTTTTTTTTTTAATGTCCGTCTTGTATATTAATGAATTTTATTGGACACGTATTTTTTCTTTTTTCCTGCAAACAAAAAATGATCAAAATACAGAGAACTGAAGTTACGCGTGACGTCACTCCTCGCTACGATTTTTAGCGAGGCTTAGCGTCATAAGCCCCCACTCCGAAACTTTAAAGCGCTGTATCTTTGTATTTTTTTATTGTTTTGATAAAAGAAAAAATACGTGTCTAATATTTTTTTATTATCTAACTGACGGACTAAATAGATTTTAACTTTTCATACCCAGGAAACATCCCTATTGTCATACAAATCTACCGACACGCAGAAACGTGTATTCTAAAATAGTGATGTTCAAGGCGAAAACTGGTTTGACATTTCTGAGTTAGTTCTTATCTGTTGCCGTCCTTTTCTCACGCTGTATGTTAGTAAAAGATAGCAAAGGTTTAATTTTGATTTAGTTAGCGTACAAGGGAATCGGTGCCAATACTTTTTTTTGTTACTGGCTGTGTCCCGCGGTTATACTTGTCTTGCTTCCCTCCTTAGGGAAGAAACGTGATGTTAAATAGCCTATTACAGATTTCACATTACACTACACAGTGATCCGCCACGCTGCCCGATGACGATATGACGCCGATTCCCTTGTAAGCTAACTAAATTAAAATCAAACCATTGCTCTTTTTTTTTTTGTCTAACATACAGCGTTAGAAAAGGACGGCAACAGATAACAACTAACTTCAGCAGTTTCAACTAGTTCACACGTTTCTGCGTATCGTTAGATTTGTTTGAGAATTTTAGTCAAAACTAAAATTGACAGCTCTAATTTTCGTCTGTCTTTTTCTAATTGTGTACAAGTGAAAAAGATACCGATGGCCTAAAATAAGTTTAGTATGGGTTTAACAGAATAAGGGCCACACTATCCTACTTAAAAAATAAATATTTTTATTAAATATTTTTGTGCTGTATACTTTTGCCTACCCTAAATACCTACAAGCTTGATGATATGAAAATATTATACGATAAGTCGAACAGTAATAAACTATTTAATGATCTCATTGTACAAGGATAGGGTAATAATCAGACGGATTGATTGAGGTATTAAAGTTAACAGGCATTGAGAACTGTTGGTATTGTTGTATTTTTTTTTGTTGGCGGATGGAAAACAAAAAAAAAAAGGCACCCGACCTTATGGGGATTTATAAGACCGGGGAGTGTGGGACTTTTACCTCACTAAACCACCATCAGCACATAAAGAGGAGCCCTCCGTGAAACGCCTTTTAGAGCACATCCCTGGGAAGACTGTAAAGGGGTCTCCCCTGATCCTCGCTATGCAGCAGCTATGACCAATGCTGCTGTATTCTCTGAGGTCACTTGATGGGCGGCAGAGTCCCCTCTCTGAGCACCCGTGACCTCAAAGGCCCACCTACGTCAGTACTTATAGGCGAGTTTTCGGCGTTGACCTCCTTGGCGTCTTCTTCTTCGTGAAAATTCACCCCTTTCACGTACCAACTACCATCTACCCTACCTACCTACCCTACCTACTTTTTCATCAACTCATACGCTTTTCATAGCAAGAGATTTAAAAAAATAAATATTTTTTATACAAACCTTAACCTTAAACTAAGCAACATAACAAAAGAATTATCCAATTTGGTGCAGTCGTTCGGAAGTTATGAGCGTACATACAATTTACAGATTTATTTTTATTTATATAATATAAGATATACATCATGCTACAAAAACCCTGTCCGATCCTTATGAGTATTATTCGGCATCGTACCGCGTACACATGTACGTAACTATTAAATGGATTTGAGATAAGTATTTTTCCCCGGTATATATAATTACATTAAAATAAAACTGATCAAAGGCAACACTGATCGCTCGACAAAGTTCACGTGTACTACCTACAGTTTTGTATCAAAGAAGCCGCCTGAGCGAGACATTTTTTTCTGGTACGTATGTTGAACCAGGAATACGCCTTTATTGGATCGGACAGGGCTTTTGTTACATACTGTACACCGACTTTCAACGTATCGCTAGCTTTCGGACGGGTCAATGTAGAAAACCGATTTTTACATTGGCTCGGGTCTGGGTATTTGTATAAGTACTATAAATTAGTCGATCAAGTAAAGAAATAAAGTAGAAATAAAAAAATATTTGAGTAAAATGTTGACGACTCCTGACCTCGTTTTCAATGTTAACAATGCCTCGAACATTAAACGCTATCAAAGCAATAAAATGTGTTGATAGCAACAAAAATGGTTTAATGTTTTATTTTACCTACCGTTTTTCTTTTAACTTATAATAGGTATAGGTATACTACGTTCGCTAAACTTGTAAACAAATACAAGTTTTAGGAAAAACAATAGGTACTTTCGAGTTCATTATAATATTGGCCTTTTCAGGCTTCAAAAATATATGAACGTCAAAAAACTTCATAATATTGTGACAACTATAAGCATCATTAAATTGTGGTTAAGATTTAGATTCAATTATATGTGACTGCTTTTTCGCGATCAGGGGGCCTAGACAAAGTAACATTACATTAGCGAAGTCGCTAATAGAAAAATTCAAAATGTATGGGAATGACATAAATCATCGAAATGTCACGTGGTGTATCTTCAACGAATAGAAAATTGGTAGACAATGTACATCGAGCGGTTCCATGGCGATTCCATCGAACGCATCGCTAGCTTTAAAGTATAGAAATGCGTAGACAAGTGGTACTTTTGACAATCGCTTCGACAAGTTGTCGATACCATTGATGGAATAACTAGCGATCGCCTAGACTACGTAGAAAACGAAAGAAAATGGAGATTTGTGTATTTTTGTACGTTCTGTCATTATTTGTGTTCGTGTTTTATTCAGATTATTTCATTTATTTTATAAAATATGCACACTCTGAGAGCAACTCAAAATAAAAGTGCATGGTAAAGGCGATAGGGAAGGTATTCCGGCAACAATTGGAGACTGCTTGATAAACTGTTTACACAGCATTGTAGAAGACTAAGTGAAACAACTTTTAAACAGCTTTGCGGTATTTTACGAGCTAAGAAAGCTTTGAGAGGGACTCTAGACAATCCCCTAGAAATTAAGGTAAGATATCATGATGTATTTTTATATTATCAGTTTAATAATTTGGGTAAAATACATTTTTTTGCCATTTTAGGTGTTTTGTACCCTAAGCTTTCTAGCGACTGGGTCGTATTAAAGGGGGTTGTTGTGGGTGTCGCTAAACATTTGATTCAGCGGACAGCAAGGCTTTTATCAGTTTTTTAAAGCCCTCATCATATATGTATACTACATATATAAAGATTACTAATAATATAATTATGTAAAAGAACTAAAGCGGGGCTCCCACAGTCAAACCACTGAACTGGTGTAATGTTTAAAAAAAAAATATGCAATAACAAAATAACAGACACAATTATTTTGCTTATTAAATTTACCACCGTCGTATATGTGACACAAATTTACCAAGATTAATAAAAACGGTGCGAATGTTTGGTTACTGGCTGAGACAAATATTTGTATATCTTGCTTACTAATTTCATAATATTAAAATAATCAAGCGTAAAACTTATATTCCAAAATATTTTATTGGTATATTATATAAAAGTACTTAAGTTAAATTTTAATAATTGATTAAAATGTTTCAGATGTGTCTGGAAACCTACAGCGACTTTGGCTGATGACACCCATACTAAATGCCTTGCCTGGATCTCAAGAATAGATTTATACATCTCGTCATGTGCAACCCAGGAACTTCATTGAGCACATACGGATTGCTCAAGTCGCATCGGAGGTCTCTAAAAAACTCTACTTGGACTCAGAGAACTTTTCACTACCATCTTTTGTCGCTAGCAAGATAATTTTTGTAAAATTATGTATATCGTGTTTATTGTTTCTTTCTTTTGTATTTTGATTGCGCAATATTTTCGTAACAAAATTGTGTATTTTATGCTTATTTAGAAATTTTTTTTTATATTAATTCTATAGTTTAATGTTATATTGACTGATTCTAAATAAAATATACTTGGCAATGTTGTGAGTTTTCTTTATGAAATAAGTATAGTTTAGAGACTTTTTAAGAACAAACAAAATTTATAAAATTAATTTTAATAATCATTTTAATAAATATGCAGAAGATTATACACTATTAAAACACACACACGGCGACACGCGTCGGCTGCATTTGCTGTATTCTGTTTGACCCCCACCTTGTAGGAGTACTACGAGTAGATGACGTGCCCTGCTCAGTTCTCACGGCAGAAGGACGGCTAGAACTGCTTAAGACTGGTGGGTGGCAAAGGCATGTTAGGCGTGATAAGCTCCAGTGACGGTACCCATGTAGACAGTGATGCAGGCCCTGTAATAACAATAAAGATATCTTTTATTTACTACTATTTTGCTCTTTTAATGTTTATCGAAGACTGCTTTTTGTCTTTTTTTTTTGTTTTAGGCTTCCAAAGCGTCTACAATTTAAATTCATAGTAAAATAAGCATGGTGTAAACATGTATGGCGTCTGTTGTTGTCACCATATCATTGTTTACATTGTGATATTCCTGTCCTTGAATAAAACTATGCTTATTTGATAATTAACGTGTCCTTTTAATATTAAAAAAGACATAACAGTCACTGACACCGATTCTTTATTATGAATGCATGACAGTTTTTGGAAAGACTCCAAGACTTGTACTGAATAAGTGTATATTTTACCTTTCCATATACCCCATCAAAGCCGAAAATTGCTGCCCTCCGTCCTCATTGCTGCCCTCCGTCCTCATGCAATCTTTAAATACACAAACAAATAAGATAATACACCTTTAACACATAATTACAAACATCGTAATAATGTATACTAAGTAAAAGTTGCAGAAAAATTAAAATTTGCAAGAAAGAAAGAAACACTTACCTACTATTTATTTTTTTTGGCTTTGATTCCTTCAACAGGTGTCTAAGTAATAAATATAAACGTTTAAAACTTTAAAATATAATCCTCCGTTTTACAAATAATCTCAAATGACACTTGACAACACAGCTTGACAATATGAATTAGACGTTCTACGACAAAAAGTCATAGACAATACGCGGTTTTTAACGAACAAACGAATCGACCTAACGATCAAGAAGTGTTTGTTACATTGTCTACCAATTTATCTTCGCTATCGTCACGGCGTTAGTGATTGTAGCAATAGAATCGTTTCGGAGCGATTGCCACTTGTCTAGGCCCACAGATCTTAATCGTCGTTAACTACGTAAAGATCTGATTGCGATGTTAAATGTCACAATGTGTTCAAGTTAAATAATGAATAGTACAAAAGATAGGATAAGCATGTAAGTAAAAGAGATAGCTATCATTGAAAACTTCCTAATTAAGAGTTTTTCTGAGTTCTCTTAGTGCTAGCGCTTATAACATATCTGCCTCATTGTTAAACATAATATCATTGGCCTGGCTATAGCTAGCTAACAATAAACAAGTCAATTTTGACGACCTCCGTGGTCGAGTGGTGCACACACCGGTTTTCAAGGTGTCGCTAGCTCTGAGGTCCCGGGTTTGACCCCCAGACGGGTCAATGTAGTAAACCCCTTTTTTACATTGTCTCGGGTCTGGGTGTTTGTGGTACCTTCGTTGTCTCTGATTCCATAACATAAGTGCTTTAGCTACTTACTTTGGTTCAGAGCAATGTATGTGATGTTGTAAAAAAAAAAGTCAATAGTGTTATAATGAAATCATGTAAATTATAGATTTTAATTGCTTTTCCTAATTTTGTGGCCGACGCCGTTGCAATTGATTTCCACAGTTACGATCGTTACGCATCATTAATTTGATTATGTCGAAATAGAGAAAATATATTTTTAATTACGAAAATTGCTGAAGGCTGAAGGGGTCAAATAGATGTCATTTGTTCAAAATATCAGGTCATTATGATTGGTTTGCGACTACTACTGCGTTCGGTGCTGCAGGTTCGATCCCCACATGCGACAATAATTTGTGTGACTCACAAATGCTTGTTCCGAGTGTGGGTGTTCTTTGTGTATGTGAAACCCCGTGACATATTTCCCTAGTTTTTCCTTTTTTTTTTAATAACTAGAGACCCGATTCAGCTTCGCTCGGATACCTATGTTACTCAGGCAAAATGTAGCATTCTAAAGTGAAAGAATTTTCTTTCATAATACTCATGTCGACCAGTGTTTAAGAAACTTAACGCGCCATAAGAAGTATAACTTCAATAAGCTATGGAGCTAATCTGATGAAACTTGAAGGTGGCCTAAGAACTCTGTAACAACGCAGCCCTATCGAGTTTGTGCTCTTTTCATTTGTCTTCACAAACCCCCGTAGACTATTGACATTTCTACAATCGTTAACGATGATAGAAATCGCTCAAATATATTTATGGAAATGTAATTTATTTTCGATAATCCACGTGACTTAGACTTGTCACTTCCCATACATTTAAACCATTCAATAGGGATGTTTCCTGGGTATGAAAAGTTAAAATCTATTTAGTCCGTCAGTTAGATAATAAAAAAATATTAGACACGTATTTTTTCTTTTACCAAAACATTAAATAAATACAAAGATACACCGCTTTAAAGTTTCGGAGTGGGGGCTTATGACGCCACGCCTCGCTAAAAATCGTAGCGAGGAGTGACGTCACGCGTAACTTCCGTTCTCTGTATTTTGATCATTTTTTGTTTGCAGGAAAAAATAAAAAATACGTGTCCAATAAAATTCATTAAACTACAAGATTGACATTAAAAAATGCCTATTGTTCCCGATTGGAGAAATGTCATTTGTCTTGGAGGGAATGACTCTGTAGGCTTATTTGCTATCTTCAGTTGCCAGCCCAAGCGATGCTTAAAACGCTAATTTAGTATCGGCTAACTTTGGTGACTAACTACGTTTAAGATCTAGTTGGTCACCGAAGTTAGTCGATCAGAAATTTGAGTTTGCACAGTGTTTTTTATAAAACAATCATCGCTTTAGTTGACGACCGTCCGAATAAGACTGCTGGTCCTAGATAATCTCCAGAGTTTTTTACAAGATAAACATATTTGAGGAAGGACTCTGGTCTGGTTTGTTGGGATTTGCGCTGAAGTAAAACATTGTAAAAAGTGGTAAAAAGGAAAAATTCTATTTGTAAGAAACATACGACACGAAAACAGACATGAATTACATGTGTAGAAACAAAACATAAATACAGTTCTATTTATTGTTTTTAAATTACTTCATTTTCTTTCTATAAAATGAGTTCGTATATCAACAACTCGCTGTCCCCCGCGACTTTGTTCGCGTGTTTTAGTTTCAACGGTTTTTCATTTTTGCAAAATTTTTCATTTATGCTCCGCTCCTATTGGTCGTAGCGTGATGTTATATAGCCTATAGCCTTCCTCAATAAACGGACTATCCAATACAAAAAGAATTTTTCAGTTCGACCAGTAGTTCCTGAGATTAGCGCGTTCAAACAAACAAACAAACTCTTCAGCTTTATAATATTAGTATAGATATTGAATCTCTTTACAAGAGAAGTTTATTTCTGCCTCCAGGTGATAGACTCGACGCACGGCGACCTAGACATCTCGTTCCAGATGTCGGATCCTGGCGGCCGCGTCATCGTCGCCGACTACAAGAAGCCAGAGAACAGCCACCGATACACCGCCACCATGACGGGCGACTACAAGTTCTGCTTCGATAACAGTTTCAGTACTTTCAGTCAGAAGACAGTAAGTAATCATATCTTCTTCTTCTTCTACTTGGGACAACTAACACAGGGTCATCTGATCCCAAACTAGGCAGAGCCTGTATTATGGCAACCAGACAACTGATAAACATACTTATATATTGCTAAATACAAACATATTTTAGATAAGTTACACCCAGACACAGAACAAATGATCATGCTCATCACACAAAGATTTGTCCTGGGTGGGAATCGAACCCTCAACCTCCGGTTTAGCAGTCAGGATCACTAACCACTAGACCAACAGGCCAGTCCAGAATTAGATCAGTGCCCTTACTCTCCAATTTAATTTTAATTCTGAAACAAAGCCAATGCAAAATTGTTATTCATTTAACAGGTACACATTACAGCATTTTATTTTTTAAAAAATTGAATCTCCTGCCTGCTAAACTAATATCAATTTTGCATTGGCATTGTTTTAGAATTAATATTAAATTGGAAAGTAAGGGCACAGAGATCTCCAAAATTTCCGGTTTTCGGTAGACTGCTTTGTTAACTAATATTGTATTTTTGCAAATTCATTAACTTTAAATGTGTTTTTGACTGATATCTAACCTCTTTTATTGATTAAATAAATTTGCTAATTGCACAATATATAGCCCGGTTTTTTAATCTAAAACTTAAACTCGTTTGCTATCATTACACAAGTTAACATAGTACAAGTTTATATTACATAAAAAACAATACATTTTAAACAATATGTACAAGTTTAGTATGCTTACAATGAGGTTTTATTATTGTTAACAAATAGTAGACGTGGCTGGAAAGACTGCTCAGTTAGAATGGGACTTGGCTAAGCATGTCTGCCGATGCCTAATGAGCAATGGGATCGTATAGCTCAGGCTCATGCTGAGTCTTAGAATAATTAAGAAAGTACATATAATCTATACTAATATTATAAAGCTGATGAGTTTGTTTGTTTGTTTGAACGCGCTAATCTCAGGAACTACTGATTTAAATTGAAAAATTATTTTTGTATTGGATAGTCCGTTTATTGAGGAAGGCTATAGGCTATATATAACATCACGCTACGACCAATAGGAGCGGAGCATAAATGAAAAATGTTGCAAAAATGAAAAACCGTTGAAACTAAACACGCGAACAAAGTCGCGGGGGACAGCTAGTAAATAATAAATTGCTCTTTGATTAGTCTCATGATATTGTTAATGCCCACAACCCTCAATTTCAGGTATTCTTCGACATGCTAATAGACAATGATGAACAGGAAGAGAAGGACTACGATGATGATAAAGAAATGGAGTTAGGTAAGAGAACATCTACCAGGAAATCCTTTTGAGAGTGGCTACGGGACCCTATTACTGAGTTTCCGCTGTCCGTCCGTCCGTCAGTCTCATGAATTGATAAGTAGACAGTTGCAACACTGAGTATGTATTTCTGGTGCCGCTATGACAACGGGACCCTATTACTAAACGTCCGCTGTCCGTCCGTCTGTCCGTCCGTCCGTCAGTCTCATGAATTGATAAGTAGACAGTTGCAACACTGAGTATGTATTTCTGTTGCCGCTATGACAACGGGACCCTATTACTAAGACTCCGCTGTCCGTCCGTCTGTCCGTCCGTCCGTCAGTCTCATGAATCGATAAGTAGACAGTTGCAACACAGATTATGTATTTCTGTTGCCGCTATGACAACGGGACCCTATTACTAAAACTCCGCTGTCCGTCCGTCTGTCCGACTGTCCGTCAGTCTCATGAATCGATAAGTAGACAGTTGCAACACTGAGTATGTATTTCTGTTGCCGCTATGACAACGGGACCCTATTACTAAGACCGCTGTCCGTCCGTCTGTCCGACCGTCCGTCAGTCTCATGAATCGATAAGTAGACAGTTGCAACACTGAGTATGTATTTCTGTTGCCGCTATGACAACGGGACCCTATTACTAAGACCGCTGTCCGTCCGTCTGTCCGACCGTCCGTCAGTCTCATGAATCGATAAGTAGACAGTTGCAACACTGAGTATTGCTTTTACTTAAAAGGAGGTCCGTATGTAAGAATAATTGTAAAAGTTGAACATGTTTCTGCAATAAAACTTTTTATTTCTTTATTAGAGTATGTATTTCTTTTGCTGCTATAACAACAAGTAATAAAAAATATAATTAAAAAATTAAGAGGGTCTCGGGGTCTCCATTTAAGAGACGTGTATTTTATGCTCAATTTTAACGGCATTAATCTTACACATTTGTAAGAAAATGTTACGAAATCCTTTATGCGTTAATCCCACTCGCACAGTGCGAGTAATTTGAAAAACTGGTCAAGTGCGAGTCGCATTTGACCAGTTTTTCAAATTATTATTATAATTGTAATTTTGTAAATGTATTGTTAACAATAAAGAATTAAGGCTAGCTGTTTTGGGTTCGAACCCCAGCTAGTACTTTGTGATTTTTTTTTAATTTTTAATTATCTTTTTTTCTATTCTTTAAAACGGTAGCTTTTGAGTTTACCGCGTTCAGAGAGACTGACGCTGCGGGGTATTTGGTTTTTTTATATGTATAGTTAATATGGATAGTTATCTATATACTTAATTCTTATGTACTAGCTGTAGTCTGTTGTCAGTACAGTTACCGTAAAACTCTTACGGCTACTGTATAGATTTTTTTTAAATTTGTTTTTTGACTTTTTTATACCAAGCGTTTTTGTAACCAATATAGAATGTCATAGCTTTCGTTTGTACCATGACAAAAAACTCACCCTGTATATATGAATATTTTATAACAGGTATTATAACATTAACAGGTAATGCAGCAGAAACATATATGATGCGAGTCCGAGACATCTCGGAGTCTGTAGCCCGAGTTAAAGACAAGGTGTCGGCGGCGCGACGGCTGCAGGAGTTGCATTCAGCGCACGAGGCCAGAGACAGGAACCTAGCTGAGGAGATGTGCGACAGGTGAGCTGACTGAATAACATGACGACCTCCGTGGTCGAGTGGCGTACACACCGGTTTTCAAGGTGTCACCGGCTCTGAGGTGTCCCCCGTCCCCAGATCAAGCTGGCCCGAACCGGCCAAACTAGCAATAAAAATATGTCCTTAAATAATAAAAACTTAGATACAGCCCTCCCTAGCTGTTTTTAAAAAGTAAACTTTTTCTATTTTTTTTTTTGAAAACGACTTCCGCTCTAAGGAATTTAATCCTTGTGTCGCGGGGGGCTTCACAAACATTCAAATCACATGCACAAAAAACACCCAGACTCACACAAATGCTTGTCCCATGTGGGGATCGAACCCGCGGCACGTCGCGCACAGAGGTAATTGGCGTGGTGACCTATACCACTCGGTACACGTGCAGTCAAAAAATACGTGTCTAATATTATTTTTTATAAATCTGTTGGAAATTAATAAAAATTATTCATCCCTATTCTGTATAGTTTAAATTTGATAGCATTATGATAATTTGTAATGTATGTTTCAGAGTATTAACGTGGTCTATAGGGCATCTATTCTTGATGTTATTCGTTGGTTTAACACAGGTAAGATAAACAATTATTAAACTTAAAACATATTGTAAGGTGAAAACGTCAGGGTAGCCCGCGAAAAAAAACAAATTTTCTTTAGTCTTTTGCAATTTGAATGTCGTGGTCGCCTAGTGGTTCAATGAACGGATTTGTATACTCAAGGTTGCAGGTTCGAACCCACTACAGGCAAGTACCAATGTGACTTTTTCAAAGTTATATGTACTTTCTTAATTATTCTAAGACATCATTGACATTCGGTGAAGGAAAACATCGTGAGGAAACCTGGATTCCAAAAATTGGAATCTGAAATCGCCAACCCGCACTGAGCAAGCGTGGTGATCAATGCTCGTTCCTTCTCTATATGAGAAGAGGCCTGTTCCCAGCAGTGGGACATTTATAGGCTTTTTTGCAATTTGCCAGTGAGTTTGTCATGAAATAATATAATAATATCTTGGGACAACTCACACACGGCCATCTGATCCCAAACTAGGCAGAGCCTGTATTATGGTAACCAGACAACTGATAAACTTACTTATATATTTCTAAATAAACACATATTATAGATAAATTACACCCAGACACAGAACAAATGATCGTTCTCATCACACAAAGATCTGTCCGAGGTGTGAATCGAACCCACGACCTCCGGCTTAGCAGTCAGGGTCACTAACCACTAGACGAACAGGCCAGTCAAATATCATTCAATGGGATTGCATGATTTTAATGATTATAATTTTTTAAATACAACCCTATTAAGGCCGCGAATCGTATTTTGTTCAAAATAACAGCCTGAAAATGTCCGGCAAATTGCAAAAAACGTAAGAAAATTTGATTCGCGAGCTGCCCTGACGCTACCACCTTAATCATAAAGTATATATCACTAGCTATTTCCCGCGGCTCCGCCCGCGTGGATGTCGGTTATCACCGCAAAAAGCCTATGGCCTTTGTCAGGCTCTAGACTATCTGTGTACCAAATTTTATTTAAATCGGTTCAGTAGTTTTGGCGTGAAAGCGTGACAGACAGACAGAGTTACTTTCGCATTTATAATATTAGTAAGGTTTAGTCATATCAGTCAATCCGCGCGGCTTTTACGAAGCTCAACTCCCTCATTGTTAGGGTTTCGTACTTAAAGAATGCCAACAGGAACCTATTACCTCTCTGATGTCCGTCCGTCTGCCAGAGGCCTGTATCTCATGAACCGATAGGTACACAAGTTTATATAAAGCTTGAATTTAAAATATTTTTGGATAGATTTTATTTTTGTGTAGATATATATATATTTTTTTTCTTTTTAGGTAATATTTGTCAAGAGTCTATTTGAAGATAGCAGAAACTTTAGAAAATTAGTTCCCGGCTTCTCGTCGTAATCGTAATGACGCGGCAGTACAGTATTGCCAGTTGTAAAAAATATATATTACAATGGTAAAAATGAACTTTGAGAAGGATGTTTAAATGAGATTTTTTATGAAGGGATGAATGGATGAATGACAGATAACAGATCAGAAAAAAAAGTTTATGGAGCATACGACAGCAATAGCGATCAATAAACCTTTGAAGGTCGTTAACAGAATTAGTGTTGGAAAAAATAACTACGCGTATAATATACTAGCTGTTCCCCGCGACTTTGTCCGCGTGTTTTAGTTCCAACGGTTTTTTATTTTTGCAATATTTTTCATTTATGCTCCGCTCCTTTTGGTCGCAGCGTAATGTTATAGCTTATAGCCTTCCTCAATAAATCGGCTATCCAAAACTGAAAGAATTTTTCAAATCGGAATCAAACAAACTCTTCAGCTTTACATATTAGTATAGATAAATACTCATTAAATAAAATATAAGCGATCATCACCATATTGAAACAGCACAATAATCTAACACTGTCGTTTTGACTTTATTTTAAAACTCGGTGCTCCGTCGACTTAATTTTCTGGACTTCGTACTCGCAATAATAATATTTTTCTTTATACATACTTGAGCTTATTGTCGTATAGCAACATTTTCAATTCTACAGTTGGTAGAGATTGTCTTCATCAGATGGTAGCGATGTGCAATATTTGGCGCCCTACCGTGGGGCCTGCCCCGTGACCTGTCACAAGCGTGGTGATCAATGCTCGTTCTATGAGAGACCTGCAGTGGGACAGTTACTGGCTGGTTTTATGAACAGCTTCGGTAATGGCGCCCCACCGTGGGGCAGCTCACAAGCGAGGTGATCAATGCTCGTTCTCTGTATGAGAGGCCTGCAGTGGGACAGTTATAGGCTGGTGTTATTAACAGCTTCGGTAATGACACCCCACCGTGGGGCAACTTACAAGGGTGGTGATCAATGCTCGTACTCTGTATGACTATGAGAGGCCTGCAGTGGGACAGTTATAGGCTGGTGTTATTAACAGCTTCAGTAATGGCACCCCACCGTGGGGCAGCTCACAAGTGTGGTGATCTATGCTCGTTTTCTGTATGAGGGAATAAGGGTGTTATGTCATAATAGAGTTTATCTAAACCTATTAATATAAAATTATATTAAAAATGTTGTAAATAATCAAAATTCTCAACTATTTCGACTGTTATGCGGGCCATGTAACACACTTAACGATAGACTTGCGCAAATCTGACGTATTACATATCTAGCAAAAGCATTTGACTGTAAAAATTGTACAACTATAACTGTCAAATTGCTTATTTTTATTGACAGTTGCAAATTTTGCTGTCAAATTATTTTTCAATTTACGTAATACGGCAGTCTTGCGCAAGTATATTGTGAAGTGCGATGCCGGCATTAGGTTAATTCTATGTTTAAGTAACAATTGCCAAAGCACAATATTAGGTAACGTAGAGTTATTTAGTTCGATTGTACAAATGGTCGCACAATAATTAGGTAAATAAATAAATAAACTAGTCTTAAATGTTGTTTTATTTATTGTAACACTGGATTGTTTTAGTTTGTGACAAGATAATGTTGCCACACTTCGAAATCTTGCTTTTGAAAAAGTATTGTTTTAATTGGGTGGTTTATTTAGGTTTCACGAATATAAATCTACTTACCTGGTACAAGACTAGGTAAGTAGATTTATATAAAAATGAATCCCGTTTTCGCTTCGTTACGCCATAACTTCCGAACCACTGCACCTAAGTTCCTTAAAGTAGAAAGACTAAGTATTTTTAATACAAACTTAACTGAAATATTTAGAAAAAATGTCATGAAAAGAGTACATTGTCAAATCAGATTCTAATACATTTCTAATATATCTAAAATCAATCCTTTCCAGTATACTTAGACTTATACACTATTGACGCAAGTTTCTTTACAATTTTAGTGGCGGGTCGTTGTCATATTATTGCGATATAAAACTCAACCATTTGGCGGTGAAGAAAACTGTCGTAGCAACAAATTTGAAAACGGTTTAAGGACGAAGCGGTTTCAACGACAGCATAGACAAGTGGTAGTCAACTTTCAACTTTATTTTATAGAGAAACAGATCACTTTTCATCGTAGGAACTGTTTTGTGCAACGAGAGAAAAGAGGAAGCAATGAGTGTGATCGTTAGATTATTACAATCTCGACTGTATTTTCTTTGACGTAAAACATTTAATCGTTATAAGCTTAGAGTAAGAATAGGTGCTGTGAGCACCATTATGAACAAGTAAAATCGTAAAATTTGTGTCAAACAGAGCGCACCTTTTTATTTAAACTATCTCAAAAACTTATGATTCCCTAATATTGGAACCATCGATAGTTTCGCATACAAGTACAAGTTGTATGTCTGTCGTTGCACGGAAAATTACTGAAATCAGTAAACGAGCGTAGTACAAGCTCGCAGTTAGAAATTCGCTTACGCTCGGCACAAGAGGCTACTACCGATGCGCGCACACTATGCTTGTTTATATATACTCTAAGGCAAGTGATTTGAAAACTGTATCGCGAAACGGAACCTCCTTTAGGCCAGGTCAGAACAGCTGTTTGACTATTTTTAAACGTTTTCGCGGTGGGATACCGTGTCAGGAAGTAAAGCGGTTGCATCGTTACAGAACAGCTGTTGACTATTTTTATAAGGTTTTGCGGTGGACTACCTTTATTATTTTTGCCGCCAGGGCCTCTAGCCACTCAGGCTTTGACAGCTGATGCGCCAGTGGCGACAACTGGTAAGCATAGTTACGGAAGTCGAACCCTCATTATAATCTCTTTTCGTAAACTAAGGAGAGAGTCACGAATAAAATAATATAATTTTATTATTCAAATAGAGGAGAAATTGATGAATCTGTAAAATCCAATTTATTAAAAATAATTTATGAGGAGATTTTCTTATTGGTAATGGTAACTTTACACATCTGTCAACATCAAATGTCAAACTGTTCTGTCTGTGGTTTGTAGTTTGTTGATCAATAAATCGCAAAAATACTTAATAAAATAAACTTTTTGTCCACAAAACCCTATCATTGTAACTTAAAACTAAAACAATACCACAAAAACTTAATGTTTAAAGAGATTAAACCTATGTATCGCGTGAATATACTACGAAAACGTAGAAAAAATGTTGGCGGTTCTTCTTCTAAATAGATTAAGGAAACTCAGAGTGGCAAGGAGGCAGGGGCCGCCAAATGTTTGTACAACTGAGGCAAGACCACTAGAAATGTACTGCAGAACTTGTTTGAGTACTGAGGACTTAGTCCCGATATTTTGTAATAATCAAGGCGAGGAGAAACGGACTGAAGATTTAAAGCTTGTGACTGGGTTAGAGGTGAGTTTTTACATTATTTTCATGGAAAATATTGGTTATTAAAGACTTTTTTAATGCCCCAAGAGCCAGCGATGTTCTGATGTAAGACAATTATCTCACCATAATTGTAAAAATTGCGCATTATACCTTAATCTCTGTACCTATAATATTTTACTTTCAAGCCACACAATTTTACTCCTCAAGCTAGCAACTCCAGCTATCTGCCAAGGTGTAGGAACCATCCAAAGGGTCTGCAAACTGGGGAAACATCTTTTTATAGTTCCCCTGTAAAATGTAAAGCTTAAATTACTATGAAAAAAATATTCCTAAATTTCTTATAGCTATGGCTGCCAACTAGATGGTGTGACTTTGAGTATTATCCCAAATAAAATATATTAAAACTGACCTTTATACTATAACAAATTTGAGGTGCAATTCTTTTCCACCTTTGTTGCCTCTTAATTTCCAAAGCTACTATGATCCAAACTTCATATTAGGGATCATTCAATAAAAAAATTAAAAAAGAATGTTTGTATGTTTGTCCTGTATGCATTCCTAAACTAATAATCAGATTGTAATGAAACTTAAGTAGGGCATTTTTTTTTGGTTGCGATTTACGCAGTTAGCCTGAGCGCAGGCTTTGACTGCTTCACCGGACATTTGGCGAGAACCTAAAGGGCCTCCAACCAGAGCAATAGAAAAACTAACTACGTCAGCAACGTTCACTAAGGGCACCCCCTGTGAGGTTCGGACCTCGACTGAGTGTGTTGCTAACAATCTTAATAAAGCAAAAACAGCAAGGGAGGGCTGGATCTAAGTTTTTATTATTTAAGGACATATTTTTATTGCTAGTTTGGCCGGCTCGCGCCAGCTTGATCTAGGGACGGCGGGGTACTTAAGTAGGGTGTTTTGAATAAACCTGAGAAGGAACCTAGGTTAAAAAAATAATAATAATGTAAAAAAAAAAAGGTAAAACATTTTTACTTAATGTTGCATTGTAATACATGCCTGGTGTGATTGTAATAATACCGTGTAAAATTAATAGATCATGTTGTCAGATGTGCTATGAATATTTTTCAGATCAAAATGGATGACGGTCTCTCACAGAAGATCTGTACACAATGCGTGGAGATCATTAACACAGCTCTACAGTTTAGACAGACCAGTAAAAAGGCTGAAAAGACACTTATTAAATTACTTTCTGGTATGTAAATATTTTAGAATATATCTTTAAGTTATCTTAGTTCACTATTTTTACCTTTTAATAATTTGTTATTGGAGAGCGTATAGAGCGTAGCGAACGCACAGGTATTGCTTATACTTAAAAGGAGGACCCTATGTAGGATTTAGTGTAAAAATTGAACGTTTCTGTAATAAAACTTTTTATTTATTTCATCATCATCATCATCATTTCAGCCATTAGACGCCCACTGCTGGGCATAGGCCTTTTTATTTATTTATTTTATTATTACCTCCTCAAATTATTTATTTTTACGGAAAAATAAATAGTATTTAATTATTATTTTTATGGTCCTCAACACTAAGGCCCACTTGCACGAAAAACTTAACTCAGGGTTAGTTGCTAACACGCAGTCAAATCGACAATATTGTATAACAAACTGTTAATTTTACCTAGTCAGCATTTAATTCTGAGTTAAAAAGATAACCCGAGCTTAACCGTGGGGTTTTCGCAAACATTTAAATCACATACACGAAGAACGCCCAGACTTAGAAAAAGAATTTTAGAAATTTTTTTTTGCTCAATTTGATAGGCATTACTCTTGTAGGATCTCATACGATGGTACCTTTTAAGCTCGAGTCCGACTCGCACTTCGCCGGATTTTTTATTTGCAATATTTTATGTGCTGTCTCTGTGCAAATAAATGCTACGCTTTCTATCTCTATTTCCATTTGACAAAGATATCATGTCATTGATATTACAATATTTGCTTAAAATTAAAAAAAGATAAAAAAGAACCTTCTATTTGAAATGACTATTAACTATAAAAATAAAAAAACGAGTGTGCTTTAGACCACATAACTTCTTTATATGCGAAATGTAACTGGCTATAGGAAAAAGAGAGAAAGAAAATGTGTGCTCGCACCTTTCTCTCTTGCCCCTACAGACATACCCCCATTGCCCCTACACAATATACGAAACGTAACTCTCTCTCTTTCTATCTTCACTAACTTAACCTTTCAATGTCCGCCTCGCCCGATCACACTTTTCATAACGCTCTCGTCACGCATTCACCAGCTTACTCCAAGTAAAGCATGCGTAAAGAAGTTTTACTTCAATAAATCCTTCCCAATAAGTTCGCCGCGCTAAAAGGAATCTATCGTCATGTTGGATAGACTATAAGAAGGCCTATGATTCAGTGCTATATACATCTCGCATGAGGGTGCTGGAGTTGTATAATATTAATACAACTTTACTATAGCTTTCTTCATGTATGCGGCACTGGAGTACGGTGCTTCACTATCCAGGATGTCGGGATATCCAACAGAGTGTTGAACTAATTAGGATTGAGTGGGGAATACTCCAGGGTGACAGTCTGAGTCCCCTGTGGTTCTGTTTGGCCTTGAATCCTCTTGGCACTCTGCTTGAAAATTCAGGGCTAGGCTATTCGTTGCGGAGAGGGGGTCGGGTCATCTTCCACTTGTTATACATTGACAACCTTAAACTATTTGCTTCTAAGAAATTCCAACTAATGAAGTTACTGAAGATCACTGAAAGCTTCAGTAATTCCATTAGAATTGAATTTAGTGTTGACAAATGTGCGTTCATGCCTGTAAAAGGAGGTTGGATTATGGAATCCCAGGGCATACAGCTCTCGGATTCTAAAAACTTAAGGTCGCTCTCTGCAACGGAGAGCTAAAAATACTTGGGTATGTCAGAGGCGTTAGGCATCAACGTTCCTGACATGAAACAATTATAGACACGTTTCTTTGGCCGCCTGAACAAAGTACTAAAAAGTCTTTTGTCAGGGGGTAACAAGGTGCGTGCCTTTAATGGTTGGGTCATGCCAGTGTTGATGTACTCAAGTGGACTCAGACTGAGTTAGATGCCTTGGATAGGAGAGTCCGAACACTACTAACCGCAAATCGAATGCACCACCCACGGTCATCGGTAATGAGGTTATATATCCCGCGAAAATGTAGAGGTCGAGGCTTTTTGAATGCTAAGACCCTCCATAATCGCGAGGTATGTAACCTCAGAGTACTTCCTCGAAGTAGACGTGGGGATACATCGAGATGTGGTGTTAGTGGATAAGAGACTCACACCGCTCACCTTAGGGAAAGAACTGGCGCAAACCTGTCGTGTTGAACGTCAAAGACCGCAAGAATGTATGACAAAGCAAGCAGCTACACGGACGCTATTAGCGGACCCTTCGTGGGCCCGACGTAGATTTCTTAGCGTCCGTGGCTTGGATACGCTTCGGTGATCTCTTCGGAGAAACCAAGTGGTTTGTATGTGCAATTATGGATAAAGTTATCATGACAAACAACTACCGAAAATATATCATAAAGGATGGTACAGTCGACATATGTCAGGCATGTCACAGTCCGAGTGAATTCTTAAGGCATATAGTTTCGGGTTGTTCTCGTCTTGCTAACGGCGAATACTTGCACAGACATAACCAAGTGGCCAGGATTATCCACCAGCAGCTTGCTTTGAAATACAAACTTGTGGAATCTGAGGTACCGTAATACAGGTATGTTCCCGACCCAGTTCTTGAAAGTGGTCGTGTCACATTGTACTGGGATCGATCTATCATCACTGACAGGACTATTGTAGCTAATAAGCCTGATATAGTGGTGATAGAGCGATCAGAGCGTCGAACAATTATTGTTGATATCACTATACCCCACGATGAGAACCTCGTGAAAGCCAAAAAAGAAAAACAAATTAAATATTTGGATTTGGCGCGAGGTTGTCGACATGTGGGAGGTGGACTCAGCAATCACTGTCCCGATAGTCGTGACAGCCAATGGCTTAATAGCCAAGAGCCTCGACCAACACCTTAATAGGCTCTTGTTAGAGTTCTGGGTCAAGGTTTGTTTCAGAAAGCGGTACCACTCGACACGGCGCGAATCGTGCGAAGGTTCGTCTCTCTGGGGCCCTAACCACCGGCAGCTTGGACCCTGTTCCCGATGCCGGTTGGACAATATTTTATATATTTAAACGTATATTTTTTTCTATTTACTTAGTATATATTTAAAACAGTATTTTATAAGTATGTATATTGAAAAAAAAATGTGGAAAACATCACATACATTGCTCTGAACCCAAAGTAGTTATAGCGCTTGTGTTACGGAATCAGAGACAACGACGGTACCACAAACACCCAGACCCGAAACAATGTAGAAAAGTGGTTTTCTACATTGACCCGTCCGGAGATGGAACCCGATACCTCAGAGCTAGCAACATCTTGAAAACCAGTGTGTACGCCGTGTAGATATATGTAATCAGCTAAATTAATCTTCCAGGAGATCCAAAAAAGAAATTGTCAACACTCCAAACGACGTTATCGAAGCCAAAAATGAAGACGGCTAAGGTAGAGAAGGTGGAACTCAACGACTACAGCTACGAGATCTACAGCGAGGAGTTCCAGAATGATTCGGATGATTACCAGGTCCTCATGACTGAGAAGAAGCCCAAGGTGAAACAGGTACGGGAGAATCTAGCCACCAGAAATTTAGATAGACCGATGCAAGTATCACGATCTGTATGCAACATGTCGTTTTCCAATCTCGTAAAATTTCAGGAGGCTGTTATGAAAAACATGATTAATCAAATAAAACATTGAAATAAAACTAGTTTGAACGGATTCTATCGCGGTTTATTTTAGATTTTTTTTGTTCCCGACGTTTCGACGCCTTTGCAGGTGTCATGGTCACGGGCAGACTGAGGTGGTATTCGTCTTGACAGGTGATGTTGCTCGTTCTACCTTCATATTTTAATTAATTATTTGTATTCCGACCTACGCAATATGAGCTCACTGTGTCTTGAAGTCTTGCAGCGCTGCTCTTGGGTTTGGTTTTAAGTTTGTGTATTATTGGGTCCCAAGTAGGTGATATCTTCCAGCCATCTTCTCTATTGAAATTAGGATGTTTTTTAATTTCAATAGCCTCACGAACCATCCTAGGTAGGAATTTGTGTTCTTTAGCGAGGATCTGTGGTTTGTCAAATCTAATATAATGACTGGAGCCTTCAGCATGTTCGGCGACTGCAGACTTCGTTGAGCGGCGGTGTTTAACGTCAGCTATATGTTCTTTTACGCGGGTCCCTATGCTGCGCTTTGTTTGACCGATGTAAGAGAGACCGCAGTCACAATCTAGTTTATATACTCCTGCATCTTGTAGAGGTATGTGACACTTGACAGGTGGTAAGGACTGACTAATCTTCTTGGGCGGCTTAAAATATGTTTTAATTGAAGCGCGCTTCAGGATGTAGCCAATCTTGTCTGTGACTCCTCTGACATATGGTAGTACAGCAGGTAAACGGTCGACTGTGGTTGGCTTCACTCGGTTTCATGTTTCATGACACCTGCAAAGGCGTCGAAACGTCGGGAACAAAAAATCTAAAATAAACCGCGATAGAATCCGTTCAAACTAGTTTTATTTCAATGTCTAATATTCGCGTAAACCTCAGAAAGCAATAATCAAATAAAATTTCAATATCTGCTTAATAATTAATACATACTTGTTTTTTTGGTTAATTAAGTTTGTCAGTATTTCAGAATACACCACTTTTAAAGAAAGGAATCGCCATTTGCTTATGAGGTAGGCCGTGTTTGTGTAAAAGAGCAGTTACAGTGCAGTATGACACGGGCCGCGTTTTGAAATGCTTGTCCCACACATGCCGATTTCTGAAAATTAGAAAATACAATAGATCCTGACATATGATCACGTTATGATCTTTTACAATTGCTAAGTAAAAACGAAATTAAAATACCAAAAAAAAATTGTGTATCGGTAAGTTAAACACTGTTTAAAACTATTCTGTTTTATATTATATCTAGAAACAGCCAGCCAAACGGAAGAGGGCTGCCATACCGAACTGCGCGTCATACAAGTGTCCGACCTGCGGGAAGGAGTTCCGAATGAAAGCCACGTACAAGGCGCACTTGCGGTTCCATACCAACTTCTGTGTATGTGAGGTCAGTCAACATTATATGATACTAGCTTTTTCCCGCTGTTCTGTCCGAGTAGATGTCGGCTATCGCGGCAAAAAGTAGTATATGTCCTTTCTCAGGCTCTAGACTATCTGTGTATAGTTCGATTCAAACTTAATGGCGGCTGTGAAGTTAGCTAAACGCTGCGCAGTACCTCGCCCCGCACCCCCGCTGGCGCATAAGTTTGGTACTGCGCAGCGACTCGACTCGTGTTCACAGCCGCCATTAAGTTTGAATCGAACTATACCAAATTTAATTTATATCGGTTCTGTAGTTTTGGCGTTAAAGCGCGAAGAACATACAGAGTTACTTTCGCATTTATAATATTAGTAAGGATTATTATGACGGGTCTGTTGGTCTAGTGGTTAGTGACCCTGACTGCTAAACTGGAGGTCGTGGGTTCGTTTCCCACCCAGGACAAATCTTTGTGTGATGAGCATGATCATTTGTTCTGTGTCTGGGCATAATTTTAGCTGATTTTTTTTTGTCGATTTTATGTTAGCCCTATAGTGAAAGTTGTTTGTAATGATAAGTACAATGGCCCCTTAAAAGGTATTTCATTTATTCTGTTACATGTTGTATATCCATTTTTTCTAGTACGTATGTTGAACCCGGAATACGCCTTTATTGGATCGGACAGGGTTTTTGTTACATACTGTATAGTATGAACTGCTAAAATATTTTTTCTCTACAGGCGTGCGGCAAAAGATGTAGGAATAACAACCAACTGCAAGAACACAAGCGCGCGCGCCACGGACTCTACAAGATACACAAGTGCGCTTACTGCGAGTACAGCTCCGCCACCAAGGAGGCTCTTATCGTAAGTAACCAGCCTGCTACTGTCCCACTGCAGGCCTCTCATACAGAGAACGAGCATTGATCACCACGCTTGTGAGCTGCCCCACAGAGGGCACCATTACCGAAGCTGTTAATAACACCAGCCTGTAACTGTCCCACTGCAGGCCTCTCATACAGAGAACGAGCGTTAATCACCACGCTTGTGAGTTGCCCCACAGTGGGCGCCATTACCGAAGCTGTTAATATCACTAGCCTGTAACTGTCCCACTGCAGGCCTCTCATACAGAGAACGAGCGTTAATCACCACGCTTGTGAGTTGCCCCACAGTGGGCGCCATTACCGAAGCTGTTAATATCACTAGCCTGTAACTGTCCCACTGCAGGCCTCTCATACAGAGAACGAGCATTGATCACCACGCTTGTGATATTCAAGTTGTCACAAAACTATGACGCAACGATATTAACAACTGATGACATATTAAACATAGCCCTTAACTAAACAAACATCAACTTAATTGACGTGAAAATAAAGTTCATTTTAGACTGATGTACTCTTGAAAAAGTCTAAAAAATACATAAAGTGTTAGCGCAAACTAAACCTTATATGTAAGCTGTCTGTATATATTTACCTAAATTGCACTTTCTTTTGTCGCAGTTAGAGTTGCTATTTATAATTTTTTTTCGCTAAGTGAACCTTCTACACATAGTACTATTCATTATTCTGTGCAAAAAATACAGTAATATTTTGGGTATTAACCCAAAATATTACTGTATTTTAAACTCCAATACACAATTAGTTCAATGTACCTCAATACTCAATTAATATTAAGTAAAATATTTTGACCCCCAACATCTAACTTCTGTTAATACCTTTGAACACTAATGGCCCTATTTATGAAAATCTCGATTATTTAATTTATTAATTAAGATTAGCAATTGCTTAGAAACTTCTAAAAGCAAATTCTCTGTAGAAAAATTGAAATAAGAATCTGCTAATGAATTGCTAATCACCGTCTAGATTTTTATAAATAATGCCATTGGTATCAATGTCTTTTGACCCCCAACCATAACATTGCACCCCAGATCCACGAGCGCAGGCACACGGGTGAGCGGCCGTACGTCTGCGACCACTGCGGCGCTACCTTCCACAGACGATCCAACCTAGTGCAACATATAGCTATACATCTGCCCGAGAAGAACTTTCAGGTATGTAGCTTGTAAAATACCACCCATCCTGTAAATGGATATTATATTATAACCCACCCATTGCACTATTGCATGAACCCACTCCAGACACAAGCATATTTAGCTTAGTTAGAGGGGTTAACAAGATTGCTAGTAATCTGAATTCCAACAACATTGCTAGTAAACTATTATTAAAAAAAAAACTGATTACACATAAATTTAAAAAGAAACCGACTACAATTGTACAAAAAAAAAATTGCTGTAAAGAACAAAATACGCAATTTCATTTTGACATTCGTAGTAACTCTTCCAATGATTAACTTCAACTACAACCAAATTTGATTTAACAACCAAACTATTGAATTGATTTAGATGAAATTTATATGAGACAAACTGTTAAGGGATAAACAGTATAGAAAAAAATAATGAAATCGATTTGTTTGAAAACCCTCCTTTTGCAGTCGGTTAAAAACTACAACCACGTTTGTGAATATTCCCTGTATCTCCGAAACTTTCATAATAAAAATAATGTCACACAAAACTTTAAACTAATATTAATTGCCGTAAGACCGCAGAATTTCTAGTATTATACCCCTTTTATTATTATTTTTATATATCTTTGCTATCTTCGTTACTATAAAACGTCTCAACTGACCCCACATAGTGCGACATGTGCCCCAAACGGCTCAAGTCGCGCAAGTTCCTGCAGATACACAAACACAACGCACACACCGGCAAGCGGTACGGCTATATATGCAGCATATGCGAGCATCGGTTCGAGAAGCCGAACAAAGTGCGAGCTCATATGCGGCGCGTGCATGGCCTGCCGGATGAACAGCACAGGCCGATTGTTAGGGTGCAGCTTTAGGTAACAGTTTTTAGGATGTTGATAAGTTTGGGCTCAAGTTGGCACAGTTCTTGGGGTCTATAGGGCACTGTTTTTGGGGTCTGAAAAACTTAGATCTTTCTCTAAATAGCGAGTCAACTATTGGGGTCATCTACTTAAATAATAGTCATTTGAAAGTTCACTATTTAGTTATAGTCTATTTTGAAATAGGAGTGTTGAAGTAAAAGCACCTCTATATAGTAATACTCAAATAAAATAGTCTTCCTTAATTATATTTCCATAGATACGTTTCCCTTGTAAACATAGAAATTTGGCATAATGTGCATCGCGGTTAATTAAAAATTATCTGCGATTTTATCTTATTAATAATAGTGTTAAGCAGTAAATGAGACATAATCCGAAAAGTTTTTAATTAGTCAATTAAAACAGTAGAAAAGACAGTTGTAATATTTTTCAAATAGGATTCCAATGTTAAACTTCTTAATTATCTACTAACAAGCTTATTATATTATTTAGAATCTCAGTAAAGGCAAATAAAAAATATCCAAACACGATATGTATACCGTTTGGGTCCGTCATCAGAACATCTCAAATTTACCACAATATTGTATTGTCAACGAACTTACAACATAAAAAAAGTCAGCTCTATCAAATGTCAAGAAGTAGTTCTAATTTCGCTTACCTGATCTGATGTGAACAAACTATATAAACAAGCATTGAAAGTTAGATGTAGGTTGTAAATAAAAGGTCAAATTGTGTTAAATATAATAATATTTTTATAAGTATGACTATTGACCCCCTATTATGTTGCTTTGGGGGTCTATAACTAGCTGCCATAATAGTTATTTTATAATGTACTGACTTAATAAAGGAAATTTAATGATCTCTTAAAGTATTATAGCATTTAGTATTTTATCATATTTTTTAGTTTCTTTTTACTGATGTAATCATATATATAATCTTAATAATCGTCTGTTCTATCAGACTATGAAAGTGAAGTATGGCAACCGTTTACTGAACAAATAGTTAGGTAACTTTAAAACGCATGTATTAGAATTCTTCTATCCATCATTTGTCGAGACTTCGACAGTTAATAATATTATGGGAATTATTACTAATCGTTGGAGGAGAACTTATGTCACCGCAAAAAAACGCGCGTAAAGTGCCCAATGGCGTCGGGAGCCCGGCACTCATGGGTGTCATATTTCTTAAATTTTACAGAGTTTGATTGTAAAACTATTTTTTGGTAAAGATTAACAAATACAGCGCCCAGTGGCTGCTTACTAACAATGACTGCAATCTGCTGGTGCAATATACAATAGTTTTCGTTCAAGTGAGTTATGGGGGTTTATACAGTATGGAACAAAAACCCTGTCCGATCCAATAAAGGCGTATTCCTGGTTCAACATACATACTAGAACAAAATGTCTCGCTCAGGCGGCTTTTTTGATACAAAACTGTAGGTAGTACACGTGAACTTTGTAGAGCGATCAGTGTTGCCTTTAATCAGTTTTATTTTAATTTAATTATATTCACCGAAGAAAAATAATAATCTCAAATCCATTCAATAGTTACGTATATGTGTACGCAGTACGATGTTAAATACTCATAAGGATCGGACAGGGTTTTTGTTGCATGCTGTATATTTAATATCTTAGAATGTCTGAATAAGATTAGGATATCCCCTAACAATCGGCCCAGCTCTACGTGGATAAAACAAGGTGAGGGCACTAGATTGACTTTAAAATTAATTTTTTTGTTATAATATTTTGCACTAGTGGTTGATATAAATGTCTTGAATGATTATATACTTGATTTTTTATTTATTTGTTTTATTTCTGGTAATAAAAGTGAATAAAAAATGTCTACTCGATTAAAAAGAATATTGTCACGTAATAAATATTTTTATTTTGTCAACTACTAGTGACAATTTTAAATAAGAATCTAAATCTAGAATTTATGTCGAACACTAGTGCCCTTACTTTTCTTTATTTTTAGTTTTATATTTTCTTTATATTTTATAACACTATTTAGTATCTGTACCATATTAAGTTAACTGTTAAACCTTACCTTATACAGAGAAGCTGTTCTCATAATATTTTCTTTACCTTAAAAGTACCTATAGTCGCATTTATAAACGTGAATTCAAATATGCTACATTGAGCATATAAATTTGATCTTAAACGGCTATGAAACTTTAAAACAAAATGATTTTTTATATATAAATAAATATTTATTTAAAACAAAACGGTTTACTCACGTATATTTTCGGGATCGCCCGACTAGTTTCAGACTCAATAGGAGTTCCTAATCATGAGCTGACGCGGCGGCGTTGGTGTCGCGATTCGAACTGATTCAGTCAGGTGAGTAAACCGTTTTGTTTTAAATAAATATGAATACTCTTCACGAAAATTATTATACATAAATAAATATGTTTGAATCCATGCTTGACCTTACTGTACCTACTTGAAAAACGACTTTTGTCATTCATTGTGATAGTTTCTAGAACTAAAAAAATTACAACTATGTACTATATATATCAAAAAACCACTTCCACAGTGCAGAATATGTAAGAAATGGGAGAAATCGAGGAAACGCCTCCAAGTGCATGAATACAAGGTGCATCGGGAGAAAAAATACAGGTATCTATGTCCAATATGTCAGGACACGTTCACGCGGCCAGGGAACGCCAGGAAACACATGCAGAAGAACCACTTCATACCCAGGGAACAACAGGGAGAAATCGAGAAATATGAGGTAGGTGACCCCCGTGGGTATCAATTATCCCGGTAAAAAGTAGACTATTTCCTTTCTTAGAATGTTAAAATGAAATCCAAACTAATTTTGTTCGGAATTTTATTAAAATCGGTCAGGTAACAGACAGACATTTACATTATTACTTTCATTTTATAATAATATTATTATGGATTAACCCGTAACAAGCAAAACTGACAGAAAAAGCAACTAAATTAAATTAATATAATCCACCAAAAATCCGTTAAGTGGTTTGCGCGTTAAAAAATATAAATTTACGCATTTTAAATCTTCTTAAACGTGTTAAAATTTATAAAAAATCACGTTGAAGTATAACTGCGTACATTATTTTGTAAACTATTTTACTCACGAGCCTTTCCTACGCCGCGCCGCGCGTAGATGGTATCGACTACTTTAAGCCCGGCTGCATTACATTAGCTTACAGTTCACAAACTGTAAACTTCTATGGCCTCCCGCCCATGGAGTACTTGAAGCAGTTCCAACTACTTCGAGCGGTCGACAAAACAAGAACCAGAGTCCTTGTACGTTGATCATTGACTAACTGCTACTGTACGGGTAGTCTTAGGGATCGCCGCTAGTTTTACTACTGTTTGTTGTTACTCCACAGCCAGAGCACTTAGGAAGCGGTGAAGGGTGGGCGAATCGGGGTCCTGTCTGATATGTTGACTTTCAAAAAGTACTACTTAGTAGCCTAATTTGAAATAAATGAATTTTGATTATGTTATTAGTTTGGAAGCAAAGCTAAAATAGATAATAAAACAATCTCTCGAAAATGACTTTATAATAAGGACGCCTGAACAGTTTTTATCATCAATACATATTAATTTCTCGTTCCAGGTACATGTGCCCGCGTTGCCCGAAAGTATACAAGTGTCCTGACCACGTGCGACGGCACTTGATCGTCAACCACGACGTGCCGCGCGCCGCTCAGGGCCCCATTGATAAAATTGTGGCCAGCGATAAATGAAGAACGATGTACGATAGCCGTGGGGTCCAAAGATCTGAGACTATATACCCCACAGCTAGTAATATTGCATGTATGACGTAACTGGGGTCCATTGATAAGTTTGTTGCCACCGATTAAGAACGATATGCAATATAAATAATATAATGGACTATTTACAAGCTATCATTACTATTTTTTACTAAGATACATCGTTTTATTAAAACTATTTTGAAACCTAATATTAGGTACCCTAATAATATCGAAACCATCGATATTTTACGCATGAACTATTGTCGTCGCAAATCAATGAAATCAGTAATAAAGGGGGTTGTAAGTACTTACAGCTAAAAATTAGCTTACGCTCGGCACAACGGGGTACTAGTGATGCGCGCACTCTATGCTTGTCTATGTATGCTCTAAGGCCGGTCACTCACATTCGCAGGAATACGCAAACCCACAAGTATAGGACGACATTTGCAAATGATTTCATTTCCAAGCTGTGTCGGTTTTTTAAAAGATATCAAAGCGCGTGAACCTTTGTCGAATGTTTGCACGCATGTGAGTGACCGGGGTATGAATCGCGCGTCACGTGCGCCGTCAGCCCGCTTCGCTCTTTTTTTGTCAACTGCTCGGAGCAGTCCTTAAAATTTAAGTTTCGTTTTTGTATTTGTGGGTAAAATATTACTCTGATGTGCAGTTCCGTGTAGGTACATACGATTTAAGAAACATTCGTGTAAAGAATCTCAGATATGTAAATATTGTAACATTTTGTTGTATATTTTGAATCAAATTGTCTTAAATTTGATCATGGTTGTATGTACAATCTATAAATACATATTTATACTTAGGACTGTGTTTTATTTTTCATTATAAAGGTAAAGTAGCAGAAATACATATATAACAACAAACTCTAAAAACGTTACCATAACGTGTGTGCCAAGCTCATCATACATTTTTTTGTGGAGCCTGACGGCCCTCTAGGGAATTGGAAACCCAATGTTTTTGCTAGCTTGCACTGTAAATAAAACATTCTATATATTTTATCCCATTATTGTTGTCTTTCAAAATGGCAATCTCTGTTTGAGTAGGTGTTCAACGGTATTAAAAGAATTAATTTTACGATAATTTAAATTTTGTGGCGTTTAGGATCAGCTGATTACGTCAATAATAAGACCGGTCAATTTAATGTTTAAAATGTTAGATAACATTTTTATGTCGTCTCTCGTATTCTATATTGTAAGTCATACTCGCTATGCGTAATAAGTATATATGTTTCACGCGATGTATAATAAGTTTCACTTACAATTTAGTTCATGTTCATGGGTGTTATTGATTTGTATTTAGAGTATTCAACACATTGCTTGATTGATTATATCTATGGATTATATAGATAATTAGGGGTGTGGCCATAACGTAATCGAGTGTTTTAATTTATGTATTAATTTATAATCCCTAATTTATTTTGTATATCTAAAAAAGTTTTGTGTAAATGCTGGCGCTGCAGACACGGTTTTAAAATACTTTATTATTGGAGTAGTGTCAGCTGAATCGAACGCGCTCGCTACGTTTTGTTATCTATTCAATGAAAAAAAAAATTATCTTTCAAGTTCTTTTGAAAAACACATTGTGTCCACACAAATATTACAATAATACAAACTATTGTGATATATATTTATCATTTTTAAATAAAAATTTAGTAAATTAGTGTCATAGGTTTATAAAAGTATTTGTAAACTTTGTTCCTACAACTATCTAAACGCTTACGTCAAGTCTAGCGTCAAGTTAAAAAAAAATCAGTTGTATGTTGTGTAAAATTGTGAATGTAATCAACCTATTTTGCTTGAATTGTTCACATTAATGTATTATAACATTCACATATTAATTCATACATAAAATAATTTTATTACTGTGTTTATGTTTATCAAAATGTATCCTTATTAATATTCACATATCAGATTTATACATAAACTAAATAATTTTTATAACTGTGTTTATATTTACCAAAATGTATCCTTGGAACTGCTGCCGAGCCTGTCTAGGGGTGCAAAGTTTGTATCCAATATTCTCGATGAATGAACACCATGAAAAATATACAGAGGTGATATTTTCAACTACTGGTCTTAAGGTATGATATTAAATTATTGATTCTAGTTAGTAAACACCAATACTAGTTGTATTAGTGGCTTGAAAAGTACAAAAACAGTTTGGAACTTAACTTTTGACTGTATTATCCAGATTGTATTATCTTATAAGAATATGAAGACATTTGAAATGTGTTTATAAGAGTTTTTGTTGACTAAACAATCAACAAATCAGTATAAATATACTGGTTTAATGTTTTTAAATGACTTATAAGTTTAAATTATTGAAATTAAGGCAATATAGTGTATATAAACATAATAATAGTAATACAAAATAGCTCATAGCTGTATGTTTGCACTGATACACATCAACACTCATATAATGTATAAGTTATTATTCATTTTCTGAATATTATGACCAATTACGAATTCTATAGCAGTGGGACAGTGGGCATCTACAATCTATGATATGTATTTATATACCTACGTTGTCATAAAGGCAAAAATAAGCTTTAATTTTATATAGTTGTCATTGTTATCCTATTTCAATAAAAATATGGTTATTATCCATTACTAGCTGTCCCCCGCGATTTTGTCCACATGTTTTAGTTTCAACAGTTTTTCATTTTTGCAACATTTTTTTTTCCTCTCCTTTTTGTCGCAGCGTAATGTTATATAGCTTATAGCCTTCCTCAATAAATGGGGTATCCAACACTGAAATAATTTTTCAAAGGCCAGTAGTTCCTAAAATTAGTGTGTTCAAACAAACAAACGCTTCAGCTTTATATATTAGTATAGATAGATTGATGTCATAGAATAAAAATAATGTCTACCTACATTGTTTCATTTATTTTATCTGGCTAGTGGGGCCATATACAGGACCATAGAGACCTTCACTAATTCTCCAGCAGTGGAAAATTCAAGGCTAATTTAAATAAATAAATGATGAATAAAGTTCTTATCCAATATTAATATCATAGAACAGAAATAACTAATACAGTGTAGTCAAAAAATAATATAAGTGAAATAATACTTTTTTGATTATTTTTAGGTGGAATTAAATGATACTTTACCGCAAGAAATGTGTTCAACATGTATAACATTTATAAACAACTCGTACAAGTTCCGTAAGAAATGTGAAGAAAACAACAAAACTTTGCTGAACCGGATCAACGATAAAATATTTGACATTAAAATTGAAACTAATTTAAGCATATTAAAAAGTGAAAACGATAGACCTGTAACAATAGACATATCTGATTTCCTAAACGATACAAAAGCCTTTAACAATCACGAAGATAACGATTTCAATTATGATTCCGTTGACAATAATGATGAGGTTATAGAATTTGAGACTAGAGTCAAAGATCTTGTTGAAAAGCCCGTAGAAATTATATTTAAAAAGGGTAAAAGTAAGAGAAGTACCGAGAAGCCTGTCAGAAGGTCTTTAAGAAGTAAAGAGAATGCACAGAAGATAGAAAGAGAAAGAGTTAAAGAGAAGATTGAATGTGAATATTGTCATAAGATATTAACTTCTAAGTTGTCGTTACGTAATCATTATAAAATACATACTGGATTTGACGTGGTTTGTGAGGTGAGATATTTATTTTTTCTATATTTCATACTACCTTTTAACCACAGCTCCGCCCGCATTGATGTCGGTTATCGCAGAAAAGCTAATGTCCTTACTTGGAATCCAAGCATAGTCTAGTGGTTAGTGACCCTGACTGCTAAATCGGAGGTCGTGGGTTCGATTCCCACCCAGGACGAATCTTTGTGTGATGAGCACGATCATTTGTTCTGTGACTGGGTGTTATTTATCTATAATATGTATGTATTTAGAAATATATAAGTATGTTTATCAGTTGTCTGGTTGCCATAGCACAGGCTCTGCCTAGTTTGGGATCAGATGACCGTGTGTGCGATGTCCCAAGATATTATTATTATAATTCAGCAGTTTATAAGTGAAAGTGTAACAGATTGACAGAGTTACTTTCGCATCTTTAACTTGCATTACATACCTACAATAATTTTATTTTACAATATTTATATTCACAGCACTGCGGTAAGAAGTTTATCACAAGAAGACTGCTTCTAATGCATTGCAGAGCTAAACATGGCTATGAGAAAACCGATAAGTGTTCCTACTGCGACTACAGGGCTTCCAATGCTGAGCAAGTTAAGGTAAAACTTATATTAGAGTTTCTTAATGAGAGCTAGCTAGCTTTTCTCTCCTCAAGAACCATCCTCGTACTTCAAGGAATATTTAAAAAATAATAATTAGCAAATGCGGTTCGGCTGCTCTCGAGATTTGCGCTTAGCAACACAATCAGCGATTAATTTTTATATTATAGACTAGCTGTGCCCGCGGTTCGCTCTCGTCATCTGACTTCCTATCCTACCTATTGTTTTTGCTTTTAAACCTTCACTGTATTCTAGCGAACAAAACAAAAAAAGAATTATTTAAATCGGCCCAGCCGTTCTCGAATTTTAGCGAGACTAACGAACAGCAATTAATCTTTATGATAAAAACTTTTTAATTTTGTTTTCGAATCAAACTGTTGCTAATGTCGAATGACTGAATCTCGTCGGATTTTGACTAGCCTTTTATATTTTCACAAAGTCCACTTTATGTATATTTTCGGGGCATTCTTGCCACTTGTTGGCACAGGCTTGCTCAGGTCGAACTGTCTCTTTCTTCAAAAGGCCAGTCCAGAAAAGACACTGCATTTATTTACAAAATATACATATATTTGACGACCTCCGTGGTCGAGTGGCGTACACACCCGTTTTCAAGGTGTCGTCATCTCTGAGGTCCCGGGCTCGATCCCCAGTCGGGTCAAAGTAGAAAATCCCTTTTCTACATTGTCTCGGGTCTGGGTGTTTGTGGTACCTTCATTGTCTCTGAATTCCATAACACGCGTGCTTTAGCTACTTACTTTGGGTTCAGAGCAATGTATGTGATGTTGTCCACATTTATTATTTATTATTATATTAGATCCACGAGCGGCTCCACACGGGTGAGAAGCCGTACGTGTGCGCGGAGTGCGGGGCCGGCTTCCACCGAAAGAGCAGCTACCTTCAGCACGTCGCCATACACCTGCCCGACAAGACTGTGCAGGTAATACTGCCAAAATAATAGATTAGATGGAATTGCTATGAAAAGTCAATATCTAATTATAATTATTTACAACAAAACTGTTTACTCACGCATATTCTCGGGATCGCCCGACTAGTTTCAGACTCAATACAATAAATCGATTCGATTAGCCGGTTATAATTTTAGCCGATTATTATTTCAGCCGCTAATTATTTTAGCCGATTATTCGATTATTAGCATATTATTTTGGCCGGATATTATTTTAGCCGATTATTATTTTAGCCGGTGATTATTTTAGCCGGTTATTATTTTAGCCGGTGATTATTTTAGCCGGTTATTATTTTAGCCGATTATTATTTTAGCCGGTGATTATTTTAGCCGGTTATTATTTTAGCCGATTGTTACTTTAGCCGATTATTATTTTAGCCAGTTATTATTTTAGCCAGTTATTATTTAAGCCGGTTATTATTTTAGCCGATTGTTATTTTAGCCGATTATTATTTTAGCCGGTTATTATTTTAGCCGGTTATTAAAATAGCCGATTATTATTCTAGCCGGTTATTAAATTAGCCGATTATTATTTTAGGCGGTTATTATTTTAGCCAGTTATAATTTTAGCCGATTATTATTTCAGCTGGTTATTATTTTAGCCAGTTATTATTTTAGCCGGTTATTATTTTAGCCGGTTATTATTTTAGCCGGTTATTATTTTAGCCAGTTATTATTTTAGCCGATTGTTATTTTAGCCGATTATTATTTTAGTCAGTTATTATATTAGCCGATTATTATTTTAGCCGATTGTTATTTTAGCCAATTATTATTTGAGCCGGTCATTATTTTGGCCGATTAGTCGATTAGCCGGTTTTTGCTTTAGCCAGTTATTATTTTAGCCGAATATTATTTTTGCCGGTTACTATTTTAGCCAGTTATTATTTTAGCTGATAATTATTTTAGCCGATTATTATTTCAGCCAGTTATTATTTTAGCTGGTTATTATTTTAGCCAGTTATTATTTTAGCCGGTTATTATTTTAGCCGGTTATTATTTTAGCCGATTATTATTTTAGCCAGTTATTATTTTAGCCAGTTATTATTTTAGCCGGTTATTATTTTAGCCGGTTATTAAATTAGCCGGTTATTATTTTAGCCAGTTATTATTTTAGTCGATTGTTATTTTAGCCGATTATTATTTTAGCCAGTTATTATTTTAGCCGGTTATTAAATTAGCCGGTTATTATTTTAGCCAGTTATTATTTTAGCTGATTGTTATTTTAGCCAGTTATTATTTTAGCCGGTTATTTTTATAGCCAATTATTATTTCAGCCGATTGTTATTTTAGCCGATTATTATTTTAGCCAGTTATTATTTTAGCCGGTTATTAAATTAGCCGATTATTATTTTAGCCAGTTATTATTTTAGCTGATTGTGATTTTAGCCAGTTATTATTTTAGCCGATTATTATTTTAGCCAGTTATTATTTTAGCCGGTTACTATTTTAGCCTTTTATTTTTTAGCCGATTATTATTTCAGCCAGTTATTATTTTAGCCAGTTATTATTTTAGCCGGTTATTAAATTAGCCGGTTATTATTTTAGCCGGTTTTTATTTTAGCCAGTTATAATTTTAGCCGATTATTATTTTAGCCAGTTATTATTTTAGCCGGTTATTATTTTAGCCGGTTATTATTTTAGCCGGTTATTAAATTAGCCGATTATTATTTTAGCCGGTTATTATTTTAGCCAGTTATTATTCTAGCCGGTTACTATTTTAGCCTTTTATTTTTTAGCCGATTATTATTTCAGCCGGTCATTATTTTGGCCGATTGGTCGATTAGCCGGTTTTTGTTTTAGCCAGTTATTATTTTAGCCGAATATTAATTTAGCCGGTTACTATTTTAGCCAGTTATTATTTTAGTCGATAGTTCGACTCGCGACATCACCGCTGCCGCGTCAGCTCATGATTGGGTTTTAAATAATTATGAATACTCCTCACGAAACTTATTATACAAAATCTAATTAGCCCCTCAGTTACATAATAAAAAAAAATTAGACGTCTTTTTTGATTTTTCAAAATCGTTACTAATATTATAATAATCATACGTCGTGCGAACATCTGTCGAAGCGCAGTGTGTACTTAACGCTCCTACTAATAATTATCTAAAAAGTGTTTAAAAGACGTTTACTCGTGCTTATTAGTGACTATTTACTTAAACGGACTTCAGTGCTATCTCGTACAAAATAGTGTTTTTCTATATTGCTTTTAATCTGTAAATAAATCACAAAACAGTGGTATATAATCCCAAGTGTTTATTTTAATTTGTGGGTGACTCTAAAAAATGTGTTGAAAGCTCAAACTTAACATACATGATCTGTCGAATACAAAATTCTTAATCACAAACAGACCGGTAAATTCACCGTCACTTAGTACGTTCAAGTGGTCAAGTTACTGGCGAGGCGACTGTAAGTCATATCAGCGAAGCGCCTCGCGTTCGATCCCCGTAGCCGCCAGAACTTTTTGTGCTTTACCAATTGCATTTGTTTGAAGTATTCTTTATCAACGACATAATGCTACGCTCATCAGATGCACAATTTCATTCCGATACTGACTTGCATTTAGTTGGGACTGAGAATGTCTCAAATAGAAAACGTAAACAACCGGAATCGGATTGGTCACAAGCTATAAAAGAATTGTCAATGGAGTTCAAAAATACACTGAACGAATGGCGCCGAGATTTAGAGAGTAGTGTAAATAAAATATCAGAAAATGTTATTTCTATAAAAACCGAACTAGGAACGCTTACCCAGGTCACATCAGACATAAAAAATGACATTAAATCACTTAAATCCGAGCAAACTATAATAAAACAACGTACCACTGAATTGGATAATAAATGTAATACTCTCTCACAGGAAATTGATGATCTCAAGACTTCCATACAGTTTGTTAGCGATGAACAGTCTGATTTGACGGCAAAAATTAACGAATGTTCTAAACGCATTCAAGACATGTCTGATTCGAGTAATATTGTGGCAGAGCTAATTTCAAAGGTTGACTACCTGGAACAGAATGCTCGTAATTGTAACATTGAATTATGTAATATCCCTGAGCGACGAAGCGAAGACCTGATCTCCCTAATGATAAATATTGGATCCATTATAAAATGTTCGTTAAAACAGTCAGACATAGTATCCATAAACCGTGTTCCTCATGCTCACCAAGAAAATAAGATGCCTAAAAATGTAATAGTTAAATTTACATCCCGCATACTACGGGATAATATTCTAAGCGCCCATCGTTTGAACAAGGGTCTAACCACCGAGCAATTGGGTATGTCGGGCACTTCACTGCCTATTTACATGCATGAACATCTTACATTAAAAAATAAGAAATTATTTCGTGAATGTCGAGAGGCATCGAAGAAGTATAATTACCGTTTCTTGTGGGTTAAGAATGGTACAATCCTCGTTCGTGAGAAGGAAGGTTCAAAATCTTTTGCTATTAGATCTCAGCAAGATATCACCAAAATTAAGCCGAGTGTGGTTCCTGCTACTGGAAATTAGAAGCTCCGATACTCAGTTCACTATATTATGCGTTTTTAGATTAGCTTTTTGTACTATTTCTTCATTGCTATGTTCTTTTTACTGGTTCATAATTACAAACAACAAATATAGCGCATACTTTACGTCAATGGACAAAATATTTTCAGTATTTTCAATAGATTTGATCAATTACTCAACATACTGTTATAATATCAAAGCTGCTAAAATAAATTATTATACACGCTGGTATGCAAACAAATATATAAATTACACACAATTGTTTATATGTGTGCATAATGAATATTTTTTACCGTTTTCGAGTTTTTTAGTATTAAATAAAAATTACGCCAATTATTCTTTGCATAAATTAATGTGCTCGTTTTTAGTAAATAGATTTATAAGAACCTGTTCTTGTGATTTGTTAGTATTAAGTAATTTCCTAGATATATGTGTGCCTAGTTTTGGTTCTGGTTGTTTGTGCCTAATAAGAACAAAATACTGTCCCGTTACTTGTTGCTATTATGTAATGAACAGGCGTAATGCTGCTGTTATTTTATGTAAAATTAACCTTTGCAATGACTGATAATATAAATATTTATTATCAAAATTGTAGGGGACTCCGGACCAAGCTGCACGTTCTATATACAAATATATTATGTAATTGTTATGACATAGTAATTCTCACAGAAACCTGGTTAACTCCAGAGATTTTTGATAGCGAATTCGTGGATGACCGTTACGTAGTTTACCGATGTGATCGTAACCGTACAGCTACTAATAAAAAAGACGGCGGTGGGGTCCTTGTAGCAGTATTGAAGGGCTTGCGCTCAATCCGAATATCTCTTCTTTCAACATTTGAAAAACACATAGAACATGTTCTGTTGAAATTTCCAAGTCTTACTAAGGGCAAAATACATATTATTGGTGCCGTTTACATTCCACCTAAAACGCCCGAATGTGTTTATGTTGAGTATTTTGATTCAATACAGTCGTTACTTGGCAACACAGAAGTTGAATATTTTTATTTATTGGGCGATTATAATTTGCCTGACGTAAGCTGGGAGCCATGTATCGACAGCGTCTTACCATCTTCGGGATTGATGTCTAGGGGAAACTTTCCCTTATGCAGGCAGTTGGGGGTGTTTCTATCTTGTCTTAACGCCTGTCAGTACAACAATATTGTGAATTTCAATGGAAAGATATTGGACTTAGTTATTGGTAATAATGACTGCACTGTTTTCTCCCCCACAAACCATTTGGTTCAACCTGATAGTTATCATCCGCCTTTTTGCGTGCTTATGCCATTTAAATTACCCATCACGGCTATGTTCCGAAAGAAAATTAAAAAATATAACTATTATAAGGCTGATTATGCAAAGATAAATGAGGAACTTAGTAATATTAATTGGAATGAGACCATTGGGTCTAATGAATCTGTAGATCAAGCTTTACAAACATTTTATAATATAATTTTTAGTTTAGTTAAGAAATACGTCCCACTAGCAAATTCAACATCCACAAAATTTCCTATCTGGTTTTCCCCTCTCTAAAACACATATTTAAAAACAAAAATAAAGCCTGGATCAAGTGGAAAGTATACCATAACATATCCGATTATGAACAATTTTCTCTGTACAGATCCCGGTTTCATGCTGAATGCAAACTGTGTTATAGTAGATATTTAGAATCTGTCGAAGATGGCATCCTTAACAATGTCAAATATTTTTGGACATATATTAGAAATCGTAAGTCTTCCACTGGCATACCTTCTGAAATGAAATACAAGGATAAAACAAGCAATGACCCGGAAGAAATATGTAATCTCTTCTCTGCTTTCTTTAGTTCTGTTTATGAACTGCCATCTACTAATGATGTATCTCCTCAGAATCAGGGCTACTCTGAAAATAGTTCCGTTATAAGTAGCATAGAGCTAAGTGTTGAAGAGGTATTGATAGCGCTTAAAGGTTTGGACACAACTAAGGGGCCGGGTCCAGATAGGCTCCCAGTAGCTTTTCTGAAAGCCACCGCAAATAATATTTGTATACCTGTTCAGATTTTATTTAACAAATCACTGACACAAGGCGCCTTCCCAGAAGCTTGGAAAACCGCCAATGTAACTCCAGTTTATAAGTCGGGATCTAAGCAGGATGTTGAAAACTATCGTCCCATATGTATTTTGTCAGTCTTGCCAAAGCTTTTTGAGAGGTTAGTCCACTGCAAAATATATCCTGTTTTGCATAATAGCATCATCCAACAACAACATGGTTTTGTGAAAAAACGATCAACCACAACTAATCTTGTGGCCTTTGTTGACTATTTGTTTAACAATATGGATTCTCGTATTCAAGTGGACGCTATCTATACTGACTTTCGAGAGGCCTTTGACAAGGTTGACCATAATTTGCTTTTAAATAAGATTTCATTTAATGGGATACGTGGTGATTTATTGCGATGGTTCTCTTCTTATGTTAAAAACAGGACTCAAAGGGTAGTAATCAATGGATTCCAATCTACCACAATTCGTGTTGCCTCCGGGGTACCACAGGGCTCCATTTTGGGACCCCTTCTTTTTATTATATTTGTTAATGACATCTACACTTGTTTCCGTCACTCTAAAATATTGCTTTATGCAGATGATTTAAAAATTTACAGGCCAATCAAAAGTCAACAAGATAATAGGTTGCTACAGGAAGATTTAGATCGCCTTACCGACTATTGTAAGACCAACAAACTACAACTGAGTCTATCAAAATGCTGTTGTATTAGTTTCACCAAAAATAAAAATGTCTTCACATATCCTTATTCACTTGATAGAACCATACTATCTAGAGTATCGCTTGTTCGAGATCTTGGAATTCTTCTGGATGAAAAGCTTCATCTCGATGCTCATGTTGACAGAATAGTTAATAATGCCTTTCGCATGTATGGTTTTGTAATAAGATCTTGTAAGGACTTTATGCGTCCTTCGACTTACTTATATTTGTATAAAACGTTGATAAGATCACAATTAGAGTATGCCGTGTGTGTCTGGAATCCCTTTTACAATAAATACTCAGAATACATTGAAAAGGTTCAAAGAAAATTTTTAAAAACTATGCATTACCGTTGTTTTCATACATTTGTTCCTTATGATGATCTACTTAAGAGGTACAATATACTTGACTTAAAATCTAGACGGACTCTTCTCGAAACAATGTTTTTATTTGATCTTTGTAGTAACGTATATGACTGTATTGATATACGTAATAGAATACACTACCTTGTACCTCGAACTGTAATAAGTCGTGGGGTCCGTGCAAGGCCTCTATTCGCTGTAACATCTTGTCGTACTAACGCAGGCTTGCGTGCACCCCTAAGAAGACTTATGACCAACTATAATAAGAACTTTCATAACATTGATATGTTTGCATTTAATTCTTCGAAAAAATTTAGGAATATTATTTTAAAAACCATAAAAACTTCAACTGTATAAGTTAATTAGTAGCTAATACTTAATTATTTATTAATGCTTTAAATTGTACCTACATTAAAACACTAGATTACTGTAGTATCAGAAAATCGCATGACACCATCAGTTGTATTTTGCCTTTATATTCTGTGGAAAATGTTGTTGGTTACACATTGGATCATTTCCTATCTGTACTACTCATGTATAATGTAATGTGTCACTGTTTATTTTCCCTAATAAATAAAATAAAATAAAATAAAATTGCGAAAGTAACTAAAGGTAAATCTTGGTAGCTTTAGTTGGTAAAGCGACTGGCGCGTCAAGCCAGTAGTCGCAGGTTCGAGTCCTGCCTGAGAATAAAGTTTTTCTTTCCACTATTTGTATTTAATTACAAATATTCGCTTCGCATGCGTTAATGCGTAACAAATAATTAAAATATTAAATTTATATGTGAGCACCTCGGATATCAAAGGAATACAAAATGTTTGAAATTGGTTCACATTTGACGGGAGTATCGCGCCACAAACATGCAAAAAGCAACATACGGACAGAAAAGTGATTTGCTACATTGACCCGTCGGGGGATCTAATCCAAGACCTCAGAGCTGGCGACACCTTGAAAACCGGTGTGTACGCCACTTGAGCAGTCATGACATTGGCGGGGTGGGTGGGGGATCAAGTCACTCATGGCTGAGTGCGCGACCCAGTACCAGTACCTATCTATCCTTCTAAAAAATTTCAAATTCTTCAAATTCAAATTCTTTAGGGTCCCGTTCTTACATTGGAGGCGTAACCTTAAAAAAAGACGTTATCTTATTTATTCTCCGATTTTGTTATTTTTGCAATAGGCTGCTTTTTATCAACCATCACGCGTGCGAAGCCGCGGGCGGAAGCTAGTAAAATATAATTTATTCTTATATCTTAGGAATATTGTAGCCTAAGGTCTGACTTAGCTAGTTCTCATACTTACTTTTTATTCGTTGAATAAATTTGACATTTGGCAGATTTTGTATGGAAAAACTGTCAAAAATTCAAAATTATTCCCCGGATAATATTATCTTTTAAAAATAAATCAGACAATTTTGTTTAAAAATCTTTGATTTAAATGACCTTATAGGCATTTACGACGTTAGGGTAAGCCTTTAAAACTTAACAAATATCGCTATGAATGTCGAGACTGCAGGCCCAAGACTCAGAGGTCTTATATATATTTTTTTATTGTAATTAATTGATTGTATGTATTTTTTTTAACATTGTATGTACCAACATATTACTTTTTTTTTTAAAGAGCAACCTATGGAGTTTATTGCCGGTTCTTCTCCATAGGAGTGACATTTTGGAACCGCGCACCTAGAGTCATTTAACGTTTTGAAAGTGCCTGAAAAAGCCTACTCGAAATAAAAATATTTTCATTTTGATTTTTTTCCCTCTTGCAGTGCGACCAATGTCCAGCTCGCTTCAAGTCGGTGACGTTGATGCGAATCCACAAGAACCGCCACAGGGCGCCGCAGTACTCGTTCAAGTGCCGCGTCTGCGACAACAGCTTCGCCAGAAGACGGAACGTGGTCCGACATCTGCAGAGGATACACGCCGTGCAGCCCACGCACGAGCATATCGACAGGATGAAGATAGCTTAGTATACTATCCATACTTAACCAATAGGCATGTGTCCTATTTTTTTTAATTGGTATTATTAAACAGGTATTTTTCCTATTTTGTCCTGCAAAACAAAAAAAATTGCAAAATACAGTGAATGGAAATTTCGCGTGACGTCACTACGTGCAACAATTTATACGACGGCGTGGCGTCATAAGCCCCCACTACTGAACTTTAAATCGCTGTATCTTTATAATTTTGTATTGTTTTGATAAAAGAAAAAATACGTGTCTATTAACTTTTAATTATCTAACTGACGGACTAAATCGATTTTAATTTTTCATACCCAGTCGACATCCCTATTGATTGTGAGTTTTACTCGTTGAACTAGAGGTTAAAGATCGTATATTATCAGACTTCTTCATACAAAAGTAGACTCTAAACACAAATAAAAAGGGTTCAAATCAAGTGGAGGCAGTGCGGCGACCGGTCGCCGCTCGGGGTTTGACTGGGATTTGGCTGTGACGTCATGCGCGGTGACCGGTCGCCGCTTGGGTACATGGGTTAAAATGATAAATGCGAAAGTGACTTCTGTCTGTCTTTCACGCCAAAACTACTGAACCAATTTAATGAAATTTGGTACACATACAGCATGTAACAAAAACCCTGTCCGATCCAATAAAAACGTATTCGTGGTTCTCTGGTTCTGGTATAAAAAAAAATCCCGCTCAGGTGGCTTCTTTGATACAAAACTGTAGGTAGTACACGTGAACTTTGTCGAGCGATCAGTGTTGCCTTTGATCAGTTTTATTTTAATTTAATTACATTCACCGAGGATAAATAATAATCTCAAATCCATTCAATAGTTACGTATATGTGTACGCAATAGGATGCCGAATAATACTCATAAGGGTCGGACAGGGTTGTTGCATGCTGTATAGCCTGAGAAAGGACATAGGCTACTTTTTGCTGCGATAACTGTCATCCACGCGGGCGGAGCCGCGGGAAACAGCTAGTTAATAATAATTAACGAAAAAAAGCAATAACATCGAACCCTAAGTGTTATTTATTCTAGGTTTCAACATTTCTTGTTTGACTGTGTAACAAGATAATCAAAGAAATAACTCGCCTTCTCTCAAACATATGTGAAACTGGTTTATTTATATGTTTGGTATATAAATTGTAAACGCAGTAGGTATATAGGTATATAGGTTAAGTATTAAAATTGTGATATTAGTAACTTATACTATATATAGCTCAAGCCACTTAAATATTTGTAGACTATCCCCCGAATACTGAAATGCAACTTAACTTTAAAACAGTCTTAAATGTTCATCTGTCTCTACTTTATACTTTAAAGTGACAGAGATAGCATTAGACTTAACGGCGACTTAAAACTAATTGACATTTCAGTACTCGGCCATGTGTCCCGTTTTCTAAAAACTATCCATCCATGGTTTTTATCTATACTAATATATAAAGCTGAAGAGTTTGTTTGTTTGTTTGAACGCGCTACTCTCAGGAACTACTGGTCCGATTTGAAAAATTCTTTCATTGTTAGATAGCCCATTTATTGAGGAAGGCTATAAGCTATATAACATAACGCTGCGACAAAAAGGAGCGGAGCATAAATAAAAATTGTTGCAAAAATGAAAAACTGTTGATACTGAAACATGCGGAAAAAGTCGCGGGGGGTCAGCTAGTGTGTAATAAAAAAACAGTGGCACTCCGGGATTTGAGACAGAAGTAAAAACTTGAACGATTACAATATATGTACATACTTATACACAGAGGTGTTGGTAACAGTAACAGTGTCACGAATTCAATTGTTTTCCTATCTCAAAAATTCCCAATGCGCCTAAAGAAGTTTTCACTACAATAAATAAATGTGGACATCACATACATTGCTCTGAACCCAAAGTAAGTAGCTAAAGCACGCGTGTTATGGAATCAGAGACAACGAAGGTACTACAAACACCCAGACCCGAGACAATGTAGAAAAGTGTTTTTTCTACATTGACCCATCCGGGGATCGAACCCGGGACCTCAGAGCTAGCGACACCTTGAAAACCGGTGTGTACGCCACTCGATCACGGAGTCGAGTTATACTATAGAAGCTTATGTCATATTTAAATAGCTAAAATAAAAACTGTGGATGGATAAGAATTTAAAATAATACTTTGACTATTATGATTATAAATATTTTGTCAGTAATTATTTATAGAATACTTTGTAGTATGAACTATGATATTAATAGAAATCATTTCTGTATAACTATTTATTAATTTTAATGAAATAAACAATTTATTTATTCTATAATGTAGTTTTAATTTCCTATAATGGTAGTATTCGATATTGTCGAGAAACAAATCTATTTAAATAATGGATTATTTGCCAATCGTGGCAAGGGTATAATTGAGACTCAGATGTTCGTAATAGTCTGGTATAATTGAATACAATTAAACCTTATATACTAATGTGGTACGTGCGTATTACTATCTAAACTTATCTTATAATTTATCCTAAAGTGTGCTTTATCTGACTACGTGCAAATATGTAGGGGCTACATATACACCCCCCTTTATATAAAAAATAAAAATTACATATTACTTTAAGATAACTTATAAATAAATCTATATTTAAACGTATGACTAATTAATTCATGGAAACCTTGCTGGCTCAGTCAGTATAACCCAACTGCTGACGCGTAAGTATTGTGCAGACTGCTGACGCTTGTTGTGACGGCGTGCTCCCAGGTTCAAGGCCTCGATGTTAACGGGTGAATGTTTTGTTTTACCCATTGCATTTATGTTGATTATTTTTCGTAAGTATTTTCATTCTTCTGTCTATGGCCTTGAGTATACCGTAGATGAGAAAAATTCCGAATGTGATGCTTAATTGACCAATCGCGATGTTCCTGGTCCACCTTAATTCTTCCAAAATAAGGCTTCTTAATTGGTCAGCTTCATTTTGATTCAGGCAGCTGTCCGCGTTGTACTAATCTCTATCGAAAGTGGAGTATTTTTGTTGAGTTTCCTGTAGGGATGTTGTATTGAAACAACTGTACTCGATCGATTACCATTTATTACTGCCTAATGAATACAATTGACTTGGGTTAAATATACTTAGATCTTAAACATACTACAGCTCACCTCGGGGGTGATAAAAGAAAAAAAAAAAAATATGTTGTTACAATTTTTTTTTTTTTTTTTTTTTTTTTTTTTTTACATTGCTAGGTATTATTAAACTAGAGTTTGTATATGTTATAAATTTAATATAAACTTATTCTATAAATGGCTTTGTTCTATTTTTATGGATGTCATAAGGTTTATTACCTTTTAAAATTTTAATATTAGGACCTAAATCCTCTAAAACAACAAATGGTCCATGCCATTGTGGATCTAATTTATTGGCTGTCTCATTTTTTACGAGTACTAGCTGTCCATTATTATATGTAACATCATTTATGTATTTATCATAAGTATATTTACGATTTTGTTTACTTACAAGCAAATTGTTACGAGCATCTTGATGTGCTACTTGTAACCTATACTTAAGATCTAAAGGATAACTTTCTGGATTATATAAAGGTTCTATATATTGACTTACTCTACATGGTATAACACTAGATCTACCGAATACTAGTTCGAACGGGGTGTATCTGGTTTCTGTATGAACAGTGTTATTAAAACTGTAACACCAAAATGGAAGCCACTGACTCCAAGTATCCTTTTGACCGTCACACTGTATTCTTAGGAAAGTACCTAGATTTTTATGGGTATTTTCGAGCGCACCGATGGATTGGTGGTGGTAGGCTGTAGATGTCAGTTTAGTTATCCCTAAGAGTTTACATACCTGTTCCATTACCGAAGACACGAACTCTGTTCCACGATCCGTCGCCATAGTATTTGGTATCCCAAACCTTAAAATAAAATTCTTAACTAATGCATCCGCTACACTTACTGTTTCCTTGTTTTTCAAAGGATATGCCTCGACGAACTTAGTAAGCTCGCACTGCAGAGTCAAAATATAACAGTTACCTTCATAGTCTTTTTGTAAAGGACCTACAATGTCGAGATAGATCTTTTCAAAAGCATGCGAAGCCGTTGTAGTTATCTCCATGGGCGCCTTGACATATCTACAATGCTTCATTTTCTGACATTTACTACATTTCCTCACAAAATTTATGACGTCTTTATCTAAGCCTGGCCAGTAGTATTTTCTCTTGATATTATTAGTCATCCTACGCACACCTGCATGACCTGCGGTGGGTAACAGATGGAAGTCTTGTAAAATATAGTTTCTCTCTTCCTCATTATCTATTATTCTAACTCCTCTTAATATATAAATCCGTGGACCGGTCCAATCCTTAGTATTTTTTATTTCATTTAATAAATCTTTAATAAAACTATTATTTTCATTATTTTTAACAATGCATAGCTCATTTAAATTCATATTTTTACAAAATTCTCCTAACTTAGTCACAAATTCGTCTCGCGTAAATTGTGCCCTAAAGTTGAGATTAATAAACAAAATTTGTTTACACTGACTAAAAACAAAACACTCACTTTCTACTAAGTTACCTTGTTTTTTTTTTGTATCTAGCTCGTCTCGTCCTATAAAAGTCATTTCTACACAATTATTTGGTTTTTTAAGCACCTCAACTATTTGTGGTTGATCAGGCCACTCTTGGTCGGGGTTACTTATAGTAGATGTATTTAACTGCTTGTCTAGCTCTAAACGTCTTTTCTGGTTTCGAGTTAGGACTAGCATAATTTCGTCATTCATTTGTTTCAAAGTATCTGATGTTATAGATATTCTTGATAACGCGTCTGCAACGCTGTTGTCCTTTCCTTTAACATATACAATTTTGAAATTATATTCTTCCAATGCTAATCTAAATTTAAGAAGCCTGCTTGATGGATCTTTCATTGAAAATAAATATATTAACGGCCTATGATCTGTCATTATTGTAAATGGTTTACCGTACACGTATGGTCTGAAATATTTTACAGCCCAAACGATTGCAACCAATTCTTTTTGAATAGTGGGGTAGTTTAGTTCTGCTTTATTAAGTGGTCTGCTAGCATATGCTACTGGTTTCAAGTTTTTATTGCACAAAACCGCTCCGACAGCTTTACCTGATGCATCTGTTTGAATGACAAATTCACTGTCTTCTGAAAAATCTGGAAACTCTAATACCGGTGGAGTCATTAACGCATTTTTTAATGCTTCGAACGCCTTTTGACACTCATTGGTCCAAACAAATGGTTCAAATTTCCTAGTTAATTTATTCAAAGGGTAAGTAATCCCTGCAAAATTATTAATGAACTTCCTATAATAGTTACAAAAAGCTATGAATCTTTTCACTTCATCTACGTTAGTTGGAATTGGATATTTTTGTAGTATTTCAACTTTAGCTGGATCAGGTAAAACTCCGTTCTCTGATACCAAATGTCCTAAATAAAGAATTTGTTTCTGTAGAAAGTTACATTTTTCTGGATTCAATTTTAAATTAGTTTTCCTAAGTCTTTCTAAAACGTTGATTAAATTCTTGTTGTGGGCTTCTAAATTTCTACCAAAAATGACAAGATCATCTAAATAAACAAAACATTTATCGTACGTTAAACCTGACATAGCTACTGACATTACTCGGCTAAATGCACTTGGGCTTGTCTTGAGTCCCATTGGCAATCTTTTCATTTGGTATTGGCCAGAGCTTGTGGTAAACGCTGTGTATTCTCTACTGTGTTTATCTAAAGCTACTTGGTAATAACCTTGGTTAAGATCTAAATGTGAGAAGTACACTGAACCAGAGAGTGAATCCAAAATTTCGGTAATATTTGGTAAAGGGAACTTATCATCAATTATACTGTCATTGAGTTTACGATAGTCCACTACTAATCGCCATTTCTTTTCGTTTCCACTCTTCTTTGGTACCAATAAGATAGGACTAGACCACTCACTCTTTGCTTCCTCTATGATGTCATTGTCAATCATTCCTTTTATTTGTTTACTAACTTCGTTTTTCAAAGAATGAGGTAGTCGGTACTGTTTAACATAAACCGGGCTAGTATTTGGTTTTAATGTAATAGATTGTTCGTAAACATTCGTAGTTGTTAATTTATCTCCGGGTAGAAAGAAAACATCTGAATATTTAGCGCACAGTTCTTGAATAGATTCCCGCTCTTCCGAATTTAAATTATCTAATTTTAAAATGTCTAATAAAGTTTTTGCCCGCTCTAAATTGTTACAGGTAGGTTTAAATTTACACACATTATAATCTTGAATTGAATATATCTCTGGCTGAAACATCGGTAAAGTAATATCATGTTCATTTACGTTTAAGATTTTTACAAGCAACCTGTTATTTTTAACTCTTCCTACACATCCCGCAAGAAAAACATTTTCTGCCAATTGTTTACTATGTATAACACAATCGTCCATAGTATTAACATTTACAAATAAATAGTGAATTGTTTCACTTCGTGCTGGAATGAATAAAGTTTCATTTGAATTGTCTATGACATCACTAAGTTCTAAAGAATATTCCATTCCATATTTAGATAATGTTATGATATTAGCCTCCAAATTGATATTCGCTGCATTGTTACACAGAAAGTCTAAACCTAAAATTCCATCAGCCTTTAATGGTATGTTATCGAACACATGAAGCCTGATATTAAAATCAACATGATGATGTTCATCACGATGAGTCAAACATAAGTCAACAAGTCCAGTTGAACGAATCTGACCCCCAATACCATTTATGGTTGTCTCATTCCTAATTAGTGTACTGTTGCTAGGTAATGCATCGCGTTTTATTACGGATAAAGAGGCACCAGTATCTATTAACCAAAAGTATTTTCTATTTCCTAAATACAATACTAAAAATTTGGCCTTACCAGTTAATGTCAGAATACTATGTTTGAGATCGAAAAAACTGCATTTCATCCGGTTTTTGTGTCACGAAATCATTCCTATCACTTTCGTCATTATAAAACACTCTATGATTGTTACCATTACTATGAGTTTCGTAACTCGAACGGTTCTCGTTATAAACTTGATGTCCGCGTCCTCTGTTAAAATTTTTATACGTACCTCTACCATTACCACGGGAATTATTGAATGACCTTCCACGTGCGAAATTCGCATTACCTCTGCCCGAATCATATGAAGTATGTTGACGTCGACCTCTTATGAAATTGTTGCCAAAATTGTTTTGATTTTGGTAATGGGAATTTCCTCGCCATCCACGTGTTTGTCTATAGTTAGAATTATGAGCATGCCACTTACCTCTACCACGACGTGAGAAATGCATGACATTTTCTTCACCTGTCGAAGTCGATGCTGCCGTCAGCTCCTCGTCTTTTGCCGCTTGAATTGCGTCTTTTAAGCTGTTATAGTTGCGCGCAGCAATAATCGTACTGAGCCTAGAATCCCTCAATCCATCTGCAAACCTTTTAATTGCCATTTTTTCATTTAGGGGTTTTAATATGCCATAATTACCAGTATTACCATCAGCCTGTGATATTGTCAAATTTGTAAATATTTTTTCTAATTCAGTGCCATACTGATCAATTGTTCTCCATCCTTGTGTTGCATTTTGCAGTCGCGATTGCAAAGCAGTGAAAGATTTTTTAGGCAAAAGAATGTCACGTAAGTCTTTGACAAAATCACTGGCAGATATGTAATCGTGGGACATACGTAGTTTAGCGTTTTCCGATAATCTACTTTTCAGGACGAACTTAACAAGAAGTTTTTTGCCTGATTCTGATAACATGTCAGCATACATTTCTACGGAGTCAATGATACTTCTGATGTTGTTTTCATTATTGTTCATTACAGGAATCAAACTACACGCCGTTTTTAAATCGAACTCCATGATTAATTCTGGATTTGAACTTTCTGAGAGTTCACTATCACTGCCTTGCTTAGTTGGAGAACATAAATCAATAATATGTAAATAACAAGATTTTATATCATCATTTAATAAACATAATGATGTCAGTGACTCTGACTTAATTGATGGGTTGGAAGTACATAATTGAATTAATTCTTTACTTTTTTCATAAATAATTTCAACCTCGAGCAACTTATTTTTTATTACATTTCCTTTAAATCGTGATTTTCCTTTCTTAATTAAATATTTCCGTATTAATCTAAGTTCTTCTAAGCATTTTAATAATTCATCTTCCATACCCTTTTACATGAAAATATATTAATAATTCAATACATACCAATCTCGCAGTGAGATACCGTAGTAGGGGACACAGGATGTAAGTTGATACATCGGAACGCGATCACTCTACTCAATTACAATGGTATAAACCGTATTCCTATTTTAATACACATTATTATTATTCTAATCACTACAGTTTACTAATATTATCCATCATTAAACTTTTACCGAAATTAAGATACATAAACGAACTGAATATTCTTTGTCGAACCGAAAGTTTTTTTTTTTTTTTTTTTTTTTTTTTTTTCACAATCGCATAACTAACGTACTCTATACGCGCACTAATAACACTTCACCAATATCGCAGCAGAAGAATACCACCTTCAGCTATTTCATTGTAACTCGGACTTCATTTTCTTCTCCACGTATACCTCTGATACGGCTGAATGATCGTCGTAGGCTATTTTGCAGTATTTGGTCATTTATCCAGGTGTGGTGACATTTTCGATATTGTTTCCACGCCAAATACAGAGCGCCAAGACCCAGCAGCACACACATCACCAGCAGAATTATATTGGTGCCCGAAATGTGATTTTTCAATTCTTCAATATGGGCATTATTCGCGCCTGCCGAATTCTGGTTTAAGAAGACTGTTTCCTTTTCTACGTTTGATCGGCACATTTTATTGGTTGGTTTTTTAACAAAAAGTATCTAACAGTTTGTTATACTGCACCAAACGGTTCTGCACGAAAGAATATTTAATTATTGTCTCCATGGTTCGATTTATTTCTATTGGAGCCGTAACACTACACACCGAGATAGAAATCGCGTCACGCGCCCCAAATATGGCAGGGTCGCCATGTAGGGATGTTGTATTATTGAAACAACTGTACTCGATCGATTACCATTTATTACTGCCTAATGAATACAATTGACTTGGGTTAAATATACTTAGATCTTAAACATACTACAGCTCATTCCGTTAATTTCCTTGAGAAAAATCCTAATGGCTCCCAATTAGGTCCGGATTTCTGTTGTAGAACCGCGCCAACACATGTAGCACTGGCATCCGTCATAAGTGCCAGCGGTGAGGTACTTGAGGGATGTACCGTTAATATTGCGTTCATAATGCTTTCCTTGCATTTTTCAAAAGCTTGTTCCGCCTCTATTGTCCAAGAAATAGGTGTTTTATCGTTCTTTTTTGAGTCACGCAAATAATTATTTAAAATCAATTGATGTTTGGCCGCGTTTGGAAGGTTACTTCTGTAAAAATTAATCATGCCTAAAAATCTTCTAAGATCTTTGATTGTTATTGGTTTGGGGAATTCTGCGATTGCCTTATAATTTTCCTCCGTTGGGCGTATTCCTTGGCTCGTTACATGATAACCTAAGAAATCTATTTCGCTTTTGACGAAGTCGCATTTTTCGAGGTTGACCGTTATTCCATTTTCTTGTAAACGCTTGAATACTGTCTCTAAGTGCTTATAATGGCTCGCCTCATCTACGCTACTTATTAAGCAATCATCGACAAAGACATAAACAAAGTCTAAGTCTCTAAATATAGAGTCCATGAATCGTTGGAATGTTTGTGCTGCGTTGCGTAGTCCGAAAGGCATTCTTAAGTATTCAAAAAGTCCAAAAGGAGTTATAATGGCGGTTTTCTCTACATCTTTGACTGGGATACAATGGTAGGCTTTTCTGATATCAATTTTGCTGAATACGTATTTTTTTTCCAATATATACGTGAAATCGGTTAAACGTGGAAGTGGATATTTATCCGGTAATGTTGCGCTGTTGAGCATTCGATAATCGCCGCATGGTCTCCATTCACCGTTTTTTTTCTTAACCATGTGTAAAGGGCTAGCCCATGGGCTATCTGATGGGCGACAAATGCCCAACTCTATCATATTTTGAAATTCCTTCTTTGCAATATGATATTTATCTGGAGGTAAAGGTCTTGCACGTGCTGATACGGGCGGTCCTTTGGTAATAATATGATGCTCAATTTTGTGTTTTGGAGCTGCGCGCAGTGAAGAGGGTTTCGTGATATCTTCATATTTGTTCAGGAGTTGCGTAATGTGTGGGTTTGTTCCCACGTCAATGGTACGAATTGTTTGCTGTGTCGATTTGATAAGGGTTGCGGGCGTTGTAAGCTCCGTAACTCTATCAATAAGTTTCCGACCAGCTATGTCGACCAATAGCTTATAATATTCTAAAAAATCCGCTCCAATAATTGGTTGCGTCACGTCTGCTATGACGAAATTCCATGTAAAACATCTCCGCAATCCCAAGTTTAAAGTGAAAGTTTTTTCACCATAAGTTTTAATTTTTGTGCCATTCGCGGCGTAAAGTGTATAGTGCTCACTTTGTGCACCTAAATATTTTTGAGGCTTATTAATTACTGAAATATTTGCTCCCGTGTCTATTAAAAATCTCATACCACTTTTTGAGTCGGTAATAGTGAGGCGTTTTGACGGGTGAATAGCGCAGAGATCCGCCGTAATCTGCGCTTTTATTAGTTTCCCTGGTCCTGTGTAGTAAACTTCTGTTTCCAATCACATGGTTTAATACATCTCTTTGAATTTATTCCATATTTGTTGTGGTAGAAACAAAAGTATTTTCCTTCCCGACTGCTTGCTCTTGAACTTGACCTCGATGAGAAATGTTGACGATTATAATGACTTTGAGTGCTGCGTCGATGATTTCTGCGATCGTCTTGAATTGCACTTAATTCCAATTGTATTTTCGCTAACTGTGCTAATATGCATGTCATTGCACTTTCGTCCGCTTTGTTTATATTTACAGCTGATACTTCCGTACTTTTGGAATTATTTATTATTTTGTCTGCGATTTGGCTCATCTTGTCCATGTCCATGTCTTCCGTGACTGCTAAAACCGTAGTAATAGATGATGGTAAAAGCCTCAGCCACAGAAGTTTGATTGTTTCGTCTCCAATTTTTCCTCTTCCGAGAACTTGCATTTTTCTTAGGAGTTGGGATGGTTTTTGATCGCCGAGGTCCATTTCCGACAATAATTTTTGAAATTGACGTTGTTCTGATTCCTCATAGCAATTGATTAAGCGTTCCTTGAGGGCCTTATATTTTTCTGTGGTCGGCGGAGAAGTAATGATGTCACTAACCTGTAATATTTCTTCCTTTGAAAGCTTTGCTATAACAGTGAAGTATTTGTAATCATCACCTTGTTTTTGCGGTGCTAATATTGCTTCCAATTGGTTAAACCATAGGCTTGGTTGGTCTCTCCAAAACTCCGGAATGCGCGATAAAATGGAGGTGCCGGCCGCAACTTCCAAAGTTTCTTGTTGGCTGCAGCTAGGTTTGCAAGTTGATTGATTCATGTTTTCTTGTTTCTGTTGCGAGGTCCACTTGTAGAGCGAGAGTCGTAGTGTAGTCGAGGGTCACCAATTTGCCAATCGTGGCAAGGGTATAATTGAGACTCAGATGTTCGTAATAGTCTGGTATAATTGAATACAATTAAACCTTATATACTAATGTGGTACGTGCGTATTACTATCTAAACTTATCTTATAATTTATCCTAAAGAGTGCTTTATCTGACTACGTGCAAATATGTAGGGGCTACAGATTATTTAAATAGATTTATAAAATTGAAGTGTCTGTTTGTAATATTAAAATAACCACTTTTTACTACATGCATATGAATGTATATATGGTAAATTAAAATTTTTCAAAATTTTTATCTGTCTGTTTGTTCCGGCTAATCTCTGGAACGGCTGGACAGATTTTGACGGTTCTTTTACTGGCAGACAGCTGATGTAATAAGGAGTAACTTTTGATACTTCTACTTTAGAAAAATAATTATAAAAGTTCCACGCGAACGAAGTCGCGGGCACAGCTAGTATAGTATATATACTGCCCGGATAGTCGAGTGGTATAGGTCACCACGCCAATTACCACTATGCGCGACGTGCTGCGGGTTCGATGCCCGCATGAGGAAACCATTTATGTTATTCACAAATGCTTGTTCCAAGTCTGGGTGTTCTTTGTATGTTTGAATATTTGTAAAACATCCAGCGACACAAGGAATAAATTCCAAAGTGCGGGAATCGGTTTAAAAAAATTGTTTCGGTACTGGCACCCACCGTGGGGATCTCACAAGCGCGGTGATCAATGCTCGTTCTCTATATGAGAGGCCTGCAGTGGGACAGTTACAGGCTGGTGTTATTAACAGCTTCAGTAATGGCGCCCCACCGTGGGGCAGGTCACAAGCGTGGTGATCAAAGCTCGTTCTCTGTACGAGAGGCCTGGGACAGTTGCAGGTTAAATTAGAACTCAACATTAACTTAGATTGCAGTACTTTATTTAACTGGTCACAAGTTAAAACCTAACTAAATAGTTTACAATCGATAGATAACATATTTAGCTAAATCTAACCGAGTTCAAAGTAACGCCATCATAATATATTAACAAGCTTTAAAATATGCAACATGTATAAAAAATAAGCTATTTTAAGAAGTCACTTAAACAAAGTTAAGCAGCGCTTGCCCAGGTCACCTTGAGGATGGGTATATCACCCGTGTTTAATATTGAAAACATGTCAATGTACAATATTTAAGCGTATTTCTTATACAAGTTGCATATAAATAGGTCCTACAGTTTACAAGACCAAACATACATAGTTACATACATTAGATTGAAATCGGTTAGAAAAATAACATTTTTGGTTCTGTAATACCGTAAATAAATAATTTTATTAGTAAACAACATTAGAGATCCGTAAAAAATAACTAAACTATCACACTGTTGATTTAAATATCGTTGTTTCAGAAATAAGTCAAAAGATTAAAAAAAAACCACCCTCAAATTATGTTTCATGCGTTTCAAATAACAACACTAGTATTTCCGGCATTTTGCTGACAAAAATTAAGATATCTCTATAAACCAAATTAAGAGTGCAAAATAAAATACAGTAATTTAAAAAAATATATATCCATCCATGTCGTTTTTAAAAGTATATCTATCGCTAGATTACACTTTAATATATACTAAGCCAAATACTTAACGCGTGCTTAAAGTTAAGTTGAGGTTTGATTATTCCATTTTTATTTGAAATGCATTATGAGTAATATTGTATACATTTACATTAAGTTACTGACATTATCAATCAATGAGTGGTACCGTTTGCGCTCACCAGTTGGCGCCACTAGCGCGTCGGGTCGTGAAGTTTTGCTGCCAAAGTTTGTTACTATGCGAAAAAAAATTATAAAATGAGATTCCAGACAGAAAAGTCTAGAGCAGATTAGGGGAGACCTTTGCCCAGCATTGGGACACCTAAAAGGTCATAAAAAAAAAACAATTTAAAAGCATACTTTGAGAAAATGTGTGTTTGTAAACAGTAAAAAAAGTAAGCTCTGAATTATTTGTCCTTTAAAACCTCTTCATTTTAAATCTCTTTTTATAACTCGCCTTTTAAAGCACAGACAATCACTGATACGAAACTCATATTTGTAATAATAATTCAGAGTATTATTCAATAAACACGCGTATCCCACAAACAAACTACAGAATTAGTCATCTCGGAGACATGACGCGCGAGCAGCGCTTCTAGCGGCGAAAGTACTAGCGGTAACCCCTTAGACGAATAAGTAAGTAAACTATAGAGCGCGCATATCGAGTATGAACTGTTGGCACTACTATGAACATGTAAAATCGTAAAATTAGTATCAAAACAGAGCGCACCGTTTCATTAAAACTATCTCAAAACCTAACATTACCCTAATAATATTAGAACCGTCGATATTTTTGCATAAACGTCTGTCGTCGCACGGAAAATCACTTAAATCAGTAAACGAGCGTAGTACATTTAGCTAAAAATGTGCTTACGCTTGGCATAAGGGGTTACTAGCAATGCGCGCTCTATGATTGTCTATGCTTACTCTAAGGGTATTCAAGACAAGTCTTACTATTAGCTTATTCTTGAATTTAATTCCTTCGATTGACATTGAAATTGTGACTTTTCGTACTCTTGAAAGTTGAAGCGATATACAATGTTTTGGCTCAAATAATTTCGTTTTTACATAGCGACTATAAAAGATATTGACTTGAAATTTGGTTCCTAGATAGAAGAGGATATGATGAAAATAAATGGTGATCAGTTACACGATTAAAGAAACTTTTGTCTATAATTTTTGTTTGAAATCAGTTTTAAAAAACGTTTTTTGATCAATGCACCAAACTATATAACTAAATGATATGTTTTCCACACTATTTGATGCATAACCATAATATCACCATTTGAATTAATAAGAGATTTTCTATTTTGTAGCTAACGTTATTATTTCAAAGACAATCTTTCGCGACCTTGACATATGTTTAGCTCTTTCTGCCCCGTAAGCAAGCAGTTAGTATTATCACTGTCTTGCATTTCCGGATTGGCTCTCCACTCTGCTAGACTCCGCCTACTCGCAAACGAAATATTTTACATGGCCTTAACATTAGCGCCGAATTTTTTCAATATTAAGTCCATTCGGAGGAACTAACTGTAATTTAATTAAATTAAATAGACAACCAGTCTAGTGGCTAGTGACCCTGACTGCTAAACCGGAGGTCGTGGGATAGATTCCCACCCAGGACAAATCTTTGTGTGTTGAGCATGATCATTTGTTCTGTGTCTGGGTGTAATTTATCTATAATATATATGTATTTAGAAATATGTGAGTATGTTTATCAGTTGTATGGTTGCCATAATACAGGCTCTGCCTCGTTTGGGATCGAATGACTGAGTCGTCCTAAGCATATATTATATTATTATATATTGTTTTCAAGAATACTGAATCATTTGTCGGATAATTTATTTTTAATATTAATTATGTGTTGGAATTGTAATTAAATTTAAGAATAACACCAGTGCTGTCTTGTAACCCAATGTAAATGTAAATTATTTGATATTCTGTGTAGAAAGGGACTATCTATATATCTATACATTCTTAATACTATTCAGTAATATAGTATATCCACAGACCGAATAATTATTAGACAGTGCACTACTTTCAAAATGAAACAAAAAAGAAATACAACATTTTTATAGGTCCATCGTGTTATGTTTAAAACTATGGTCTAGATACAGGAAGCCACCGTTTCAGGCTGAAGCCGAAAAATGGAATACAAAATTGAAATAGGAATCTGAATGTTTAATGTAAAAATTAATTCTTCAATGTACTTATTAAATGCCTTTGTTTTAGTACTTCGTTTACTTTTTCCGCAGTCGGTTAAAAACTTTGCCAAAAAATGTGGTATTTTCTTATTATTGTGGTAAATGAATTTCTCGTACATAAAATTAACAATCTGTCTTTTTATTCATAAGGAACTTTATTTTAAAGAAAATGCTTAAAATTGCTTATCCTTTGGATCAAACAATACCAGACAAAAATTAAGTCAAAAAAAATAACAAAAATTTAAAATTTATTAAAAAATAAATTTTACAATAAATTATTTATGTACCTCGTTTGTTGGATCCAAAGTGTCTAAAATTGGCTAAACACAATTAATTAATGGGCTTAGAAAGAGAAAAGTCGTGATAATTTCTAATTGAAAGTCAAAAGCGACTAAATTTGTGTAAATCACTTTTTTTATATTGCTTTTATTTATAAATATGATAAATAGAGATGTTGACTAAAACTTTTAAATGTCCGTCATGTTGATTAATAAAAAATATTAAACACGTATTTTTTTTTTCCTCTTCAATTCACGGCATAGAGTAAAATCATAAGTAAACTATAGAATGCGCTTAACAAGTATGAACTGTAGGCACTAGTATGAACAAGTAAAATCGTAAAATTTGTGTCGAAACAGCGCGCGCCGTTTTATTAAAACTATTTCAAATCTAATATTACCCTAATAATATCAGAACCATTGATATTTTCGCATAAACGTATATCGTCACACGGGAAATCGAGGAAATCGGGATATAGGATCTAGGCGTTAGCCTACGACATTACATTGATTTAAAATTTCCCATGACGTCACACGACATTAGCCCTTACCACTGAACTTTTGTTTTTACTTATTTTTTAAAAGCAAAAAATACGTGTCTAATATTTTTTTACTGTCTAACTTACTTTTATTTTATTTTTTTTTATTTTATTTCATATAGGTCCTTCACAGCTGACAATATTATATACTTAACTTATAAATAAAAACAATACGCCAATTACGAAGTACACAGTAATAATTTTAGTTGAGAGTGAACAGGTTGAGTACAAACGTTACGGTCTAAATAGATTTTTATTCACACCCAGTCAACATCCCCTTGTGATAATTTAGAACACATATTAAGGCATACAATGTGAATTAAATTGCTTATAGAACTTCTTACAATCTTGGTTTTTGTGGTAATAAATAACTCATAAATTAAGGATTCCAAAGTGACTAAAAGTGTCTATATATTAATTTCCTTACACTAAATAAATTGTAATTGCTAATTATAGTTGACAAAATTTATAAATTATTTATCCAGCATGATTAAATTTATGTAAAAACAATGATATTATACACAACATATATAACCTTGATATTTACCGAAGTTTAAAATCTGACCGCGCTGGTATATGTCAAAGTATTGTCAAGTTGCACTAATGAATAGTACAAAAGATACGATAAGCATGTATGTAAAAGAGATAGCTATCATTAAAAGCTTTCTAATTAAGAGTTTTCTCAAAACGCGAGCGCTAATAACATATCTGCCTCATTTTTATATATATATATAATATCATTGTGTTAACATCATATACATTTACCCGAGCTTGATTAACTATACCGTAATAATTTGAACACATTACGGGATCCAGACTGTCTTTAAATGACAAAAAGTGGCTAAAATTAAAATTCAGGGGGATCCAAAGTGACTAAAAGTGGCTAAACTCAACATTCCGGCGGATCCAAGTAGTTAAAAGTGGTTCAAATGAAAATTTCGGCGGATCCAAGTGGCTAAACTCAAAATTCCGGAGGATCCAAAGTGACTAAAAGTGGCTAAACTTAAAATTCTCGGGGATCCAAAGTGGCTAACATTAGCTTACACCTCCTTGGAAGCGTGGTCGACTATCGATGGTACTTCTGCAGCTTCTCGCAGCTGGGCGTGCGCAGTTTCTGCGCGTCGGAGTACTGGCGCGTGTCGCCGAAGTTGCGCGCCTTCCACACCATGCTGTCGCGGTAGTTGCGCTCGCGCTGGCACGCGTGCCGGAGACCCACTGCACAACAAACGATTTGTTCAACCATGGTATTTTTTTTTAAAGCGACTTCCACGCTGATGAATTAAATCCTTGTGTCGCGAGGGTTTTACAAACATTCAAATAACATGCACAAAGAACACCCAGACTTGAAACAAGCATTTGTGGGTCACACATGCTTGTCCCATGCGGGGATCGAACCCGCGGCACATCGCGCACAGTGGTAATTGGCGTGGTGACCTATACCACTCGGCTATCCGTGCAGTCGTATACAAGGTGAGTTTTTTTGTCGATGTACAAACGAAAGCTATCCCCCGAAACGCAACTTAAGTTTAAGACGTATTTAAATATCTATGTGTCGCTAATTTACACCTTAAAGTGACAGAGACAGCATTAGAGGTAACGGCGACTTAAAACTAATTGACTTTACAGTATTCGGACGGTGGAGAACATCACATACATTGCTCTGAACCCAAAGTAAGTAGCTAAAGCACTTGTGTTATGGAATTCAGAGACAACGAAGGTACCACAAACACCCAGACCCGAGAAAATGTAGAAAAGTGGTTTTCTACATTGACCCGGCCGGGGATCGAACCCGGGACCACAGAGCTGGTGACACCTGGAAACCAGGTGTGTACGCAACTCGACCACGGAGGTCGTCATTGAAATTTTACCTTTAATACATTTCTTCATAATTTTACCAACGGGGACGACCGCCATTTTGGGTCTTTTTTTATTTTATTTATTTATTTAATGGGTCAACTTATTAGCCGCGAATTGGACTTGCCTGTAATGGGTTCGAACCTGCATTTAATTGCATATTAATGTACGTACCTATATATTCTTCTTCGATGGCCATCTCGAGTCGCCTCAGCGAGCCCTGGTAATCCGTGTGGAAGTTCTCCTTTACGTAGTATGGTACCTACAACAAACATATATATATATTATAACAAAAATATATCAATAGGGGATCTTATTTTTTTTATTTACTCGTCACATAAATTTTAAAAAAATAATAGACTCGTATTTTTTAATGAAACAATCGAAGAGGAATATACAATGACAGGAATTGGTGTTTCCTATTTTTTTTTTAATGTCCGCCTGGTAGATTAATGAATTTTATTGGACACGTATTTTTTCAATTATCCTGCAAACAAAAAATTATCAAAATACAGAGAACGGAAATTTCGCGTGACGTCACTCCTCGCTACAATTTTTACCAAGGCGTGGCGTCATAAGCCCCCATTCCAAAACTTTAAAGCGCTGTATCTTTGTAATTTTTCATTGTTTTTATAAAAGAAAAAATACGTGTCTAATATTTTTTTATTATCTAACTGACGGACTAAATAGATTTTAACTTTTCATACCCAGTCAACATGCCTATTGTCGCGTCACTTGTGGGTAAAAATTGTAGCCACAAGTGACGTCACAAGCCCCCACTCCTCCAACTTTGATTTGTTTTATCTATTTAGTATTTTTATTATTAAAAAAAAAAAGCAAAAATTACGTATCCTATATTTTTTTATTATTAAAAAAAAAAGCAAAAATTACGTATCCTATATTTTTTTATTATTATCTAACTGTCGGACTAAATTGAATTTGTTTTCTCAAACCCAACCATCTAATCTATTTCCAAATATTATTCCATTAAGTCATTCTTTATTAAAAAAGACAGTAGAACACGTAAAAGGTTCTTGGAGCTGTTAGCTAGACTGCAGACCCTCACTCCGTGGACAGCAGCAGGTCCAGGATAGTCTGTCTGGTTCTGATTACCTCACCTTCAAGTTAAGTCTCTAGCGGTAAGAACTTGGAGCTATTGGCCACGCTGTGTACTGTGACCAGCTCCTCAACTCCTCACCTTCAGGTTAACAGTCTCCTTCGGCACGGGATACTTGTAGTTGGGGGCCAGGCTGCAGACCCTCACTCCGTGGACAGCAGCAGGTCCAGGATTGTCTGTCTGGTTCTGAATACCTCACCTTCCAAGTCAGTATTTGGAGCTAGTGGCCACGTCCTCAACTCCTCACCTTCAGGTTAACAGTCTCCCTCGGCACGGGGTACTTGGAGTTGGGGGCCAGGCTGTAGACGGGCTCGCTGATGAAGTAGCCGGACATCATGGACAGCAGCACGAGCACCAGCACGGGCAGCAGCTGCACGAGGCCGGCGTGCGCCTCGCGCGCCTCGGGCTCCCGCGCCCGCCGCCGCGCGTACACCGTCGGCCCGCCGCCCGGGAACGCTGCACACAAGCTCAACATCAGTATATCCTCTTGAGTCTTACTAATATTATAAATGCAAAAGTAACCCTGTCTGTCTGTCTGTCGTGCTTTCACGCCAAAACTGCTGAACCGATTTAAATGAAACTTGGTACACAGATAGTCTAGAGCCTGAGAAAGGACATAGGCTACTTTTTGTCGTTGTACTGTTGAAGAAGTCACAAAAACTATAAAGTAGCGCAAACTCAACCTTAAACGTAAGCATTACAGTTGTTTTTCCAAAAACTCGTGTTTGTTTATATGTTTGGAATAACATTACGAACGCAGTATACTTGGTTTACATACTTTCATGCTAATAATTATTATAAATGCGAAATAAACTCTGTCTGTTACGCTTTCACAGCAAAACCGCAGAACCGATTTGGATGAAACTTCGAATGGGGTAAGCTCGGATCCCAAGACCTTTCTGTAACATTTTTCCTTACACATACTACTATTTGACGCGGGCAGAGCCGCAAGAAAGAGCTAGTGATAATAAAGTAAGAAAATTGAGAACCTGTCCTCGCACCTGTGGCGCCGAAGAACATATTGAAGAGCTCTTCAGCGGTCAGGTCTGACTCGAACCCGCGCGCGTAGTACTGGTGGTGGGTCTGCGGCGCGTGCACGGCGTCCTCGCCGCGCACGTCGTACTGCTTGCGCTTCTCCGCGTCCGTCAGGATGGCGGCCGCGTTGCCGATCGCCTATATTATATAAAAAAATGCTAAAAAAAACTTTCAATGTCTGTCTGTTACGATTTTACGGCTAAACTGCTGCACCGATTTTGATTAAACTTGGTATAAGGTAAGCTTGCATCTTAAGACAGGACTTAGCCACCCACGCGGGCGAAAAGATAGGTAAAATTTAGTTAAGCAATATAAATAATAATAATAATAATAATAATAAAAAACTGGCAACACTGAAAACGTCTGAACGTCTTTCTTCTACATATTTTACAAATTTCGATAATATACAAAGTTTACGACCAATTTAATCATAAAAACCACGAAATCAATAAAGAAAAAGGTCCTACAATATTCTAAAATAATATTTAATCACGAAAATCACAGAACATGTCTTATAAAAGAAAAATATTAAAATTGACACATGTCATTTGTGCAATACATGACCAAATCAAAATTAATTATGAATAAAATATGAAAATGTGAAAGATGCCGACAATGCTGACAAGAAGCCAGACAAGAAATATAGCACGCCCACCATCCCCGGACTCGTCGCCGAGCTCCGCCTCACAGATGCCGCCTGCCGCAGTACCAGCGCCGCCGGCACCTGCAGTTGCGTCGAGCTCCAGCGACGAGTACTTCTCCCCGCCGACGACGCCAACACCTGTGCGTCGGCAGGGGAGACGCCGGCCACCGACCAGCTTGGCGCCCGCGGGCCAACCGGCCTCGAACAGGGCTCCCGCTCCCGGTGGTGATGTGCGGCGCATGAAATGGACTCGCCAAATAAACGAGAACGTCATGCGCGCATATTACGGGTCTACAGAGGGAGGAACTAACCTCACTGCGTACCGTGCGAGAATGCTGTGTCTGTTTCAGGCTCTTGAACCGGATGTCAGCGTATCGGCTCAACGACTGTCGGATCAGGTGCGGGTCATCCAGCGCAATCATAGGCTGGATGACGCTACACTTGATCGATTGCGCTCTGAACTGCAGCGTAGCCCCGCCGCCAGCACCCCGTCATCAGCGACGGTACCAATCTCTGGTACACCACCAATATATCCTGCTGACGGGGAGGAGGATGATGGGACTATAACTGTAAGTACCCAGTGCAATGAAATTATAAGGAGTACTTTGGAGGATGCAATTCGGGAGTACCGGTCATCACCTCCCGGCCTTAGACCCCGACTACCACGCTTGCCCATGCACAACCGTAATAAAGCTATAATGGGTGCCCTAGATTCGCTGCTTCTCGATTACTTCGAAAGCAGCGAAGACCTGGGTGACACACACTCGATTCTGTACTGTGCGGCTGTTGCGGCATGTCGTGTAGCTAATGTTAAAATAAATAACTGTAACATAGCTACACGACCTAAACCAGCCGTACCACTTTGGCAGTGCAGGATCGAGCGTCGTGTCGCTGAGGCTAGGGCACTCATAGGCAAATTAATTGCATTTAAAAATGGCAATTCGCGACCTAGAGTAATGCGCTTTGTAAAGCGGGCATTTGCTGGGACTAACAGTAGTCCTAGTGAATATACTGCTCGCGTTACAGAGCGCATTGACTTCTTTAAACAGAAGGTGTGTGCATGGGTGAGCCGTATTCGTCGGTATAAGTGCCGGGTAGAACGGTTTCACCAGAATCGCATGTTCCAAAGGGACCAAAGATGGGTATACAGGACATGGGAGCGACCTGTTCTAGGTGTGGATGAGGGGCGCCTACCAGATGATGATGCCACTAAATCGTTTTGGCGCAGCATTTGGTCGGTGCCTGTCAGCCATTCCGAAGGCGATTGGATCCGAGAGGTTGAGCAATTGTGTGAACCAATACAAGAGATGGGGGCAATTACTATCAGCCCCCAAGACGTAGCTAATGCAGTCCGTCCGATGGCAAACTGGAAAGCACCAGGACCGGACGGACTGCAGAACTTCTGGTTAAAATGGTTACGGAGTTCACATGGTTGCTTAGCGTCTCAATTCCAATCTGCTATAGAATCGGCTTCGCTCCCACAGTTCTTAACTACAGGGTCTACCCATCTGCTCCACAAAACAGGTAGTACCACGGACCCTAAGAATTATAGGCCGATCACCTGCCTACCAACGATTTATAAACTTCTTACATCCATTCTGAGGGCAAAGATTAACGATCATATTGATAGTAACTCTGCAATGTCTGCCTCTCAGAATGGATGTAGGAATGGGTCCCGTGGTACTAAGGAGCTACTCCTTATTGACACGACTATTTGCCAACAGGTTCGCCGCTCTAAAAAAGATCTGTCGACATGTTGGATAGATTATAAGAAGGCCTACGATTCGGTGCCACATACATGGCTCATGAGGGTGCTGGAGTTGTATAAAATTAATACAACTTTACGCACCTTCTTAGTGTCATGTATGCGGCAGTGGAGTACGGTGCTTCACTATCCAGGATGTCGGGATATCCAACAGAGTGGTGAAACAATTAGGATTGAGCGGGGAATATTCCAGGGTGACAGTCTGAGCCCACTGTGGTTCTGTTTGGCCTTGAATCCTCTAAGCACTCTGCTTGAGAATTCAAGGCTAGGCTATTCGTTGCGGAGAGGAAGCCAGGTAATCTCCCACTTGTTGTACATGGATGATCTTAAACTTTTTGCCACCAACAAATTGCAACTGATGAAGTTACTGAAGATCACTGAAAGCTTCAGTAATTCCATCAGAATGGAATTTGGTGTTGACAAATGTGCAGTCATGCATGTAAAACGAGGCGGGATTATAGAATCCCAGGGCATACAGCTCTCGGATTCTATAAACCTAAGGTCACTCTCTGCAACGGAGACCTACAAGTACTTGGGTATGTCAGAGGCGTTAGGCATCAACGTTGCTGACATGAAACAATCATTACAGACACGTTTCTTTGGCCGCCTGAACAAAGTACTGAAAAGTCTTTTGTCAGGGGGCAACAAAGTGCGTGCCTTTAATGGTTGGGTCATGCCAGTGTTGATGTACTCCTTTGGTGTACTCAAGTGGACTCAGACTGAGTTAGACGCCTTGGATAGAAGAGTCCGAACACTACTGACCGCAAATCGAATGCACCACCCACGGTCTTCGGTAATGAGGTTATATATCCCGCGAAAATGTGGGGGTCGAGGCTTTTTGAATGCTAAGACCCTCCATAATCGCGAGGTATATAACCTCAGGGAGTACTTCCTCCAAGTTGACGTGGGGATGCATCGAGATGTGGTGGTAGTGGATAAGGGCCTCACTCCGCTCTCCCTAGGCAAAGAGAACTGGCACAAACCTGTAGTACTGAGTGTCAAAGATCGCAAAGATGTATGGCAAAGCAAGGAGCTACACGGACGCTATTATCGGACCCTTCATGGGCCTGATGTAGATTTCTTAGCGTCCGTGGCCTGGCTACGCTTCGGTGATCTCTTCGGAGAAACCGAAGGGTTTGTATGTGCAATTATGGATGAAGTTATCATGACGAACAACTACCGGAAATATATTGTAAAGGATGGTACAGTCGACATATGTCGGGCATGTCACTGTCCAGGTGAGTCCTTAAGACATATAATTTCCGGTTGTTCACGTCTTGCTAACGGCGAATACTTGCACAGACATAACCAAGTGGCCAGGATTATCCACCAGCAGCTTGCTCTGAAATACAAACTTGTGGAATCTGAGATGCCGTACTACAGGTATGTTCCCGACCCAGTTCTCGAAAATGGTCGTGTCACATTGTACTGGGATCGATCTATCATCACTGACAGGACTATTGTAGCCAATAAGCCTGATATAGTGGTGATAGATCGATCAGAGCGCCGGGCAGTGATTGTTGATATCACTATCCCCCATGACGAGAACCTCGTGAAGGCTGAAAAAGAAAAACAAATAAAATATTTGGATTTAGCGCACGAGGTTGTCGACATGTGGGAGGTGGACTCAGCAATCATTGTCCCGATAGTCGTGACAGCCAACGGCTTAATAGCCAAGAGCCTCGACCAACACCTTCAGAGGCTCTCGTTGGGCATCTGGGTCAAGGGTTTGATTCAGAAAGCGGTACTTCTGGACACGGCGCGTATCGTGAGGAGGTTCCTCTCTCTGGGACCCTAACCACCGGCAGCTTGAACCCTGTTTCCGATGCCGGTTGGAGACTGTATTTTATATTTTTAAATGTATGTTTTTTTTTTTAATGTATATTTAAAAATGTATTTTATATGTTTATAAATTGAATAAAGGAAATAATAATAAAAATTTATTTCAGACACATTAAGTTCCATATATTGTTAGTAACAGTATAAAATGACTTATATCTAGTGTTAGTAAATAAAATAATCTAACTATAACTAAGTGCACCTGCAAGAGACCCTCCCCTCCCAATCTATTTCACTGCATGGAGTCGTATCCAGCGTCCTAGAATCGGAGAGTCCCAACGGTCTGCCAACGTCCTCAGGATAGTGTTGGGGCTGGCGCGAAACCGATATAATAATGATGCGCATCTCTTGCGCATGACGGTTGAAAAGCTGTCAACATTTGCGTCGGCAAACATACCGGACGCGCTGCAAAAACGCGGCAGCCCCAACAACACCCGGAAAGCATAAATAGCGACGACCTTCGTGGTTGAGTGGCGTACGCACCAGTTTTCAAGGTGTCGCCAGCTCTGAGGTCCCGGGTTCGATCCTCGGACGGATCAATGTAGAAAACCCACTTTTCTACATTGTCTGGGGTCTGGGTGTTTGTGGTACCTTCGTTGTCTCTTATTCCATAACACGTGTGCTTTAGCTACTTACTTTGGGTTCAGAGCAATGTATGTGATAATGTCCACATTAATTTTATTTTAAATCTATATATTATATGAAAGAGAATGTATGTGTGCATTTATGTTTACCAAAAACTCAGAGAACCGTTGGCCCAATTAATATGGAACTTCACACATATAAAGGGCGCCAAGACCACTCCGACGAACATAGTTACGTTAGCGCTGGATAGGTGGCGCTGGTAGCAGGGATTTTTATCTTTTGAACCATAGGTCGGACTGTAGATTTTTTTAGGCGAAGCGAAGCGCACCAGGCTCCTGATAGTCGTAGGGGTATGAACACATACCTTGAAGGCTTCAGCGGCTCCGGGTGCATGATTCTTGTCCGGATGCAGCTGCAATGCTAGCTTCTTATAAGCTTTCTTTACGTCTGAGTCTGTCGCTTCCTTTGACACCCCTAAAATTAACATATTATAATGATTAATATTGTGTTCAATAGGAAAAGAATTTCACGCGCACTTTTGAAGTAAAACTTCTTTACGCACGCTTGACTGGGGAGTAAGCTGGTGAATGCGTGACGAGAGCGTTACGAAAAGTGTGATTGGGCGAGGCGGACGGTAGTTGAGATGGAGATATAAGTTAGTGAAGATAGAAAGGGAGAAACGTTTCGTATATTACTGTAGGGGCAAGAGAGGTGCGAGCACACATTTTCTTTCTCTCTTTCTCTCATAGCCGGTTACGTTTCGTATATAAGGAAGTTTTACTTCAGTTTTTTTTTTTAAAACCATCTCTAATATATATTGACGGGAATAATAAGTCTAACCATATAATTAGATTAGCTTTATAATTAAAGAATATTCAATGACTAATGAGTTTAAAACAATGCTAAGTCATTTTCATACTATATGTAGTTCGTTTGAACAAAAAAGGTTATTAACATGTCTCAAAGTTTATTTCATTACTAGCTGTCCCCCACGACTTTGTCCGCGTGTTTTAGTATCAACGGTTTTTCATTTTTGCAACATTTTTTTATTTTTGCTCCTCTCCTTTTGGTCGCAGCGTAATGTTATATAGATTATAGCCTTCCTCAATAAATGGGCTAACCACCACTGAAAGAATTTTTCAAATCGGACCAGTAGTTCCTGAGATTAGCGCGTTCAAACAAACAAACAAACTCTTCAGCTTTATATATTAGTATAAAGTATAGATTTACGGATTAAATATATTTTGACTTTTCATACCCAGTCAACATTCATATTAGTTTGACTTACAGAGGGTTAAGTTTCAAGCAATAGAGGTTTTAAGGCTCGAGAGGAAGGGAACTCTAAACTTTTTCAAGTATAAGTAATCTTTGACTTATCAAGGTACTACTGTAACAACAATTTTAGGGTCTATCTGTCTATCAGAGGTATCAATCTTGTATGATAGTATTTAACTCTTCAAGGAAGAGTCTGACTTGGCTTTGGTTCCCGTCCAGGACAAATATCTTTGTGATGAGCATGATAATTTTCTTCTGTGCCAGGGTGTAATTTATATATATTATGTATGTATTTAGAAATATATAAGTATGTTTATCAGTTGTCTGGTTGCCATAATACAGGCTCTGCCTAGATAGGGATCAGATGGCCGTATGTTAGTTGTCTTGAGAGGTATTATTATTATTATTATACAAAAAAGCACAGTGCAAGCCGCTGCAGGGATACAAAATAGAGTGAGTAATTCATGTCATCAGCATTACTGATATAGGTAGTTCTTTTTTTATTCACTCACTCAGGAGCTACACAATTCTATCTATTTTAAATATAATAAAACACTATGAATACAACACCTTAAGTTACTTCTCAAGGATAGATTAGGGAAACATGTTTTTTTAATGAATTATCCTTCACTAAAACTAGGTGAAAGAACTGCCTCATAATGTACTAATTTATACTCATTATACTCACCGCTAACCTTGAACATAATACAGAATATAAACTTCCTAGTATATTTTCTTTGTAATTAAACTTTTTACTTATCATCTAAAAACCTTGCAGAACTATTATGTAGGCTTAAAATCTTTGATTTTGACTGATAAACTGTGATTTAGAGCTTTAATCAGGTATACGATATCAGACTTTACAGTGTAATAAATTTACTCTCACCTAATATTTCGTAGAAATCCTTGCACTTATTAACTCGTCGAACAGCCTCCTGTTGTTCGGGAGTGTATTCCCTCTGTGGGGGTTGGTGGGCTGGAGTTTTTCGCCTCCTAAGTTCCTCAGCGCTGGGGCTGCTCGGTGGGGTCTTTTTAGGTGCCGCTGTAGACGGGCCAGCAGCCCTTACCCGCGCCAAAAGCTCCTTAGCATGTGTAGTGGGGTATAAACGCTCGGCTTTCAGCAAAAACTTCTCAGCTTTCTCCATATTTCCACCTGAAAATGCATTCTGGGCAATTGCTATACACTTTTCAGCTTCGTCCTTGTTCCCTTCCAGCGTCATTTTGAGACGGTTCTAGGGCGCGTTTTCGATGTAATTGTTGCGAAACGGTGAAGACACGTCGCGGGATGATTTAGATATATTGACGCGCAAATTTAATTAGCGCAAATAGAATTTAATTGCGTTTTATTAACTACATTTATCTTCGTGAGTAGTGTAAGTATTGCGTCAATAAAAATAAAATAGTAAAATACTGCCAATGGGTTGCCAGCGTTTTAATCATTTAGATTTGTTTGTGGTATGCGGTATTAGGAAAGACCTAAAACGGAAATGGACAGCTGCACTGAAATTAATTATTATTTGAACATCTTTTTTAATTGACTACTCTCATATTTTTTTGCGGTCACAATAATAAAGTATAACATGAAGAAGGATAAACATTAGGATTTTTTTAACTCAAAAGCATAGTGCTCCAGTCTAGAACACAACATTGTACACGTTTGACGTATGCTTAGCCACGTTTCAGTTCAAATAACACCATTTTTAAACGCATACGTTCATTGTTTCTCTTTCTTTCCTGCCAATTTCGTATGTTCATCGCACTTGCATAGCGAGTTTAACATCAGCTATCTCACCTCGGGATTAATCATTTATCGTCATATGACGTATGACGCATTTTAAATAGAATTGATTCAATTGAATCGTGAAACGTAATATTATTGCGCTAGGCGTATCCGGCGCTTAGAATCTAAGTGTAAACCAAGTAAACGTTATCCAAATCTTCGTATTTACATTTTTCGGACTTTGGACAAACCGCTTCGAAAAATACCGTAGAAAAAAATGGCTGCTCCGATATACAATCCCGTAAGTATTTCTAACATTCCTGTGTGTTAAGACGACATTTTCTATTATGTGCGGCATTTTACATGATTTCAAGGGCATTTCGAACAATTTGGTGCGGTTTGTTTCGCTTCATATTGTGTAAATACAAAGTATGGGCGAAGCAAAGTTTTGTCACAATCCTTTAGCGGTAGATTGTCACGTAAACTAATTCTGTTTAAACATACCCAAGGACTTTTCCTATAACAGAGTTACAGAGACAGTTGATCACGTTATTCTCGTTAATAGCATGGTTTTTCCTTATTCTTCTAACATCATTTACATTCTGGCGTAAAAATACGGGTATATTATCTATGATTATTTATCTATTTTCTACATTACTAAGTAGGTAGGTATTCTAGTCAGTAGTGACTCTGTTTAGGCCTCAAACTTTGCGGGGGTCTAATTTAACCGGATGAAATTGGATATCAGTTAATTGCATGCTGAGTCAGCTTACTGAGCTGATGTAATTGGTAGCTAATCTAAATAGCATTACAAATTATTAACACAGCCAGAGTTAATGTAACAGTAAAATAATGTCCCTGTTTCTTCAATTGAAACCGCTAAGTAGATTTAACTATAAATAAATTGTTATATGTACCTGAAACTAATTAAAATGTTACAAAGTAGCATATGTACTTATGTCCCTTCTTCAGAACTTTCTCGTTTCACCAAAATCAGTTCAGCAGTCTAGCTGTAAAAGGTTAACAGACAGACGGAGAGTTAAGTCCCTAAATAATCATTCATTTATCCAGCTGTCCCTTGTTTTTGTTTTGATTAAGATAGCAACAGACTTAGTCTAGGTTTGAACCCTGCAGAGGAGGCCCTTAGCTGCTGTTCCTATCACTATAATTATTTTCGTCCTGACTGGAGGCATATGTTACAGTCTCGCCAACTTAGTCCTATGAAGCAGTGAAAGCCTTCCTCGAGGCCAACTGAGGTAGATCTCTTAAAAAAAAAAAACATACATTTGTGTATAGACTTCTAAAATTTCTGTTTGAAGATTTTTATTCTAATCTTATCTTATGATTGTGAGCAACATCAATCTGGGGCCTCATAGTAATCTGTATTTAATGCTTTTATGGTTTAATGATAAATAAGTTTAAGATTTATACTATTCTGATAACTAAATTGTGTTTGTTCTTCAGCCATTAATCCAGTCAAATATAAATATAATATCTATATTTTTTATATGGCACTTTCATTTGCTTGTCATACTTGATCTTTAAAAGTTGTTAAAACAGACCACCAGACTTACTATGGGATACTGTGTTACCAAGTAAAATGGGTTGTGGAGGTCAGATGGCCAGTTGCTTCACGTAAAATACAGTATTCAGCTGAATCCGGTTAGACGGAAGCCGACTCAACATAGCTTGGGAAAAGGCTAGGTTTTCATCTGTTATTAAAATAACTATTATTATAAGGAATTAAAACTTATAGTATTAATACAACTATATCTCTATATATATAAAATTCTCGTGTCACGGTGTTCGAACTTGAACTCCTCCGAAACGGCTTGACCGATTTTGATGAAATTTTTTGTGCTTATCCGGTATCTATGAGAATCGACCAACATCTATTTTTCATCCCCCTAAATGTTAAGGGTAGTCCACCCCTAATTTTTTTTTTTTATTTTTTAGGCAAAATTTTTTGTTTTTATTTTTTTATGACACACCATACAAAAATACATACAACCCTAAATTTTCATCCCTCTACGATCAACCCTTATATTTTATTTGTTAATTAAAAACTTTAATTTTTTTTGGTAATTTTTTTTTTTTATTTTTTGATGACTTACAATAAAAAATAGGGTAGGTTAGGTAGGGTAGGGTAGGTAGGGTAGGGTAGGTAGGGTAGGGTAGGTAGGGTAGGGTAGGGTAGGGTAGGGTAGGGTAGGGTAGGGTAGGGTAGGTAGGGTAGGTAGGGTAGGGTAGGGTAGGGTAGGTAGGGTAGGGTAGGTAGGGTAGGGTAGGTAGGGTAGGGTAGGTAGGGTAGGGTAGGTAGGGTAGGGTAGGTAGGGTAGGGTAGGTAGGTAGGGTAGGTAGGTAGGGTAGGGTAGGTAAGGTAGGGTAGGGTAGGGTAGGTAGGGTAGGTAGGGTAGGGTAGGTAGGGTAGGGTAGGTAGGGTAGGGTAGGTAGGGTAGGGTAGGTAGGGTAGGGTAGGTAGGGTAGGGTAGGTAGGGTAGGGTAGGTATTTTTAATTTATAGGGCAAAACAACGTTTGCCGGGACAGCTAGTATATATATATATATACATACTAGCTGTCCCCCGCGACTTTGTTCGCGTGTTTTAGTTTCAACGGTTTTTCATTTTTGCATTTTTTCAGTATGTATTAGATATATGTATTTGCTATCCTAAGCAAAAATGTAGTATTGGAGGTTTTCAATATAAAACATGCAATATTTTGAAAAAAAAAAATTAATAATACAAATGATTTTTTTTTAATGAGAATAGCTTTATTTTTAATAGTTTTTTTTTTTCTAATTAGATATTATCTATACTAATATTATAAAGCTGAAGAGTTCGTTTATTTGTTTGTTTGAACGCGCTAATCTCAGGAACTACTGGTTCGAATTGAAAAAATCATTTTGTATTGGATAGTCCGTTTATTGAGGAAGGCTATAGGCTATATAACATTACGCTACGACCAATAGGAGCGGAGCATAAATGAAAAATGTTGCAAAAATGAAAAACCGTTGAAACTAAAACACGCGAACAAAGTCGCCGGGGACAGCTAGTAATTCGATAAAATACTAAAAAAATAATAGATCACTTAATATGCGCTGGATTTATGAACTATCAAAAGTGGACGCCATTGACCGATTTTCGCCGTTCTGACCTAAGATGACGTCATTCGCCTTACTGCGTATTGTGTTGACATCAAATCTGACGTCATTTTAACGTCACACGCCATAATGAACATGGCGCCTGTTTCAAATGCTACAAATCTTATGTCTGAACTAGTATTAGTATAGTTATTTCTAATTTATTTCTAGTTGGAATTGCATTTCACATTTATGAATATAATACATAATACAATAATAAAAATAATACCAGCCTATAAATGTCCCACTGCTAGACACAGGCCTCTTCTTATATAGAGAAGGCACGAGCATTGATCACCGCGCTTGCTCACTTGCGGGTTGGCGATTTATGATTTAAATTTCTGGAATCCAGGTTTCCTCAAGATGTTTTCCTTGACCATTTGCCAATGATGTCTTAAAATGATTAAGAAAGTACATATAACTTTGAAAAAGTCACATTGGCACTTGCCTGTACTGGGTTCGATACAATACCGTTCGTTGAACCGCTAGGCCACGCTTTTACTAGCAAGGCGTCGGACAGTCTCGTGAACTAGTTTGTGTATACGTCTTGCAAAATCATACAAGGCATGCAAGCATTCAAATTCAAATGTATTAACAGTGTGCCAGTAACTGGCACGTGCCTGTAAAAAACATACCAGCCTACTACCCCAGTTTCCTGGCATGTGTTTTTTTTTTGGAAGAAATTTACGTAGTTAGCCTGAGCGCAGGCTTTGACTGCTTCACCGGTCTTTTCGCGAGATCTTATAGGGCCTTCAGCCAGAGCAATAGAAAAACTACGTCAGCAACGTTCACTAAGGGCACCCCCTGTGGGGTTCGGACCTCGACTTAGTGCGTTGCTAACAATCTTTAATAAGGCAAAAACAGCAAGGGAGGGCTGGATCTAAGTTTTTATTATTTAAGGACATATTTTTGTTGCTAGTTTGGCCGGCTCGGGCCAGCTTGATGTAGGGACGGGGGGGCTAGCATGTGTATCACCGCCTTAACACTTAGCCCTTCATTGTCGCCACTTAGCATTTATTATTCAGTACACAGAGTTTATGGTTTCGTCGTCATGGTATTCCCATATTGATAACTCATAGTGTGTCAGCGATTTTCTAACAAAACAAATGACATTTTGCCTTTTTCCTGTGGGTTTTTCTTTAAGGAATAAATGTATTTACAAACTAATATTATAAATGCGAAAGTAACTCTGTCTGTCTGACAACAGTGTGTAGGAGATAGAAAAAGAGAAATAGTGAGAATAGAATCTCTTTTTTTTTTAAAACGACTCCCGCTCTAAGGAATTTAATCCTTGTGTCGCGGGGGGTTTCACAAACATTCAAATCACATGCACAAAGAACACCCTGACTTGGAACAAGCATTTGTGGATCACACAAATGCTTGTCCCATGCGGGGATCGAACCCGCGGCACGTCGCGCACAGTGGTAATTGGCGTGGTGACCTATACCACTCGGCTATCCGTGCAGTCAAATAAATATATAAAATGATATATATACACGAATAACTACTATTATACATATAAATAATAAAGATGTATAATAGGTTATATTGAAGGTTATCATTAATCTGAGTCAGCTGTGTTAGTCACTTGAGATAATACGAGGTCGTTGATCTGATAACTCGTCAATATTCAATGTATTGCTAACTGACCTGCCTTTATTTAGTTAACTAACTGTTATCTATACAATATACATATATAAAAATAAATAAAATTGATGTGTCTGTTGGTAATATTAAAATAACCGTAAAGTAACTTTTTAACTACGAGGACCTCCGTGGTCGAGCGGCGTACACACCGGTTTTCAAGGTGTCGCCATCTCTGAGATCCCGGGTTCGATCCCCGGGCGCGTCAATGTAGAAAACTACTTTTCTACATTGTCGCGGGTCTGGGTGTTTGTGGTACCTTCGTTGTCTCTGATTTCATAACACGCGTGCTTTAGCTACTTACTTTGGGTTCAGAGCGATGTATGTGATGTTGTCCACATTTCTTTCTGTTTTCTTTCTTTATTTAGTTAAATAGCTGTTATCTATACAACTATACAAATAAATTAAATTGAAGTGTCTGTTTGTAATATTTAAATAACCGCTTTTTACTACATGCATATGAATGTATATACGGTATACATACCAAACTTTGGTTGTTGAAATTTGAGACGCAACTACAAGTAGTTGACGTCATCAACCATTCAGCCAATCACAGCCGTTTACGATCACGTGACTAAAGTGGACAAAAAAACATTTTCTTTGTCGTTTTTCTCTTAAAATATCTCGTATTTTTCTTAACTGACTAAATAGTTGGTTTTCAAAATTCATATTCAATACGGATGCCATCAATAGATCCTATATTTTACATGCTGTCATATACCCTGTACCACCCTAATCCTACTGTTGAACAAATAAAAAATTGACTGCACGGATAGCCGAGTGGTATAGGTCACCACGCCAATTACCACTGTGCGCGACGTGCCGCGGGTTCGATCCCCGCATGGGACAAGCATTTGTGTGATCCACATATGCATGTTCCCAGTCTGGGTGTTCTTTGTGCATGTGATTTGAATGTTTGTGAAACCCCCCGCGACACAAGGATTAAATTCATTAGTGCGGGAGTCGTTTAAAAAAAAGAAAAATAAAATCAAGTTAGTAATAAAGGTATTAACAAACAAAGATTAATGATGTCTGCATTTCCAGGTAATACCATGCGTGCAACCTATTCCTGGCGGCATGTACCCTGGCCGCATGATCAGGGTGCAGGGGAGCACACCTCCTGGAGCACAGAGGTTAGTAATCTATACTATACTTAATATGTAAAGCTGAAGAGTTTGTTTGTTTGAACGCGCTAATCTCAGGAACTACTGGTTCGAATTGAAAAAATCTTTTTGTATTGGATAGTCCGTTTATTGAGGAAGACTATAAGCTATATAACATTACGCGGCGACAAAAAGGAGCGTAGCATAAATGAAAAATGTTGCAAACATGAAAAACCGTTGTAACTAAAACACGCGAACAAAGTCGCGGGGGACAGCTAGTCTTAAATATAATAGCCGAGTGGTATACATTTAAGATATAGATATAGGTCACCACACCAATTACCACTGTGCGCGACGTGCTGCGGGTTGGATCCCCGCATGGGACAAGCATTTCTGTGATCTACTAATATTTGATCAAAGTATGGGTGTTCTTTGAGTATGTAAATTGAATGTTTGTTGAAACCACCGAGACACAGTGATTAAATTCACTAGTGAGAGAGTCGTTAAAAATATCAAAAATAAAAACCAGAAAAAAAATATATAATATGGGCTGTATAGATTTTAATAGTTTATAGTTGAGATCTTTGAATAGTTTAGTTAGAGTCTAGACTATCTGTGTACTAAATTTCATTTAAATCGATTCAGTAGTTTTCGGTGGAAAGCGCTACAGACAGACAGACAGAGTTACTTTCGCATTTATAATATTAGTAAGGATTAGGTTTCGGGTCGTATCAGAATGAGACTAGCACAGAACGGGAGAGAATGGCACGTGAAAGGAGAGGCCTATGCCCAGTAGTGGGATGAAAAAGTCTGTGGATTATGATGATATATCATCATATCATCATACCAGCCTATAAATGCCCCACTGCTAGGCACAGGCCTCTTCTCATATAGAGAAGGAACGAGCATTGATCACCACACTTGCTCATTGCGAGTTGGCGATTTCAGATTTCTATTGTTGGAATCCGGGTTTCCTCACGATGTTATCCTTCACCGTTTGTCAATGATGTCTTAGAATAATTAAGAAAGTACATATAACTTTGAAAAAGTCACATTGGTACTTGCCTGTAATGGGTTCGAACCTGCAACCTTGTGCGCACAAATCCGTTTATTGAACCACCAGGCCACCACGAACACACATTTACGATGATATATATTCGTCATATAATCCTTTTTTTTTCTACGCAGATTCGCGATCAACTTTCAATGCGGTCCCAGCACGGACCCTCGCGACGACATCGCTCTACATCTCAACTTCCGATTCGTGGAGATGTGTGTGGTACGCAACCACCTCACTGCCATGAACTGGGGCGTCGAGGAAACCATTGGTGGTATGCCATTGAACAGGGGAGACAGTTTCGAAGCGCTCATCCTGTGTGAACCACATTCGCTGAAGGTTAGTAGTGGGTTTTAATGCTTAGAGGAATAAATGAGTAAGCTATAGAGCGCGCATATCGAGTATGAACTGTTGGCACTAGTATGAACACACAGTATGACAAGTAAAATCGTTGTGTCAACCTTAATATTCTGCTGTTTCCGGCGCACTAATATTTCTGTAGTTACAATACAGATATTATTGTGAGTATTATATTAAAAAATATAACAAAAAAAAACAACCTGTTACATACATTCACATAATAACACATTTAAACAGTAAGACAAAACAAATTTCACAAACAATTTAAACTTCCACTCCAGTTTCTCATTTAAAAATCATTTATCGAGTTATAACATGTACCTAAAATACACCAGCGCCATCTAACCGGAACTAACTTAACTATGTTCGTCGGAGTCGTTATGTTGCCCTTTATCTGTGTGCAAAGTTTCATATCAATTGGGCTAACGGTTCTCGAGTTTTAGGTGAACATACATACATTCTCTTTTATATTTTCCTACTCCTCCTATTTACTACTTCTGATTAATTTCGTTGCGGGTTCCAAGACAGTCGATCGTTTCTGGACACACCGAGCTTAACTGTTTCGGTGGTATTCATTGGTTATCATTGTAGATCCTGGCTTACAGGAGTTGCAATGATGGGCATGTGTGGTGGGCTAGTCCCTATAAAAAAAACTCTTTTATATTTTTTAATAATAATGATTTTACAATCACCAGGTAGCTCTAAATGGTATCCACTTCTGCGAGTTCCCGCACCGCATACCGTTCCAACGAATCTCACACCTGACTGTAGACGGTGACGTCATGATTCAGCTGATCGGCTTCGAGGGCGCGCAGCCGCCGCCAGCGCAGATGTATATGGTGAGTTGTTTGTTTACAAAATTAACGGAGTGTCAATTGATGTGGTGTGGTTTTAACGGAGTGTAAACAAAGGTAGTATAGTCTACTTAAGTTCTTTTGCTCGGACTGGGTATGAAAAGGAAATATCTATTTAGGCCAGCAGATGGATAAAAAAATAAAAGACACACGTATTTTTTCTTTTATCAAATCAATGAAAAATTACAAAGTTAAAGCGCTTTAAATTTCTAGAGTGGAAGCTTGTCACGTCACGTGTGGGTAATAAATGTAGCCACAAGTGGCGTCACGCGTACTTAATTAAAAAAAAGAAAAAGTACGTGTCTAATATGTTTTTGATATCTATGTGACGTGTAAATAAAGAAAAAGTAGTCCGGTATTGATGTTATTTTCTCTTAAACAAACATCAACTTTAAGGAAGGTCTTAATAAAGTTCATTTTAGACCGACTAATACTGTTGGATACGTCATAAAAAATACAAAGTATAGGCACCGTCACTTAAAGGTGTAAGGTACCGACATATATACTTTCATGAATGAATGTCTCAAAGTTAATTTTAATTTTTTTAAATGTTTGTAAAAGTTATATATATCTTTTTTCTTTTTAAAAAAACGACTCCCGCACTATGGAATTTAATCCTTGTGTCGCGGGGGGTTTCACAAACATTCAAATCACATGCACAAAGAACACCCAGACTTGGAACAAGCATTTGTGGGTCACACAAATGCTTGTCCCACGGGGATCGAACCCGCGGCACGTCGCGCACAGAGGTAATTGGCTTGGTGACCTATACCACTCGGCTATCCGTGCAGTCGTAATTGAATGGAAGGTTTTACTTTGTGTCTGTGTGTTGGGGTAATATGAGGTACCTAATGATTAAATAAAATTCATATCCTAAATATCACGAAATATAAACAATAATTAACCAGGCAAACGTAGCATCCACTTCAATGTCGAAAATGCGCAACAATTTTATCAACATACTAAATATGCTATTAAATAATTGTTAAACTAATTAAATTTACATTACGTTAATGTTTAACGTAATGTAAACTTAATAAGTTAAGTAATTAAATTGCATTCGAATAACATTATTGTTTATTTCTTGTTAACACTTATATTTTGATCGATTTTGTAGCATTACAAGACGATAATAAATCAAATCATCTATACCTACTAATATTATAAAGCTGAAGAGTTTGTTTGTTTGTTTGAACGCGCTAATCTCAGGAACTATATGTTCGAATTGAAAAATGGTTTTTGTATTGGATAGTCCGTTTATTGAGGAAGGCTATAGGCTATATAACATCACGCTACGACCAATAGGAGCGGAGCATAAATGAAAATCTTACAAAAATGAAAAACCGTTGAAACTAAAATACGCGAACAATGTCGCGGGGGACAGCTTGTTTAATATATTATTTTGTAAACTGAGAGACAGCGTACTGCTGGGGAGTTTGTTCCGATCTTTCCTCTCCACGGCTAGAGCCCTTGGAAAGCGGTGAAGGGTGGCGATTTGGGGCACTGTCTGTTAATATGTTTGACCTTTAAAAAGTGGTACCTAGTAGCCCACTTTGAATAAATGTTTTTTTTTTAATAGAGTTTATTTATCTCGTATATAAATAGCGGATTTTTTATTTGAAGAGCTCGGCGTATTTGCCTTGAGAGCAGGCTTTGACTGCTTTAATTTGAAACAGGCGCCATCTTCATTAAGTTGTATGACAAAATAAGAACTGAGTTCTTTTTTCTTAAATACGTATATAATTAATATGTATAAAACAGAAATCAACGAACTTACTTTATAAAGTATAACCAATAAGACGATACATATAAGCCGACAAATTTAAAGAGTACAGTTACAGACTATTTGACATTAAAACAAGTATTCACGTTACGACGACCTGGTCGAGTGGCGCGGTTTTCAAGGTGTCGCCAGCTCTGAGGTCCCGGGTTCGATCCCCGGACGGGTCAATGAAAACCACATTTCTACATTGTCTCTGGTCTGGGTGTTTGCAAGGTATCTCAAACACCCAGACTATTGTCTCTGAATTCCATAACACAAGTGCTTTAGCTACTTCCTTTGGTTCAGAGCAATGTATGTGATGTTGTCCACATTTATTTATTATCTATTTATTTAGGAATTCCGGAGAATCCCTGTCGTGTTGGTTTTTGACATTTGTTTATTTATCTTATTTTGTTTTATAAAACGGATGGTAAGAGCGGATGCTGTGGGAGTAAGAAAAAAAATATCTCTGTATCTATACTAATATTGTAAAGAAGTAAAGTTTGTGTGTTTGTTAAATTGTAAGGGGTAATCTCGGGATCTACTGAACCGATTTTAAAAATTCTTTCACCAATAGAAAGCCACATTATTGCTGAGTGTCATAGGATATATAAAAATTCGAAAAATAAAAAGGCTTTTACGTGGTAGTCCGTTTTGCAAAGTGAATCGGAGAAAAAACGGTCGAATGAAAGCGTTTCTTACGAACGCTGCCTTAACTATGAAAGATATATTTTTGAGTTTTATAGAAAAGATGTGGAGCTTGAAGATGCCTACAAAAAATCAACGACAGCATATGTCTAACTTTTATATTTAAGTTACAAAAAGTAGTTTTTTTAATATTAGTACCTATAGATAATTTAATTTTTAATATTAATAAAATAATTTAAAATGTTAGGTCATATGTACTAAAAAAGGATTATTAACATTATGCCCAACGAAGTGGGCACGGGTCAGCTAGTAATTTATATACATACTTATTTTCCATTTCAGTCGGAGCCACCCGCGTACGGCGCGTACGGAGCTCCGCCCCCGGCTTACGGAGCCCCCGGCTACGGCGGCGCGCCACAAGGTAAGACGCTCTTATATTACAAGTGCTCATATTGCCTGTTATTAGTTAGTTAGTTTATAGGTATTGGGTATGATCAACCAAATACATGTACAGTTAGAGACAGCATAGGCTAAAGAAAAAATCTATAGAGACAGACGGACAAAGCCCTCATAGACATGTAATGATTTGCCAATATACTGTAGTAAATACTGTTTTTTTTTTATAAAAGTCATATAGTATTTGGTTGGTTAACTTAACTACTATATTTTGGGGTTACTGTAGTTTAAAAATTAACATAAACAGCCCCACTAGACATGCGTTAACGATGATAGAAATCGCTTAAATGACATTAAATGTATGGAAATGACAATTCGTATCGATTAGTCATGGGCTTAGAGGAATAAATAAGTAAATTATAGAGTGCGCATATCAAAATAAAAATCATTTATTTATTTATTTAAAAAAAAAAAAAAAAAGTTCAACAGAAAACAAAACAAACAAACAAAATCATAATATTTTTATTTCGAGTAGGCCTTTTCAGGCACTTTCAAAACGTTAAATGACTCTAGTTGCGCGGTTCCAAAATGTCACTCCTATGGAGAAGAGCCGTCAAGAAACTCCATAAAGTAACTCCACATCGAGTATGAACAGCTGACACTAGTATGAACATGTAAAATTTGTGTCGAAACAGAGCGCGCCGTTTTATTAAAACTATCTCAAAACCTAATATAACCCTAATAATATCGGAACCGCTGATGTTTTCGCATAAACGTCTGTCGTCGCACGGAAAATCTCATAAATCGGTAAACGAGCGCAGTACATTTAGCTAAAAATGTGCTTACGCTTGACATAAAGGCTAACAGCGATACGCGCGCTCTATGCTTGTCTATGTTTACTCTATGGTCACGTGACTTGGACTTGTCACTTCCATACATTTGAAAGATGTGATCAGTGTTATCGCTTGTCGAAATGTCACTTGTCTATGGCTGGGTTTTTTTTTTATTATTACTCTGTTTTATTGTGTACTAATCCCTATTTAATATAAACTAATATACTAATTTATTAGGTTGTTGTTTCAGTAGTTATAGTGAAGCAAATGAGAGCGATAGCTTTTTAGATAAAATTTTGTTAAAGCTTTTTTTAAAAATTTATTATCCAGATATAGACACCACGCTTTTTTGTATTTATAGTGTGTATATGTAGTATTGTATCTCTCAAACGAGTGTACCTATTATTATTATTTTATCTTTCAAAAGGAGTTCATCAAAACTGTTAGTTTAATAGGGTAGTTGACAATTTAATTTTAACATCAGGTAGATTAATAAAAATATTAGACACGTATTTTTTCTTGTTTTACTTTACCAAAAACTCTCGGCGATACGTCGATTTGAAATGTCGCGTGACGTCACGATGTCGTACGTTTTTTTGCAAGGTCGTGACATCATTAACTACCACTTTTGAACTTTGATTCCTTGTAACTATTTGGTGTTTACTTATTTTGCAAAAGCAAAAAATACGTGTCTAATATTTTTATTAATCTACCTGATGTTAAAATTAAATTGTCAACTACCCTATTAAACTAACAGTTTTGATGAACTCCTTTTGAAAGATAAAATAATAATAACATAACATTGTCATCATCATGAGTATTGAAGAAAATTTATTTCACCGTTTGAAGGTAATCAGCTATTAAGGTCAGAAAGGGGTATAGAAATATTGTAAAATATGGAGAAAGACCGTTGCCCAGCAGTGGGCCAAGACCTAAAAAAAACGATTTTTCGATCGTTTTTTTTTTGATAAAAAAATAATAATCTTATTCACACCCACATCCTATACTTTATATATTATTTCTTGAAATATTTTATTCTTATGTTATTAATAAATAATATAGTATACAACGTGTAACAGAATTAACGCAATACCTCTTAAAGAGTCATTGTACTCATCATAATGAACAACTTTTACTATTGGACCAACACCAAAATCGGGAAAAATAAAATCAGCTGTACATTTTAACGAAATCTGCGCACATAAATGTATGGAGCAGTCGATTTTTTTTTCGCGAATTTAATGTTAGTCCCATAGTGAAAGTTGTTCATAATAATGAGTACAATGACCCCTTAAAAGGTATTTCATTTATTCTGTTACATGTTGTATAGCATTCGCTTCGCTTCATTTTTAGCAAGCCCTAAGCATGTAATCGCATGAATTCTGAAGCTGTAAATTATAGCTCACAGCTTTTTTTCATTTCTACCTTATTTTTAATGAGAATATAAATTTTAATACATTTTTAAATAGTTATACGTATTTTTTTACTCATATTTTATTAGTTTTTCTTTCAAATAAACTTATATTTTTTATCATACATTTTAAATATATTTTTTAACGTATGTATTATTTATTAGTTTTCAACTATTTTAAATAATGATCTATAAACTATTCATCGGTTTAATTTGTGATGATATTTTTTAACTTTAACCGATTATTATACAAAATGACCGGTCATTATAAACTTTACCCGGTTATTGGAGATTATTAACATTGCCCGTAAATAACGCGAGTGTTGTAGTAGAATACCAAAAGGTAAGTCTACCTTGTATATAATCTTTATCTTTTTTCTTTTGTAATTGTATCTTTGTTTGTGTATTGAATGTTGGTGTGGGATTGTTTCTTTTATGTTTGTTTTGTTAATAATATTCTTTTAAAATATATTTTAACATCTCTACTAATGTTTAAAATCTACTAATTTTTGTGTTTGAATTCGCATATCTTAACTACCAATCCGATTTGGACAAATATTTTTGTTTGTAATTGAAGGATTTTTTTTTAATCACTCGTAAACGCGAACTTGCTTTCGTTAATAGGCAGGTGAGACTGTTGGACACAAATAGTTAAATAATTATATAGTCAATCGAAATTATTGTGCCAAATGATGTTATTTCCATTTAAACAAACATCAACTTTATGTTAGTGTAAATAAAGGATATTTAAGACTGACTAGTACTGTTGATAAAGTCATACAAAATATGAAGTTGTAGTGCAAACTTAACCTTATATGTGAGCATTACAGTAGTTTTTCCTAAAACTCGTGTTTGTTTACATTTTTGGCATATACATTGCGAACGCATTATAATAGCGGATTTTATCTAATTGTAGATTAGTAAATTATTAGTTTGACGAATAATGTCTTATATTAGTGGTACATAAATATAATATTCAATAAAGTGTTGAATTTAATACTTTAAAAGAGATATTTATCTAGATTTTGCTTTTACTTGATTTGACTATCCGCCAATTTTAATTTTATTAAAATAAAGTAGGTGTATTTGATGAATAAACATTTAAACACGAAACATTTACACTGTACACACAGCAAACTAAATAGGTTTGCAGGCCACACTAACAATTTATATTATATTATTATTATACAATAACATTTTTATTACATATTATAATCCGCTTACATACGCTGAATATAATATGTAATAAAAATATTAGTGTATAATATAATATATGTATTATAAAATGTTCGTGTGGCCTGCAAACCTATCTAGTTTTCTGTGGTAACCAATGATATTATATATACACACAAAATATATTACCTTCATAATTACCATATCGCGCTAGTATTTGGCAAAATGTTGTCAAGTTTCACTAATGAATAGTACAAAAGATAGGATAAGCACGAAAGAGATAGAAGAACTAACTTGTCTACCTCATTTTTATATTTATGACATCATTGCACTGTACATAAATACAAATTTTAATAATATATATTAAAAAATACACTATTATCACGTACCCACGAGATACTATAAAACGTTTTTTTTTAATAACTTTCACACGAATTCATAATTATTTATACGTATAACTGCTTACTCACGCGTATTTCTCGATGATACCCGACTAATTTACAAAATAGCGAACTAGTCGACTAGTTTCAGACTAGTCCGTAATCTTAAGTTATTCTTAATTACATGTATAAATCTATCTAAACACATTATAAATCAAAGTCCCGTGTCGCGTCTGTCTGTTTGTTTAAACGCAATAAAATAGAAAAACTACCCAACGGATTTTAATATGAATTTTACCAGTGGTTAGTGATTTAGGAGGAAGGTTTATGTGTGTAATGCCTGTATAAAAGCCGGGGCGGGTCACCAGTTGTTATTTTAGTATACATGTCGGGATATCAGGATGCCGAAGAGGCGAGTTGGAAGGCGTGTCCGACATATTAATATCGTGTGCGCGTGCACGTGCAGGTTTTCACGAAATAATAAATCTCACGATACAATCAAAGCACTGTATTTCTTGTTTTAATTCACTAACACGAGAAATATTCAAGGATTACAAGAATAAATCACGATTAAGATCAAATAGGTTTGTAAGCGACCATCTGGTCCGGAGCGCTGTCAACGAATGACGTGCCGCGCCGCTGTTACACTTACAAATCTATTCGGGGTTGCACGCTCTTATAAATAAATCAACTTGTCAGTATCAAAAACAATAACAAAGAACTACCCGATTAATTTAACGATTTATATAATAATCGAATTAAATAAAGCACGCGCAGTTATACATATTATCAAAACAAACTATATATTTTGACCTTATGGCTGCATCTATAAGCAACTTTCCTATGAATGTTTCTCTTTTATTTCGTGTCAATTCTTCCTTCACACTTACTACTCTTACTCTACTGGGCTACTCTTGAATGAATTTTAATTCTAATACAATGCCAATGCAAAATTATTATATACTAGCTGTTTCCCGTGGCTCCGCCCGCGTGGATGTCGGTTATCGCGACAAAAATAGCCTATGTCCTTTCTTAGGCTCTAGATTATCTGTATACCAATTTCATTTAAATCGGTTCTGTAGTTTTGGCATGAAAGCGCGACAGACAGACAGAGTTACTTTCGCATTTATAATTTATAATATTAGTAATATTTACACGTACAACACACAGTACAAAAAAATACTATGTTTAGATTCCAGTTAGTTCCTTTCATTGACAGCTTTTTGTTTGAAAGAAAACTGAATCAATGTTGCTTTGGCATTGTATTGGAATTCAAATTAATTGAAGAGAAAGGGCTCAGGATGGAAGTGCGGGCTAAAGGCGGAGGGAGGCCTATGCCCTGCAGTGGGACAATATTGGCTTATAAGATCATATAGTGTTTAAATGGGATAAATATATTACTCATTATGAATTTATTGAAGTTATACTTCTTTTGCCGCTTTAGGGAAAAAATAGGAGCGTAAATTTCGGAAAACCTACACCCTGAAGTTAGCTAGTCAACATTTTAGTTTTTCCAAGCTACATAATGTCAAAAATGACAAATGTCAAGACGTCCGATGCCAGTTTTCGAGTTTAATCTGAAGGTTGAAATATTTTTTTATACCAATCTGTCAATCACAAGTTTATGTTTTTTTTTTTTATCTTGTTACGCCAAAAAATGTATATTTTCTTACGTGCGTACATAAGTACACACACACTTTTTTTAGTTAAGATTTTTGCACACATATTTTCAACCGATTTTTAAAAGAGGAAGTTCTCATTTGCCAATCTTTTTATGTATGTTTGTTACCTACGCGATATCGCCGCAAATGTGGATTTTAAGATTCTTTTCGTCATTGATAGAGTATTCCTCGTTACATTAATTGTAATATTTGTAATCAATTATTTAAGGTATTTTAAAATTATTTTCTTACCGCTCAGCTAGTAAAACAAGGTTAAGTAGTTATAATAGTGAGTCATGCCACGACATATAGTCTAGATAGGTCAGGGGCATGTTCCAAAATACATTTGACCTTAAATGATTGGTACAAGGTCGCACGTAAAGCGTGGTTTAATTATTTAAATGTGAGCTACATTTTATAGGTAAAAAAAAATATGGTATATAATAACAAAAGCTTGGATTACAATACTATACAAAAAGGTCGCATTTAAATATTATACGATGTCGAAATAACCATTAGTTCTTATATAAGGATTATGGCATTTGAAACAGGCGCCATCTTCTATGCCTTTCATTGCGTATATTGACGTCACACTCGATTTCAACGGGAACAATAAAACATATGCAGCACGGATCGTGACCTCATATTTGATCATTCATAAATCCCGCGTATATTTAGCATCAATTTATTTTTTTGTAATTTATTGTATTACAAGCTGTTTTCTGCGGCTCCTAGCCTATGTCCTTTCTCAGGCTCTCGACTATCTGTCTACCAAATTTAATTTAAATCGGTTCAGTAGTTTTGCGTGAAAGCGCGACAGACAGATAGAGCTACTTTCGCATTTATTATTTTAGTTAAGATTGAAATAAAAAACTAATCATTACGTTATGAAATAGATGTGAAAAAGCTATTACTTTACATTTAAAACCTATTTGGTGATTTGTGCATAAACCTTTTTATTATAATAATTAATTGGTGGTTGTATGCTTTTAGTTAGACGGTGGTTTGAACAAAATAGTTATAGATTTTTGTTTTGCGTGTTTTTTCCAAATTTTGTTTATTTATTGTGCCATGTTTCCTTTGCCGCAGGCTTTTACTGAAACGCTTTCGTGATTGGAGACAAATAATACAGGTATATATATTATTGTTTTTTTTTTTAGTTTTTAGATGTAAGAATTAGACATATTGGTCAAATGAAATTGTTTTTTTATGATGTACGAAACATATAATGTCTCTTTTAAGCAAATTCAGATATCCCTTTATATTATTGGTCAAATACACAAACGCAAATCAAATTTGAGTCGCCGTTAACTCTCAATCACAGATATAGATAGACCTAGATAACTCAAGTATCACGTAAAAAAAACAAGCGTGCTATTTGTTGCTCTGTGGTCACAAGCACTATTTAGACATGATTTCAAACTAGAATCAACTTAAAAATATGATGTAGGTACGATTTGTTTTTCAATAATGCCCGGTACATATTGGTGAAACCCACTAGCGCTGCACCGATGCAGACTGAGCGCGACAGTGGCCACGTTAAGCATATCATGCTTAAGCCGGGCATGAAAAGCGGCACGTGCAGTAGATGCTCTTTATCTAGGTTTATCTATATCAGTGGTATTAATAGATAATTTGTCCGCGTACAGTGATGACAGATAATGATCATTGGTGGTCGCGATCTCAGATCGCAAAGTTAAAGTGTCATTGGTAGTCTGATTGGCCTTACCTTAACTACTTCTAATTGTAAAGATTACTTACATTATTTTAAGAAATAACCCCCAAATTCCAAAACTACATTTAACTTTATGGCGTTCTTAAATGTCTATGTGTCGCTACTTTACACCTTAGAGTGACAGAGACAGCATGAGACTTAACGGCGACTTAAAACTGATTAACGTTTCAGTATTCGACAGTTAGAAACTTATTTATTGTAATATAATTAGGATCTTATCAATAGAGAAGTTGACTAAAAACTTTTTTAATGTTTGTCATGTATGTAGGTTAATAAAAATTATTAGACACGTATTTGACGACCTCTGTTGTTGAGTAGCGTTAACACTGGTTTTCAAGGTGTCGCTAACTCTGCTCAAAGTTCTCTAGGTTCGATCCCCAGACGAGTTAATCTAGAACCACTTTTTAACATTTTCTCGGGTCTGGGTGTTTGTGGTACCTTCGTTATCTCTGATTCCATAACACAAGTGCTTTAGCTACTTACTTTGGGTTCATTGCTCTGAACCCAAAGTAAGTAGCTAAAGCACTTGTGTTATGGAATCAGAGATATTTGTTATGTTAAAAAACTATTTTTTCTTTTTTTTATGTAACCACAAACTTACGACCGTACATTGATTTGAAATGTTGCATGACGTCATACGTTAGCACGTTTTGTGTTACGTCACTAGCTCCCACCCCTGAACGATTCACTATATCTCAGTCTTAACTTAGTATTAAAAAGCAATAAATACGTGTCTAATAATATTATTGTTATAACTTACGAATTAAATGGTTTTTTAGTTGACAAACTCAGTCAATATCCTTATTATTGAGATTAATATAATTATTTATTAAACAAATTAAATTCTAATCAAATAATTATTATTTTCAGGTGCCTTGTAATATAAGAAGATCGAAGAAAAAACAATTATATTTCAAATTATAATTACAATCGTAATATTTCGACGATGGCACTATTTTTATTTTATTTAGCTGGCATCAAAGGAAATATTTAAAATCGTGTATTTATTGTTTAATTAATCATGTAAATAAATAATTTGTATGCAAATAAGATCTGATTTAAAGAATTAATTTAAAAATACTGTGGATTTTTTATATGATTGGTTGTTTTGATAACTTTTAATACAATATCTTAAACTATTTAAATCATTTTTTCCATACTAGATTTTCTCATGGATTTTGCTAAATACCTTATTTAACAGAGTGAATGCCTTTTTGCTGGCTTATTTGCTATAGCGGTTGTCAACTAAAGCGATAATCGCTGTTAAGACGTCTAACGTCGATGACAAACTAGATCTACTACAATGTAGTTCAGGGGTTCCCAAACTTATTTTGTCTACTGCCCACTTTGAGAATAAATTATATTTTAGCGTCCACATTTTTTCACCTACTTAAAAACCACTATAACTTCAAATTAAATTTATTATTGTGAGCTATATTAGCGGAGATTCGATTTTATTTCTGGGTCTCTTAGCGCCCCCCTTTAGGCCTGCAGCGCCCACAAGGGGGCGTTATCGCCCACTTTGGGAAAGGCTGATGTAGTTGGTCACCGACGCTAGCCGATACTAAATTTGTGTTTTTACTGTTGTTCTTAGACAGTGAATATCGCTCTGGTTGTCATCTGGACATACAAATAAGCCTACTGACCTTAGAGACAAAATAAGTAAACTATAGAGCGCGCATATTGAGTATGAACTGCAGGCACTAGTATGAACAAGTAAAATCTTAAAATTGGTGTCAAAACAATGCGCGCAGTTTTATTAAAACTATCTCAAAACCTAATTTTACCTTAATAATATCGGAATCGTCTATATTTTCCCATAAAGGTCTGTAGTCGCACGAAAAATCACTTAAATCAGTAAACGAGCATAGTACATTTAGTTATGAATTTGCTTACGCTCGTTACAAAGACTGCTAGCGATGCGCGCGCTCTATGCTTGTCTATGTTTACTCTAGGCTATTGTCTCTCCACAACACATTTTACTGGGTAACACAGTATCCCATAGCATTCTGTATAATATAAGCTAGGTAACAGTATCATATACCATTCTGTATAATTAGTATGGATGTATAATCTCTTTGAACCATATAAATGTAGTATTTACATTTACTTATTTCCTTTGAGTCCAATTTTCACATTATTTTATATCGCTTCTTATTTATAAGATGTTATAAATCACACATTTATTATTAAATATATTTGTTTAAAGATTTTGTGAAGGTATATTGTATACTCTCTGTATGGCGTGTATGCTTTGGGCGTATTTTTGATAAATGGTAAATATTTTTGTTAATGGTAAAAACGAACGTCTAGTTGCAACATGGCTGCTTTTTAGTTAGTATTTGTCGGATTACATTATGGCTGCTCTTTACCGGAAAAGATGGCTTTTGAGAAGACTACAGGTGTCTGCAGTGCCAGACGGACAATGAAACACTTGTTGTTGCCCGAGATGTCCACTTAACAGCACAGCGTAAGACCTAAGAGGTAATCAAAGAGCAAACGATTTGTCTATGTTTTGGGCTGGTCAGATCTAATACCATCGACAATTCATATAACATTCGAATCTTACAAAAATTGTAACATTTTTTCCAAAATACGCTTAGTGTATTAACGCTTTTAAAATTTAGTTAAAATGTTCAGGCGAGTATTAGGATTTAAACGCGGGAAGATTGAGTGTCTTTGTATGAAGGTTGTGTAAATTATACTGTATACAACGTGTAGAAGGAGTCGTTGAACTTGAACAAAGTATTGAGAAATTTAAATTATGCTTAACACTTAAATGCTGCATCGATTAATATATAATTATTCCAATTTACTTGAGAAAACACTAAACGACTCTACTTACAGTATGTTCTAAAAATTTCCGACTAGTTGCAGCCTAGCTGGGGTCTATGTCGAAACTAGTCGCATAAAACACTATGCGATGCTTTCGAGGAATAAATTTACTTTAATTTACTCGACTAGTTTCGATATAGTCGGAGTCTAGGTAGAAACTAGTCGGGGATTCTCGAGCATTAAAGGTGAGTGCAGTCAAGTTTAGTTTTTATAATATTAATGTAAAAAATGAGTGGCTTTTAACTTGATTCCTATTGGGCTGTGCCAATTAAATGCCTGAACATTGAACATGAAAATGAATGTAAGATAAGTAAAGTATATACTATTATATAATGCGTACTGTCTGTCTGTCGATCAACGATTTTTTCCTACTCCTCCTATTTACTACTTCTGATTAATTTCGTTGCGGGTTCCAAGGCAGTCAATCGTTTCTGGACACACCGAGCTTAACTGTTTCGGTGGTATTCATTGGTTATCATTGTAGATCCTGGCTTACAGGAGTTGCAATAATGGGCATGTGGGTGGGCTTGTATACATCAATGATTACACAATGAGAGAGGAATTTGATGGCTTTAAAAACATGATTTCTGAGTAGGTTTTCTTTGTAGAAGACTTCCGTCAATCAGTTTTTTTAAGTCGTTGTTAAATCTCGTGTTGTCTCTCCCACTTTAAGGTGTATCTTAGAGATAAATATACATTTAAGCACGTCTTACAGTTAAGTTAAGAACAATTTTTTTTTCTGTTGAAGATATTTAGAAATTATCGCTTTAAAATTCTTTTATTTTCATGTAATTCAGGTATCCTTGACTTAAACACCGTTTATTAAGACAAAGTTTTGTGTTTACTGTTAAAAGGATAAAAAATACTACTTATTATTTATATACTAAAATAAAATAAAGTGGAACAGACAGACATACGTATCTCCATAGCTATAGATGTAAGTAAATGTCCAATGAAGCCAAAAATTTCGTTATCAAGGATGTGGTCCATTTTTCTTTTTAATAATTATCTCAAAAAGAATCTCTTATTACTATATACTAATATATAAAGCTGAAGAGTTTGTTTGTTTGTTTGTTTGAACGCGCTAATCTCAGGAACTACTGGTCCAATTTGAAAAATTCTTTCAGTGTTGGATAGCCCATTTATTGAGGAAGGCTATTTAATTTTATTTTATAAGCTATATAACATCACGCTGCGACAAAAAGGATATACTACGATACCGGGTCTCTGCTCGCTCTGGTGTGGGAGTTTTTAATATTCACCGGGTTCACTTCCCGGCAGGTGAACAGAGCGGTTTTTGACTCTATATTAAAAAAAAACTAATTAGAAATAATGGATCACATCTTATTCCTATTTCTTTGGTTTTTTAAAATTGTTTTTTTTTGTATCCTATAATAAAACTATGATTGTTATTATTTCGTACATAAATTGTGTAATTGATGTTATAAAAAAACCATACATGCATTTACTGAAATTGGCATTTATTTAAAAGAATAAAAATCTGTATTTTTTACTTCAAGATGTTTTTAAAGTTTAATAAAGTTAATTTTTACAACGGCCGCTGTGAAATTTATTGAAAATCTAATAATATATAAAATGAGCGATTTATGTACGATCATATGTTCGTATTTGCATTTAAAATGTAATAAACACCTGTTGTATTGATTGCGCAAATATTTTGCATTATTTAATGTTTTACAGTTAATAAAAAAATATTGATTTTTTTTGTGACTTTTTCTCACTAACACCCTCCTATTTCATACTAGCTGTTGCTCTCCCCCCCCCCCCCCCCCTAGATGAACATGTCCCGAGCCGGCCAAACTAGCAATAAAAATATATCCTTAAATAATAAAAACTTAGATCCAGCCCTCCCTTGCTGTTTTTGCCTTATTAAGATTGTTAGCAACGCACTAAGTCTTAAGTCCGAACCTCACAGGGGGTGCCCTTAGTGAACGTTGCTGACGTAGTTAGTTTTTCTATTGCTCTGGCTGGAGGCACTTAAGGTTCTCGCCAAAAGTCCGGTGAAGCAGTCAAACTGCGTAAAAATCTCTTAAATATAAAAAAAAAAAAAAACAATAGTAAATGTTGCTTGGCAAAGAATATACAAATAGTATGCCACCTGTTTTACCAAACGACATTACACATCAGTTAACACGCGACAGTGTAGATTTATGTTTTACAAAGTGTCGTTTTGCATTCTCGTCAAATTCAAGGAGGTAACTTTACTTTTGGTTTTTCTCGTCACGAATCAATAATAAAATATGTAGTTTTTTTGTAGTTATACTTCTTTAGGCGCGTTATGAAAAAATGATGAGAATGAAATTTTAAGATGCGCGCGCATCTGTGACACAAAATTAACAGTATGAAGTTGTCTGCTTAACCGCTCATTAAGTCTCGAAATAAGATGCGCGCGCATCTGTGACACAAAATTAACAGTATGAAGCTACCAACAAAATGGAAATTGAACCTCGATATTAGTCGCGCATGTTGGTACGCTCGTCGCCTCTGATCACTGTTTTTATATTTATAATATTTATCAACATGTTTCTAGTTTATACATTCACAACACGTGTTTTAGTTTCATACAAGTGCGAATTATATATGTGCTAATAAATTATATTCAGTAGTGATTTAAATTGAATATTTTGATTGATATTACTAACTATTTGTGAATATTAGTGAAAAAAATTGTGCTTATATACTTTTTCAAGTGCTCCAATATAATTGAGGTTAACTATCCGTATGTATTATTTATTGATATAAATTAAAATACTTTTATTGAAGTTATATGTACTTCTTTAGGCGCGTTATGAAAAAATTATGAAAGTGAAATTTTAAGATGCGCGCGCATCATTGTCACAAAATTCACAGGTTGAAGTTTTCCGCAAAACCGCTCATTAATTCTCGAAAACGATGCGCGCGCACACCGTCACGGAAAACCTACACCCTGAAGTTAGCTAGGTAGTCAACATTTTAGTTTTTCCAAACTATATAATGTTAAAAATGTCATATGTCAAGATGTCCGATGCCAGTTATAGAGTTTAGAGCTTTTTATACCAGTTTATGTGAAAGAATTTTATCTTGTTCCGCCAAAAAAGTATAACTTCTTACGTGCGTACGTATAAGTACACACACACTTTTTTTTTTTTTTAATTTCTCTAATTATCGGAAATCAGAATGTGTGGGACAAGCATTTCAATACGCGGCCGCGCGATACCGCACTGTAACTGCTCTTTTACCTTTCGGACTAAATGGATATTTCCTTTCACACCGAGGCTGCACCCCTATTGAAGAGATAATTTCGCCTATAAATGTCCGCATAGTGTTTCTTTTGTCAGTTTAGTGCTGCCACCTATAGTTCCTGCACGTTCCCTATAGGGCGCATCTTGTTGCTTTCTATAAAGGCTTTGACAGCTGACGCACCAGTGGCGCCACCTGGTAAGTGTCTCGGCCCACTCCTTTTTGAACATTGTACCTTTTTTAAAAGAGTAACCTATGGTGTTTCTTGCCGGTTCTCCTCCATAGGAGTGACATTTTGGAACCGCGCAACCAGAGTCATTTAACGGTTTGAAAGTGCCTGAAAAGGCCTACTTGAAATAAAAATATTTTGATTTTGCATGTCGATAACAAACAATGTGACACGAGATTTTTATATATTAGATTTAAATTTTTGTGCAAACTGATGTTAATTCCACTTACACAAACTTAAACTTTATGATAGTGTAAATTAAGTTAATTTTAGTTAACTGACTAGTACTTTTAAAAAGTTCTAAAAAAATATGAAGTTGTAGCTAAACTGAACCTTATAAATAAGCATTACAGTGGTTTTTCCTACAATTCGTGTTTGTTTTCATGTTTGGCATAAAAATTGCGAGCGCAGTATACCAAATAATTACTTGACACACACTGTTAACGCAATTTTGCTCTGGAAGAAGTAATCATCTATATCTTAAAATCCTTTAAAAAATCTAGACATAAAATGTTCTATTTATAAATACGATTTTATTGTTTTAGGTCCAGGATACGCGCCACAACCAGGGGTAAGTATTTTTTTTTATAACTAGCTGTTGCCCGCGGCTCCGCCTGCGTGGGTATCAGTTAACGCGCCAAACAGTAGCCTATGTCTTTTCTCAGTATCCAAGCTTATCCCATACCAAGTTTCACCTAAATCGTAATATATGGACAGAGTTACATTCGCATTTATAGTGTACTAGCTGTTACCTCAGGCAGGACTCGAACCTGCGACCACTGGCTTGATGCGCCAATCGCTTTACCAACTAAGCTACCGAGGTCACTGCCTGGAGTTTTGAATTTTGTCTTCTATATATTCGCTCCGCTTGCGATAATGCGTAACAAAAAATTAAAATGATTAGGTCTTACATATTTTTTTCTATCGTTTCCATAATATCTTTGTGTATTATATTGTAATAAAACTACTTTGAACGGATTCTATCGCGGCTTATATATATTTTTTTTTGTTCCCGACGTTTCGACGCCTTTGCAGGTCAGGTGTCATGGTCAGGGGTCAGGCAGACTGAGGTGGTATTCGTCTTGACTCTCTACTCTATTCTACTCTAGTTCCACCTTCATATTTGACCAAGACACCTGCAAAGGCGTCGAAACGTGGGGAACAAAAATCTAACGAAAAAAAAAATATCTAAATATAAACCGCGATAGAATCCGTTCAAAGTAGTTTTATTTCAATGTCTAATAACTCGTAAACCTCAGAAAGCAACTTGTGTATTATAATTAATTTTTCCGACCAGGTACAATACGCAGCCCAGCCGGGTATGCCCCCACAAGGCATGGGCCCCCGCTTCGGCGGCCCCCAGCCGCAGTACGTGCAGGGCCAGCCGCAGCGCCGCGGGATGGGCACCGGCACCGCCGTCGGCATGGGCGTCGGCGCGCTCGCCGCCGGCGGACTGGCCGGCTACGCGCTCGGCGGAGGGTTCAATAGTAATGATAATCCTGGAGAGTCAGAGGTGAGCGAAACTTCTAGATTCTTCTGTGTCTCAGTGTAATTTATACAAATCAAAACTAATTTATATAAAAATAGGCTACAATTTAGCACTTTTCAGATGTCAAAATAATAAAATGGACAGTATCCCGATTCGCCCAATCTACAACCTTATCTATAATATGTATGTATTTAGAAATATATAAGTATGTTTATCAGTTGTCTGATTGCCATAATACAGGCTCTGCCTAGTTTGGGATCAGATGGCCGTGTGTGATTATTCCCAAGATTGATTATTATTTTATATACATAGATATAGAAAGAAGATATAGAGAGTATATCGATGAAAAAAAAAACATTTACATCGATCCAGCCTGTAGCAAAAAGTTCCAAAGAACTTACGCCGAAGCCGAGTGTTCGGCACTCTCCAATTTGAAAGTTAGGCCAAAATACGCGTAGAGTTTTGTGTGTATTTACGAAATATCATTTTACTTCGTGATTTTCTTTATTTTAATATAATAATGCGTACGAATATTCATATTTTATTTGACGAAAGCAGAATATATATTTATGAATTATCCTTAGCATAGCCCCCCCTCGTTCAGTCGTCATCAACGGTATTAGGTATCTTGCAAGAGCAAAGCGTCAGCAAAATTTGCATTCGCATAACGTATACATTTCGATTAGAAATTGTTCAGCAATAATAGGCATGTTTCCAATTTTTTTTAATGTCCGCCTGGTAGATTAATGAATTTTATTGGACACGTATTTTTTCTTTTTTCCTGCAAACAAAAAATGATCATAATACGGTGAACGGAAATTACGCGTGACGTCACTCCTTCCTACAATTTTTACCAAGGCGTGGCGTCATAAGCCCCCACTCCGAAACTTTAAAGCGCTGTATTTTTGTAATTTTTTATTGTTTTGATAGAAGAAAAAATACGTGTCTAATATTTTTTTATTATCTAACTGACGGACTAAATAGATTTTAACTTTTCATACCCAGTCAACATCCCTATTGTACAAATTTTGCTGCTACGCTAGTAAAGCTGCCGATTTATACAATATTTTAAATTAAGAACTTTCCCATTTCCTAAGTCACCACATGAACATGAACCGTACCACCCGTCAAGTCAAGCCGCGATCAGTCCACCGGACGAAGAGGGAAGCGAGTGGTTAGAAGATTAACCGGATAGTAAAGGATATTAAAACACGTTAACTATCCGCGGTATGTGATACCCAGTAGAATTGTAGGATAGTTGGAAATAGATTAGTAGACAGTTAATGAAGTTTTGGAAACGCAATTATAACTGTAGTCGCGCTAGGAATTCGCAGATGCTCGACTAGTATCCGGTTCTTAGAGTATATATAAGCAAGTGTGGAGTGCGCACATCACTAGTCGCCTGTTGTGCCGATCGTTAACTTATTTCTCGCAGCAAGTATTCGCTAGTTTGGTTATCTTTCCATGCGACGACAGACGTTCACGGAAAATTGTCAATGGTTCCGATTTTGAGATGATATTATGAAACGGCGCGGTCTGTGTTGACGCTAATTTGCCGTGACCTTAAAGGCCGCTTGTTCATACTTGTGCTCACTGTTCATACTCCGTTAGGCGCAGTCTATAGTTTACTTATTTATACTCAAAGATCGGGCCTAAACGGACCCCTTAATCGAGGGCTCATTAAGCGTTCTTTGGCTCCTTTGGAACCTGAAACTAGACGGGCTTATCTGATATCCTCACGTGAATACAGTGGTTTTAGGGCCTGTGCACACCACGTTTTTTAAACGCGCCGTTGACGCGCGTTTGTTGCGATACAGACGCAATTCGCAAGCGAGACATTTGCACACCTCTTAATTTTAATTATTTGTTACGCATTAACGCATGCGGAGCGAATATTTTTAGAAATACAAATAGTAGAAAGGTTATCTTAAACCTCAGGCAGGACTCGAACCTGCGACTACTGGCTCAACGCGCCAGTCGCTTTACCAACTGACTGGAACTGCCTGGAAGGTTACATTCCTCCCTTTACTTATTACGTCTTTAGGGCGACGTATGCGACATCTAGTGAACCAATCTTTCGTTTGGTTAATATACAAACACGCGTTTTTAATCGATACAGACGCGCGTGTGCTCAAAATGAAGATTCAATAATCTGCTCCGTAGAATAAAAGCGTGCTGTCGCCTTTTCCAAAACGCGCGTCGATGGTGTGTTTAAAAAAAAGTGGTGTGCACAGGCGCTTAGTATTTCTTTAAATAATTTTATTATTACATTTCTTACATTAAGCATAAATAAATATATAAAAATTGTTTGTAGCTGCATCGATAAAATTCTTAAACTGTTAGTTCCCTAGACTGTAGTTAGGTAGCATGCATCTAAGCGAAGCATGCAATAGTATGATTTAGTGTTTGATTTTTCCCGTTTCTGTATATTTAACGGAGATGAAAATAACAATAAATTAGAAATGAAAAACAGTTCTTTAAAAAAAAACAACTGTTTTTTTTGTATATATTATTATATGTAGTTCTAAATTCTAGCCTTTGCCCGTGGCTTCGCCTGCGTGGATGTCGGTTATCGGGGCAAAAAGTAGTCTCATATCCTTTCTCGATGCTTAAACTATCCTAATACCAAAATAACATCAAAATCGGTTGTCTTGTTTAGTTGGGAAACAGACAGACAGACAGAGTTACTTTCGCATTTGTAATATAAGTATGGTTATGGATTACATATTTCTGCCTATACCATGTGGCTACATGAGCGCTCATGGTGTAGGAGCACACGCCAACATTTACAGCTCCTACAAATATTTGTGTGCTAGACCAATGTTTGTTCCAAGTCTGGGTGTTCTGTACGTTTTTAACAACCCACGCAATATAGGGATTTAATGCCCTAGTGTCACAAATATTTAAATTATAAGCCACTAGCTGTCCCCCGCGACTTTGTCCGCGTGTTTTAGTTTCAACGGTTTTTCATTTTTGTAACATTTTTCATTTGTATTCCGCTCCTTTTGGTCGCAGCGTATATAGCTTATAGCCTTCCTCAATAAATGGGCTATCTAAGACTGAAATAATTTTTCAAATCGGACCAGTACTTCCTGAGATTAGCGCGTTCAAACAAACAAACTCTTCAGCTTTATATATTAGTATATAATATAGATTAATTATTGTTTTCCTCAGGTGCACGTAGTTGATTCAATCGATTTCGGAGGTGACGACTGGATGGACTGAAGGTATCGGAAGCTGATAGTGGCAACACTAGTCTGTGTCACAGCACTACTAGTTGTCAAACTATCAACTATCGCGTACGCAGCTCTACGACTGGGCTAGTGAGTCTATATAACACTGAGTTATGTAGAACTATTGTGTATATTTATATTAGATTTATTTGCATAATAAATATGTATCTAACTTATATGATAATATTTTTAAATTTGGGTTCTAAGAGCGTTGGCGGCTGCACACGTAACGATATACTTACGCTAGTATATATATTGCATAAGCATTTGACAGAAAAATGGAGACGTTAATTTTTTTTTATTAAATATGTGTCTTTTGGATAATGAAAAAGTATTACACAATTATTTCTTCTCTTATCAAAACCTATAAAATTTGACAAAGATAAAGTACATATAAATATATATAGAGACAAGATATAGCTTGTGACGTCAAAATTAGGCTAAAATTTTTGGGTAACAGTGACGTCACGTGATGTTTCAATTCACTGTATATTCGTAATTTTTTGTTTACAAGTCAAAAGAAAAAATACAAGTCTAATATTTTTTCTTTATCTGATTATTATCAGATGCTAAAAAAGGTTTAATTTATCATCTGTTTTGCAATTGTCAAATTACTAATTAAATACAAATAAGCAGGTTGACAGCTATAATTGTACAAATTTTGCTGTCAAATGCTGTTGCTAGTACGTAATAATTCAGACTTGCGCAAGTGTTTCGTTATGCTGACTTCTCACGGCGCGTGATATTACGAACGTGCTCGGCGCCATACCGAGTGGTGCCGAACACTGAGTCGCGCCTTCACGAGCGCATTCGGCGCCATACGGAGTCGTGCCGAGCCACTGCGTTAACCCAGCGCATTACGTCACTCGTGAGAATCCAGTATACTGTGTATAGCCAGCATTAAAACATATTTTTCTTAGATTTAAATCAATGTTGTACTAAAGTATAGATATCTGACAATATATTAAACGAAATTACTCCATTTATAAATATATTCGACAAAAAAACTGATTCTAAATTAATATATGACATTGTAAATAGAATATAATCTGTATAAATGTTTGAATATTGACTCAGTAGCCCAGATAAATGTAAAGATATATTATTTAGACGTTAATGTTGTAAAATTTGGGTTTATAACGCACTTTGTGTCTAAAGATCTTAATGAGGGCAATAGGGTTGAAATAATAATTAAAATTGTATTTAAAAACAAGCTTTTGTTTAGAAAAATTTATAGGAATCAACTAGGATCTCAGCAGGTGCTTGTGAAGGCAAGTCAAACAAGCCCAAACACGATGGGTTTGCGTCGATTCCTTACAGAGTTCCTTTGGCCTCCTGGCTTCATCAGACCAGCTCGGACGTACCATAATTGCATTGTCATTGAACGTGTAGAAGTATGCAAAATTTCATCTCAATACAGCATGCAACAAAAAACCTGTCCGATCCTTATGAGTATTATTCGGCATCGTACTGCGTACACATATACGTAACTATTGATTTAACTCGCTCGACAAAGTTCACGTGTACCTACAGTTTTGTATCAAAGAAGCCGCCTGAGCGAGACATTTTTTTTTCTGTACGTATGTTAAACCAGGAATACGCCTTTATTAGATCGGACAGGGTTTTGTTACATACTGTATAATGTCAAGAAGTTTTTCAAATTTAGCTTGCAAGATTTGACCTAAACAAACAAACATACATACATTGCAAATGCTTGAATTTAGGCAATGAAATCTTCTCCTGCATAGTATTTTACATGGAGCGACTGCCTATCTGACCTCCACAACCCATTTTACTGGGTAACACAGTATCTCAAAGTAAGACTGGTTGTCAGAATTGTAATGACTTAACGACTGTCAAAGACCAACGTATGACAGTCGGGAGAAAGGGCTTAACTTGCTTTCCGAGGCGCGGAGGGGTCTCAGTATGTTTACAAATGGTCACCCATCCACGGACTAACCGCGGCGAGCGCGGCTTAACTTTTATTATCAGTCAAATCGTACGTGACTTATGTAAACTTAGTTACCTTATGCAGGAAATACATAGGTTTAGCTAGTCTCGTGACATTATTTCAACCCTATTAACCTTGACTGAATGTTGCCTTAAATAGTAATAAATTATAGAGCGAGCGAACAGATATAATAACGCTATCTCTGTCTAACAAACGAAGACCTCGATGAACATTTAAAAAATGAAAAAATATCCTCACAATTCTAATGGATATGAAAAGGGCGCCATCTCTTATTTAAATAACTACGTAAAAGTCGTAATAAAAATAACAAAAACAACCGATTACAAAAAAAAATTGCGGATAATTAATAATTTCAAAATGCTGGACAGATTATTATTTATACTTAGTTAAGAACCATCTCGATCACGCCAGCTTTAAAAAAGATCATAATCGGTCCATCTGTTTAGTAGCTACGAAGCCACAGACAAACACACAGATGCACAGACAATAATAATGTAAAATTTAAAACACCCGCTCTTTTTGCGTTGGGGGTTTAAAAAAAAGGATTGCGTTATTATATCTATATCAAGTATGATCAAATTATTGTTGTTAATTATATCTTACTATCGAATACTTAAACTCAACTTAACTTTGAGGCGTTGTTAAATGTATCTATCACACCTTTGACGCCTAGATCCTATATGACGATCCGTCACTAGGCTGTCTCTCATCCGTTCGTAACCAGACGTCAGTTATTTGGGTAACGAACAGTTACAATTTTTTTTTATAGGAACACCTTTTTTTTTACGCCTCGTTGATATTTTAACAGTTCGTTAAGGTAACGATTCGTTTTTTGTTTATTGGTCCCGGCCATAAGTGATAGAGACAGCATGAGACTTAACGGCGACTTACAATTGAGTTGAGTTTGAGTATTCGGATCTTAGTCATTACACAGAGGCATTATTATACTAAGTAGACAATGCAATATGTAGTTGTTATTATTATTATTATGTAGTATTAAAGCCATCATAGTTCTAGGGATGTTCCTGTCTGGCTGTATAGATTGACACAATTTTATCTATACAGGGTGTTACCGAAAGGGTATGTCTATCCAAAAGGGATGAAGAGTACATCTGATATAGAGTCAGTTGACAACATTTCAGCTGATAATGAGTTAATTAAATAATTGATATCCAATTTTCACATCAATTATTTGACACCAAAAATCATGACAAACGTGTCTCCGCACTACGAGGGACAATATCTTATTACGTCACTCGCTAAATGCTAAGATACATCGCTGCAGCGGTCTGGTTATGAACTTTGGTGTCAAATAATTGACGCAAAAAATTGAAAATTTAGTTATTAAGTACCCCATTTTGAGCTGAAATTTTGTAAACTGACTCTATACCAGATGTACTCTTCACCCCTTTTGGATTGATATACCCTTTCGGTTACACCCTGTATAGGTCCAGCACTCCTGCGTACACGATCGCAAAACGGTTTGATTAAAAAAATATAAGTTTTCGTTTGAAGTGTAAAACAAATGTGTTTGTTTAATAAACCTTGCAAAATAACAGCGCTTGCGCCTAACAGAGTATGAACTGTGAGCCCCAGTATGAACAAGTAAAACCGTAAAATTCGTGTCAAAACAGAGCGCGCCGGTATATTAAAACTATCTCAAAATCTAATATTATCTTAATAATATCAGAACCATCGATATTTTCATTAAAAATTTGCTTACGCTCGGCACAACGAGCTACTAGCGATGCGCGCACTCTATGCCTGTCTATTTATACTGTGAGGTACGCAGATGCAGCGCGATCAGTTACATCCCTATGAACAATTGTGGTTGTCGTACTAAACAAATGTAGACAATGTTTCAGTAATAGCTTATTAACCTAAACTCAAACGCTACTTAACTTTAAAACGCTCTTAAATCTGTCTTTACGTTACACATAAATACGATAAGATAGACTTAAAGGCGACTTATAATTAACTGACGTTTGAGAATACATAATATAAACCTTGTAACTATTTAATATGTGTAAATGACTTATGTATGTATATATTTATAGAAATAATTCAATATTGTATTTTTAATTAGAAAAACAATGAAGGCTACTGATTTAATAATCCGCTAGGATCGCTACTATGGAGTGAAGCTTTATCCGTCAATTTCAACCACAGACCAGTAGCTCGTCTCTCATTCGTACAGAGTGATAGGCCTGATAGGCCCGATGCGACACCCACACCCTAGTGGATTGTTTAAATCGGAAGCCCTACTTGTTGTAATATTAACTTTTGTATCCAAATTTTTGTTGTATAGCCCAGTGGTTAGAGTCATTTTAGTACATAATACATATTTAATATTGACTTTGACACTTGCTTTATTTTTTTGTGAAATTGAAATATGTGTTTTTTAGCCTTCTCCCAAGCTGTGTTGGGTCCAGTCTCACCGGATACAATTCAATACCAGTATTTTGTAAAAAGACTAATAATTATGGTGTATGTCTAAATTTATATGTAAATTCTGCTTTAAGAATACTAATACTGTCTCGATGAACTTTGGCGCTGAGAAGACGACGGTCATTTTTGTCCGTCGGTCAGAAATGACCGTTATTGACTATTGGTTCTCGCGCTCAACTTGCGCTCGGTAACCAATAATGAATATCGGTCGTTTTTGTCCGGTGAACTAAATGTTGTGGTTTTAACGACGAGGCCATTTAATGTCTCAATTCGTAAAATTTGGTTCACAACTATCGGTGCGGTACACTGAATGTCTAATGTCGTAGGTAGAAGGATTTAGCATTAGGTTAGTTTTTCAAAATAAACGAATATGACTGAGAGTCAGTATTACGCAATGCTCCCGTAAATAAGTGGCATTTCAACAAGCGCTAACAATGGTAAAAATCGCTTACTAATAGCGCGATTACATTAGTTTGGCCACCGAATCCGGCGACCACCTTCAGTTAACCGAATGGTGGCTACTGTTAGCGATTTCGCCACCAGAGGCGCTAGTAGCACACACTCTGAAATGTCAAATTCCATTGTTTGTTGGTGGGTTTTGACAGCTGATGCAAAAGTGGCGCCAACTGGCGAGCGCAACAACAAGGTACAAGAATAAGGTCTAAAATGTATGGAAATGACATTTCTTTTCCATAAGTCACGTGACTTGGACTTGTCACTTCCATACATTTAAATGTCACTTGTCTTGAAGAGCAGGTTGGATAAAAGAAAATGGTGTGAGGGTATATATTGTTCCTGCACTGCTATAGGGCGAGGTATTAATAATTATAAAATATTATTGTTTATTACTAATGATGTTGTAATTATTGAATGTTAAGTATATAAGCAGTGCACTCGCGTGGCTTAACACTGTTATGTTATGTATAATAAATAATGTAAATATACTTATTCGTCTTTTATTTATGTATAAATAACTAGCTTTAGCCAGCGGGTTTGCTTCTGTAAACTGACTACATACTCTACCCTACCTAGCTACCATACTTACCTACCCTACTCTACCTAGCTACCTACCCACCCTACCTAACTACCAACTCATTCAGCCTTCACTTTTATTGTTTTTTGTTTTTAAAAGTTTATTGTTTTTTTTTTCTATTATACGAACCTCAAGCCGCGTTTCCACTAGGCAACAATTGACGCGCAACATGTTGCACAACAAGTTGCCCAACATGTTGAAAGTCAGCGCGGAACTTTTGTTGAACAAAGTTGTCAGTCTACGCGTCATGTTGCGCGCCAGCTGGCAACGTCGCGCGCTGTTGTGCAGCGTTGCCGTACATGTAGAGCGTCACGTGACGCGCGCCAAATGTTGCCTAGTGGAAACGCGGCTTTATCCTTACACTAAGGAACATAAGAAAAGAATTATCCAATTTGGTGCAGTCGTTCGGAAGTTATGCGCTGTCGATTTCGCCAGCAGCTTTGCCCGCGTAGATGGCCGATATAACGGCAAACAGCTTAAGTTTCGATAGGTACTTCTATTTTTTATACGAATTTTGTACAACGCACAGACGCGTCGAGGGCACTGGACGAAAATTTTGCTAACGCACTAACGCGTCAGAGGCATACGGCGAAAGCTCTTCAAACACGCACGCGTTGCGGACACACAGAAACGGTGAACATTGGACGCATTAGTGCGGGCGGGGCATCGTAGTAATGTCTATATTTTGGGGCACCTTAGAAAGCCGCTGGGCAGTGAATGCGTTAAGCTGACAGTATATTGACGGGGCTGTTGGTCTAGTGGTTAGTGATCCTGATTGCTAAACTAGAGGTCGTGGGTTCGATTCCCAGGCAAGACAAATCTTTGTGTGATGAGCACGATCATTTGTTCTGTGTCTGGGTGTAATTTATGTATAATATGTATGTATTTAGAAATATATAAATATGTTTATCGGTTGTCTGGTTGCCATAATACAGGCTTTGCTTAGTGTGGGATCAGATGGCCGTGTGTGAGCAGTCCCAAGATATATTATTACTAACTGTCCCCCGCGACTTTGTTCGCGTGTTTTAGTTTCAACGGTTTTTCATTTTTGCAACATTTTTCATTTATGCTCCGCTCCTATTGGTCGTAGCGTGATGTTACATAGCCTATAGCCTTCCTCAATAAACGGACTATCCAATACAAAAAGAATTTTTCAATTCGAACCAGTTGTTCCTGAGATGAACGCGTTCAAACAAACAAAATCTTCAGCTTTATAATATTAGTATAGATTACATATTCTTATATAAATTTTGACGACCTCCGTGGTCGAGTGGCGTACACACCGGTTATCAAGGTGTCGCCATCTCTGAGGTCCCGGGTTCGATCCCCGGCCGGGTCAATGTAGAAAACCACTTTTCTACATTGTCTCGGGTCTGGGTGTTTGTGGTACCTTCGTTGTCTCTGAATTCCATAACACAAGTGCTTAAGCTACTTACTTTGGGTTCAGAGCAATGTATGTGATGTTGTCCACATTTATTTATTTATTTAAATTTATCCAGATCGGTTGTGTTTTTTTAGCTATGAAAGAAGACAGACAGTCTGTTACGCTTATTACGCACAGCTAAACCGATTTGAATGAAACTGGGTATAGGGCAAGTTTGGATCATAAAAAGGACACTCTTAGGCAACTTTAAAAAAAAACCTAATAAGTTTTATGCAAACACAAGTTAACACAACTGAATATTGGACACATCTGTAATGTTAAGATCTTGGACCGCACATCTAGTCGGGGACCGCCGGAGTCCCGCCGAGCATGCTTTAGAGAACCCGGGACTCCGGCAATGATAAGTACGGGACCGGTGTGTTCTTAGCCAGTGCAAGTCCGACATATCCCTACGTCGTGTCCTCTGCATGGGTTGAAGTCATTAGATTTTCATCCAGTAAACAAAAAAAGGTATAAGCATTTTCAAAATTATTTTTTTATTATTATTTTGTTTGAATTGTTTATAATAATTAAATTATGTCATATAGTTAGTTGTTCTTGTATGCTTGCGCGCGCATGTCATGCGACCTGTATCGATGTCGGGACAGATGGCGCGATGACTTGAACACGCGTGGACATTGGTCGCACTGGAACAAATGAAATAGGTACGTTAAATAAACAAATCACAAATGTATAGTTCGTTCGCAATGTATATGCCAAAAATGTAAACAAAGAAGACATTTAAGAAATCAACTGTACCTAATGTTTACATAAAAACGGACTAATTAGATTTTTACTTTTCATATCAACATCTTTATTGTTGTAATCCTCATTTTGTATTGATTTTGAGAGTGCTGACATGACATTCATTCACACTAGATAGGAGTTTCTCAGTTTTAGAATGGGTTTTGAGCCTCATCTCCCAGAGATTGATGAAAATAAATACCAATTTGGGCCTTTAAATAATTTTTTTGGTTAAAAATCTTCTAAAATCAATTGGCTCGTATGACGAAGCATCACTTAAGAAAGACCTGAACGATTTGGCTGTTTTTTTTTTTTGTTGTTTTTTGTATTTGTCAGGACAAGGTTTGTCACAACGAAAATCTTTGAGAAATGCGCGGGAAATGTCAAAATTTGACAGGACATTGACTTTCGGGTCAGCTGGTAAGTATTTATAATTATTTAAAACAAAACGGTTAAGTCACGTGTATTCTCGGGATCGCCCGACTAGTTTCAGACTCAATAGGAGTCCCTAATCATGAGCTGATGCGGTGGCGGCGATGTCGCGAGTCGATCCGTCTGTAACTAGTCGGGCGATCCCGAGAATATACGTGCGTAAACCGTTTTGTTTTAAATAATTATGAATACTAACGAAAGTTATCATACAAATATAGTAAGTATTTTATAATGTACATCATAAAGTAAGGTCTACCTGCACAGTAGCGACAGTGCGATGGCGCTCAAGATGTTGCACCAAACATTTTCGACTGTAGAAGGAGGCGCTGCACGCATCGCAGGTGTACGGTCGCTCGAACGTGTGCAGACGGCGGACATGGAGCTACGGAGAAAAATAGTTTAAAAAAAACAACGAGTGTGGACCACAAGACTGAAGTAAAACTTCTTTATATACGAAACGTAACTGGCTATAAGAGAGAGAAAGAAAATGTGTGCTCGCACTTATCTTTTGCCCCTACAGTAATACGGAACGTAACTCTCTGTTTCTAACTTCCGTTTCACCTCACCCGATCACACTTTTCGTAACGCTCTCGTCACGCATTCACCAGCTTACTCTTCCTCCATGTTAAAGTTATGTTTGCTGTAAATCAGTCTTGTGAAATAAAAGGAAATTGTGTTGATGTATGAAGTTGATGTTTGTTTGTCATTAGGACCCCCACTTGAACTTTCGATTTATAGGGTTTTATTATTTTGAAAAAGCAAAATATACTTGTCTAATATTATTATCTAACTGACGGACTAATTAGATTTTTATTTTCATATCCAGTCAACTACCCCATTCTGGAAAAACGTTATAGGCCATTTAACATCATGTTACAACCTTTTGGCGCCAAGGAAAAAATTGTAAAATTGCGAAGTCAGCTAGTATTTTAAACCTTACTAAAAAGCTATATTCATCTCTCTCACTCACCTTTAATTGCGTATTGTCGAGAGCGAGATAGCTACAGTGTTTACATTGTAGGTCCCTCTCCATACCATGGTACGATCGGCAATGGCGCTTCAGTTGTGTTGTAGATATAAAGCTTTTGCCACAGAACTGGAAGATTAATGGCGGTTGTTAACTAAAGCGATAATTGCTTTACAAAAACACAGTGAAAACACGTATTGTCTAACGTCGATGACCAACTAGATCTACTACAACGTAGTTGATCACCGACGCTATCTGATACAAAATTTGCGTTTTTCCGTTATTTTTATCCAGTCAACAACGCTTTGGTTGTCAACTGGTGATAAGCCTACAGATTTCAAACGTCGATAACTAGGAACGAATCATATCTTGTGTATCATTGATACCGCAACAAGACATTACTAATAAATACTTACTTCACACATAAAATTAAATCCCAAGTGTAATTTCGCATGGCTTATAAAACATGCCCATTTACTGACTGTCTTCTTACAAACTTTACATTTGACTGGTCCACTCGGATTATACGCTCCTTCCACCAAATCCAAGTATTGCTGTCTCTTTTCCTTTCTTGACAACTTTTTGACAGTTTCCCCTGGCGGCCATGTTGTGTCGCCATCTTGTTTTAATCTGTCACATTGTATTTCAATTTTAATTTCGGGTATTTGGATATTGGATTCTGTATCATCGTTTTCTATACTTGTATCGTGTTTTTCGATAGTTTCTGTTTTTATTTCTTTAATTGGTGATGTAATTATTTCAGTCTTAAATGTGTTTTCGTCGTTTCCTTTATATCGTAGTTTTATAAGTTCAATTTCACTCATTTGACTCCTATTGCGCAAAAGTGATGCTGATTGGACATCTTCTTTGCATTTAAGGCATATTTTCTGTGGAAACCCATCGTTCGGGTCTATCTGCATAAAGTTAAAGGACATTATTTACTTAATACAAACTTTTAACAGCTATCTCAATAGGTGTAAGTAGGTAAATATCACTTCTTAAATAAAACCAGCATCATTTCATTTAGATTTCAGATAGGGAGGTACCTACACATATTATAACTATTTAAGATTCGCTTTTTATTTACTATCTAAGTTATTATATCGAAGTAAGTTACCTACCTAATACGAAAAAAAAAAATGTTTGAACCTAAGTATTTGTTCTTTGAAACCCATTTTCAAGATAATACTTTGAGATGGGTTTGAGTCAAAAATGTAAGTTAAAAGTTTCATAATTCCTCAATAAAATGTCTCAAAGAAGTCGTCTATAGATAAGTATCACATATGGCTGTCTACTATATAATTTGAAGTCTACTTATTTTAATAAGTCAAAGTTACAAACAACAGATGAGTATACACAATGGATATCTCGATTTGTTACGTAAATTCAACAAGAAACTTACTTTTAATCCAGTTGTTTCACTCAAAATATTCCTATATTTGTCTATTTCTTCAGTATTTTCGAATAAAGGCAATAAATTCTCTTCTGTTAAACACAATCGACATTTCTCAAACATTTTCTGTAGAATAAAGTGACCTCGAATAACATTTCGTTAGTTGGGTATAACCTGTTGACAGTTGCTAAGTAGGGTGGCAAGCGTCGGATTAAAATTACCTTTAGTTTTATTGTTGCCAAGTACAATATTATTATTTAAGGTAATTTGTGTAAGGAGTAAATTAATATTTTTCATGATGTTTTATGCATTTACTTAAGTTTTTAGGAATTAAAACGACTTTTTTAACATGATATATTTATTATCAGTGCAAATACAAATAAATAACAAATAGTAACAATATTAGCTTGGTATTAACAATTAGTGAATAACTATTGTAGGAATTTCATAATCCACTCCTGATTAATGAACAAACTAATGTTTCTTTTGACACTTCGACACTTCTTACGTCAAAAACAAGTCTAACCACAGCTAATACAAACAATAATATTTTGGTTGAAATTTGTTATAAAGTAATTTTTTTATTTAATTAATTTATAACAATTTAAATGACATTTCTATACAACTACACGGTGTACATTCTACTAAATATTATTGTGTTTATCTTCAATACTCGTCGTTGAAAGGGTGGTCTGGGTGGTAAGTGCTGAAAAAAGAATAAAAAAAAAACATTAAAAACTTAGTAGTTTTAATAAATAAAACGTCCATCGTCATTATTATATTATCTAGTTATCTGTTTCTGTAATCAAGAAACTACTAAAAACGATAAAAATTAAAAAAGAAATGTTATTGGAAATAAAATCAGAAAACTAGTAACTATTTTCTAGACTTCTTATTAATGCTATCAGGGTTTATTTCGATTTTAGCGTCCGATGTTTCAAAGCCGAGGCTATTGTGATTAAAAAACACCCTAATTTTATTGGAAAAGATTAATATGGAAGATATCACCTACTTGGGACCCAATAATACACAAACTTAAAACCAAACCCAAGACAAGAGCAGCGCTGCAAGACCTCAAGCCACAGTGAGCTCAAATTGCGTAGGTCGGAATACAAATAATTAATTAAAATATGAAGGTAGAACGAGCAACATCACCTGTCAAGACGAATACCTCCTCAGTCTGCCCGTGACTATGAGACATGATAGAATCCGTTTAAAAAGTAGTTTTATTTCAATGTCTAATATTCGCGTAAACCTCAGAAAGCATTAAAAACTACAGTTTTAACGAAAGTGGTCGAGTAGCGTACACACCAGTTTTCAAGGTGTCGCCAGCTCTGAGATCCCGGGTTCGATCCCCGGCCGAGTCAATCTAGAAAACCAGTTTTCAACATAGTCTTGGGTCTGAGTGTTTGTGGTACCTTCGTTGTCTCTGAATTCCATAACACAAGTGCTTTAGCTACTTACTTTGGGTTCAGAGCAATGTATGTGATGTTGTCCACATTTATTTACTTATTTAAGTCTAACTTACTCTCCCATGGTGCAGAACCGTCCGTGGCACTCTAGCGTCGCGATCGTCTTGAGATCATCCGGCGTCAGCTTGAAGTCAAACACGTTCAGGTTCTGAATGATCCTCGTTTTGGTCACTGACTTCGGAATGACGATGATGCCGCGATCGATTTCGTATCTGTAAAAAAAAAGTGATTTTATTACTTAAATACCCAACTTAAAAAAATATATTATGAAAAAAGTTACATGTAACTTATCTGTAAAAAAAAATGATTTTATTACTTAAATATAAATACCCAACTTAAAAAAAAACATATAATTATAAAAAAAAACTTACATATAACTACAATCTACATTAAACTTTGGATATAATACCCCAGATTAAAAAAAAACTTACAAAATGGTTTTCTCTCCTTAAAAAGACCCACAAAGATTTTTGGTATTTATACAAATAAATAAAATTTAAGTGTCCGTATGTAATATTAAAATAACTGCCTTTGATTTTTTACAATTTTTGTCTGTCTGTCTGTCTGTTTGTTCCGGCTTATCTCTGGAATGGCTGAACTGATTTCGACGGGACTTTCACTGGCATATAGCTGATGTAATATAGAGTAACTTATGCTATTCTATTTTAGAAAAACATCTAAAATTATTATAAAAGTAGTAATGTTGCTTTTTTGTAAAATTCCAAGCGGACGAAGTCGCGGCCACTACTACTATGTCTAATATCTATAAAAGATTACAATTAGCTTTTTGCTTTGGGGGTTAATAAACAAAGACAGTACCTGATCAGAACATGCGCCGTACTCTTCTTGTACTTATCCGCAATCGTCTTGAGTCTGGGGTCCTCCAGCAGCTTGGGGTCGTCCGGCTTCGCCCACGGCCGGTCGGGGGACCCCAGGGGAGAGTACCCGGTGATGGCGATGTCGTGCTGTCTGCAGAAATCTATTAGCGGCTGCTGGTTCAGGTAGGGGTGGACTTCGATCTGAAATGTATGGTATGGTTAAGGCGCTACACGAATAATTATTTCGTTTGCGAGTAGGCGGAGTCAAGCGGACTGGAGAGCCAATCCGGAAATGCAAGACAGAGATAATACTAACTGCTTGCTTACTGGAGGGAAAGAGCTAAACATATGTCAAGGTCGCGAAAGATTGTCTTAGAAATAATAACGTAAGCGACAAAATGGAAAATCACATATTAATCAAAATCTATCGGATGGAAAAATGAATCGACACTAATCTAGATACTATGATTATGCATTAAATAGTGTGATAAAAATAATATTAAGTTGAATAGTTTGGTAGATAAAGCAAAAAAAGAGATTTTTTAGACCTGATTTCAATAAAACTTTAAATAAAATCTTGTAAAAACATACCTGATTCATAGCCGGCTTAATCTTCGCAGCTTCAAGCACTCTAGTGATCTGTCTCTTGTTGAAGTTCGACACTCCGATGCTCTTGGTGAGTCCCTTCCCCACACACGCTTCCATCGCCTTCCAGGTGTCAACGTAGTCCACTTTCGAAGGTATGAATTTATCTTCAGCATCTTTTGGGAAAAGATCGTCTCCTTCCTGTTAAGAATTTAATGAATTGGGATGATTTTTATTTACATGTCACATTAAAAAAAAACTATTAAAAAAGACTTTAAAAAAATTGGTTGCCTGTAAAGTCGGTATAGGGGCGAAAGTTTTACGTGACAACGACTGTCAATGTCAATGTCTGTCTCTCTCGCTCTTAGGCGGGCTAACCATGCGACGCGTGCCTCTCACTCGCTCTCATTGTGAGCGCATAACGTGAGCGGAGCGTTACCCAGTTTCTTGAAGTGTCACCCGGCAAACCAATTTATAAGACGTTGTCACGTCAAAAAAAAGCAAGTGTGCTTTAGACCACATGACGTATTTTTTTTTTGGAATAGTTTTACGCAGTTAGCCTAAGCGCAGGCTTTGACTGCTTCACCGGACTTCTGGCGAGAAACTTAAGGGCCTCCAGCCAGAGCAATAGAAAAACTAACTACGTCAGCAACGTTCACTAAGGGCACCCCCTGTGGGGTTCGGACCTCGACTTAGTGCGTTGCTAACAATCTTAATAAGGCAAAAACAGCACACCACACGACGGCATAGCATTGAATGGGTACACCAATTATTTTAATAAAGTAGATGTAAAAAAATTATAATTGTTTCGTTTTATACGAACAGATGGCGCTGTTCTCAATATCCATACATTTTGAAAAAACGATGAATCCTAAAACGCGTAATTAAAGTTTTCGTAATTCGTTGGCCTCGCCCGATCACACTTTTTTCACATTCACCAGCTTCTCCACGTCAAGCGTGAAAAGAAATTTTACTTCAAAATATTAGACACGTATTTTTTTCCTTAAACAAACAATGACCAACAATTTTCACCAACATGCAACGTCACAAGCCCATCTCCTAAACTTTAAAGCGCTTTTACATTGTCATTTTTTATTGATTTGATAAAAAAAATACGAGATGTTTTCTTATATGTATCATGGCGGACTAAATAATATTTCCATTTCTAACCCAGTCCGCACGCCTATTCGAGTTAAATTGTAACAACTATGGTTAAAATAGTCAGGTATTCAGGTAATCAGTCATTTAGTTCTGTAACTTTAAAGTTTCTTAAGCGCCTTTTTGAGGTTAATAAGGAATAAAAACTTTTGATTTGATTTGAATAAGCACTGTAAAAAAGAGCTATCATCGAATACTTCTTAATTAGAAGGTTTACGAGTGCTCAAAGCGAGCGCTAATGACATATCTACCTAATCTTTATTTATAATAGAATTGTCTACATAACATAGAAAGTGGAAAGTAAAATAACTTTTATCGATATCCAACCGAAGCTATTAGAAATACCTCGAGATATATAATAATTACCCTTTGGTTAAGCCTCTCAACCATTCGTTAAGTTACCGTGACCCCTCAATAGATGGCGCTGTACGCCGACTCTGAATCGCGCTATGGTTTCGTTACGCAGGCTTTAATATAATTATAACAAAGGAAGCACTGTTGCTTACGTCCAAATACTTTTCTATGTCAATTTTTGAAAGAATCTCGCTTCCGAGATTTTGTAAAACGGAATATTAGTTTGACTACAGTATCATAGTCGTAATTTTGACAATAATAATGTATTGTCAAATACAAGTTTTAATTATTGTTAGAAAACTAGTTATATAATGTGTACTAATCCTAATTGAATAGTGCAAAAAAATAGTAATAGTACATTGGAAAAAAATCGGGTATATTATATACATTGTTTTCTTGTTACTAGCAAAATTTGACAGCCACAGTTAACGATCCGGCGCGCTAGTGGCGCCAACTGGTGAGCGTAAAAACGGCAACCTTATTAACAACTTGGTCATTAATTTTATTTATCAGTTGTCTAGTTGCTATAATACAGGCTCTGATCTAGTGTTGGATCAGATGCCCGTGTGAGAGTTGTCCCAAGATATTATTATTAATCAGTCATTCTTTGAGTTTTGCCAGAGGTCTGTAAATAAAGATATCCTTACTTTAAAAGCCTGCGGCCAGTGTATGAGGTACAGGTTCAGGTACTGCAGATTGAGGTTCTCCAGCGAGACCCTGAGAGCGCCCTCCACCAAGTCCGGCCGATGGAACGTGCACCACAGCTTCGAGGTGATAAAGATGTCCTCCCTGGAATTAGACGAATAGAATAGAATATAAATTATTTATTTGCTTGTATTACAAGCAAATAAATAATTTTAGTAAATAACGTCTTATAAATTAGTACAGTTTTTCATATTTCGCCTACTTAGTTCGGCATGCAAATTTATAACCAACTAGCTTTTGTAATCCGGAAATGCAAGACAGAGATCATACAAACTGCTTGATTCGAATCTTCTTCTTTCTTTTCGAATCGAAAGATTGTCTTGGAAAAAATAAAGTAAGCGACAAAATGGAAAATCTCATATTAATCGAAATCTATAAGATGGAATAAAAATCCATCGAAATTAATCTACTTAGATATTATGATTATGCATCAAATAGTGTGAAAAAAATAATATGAACACAAATAGAAGAAAGGAAATATTTAAACCTCAGGCAGGACTCATACCTGCGACTACTGTTTCAACGCATTTTATCAAATTTTTACTAAACTATACAATATAAAAATATTAAAATTAAATTAGTTTTGCGTTTCATTGAAATGTTTTTCATATTCTTAAAAATTATGTTCTTAAAGACCATCTCGACATCACAAAAGGTTTTGCGTGCGATAAAACGATTTTAATCAATTCCAATTAAACTGGCTGTTTTTATTACCGTATTGAAACGTAGTACGAGATAATATTGAAGTAGGTCCTATCGAGACGACCTACTCTTAGATACAATATTAAATCTTAACTACAGGTTAAAAATGTTTACAGTAAAGGCGTCAACAAACATGTCGTTTTGCATTCTCGTCAAATTCAAGGAGGTAACTATGCTAATGATTCTAAATACTGATAATATAAATTCTAATAACATTGACGAACTCCTTGGTCGTGTGGCGTACTCATCGGTTTTCAAGGTGTCGCCAGCTCTGAGGTCCCGGGTTCAATCCCCGGCCGGGTCAATGTAGAAACCCCCTTTCTACAATGTCTCGGGTCTGGGTGTTTGTGATACCTTCGTTGTCTCTGATTCCATAACACAAGTGCTTTAGCTACTTACTTTGGGTTCAGAGCATTGCATGTGATGTTGTCCATATTTATTTATTTATTTATACATACCTACATGTTATAGATAAATTACACCCAGACACAGAACAAATGAGCATGCTCATCACACAAAGATTTGTCCTGCGTGGCAATCGAACCCACGACCTCCGGTTTAGCAGTCAGGGTTCACTAACCACTACACCAACAGGCCAGTCAAACAATATCGAACGTAACGTAATGGCTGACTGAAATACTTTTTGTGTTCGGTAAATTGTAAAGTAAAATAGGTTTGGGCTTGTTGAGGGTTTTCTGTGGTTGGCTGAACATACATTTACATGTATTATGTATTAAAATACAAATACATAATAGAAAGAAAAACTCAAACCTCAGGCAGGACTCGAACCTGCGACCACTGGCTTGACGCGCCAGTCGATTTACCAACTAAGCTACCGAGGTCACTGCAATAAATTAAATTTTGCTTTCTATTTATTTCGTCTTTATACGACGTATGCGACATCTAGTGAATCTTGCGTTTGGCCTCACCGACTCTGATTAACAATGTGTTAATTCAGAAGTCCAAGAGATGATGCAGCCCAATACTTATTATTTTAATTATTTGTTACGCATTAAGGCACGTGAAGGCCTCGAAGAACTTGAGTCCTGCCTGAGGTTTAAGTTTTTCTTTTTATTATGTATTTGTATTTAATCCTTACTTAATATATTTAAGCTGAAGAATTTGTTTGTTTGTTTGAACGCGCTAATCTCAGGAACTACTGATCCGATTTGAAAAATTATTTCAGTGTTGGATAGCCCATTTATTGAGGAAGGCTATAAGCTATATAACATTACGCTGCGACCAAAAGGAGCGAAGCATAAATAAAAAATGTTGCAAAAATGAAAAACTGTTTAAACTAAAATACGCGAACAAAGTCGCGAGGGAAAGCTAGTTACAAATATTCCCTCCGCGTGCGTTGTAACAAATAATTAAAATAATATACATGTTATATCTCTGCTTAAAATACCTCCTAAAACCATAGACTTACAATCATGATGAAGAGATTATGTGATATTAATCTATTTTAAGAAGCGTAAACATTTATAAGTAAACACACACAGTTTGTCTAATAGGATAAGGTTTAAAATAATTATTTATTGTCTGTGGTAGCAAGCACTGCCTAAATCTGGCGATGAAACTATATTTAAACAAGATAAGATAAAATTTAGACTGATTTAGGTAACAAGTAACATAAGTATAATGGGTTAATCCGTTAATCGTCAGGAGGACATTATTATTATTTGTATTTTATTTGCATGAGAACAACTAACCACGGTGTCGAAATACCTCGCGAGGCAAATTTTCAATGTGAAATATTGAGACATCTATAAAACATATAATATTAAACTAGATATTGCCTGTGGCTCCAGCCGCGTGGGTGTCGGTTATTGCGGAAAAATGTAGCCTATGTCCTTTTCTAGTCTTCCAGTCTCACTGGATTCAGCTGAATACCGTAATTTACAGAGCGAATGCCTATCTGACCTTCACAACCCATTTTACCGGCTAACACAGTATCCCAAAGTAATGGCAGATTTACACAGATCCAGTGACTGGCGCCGAAATCGAGACAAGCCAACGCTGACCCGAACGAAACCTAGACTGGCTTCCACTGTTTACATGGTGTCAGTAGTCGCGGCTAGTTTTCACGGTGAGCACACGTTTGTGAAGAAAAATGAATTCGCGAAACGGACGAAAAAAACAACGATTAGGTTTCTTGTTGAAAAATTTTACCGTTTTACTATTTAATGAGGTAGCAGAAATGCTTAGAAACTGAATTAACTAAAAATAAACGAATTTGGACATTTTCTCTCACTAGCCAGACGCAACGTCACCCCTCAAAGCGGCGCCAGTTACTGACCAAGCTGTTTACACGGGGTTTTTGTCACTGGCGCGGGTGGGCGCAGGTTGCGGGGGGCACCGACTGGCTTCTAAATATTCGTGTGCGAATTTACAAGCCAGCGCTGACTTCCCGCCACTGGATTGACTTGAAATCAATTTACACGGGGTTTTTTTCGGGTCAGCGCTGGCTTGTCTCGATTTCGGCGCCAGTCACTGGATCTGTGTAAATCTGCCATTATACTGGTTGTCAGACTTGTAATGACTTAACGCCTGTCAAAGATCAACGTATGACACGCGGGACCGTACACACCGGTTTTCAAGGTGTCGCCAGCTCTGAGGTCCCGGGTTCGATCCCCGGACGGGTCAATGTAGATAACCACTTTTCTACATTGTCTTGGGTCTGGGTGTTTGTGGTACCTTCGTTACCTCTGAATTCCATAATACAAGTGCTTTAGCTACTTTGAGTTCAGAGCAATGTATGTGATGTTGTCCACAAAAAAAAACTGATTTAAGACCTACCTTTTAACAACTCCTTCGTCGAGCTTGGCCTTCAGGGCAATCCCTACTTCCTTTTCATTGAGATAGATGTGAGCGCAGTCGATGTGCCGGTACCCGGCGTCGATAGCGTCCTTCACGGCTTGGGTCACCTCACCCGGCTTGGACTGCGGGGAAACAGAGGTCAGGGTTAATTATCGAAAGTTGATTATTGGTATTTCAAAAGACACGTGTATGATGTTTACTGTAAAAAAAAACGAGTGTGCTTCAGACCACACGACTGAAGTAAAACTTCTGTATACATTTACGAAACGTAACTGACTATGAGAGGAAGAGAGAAAGAAATATACGAAACGTAACTCTCTCTTTCTATCTTTACTAACTTATGTCTCTCTCTTAACTTTCGTTCGCCTCGACCGATCACACTTTTCTTAACGCTCTCGTCACGCATTCACCAGCTCACACCCACAAGTCAAGCGTGCGTAAACAAGTTTTACTTCAAAAATGTATATCTGATAACGTTTTTTTTTATTGAAAAAAAATGATAAGCTCTTCAAGTTATTTTATACTAGCTGTTGCCCGCGGCTCCGCCCGCGTGGGTGTCCGCTATCGTAAAAAACGTAGCCTATGTCCTTTCTCAGGCTCTAGACTATCTGTGTACCAAATTTCAGTTAAATCGGTGCTGTAGTTTTGACGTGAAAGCGTCATAGCGACATAGGCTACTTTTTGCCACCATAACCGACATCCACGCGGGCGGAGCCGCGGAAACAGCTAGTTCTAAATAATGATAAGTATGGATAGTACTAAGTACACAATGTTTGCACAGTCTACAAAAAAGGCTATAAATTATTTATAGGGGTCATGATTATGTCACAATTCTGCATAAATTATGCATTAAAGTTCAATAAATGTTTACTTAAATACTTACTATACATAAAACTATGGTTACCGGCAGTCTTATGACTCTGGCCCTTGGACGTAACTCTAAGAGGAAAGGGCCGAGAAAAATAAACTATGTATCATCAAAAAACAAAATATAGGTGCATATAACTAATAGCTGTCCCCCGCGACTTTGTTTGCGTGTTTTAGTTTCAACGGTTTTTTTATTTTTGCAACATTTTTCATTTATGGTCCGCTCCTATTGGTCGTAGCGTGATGTTATATAGCCTATAGCCTTCCTCAATAAACGGACTATCCAATACAAAAAGATTTTTTCAATTCGAACCTGTAGTTCCTGAGATTAGCGCGTTCAAACAAACAAACAAACTCTTCAGCTTTATAATATTTGTATAGATTAATATTTATATTACGGTAAAAATCATTGCTTAAATAAATCATGACACAACAAATCACAGAACAAAATTTGTTATGAGACACATATAATACCTATAGTAGGTACCTAGTCCATATCTATATACTAATATATAAAGCTGAGGAGTTTGTTTGTTTGACCGCGATAATCTCAGGAACTACTTACTGGTCCGATTTGAAAAAATCTTTCAGTGTTAGATAGCCCATATATTGAGGAAGGCTATATATAAGCTATATAACATTACGCTGCGACCAAAAGGAGCAGAGTATAAATGGAAAATGTTGCAAAAGATAGATAGTTGAAACTAAAACACGCGGACAAAGTCGTAAGGGAAAATATAGTTATTAATATTAAAGATTTAAGAAACAAAAAAAGTCATACATTTTGATAAAAATGGACGCTCCATAGTTTATTTTATAATTTGTTTAACTATAATGAAATTCAAAGATATATTATTTAGCAAACTGCTGTATTGTATTATCAATTAACAATAAAAGAAAGACAATTGTCTTAACATCCTGAATTTTGTAGATAAGCTCAAGAACCGGCTCATTGTTTTTATAAGTGAGCAGTTTAAAAACAAAACTAGTATTCGCTTGCGGCTTTACCCGCGCGATTCTCGGTTAAAGCGATACACGAATAATTTTTTCGTTAGCGAGTAGGCGGAGTCAAGCGGACTGGAGAGCCAATCCGGAAATGCAAGACAGAGATAATACTAACTGTTTGCTTACGGGACGGAAAGAGCTTAACATTTATGTCAAGGTCGCGAAAGACTGCCTTAGAAATAATAACGTAAGCGACAAAATAGACAATCGCATATTAATCGAAATCTATCGGATAGAATAAAAAATCAATCGACATTTATCTTGATGTTATGATTATGTATCAAATACTTAGTGCGGAAAAAATATTATAAAGTTTAATACTTTGGTGGAAAAAGCAAAAAAAGTGTTTTAATAGAGCTGATTTCAAAAATTTAAGCTACCGAGGAGAGTTTCTTTAATCGTGTAACTGTTCGACATTTATTTTCATCATATACTCTTCTATCTAAAAACCAAATTTCAAGTTAATAACTTTAGTAGTTGCTAAGTACCTAAAAACGATATGAAAATAGCTAAAAAATTTGTGTATCGCCTGAACGCAGTAAAAAGTAGCATTTTGTCGTGTCTTGGAGTTCAATCAAAATTTTGTCAAAACATTATCATACTCCAATAACTTCGAAATTGAATGTGTTATACGAAATTTGACGACCTCCGTGGTCGAGTGGCGTACACACTGGTTTTCAAGGTGTCGCCAACTCTGAGGTCCCGGGCTCGATCCCCGGCCGGGTCAATGTAGAAAACCCCTTTTCTACATTGTCTCGGGTCTGGGTACTTGTGGTATCTTCGTTGACTCTGAATTCCATAACACAAGTGCTTTAGCTACTTACTTTGGGTTCAGAGCAATTTCTTAGACCTAGCATCATGCTGAATTTCGACGGTAAGTACCATATAGGTTTTGAGTTTCTCGCCAATGTATGGTAAATAAAAATAAATGGCTGTATTTTTAAATTGCGTTGAAATAGAGGCTTGAATTTTTTTTATCAAGAGTCCGTGGACTTGATTATCTTATATTAATTTCAACATGATACGACTAAGCGTTCCTGAGAAAAAGGTCTTAACAGACAGACGGACAACAATATGAGAATATGTATGATAATGGGAAAAATTACATACAAAGGCCTTATTGTTTAATTTCTTTGTCATAGAAGCTTGATTTTTTTTCGCATCAAGAGATTATAGACCTGTGTATTGGATATTAAATAAAATATTGACAGACAGACATACACGGGCAACAGAGTGATACTATAAGGGTTCCTTTTTAACCAAGGCAAAAACGGACGAGGTTCTCAAGTTGACGCGTATATTTTTTTTTGTTTGATCACGCACAAGTTTTGATAATTACCGTTTTCGTTACGGACCCCGAAAAATATAAGAGAAGTAGATAATTTAATTGAAATTGGATTGATGAATAGGCCTAATTCCACATTTGTGTATGAGAAAAAGTCATATTCTAATAAGGTTTTGACAGCATGTAAAATATAGGATCTATTGATGGCATCCATATTGAATATGAATTTTGGAAACCAACTATATAGTCAGTTAAGAAAAATACTCAGAAATATTTTAAGAGAAAATCGACAAAGAAAATGATATTTTGTCTACTTTAGTCACGTGATCGTCAACGGCTGTGATTGGACGAATGTTTAATGACGCCAACTAAGTACTTGTAAACAGTTGCGTCTCAACAGTAGTCAACAACCAAAGTTCACAAGCAGGTGACGTCACGTCACGTTGACATGAGGCGCCATATTGTCAGGAAAAGCGTTTTCGCGGGATATTTAAATAATATTTTATGCTTACGTTTTTTTTTGCTATACATGTAATGGAACGTAAATATAAAATTTCTGTAGTCCTTAGACATCAGTGATAAACGTAAAATAGTTTTTAAAAACTTATCAAATACCCCTGTGCAATATTACTGCACCGGGGAATAGTAAATTATAGCAGCGCAAACATATTAATAACATACTTAGCTAAATAGTTTTTAGGAAATTTACAGAAAAAAAGTGTCTAAAATTTGCATAATTTTGTTTATTATCTTAAACTACGTACGTCATAAGAATTCGACATAATTAGGCAAAAAATGAAACTACATTTTCTTGTTATTGTCTTTGATGACGATATTATTAAAAAAAACGACATCGGTGTTGTTTATGGTTAAACAGCAGAGTTTTCTTTTTAAATAAATTCAGCAAATTGTTCAGTAATTTTATGATTGATACCTTGAACATTGAAAATCGATGAAGTCACGCAGACCCAACTACAATGAAAGAATAAAATGAATATTGGTACTCAAATTATTAGGTATGTTAGTAATGACTCATATTCTTACTTATATTATAAATGTCTGTCTGTTGCGCTTTCACGCCAAAACTACTGAACCGATTTAAATGAAATTTGGTACACAGATAGTCTAAGCCTGAGAAAGGACATAGGCTACTTTTTACCGCGATAACCGACATCCACGCGGGCGGAGCCGTAGGGAAACAGTTAAGATCTTAAAATCTATATATTTTCTTTTTAGTTCTGTGGACTAGTACCTACACTATAATATGATTTCATTTATTGCCTATGTCATATCCATACTCAATACTGTATCGGCCATGCAATAACTTATTGAATGCTTTTCCCGCAAGAGCTTAGACAAAGTAATCTAAGTGCAAGATATAATATATAGAATTTTGACAAAGCGTCAATACCTGTTCCTACTCCTCCTATTTACTACTTCTGATTAATTTCGTTGCGGGTTCCAAGACAGTCAATCGTTTCCCTGGGACACACCGAACTTAACTGTTTCGGTGGTATTCATTGGTTATCATTGTAGATCCTGGCTTACAGGAGTTGCAATGATGGGCATGTGTGGTGGGCTAATCCCGAATAAAAAAAGCGTCAATACAAATTATGTCAAATTCTTATCTCCAGTAGGAAAAAAAAAACATGCGTGCGTACAAAGTACACATGTCAGAAGTGAAACTTCTTTTTGGCATTGCAATCTGAAAATGAAAAGTTATTTGAAATTAATATTTAATAATAAAAATAATTAAAGAGAATTATTAAAATAAATTTATTTTATATTGTTTGAAAAATAATATAGTCAAATCTCAGATGTTGAATATTAAATTAAAATTCCTCGTGATTTTTTGTAAATATTAAAAATACCTAATCCAATTTAAATATATACAAAATTTTTGTAAATTAATGATAACTCTAGAAATTCCAATTTTTAAATTAAAATTTCGTCAAAAGAATTTATGAAATATTGTTATTAGTATTTTATGCACAATGATTTATTGAAATCTCAAATGACGAATTGTAAATAAAAATGCCACGTGTTTTTTGTCAATATTAGAAATTATTAATTAAGTTTTGTTTTTGAATTCAAAATTTAGAAAAGCGAATTTATGAAATATTTTTATTTTATGGTAAATGATTTATTAAATTATCAAATGACGAGTGGCAAGTTGAAATACCACATGTTATTTGTAAATATTAAAACTACCTAACCTTCAAACCAATTATCATAAAAAATTGACTTCCGTTGCATACCGGCGTGACGTTTCATCGGTAAAAATTTTACCCTCATGCGCCTAAAGAAGTTTCACTTCAAAAATCTACGGAGAGTTAATGTTGTCGATTAATCAAACAAAAAACATAAAGACACGGAAATAAGGTAGGACTGAAAGGTGCTTATTAAAAAATAATCTATACTACTTATATACTATTTATTAATATTATAAAGCTGAAGAATTTGTTTGTTTGTTTGTTTGAACGCGCTAATCTCAGGAACTACTGGTTCGAATTGAAAAATTATTTTTGTATTGGATAGTCCGTCTATTGAGGAAGGCTATAGGCTATATATAACATCACGCTACGACCAACAGGAGCGGAGCATTAATGAAAAATGTTGCAAAAATGTAAAACCGTTGAAACTAAAACACGCGAACAAAGTCGCGGGGGACAGCTAGTATTAAATAACTATTCCATTTCTATAATAGATGACCTATAAGTGAGTGTGACCAAATAATTCTTATAATGACCATCTATCATTATCTTTTACAACCAGTAATTTACTTCGATCGTATCAACCTTGATGCTGCATTATTAATTTAAAATCGATAAACGAAGCCAAAAGGGTGGATTTCACGGGCGCAATATGAACGAATCAGTTGAAACTCAGAAATATAGGCTGCTTACAATACTTCAGTAGGGGAACGGACTATTTTTTATTATTTACACGTCACTTAGATATTAAACACAAAGATATTATTATGTCATACAGTAATATTCTATTCATCTTTGTCAAAACAGTTATTATCAGCTGCGCACCGCAGATTCACGCAAACATTTTTTCAGGACGTCGAGGGCCCCCGAGACAGTCAACAACAGATAAATTACACCCAGACACAGAACAAATGATCATGCTCATCACACAAAGATTTTTCCTGGGTGGGAATCAACTCACGAGCTCCGGTTTAGCAGTCAGGGTCACTAACCACTAGACCAACAGGCCAGTCAAGTGCGGTATTTGTCAAAATAATTAATTAAAAAATAGTTTTTTATTATTCAAAATTGCTAGCCAACGTAATTCTACAAAAACAAATTTCTATTCAGAATGCGGGCGATATTTTTCAAAATCAATCACTGGAAAATTGGTATTGATTTTTTTTTCAAAATTGCTAGCCAACCTATTGTCTAGACTATTTTAAATGTATACGAAAGAAATATCTAGTGACTAAATAGCCACTAGATAGATAAAAATACGAAAAAACGTATATTTTTCCTTTTATCAAATCAATGAAAATTTACAAAGTTAAAGCGCTTTAAAGTTCAGGAGTGGGGGCTTGTGACGTCACTTGTGAATAAAAATTGTAGCCACTAGTGACGTCACGTGACATTTCCATTGTTTGGTTAAAAATACGTGTCTAATATTTTTTAATAATCTATGTGAGGGGTAAATAAAAAAAAAAATCGCACCTCAATTGGAAATCGATCAAAGAAAAGGTAAACTCGTCTTAAATGCGGGTGCCAGTCTTCCCGGATTCAGCTGAATATCTTATTATATCTACATGGAGCGATTGTGCTGACCTCTACAACCTATTTTACTATGTAATAAAGTCTCACAAAGTAAGATCTGGTTGTCAGAATTGTAATGACTTAACGACTGTCAAAGATCAACTTTAAAAATCACTATTAATTATTTTTATCGCTCCCTTAAATATTCAGGAAATTACATACTTAGGTACCTATAGTTTAAATACTACGTATTATATATATATTATAATATTACGTAAGAATAGAATAAATAAATAAATTAATTAAAAAATTGACGGGCCTGTTGGTCTAGTGGTTAGTGGCCCTGACTGCTAAACCGGAGGTCGTGGGTTCAATTCCCACCCAGGACGAATCTTTGTGTGATGAGCACGATCATTTGTTCTGTGTCTGGGTGTAATTTATCTATAATATGTATGTATTTAGAAATATATAAGTATGTTTATCAGTTGTCTGGTTGCCATAGCACAGGCTCTGCCTAGTTTGGGATCAGATAACCGTGTGTGAGATGTCAAAAAAAAAAAAAAAATAATATAAATAAAAAAATAAAAAAATGTGGACAACTTCACATACATTGCTCTGAACCCAAAGTAAGTAGCTAAAGCACTTGTGTTATAGAATTCAGAGACAACGAAGGTACCACAAACACCCAGACCCGAGACAATGTAGAAAAGTGGTTTTCGACATTGACCCGGCTGGGGATCGAACCCGGGACCTCAGAGCTGGCGACACCTTGAAAACCGGTGTGTACGCCACTCAACCACGGAGGACGTCCAGAAAATTCTATAAAAAAACTGTAGTTAATGACATTTTGTTCCTTCTTTGATTTAAAGATCTGTCTTGATAAAACATTGGGCATAGACAACGATCCTTAGATAAAACCTTATTATAATCGTATTTAGCTACTACTAGCTGTCCCCCGCAACTTTGTCCGCGTGTTTTAGTTTCAACAATTTTTTTATTTTTTTTTTGCAACATTTTTTATTCATGCTCCGCTCCTTTTGGTCGCAGCGTAATGTTATATAGCTTATAACCTTTCTCAATAAATGAGTTATCCAACACTGAAAGAATTTTTCAAATCGGACCAGTAGTTCTTGAGATTAGCGCGTTCAAACAAACAAACAAACAAACTCTTCAGCTTAATATATTAAAAAGTATAAGTACTTGGTTTTTTTTAAGGAAATACGATTATATTTTGTTTTGAAATTTCGTAAGACTGTCGGATTGATCAGTGTTGCCAAATTTCATAATTTAGAGCGGGTATCCCTAAACACGCACACGTTAACAGTTTGATCACAATAAGTACACAGCGTACTCTCACATAAAGCTTTTTTGGAGCCGTTTTTTGCTAGTAACTTGTTTAGATTGCGTAATTTTAAATTATTTTTTATTGTACACATAGAAATCATAAAATAAAGGTGCTTGTTTGAATTTTTAAGTGCAAAGGCGAACTTAAATCATCACTGAGTTTTCTTCAAGCAAAACCTTTGAGGCTAAGAGAGAAGTTAAATTGATTGCTTTATCTAGACAGGTAATAACAGTGTCCTATAAATTATGTTTGTATGAACTCCATACAAAACATCTTACATTAAAAATGTTGACAAATTACGTAACTACATTAATTTATGTTTTTTTTATTGTTACTCTTAACTCGCCTATTTTTTTTGTCCCCGACGCATTGCATTAATAGGTATAGCTGCATACCATGGATTTTTTGGGGATAGTCAACTAATAGAGAACTAGTGTTAAAATAAAAAAATCTATGTAAGTATACGATCCTTATTTGAAAAGCAATGAATGAAAAATATTGCCTTTATTGAAATTCATTTAGTCTAACATCATTGGTGAAGGAAAACATCGTGAGGAAACCTGGATTCCAAAAATTGGAATCTGAAATCGCCAACCCGCAATGAGCAAGCGTGGTGATCAATGCTCGTTCCTTCTCTATATGAGAAGAGGCCTGTGCCCAGCAGTGGGAAATTTATAGGCTGGTAATATATTAATATGTATTTATAATCGATTTGTGAAATTTATAAATCACATTTAATATTGTAAAGTCATGTGCAGGTTTACAGATTTTTTTAGAGTCCATATTTAAATAAAACACTTCTTATAACATTAATAAAAATTGTTTCCGTTTAGTTAAATATAACTTAGTACGGATTTTAGCCTGTCATTATTACACCTGGCAAGAAAATCAATAGGTTACTTGTAAATAAAACAAAAAAAAATATAACTAGGTACTAACAAAAAAGTAAATTAATAACACATTTAAAACTATTTTAAATAAATAATACTCACTTTCCAAGTTCCAAGACCAATAATTGGGATCTTTTGACCGTTATTCAGTGTAACCTGTGTGTTGGCCATATTGTGTGCACAACAAAGTCTAGTTGGATACTGAATGAGACGAAGCGTGTGCGGTTTATTTCTAGCGATATATTTAAGGGGCGTTTTTATTAACGCGACTTCTTTTGTTACAGACACAATCTTAGAGCAATGAATAAGTAAACTACAGCATGCAACAAAAACCCTGTCCGATCCTTATAAGTATTATTCGGCATTGTACTGCGTACATATATACGTAACTATTGAATGGATTTAAGATAATTATTTTTCCCCGGTGAATATATTTAAATTAAAATAAAACTGATTAAAGGCAACACTGATCGCTCGACAAAGTTCACGTGTATTACCTACAGTTTTGTATCAAAGAAGCCGCCTGAGCGAGACATTTGTTCTAGTACGTATGTTGAACCAGGAATAGGTCTTTATTGGATCGGACAGGGTTTTTGTTACATACTGTATAGAGCGCGCATACCGAGTATGAACTCTTGGAACTAGTATGAACCTGTAAAATCGTAAAATAAACGCGCCGTTTTATTAAAACTATCTTATAATTTAATATTACCCTTATAATGATGGCAAACGTAAATAAATACACGAAAATGGTTTTTGACATTCCAATTTTAAAGAGTATCTATTGCATTGTATCAAGGTTTTATGTGCGTTAACCGTTTTTTGAATAAAATCGTATTGAGTTTTTAAACCTGTGTTACTAAGGAGTATTGATATCAACTTCGATGGAAATCATTCCCAAAATAACTTTCTGTCCCTTTTTAACCCCGTTAGGCGATGCGTTTCAATAAAATACAAAACACATCAATCATCAATTCTGTTTAAGAATGTTATTGCAAAATTTAAAGTAGATTGGACCAAGGAATCACGTTGCCCCATACAAACTTTGCCCCCGTTTTTCACCCTCTCAGGAGCTGAATTTCGGAAAATCCTTTCTTATCGGATGCCTACGTCATACAAAGAACACACCCTCCAAGTTTCAGGTGTCTATGATCTGCGGTTAAAGCTGTGCGCTGATCCGTCGGTCATTCAGGACAAAGCATTTTATATATGTCTAATCTAATCTAATCTAATCTAATAAGCCCGTCTTGTCCCACTGCAGAGCAAAGGCCTCCCTCTACCTCTTCCACGCACTTCTGTCCTGAGCTATGATGGGCCAGTCCTTTCGGTAGGAGTCAAGTTGGTTTCTCCATCTCTTTTTTGGACTGCCGCGATGTCGTCTAGCGTTATGTGGGACCCATTCTGTAGTTTTTTAGCCCACAGCTCATCTGACTTTATATAATATGTACATAGATTTATTTTTTAATTCGGTGCCGCTTTAAACTCAGTAGCGAATATTTATGGGCTTGGTAACCACTTAAATGTGAATGGCTGGTGCCGAATTGAAGTCGGTGTTGTATACCTATTTGGTTTGGCACCTACTTCAAACGTAAATAGGGTAAATTTATATCCAGTTTATTTTCGTTTTTTTGTGGTTTTTAGGTAGGAGTTTTTGTTTAATGTTTTTTGAAGATGTATTATTATTATTTTTCTATTTTCAGTGTTAATAATCGTGTAAGTTGAAATACTTTATATAACTTAAGTAATTAATCATTAAGTATAAGTAGCACAATGGAAAAACCATCTAAAACTGCTACCTGAGGGAAACAGGTTACTATGTCAGCCACTTAAAGTATCATCTAAGTCCTAACTGTCAAGGAGTTTTAACCTTCCATCATCAGCCCATCTAAATAACTTAAAAGAATACAACTATTTATACCTACGTCATCAAAATATTATATTAAAGAATTATCCTCAAACTCCTAACCATTAATGAGTTGTACCTTCCATCATCAGCTCACCTGAATAACTTAAAAGAATATAATTATCGGTCTACATGTACATATTATTTTAAAAAAGAATTATCTTTTAGCTCCTAATCGTTAAGGAGTTGTACCTTCCACCACCAGCTCATCAACATGAGATGATGACTACCAGACGCGAATACTTTAATAACTTTAGAAAAAACTTGAAACTCTTAATAAGTGCCTATAAAATTTGAGGGTTGCTCAATTTCCCTGGGATCCCATCATCAGATCCTGACTTGGTAACCATGGGACCACCTCAGGAGTATACCCTTTAGAATCAAAAAATAATTTTTAAAATCGGTATATAATTGACGGAGAAATCGGCGAACATAAATCAAAATTATAAAAATCTATAAAGGTGAAGAGTTTGTTTGTTTGTTTGAACGAACTACTTACTGGTCCGATTTGTAAAATTCTTTCATAGTTGGATAGACCATTTATTGAGGAAGGCTATAAGCAATAATGTAACATTACGCTGCGACCAAAAGGAGCGGAGCGTAAATGAAAAATGTTGCAAAATTAAAAAACCGTTTATACGAAATCCGCGGACAAAGTCGCGGTAGACAGCTAGTAAAAATATATAGGTACAGTGGAACATAAATATTCCTCCTTTTTTAAAAGTCGGTTAATAATAATCGCACTATAGGAACCATATCTTACATCTCCTGGTTATCAAATCACGACCTAAGACAATATGAACGGAAAATTTGATTTGGCATTGACCTTGAGCGCATTTAAAATTATTATCATAACTTGTGACGTCACCATGGAAAATGTAGTTCCTACTACCATAAAAACGTTCAGATGAATAAAAACAATACCGGCAAGTGTGAGTCTGACTCACGCATTTAGGGTTCGGTAGCAATGTTTTTTAATTTATACTCTATGCTAATAAATAAAATTGAAGTGTCTGTTTGTAATATTAAAATAACCGCTTTTTTCTACATGCATATGAATGTATATACGGTACATATACCTAAACTTTTTTTTTTTACAATTTTTTGTCGTCTGTTTGTTTGTTCCGGCTAATCTCTGAAACGGGTCGACCGATTTAGACGGGACTTTCACTGGCAGATAGCTGATTTAATAAGGAGTTAGGCAACATCAAAAAATGTAAAAATTAAATAAACTAAATAACTTTTTTTGTTAAATTCCACGCGAACGAAGGCGCGGGCACAGCTAGTTTCTAATACTATTTTTTATCTTGATTATATTAACTGCTTTTACCCGCAACTCCGCCCGCGTGGATATTGGGTATCGCTGCAAAAAGTAGCCCATGTATTTTTTTCAGATCCAAGCTTACCCTATACCAAGTTTTATATAAATCGGTTAAGCAGCTTAGCCATCAAAGCGTAACAGATGGACAGACAGACAGGTAGACAGAGTTACTTTCGCATTTATTATACTTTTTGTTAGTATGAATAATTGAATATGGATAATAATAATAATATCTTGGGACATCTAACACACGGTCATCTGATCCCAAACTAGGCAGAGCCTGTGCTATGGCAACCAGACAACTGATAAACATACTTATATATTTCTAAATACATACATGTTATAGATAAATTACACCCAGACACAGAAGAAATGATATTTAATTTTATTATAGATAGGTAGGAGTTTCTTTTCTTTTGTCTCTTCGTGTTGCATTTGCCGCCACATCCATTGTAAATATGTCGACAAGGTAAATTACAGTAAAATGTAAACGATTATTCATTGTCCTGACATTTTGTATGTCATATTTTATCGTATATATGTTTTTGCTATTTACGTTGTTGTCGCATATTTTAAAATTAATGTGTTTTGAAATATATTTGAATGTGTATTGCAGTTTTTAAAAGTATGAAGGTAATGGCGCCGATTCCCTTGTACGCTAACTAAATAAAAAATAAACTATTGCTATTTTTTACTAACATACAGCGTGAGAAAAGGACGGCAACAGATAACAACTAAGTAACTTAGAAATGTCCAGTTGAAGTGCACAACTTTCTGCGTGTCGGTAGATTTGTATGAGAATTTTAGTCGAAACTAAATTTGACAGCTTTAATATTCGTCTGTCCTTTTCTAATTGTGTACAAGTGAAGAAGATAACGATGGCCTAAAATAAGTTTAGTTTGGGTTTTACAGAATCGGGGCGAATGTCAAAATTTAAAAGTAAGCATAAAAAAAGCGTTAGTTAGTCTGTTAGTATATAAGCGCACACTGTCTACAACTAGAGAGTTGAATATTTATTTCACAAAGTGTGTATTTCTGTTGCTAATATAACTAGCTAGCTGTCCCCCGCGACTTTGTCCGCGTGTTTTAGTTTCAACGGTTTTTCATTTTTGTAACATTTTTCATTTATGCTCCGCTCCTTTTGGTCGCAGCGTAATGTTATACAGTTTATAGCCTTCCTTAATAAATGGGCTATCTAACACTGAAAGAATTTTTCAAATCGGACCAGTAGTTCCTGAAATTAGCGCGTTCAAACAAACAAACTCTTCAGCTTTATATATTACTAGCTGTCCCCCGCGACTTTGTCCGCGTGTTTTAGATTTAACGGTTTTTCATTTTTGCAACATTTTTCATTTATGCTCCGCTCCTATTGGTCGTAGCGTGACGTTATATAGCCTATAGCCTTACTCCATAAACGGACTATCCAATACAAAAAGAATTTTTCAATTCGAACCAGTAGTTCCTGAGATTAGCGCGTTCAAACAAACAAACAAACAAACAAACTCTTCAGCTTTATATATTAAAGTATAGATATATAGATGAAGGGGCCTATAATAAAAATAAATTAAAAAAGACCGCTCCATAAAATGATACGGTACCCTTCATGGGGACGGGAGTCCAACTCGCACTTGGGCGGATTTATATTGGCACAAATGGATATTAAATTTTAAATTGCTTTCAATACAAAAGTTTTGATTAAAAAACATATTTGTTATATAATGTCGTTTTCGGCCAGTACGGTAGGTTAGGTATTTATCTGCAGAGGCTCCGGCAAAGGCAAGGACGGGACCGGGGTGTTTTTTAGTCGGTGTAAGTCCGACATATCCCCACGCCGTGCCCTGGGTGTGGGTTGAAATCATTAGTTTCACCCCAATAAAAAAAAAAAAAGTGTGTGTGTACTTATGTACGCACGTAAGAAGTTACACTTTTTTGGCGAAACAAGATAAAATTCTTTCTCATAAACTTGTGATTGACAGATTGGAACAAAAAGTATTTTAACCATCTTGACATTTCTCATTTTTTACATTAGGTATGTAGTTTGGAAAAACTAAAATGTTGACTAGCTAACTTCAGGGTGTATGTTTTCCGTAACGGTGTGCGCGCGCATCGTAATAATGAGCGGTTAAGCAGACAGCTTCATACTGTTAATTTTGTGTCACAGATGCGCGCGCATCTTAAAATTTCACTCTCATCATTTTTTCATAACGCGCCTAAAGAAGTATAACTTCAAAAAAAAAAAGTTTAGTTATTTATAAGTTTAAGCTTGTTTATAAACAAGCTTAAGTATTGCGGCGGTAGTCTGCTTCTTCTTACTTATAAGCGGAAATAGCCTAATGGTTAGTACGACCGCCTTGTGATCGAGAGGTCGCAGGTTCGAACCCCACCCATTGCACTATTGACGTGAACCCACTCCAGACACAAGCATATGTAGCTTAGTCGGAGGGGTTAACAAGATTGCTAGTAATGTGAATTCCACCAACATTGTTGGTAACATTAAATAAAAAACACGTTACTATTTTAATTAATTTGTTTTCGATCTGGCTCTATTTTTTTTTATAGTTGTGGACAATTTCTCATACATTACATTGCTCTGAACCCAAAGTAAATAGCTAAAGCACTTGTGTTATGGAATTCAGAGACAACGAACGTACCACAAACACCCAGACCCGAGACAATGTAGAAAAGTGGTTTTCTACATTGACCCGGCCGGGGATCGAACCCGGGACCTCACAGCTGGCGACACCTTGAAAACCAGTGTTTACGCTACTCGACCACGGAGGTCGCTTTAAGTGATCAAGTGAAACTGAAAGTACATACATATCAACTGCATTATATAAAAAACGGGCACATAAGTCTAGGCAGGGTTTAAACCTACGACTTTTCAATTACAAACCCTGTGATTTACCCCACCATATAACCACAAATTGCAGTTTTAATTATTGTTAAAGTTAATTTTTTGCCTTATTAAGATTGTTAATAACGCACTAAGTCGAGGTCCGAACCCCACAGGGGGCGCCCTTAGTGAACGTTGCTGACGTAGTTAGTTTTTCTATTGCTCTGGCTGGAGGCCCTTAAGCTTCTCGCCAGAATTCCGGTGAAGCAGTCAAAGCCTGCACTCAGGCTAAGTGCGTAAGGCTATTGCAAAAAAAAATGTATGGAAATGATAGTTCTTTCGATAAGTCACGTGACTTAGAGATGTAACTTCCATACATTTGAGTGATTCGATTAGCGTCAACGCTTGTAGATATTTCACTGGGTAGAGAGAACGGAAAACTTGCTGTGGAGAACAAACGGCGCCACAAACTCCCCGGAAGTACGCTGTCAGTAAGTTTACAATACAAAATACATTATTATAATGAGAAGTCGTGTCGATAATTAATTAAACAAAGTGTTTGAGTTAGTAGTAGGTAAAAATTACTAATATTGTTTGTTACCTCCTGTTAAATGAAATTTTAAGATATTTACTAGCTCTTGTTCACAGACCACCATAGTCTTTTTGTTCATCTTTTTTTCAACTTGACGACCTCCGTGGTCTAGTGGCGTACACACCGGTTTTCAAGGTGTCGCCAGCTCTGAGGTCCCGGGTTAGATCCTCGGCCGGGTCAATGTAGAAAACTACTTTTCTACATTGTCTCGGGTCTGGGTGTTTGTGGTACGTTCGTTGTCTCTGAATCCATAACTCATGTGGTTGAGCTACTAACTTTGGGTTCAGAGCAAATGTTTGTGATGATGTCTACAATTATTGAAAAAAAAAACTAGCAGATGTTTTTTTAGGTCAAATCTTGCAAGCTAAACTTGAACCACTTCTCGACATCCGATTGAGATGAAATTTAGCACTTAAATAGAAGATCGGTGACAATACAATATTATTGTACTTACGTGCCGGTATGGCTCTGGTGATGGAGTCAGATGGTGGCTATAGGAACTGTAACGAAACGACCCAATCCCACTATGTTTAGGCTTGTTAGATTTGCCTTCAGTAGTATTGAGACAAGCTGGTTTCAAGCTTGTATTTATTTTAAACAGTCAGTTCGTCTACGGGCTTTAGAATTAACAAAAAACTGTATTACTTTTTTAATCTCAAAACAACTTCAACTTTAACTTCCAAAAAGTTTAACACGTATTAGAACTTTTTTTATCAAGAACAACGAATGTCAAATTCTGTCAAAGTAGTATAACAAAAAAAGCATTTTAAAGATGGACTAAATTATGGAATAAATTAAATATCCTATGTATTGTCAATCCAAAAATCGTATTTTATCAGTTGCAAAACAATATCCCAAGCCTTTGATAACACATCAGCAAACCAGTGTACCTCAAAGTCTGCCATGTCCAAAAACATCTTCAAGATTCTAGTACTTTTAACTCACGTTAACTTATTGTAAGCAATTATGGGTAATTATGTAAGATAATAATTTATTTTTATTTATTTTGTACACTAGCTCTAGATAGGGCAAGGAAATCGCTAAAGATGGTATGGGCATGTAATGAGGAGGGATGAAATGCATGTGAATGAAAGAGTGATGAATTTGGATGTGGAGGGCTGGATAGGAAGAGGATGGTCGAAGAAAAGGTGTATCGATTGCGTGAGAGATGATATGAGGGAAAAATCTGTAAATGACAGTATGACGGCTAATAGAGTAGAATGGAAGGAGGAAACATTGTGCGCTGACATCCAATACATTGGAAAAAAGGGCAGGAAGAAAAACAATACTAGCTTCTCGGGCTCGTGGCTAAGTGTTAGCCGTACGATTTAACCGATGATAAAGGTCAAACCGCGCTCCACGCTGTTGGTCCGTGGATGGGTAACCATTTGTAAACATATCGAGACCCCTCCGTGTCTCGGAAAGCACGTTAAGCTGTTGATCTCGACTGTCATACGTTGATCTTTGGTAGTTGTTAAGTCATTACAATTCTGACAACCAGTCTTACTATAGGATACTGTGTTACCCAGTAAAATGGGTTGTGGGGGTCAGATAGGCAGTCGCTACATGTAAAATACGGTAAGTCTGGAAGCCGACCTTAACATAACTTGGGAAAATGCTACACAGAATAATACGAAAGTCTGTGTGTATTGCGTTTTGACCACTCAAACGCTGAACCACTCTAACGATTAAGGTACAATTTTGTGTGGGCATCAAACCAAGAAAGGACAAAGATTTGGTACATATTGCCGCGATAACCTCATGGGTGGAACTACGAGCAAAAGTTAGTGTCTTGTATTTAGTCTTGAAACTACATCTTCCTAATTAAGTACCTTTGCTTTTTAGCCAGGAGGTCAGCAAGGCGGCTACCAGCAGGGCTATTATCAACAAAGTGGCTATGGACAGTCAGGATATAATCAGGTAAATTAAAGCAATTACAATACAACCCACTGTTAAAAATTTTCGTCAAGCTCCGTTAAAGCTAGGCACTGACTTGGTTTTGTAATGCTTTTAAATGAAATATATATATTATTATCTATACTAATATTATAAAGCTGAAGAGTTTGTTCGTTTGTTTGTTTGTTTGTTTATTTGTTTGTTTGAACGCGCTAATCTCAGGAACTACTGGTTCGAATTGAAAAAATATTTTTGTATTGGATAGTCCGTTTATTGAGGAAGGCTATAGGCTATATAACATCACGCTACGACCAATAGGAGCGGAGCATAAATGAAAAATGTTGCAAAAATGAAAAACCGTTGAAACTAAAACACGCGAACAAAGTCGCGGGGGACAGCTAGTAAGTAATAAAGAAGTACTCCAGATTAAAGGCACATTAAATTTTTCTCGAAGAAAAGATGCTGAACGATCATAAAGATGGTTCACTAATAAGAAAATCAGCGTCAAAATCAGAGGTCTTATAATAGAGTGATGTGTTGTTTTCAGGGCTACCATGGTCAAGGCGGGTATCCCCCACAAGGCGGGTATCCCCAACAAGGCGGATATCCCCCACAACAAGGATATTATTACGGTAAGATATTCTAATATACAAGTACACAGATACGAAGAGACATACACGCGGACGCACACGCGCATATATTATTCTACAATACCAAGTAGGGCCTAGTAGGCCTAGTACGGCAATACTCAAACCATGGCTTATTGAATACTAGATACAATAAACCATGGTTTGAGTAGAGACACCGGAGATAATTATTATTTATTTTTATATTAACTTTATCTATAACTAGCTGTCCCCCGCGACTTTGTTCGCGTGTTTTAGTTTCAACGGTTTTTCATTTTTGCAACATTTTTCATTTATGCTCCGCACCTATTGGTCGTAGCGTGATGTTATAATAATGTTAATTGTTAATGTGTCGACAATGTAATTTGAAGTAAAATGTACGATTTCTTATTTATTTTTCTTCCATTTTTGATGTCATATTTACCTACTACATTTTGCTAATTACGTTGTTGTCGCATATTTTAAGATAATTGTTTTATTTTTTTTTTACATTGTATGTACAGTACGATGCAAACTTAATGGCGGCTGTGAACACGAGTCGAGTTGCTGCGCAGTACCAAACTTATGCGCCAGCGGGGGTGCGGGGCGAGGTACTGCGCAGCGTTTAGCGAACTTCACAGCCGCCATTAAGTTTGAATTGAACTATACCAAAATATTACCTTTTTTTTTAAAGAGTAACCCAGTAACTTCTTGCCGGTTCTTCTCCATGGGAGTGACATCAACTAGAGTCATTTAACGTTTTGAAAGTGCCTGAAAAGGCCAACTCGAAATAAAAATGATTTATTTTGATTTTGACAGAGACAGCATTAGCTTTAACGACGACTTTAAACTGATTGACCTTTCTGTATTCGGCCATCAGTGATATAATAATGGTACTCCTTTGTCCAGGCCCACCGCCGCGTCAAGGCGGCATCTGCGAGGCGTGCGGCTGCGCGGCATGCATAGCGTGCCTGACCTGCCTGTGCTGCTCGTGCTGCCAGGCCCTCGCCGGAGTCATGGGCATGGGGCATGAGGGCGACGACTACTGAATAGAGGTGAGAGTTAGATAGCTTCTTCTGGTGGAGTCGTAACTAGGTGTGATCTAGCGGGCCCTCGCCAGTGCCATGGGGGAGGGCGATGAGTCTTGAGGGAGCTTAGAGGTAGGATAGAACAGGGTGTGAAAAACAACTAATAAAATAAACCACAATAAAATCCACAGTCAGTCCGAAGTATGGTTTAAAAATAATAAACTAATTTGAGAGTGAGAAAAACGGACGATAATGGTTCTGGCACTTTACAAAAATAACCAAAAAAATAAATCTTTGTTATATTTTTAAACAACTTAAAAACAAAAAGTTCTTAATTGGGCCAAACTTTTGTTTTTTTTTTATTTTATGTGTACTTTTTCATTACTGTTTCTTTATTTGTTTGTAAGGTAACCCTTTGGTCATCAGGTCAGGATCTGATGATGGAATCCCAGGGAAATATATTACTGAAATTGCAACAGCGTTCAATTTTTCTATCAGGATAGTAAAATGCAGGAGTGCTGCGTGTTAGCTGCCTGTCTGTCTGTCTGCTGTTCGTGCTGCCGCCCTTGTGTCCGACAAGATGTCGACTATGACTGACCTTCAGAAGAATGATGGGACTGGCTGACAGGATCTGAAGAAGTTTGTAACAACGTAGCCAGTTAGATTGACGGTAAGACGAATAAGGATGTTTTTTTGGTTGTAATGTTTGACCTTCGTAGTCGAGTGGCGTACACACTGGTTTTCAAGGTGTCGCCAGCTCTGAGGTCCCGGATTCGATCCTTGGACGGGTCAATGTAGAAAAGAAAGAACTTTTCTACATTGTCTCGGGCGTAGGTGTTTGTGGTACCTTCGTTGTCTCTGAATTCCATAATACAAGTGCTTTAGCTACTTATTTTGGGTTCAGAGCAATGTATGTGATGTGTCTGGTGGAGTAAAAGCAGATAGAAATTAGTTTCGGATGTACTCGGGATCCTACAAAGATTTAGCTTAGTTCATAAATAGTTAAAGCATTAAAGGTTGAAATAAAGCCTAAGATGCATATTGGGGGACGAATTGAGCAACATGTTGCGGAACATGTCCTTTCGTCGCGTAATAAGTTGCAAGGCTTGTTGCGGGACATGTTGCGAGTTCCTAGCAACACGTTCATTTCGTGACGAGTATTCATAATTATTTAAAACAAAACGTTTACTCACGCACACTCTCGGGATCGCCCGACCAGTTTCAGACTCAATAGGAGTTCCTAATCATGAGCTGACGCGGCGGCGGTGGTGTCGCGAGTCGAACTAGTCGGGCGATCCTGAGAATATTCGTGAGTAAATCGTTTTGTTTTAAATAGTTGCGGGTCATATTGAGGAACATTTTTGTTCCCTAGTGCATCTTTGACTTATAGAATAGAATAAAGGCCCGTTTCTGTCAGACATCTTTTTTTTTGTTACTTTTTCCAATGTTTATACTTATTGGGCTATTCGGGGTGGAGACAAATCCAATAAATAAAATATCAAGAAAATCACACGTTCTTGATGTAACTAACCCGACTTAGTTTTTAGTATATAAAGAAGATAATTTGAACAATTTATTAACCGCATTAATTCTCCTTTTATCCTTTTAAACTATTAAAACTTCTTGCTTCTTTTCAATGCTGCTACCAGCGTATTGTCAGCCGCCATGACAGTTGCCCGTCAAAATATCGCGATGTCAACCAAAAATGTGTTCGTTTGCAATAAAATAGGAACTTAAGAACAACAATGTAAATTATAATAAAAGGAGATATACATATTCTAAAAAACTTTTTCTTGCTTCGAAGGGAGTTTGCAAAATGGGGAACATGGTTAGTACCTAGTTTAAATACATTGTGATAGATTTAAGTGTAATTTTCAAACATGGCTTGTGTACATATTATTATAATCTTACAGTTAGGTGGTATTACACCTTTTAACTGCACCTGCATGGAACACCGAGTTGTATAGATCACCAGACCTAGTACAACTGCGTGACATATTGCGGATTCGATACCCGCACGGACAAAAAGTTTTGCGATGCACAAATGTGCATTCTTGTGAATTTTGTATGAACTTATTTTAAATAAATAAGTAGTTGTGAGAGTGCGGTGGTTCTTGCAATGGTGGTAATTATGTTTAGGTAAAAATCTTGCAAATTAAATATTGGACCGTGGGGTCCGAGTGCACACCTGTTATTTAAAGATCTGGAAAAAAGTCTTGTTGACTCCTCGCGTGACCCAAGGGCTGGCTTTTACCTTGGACAAAGAATAAGCAGTGCCACACAACGGGCAATGCCGCCAGCCTTTTGGGTACACTTTCAGTCGACAGCGATGTGGATGCTATTTTTTAAATATTTTATTTGTGAAGTTCAGTTTTGTTTTAAGTGTTTATATAGTTAAGTTTGTAAATATTTGAAATAGCTAAATATTAGAAGCACTTCCGGACATCCGATTCAGATAATATTTTGCAGATTAATTTTAATTCGGTTACAATACAATTATATTATGGGACTTTTGAGCTGGTATGATGATGGTGCTTGAAAGTGGCCATAGGAATCTGTAACGAAACGACGTAATCCCGTTGTGTTTGTTTCTTTTTTTATTTGTCTTTACCAGTTCTATGATCTATGGCCTATCAGATTTACAAGCTTGTATTTCAAAATACATCAGTCTATAAAGAGTTGAATAAGTTATACTATTTATAACTCAAGAAGGGTGGACAAATTTTCGTGATATTTGATTTGTTGGATTTATCTTAAGCTGAATAGCAGAATGAATAAGAAAAGGTCACGAAAAATAGATGTCTAACGGAAACTATTTACGTGCAAACCTCGGGGCACAGCTAGTTTTTAATAAAAGCTTATTTTTAAATAACACTACCTTTTAAACGGATTCATTTGCGATTTATTTAGATCCTAGGTAACGACGTTACAACGCCTTTTCTTTAATAAACATATAAAGGTAGGACGAGCAACAGCTACTGTCAAGACGAATACCACCTCAGTCTGCCCGTGACCATGACACCTGTAAAGGCGTCGAAACGTCAGGAACTAAAATCTAAATGATCCGCAATATATATTTCGTTTAAAAAGATGTTTTATTTCAATGTCTAACATTTGCGTAAACCTTAGAAACCAACCATATTTCGTCTGTACTGATACAATGATGAACAATAAGTAGGATAGTAAAGTCACAAAAATAGTATGATCATTCGACTATATTACATTAGCTGTCCCCCGCGACTTTGTCCGCGTGTTTTAGTTTCAACGGTTTTTCATTTTTGCAACATTTTTCTTTTATACTCAGCTCTTTTTGGTCGCAGCGTAATGTTATAATAGCTTATAGCCCTCCTCAATAAATGGGCTATCCAACACTTTAACAATTTTTCAAATCGGACCAGTTATTGAGGAAGGCTATAGGCTATATAATATCACGCTACGACCAATAGGAGCGGAGCATAAATGAAAAATGTTGCAAAAATGAAAAACCGTTGAAACTAAAACACGCGAACAAAGTCGCGGGGGACAGCTAGTATTAGTATATAGATTTCTCCTGCGCTTTGCCTTTATTTCCTGGTAAAGGTAATATTGCCAGTTTGCTCATGGGACTCACTGAAATATATTCTTGTATCATATGCCTGCAATATATTTAGTCTTAAGGATATTAACATAGTTTGAACTTATTCATCCATGACTTTTATAATGTCGCACTATTGCAGTGTTCACCTATTTATAATGTTGTTTTATTTCTAGCCGGGACATCATGGACAGGGGCAAGGCGGGCCATTCGGCGGCGGCGGCCAGGGTGGTGGGCCATTCGGCCAAGGGGGACCATTTGGCCAGGGGGGTCCGTTTGGGCAACAGGGCGGCGGCATGTTTGGACCTAACCGTGGACCGTTTACCCAGGGCTATCCCCAACCGCCGCAAGGAGGAGGGTACCCTCAACATCCTCCATATCCGCAACCACAGGGTTTCGGGCAGGTGACTAATTTTACTTTTCGTTTTTTATACACTTTTTCTCTTACTTTGATTCCGTTCAGCATTCGTGTATTAATTCACAAAAAATCGGTTAGTTTGTGTTGTTTTTTTTGCAACCTTTTTGATTCTTTTATCGGTGCAGTGTGCTTCACCATCGAGATAGAACTTTGGCAACCTTCCCAGAGTGTGAGATACCTAGTTACACGTATTATTTTAAAGAGAAATCTAATATTAACGAAAACTTAAATAAAATTACGTCGCTCTAATATTTTTGTAGTTTAAATCTATATTTTCGTGATATTACATCTGTGGATTGTACACGAATGCAGAACGGCGTCGATCAAGCGCCCGATGCCCGCGGCTACGGACCCCCGCAAGGTTTGCCACCGAGTGGACTAAGCCCGAACTATGATCAAGACGACGGTAGAGCACCAGCGCAAGAAGAAGGCAGACATCGCCCTCTTGGAGGGAACGAATACGACGATAGGACTCAATTTCAAGGTCAAATAAGACATCGAAGTATAGGAGGCTCTGACAATTCACTCCTCGGTAGAACTTTAGCCCAAAGGAATTCAGAACAAGCAGAGATTAGGCATACACCACAAGGCCCTAGAGACTCCGATGATATAACGCCTGACCCTCAAACGAGACATAGTTGTGGGCCGTCATTAAGCGCAGTACCTGACAGAGACCCGGAAGCACCAGCGCTGCCGCGGTGCAGACACGTTCCTCAGGATCCCCCAGACTCTGACAGTAACCTTAGATCAGAAGCTCATGAGCAAACGAGGCATTTATCCATTGGAGGGTCCCAAACTTTGCTCTTAAACAGACTTCTACAGCAAGACCCTTCATCGCCGCAGCCACAATACAGGCACGTGCCTTCACATCCCGCGGATTCTGACGATGATTGCAGAACACAAACTCAATGTCCAACCAGGCATCGAAGTATTGGAGGATCCGATACTTCCCTCCACAATAAACCTTTAGAGCCTCAATGTAGGCATGTGCCGCATGGTCCACGTGATTCTGATGATGCTATCAACACACGAGGTCAGGATCAAAACATCCAAGCGACCCAAACTCAGGACTTTAGGAGTCCTGAGTCACTGCGACCCCTTAAAGAAATACAAAATCGAGATGAGGTACAGGGAAGTCAAAGAGAACCTTTGGAATTTGAAAGGTCTATAGTCAGTCCCTACCCAGTCCAAGAGAGGCTTGAAGGTCAAGGTGAGCGGGTGAACTCTTCCGGTCAGAATCTAAATCGGCAAGGTCTTTTAACTCCAGAGAGTAAGAGTCCTCCGGCGTATAATTCGAAGCAAACGTATCCTACACCGCCTGTGAATGATCAGGCCGGGTTGATGAATCTGCCGTATCAGGGCAGGCCACATGGAGGCTACGCGCAGCCGTACGGACAGGTAACAATTAATTTGTATAACGTTTTTCTACTTCAATCGTTAAAATCAAAAATCAAATCGAAATCAAAAACTCATTTATTCCAACTAGGCTACAAAGTAGCACTTTAAGAACGTCAATACAATGGACAGCGCCCTGATTCACCTTCACCGCTTCCTAAGTGCTCTGGCTATGGAGAAGAAACGGCGCAACAAACTCCCCAGCCTATCCTACGAATATCACGCTAACGAGGAAAGTTTCTTTAATCGTGTAATTGATCGATATTTCTTTTAATCATATCCTTATCTATCTAGAAACCAAACTTCAAGTAAATATCTTTTAAAATTAGTAAAAAGAAACGAAATGAAAATAGCTTTTTTGTATCGCCTACTATTATACAACTATTATGCCCTGTGCGCTTCGCTTCACGTAAAAAATCTACAATCCGACCTATGGTTCAATAGATAAAAATCACCAGCGCCATCTATCTGACACCAACGTAACTATGTTCGTCGGAGTGGTTATGTCGCCCTTTATACGTGTGCAAAGTTTCATATCAATTAGGCTAACGGTTCTCGAGTTTTAGGTGAACATACATACATTCTCTTTTATATATACAGATGTATGATTATGTGGCGTATTATAATATTTACAAAATAATTTAAAACGGTTTCTTGAGTGATTTTTTGTTGAAAAAATAGTAACTATTGTGTGGGATGTTTAGACGGTGTATCGGTCACCTTTTAAAAAAGGTTATAAGTAAGTATCTGTACAAAAGAGGTAATCAGTACATCTTGTATACTGTCATTTTACAAATTTTCAGCTCAAAATGAGTTAATTGATTAATGGATATCCAATTTTTCCACAATCTATTCGACAAAAAGCAACTAGTACATCGCGTATCATAACACTTAGCGAGTGACGTAATCACAGACGTAATATTAAGATATTGACCCTATTAATACGGTGACTCGTTTGTTATGATTTTTGGTGACGAATAATTGATATGAAAAATTGGATATCAGTTATACAGCAAGTTACAAAAACCCTGTCCGATCCTAAACGAAGATAAAGCCTACTCGAAATAAAAATATTTTGATTGATTGATTGACCGCCCATACTATAGGTAGGCTTATAAAGTTATAAAATACCTTTAATCTGGGAAAGTTGAATTTAAAAGTTTTTTTTTTGGAAGAGGTTTACGCATTTAGCCTGAGCGCAGGCTTTGACTGCTTCACCGGACTTTTGGCGAGAACCTTAAGGGTCTCTAGCCAGAGCAATAGAAAAACTAACAACGTCAGCAAGTCAGCAGTTCACTAAGGGCACCCCCTGTGGGGTTCGGACCTCGACTTAGTGCTTTGCTAACAATCTTAATAAGGCAAAAACAGCAAGGGAGGGCTGGATCTAAGTTTTTATTATTTAAGGAAATATTTTTTTTTGCTTGTTTGGCCGGCTCGGGCCAGCTTGATCTAGGGACGGGGAGTAAAGGTATTGTGGTGTAGAAGAGAACATTACAATGTGGTTTATTGTATTTAATAATAACTAGCTGTCCCCCGCGACTTGTCCGCGAGTTTTAGGTCAACGGTTTTTCATTTTTGCTCCGCTCCTTTTGGTCGTAGCGTAATGTTATATAGCTTATAGCCTTCCTCAATTTAATGGGCTATCCAACACTGAAATAATTTTTCAAATTGGACCCGTAAGTAATTCCTGAGATTAGCGCGTTCAAACAAACTAAACAAACTCTTCAGCTTTATATATTAGTATAGATTTAAGGATTTTTACTGCTTATAACGAATGCATCAACTCCTATGGTTTATACTTCCTTCGCAGTACCCGCACCACCCCCCGCAGCAAGGGTACCCTCACCAGGCGCAGGGCTACCCGCACCAGCAAGGATACCCGCAGCAGCAGGGATTCCAGCAGAGGTTCCCGCAGCAGCAGGGCTACCAGCAGGGGCCGGGGTATCAGGGTGAATATAACGCAACTATTTTTATCAGACAGCACTGACCATTTATAAATATTCTTAACTAGCTGTCCCCCGCGACTTTGTTCGCGTGTTTTACTTTCAACGGTTTTTCATTTTTGCAACATTTTTCATTTATGCTCCGCTCCTATTGGTCGTAGCGTGATGTTATATAGCCTATAGCCTTCCTCAATAAACGGACTATTCAATACAAAAAGAATTTTTCAATTCGAACCATTAGTTCCTTAGGTAAGCGCGTACAAACAAACAAACAAACAAACTCTTCAGCTTTATAATATTAGTATAGATGTTAATAAATAGTAAACCTATATCAGGAGGTTCTCAATTAGACTGTTTTAAAGGGTAAAAACGGGACTCTATTACTAAGACTTCGCTGTCTGTCCGTCCGTCTGTCCGTCACCAAGCTATATCTTAACAACGGCGATAGCTATACAGTTGAAATTTTCATAAATTATGTATTTTTGTTGCTGCTATAATAATAAATACCAAAAATAAATATTTAAGAGGGCTCCCATACAACAAACGCGAATATTTTGCCCTTTTTTTGCTCGATATCAATAATGGCAACAGGTAGGCACTTGAAATATTCACAAAATACTCGGTTGTATTTTTACCTTAATAATAAAATTTAAATAAAATAAATATTACCATACAACTAATGTGATTTATTGCAGTATTTATAGATGAACCGATTTATCGACTCGCACTTGGCCGGTTTTTATGTTAGTTACGCCATATCTCCAGCAACTGTGGATCGATTTTAAATATTCTTATTTCTTGAAATCTGTTTATTAAACCACTAGGCCAACACGACATCTACAGACAGAGGTTCCGATGTTATTAGAGTATTTGTAGGTTATGAGATAATTTTAATAAAATGGTGCGCTCTGTTTTGGCACTTATTTTACGATTTTACTTTTTCATACTAGTCTTAGTCCAGTCATTATAGTAAGTTCACCTCGGAATTCGAGATACCCAGCTGTAAGTTTGTAAATACTTGTATATTGACACCCTAAAAGTTGTCTCAAAACCTACATATGGTAGGGTGTGCGCAACTATTAAATTTCAAGGTCAAAGGTCACAAAAAAAGTTTTTTTGTAAATATCTCATTTCTTATGGTTAATAAAAATTGACAAATATTTATAACCATTGTTTTATCGATAGTCCATCAACTATATATTGCGCGTTTTCGACCGGAGGCACCGGTTGACCTGAAGTGATGCTGGGACCGCGCGCTCTCCGCCCTCTATCTCGAAGACGGTTCACCGTATAAAAAAACTTTTCAAACAAAATTTGTAGAGAATTTTTAATTCTACAATATTGATAATAAATACAAATAGCAAAAAACCCATACGAATTAAAATATTTACAAAAAACCGATTTTTGTGGCCTTTGACCTTGAAATTTAATAGTTGCGTACACCCTACCATATGTAGGTTTTGAGACAAGTTTTAGGGTGTCAATATACAAGTATTTACAGACTTACAGCTGGGTATCTCGAATTCCGAGATTCTTACCTAATTTAAGCTTAAATTACTGGTCTATCTAGTGTCTACAGTCGATACTCGATTTGCGCGCTATATAGTTTACTTTTTTTTTAAAGGTTGAAATTGACAGATGGACCACATGCCAGTCTTGCGAATCCAGCGGTTTTTTTTTATGTCGTTATTTTACTAAGTTTAAAGACGTGTTTTACAATCAATTATTTTTATTTTAAGGGCAAGGCCAGCCGCAGGGCGGCATGGCTAACGTCGCGAAGAACGCGGGTTGCGCCGCCTGCCTCGCCTGCCTGACGTGTCTCATGTGTTCCTGTTGTCAAGCGCTCATGGGCGGCATGGGCCACGAAGACGGAGACGTAGACGGTGGCTCTCAGGCAAATGTATCACCACCAGCCATGGATGATCATCATTAGGTGACCAATACTTAAAGTATAAGAAAACTGTAAAAGAAACCTTTAATAGTTGTGTAGGAATAACGGGATTTGTAAGTTTTTCTAGTCTTCATTAGGGTTGCTCTGCTTATATTTCATTTGATATAAAACCTGTTTGGATGAGCGGTGAGTCTAGTGTTGCCATCTTATTAATTCTAAACTATGGCTGTCTACGATTGTTAAGGTTAACTTCCATATATTTATAAAGGATAAAAAACAGTTTTCGTTCTTCCGATAAGACATTAATTATTTTTATTTGCATCATCGATATACACCTTTTCTTGACTATTTAAATCTTATAACTCAATTTTATATAACGTAGGAACAATAATAACAGTCTCGAAAATAATAATGACATAATAGTCAATTTCATGAGATATAGTTATTAAACTGTGACGTTATAGGCAGAATATTTAAATATTTTGTAAAAACAAGTAATGGCGGGGTTCTATAAACAAATATAGTTTCGAATAAGGATTTCCATTGATGCGTAACGATGGCCACTTACATCAGTGACGTAAAGCATATAGAAATATTAACTGTATGTCGAATTTAATTGGTCTTTTGATCGTTTTAAGTTGCTATTACAGCAAAAATAACTTGTTTTCGTATGAAGAATGAGTTTATTTTTAATTTATAAACATTATTCTTGTCGGCGGAACAATAGCAGCTCAACTGATTTTTATTCTTTGTTTTAATTTTGACTCCTATTCATAAGTTATATTCTTTTTTACATAACAAGATCTGCGGAGAACATTCCTTTACCTTTTATTATTATGAGAATTAGTTTCAGTGCTCATATATTATGCACTTTATTTCTCCAATACGAATTAAATACTTAAACTTGCAATGGACGGCTGTTGCAAGTTTTATTTTAAAAATATTACTTGAGTCCAAGATTATTTATTCAAGGAACCTTTTCTTGTCATCGTTCCGGATGTATACTAACACTAGCTGACCCGGCAAACCAAATAAACCTACACAAAGAAAAACATAGAATTCGGTCAAGCCGTTTCGGATGAGTTCGATAGCAAACACTGTGACGCGGGATTTTACACTGTATAGCCTAATCTCTAAGAAAAAAGAAAATAAAACATGAAATAAGTTATTCAGGGCTACCAACTCCAGGGCTAAATTATGGGTTCAATGGAGGTTTTTTTTCTTTCAATAACCTTCTGTTATTAACTTAAAAGGTTTTTTTTTTTATTTATTGATACACGTTGGGATACATTGGGTTTTTTTATATGAGTTGGTATCACTGATCAATATTATTTTAATGTATAAATTAAGACACTGTAAACGATATTATTATAACGTGAGAGAAAAATCATAAATATGTCATTTTTAGAAATACAGAACCATCATCTATTTAATTCACACACAAAATGAATACAATACCTATATTTATATCGAAGAAAATTATAATTAACTGTCCTCCATTTTGTGTACTCCTGGTTCATTATTGCAATACTTACAATAGCAAACGATTGTTAGCGCATTATTAAAAATGTATATACATAACAATAAAACTAGTCTATATAAAATAAGCCAATACATGGGAGTAAAAAGAAGTTTTTTAAATATGTATATTTATTAAGAATACCTTTTGGAAATAAAGTTGTTTTCCAGTAATTTGTCTTTTTATTTTTAGAATTTTTATTTAAATACCTATAAAATTTACACATTTATTTACAATTTAAAAAACATACACTTAAAACAAAACTAAACTAGTGAAAAACGCTAAAAGATAGCGGCAAAAAAATTATACGATTACTTCGTGTGCGTTACCCCAGCAAAATGTTGTGCTTTAGAAAGATGAGACTATAACCAATAATTAGTGTATCGTGAGGAGCAATTTGTTTAAAGTTTTTTGTGAAAAACAGATTTTGCTGGAGGAACGTTTAAAACGTTCCCCAGGCAAAATCGTTTTTTGAAGTGAAACTTCTTTAGGCGCATGAGGGTAAAATTTTTACAGATGAAACGTCACGCCGGTATGCAACGGAAGTCAATTTTTTATGATAATTGGTTTGAAGGTTAGGTAGTTTTAATATTTACAAATAACATGTGGTATTTCAACTTGCCACTCGTCATTTGATAATTTAATAAATCATTTACCATAAAATAAAAATATTTCATAAATTCGCTTTTCTAAATTTTGAATTCAAAAACAAAACTTAATTAATAATTTCTAATATTGACAAAAAACACGTGGCATTTTTATTTACAATTCGTCATTAGAGATTTCAATAAATCATTGTGCATAAAATACTAATAACAATATTTCATAAATTCTTTTGACGAAATTTTAATTTAAAAATTGGAATTTCTAGAGTTATCATTAATTTACAAAAATTTTGTATATATTTAAATTGGATTAGGTATTTTTAATATTTACAAAAAATCACGAGGAATTTTAATTTAATATTCAACATCTGAGATTTGACTATATTATTTTTCAAACAATATAAAATAAATTTATTTTAATAATTCTCTTTAATTATTTTTATTATTAAATATTAATTTCAAATAACTTTTCATTTTCAGATTGCAATGCCAAAAAGAAGTTTCACTTCTGACATGTGTACTTTGTACGCACGCATGTTTTTTTTATTCAATTTAGCCGGGAACCAAATACATGAATAGATAGGTTTTGTTGCGTAGTAAATGTTTGTAAATAGCAAAATTTGTGTGTGTTATGGTTCTTAAGTTATTTAAGATTTTGCTGCGGTAACGTTTTAGGATTTCCTATATCTCAAAAACGGCTCAATGCAGAAGTTTGAAAATAATACCAGTAAAAAACCTTAATTTGTTTAAATTTGTTTAAACATTAGTTTTTGATTTGGTCGACGTAAACCAATGTAAATTAATCAGTTTCAAAAATCATAAAATACCGACTTGCAGGTAAACTGGTACACTTATAACCAAATAAACAGCTTGTGTGTTTGGGACTTGGGCCTACGGGATTAGCCTCACCCTCCCGCCCTCCCTTAAAAAGAAAGTTTTGCATTATATGCGAGTCTGCCTTCACAATCATTTGTTAGTATTTTTAGTTTCTTTTACGGGGTTCTTGTAAAAAAAGGTATAACCTCTTACTTTCTTTTTTAATAAACTAATAAATATCGTAAAGTGGAACGTTCTTGTAAACTGGCAACATAGAAATCGGCTGTCAACATCAACATCAATCATCACAATGTCATTGTCAAATTGACATTTAAGTTCACGTGTTTACAGTTTTACAGTTGTGGAAATGCCTTTTTATATTTTAATACAATAAGTTATAAATAAAGATTAACTATGTTGATAGCAGAGGATCAAGAAGTGGACATTTTCGTCGCCAGTAGGATCGGTTCATTCAAACGTAAGTAGTATATCAATAACGTACGTAAATGTGTCGTAATAATAAACTAACTCCTGGTATTTCTGTTTGACTTAAAAATAACATGGTATTACTAAAATCCGATAACTTAAAACCTCTGATTAAAATGAGAGTTAGATATTTTTTAACAAGAGCTGGAAATTGACACAATTTTATCAAAACTTTTCATCAGAAAATTTACAAAACAAACAAGTAATGAAACAATTATAAAATGTTTATATTATGGATTCCAGTCGTATTTATCTATTACTCATAACTTATAGGTGTTTCTCTATAGTTAATACTCCATTTCTGATACCATTTTAAGAAATTGTTACATCATATTATTATTATTTGTTTATTAACCAACCCCACAAAAACATTATTATTTTTATGTTGAAAGTTTATTTTTTGACTGTCCTGTTGTGGTTAGTGACCCTGACTGCTTAAGGGAGTTTGTGGGTTTGATTCCCATCCAAGACAAATCTTTGTGTGACGAGTATGATCATTTATTCTGTGTCTGGGTGTAATTTATCCATAATGTGTATGTATTTAGAAATACCTAAGTATGTTTATCAGTTGTCTGGTTGCCATAATACAGGCTCTGCCTAGTTTAGGATCAGATGGCTGTGTTAGTTCTCCCATCATTATATTATTATATTTATATTTATCTAAATTAACTTTAATAATAGTTGTTATACTATCTTTATCTCTATTAACTGTTAATTAAAATACAATAATACCATAACTAAACTAGGATTATATTGTATAGCATACATACATGTTAAATTTGTATCTATAAGCACTAATCAATGGATACACAGCAAACTAGATAGGTTTGCAGGTCACACAGGTTATTGTGACCTGCAAACCTATCTAGTTTGCCACTACCTACTTACATTATTCATTATTATGTTTATTACATCTTAATATATAATTTCAGATATCAAATACCATACAGATACAACAAAAAACAGTAAAAAGAATGTAGAGAACCTAGTTGATATTAAAAGTTTACAAAAAGATGAGTGTATCACTAGACTGGAGTGGGGGAATGCTGAGCAGACGGAGATACTGGTCGGACGGAAGAACCAACAGGTTAGATTGTTATATACCTGTATACTCGAACTAACTTTAGTTTATTAAAATTGGAATTGAATGTGGATAACACAAGAATGAAAAACCGGCGAAATGCGAGTCAGACTCGTGCACGAAGGGTTCCGTCATATAAACACAACTTCGCCGCACTGCACCTTCGGGTCTTAAAATACTGGCCTATAAACGTCCCACTGCTGAGCACAGGTCTCTTCTCATGTAGAGAGAGATCACCACGCTTGCTCATTGCGGGTTGGCGATTTCAGATTCCAATTTTTTGAAACCCAGGATTCCTCACGATGTTTCCTTCACCTTTTGTAATGGTGTCTTAGAATAATTAAGAGAGTACCTATAACTATGAAAAACTCACATTGGTACTTGCCCATAGTGATTTCAAACCTGCAACCTTGTGCATACAAATCCGTTTATTGAACCGCTAGGCCAACACGACATTCGGCCCTTAGTTTCATTATATTATTCCCAACATCCCCAGATCCAAATATACAACACTCTCCAAGGCTTCACGAAGTCGTACACGGCGGACTTCGCCCCCGGTGCCATCGTGGGTCTCGGGCGCAGCAAGCGGAAGCTCCTGGCGGCCGTCTCCAGTGGCGTGGTGAAGGTCTGGAGTAAGAAGAATGAAGAGCTGGTGAATGTGGGGAAGGTGGACCGCATGAGGGTCTGTGCAGATGATGACACGCTGTTTGCTACTGGTAGGTGATGTTAAGGCAATACACAATTTCTTTTAGCTATTTTCATATCGTTTTTACTTAGCAACTATAAAAGTTATTGTTATGAAATTTGATTCTTAGATAAAAGAGGATATGATGAAAACAAATGTCGATCAGTTACACGATTAAAGAAACTTTCCTCGACAGTTTTATTTTTTTAAATCAGCTCTATAAAAACACTTTTTAGGTTAATCCACCAAACTATTAAACTTAAGAATATTATTATTACACCAATTGATGCATAATCATAATATCTATATATTAATGTCGATTGATTTTTTATTCCATCCGATAGATTTCGCTTATTGTGAGATTTTCCATTTTGCCGCTTACGTTATTATTTCTAAGACAATCTTTTTCGGTTTATAGCTCTTTCCGTCCAGTAAGCAAGCAGTTAGTATTAATTCTGATTTGCATTTCAGGACTGGCTCTCCAGTCCGCTTGACTCCGCCTGTGTTTTTTTTACTTGTAAGGAAATTAACTTTGAGTGGTAATAACTTAATAAATAATAATGGTAGGTGGTGAAGAAAACGACCTTAAGATCTGGCGCATTGGCGAGCCCACACCTACGTTCGTGGCTAAGAACCTAGCTCACGACTGGCTGCAGCTACGGCGACCAGTGTGGGTGTCTGATCTGGTGTTCCTCAATGGAGAAGGTGGGAGATTGGCTGCTGTGTGCTCCAGGCATGGTTATGTTAGGTAAGTCGTTTTGCTACAGCAGCAGATAATATTATCTATACTATATTAGAACAGAATGTATAATGTGTTATGTGTGTATGTATGTTCATCTAAAACTCGAGAACCGTTAGCCCAATTTATATGAAACTTTTCACATTTATAAAGGGCGACATGACCACTCCGACAAACATAGTTACGTTTGTATAATAACTTTCGTGAGGAGTATTCATAATTATTTAAAACTGTCGAACTGACGATGACGATAGAGTTTGACTCGCGACACCACCGCCGCCGCGTCAGCTCATGATTAGGGACTCCTATTGAGTCTGAAACTAACCGGCCAACCCGAGAATATACGTGAGTAAACCGTTTTGTTTTAAATGAAATAATTACGTTGGTGCCGGATAGGTGGCGCTGGTGGCAGTGATTTTTATCTTTTGAACATAAGTTGAATTGTCGATTTTTTAAGACGAAGCGAAGCACACCGGACACCATCTAGTAAATATTTAAACGTGAACAACATCACATACATTAAGGCAATACACAAATTATTTAGCTATTTTTATATCGTTTTTATTTAGCAACTATAAAAGTTATTTACTTGAAATTTGGTTTCTAGATACAAACGTATATGATAAAAAAACTTTCCTCGATAGTTTTAGTTTTTGAAATCACCTCTATGGTAAACCTTTTTTTACTTTATCCACCAAACTATTCAACTTAATAATATTTTTTTCACACTAATTGATGCATAATCATAAGATCTAGATTAATGTCGATAGATTTTTTATTCTATTCGATAGATTTCGATTAATATGAGATTTTCCATTTTGACGCTTACGTTATTATTTCTAAGACAATCTTTCGCGACCTTGACATATGTTTAGCTCTTTTCGTCCCATAAGCAAGCAGCTAGTGTTATCTCTGTCTTACATTTCCGGATTGGCTCTCCAGTCCGCTTTATTCCGCCTACTCGCAAACGAATAAATTATTCGTGTAGCGCCTTAAGGTAACGGAGAGTAAAACTGTGTGTGCACAATCTTGTATGTATGTGAATATCTCAGTGATCAGAATCCAAGAAGATATTGTGATATAATTGTCCGCAGGCTTTACGACAGTCGCGCTCAGCGGCGGCCCGTCATCAACGTAGACTTCGAGAACATGGCCGCCACCTGCATCACCAACAGCTTTGATGAACGGTCAGTACATATGTCTTACATGTAGTTTTAGTAATAATTTATTTATTAGGTACTTCAACGACTTATCCACTAGTTATATACATATTTGTAACATTAATATTTTTTGTTCATTGTGAAGTTGTCACTTAAAGACATACAAATCGCTTGCAAAAAAGCACAAAAAATATAATCTAAACAAATAGGCAGTGGCGTAATTATTATAAATAATAATAACATCTTGAGACAACTCACACACGGCCATCCGATCCCAAAGTAAGTTGAGCCTGTATTACGGCAGCCAGACAGCTGATTTTGTATTTAGAAATATATAAGTATGTTTATACCAGTATAAACATACTTATATATTTCTAAATACATAATATTATAGATAAATCACACCCAGACACAACAATTAATCATGCTCATCGCACAAAGGTTTGTTCTGGGTGGGAATCGAACCCACGACCTCCAGTTTAGCATTCAGAGTCACTAACCACTAGACCTACAGGCTAGTCACACAACTAGTATCCAAAGCAAAATTAAAAGAAAATGCTTTTTGCTTATTATGAAAACAACGTAGAAATACAAAATCTATTTAATCTATCAACATGAAAATATATATATAAACTAATTTTTTACTTTTTCAAAATAACAAAAAACTGAGGAGATAAAGCGAAAAATTAAGTATTTTGAAAAAGTAAAAAGTTGGTGTCTAATAAATAAATAAATAAATAAATAAATGTGGACAACATCACATACATTGCTCTGAACCCAAAGTAAGTAGCTAAAGCACTTGTGTTATGGAATTCAGAGACAACGAAGATACCGCAAACACCCAGACCCGAGATAATGTAGAAAAGGGGTTTTCTACATTGACCCGGCCGGGGATCGAACCCGGGACCTCAGAGCTGGCGACACCTTGAAAACCGGTGTGTACGCGGAGGTCGTCAAATTATAAATACAAATAACGAAATAGATTTGATTTTTCATACCCAGTCAAAAAAGTTAATTATCCTTTATCTTCAAATTTGAAATTTCTTCCAATATTTTTATAATAAAAAAAATATTTTATGCAATTCCAGCCGAGTCCTAGTAGGTTTCGGTCGCGGCCAGCTGCAGCAAGTGGACCTGCGGGCGGGCAAGCCCGACAAGGGCTACAAGGGGTGCGCCGGCGCCGTGACGGACGTGTCCGCGGCCCGCGCCGGCGCGACCCGCCTCGTGCTCAGCTGCAGCCTGGACCGCCAGCTCCGCGTGCACGACTACGCCACCAAGGACCTGCTCTATAAGGTAATTACTATCCAAGCTTACCCCGTAGTAAATTACATCCAAATCGGTTTAGCGGTGAAAGCGCGACATACAGACAGACAGAGTTACTTTCGCATTAAATAATATTCCACACTAGCTTTTTTTTTACCCGACATCAAGGAAAGGCTATTATGTGGACAACATCGCATACATTCATTGCTCTAAACCCAAAGTAAGTACCTAGCTAAAGCACGCGTGTTATGGAATCAGAGACAACAAAGGTACCGCATACACCCTGACCAGAGACAATGTAGAAAAGTGGTTTTCTACATTGTCACGTCCGGGGATTGAACCCGAAACATTCACGTGTAAAGCATGTACACCACTCTACCACAGAGGTCGTCAAAATGTTATTAGGTTAGGTATGTTTTTCACATGTCCGTTAATCTAATAACAATTTTGCATTGACATTATATTGGAATTAAAATTAATTAAAGAGTCGTTAAGTATTTGACATGATCCATTAGTATTATAAATGCGAAAGTAGTCTGTCTGTCTGTCTGTTACGCTTTTATGGCTTAAAAGATGAACCGATTTAGATAAAACTTTCGTAACTTTAGTTCCAAGGTAGGATAGTATACTTTTTGCCGCGATAACCGTCATTGACGCAGGCGGAGCCGCGGGTAAAAGCTAGTTCTTCTTAAACAAATTTCAAGGTTATCAATAACAATAACAAACCCTCAATATACAGTATTCAATCCAATCCCTTCACCATTACTCTAGATGTCATATTATTTATCCCCCGACGCATAAAGGGAGGTGTCATACGTTTGACGTGTTTGTGTGTGTCTGTCTAACATCGTAGCTGCTAAACGAATGGACCAATTGTGAGCGACTTTTTTTGTTTGAAAGCTGACGTGATCGAGATGATTCTTAGCTATAATTGAGGGGTACCGCTTTAGTCCAATATCTATTTTTTTTTCATCTAATTTTCAAACAACAATTTGGTGTATAAAAAAGTTAAAAAAATTAGATATTGTACTGAAGCGGTTTTGCTTTTATATCCCTTAATTTATGAAGTGTTTTTAATGTCTTAAAAATATTAGATTTTTTTTAAAATTTATAATTTTTGTTTACAGCAATACCTAACCTCCAAGCTGTCGTGTGTGCTTGTACAGACAGAGAGCTCCACTCCTCTCACACACAGAGACACGGAGGAGATAAAGGAGGAGTCAGAAGAAGATGGAGTGAAGGTCGAGGCAGAGAGAGACGATCTTGATACGCTGTTCGAGAAAATGGAGACTGTTGGGTGAGACTTCCTTTATTTATTATCATTTTGTAGTACCTAGACCTTAGAGTATTTATAGACATGCATAGAGTGCGCGAGTGTCGAGCGTAAGCAAATTTTTAGCTGTAAGTACTACGCTCGTTTACTGATTTAAGTGATTTTCTGTGCGACAACAGATGTTTATGTGTACATATCGATGGTTTTGATATTATTAGGGTAATATTAGGTTTTGAGATAGCTTTGTAGAGTAACCTATGGAGTTTCTTGCCGGTTCTTCTCCATAGGAGTGACATTTTGGAACCGCTCAACTAGAGTCATTTAACGTTTTGAAAGTGCCTGAAAAGGCCTACTCAAAATAAAAATATTTTGATTTTGATTATTTGATAAAACGGCGCGCTCTGTTTTGACACACTTGTTCATACTGGTGCTCACAGTTCATACTCTGTTAGGCGCACTCTATATTTTACTTGTTTTTACTCTTAGACCTACACTAAGAAATAAGAACAATGGCACTAAAAATGGCGCTTAATCTTTAAACTTAAAAAAAGCCTTAATATTTTCGAGAAAATTAGCAAATCTTATCAAAATAAGTCCAATATAAAAAAGTTATTTGCTTTTACATTACAAACACACACTTCCAATTTATTTATTTGTATTGATGATTAAAAATTTAATTTCCAGTGATAAACCCAAGAAGCAGAAGCAACAAATCGATCTACCGTCAGAAGGAGTCCCGACGAAGAAGGTCCGGCCATCTACTGGAGGATCCACTGACGCCGACCTGGATGTCACGGACGACGCCATCAAGAAGCTGCTCAAAAGCACCGAGAAGCTGAAGAAGAAGAGAGAACAGAAGAAGAGGGAGAAGAAGGCTAAGAGCGTGTTCCATAATGCTTAATTATAGTGTTGAAGTTATTTTGTTGTTTCATTTGTTATCGGATCCAAGATTACCTCATACTTAATTTCATCCTAATCGGTTCAGCCGCTTAGCCATGACAGCGTAACATACAGACAGACAGTTACTTTTACATTTTTTTTTTTTTTTTTATATCTTGGGACATCTCACACACGGCCATCTGATCCCAAACTAGGCAGAGCCTGCGCTATGGCAACCAGACAACTGATAAACATACTTATATATTTCTAAATACATACATATTATAGATAAATTACACCCAGACACAGAACAAATGGTCGTGCTCATCACACAAAGATTCGTCCTGGGTGGGAATCGAACCCACGACCTTCGGTTTAGCAGTCAGGGTCACTAACCACTAGACCAACAGGCCTGTCCATTTATAACATTAGTGTTTAGTGTATTTCTTCTATATTTTTATTTTCTAGGTCGTAAGCTTTGCCGCAAGTTTGCCGACGTCATCACACATAATTTCTCCTAAAGGGGGTAAATTTGCCCTGAATTGGGTATATTTTCCCTAAAGGGGTAAATTTTTGTTTAACAAATACCTAAAAATCTAAATCATTAAAAAAGCTGATAGCCTAAAAATCTAAATCATATTGAAAAAGCTGATAGCTCTTCAATGATAGATAGGTTTTGTTAAGTAAAACCATATCAACAAAATAATAAATTATTGTATGTATATCATCAAAATCGATTATTGGTTTTGGGGTATGAGGCCATTAATTTTTTAACTTGTGTATAACTAAATTTCATTAAAAAGTATAACAATAAGTTACATTCAAATAAAATTAATATATAATTATAAAGCGTAAGTTTTATTTACAAAAGACACAATAAAAATACACATATTTTACTCATTCTCAAACATTTTTTATGCAACTTAAATGTTCAATCACACAGATGTCTTAATTTACAATAGTACAACTATTGGGAGATGGGGAAAGTTACAACTATTTACAATGTATTAGTATAATGCAATGGTCATATTAAAAAACATTTGAAACCAAATTAATTTATTCAAAATGGGTTATTAGTTAACACTTCAAGTTTAGCAGCAAGGAGGTGGGTTGTATTGTGTCATGTTGAAGAGCAAAATAATTTATCAGCATGACAAAGCACCCATCCACCATAAACTTAATTTCACGAAACTGGCAGTAAACACGACACTGGCACAAATTGATGAATTTATCAGCAGACTGCCATAAAATTAAATAAAATTTGTATGTCACTTGCCAGGCATGTCTATTTATGTCGGTAGAGTATATTTGTTCTGTGTGTCTATATCTCATTGGTCAAAGACACAGAGTACTTTTTATGTCAGAGTATTAATTTGTTTGTTTCACTAGATCTATTAGATTTTGTCTCTCATGACTGAAAATTTAAACTTAACTCAATTTATGAAGCCATTAAAGTCTGCTCTACTTTGATCAATTTAAAGGCCCTAAGACAGGCAGGAGGAAATTATCTTGCTGCCTCATAGAAAATGTTTTTTTCTGATATAAACTTCTTGTTGACTTATTCTGGACATTAATTCTTGTGATGATGGTAAAGGTTATCATGAACAAGTAGTAGTATGAGGTAGCATTTTTTTCTGATGTAGTTATACCATCGTAATACATTTCAAATTCTTTATTGATTAATAGATTCAAAAATACACACAATTAAGACTAAATGCATTGTTATGTAAAATTTTAATAGTGAATTTAAAACTTTAACTCCAACCACACACAATCACCTAAAATTAGACCTGGAGATACTTCTTTCTGACATGCTGACGTTAATATTTCTCTCTCTGGCTGGACTATTCTGGACTTCGAGCTTGGTCTGATCCTTGTCCACCTTCTCCGCAGCCCTTTGACGTCCGGGCAGGTGGCGCTGCCGGGCGGGTGCTTGCTAACCTACCCACATGAACAACACTAGCTACACCACACAGGATACAACTGACCTTTGAGCTTGGTCAGCTCAATGTTGGCATGGTGACTAAAGTCAACGGTGGTGATGTTGAAACAAGCTTTTTAGTTCTTGATCTTGTTCTTGGTTAAGATCTTTAGTACTTAGTGAGGCCATACTTACAGCATCTAAAATACTGAACAGCAGAAAAGTGGTAAAGATCACTGAAAACGAAGTTGTGACAGCAAAAGACACATTTAGGAAGCATTCATATTTTTTTTGGTAACTTCCGATTTTGGCCATGTCGGTATATTTTCTATTTATCATTTTGATACTCAAAAATTTACATTTCCTGAGCATTTCAGGGCTCACCAGTCAGCTGACATGTATACAGTGTATAGACTTTTCACGACACCCATATGGGTTATATTTGAAGTGGTAAATATGGCAAAATAACTTTTTCTTAAAAGACGCATTGTCTAGGAATGCATTGGCATCTTCTGGAGCTTTCTTGCAACTTATTTATGCCGTATTTACCTATTTTGTGTTTCAATAAAAGGCAATCTGCTCACTGGAATGGATACAGGTATGTTCTACTGACAAGAACACTGTAAATGACACAAAATCTGCATTCATATTACAGAAAACAGTAATGATTCTTCTGTCGAAGAAAGCTTGAAGTCGAATAAAATTCTTCCGTATTGTCGATGCCTCGTGTTTCGTTATGAGACGGATTCTTCAAGTCTTCAAGACCCGTCACGCTTTTAGGGTTTCAATTCTTTGCAGACACAACATTAAGGTAGACAGGTGAGAGTCACACTCACGCTTACGCTCGTAAATCTTTATAGTACGATACTTAATAATACGATACTCTGTGCTTGTTAAGTCGTGCGAGATGCTCAGTGAATTCGTGTTGTTTTTAATCCTTCGCGAACTTAGGTATATTGACCAGGTATTAAACTCGTAGACTGTTTATGTTCTTCGCGTCGGCAATTGCTGCGATGCACACGACAACACGATAATGAGTTTCTTAAGTTCGGGTTTTCTACTTTACTATAATGATGGTATTTTTTTCTTTGGCTATCATAGCTACGAGCATTGTATCTATTTCTTATTCTTTTTACTTCATATAGGCTGGTTTATCCAATCAACTGTGGATGTAGAATTCCTCAAAGAGTATATAAATTATAAACGGCTACTCCTAGTCCTAACTGGTTGCCTTTGAATTTTAAATTAATTTAATGTGATAGACAGGATAGACTATAGAGAATTTGATTTGTATTTGAGTCACAGATTAAAGAAAGTTTGAGTTATTGTCTGTTGATTTGTCGTTCGTAAGGGCACAGAACCCCAGCACAGACCAAGATACACTTTAGTCTGATAAATTCTTAATTATAAACTCAAGCGAGCTATAAAAAATACTGATTTGTATTTAGTTGTCGTTCGGTAAAATCATAAAGTAAGATTTTTTAATTTTTGAACCTATCTTACTTACAAGTTATAACATTTTCCGCAGTTTGGCCACGCTGCTCTTTAATGTGGACGCGTTTGCAAAAAACACAAAAACCTCGCGAGGCCAAGCTTTAGGCCTCGCTCACGTCGACACTCACGAGGCTCAGCCACGGAGCCGCGTATATCAGCGTATATTATAATGTACTCTGTGGGAGCCGCGCGCACAGAACATAATATATACTTGGCCGCGCGGCCCTAGTGTGGACGTGGTTTTAGATTATGTCAAAATTTCAAAAACTCGGATTTTTCGTTCTACGTAGTACGACATAGTCTAGAAAATTATTTATAAAAGGGACTGGACCTCTTTTCGAAAAATACCTATGACACGGTAAAGAAAATTATCTTCACATATTTGGTCAGCACCGAATAAAATACAGAGGCCCAACACTAACGGCTGTTTAAAAAAAAACGAGTACGCTTTAGACCACACAAACGTAACTGACTATGAGAGAAAAAAAGAGAGTGTACCCACTCTGTCTTTTTTTCTCTCCTTTTTGCCCCTACCTACAGTAATATACAATACATAACGTACGGAACATAAAAAACTACACTTTCTCCTTCTTTATTTATATTTATTAAACTATAGGTAGCTCCCCAAATCAAGCAAAAGAAGTTTTACTAAAAAGAAAGTAATTAATCATGTCAATGTCAGATTCATGTCAATGTTAAATGACATTTATGTTGATCAATAAAATGCAAACTTGCATTTTACGAAATAAAAGACGATAATTTCTAAATAAAAGAAACCACGTTTCTCTTCAAATATGTAACGTATATTGTGTAACCTAAATACACCATTTATAATATATTTCCTTAAGTTTTCATTTATAAATATGGACTTTTCTTCAATTTGCCGAACTTGTTTGAAGACTGATAATTTAAATCCAATATTTCGGTCCGTGGTGGCACCGGAAAGATATTCCACTGCTATTTATGTGGGGATTGGGGTTCAGGTAAATAATAATAAACACAATTTGTTATTTTATTTATACAAACAGTATGGCGGTTCCAAAAATCTTCCTAACTTTTCGGAAATACTCTGTATAAGTAGTCCGCCTGAAAGAATATTATGGCGCTTTTACGCTAGGTACTTTTTTTTTTTAATAAATAAGTTTGACCTTTGCGCAGCAATGGTACAGGCTGCTAGTAATAATAATATATATATATTTTCTTTTTATTTAAAGAACACATTATAATTTTTTTTCTTGTTATATAAGACTGATTTTTATTATACTTAATTTTTTAAATTATCAAACAACCACACTTATATTATTTAGTGGGTGGTTACTTAAAATCTTCCCATTGATTTATTGTTGAGATGGTCAGGAAGAATAAACTAATTCCTGTCTATCCCCTTAAGGAGACCAAATCAGTAGACACGAAATCATAGTCGAACACCAGCATCACCCTGAAAGTGGTTCACTGATATACAACAATAAATGAAACCTTTTTTAGGTGAAATACAACGATAACTTGCCTCAAAACATGTGTTTATCTTGTATAACTCAATTGAACAGCATATTAAAATTTAGAAAACAATGCCAAATAGTTGAAGCACATTTACTGAAAATAACGGCAGATACCAATAATTACTCAAATGTAACGACAATAAATCACGAATTGGAAAAAAATATTAAAGCAGAATATTGTGACATAGATGAAGAAATCCCCTTGAAATATTTTATACAAACAGAGTTTTCACATAAATTGCTTGAGAATAACGATTTGGTAACGGAAACTGAAAATCCAACAGACAATGCTATTACAGAAAATTCTAACAATACAGATGACTACCTTGATGAGGAAACTTATAACGAAGAAGATTATATTTTACCAGAAAAATGTTTTACAAACGTAAATGAAGACCTAACTAATTATGTCTCATATTCACAAAACACAAAGAAAAAAATAAAACAGAAAAAATTACTCAAAAGTAACGATAATGAAGAAAATTGCTCAATGGTAACGGAAGAAACAAATAATATTGACTTACCATACAATTTCATAACGGATTCTAATTCTAAGATACCTAGAGTGATATGTAAGTTATGTCAAAAAGAGCTGTCAATACGAAGTGTAGATACCCACATGGCAATGAGACATCCTGGGGCTGACCAGAGAAAGGTGAAGTGCGAGTTATGTCTAAAATACATTATGAAGAACAAATTGAATAGACATAATATTATGATGCATGGAAATGTTAGTGTTTTTAGATGTGCGGTAAGTAAAAATTATAAATAAATAATAATAAATATATGTGGTGTGGACAATGTCACATACTTTGCTCTGAACCCAAAGTAAGTAGCTAAAGCACGCGTGTTATGGAATTCAGAGACAACGAAGGTACTTCAAACACCCAGACTCGAGACAATGTAGAAAAGTGGTTTTCTTCATTGACTCGGCCGGGGATCGAACCCGGGACCTCAGCTGGCGGCACCTTGAAAACCGGTGTGTACGCCACTCGACCACGGAGGTCGTCAGTTATGTCAGGCGGAGCCGTGGGCAACAGCTAGTCGTCTATATATTTTATTTTATAACTAGCTGTGTCCGCGGCTTCGCTCCCGTCAACTGACTACCTACCCTACCATATCTACCCTACCCTACCTACCCTACCATTTTTTGTTTTCAAAGCTTCCCTGTATTCTAGCGAACAAAACAAAAAAAGAATTATTCAAATCGGCCCATCCGTTCTCGAATTTTAGCGAGACTAACGAACAGCAATTCATTTTTATATATAAGATGTTACAGAAATACCAATCTACATATTTGTTTTTTTTTTTCAGAGGTGTAAAAAAAAGTTTAGTAGCAAAGCGCTATTAGTTGATCACGTTGATAATTGTGCCCCTAAGACACGTCAGAGGAAGGTTAATGAATCTGTAAGTACCTACTAATAAATGTTATTTAACGAGAGAATATAACTGTTTACTCACGCACATTCTCGGGATCGCCCGACTAGTTTCAGACCCAATAGGAATCCCTAATCATGAGCTGACGCGGCGGCGGTGGTGTCGCGAGTCGACTGGCCGCCGCCGCGTCAGCTCATGATTAGGGACTCCTATTGAATTATGAATAATGAAAAAATAAATGTGGACATTGGAAAAATGGGGGTTTTACATTGACTCGGCCGGGGATCGAACCCGGGATCCCAGATTTGGCGACAACTCGAAAACCGGTGTGTACGCCACTCGACCATAAAGGTCGTCTATTTATTGAGTCTGAAACTAGTCGGGCGATCCCGAGAGTATGCGTGAGTAAACCGTTTTGTTCTAAATAATTATTGGTTCAGTACTACATGATATAATTTTAACTTACGAAGGCTGATCTTTTTAGGGTCGGACTCAAGCTGAATGTGATATCTGCAAGAAGATCATGCAGAAAGCGAGCCTTAAGGTCCATAAGGCTGTAAAACATGCTGGACTGAGGCCGGTCTGTGAGGTGAGAACTAATATATTGTTAAATTATATTATACTAGCTGTCCCCCGCGACTTTGTTCGCGTGTTTATTTTCAACGGTTTTTCATTTTTGCAACATGTTTCATTTATGCTCCGCTCCTATTGGTCGTAGCGTGATGTTATATAGCCTATAGCCTTCCTCAATAAACGGATTATTCAATACAAAAATAATTTTTCAATTCGAACCTCCTGATATTAGCGCGTTCAAACAAACAAACAAACAAACTCTTCAGCTTTATAATATAAGTATAGATATCAAAATGAGGCAGATATGTTATTTTAAGATTAAAATTTAATTTTAAAAGTTTTAAAATTACTTATTACCTTATTAGGAAGTTTTTAATGACTATTTTTTTTATTTAATGCTTATCCTATCTTTTGTACTATTGATTAATGCAACTTGACAACATTTTGACATATACCAGCTACCTAAGTAATTCCTCCTTACTTAACACCTATATGTACAACTATCCTACCCACGTACGTCACTATCCTACCTCTGACTATCCTCCCCACATAACTTTCTTACTCACACAACTATCTAGACACGCGGGAGCGTGTCAAGCCAAGTTCAAGTAAAAGAACTGGCGAGCAGCACCGTGTGTACATATATTACACGAACCATTTCGAGCCACTTTTGACCCCCTCATAACTCAAAAACTATTTCACATAAACGTGTCAAATTTGGCTCATATATTGAGACTTGCGAGATACATTTGTTCTCTAAATTTCATAAACACATCTTAAACGGTTATTTAGATATTAACGCCCAAAAATCGTCATTTTTATCACTGACTGAGCTAAAGATCAAAATTCTAACCCAGTTCCAGATGACCTAGAAAGTTCAAATTTGGCAAGCAGACAGGTAATTAGGTGAATACAAAGGAAAAAATCTGAAACTGCTAAATTATTATCATTTTATTATAATTTTTACTTCATTGATTTTATTAGGAACATTTAACTAATACCCGTAAACGCAGGAAAATACTAGTTTATCAAAAACCATTTGGTATTAATTTTGTCATAAATAAGTACCTACTAATCATTTATGTACAAAAAGTAATGATATCCCATCAAAAATGAAAAATATTTTTGATGGAATCCTACCTACTAATTTAGTATAAGAGGCAATATGCTGTTCTGAATCTTGCTTAATAAATAATTTAATATCCTACCCGCATAACAATCGTTTTGCTTCGGCAGCACTGCGGCCGCAGCTTCGGCAACAAGTTTCGTCTGAAGGAGCACTACAGGGCCAAGCACGGGTACGAGAAGTTTAAGTGTACTTACTGCGAGTTTACCAGCGCCAGTGTTCTGGCTATGAAGGTGAGGTCAGGGTTGCCAGCCCCCACCAAAATATCCAGTCAATGTAGGTTCGGGTTCGTTAGACATCATGACCGAACGAGAACGACACTGATTAATATAAGTGAATTTTCAAGATGACATAGTATAATTACTTATGTTGTTCGATTAAAATTGACTAGTATCCAATTATTTATTTATTACGAATATTTCTAATAATAGTATTAAATTAAAGCAGAACTGCGAAATAACAATAAAATATACACGAATACAAAAGTTATTAGCTTTTAAAGTTAGTAGGTGACGCATGTTCTATCTCTTTTCCGCAAAACGATGACTTGTACAGGGCAGCCCCAGATTAGTATGGAGAAAAGAATAGTGACGTCACATTATGCTATAGCTCTCTCTGTCTAATTAGCAACATTAAAATGCTTGTAACTAATTCAATATGAAAGTAATTAATCTGCCGTTTTTACAACTCGACATAGTTTGTAATATATATTTTTTTTAATTAATTAAAATAAATTTTGTCGAATACCCAATTGTAGGTTCTGCTTGAAGCCCCTAAAAATAACCTCAAAACAAATTTGCCCCTTAAAATTCTTATATTTCAACGAGCTATTAAATAAATAATATTAAGTTACTCGATAATTTATTTTTCATCATATTGTATCTATTTTTAGTTATTTACAACAGGCATTATTATAATCCCAAAATAATAACCATTATTAGGCCAGTGGTCGCAGGTTCGAGGCCTGCCTGAGGTTTAAGTTTTTCCTTCTATTATTTGTATTTAATTCCAATCATTAATCAAATTTTAACAAATTATATATACGGGGGGTTTGGCTGTAAAAGGTTTACAGCCCACGACGGTAATTTTTTTTTTGAATAACCGTAAATAATTGTAATTTGTGACCTATAGAACCACGAGCGTCGTCACAGCGGCGAGAAGCCCTTCGTGTGCGAGACCTGCGGCGCCAAGTTCCACGCCGCCTACCTGCTCACGCAGCACAAGCACTCGCACAGGACGGAGAAACTTGTCAAGGTGACTAATTAACATACCCAGTGACACTCACATTCGCACGAATACGCAAAAGTTTAGGACGACACACGGACATCAAAGCGCGCGAACCTTGTTCGAATGTTTGCACAAATGCAAGAAGAGTGGGGAGGCCTTTGCCCAGCAGTGGGACATTTTAGGCTAATAATAATAATAATTTAAAATTTCATCTCAATTGGATGTCGAAAAATGGTTCCTTTTTAGCTTGTAAGACTTGACCTGAACAAACGGACATACATAATACATATACAGCATGCAACAAAAACCCTGTCCAATTCTTATGAGTATTATTCAGCATCGTACTGCGTAACATACGTAACTATTGAATGGATTTGAGATTATTATTTCTCCCCGGTGAATATAATTAAATTAAAATAAAACTGATCAAAGGCAACACTGATCGCTCGACAAAGTTCACGTGTCCTACCTACAGTTTTGTATCAAAGAAGCCGCCTGAGCGAGACATTTTTTTTTTAGTACGGATGTTGAACCTGGAATACGCCTTTATTGGATCGGACAGGGTTTTTGTTACATAATTATATACATTGCCAGTTCAATAAATATTTTCTTTTGTGTATTTTCAGTGCGACCTCTGCCCAGCCAGTTTCAAAGCTAACAACAGTCTCCACATGCACAAACTGACATGCCACAGCAAGTCGGTGTACCGGTGCACGGTCTGTTCCCGGACTTACAAGTGCCGGTACTACGCAGTCAAGCACGCCCGGCTAGCGCACAGCCAGCTGCCAGGGACGCCGCTGGCCAAGATCGTGAGCAGCTAGAACTTATGACGGAATATTCATAATATTTTCCGCCGTTACAAAATGTTTTCCGAACTATTTCCGAGATCAGTTAATATATAATACTTGACGGGCCTGTAGGTATAGTGGTTAGTGACCCTGACTGCTAAGCCGGAGGTCGTGGGTTCGATTCCCACCCAGGATGAATCTTTGTGTGATGAGCACGATCATTTGTTCTGTGTCTGGGTGTAATTTATCTATAACATGTATGTATTTAGAAATATATAAGTATGTTTATCAGTTGTCTGGTTGCCATAATACAGGCTCTGCCTAGTTTGGGATCAGATGACCGTGTGTGAATTGTCCCAAGATATTATTATTATTATTATATAATACAGTTATGAAAAGAACTTTGATATTTGTTTAAGAAATTTTACTACCAATCCGTTTTCATACTTCATTTAATAGTCAATACTTACCGTTTGATTTTAATTTGTTTGAGGTTATATAAGGCTAGTTCATCATCATCAGCCTATCTTCGTCCACTACTGACGACATAGGCCTCTCCTATGGCACGCCACTGAGCTCGATCTTCAGCTCTTTGTCTTCAACCACTGCCAGCCACTTTGAGGCTAGTTACTTAAAGTAAAAATTAGTAAACTATAAAATGCGCCTAGAGTATGAATTGTGAGCATTTCAGTATATTTTTTCCTACCCCTAAATTACTACTTCTGATTAATTTCGTTGCGGGTTCCAAGACAGTCAATCGTTTCTGGACACACCGAGCTTAACTGTTTCGGTGGTATTCATTGGTTATCATTGTAGATCCTGGCTTACAGGAGTTGCAATGATGAGCATGTGTGGTGGGATGGTCCCTATTAAAAAAAAAAATATGTTTTCTTTGAATATTGTATGTACCTACATAATAAACATTTTTAAAAAATCTAACGATGAAGTTTATTTTCAAAAACAACCCTAAAACTTATTAAACTTTTTTTGCTATTTATTTATAATTTTTTGCCAACGCCATAAGCACAAATTTATTTAACTTATTATTTACTAGCTGTCCCCCGCGACTTTGTCCGCGTGTTTTAGTTTCAACGGTTTTTCTATTTGCAACATTTTTCATTTATGCTCCGTTCTTTTTGGTAGCAGCGTAATGTTATATAGTTTATAGCCTTCCTCAATAAATGGGCTATCCAACACTGAAAGATTTTTTCAAATCGGATCAGTAGTTCCTGAGATTAGCGCGTTCAAACAAACAAACAAACAAACTGTTCAGCTATATATATTAGTATAGATTAACTGCTAGTAAGTTTCTGATGCAGTAAGGCTGGCCGCATACACGTTTTCCGTATGCATAGAATGAATATAAAATACATCTGTTACGTGAGTGATGGTAACTCATCTGTTACGCTTTTACGGCTCAACCGCTGAACCGATTTTGATGAAACTTGGTATGTAGTTTGTTTGAATGTCGATGTTGATCTTAAAATCAACTCTAAGTCAGCCTATCACACCTTAAAATTAGATAAACAATATGACACTTAAGAACAACTTAAAATAGAGTTGCGTTGAGTATTTTAGGTCCACCCTGTATAAGCATAAACAAGTGATTTAATGTTATTTTTGAGATTAGGTGTTTAATAATTAATACATTTAAGAATTAGTTTTATTTAATAGTATGTAATAATATTATATAATAGATACCTAATTAAACTTACAATATGATATAAGAGTGCATGTATATGAGTGCTTACTGCTAAAAGGCTGTACCAAATTTAATAGATTTTTGTCTCAGGATAAGGTGAGTCCTGCAAAAGAAATTAAAACAATTAGTCGATTAAATACTGATAAGGACAGTTAAAACCTAGTGCACACAGACCTCATTCAATAATGTGAAAAGACTATTTTTTTTTTTTATTCTTAATACTTTTAAGCTAACACTTTTTAATTATTTACAAAAGACATAGAAAAAAGTTAATGTTAACATGTATTTATTTTCAAAGCTAAAATCTAAGCAGGTAAGTATTTTTTCTAGCTTTTCATCATGGGTCTTACCCCTATGTTTTTGTTGTTTTTCACTATAGGATACTGTTTTACCCAGTAAAATATGTTGTGGAGGTCAGATAGGCAGTTGCCCTACAAAAATTAGTGCCCTTAATCTCCAATTATATTAATATAAATATTAATTTTAATATTCTAATACAATGCTAATGGAAAATTGTGTGTGTAAAAGTATCGACAATGAAATTTGAAGCAAAATGTACGATTTCTTATTTTTTTTTCTTTCATTTTGGATGTCATATTTCACAAATTATCTAAACACTATATACGTTGACGTCGCATATTTTAAAATACATGTATTTTTTTTACACTGTTTATTACCTTATTTTTTTAATAATTAACAATTTTAACTATTGACAAACCTAACTGTATATACACTTAAAACAAAACTAAACTCTCCACTAATAAAATCTCTAAAAAATTGCGTAAAAAAATATATAATAACCTTGATTTTAGAAGAGTTCCAATGAAGCAATGAAGTTTCTTGCCGATTCTTTTCCATAAGAGTGACATTTTGGAACCCCGCAACTAGAGTCATTTAACGTTTTGAAAGTGCCTGAAAAGGCCTACTTGATATACAAATATTTAGATTTAGATTGTGTGCTGGGTGTACCTTAGTTGAGCAGCCTGTTCTCCTTGCCTTGCGGCCAGGCGGGCGCGGCGGCGGCCTGCAGCTGCGTCCACAGCGCGGCGCTGTCGCCGCTGCTCATGTCCACCTCGACCGGCTGCAGGAGTTTGCGAGCCTCGCTTTTTATGTCTGAATGGGTTGGTTAAGGATGATTATAAAATACATAAGACATGCATAGAGTGCGCGCATCGCTAGTAGGCCTTTGTGCCAAGCGTAAGGATTTTTGACGTGACAACGTCTTATAAATTGGTTTGCCGGGTGACACTTCAAGAAACTGGGTAACGCTCCGCTCACGTTATGCGCTCACAATGAGAGCGAGTAAGAGGCACGCGTCCCTTCCACTCGGGCATGGTTAGCCCGCCTAAGAGCGAGAGAGACAGACATTGACATTGACAGTCGTTGTCACGTAAAACTTTCGCCCGTATACCGACTTTACAGGCAACCAACGATTTTTTTTTGCTGTAAGTACTAAAGTCATTTACTGATTTAAATGATTTCCTGTGACAACAGACGTTTATGCGAAAATATCGATGTTTTCGATATTATTAGGAAAATATTAGCTTGTGAGATAGTTTAAATAACACGACGCGCTCTGTTGTGACACTAATTTTATGATTTTCTTGTTCATACTAGTGCTTACAGTTCATACTCGATATGTGCACTATATAGTTACTTATTTTTACTCTAAGAAAACAAAGTCTGAAAACCCAGTAACATGGGTTATGGAGGTCAGCTGATGGACAGTCGTATAAAATACGGTATTTCACTGAATCAGGTAACAAATAAAAAAGACTGCAAAAAAGAGAATTAGCAAGCCCACTATACTATTTGACATTTGCTGCAAATACCCTACAATTTAAAATTATAATATCATAAAAACAAACAAATTAAAAAAGTTGTTTGTAGCTACATAGCAAATAGGGATGTCGACTGGGTGTTAAAAGTTAAAATCTATTTAGTCCGTCAGTTAGATAATAAAAAAATATTAGACACGTATTTTTTCTTTTATCAAAACAATAAAAAATTACAAAGATACAGCGCTTTAAAGTTTCGGAGTGGGGGCTTATGACACGTCGCCGTGGTAAAAATTGTAGCGAGGAGTGACGTCACGCGTAATTTCCGTTCTCTGTATTTTGATCATTTTTTGTTTGCAGGAAAAAAGAAAAAATACGTGTCCAATAAAATTCATTAATCAACCAGGTGGACATTAAAAAAAAATTGGAAACATGCCTATTAAATGGTCTTTATTGGCAGTGTATATTGTAGGGTTTCATATATATTGCAGATTCGTCATCTAATCAATCTCTGGAAATGTAAACCACATTTTTGACACAACTTATAAGAAATTTTGTAACAGTTGTAAAGGCAAAATTGAAATACCTATAAAACAGGATGTATTTCCGAACTGTGCAAACCAAGTGACAGCTAAAATTATGTTATACTAGCTGTACCCCGCGACTTTGTCCGCGTGTTTTAGTTTCAACGGTTTTTCATTTATGCTCTGCTCCTTTTGGTCGCAGCGTAATGTTATATAGCTTATAGCCTTCCTCAATAAATGGGCTATCCAACATTTTTCAAATCGGACCAGTAGTTCCTGAGATTAGCGCATTCAAACAACAAACTCTTCAGCTTTATATATTAAGTATAAATTTAAAAAGGATACATCCTTTGGCGACATTGGGCGGAGCACTGAAGTCCCACCGGATGCCAGTCAATTCCTTAGCCAGCTGGTAAGTTTCCCTGGAACCAATAAATAAATCCATCAGAGATATCAATGAAAAAGTCAACCACATAATAAGTTTTTTTTAATATATTGATTTTACATTGACCAGACTTTCATACAACCTTATCCCAAGCTAAGTGGGGGACAGCTTCCAGTATGTCTAGATTCGTGAGAGTATATAAGTTATGTTTGTGGCTGACTTTAGAGATAGCTCCAGTATTAGGTACAAAACAGCTAAAGAACTTTTTCGTCTGCATAGATAGGTTTAGGTCACGGCAATTACCACTCTGTGCGATGTAATGTGGGTTTGATCCCTGCATTGGACAACCATTCATGTAATCCACAAGTGCTTGTTTCAAGTCTGGGTGTTCTTTGTGCATGTGATTTGAATGTTCATTAAAACCCCTGTGATATAGCTTATTTCGATAATTGAATAAATAAATAACTTACTTAGCATTATCCAATCTGTTTCTATCACTGTCTGCGATGGTGAGATGTGACTCAAAGGTGGCGCACACGCGGTCCAGCTCGTTGCCACGCCGGGACAGCTCTGCTAGCCGCTCACTGAGTTCATGCTGAAAAAATAACAATAAATAACATGTAGAAGTGAATACAAAATCTTGTAAATGGTGCAAGAAGAAAGCATCCAAGTTCCTAACTCAAACACAACTAAGCTTTACAACGTGCGAAGGCTCTTTGTGTCCCCAGAAAGACCTTGAAGAGAAAGCATTATGACTTTAACTTTTGTTGAGTTTCGGCTTTTAAAGTGACTTATATCTAAATAAAGCTGCCACCTAGTTAGTTAATTTTGCTATACGTCGCGTTGCTTGGCTATTTCGTTGACCACGTCTTGAGAAAGCCATGAATATTAACATATGACTTAATCCAATGATTAGATTCAAACTCACGTGTAATTTAATTTCCTGAGCAAGTTTAGTCTCTAATTCGGTTTTCTTCTTGCTAGCCTTCATCTGCTGTTGTACTTTGTCGATCTTTTCTGTAAATTATTAAAATAATAATTGTGGATAAATAAGTGCGAGAGAGAACAATGTTCTATGACGTTAGGTTTCACAATTTTCACTTGGTATTTACCGTCTAATCTTTTGCAGAAATCGTCCAACTTCTCCACTATATCTAAAAACCAAGTTTCTTTCGCTTCCGTAGTCATTTTTGATGTAATTAATTTAAATTACGTATTTAAAACACAGCACAAACAACTTTCAACAAAAACGACTATTTTGAATTTGAAATATTTGATTGATAAACAAATGCTACAGGTTAGTAATAAAGCACAGATAACTAAGAATTTGTCTGTGATAACACTTGAGTGTGTATCCGACCGTATTGATAAAACAAAAGCGATTGAAGCGCCTCGTGGTGTCGAATAGTAGTACCAATTTATCGCCATATTTGTGATGGCGACCGATATTTATAGATCGTAAGGGTGTTGTTATTCAATAAATAAATGCATTAAAAATGGAGGAGACGAAAGTTATTTATTACATAGATGACGAGGAGACACCGTATTTAGTGAAAATCCCCATATCACCAGAGAAAGTGACGTTGTTGGACTTCAAAAACCAGTTGAACCGACCAAACTATAAGTTTTTCTTCAAATCTATGGACGATGATTTCGGTGTTGTTAAAGAAGAAATTGTTGACGATAATGCTCATTTACCTTGTTTTAACGGTCGTGTAGTGTCGTGGCTAGTGTCTGCTGAAGGTTCGAATCCGTCGGACGGCGCATCGCAGTGTACTGATAGCAATGCTGGTAAAGGCAAACAAACTCATGGGGCTCCGGCCCCTGTCACGAGAGACACCTGTACAGACACCGACAGTACCATCAGCTCTCGCCCCGGGCACCGAGCATCCTGCGACAAGTATAAATACCGGGGCTTACGGATAAACGGCCACTCAAAGTACGGGAACCATGGTTTAGAATACGAAACAGCCTCTGTCCTTAGTTCGGACTTGGACTCAACGAGCCTCTTTGATAGTCAGTCAGAAATCACCACGACGACTGGCAGGCACACGAACGCGTCTGTAGACAGAGCCTTAACAGAATGCAGCAGTGTTTCCCACCTGCAAGTAAGCTCTCGAAAAAGACCTCAAAGGAGACGAAAGAGGCCACAAGTCATGTCCAGAACTTCATCTTATTCTTCTATAACTGACTCTACAATGTCTATGCACATTATAACGGTGACTTTAAACATGGATACGGTCAATTTCTTGGGGATTTCAATAGTGGGGCAGTCAAATAAAGGTGGTGACGGTGGGATCTATGTTGGAAGTATCATGAAGGGTGGTGCTGTGGCTTTGGATGGACGGATAGAACCGGGAGACATGATTTTGCAGGTATGTCAGACTTAAATTGATCTTGAAGTGTTTTGTGTGGGTTTCTTATGAACAGTTGGGTCATAGATGGTATGGATAGCAGAATAATGGTAATAAATCCAATGTTAGATATGGTAAATACAAAAATTGTGGAACTATATGTTAAATGATATGAACAAATAATAGTTCAGCAATAGTAGTATTTTATCTGTAAAACATTTGCATTTATATCTAGAATAAAATATAATTAAAGAAATTTAAATGTACATGGAAATAGAACAAAAATTAGGTACAATTAATTGAAATTCCTACTCAAAAAATGATAAAATGATAACATATTTTTAATCAGTTGTATTTAGATTAGAGAACTTACTGTTTAGTTATATGTATGTTTGCCTAATATATTTAGCACAAATTTTCCTTTTACCTGTCTCCTTTCTTAGGATCTTAGCTTACCCCATACTAAATTTCATGCAAACCGGTTCAGCAGTTTAGCCTTAAAAGGGTAACATACAGACATACAGAGTTTTGTTTAGCTTTTATAATATTAGTATGCATTATCCCTAGTAGGTATGCACAATAATGTGGCCTCAACTACTGTTTTTTCTCAGACAAAGAATTAAGTAAGTTTATAGATTTCAATTAAGTCAAAAGTTGTCACACCAAAGAGGATAAACTATGTATAGTTTATTCAAAATTATATATTTCTCATCAATAAATTAAGTCTACTTATTACTGTAACTGTCCTATACAAAGCAAAACATTAATTGTATGTCTTTATATTTACAATCACTGGCTATGGATTAGCCATTGCATTGCTTAACACAGTATAAAATCCAGAAGAATTGCAATTGGTATTTTGCAAGTCTTTTTTATTACTTTAATAATAAAAAAAAAATATGTAGAGTTGTAAAAACGGTAGATTAATTACTTTCATATTGAACTAGTTACAAGCATTTTAATATTGCTAATTAGATAGAGAGAGCTAAATCATCAGGTGACATCACCTTCGTAATTCTCCATACAAATCTGGGGCTACCCCATACAAGTTGTTGTTTTGCAAGAAAGAGATAGAACATGCATCATCTACTAACTTTAAAAGCTTATAACTTTGTACTTGTGTATATTTTATTCAGTGGCGTAGCTACCGGAGGGCTAGGCGGGGCAGGGCCCCGGGGCCCCCAAGCTCGGGGGGCCCTCGGACTCTGACTTACAAACGATTTTGTTTTTAAATTTGTACATAATTAACAAATCACAATGATTATCGATACTTAACTACTGTATGTCTATGTCTCATTACTACGTTCATAGGCAAACATAGATTTTCAATGTGCCACAAAGTTTTTGATGCAAGTTGTAGAGGATTTTAATTTTAAGGAAAACCTTATTTATAGAAATTTGTATTTGAATAAGTATTTTGTGGTTTTTCATATTGTGTGTGTTTCTTTTATAAGACAATAAGGTTAAAAATGGGTTTAACAGTCTAATAAAGACGCTAAGACGTGATTTTGTGACGGAGCCGGGTTTGTTTCCATGATAAAACAAGTTAGGAAAAATCCATATTATACATGACACTCCTACCACACTTGGAAAGTTCGTACGAATCTTTGCCGGAATGTTCGTCACATAGACTATTAAAATATATTAACACGTATTTTTTCCTTTTTTACTTACAAACAATGAGGAAGATACAGTGAAAGGAAATATCTCTTCTAGCTACAATTTTTACCAAGACATGACGTCACAAGCCCCCCGCTCCTGAACTTTAAAGCGCTCGACCATTGTAATTTTTTATTGATTTGATAAAAGAAAAAATACGAGTTTTGTTTTCTTTTTTTATGTATCTGGTGGACTAAATGGTTATGTCCTTTTTATACCCAGTCCACACGCCTATTACATCTAGTTTTGTAATTGTATTCTTTTTTATTTAATCCATAAATACGTTGTGAATCAAATAGAAAGTGTGCAATAAAAATGCATGTTGTTTTTAAGTAGAGTTAATTTAAAAACCATGCTTATTATGTTTAATTTAGGACTAAATAACCAATCATTCTGATAAATTTGCGACTGAAAAATATTTACACCTCAACTGAGACGTACGAAATGCTTTATTATTAAATTCAATTAGATATTTTTTTTTATTAATGACGTTTTAAAAAAAACTTCTGAACCTTGTTCAAACCAATTTTCGGTGGAAGTTTGCATGGTAATGTACATCATATATTTTTTTTAGTTTTATCATTCTCTTATTTTAGAAGTTACAGGGGGGACACATTTTACCACTTTGAAAGTGTCTCTCGTGCAAACTATTCAGTTTAGAAAAAAAAGTATTAAAAATCACAATATAATTTTTGAAGACCTATCCAAACATGCTCCACACGTATGGGTCTGAATAAAAAATAATTATTGAGTTTCAGTTGTAAAATATATATTTTTTTCTATTTTTGTGTTCACAGAATACACCTACCTACTTACCAAGTTTGAACAGTATAATTCTCATAGTTTCGGAAAATAGTGGCTCTGACATACGGACGGACAGACAGACAGACATGACGAATCCATAAGGGTTCCATTTTTTGCCGTTTGGCTACGGAACCCTAAAAATCACAAGATTTATTTGAGATTTGTTTAAAAAACAAACACAGTCTGTTCGTCTCGGCGGCTATATTCGCGACTGGTTGCATGCCGAGCGCATGTTGAGATACGAGGCGCGTAGGTAGCTCGCGCTTCGTCCGTTTATATGAAGTTACAATACAGTACTGATAGATAATATTACCGTGCTAGTGCCCTCTGTCCATCGATATACATCGCATTCGATACACGACGAATACGGAACAAATGATTTTAAATAGTTTAGTTGGGGCCCTAGTTTTATTTTTGCCCCAGGGCCTTTGGTTACCTAGCTACGCCACTGATTTTATTGATGTTATTTCGCAGTTCTGCTTCAATTTATTACTAATACAAGAAATATTTGTATTAAATAAATAATTCAATAGTAGTCAAATACCTACACAATTGTTTTGAATATAAAACAGTTGGCAATCATGAGAATATTTTTTTTGTCCTTGACAATGAAGCCGCCACATTCATATATTGTAAAAATATTATGAACAAGTCTACTACATAATTATGTAGAATTGTATATACATCAAACATGTAATGTTCAGTGTTATTAAAACAATCTTGAATGCTCTGAGGCAAAGGAAAACTATAAAATCACTGTCTTACACCTTTGATGTTGATAGCACATATAGGACATGGAAAATTATGCCATACAAATACTAACTTTAAAATGGTCGTGGTACTTGTTTATAATAATATATTATGTAATGGGAAATAGCGCGAACATACATAAATACCTTTATCAGTAAGTCTGCAACCTGGTTAAAATATCAAGCATCAAGGTATTAATGCATGTTTTTGACATACAGTTTTATTAAAATTGCTTCATTTGTTTCGGAGCCTCTTCTTTGAATGTAAATGGTCCTTGTAGTCTTCCTGTATGAAAAGTTCCTACCTGGATAGTATATATATAGATAGGATACCTGTTAATTGCATTTTTGGAGGTAAACTCAATAGACAAACTATAAAATTATGGGTATATAAGATTCTACCAGATTCCTGCAGCTTTGCACGTGTGGATATCGGGAATAATGCGGCGAATACCGGCATTTATTACTTTTCTCATATAGACATAAGTTTTCCATAACAAACTACGTCATTATTTAAAACAAATCTGTTTACTCACGTATATTCTCGGGATCGCCCGACTAGTTTCAGCCTCAATAGGGGTCCCTAATCATGAGCTGACGCGGCGGCGGTGGTGTCGCGAGTCGAACTGTTTTGTTTTAAATAATTATGAATAATACTCACGAAAGTTATTATACAAAAAACTACATCATTTATACAGAGCTTTAGCCAGAATAGCTTATCAAGTAAACACACGCATAACAAATCTCTATATCTACTTATGATAGACTAGTAAAGCGCCCCGGCTTCGCGCGGATAGCACAGCAATATAGCCTATGTTACTCAGGTATAATGTAGCATTCTAATGGTGAAAGAATTTTTGAAAATGGTCCAGTAATTTTTGATCTATTCGTTACAAACATACAAAAATCTTTCCTCTATGTAATATTTATACATTAGAAATCAGTTTTAACAATGGACGTTATATCTTTCCAGGTGAATGATGTAAATTTTGAGGATATGACGAATGATGAAGCAGTAAGGGTGTTACGCGAGGTGGTGCAGAAACCGGGCCCTATTAAGCTGGTGGTGGCCAAATGCTGGGATCCCAACCCCAAGGGATACTTCACTATACCTAGAACTGAACCTGTGAGGCCTATTGATCCTGGTAAGTGCAATATCATATAAACTTAAAGTAAAATTTGTTTTGAGACATTAATCTTGACTGCATGGATAGCCGAGTTGTATAGGTCACCACGCCAATTACCAAACTGCGCGATGTGCCGCGGGTTCGATCCCCGCATGGTATTAGCATTTGTATGATCCACGAATGCTTTTTCCAAGTCTGGGTGTTCTTTGTATCTGTGATTTCAATGTTTGTAAAACCCCCCGCGACACAAGGATTAAATCTCTTAGTGCGGGATTCGATTTTTTAAAAAAGAAACTAAAAAATCCAAAACTAATGAAATCGTCCTACTAAGATAAGGTTTCCCCATAAAACTCGATCCTCCGCCTTCTGCATCCAGTCTAACCCAGCTAACTTTTATCTTAATGTCTTCTACACTATGCTAGTGGCCTAGGTATGCCTTCAACAAGCCTGGTGGCATTTCTGGCTTATAGGACAAGCTAGCTGCCGGCTTCTTCGCCGGGTCAATCTAGCCAGGTCTAGCTAGGTCACGGCGTCCTCGACTTAGTCCTCGACTAATCTTAATAATTTAAGGACATATTTTTATTGCTAGTTTGGCCAGCTCGGGCCAGCTTGATCTAGGGACGGGGGGGTGAATGATATTCCATGACAAATTCATTCAATGGGATTGCATGAACTGACCGGCAAATTGCAAAAAACTTGAGAAAATTTAAATTATCGGGCTACCCTGACAAGTCTTAGAAACATGTGTTACTCTGTGTGTCCGCCCCCAGGCGCGTGGGTGGCGCACACGGCGGCGCTGCGCGAGGCGTACCCGCCGCCGCCGCCGTCGCTGTCGGCGCTGCCGCTGTCGGCGGCGTCCGAGCGCGCCGCGTCCGACGCCAGCACGCTGCCCGCCGCCGCGCTGGACCCGCAGCTGTCCGTCAACATGGACATGGCCGTCGTCGTCAGGGCCATGCTCAGGCCCGACTCCGGTAAGTACCGAAACTGAAGTCTTTTGTAGTCAAAATCAAATCAAATCATTTTTTTTTGTAACTAGGATAAAAAATCATCACTTTTACAAGTCACCTAAATCATTTTTTTTTGAGCTCGCTGGATTCGACAAATTCTGAAGACTGAAGTCAAAATCAAAAACTCATTTATTCCAACTAGGCTACAAAGTAACACTTTAAGAACGTCAATACAACGGACAGCACCCTGATTCGCCCACCCTTCACAGCTTCGTAAGTGCTCTGGCTGTGGAGAAGAAACGGCGCAACAAACTCCCCAGCAGCACGCTGTCATTTCGTATACAATAATAATAGTATTATAATTTAGGGGCTGCGCAAATAAATAAGTGTTTGAGGTCGATAAGTCGATAGTTTTTCTGAAACCTAAAGCTGTTCTCTGGTGTTTGATATGTCCATAGGCAGTGGTATCAAAGCAGCAAGTTGTAAAGGTAAAAAAAAAACCCTTTTTGAGAGTGTGAGTGTGTGTTTCTGTACAACTCATATTATCAATGCTTGTAGGAATAATTCAATGGCATCATAGGTCATCTAATGCTTAAAAAATCAAAATTTATTTAGTGCGAATAGGTAAACTTATTAAAGTTCAATCATATTAACAAACAGTACCCGAAACCACCTTACGCTTAATGTGTTCACCATAGCAACGTCATGCCTCGCCATGTATTGATGGGCACCCAACCAAGAAACAACCGTTGAAAGCTGAACTTAACCCTCTTTGTACGAATTCAACTTATATTCTAATCCACTTTTTTTTGTTACGGGGTGAAAATCTAATGACTTCAACCCACGCCGAGGGCACGACGTGGGGATATGTCGGACTTGCACCGACTAAGAACCCCCCGGTCCCGGTCCCGTCCTTGCCTTTGCCGGAGTCTCGGGTTCGCTAAAGCATGCTCGGCGGGGCTTCGGTGATATTATAATCCCGTGCGTTATGAGGTTCTGCTTATTTGATCTTCAAGAACCACTATTTAATATCCGTCTCTCCCTCCCTTAGGTTTGGAGATCCGCGATCGGATGTGGTTGAAGATCACGATTCCGAATGCGTTTATTGGCGCGGACGTGGTGGACTGGATCCTGCAGCACGTCGCCGGCATCACCGACAGGAGGGACGCCAGGAAGTATGCGTCGCATATGCTGAAGGTCAGTTTCTTACAGCTTCCCCTGCTTAAATGCTTTGACCTTTCTTGGAGTTTAAGCTAACCCTATACCAAAAAACGGCGTGGGGATTTGTCGGACTTGCACCGACTAAAAAAACCCCGCTGCAGTTCTTCCTTTTGCTGGAGTCCCGGGTTCGATAAAGCATGCTTGGCGGAGCTTAGCCTTGCCTTACCTTGCTCTCTATAACGTTGAGTGTTGTTGCAGGCGGGCTTCATCCGGCACACGGTGAACAAGATAACATTCTCGGAGCAGTGCTACTACGTGGCGGGCGAGCTGTGCGCCGAGCTGGCCGCGCTCCGCCTGCGCGCGCCCGACTGCGACAGCCTCGCCAGCGACACGCTCGCGCCCCTGCCCAACCCCAAGTACGTACCCGACAGCCTTGCCAGCGACACGCTCGCGCCCCTGCCCAACCCCAAGTACGTACCCGACAGCCTTGCCAGCGACACGCTCGCGCCCCTGCCCAACCCCAAGTACGTACCCGACAGCCTCGCCAGCGACACGCTCGCGCCCCTGCCCAACCCCAAGTACGTACCCGACAGCCTCGCCAGCGACACGCTCGCGCCCCTGCCCAACCCCAAGTACGTACCCGACAGCCTCGCCAGCGACACGCTCGCGCCCCTGCCCAACCCCAAGTACGTACCCGACAGCCTCGCCAGCGACACGCTCGCGCCCCTGCCCAACCCAAGTACGTACCCGACAGCCTCGCCAGCGACACGCTCGCGCCCCTGCCCAACCCCAAGTACGTACCCGACAGCCTCGCCAGCGACACGCTCGCGCCCTTGCCCAACCCCAAGTACGTACCCGACAGCCTCGCCAGCGACACGCTCGCGCCCCTGCCCAACCCCAAGTACGTACCCGACAGCCTCGCCAGCGACACGCTCGCGCCCCTGCCCAACCCAAGTACGTACCCGACAGCCTCGCCAGCGACACGCTCGCGCCCCTGCCCAACCCCAAGTACGTACCCGACAGCCTCGCCAGCGACACGCTCGCGCCCCTGCCCAACCCCAAGTACGTACCCGACAGCCTCGCCAGCGACACGCTCGCGCCCCTGCCCAACCCCAAGTACGTACCCGACAGCCTTGCCAGCGACACGCTCGCGCCCCTGCCCAACCCCAAGTACGTACCCGACAGCCTCGCCAGCGACACGCTCGCGCCCCTGCCCAACCCCGAGTACGTACCCGACAGCCTCGCCAGCGACACGCTCGCGCCCCTGCCCAACCCCGAGTACGTACCCGACAGCCTCGCCAGCGACACGCTCGCGCCCCTGCCCAACCCCGAGTACGTACCCGACAGCCTCGCCAGCGACACGCTCGCGCCCCTGCCCAACCCCAAGTACGTACCCGACAGCTCGCGCTCGATCGAGCATTGATCACGATGCTTGTGAACTGCCCCCATGGTATCATTACTGAAGCTATGAATAACTGCTACTATACATATAATACTATATTGTATCCACAGTATCATGGGTCCCGGGTACATGCCGTATGCGGGTTCGTACGGCTATCAACCGATACCGTTCAAGTACTCGTCTTGTCTCAACAGCGAACACACCGTTTATGGGTAAGTTTCTCTTTGAAAACTGTTGTAAATCTGTAAACTGGAGTATATGATATTGAATCTCTTAAATTTACTGAGTGTAACTGAAATTTGTAATAATTTAGAGCGATTTCACCAGTACATAAAATACTAAAAAAGTTTTCCTTTAAAAGTTTGTACCGATCGCCGCGCCGTATCCAGCCAACTTTCAGGGCGGCGAGTTTTTAGCCAAGTTGTTAAACACTCAAACGACATTTATTTCAACATTGTCGACAGCTACAACCGCGAGGAGAGCGTGGTGTCGGGCAGCGGCGGCTCGTCGGGCGGCTCGGAGCGCCTGACAGCCAAGGACGCGGCGCGCGAGCCCGAGCGCAAGTCCACCTCCAGCGGCTCGGCCGCCTCGCTCGCCGCCGACGCGCGCCGGGACCACTCGCACTCCAGCGGCGAGGACCGGGGCAACGACAGGCCCGTGCTGTTCCTATAACGGTGAGTATACGTTTACAATGCTATGTACTAATATACATGACTAGCTGTGCCCGCGGCTTCGCTCCCGTCAACTGACTACCTACCCTACCCTACCTACCTTACCCTACCTACCCTACCCTACCTACCCTACCCTATTTATATATTAGAATTATCCAAATCGGCCCAGCCGTTCTCGAATTTTACCGAGACTACGAGAGAAAGAACAGCAATTCATTTTTATATATAAGATTACAAGTCCGCCTCCACCGCGTAACGAAGCTTTCCATGTTTCTTCGTCTCCCCCGTACAGAGGAATAATTCCGCGGTGCTCGAAATTCTATTGACATTTTCCCGCAAACCACAATTTGTTTTCCAGCTACTTTGCCCATTGTAATGATTTGTCGTACGATTTATACAGCGAAGCTACCTTACCGCATACTTATAGGGATAAAAGTTTTGCTAATCTAATAATCTAATTCTAAATATCTAATTTGACGGGCCTGTTGGTCTAGTAGTTAGTGACCCTGACTGCTAAACCGGAGGTCGTGGGTTCGATTCCCACCCAGGACGAATCTTTGTGTGATGAGCACGATCATTTGTTCTGTGTCTGGGTGTAATTTATCGATAATATGTATGTATTTAGAAATATATAAGTATGTTTATCAGTTGTCTGGTTGCCATAGCACAGGCTCTGCCTAGTTTGGGATCAGATCACCGTGTGTGAGATGTCCCAAGATATTATGTGATATTATAATCTAGGTTATAAAGTGTCTTCAGTGACTGTGTGCTGTGATGCGATACATTTAAAACTAGTTGTTGCCTGGGACTCCGTCCGCTTGGGTATCAGTTATCGCGGCTATAAACCTATTTCCTTTGTTAAGGTCCAAGCTTACCACATACCAAGTTACATCATAATCGGTTAAGTGGATTAGCCGAAAAACGTAACAGACAGAGGGAGTTACTTTCGCATATTGTTTTTTAAAGCTACTAGCAATGTGAGTGAAATTCACATTACTAGCAATCTTGTTGACCCCTCCAACTAAGATAAATATCCTTGTGTCGGGAGTGGGTTCATGTCAATAGTGCAATGGGTGGGGTTCGAACCTGCGATATTCTAAATAATTAGGCTATTGCCACATATAATAATAATATGGATATTGGCTTTATATTTTCACCGTTTAAAAATAAATCTCCTTTGTTGCAGGAGCGAGCTATGAGGTGGATCCTCTGAAAACTGCCAAATATCGGGACGATAGTTATAAGTGTAAGTTGAACTTCGACTGTCGGTAATATATACAATATCTTACACTAATTAACTCATTATACTTACTGTATGGAGTTCCTTCGTCGAGGGGAAGGCGGGACCTATTGAACTCTTACCAGATCCTCTAAATACTTCTCCTTTTCCCTTTTAAAGAGGACCACGAGGGAATTTATAAGCTTTATTTAACCTTTCTTCCTGTAAAAAACAAATCCCAAGTCAATAACAAAGATTAGTTATTCAAACTGTCAAACGTCATGTTGAGCGCTGTGATTGGTTGTTAGTATTTTGGTCAACCAATCACAGTCGTGATCAGTTGATTTGACAACAGATTAAATTGATAGCCCTGGGGTTAGTACCCGGACCGTTTTACTGGGGACCGCGTTCCCACCCGGCCCCTTTTTCTAGGGACCGGACCCTAACACGATGGGATTTTATGTTTTTCGTTTCATGTACTGATAGATGTATTAATCTTATTATTTGTATATTTAATTTCCTGATCGCATTTAACTAGTTTTTTTAAACATCTGTAATATTTATATCTTTAATATTTAAATATGTGTAATTTTTATGCATTTATAAGCATTTTACTCATGTTGATTATAATCTGTAATATTTTAAACTTATAGTTTTGGTAGAAGATACATTAAAAGTATTTGCCAAGCTATTTAAATGCCAGCCCCTCTAGACAAGTGGTATTTCGAGAATCGTTAACGATGATAGAAATCGCTTAAATGACATTAAATATATGGCAATGACATTTCGTTTCGATAAGTCACGTGACTTGGACTTGTCACTTCCATACATTTGAACGATTCGATCAGCGTTGTCGCTTGTCGAAAGGTCACTTGTCTAGGGGGACTGCTTCCTATATTAAAGATACGATTTGTTTTGTTTGCGGATGGTAGAATTATCTGAGCAAAACGAAGAAAATACTACCATCCGTTAGCAAAACAAATCGTTTCTTTAAATATAGGAAACGGTCTTAAGATATATTTATATTTATTATCTGTATTTTCACAAAGTATGATTTAAATTATACCTACATTCTTTAAAAGATAAATACCTTTTTTGATGATAAAGGAAGTGTTTTATAAATTAAAAATCAAAATAATATAATTTTTTTAGTAATCATGTCTTTAGACCCCCTAAAAAGGGGGTGTATTGTTACCGACAGTCGTCTTTTGACCCCATAATGTAAGTTTAATCTAAATGTAGTGATTGCCATATATAGTTATTTGTATCTATATTACAATTAAAGTGTACATATTAGTTTTAATATTAACATGGATGTTTGGATGTCGGGGTGAGGACAGACTGTATGGCTGCATGTCGGTTTTAAATGGACGACAAGTGACGTCATGAGACAGTAAATATATTTTATGATAGGTAGCATTATGGGTAAAGTAGATAACTTCACTTAAAAAAAAAAACATTTCGACTTATGGTTCAAAAGATAAAAATCACTGCCACCAGCGCCACCTATCCAGCGCTAACGTAACTATGTTCGTGGGAGTGTTCATGTCGCCCTTTATATGTGCGCAAAGTTTTATATCAATTGGGCTAACGGTTCTCGAGTTTTAGGTGAACATACATACACACACATTTTCTTTTATATACCTATATAGATTAGTTCAGTAGAACAAATTTCAAAAAACTAATTTTAAATAAAAAAATCATACAAAATTCATATCTGATAGGCAAGTTGCAAAAAATGAAAGAAAATTTAAATTTCGCTGGCAACCCTGACGCTTTCACCTTAATAACATTTATATCTGTAACTGGATTATTTGTAAATTTAACCACTGCTTAGACTGCTTTCTATATCAATAATCTAAACTAACAGATCCGCTAACTAACTCATCTTCACCTTCAAACCTCAACTGACAAAGTCGGGGTTCACTGCGCAATCACAATTATTATTATTTCTTTTATTCAACTTTTAAACATACAAAATACATTTTTAAATATATATAAACAAAAAACATCATACAGTCTGTCTCTGCCTCGATGTCGTATGTAAAGGAAATGCAGTCGGGGGCGAAACATAGCTTACACATACGTAACAAAATTTAAAAATATTTTCTAATATACTCGTCAATAATAAATTAAGATTTTCAACCTTAATGCTTCTGATATAGAAGTGTTTATGACCATTCATAGCATTGACGTGTTAAAAAACTTCGACTATACTAGGATAATAAAATCAACTGGGATTTTTAATATTTTTGCATTAGATTTGGACTCACAGAAGAGCTTCCATAGAAAATAGATCTCTTCTCAGTTAGACAATGTTGAAAGAGTGGGTCCAGGTCCTATCGTTCTTTGGCAGTGGTGCAACAGTATCTGGAATACCACTTTTATACCTCAGAGGTAGTCCCATACAAATTTCATCAAAATCGATTCAGTCCGGGAATCGAACGCGGGCCTTCACGAGCTGGCGACGCCTTGAAAATCGGTGTGCACGCCACTCGACCACAGAGGTCGTCCACACTTTTGTGTAATTAATCTATACTAATATTATAAAGCTGAAGAGTTTGTTTGTTTGTTTGTTTGTTTGTTTGTTTATTTATTTGTTTGTTTGAACGCGCTAATCTCAGAAACTACTGGTTCGAATTGAAAAATTCTTTTTGTATTGGATAGTCCGTTTATTGAGGAAGGCTATAGGCTATATAACATCACGCTACGACCAATAGGAGCGGAGCATAAATGAAAAATGTTGCAAAAATGAAAAACCGTTGAAACTAAAACACGCGAACAAAGTCGCGGGGGACAGCTAGTTTATCGATAATCATGTTTTCGATAGCTAAGACTTAGGCAGATATGTTAAAACCACAGATATTTATACTTAGATAACTTAATTATCTTGATCTGTATAAAAACCAAGCGAGCCATTCTTTGACTACCTACTATGACGTCACAAGCACTATTTAGCTATGATTTCAAACTACATAGAATCAACATAAAAATATGATGTAGGTACGAATGGTTTGTCAATAATGCCCGGTACAGATTGGTGAAACCCACTAGCGCTGCACCGATGCAGACTGAGCGCGACAGTTGCCACGTTAAGGGCGCGCGAAGTAGACGCTCTTGCGTTACCTAGGTCTATCTATATCTCTGGCTATAACTATGATATAACAAATTCATTTTTCTCATACTAAGCGTCGTCTACGCCTACTCCTCCTATTGACGACTTCTGATTAATTTCGTTGCGGGTTCCAAGACAGTCAATCGTTGCCCTGGGACACACCGAACTTAACTGATTCGGTGGTATTCATTGGTTGCAATGATGGGCATGTGTGGTGGCCTAATCCCTATAAAAAAAAATCTAAGCGTCAGTTTCGAAAAAGACAATAGACAAAATTTGTTGATCATTTTTTAGACCTTATGTCAGTGCTGTGATTGGTGGTTACTATCTTGAAAAATCAATAGCATTTTAAATTCCACTAAATATATATTGGAACCTTTAAATAAATAGTCGTGAATATCTAGAAATACAAGCTATCTTCGCCCCCGAAACAAAGTGTATACGTCAAAAATGATACGTAAAACGGAACGTGAAACGCTGGCCCATTGTGTAAAGATACGTTGGCCGATTGAGCCAATATGTCTACAATATCCAAGAATTGAAAATATACTGTTTATCTATTAAACTAAGTAAATTTAATCCACGCTATCTCCTTTGTTCAATTATTGAACTACTTTTAAACACTAAAGCAATAACAGTTAAATTTATAATTTAAATCATTTTTTAAGGGCTAAATAATTTGTTCAACGCCATATAATTTTATCTGAGGAATTATTTTGAATTTTTGACATTTCTTCCATATAAAATCTGTCAGACGTCAATTTTATTCCACGAATAAAAATGATATGGGTTTGGAAATGTCAGATCTCAATCGGATTATTAATTTCGAATATAAATTTAGCCTGCAGTGAGATAGTTACATGCTGGTGTTAAACAGCGCAGCTAATGGCACCCACCGTGGGACACTTTATGTAATTTCTTCATTAAAAAGAGATGGTGTGTTTAAATTTATTTGGTAATGATCGAGTTAAAGGGAATATTGTGTTGTGAAGATATCCGTCGGACAGGAATGGCGGTGCTTGACAATAGGTGGTTGACTTGTCGCGATTGCGTGGACTGTGACTTCATAGTTCCTTTGGTGTCCACTCTACTTGTTTATGGCAACCTGATTGTCAAGTGTGATAATGGTGGGGCTAATTATTTTGAATGTCCATCAGATAGATAAATAAAAAATATTAGATACGTATTTATTTCTTTTTTCACAACACCCATAACTCACGATGATACATTGATTTGTAATGTCGGATGACGTCACAATTTCGTACATTTTGTTCGAAAGCATTACGTCATTAGCCATTCCTAAACTTTAATTCGCTTTATCTACATATTTTTTTTTTTGAAAAAGCAAAAATTACGTCTTCAGGATTTTTTTATTATCTAACTGATGGATTAAATAATTTTTGTCTTTTCATACCCAGTTGTCTACCCTATTTCTTTCTGGCGGACAAATTGTCCCTCGCTTAGCGTCTTAAAAGAAATATCATGGATTTAAAAACTACATAATTAATACATACATACAACGTTTTATGATGGATTTTTCCAACGCCAGATAAGTTTTATTCGTTGAATAAAATTGATGTTAACTGGTTTTGTATGGAAGACTTACAAACATACAATATTATTTGGATATATCTATGTGGCGTTGGAAAAATGCTCTTAAAAAAATATCTAGCTCAGCGTAATTGTAGACGAAATATTATTATAGTGAACATAATGAGGGTATATACGATTGTAATTTATTGTGGAAAAATGCAAATGTAATCTAATGATTTTACTAAATTGTATAACTAATTATATTATTATTAATGTAGCCCACCAGTGGGATCGCGTTGGTTAGTGATTATAAGCGGCGTGCTTTTTACAGTATTTATGATGGCAACTATAGTTTTGCCGATTTTTTATTGTTGGCAGCTACACGCCTTTGCAAAAGAACGGGCATTAGAGATTTTTGTGAAATTTAATTTAATTTTTTGTTGCTAGCAATAAAAATATCTGAAAAATAGATATCAAATCTCTTTTTTTCTTTAATATACCACATTTTAATTATAAAACTACAGATCATGGCTGCTAATGGCTGAATAGATGTTCATGAATTATAGCTAAGAACCACCTCGATTAAGTCAGCTTTAAAAAAAAAATAAAACATTTAAATCGGTCCATCTGTTTAGGAGCTATAATACTACTGACAGATACATCTATACACTGATAAACAAGTTGAAGTTACAACTCCCTTCTTTCTTTGCTTAAAAACACGATAAAGATTAAAATATACTACGCTACAAATATTTTCATTACTACACTACAGCAGACTGGCCTGTAGGTCTAGTGGTGACCCTGACTGCTAAACCGGAGGTCTTGGGTTCGATTCCCACCCAGGACAAATCTTCATGTGATGAGCATGATCATGTGTTCTGTGTCTGGGTGTAATTTATCTATAATATGTTTGTATTTAGAAATATATAAGTATGTTTATCAGTTGTCTGGTTGCCATAATACAGGCTCTGCTTAGTTTGGGATCAGATGGCCGTGTGTGAGCTGTTCCAAGATATTACTATATTTTTGCTCTCGAGCCCGTTTTTTTGCAAAGAGGTGATTTTTTAAATATGTAAGTAAATTTAATTGCTTGGCTCTTTCTATCCTACGAATGTAGGAGTTGTATATTCATTGTAATTGATTTAATACATATCAAAATATTATTTTGAATATATTTATTGTTTTTTTCTTAAGAGAATTTTAACTTAATCATATTTTTTTTAAATAATTTACTTGTCTATGCAATCTTTTATTTTTAAACATTGACAATCAAACATACAATTTTTTTTTTTTTTAATAATGATTTTGTTCCAGTTCTTAATAAAATATTTTCATTTCACTAATTATATGTAAATAATTTTAATTAATAAACAATTGGAGCTCAATTTAGGGCGGAAGTTGACGTGCGACTTTTAATCGCACAACTATTTATTATAATCGCAAGTCGTGCCATCAAAATGTATCGAGTCAAATTTTAGACAAATATGTAATTCTAATCATGTCGCAAAAATACTCAGAACAAAGCATTTAATTTTTATTTTAACTGTTAAACTGTACGTAATTAGTGCGACACTTATGCCCTACCATTCGTAAGCAAAATTAGTAGTTTGTTGTATATAGGAACCGATCATATCAGTCGGTGTCGAGTGGTTCGAGTTGCTACTATAGGCTTCTATGTACACATACGCGGACGGCTTGGAGCGGTTGTCATAACAAAACAGAAAGCGGGCAACAGATGGCGCAGTCCATGTGTTTGGTCACTGACAAGTTAACGAGGGCTACCGTTATTTCCCTCACCAGTTGGCGCCACTGTCGCGTCAGCTGTCAAACCCCACAAACAAACTTTGGAATGACCAGCGCTCCTGGCGGTGAAATTAATAACTGTAGCCCTCATATGCGGGCTTATTGCGACACAAATTTCTTGACTGTATAGTAACTTTCGTGAGGAGTATTCATAAATATTTAAATCAAAACGGTTTACTCACGCACATTCTCGGGATCGCCCAACTAGTTTCGGACTCAATAGGAGTCCCTAATCATGTGCTAACGCGGCGGCGGTGGTGTCGCGAGTCGAACTAGTCGGGCGATCCCGAGAATATGCGTGAGTAAACCGTTTTGTTTTAAATAATTTCTTGACTGTTTGCTCTACGACACTTTCGTTGTGTAGATAGGTGTCTGTGTTGTTATAAATGTCTGACACTATGACACTTGTGTATACATACACTCGGTGAGGTATTGTTGTAATGTAGACGTGACATAATACACCTTTATTGAACGTCATTTAAAAATAATCTTTGATTAACTTAATCAGTGATTATTTTTTTATTATTGTTTAGTAAAGAATATGGTGATTATTGACAAGGATGATTTCAAGTTATTAAATTATGCATTTAATTGTGAAAGGCAGCTCAAATCCGTGGTGATTAATGCTCGTTCTCTGTATGAGAGGCCTGCAGTGACAGGCAGCTATTTTTATAAATGATTTTGTTTACAAAATATTTTACTATTACATTTTTAAACTGCTTTGTGATTTTTATGTATTGATTACTTACCAATGTCTATTTTTTTTTAATAATTGTAATTTGAAATCAGTTCATTGTCAAAACACATATAAATAAAATGTAGTTACAGATTAAATTGACCCCTTTATGCCAGCCCCCCTAGACAAGTGGCATTTCGACAAGCGTTTACGATGATAGAAATCGCTTCAATGACATTAAATGTATAGAAATGACATTTTGTTTCGATAAGTCACGTGACTTGGACTTGTCACTTCTGTACATTTGAGCGATTCGATCAGCGTTATCGCTTGTCGCATTGTCACTTGTCTAGAGGCCCTGGTTCCTTATATTCAAAAACGAATCGTTCAGCTTACGGATGGTAGAATTTTCTAAGCGAAACAAAGTAAATTCTACCGTCCGTAAGCGAAACAAATCGTTTATAATATAGAAACTGGTCATTAGTAGCTATTCTATATAGTTAATGTTTATATTTCCACCATGTTCTTTATGTTAAACTAGTTGAAAATGTAATAAGGGTTTTTTTAAAGTCTTGTACAAATATAATTTATAATTATTTAAATTTCATTTTATAACTTCCATTCAGTTTCTAAGTTAACTTTAATAACATTGCCCTTATCTTACAAACTTTTATACTTATGTATTTTGCCAATGAGGGCTACTGTTGTTGCGCTCGCCAGTTATCGCCACTGGCGCGTCAGCTGTCAAAGCCCACCGACAAACTATGGAATAGGCGTGTGGACTGGGTATGAAAAGGACATATCCATTTAGTTCACCAGATACATAAGAAAAGAAAATAAAACTCGTATTTTTTCTTTTATCAATTCAATAAAAAATGACAAAGTTAAAGCGCTTTAAAGTTTAAAGTGGGAGCTTGTGACGTCATGTCTTGGTAAAAATTGTACCCAAAGTGACGTCACGCGATATTTCCTTTCACTGTATCTTCCTCATTGTTTGTTTAAGTAAAAAAGAAAAATATATGTGTTTAATATTATTTAATAATCTATGTGACGAGTGAATAAAAAAAATAAAATTAGTTCACATCCCATTTGACATTTCTGATATCGCATGTGGCGCCACTGGCGACGGGACTGGAATTGCTAACAGTTGCCCTCAGTAATACCGCATTATATAGTGTCCAAGCCATCATAGTTCTGCTATCTATCTATATAGCTACATCTCTCTGAACTATCGTGGTTATAATAGGGTCTTCAGCTAATAAGCTCGTACGTTTTTATTGTTTTAATGTAAACAATAAAAAGCCACGTGCGACATGAACTTTTTTTCCCATTCTATTATTTTTTTTTTCTGTAATGTATGATCACAGCGTTAAAATTGTACCTATATTGTATTTTGGTTTTCCTGTAAACGGGAGTCAAGGGTTCGAGCTGAAAACCAGCGCTTGGCAACCCCTTTTGGGAAGCCTGAGCATAAGCTGACGCTCGAACCTTTTGCTTTCGGTATTATAGCCTCCATGTTCAGTGTTTATTTTTCTGTTTGCTGTAATACTGGAAACAATAAACTTCTATTCTATTCTATACGAGTCGTGTCGCTCGACTTAAAAAAGTCGCATTAAATTCGTAAGTGTCGTCGTTCCGTAGACTGCCTAATCTTTGGTTATTAACGTTAATTTCTTGTAATAATGTGTATTATAGCAATGATTATTTTTTGATATTATTACAGAGCTGTTTAAAGTTTATTACTGTGTAATTTTTAATAAACCAATAGCATTTTGTAATATATTTGGTGTTTTATTTATTTGTTTGGGTTAGCGCTCAAATCGTCATTATCTTCACCTCTTGTATTATTTATTTATTATTAAATTACTAGCTGTTTTCCACGGCTCCATCCACATGGATATCGGTTATCGCGCCAAAAATGCCTAAGGCCCATGTCCTTTCTCAGGGTCTAGACTATCTGTGTACCAAATTTCATTTAAATCGGTTCAGTAGTTTTGGCGTGAAAGCGCGACAGACAGACAGACGATTTACTTTTTATTACTAGCTATTGCCATACCAAAATCCATTCAGTAGTTTTTGCGAGAAGAGTAACAACCAAACTATTGCGTTTATAAAATTATTAAGGATAAAATCATTAAAAGTAATTTAAATAGTTAAAACTATAGTACTGTATTAAACAGTTTGTCTGAGGACTCCAATGTGTTTAAACTGTTTTATATTATTTAATGTTGGATTATACTTCTATTAATTTTATTTGCAATCCCACTGATGGGCTAAGGGTGCATTTCCACCAGAAATGCTAAGTTGCTAGATGCGTTTGATATCCACCAAATGACTGGCGTGGTTAGTGACCCTGAATGCTAAACTAGAGGTCGTGGGTTCGATTCCCACGCAGGACAAATCTTTGTGTGATGAGCACGATCGTTTCTCTGTGTCTGGGTGTAATGTATCTATAATAATTATGTATGTGTCTAGAAATATATAAGTATGTTTATCAGTTGTCTGGTTGCCATAATACAGGCTTAGCCTAGTTTGGGATCACATGGCCGTGTGAGAGTTGTCCCAAGATATTAAAAAAAAAACTACGTGTCCACATAGCCTGCATTAGCACTGGTGGAAACGGATCCAATTAAGCTACGTTTTTATATGCAAAGATGCGTGCTACGGATGGTCGCGGGTAGGGTCGCCAGACGTCCGGATAAAGCCGGACATATTCAGGCTTTTTGGTTTCGGGACCGGTCAAATTAGACGGTGATCAGCAAAATTACTCATTTAGGCTTTTTAAGTTGGACTATTTATTGTTGTTTTATTAAATTTTATAGTTTTATGGTTATTATAATAAGGACGTTTTTTAAATTAAATTATGGTGTGTTAGGTAACTACTAAGTCAAAAAATTAGGCCGGCCTCTAACCCAAATGTCCTCCAAAACTGGCTGATCTGCAGGCTTAGTCGCTATGGCGGTTGTCAACTAACGCGATAATAGCTTTATAAAAAATACTATGAAAACACAAATTTCAAATCGTCTAACGTCGATGACCACCTAGATCTACTACAACCTAGTTGGTCACCGAGTTTAACCGATACTAAATTTGCGTTTTTACCGCTATTTTTATCTAGTAAACGATACTTCGGTTGTCAACTGGAGATAGCGAATAGGCCTACTGTCCTGCTTTTCGGTTTCAAGACCTGGCAACCCTAGTCGCGAGTGGTGTATCGAATCTTCATCCCACACAGCTACCTAGTGGCGGCGGATCTACATAGCACATCCTACTCGCTCCGCTAAAAACTCAGAGGTCACAGCCTCTTTAAAGACCAGACAATTGGTGTAGGTATTTTAATATTGTGTAGGTAAATAAATGCCGGGTCATAACTATAGGGTTTTAATATCAAGTAGTTAAGCCTTTTCAGAACCTTTTTAAACGCTTATACGCTAATAACTCTTATTTTTTATTCATTATTATGGAGAAGAACAGGCAAGAAACTCCAAAGGTTACTTTTAAAAAAATGGGATGTACAATGTGATAGATATACATAGAACGACTGCCTAAGTATACGACCTCCACAAGCCAATTTATCGAGCAATATAGTAGGTAGATACCAACACCTTGTAAAGCTGTCTATAATTTAAACCTACATTATTAAATTTCTAAGTATCATAAAGCATATATTTCAAGTTGAAAATAGATCATTTTCAACCGTAATTTTCGTCGCATCCAAAACCAAACTCAATTATCACGCCGAACGCAAACACAGGACTACCTACGCATAGAATATAGACTGAAATCTAGGCATAACTAACTACATCTGTCTAGAACCGACAAGCCTGTTGCTACGATGAAATAAATCAATGCAACCTGAACGACATCTTCCCTCTCGCTCTAATATCCGAAAAGCAAACAAGAAATTACCAGGAAAATTGCTTACTGAGAACCTAATAGAGACACGTTTAGGAACGAAACGCTTAAAGTGCTGTCTCACTTTAATCGAGTTTTAACTGTATGGTGATGGCTTAAGGTGTGTTTTTGATTGATATATTTATTAGAGTCCCGGATGCGTGGCATTATTACCCCATACTTTTGTATGATTTCAGGTTAAAAATAGGTTTGTTGACGAAGTTTTCTGAGTAATAAAAAGTATTCTATAAGAGATGGTTGAAGATGAATATTTATTATTAAAGTAGGTATTTAAGTATGTTACCTACCTTACCTATTTTAAGTGGTACCTAGATATGTAGCTGTTTAAATAATCCTTCCAATCTAAATATAGAAAAATGAATCTCTATTTCCATTGTTTATCGCTTCACGCGTGAACGGATGGAACAATTTCGCTAATTTTTTTTTGTTGTGTTAAATATTGTCAGAAGAAGGTTTTTATAAAAAAAAAAAACAATAAATATTTATAAAATCTCAATAAAGTTAATAAGAAGGGAAGCCTAAAACGGGCGCGTAGTTTATCTGATGGTAAGTTAACAGAACTGCCTTAAACATCACCAAAACCAGCAGGGTTATTCATTGCGATTGTTGCTTTATAAAAAAGACAGTGAAAACACAAATTTCTTATCGTGTTACTTCGATGACAAACTAGATCTACTACTACTTAGTTGGTTACCGACGGTAGCTGATACTGAATAAGCATTTTTATGCTTATTTTTATCCGGTGAACATCGGTTGGGTTGGCAACTGGAGATAGCGAATAGGCCTACTGATGGTAAGTTACACGACTGCCTTGAACGTCACCAAAACTAGGGGTCACGGCGAAGTTTGCCATTTTAAAAATGGCGTTGGCGGAGTTCTTGGCTTTCATTTACTTTCATCGGAAACAGGTGAATGTCACATTTTTAGTCACGTGGTTAAGCGTTCCAGTTCAAGAGGTCAATTTTGCGTTCGATGTTGTTTTTTTAACCGACTTTAAAATGAGAAGGTTCTCAATTTGAATGTATTTTTTTTTTATGTTTGTTTCCTCAGAACTTTTGACTGGGTGAATCGATTTTGGTTATTCTTTTTTGTTACCATAATTAGATAAGTAAGTATACTCAGACAGAAGGCATTCAAAGGCAAAACTAATATATTGAACGCGTGACTCTTGACGGTCTCCGTCTGATAGAACCTCAAATATTAGGCACTACTGGATAGGTATGAAACATAAAACTGCCTGCCGTTCAAAATACAATATGTCAATGTGTGTGTATATTTATCCATACTTTTAACTAATTATTTAACACAATAGGCATGTGGACTATTTTTTTTTATTTCTTAAATTAAAGAATTTTATTGGATACGCATTTTTTCCTGCAAACAAAATATGATCAAACAAAATACGTCACTCCTTTTTACTATTTTTAGGCGGCGCGGCGCCATAAGCCCCCACTCCTGAACTTTAAAGCGCTGTATCTTTGTAAATTTCGACATCTTCTGTAAATTGTGAATTTTGATAAAGAAAAAGATATATTTCTAATATTTTTTTTATTATCTAACTGACGGACTTAAACAATTATTAATTTTATTATTCATACCTCGTCAACATCCCTATTATATCTACCAACAATTTGCTATTTAATCTACGGATCCGAAAAAATGGCCGCCAGATCAATTTCCCATGTTTTACAAAGTACCAACCATAAGAAAGTAAAATAATTTAGGACCTAAGCAACCTAAAAAAACATACTCCCTACTAAACCTAACGTTTGTCTAAATTAGTTTCGTTTCAGGGTCTAGAAGTAGCGAATAGGTACCGAACAAAAAAAAAACCCGGTCAAGTGCGGGTCGGACTCGCGCATAAGAGTATCGTACCATTGTACAAAATTTATTCCCTTAAAATCGAACAAAAAAAAATCACAATGTAAAGACTAGAAGAGGCTCTTATTTTTTTTTTTGATATAGCGGCAACAGAAATATGAATCCATGAACACACAAATTGTTTTTACTCTCTTGCAATTATATGACGGTCTGACGACCTCCGTGGTCGAGTGGCGTACACACCGTTTTTCAAGGTGTCGCCAGCTCTGAGGTCCCGGGTTCGATCCCCGGCCGGGTCAATGTAGAAAACCCCTTTTCTACATGGTCTGGGGTCTGGGTGTTTGTGGTACCTTCGTTGTCTCTGAATTCCATAACACAAGTGCTTTAGCTACTTACTTTGGGTTCAGAGCAATGTATGTGATGTTGTCAACATTTATTTATTATTTATTTATTATTATATATTATTAGGGTTCACGAGATACAGGCCGCGCGACAGTGTAGAATCGGTCCCGTTTGCACTCTTTGGGTACAGCATAAATATAAATGTAAGTAGTATGCTCTTTCTATACGACCTTCATGATAATATAAAAAAAAAAAAATGATTTCTTTTTCGCATAGGCCAGTCAAAAGGCTATATCGAAATAGGTCTCGTTTTGTGGATAAAAATTAAATTAGTTTGCTGACCGACCGCATCGTTGGTGATAAAATAATTTACAATTACGTTTAAATAAAAAATACCTAGGTACCTAATAAAACTTAATCTTTATATAGTGATTTGGCAGGATATTTGTCTAACTCGGGAACCCGTGATCCGGGTTGGGCTCATACTAAACACTAAGTGGGTACAGCTCGGAGTCACAATATATGGCAGTTTGTACCTACACACTTGTGCCTCGGAAAGCACGTAAAGCCGTTAGTCCTGCGCCTGATCTCTCCGGTCGTGTCGGATTGCCGTCCCATTGGACTATGAGAGTGAAAGAATAGAGAGTGGAACTGCGTTTGCGCACACTCTGGTGCACTAAAATATGTCCCGCACAGATGCCTAATCTCCGTTGAGAAAAGCCGCCGTGAGTCCCTGACCGAAATTCAGTCAGGACGACATTTTGAACATTAAATACTTATGCTTCATTCATTAAATCATCTACACAAAAACAAAAATACATTATGATAAACCCAAGCCACGAAAACCATTTTAAATCTTCAATCAGTATTCTAAAATATTTAAAATTATGAGACTAAAATATTATAATGTGGCCCAATTTCTTTCATTTTAAAATTGCAACGCCATTTAAAGAATTAATGCTTTAAAATATTATTGTATGGTATTTTACTATTTAAGGATTTGTAATTTTTACAAATGTAGCATTTGGACAACAAATAATATAAATTTATTAATTTTCATTAAATTAATAAGTAAAACAAAAAGTAAAAAGTATTTAACATCTTCCGTAACGACCAAAGAGTATTCTATCACACATTATAAATTCAAAGACCAAAAAAGAACGTACAGCCACAAAAAGAATTCGAAAAAGAATATCGAAAAAATTTCGAACGCAAAAATATCAGTCACAGCTTTTGTTCTGACGCGACAAGCTAGGTCACGCTCCTACCATGGCCCAAATTTTCAAGTAAAATAATAAACCACAAATAGAAAAATTATCAAGTAATCATCCGACAATAATAGCAACAAAATTTATTGTATATAAAATCGAAAAACTCGTGAAACATGGCCCTAGTTTTGAGGAAGGCGGTTTTACCGAAAAACGTATCGTTGCTGAAATGCTTCAAAGGGCGACCTCTCGCAACTGCGGCCAACAAAAAGAACCCCGCTGCACTATGTAAGTATAAATAATTTATAAACTTAGTACCTAAGACGATTTAGTTTGTGAGTTCTTCATGTAAAAGAGCGTAATACCAATCTCTATTTAGATATCATATGCGCAGCTCTAGCATACGCTGAATATGGCGGAAATAGTGATAGATTTTATTAATAGTTTGTTAGTCAGAGAAATCATTGTAGTACAATGGGTTCATTTGCATTTTACGTGGCTAAACTAATTCTATTGTTAATGAATTAAGGTTTAAAATGTGTTAAATTAAGGAGCATCCAATCGTAGGTCTTTCAAATTTCAATGGAACGTCGATCTGAAATAGTTTCAAAAGTAATTTTGAAAGATCTAGAAAAATCGAATTGTTTAAATTCCGTGATTGTCGAATTTTCCCATTTTCTCGTAATGTCATAAAAATGAACTGCAGGTAAGTGGTAGCTTTGATTGTAGCTAGCAGTATGCGTAAGAGACGATAAATTGATAAAAGTTGGGAAGAAAAACGTGATTTTTTTTTTCGAAAAAAAAAGACAATCGCGCGTCACCTGTCAGTTTGACGTTTGTCACGAGCCATATTCGGGAGATAGTTAGCGACTTGAGCGACTGACCCGCCGCTGGTGGGGTTCTGTTATTTTGGAGAACGGTGGTCGCCGTCACAGGACCTCCAGGCTTATAATACTCGGCGAGTACTCCCTTCGTTCTTCCGAATAGCATGAGCCACCAACCAGCGGCTTTCTCGCCTAGTATTATACGCATGGATGTCCTTTGCAGTGCCACGCGGCGAGGCCACGGTGTTCGGGCCTTGGGTCCACGGCCGCACGACGCTTCTGTGTTGCGGTGATCAGCGCGGCCAGTGGCGGTCTTACGCTGACAAAAAGGACGAACAGAAGAAGGATGGCTGTCCGTGTTGCGGCTGTCCGAGTTGCCCCTGTCCGTGCGGACCATGCGGCCCGTGTGGACCTTGTGGACCGTGCGGCCCGTGCGGGCCATGCGGGCCCTGTGGACCATGCGGCCCTTGCGGCCCCTGTCGTTGCCCCTGTGGCCCTTGCGGACCTTGCGGACCTTGCGGCCCCTGCGGCCCCTGCGGCCCATGTGGACCTTGCGGGCCCTGCGGCCCCTGCCGGTGCCCCTGCCCCTGCGGTCCCTGTGGTCCCTGCCCGTGTGGCCCCTGCGGTCCCTGCGGTCCCTGCCCATGTGGCCCCTGCGGTCCCTGCGGACCTTGCGGACCTTGTGGCCCCTGCGGACCTTGCGGGCCTTGTGGGCCGTGCGGTCCTTGTGGGCCTTGCGGACCATGCCCATGTCCTTGCCCTTGCCCAAAACCTAAGAAGTGCGAAGCAGGCATATGTCCCACATGTTCAGGGAAGCAGCCGGCAGCGCCCGCGAAACCGAATGAGTGCAAGATAGGACAAGAGGAAAAGAAGATTCCGTCTCGCATGGCTGCTGGAGTCGTGAGCAAACAATCTCCGTGCTAGCTCCCTTGATAAATAAATCTTTTGGATCATGCCATTTTAATAATAAGCACATTGTACTAAACATATTTGAACTTTTTATATGTGTATATAATTGTTTACAATAAATGCATATCTATTTAAACTTCGTGGTTTGATTTCGCCCTACTCGCACAGACTACCGGCACCAACCGGGGCATAGAGTAGTCTTTGCGAGTAGTTCTACCCCGTTTTATTTTCCGCCGACGAGTGTCAGAATATCTCGGATCTTTAATGAAGGTGAATAGCATAAAATACCTTTGCAGCCACGGCGGTCCCATGCCGAAGCTTGAGGGATAATGCCAGGATGCTGCCCGCCGGGACCGTGAAGATCGAAAAGACCAAACAGCTGCCGACGGTGCGGGCGGGTCGCTGCCGGAGCAAGACCATATCGTTGCGATACTGCGTGTCGTGCCCCGACATCGTGCCCGCCTCTAGGATGAAACACTGCGCGCCGGCGCGACACCTTAGCCCCGGGCTTCGCTCCCTGAGCCACGTGATGACGGCGCCCCTGTCGTGCGTGGCCAGTAGCCCGGCGCACTTGCAACAGATCCACAGCATCGCCACACGCGGCTACGCCAAGGCGTGCCCGTGCGGCTGCCCCTGCCCCTTCCCCTGCGGCCCGTGCGGCTGCGCGGCCGGCTGCGGCTGCCTGCCCCCCCCCTGCAACCAGCCGCCCAAGTGCATCCAGTACATGACGGGCTACTACTACTACCCCTACGGCTTCTGGTTCTGCGGGCCGTACCATGTCACAGGCACGTGCTGCCCCGTCGGCCCATGCGGGCCCTGCCCCGCCTCGTGCCCTCCATGTCCTTGTGCGAAATGCTGTGCCTGTTTTAGCCCAGTCGCAGCGGCAGTAGTTGGCGGCGGCCCGCAGCCCTCCTACCCTACTCAGGGCGGCGTCACGCGCCAGCCCTCTAAGCCCATAACGCCCAGCGACATCAAGTACCCGCTGCCGTCGCAGGAGAACGTGCAGTGTTCGGCGTCGCGCACCGGCATCTCGAAATTCTTTCCCTTCAACGGCGGCGTGCCCTCTATGGACAACCCGATGAGGCCTCTCCCTCACAACGCGGTCATGATGTGCCCTTACAGCACAAAATCCTTCCCTGAGAAGAAGCCAGTCTACTACACCCCCTGCGTCAAACAGTCGAAGACCAATTACAGCACCAGGCCTCGCCAGCCTTTCACGTTCAATAATCCTAAGCCCAAGAAATCGGTTCCCAATTCGCTCTCGAAAGCTTTCTCTGATCATAACGAGAAGAGAACTGAGAGCAGGAGTCCTATTCATCACAAGCGCTCTAAAAAGTTCACCTGCGAAGTTTGTCCACTGTTGGACCACCCTCGAACGTTAATGACCCAGGAGCAGCGAGATAGGCCCCACGTGTACCCCGGGGCGTTTCAGTACTCCAACATCCCCAACTACCGGAGTCCCTATCCCCAGCGGCCGAGAAATGACCCCACCTTCCAGGCTTAACAGTGCCTAGACTAGCCCTGCACAACAAAAGTATAGTCGGGAGGCTTTACTCCCAGAACAAAAGCTGCTGATCTCTAAATATTATAATATACCTAATATGAAATGAAATGAAATAATAAATTGTACAAATCCATACAATAAACACATCCTTTCCTTTCTGTCGGCGTTTCATTTCCGAGACCACCCTCTAGAAAGTATGATAGGATTGTGATTACAGTACCAACTCATCCTTTCAGCGAATCTCACGTCGAAGAAGGGTGCGATGGAGCAACTAAATATGATTCGGGATATCCCAGTGGCGAGAATAAAGGAGCTTCCCGTGCCCACGCCTCAGGAAAAGCAGTCGAAGCAAGCCGGTTTGCTGTACCGCAGCGTGTCCTGCCCGTGCTTCGGGTCCCGCAGTGCGCCAGAGACCATTCCGTGCCAATACATCCCGCGCACCCAGTCCGCAGTCTTCCCGAGCGAAGAGCAGCGCCTGCAAGAGCGTCACTCGTCATATTTCCGCACCCCGCACCCGCCCGCCGCGCCCTACTTCGTGCCGATGGCCAGCGCGCCCGGCGCCCGCCCCCAGGACGCCCTGACGCAGGCCGCGCAGCAGCTGTGCAGCGTGTGCGGCTGCGCCGCGCCCTGCGCCTGCCCGCCTTGCAGCCCGTGTGGCTGCGGCTGCTGCCTGCCCCCCCCCTGCAACCAGCCACCCAAGTGCATCCAGTACATGACGGGCTACTACTACTACCCCTACGGCTTCTGGTTCTGCGGGCCGTACCACATCACGGGCACGTGCTGCCCCGGCGGGCCGGTGTCGCCAGGCGGGCCGTGCGGCCCCTGCCCGCCCAGCCCGGGCGGCCCGTGCGGCCCTTGCCAGCCCGGCTGCGTATGCTGCGGCGTGTTCAACACTTGCGCCGTGATGCCACCTCCGTCCACTGAAACCAGCGATACACCGAGCGCCACCAGTGCCAACAGTGCTGCGGGTAACAACTGCCCAAACGAGCTGCCATCGGTAGATTTTAGCAAAATTTATATACCAACTAACATGTGCTGTTTATCCCTGAGCTGTGGCCCCTGCTGTGCCCCGGTTAAACCTCGCCGCCCGTGCCGCCCCTGCGGACCCTGCCGCCCGTGCGGTCCTTGTGGTCCGTGCGGTCCTCTTTGTGGGCCTTGCGGACCTTGTGGCCCGTGTGGACCTTGTGGCCCGTGCGGTCCTTGTGGCCCTTCCTGTGGTGCGTGTGGCGGCGGAAATTACGGGCCCTGTGGTCCTTGTGGCCCTTCTGGCCCTTTTGGACCGTGCGGCCCCTGCTTCCCAGGCGTCGGCTGCGGCAACTGCGGCTTCGGTGGCTGCGGTCCTTGCGGTCCCTGTGGTAGCGGCCCTTGTGTAATGGGCCCTGGATGCTGCGGCCCCTGTGGCCCGTGTTGCGGTCCCTGCGGCCCGTGTTGCAGCCCATGTGGCCCATGTGGCCCTTGCGGCCCCTGCGGTGCCTGCGGCCCGTGTTGCGGTCCATGCGGACCGTTGTGTGGTCCCTGCGGCCCGTGCGGCCCTTGCCGCCCTTGCTGCGGTCCCGGCTGCTGCGGCCCATGCGGTGCCTGTTGTGGCCCGTGTGGTCCATGTGGACCATGCGGTGGCTGCGGGCCATGCGGTGGCTGCGGGCCATGCGGTGGCTGCGGGCCCTGTGGGCCTTGTGGGCCCTGCGGGCCCTGCGGTCCCTGCGGTCCCTGCGGCTGCGGTCCCTGCGGCTGCGGCCCCTGTGGGCCGTGCGGCCCTTGCGGCTGCGGCCCATGGAGTGGACCTTGTTTCAACTGCGCGTGTCCACCGTTCCCAGTGTGCGGGCCTGTGTGCGCCAGCTCCCCGCCGTGCCCGCCACCACCGTGCCCGCCACCCTGCCCGCCCTGCCCCGCCTCCTGCATCCCCGTGTACGGCAGCCCTAACGAGATAATGGGCACGCTCGCTCCTCCTCACCCGGACCCATGCTTCTGCGCAATGTGCCGCGCGGCCCGAGGGGGGCCCGACAAGGAGGCCAAACAGGTGCCGCTGACGCAGGCACCCGCCGCCAAGGGCATGGCCCCCGCGCGGCCCGACATTAACCCCAATCTCATCCGCAAGCACCCCTTCAACAAGAACAAGCCCCTGCACGCCCGAACGCTGCCCCTGGTCAACACTATCCTCACATGCTACTTCTCTACCATGAGCGGCTGTTCAGACTTACTCTCCAAGAAATGCTTAAACCAAAGCACACGGCTCAAGCCCTCGTTAAAAGACCTTAATATCCTACCTAAAGCAAGGAGCTTCAGCAAGAGTGTAATCACTTCGCGCTGCGATTGGAGCAATCACCTACTCGAGCCAACCCTAAACTCGTGCAAAATTAAAGCTAAGTCCCTTTCGACGACGGGTGAAAATGTGCCGTGTGTTACAAGCCCCATTCTCAAGAAGTTGTGTCTGCCCAACTCGTTAGGGTCTAAGAGCCCTGCGAGTCCAGTCCTAGGTTTTGGATTTGACCTCAAGAGGCCCTGGTCCCTCAGTCAATCGTACTCGAAATAGCTTGTAATATGATTTATTTGACTTTTTTCTTCAGACTTGTTAAGAAAAAAAAATGTAATAAAAATCGTAACATCAAATTTTAGTTTCATTTTTTCTTTCAACATCGCTACGGTACAAATAGGTATAGTTCGATTCAAACTTAATGGCGGCTGTGAACACGAGTCGAGTCGCTGCGCAGTACCAAACTTATGCGCCAGCGGGGGTGCGGGGCGAGGTACTGCGCAGCGTTTAGCGAACTTCACAGCCGCCATTAAGTTTGAATCGAACTATACACACAATAGTTTCCTTAATAACACTGTTAGATATGTTTACTGACAATAGGTCTTCGGAATAAGTTGAGATAGGCAGTCACATAAAATAACATCTTTACCACATCAAAATCGGTCTTTCTGAGATAAGATGCCACAGACAGACTTATTAAACACCGTCTAGGCCCGTTTTCCACCACAGCGCAGCGTGTATATCCAGCGGAGATCAAACTAGATTTGCGTTACTACCTAGTTATTAAAAAAAAATACATTACCATTCCATCTTCATCGGTAGAGTCGAATGTCGTAACGTGTAAGCGGAGGTGAGAGGCACGACCAGCGAGGAGTGCCGAAGAGAAGTCTTCTCGTCCCCGCTCGGCTCCGTCCCTCTAGTACAACGCATTCAAACATCTAGAAAAACCAATAATTAAATTCTATGGGTTGTTAAGTTTATTTATATTAACAAAATATTAAGTGTTACCTGCTGATGTTAACGCTAGATCACGTTTAATGCGTTATATTTTGTTAGGCGTCTTAAAAAAGAACCTAAGAATAGTCTGGCGATCCCGAGAATATACGTGAGTAAACCGTTTTGTTTAAAATAATTATGAATACTCCTCACGAAAGTTATTATACAGAACCTAAGTCCCTATTTAACAATCTGCCCAGTGCTTTAAAACAACCGTCGTGATTATATGAGGAGAAATATAATTAACGCCTCAATAATAAAAACCTACACTAGCAAGTAATTGCTATTTATATTTTTAAAGGCTTTTGTGTAATCTTAGATTTATGAAGTACCTAAATTGATTGAATTATTATTTAGTTATGTCTTAATTACTCTGTTTCACTTAAATTCGTACAATGATAATATGTATATAAGACAAATTCTTGAGTAATTGTTAAAAGTGATAAACCATTGTGTTGCTCTAAAATAAAGAATTTATTTAATTAGTATTCGTACTTAATTATAATATAAACAATATATTACTTAGGTTTATTAAGACTACTTATTAAGACATACTTACCTAAAATAAAGAAACGACAATCAAAGTCTATCTTTTAGATTCCTTTTCTACACTGATTAAGTAAAATATTTCATGCTTTAAATTAAGAAATACAATGTCTTTACATGTACATTATTCAATAATTTCTAATGGAGAGAATATATAAATTTACAATACTTATAAATGACAAAACTTATAATTTTCTAAATTATGTATTTGCTATTCCATTTTTTTCAGGCGCTTATATTATAAAACTAACGAAATATTGAGTGATCTGCCGACGAATATATCGAAGGGCCATAATTTTATTATGTAACGCATCGTACTTATATATATTGTGCAACAAAGGGACGAGTAACAACGCGCCTGCGCGGGTCTCGCAGGTATGCGCGGGCTCCCAGTGCAATAAGCAAAGCGTTCAGTGATAACTCATACATACATTGATAAGAATCTACGTTACATTTTGTCTAGTTTTGCAATTATCAGTGTTCTGCAAATATCAGCGATCACCGTATAGGCGGATATAATTTATAAGAAGGACGCCAAATTTAAGGTACGAGTATAAATTTTATTTTTTATAATCATTCTTTGTACCAAGGTCGCAATTGTTATGCGTAGATTAAATTTTTTGAGCCTTTATTATAATACATAATACTTGCTTATACTGGAATTTATTTGCGAATACTAAATAAGACGTATTTATGTGTTTTATAATTATTTAGGTAAGTTGCTTTGCGTATTTAAATATCTTTACATCTCTGCTTACCTCGATTTGGCACCCAACCGGTTTAATACAGGTGGCAAGGTAAGAATTTGGTCGTCTACCCTTGTACTTCTTGTGCCTATGATTCGAGTTCCTTACAACTTGTATCAGAAAATTATTTTTTCACTTTAAAATTGTATCCGCGTAAATATTAGAGTACTGACAACCTTATTAATGCTCTACGGCGTAAATGTTTAAATTCAACGATTTGTTTAGTTTTGCTTAAAACCAAATAAGATCCTGCTATTAAGTTGTAATCTATTTAAAATATTGCATTCGTAATTATGACATATTTTCGACGATTCCCATCGTTTGTTTAGTGCTTTTAAGGGTGAGGGGACAAATAATTTAGGCATTTTGTTCTAAAAATACATTTTTTTTTCAATATTAACTAGTGTTGCTTAACCGTTAGGTGCCGATAAATTGATTTGTTTTCCGATTCGATTCCGATTTCAGAGCAAAGCAACTTCGAATCGATTATGAACCCAAGCCAAATAAGTATTAACAAGCTATAGGTATACTTATTAATTCGTTTGTCTGACGATTTTAAAATAATAATAAAATAAATTGTATCAACTATAGGAATTGATTTCTTACGTCTTATTAACTTAAAAAAATAAGTTTCCTTGTCCATCGGTTGACAAACCGATTTAAAATAATTAGTTTATTGTATTGTAATTTAGAGCGTTTAGATTTTAAGATACAGCTATCAATAATAAAATAATAGCGATCAATAAACATATTAAATTTAATTTATCAGATGTATTTTTTTAATTTACGGTCTAGACTTAAACCCAAGAGCAGCGTTGCTCCATCACAATTATAGGAGCTTGTACTCCATAGATCTGTGGTACTTAAATATTATAATTTAAATATGAACAAAGAACAGGTAAAACACTGTAAACATGAATACCACCTATTACCCGTGACCATGATACTATAAGCTAGAAATAAGATAACGGTGACGAAAAGTTTCACTATTATGTTTATATCAATTTATGATATTGTCGCAAACCTTAGAATTTACGAATTAATCTTTTTTTAATTATTATTTTCTACTTAGATAACAAGTAACCGCAGTCGATTCTCTGCTTAAAAGCCTCAGCATGATACTAACTAACCCTAAAAGGATTAGTTGATATAATTTTTCAACTAAATAATTAACGTATATTAAATAATACTCCCAGTCGCAGTTTCGGACTAAACGTTGTTTCTATAAATATCACATGCTATTTTTGTAAAGCCATAATCGATATTGATTTATCATCTATAAAAAGACGGTTGTGTCAACCTCTATAAAGCATAAGCCGCTAGCCGCCATCTTAGGTCGACATTGTTGATCCAGTGCCGTAGTTATTCAATGAAATGTGTCGTTATTTTACTAAAACGAACTGATTGAGTATGAGGACTTAAGTTTTTTGTAGTTAAATTGTGATAATTCGTAAAATGGAAGAGGAATACATCGATTCTCAGGACTCGGTAGTGAATGAAGTAGTGAACCGCAACAGTGAAGTGAGCGAAAATTTGGTGGACAGTACCAAGGATTTTGGTGATGTAGTGGGATACGACGAGGTTTACGAGGAAGACGAGGGTGGGAACAGCTTCAGGGGTGGTCGAGGCCGCGGTAGCTTCAGGTGAAGATGTCAATACTTTTTCTCCATATTTCCATGAGTAAATTCAGTTTTGGAGGCAATTGCTGCGTAAACCTCGTGTCTTATTGTGAATTTTGGCTTAAGGATTCCATTGTGACCCTCATTGATATATTTTTTGTAGATCCCGAGTGGTAAAAACATGTGTTACTTTAGCTAGTTACAATAAGACCTTGGGTTTGCCTACTTTTGTATTTAAATTAATACGCTAGCGTTAAATATGTTAGCCTGCGCTCTGGCGAACCCTAAGAGCGGTATTTATGTGACAAAAAATAATCAGTCCAATATGTTGACTAAATTTTGCACTTATGTGAAAGATTGACAATTATGATTGATTTTGTTCATAAAATAGGTTTGCACATGCATGGTTAATATTTTTGTCAAACTACACATGCCTTGCCAATTCTTTGAGCATTTTGGTTGCTTCCATGAACATAAAATTATGATAATAGTTCTCTATATAAGAATTTATAAGTATATGATATATAATGCACTATATTTAAGAGTGGCTTTGTCAAAATGCTAGGAGACATATAATATTCTTCATCATAGTGTAAATTGTAAGCATTAACTGTGAAATCATTATGTCGGAGCCACATGTGGGGAGAGCGAGAGAGTATAGTGCTAATTTCTTTTCATATCCAGAACTACCTATCTGAACAGTATTGGGGTTCACTTCTATTTTGGTAGGTACTGGATTATTGTTTTCCATCCATTTACCCATTTAATTAACTTATTAAAGGGTCTTTCAATGTTTCCCCATTGTGTTTTAGCTTTTCTTTAGTCAATACTGAATGTCAATATTAATGAGTCTGTTGAAACCATATTTGTTAAATTGAGATTTTAACATACAAAAGTAGTGGTATAAGTGTGTATTGATAACTTAGAGTATAAATAAGTAAACTACAGAGTGTGCGTAATGGTGTATGAATAGGCACAAGTTGAACGCCACATCAAATAAGTGCTTGCAGTATTAATAATAAAAACTCAAAACCTACCAATTTTTGCATATAACTCTGTTCTCATATGGAACATGAGTAAACAAGCAAGTGCTTACAGCTAACCATTTGCTTAAAATCGGCCCAACGGGCTCTAGCAATGCACACATTCTATGCTTGCCAATAATTACATACAAATATGAATTAGCTTTTAACATGAATGCCCATTATCTATAATTGATGGCCCTAAACTGATAATTTATAATGACAACTATTAAATTTTAAAGCAAATATGTAGTTAACATTAAAATGTTTATCATATCTGTGTTTTAACTGCCTGTAATAGTTTTTTTTTCTGTAATTTATTTCATTTGACATAATAATGGGTTAGTAATGGGTATGAAAAGTCAAAATCTAATTATTCCGTCAGTTAGATAATAAAAACATATTAGAAATGTATTTTTTGCTTTTGTAAAATAAGATAACACTGAGTAGATAAAGCGAATCAAAGTACAGGACTAATGCCGTAAAGCTGCATACAAAATGCATGAATTTGTGATGCCATGTGATAATTTAAATCAATGTATCATGAGTTTTTGGTTACGTAAAATAAGAAAAAATATATGGTAAATTTTTTCTTTATAAAACCTATATGATGAACATTAAAAAAAGTTATTCATGTACATCATTGTTGAAAACACTTATGACTGTACTCATAAATATTTTTTGTTTGTGTAAATAGATATTTTTGCACAATGAATAGTAGTTAGTTACATTGCAGTTGGTGCACACTAGTGCAATTTAACTTAACAGATCACTGCACATGGCTTTGCTAGCTTTGAAATACGTTTTCCACATATACCTATGCTATGATACTTCAGTACCACAGCTATCTAAAATATTTTTGTAATAATGTTAACCCTTTGTTTCTCAAACTCTGATCAACCTAATCTGTTGTTAAATCAACGATCACGACTGTGATTGGTTGACCAAAAGACTAACAACCAATCACAGCGCTTAACATGAGGTTTGACAGGTGAATAACTAATTTATTTGTTGATCAATGTTTTACGAGATCGGTGGCAAAAATTCTTAGTTAAAATTTAATTTATGATAGTCAGTATTAACTATTTCAAATCTATACTAATATTATAAAGCTGAAGAGTTTGTTTGTTTGTTTGTTTATTTGTTTGTTTGAACGCGCTAATCTCAGGAACTACTGGTTCGAATTGAAAAATTCTTTTTGTATTGGATAGTCCGTTTATTGAGGAAGGCTATAGGCTATATAACATCACGCTACAACCAATAGAAGCGGAGCATAAATGAAAAATGTTGTAAAAATGAAAAACCGTTAAAACTAAAACTCGCGAACAAAGTCGCGGGGGACAGCTAGTATTATAATATAGCATTATCTTCTTCCCATACTGGGTTTTATTTTGTTTGTGTCAATTGATTACACATACACTACATAAACAGGTAACATTTAAATTTTTATCATAGAATGTATATAGTATTGTTTTTTTTAAGGAATGACATGCTTTATTTGCATTTAAATTAGTATGCATGTGTAAAGCTTTTTGCTTATAGCAAATATTGGCAGACAGAAGTCGGATAAATCCAAAAAAAACAGTAATGAATATAATAATGTTAGCCTGCAAATTTTTTTTTATTTTCTATGATATTATCAGACTTTTGTATTTATATATAAATAAACTAGCTGTTTCACATGCCTTGCTTTTTTCTCGAGGCAAATTCGTGAAGTTTAATAGCCTTTAAACTTTTATCTAGTACTAGACTAACACAAAGATTTTCTTAAATCCAACTGGTGGTTAATTAAAGAATAGCATGTTTAAACAAACAAACTCTTTTGCTTTTATTAGTATAGATAAATAAATATGGACAACATCACATACATTGCTTTGAACCCAAAGTAAGTACCTAAAGCACTTGTGTTATGGAATTCATAGACAATGAAGGTACCACAAACACCCAGACCCGAGACAATGTAGAAAAGTGGTTTTTCTACATTGAGCCGGCCCGGAATCGAACCCGGGACCTCAGAGCTGCGACACCTTTAAAACCGGTGTGTACGCCACTCGACCACGGAGGTCGTCAAAGATAACTAAAGTTCTGTGGTAGCTAACTAAGATATTGTAAAAAAAATATCATAATTGCACCAAACAGTTGCATGCAGAGCATGTTTAAAACGCTTATGCGAAGGAAATGAAAATCGCTTTAAATTGATATACCTAATTTATTTACCAATTACGAGAAACATAATTCAAAAATTTAATTTGATAATAATTGGTAATGATTATTTTTTGATATGATGGACAGTTGTTATTGGAAATTGCATGTTAGTTTTAAATTATAATAACTGTGCGTTTGCTGGCGAGTCGCAACTAACTTTAATGATGTCTATCTCATTAACATCAATATTAAAGTAATATCATTTCTAAAATTGATTTGATCTTAAAATACATAAGTACCTGGGTGTTACTCTTGAATTTAATTCTGACCGTCTGACATTCAAATTGTTTCAATATTATGTGTCCATTGGAAACAACTAATTGGAATTAAAACATTGACAAAATAGTTATTTTAAGAATACTTAATTGTGTACTGAATCTGCTAAATTAATAACTGATGCTGTTTATACATTGTAATAATTTTAAACTACATATTTTAAGTAAGGCAAACATGACTAGATAAAGAATATAAACAAACTTTTAAAGGTTTTGCTGACATTACATGAAGATGATTCGTCTGAAGAGACGGAGTCCATTTTGGTATTAAAAGTAAAGAAAATGGACTCATCATACTTATGTTGACAGCTGCAGTGTAATAATAATATCTTGGAACAACTAACACAGCTATTTGATCCCAAACTAAGTGCTACCTGTATATAAACTGCTTTATTTATTTCTAAATACATACATATTATAGATAAATTACACCCAGACACTAAACAAATGATCATACTCATCACATAAAGATTTGTCCTGTGTGGGAATCGAAACCACGGCCTTTGGTTTAGCAGTCGGGTTTACTAACGACTAGACCTATAGGGCAGTCAGTATGAAACACTTGACATCTTGTCAGAGGCTATCGTCTTGTAATTCAGTAAAGGTTAGGTTGTAAATATTTTGTTTATCTCGTCTTGTTTGCGTCTGCTTAGTTTATTTCCAAAATTGCTATAATTCAATTTATAGTAATTATAAGGGTTTTTCCAGTCCACATATTTCTGCTACTGTATGTAATTTATGTGTAAAAACCTGTATTTCTGACTCGTTTCAATTTTGAACAGAAGTAGAGGCCGCGGACCGCCTCCTGGTTGGATGAACGGGCCTCCTATGAGGTTCAGAGGTCGCGGCTACGGTCCCGGAGGTCCGCCGATGCGAGGCAGAGGCTTTTTCCGAGGCCGCGGAGGCCCTAGAGGCTTTGGTCCCAACAACGGTCCCAACTTTGACAATAACTGGGGTCCTATGGGACCACCCCCTCCAGGGATGATGGGAGGACCCCCGCCGGGCATGATGGGAGGTCCACCTCCATTTGGACCACCTCCTGGAATGATGCCTCCCGGAGGACCTATGGGACCCCCTCCGAATATGATGGGACAGCCACCGCCGTTTGGAGGACCACCCGGTATGCCGCCACCCAATATGGTGAGTAGAAATATGTTATCTTACACAATAAATATTACTAAATCATTGTATAAACTGTGGGAATATTGTAAATCAGTAGAATTCCCACATATAAAGTCTCAAGTGAATTCACGCGAACTGAATAGTGGGTGCTTTGATCGCTCACTAGACCCCTGTCATCCTCTATGAACCTGACCTGACTGAATCATTATAAAGCAAGCTTTGTTACCCTAAGTTTTGGGGGGGTTAAATTAATTTCTAGTCCTTTTGACCCCCTAATCCGTTTTTATATGGATAACTTTAGATTATGTATGTTTAATTAATGTAGTATTATATGGCCATTGTTATCCATGTATATTTATTATAGCATAATAATAAAATAAAATAGTAAATTTTATTTATATTAAAAATGTATTGTACTGTGGCATTTTTATATATTCTTCTTTGATGAAACGACGCTGTTCTATCGCGTTTTGCCCCATCCATTTATTTTATATATTTAATATTCTTTATTGTATTACATAATTATAAAATATACAGTACAGTGTATGGGTATGCATATTCTTTGTGCAAAGTAAATGCCAGCCTTCTGGGCACGTTTCCCTTTATTGACAAAAATGACGCTGCATTTTTTTGATGCTTGATAACCATTATTAAACAATTTTGCTTATTACTGTTAACCACGTGTTTTGGAAGTTGGTAAAATCCCCAGACACATGGATTAAATTTAATTATTAAAAACAAAACGGTTTACTCACGTATATTCTCGGGCTCGCCCGACTAGTTTCAGACTCAATAGGAGTCCCTAATCATGAGCCGACGCGGCGGCGGCGGTAAACCGTTTTGTTTTAATTAATTATGAATATTCCTCACGATAGTTATTATACAAATATAGTGGATTAAATTTATTACGGGAGTCGATTATTTAAGCAGAAAAAATAATGGGTGATTAACACTACAATTATAGGGAGCTTTCATTTCATTCTGACGGATTTTCAAATTGCTCTTTGGTTAGATCTACTTGGGTTATTTTTTAGTAGGTAAATAAAAGCTTCCAAAGTATCATAGTACTAGGTTTTAAAATATTAACTTTTTGCCAACAGCCAGCCCCCGAGCTGTGGGTGGAGACGAAGTCGGAGGAGGGCAAGCCTTACTACTACCACTCGCGGACGCGCGAGACTACGTGGACTAGGCCTCAGGAGGGGCCCACGTGTAAGGTCATACTGCAAGGGGAGATGGAGGCCATGGTTACCTCAGGTATGTAGGAGAACTGTTTTACTCTAAGCCTCGGTCTATAAGAAGCCGGTGAACAAAATATTCAATTAATAATTCTAGAGGAAGGTTTAAGAAAAGAGCTAAATACTTGGGCCCTCCTTGATCACACTAGCCTTCATTGAGAATAAAACTAATCATGCCATGACGGGCCTGTTGGTCTAGTGATTAGTGACCCTGACTGCTAAACCGGAGGTCGTGGGTTCGATTCCCACCCAGGACAAATCTTTGTGTGATGAGCACGATCATTTGTTCTGTTTCTGGGTGTAATATATCTATAATATGTATGTATTTAGAAATATTTGTGTATGTTTATCAGTTGTCTGGTTGCCATGATACAGGCTCTGCCTAGTTTGGGATCAGAAGGCGTGTGTGAGTTGTCCTAAGATATTATATTATATTATTATTATATATTATAATGTAGTTACTATTGCCATGATGTTGTCCAATATATAATTTGTGTTAGTAATCTGTTAAACCGATTCCGATTCAATTTGGTATGGTGATAGTTGTAAACATATTATTATGAATAGTTAGGTTTATAGATATAAATGAATGAATAACTGCCTCAATTTTTTAACTTTGCTAGCGATGTGGTTGGAATCCACATTACCAGCAATCTTGTTAACCTCTCCAACTAAGCACTAAGCTAAATACGCTTGTATCTTTAGTGGGTTCACGTCAATAGTGCAATGGGTGGGGATCGAACCTGCGACCTCTCGATCACAAGGCCGTCACCCTAACCATTTGGCTATTGCCGCCTTAATTTACAATGCTATACAATAATTAAGACGGGCCTGTTGTTCTAGTGGTTAGTGACCCAGACCTCTAAACTGGAGGTTGGGGTTCGATTTCCACCCAAGACAAATCTTTGTGTGATGAGCACGATCGTTTGTTCTGTGTCTGGGTGTAATTTATCTATAAAATGTATGTATTTAGAAATATATAAGTATGTTTATCAGTTGTCTGGTTACCATAATACAGGCTCTGCCTAGTTTGGGACCAGATGGCCGTGTGTGAGTTGTCCCAAGATATTATTATTATTATTTTAAATAGCAGCCTCCTTCAGTTATACTTGCATATAGATTGATTTTTAGTTTAAATGTAAGTAGCATTTGAGTATTCGTCAATTAATCACACAATTTTTCAGGTGGGCCGATGCCGATGTCTGGTCCTCAAGGGTCCATGAACGGTCCCATGGGCGGTCCCATGTCGGGTCCCATGGGCATGATGCCGAACGGCGTGATGTCCAACGTCATGCCGCCTGGTGTCCACTCAGCGCCGCCCACGAATAATGTTCCACCATTTATGACTCAGCCGCCGCCGTGGGTTAAGGAAGGAGGTTGGTTATTTGAATACTTGTGTTTATTTATGTTATTTTCACTAAAATCTAATCTAATAAGCTCGTCTTGTCCTACTGCAGGGCAAAGGCCTCCATAAGATCATCATATCTGTAAACGAAAATGTACCTTACTGCCTTGATATAAGGGTGCTGTCAAAGCATGTGTGTTGTGTCTCTCTTTCACTCAAAAAACAAAATAAAAAATCAAACTTATTAATACCGACTAGGCTACAAAGTAGCACTTTAAGAACGTCAATACAATGGACAGCACCCTGATTCGCCCACCCTGCACCGCTTCCTAAGTGCTCTGGCTGTGGAGAAGACGGCGCAACAAACTCCCCAGTAGCACGCTGTCTTTCCGTTTACCACTTAAACAAACATCAACTTTATGCTAGTGTAACTAAAGTTCATTTTACACTGACTAGTACTGTTGAAAAAGTAAAAAAATATAATTTAGCGCAAACTGAACCTTATATGTAAGGATTACAATTGATTTTCCTAAAACTGCGAACGCAGTATATCGTAGTATTGTTTTTTTTTGTAATAATAACACTTTTTATTGAATTTGAACGCGGTTTTTGACACTTAACTATTCAATATGTAGGGTTATATTGAGGTTTAAACCTTATTTAACATACCTATCTATTTCTAGCAGGTAAAGACAAACTGTCTGAAGATGGCAGTCCTATCGAGAATGATGAGATGCCTCCAGGAGAGTCTACCCCTATGGGCGGCCAGGGCCAAGGCGCTAATGGTGAGTTACCGTGTAATTTCTATACTAAATACACTTTGTGCTGACAGAGGAAAGAAGTAAAGTTTTTTTTTAACTATACAGTATGTAACAAAAACCCTGTCCGATCCAATAAAGGCGTATTCCTGGTTCAACATACGTACTAGAAAAAAATGTGCGCTCAGGCGGCTTCTTTGATAGTACTGTAGGTAGTACACGTGAACTTTGTCGAGCGGTCAGTGTTGCCTTTGATCAGTTTTATTTTAATTTAATTATATTCACCGGGGAAAAATTATAATCTCAAATACTACAATAGGTACGTATATGTGTACGCAGTACGATGCCGAATAATACTCATAAGGATCGGACAGGGTTTTTGTTGCATGCTGTTCTAAGCCTATGATACACTAGGGGAAAAATAATTATAATAATATCTTGGGACAACTCACACACGGCCATCTGATCCCAAACTAGGCAGAGCCTGTATTATGGCAGCTGATAAACATACTTATATATTTCTACATACATACATATTATTATAGATAAATTACACCCTGAGATTTGTCCTAAGTGGGAATCGACCCTACTACCCTCCGGTTTAGCAGTCAGGGTCACCAACAGGCTAGTCAATAATGGAGCAACATGTTGCGGGACATGTCCGTCAGCAACACGTGGAATGTCCCAAGACATGCGCTTGCGGGAGCAACAACATGGCTCCTACCCCGACGATAAAACAACGCTTCTTCAAGAAGCATTTGATTTAGCTAGCAGTAGCAATACAAAACACAACTGCCGTATATTACGTCCTCGCCGGCGAGGCCCGTCGCGTATAAATAATTGTAACGTAAATGTTACCCCCTGTCCCTAGATCAAGCTGGCCCGAGCCGGCCAAATTAGCAATAAAAATATGTCTCTAAAGAATAAAAACTTCAGATCCAGTCATCCCTTGCTGTTTTTGCCTTATTAAGATAGTCAGCAACGCACTAAGCTGAGGTCCGAACCCCGCAGGGTGTGCCCTTAGTGACCGTTGCTGACGTAGTTAGTTTTTCTATTGCTCTGGCTGGAGGCCCTTAAGGTTCTCGCCAAAAGTCGGGTGGGCTAACTGCAGTAGATATCTTCAAAAAAAAAAAGCGACGACATGGTCCTCGACATGTAACATGTTGCGGGTTACAGGTCAACTCTTGAGCGTTGCGCGTCATGTTTAGCAACATTTTGACCCCTAGTGTATCCTTGGCTTTAAGAGAAACGTCCACATTTTACGTCACTTCAGTGTAGTAACCTTTGAGTATACATAGACAAGCATAGAGTGCGCGCATCGCTAGTAGCCCGTTGTGCCGCGAGTAAGCAATTTTTTTGCTGTAAATACTACGTTCGTTTACTGATTTAAATGATCTTCCGTGCGAAGACAGACGTTTAAGACGTTCCGATATTATTAGGGTAATTTGGTTTTGAGATAGTTTTAATGAAATGCATTCTGTTGTGATACAAATTTTTCAATTTTAACTTTTTCATACTGGTGCTCACAGTTCATACTTGTTATGCGCACTCTATAGTTTATTTATTTATACTCTAAGGTAATATACTACTAAGGTAATGTTCTCTTACTTCTTAGCGAATATCTTTTCCAATTTACTCCAGACTTCTGTCTCAAGCACACTACTCCAACAATTAGCGATTATTTAATAATCAATGTTAGTGAATGCTATCTTAATAGTTATTTTAGTTCATAATGAATGATGTCAATGTGTTTCGAGCTTTTCGATGTGTTGTCCTTTATTTTTTATTTTTTTTAAACGACTCCCGCACTGAAGATTTCAATTCTTCTGTCGGGGGGTTTTACAAACATTCAAATCACATGCACAAAGAACACCCAGACTTAGAACAAGCATTTGTTGATCACACAAATGCTTGTCCCATGCGGGGATCGAACCCGCAGTACGTCGCGCGCAGTGGTGCGTTGACCTATATAACTCGGCTATCCGTGTAGCAAAATTTTGTTTTTTTAATGTTAGCTACATTGCATTATCGGTCTCTGACTTCATACATTGTAAACTATATACATTACAAGATTACGAGAGCTACACTTTGTAAGCCACAATGTCCTCCAATACTGTATAGTCCGTTTTTTATTCCCAGTTAGTAATATGACAATAGGGATGTTGACTGGGTATGAAAAGTAAAATATAGTACCTACCTAATCAAAATTAATAAATATATAGACTCAAATTTTAAGCCTTTTTAAAACTAGGAAAAACTAATGAGATAAATTAAATACAAATAATTGAAGGAAAAACTTAAACCTCAGACAGGACTCGGAGGAGCCGGTGGTCGCAGGTTCGAGTCCTGCCTGAGGTTTAAGTTTTTCCTTCTATTATTTGTATTTAACTTATCTCATTAGTCTATATCTATACATTTATACAAATTATTATAAAACAAACTCCCTGCTGCGTCTATTTAAAAGCGATGACAAACCACCGAACGCATTTTCATATGGTTTTCATCAATGGATAGTGATTCGAGAGAAAGGTTTGTCTGTATAATTGGGTATTTGACTACTAAAGAATTATCTATTTATTACAAATATTTCTAATAATAGTATTAAATTGAAGCAGAACTGGGAAATAAAATAAAAAAATACACGAGTACAAAAGTTATAAGCTTTTAAAGTTAGTAGATGACGCATATTCTATCTCTTTCTCGCAAAACGACGACTTGTACGGGGCAGCCCAGATTAGTATGGAGAATAACGAAGGTGACGTAACCTGATAATATAGCTCTCTCTGTCTAATTATCAATATTAAAATGCTTGTTACTAGTTCAATATGAAAGATTTTATCTGTGTCTTATTTGTTTTATCTTAAAATTTTTACTTTACTTTGTTTTTTTTCGTATATTTGAATATTTGTTATAACAATTATTGTCGTTTTTATAGTTTTAGTTACTGTAATTGGTTAAAGCCGTTTGTAATTAAATAAAATAAATAAATATGAAAGTAATTAACCTGCTGTTTTTACAACTCGACTTAGATTGTTTTTTTTAAGAAAAAAAATCTTATCTATCTATATCTAAAAATCTATCTATTCTCTAGACCAGCAACGGGTGTATCTTAACCTTTAATATCGGTCAATCCGTTTGGCTTACACTTAGCCAAGAGCCCCTCAAAATTGTCAAATTACGATCTGGGATTAAAAAACGGACTAAACATAGCAGGAAGAGAATACCAATAAGATTGTATACGAGTGCTACGCTGTGTTCTCGTAGGCAATATGGGCGGGTTCGGCGGCGGCTACGGCTACGGCGGCTACGGCGGCTGGGGCGGCGGCTGGGCGAGCTGGCCGCCGCCGCTCGTCGCTCAGCCGCCGCCGGCGCTCGCCAACGCCGCCGTGCCCGACTCCAGTGAGTATTTACACAGTACATAATATAACACACTCGACCTTGTTGCCACCACAGCAAATTTCCGTGCTTTCAGACGTTTCTGCCATACCTATTATTGGAATAAAAATAACAGCTCCTAAATGAATTTTAGGACCCATTCATGTTAAAATTTTATACGTGGTGCTTGGCAACTGGGCCTAACTCAGATGTCTTATCCTTTTTTGGCCTATGGCCTATCTTTTCTTTTTGTCTCCCGTTTGCAATGGAGGAAAGTGAAATTTTTTCCTACTCCTCCTATTTACCACTTCTGATTAATTTCGTTGCGGGTTCCAAGATAGTCGATCGTTTCTGGGCACACCAAGCTTAACTGTTTCGGTGGTATTCATTGGTTATTATTGTAGATCCTGGCTTACAGGAGTTGCAATGATGGGCATGTGTGGTGGGCTAGTCCCCATTTATATATACATAATACATTCACTAAAACATAATCCCTAGCTTATGTAATACTAATTGTAGTCTAACTAATATGTTTAAAGTTCTGAATTGTAATTTACACACTAGAATAATATTTGACAAACATAATTGTGTTCTAATTTAGTTATTAAGTTGGGTTTGAGTGGTTTGAGTGTTTAAAACATTCTTCGGTCACGGGTGACTGAAGATTTTGGGTGTTTGTTTATTTTGTGTCAATATATTTTATTAGTTAAAATTACTATTTGTAATTTTTGAAAACCCACGATCGTCACCGGTGATTGAGGATAGTATTTTTTTTTATTTCAGCTGTTTGATTAACATTTAATTAGTTAGTGTTTTATGTATTATGTAGTTATATTTATCGATATGTGTTTTTGTTGCTTCATTAAGTGTACTTTGATATAGTGTTAGTTTTATGCAGTTTCCACAGTTATTATAAATCGCTATTTATATAATATACCTAATATCTGTACACAGCAACCCAGCTGGCGGCAGCAGGCATCGGTCCGCGCGTAGTGAGCCCCAATTCTGAGCCGACGATTATATCGGACTCGCCGACGCCGACGCCCACGCCGCAGGAGGAACTCGTGAGTTTATATTATACTGCCCAGTATTTCCTACTTTTAGGAGGGAATACATCGATGTTAAGGATGAATCAAAGTTGCCGCGGTTGCTCCGTAGATGGGTGACCATCAATTGATATACTAGGATAAGATTGATGGAACAAATCTAATCTTTTCGTCTTATATTCGACTGTTTTTTGTTTTAAGTTATATATTCGGCGGCGACGGTGGTATCGCGAGTCGAACTTTTTTATTTTTCGGATTTTTTCCATTATTTGTGTCGTATGACCTTGCTTTTTACCAAATTTTGTGATTCTAGGTCAACGGGAACTACCATATAGGTTTTCGACACAAAACCAATAGGATACTTCTGGTTGACCCAGAATCATAATACCTATCTTTTTATAGTGTTGACTCAGGACCTTGGTTTTAATAGATAATGGTACAGAATCCTACGTGCGGCCGGTTTTTTAACGTCCGTGTAATTATGTCCCTGACGGTACCCTGAACTTTGGTCATGGCGTGAAGGTAGTATATCCAAGCTTTTCCCAGGTGATAACCCCCGAGCTGATGGCGCTGGCGGCGGAGTGGACGACGCACCGCGCGCCGGACGGCCGGCCGTACTACTACCACGCCGCCAAGCAGGAGAGCGTCTGGGAGAAACCCAAGCCCATCAAGGAGCTGGAGGGTCAGTACATCTACACTTCTCAAATCTTACATTTTTAAGAAATTGCCTACTGCTTTTATTTTATACTTCATGCACAGTGTACATAGGCGGACTTAATGCCAGAAGGTATTCTCTATCAGTGAACCTTTAGGTGATGCAGAAACAAATTGCTTTTTTGTTATGGAATCAGAGACAACGAAGGTACCACAAACACCCAAACCCGAAACAATGAAGAAAAGTTGTTTTCTACATTGACCCATCAGGTATCGAACACGGGACCTCAGCCGGCGACACCTTAAAAACCGGTGTGTACGCCACTTGACTGCTCGTCGAACAGATGGTATTGGGTTGATGAAAGTCACGAAATTAATAACGATGTCTCCTCACAATTAATTTATACTTTATTAGGTTATATTGAGCTGTTTACTAGCTATGACCACAAATTAACCTGCCATTTTGTAATCTAATCTAATAAGCCCGTCTTGTCCCACTACTGGACAAAGGCCTCCCTCTCCCTCTTCCACGCACTTCTGTGTTGAGCTAGGATGGGCCAGTCCTTTCGGTAGGAGTCAAGTTGGTCTCTCCACCTTATTTTCGGTCTGCCGCGATGTCGCCTAGCGTTCAGTAGGACCCACTCTGTAGTTTTTTAGCCCACAGCTCATCTGACATGCGACAGACATGACCGGCAATAGGCATGTTTCCTAATTTTGTTTTTAATGTCCGCCTGGTAGATTAATGAATTTTATTGGACACGTATTTTTTCTTTTTTCCTGCAAACAAAAAATGATCAAAATACAGAGAACGGAAATTACGCGTGACGTCACTCCTCGCTACGATTTTTACCAAGGCGTGGCGTCATAAGCCCCCACTCCGAAACTTTAAAGCGCTGTATCTTTGTAATTTTTTAATGTTTTGATAAAAGAAAAAATACGTGTCTAATATTTTTTTATTATCTAACTGACGGACTAAATAGATTTTAACTTTTCATACCCAGGAAACATCCCTATTCCATATAAGTTTGGCAGCTTTCTGGGCAATGTCAGTGATTTGGGTTCTGGTGCGTAGTAATGTGTTTCTAACCCGGTCCGAAATTTGTACGTCTAATGGCCGGATACTGACAATCAGTTTTAAGTCGCCGTTAAGTTTCATGCTGTCTCTGTCACTTTAAGAACAACGAGACACTTAAGAATGTCTTAAAGTTAAGTTGCGATTGTCAGTTCAGTATTCGGGGGTCAGATAGTTTTTACTATATTTTATTTATTTGTTGTACAGAATTGAAAGCTAAGATAGCGGAGAAGGTCGATGCCGAAAAGAAGCTTGAGAAGAAGTTGGAAATGGACGACGGCAAGGTCGAAGGTCAGTGTAGCTTGTGTTGTTTTTTGTTGGTAATAGCGTGTGTATACAGGGTGTAACAGAAATCACTAAGAATACTTTAAAAGTTGATTCTTTCCATCAGTAATACATATTATGTTGAGAAGAATATTTACTATGGAAAGAAATATAAAATATCTTAAATATTTTTTACATCCTCATGCTAACAATTCGATGAAATTATCATTTATATACAGTGCAGTATTTTTTTCATGTTAATGAATCGATATGAAGATAAGAAGTCTTTTCTTAAATTTTTGTATTTTATGATTTCGATGTCAATTTACTCAAACTATTAATTGAATATAATATAAATTTATATGGGTTATATGGGGAATAGAGATAAAATTTATAAGAATAAAAAAGTTGTAACTCATCAAGCGTCGGGCTGACGCGGTGAGCTCCGCAGTGGTATTCTCTAACTAACAAAAGCAAAGCGATTGTATTTGACAGCAGAAATTTTACATTTATTACTGTCAAAATAATTCCCTTTACCTCCTATAACTTCATACACATTTGACAGCAATAAGATGGATAATGAGTGGGTATGAAAAGTAAAAATCTATTTAATTCGTAAATTAGATAATAAATAAATATTAGACAAGTATTTTTTTCTTTTTTAAAATAACTAAAAAATAAGGAGATAAAGTGAATAAAAGTTTAGGATTAGAGCCTAATTACGCCACGATGTTACACAAAATGTAAGAAGTCGTGACGTTATGTGACATTTCACATCATTGTATCGTCGTGAATTTCATTTTTACGATGGATATTTTTTAATAATCTACATTATTAGTCAACATGCCTATTGTAAGATTTTCGCTGTCAAATGCGATAGCTTTGCTTTTGCAAGTTGGGTATATGTATATTTGCCGCCGCTTCGTATACAACGCGCGTTTTAAGGTGTGCTGCGTGCCGCTCGGGGTTCGGCTTATGCTACCTTGCGTCGTTCTAAGGCGGCCTTTAGACGATCAATCTGGCATCAGTTCAATCTGTGACCTTGGTTAGATTGATTGTGTAAGGTGTTGATTGATGTTAGATTGAAAAGGATTAAGAATTATCCAGATATTTTGATATTTTTCATCAATTTCGACCACAGATTGAACTGATGCCAGATTGATCGTGTAATGGGCGCCTAACGGACCTTCGGGGATGATTGCTCTAAGTATATTATTATAAGATTCGGCACAAACAGGCCACCGACCACAGCCACTGGTGGCGTGTGACAAGGACGTAACACACTTTTTCATCTACTCTATATCAATACTTCTATACTAATATTGTAAAGAGGAAAGATTTGATTGTTCGATGTTTGTTTGTTTGCATTGAATAGCCTCTGAAACTACTGAACCGATTTAAAAAAAATCTTTCACTTTTGGGAAACTTCACTATTCCCGTGTGATTAGGATAAATTATATTTTTTTAATTTTGAATTATTTGTTAAATACCCGTGCGAAGCCAAGCGGGCTACTAGTATATGTATACAATTAAAAGTACTGACCGACCCATCTTCGCATAGCCTAAACCCTTGGACCTGGAAAGTTGAATTTTTGCACAGATGTTGTTTTTAATACTTAGACCAGGAATAAGAGATTTTTTTTGAAATTCAACCCTTAAGAGGGTGAAAAGGGTTTTAAAGTTTGTATGGAAGTCCGACGTTTTCAATAAAATCATGTAATCTAATATACAAGCTTCTGTTTACAAATAAATTAACACGTGTTTCAGTATTTTCCAAATTCAATCCCCTAAAAGGGTGAAAAAGGGTTGAAAGTTTATAAGAGAATTTCTTAATATTTATTAGTTTGAAACATGAAATTTCATACCTAATATTTTGGTTAGTAATGAAACAAACAAGTAATTTAGCGTTTTTTGGAATCCGTCCTCAAAAAGGGGAAAAATAGGGGGTGGAATGAAATGGTGATATGGGGAATTCGTAATTTTCAAAATATGAAGCATGAAATTGAAAATAATATACACGCTTCTGGCTCGTAAAAGAAACGTGTTTCAGCGTTTTTGAAATTCAACCCCCCAAGAGGTTGAAAAAGGGCGATCATATACCTACTTAAATGGGGTGACGTAGAGATTAAAAGTTTATATTTCTTGTTGAATTTTTCAAATTTTATATATTTTTATTTTCATTTGACCATATGCGACAAAATTAAAACTCATTTTTTTTACCAATATTCTGGTAACCGCATAGATTTCGTTCATTTTTTGCATTATATCGCTAGCAAAACGTGATTTCAAATATTGTCTATTATGTCGAATCCATACTGTAATTAGTATAGAAACGTCGCACACGTGTAGTCGGTGGCGGCCACTCGCTACAGCAGACAAATATAAGTGTGTTATGTCGGTGTTGCTTGGCCCTGGTGGCTGTGGTGGTAGGACCGTTCGGTTTGGACCTGAGCTGTGTGTGTCGCGCGCAGTGATCGACGTGGAGGCGCACGCGGAGGCCGTGGCGGCGGCCGAGGCGGCGCGCGTGGCGGCGGCCGAGCGCGCGGCGGCCGAGCGCGCCGCCGCCGAGCGCGCCGCCGAGCGCGCGCGCGCCGACGACAAGCCCGACAAGGACAAGGACAAGGCCAAGCAGGACCGCTCGCGCCCCATCTCCTCCACGCCCATCCTCGGCACGCCCTGGTATGTACCCACTACACTCTAGCGACCATACGGTCCGAGCGGTGCCGTACCGCGACATCTGATGTCTCCGATCCTATCGTCTCTGCTATCGGACTTTGACAGGTAGTAAATGTAGTGACATGAGCAAATAGTTCAGCTTTGTTGACAGGTCCCATTCTTCAGGATTAAGGATGTCACGACCTAAGTTTAATGTCTTGAACGATTTTATTAGATAACAGGACCTGTTCTTCAAGATTTAAGATTTCACGACATCAGTTTATGTCAAGAAGATTTTTTTCAGATTATTTTTTTTTCGATTTTCTGCTTATTTTGCTGATGTCATAAAATAATTTAGGCTAATTTTTAATATTTTTTATAAAAAAAGTAGTTGTGTACGTTTGAGAAATATAGAGTTGTGGTTGTGGCGCCAGGTGCGTGGTGTGGACGGGCGACGGCTCGGTGTTCTTCTACAACTCGGCGGCGCACTCGTCCGTGTGGGAGAGACCCGCCGCGCTGCTGGCGCGCGCCGACGTGGACAAGGCCGTCAGCCAGCCGCCCGCCGCGCTGCTCGACCTGCAGGTACACGCGCACACACACACACACTACACACGTCTACACATAGCTCATGCCTATTCTTGCGATTCAAGCTTATACCATGCCAAGTTCCATCAATTATTTAGGAATATTGAGCGAATCCAACTGACAGGAGTTGACAGTAGACACCGCCGCCGCAGCGTCAGCTCAAGATTTAGGACTCTTATCGAGTCTGAAAATCGATCCTGAGAATTTGTCTAAAAAAACCATCAATATTCCTAAATAATCATGAATACTCCTCACGAAAGGTATTATAAAAGTTTCATTAAAATCGCTTCAGCGGTCTAGCCTTGAAAACGTAAATCTGATGGTTACTTTTGCATTTATATTAGATTAAATAACAACGATAGACAATTGCTAGAGTTAGAAGTCATTTGTACAAGGCTGTGCAATGTATATAAATAATATGACACACAGACCTACACGTTGTCATGTACTTCTTATACACTACGGAGCTAATACAACGTGACCCATACATACATATTTCATGATTGCTACACACTTGTTGATTGAGGGCTACCGTTATTGCGCTCACCAGTTGGCGCCACTGGCGCGTCGGGTCGTGAAGTATAGCTGTCAAAATTTAATATAAGTATACTTTTGACAAAATATGTGTTTGCAAACAAACGAAATTTTTAATTATGTGTTCTTTGGAACCGCTTTATTTTGCACCTCTGTATCGTGACTCGGCTTTTGAAGTACTGAAATTATTGATACGTAACTCATATGTGTAATAATAATCAGAGGTATTGGAATATATGTTCAACATTAAGATAATTTAGAGTATTATTCAATATACCCGAGTATATCACCAATAAACTAAGGAATTTGACATTTTGGAGACATATCGCGCGACTAGCGCCCTCTGGCGGTGAAATTATTAATGGTAGCCCCCATTCGAGTATTATTTAAATATATTGCGATGCTGTAGCGATTTGTAAATTATTTTTATATTTTGTGAGCGAAAGCGATGTTTATTTTTTTTAAAACCGAATACTCAAATGCCTTTCAATTTTAAGTAGCCGTTAAGTCTCATGCTGTCTCTGTCACTTTAAAGTGTACCGACAGATAGACATTTGAGAACGTTTCAAAGTTAAGTTGCGTTTGAGTATTCGAGGGTAATGTTGTTGTGACCTAGTGGTTCAATGGACGGATTTATGTCCACAAGGTTATAGGTTAGAACCCATTATAGACAAGTGCCTATGTGACTTTTGCAAAGTTATATGTACTTTCTTAATTATTCTAAGACATCATTGACAATCGGTGAAGGATAACATCGTGAGGAAACCTGGATTCCAAAAATTGGAATCTGAAATTGCCAACCCGCACTGAGCAAGCGTGGTGATCAATGCTCGTTCCTTCTCTATATGAGAATCGTCATACAATGGGGGCTATCGCGAGTTAGAAATCAGCTAGGGTCGCTCGTATTAAATCAGGTATATTTAATTTTCTCCACCAATGAGAGACAGGCTAGTGACCTGTGATTGGTGGAAATTGACAGATAGACCTTATACGAGACTAGCGGATTTTTGACTCGCGTTAACCCTCACTTTTGCGGCCGCGTATCGTTATGATCCAAATATAAATATATTATTAAAACTTAACCCAGGGGTCAGACCAGGAGCTAAATTGGTGTGACGTAATTAATGGATAAGCCCCGAAGGGGTCATTAATACCTAGTAGTAATTTTAATTTAGCTAACTAATAGGTTTTGACTCTTGGCTTCGTTAGGCTGTGGATGAGGATGACGTAACAAGTTGTATGAAAAAAAAAACACCGAATATTTGGACGATCGCACGATCACATCCATCGTTAGAAATCGCATCTCTCATATGATTAGCAAATTACAACGACTTTATAATACCGGACTGAACTCTCTCACAACAGTCCGAGCCGGATTGCGAACCGTATGAGCGCCGGATGCGGGCGCAATCCGAGAAGCTTGCGAATCAGACTGTGAACTGTCTGCCTGGTAAGCAGGTAATAACATTATTGTGGCGAAATAACTATTATTAAACATTCAAATGGGCTTAGGCGGGCTATACACGGAATGCTTGAGCAGTGCCCAGTAGTTAACAAACACGGACTCCTCATAAACATATTTGTATAATAAATTTCGTGAGCAGTATTCATAATTATTTAAAGCAAACCGGTTTACTCACGCACATTCTCGGGATCGCCCGACTAGTTTCAGACTCAATAGGAGTCCCTAATCATATAGCTCACCGCGGCGGCGGTGGTGTCGCGAGTCGAACTAGCGAACTACTAGTTCGACTCGCGACACCACCGTTGCCTACAGCTCGACTCGCGACACCACCGCCGCCGCGTCAGCTCATGATTGGGCGATCCCGAGAATATGCGTGAGTAAACCGTTTTGTTTTAAATAATTCTTCATAAACAGTCTAACTGCTCAAGAAGTTCCGTGTATTCGGTACATAAGAGTTTAGTTTACTATACACTAACCCGTCCGTGTATAGCCACGCGATATTGTCGGAGATGCGCAATTAGTTTTGAACCTGACTGACATTATTCATTAACTCATGATTCGATTTCTTTCAGGTTCGGAACTTAAAGTAATAACCATTTAAATGTTTAATAATGTGCAACTATGCAAAATGCATGCCTGTGTTGTCACATTTTTGTTGAGAAAGGTTTCCTGGCATACAATTGGCTATAACTTCAATTTTATGATGAATGTACACTCTTGGACAAATGCACTACAGATAATTCTAATTGAGTTATAAAAATATAGTATTAAATTATTTATAAGGCTTGTAAAACTTGTGGTTTAAAGATAAAAAATCGAATAATTTGAGAAAAACCTAAAGCACATATATTCGGGATCACGGCACTTAGGACAAATGAAATCTAATATTGAACAGTAGCAAATAAAACCCTCAATCATATTTTTTTCCCAAATTTTTTTTCGCTCTCTCTACCAAACAAAATTATGTATGTACTAACTCAATAACATATTGAAAAAAAATGACAAAAAAAATGTTATATAAAATGAGTAAATATTTTATATTATGTTCATTTTTAACGGGTTTTTTTGTACTTTGTTAAATATATATTTACAATATAATGAAACATATTTATGTTGCACTACTTACATTGCATTTATTATTCGAAGTCCACACGACACTTGCGAGATAAAGATTTTTAGTAAAAGATTTCATCGAGACAAATATTATTTAATCAAATTTAATTATGCATTATTTTATTTATACTGTTGTACAAATTTCATCGGAAACACAGTTTACTATTCAAAATTTAACGTTTATTCGTTGACAAAGATTGTGAAGCAACGCTCAACAAATCATAGTTTTAATTGTAGACGCTTTTATTTATTTTATTTTAATTTGCAAAGTAATTATTATGTTTTAATTAAATAGTAGAAATGTGGGAACGATGTTTCATGTATAGTTAATAACACCAGCCTGTAACTGTCCCACTGCAGGCCTCTCATACAGAGAACGAGCATTGATCGCCACGCTTGTGAGTTGCCCCACGGTGGGGTGCCATTACCGGTCAAAGCTCGTTCTCATTATGAGAGGCCCGCAGTGGGACAGTTACAGGCTGGTGTTATTTCAATGTTCGGATCTGTATGACATATGTTTATTGATTTTCTGTAAGCAGCTTATTTGGTTATGTTAATTTATTTTTTCAAGTTATTGGTGCCGATTCCCTTATACGCTAACTAAATGAAAATTGAACCATTGCTATGTATTAATAACATACAGCGTGAGAAACGGACGGCAACAGATAACAATGAACTCAGAAATGTCAAACCAGTCTTTGCGTTAAACATCACTGTGTTTTAGTGCACACGTTTCTGCGTGTCGGTAGATTTGTATGAGTATTTTCGGAACTAAATTTGACAGCTCTAATTTTCGTCTATCCTTTTCTAATTGTGTACAAGTGAAAAGGATACCGATGGCCTGAAATAAATTTAGTGTGGGTGTAACAGAATCGGGGCCAATATTTGCTATAAGGTCATATATGTGTCGTTTTAGAACCATAATAGAGGGATGTAGCTTCGTCTCTTTACAGAAATATGATGGCTTGTGACACTACATGTTTTTTTTTTAAAGGTTACTAGCAATTTGGGTGGAATTCACATTACTAGCAATCTTGTTAACCCCTCCAACTAAGCTAAATATGCTTGTGTCTGGAGTGGGTTCACGTCAATAGTGCAATGGGTGTGGATCGAACCTGCGACCTCTCGATCACAAGGCCGTCACCCTAACCATTAATTAGGCTATTGCCGCTTCAAATATTATGTTCGTATATATTTTATGCATGGTAAGATTATTGCTGGCGTTATATAAACTTTTTTAGATAGTTTTAGACTTCCGAGGATGAAACAAAGGTCTGTTTAAGGATATAGATAGATCTAAGATACGTCTGATAAGAGTTGGAAGAATATCTTTTTCCCTTATTTTTATTTTTTTTAAGTTCTGTCAGTTAGATAATAAAAAAAATATTAGACACGTATTTTTTCCTTTATGAAATCAATCAAAATTTATGAAGATTGATTTCATAACAGTGCTTTAAAGTTCAGGAGTGGGGGCTTATGACGTCACGCCAAATAAAAATTGAAGCATGGAGTGACGTCACGCGAAACTTCCAAGGAAAAAAGAAAAAAATACGTGTCTAATAAAATTCATTAAACTACATGACGGCCATTAAAAAAAACAAGTGTGCTTAAGACCACATGAATTAAGTAAAACTTCTTTATATACGAAACGTAACTGGCTATGAGAGAAAGAGAGAACCCTACAGTAATTTACGAAACTTAACGTACGAAACATTAAAAACTCCTTTCGTTCGCCTCGCCCGATCACACTTTTCGTAACGCTCTCGTCACGCATTCACCAGCTTACATTCCAAGTCGAGCAGGCGTAAAGAAGTTTTACTTTCTAAATTTTTAGTCAACATGCCTATTATGCATAAATGCATCTTACTATAACTTGTCACTCTTTTCCGACGCGCCTAGAATCATGATTTTTTATTTATAGTAAAATTGTTAAGGGTCTAAATTTCTATTTAGATTCTGTCGATCTAAGTCCAATGTATTGTTCGCATAAAGAGTCTATGAACACATTCAGATTTATATAGTAGTAGCATTTTTAACGTTTTTTGTATTATTAAATTACTAGCTGTCCCCCGCGACTTTGTTCGCGTGTTTTAGTTTCAACGGTTTTTAATTTTTGCAACATTTTTCATTCATGCTCCGCTCCTATTGGTCGTAGCGTGATGTTATATAGCCTATAGCCTTCCTCAATAAACGGACTATCCAATACAAAAAGAATTTTTCAATTTGAACCAGTAGTTCCTGAGATTAGCTTTATAATATTAGTATAGATTTATTATATTACTAGCTGTGTGCTGCGGTTTTACCCGCGTTATTAGTTATCGTTCCCTTAGGACAGCATTTTCTTTTGTTATGATGCTATTCGACCCTGAAACAAATATAAATCAAATCAAAATCTCATTTATTTAAAACTAGCTGTCCCCCGCGACTTTGTCCGCGTGTTTCAACGTTTTTTTATTTTTGTGACTTTTTTCATTTATGCTCCGCTCCTATTGGTCGTAGCATGATGTTATATAGCCTATAGCCTTCCTCAATAAATGAGCTATCCAACACTGAAATAATTTTTCAAATCGGACTAGTAGTTCCTGAGATTAGCGCGTTCAAACAAACAAACTCTTCAGCTTTATAATATTAGTATAGATAGGCTACAAATGCTCAAATGGGAAAATAATAAAATAGACAGCACCCCGATTCGCCAACCCTACAAGCGGTGAAAGTGGTGTACCGCTTCCTAAGTGCTCTAGCTGTGGAGAAGAAACGGCGCAACAAACACAACAGCAGCATAACAAATCAAAGATCATAAAAATCGCTCCAACCGTTTTTGAGTTATAAATGGTGTAACTAACCCGAAAAAGACAATATCGGACTGTATCTGTCCAACTGTCTCTTCTTATGCCCGTGTCAAATAGACATACAACCGATAGCGTAGTGAAGCGTTTTTATTTTGTAACTAGCTGTCCCCCGCGACTTTGCCCGCGTGTTTTAGTTTCAACGGTTTTTCATTTTTGCAAAATTTTTCATTCATGCTCAGCTCCTTTTGGTCGCAGCGTAATGTTATATAGCTTATAGCCTATCTAAATAAATGGGCTATCCAACACTGAAGAACTTAACTTTGATTCCGTACCGAGGGTGCTAACGGGACCCTATTACTAAGCATCCGCTGTCTTACTGTCCGTCCGTCCGTCATTCCGTCCGTCTGTCCGTCTGTCCGTCAGTCCATCTGTCTGTCAGCGGCTTAATAGCTAAAGTTTTCACACTGTAAATTTCTGTTGCAGCTAAAACAACAAACAATAAAAGATATATATATGGTATGAATCTTTTACGATTGTACGGAACCCTACAAGCGCGAGTCCGACTCGCTTCTGGCTGTTTTTTTTTTATTTGGTTAACTTTCTTTTGTTTGTTTCTTTTGTTAAGTTACTGTAGAAATTACTTTAGTGATCATGGAATGAAATAGACGTAGTTCAACAACACAAAAAAAAAATCGTTTGACAATACTGTTTTCTTTAGTCGTTGAACGGGTATTCAGAAATTTATGTGTATAATGTGTTCATTGACTTTTAAATGCTGAATTAATACTATTTAGAATTAAATTATTAACCAGCTTCTTGTCCCGTGACTTGCGGGAGGCAAATCAAAATAGAAATACATCTATTCAAAATGGGCTACTTAGGTATAAGTAGCACTTTTTGAAGGTCAATCATTTTCAAGACAGTATCCCAAATCGCCCACCCTTCACCGCTTCCTAAGTGCTCTGGCTGTGGAGAGAAGAAACATGAGTCATATAAACAATTAAAAAGACAAGAAATTGTTAAATTACATACTTTTCTATTTTGTAATTGGGTATTTGACTACTATCGAATTATTTATTTATTACAAATATTTCTATTAATAGTATTAAATTGAAGCAGAACTGGCAAAAAATATCAAAAAAATAGACACGATTACAAAAGTTATAAGCTTTTAAAGTTAGTAGGTGACGCATGTTTTATCTCTTTTTCGCAAAACGACGAATTGTACAGGGCAGCCCCAAACTAGTATGGAGAAAACAATAGTGACGTCACATTATGTAATAGCTCTCTCTGTCTAATTAGCAACATTTTATGGACTTAAAATTATGCATTATGAGTTTTCAAAAAAATTGTAGTAATATAAAAATAATAGAAGGAACAAACTTAAACCTCTAGCAGGACTCGAATAATGTTTGTTGCTGACTTGTACATAGTATTGTTTGTGCAAATGCACTTAGGAAGTGTTGAAGGGTGTCTAATCAGGGCACTGTCCATTAAAAATGTTGACCGTCAAAAATATACCCCCTTTTGTACCCCTTCTATTTTTTTTTTCGCTTGTTGATCTTACCCCATCTGACATAGTATAGTGTTGCTTTACCTCTCCATCTTCGATAGCGAGCTAGCGAACACAATCTCTTGCGACAACTGCTTGCGTCAGCTAGCGACTATTCTCTACTCATTAAACATTCAGAATTTCAATTTTTCGACAATGTATGTGTAATGCGTGAGAATTGAAATAAAACTATTTTTAACCGAGTTTATTCGAGACCAGAATACCTGAAACGTAAGAAACGCAAAGTTTAAAAAAATATTGCAATAAAGATAAAAATAAAACATGAGTATGCAGTACAAAGAACAAATAGGTTTGCAAAGCAAGATCGTACAATAAAAAGACAAGGCCTTACATGTTTTGCCCACAAGTGCATACAAAATCCAAATTGAAAGTTATTATTACTTAATGATAGAAAAAACAATTGAACATGATTTAAAAAAAAAAAACAGAATACTAACAAAATATAGACAATGTAGTCTAATAAGTAAGTCTCTCTTTTATCCGATCATTTGTCCGGTGAGCAGAAAATGCGCTTGCATGGCCATGGGCAGAGACGGGACCGGGGTGTTTTTAGTCGATCAAAGTCGGCATATCCCTACACCGTGTACTCGTTATAAGCTTTCCAGCCCAAAAAAAAATGAGTGGCCAGTCCGTTCGGTAGGAGTCCAGTTGGTCTCTCCACCTGCTTCTCGGATGAAATCTGTTAAAAATAGTTACGTTTCTATATATGATGTAATAGTCGTGTAAACTTCTGATCCCACTAATTTCTTCAAGCGATAACGATGAAAGAAATTTCTCAAATGTATGAACGTGGCATTTCTTTTCGATAAGTCACGTGACTTATACTTGTCATAATCATTTGAGCGATGTCTTTAATCATAATCGCTTTTAGAAACTCAATTTTTATTGTGCCATGTATGTTGTCGTCGCCAGTTGCATTGAATGCTCTCTAGGATATGTATTGCTATTGTTTGCAGCGCAAAGACGCGGCCGCGGCTAATAACAAGGCGTCTAACGGTGAGCTGAAGCGCGCCGCCGACTCCAGTACAGACGATTCCAGCGTCGAAGCGGCTAAGAAGACGAAGACTGAAGAAAGTGAGTTTTAATTATGATCTTACCCTTATCTTACACTTTTGACCTAGTATTAACATTTCTAGATTAAAAAAACTTCAAAAAATCCTCTATTTGCTGAAGTTTTTTTAATCTAGAAAGGTTAATACCAGTTTTGTATAGCGTAAATTGCATTTTCAGTGGTTGTATTTGAGTCTTGATTACAGAATTTCAGGTCAAGTCATCTCTCTAACCAAATAAACTGCGAGAGTAATCGTATATGAATAAGAGAATATAATGTTGCTATAATAAATGGATGACTTTTTAGAGTAAATTAGGTGACAGATGTGATTGATAGTGGGAATATTAAAAAAATATCTTTACACACTGAAGCCGTGTCCGCAGCGCCAGTTCTTTTACAAAACATTGTTAGAAAACATGGCCTAAATGTTTTGTTAGATAAAAACAGTTGAACACGCCTCACCCCTAATTTATGTTTCCTAACAGTGTTATGCTTAAAAACTGCCGCAGCAGGCTTTAGGTGCACCAGCGTAGGCAATCATAAATTGTACAAATAATAATAATATCTTGGGACCATTCACACACGGCCATCTAATCCCAAGCAGAGCCTGTATTATGGCAACCAGACTACTGATAAACATACTTATATATTTCCAAATACACACATAATGTAGATAAATTGCACCCACACAGACAAGAACAAATTATCATGCTCATTACATAAAGATTTCTCTTGGGTGGGAATCGAACCCACGGCCTCCGGGTTAGCAATAGTTGAGTGGGGTTTACGTTAACAGCGGAGAAGAAGGCCGCGGCTCAGCCGTCGTCGCTGACGGGCGGCGGCACCATCGACGTGGGCGCGGCGGCGGCCGTGGAGGCCGAGGTGCGCGCGGCGCGCGAGCGGGGCGCGCTGCCGCACCACCAGCGCCTCAAGGCCTTCCTGCACATGCTGCACGAGAAGGACGTGTCCGCCTTCTCCACCTGGGAGAAGGAGCTGCACAAGATCGTCTTCGACCCGCGCTACCTCATGCTCAACTCCAAGGAGCGCCGCCAGGTATGTACGCACGCACCGGCACACCGAAACGTTACTGCAATTTTCAGACACTTTCCAGACATAATTAGACGACCTGATGGTGACAGCAATTAACCTGACGGTTAAAAGTTGACGGTTTGCAGTAATGAGACGCATCTATCCAAAATGGGTAAAATGTACATTTGTGTTCTTACTCTCCAATTTAATTTTAATTTTAATACAATGCCAATGCAAAATTGAAATTAGTTTAGCAGGAAGGAGAAAAAGTTTTCTTAAAAAGAATCTGTCTATGGAATAAAATGACTGGAATCTAAACATTGAGAATATTTTTTTGTACTGTGAGTTGTTTATGTGCCTACTAAATGAATAACAATTTTGCATTGGTATTAATATTAAATTGGAAAGTAAGGGCACTGGTATAGAGTCAGTTTACAAAAATTCAGCTCAAAATGAGATAATTGATTAATTCATATTAATTTAAGTTTCGCTTCAACTATTTATTCAATATGACTCCTTAATCACTGTCGTCGAAAACTTTAAAAATTCCTGGTCGTCAAGACTTATTTGCCATTACCGTGTCTTACTTCAAGAGATTGTAAACAGTATCGTGTTCTTCCCAGGTGTTCGACCAGTACGTGCGCGACCGAGCTGAGGAGGAGCGCAAGGAGAAGAAGAACCGCCTCCAGCAGAAGAAGCTCGCCTTCAGGGCGCTCATGGACGAGGCCAAGCTGCACTCCAAGTAAGACATTATACAAGCTTTTATTTAACTCGGGCAAAAGCTTCTACAGACTGGGTTCCCAATAGACGAACGCCGCGTGGAACACCCAGGTGGAGATGGAGGGATACACTGCAGGCTTATTCGCTATCTCCAGTTGCCAACCCAATCGATGTTTACCTAATAAAAATAAGTATAAGAATGCCTTTTCAGTATCGGTTAACGTCGGTAACCAACTAAGTAGTAGTAGATCTAGTTTGTCATCGAAGTTACACGATAAGAAATTTGTATTTTCACTGTCTTTTTTATAAAGCAACAATCGCTTTTGTTGACAACGCGTACAAGAAGGAGTGGCAACAAATAGAAATAGGAAGGCTTTTGTCCTGCAATGGGACAGTTCAGGCCTAAAATAAAATATGTAAAAACAATTTATTTTACTCTCAACTTTTCTAATACAATGCTAATTTCAAATTGATATGCATTTAGAAGCCACGTAAACAACACACAGTACAAAAAAAATATGTCAGTTTTTTTATGCAAGAAAGTGAATCACGTGTCTAACCACTAGACCAACAGGCCCGTCATTACATTTTATGATGTTAGATTATATTCAAGTTATAGTAAAATCTTTTTTTTTTATAGATCTTCGTTCAACGAGTTCACGTCGAAGCACGGTCGCGACGAGCGCTACAAAGGTATAGACAAGGCGCGCGAGCGGGAGACCTTCTTCAACGAGTACCTCGCCGAGCTGCGCAAGAAGGAGAAGGAGGAGAAGGACAAGGCCAGAGAACAGGTGAGTGTGGTGCGCGTGCGTTGAGCGGATGTCGGTAAAACGAACCGGTGCTGTCGGTCAAACAGTTCAGATCATGTTTAAATGTGGCGCGAATCTTTTGAGAGGAATTACTGTCTATATTATGCAGCTTTCTACTGTAGAAATAATTTTCAAAATCTGTTCAGTAGTTTAAGAGATTACTTGCAAATAAACTTCTAAATTTTACCATATCAAATATAAAGGTTTAACCAGTCTTAGTAAGGCCGTAGGCCAATCATGAAAAAATTGACCCAAACACTTGCATAGTGCATCATAGATATACTGTTAATCAAATATTGGTACTTTTCCCAAGAAGATTTGACTTTTTTAATCTAAAATTAATTCATAATGCGTTTTATTCTTGCATGGTACTACAAGAGTTCATAATTATATTAAATGCACGGATAGCTGAGTGGTATAGGTCACCACGCTAACTACCACTGCGGGCGACGTGCCGCGGGTTCGATCCCCGCATGGGACACGCATTTGTGTGATCCACAAATCGTATCAATTATTCGACACCAAAAATCTTATATTTGTCACCGCACTGCGAGGGTCAATATAGAAAAACAAAAAGAAAGAATAAAAGAACATTGAAGTTGGACACAGTACAGAGACTCAATGCCTGCGACTCAGTTATCGCGGCAAAAGTAGATTATGAAGAGCTTACCACATACTAAATTTTATCCCAATCGGTTCCTCTGTTTACCTTTGAAAGTGTAACAGACAGAGTTATAATATAAGTATGGCTTACGTCACTCATTAAATGTTAGGATACATCGCTTCGTGCGGTCTGGTTATGATTTTTGGTGTCAAATAATTAGACCATATTAAATCTGAGCTTACCCCATGCAAAGTTTCATCCAAATCGGTTCAGCGGTTTAGTCGTAAAAGCGTAACAGACTGATTTACTTCCGCATTCATTTATGTCGTTATGGATTTAGGCAGTGTTTTTATGAATGTAATTAATATTTAAGCTAATTTATAATTATTATGTGTGTTTAATATTACATGTTTTTTTTTTCTAGAAACTAATCAATTTAAAATTAATGATTTTCCTCTATTTTATATGGGTTCAAATCCCATTGTTTTTCGACGTGATTGATATATAATCAGGTTCGATTCCTGATATACTGGGTTCGAGTCCCAGTTGATGAAATACGCCTTTGGCTTCGCGGCAGTGAGTTGAAAAAAATATTTTATGTATGTTGGTGATTATTTTGTTCCTCCTATAAGGAGAGGCTTTTGCCCAGCCGTGGGACATTAGTGAGCAGATTTGCGAATTGTTTTTTAATATTGATTAAACGATCTCATTGATTATTTAAATTTACTTAATATTTTTGCTTTTTTTAATGGGCGACAATAGTATTGGTTAATTTTAAAAGATATTTTATGTAATTTACGATTTAAAAATTAAATATTAAAGTGTGGGTTTTCTTTTATATTTAACTAATACGATTGTCGCATGTGTTACGAATGAATTTTTTAATAATTTTGAACGTTTTTAATAATAATAATGTCTCTTATTGATATTTCACATTTCTATAAATACATCTTTCTTTTAACGCGCCCGTGTTTCCTGATTTTTATCGAAATGATAATATATGTCATAATTTCCAAACTATTTATAATATCCAAACATTTTTACAATAATCTGGTAATAGTTGAATATAACAAATATTATCAGTAATGATCTCAGTACGACACGGGCGTGCCTAGCATTAGTAGCCTTATCTGTGGGTAGCGGCGGCGGCGGCGGGCGGCGCCGGGGGCCGGAGCGAGTCAAGCGCAGCGCTCGTGGCCCATTGACGATTTGTGCGCGCCCAGGGGACGAGGGTAGACTAGGCCCAGGGTCATGAGATAATGGTGGATGGACCATGTATATTCAGGGGACAATGATTGTCGAAAAGTTTTATTGATAACTGGGTGTCTTATTTTCGAAAAGAACTGATAAATATTGGTTACTATGTCGAGATTTACAGGCGTTATGGATATACAGTTAAGACAGTTACGATTAGACAATTGGGTTATTAAAGTCCGGAATAGTTGCAAACCATTAATAAATAAGGATCTTTGAATAAAACTTAACAGAAGATTGAGGAAAATTTTTGACGAGGCAAATAATATGTCCAGGAGATAGACTTGGTTTGGAAAAAACATAAAAATGTTGATGATTTGGAAATTTCACAAACACTGTCATATCATCTGAAGAAAGTAAAATCGGTATGTTGATAGTAATAATTTAAAATTGATACGCATTTCTGTCAATAATAATTTAAAAAATGATACAAAAATATAAATTTATATATTAATTACAGGGAAATATATTTGATGTTACTTTTAAATCGAGCAATGATGGGTTTGTTAGTAAATAATAATCGTCAATCGGCCACGACGCGTCGACCGAACAATTATAAGGTTAGACCTATTTATAGAAGCTCAATAAGAAAAGAAAAATTAATTAACATAATAATCTATTAGATGAGAATAATGTTTAAATTACCCTGCCATCAAAATCGAGTTTTAGTTTTAACAAAACCTTCATAATTACTGACTAAAAACAGTTTAAAATAGATAATCTTTCAATACCAATAATAGTAATGTCCTCCTAAAACTCGAATTTGTGGCACAAAATTAAAAAGATCTCCATTTATTATTATATAAAGTAAAAATAATCCCCCAAATAAGCCTCGTTGGTTCATGCATGCAAACAGGCAGAGTTGCCAACAGTCGGAGGAAAATTAGAAGGCTGGCAACAAATTAAATGTTGCCAGTTTTTGGTGATGGTTTAAGAAACCTTGTATATAAAAATTTAGGTCGTTGACTAATAATTTCTTTTTCAGCGTTTTATTTTCGTCGATTTTTTTTCTCTCTCGTAATTATTTTATAAAAGTTTTAATTGATATTTAAAAGTCCAGTTAAATTTGATACGATTAAAGTTGATTTATATATTGTTATTTAATTTGTCGTTTTGCAAGAATTAATGTAACTTAAATAAATTTAATTATTTTTCAATTGTTTTTAAATAATTTTATGGTTGCGTTTTTCTTTTGATAATGCTCAGTATTGCCCAGAAGTGGATTTAAAATTGATAGACGTTTAAAAGTTTTATTTGAGTATAGAAAGAGTGTGTGAAATATTGTATGTATGAGGTGATGAATATACTAAATATTAGTCGTATTGTACACAAATTTTATATTTTAGTTTGTTATACACTAATATTAATATTACATATTATATTCAGCTTATGTATGGCGAATATAATATAGTGTAATAAAAATGTTAGTGTATAAATATAATATAAAATATTTGTGTGGCCTGCAAACCTATCTAGTTTTGCTGTGTGTATGTATCGTTTTCTAAGTTCCGTCTCGTGACACTGTCCAAATTATTTATTTCTTTATTTCTTATGGCCGGTTTCTAAATTCAATAAACGTTTCAAAATAAAAAAAGTCTTACCGTCCGTAAACAAAACGAGTCGTTTCTCAAACTCAGTAGCAGCATTAGTTAGTTCGCCTAAATTCAGATTAAGGAAGGAATTGCTTCGTTGGACAAACATACATTTTTGTAGTTGATTAGTGCTATGGTTGGAGGGTTCGATGCCTACTCCGAGTAATTCTATGTTTTAGACTAATGCATTTATTTAACTTTAACGTTGACATTTTATTTGTATTTAACACTTCATTTTATTATTAACTCACAGACTACGAGTGAGATGGAGAATAGGATTGGTAGCTTGTGTATACTAGGTGATTTTGGTGTCGTAAAATAGAAAACTATGACTTCGACATCGGTTACGAAAATGTTTGGTATTCAAAAATTCGAAAATAATAATAATCGATATTTAGCACTATTACCGTAAAACTCTTCCGGTTATAGTATTAAAATTCATACAGAGATACACCTATATCTTTTTTTATATTTTTAATAAGTACCTATCTAGAAGTTATACAAAAGAGGTTTAGACCCACATGAAAAATAAAATGTCTATAAAATAAAGTAAACAAAACCCATTAATAATACAATAGTATATTTATTACTGTACATTATAACAATAACAGTATTACCAGTAAAGGGTAAAATAATCGAAAGTCGAAGGCCTCTGTGGTCGAGTGGCGCACACACCGATTTTCATGGTGTTAATAGCTCTGAGGTCCCGGGTTCGATCACCGGCCGACTTAATGTAGAAAACCCACTTTTCAACATTATTTGGGTCTGATTTCGTTACACAAGTGCTACTTATTTTGAGTTCAGAGCAAAGTGCTACTTATTTTGAGTTCAGAGCAATGTATGTCATGTTTTCCATATTTTTTTATTTATTTATAAATAACATAGTTATGTTAGGTAGAACTAGGAATACTGAGCTTTCTAATATATCTCTGCTAATTTAAAAAATGATAAATTTTAATATTATTTTATTAAAATTTTAATTACTTTCACCCATAAAATTAGTTAAACACTTACAAAGATTTTAGAACAAGAAACTTATAATTAATAATCTAATAATTTTGGTAATCGGAAGTACGAAATGTGTTAATATTGTGATAGAAATATGTTTAATGCTACATTGGAACGCAGGTTCGATTCCTGCCTCACAAATGTAGTAGTGTATATTTTGTCATTAATAATATGACTTGAATTCATTGATTTTAATGAATATATATTTTGTATAGTATATATTTTATGCTGTAGCCTCAATGTTGGGGTATACAGATCAAATGTGCAGGGTTCGATTCCCGATTTTAACAAGTTGTGTGATTTTAATGATATTGAAATTAAAATATAGCATCAAAGATTTTTTAACTGAATGTAGGTGTAATTATAGACCTCTGCTTATCCTTTTATTTGGTGTCGTAATAGTCGTGGTAAATATACAAAGGTTATTGAAATATAAAGTGTTTTTTTTTTCTAAACCATTCATTCGATTGAATGTGATATTTAGTGTTGAAATAGTAACTTTTGTGACCATGCATATTCAATATGTATGTATGTACGTTTGTTTAAAATAAGTTGATGTTATTATTATGTTTAAGTGGCTCTGGTATTATAAATAAACAAAGTTTTTTATACATAATAATAATTTCTAATATGTAGGTTTAAAAATCGTAAAACATTGATATAAAGTCTTAGATTGTTTTGGAAGGAAAAGAAATTCATTTAAATGTTTGGTTTCGAGTACCAAAGGATTATGTTATTTTAGTATGATTATAGGTGTCATAGATTTAGTCGTAATAAGAGTCTTAAGGAAGGTCTATACTTCATTATTTAATTTTGAACAATTATAAATAATAAATACTACAGTATAAGTATCATTACAAGTAGGCCTATTCATACAAGTAGACTGAATATCTAATATTATGCCTATGCCCAGTGTTGGGTTGCAAAAGATATATATTATGATGTTTTAAAATTAACATGATAATAAGAACTTCGAATATAGTTTTAGATATTTATTCTTGGTATTCGGGGAGTTACTTCCTTGATTAATATATGGGCTAAGGAACATTAACTTAGCAGCATAACCGAGTGGTATAGGTCACCACACAAATTACCACTGTGCGCGACGTGGCGCGGGTTCGATCCCCGCATAGGACAATCATTTGTGTGTTCAATCCACAAGTGCTTGTCCCAAGTTTGGGCGTTATTTGTGTATGTAAATTGAATATTTGTTAAACCCTACGCAATACAGTGATGAAATACATAACAGAGGGCATCATTTAAAAAAAAACAGAGCATTATAAAGTATACTTCTATATCAAAGTGCGAAAGAGACAGGAATGTAGCTAAGAAAAACCTGAACTCGTGTGGCGACCTCCGTGGTCGAGTGGCTTACACGCCGGATTTCAAGGTGTATCTAGCTCTGAGGTCCCGGGTTCGATCCCCGGACAGATCAATGTACAAAACCACTTTTCTACATTGTGTAAGGTCTGGGTGTTTGTGGTACCTTCGTTGTCTCTGATTCGATACTACAAGTGCTTTAGCTACTTACTTTGGGTTTACAGCAATGTATGTGATGTTGTCTATATTAATTAATTTATTTATTACTGAGTCTATAAACGTGTTCGATGCTCGTTCTCTGGTCGACAGAAGGTCTAGACCAAGCAATTGGGGTCTTATAACCTTAAATAGTAATTAAAATAAATACGTCTTCCGCTTACCAAAAAACAACTAATGATACTTTTTTTTCAGGATTTAATGAATACTTTGTTCCACAGGTCACTAATGATTTATTTTAACGTTTTCAGCATCTAATCTTAATGATATATTTCTTTCAGTTTTTTTTTCTCCGGTTTAAATATAAGGCGTGGTTAAACGAATGGTTTTTGGTGATTGCTCGGCGATTTTTTTTATTTTAATGATTGTTTGGCTGTGGTTTTTTTTTAAATAAAACAATAATTAGAGTGGATTGTTTTAGAGCTCCTGTCTCTTAATTTTATTTTTGTCTGCCTAAAATTTATTAATACTTCCAAGAAAGGTTATCAAAAAAAAAAGATTGGTCGATAATTATACTATTGCTATTTTAAATATAGCTACATAATGAATCTCAAAGCGTTACTAGGTTTTTCTAATTTGTCCTCAATTACAATGGCGATCTTTTGGCAAAATGAACAACGTAACATTTTAACCATGTAAACTCATGATTTTATATTGAAGCTGTTAGTTCCTTCTTGGTCATTAACTATCAATTAAAACGTGACTATCTCTTATATTCCATTTATCTTGAATTCTAGACCCACTGCTGGGCTAACCCTGTCTGTTTCACAAACAAAGGCCCAGTACTCTGCTAGCCCTTCATAAGTAGTCCAATTTCATCCCTCCGTCTTTGTTACTTAGATTTTACATATTTTTATTTTTTAATGTCTAAAACCACACCAAACTACAGTAAAGTAACATAAAAAAATATCCCAAAAACAATTCGCGCGACCCCAAACAATGAGCACCAACCAATCCCAAGAAATAACTCTGGAACTCTCGTTTATAGGTGAAAACCGACTTCATAGCGCTCCTTAAAGAGAAGGTCGTGGACCGCCACGCCCGCTGGTTAGACGCCAAGAAGAAGATCGACGCAGACGCCCGGTACAAAGCTGTGGAGAGCAGCAACATGAGGGAAGACTACTTCAAAGAGTACTGCAAGATGGTTAAAGAAGAGAGGAAGAAGGAGAAAGATGGGAAAGAGAAAAGTTAGTGACTGTTTTTTTATGTTTTTTTTAAAATCTTACAATGCTATGTGGTTGAAATTTACACTACTAGCAATCTTGTTAACCCCTCTAACTAAGATTAAACCCCCTTTTTTTATACTGGCCGGCTTAACGTCAAATGTACGAGAAATCTGATTTTTAAACTCATATTGCCGCTACAATAATGGTTCCATATTTTGGTGCCATGGTACCAAATGCTTAAAATGAAGTTCTAAACAGATTAGTAACCTTTTCAAATGTACGAGAAATCTGATTTTTTTAACTCATATAGCCGCTAAAATAATGGTGCCACAGTACCGAATACTTAAAATGATGTCCCGAACAGATTAAAAACCTTTTTTTACTGGCACTTCCGGTTTTGGGCCCACACAGAAACATGTGCACTAAGACACAGTGATGTCTAAGTTAGTCGTCATCTGAAGCTGTCCTTTACTCACGGTGCATGCACACCAAAAATTGATTTAAAATGTCAAATGACGTCACACGTTCGCCCGTTTTGTGCGATTGTGTGACATCATAAGCCCCTACCCCTAAACTTTGAATCGCATCGAACCTCTACTTATTTTTAAAATAATTCGATGTATATATTTTAAAGGTAGGAAATGATATCATCGTCATATCAGCCAATTGCCGTCCACTGCTGAACGTAAGCCTTCCCTAAAGAACGCCAACCATCCCGGTCCTGAGCAGTCCGATATACCAACTATAAATTAGTTTTTTATATATTTGTCGTATTAGAGTAGAATGTAACGTCCTATTTTGTTTAGAGATGGTACATTGGCGCCGATTCCCTTGTACGCTAACTAAACCAATATTAAACCATTGCTATCTTTTATTAACATACAGCGTGAGAAAAGGACGGCAACAGATAACAACTAAGATAAGATAAGATAATTTATTTCGCAAATATGGGTACAGTACATGGTGTAAAATACAATTAAACTAGTTAAGCCACATTTTACCATAAGGCATGCGAAAGGTACAAGACCAGCAACATACAAGATGTTTATAAACAACACATAATAATTTAAACTAACTTAGAAATGTCAAACTAGTTTTCGCCTTAAACATCACTTTGTTTTAGTGCACACGTGTTTACGTGTCGATAGATTTGTATGAGAATTTTAATCGAAACTAAATTGGACAGATCTAATTTTCTTCTGTCCTTTTCTAATAGGCATGTATCCAAATTTTTTTTTAATGTCCGTCTTGTAGATTAATGAATTTTATTGGACACGTATTTTTTCTTTTTTCCTGCAAACAAAAAATGATCAAAATACAGAGAACGGAAATTACGCGCGACGTCACTCCTCGCTACGATTTTTAGCGAGGCGTGGCGTCATAAGCCCCCACTCCGAAACTTTAAAGCGGTGTATCTTTGTATTTTTTTATTGTTTTGATAAAAGAAAAAATACGTGTCTAATATATTTTTATTATCTAACTGACGGACTAAATAGATTTTAACTTTTCATACCCAGGAAACATCCCTATTGTGTACAAGTGGAAAAGATACCAATGGTTTAAAATAAGCTTAGTCTGGGTTTAACAGAATCGGGGCAATTGACTAAAATAAATTGATGTAACGTGGCAAATTCTGATTATTTTTTAAGCAACTACATCATTTACCGTACGTATGATCATTTACCGTTTAATCATCTTAATTGTGCATAAAGTATGAAACATTACAATTCTCATTGTGCAAATCTTCACAGAGCGAGAGCGCGGCAGCACTGGCAAGAAGGAGAAGCGGGAGAAGGAGCGCGACAAAGAGAAGGACAAGGAGAAGGACGTCAAGAAGGACAAGAAGAAGGAGAAGGGAGATGTGAGTACGATACAAGTTGTGGGTTTGACGGTGCACTGAATGTGACGATTTTATCAATTACATTAAACAAGTTACTGAGAACTAAGCTTAGCGTGGTCGAGTAAAAATGTTTGCGCCACCAACTACTATCAGTTCAGAGTTCAGTTACCTATTTTTTTCTTTAGTTAATAGGACCACACTAAGGATATTAAATTCTGTCCCGGAAATGTACGAAGACAATACACATTCGTCAGTTTTTTCTTTTTATCTTTTAAGTATAAAACAAAGTCGGTTTAGCTACACCAGTTTTACTTAAGAACGGGTTCATAGATTTTCATGATATTTGATATATTTGATTTGTCTACATCACGAATAGCAGAATAGCTATAAAAAAAGATGTATAAAGAATCGAAAACAAAAAAATTACTGAAGGAAACGCGGACTACATTCAAAGCCGCGCGTAACCGCTAGTTTAAAATAAATTACAGTTTAGGGGTTATCAAAGAGTTAATACATTATTGAAACAAAAAAACTGCAACAGATACGATAGTATTATATAAGTATAACTGCACCGTTAAATCAAGAACTTGTCTTATTTTTATTTTAGTTATATAAAATGCTCACGACGACCTTTATAGAGATAATAATAATAATAATATATATTTATTTCTCTTCAGAGATATTTGTTACTTCGTTATAATTTCTTCAATTCAGCTGTATTCGATTTGAATATTTACATATCAGAAACCTCGGTATATTATACAACGTGTCGTTTTGCATTCTCGTCAAATTTCAAGAGGCTGTTATAAAAGACATAATAGGCATGTTTCCTATATTTTTTTTTAATGTCCGTCTTGTAGATTAATGAATTTTATTGGACACGTATTTTTTCTTTTTTCCTGCAAACATAAAATGATCAAAATACAGAGAACGGAAGTTACGCGTGACGTCACTCCTCGCTACGATTTTTTTTTAGTTGTTTAAGTTTGACAGTATTTCAGAATACACCACTTTCAAAGAACAGAATCGCACCGTTTCATATGCGGTAGGCGGTGTCTTTATGTGTGTGTGTAAAAGAGCAGTTACAGAGCGGTATCACACGTGTCACGTTCTGAAATGCTTGTCCCACATTAAAGTCCGGTGAAGCAGTCAAAGCCTGCGCTCAGGCTAACTGCAGTAGACTTCTTCCAAAAAAATAAATAAATAAAAAGCTTGTCCCACACATGCCGATTTCCGAAAATTTTGAAAATAGATAAAAATGTACCTAGTTATTTTAGTATTGATTCGTGTCGAGAATCATTAGCATAGTTACCTCCTTGAATTTGACGACAATGCAAAACGAAACGTTGCATTACAATCTGCCGGAATCGCAGCTGATTGTAATGATGGGTGTTCGCGATAAAAAAATCAGCTATGTTCGCCAGTCACGCATGCGGTAGATATTTCAATTGCCACCAGTTACGAGCCAGTATGAATGAAAATGACGTTTACAGTGAACATTGATTTAAAAGACAGATTGAGTACGTAACGGCCTGTCCCACGGCCCCCGGCAGTGGCAGGGACGGGACAGGGGGGTTTTTAGTGGGTGATACTGCGACATCGGGAATTGTAGTCATTAGCTTTTGATCCCTACAAAATAAAATCGTACACACAGCAAACTATATAGGTTTGCAGGGCACACTAACATTTTTATTACATATTATATTCAGCTTATGTAAGCGGATTATAATATGTAATTAAAACGTTAGGGTATAAATCTTCCAAACTAATATATAAAGCTGAAGAGTTTATTTGTTTGTTTAACGCGCTAATCTCAGGAACTATGGGACCGATTTTAAAAATTATTTCATTGTTGGATAGCTCATTTATTAAGGAAGGCTATAAGCTATATAACATTACGCTGCTACCAAAAGGAGCGGAGCATAAATGAAAAATGTTGCAAAAATGAAAAACCGTTGAAACTAAAAGTGGCGAGGGACAGCTAGTGTAATATAAAATGCTAGTGTGCCCTGCAAACCTATCTAGTTTGCTATGTGTACTTAAATGGGTCCAACAAAATTATTGTAGATTTTTAGAATATTGACAAAAATGAGCTCAATTTTTTTAAATATATATTAAAAATATATATATATATATGCTTCATTCTTCATAGAGATACATAATAAACAGGTGTCGTGAGCATACGTTTTCAGCTAGCGAATTTAGGTCCAAAATGCAACGCGATGTTTTTAATATTATCTGCTTTTATATAAACATTGTGTCAGCGAAACTGCGTCGGACTACGGTTTTTAAAAATAACGGATTTTTTATATCTACTGACTGACTTTATTTTTTTTTTATTTATATTTTTATCGTCTTAACAATATTTTCTTTTATTCTAAATAATATTTTTTAGTTTTTGTGGTGAAGAAATAAATTGTTTAAAGAAATGGTTTTATTTACCTTATGTAATATCCTTTTTATGATATTATTATATTATTGGATTGTGGGCGCGGTGTTTTTGGTACGTATTTAGTATTTAATCAAGATAATATCTTTATATTATTTAATATTAAATAGTTTAAGACGATAAGTATCCTTGAAAATGAAATTTCTGGAATAGCGCAGCTAGAAATAATGATTTTTATTTTTGATATTTTAGTGGACAGCATTTAGTTTAGACTTCCTTATTATCCATAGTCAAATTAAGTTTCCATTTTTATTATGTTTTAGTAGGTTTTATTTTGATTTTGCTGTAGGAAATTATTTCCTAATAGTTCGGACTTTACAGCGTTAGGATTTTATGGTAGGTTGTACATGACTTTAAGGGTTTGATTCCCTGTTTCTTCATAATATTATAATATTTTTATTAATTAGGATTATAGGTTTTTTATGCCGATTTTATATTTTTTCAAACGGTATTTTCTACGTGTATTTTTTACAGCAATTATTTAATTATCATTCGCAACGGTGTAGTCGGATTTTTTTTAAGAAAATGCCGATTGTCATAACCTGCGGGTGGCGATTAGCCATTCCCATGAAAAAAAATCGTAACAAAAAAAAAAAAAAAAGAAAATTTTTAAACAAAAAATTAAATTAAATATTAAAAGTGCAAGTGGTTAATCCGAAAAAAGTGTTGGTTCGTGTTGCAGAAATGTAGTATTACGTCATGACGACTAACGGAGCGGCGAGGGGTGTGCGGCGATAACCTACATCGGACCGGTTATTAAGTGCATTGTAGTAAAAATTGCGATTTTTTGTCGTGCGACTTTTAGTCGTGCGACTTTTAGTAGTAAGATTTTTAGTCGTGCGACTTTTTGTCGAAACATTTTTAGTAATTTTCGTTAGTGTTTTATGTAGTTTTGTTGTTAGATATCTTACTACAGTGCACTTGAAGCCATTAAGGGCGTATTCACTGATTCTAGTAACGGAGGTCACATTTTAACATTTAATTCTGAAGCAATGATGACGGTAGTCTTTAATTTCATTTAGTACATAAATCATCATCATTATTTTAGGCCCGTAATCACTCTACTAATTAACAGATGGAGCATGAAAGTGGGACTAAATTTACTGTTGAAGTAAATCAACGTTTATTTTAACTATACCCTAAAATTAAAATAATGTGTTCCAACAGTCTTTGAGACATATTTACATGTTCAGATCTCCTATATACACCCCATCCCCAAATGGGGTAAAAGACTGTGTATAAAAAAGTCAAAATCTAATTAGTCCGTCAGTTAGAAAATAGAAAAATATTAGACACGTATATTTTTCTTTTTCTTAATTAAGAAAACACTAAGTAAATATAGCGAATCAAAGTTCAGGAGTGGCAAATGACGTCATGCGCTGAAAATGCACGAAATTGTGACGTCATAGGACATTTTAAGTTTTAGGTAACGTAAAAAATTGATTATATAACTGACCAATCATTTATAGGATTTTTAAATCCAATTAGAAATGTCGTATTTTCTAAATTTATTAAAAGTCCTCAGTTATAGTATCTTTGTTACATATTTAAATGTTAAATGTGACCTCGAACGCTCTTCTCGAGTTGAAGTTAGACTGCCCGCAGTTTATGACACACGGCCTTAAATACTTAAACAGCAGCCCTGCAGCTCAGCAACGAACGACACGACCCAGCAACGCGACGCATAACAAGTACGCTCCAACCGTTACGCAGAGCTGCAGAGTTCGCTCTCAAAACAGATAAATTAAATACGTTATCTTTAAATTAAAATTAAAATAAGCGTTTTTATTTTGTTTTTTGTTTTTTTTTTTTTTTTTTTTTTTTTTTCCGTTAGGCTAAGGCCGTGTCAGTCAAAGCTACGTCCGATGCAGTGTCGCGTTAATACTTTTTTAATGTTGTATCCACATTTGTTTTTTTTTTATTTTGATTTGCTGAGCGGGTTGTTTACCAGTTTTTTTTTTTTATATTTTGAGCTTGAGTGTTGTTATATGAGCGTATAAAAGTGATGATAGTTGATTTTTCCAGTAGAGACGAATTTGGTATTTTAATGGTGCTTATATCAAGTTTAAATTAATTAATTAAATAGGGATTATTTTTATGAATTTGTTATTGATTTAAGGTATAATGAATTTTAATAAAGATTTATTTTAAATAATATCTTGGGACAACTCACACACGGCCATTTGAGCACAAACTAGGCAGTGCCTGTATTATGGCAACCAGACAGCTGATAAACATACTTATATATTTCTAAATGCATTCATATTATAGATAAATTACATCCTGACACAGAAGAAGTGGTCATTCTAATAACGAAAAGATTTGTCCTGGGTATGAATCGAACCCACGACCTCCGATTTAGCAGTCAGGGTTACTAAACACTAGACCAACAGACCAGTCAAAAGGATTTTTGTTAAGTTGTTAGAAATGAGAATAGGTAATTACTTCTACTTAAAATTTAATTAAACCTTGAATAAACGCGTCTCAAAAGTTTTAAAATATTTAAGATATTTTCTCTAGATGTTAGATTCCAAATAATGGAGGTTCCAAATAATTCTGTCAATGGGAGGAACTAACTAGAATGTAATAAAACTAAAGAGTTATAAGTTTGAACGCGCCATTCTCTGAAACTACCAGTAGGAATTGATAAAATCTTTCTGCATTCGATAGCCCAATTCTCGAGAAAGGTTATAGGCAATTTAACCTACGTTACTTGCTTTGGAAGGATAGCAAGGCGAGTGAAACCACGGGGCATAGCTAGTACATGATAGTGTCCTTAGTTACTTATAAAAAACCTTTGGGTTATAATTAGGAATATCCAGTCTTACTATGGGATACTGTGGTACCCAGTAAAATGGGATGTGGAGGTTAAATAGGCAGTCGCTCCATGTAAAATACGGTATTCAGCTGAATCCGGTATGACTGGAAGCCGAACCCAACATAGCTTGGGTAAAGGCTAGGCAAATAAAATCAATATTATAAAAATATAATATAATATCTTGGGACATCTCACACACGGTCATCTGATCCCAAACTAGGCAGAGCCTGTGCTATGGCAACCAGACAACTGATAAACATACTTATATATTTCTAAATACATACATATTATAGATAAATTACACCCAGACACAGAACAAATGATCGTGCTCATCACACAAAGATTCGCCCTGGACGGGAATCGAACCCACGACCTCCGGTTTAGCAGTTAGGGTCACTAACCACTAGCCCAACAGGCCCGTCTCCCCCGAAAATTATTTGTAAAACATAGGTTTTGTGGTCGTAATGTTGGTTCTTAATGTAACAACGTAGGTTCGCTATATTTTTAAATAGAATAGTAGACTTAGGAATAACTATCTACTATTATGGTAGCACCTTATATCGTGAAATTAATGTAGTTTCAATCCGACAGCTCATAACTAAAATAACACCACACTCAAGCTTAAAAATCATATATTTTTAACAGAACAATGTGGATATAACCATGAAAACACAACACCACCTCATACGCTCCGTTTGTCCCACAGAAGTCGGACCAATCTACAGCTGAGGAAGAGAGGAAACAGCCCACGCCGCCGCCCGACCAATGGGCGGAGATCCTCGGCATACCGGGCGAGGAAAACAAAAAACCCGCCACAAGCAAAGCAAAAAAACAACAAGAGAACGCTTTGTCGCAAAAACCAAAAACTGTAGAAGAGGACCAGCCGTCGCCGAAGCAGCTGCGATCTTCTAAAAAAGAAGTCGTCCCCACACCGGAAAAGGTGGAAAAATCTCCGATCAAACCGCCACCGAAGAAGCGGAAACCGGAAGAGTTCTCCTTCGAGCCTGAACCGGTGGTGGTACCGAAAAAGGTGGAGAAGAAGAAAATCGACAAGACCGAGAAGAGAAAACGGAAGAAGTCGGAGAAAGAATAGTGTTTGATGTATGTATTCTTTGGGAAAAAACATAACCCAGCCACTTAAGTGGACCCGGACCTCTGATATGTGGGTAGTGAATTTTTTGTGTTTTTAATGTAAGTACGTTTTTTGTCTGTCTGTCTGTGCGTGAACATGTTTGATTTTTAAATCTTTGTTTTAAATTTATGGCCGAAATGAAGGGCAACTCAATTTTAAGTTGCCGTTGTCTTGTTTCGCTTGCGTTAAGGCCGCCCGTACACGAGCTCTGACTGTTAGTGAGTGATCAACGCACACGGAATGCGCGAGCTGTCGACCGCTCGCTTTTTGTTTCGGCGACCGCTTGAAGCAGTCCATAATGACAGCTTCGAGCAGTCCGTGTGCGCGGCCTTAGTTGTAATGTGGTAAGAGACATTTCAGACACGTCTTAAATTTAAGTGGCCTTTAAATATTTGCCTTACATGTACAATTGTTTAGTGTAGATTTTTGTAGAATAACTAAAAACAGTTGTTCATTATAATGTGTTTAAACGATATCTTTCTATAAACTATTTCAATTTGTTGCTTATACCTGATTCCTATATTCAACAAAAGATTCGTTTTGCTAACGGACGGTAGAGTTTTCAAACAAAACGAAGACAATTCTACCGATCGTAAGCAAAACGAATCATATTGAATATAGGAAATGGTCATTAGTAATATGAAATGTAGGTAACAGATTTAAATATACTGAGTTCGCAATATTTATGCCAAACATGTAAACAGACACGAGTTTAAGGAAAACCAACTTTAATGCTTACATATAAGGTTCAGTTTGCGCTACAACTTATAGTACTAGTCAGTCTAAAATGAACTTTATTTACACATGAAAGTTGATGTTTGTTTAAGTGGAAATAACATTAATTGGCACAAAAATGTAAGTAGACTAAAGTTAATAATACGAAGTTTTAGTTCCATTATAACTTTTTGACGTGACAACGTCTTATAAATTGGTTTGCCGGGTGACACTTCAAGAAACTGCGTTACTCTCCGCTCACGTTATGCGCTCACAATGAGAGCGAGTGAGAGGCACGCGTCCCTTCCACTCGGGCATGGTTAGCCCGCCTAAGAGCGAGAGAGACAAACATAAAAAGACCACTCAAAGTCGTTGTCACGTAAAACTTTCGCCCGTATACCGACTTTACAGGCAACCAATTTTTTTTGAGTGAGACATGAGATATGTTGCTCTCTCATTTATACCACCAAAAGAAGAAGTTCTCAAATTCTCGGTATCTTTTTTATTTTTTCTTGTATATACCCCGATTATTTACAGACACCTTGACCAATTTAAAAATACTTTTTTTTTTAAGTGTACCTATACTTCTCACGTGGTCTCATGGTAAACTAGTTAGAGGGGGTCTTGAAGCAATGGAGAAATGGTTTTTTTTAAGCTCGTTAGAACTTCATCTATCTGTCACTGAATCTTAAATGCAGCTTATACTTAGAAAGAGATCGTTTTATATACTATTAGTGTTTAAGTTTTAATATTAAGTGATGTTACATTGTAAATTATATTATTGTATATATTATTTTATAAAAGCAAGTCTGTAACTGCACTGCAGGCGTCTCATATTGATCTCCACGCTCGTGAGCTGCCCCACGGTGGGGTGCCATTACCGAAGCTGTTAATAACACCAGCCTGTAACTGTCCCACTGCAGGCCTCTCATACAGAGAACGAGCTTTGATCACCTTGTTAATATAAAATGGCGGTGATTTCTAACGTTTACGAAAATGTTGTTACACATTCAAATAAACCTTTTTTGAAAGGATTCTATAGACTTCTATAGGTTGGTCTATCCGTCGCTACATAGTCTGCAACGGTATTGAAACTTCGGCAATATAAATTAAAAAAATAAACCGAAATATAATCCATTCAAAATTGTTTTATTTCAATCGATGATATTATATATAAAAATAATGCAGATATGTTATAAGCGCTCGCATTTTAAAACCTCCTAATTATTATTTTTTATTTAAAAAAAAGCGACTCTCGCACTCAGGAACTTAATCCTTGTGTCGCGCGGGGTTTTACAAACATTCAAATCACATGCACAAAGAACACCCAGACTTGGGACAAGCATTTGTGGGTCACACAAATGCTTGTCCCATGCGGGGATCGAACTAATTATAGGTAATTGGCGTGGTGACCTATACCACTCGGCTATCCGTGCTCTCAAAATTGGGAGGCTTTAATCTTATCTTTTGTACTATTCATTACTACAACTTGACAATATTTTGACATATACAAGCGCGATCAGGTTTTTAGCGTCGGTAGCAAATCTTGTATATAATATCATTGATTTAAATTGTGTAATTGTCGAGATTTACTGCGCAAGTTAATAAAATGGACTTAATTGCTTTATTGTAATAGGATTTTCAACACGATGGTTAATATTAAACAATATTTTAAACTGCTGTCACTCTTGTAAGAGTTGAAAGAAATAGTCTTAGTAAATACAGCGCTCTCAAAGTGAGGCCGAAAAAATGGCGTCTACTTACAAATAATAGTAGCTTTTTAATTGACTTGAAGGGAATTGTTTAATAGTTCTCAATTCAACGGTTTTGTGTTGTTTTTATGTTTGTTTGTTACCTGATATCTCCGGTAATTGTGGATCGATTTCAAAAGTTTATTTTTCGATGCCTTGGAGGTGGTCCCGTATAGATTTCAAAAAAATCGATTCAATAGTTTTTTTTTTGCTGACCTTAGGTTGGTTGTACATATACATGTAGGTGATGTCAAAAAAATGTTCGCCATTTTCTGCCCAATATACATGCAAAAATAATAAAATTTAGATGTTTTTTTATTGATTTTTTTTTTACATTTATTAACTAACTCCTTTTGGCATTCTTTGTTCAGTTTAACTAATTGCATGTTTAAATTATAATAGGTTTAAACGATTTATTTTAACGACATAGAGAGCTTCAGTTAAAGTATTAATTCTTTTTATCTCTTACTTGTAGGCGACAGGTGATTTAAAAACTGTTTAAAATTAGACTCCATTGTAATATGTTTAAAATTAAACGTGTTAAACTTAATATGGCCGGAAAAGCTGTTTTTTTTTTAATTTTTAATTTTAATTCAATTTGTCACAAAATTTTGATTGTTGGTTGTAATAATATAATAGTGGAATTGAAAAAGTTTTGATATATATCTATGTAATTGCTAAAGTTAATAACACCAGCTTCTAACTGTCCCATTCTTCTCATGGGACAGTTAGAAGCTGGTGTTATTAACTTTAGCAATAACATAGATATATATCAAAACTTTTTCAAAAGAGAACGCCGCCCCACGGTGGGGTGCCATTACTGAAGCTGTTAATTGTATCAAAACGGTTGTAGATTTAAATATCTATGCTAATATTATAAAGAAGGTAAAGTTTGAGAGTTTGTTTGTAGTAAGCAATCTCTGGAACTACCGAACCGATTTTGAAAATTCCACTCATCATTATAAAGCTAAATTATTCCCGAGTGCCATGTGCACGGAAAGGGAAGTATCCGGGTGAAACCATGGGTCTCAGCTAGTAATAAATATTGGTTTTCCTTCTTAAAAGGTACTTCAAGTCAATAACAGCAGGGATATTCGCGATGGCGGTTGTTAACGAAAGCGATAATTGCTTTATAAAAAACACTGTAAAACACAAATTTCGTGTCGTCTAACTTCGATGACCAACTAGATATACTTAGACGTAGTTGGTCACTGACGTTAGCCGATACTAAATTATTGTTTGTACTGCTATTTTTATCCAGTAAACATCGCTTCGGTTGGCAACTGGAGATAGCAAATAAGCCTACGGATATATCTTTTCAAAATTATTAAATTAAATTTTAAATATACTTGATGATATCAAATTCTACAGTTTTATTTGTCATTTAAAAGCACCAATTATCATTATACCATTTAACGCGTTACAATTCGTCGTATTTTTTTTATGTTGGTATTATATTAAGTTTTATTACCTTCCTACCTGGTACAGCTTTTCCAGCCAAATTAAGCCATGCAACAGACAGACAGAGTTATAGTTTATTTCTATCCACATGTCATACAATAGACTCTCAGTGATAACAATAGTAATACGTGTAATATATTTATTTATACCTTGATGACTGATTGATAACATGCTTAACTCTAAATCGGTCACCGGTGACCTACAACAATGCGATAATCGGGCATCGGTGACCTACTATAGTTCGTTTAATCGGGCACCAGTGGCCTATGAGTCTTAAACTTCTTTCACTTCAGGTTTTTTTTTTAATGTGGACGGAACCTTTATTGTGCTGCCCCACGGTGGGTGCCATTACCAAAGCTGTTAATAACACCAGCATGCAACTGTCCCACTGCAGGCCTCTCGTACAGAGAACGAGCATTGATCACCACGCTTGTTAGCACAGGTTGGCGATTACAGAGGTTACTTTCCTTCCCAGAAGTTCTAGAAAAAGAGAAATACAGTAATTTTTAACTAGTAAAGCCAAATATCAAATATACAGTCGTGTAGAGATAGCGAGGAAGACCACAGACAAGTATACTGCTTTCGCAATATACATGCCAGAAATATAAACAAACAGACTTTTAGGAAAACAACTCTAATGCTTATTTACATATATATACTTTATTGTGTCACAATTTTATATTTTCATGACTGTTTTAACAGTACTAGTCAATCTTAAATGAACTTTATTTACACTTACATAATTATGTTTGTTAAGTGGTCAGTTCCTATATTCAAAAAAGTATTCGATTGCTTACAAATGGTAGAAATAACTTCGTTTTGCTTAGTAAGTTCTACTGTCCGTTGTGTTTGTTAGCAAAATGAAACGGTTTTTTTAATATAGAAACCAGATATTTGTAGACTATATTTATTTCATTGGCACAAGAATTAATCTATACTAATATTATAAAGCTGAAGAGTTTGTTTGTTTGAACGCGCTAATCTCAGGAACTACTGGTTCGAATTGAAAAATTATTTTTTTATTGGATAGTCCGTTTATTGAGGAAGGCTATAGGCTATATAACATCACGCTACGACCAATAGGAGCGGAGCATAAATGAAAAATGTTGAAAATATAAAAAAACCGTTGAAACTAAAACACGCGGACAAAGTCGCGGGGGACAGCTAGTATACTATATTTAGTAATCACTTTTTTTTTAAGAGGACCTGTACAAGGCCACGGACAACGCTGTTTGCATGGCTGAGTACTGGTCTGGGAAAATTTGACTGCCATTGATCGACTCGCTAAGAAGAAGTAATCACTTTGGAGGCTATATGTAAAATATTTAAGTATTTCCTATGTTGGCTTCCAAGTTCCAGTCTCACCGACAGCTGAACACCAGTATGTTATAGAGCGACTGTCTTATCTCACTTTATTTGTATAATAACTTTCGTGAGGAGTATTCATAATTATTAAAAACAAAACGGTTTACTCACGCATATTCTCGGGATCGCCGGCCGCGTCAGCTCATGATTAGGGACTCCTATTGAGTCTGAAACTAGTCGGCCGATCCCGAGAATATACGTGAGTAAACCGTTTTGTTTTAAATAATCATGTCTATCTCACCTTCATGATATATTTACTGGGTAATATAGTAAGGCTTGCATCTTTATATGATTAATTATTTTATTGATTAATCATGGTATCAGTCAGTCATAATATTATATACAACAATAAAATAGTTTAGATATTTAATTTAATAACAATGGCTTTTGTACTGGTCGTTAACTGTCCCATTGTAGGCAAACACATTTGCCATTGTAATGTATTGTGTATAAGGATGCCGTGGAGAGTTTATTTCAGGACCCAATAAGTGCTACCGTTGTCGTTTTCGCCACCAACCTCCCTAGACGAGCGTTAAAGTTGATAGAAATCGCTTAAATGACATTAAATGTATGGAAATGACATTTCGCTTCGATAAGTCACGTGACTTGGACATGTCACTTCCATACATTTAAACGATTCGATCAGCCTTATCGCTTGTGGAAATGTGACTTTTCTAGGGGGGCAGGAGTGCTAGTTTTACGCGAGGTCTGTAAATGTCAAATTCGTTTTTTCGTGGGGTTTGACAGCGGACGCGCCAGTGGCGCCAACTGATGAGCGCTATAACGGTAGCCCTAATTAACAATGAGTTACAAATTAAACTTACTGTTTTTAAGCCGTAATAGGTATCAAAAACACATAAAAGTGGGTAGTTGTGTATTATATTAAATATCTAATCAAATGTGTAGTATTTTAATTTATATACACGTTTCGGACATTGTACATTATAATAAAATTGTAAAATAATTATTTTACATCATGTTATTACTAGAACTAAGTTAAAAAATAAGTTTTTAATGACGATATTAAGCATACATGTCGTTAAATATAGTACAATAGTATTTAAGTTATCGACAAGTTTCGTTTTATTGATTTATAGTACGAGAGCTGACTACATTAACCTTTAATAATCCTTAACCGACTTTAAAAATGAGTAAGTTATCCTAAGTAGGTAACGCGATGTCTTCGCCATTTTAATGTGAATATAGTTCTAAATCTCAAACATTTTTTTATGAACAAATTTAACCCTCAAGGGTAGAAAAATGAAATGAAATTGTATTATATACTTTGAAGTCGGCTTTTAACTATGTAAGTATTAGATAATATTGTATATAATTAATAATAATAATAATGAAATAGTGCTAGGGATTTTATCCTATGTATTTAGATTTAAGTAAAGGTTGGTTATAGTCAGCTCTTGCACTATTTCAACAAGTGTTTACATAACATGTATGTATGCTGCATGTTACAGCTCAAGAAATATCCCTAAGAGCATTGTAGAGATGTCAACTGAATAAGAAAAATAACTAACAAGATAATATTATATAGTCCCATCATAGTTCTGTGATAAGATGTCCGCTATCTATCTGAACTATCGTGGTTCTAAAACTATATAAAATTGAATGAAATTTTAATTGCATTGACCATTGTCGGCCGTAATGGCCGAATACTGAATACTGAAGCTCAATTAGTTTTGAGTCGCCGTTAAGTCTCATGCTGTCTCTGTCACTCTAAGGTGTAAAGTAGCGACAGATAGACATTTGAGAGCGTCTTAAAGTTAAGTTGCGTTTCAGTATTCGGGGGATAATTTAGTTATTATTTCTTGGAGTATGTTGTATTTGGCTTCCAGTCTCACCGACAGCTGAACATCAGTATGTTATAGAGCGACTCTATCTGATAAACTACACATACTGTAATGACCTTAAGGTAATCATAGACGAGCATAGAGCGCTCGCATCGCTAGTAACCCCATATGCTAAGCGTAAGCATATTTTTAGTTAAATGTTCTACGCTCGTTTACTGATTTATGTGACTTTCTGTGCGACGACAGAAGTTTATATGATTTTACATGATAATACTAGTAGTGCCAACAGTTCATACTCGATATGCTCGTTTACTTGATTTATGTGATTTTCTGTGCGACGAAAGACGTTTATATGATTTTACACGATAATACTACTATTGCCAACAGTTCATACTCGATATGCGCACTCTATATTTTACTTATTTATTACTAAGGTAATGACCAAGTAACTGTGTTGTTTGTTAGATAGACAGTCTCTCTATAACATACTGGTGTTCAGCTGTCGATGAGATTTGAAGGCGAAGACTACATATTTGGAGAAAAGGCTAAGCAATGTCCACTATACCTAAGAAATACTAGTTATCATGTTAGATATTTATCTTAATAATCAGTTTGATAAACGGACTTGTGTTGGAGAATGGCGTTTAGTCGCCCCAAAGGAGGTTTTAGCAGGGTTACAGGGTCAGCAAGACCCTCTAGTGTACTGACATGAAGCCAATTTGAGGAGGAAAACCTTTGTAGAATGGACTATTTTCTTAATTAGATCTGTTTGAGAATTATTCATTTATATGTTCACTTTGTATGCGAAAGTTGGGTATGAGTTTACGTATAAATAAATATTTGTGGTAAGGTTGTATGGGATTTGATTTTCAAGTGTGGATTTCGATATTCTTAACTGAACTATAGATTTTGTATAAAATGTAGTTCCTTGTTTAAATTTTGACATCGACACTTGAAAAAAATATTCTGTATTTTGTAACTGTTTTGTATTAAATGCGAAATTTGTATTGTATTTTTTGTAACGAGTTGAGTTTCTGGCAAATAACATGAATTTTCATTGTTTCTGCTTTAAATATCATTATAAAATATGTAGGTATTTGAAAAATGTATTTTCATATTAGAAAAAAGCAACTGTATGTGCCTGTAACGATACCTATACAGCCAAAATATCCCCATTTGACGACCTCCGTGGTCGAGTGGCGTACACACCGGTTTTCAAGGTGTCGCCAGCTCTGAGGTCCCGGGTCCGATCCCCGGCCGGGTCAATGTAGAAAACCCCTTTTCTACATTGTCTCGAGTCTGGGTGTTTGTGGTACCTTCGTTGTCTCTGAATTCCATAACACGCGTGCTTTAGCTACTTACTTTGGGTTCAGAGCAATGTATGTGATGTTGTCCATATTTATTTATATTCGAGAAAAGTCGAGTTGTTTGCCGAAACCAACACTGATGCAAGCATGTATAGATACGACATTGTATTTACTGTATCGACCATGCAAATTGTACATATTTCATACATAAGTTTTATTGAATGTGTTTTATTATATTCTGTGTCAATAATTGTCAAACAAATATATTAACTTTTATGGTTAGGTTCGATGCACACTAGCGGATTTTATTTTTAATGCGATGTTATTGGGTCTCAATTTTTGTTTATATAATGGAATTTGGGACCAAAATATCTCCTAGAAAGTTTTTTGACAGTTTTCTGACAGAAAAAAACTCATGAACTCGTGTTTTCTGTATAAAAACCTTGACGGAAATTAATGAAGTATTTTGTGTAATTTCCGCTCAGTGTGTGCTTAGCCTAAATTCAAGTGTGTAAGTAAGCCTTAATAAATGTGTGTTAACCACATAATATTATAATAGTAACTATAATAATAAAGCACCCCATTTATGTCCACGACTTTTATGACTTCGATTTTAATGACTTAGACTGTAACGACTTTCGCGGAATTATGACTTTTGGTACCCCCTATAGATGTAATGAATTTTAGTGTTATGACTCGACTTTACTGACTTTTGACAGGCCCCTGTACTTTTTAAATATTTACGACAAAAAAAAAAAAAAAAAATATTCCACTGTTGGGCACAGGCCTCTCCTCATATAGAGAAGGATGGAGTATTAATCACCGCGCTTGCTCCCTGCGGGTGACATCAGATTCCATATATACCTACATAAATTTGAAAAGTTTCTTATTGTCTGACGCATATTGGGTAATTATTACGAAAATGATTCTTATTGCTTTAACATTAAAGGTGAAATTACAATCAAAATGTTACCACTGATTTTCGTTTGGCTGTACATAGTGTTTTGTTTTTGTAAGGGGCCAATTAGTGGAGTTATGAATTGAATAGTTGACTCGTAGTATGACGACTCGCGAAGTTCAGACCGACATTGTAAATGTTACATAAAATTATTTGTCTATGTTTAAAACATAATAATAAATGTTTAATAATATAAATATAAGGTCATGTGGGGTAAGAGCGACTACTACGGGCAAGAGAAAAAGTCGTTTGAAAATCAGAAACTGTAAACTCTAGTTGATTAATAGTATTTTACATACAAACACAAACGAAAATACTATTAATCAACCAAGGAACTAGATAGTTTTTGATTTCTAAAGACTTTTTCTCTTGCCCCGCAGTCGCTCTTACCACACATGACCTTAAAGTTTTTTCAACTATTTGAATAGTGTTGTGTGCGTAGATGATTTCTTTGACTTTTACAATCGCTGCGACTGCAAGTTTCATTGCAGTGTATTTAACCGCTTCTTGCAGTTACTTAATACATACAGGGTTAGTTTTCAATGACCAGCCAACATTTAAAATTAATTTTTAAAGATTAACCCGAAGATGCATTTTAAATATTATTGTCGAATTAATTACAACAAAATAGTAGCACCCATTTCATAATTTCTCGAAATTTTGCGTCGTCGACCGCCTAGTGGATCAATGCATTTGTGTGCATGCGTGCACCGTCAAATTTGTCCGTGTGCTAACTTTTGCCTTTTTAAGTTGTAGAAACTAATTGTGCGGTTGTAAAATCCATACTTTCGCTTTTAAGTGGTGGACAAGAATAAAAATAACGGATTTAAAAAGACCCTTAACGTTATCGAACCACTTTATGTAATCATCATTGGGATTTGGTTTTATTCTATCGAAAACTTGGAAAACCTTGGGTTTCTAAAGATATTGAATGAGAGTGTCCATTTTTTTGTTTTTTACTAAAATCGGATTGTAGTTGTAAAAAAAACAAACTTACTTTCAAACAAACATTTACCCACTACATTGCGCGCTATAAAAAGCAGTTCTTTTTACTACCTAAAAATAAAGTTCATTTCTCAGAATTTATATTTCGTGAATGTATGTAGTTTGTAGTGCATTGATCTCAGTAATGCGATTGGTCTTTTTACACCCTGTATGTTGTTTTTTTTTATAACATCTAATTTTTTTTAGCTTTTGAACGATCTCTGAAAATTTTGCCAGTTATTAAAAACTAACCTTGTATTTGAAGTTTAACACGTTTTTGATATCACAATGGTAGATTTGAATAACGTAGAATATTATTTGACTGTTTAGTTTTATTTGTCATTACGACTATTACGACTCTTACGACTGTGACCCGTTTATTTGTAAATTTCATGACTATTATGACCTTTTGTTTGACTGACATTTGACCGGTTTTGACAAGTTTGACTTTTTCGACTTTCCCGTCTCTCATTGAACAGCATTTTTTTTATAATAAGTACATTAGTACCATTTTAATTTTATTATTATTATGTAACCTGTACATAGATTATATAATATTATGTTTTTGAAAACGTTAGGAATAATAATTGTGAATAAATTGATAATTGTATTTGTTGTTTATTTATTTTCTTCATCATCACAGCAAATGTCAGCTTAAATATAAATTATTGTTCCCTAGTGTCGAATCCCAGGACGGTAACAAAGTTATTACGTTCTAGCTGTTACCCGCGGCTCCGCCCGCGTGGGTGTCGGTTCTCGCGGCAAAAAGTAGCCTATATCCTTTCTTAGGATCAAAGCTCGCCCCATACCAAGTTTCATCCAAATCGGTTAAGCGTTTTAGCCGTTTTAGTTATTATCAGCTTCAATTTCCAATTTCGTTCTCTTGTGGTCCTGGGGAACACCTTTAAAAGGAAGCGAGTAGCACTCCAGTGTAATCTGCAACCAAATGGAAGTTACCCTCAGATCCGTACTGGTCCAGTTTTTGTATCAGAAGATTAGTTTGAGAATTAACTTTTGTATGCAAAATCCCCTTAATATTATTTCTAGGTTTCGCTCGCGGCTCTGCCCGCGTAGGCGTCGTTTACCGCGACATAAAGTAGCCTGTGTCCTGTTTTGGTATTCAAACTTATCCCATACCAAGTTTTGTCAAAATCTGTTTAGCGTTACAGCCTGAAAGTCAAGAGTTCCTTTTGCATTTATAATATTAGTATTGGTTTTATAATAAGGTTTAACAGATATGGTTATCTTTGAAAGTACCTACATGTGCAGGGAAATACTATGTTTACTCCGGAATTTCAATTTCATTCTTAATTCTATTACGCCTGCTCCTGATTTGCTTCATACTCGTAAACGGGTGCTGCTTGCGGTGACTGGTCGATCTGCTGACCTGGGAATCTGTAGAATATACTTTTAATTTCATAATGGTACCTATCGACCTCTAACGCTTATTTGGCGCGGTCCCTAAATGGCATTTTTTTAGTGTTGTTATCGGAAAGACAGCGTGCTTTTGGCGAGTTTGTTGCGCCGTTCCTTCTCCACAGCTAGAGCACTTAAGAAGCGGTGTAGGGTGGGCGAATTAGGGTGCTGTCCATTTTATTATTTCAACGTTTGAAAACTGCTAATTTGTAGCCTATTTTAAATTTCATTGCCGTTTGGGGGACCTGGACCCCGATGAAAGTTGATTTTAGGAAGTAAACACAGAAATCTTACTGTTTAAAACTTGATATCATAATACTGGTTTAGTTAAGGATAATTAGTGCTACCGTTATTGCGCTCACCAGTTGGCGCCACTAGCGCGTAAGCTGTCAGAGCCTACCAAAAAAACTATGCAATTTGACATCTATAAACATCACGTGCAACTACAACGCAGTCAAATGGACGAAAATAGAACGAAAGCATCATGCATGTTCTCTGCCGCAGAAATACGACACGAGCGATAGGGGCACGGAAGTATGTGTCGCATTTGGGGGTTTGAGTCCCTTAGCCTAGCCTCCCCCTGGATCCCAGCCACTTTAGACAAAGATGTTACTCCTGAAATAGTCATTTTTAAATGTATGTGTAATCAACATTACAAGCTTTTATTGAGCTTGCAATGTATGTGTATTTAGGTCAAATCTTTTAAGCTAAATTAGAAACAGTTATAATATAAGTTTGGTGACAATACAATATTATGGTACTTTTGAACTCGTCTGATGATGGCGCCAAAAGGTGGCCATAGGAACTCTGTAACGAAACAACGCAATACCATCGTGTTTGGGCTTGTTTGATTTGTCTTCACTAGTACTGTGAGCCTACCTGAATTAAAAACTTATTCAACAATATTTGATTACCATATTTCTTCACCAGGAACCAGCACAAGAACCAGAAACGGAGGAACCAGGTCCCGAGGAGATGGAGACGAGCGACGGCGACGCCTTAGCCAAGGAGAAGGAGGCGCGGGCGCAGGCTTCCATCAAGGAGAGGGAGAGGGAGGTGCAGAAGGCGCTGGCCACCAGCCTGAGGGACCGAGACAAGGAGAGGGAGTACCACAAGAGGGACGAGGCTGTACAGGTGAGGAGGATTCTCCTCTAGCATACTTTGACTGTAAGGATAGCCGAGTGGTATAGGTCAGCGCGCCAATTACCACTGTGCGCGACGTGCTGCGGATTCGATCCCCGCATGGGATGGAACAAGTATTATTTTGTGTGATCCACAAATGCTTGTTCCAAGTTTAGGTTTTCCTCGTGCATGTGATTTGATTTTTTGCAAATCTCCGCGCTACACAAGGATTAAATTCTAAGCAAAAATCACAAAGTATTTTTATAATCAATCAAGTAATCACTTTCATATTCCATACCTGTATCTTAAAATTATTTAATTAATGTTATATTATTTTTTATAATTTTTTCAGCATTTCAACGCACTTCTAGCAGATTTAGTAAGAAATCCAGACTTGTCGTGGCGGGACGCGAAAAAGCAGTTAAAGAAAGATCACAGATATAGCCTAGCAGAACTACTTACTAAAGACGATAAGGTAGGAAACTATATACCTAGTGGACAACTACCTTTACATAGAACATCTACAGCAGTTTTTAATCCTTACTAATATTTGATTGCACGGATAGCCGAGTGGTATAGGTCACCACGCCAATTACGACTGTGCGCGACGTGCTGCGGGTTCGATCCCTGCATGGGACAAGCATTTCTGTTATCCTCAAATGATTGTTGCAAATCTGGATGTTCTTTGTGCATGTGATTTAAATGTTTGTAAAACCCCCCGCATCACAAGGATTAAATTCCTCAGTGCGGGAGTCGACTATTTAAAGACAAAATAAAAAAGGTGAAAGTAACTGTCTGTCAGTCGCGCTTTTACGCAAAAACTACTGAACCGATTTAAATAAAATTTGGTACACAGATAGTCTACAGCCTGAGAAAGGACATAGGCTACTTTTTGCCGCGATAACTGACATCCACGTGGGCCGGGCCACGGGAAACATCTAGTTAAATATAATTAGCAGAAAGCAAAAATGTATACCTCGGTCAGGACTGGAACCCGACTACTGGTTACGCACCAGTCGCTTTACCAACTAAGCTACAGAGGTGACTGTCTGATGTTCAAATTTCTCCTCCAACTTGTTACCTCTTAGGGGCGACGTATGCGACATCTAGCGAACCGATCGTTCGTTTAGTTTCACCAACTTGATTAACAATTGGTTAAGTCTCAGGTCCGAGAGATGATGCAGCCCACGTTAATCTATACAAATAAATAAAATTGAAGAGTCCGTTTGTAATATTAAAATAACCGCTTTTTACTACATGCATATGAATGTATATACAGTACATAATATACCAAAAACTTTTTTGTCTGTTTGTTTGTTCCGGCTATTTTGACGGGACTTTCACTGGTAGATAGCTGATGTAACAAGGAGTAACTTAGGTCTTAGGCTACTTCGAAAACGAAATCTTAAACTAAATATATATTTTTTTTGTCAAATTCCACGCGGACGAAGTCGCAGGCACTGCTAGTGAGTAATAATATATGACAAATTTATAGTTTGAAAAGTCATCAAACGGTTTAATGATGCAACAATTTTGAATGAATTGAATTACTTTTATTATATTTTAATGCCATTTAAGGGATAAGTCACGCTCGGCGCGATTGATCAGTGAATGGATTTCCATTTGTAAACATACCGAGACCCCTCCGTGCCTCGAAAAGCACGTTAAGCTGTTGGTCCCGACTGTCATATGATGATATTTGACACTCGAAATGTCATTTGAACTTTGACAATCAGTAATACTGATTGACTATGGGATGTTACCCACAAAAATGGGTTGTGGAGGTCAGATAGGCAGTCGCTACATGTAAAATACAGTATTTGGTAAGACTGGAAGCTGGGGTCTTCATCAACATACTTTGGGAAAATGCTTGGCAAAAACGCTGAGCAGACATCTTCTAGTGAGATTAGGAAGCATGTATTTAAGATAGATTAGTAAATTAATAACTATTTAGCATAGGCATTGTATAAGAATGTAAATCCATTCTAGGGTAACCCCTCTGATTATGCTACAATGAGTATTCTGTTACAGGAGCGCCTATTCATGCAGCACACTAGCGCGCTGGCTACGAGACGGCGTGACAAGCTTCGCGCGCTCCTCAGCGAACGCGGCATCACGTGCACGGCGCACTGGCGCGACGTCAAGGCCATGCTGGCTGACGAGCCCACCGCGCCCGCGTACGGCAGCGTGTCGCAGGTATGTTTCTACACGACTAGCGCGCTGGTCGGACGTTACTAACGCGCTGACTATTTAAAAAATAACTGAAAAATTTTGGTGTCAGCACTTAGTTAATCGTACATTTTTCTAGCTTTGATTTGTCATATCAATAGGGATGTGAACTAACAATATTTTAATGTCCGTCGTGTAGATTAATAAAAAATATTAGACACGCGGTTTTTATTTAGGTAACCAAAAACTCACTATTAATTAATTAATTTACTAAGACTGCACGGGAAGCCGAGTGGTATAGGTCACCACGCCAATTACCTCTGTGCGCGACGTGCCGCGGGTTCGATCCCCGCATTGGACAAGCATTTGTGTGACCCACAAATGCTTGTTTCAAGTCTGGGTGTTCTTTGTGCATGTAATTTGAATGTTTGTGAAACACCCCGCGACACAAGGAATTAATGCCTTGGTGCGGGAGTCGTTTAAAAAAAATTAAATGTCGCATGACGTCACACGTTACCACGTTTTGTGCGAACGTGACGTCATTAGCCTCCACCCCTAAACTATGATTCGCGTTATGTACATAGTTTTACTTCTTTGAATAAGCAAAAAATACGTGTCTAATATTTTTTTTATTTTCTAAATAGATTTTTACTTTTCTAACCCACTCAACATCCCTATTCATACTAAACGAGTTTGAATATATTTCGTATTATTTTATGACAATATATCCTCTACAGATGGAACGCGAGTTCCGCGACTACCAGCGCGACAAGCAGTCGGCGGCCAAGACGGCCATGAGACAGCTGCTGCTGGAAACCAGGTCCATCACGCACAAGAGCTTGGCGGCGGTGAAGGAGAACCCCAACGCGCTCCAGCATGTCCTGGACGCGCTGAAACATGACGCCAGGTGAGGAGAACACTCAAAAACTATACATATAACTACTAAAACAGTTATATGTATCATCCATATATATCCATTAAATATTAAATAAATGTGGACAACATCACATACATTGCTCTGAACCCAAAGTAAGTAGCTAAAGCACTTGCGTTATACAATTCAGAGACAACGAAGGTACCACAAACACCCAGACCCGAGACAATGTAGAAAAGTGCTTTTCTACATTGACCCGGCCCGGGGATCGAACCCGGGACCGCGATACCTTGAAAACCGGTGTGTACGCCACTCAACCACGGAGGTCGTCAAAAGCATGACTTTTGATGTTCGATAACTTTTTTATGAATAAGACGGTTAGTGTTAAGTATTTTTATATTGTGGGGACGGTATTTAATGTGGCGTCTCGTCAGGTACACGGCGCTGGAGCACATAGCGGAGGAGCGCCAGCAGATCATCACGCTGTACCTGGAGGAGCTGGACAAGAAGGGCCCGCCGCCGCCGCCCACCGCCACCGAGCCCTCGCGCCGCGCCAAGCAGTGACAGGTGACCGCACCACGCTACCGTACCGCGCGGGGTACACCACTGGTTAGACGCGTCAGTTAGATAATAAAAAAAATATTAGACACGTATTTTTTTTGCTTTTCAAAATAAGTGTACACTAAGTACAGTGCAAAAAATTGTTCTCTTAGAAAAAGTAAGTGATTGAAGGCCATTCAAATATTTGTTTCTAAAACCACCGTAGATGCATTTCCGTGATTAAGTATGTATTTGTGATAAAAAGTTCAGTAGTGCGGTAATTACGTCATGCTTACGCACAAGTGCACGAAGTTGTGACGTCATATATCGTAAAACTAAAGCACTTGTCTTTTGAAAATCAGAGACAGTGAAGGTACCACAAACACTCAACCCGAGGGACATTCCGTCCGGGGATCGAAACCAAATGTAATTTTAAAATATGATTCCACTACTTACGTTGAATTAAAACCGAATTATTAAAAATTAAGGTTAAAACTAGAGCTTTGTTTGTATTGGCTGAGTTGGCGACACCTTAGAAGCCGGTGCGTACGCCACTCGACCACGAAGGTCTTAGTAAACACAATGTATTTTCATTTGAATTTCAGATGGTGAGCTTCCAGCGTGCATGTAAACATGCAGTCGAGACAAGATATCTTCTCAACAGTCAAAATGATTCCTTAGATATTGTAATTTTTAAATTAAATAAAGAAATGAAGTCGTAACTATGTTTTATTTAATAATTTAACAATAACTTAAATTGAAGAATGGTCGTCTAATATTTAACTATTTGACGAGAAAAGGAAAAATATAAATTATAGCATACACTAGACACAGGCCAGAAAAAACTAACCGCAAACGAAATGTTTTAATGACGAAGCCGCTGACTGAATTTGTATTTTATGTAAGAAATATAGTAATTTATTGGCCCAGATTTTGTTAAACCCACACTAAACTTACTTATTTAGACCATATCTTTTCACTTGTTCACAATTAGAACAGGAAAGACGAAAATGAGAGCTGTGAAATTTAGTTTCGACTAAAATTTTCATACAAATCTACCGACACGCAGAAACGTGTGCACTAAAACACAGTGATGTTCAACGCGAAAACTGGTTTGACATTTTTCTAAGGATGGCAACAGATAACAACTATCTGTTGCCATCCTTTTTCACGCTGAATGTTAGTAAAAGGTAGTAATGGTTTAATTTTGATTTAATTCGCGTACAAGGGAATCGACGCCATTATATACGGAATTTATTAATTCATTGGAAATTTAGACCGGCACCCCCCAACTTTATACGCCCTACTTCATCTCAAGGAACACGGTGCTTTTTAATCTGGCCTGTGTCGATATTGTAATTTAAATCTACATACATAGACAACATTCTCCATTGCACTTTTAAATAAATAATAATACATTATAGTTTGAAAACTATTAAAAATATACCATAATTAATTAGGGATATCATAGGACCCAGATAGAAAACCAATCAATTAAATAATTACACATTTTTTTAATACAATATTTTGACATCTAAATTTTAGCCGCCAAAATCTAAGGAAGCCATTTTGTAACAAATTCAATTTTAACGTTCCTTTTTACGGTCGTAAAATTTAATTTAAAATGCATTTAGTAATATTTTTTGCTTGCGTATTTTTTTCAAATAAATATCTTGGCTTTCTAATCGAGATAACTTTAATGTTATGTTAAAATAATCTTACATACGACTATTATAACGTAGTAATATAATATGATAGTCTTTTAAGGTAATTAGCAAGTTTAGTTGTTAATTAGCCTACTAAAAGTCTAGGTCTTCGGGCGTCAGTCGTATGCGGCGCGACGGAAGCTCCCAAATGTGAACATTGCTGTCTGAGTCGCCCGCTGCTATGCGACATACGCTGAAAACAAATAATTAAAATAAGAGAAATTTAAACAAAAAATGTCCGAAAACTTTAAATAGAAACATAATAGGGATGTTGACTGGGTATGAAAAGTTAAAATCTATTTAGTCCGTCAGTTAGATAATAAAAAAATATTAGACACGTATTTTTTCTTTTATCAAAACATACAAAGATACAGCGCTTTAAAGTTTCGGAGTGGGGGCTTATGACGCCACACCTTGGTAAAAATTGTAGCGAGGAGTGACGTCACGCGTAATTTGCGTTCTCTGTATTTTGATCATTTTTTGTTTGTAGGAAAAAAGAAAAAATACGTGTCCAATAAAATTCATTAATCTACAAGGCGGAAATTAGGAAACATGCCTATTGTAAGTGTCCGTTAAGTGTTATTCCGGCTGTCTTAACCTAAAGCCAGCTACACACTCCGCACGCTTTTCCGTGATAGCACAGACGTGTCTACACCGGTCCGTCGCAATCCACTGCGAGTTAAATAATTAATACACTAAGTTGGTTAAAATTGGGTTTGCATCTCAACACTCACTGCGCCGTGCGCGGCTATGCGTGGAAAGCCGGCTTTATGAAGCGACGGATGTTATACTTACTTAATTAATTACATTACTTTTAAGAACTTAATAAAATGTTCTCTGTTTCCACAACGATTTAATAGAGCAAACAGTGATCCAAATAAGAATAGGAATGAATCAACCATTTTGGCTGTCGAAATCAAAAGTATTTAAAAAAGTACCAATTTTATTTAAAAAAAAATGTTTGTTATTTCTTTTGTGGGTGTTTATATAGTTAAGTTTCTTAGAATAAAAAATACTAAATTCATTATGAATTCAAAACGTTTCTTTCTCAATTAAACCTAGTATACTTATGAAAAACCAGAAGAACTCTTGAAAAAGTATTACTAACCCGCTCTGGTTAACAGTGACAGCTGTCACGCAGCCGCCGGGCCCCGTCAGACCGTCAACCGGGAGGGCCCTGCCGCTGCACACGTTATAGACCTTCAACAGCTGGCCCTCCGGCCGCGCCAGACCCAGCAGCACCACGCACGGGTTGTTCGGCAGCCAGGCGAGACACGATATCGACAAGTCGAGGCATATCACCTAGAGAGGTAAAAACATTTCTGTGTAGGTGTCCAAGTTTGTAGCGAAATCATAGTGCAATTATACAAAGTTTAAGCCTGCATTCGATAGATGGCGTTGGCGTCGATTTGGATAGCGCTAGGGTTTCGTTTCACGGCATATAATAAATTTGGGATTTTTTTTTTGTCATGTGTGTGAAAGCATGTATACACCGTGATTCGGGTTAAGTTAATAAACTTAAGTAAATATACATGATCCGGTATTTTGATTTCCTTCTCGTTCAGTAGTTATATATGTATGTTTTGCAAGTTATAAAAAACCTTGTAAAAAAGCGATTTCCGCGAATCAATTATGTTTCGCGAGAATAGTTGATTTAACGAAGATAATCCAGATATTCTATAAGTACTTTTAAATACCACACTACATATAAATTTATTCCTCTAAATCGGATTCTACTTTAAACTACTTTGTGTTCTAAAGTTTTTAAAAATATTACTCTCTTTCTGGTACGAAGAACAAACAAAAATTTGATAATCACCTGTCAAATCTCATTCTAAACTCTATGATTGGTTGTCAGTGGGGTCAAACAAATACAGTAGTGATCAGTTGATTTGACAGCAAAATTAAACTGATCCTCAGAATCTACGTTCTAATACCTAAATTAGGATTTAAAACATCGCCCTATCCTATTCTGATTAAGTCACTTGACAGTCAACCTCCACTATTTTTAAGAAAACAAAACACTACAATCCAAAATATAAAACCAAAGTCTCACCTTCAGTGGGCTCGTCTGATAAATATCATAAACCCTCAACTCCGACTCTATGGAGGCCGACACAAAGACCCCAGGCTTCTGGAAACTGAACGCCACATCCACTACATAAGTAGCATGACCTTCCAGCATCTCAAAAACAGGATCCACCATCCTACTGTTCACAATCGGCTGATAAACCTTAGTCTTACACAAGTACAGGTGTCCAGCTGTCGTTCCCACCACAAAAATATCGTCTGGAACCTTCTGATCGCTTGGCCGTAAAGGATACGTTTTAATAAAGTCAAAACAGCTTACGTTAACCGGAGTCACGTTTCGGGAGCCATTAATCAAATAAGAAATTACGTTTTCGAATATTTTGAGGTTAGCGTTAACTTGCCAGACATTTAGGCTTCCGTCGCAGCCTGATGATATAAGGATATGATCAGATGCACCTCGTCTCTTTCCTGTGTTAACTATATGCATTGTTAAATAGCTGTTGGCTAAAGAAGCGTCGGCCCAATGCAGGCCTGTCACTCGTTTTGAACTGTGAGACCCGGCTGGTGAAGTCAATAAAACTGCATCCAAATTCCTCAAATTGCATAAAACAACTTCACCAGTAGTCGTACCATAAGCTAGCAATGCAGATACCGACGGATGATACTTAATTTTGTTAATGCAGCTCTTTTCAGTGACATCTAAACTTCTAACGAACGTATCACCCGCTGTGCGTTTGATAGTGAAGATTCTTACTAAGCCATCGTCAGTGCACCAGTTTTCGTGTTGACCTTTGCCTATGGAGACAGCGAGAGAATTACCAGCGCTGCTCCAGCTAATATCTAAGACACAGCGCGATTCGTCCCCTCCTCCTATCCCGGGAAGATCAGTTAATTTAATATCTTGGAAGAGCTTCGCATTGAGAACTTCTTCTTCATCGGAGTCGGAAGAATTATATAAAAGTTCCCTGTCGCCTTGGTCTAACTGTTCAAGCATAGTCGGCATGACTTTTCTCAGAAACTCGTTCAGACCTGGTGGTGGGTATTCTTTGAGGATATCATCTTGAGCGTTCAAATCCTCAGGTGTAGCTAATGAGCCACTTTCCTTTTGCACGCTTGTCTGCGTCCCAACACCAGATTCGTGGAAATTTGTGGTTTGCGTCGACGAATCTGTTTCTTCCCTTTTATTCAAAGTTACGGAGTCAAAGCCGACGGCTTCAGCATCATAGCCGCTTAAGTCAGACATGGTAATATTTTATTATTAATATTAAACTTGTTTTTAATGACAACCACTGTTTATGTGTACAAACAGTCTTTTGTTGTTTTGTCATTGCTATGACAACGGATTTCGAATTGTTTTGTTGCCAGTTCGATTTAGTAAAGAGTTTTGTATACAGGTACTTAGTGTACCGTAAAATAGGGTGAATAGAAATGCAGGCAGGAATTGTGTTTTTTTTTTTTAATTTCACTGCTTAAGTATTGAGAGGACTCTGTACGTATGAAAAAAAATAAGAAAGCTGTTTTTATGTAATATGCATGCGACAAAGCATGCGACACAATTAGAGGTCACCTTTCACCCCCCAATCATATTTATTCACCCCATTTTACGGTATTTTATGTTCAATTCCTAGGTTAACTTACAACAATAGATATAATAATCTGTCTAGATAAAGCAAACTAAACAAAATGCGGCTCCAAAAACCGCGCTATATAGTGTGAGTACCTCGCTAGAGTATGTGTTCTGTGGTGAGTAGGCTCGTAAACATATTGTGATAATAAACCTTGGTTAATCTAAGTAATAAACTTCATCTAAGTTAGTCTAAGTGTGATATATAGTGATCAAACTTCGTTTTTAGGGATACCCGCTCTAAATTATTTACTTAGGTACTATAAATCTATACTAATATTATAAAGCTGAAGAGTTTGTTTGTTTGTTTGTTTGTTTGTTTGTTTGAACGCGCTAATCTCAGGAACTGCTGGTTCGAATTGGAAAATTCTTTTTGTATTGGATAGTCCGTTTATTGAGGAAGGCTATAGGCTATATAACATCACGCTACGACCAATAGGAGCGGAGCATAAATGAAAAATGTAGCAAAAATGAAAAACCGTTGAAACTAAAACACGCGAACAAAGTCGCGGGGGACAGCTAGTTCTTAATATTCTTATGTGTAAAATGTTTATTTAGAAAGATGTCGAAATGAATATTTTGCCATATATATCTTTATTTTACATTTTTGACCTTCATTTAAGTTAAATTTCATCATAAATTGTTTTATGTAAATATTGACGTGTATTTTGTGACGAAATAAGTAAATATTCAATGAGATACTTATTACGTAGTAACTTATTGCAAGATGGTAACAATATTACCTATTTATTATAGTCACAGGTGTCAGCGAATGACGATTACCGTCCTATTTACTTTACTTGGGTAACACAATTTACACAATCAATTACATATTTACATTTAGTTTTCATCCCACCCGTGAGTCTGAGGTCGAAAATTCAACTTCAAAAATCTATCGGATAGGTACCTACTTATATAGCAATTAGATATGTTAATCTATACTAATATATAAAGCTTTGAGTTTGTTTGTTTGTTTGAACGCGCTAATCTCAGAAACTCCGATTCTCCGATTTAAAAAAATATTTCAGTGTTGGATAGCCCATTTATTGAGGAAGGCTATAAGCTATATAACGACCAAAGGGAGCGGAGCATACATGAAAAACCGTTGAAACTAAAACACGCGGACAAAGTCGCGGGGGGCAACTGGTGTTACATAAATGTCTTTTGTGGGTTCCTATTTAAATTCATTCTCGACTTAAGAAAGAAAGGGGTTCTCAATTAGATTTATTTTGTCTCCTCAGAACCTACTCTGTCATTTACTCCGATTGGATTTTTTTTTTTTTTTTAAAGAATATCTACCTGCTTACTTTCAGTTTGCTTATTGGCTATCTCCAGTTGACAACCCAAGCGATGTGCACAAGATACATGGCAAATTTTTAATTTAGTATCGGCTAACTTCGGTGACCAACTACGTTTTAGTAGATCTAGATGGCAATCGATGATAGACGATACGAAATTTGTGTTTTCACAGTTTATTTGTATTAAGCAATTATTGCTTTAGTTGACACCCGCTATAGCCAATACGCCTACAGATTGGTGCTAATGTCATAAAAAAACTGTTTATTAATTTCATTACATTTTTTAGTTTGGTAAAACAACTCGTACATTATAGAAGCTCTGTCTACAGATTCACAAATATTCAAAAATAATGTTAGGTTCCTTTTGGGAACACTCCCAGTGGACAGCGATGTGGACGAATTTTTTGATGCCATATTTTAAGTTTATGTTTAATTAGATTAGTTTATTTTATTAATCTTTTGTGTATGTATAGTATATAGTTAAATTAAAATAAGAGTTGAAGAAATAAAGCTTACAATACATGTTGGGTATATTTAACGAATTTCAATTAATGAATTACGTGTTTATGTTTTATTAAATACAAATAAAACCTTCATCGTTGATTGTTTCTTTTATTATTGCGTACTTAATTGCTCTCCATGTCAAATTACTTAATATTGATTTTGAATTGCGAAATATTACCAAGCTATAAACCAACCTTCTTTGATAGTGAATGATAATTTGGCCCAGTAGTTATTTGACTGGATGAAGATATACAAGGTGGCGGGTTCACAGGTAACGTTTAATTTTCCTTTGAAAATTTTCAATAACTTATTGACAAACAATCGGGTAAATGACTAATATTTTTTAATGTCCGCCAGATGGAATATTAATAAATATTAGGCACGTATTTTTCTTATTTCACGTTACCAAAAACTCACGACGATGACATTAATTTAAAATGTTGCATGACGTCAAAATTTCGTGCGTTTTGCATGACCTCAATAGCCGCCATTACTGAACTTTAAGTCGCTATATCTAGTTAGTGTTTAAATTAAAATGAAAAACCAAAAATAAAGAGGCCACAACATATTTTTTATTTAATCTAACTTACGGACTAATTAGATTTTGACTTTCCATACGCATTCATCAACAGTCTACACCCTATTGTCTATGATAGGATTTGATAGTATTTTTATTTAGCAAAGGTGTTATGTACCAGAACATGTGCGCACAGGCCTCTTCTCATGTAGAAAAGGAACTAGCATTGATCACCACGCTTACTTACTTGCGGGCGATTTAAGATCTAGTTTGGAAGCTAGGTTTTCTCGTGATCTGTTCCTTTACTGGTAGGTACTCAATTTCTTACTTTAAGGCCCGCTTGCAGAAGCCCAGGATAACTTTTTAACACGAGGTTAAGTTGACAGTTTGCCACTAAATATTGTCAATTTAACCTCCTGTTAGCAACTAAGTCTTAGTCGCAGCCTAATGTTATATAGCTTAAAGCCTTCCTCAATAAATGGGCTATCCAACACTGAGAGAATTTTTCAAATCTGACCAGTAGTACCCGAGATTAGCGCGTTCAAACAAACCAACAAACAAACTTTTCAACAACTTTATATATTAGTATAATAGATAATGATTTATTTGGCTTTACTTATACAGCTTGAGACTTTGTAATTTTTTTCTAGTTTTTTAAACGACAGGATGTGATTTTATTAATTTTAATGTTTAACTATTACTTGAACAGTTATTTCGTGATAAGTGAGCAATAAAATTTAACGACTTCATCTCGAACACTTGGGTACAGTAGGTAGGTACCTAATTTAAAATGTAAATACTTTTTAATTTTACTGCTATTTTAACATTCTCACGATTTGTTTACATATTACTGTTTATTTTCCAATTATATCGTTGTTTACTTTGTAAAGATCATTTTTACCAGTGTATATTTTGTCACGACAATGTTTTATTACTGATGTTTAAAACTAAAAAAGATTCGAGAGAGATAAATAGATAGAGAGATAGAGTCGCTTTTCAAGCTGTCTGATGCAGTTCAATCAAAGATTTGAGGCCACAAACAGCATCAGAATGCTTAAAAAGCAACTTTTTTGGATCTTTTTAGTAGTTTTTTAGCGGTCGGGTTTTTTGGCAACGTCAATTTTTTTATTTAATACATTTTTGGAATCGTCTGCTCGTGCCCCACTTGATAGGTTTTGGGCAAAAAAACATTTTTATTAATAATAATATAATGGTTCCAAAAATCGGCTGTTTTATTGTCACTTACACAATTATGAAGAATCTAACGACACCTTTTAATCTAAAATCCTGCTGTTTAGGCTCCAGAGCGCGCCAAACTTTTGAATTGGGCGCCAAAAATCCGCCATTTTGTTTTTTTTTATTTTTATTTTGATAGACCCGTGTAACTCTCACAGTAAATACGCATCTAACGACGCCTCTCAATCTAAAAACCATCGAGTTGTTCAGGCCGCAGAGAGTGCCACACAATTATACAAACATACATAATACTCTCGAAAAACATAACCGACAACGAAACCTAAAACAGAATGTCGATCTACCTACATAGTCCACCAAATATTATGTAGACATTTGACAGTTGGTTATTTTGTATTATTATCTTGCTTTGTTTGATGGTAGGTTTTAAATTTAAAATTAGTGATAAAGTATAATGTATCTTGTGATAAAATTTATAAATTCTTGTTATTTTCATGGTTTTACGGACAAAGTTATTGATTGATTAATTGTGTGTTTCTTTAAAAAATATGAAACGTCAAACGGTGCTATATAACTCTTATATTTGGTGGACTGTAAGTACCTAACTATATATTTATCAACAATTTATGTGCACGTAAGAGTTTTTACAGAACACGAAATAATAGTAATAGAATACAAAGGTACTGCTTATTTAATGAAGAGATTTCTTCCGTCGCCACCAAAGTTGAGTTTAAGATATATTACGTGCGCCGCGTCTGGCGAAAAACTACTGTCATTTGCCTGCCAGAGAGGCGCACTGGCCCCTGTTCTATTCAGCTTTGATTAGAATATTGGCTTCCATATTTATCCCGCGAGGAAGTAATGAAATGGAGAAGTTGTAGAGCAATCATTTAACTTCTATTTAAGCATAGAACGAAGTCCGTAAGTTTATTAGGTCTCTGGTTATCTAGAAAAATAAAGACGGAAACATTTTTTTTTTTTTGGATGAGATTTACGCAGTTAGCCTGAGCGCAGGCTTTGACTGCTTCACCGGACTTTAGGAAGACGGAAACATCAATAAATTTACCCCACTGGCGATTAATATGATTAGGGCTATCGTTTTTGCTCTCACCAGTTGGCGCCACTGGCGCGTAAGCTGTCAAAACCTATCAACGAACTCTTGAATTTAAAATTATTAACAGTAGCTCATATAAGGAGAGCACATAGCCTCTTTATTCCTCTTCCTCTTCTATTCTCTTTATTTTAGAACAATACGTAGTGGGCAGAGTAGCCTTAGCCATCTTCACACGGTATCTACTGGCAAAATACCGTTGCGTGCTTAAGAGGTTTAGCTAACGATAAAGATAATTTGATTTGTAAAAAACTGTGTCCTCATTGCGGATACTGGATGTTTTTGGTAGCATTTGCATTGTAAAGTACTTTACTCCATATGAAAAAAAATAAAATAAGTAAGTATTATTGAGATAGCTTAGGCAAAAAGCAGTCGGGCAATGTTAGTTTTAGTTCATAAAAAAAAAGAAAATTTAAAAATAAATTTAATGTTATCAGCTTTTTTTTTAATCTATTTTTAAACACCATGGAATACGTAGATAGAGTAAAATACGATGAAATAGTAACCGCCATGTTTTTACGTCATACGTCTGTGTAAACAAAAAAGTGTCAGTGTCAACTGATCAGCGTATTTATTTGCTTTGTTTACAAAGCCAACTGACGTCATGACCACAGAGCAATATGGCGACTACCGCGTTCAGCGTTTTCGTCAAATTACGCGCGAAATATGCAAATGTAAAAATAAATATGCATTTTTATGACAATTATTGATTGAATAAAAATTTTGTGTTTTTTGGTTTATTAGCGCTACAGAATCTATTTGAGGCACTTTTCAAAGATGAATGTTATGCCTTATAGACTCTACGCAGCAGTGCTATCCGCACGCCACTGCACTACTGCTATCGAGAGCCTCTATTAAATACTTGGCATACTGTCCCAGAGATGAGCATCTCCACATACATAGACCGAGCCATGATCACCACGCTTGCTCATGCAGGCGATTTTAGTATCCAGTTTATTTAAGGTTTTCTCATGACTTTCTTAAGTTACCAAAAGGTTGTTATATATATCCAAAAGTGGTGAGGAGTACATCTGTTATAGAGTCAGTTTACAAAATTTCAGCTCCAAATGAGTTTATTAAACAACTAGCTGTCCCCCGCGACTTTGTTCGCGTGTTTTAGTTTCAACGGTTTTTCATTTTTGCAATATTTTTCATTTATGCTCCGCTCCTATTGGTCGTAGCGTGATGTTATATAGCCTATAGCCTTCCTCAATACACGGACTATCCAATACAAAAAGAATTTTTCAATTCGAACCAGTAGTTCCTGAGATTAGCGCGTTCAAACAAACAAATAAACAAACAAACAAACAAACAAACTCTTCAGCTTTATAATATTAGTATAGATTGATATCCAATATTTCGCATCAATTAGTCGACACCAAAAAACATAACAAAAATGTCACCGCATTACAAGCGTCAACATCTTATTAAGATAGTCAGCGATCTGTTTATGATTTTTGGTGTCTAACTAATGCAAAAAATGCCGCATGGGACAAGCACTTGTGTGATCCAAAAATACTTGTCGCATGCGGGGATCGAACCCGCAACACGTCGTGCACTGTGGTAGTTGACGTGGTGACCTATACCACTCGGCTATCCCTGCAGTCTATATTTAGAAGTATCATTTGCATTTTTTACCAATTTTTAAACCTTATTTATATGAAAGATAAATGTGGACAACATCACATACATTGCTCTGAACCCAAAGTAAGTAGCTAAAGCACTTGTGTTGGCAATCAAAGACAACGAGGGTACCACAAACACCCAGAACCGAGGCAATTAGGAAAACTAATTTTCTAAATTAACCCTTCCGGGGATCGAACCCGGGACCTCAGAGCTAGCGATACCTTGAACCACTCGACCACAGAGGTCGTCAAACTTTATAGGTTAATACGATTACAATCATCAAACAGGACATCACGATAACTTACGGGTGCAGAAATAATACAACATGATTATGTAAATAAAATATTGATTTATTAAAAATAATTGGGAATACAGTAGGAAAATATGGACACATCAGTGTCACACCTAAAATTATATAAAATAATTTCTTAATACTCATAATAATAGGAATAACTTAAAAACTAAATTGCGATTCAAAATGTTATTACCAAATAAAAATAAATGCGAATTTAAAAGAAATAATATTTTTAGCAAAGAGTCGACCAGGTTTTGATAAAAACTGCTTAATAAAGGATAATTATAACTATTCATTTTGATTAACGATATTTCTTCAACATTTATAGTAATGTCAGTTTTATTAATAATATAAATTGTAATAATATTTTAATTATTTGTTACGCATTAACGCATGCGGAGCAAATATTTGTAATTAAATACAAATAGTGGAAAGAAAAACTTTAATTTAGACAGAACTCAAACCTGCGACTACCGGCTTGACGCGCCAGTAGTCGCATAATTTATATTTTAATTCAGAGCAGTAAACTTGTTTGCCTACTATTTATGCGAACATTCGTGTCAAATTATCCACAATTACATATTTTCATTTAACATACAAACTACTGAATCGATTTTGATGAAATTTATATGGGACCTCCTCGCAGGCATGCAATATTATAGCAAAAAAAGGTTTTTTTTAAATCAGTTAACAATTGTCAGAAATAAAGCGTATAAAAAAAACATTAAAATAGTCTTTAAATCGTCCTTTTAAAGTCGGTTTAAAATCAGATATCAAGTAATTTAATTTCTATATTTAATACTTAGTATTAAATTTGCATCATGATAAGCAGGTAATAAAAATTAACGATATCAGCAACAACTTAATTTTATTACTTTTTAATTTTACGCCATTTTATATTCGCACAAAATGTTTTCATTATTAATAAAAAAAAAACTAGTTATTAGCATTCAAGTATTATTCAATTATTATTTTAAATATTAAGTTGTGATATTTTTAAAGGAAAGTCTTTACTTTAGATATTTTTTGATTTATGGTAAACTAGCTGTTTCCCGCGGCTCCGCCCGCGTGGATGTCGTTTGTCGCGGCAAAAAGTCGCCTATATATTTCTCAGGCTCTAGACTTTCTGTGTACCAAATTTCATTTAAATCAGTTCAGTAGTTTTGGCGTGAAAGCGCGACAGACAGACACAGTTACTTCTGCATTATTAAGGATTAAAAAAGGATGACACACGTAGTTTAAACAGATTAACTTTTCTCATTCTGAGATTATATTATTTCAACAAGCCGAAAATAGGATCGTGTGTCGATCGCTTTTTTTTTTCATTTTTTAAATAATTTGCTATTATAGTTATGATATTGTATTCAATGATAGCTATTATGTATTTTAATTTTTAATATTCTATTATTTTATTTATGTTTTTTTGCAAATTTTTAGGTATTTTTTTTCTATGCTGTATAATACAGTATTTATAAAAACCCGGTCAAGTAAAAATTATTTAAACAGTAAAATTAAGAGATTAATTAGTAGAGAAATATAGAATAACATACAACTTATAGCTATGGGTATAGGCAGTAATGGGCAGAAAACATAAATCATGGTTATAAGTAAATCTATATATAAAACAATAACTTCACTGGACTAAATTATTAACAACAACATTTGTTCTAGATCTTTCTTTGTGCAAATACTCAATAGCAACTCAAATTTAATGGCGCGTTTAGATTAGTTCGGCCACCTAATTGCATTCGGTTAAGTAATACTCCCGAGGAATTTGAAAAATAAGTATATACAGAATATATTGCCGTCACATACCTCTGAACTACCTTCAGTAAAGTGCGTTAGGGACAACTGCAGCTCAGGCTAGTTATACCTACAAAATCGTTGACCAAAACACGTTTCGTATTCCGCATTATAGACATAACAACGTCTTAAAGATAAGTTGTTATAGAGTATTTGGGGTTAAACCATCAGATTTTTGACATAGGTACATTTTTTTTTAAAACACAATATTGAAATCAGATATAATAATTAATTATTCACAAATAAATTTTGCAAAATAAGAATGTTCATTGTTGTTACTTTTCGCGTTTAAAAATACGTATTATTAAAGTTTTTAATTACATAATAATATTTTTTTTTTTTACAATAAAACACTTGTGTTTAGTCCAATAATTACAAAAATTACTTAAAATTGTGTCCAAGTAATTACAATATTTAGCTTCAACTGGACTATTAAAATAATCACAATAAATCAAGTTAAAAATTATACAAAAATATAATACTGTCAATACATTGATTTAAACGAAAATTAATAAAAAAAAAAGTGTGTGTGTACTTATGTACGCACGTAAGAAGTTATACTTTTTTGGCGGAACAAGATAAAATTCGTTCTCATAAACTGGTATAAAAAGCTCTAAACTCTATAACTGGCATCGGACATCTTGACATATGACATTTTTAACATTATATAGTTTGGAAAAACTAAAATGTTGACTACCTAGCTAACTTCAGGGTGTAGGTTTTCCGTGACGGTGTGCGCGCGCATCGTTTTCGAGAATTAATGAGCGGTTTTGCGGAAAACTTCAACCTGTGAATTTTGTGTGACAATGATGCGCGCGCATCTTAAAATTTCACTTTCATAATTTTTTCATAACGCGCCTAAAGAAGTAGGTACATATAACTTCAATTAAAGTATTTTAATTTATATCAATAAATAATACATACGGATAGTTAACCTCAATTATATTGGAGCACTTGAAAAAGTATATAATAAGCACAATTTTTTTCACTAATATTCACAAATAGTTAGTAATATCAATCAAATATTCAAGTTAATTTTGTGTCACAGATGCGCGCGCATCTTAAAATTTCACTCTCATCATTTTTTCATAACGCGCCTAAAGAAGTATAACTTCAAAAAGTTATTCATCCAAAATTAGTTAAATTTAATTTGTTAAAAGCTAACCTAGTCTCAACAAGACAGTCTGTATCACCCAGTAACTGTGTTGTTTGTCAGACAGACTCGCTCTATAACATACTGGTTAGCTGTCGGTGAGACTGGAAGCAGAGACAACAGCTTGAAGAAAACTACACGGAAAATAAAAATAGGTTTTGTTATAAAAATAATAATTATAGTAACGAATAAAAATGTAAAATTAATTATAAAATGATTATTTCTTAGAGAAAAAATAGTTAACTATAGAGCGCGCATATCGAGTATGAACTGTAGGCACTAGTATGAACAAGTAAAATCGTAAAAGTAGTGTCCTAGTACCATCGATATTTTCACATGAACGTCTGTCGTCGCACGGAAAATCACTTAAATCAGTAAACGAGCGAATTACTTAAATTTTTTTGACTGCACGGGTAGCCGAGTGGTATAGGTCACCACGCCAATTACCTCTGTGCGCGACGTGCCGCGGGTTCGATCCCCGCATGGGACAAGCATTTGTGTGATCCACAAATGCTTGTTCCAATTCTGGGTGTTCTTTGTGCATGTGATTTGAATGTTTGTGAAACCCCCCGCGACACAAGGATTAAATTCCTTAGTGCGGGAGTCGTTTTTTTTAAATGAAAATGAATGAAATGTAACAATTTGCTTACGCTCGGCACAACGGGCTACTAGCGATGCGCGCACTCTATACTTGTCTATGTTTTCTCTAAGGATTATTATTTTCAGAGATATTTTATTACGTTTTAAACCATGGTAGTTCAGAGGGATGCAGCTATAGTAATAGATGATGACATCTCTTCACTGAACTACGATGGCGTCGACATAATACGTATGAATGATTAAACACACTTAAATCAATAAATAGTACTTTTATAGAAACCCTAAACCTTATAATATTGAGAGCACCTATAGGTTAAAAAAATAAAATACTTCATCGCTAATTTAAACTTTTAGACAGACAAATATATAAATATACCAGCAAGCGATAATACTTCCTTCGTTGAATGATAGGGCTTTGCCCAACAGTGGGATTGTTACAGGCTGGTGTTATTAACAGCTTTGGTAATGGCACCCCACCGTGGGGCAGCTCACAAGCGTGGTGATCAATGCTCGTTCTCTGTATGAGAGGCCCGCAGTGGGACAGTTACAGGCTGGTTTTATAATTTGACTGTTAAAGTTAATAAATTAGCGCATACTCGAGCCTAACTCTTTAAAATAGCCTCGAGACGTTTAGATCTAGATATTTCACAGCATCCATCCTCATCTCATATTGACAGTCCATAGATGGGTTTCCAATCCCGAAATAGAATTCTAAATTAATCGCCATATATAATTATTATGTCAAATTTCAACTACAAAGTAAAGAAAACTATCTAATAATATCTTTTTAACTTGCAGCCCGCTCCAACTTCGCAAGGGCATTTAACAAAAACTTCGAAATATATTTTTTTTGATTAATTCTTTAAAAATATAATATAGCCTATGTCACCTGGGCATAGTGTAGCTTCCCAACAGTGAAAGAATTTTGCAAATCGGTTCAGCAGTTTCGTAGCCAATTCAATGCAAACAATCAAATCTTTTCTCTTTTTAAATTATTAGTATAGATATTATAGATAATCAACTATACAGGGCTAGTTTTTCAATGACCATCCAAAATATAAAATTAAGATCGAATAAAATAAAATAATAGCATTCATTTAGAGACAATATCTACAGTTCTACACGCCGATAAACTGCCAATATAAAGGTTTAAATGGATGCTGCAATAAGATACGATTAAAATTAAGTTTAAAGTGAATATTAAAGGACTTAACTTTAACTTTTAACTATACGAGAGAGGCCTATTTGCAGAGCCCTAGTTAAAAATGTGTTAGGTCGTAACAACACTTTCGTGAAGCGCTTAATACATTATTCTAAATGTTAACAACGATTTCATTTAGCTGAAAAGTTATATATAACTCCTCAAATATTCACTTTAAAATAGATAACGAGAATTAATTGCGAATATAATGTCTTTAGCAATAATTAGTAGTTATTGTGTATGTGATTTAAATGTTTCTTTAATTAAATTACCTTTTAAAAAGATATAGAAAATAAAATCAATAAATGTGGACAACATCACATACATTGCTCTGAACCCAAAGTAAGTAGCTAAAGCACTTGTGTTATGGAATTCAGAGACAACGAAGGTACCACAAACACCCAGACCCGAGACAATGTAGAAAAGTGGTTAATTTTTCTACATTGCTGGCCGGGGATCGAACCCGGGACCTCCGAGCTGGCGACAACTTGAAAACCGGTGTGTACGCACGAACACGGAGGTCGTCTTTAAAATAAAAGAGACAGGTAATAGGCTAGTTATTTGAATAATAAAGATAATTAACTCGCAATAAGTTCTCGTCATCTAAAAATAAATTATTTTACTTATAATATAAATTCCAAAGCATTCGACTTGGCTTGCTCTGCTGTGCTTGATCGACATTTCGTTTTGTCCTATATGTACCTGAAAATAAACAAAAAAACATATTAACCCATTGATTGTGAGTTGTACCTCGTTGAACTAGAGGTTAAAGATCGTATGTCATCAAACTTCTTCATACGAAAGTAGACTCTAAACACAAAAAAAAGGGTTCAAATCAAGTGGAGGTAGTGCGGCGACCGGTCGCTGCTCGGGGTTTGACTGAGATTTGGCTGTGCCGTCATGCGCGGTGGCCGGTCGCCGCTTGGGTACATAATTTTTTTTTGAAGATATTTACGCTGTTAGCCTGATGCAGGCTTTGACTGCTTCACCGGACTTTTGGCAAGAACCTTAAGGGCTTCCAGCCAGAGCAATAGAAAAACTAACTACGTCAGCAACGTTCACTAAGGGCCTGTGGGGTTCGGACCTCGACTTAGTGCGTTGCTAACAATCTTAATAAGGCAAAAACAGCAAGGGAGGGCTGGATCTAAGTGTTAATTAATACGTGTCTAATCAGATTACTGTATGTGCAATAATCCCTTCTAAGACTAATTCTAATAAATTTTCTGTTTAAACCTTTTACAAATACTCTATCTAAATCCTTCCGGAGTTTAATCTGTCGAATTACAAACGATATAATCGTAAAATATTTCTTACAACGATAAGTGGTATTGAATTAAGGTATATACGTTTCTTGGAAACTAAAGGTTTTATAATAAAACTGTTAGTTTTTAATCTATACTAATATTATAAAGCTGAAGAGTTTGATTGTTTGTTTGTTTGAACGCGCTAATCTCAGGAACTACTGGTTCGAATTGAAAAATATTTTTGTATTGGATAGTCCGTTTATTGAGGAAGGCTATAGGCTATATAACATCACGCTACGACCAATAGGAGCGGAGCATAACAGAAAAATGTTGCAAAATTAAAAACTGTTGAAACTAAAACACGCGGACAAAGTCGCGGGGGACAGCTAGTAATGTATAGTATGTTTATCAGTTGTCTGGTAGCCATAATACAGGCTCTGCCTAGTAAGGGATCAGATGGCCGTGTGTGAGTTGTCTAAAGATATTATTTTTATTTAATTTATTTCTCGAGTAAAAATCCAATAAAATATAGTAAAAAAACATAGATACAGTCGAATTGAGAACTTCCTTCCTGTTATAGTCGGTTTAAAACTAGATTAGAGAAAGAAAACAAACTTTAAACTTCATTCTCCGAAACATTGATAAATTCTGTACATCTTATTAAGGAGAGAAGGAGATAGGTATATACATGAGCGAGAGAGGAACAACAATACATAGTGTTTTATAATCACCGGATATTTCGAAATAGAAACATGATAGTAATAGAATTGAACGAAACTCGGTCATGAAACCTAAACTCAGTAGAAAATATTTAAAACAGATGTAGATAACTTACAGTCAAAATTAAAATCAAATCAAAATATTTTTATTTCAAGTAGGCCTTTTTAGGCACTTTCAAAACGTTAAATGACTCTAGTTGCGCGGTTCCAAAATGTCACTCCTATGGAGAAGAACCGGCAAGAAACTCCATAGGTAACTCTTTTAAAAAAAAAGGTAATAGGTTGGTAAAAGTAATGTAACCTTAGAGAAAAAATAAGTTAACTATAGAGAACGCCTAACAGAGTATGAACTGTAAGCACTAGTATGAACAAGTAAAATCGTAATCGCATAAACGTCTGTTGTCGCACGGAAAATATCTTAAATCAATAAACGAGCGTAGTACTTACAGCTAAAAATTTGCTTACGCTCAGCACAACGAACAGGGAAGAAGGAACAACAAAACAGGGTTTCGTTAATACAATTTTTATAATATCGTTTAAATTAATTATCTAAATTAACTTAATATGTCGCAATGTTAATGGAGGGGAAAAATAATTGATTAAGGCGCCATTTATATATTAATTAACCTTGAAAAGAACCTTACAAGCTAAACAATTTAGTTGAATTTGCAATGCATACTAATATGTATTATGAACTAGCGGTGCCCCTCGATTTCACTCGCGTAAGTGGTCCTGTTTCCCTTAAGACATCTCTTTTTTTCGCGCTTTTTTGCGATGTTTTTATATTTATTCTGCTGTTCGAGGTTAGACGAATCCAACAAATCAAAGATCATAAAAATCGGTCACCAGTTCTTAAGTTATAAATGGTTTAAGAAACCCAACTTTTTATATATTATACTAGATCCCTGCGGATTCGCCCGCGTGGATGTCGGTTAAAGCGAACAAAAGTAATAATGAAATTTAAATCCCGCTCCCGCAACCCATGGGAACCTATTCCAGAGATATAAGTTCCCATGTAGCCTATGTCTTATTCCAGGCTATAATCAGGATATAATCTATCCCTGTACCAAATTTCAGCCCGATTTGTGGGAGGTTCGGCGATTGCATCAAGCAAAGCGAGAAGCTTGAATTTTATTCTTGCGTCCGTAATTTTGGCAATTACTCCTAAGATATTCGTTTAAATTATATTGTGTAAAAGAGTAAAATAATGCTTAATGCCTCTAACTTACTTAAAATGATAATGATTAATACCGTATTTTTGTAAATAGCTTTCCAATTACCGCTTTAAAATTTCCCATTTTTTAAAGTATTAAAATGGATATAGTACCTATGTTATCTTTAAGAGATAGACATAATTATGTCATTGTGGACATTTCTGTAGACCTACATAAGATACACAATAGGCATGTTTCCTATTTTTTTTTTAATGTCCGCCTGGTAGATTATTGAATTTTATTGGACACGTATTTTTTATTTTTTCCTGCAAACAAATAATTATCAAAATACAGAGAACGGAAATTTCGCGTGACGTCACTCCTCGCTACAATTTTTACCGAGGCGCGGCGTCATAATCCCCCACTCCGAAACTTTAAAGCGCTGTATCTTTGTAATTTTTTATCGTTTTGATAAAAGAAAAAATACGTGTCTAATATTTTTTTATTATCTAACTGACAGACTAAATAGATTTTAACTTTTCATACCCAGGAAACATCCCTATTCCACCATACATCGTTTTGTTATATCATACATCATTTTGTTATATCTCAAAGGGTTTAGGCAGCGTTTTAGTTGAAAGCTCCCAGATGACTTATATTCCCTACTGAACCTACTACTAGAGGATTTAAATCCTGTTTATAAAAACCACACCTCTAGGCCATCACGTCATGTATTGAGAGGGAGCAATAATTGATAAACTCTTAGTTAATCACGATTAGCCTTGGTGAATCAACCGTGCCTACAATTAATACAAGTTCCGCTTTTGTTGGTAATTTTATCTACATGCATATAATAAAGTCTCGAAATATATAATAATATAATATCTTGCGCCAGCTCACACACGGCCATCTGATCCTACACTAGGCAGAGCCTGTATTATGGCAACCTGACAACTGATAAACATACTTAAATATTTCCAAATACATACATATTATAGATAAATTACACCCAGACACAGAACAAATGATCGTGCTCATCACACAAAGATTTGTCCTGCGTGGGAATCGAACCCACGACCTTTAGTTTAGCAGTCAGCGTCCCTAACCACTAGACCAACAGGCCCATCAATATATAAAAATACAGTTCGGTAAAGTAGGAAGTAACTCATGTGACGTCACGGTCCGCGCTGCATAAATGTTATTGTTCCCGTTGACATCGACTCTGACGTCGTGACGTCAGTTGTCGCTATGAAAGGCCGAAAAGAGGGCTTATATGATAACTAATGGTTATTTTGACATTGTACATCACATTTTATTTTATTATGATGTTATATTTTCTAGTGTTAAGACGGTGTAACGTAATAATTAAGAACATACAAAATAATCGTGCATATTAACTATTGCCAGTTTATGGGTTGTTACAATAGGGGAGCGGACTGGGCATGAAAAGGAAATATCTATTTAGGCCACCAATAGGTACATAAAAAAAAAAAAAAAAAACTCGTACTTTTTCTTTTATCAAATCAATGAAAAATTACAAAGTTAAAGCGCTTTGAAGTTCTGGAGTGGGAGCTTGTGACGTCACTTCTGGGTAAAAATTGTAGCCACAAGTGACGTCACGCGACATTCCCATTCACTGTATCTTCCTCATCGTTTTTAATTAAAAAAAGAAAAAATACGTGTCTTTGGTTTTTAATATCTATGTGACGAGTAAATAAAAAATTGTCCGATCCCCTTTTTATATGCCGATCTCCTTTGAAGTAAAATAAAAATATTGTAGAGAATTCTGCCAACCTCCTTAGTAAAGCGTTATAATATAATACCAGTAGTTACAACACTGTTATAGTTTTAAACCATTGTTTAGAATTACGAAGATTTAACAAAAATATTTATATTACTGCAGTAACGAACTCAACAAGCTAACATCGGTTACTGGGAGTTATTTTAATTCTGCTTACTTACAGTTTAAAAGAAACTCTAGGAAACGCAAAGAAAATAAACTTCAGTTAAAATTCTTAGAATTTAAACCGGCCAAGTGCGAGTCGGACTTGCGCGCGAAGAGTTCCGTACCAATATCTATAAAAACGGGAAAACAATCACGTTTGTTGGATGGCAGCAGATGGATTAAATATTTGTTTGATTTTAATTTAACCATTTATTTTTAAAGTTATATTAATAATATTATTAACTATTTTATATTTACTAATATATAAAGCTGGAGAGTTTGTTTGTTTGTTTGAACGCGCTAATCTCAGGAACCACTGGTTCGAATTGAAAAATTATTTTTGTATTGGATAGTCCGTTTATTGAGGAAGGCTATAGGCTATATAACATCACGCTACGACCAATAGGAGCGGAGCATAAATGAAAAATGTTGCAAAAACGAAAAATCGTTGAAACTAAAACACGCGAACAAAGTCGCGGGGGACAGCTAGTCTAATATAAAACAGCAATTTAAATTAAATACAGCACTTTTAATCCAGTTAAAAAAACTTATATTACCTGAAAGTAATTTATAGAAACCGCAAAAAGATAAAATTGCAAATGCCTTGGGTCAAACCGGATATGTTTTGGGTAGAATTCTCCGAAATTTGCTACCAGATAGCTTCATTTAAGTTTCTTTTTTACATTTATAAGTAATCGATTATTAAAATTTAGTTCACACGAGTTAATATTTGAGTTTTAGTTCTTACTATAGATAGCGCTTAAAATTTAGCCCTACATTCGATCCCAATGCTGGATTAGGGCATCTTATTTTTTCCTTTTAAAAATTTGTCTTCAGCGATTTATGTAAGTTGATTTTAATATCTAGCTAGAAAACGTTTAAAGGTATGTACGAAATTCCTTTTTTACGACAAGACATGTGACTGACCCCCGAATACTGCAACACAACTTAAATTTAACGGGTTCTTAAATATCGAATACTCTAACGCAACTCAACTTTAAGACGGGGTGCATGAAAGGAGCCTCCCCGAGCGGCGTATCTTAATACTCCATACGTCCGGCGCACCCTGGGCAATCTGCGTGGACAGCTTAGTCGGTAACGCAGATTGGCTGATCCGTTCACCACGATCAATGGCAACCCACCATCGTAAAAGGCCCTTCTCAGGGCCAACCTATCGATCCCCTATGGGATCAACCAACCGGCCCTTCTCAGGGCCAAGCTCAAAGCCTTTCTCAAGGCTGAAACAACCCTCACAGAAGGCCACGCAATGCTGAGCTGCCCAGCGTGTCCCACCACCTGTACACGCGAGGACCTGTACAACGCTACAGATAACGCTGTCCGCGTGGCTGAGTACTGGTCCACAAAAATCTAGCTACTATGCCATTGATCGATACGCTAAGAAGAAGAAGAACTTTAAGACGTTCTTAAATATCTAGATGTCGCTACTTTACAGCTTAAATTGACAGAGGCAGCATGACACTTAACGGCGACTTAACGCTGATTGACGTGTTAGTATTTGACTCTTAGAATTGTCACTTGAATCTATAAATTTGAGCATAATCTTCGCCACGTTTCTTTGCTTAAGATGCTATAAAATATTCCAATGCAGTAATCAACTGCATTTTATATTCAGACAGCGTTTCAAACTAGAAGCATGTGCTAACTATACTTAGATTTGGCTCGAAACCCAAATTAGTATTCTTACGACATTGATCAAGATGTTGTAAGAATTAATTGTTATTTAAGATACTGTGAATTATATCGCTATGAATAATCATTTCATTATTTTTTTTATATCGATTATATATATTGAATCGAATGTATAAAATAATTAAACTTTCACCCGCGCGGCTTTGCCCGTATGGCAAATTCCTAAGAATTCCTTTCTTATAGTTAAAACTATAGCTAGATACCAAATTTTATCGAAATCAATGGAGTGGTTTAGGCGTTAAGCGTAATAGATACACAGACAGATGGATAGTTACTTTCACATTTATAATATAGGTATGGATAGACAGAGATCAGAGCCGTATCTAACTTCTATCTTTTTAATAAAACGACTCCGGTACTAAGGAATTTAATCCTTGTGTCCAAATCACATGCTTAGAACACCTAGACTTGGAACAAGCATTTGTGGAGGACACAAATGCTTGTCCCATGCGGGGATCGAACCCGCAGCACGACGCGCACAGTGGCAATTGGCGTGGTGACCTATACCACTCGGCTATCTGTGCAGTCAGATCTCATTAGGACGCAATGGCAGCGACGCCAGCAGTGCTGCCGTGGCTTCTCTACGCGTCCATGAGACGCCAAAGCGGATTCCAGGCAAGTTTAGTATCGCTTATTCACGCAGACAAACTTGCAGATATATTTGTGAACAGAATAAACTGAATAAAATTTCACAAACCGTATTTTTTATTAGGTATGTACGCTCTTAACCTAAACACAGGTTTTGACTGCTTCACCGGACTTTTAGCGAGAACCTTAAGGGGCTCCAGCCAGAGCAATAGAAAAACTACGTCAGCATCACTAAGGGCACCCCCTGTGGGGTTTCGACCTCGACTTAGTGCGTTGCTAACAATCTTAAGGGTGCGTTTGCAATTTAGGCAAATTTATGCTATTTTTGAGTACGTTTTGTGACTAAACTAGACCAAATCAAATATAAATAATAACTAGCACGCATAAATTGACTCTTTATCTGTAAATTGTTGGGGCATTTATGTTGAAAAATATAGATTTTTATAGTGCAAAAACGATCTTCCGTTGCCATCTTTCACAAAATGTACGTTTTAGGGTTAAGTTTTAGTACCTTTTTTGTCCTATTATCTATATATTTTAAGATTTCTAAAAATAGTGTATGTATGCAGACATATTAAACTTTAATTTCTTGAGAACAAATATATCAAAATATCACAAATAGATGCAGAAAAAATGAAAAACCCGTGACCTATATTTTCGCTTATTTTGACATTACGAATGAATCTTAATCAATTGTATTAGGGGTTATTTTATTTTTGGTTGCCATCTTGAATTGTCAGAAACATTTTGAATGAGATCTCAGTCGGCGGCCAGCCGCCTTCGTGAGTGGACACTGTATCGCCTTTTTGCAGATTTTTGTGTTGAAAAGATCGCTGTATAAATACAAAATATTCGATAAACCAAATTTGATACTTGATAAGGTTATTTTATAATCACATATTTTTATTATGATATTTTATTTCACTAAAAGTAAGTAGAATTCATAAATGCCTATTAGTCTCGGACTTGATGGAGTAACCTGAGGGTGTACTTCCGAGACTGATATTGAAACTCCTCGACAATTAGAACTAGGTGAGCTGAGTTTGGACACGTTTTCCGTAAAATCAGATAAAGATAAAAATTTGGATTTTGATGAAAATTAGAGCTGTCAAATTGAGTTTCGTCGACTATAATTCTCATCATCATCATCACCCTCGAACAAAGAGATAAGTTTATCGCATTGCAATCCTAAAAACGAGAACCCTCAGAACACAAGAAAGTTTATTAGAACTAGAAGAATCCTTAGAACGCATTAAATATGACTTTTTCTTGGTATAAGTAAATTGCGCAGATTGGGCGAAAAAAAGTAAGACCACTGTAACTAAATATTATACCACAATAAAAAATACACTAAAAAGAGCATACTGGAACTCGTGGGCATTTCGGATAGAATAGCAATTTTGAATATAAAATTCCCAGGTTATAAAAAATCTTGGTCCATCATACAAGTGTATGCACCAACTGAGCAAGCAGAGACAACAGTACTCGAAGCATTCTACGATGAATTAGTATTGGCTGTGAAAAATAATTCAGAAAAACTCATAGTTCTATTCGGCGATTTTAATGCTCAGGTTGGAGAAAGAAAAAACTGGAATGAACATGTTCTTGGAAAGTTTGTATATGGCAAGAGAAGTCGAAAAGGACAAAGGTTGTTGAATTTGGATGGAACACAAACTATTCATCATCAACTCAATTTAAAAAAAAATATCATTAAAACAAATGGACTTAGATATCCCCGGATGGTACGTATAAAAATGAAATTGACTACATAATAAGCAGCAACCCTAAAGCATTAATTTTTAGATACTACTGTTATTCGTAAACTAAATTTTAATTCAAACCACCGATGTTCCATCAGAAAATTTTAAACAAAAAATCCTCATAAGTAGTCAGTCACATAAAAAACCCATAAATTTGAAAACTAAACACAATTCAACTTACAAAACACACAGCAATTCCAAATAATGATATAGATGCAATTGAGAAATATGACATCCTTGAAAATAAATTATACTGCAGCTTTTCTTCAAGAAACAAAAGCAAATATCAAATGAGCTATCATACCATGCAACTAATCAGTGAACGAAAAGAACTAATTAAAAAAGGAACAAAAAAAGTCAATATTAACTTTATTGTAGATGTTGGCAAAAAGATAAGAGAAAGAAAAAAATCACAAATGAGCTGTTGAGAGGTGCTATTGAAGATTTGACACCCATGCTTACAAACATTTTCAATGATAATATGCTTACAACTGGTAGCATTCCCAGACAATGGACTGAATCTCATTTTGTTTTATTGCATAAAAAAGGAGATAAAGAAAACATAGAAAACTACAGACTTATATGTCTTACATCTAATATATACAAAATATTTTCCAAGGTTATACTATACTATATTTATAGACTACGCCAAGACTTTTGATAGCCTGAGCCATAAGTACATCTGGGAAAGCCTAGAACACCAAGGAATACCAAGCATGTATATCAAAATTATAAAGTGCATATACTCGAATATCAAGGCTAGGATTCAACTAGAGATATTAGGCAAGGAGTTTCATGTACAAAGGGGCGTGAGACAGGGGGACCAACTCTCCCCAAAATTGTTTTCCGCAGTACTAGAAAATGTATTTCGAAAACTTAATTGGGACGATTATGCCATAAATATAATCGGTTCAAAAATGTACCATCTGAGATTCGCTGACGACTTGGTGCTGCTTGAAGAAAGTCCAAAAAAGCTTGAGTGTATGATACAAGATATAAGCAAAGAAAGTAGAAAAGTTGGCTTTAAAATGAACACTTCCAAAACAAAATTAATGTCAAACTTCCAAAAAAGAGACATCAAGAGCAACAACGAACTACTAGAAGGAAATCAACCTCAGAATTGCTTCCGGGTGAAAGAAATATTGGTCACTTAAAGAAATAATGAAAAAACTGAAATTCAAAAGACCTAGCCATGTCACTGAAAATGAAGACTATCAACCCATGCCTGACGTACGGCTGCGAAACGTAGGCCCTCACAAAGGTATTGAGAGAAAAACTAGTTATAGCACAAAGGGAATACATATACAATAATGGAAAGAAGTATGCGGATGTAAACGGCAAGATAGAGTCAGAAATATAGTTTTGCGCTTAAGAACTAAACTTACTGACATACTGACTCGAGTCGATCAACAAAAATGGAGATCATATGATGTGGGACACAAAAGGAAAATGAAGCAAAGCCTTCAAAAGCTCTACTCAATTACTTACCCACCCCGACTACATATCATATTATTATTACAATTCTCATACAAATACTACATGAAAACAGTCTTTTTCAAGGCGAAAACTGATTTGACACTTCTAAGTTAGTTGTTACCTGTTGCCGTCCTTTTCTCACGCTGTAAGTTAGTAAAAAATAGCAATGGTTTAATTTTGATTTAGTTAGCGTACAAGGGAATTGGCGGCATTGTGTACCTTTCATATCTCAATTGGTATTGTAGATGCCGAGATATTGGACATTTGGGAAAACACATTCTTCACATATCCAAACAAATATTCTAAAAATAAAGAATTGATTACGTCTAATTTATTATTCTAACAATCATCAAAGTACCTCTTTCTTCAGATCACTCCATCAAATACGGAAGTAAGGTCTTTTCATAACGAGGAAAACGAGCCCGAACTCGGTACATATGGACTCACCGAGGAGTTCCAGTAGCAGACACCGAAGTACACCCTCATCTTTAGTTGCATTATAAATAACAAAACCAGCCCAAATTCCACACTGCAATCTTTCTACTAATAGAAGGCTTTCAGTCACTGAAGTAGGTATTTTTATAGTAATATTTAGAGAAAATATAGACAGCAATAGGAAAAAAAAAATAAAAAAATATCTATACCTATGTACGTATTAAAAATAAGTAATAAAAAAACAAAGTATCAAAATTAGTTCACTTGATTATAAAAACCGCAGCAAACCGTGCCTACACTTGTGAGTATGACTCATGTCAATGTAGTAGTGCGATTCTATGCCTGTCAATTTTGAAAATACGTCCTTAATAAGAAAAAAACAGCAAGGCAGGGATGGATCTAAGTTTTTATTATTTAAGAACATATTATTATCGCTAGTTTGGCCGGCTCGGGCCAGCTTGATCTAAGGACGGGGGGGGTTCACAAACCATGGGAAAAAAAATTGCTTCCATCTCTATCCCACAATATTTTTACCGTTGTGTAAAAGAGACAAAAAACATCAATCTTACTTGCTTATTTATTTCCCTTAGCCGTAAAAACCCAAGCTACTAAGTTAATTTAAAAGTACCCAAAGAGAAAAAAACCAGTCATTTACATGAACATAAAATTCAAGCCCATAAAATATGTACCTTTTTAATTATTTATGCTAAAAAAGGACGCAACAGTATTTTTAATAATAAGCAATCAAAAATAATGGATTGCAATTCGGCAATATTCTTAAACTTACATATACAAGGTGATTTAATTATTGCTTTACAAACGAAAACTTTGACCTCCATATCAGATATAAAAACGATTGGTTCATACTAGAAATTCAATTCAAAATTCTACAGCAAAAAGCCTATGACCTTTCTCAGACTCTAGACTATCTGTGTACCAAATTTCATTTAATTCTGTTCAGTAGTTTTGGTGCGACAGCGCGACAGACAGACAGAGATACTTTCGCATTTATATTATTAAGTATATGACATTATGATGTGTATTTTAAGTATTATTTTTATGTATGTGTATTTTTATTGTGATTGCACACTTCTTCCTATCCTCATTAGATATTTTAATCACTCTACCACTCAAAGGTTTGCTGTTAGAGAACTCAATTTTGAGTTAGCTCGCCTATGTACATATAATTTATAATTATATTACTGTTTTATATGTTAGGTGTACAATAAAGACTTAAAAATAAATTTGTTCCGTGTCTTGGTGTAATTTATCTAACAAATAAATGAAGGCTTTAAGAAAAGATAGGTAAGGTAGGTAATTTATTTCTGTATATTTTTACGTAAACGATTTTACAGTTTTAAAGTCATTACGGAGTCTCAAAGAAGCGTGTATTGGAATGCAACTGGCGCACGATTTAAGCTTCGCGTAGACATTGAAGCGTGATCTCACATACATAGAACTACGCTTCCGACGACCTTACAACCACTAAAGGCATTCACGACCATGCCATTTGGATGGACGCCAAAAATTTTGCACATTTACGATCATGCCATTTTTCAACTTACTTCCAAAAAGAGATTCTCATTGCGAGTAGCTTTTTTTTTATGTTTGCAAAGTGATGTCTCCATTAATAAATTGATCTATACAAAAACAAATAAATAATCTATCTGACAGACACTTTTTTTTTCTTTTGAATTTTGTCAGGCATTAAAAAAACCGGCAAGTGCGAGTCGAACTCGCAGACGAAGGGTTCCGTACCAATATCTATAAAAAATGGTAAAAAAAAATAACGTTTGTTGTATGGCCACCACCCTAAAATATTTTTTTTTTAATTTAATTATTTATTTTTAAAGAGAATATATAACTAAATATTCTGTAAATATTTCAAGCGTCTACCTTTTGCCGTTATAAATATCGAGCAAAAACGAACACAATTAGACATCTACCCCGTTGTCGGGTATCGGAGACTTGCGTGTAAATGGCCTTAAAGTTAAGTTGCGTTTGAGAATACGAGACCAATACATAATAATATCAACAACTCACACACGGCCATCTGATCCCAAACTAGGCAGAGCCTGTATTATAGCAACCAGACAACTGATAAACTTACTTATATATATTTCCAAATAAAACATACATATTATAAATAAATTCCACCCAGACACAGAACAAATGACCGTGCTCATCACACAAAGATTTGTCCTGCGTGGGAATCGAACCCACGACCTCCGGTCTAGCAGTCAGGGTCACTAACCACTAGACCAACAGGCCCGTCTATTTGCAATGGCCGAATATTGAAACTTTAATCAGTTTTAAGTCGCCGTTAAGTCTCATGCTGTATCTGTCACTTTAACGTATAAAGTAGCGACAGATACACATTTAAGAGCGTCTTAAAGTTAAGTAGCGCTTCAGTATTCAGGGGTAAGACACATAATTTCCCAAAATTAGCTTATATCTTTGCTTAAAACTTCATCTTAGCTACACAAATATTTTAACAGCTGATAAAAAGATCGAATTATCTCTCTCAAGGGCGATATAATTATATTTTATTATTAATTAATGTCACTTGAGTAAATACTGATTATTAGTATAAGCAGGTGTTTTTAATTAAATATAAATATCACGTCAAAGATATGTGATAATAAAATTCATTAATTAAGTATAATTTTAACAAAATTAAACCGATTCCATTTCTCTCTTTGATAACTTAACTGTCGATTTCTCTAAAACTACTCAACCCATATTGTTGAAACTTGCATTGTTCTCTAAGTTGAAATATATTTTATCCAATAAACAAAATTGGTAACAGTCTGATCAATAGTTTCTGAGATATGCGTGGACAAACGTACATACCGTATTTAAAACTTTTTGAAGCCTGTTTGGAATCCCTGATAATTATCATCATATTGTAATTAATTTTGAATTTCCAATAATTAATAGTTGCAAAATTGAGAACCTCTTATTTTTTTTAAATCGGTTAAAAATACGGGACCCGAATTCTGAATGAATTCATATTCCTTTTTCCTCCGTCATTGCCTTTTAGGATTCCGTCACCGAACGTTGCCAACGGTACCCCATTACTAAGCCTGCGCTGTCCGTCCGTCTGTCTGTCAGCAGGCTGTATCTGTCTCATGAGCCGTAATAGCTACAGAGTTGAAATTATCACAGAGTGTGTATTTCTGTTGTCGCTATAACAACAAATAATTAAAAAATAAGGGCGCTTCGAAAAATGATCCGAAACCCTTCATAAGCGAGTCCGACTCGCACATGGCCGTTTTTTATCTTTCTCAGTACAACACCCTTTCATATCCCGACAAAAGATAATAAAAAAAACTATTATTCAAAGATAAAAATCTAAAAAACATAATAACCTAATAAAAGTCAGACTAACCGTATCTTATCTAACAAAAAACAATTCTAAATGGATTAACAATGTTTTGTAAAATCAGTTAAATTGATAAACTAATTGAAATACATAAAAGATAAAAATAATTGATAAGTATCAGGAAATGTTTAATAAATAGGTACTATATACTTTTTTAATGAGTTTGCCTGCTAATGTAATCGCGTACTCAAACACATTTTTTTTTTTTTAAACGACTCCCGCACTAAGGAATTTAATCCTTGTGTCGCGGGGGATTTCACAAACATTCAAATCACATGCACAAAGAACACCCAGACTTGAAACAAGCATTTGTGGGTCACACAAATGCTTGTCCCATGCGGGGATCGAACCCGCGGCACGTCGCGCACAGAGGTAATTGGCGTGTTGACCTATACCACTCGGTTACCCGTGCAGTCAACACAATTCAAAGTTAAAAGGGTCTACTACACCCGAGAAATTTGAAAAATAGATATTTAAAGGATATATTGCCGTCGCATACTCCGTAAAGTGCGTAAGGGACAACTGCAGCTCAGGCTGATTATACCTACAAAATCATTGACCAAAACACGTTTCGTATTCCGCTGTTTTCTTCACCAAAACTGGAGTGATTCAAATAATTTTTGCATTAAAATTTAGAGGAAATATATATGTATGATTCTATCGTTTTCTTTTTTGTTAAAATCTTATCAAAATTTGTCTGATAGTGGTCAGAATATGGCGGTAAAAACGGGCATTTTTGGGGGGTCATATTTCTTTAAGTCATTATGTTTCGGATAAAACGAAATATTAGGGGCACGCATTAAGTAACCTAGATGTTTTGGGGCAAAATCACTGCTCTAAAAGCACCAGATGCGACGTGCTGCGGGTTCGATCCCCGCATGGGACAAGCATTTGTTTTATTCACAAATGTCAATTCCAAGTGTGGGTTTTATTCGTGTATGTGAATTGAATGTTTGTGAAACCCCCCGCAATACATGGATTAACTTCCCTAATACAGAGCGAATCATAAAACGAGCTAGTAGTAGTTAAGTAGTAGTAGAGCTAGTTAATAATTTTGAAACATAATGGCTAACTCACGCACATTCTCGGGATCGGCCGACTAGTTTCAGACTCAATAGGAGTCCCTAATCATGAACGGACGCGACGGCGGCGGTTTCGCGAATCAAACTCAGCTCGAGCTGGTATATACAGCTCCAGGGAGTGCGCGAGCGATCCCACGTTCCGGTAAAGGCAGACAAGGGACCAGGGTGTTTATAGTCGGTGAAAGTCCGACATATCCCCACGTCGTGCCCTCGGCGTGGGTCGAAGGTAGGAAAAAAAAAGGTATATACAGCTTACGATCGGCACAACTGGCTACTAGGGATGCGCGCACTCTAATTTTAAAAAAGAAATAATTATTCGTGTAGCGCCTTAAGAGAGACTGGAAGCTGACTCCAACATAGCTTGAGAAATAGCTACACAGATTACACGAATGTTGGTCCATTATATAACTATTTGTTAGTTTATGTCAAAGCATTATGCAAACAATTTTACTGCATTTAGATAACAGTGTCATACTAACATACATGTATTATTTTACATAAAAGAACGGGAAACGTAAGAAAATAAATTATTGCTTTTATTTTTAAATCATTTTAAATCTCATCTTTGCTTGTAGTAGTCATTATTTAAAACGTTTCCTTATACCTACTTATAAGTAAAAAAACGAGTGTGCTTTAGACCACAGGACTGAAATAAAACTTCTTTATATACGAAACGTAACTGGCTATGAGAGAAAGAGAGAAAGAATATGTTTGCTCGCACCTCTCTCTCTTGCCTTACAGTAAAACGTCTACAAAACGTAATTCTCTCTTTCTATCTTCACTAAGTTATATTTCCCTCTCAACTTCCGTTCGCCTCGCCCGATCACACTTTTCGTAACGCTCTCGTCACGCGTTCACAAGCTTACTCCCCAAGTCAATCGTGCGTAAAGAAGGTTTACTTCTAAAATTTTAAAATCGTTCCGCAATTGACGGAGAAATCGGCGAACATACATAAAAAACTTATTGACGGACGGACGGACAGCGGTGGCTTAGTAATAAGGTCCCGTTATCACCCTTCGGGTACAGCCCCCCTAGACAAATGACATTTCGACAAGCGATAACGCTGATCGAATCGTTCAAATATGGAAGTGACAAATCCAAGTCACGTGACTTTTCGGAATACCTAAGGCATTTCCATACATTTAATGTCATTTAAGCAATTTCTATAATAGTTAAGGCTTGTCGAAATGCGACTTGTTTAGAGGGGCAGATCCTACAAAATCGTCGACAGGGCGAATTCAAATATTGGCGATAATCAATTTTGTTCGTCAATCGTCAGTGAAGTGCGTACGTTTAACATATCCGTATCTTATGACATATTGTTTATAGTTTATACATATTTACAAGAACTTCGTAATCAGGAAAACCCAATAAATATTACAGTAAATACCCAAGACTTAGAATTTGGGGCACAATTTATCAATTTTCAGATAAATAAGGTTAGGAACACTCTCAGGTTAATTTGTAACTAAACACATAAAAAAGACATTGTCCTAATTTTTTTTAAAAGTCCGTTACGTAGATTACCTAATGTATTTTATTGAAAAGGCATTTTTTTTTCCTCCGGACAAAAAATTATCAAATACAGTGAATGAAAATTTCGCGTGACGTCATTCCTTGCTGCAATTTTTACTACAGAGTGACATCATAAGCCCCCACTCCTGAACTTTAAAACGCTGTATTTTTGTAATTTTTATTGTTTTGATAATGGAAAAAACACGTGTCTAATATATTTTATTATCTAACTGAAGGACTAAATATATTTTTACTTTTCATACCCAGACAACATGCCTTTTATCAGAATCAGTCTACCAATTCGAGAGTGAAAATGCCACAGACAGATATGAGAGTAAAAACAAATGATACATGAAAAATAATGTGGCTCCTGACTCTAAGACAGTGGTTCCCAAACTTATTTTGTCTACTGCCCACTTTGAGAATAAATATTTTTTTAGCGCCCCCATTTTTTCACCTATTTAAAAACCACTATACAAATTAAATTAATTAATTATTGTGACCTATATATGTATATTATGTATATTAACGGAGAATTCTAAACGAAACTTTTACTATAACCCGCAACTTGAAACCTGAGCGCAGTAGGTAACATACAACGGCGCTTAGGTCACAAGTTAACTCTTACGGGCTCCACCTGCCAATAAGAATGATTATTGAAACGCAACTTTATAGTATTAAAACAGAGTATCTTTTATTAAAAATATAACTAAAATAATCAATCCTTATATAAAAACTAATGTGAAGGATGAATCTGATGCTGTTTAATAAGTTTGTTGATATCAGGTTCCAATTTACTCAAGAACAGTCGCAAGTCGCCACATTCGGTAAAAAGCAAATGATTTCTCTTTTTAGTAAGCAGTGTTGTCACAGCACTAAATCCACGTTCATACAAATATGACGATGGGAATGCTATCAACAATCGTTGAACGGTTGACCACAATCCAGGGTACAATTGCGGGATCGGTTTTTGTAGCCAAAATTCTTGGTAACCATTTTTGAACTTGCTTTTATTTCCTCGTTTGTTGTCAATTCTATAAGTTCTTCTTCCAGCTGAGGTGACATTGCTGTGTTGACATTTGAAAACGGATCCAACACCCAGTCTGGTATTTCCAAGTTCAAAATGTCCTGGTATCGTTCGGTGAAGTCAATGTGGAGGTTTTCCAAATGTTGGCAGTAGGCAAACAATTCGTCGTTACTGCATGATACTGATAAATTTGGAAAATTGTGAAACTCACGTCTGCCCAGATTCCTTTTGTGTAGAAGCAGTTTGGCTGCGAAGTTAGTTTATCGCCTTGCAGTTGGAGATTCATGTCGTTGAACAATATATACAGGTCTGTCATGTAAGCTATATCATTCTTTGATGTTATGAGCTTGTCGTGCAATTCTGTATCTTTAGTTTCCAAGAACTCTATAACAGAGTCAAACAGTTTGTAAAATCGAGTCAGACAATTGCCTATCAAGAGGCAATTGCCTCTTGATAGGCAATTGTCTTCAGTACAAAGTCTTCAAGGCAAAGTACTTCAGTATGAAACAACAAACGGTTGAAATCCTCGTCATTAGTAACACAAAGCTGATGAAATAATCTATCATTCAAAGAGCTGTTGCGGATTTTATTGACTGCTTTGATAACATATTGCAGTGATTGAAATAGTTTTTCACTTAAGTTTCTAGCAACTAAATGTTGTCTATGAATAACGCAATGTACACCAAGGACATCTGGAATTTTATTTTTTAAGTACGCTATGAAGCCTTTATGGCACCCTGTCATAGCCGGAGCGCCATCCGTAGCAACTGAAATAATATTTTTCAATGGAATCTCTTTCTCATCGCAAATTTTTTCCAATGTATTGAATATGGTTTCCCCTTTTGTATCGGTCTCTAAATTTCTAGCAAAAAAATTGGTTGCCTGTAAAGTCGGTATACGGGCGAAAGTTTTACGTGACAACGACTGTCAATGTCAATGTCTGTCTCTCTCGCTCTTAGGCGGGCTAACCATGCCCGAGTGGAAGGGACGCGTGCCTCTCACTCGCTCTCATTGTGAGCGCATAACGTGAGCGGAGCGTTACCCAGTTTCTTGAAGTGTCACCCGGCAAACCAATTTATAAGACGTTGTCACGTCAATAATAGTTCTTCACATATTTTCTCATCTTTAAGAAACCTCACGTAAGACAACAACAATGCTTCATTAGTTGGTAAAGTGGACTCATCGAGCTGAATTGAGAATTAACTTGTCCTCAGGTGATCGCACAATGATTCTTCAATGTTTTCAGCCATTTCATTAATTCGTCTTTGCACAGAATTATAACTCAAAGGAATTTTTCGGATAATATCTGCGGCCGGTTTATGAAGCACAGTAGTTATTACTTCATTTATTGCTGGCAATATTAACTCTTCTCCGATGTTATGTGGTTTGCCTTTTTGAGCAATTAACAAAGAGATATTGTACGAAGCTCGAAGTCCGTCGTCATCTTGCATAGCAGCCGCCGAAAATAGTTTTGCTACACTTGGCTGAGTATTATGCTTCTTCTCTAGGTCTTGAAAATATGCTACATTCTTGTCTTTCTTATCTGGATGCATTTTATTCTAATGATCTTGCAGCCTTGAAGGCTTCATTGCTTCATTCGAAAATGTTTTCAGACATAGAAGACACAAAGGCGACCATGGGTTTGTGGGATTTTCAATAAATCCGAATTAAATATATTCCGCACAGTATTGCCGTTTCTTCTTTTTTACTTCCGACATTGTTTTGCTTTGAGAAATACTTTCAACTTCGCGAGTAGTGTAGAGGAGGCGTAAGTAATGCTCATCTATTGCGCGCGAAACCACAAATGAAAATAAAATAAATATTACATTGTTTATATAGGAATGCTTAAGCAGCACGCACAGACAGGAATAAAACAAACATGCATAAACTCGTTTATCTCATTCGACGCTCAATCGTACTCAACATGTCCGAACAAGTATTCAATGAACCAGCCAACTGATACAGGAATGCACAATTCGGGCTATTTAACAAAAACTTGTTAAAACATGATAGATATCTACGAGTACTAATCTATACTAATATTATAAAGAAGTAAAGTTTGTGTGTTTGTTAAATTGTAAGGGGTAATCTCGGGATCTACTGAACCGATTTTAAAAATTCCTTCACCAATAGAAAGCCACATTATTGCTGAGTGTCATAGGCTATATAAAAAAACCGAAAAATAAAAAGGCTTTTACGTGGTAGTCCGTTTTACAAAGTGAATCGGAGAAAAAACGGTCGAATGAAAGCGATTCTTACGAACGCTGCCTTAACTATGAAAGATATATTTTTGAGTTCTAGAGAAAAGATGTGGAGCTTGAAAATGCCTACAAAAAAGTCAACGACAGCATATGTCTAACTTTTATATTTAAGTTACAAAAAGTAGTTTTTAATATTAGTATAGATAATTTAATTTTTAATATTATCTTTACTAATATTATAAAGAAGTAAAGTTTGTGTGTTTGTTAAATTGTAAGGGGTAATCTCGGGATCTACTGAACCGATTTTAAAAATTCCTTCACCAATAGAAAGCCACATTATTGCTGAGTGTCATAGGCTATATAAAAAAACCGAAAAATAAAAAGGCTTTTACGTGGTAGTCCGTTTTGCAAAGTGAATCGGAGAAAAAACGGTCGAATGAAAGCGATTCTTACGAACGCTGTCTTAACTATGAAAGATATATTTTTGAGTTCTAGAAAAAAGATGTGGAGCTTGAAAATGCCTACAAAAAAGTCAACGACAGCATATGTCTAACTTTTATATTTAAGTTACAAAAAGTAGTTTTTAATATTAGTATAGATAATTTAATTTTTAATATTATCTTTACTAATATTATAAAGAAGTAAAGTTTGTGTGTTTGTTAAATTGTAAGGGGTAATCTCGGGATCTACTGAACCGATTTTAAAAATTCCTTCACCAATAGAAAGCCACATTATTGCTGAGTGTCATAGGCTATATAAAAAAACCGAAAAATAAAAAGGCTTTTACGTGGTAGTCCGTTTTGCAAAGTGAATCGGAGAAAAAACGGTCGAATGAAAGCGATTCTTACGAACGCTGTCTTAACTATGAAAGATATATTTTTGAGTTCTAGAAAAAAGATGTGGAGCTTGAAAATGCCTACAAAAAAGTCAACGACAGCATATGTCTAACTTTTATATTTAAGTTACAAAAAGTAGTTTTTAATATTAGTATAGATAATTTAATTTTTAATATTAATAAAATAATTTAAATCGTTAGGTCATATGAACTAAAAAAAGATTATTTACATTATGCCCAACGAAGTGGGCACGAGTCAGCTAGTAACTATTAAAATGCGAAAGTGTGTCTGTTGCCTTTTTATTTGTTTGTTTGTGTCTACTTTCATTACGAAACGGAGCGACCGATTGACATGATTTTCATTTTTTCTATATTCAATAAAATAGGACAGATATATGAACTACGCGGAGAGAAATATAGAACCGAGTTTGAGCAATCTTTTAATTCATATTAGTTGATGTTCACAAGTTGTTGTTGAGAGTCGAGAGCTCTTGCAGTCGTTGTTTAAGAGGCCTCCTAGCTAAATAAAGCTCCTAGCAAAAAAAAACATTTTCTTTCTGGGTCTCTTACCGCCCTCCTTGAGACCTGCAGCGCCCACAAGGGGGCGTTATCGCCCACTTTGGGAAAGACTGCTCTAAGACAATCTCTACATAACTATAGAAATTGTAGACTAATAAAGTAATGAATAAAACTTACAGTTATGGCATAGTCTGGCTCCCCTGAGCTCTGATACTGCCCACTCTGCTCAACCGCTTCCCAATCGTCTGGACATGGAAACCGATGTTCTGCAATGCTTCATGATTCAAGATCTTTCTTCCATCAAATATATAAGCAGGCTTCATCATCACTTCATATATCTTCTTGAAGTCTAAGCTCTTAAATTCATCCCATTCGGTACACAACACTATTGCATGAGCCCCTGTGACCGCAGAGTAGGCTGTGTCATGTATTTCAATGTTTCTCTTCACTATTTCCGGTTCAGAGGTTATGTATGGGTTTGTTAGCTCATAGAATATTTGATCCGGTTCAACTTTAGGATCATAGATGTGTAGTTTTGCTCCCTCGTCAAGTAAAGTCTTAGAAACGTGGATAGCGGGTGACTCTCTAGTGTCTCCGGTGTTTTTCTTAAACGAAAACCCGAGCACAGCAATTTTTTTGTCTGTCACAGTATTGAATAGTGATTCTATTACTTTTCTTGTGAACCGAGTCTTCTGATAATCGTTAAGGTTTAAAACTTGCTGCCAGTATGCTGCCACTTCGGGTAGGTTTAAACATTCACATAAATAAATAAGGTTTAGTATGTCTTTCTGGAAGCAGCTTCCTCCGAAACCTATTGAGGCTTCTAGGAACTTCGGTCCAATACGGGAATCTCTGCCAACTGCTCTGGCTACCTCTGACACATCTGCACCAGTAGCTTCACAAACAGCAGAGAGAGAGTTTATGCTCGAGATACGTTGGGCAAGAAACGCGTTCGCTGCTAACTTTGACAGTTCAGAACTCCAAGTATTAGTTGTTAGAATGTTTTTAGCTGGGATCCAGTGCTCGTACACCCAGCACAGCTCCTGTATAGCTTTCTGGCCTTCTGGAGTGTCCTCACCACCAATTAAGACCCTTTCTGCTTCAACTAAGTCCACAATTGCGGTACCTTCAGCTAAAAACTCAGGGTTAGACAGAATCTGATACTCAACACCGGGCTTTGTGTTAGCTCGAAGTATCTTCATGATTATGTCAGCTGCTTTAACAGGAACGGTACTCTTTTCTACGACAATCTTGTTGCTAGTAGCCAAGTCTGCGATCATACGGGCCGCACTCTCTACGTACTTCAAGTCTGCGGCTCTACCCTTGCCATTACCGAAGGTTTTAGTAGGAGTGTTCACAGAGATGAATATTAAATCAGCCTCACGAATTCCTTTAGCAATGTCTGTAGAAAAAAACAGATTTCTACCTCGACATTGGTTCACGACATCTTGTAATCCAGGCTCGTATATCGGCAACTTCTCAGAGTTCCACTGGTTTATTCTTTCCACACTCTTGTCACAAACTGTTACCTTGATATTCGGGCATTTTAATGCGATCACGCTACAAGTCGGGCCCCCAACGTAACCAGCTCCCAAACAGCAAATCTTCTCAATAACCATCTTCACTTAAGAAAAATTCACGCACAAATGTACACGTTAAATACTAATCAAGTATTTAACAGCTTATTAGCGAAAATAACACGGTACAACTAATTATTTTGCAATGCTTCTTGTTCGATTTTATCGGCGATTTTAAATGGTCTGTGGCGTTTTTGTAATTGGTCACCGTCGTGGCCACATGTGTCGACCAAATGTTGTGAGAGTTGAACCGTAATAATGCCTTCAGTTCCCCTCACAAGGTTTTTATTCAAGCGATGGGCCGACCCCGTAATACTGAGTCGGCTCAGCTAGTGTCAATGACATTTGCGTGCGTGTAGTGATGGGACGTGCACGGCAAAAATATGCAAAAAAAATATTATTTCTACGTTCATAAAAAAGATTATGCTTCGATAAGAAAATAAGATAATAAATCAATGTTGAATGTTGCATTTTATTTTATTGATTTAAAATGATATTTCGGTTGTTTGATGATAACTTTATCTTTAAATCGAATGTAATCGTAATGACATTATAAAATTATAGTTTTATGATTTATATAAGTGATTGAATAAGATTAAATCTAAGTCAATAGGTACTTCATGTGTGAAAAAATTTATTTTAACGGCAGTCATAATATTGTTCAAGATTAGTTTATATTGACATTTATTATTATTTATTTCTTACTTTCGATTTATAAAATAGAAATAGCAAACAGGTTTTCATTATATTAATTTTCGATGTTGTGGTGAATTTACAAGATAAATAATAACGTTTTCATTACCGATTTAAAAAGGTTTGTAAATATTCAGCTTATAAAAGTATATAACATATTTCATACATTGCGCAGCACTATTATAATTATGCAGTGTTGAAAGTTAATTAATTTATTTAACTACTAATTAAGGAGAATCAGTTTCCATTGAAGGAACTAAAAAGGTTAGACTAAAAACAAATATGACCAATTAATTTACACAAAATAAATTTTAAGTAATGTGACTTAAAAATAAAGTCTGAAATTTATTTTAATGATAAGATATAATTTCAAATCAGTACTTTATTTTTCATTTAGCAATGAGTAGTAATAACGTATGAGTATTGTGTTAGCAATTTTCCTTATTCTATATTAAATTCACACATTCCATGCCCAGCACCCGGCTCTTGGGTGCTAATCAAACCACGATAATAGGGCGGGGCATGGAATGTGTTCAAATGCTATCTCGTAAGCCTTATCACAATACATTTTAAAATTTAATTAAAACGAAGATCGGAATCCAAAACTACAATAGCCACATTTCGATTTTTATCAAAACGTATGTCTGTTATGGACGACAAGCTAAAAAAAATCTCAGTAATTTCTTTTCGGAGGAATGTTGCTACGATAATGATATCACATAATCATAATTTAGAATAAAAATCCACAATAATATGTTTGTAAATAATAAAATGAAAATAAAAGTCAGTTTATTTGCCAGGTTTATTGTTAACAGTATGAAATTTGTAATTTTAAATTAACAGAAGAATTAATTTCGAATAAAGGAAAAATTATATTTTTATCATGGTACTAATATTGAAACTAATTGCTAGCAACCCTTCAAATGTCAAAATTACTGCATAATGCAGTTTGTTTACAAAGATAGTTTTATTTATTTAGTTTTATCTTTCTGGATACCCAGTTGTTTTGATAATGTAATAAGCAAGTTATAAGAAATCTAATACTACAGTGACATAATTTCTACGCAAAGTCAAACAATTTAATCTCGTGTTTGTATCGTACATGCGGTACATAGATTTTTTTTTGTGGTGTCTAACTTTTTAAATTAGTTGATAACAATCTTTTAAACGATAGTTTTGTATTTACTACTCGATAAAAAATAATATTGTGTTTAAAATAAATTGTAAGCATAATAAACTACAAAGTATGTCTTTATGTAGAACTTGCTTATCTAAAAACGATCTCAAACCAATATTCCCTGATAAGAACAATGTAATTTTACGAGGCGAACAGCTCTATTTAGTTAGCGGCGTTAAGGTACAAAGAAAAAGATTTTAATCTTTAAACATTTTTTATTGATAATATCTTTTATTGTTTTGTTAGTATTTAGTAATTATCAGTAAAGAATGAGGAAAGATTTTATGTTTATGACACTGAAATGTAAAAATATCAATACTTTGTTAGTCATATATATATTTTTGTATTTATAATGTTTATTTAAGAAACTGCGTTATGTCTCAAAATTGTGTATTTGTCCTAAAATATTAGTGCTGTTTTACTACACATATAATTTATGAAGACAGAAGTATTTTTAAAGGATATAATACTAATAATATAAATAATACCAGCCTATTAATGTCCTACTGCAGGGCACAGGCCTCTTCTCATATAGAGAAGGAGTTAAGAGAGTGTGTATTTTAATTATATTATGACTAAATAATAAACTTATTTCAGATAGCACCCAATGATGGTCTTCCACAATTAATATGCATCTCATGTACAAGTCTAGTCAATGCAGCCTTAAAACTTAGAAAACTAAGTGCCAATGCTGAAGAAACATTAAAAAAAGGTTTAAATACAATAAAATTAGAATCAAATCAAAGTTATGATCATTCAAATCAAGAAAATCACAATAACAACCCACAGATGACAAAAAAAAGTAAAAAAAGTTTTGACAGCAAAAAGGTTTGGACAAAAAAGTTTAAACAAGTCAATGATTATAAATTTTCTGTGTTAATTGAGGATTTTGAGTCAAGTAACGATTCGGATTTTAAGAATAACTTTTCAATAGATGAAGTTGAAAGAATTCATAGTGAAGAAGAATCAAAAAAAATATGTATCGATGATTTTGAATCAAGTGATAGCTGCGATTTTAATTTTAAGAATCTTATTATAGAGAAGGATGTTAAGTTTGATTGGGATTTGAAGGAGAAAGAGTTATTGGCGAGGGAGGAGAGGAAACTGTCAAACAAGGTAATGAAGATCGTATTTTTTACTAGCTGTTCCCCTGGCTTTGCTCCCTTCAACTGACTACCCACTCTACTTATACTTCCTACCTACCCTACCCACCTAACTACCTACCTACTTACCCTACCTACCTACCTACCTACCCTATCCTACCTACCTAACTTCCCTATCCTACCTACCTACCCTATCCTACCTACCTACCCTATCCTACCTACCTTCCCTGTACTACCTACCCTACCCCGACTACCTACCTTTGCCCTACTTACCATAACTACCTACCCTACCTACCTACTGTTTTTGAGTTTTAGCAAGCCTAATAAAAGCCAATTCCTTTTTATATATTGTACAGATAGATTACTATAAATATAACGCCCGTTAGTTGTGTTTAGAACTCTTGTTGTGTGTAGAAGAAGAAATTTGAATAGCAGTCAGTGATCTTTGTAACTTAGTTGGTAACCCCGACTAGTGCGTTAAACCAGTACTCACGGGTTCTAGCCCTGCCTGAGGTATAAATTTTTCCTTTCTTCTTTTTATTAAATAGTTTGTAACAGGGTTTTCGGTCATAGTTCGTATTAATTAATACACTGTCTGAGACAGTCAGCGCCATCTATTGGTAACACAAAGATACAGTGACGACAAGGATACGGGTCGATCGTTGCTCGGTAAATTATCACTAGATGTCGCTATTATATATTTCGTGGGTTCATTTTGTAATTAATAAAAATAAATTTTTGATTTCAGGAGCAGGATCAAAAGCTTTTGTCATTAGCAGTAACACCCTATGACAGTGGAGGAACAGTAAAATGCAGTGTTTGCAGCAAGGTACTGAGAAATATACAGAATTTCAAAAATCATGCCAAAACACATTTTGAACCACAAAATGCCTGTGAGGTACGAAATGTTAATAATTTTATCGAACTTTAAAAGGTTTTATGGATTAACTATAGTCTTGAAAAAATAGTGCCAATAGATGCCTTTCTTTTTTAGCATTTCCTTTTAAACAAATATCAACTTTATGCTAGTGTGAATATAGTTCATTTTGGACTGAGTAGTATTGTTGTAAGTCATGAAAAAATTGATGTAGCGAAAATTGAACCTTATATATTAGGGTTACAGTTGTTTTTCCTAAAACTCGGGTTTGTTTACGTGTTTGGCATATACATTATGAACGCAGTATAGCTGTTTGCTCGCGACTTTGCGTGATTTTAAAAACATAGTCTTATTTATATTAGATTTTGTTAACAATTTTCTTGTACGGAAATTTTATTCTGTTTCTGAAATAAATGTAGCCTAAACTTCTTCTTATATTTATTAGGCTCTACCAGTGAGTATTGTCAAAATCGATACAGCCGTTTCGGAGTTGAAACAAACAAATAGACAACAAATTCAATATCTTATGTACATATGTTATCTTATAGCATATATATGATATATTTATATATGAATAAATGCTAAATTTTTCTTAAATATTATTCAGGAGTGCGGTAAAAAATTTGTAAATCCGAGTCACATGCGCTACCACCAGCAAAGAGTCCACGGCCGAAGGAAGAGGCTCGCGTGTAACACTTGCAGTTATAGGGCCGTTGATCCGCTACAGTTGCAGGTAAGCCCACTGTTGGGCATAGCTCTCTTTGGACTAACAGAGGAAGAGGATTGTTTTTAATAAATGCAGGACATAAGGGATGTTTATATACGGGTAATATACATTAGCCCACTGTTGGGCTTCTTTTTAGACTAACTGAGAATCGTGACAGAAACTGCTGGATAAGATACAAATTACTCTACCTGGTATTATTAAAGATAGGTCTCTTTTTCATATTAAACTAGCCGTTACCCGCGGCTCCGCCTGCGTGGGAGTCGGTTATCGTTGCAAAAAGTAGGCTATGTCCCTACTCGGCATCCAAGGTTACCCCATACCAACTTTCATCCAAATCGGTTAAGCGGTTTAGTCGAGAAAGTGTAACAGACAGACAGACAAGAAAACAATCTTTTGCCTTCTTATAAAGACCCCTAATATTAACTACAGAACCACGAGCGCGCCTCGCATACGGGCGAGAGGCCCTACATATGCGACGTGTGTGGGGACTCGTTCCGCATGCGGGCCAACATAGCACAGCATATGCGGAAGCATTTCGGTGTAAGAAACCTACAAGTAAGTGCAAAAAGAGGCGTGTATCTATACTATAATATTATAAAGCTGAAGAGTTTGTTTGTTTGAACGCGCTAATCTCAGGAACTACTGGTTCGAATTGAAAAATTCTTGTGTATTGGATAGTCCGTTTATTGAGGAAGGCTATAGGCTATATAACATCACGCTACGACCAATAGGAGCGGAGCATAAATGAAAATTGTTGCAAAAATGAAAAACCGTTGAAACTAAAACACGCGAACAAAGTCGCGGGGGACAGCTAGTAAGTTATATAGATTATGAATGGCTGAACCGATTTTGATTATATTTTTCTAATTTGTCACGATTTCTTCCCGAGGCCATCTTTTTATTGTATATGAGAAAATATAGCATGCAACAAAAACCCTGTCCGATCCTTATGAGTATTATACGGCATCGTACTGCGTACACATATACGTAACTATTGAATGGATTTGAGATTATTATTTTTCCCCGGTGAATATAATTAATTTGATTACCAGTGTTGGAATCGTCTTGGTATGAAAATATACGGCCACCCATCCAAGACTAGGCCTTGACAAAAGTTGCTTAACTTCTACCAAAATATATATAGCTAAAAAAATAATCTTTGCCGACCATCTCAATGCACGAACAGATCATGGTATGATTTTTATGGTCACCCATCCAAAACATGACCTCGATGACAGTTGATTAACCTTGATCAAATTACGTTTTTCTTAAAGTATCACGAGATCCTCCCAATAAAGTAAAAGTAGCTTGAATCTGTCCCACTGCTGGGCACAGGCCGCTTTTGATATAGAGAAGTCACGAGCATTGATCACCACGCTTGCTCACTTCCCCAACAGGAAATTAAAAAAAAAAACATGCGTGCGTACAAAGTACACATGTCAGAAGTGAAACTTCTTTTTGGCATTGCAATCTGAAAATGAAAAGTTATTTGAAATTAATATTTAATAATAAAAATAATTAAAGAGAATTATTAAAATAAATTTATTTTATATTGTTTCAAAAATAATATAGTCAAATCTCAGATGTTGAATATTAAATTAAAATTCCTCGTGATTTTTTGTAAATATTAAAAATACCTAATCCAATTTAAATATATACAAAATTTTTGTAAATTAATGATAACTCTAGAAATTCCAATTTTTAAATTAAAATTTCGTCAAAAGAATTTATGAAATATTGTTATTAGTATTTTATGCACAATGATTTATTGAAATCTCAAATGACGAATTGTAAATAAAAATGCCACGTGTTTTTTGTCAATATTAGAAATTATTAATTAAGTTTTGTTTTTGAATTCAAAATTTAGAAAAGCGAATTTATGAAATATTTTTATTTTATGGTAAATGATTTATTAAATTATCAAATGACGAGTGGCAAGTTGAAATACCACATGTTATTTGTAAATATTAAAACTACCTAACCTTCAAACCAATTATCATAAAAAATTGTAAATAAACAAAAAGATAACAGATATATTACTTACTTCGAATAATTGCTTGATACAGGACAACTTACAAATTTATTCACAAAGTTTTTCACAAAGTTTTTATTTATAAAATTCACTTACTGTTTATTCACTGTAGAAGTGCCTAATGATATTGTAAATATTACGCTATGCGACAGAAATGCCATCTAAAGTTCTAATAATTAACTAGTAAACGAATACACAACCAATAGGGCGTGTATTCTTTCTCGATATCCCGTATTCTCTCTCTGTCTTGTTCAATCTTTCTCACTATAGCTCTCTCCCACCTCACACTCCATAGCACTATGCGTGATACGACGTTCGCTCTGTCTCACTTTTTCTCTCAATCTTTCTCACTCGCTTGCTCCCTACTCTCACTCCACGGCTAGTTGCTCATGCTACGTTCGCCCTGTCTTACTCTCTCTCAATCGGTCTCGATCACTCTCTCTCTCTTTTCCGACACTTCCGTTGCATACCGGCGTGACGTTTCATCTGTAAAAATTTTACCCTCATGCGCCTAAAGAAGTTTCACTTCAAAAATTTGGTCACCCATCCAAAACCCGACCTCGCAGACAGTTGCTTAACCTTGTCTTATAACATTATTATGACGTTTTGCAGTGCGACCGCTGCCCGTCAATGTTTCGCAGCCGCTCCGAACTGACGGGCCATCTGAACCGAGTCCACTACCTCAGCTATACGTACCTATGTTATCTGTGCTCTGAAATGTAAGTGTTACCACCATATCTATACTAATATATAAAGCTGAAGAGTTTGTTTGTTTGTTTGAACGCGCTAATCTCAGGACTACTGGTTCGATTTGAAAAATTCTTTCAGTGTTGGATAGCCCATTTAATGAGGAAGGCTATAAGCTATATAACATTACGCTGCGATCAAAAGGAGCGGAGTATAAATGAAAAATGTTGCAAAAATGAAAAACCGTTGAAACTAAAACACGCGGACAAAGTCGCACTTCTTTATATACGAAACGTAACTGGCTATGAGAGAAAGAGAGAAAGAACATGTGTGCTCGCACCTCTCTCTTGCCCCTACAGCAATATACGAAACGTGACTCTCTCACTTTCTATCTTCACTAACTTAAATCTCCCTCTCAACTTCCGCTCGCCTCACCTGATCACTTTTTTCGTAACGCTCTCTTTACGCATTCACCAGGTTACTCCTCCTCTTCCTCCTATTACTTAAAAAACACTGAAAACACAAATTTCGTGTCTTCTAGCTAGATCTACTACAACGTAGTTAACCACTGACGTTAGCCGATACTAATTTTGTGTTTGACCGTTATTTTATCCAGTGAATATCAAGTTGGGTTGTCAACTGAAGTTAGCAAATAAGCCAACAAAAAAAAAGTATCTTTAAACTTAAATAACTATACAAATTTCATCAAAATCATTTCAGTAGTTTTGTAATGGACTAACAAGTGTGACAAATTGATAAAATAATTAGTTATGTTAAAATATTTAAAAATAGTTTTTTTAATACAACGTGTCGTTTTGCATTCTCGTCAAATTCAAGGAGGTTCTATGCTAATGATTCTCGACGCGAATCAATAATAAAAAAAGTAGGATTTATTGTTGTTTTTTTATGATTTTCGGAAATTTGTATTTAAGAAACAAGTATTTCAAAACGCGGCCCGTGTGATACCGCACTGTAACTGCTCTTTTACACACATAAAGACACTGCCTACCGCATACGCAACGGGCGATTCTGTTCTTTGAAAGTGGTGTATTCTGAAATACTGTCAAACTTAAATAACAAGTATGTATTAATTATTGAGCAAAAATCGTTATTTTATTTGATTTAGTATGTCTTTCAAAATCAAAAGTTTTTTATTTCTTATAAACCTCAAAAAGGCGCTTAAGAAACATTAAAGTTACAGAACTAAATGACTCTAGGTGCGCGGTTCCAAAGTGTCCTTCCTATGGAGAAGAACCGGCAAGAAACTCCATAGGTTACTCTTTAAAAAATAAGTTTAATACATTCAACGTAGGTACATTATTAGATAAATACTAGCTGACCCGGCGAACTTCGTACCGCCTTAGCGTAGCAATGATGCACTACTTTATTTTGATTTATCTATACATAACTATTCCGTGGCGAGTTATTTTCAAAAATTAATTAGAATTTAATTAAGTAACCACGTTTCCGAACAAATGATGCTCTTTCAATATAGTCTATGGCTGTGAATGACATTGACATTCGTTACGCGCGTTTTTTTAAATATGCAAAATTAAATGTATATTTTTCAATATTTCTGAGAGATTTTCTTAATATTTTTTTCCGTAAGAACCTTCTCCTAATAATAACAAATACAACAAAAAAAGAATTAGTGAAATCGGTCCAGCCATTCACGCGTGATGCCGTGACCAAGGAAAACGGGTTTCATTTTTATATATATATAGATATGCGTCAATAACGCAATGCAGCCGGCGGTAATGGCAATAAAGAAATGAAGTAAAAATTTCATAACAGCCTCCTGAAATTTGACGAGAATGCAAAACGACACGTTGTATATTTAATTTGTTTTCCATAGATATAAAAGGCCTGCTTCTGTAAAGAAACATTTATCGAATGTCCACGGGGTTCCACGAAATCAACAGATGCCCATCAAATGTATTAAAACCAGGAAAAGGTAATTATTTATACTTTTTACCCATTAAAAAGTCTGGTGTGTATGTCTGTTTGTGGATTCGTATCTATAAAAAGAGTGGGCCCCATCTGAAAATAATTTTTCGGGATTAAGTATTTACTATCTGTGTTCTGCAGTGGAACATTTATAGGCTGTTATTATTATGTGTAATAACTTTCGTGAGGAGTATTCATAATTATTTAAAACAAAACGGTTTACTCACGCATATTCTCGGGATCGCCAGACTAGTTTCAGACTCAATAGGAGTCCCTAATCGTGTCGCGAGTGGAACTCTATATTTAGATTATTATAGTGTCAGTAAACTAATCAATGCAAATGCAATGAAATATTTATATTTATTTAAAATAATTTTTTTTCAGAAGTTTTGAAAATAGTGAATAATCAAGGAAGGAATTCTCTAAAACACTGAAAGTCATTGATTCGCAACTAAAATTGGCCATAATAACTTATATTTGTTAGATGTATTGAAAAATCTATACTAATATATAAAGCTGAAGAGTTTGTTTGTTTGTACGCGCTAATCTCAGGAACGACTGATCCGATTTGAAAAATTCTTTCAGTGTCGGATAGCCCATTTATTGAGGAAGGCTATAAGCTATATAACATCACGCTGCGACCAAAAGGAGCGGAGCATAAATGAAAAATGTTGCAAAAATGAAAAACCGTTGAAACTAAAACACGCGGACAAAGTCGCGGGGACAGATAGTATATTATATAAATATGCACAACATTCAGACTATTATTCAATAAATCCACTAAAAAGTTATGGCATTTGACATTTCGGCGACCTTACGCACGATTAGCGCCTCTAGCGGCAAATTAATATAATTATACGCTTTAGCATTCATTCTGACAACCAGTCTTACTATGGGATACTGTGTTACCCAGTAAAATGGGTTGTGGAGGTCAGATAGGCAGTCGCTCCATGTAATAATACGGTATTCAGCTGAATCCGGTAAGAGTGGCCGATACCAACATAGCTTAACAAAACGCTGCGCAGATGATGAGAAGATTTTTTGCCCAGCAGTGGGATTTTTTTTTTAAAACGACTTCCGTACTAAAGAATTTAATCCTTGTGTCGCGGGGGGTTTTACAAACATTCAAAACACATGCACAAAGAACACCCAGACTTGGAACAAGCATTTGTGGGTCACACAAATGCTTGTCCCATGCGGGGATCGAACCCGCGGCACGTTGCGCACAGTGGTAATTGGCGTGGTGACCTATACCACTCGACTATCTGTGCAGTAAAAAATTGCAGGTTAGTGTTTTTTTTTTCAGAACCTAGGGTCAACTCAAATAAAACGAATATTGCTTAATAAAATACGAGTTTAATTCGTGTAAGTATGCCTAAATGGTTAAATTAGCCGCGCTAGGCGAGGTCTGGCGCCCACAGTTTGAAAGTGCGGTCATAGGAGCACGTCGCGATGTACTTGTTGTCCCAGGACATGTCCGCACACATCACCTGCAAGTTACAAAAAAATAACAATAATATCTCTTGTAAAATAATAGGAAATAAGCTAAAAATATCCTCTTTACATCTAAGTTTCATCGAAATCAGTTTAGCCGTTTCGGGGATTTATAAATATATATATGTGGACAACATCACATACATTGCTCTGAACCCAAAGAAAGTAGCTAAAGCACTTGTGTTATGGAATTCAGAGACAATGAAGGTACCACAAGCACCGTCCAGACCCGAGACAATGCAAAAAAGGGGTTTTTCTACATTGATCCGGCCGGGGATCGAACCCGGGCCCAGAGCTGGCGACACCTTGAAAACCGGTGAGTACGCCACTCGACAACGGAGGTCGTCAAAATCTAGAAAGATATACTGTTTGTGGTACCTTCGTTGTCTCTGAATTCCATAACACAAGTGCTTTAGCTACTTACTTTGGGTTCAGAGCAATGTATGTGATGTTGTCCATATTAATTTATTGAAGTAAAACTTCTTTACGCACGCTTGACTTGGTGAATGCGTGACAAAAGCGTTACGAAAAGTGTGATCGAGCGAGGCGAACAAAAGTTGAGAGGGAGATATAAGTTAGTGATGACAGAAAGAGAGATTTAAGTTTCGTATATTACTGGTAGTGGGAAAGAGAGAGGTGCGAGCACACATTTTCTTTCTCTTTTTTTCATAGCCAGTTACGTTTCGTATATAAAGAAGGTTTACTTCAATCGCGTGGTCTTAAGCACACTCATTCTTTTTATAAGGTCTATAATCGCTTGTACCTTGTTGTCGTGTCCCCTCAGGGTCCGCAGCGGGTGGCAGGCGGGCAGGGACCACAGCTTGGCGCTGGTGTCGTACGAGCTGGTCAGCAGCACGTGCCCGTTGCTCTGCTGGTAACGCACCGCTGCATACAAATGCATTAATCATTCATTTATACCAGCTTTGCGAAGCTTTTTTAATGGCGACTAGTTTTTAACCGACTTGATAGGGAGGTTCTCAATTGGACGGTATGAGTTACGCGATATCTTCGGTACTCATGGATCAATTTCTAAAATTTTATTCGTGATCGATAGGGATATATATCTCACAAATGACAGGTGGTCTCCCATATAAATTTAATCAAAATCGATTCAGTAGTTTTTTTTTAAGTTTGTTTTTAATATTTATTTATTTATTTTATTTATGCATGTTCTATTAATTATGAGCTTTCAAGTTAAAAATAATTATAATCAAACCCGTGTTTTTAAAAATCTCAAAAAAGGATGGTTAATGTTTGTACATATGTTATAATATACAAGTAGTGGTTGGAGACGAAGAGCTGAAGATCGAGCTCAGTGGCGTGCCATAGGAGAGGCCTATGTCCAGCAGTGGACGAAGATAGGCTAATGATGATGATGATGATGATACAAGTAGAGACATCTATTAACCAATATAATTACTAAGAAAAACATTTATGTCAGTTAGCTTGCACCCGAAGAAAGGATATTACTACCGCGATAACTAACATACACGCGAGCAAAACCGCTAGTAAAAATAATAATTAATATAATACCTAATTATGATTAGTTTTTTATTTAACTTACAGCTTAATAAGTGCGTGTGCGCAGGGATCGTGTAAACAGCTGCTCGTCTCCTCAGGTCCCATATCTTAGCCTGAGAACAAATAAATAAACAAAATAAATAAATAAATGTGGACAACGTCACTTATATTGCTCTGAACCCAAAGAAATGTAGCTATAGCACTTATATTATGTAAATCAGAGACAACGAAGTTACCATAATCATTAAGTCCCCAGACAATGTAGAATAGTTTTTTCTACATTGACCCGGCCGGGGATCAAACCCGGGACCGCAGAGCGACAGCTTCAAAACCGGTGTGTATGCCACTCGACCATGGAGGTCAAATAACACTAACCTTAACTTTCTAACTGCAGACCTATCGTAGTCATAGTCATTTAATAATAAAAAAGTAATTTAATTTATTTTATAATTCACTAACACCTAAAAACAATAAAAAAATAAATTAATGGCAATTAAAATTTATTTATTTACTAGCTGTGCCCGCGGCTTCGCTCCCGTCAACTGTTCACTTACCCTACCTACCCTACCCTACCTACCCTAACCCACCTATGTCCTTCTCCTGGTTCTAAGCTACCTCCCCACCAATTTTCAGCCAAATCAGTTCAGCCGTTCTTGAGTTATAAATAGTGTAACTAACACAACTTTCTTTTATATATATAGATTTTTTACAATTAAAAATGTAAGTGTAAGTATACGTTGCCCCTAAGACGCGTAACAAGAAGAACAAATTTAAACATCAGTCAGTGGCCTCTGAAGCTTAGTTGGTAAGCGACTGATTCGTTGAACCTTTGTTAGTCGCGGGTTCGAGTCCTGTCTGAGGTTCAAAAGTGCTAGTTTGCTCTGTCTTTCGGTTCGTCGGGGCAGCAGAGGCCCAGCACGGGCCCGAGGTGGCCCTCCAGGACCATCACTATAGCTACATACATACCTGATGGTCTGCCGCGGCGGTGGCGAGCTGGTGGGCGGCGGGGGCCCAGTCCGCGCCCAGCACGGGCCCGAGGTGGCCCTCCAGGAACATCACGCAGCGGCCCGTGCGCAGGTCCCACACGCGCCCGAACGCGTCCATACCGCTGCAAACAGAGGATAAACTGAGGTAAATACTACCACGAGGTTAAATTAAGGCGCTACACGAATAATTATTTCAATAAACTTCCAGGCAGTGACCTCTGTAGCTTATTTAGTAAAGCGACTGGTGCTTTGTATCCTTAAAGAATAAATAGTATACTATAGAGCGCGCATATCGAGTATGAACTGTTGGCACTAGTATGAACAAGTAAAACCGAAAAATTTTTGTCAAAATAGAGCGCGCCATTTCATTAAAACTTTCTCATAACCTAATATTGCCCAAATAATATCGGAACCGTCGATATTTTTACATAAACGTCTGTCTGAATATATATATAGTAAACGAGCGCAGTACATTTATTAAAAAATGTGCTTACGCTTATATATGGGGCTACTAGCGATGCGCGCGCTCTATGCTTGTCCATGTTTACTTATGTTGTACCAGTAGTCGCAGGTACGAGTCCTGCCTGACGTTTTTCGTAACAAAGTTATTTTCCGTAACAAATAATAACAAATAATCAAATTAGATGATTGTGTCGACTCACCCAGTAACAGCTAATGAGCCATCGCACTGGAAGGCAATGCTGTACACCGGCTTGGCGTGTCCTTCTTGATGTAACACCTCCGTGGCTACACAAACAATATCTTTTATATAAAAATGAATTGCTGCTCGTTAGTCTCGCTAAAATTCGAGAACGGCTGGGCCGATATGAATAATTCTTTTTTTGTTTTGTTCGCTAGAATACAGGGAAGGTTTAAAAACAAAAAAATAAATAGGTAGGGTAGGAAGAGTAGGGCAGGTAGTCAGTTGACGAGAGCGAAGCCGCGGGCACGGCTAGTTAAATATATTAATAACAGTGTAATTACACCATGGATACAAAAATGTGAATAAAAGAGTGATGAATTTAGATGTGGTGGGCTGGAGAGGAAGAAGGCCGAAGAAAAGGTGGATCGATTGCGTGAGAGATGATGATGAAGGAAAAATCTGTGAATGACAATATGGCGGCTAATAGAGTAGAATGAAAGGAGAAAACATTGTGCGCCGACTCCAAATAAATTAGGAAAAGGGCAGAAAGAAGAAGAATTACACTATGGATACGATCATGGGCATGGCGGGCACCCATCCACTTCGCAGCCTTAGCGACGGTTGCTTAATCTCACCCTCACCTGTCTCTTAATCCCACAGTAGTGATATATGTCCACCCATCCACTTCGCGACCTCACCAGCAGTTGCCTAACCTCGCACTAACCTGTCTCCAGGTCCCACAGCCTCCAGGAGTGGTCGAACACGGTGGTGGCCAGAAACCTGCCCGAAGGGTGGAACTCCACGCGGGCTACCCGCGCCGGGCTGTGACCTTCGAGAGAAGCTAGAGGTGATTCGCTGGGGAAGGAAACAAGATAAATCATTATATGAACAATCACTTTATTTGTATCCTTTTAACCCGACTTCAAAAAAGGAGGAGTTCCTCAATTCTTTGCAATCGTCTTTTTTATGTATGTGTTCCACAATTATTCAAAGGCGTGACCAATAGGGATTTTTTTATTTTATTTACACGTCAAATAGATATTAAAAAAATATTAGACACGTATTTTTTCTTTTTTTAATTTAACAAATGATGAGGGAGATACAGTGAATGAAAACGTCGCGTGACGTCACTTGTTGCTACAATTTTTACCTACAAGTGACGTCACAAGCCACCACTCCAGAACTTTAAAGCGCTTTAACTTTGTAATTTTTCATTGATTTGATAAAAGAAAAAATACGAGTTTCTTTTTTATTTTTTATCTATATAGTGGAATAAATAGATATTTCCTTTACATGCGCAGTCCGCTCCCCTATTAGGATTTTTTTTTTTTCGGATTCCGTCACTCGATAAACATAACTCTCCTGGCGCAGTCGGGTAAAGACAAATCACCTGTTAAAGTTCCAGAGATGTACGGTGCCGTCGTAGGCGCATGTCGCCATGGTGCAGGCCTCCGACCCTCCCTCCGCCAGCTCCCGCACGTCCGAGGTGTCCATGGCTGTCTCGCCACCTTCAGCGTTCTCTTGCTCCGAAGACTCTTCAAGCTATGGTAAAATAATTACAATTTACTAGCTGTCCCCCGCGACTTTGTCCGCGTGTTTTAGTTTCAACGGTTTTTCATTTTTGCAACATTTTCATTTATGCTCCGCTCCTTTTGGTCGCAACGTAATGTTATATAGCTTATAGCCTTCCTCAATAAATGGGCTATCCAACACTGAAATAATTTTTCAAATCGGACTAGTAGTTCCTGACATTAGCGCGTTCAAACAAACAAACAAACTCTTCAGCTTTATATATTAGTATAGATTTAATTATATTCAATTATTTGTGTATATATATTATATATATTATTTGTTTATATTCATCTATAATTGCAGAAGAATAATAATATTGTAAGTTATTATTTTAAACATTTATTTTTAAACTATCATTATAATAATTCATTTTTTTTAAATTAGTACCTTTTTAACGAAGTGGTCGGGCATGGCTGCTTGTGGATGGAAGACGGCTCCGCTGACGTTGCATTTGTGGCCCTTCAGCACCTGCAGCGGCTTGCACTCGGGCACAGACCAGACCTTAGATAAACCTGACCTAACCGACAAATAAAAATGAAATTAATGACACGCGCACTTGGGTGGTTTTTAAAACCTTTAAAAATTATTATTACTTGCACACAATAGGCATGTTGACTGGGTATAAAAAGTAAAAATCTAATTAGTCCGTCAGTTACATAATAAAAAAATATTAGACACGTATTTTTTTCCTTTATCAAAACATAAAAAAAATTACAAAGATACAGCGCTTTAAAGTTGCGGAGTGGGGGCTTATGACACCTCGCCTTGGTAAAAATTGTAGCGAGGAGTGACGTCACGCGAAATTTCCGTTCTCTGTATTTTGATATTTTTTTGTTTTCATGAAAAAAGAAAAAATACGTGTCCAATAAAATTCAATAATCTACATGAAGGGCAAAATATTTTTTTTTAGGAAATATGCCTATTGTCATCCTGCGACCTACAACATATCCAGAGTTGTAAAGCTACTCTAATAAATAGCTAAATTAGGTATTTGACTAATATCGAATTATTTATTTATTACAAATATTTCTATTAATAGTATTAAATTGAAACAGAACTTCGAAATAACATCAAGAAATATACATGAACACAAAAGTTATAAGCTTTTAAAGTTAGTAGGTGACGTGTTCTATCTCTGTTTCGCAAAACGACGACTTGTACGGGACAGCCCCGGATTAGTATGGAGAATTACCATAGTGACGTCACATTGGGATATAGCTCTCTCTGTCAAATTAGCAATATTAAAATGCTTGCAACTAGTTCAATATGAAAGTAATAAATCTGCCGTTTTTACAACTCGACATAGTTTGTAATATATATTTTTTAAATGAAATATAAAAATCTTGTCAAATACCCAATTACGTGACAAATTTATTCACATTTAATGCAGTGAATGAAATAGTTATTTATTTTTAATTATTTGTTACGCATTAACGCATGCACGCAAGATTGATTCACTAGATGTCGCATACGTCGCCCTAAAGACGTAATAAATAGAAGGCAAAATTTAAACTCCCAAGCAGTGACCTCGGTAGCTTAGTTGGTAAAGCGACTGGCGCGTCAAGCCAGTGGTCGCAGTTTCGAGTCCTGGCTGAGGTTTAAGTTTTTCCTTCTATTATTTGTATTTAATTACGAATGAAATAGTTTTAGATGATACAATAATATTAATAATCAGACACTTACCAACTGGCAGTGATCAGCATTTTACTGTCGCTGCTAAATCTACAGAAACTTATAGGACGGGTGTCGCCAACCTGAAAATAATAATAAAACTGTTTTAACTAACAGAATAACAGTTTCATGTATTATTTTTAATATTAGTACATATAGATAGGCATATAAATCAGACCATGACTGGGGCCCAAACTAGTCAAACGAAAAAACCGTTACGCCTGCCTACCCACGTCAGACTTTTTGTAGGACCGATAATCAGGCCGATTTCGTTCCTTTTATTTCTGACCGACTTTTTGTAGGACGTGTGTGATGCAATAGGGCAATCAGTATTTTCTATTTTTCTCCTAAAAAAATCGGTTGCCGATTCGAAATAAAAAGATTAGAAAAGAAATTCGATGCAATTATTTATTACTAATAGTAGCATATTAGTTATTACCAATATTTGTAATTAAATGCTAATCTACTAATTGTAAAAAACATATTTGTAAAGGAAAACTTTCGCGACTTGCGCATTAAGCCAGCAGTTGAAGGCATTCTCTAGCAGACAACCATGATTGGAATATGTATTTTACTTATTGCTTTCTGAAGTTAACGCGAATATTAGACATTAAAATGTATCCTCGCCGGCGAGGCCCGTCGCGTATAAATAATTGTAACGTAAATGTTGTCCCTAGATCAAGCACGAGGCGGCCAAACTAGCAATAAAAATATGTCCTTGAATAATAAAAACTTAGATCCAGCCCTCCCTTGCTGTTTTTGCCTTATTGAGATGGTCAGCAACGCACTAAGTCGAGGTCCGAACCCCACAGGGGGTGCCCTTAGTGAACGTTGCTGACGTAGTTAGTTTTTCTATTGCTCTAGCTAGAGGCCCTTAAGGTTCTCGCCAAAATTCCGGTGAAGCAGTCAAAGCCTGCGCTCAGGCTAACTGAGTAAATCTCTTAAAAAAAGACATTCAAATAAAACTATTTGAACGGATTCTATCGCAGTTTGTATTTAGATTTTAGTTCCCGACGTTTCGACGCCTTTGCAGGTGTCATACCTTTATGACCAATCATGATCGGAAAAAGTCATTTAACATATTATATTTTATTTATTTGTTTATATATTTTAATTAATTACGTGTTATAACTCACCTGGCTGCAATATATAGACATAGCTGACGCCTTCCTCTGCGACTCTTGCTTGGCTGCGGCGCGCACGCTGCCGGCTAGCTTCAGGTCCTCGCGAGCTTTACTCAGTCTGGAGAAATATGGAGTAAAATTGAGAAATGTGGAGTAAAAATGGAGAAATATAGAGTGAAATGGAGAAACTTAGAGAGAAAATAATATGAAGTACAATGAAGGAATATACGATGTGATTTTAACAGGATATTTGTCACAGGTTTTGTTGCAAATTTAAACTCTAAACGCTAAATCTGAGGCATGGAGGGGTCTCGTTATGTTTACAAACGCTCAACGCGTGTGTCGTCACCGGAGCTGCGTCAAATAATAAGACATTATCGTCACAGATAAAATATAAAAAATTATTCAAAATTGATTTCGCGATATTTGGAAAAATATACACATAAATTACAGTGAAATAGTTTAAATTATGGTTTTTTATCTTATTATCTAATAGTTTGATAATTATTTATAGTATATTTTTTTCTATAATAACTTTCGTGAGGAGTATTCATAATTTTAGTATATATATACCTAAATATATGTTTTGGTAGTATATTTTCAATATTTTCAAATATATAGTAGTACATTGCAGGGAAATTATAAGTAAGAAACTCCAAGTATTACATTTCATTACACGTTTTACAAATAAACTATATTTATATCTTCTTTCCCGTCACCTGAGTTTGGCCCTCGGCAGTGAGTATCGCGCTATCCAGAGGCGCGACTCGCGCAGCTCCGGCGGGCCCTCGTGGTACCACGTACCCTCCCGGCCGCGGTCCCTCTCGATCCGAGCCTCTTCCTCCTCCAACTTCTTGTGGATGGCGTCTTCTCCCAGACTGAGAAGAACATGGATATAATGAATATCTTGGGTCAACTCACACACAGCCATCTGATCTCAAACTAGGCAGAGCGTGTATTATAGCAACCAGACAACTGATACACATACTTATACATTTCTAAATACATACATATTATAGATAAATTCAACACAGACATTTGTCCTGGGTAGAAATAGAACCCACGACCTCCGGTTTAGCAGTCAAGGTCACTAACCACTAGACCAACAGGCCATTTATTATAGATAATCTCTTACGGTAAATAAGTAAGCGTCATAAATAAAAATATTATATTATCTAAATATACTTTTTAACTTCTAAAAAAAAAGCAAGTTTCGATTCAAGCTTTGGCCTGGGTACATTTTTAGGACAAATCTTTGTGTGATGAGCACGATCATTTGTTCTGTGTCTGGGTGTAATTTATCTATAATATGTATGTAGTTGTCTGGTTGCCATAAGACAGGCTCTGCCTAGTTTAGGATTAGATGGCCGAGTATGAGTTGTCTATAAAAATGTCAGCACTTACTAGCTGAGTAGATCTCTGAGGCGCACGCGTCGCTCGGCGGGCCCCTCGCCGAACAGACACACCGGCTCGCCCAGCTGACGGAGACTGCGGCGGACCTAATACAACATATAATCATAATATACTACACTATGCTTCAAAACATAGTAAAATTTAAATAAATAATAAATTTAAATGTGGACAACATCACATACATTGCTCTGAACCCAAAGTAAGTAGCTTAAGCACGTGTTATGGAATTCAGAGACAACGAAGGTACCACAAACACCCAGACCCGAGACAATGTAGAAAAGGGGTTTTCAACATTGACCCGGCTAGGGATCGACACCAGGACCTCAGAACTGGCGACACCATGAAACCGAAACGGTGTGTAAATAATAATAATAATAATATAAAGAGCAGAGGTGGATGGGCCCTAGTAGATGCCCCATCCCAGTTTAGAGTAAAGTTCTCAACAAGGCCACTGCGTGTTGGACCTGTGTCCCCACGTAAGCCTTTCAAAGGACCGGGTATTCTCGATACTGAGGGTAACCCGTGAAAAAAGAGAGATACAGATAATAATAATAAATAATAAAAATTTATTTCAGGCATCAAGGCCCATATCTATACATACAATACTATATTAGTGTAACTTAAAAATACTATAAATACATAAAATTATATAACTATACTACACACGAAGTGTCGGCGTCGTGTTTCGCTGACTGGTGTCATGTAGTCGGCCACGAAACCGGCGATATACAACACCCTTCGGCCAAAACTCTTCTTTGAGGAACTTTTCGAGATGTTGAGTCGGAACACGCACCACGAACGACTTGAAGTTAGTGCTGTGACGTGGCTCCAACTTCTCGACCCTCAAAATCCAGCTGGTCTTCACACGCAGGTACTCCACGATCTTAAAACACTTGCTGACAGCTATGTATTAATTATTTTTTTAATTAATATTCAGTATTGGCTAATAACTTTCGTGAGGAGTATTCATAATTATTTAAAACAAAACGGTTTACTCACGTATATTCTCGAGATCGCCCGACTAGTTTCAGACTCAATAGGAGTCCCTAATCATGAGCTGACGCGGCGGCAGTGGAACTCGAGAGAGTTCAACTCACGACACCACCAACGCAACTAGTCGGGCGATCCCGATAATATACGTGAGTAAACCGTTTTGTTTTAAATAATTAAGTATTGGGGTTGAATTATATAGTTACCTCGTCATCATCTGTGGATACATTCAGCTGCCGAGCTTTCCGTCTCCTCTCAAACTCTTCCAGTAACGCCTTCTTATCTCTTGACATCTCTTCTTCAAGCTCCATGTATTCTATAAAAAGATAGAGTGAAATTAATCATGTATACATAAAATCAGCAAAAATTATGATCATTGCTCATTCCATCTCTCTCTATGTGAGAAAAGTCTTTTGCCCAGTTGTGGGGCTCTGTGAACTTGGCACCCGACTTTGGAAAATCGCATTTTTTAAATTTTATTCTTATTAGGTACGTAGTTGACTGTAGTAAAAAAATCCTTTCGTATGTAATAGCTTTAAAAAAAATCATAGGGTCTATTACAGATTGATGTTATAAAATAATTATGATAAGAACTATGTTATAATATGTGGGGACCTGGTGAACTAAAATGTAGGTCAATCATCATCATTATCAGCTGGAAGATGTCCACTGTTGAACAAACGCCTCCCCCATAGATCACCATAACAAATGACGTCTTGACGCTTGGTAATGTAGGTAATGCTTTTACCTAACTGAGTGACTGCCTATCCACAACAGGATTACTGTTATTTAGTATATTTTTATGTGAGAGTTTTTCAGTTTTGTTGGTTTTGAGAAAAGAGATATATAAGTATTATTATACTTAACATTTTGACTGTCACATTAAAAAATAAAAAGCCTGTTCTTGACGCTAAGCTATGTATAAGCTATATATATGTATACAAGACTGTGGTGCTCAAAATTTTAACAAGTAAATAATTTGTAATATCTACAGTGCCTCTCTAACTATGGATTGTTGGCAGTGACCTTCCCATTTTGTGATTTTGTTAAGTCTTTTCTTATTTATTAAGAAAGTGCACAGTATCTCAGAACATGGAAAGGATTTATTGTAATAAATAGACATGAATTTATTTAAGTGCTTTCTATTGCAAAGTTCATCAAAATTATTATTTCTGTAGATACACCAGGCAAAGCTTAACCAATGTCGAAATGAGACTTGAAATAACATAATAAGACTCAATAAATCTTAATAAAACATCCAAATCATTAAAAAAAGCGACAAAAATCTCCTTACCGCCGGAAATCTGAATGTCTCCCAGCTCTTTTCCGCCCATATCTTCGGCGCCCTCCTTGGCTGCAGCCGCGAGGGCCGACAGCCGCGCCTTCTCCTGCTCCTCCAGAGACCCATAGTGGACCTGCTTCGATTTCTTTACCAATATAACATCATCATCATCTGACATTTTGAGGTTATGTTTTGGTTGTGATGTATATCTTTTTAAATACCTTTATGGCGTTATTTCCACTTCTCTCTAAGATATATTTATGTTAATAAGTCTATACACTACACCTAATAAACAGTAAATTATGTTTTTTTGAGTCAACGCTGTTGTCAAAATAGTAATGACAAACAAACATGTTTCGTTACAATTAACGCATTATCGTTTTGAAATGCTTCCCCAAAATAACATTCATGTAATATGCAATGAAGGTAATGCTGTATGTACCTATTTTACTGACGAATATAATATACTAGCTAGAATTAATTCTACAAAATAAAATACCGTCATAGGTTTAGCGTGTTCTTGTAATTTTAATTTAAACATTGTTTAAGCCGTTTTGCGTAGAAAGAAACGAGTTCATAGACAATCTAATGTAAGCAGTGTAGAAAAAATGCGTTTTATGGTAATTATGGAATATGAATTTAAATAAACATTATTTTACGGTAAAACATAAAACACGTTAAAAACTTAAATAGTAACTAAAAGAACTTATTTAACAAACTTTCGCCTTTTGTTTACCTTGTGGAACTCAATTTGGAGAACAAACTTGTGCCCAGCGCTGAATTACGTAAAAGCTGATGATTATTAAAACCCGTTAAGTAGATATTAAAATTTGAAGCTTGGCAACTTTAAACTCTATGGTCGTTGTTTACGTCAGTGCGAACCTGTAATTGTAATTACCTAAATATTCTTTAAATTCCAATAAAAATGGAAAATAACACGAATATAATTCGTTAAAATAACTACAAACAATATAGAATTTTAGATTTTGTGTTTAAACTTTAATTTTAGTTGACTTAAGTGACATAACCTAGAAATATACCTCTATTTATTTTGTGCGATTATTCCGTGGTACCATGGCTTTGCAACTGTCGAGGCGAGAAGTTGAGGAGTTGAGGTCTTCCCTCGACCGCGCCATATACAGAACTATCGGAAAAACAGATAGTTCTTTGCTGTCAACTGTATCTTCTTGTTTAACAAGCGGGTAAGGGCTTAACATTTCATTATATTGTGATTTGTGCATAGTTTACAAACAAAAGACAACTCTTATTATTGCTGACGATGTATAAAGACCTTAAAAACATTTAAACAGTAATTTATTTGTATTAAATCTCATTATTTTGTAGAATTTTAACTTGCTATTTGAGGTAGTTGTTTTCGTTGATAAACAACCTTGGTTTTACAATCATTGAATTACAATATATCATTTATAAGAGGGTCTTAAACATGAAATTGACAAATCTACATTATAAATAACATCTTTTGACCAACTTATAAGTACTGCACTGAAAATTAAACTCTCACTTAACTATTTAAAACATGTAATTACAATAATGTGCTTAGTTCGCTCATTAAATATATCAAGATTTAAAAGCTAGTTGTTCCTTTTGGGTAATTGTTGAAATTCTTCTGAATAATGACCATAATACACAGATTTGTCAACAAGAAACCTAAATTAATGCACAAAACAAAATAATGACTTCATTTTCATTGACTTACTAACCTATCATTAATTATAAATTTTCAGTATATTGTCTTACTACATAAAGTTATTAGAAATGTAATGAAAATTACCTTTTTTTAAACTATGGATATGTAATACTTTTAATCTGATTACCATCTCTTAATAATGTTCTTCATGGACCTTACCAATGGATAACAAATAAATCTACTTATTTATCTAAAAAAATATGTATATTCAATTACAGATATGAACGAAGAAAAATCATAGACAAAATATCAGCACATATAGACTCTAAAAAGGCAAGCAAACTTGCCGACAAAGCCATCGCCTTAGCTCAGGAGTTAATATCCAGCTCAAAATCCCAGAAACGGAAGCATGAAACCGGTGATCGTGAAAAAGAAGTGAAGCGGTCCCGTCACGATGATGTGAGAGATGATAAAGAGAGAGAGGAGAAAAAGAATGGAGTGGAGGTAGCTGCGGTTCTGCCGGAGGGAGAGTCTGTTGGGTCTAAGATGGCGGTGTTGAGTGCTGATAGAATTAAGGTAAATTTCATATTATTATACTAACAGCGAGAGACTGTGTAAATAAGCATAAATGTCTAGTCTGGTCTATGTTAGTTCATCTACACAACTATATACTACTTGAATATGCGAATATCCGAGTGGCATAGGTCACCACGCCAATTACCACTGTGCGAGGCATGTCTCAGGTTCAATCCCCGCATCACACAAGCATTTATGCGTATCCAAAAAAGGAAGTTCTCCATTACCTAGTTCAAAAGTTCGAAGCGTTGGCTTCTACGTTCATTTAGCTCTGTTAGGCGCTAGAACTGAGATTAACTCCAACTGATTACCTTCACATGAAATCTTACCCAAAACTTTGACTTTGATATCCAACACGCAAACCACACTACGTACTACGTCCCTAGATCAAGACCTGGCCCGAGCCGGCCAAACTAGCAATAAAAAATGTCCTTAAATAATAAAAACTTAGATCCAGCCCACCCTTGCTGTTTTTGCCTTATTAAGATTGTTAGCAACGCACTAAGTCGAGGTCCGAACCCCACAGGGGGTGCCCTTAGTTAACGTTGCTGACGTAGTTAGTTTGTCTATTGCTCTGGCTGGAGGCCCTTAAGGTTCTCGCCAAAAGTCCGGTGAAGCAGTCGAAGCAAGCGCTCAGGCTAACTGCGTAAATATCATAAAAAAAAATCTCTCCCTAAATACTTACTCATCTCAAATCCTATTTCAGTTAATGATGGCAAACGCTCAGAAAGAGATCGAAGAGCGGAAGCGAGCGCTACTCGCTATGAAGGGCGGGGACTCCAAGAGTGGGGTGAGCGCGGCCGCGGCCACCGCGCAGCAACTGAAGCTACAGGTGCAACAGAACAGTGCAATACCTCCACCCAGTGTCATTAAGCCCGTACTGTACTCTAAGCCTGGTAAGGAAATACAAACTTCCATACTTAATATTATAAATGCGAAAGTAAGTCTGTCTGTAATGCTTTGACAACTAAACTGCTTATGCAATTTTGATAAAATAGTGTATGGAGTTAGCTTCAACTCCAAGAAAGGAAACTTGATATAAAACAAAGTCAGGTTAGTTACACTATTTATAACTCAAGAACGGTTAGACCAATTTGCATGATTTTTGATTTGATAGATTTGTCTCCATCCCCAATATCATAATAACTATCAATACATGGGAAAAACATACAAAAAAATATTTCTTATGGGAAAGAGAACTATTTAAGCGAGTGACACCGCGGTGCACAGCTAGATTACCATGTTTGTTAGAGAGATTTGATCCTTATGAGTGACATTATCAATTGACCCCATAAAAATACAGAATGTTATTTGTTGGGACTTAAGTCATTTCGATTCCGGGGTGTAGCGAGCGTATTTTCAAAAACCATTAAAATCCGTTTTCTTTCCTTTTAAAAACAAAGGTATGTTTTGTTTCAATATATATTTGCTATCGCCAGTATTTAGAGTATTTTCCCTTCAGGTGAAAAAAAATCCACCCTGTATTTATTCTGACATATAATCTGCGACAATAATACAAAATCAAAAAAAATATAATATATATATTTGAGACAGAAAAAAAAACGATTTCTAGAGTAATTATCGACATAAACACGTGTTTTATTGCCCACAGTTGGGAACAGTATGAGCCAGGAAGAGTTGGAGAAGCAGAGGAAGATCGCTGAACTTCAAGCCAGGATACAGAGAAAACTAGCAGGTAAGGACATCACCATCTTTAATAAAAAATATGTTCGTTAACCAGCCAAGTGTCAGACTCAAGCAGTATGTATGTAGCATTGCGTCGACGTCAAGTCAAAACAGCGCAAAGATTTAGGGGCTACCAAATTTTCGAGTTTGTAGACCCAGAACAAATCCTACACTTGCTTACATGTCTTCTTGTTAACGGATATAAAAAAAATAATGTCATCTATAGTTCGATTCAAACTTAATGGCTGTGAAGTTCGCTAAACGCTGCGCAGTACCTCGCCCCGCACCCCCGCTGGCGCATAAGTTTGGTACTGCGCAGCGACTCGACTCGTGTTCACAGCCGCCATTAAGTTTGAATCGAACTATACCCCATTGTTTATCGACTTCTCAGCGCCTTATTTTTTAGAAATTATCCATGGAATATGGAACTGGGAAGGTCGAAGTGATGATTCTGGTGTTTGATGGTATCTTCTCCCACCAGGAGGTGCCCTCACCAGCACAGCAGGCAGCGGGCCAGCGCCCCTGATCTTGGACCGAGAAGGTCGCACGGTGGACACCAGCGGGAAGCGGGTGCAGCTCACACATGTGGCTCCCACACTTAAGGTATTTATAACAGCCACTTAGATGCGTGGAAATTAATCTTACATTAATATGATCAGAGCTAGGCTTAGACCAGTAGCTAGGGCCTAGTATGAACATTGTTATAATTAAGATCCTACTTAAAATTGGTTATTTTTTGCTTTTTGCCGGAGTACGTCAGGAGGAGAGTTATGTTATTTATATATATCTTGGGGTCTTGTATTTTCTCTTGTAAATAAAATCTTAAAAGTTTTCTTTACAGGAGCGACATTTTTTAACCGCGCAGCTAGTCAATTTAAAGTTTTGAAAGTGTCTGAAAAGGTCTATTTGAAATAAAAATATTATTTTGCGCCGCGAGGTTTTCATAAACGTTTAAATTACATACACAAAGAACATTCAGATTTAGAATGAGCATTTGTGAATTACACTAATATTTGTCCCATAATATCAAAAGAATTTGATGTAAAAGTTTAAATCAAATCGGTGATTTGTGCATATTTCTTACTAGTTGTTCCTCGCGACTTTGTCCGCGCGTTTTAGTTTCAACGGTATTCATTTTTGCAACATTTTTCATTTATGCTTCACTGCTTTTGGTCACAGCGTAATGTTATATAGCCTATACCTTCCTCAATAAATGGACTATCCAACACTGAAATAAAAATTGAGGAAGGCTATGAGCTATATAACATTACGCTGCGACCAAAAGCAGCGGAGCAAGAATGAAAAATTTTGCAAAAATTAAAAACCGTTTAAACTAAAATACGCGGACAAACATGCGGGGGACAGCTATATATTATATTAGTACAGATTACATTAGTGTTTGGGGATCTGCAGGGTTATTTGCTATGGCGGTTGTCAACAAAAGCGATTGTTGCTTTATAAAAAAGATGGAAACACAAATTTTTTATCGTGTAACTTCGATGACAAACTAGATCTACTATTACTTAGTTGATTACCGACGTTAGCCGATACCGAGATAAGCATTTTTATACATTTTTTTATCCGGTAAACATCCGGTTGTGTTGGCAACTGGAGATAGCGATTAAGCTCACTGGAGGTAATTTAAGTCCCTCGTACCAGGCCAACATCCGCGCGAAGCGTCGCGAGGAGTTCCGCGCGCAGCTGGCGGGCCCGGCCAGCGCCGAGCCCGCCGCCGGCGCCGCGTGGCAGGACGCGCGCCTGGCCAGCCGCGCGCCGGTGCGGGCCCGCCGTCCGCTGCGCTTCCACGAGCCGGGGAAGTTCACGCAGATGGGCGACCGCCTCAGGATGAAGGTGAGATGAGAACAATGGCCCAAGCGAAACATGTTTTTTTTATGTAGAGCTATATATAATAACTTTTGTGAGGAGTATTCATAATTATTTAAATCAAAACGGTTTACTCGCGTACGTTCTCGGGATCACGAGTTCGACTCGCGACACCACCACCGCCGCCGCGTCAGCTCATGATTAGGTACTCCTATTCAGTCTAAAACTAGTGGGGCGATCCCGAGAATATGCGTGAATGTTTACTCACGTAGATATATTCTCAGGATCACAAGTTCAACTCGCGACACCACCGCCGCCGCGTCGGCTCATGATTAGGATCTCCTATTGATTCTGAAACTAGTCAAGCGATCCCGAGAATGTGCGTGAGTGTTTACTCACATATATTCTCGGGATCACAAGTTTGACTCGCGACACCACCGCCGCCGCGTCAGCTCATGATTAGAGTCTCTTATTGAGTCTAAACGTAGTCGGGCGATCCCGAGAATGTGCATGAGTAAACCGTTTTGTTTTAAATAATATATTATGTCTGGTAGATGACTGAGTATGAAAAGTCAAAATCTATTTATAGACACGTATTGCTTTTTGAAAAAATAGCGAACTGAGTAGATAAAGCAAGTCAAGTGGGAGCTAATGACGTCACGCTTGTGCACAGAATGCACGAAATTGTGACGACACGCGACATTTCAAATCAATGTATCGTTGTAAGTTTTTCGTTAAGTAAAGTAAGATAAAATACGTGTCTCATATTCTTTAATAATATATCTGATGGACATTCATAAAAAAAAACTAGCAATTATCCAAAATGAATTGGAACAGGGCAGGTTTTCTTTTTTGGTGCGCGTTGAAAATGTAATGACTTCAACCCACGCCGAGGGAACGACGTGGGGATATGTCGGACTTGCACCGACTTAAAACACCGGTCCCGTCCTTGCCTGTACCGGAGTCCCGGGTTCGCTAAAGCATACTCGGCGGGGCTCCGGTAACACGCACCCGACCTCCTCTGGATGAGAGGCTTGCAGAGGGACAGTAGCTTCGGTAATGGCGCCCCACCGTGGGGCGGCTCACAAGCGTGGTGATCAATGTTCGTTTCCTTGCAGGCTCAATTAGAAAAGCTTCAGAATGAAATCTCTCAGATAGCCCGCAAGACTGGCATATCGTCGGCCACGAAACTCGCACTCCTGACGACAGACGTTCCCGATTCAGACAGGGTGCCTGATATTGAATGGTAAATTATATATTATGTACTAATATACTTTTAATAATGTCATAAAGTAATCGACATTTCTGACATGACTAATCTGAAGTCATTTATACAGGGTCTGAAGTCATTTATACAGGGTGTAACCGAATGATAATAATAAAAAATAAAAATCTTTACTCTCAAGCTTCAAGGCTCATATTGTGTTAGTACAATTATTGAACTATTTTAGTAATAACAAAATGGAAATTGTGTTAGTACAATTATTGAACTATTTTAGTAATAACAAAATGGAATGCTAGACCTTATATAAAATACAAAATAATAATTTAAAATTATCTAGTAGTATTTTAAAGAAGCTAAGAGCATCATCTTGTATACAGTCAATTCACAAAATTTCAGTTTAAAATGAGTAATTAATTAATGGATATTTTATTTTTCGCATGAATTATTCGACACCAATAATTATAACCAGACCACACATCTGTCATGGTTTTTGGTGCCAATTAATTTATGTGAAAAATTTGATATCAATTATTTAAATAACTATTATTTAAGACTCTACACCAGATGCACTCCTCACCTCTTTGGGAAAGATATATCCTTTTAGTTACATCCTGTATAAAGTTCAAAATCGCCTAAAATTTACAGACTTATTAGACAGAAACAATTTAAGGGTCATTGACACAAAAAAAAGATTTTGTTTTACGACATTTTTTTATTTTATTTTTCTACTAGCTGTCCCCTGCGTTTTTGTTCGCGTGTTTTAGTTCCAACGGTTTTTCATTTTTGCAACATTTTTCATTTATGCTCCGCTCCTATTGGTCGTAGCGTGATGTTATATTAGTCTTCCTCAATAAACGGACTATCCAATACAAAAAGAATTTTTCAATTCGACCCAGTAGTTTCTGAGATTAGCGCGTTCAAACAAACAAACAAACTAACTCTTCAGCTTTATAATATAAGTATAGATTAAACTTTTTTATTATAACTATATATAACAAATATATTTACTTTCAGGTGGGACAGCGTAATTCTAATGACACCGGAGGAGCGCCAGTCCAAGCGTCCGACCGCTCCGACAGCGCCGACCAACGCGTCCGACGCGACCGACACGTCCGACAGCCGCACGCACGCGCAGAGGGTGGAGGCGTGTAACGTCGGCGTGGACGACATCGTGGAGAATTTGAACGAAGCAGCCATTACTAACTTAGTTGAGCATCCCCAACAGTTAAGGCCGCCAAGTAAGAAAACACTCATTTAATATACAACCTTCTTTTTATTTAAAACAAAACGGTTTAACCCCAGTTCGACTCGCGACACCACCGCCGCCGCGTCATCTCATGATTAGGGACTCCTATTGAGTCTGAAACTAGTCGGGCGATCCCGAGACTGCGTGAGTAAACCGTTATGTTTTAAATAATTATGAATACTCCTCACGAAAGTTATGATACAAACCTTATTTTTAACCGATTTCAAGGGGAAGAGGTTCTCAATTCGTGTGTATATCTCCGCCAATGATAGATCGAGTTCAAGATTTATTTTAGCCAAAAATACCCGTATATTTTTTATATTTTTAGGGTTCCGTACCTCAAAAGGTAAAAACGGAACCCTTATAGGATCACTTTGTTGTCCGTCTGTCTGTCTGTCTGTCTGTCTGTCTGTCTGTCAAGACCTTTTTTCTCAGGAACGCGTGGAGGTATCAAGCTGAAATTCATATCAAATACTCAAGTCTATGGTCTCTTGGAGCTGTGAAAAAATCAAACTTCTAAGTCAACGCGATCAAAAGATACTCCCGTTTATGCCGCAAATTTTCGACACTCGCAAGGGAATCAAAACCTACAGGGTACTTCCCGTGAACTCAGAATCTTGAAATTTGGTACGAAGCAACGTCTTATAACACAGATAAAGGAAAAATTGCGAAAAGCATAAATTTTTAGTTACATCATATAATAAAAATATTTTTTATATTTTTTTTTTCGTTGTGCAATTAAAATACCATAACTACGACTATGACTCGATCATCGTGATGGGTGAACTTTTACTTATATACCTACAGGTTTCTACGGAACCCTCGGTGCGCGAGTCCGACTCGCACTTGGCCGGTTTTTTTGTGACCATTTGTAAACATAATGAGACCCCTCCGTGCCTCAGAAACCACGTTAACCTTTTGGTCCCGACTGTCATAAGTCGATCTTTGACAATCGATAAGTTATTGCAATAGGGATGTCAACAATTTTTTTTATTTCCGTCTGGTATCATTATAATATATTACACACGTATTTTTCTTTTTTACTTAAATAAACAATGAGGAAGATACAGAGAATAAAAATGTCGCGTGACGTCACATGTAGCTACAATTTTACCAACACGTGACGTCACAAGCCGCCACTCCTGAACTTTGAAGCGCTTTAACTTTGACACTTTTTATAGATTTGATAAAAGAAAAAATACGACTTTATTTTTCTTTTTTTATCTATCTTGTGGACTAAATATATATTTCCTTTTCATACCCAGTCCGCACGCCTATTACAGGTTTCTATAATGGATACTAAAATTAAACAAGATATTATTTGTATATTATTTAACCTATAATATAATTATTAGGAGCATATTAAATTATTACATTGATACAATCTAATATAATACTTTCAAACTAATATTATAAATGCCACAGTAACTGTCTGTCTGTTACGCTTTGACGGGTAAACCGCTGAACCGATTTGAATATATATTTTGTCTAACTCTTAATTTATTTGAATTCTTTTGTGGAGAAACCTAACTTTTACTATTAAACTAATCTGTGATATGGAGTAAGTTTTGGCTCCAAAAATTAAAATAACGGATACCCACGAATACCCACCAAAATGGCGGGCGAAACCGCAACACACAACTCTTATTTGTTTAGTCGGTTATTTAAAATTATGTTTGTTAATAAATTTGTTTATTATATATAAAGATAGGTTTTAAAATTCCTGTTGGCCTAGAGGTTTAATGACCAGATTCATATGAGCATGGTTCAAACCCAGGCAAGTACCAATGTGACTTGGTTACAGTTATATATTTGTAAAATGTTTAAAATTGTAATGTCATAAACCATTTTCAACTTCTACGCGGACGAAGTCGCGGGCTAAAGCTAGTTACTTACAAAATTAATGTTCAATGAAAATAATTCAGTCATAATCATCTTCATCGTCATCCTTTTTAGGAACACAGAGGTTTCCAAATCTTCGGAAAAAAGCCGGGCAGGGTATGTTACAAATAACACAACTTAAAACAGTTGTTTCCGTTGACGTGGTATACCCGGGTATCTCAGTCACCGGGTTATTACCGGGTAAAGGCGCGCTGAAGTTACCCGGGTTATACCCGGGTGAAGGTAGGCTGTAATTACCCGGGTTATATACGGGTAAAGGTATAGTGTAAGAATTGTAAGGGTATCCAGTATTATTAGTGATTGGTACGTATTTACCCGGGTAAGGTATATATCCGGGTCTGTATGAAGAGTTTGATTCCGTTGTATTGTATATGTTTGTGATATTCTGGTTATACCCGGGTCTGCTCCCATTTATCCCGTAATATCCGCCAAAATTTCTTCCGTTGGGATTTTGATAGTTATAGTAGTATGGTGCGTTATCCGTATTTTTATACCCGGGTGTCGAGTTATACCCGGTTGTGTTCCTCGGTCCATAGCCAGTCGGATATCCGTACGGATATGATCTGATGTATGCATTGTTTCTATACCCAGATCCGGATGTTATATGAGTTCTGTTATTTTTAACTGAATTGCCGCTGAAATAACTTTTCGTTTTGTTATAAATGTAGTTCCATGTTGTGTTAAAGAAGTTGCTTTTTTCGTGATTGTCTTGTCCGTTCGTAGATGTATCGTCATGCTTTGTATTATAATACCCGGGTTCTGTAACCGGGTAAGCACTGTAAGCAGTGTACCTTTTATCTCTTACATGTTTTAAATCATAAAATGGTATTTGTAAAATTGGTTTTTCATTTTCGTTAATATTTCTTCTAACTCGAATATCCATTTCGAGATCTTTCTTTTTTATATTATAGTTATGGCGCTCCGCGAATATTTGTATAAGACCTATAATTAAATATATTGGCAGCATTTTGATGTATTTTCTTTCGTATTTTAATTGAAATCACCAACAAAAAATTTGATATACTCGTTTTCTGTGTGAGAGGCCTGCAGTGGGACAGTTACAGGCTGGTGTTATTAACAGCTTCGGTAGTGGCACCCACTTTGGGACAGCTCTCAGGCGTGGTGATCAATGCTCGCTCTCTGTATGAGAGGCCTGCAGTGGGACAGTTACAGGCTGGTGTTATTAACAGCTTCGGTAATGGCACCCCACCGTGGGGCAGCTCACAAGCGTGATGATCAATGCTCGTTCTCTGTATGAGAGGCCTGCAGTGGGACAGTTACAGGCTGGTGTTATTTTAGCAAACTTTTCACTACAGTATTTGCACTTTATTCACTGTTTAATTAAACTGCGGTTAACTGTACCGTCGTTACTTAGTTCTAAATTGTGACTGAGTATATTATTGTCAGTTAATGACGTAATTATTCTTAATTAATGTTTATTTATATCAACTTTGTGTGGTCTTCACTTATCGTGTTATACATGAGACTTATGAGTAATGGTTTGAAGTCTGTCGGTTTGTTTGAAACTCCATCGCTAAACTACTTCAATAAAGAACAAAAAAAAAAGCGAGTGTGCTTAAGACCACACAGCTGAAGTAAAACTTCTTTATATACGAAACGTAACTGGCTATGAGAGAAAGAGAGAAAGAATATGTGTGCTCGCACCTCTCTCTTGCCCCTACAGTAAAATTCGAAACGTAACTCTCTCTTTCTGTCTTCACTAACTTATATCTCCCTCTCAACTTCCGTTCGCCTCGCCCGATCACACCTTTCGTAACGCTTTCGTCACGCATTCACCATCCAACTTCCGAAGTCAAGTGTGTGTCGCATACGTCGCCCTAAAGACGTAATAAAATAGAAGGCAAAATTTAAACTTCCAGGCAGTGGCCTCGGTAGCTTAGTTGGTAAAGCGACTGGCACGTCAAGCCAGTGGTCGCAGGTTCTAGTCCTGCCTGAGGTTTCTGTTTTTCCTTCTATTATTTGTATTTAATTACAAATTTTACATGCTGTCAAATACCTTATTGTGCGAGATATATAAACAGAGTCGGGAGTAAAACTAGTATAGTTTACAAGGAAACAGTTATTTGTCCGCATTTGCAGATAATATTATTATTCATTAAATTTAGTTCTAATTGTTATAAATATAGCCGTTTACAGATAATTCTGAGGCAAAAGGTTCAAGGTCACATAATGATCGTATTGTAGGATGAATAATTTCTTAGTTACGGTCACCCATCTTATAATCGTCCTCGGCAAGTGTTGCTTAACCTTGATTGATTCCGACCATTGCTATACTAGATGTTTTAGTGATCTTATAGTAGACCCATCCACGGACCGTCCTGTGCATGTGAAGCTTAACCTTGAATAGTCGATCCCGACGTTAGCTTAGCCGCGAGACGCTTATTTGATCTTATAGCGCGTTGAGACATTAATCAATTTTAAATATGAAATATTTGGTCACCCATCCATAGACCGGCCTCGGCAAGCGAACTTAACCTTGATCATCTATCCATATGGCATTCATACTTTAATTAAACTATGAACGCACTTGAGTTTGTGTTTTTGTTTAGGATGCCCACTAAATAGCCTTCTCTCAAGCTATGTTGGGGTCGGCTTCCAGTCTTACCGGATTCAGCTGAATACCGTATTTTAGATTAGCTGCCTATCTGATTTTCACAACCCATCATGATAGTTAACATAGAATCCCATGGTAAAACTGGATGTCAGAATTGTAATGACTTAACGACTGTCAAAGTTCAACGTATGACAGTCGGGACCAACGGTTTAAAGTGCTTTCTGAGGCACGGACGGGTCTCGGTATGTTTACAAATAGTCACCCATCCTCGTACCAACCGCGGCAGGTGCGGCTTAACTTTTATTTTCCGTCAAAGTGTACGGCTTAAGCCTAAATGATTACAAAATTTGTTTTTTTTTTGCAAGCAAAGACACGTGAAACTATTATATGGAATTTATCGAACTCAAAGGTTATCAATATAACTGACCTATAATAATTACTGTAGCAATGTTATGATTTGGACAAAATACGTGGAATTTTGAGAAATACCCATTTGAAATACCCATTTCTTTTTTATATGTTTAGTAACACATTAGGTTCAGTAGATAAAAAGTGTTTAAAACTTTGGATTAGGGTTCGATTAAACTAAATTTCCAGGCAGTGACCTCGAAAGCTTAGTTGGTAAAGCGACTGGCGCGTCAAGCCAGTGGTCGCAGGTTCGAGTCCTGCCTGAGGTTTAAGTTTTTTGTAAGTTTATTGTTTTTTCTATTATTTGTATTTAATTACAAATGAAATAAAATTTACAAATTCTTCGCTTACGCTCGTCTACTTTTTAAAAAGAACTGAACCTGAACCCCACACGGGGTGTCCTTAGTGAACGTTGCTGACGTAGTTAGTTTTTCTATTGCTCTGGCTGGAGGCCCTTAAGGTTATCGCCAAAAGTCCGGTGAAGCACTCAAAACCTGCAAACAGAATAAATGCGTAAATCTCTTTAAAAAAATTGTTTTTTGTGTGCCTTCTAAATGAATAGCAATTTTACATTGGCATTGTATTAGAATTTTAATTAAGTTAGGAGTAACCCCCCCGGGGCAGGGAGATAATAATAATAATACCAGCCTATAAATGTCCCACTGCTGGGCACAGGCCTCTTCTCATGTAGAGAAGAAACGAGCATTGATCACCACGCTTGCTCATTGCGGGCGAATTCAGATTCCAATTTTTGGAAACCAGGTTTCCTCTCGATGTTTTCCTTCACCGATTGTCAATGATATCTTAGAATAATTAAGAAAGTACATATAACTTTGAAAAAGTCACATTGGTACTTGCCTTTAATGGGTTCGAACTTGCAACCTCGCACACAAATCCGTTTATTGAACCACTAAGCCAGTAGGGCAGGGAGATGATGATTAAAATTCGTGTTTATGCTTTACAGCTGAGCCTCTCAAACCGACGTACATGCCAGTGTTTCTAACCAAGAAGGAGAGGAAGAAGCTTCGCCGCCAGAGCCGTCGGGAGGCGTGGAAGGAGGAACAGGAGAAAGTCAGATTAGGGCTGGAGGCACCGCCTGAACCTAAACTTAGGTATGTATACTGCGCTCGCAATGTATTTGCCAAACTTGTAAATAGATACAAGTTTTTCGAAAAACAACTTTAATGCTCACGTCTAAGGTTCAGTTTGCGCTGCAACTTCATATTTTTTATAAGTCTAAAGTGAATTTTATTTATACTTTTGTAAAGTTGATGTTTGTTTAAGTTGATGTAACATAAATTGGCACAAGAATTTAAATAGACTATAAATTGTATAAATTATGACGGACCTCATCTATAGCGCTATTGACGTGAACCCGATCCAGACACAAGTATATTTAGCTTAGTTGGAGGGGTAAACAAGATTTATACTAATGTGAATTTTGTAATTTCTACGAATCACAGGCCTGTAGCTTGTCTCTCATTGGTGGAAAATGATGGATAGACTTCACTCGACTCTAGCAACGCACACAACAAAGTGGACTTTGTTCTGGCATTTTCTTTGTTCTGTTTGCTCGCTGAAGTTTGTTCTGGAGATTTTCGGGAAACTAGGTAAATTTACGTAAATTACAAGTTATGCCATCTTTTCACAGGATATCCAACCTAATGAGGGCTCTAGGCACGGAGGCTGTTCAGGACCCCACAGCCATCGAAGCCAAGGTCAGGGAGCAGATTGCCAAGCGGCAGAAGACGCACCTGGAAGCCAACAAGGCGAGGGCGCTCACTAAGGATCAGAAAAGAGAAAAGGTGAGAGTTTATCTAAGGTCAAGCAACTCGAGCCGAGGTCGATAAGTGGATGGGTGACAATATTCAAATATTTACTTACCGCGTCTCGGGGAAATTTTGTTGTTAAGTAATATGCCTACGGTTTCAGATTAAGGAGGTCACGAAATAGTACGATAGTATTTCGACGTAGTTTTTTAAATTAAAAATAATAGTTTTGTTGTTTTTTTTCAGGTGGATAGAAAGATTAGGGAAGATACGACAATGGGCGTACATGTCGCAGTGTATCGGTAAGTTTAGACTAAATTTCTTCTAAATTCCTAAATAGCTTTGTATGGGGTGTTATTGTTAGAGTCCTAACATCACCAGGAGTAATATTCGACCTATGACGACCTCCGTGGTCGAGTGACGTACACACCGGTTTTCAAGGTGTCGCTAGCTCTGAGGTCCCGGGTTCGATCCCCATACAATGTAGAAAACCAGTTTTCTACATTGTCTGGAGTCTGGGTGTTTGTGGTACCTTCGTTGTCTCTGAATTCCATAACACAAGTGCTTTAGCTACTTACTTTGGGTTCAGAGCAATGTATGTGATGTTGTCCACATTTATTTATTTATTACTAGATAAAAAAATGAGAAAAATTTTAATCGATTTTTTTTTAAAGTTTTAACGCGAATAATAGATAACTGGGTATTAAACTGTGGTATTAAAAGTGAAAATCGAATCAGTCCGTCAGTTAGATAATAAAAAAATATGGGATACGTATTTTTTGCTCTTTCAAAATAAGAAAACTATAAGTAGATAAAGCAATTCTAAATTTAGGAGTAGGTGCTAGTGACGTCATTGTGTTGTGCACGAAATTGTGACGTCATACGACATTTTAAATCAATGTATCGTCAAGCGTGTTCGGTTACGTAAAATAAGGAAAAATACGTGTCTAATATTTTGAAATTTATACTAATATTATAAAGCTGAAGAGTTTGTTTGTTTGAACGCGCTAATCTCAGGAAGTAATGGTTCGATTTGAAAAAATCTTTTTGTATTGGATAGTCCGTTTATTGAGGTAGGCTATAGGCTATATAATATCACGCTACGACCAATAGGAGCAGAGCATTAATGAAAAAAGTTGCAAAAATGAAAAACCTTTGAAACTAAAACACGCGAACAAAGTCGCGGGGGACAGCTAGTAATCTATATGGCGTAGATAAAAAATAATGAAATTTGTTTAACCTTTTGAACGCCAGAGCGTAAATGCATCGGCGCCTCTCCCACGCCAAGCCACAAATTCAGCGCAAATACCTACAAAAAAAATTAGGGATTCCAACATCTTATCGATAACCAATTAATCATTGCTTTTCGTGCCATATTATTTAAATAAAATACTACCGTTTGCATAATTATTTTATTTAATTTGACCTTATTTGGTATCATACTATCATTAAACACCAGTTACAATGTTCTAAACAACCTAAAAGCAGACATTAGAACGACAAACGAATAAATCAAATAATAATAAGCTACATCACTAATCTTGTTTTGACGTCTTCCGCTGTCGGCTATACCCGACTGTGGCGTGACTGGCACGACTTTTGACAATTTCCTCGCATGCGAATAGGGATGTGATAATGTGGGACATAATAAATAAAAACAATTTAATTACATTAAATTACTATTACATTAAACAACTCCAAACAAGAAATATTCGAAAAAACAATAAATACACCAAAAAGTAAAGTCTCTCAAGTTATCTCATTTATTCTAAGTTTCTTAAACCGCATTTTAAATGCAATACAGTGAATTCTTATATATCAATTTAAAATAATATTAGTCTGATTCCTCGTAACTTGGCAAACTGCATTGCTTCGGAAAATTCATCATCCTCTTCTACATTTCCTAACACACACAGGAGTTCTTCAGTAGTCATTTGACTGTCAGCCATTTTTATTATTAAACACTTATACTCGCACAATATTAATGCCGTTATAAATATTACCACCGATCATAATAAACGAAGGAAATCACTAGCAGTCTCCCGTAGCGCTAATGACGTCATCGCTTGTCGTCTATACCCGACTGTGGCGTACAGGTTACTGTTTATGCGCTTTCGCGTAGGGATGCGCGAGAGTGGACAGTAAACTATCGATCTTTGGAAATCGATTACGATTTTTTTCCACAATTTTATAAATTTTATGCATTAGGAATATTCAGATACAAATAGATGTCAATAAAAGTAATTTTCAAAGTAATAGTAAGCTACTTTTAATGAAATATTTCATAAATTTAAAATAAATTTGAATAATAACTTACCTTACTTACCCATCACTAGCTGTCGTGTCTTGCCGACTGTGGCGTATGGAAGAACACATTTTTACGGATTTCGATTAGCAATTTTTGATTATTGTTTTTTCTAGTGAAATGTAAGTAATGAATATATATTTGTGCGATTATACAATATTTCATTAATGTAGTTTTAAATAATAGGAAAAAGAAACACAGAAAACTTAATTAGTTATATTAATTTTGTACTTAAAAAATGTCGTTTTCTTGTCGGCTATACCCGACCGTGGCGTGTTTGGCACGTTTTCGTTTGTTGGCTATACCCGACCGTGGCGTTCAAAAGGTTAAACATAGTTTTAACTCAATGTATATTGGCCCCGATTCTGTTAAACCCACACTAAATTTATTTTAGGCCATCGGTATCTTTTTCACTTGTACACAATTAGAAAAAGGACTGACGAAAATTAGAGCTGTCAAATTTAGTTTCGAGTAAAATTCTCATACAAATGTGTGCACTAAAACCCAGTGATCAGTGATGTTCAACGCGAAAACTGGTTTGACATTTCTAAGTTACTTAGTTGTTATCAGTTGCCTTCTTTTTCTTACGCTGTGTGTTAGTAAAAGATAACAATGGTTTAATTTTGATTTAGTTAGCGTACAAGGGAATCGGCGCCATTATTTTCGTAAAACCAAGAAATCATTATGAAGGAAAAAATTATGTTCACCAATTTCTCTGATCCCGATGGACTGATTTTGATAATTATTGTCTGTCACAGAGTCAAGGACCTGTTCGAGTCAGCTTCAGCCAAGTTCAAGGTGGAGGCGAATGCTCAACAGTTGCACATGACGGGCTCCGTGGTGCTGCACCGCGGCTGCTGCGTGCTCGTGCTGGAGGGCGGGCCCAAGCAGCACGCCAAGTATAAACGGTGAGCATACCTACTGCTGCACTTGCAGCTGCACCGCGGCTGCAAGTGCAGCAGTACGTAACCTGTGCAAGTGGGGCATCATCGATCCTTCACATATCCAATGTGAATATGGTGCCGGCGCAAGATATGGCGCATCTTCTGTCCTGCACCCTCCAGGACGTAATGAAGGCCAACGACCGAGGCATTCAGGTGGCAACTTTTTAGTCTGAAAGAGTCATTTGACACGAGAAGAAGAAGAAGAACGGTGAGCATACGTACTGCTGCACTTGCAGCTGCACCGCAGCCAATATATAAATAAACTAGCTGTTGTTTGCTGCTCCGCCCACTTAGGTATCGGTTATGGCGGCAATAAGTAGCCTAGGTTCTTTCTTAGGATACAAGCTTACCCCATACCAAGTTTCAACAAAATCGGTTCAGCAGTTTAGCCGTGAAAGCGTAACAGGCAGAGTGAGTTTCGCCTTTATAATATAAGTATAGGTTAATATATCTATTGTAATTCTCATTAAGTAAGTTATCTTCGTCTCCAGGTTAATGCTGCACCGCATCAAGTGGGAGGAGGACATAGTGAAGGACGCGGACGGGCGCGAGGTGCCCAACAGCTGCTGCCTCGTGTGGGAGGGCACCGTCAAGCAGAGGGCCTTCGGGGAGATCAAGTTCAAGGTAGACCACTTATCGACACCTACAATATCATTATTTACATTTTTATAACATTGAAAAATAATTAAATAGGGTTGGAAATAGTAAAATTATTGTATAATAACTTTCGTGATGAGTATTCATAATTATTTAAAACATAACGGTTTACTTACTTGTCGCGAGTCGAACTAGCAGTTCGACTCGCGACACCACCGCCGACTCCTATTGAGTCTGAAATTAGTCGGGCGAACACGAGAATATGCGTGAGTAAACCGTTTTGTTTTAAATAAGTTAAATTATTTTTCAAAAAGAAATTTAAAACATTGAATTAATTTAAGCCGTTCAAACGCCACCATTTAACGCGCGCTCTTGATGACGTCATTGGCCATGTCCCGTGTTTGTTTATTATAGCGTTTCAGTCTATGATGGCTTAACCAAGCGACCGATTTTGATGAAATTTGGTACGAACTGTTAGTAATGATTCTGCCGCGATAACCGACATCACCGCGGGCAAGACCTAGTCGTAAATATGATAATATATTGAGTACCTGTTGCTCAGGTGACCCCTACGGAGAAGCAAGCGCGCGAGCACTTTGCGCGGCACCGCGTGGAACAGTACTGGGACCTCGCGTACAGCGGGGCCGTGCTGGCGCCCGCCGCAGAGCCCTAGCGCTACACATATATATAATAAATACATTTTCTGGCAAATGACGTTTCATTTAACCCACCTCATATAATATTGTTCTTTAAAACTAATTATTGATAATATATTTGTGTTGAACCAAGTTTCTGAAAAAAAAAAACAGACCTGTAATTTTCCCACTGCTGGGCGTCTTCTCATCTCCTGCGTAGCGTTTTCCGAATCTATGTTGGAATCGGAATCCAGTCTCTCCAGATTCAGCTGAATACTGTATTTTACATGAGCGACTGACTACCTGACCTCCACAACCCAGCGTACTGGGTAAGCAGACAGAAGGGAGATAAATAAAAACAAACACGAAATGTTAAGAATTATATTTTGTACGGGTGTCGCACAAAACTCGCGTCTTATCACATATATATATACATCGGAACTTTATCCTATAAGGAGACATTTATAATACAACTTTATTTAGAAATCGCTTCTTATTAAATACACTTTTTTAATTAATAATAGATTAAAAAGATGGGATATAAAATCTATCTATTGTTTTTAGCTTTTTTAGGGTAAAATGGGACACTATTACTAAGTCTTCGCTGTCCGTCCGAAGGAAACAGTGGAATAGGTTTGTACGAAGAAAGAACTCGCGTCTCCTCTTAATATTAATAAAAACATCTATATTAGATGTGAAATTTCAACATATTCATGTTAAATTCCTATCTCTGATAGAAAGAAGTACAGATGGACAATATATATATTTCGGAGTCACTGTGACAGTTCAAACATGGATGTAGCTATATGCATAATACATATAAATGTTGATCTTGAATAAAATATATTAGGTACACTGCTCATACTTATTCATTACTGTCGTAATATTACTAGCATAAATTATTCAAAAATCTGTACAATCTTCAAATAAATTACACACAAAAAAATATTTAATATCGCAGCGATTTCTTATATAAAGTTGTATAAAACTTATCTAAAATACACCAGGATTATAACTAGATATCTCCAACATTGAGCCGTTAAAATTAGTTTAATTCTAGAATCGCACACCCATCTCATTCCAAACCTCGAATCCTGATGTAAATCAGATTAATAAGAAGGTATTAAACTACAATTTCAGCTAATAGGTATAACACAACATTATATTACAACTACAAGTGTGTAATGTGTGTATGTATATAATTAAGTATATTTATAATAAAAAAAAAGACTACTTTAGTTTATTGAACAAAATAAAATAACCCTTTTCTCTACGACAATGTCTTTGTGTAGATCACAGATGTAAATAGACAAAGAATATATTACTTCCTACCAAGAGGACACAGTTAACGCAAGTATCACGAATTGCATGAAAAGCATGCGAGCCATTCTTGACTACCTACTGTGACGTCACAATCCCTATTAAGTGATGATTTCAAACTAGAATCAACTTAAAACATGATGTAATTACGAATGGTTTGTCAATAATGCCCGGTACAGATTGGTGAAACAATTAGCGCGACACATCGATACAGACTGAGCGCGACAGTTGCCACGTTAAGCATATTATGCGTAAGCCGGGCACGCGACGTCTTTTTGTATTATCTAGGTCTAACTATATCTGTGTTGTAGATAGTGTGTGTCGCAAAAAATGGCCGACAGTTGACACTTGTGTTTATATATGTCGCAGTAAGATAGATAAAGCCGTAATATAGTTATATCCCTAGGGATATAATTATATACCGTAACATAGTTATACGAAAGCGAATCTTTACTATCTCACTAGGAATATAGTTATAAAACGGTCCAAGTTTAGTGATATACTTATATTACTAGATTAAGTTTAGTGAAATAGCTTTCGGAGTGTGCGGGCAGGCGGCGCGCCGCCTCCCCCGCGGCGGGCGAGGGGTTCGTTGTGTTTACGCGCTCCCGACGCAGTCAGTCGCACACTATTATTCAAAGTCATATCTTTTTTGTTTAGATTTCTTTTTATTCATAATAATCAGTAGCTTAGAATCGACTTTGCCAACCCCGACACATTTGGTTAGGTTGGTAGGTATTTTTTTTTCTGACCCTTAGTACCGACGAACCCTAATATATTTATAACACTGAACTTAATCTAGTAATATAAGTATATCACTAAACTTGGACCGTTTTATAACTATATTCCTAGTGAGATAGTAAAGATTCGCTTTCGTATAACTATGTTACGGTATATAATTATATCCCTAGGGATATAACTATATTACGGCTTTATCTATCTTACTGCGACATATACATGTCATAATGAATACGTGGCATTAACAGCAGGATAAATGATTGGGTATGAAAAAAAAACCTATTTAGTCAGTCAGTTAGATAATATGCAATAATAAAATATTAGACACGTATTTGTTGCTAGTATAAAGTAGAATAAAACTAAGTAGATAGTGTGGCTAAAGACGTCATGCTTTCGCACAAAATGTAAACAATCGTGACGTCACGCGACATTTCAAATCAATGTATCATCATCTTCAAGTTTAGTTACAGAAAAAATACGTAAATGTTTTAGTTATCTAACTGAAGGACATGAAAAAAAATATCTACCCTATTAAACCGTCTTTTCTCATAAAATCTTACCCATACAATAACTGATAGGATAATCAACCAAACTTCAATACTTCTAAATCAAACTAAACTTTTTCACTAACTTATCAGTTAAACTTCCCGTTAACTTAACTATACAGATACGCATTACACACTTTAAATTAAAATTTGCATAAAAAGAGCTATGGACATAATTATAACTAATATTTACACAATCTTTAGAAACAATATTCTTTTAATTGTTCCCATTTCATTTCGAATCTAATTAAAATATAACAAATCCGGGAGATCGTTTTGGTGGCTTTCAAGTCTATTATTTATTATTACTTGAGGGTCTCCTAAAGTCCAAAAAAGTAAGTCTACAATCATTTCGTTACAAAAAAATCGGTGAAACATTTTAAGTAACTCAAAACATAAATAAATTTAGAGTAGTCCTTTCAGAGTCATCTTAGGTTTAAATATATTTGCTAACTATCATTTGATTAGCTTTTATACCCTAAAATTGACATTCATAACCCTTTTTTGGTTCTCAAAAGATTAAAAAAAAAAACATTTTCATCATTTTATAATCCAAAAATAATCAATAATGTTAATTAAATGTCTTTAATCCTATTTGTATTTATCTTTTGATATTTATAGAAGCAGATGAGTTTAATAATTAAAAATTAAATCATGTTTAATTATATTGAACCCATAAAACACTTTTGGAGCCCCTCAAAATTTGTTAAATCTAAAATACATTTAAAGTACAAAAACCTTTAAAGGTATGTTAGAATGTATATGTAATGAATTATCTATTTTAACACATCAAATACACATATTTCGTATACAGGTTTTAAGAAACATTTCAGTTGAACCTCGCTTTAAAAGTGTCAATGTAACTTTACAAAGTAAGAGTTGATTGGTGACCTGCAGTGGATGGTGGTGCATGGTGGTGCTACTGCGTGGTGGGCGTGTGTCGCGCGCCGGCCACGAGGTCGCGGTAGAGCGCGAGCTGGCGCGCGTCGAGCGAGCCGGCCAGGCGGCTGTACAGCGCCACGTACGGGTCCGCCGGGCCCTTCTGCAGCTCCAGCAGCTGGCTCTTCTGCAGGTCCATGATCTGAGCCAGGTTCTGGTTCTTTTGTAGGTCCATAATGTGGGCTAAGTTCTGATGTTTTTGGAGGTCCATAATGTGGGCTAAGTTCTGATGTTTTTGGAGGTCCATAATTTGGGATAAATTCTGGTGTTTCATCGCATTTTGTAACGAAGCATCCTCTCGTATTTGATAGCTAGGGATGGTAATTGGTGGTTTTTTTTGTAGATTACTATGCGATGGACTCGTGAATTTTGGATAAGTGTCCTTAGGAGGAGTTGGGGTTTTCGTGGACATAAATTTCCCGTTACTGGACCGTTTCTGCGGCGGTCGATTCTTGTTGGGACTTTGAGCTTTATTAACTAACGTAATTTCTAAATTCGATCCTACGACTGCTTTTCCGTCGACTAGCGTATAATTCTTCGATAGATTTTGAGGAGCTAGTTTGGGTGAAGGAGAATTAGGTACCCTGACTATTTCTACCGCCGGTTTCTGAGGGGGTGGGCTGGTGGATTTACAAGTTAAGTCTAGAATATCCTGAGGAGTGGCTTGTGTCGTTGGTGCAGTTCTCAGAGGCTTCAGAGGAGCTCCGTGTAAGACATGAGGTGGTGGCATGAAGGGGTCCTTTGGATTCCCGTAGACTGTCTTCTCAGGCCCTGCAGTTCCGAAGATAGAAGAGGCCTGGATAACCTTGGGGGGTAGAAGGCCGTTGCCATAGTTTTGCGGCACAATATTGTACATTTGGAAGAGTTGTGCCTGCGTCATGATCTGGTGTTGGACCACAGGGTTAAGCATGAGAGGAGGACCGAGGACCTGAGGGTGCGGCTGCCAGGGAGGTAAGGCCGTGACTTCCAACCCCCGCTCCTTGAGGATGTCCAGCTTCTTCTTCTTGACGGCTTGAGGACTTTCGGGGTATTCGTCGAGATCGATTATTTCTGGGGTTTTTGGTTTGTATGGGACCTGGAAAACGGATATTTTATTAGTTACAGATTATTACTCCGGGTACTACGTGCTAAAAAACAGGCTTATCCAAATAAATCACAGGAAGATGATGTCAAAAATGATGAGAAAATATTATCATAACTATGTAGATATGGTCAATATTTATTCAAATATTATGTATCTGAGTTTAGAATATTTTTTTAATGAATCCCATTAAAAAAAAATTTGTTATTAATAAATCACAAGTTAAAATATCTTTTAAATAAAGACTGTTTTTGATATATTCATACGTAATACATATAATAAAACTCCCGTACTATAAATATATTGTATCGCGGGGAGTTTCACAATCATTTAATTCACATACACAAAATAACACTCAAAACTTGAAACAAGCAATTATGGATCACACAAAGTGTGTGTATGTATGTGTGTGTCTGTATGTTTGTATCTATGTTTGTGTGGGGTGTGTGTGTGTGTGTGTGTGTGTGTGTGTGTGTGTGTGTGTGTGTGTGTGTGTGTGTGTGTGTGTGAGTGTATGTATGTATGCATGTGTATCTATGTGTGCATGTGTGTGTGTATGTTTATATATATATGTATGTATGTGTGTGTGTTTGTATGTTTATATCAATGTGTGTATGTGTGTGTGTTTGTATGTTTATATCAATGTGTGTATGTATGTGTGCATGTGTAGGCTCACCTCGACGATGTCGTCGTCGGGCGGCGGCGGCGGCGGGTGGTGGATGCCGAAGTTGGTGAGTGGCGGCGACACCGTGGACACGCTGCCCGGCGCTGGAGACAAAGCTATATTATAGCTTGCAACAACATACATACAGGGTGCGACCTCATATTTCAAATACAACACACAGGGGTCTACGGAAATGCTGCTTTTGCTCATAAAATAAGAAAATTCTTTAAGAAAACGATTATCAAGTTACTTATCATACGAAATTATCATCAGCTGATCAAAATTAATACCTACGCGGAAGGTCGGCAACGAGTTGTGTAATGTACACCTATAATAACAGTACTCACGTGTGGAGGAAGGCGGTTGATTTCGCTGAGGCTTCACGCGCACCGCGCGCAGCGAGCTGCGGCCCGCCGGCCGGGAGCCCTTCTGTGCGGGACAAACATACCTCGTTCAATACTACTTTAATAAACTAAGCCGTTTTTTTATAGATTATTATTTAGTTTTTGGTTAAGTAAAAAAATACGTGTCTAATAATATAATGTATCTGAAGGACATTGAGAAAATTAGTCTTCTCCCCCATAGCAGGTAATATCTGGGTGTCTATACTCACGAGGTCAGGAGGCGCGTGGCCGTTGGGAGGGGCGCGAGGTGACGGCGATTCTGCTGAAACAAATATTTGAACAATTACAATGTGTACTACTTAGAGGTTGCGCCCAAATCACGAGTTGTGTGTGTTTTTACGCACGTCGTTGTGTGTGCTTGGGTGTGTGTGTGTGTGTGTATGGGTGTGTGCGAGTGTGTGTGTGTGTGAGTGTGTATGGGTGTGTGTGTATGGGTGTGGGGGTGTGTGTGTATGGGTGTGGGTGCATGTGTATGGGTGTGAGTGCATGTGTGCGTGGGTGTTTATAAAAGTTTAAATAAATGTTGTATTAGTAATATGTAGTTGTATTTTCATCATAGTTTTTGGGATTTAGCCAGTGAACTGTGTTTGCTTTTCATTCTCAAGAAGTCAGGGGATAGATATACTTATAGAATCTCACCTAAACTGATCTTCTGCGTGTCCAAGTACTGCAGATCCTTGTCGTCCTTCTCATACATCTTGACGATGGCGGGCTCGACGAGCTGGTCCACCGGCTTCACCGATATCTTGCTGACTTTCTCATCCTTATTCAACGACTCCAGAAACTCTCTATTGAACTCCTCAGCGTTTTTCACTATTAACTCATCTTTCGACGTAATTTCACCCGTTTCTAAATCAATACCGCGTTTCTCAAACTTTTCTAGTTTCTCGAATTTTTCGAGTTTGTCAAACTTTTCGAGGTTTTCGGGTTTGGGGGACGGTGTGCGCAGGATTTTGACGTCGTCATCTCGCAGGGGTGAGTCGGTGACGTCTATCGTGGCTATGGTCTGCGGCTCGCAGTCAATTTTGCCGTTTAATTTGTAACCGTTTCGACGTTCGTGGTTTTCGAAGGGTAGTAGGAATCTGGAGATGAGAGTAAATTACATTAGTATTGTATTTTTTGGTTTTGATAATTAGTCAGTCATAAACTTTTGCTTAAAGATTTTGCTAAAGAAGAAATTGCCCGTACCTACATCTATTAAACAAAAAAAAACAGATTATGTAAATACTAACTGACTCGGCAAACGTTGTTTAGCCAGAGCCACCCTTATCATTTAAGGGTATACAAATATATATATTTCATAAAAATCGATCAAGCCATTTCAGAGGAGTTCGATAATATAAAATTAGGTCAGAAAATAGGTTTAGTGGATTGCAAATGTTTTCCTTCGTGGTCATCGGTAAAGAGTAAGCAAAAGCACTCCGATAATCTAGCACTACTCTTCATCTTCGTTCTCTGAAGTGTAATAGAATTTGCAAGCATATCTTGATGGTAATATGACAGTTGTTGTCTAAGACGTACATAACGTCCACGGCTAGGCGAGCTGTGTGTATGTGCGAAGGATTTCAGATTTCATGAGATTAATAAATAAAATACTTCGATCACAGAAATTGCTGTTTTATTACAACGCATTAACCAAAAAGAGATCATAACTAATATATTACACACAGACCTGTAGCCCTAGACAAGTGACATATTGAAAAGCGAAAACTCTGATCGAATTGTTCAAATGTATGGAAGTGACCAGTCCAAGTCACGTGACATATTGAAACGAAATGTCATTTCCTTACATTTAATGTCATTAAAGCGATTTCTATTATCGTTAACGATTGTCGAAATGCCATTTGTCTAGAGGGGCAGAGAATACAACCAAATGGTTCGTGTAATAGTACACACGGTGCTGCTCGCCAGTTCTGTTACTTGAACTTGGCTTGGCATGCTACCGTACGCGCACTTCAGTGATTTCTTGGAACGTGGCTCACCTCTCGTAGTGGCGGCGGGCGCGCGCCGGCTGGTCGGGCGCCAGCGCGCGCCACAGCTGGCGCCGGCACGCGGCCTCGTAGCCGCCGCGCGACCCCACCCAGCCGTACAGCGCGCGCAGCGACCCTGCACACACACATGCAATGCATTCATACAGCACTGTGGGTGGCATTCACATTACTAGCAATCTTGTTAACCCCTCCAACTAAGCTAAATATGCTTGTGTCGGGAGTGGGTTCACGTCAATAGTGCAATGGGTGGGGTTCGAACCTGCGACTTCTCGATCACAAGGCGGTCACCCTAACCATTAGGCTATTGCCGCTTAAATTCATCGCACAGCAATGGCAAAAGGAACCGACTTCAATTAAATTTTATGGGACCACCTCTGAGGGTAGGATGGCGAACCAATGGTACGCGTGCCATAAGTGGCACGTCACAATATTTTGGGCACGTCACTAATATCAATCACAAAATTCATTATGCACTACGAAAAAAGTGTGATGTAGGTAACCCAGGTCCCATACAAATTTTGCCCCCGTTTTTCATCCCCTTAGTGGTAGAATTTCGGAAAATCTTTTTTTAACGGATGCCTACGTCATACAAAGAATCCATCCCTTAAATTTCAGGTCTCTACGATCACCGGTTTAGGCATTGCGTTGATCCATCAGTCATTCGGGACAAAGCATTTTATATATATAGACAACTAGCTGACCCGTGCCCCCTTCGTTGGGCCTAATGTTAATAATCCTTTTTTAGTACAGAGTGTTATAATTTAATTTCTAACTGCCAAAAGGAGGGTTATACGTAGGTATAGTTTGTATTTGCATGCTAATACAAAATTCGAAAGTAACTCTGTCCAAAAGAAAAAACATTTTCTGCGGGATTTGCGATAAACGAATTCCATGAGGACACTTGGTCCTCATGGAATTCGTTTATAAAAGGAAAAGTTAGTTTGGTTATGGTAATTTTAATTGTTCAAAACTTCTCTGTAAAGTGTAAACTATATTGGATGTAATGTTATCATTTGGTAGCAAAATATATTGTCTATCAGGAGTTCCAACCCGAGATAAGCCAACATATAACTGCCCATGGGAAAAACACGGCTTTCTCAGGTCAATGCCCACCAAAGAGAATACCCTGTAGCCTTTTAAACGGTATGGGTAAATCAGTGGGAATCATGTTCAAAGAATTTAAAAATTCTTGGAGATAGTGCACTGTATCCTCAATATTACACACCGTATCAATAGACTTATAGTGTTTGACCTGACCGGGAATTTTCTCTAAAATGAGTTTATTTATTTAATTCACTTTTTGTAACTTAAATATAAAAGTTAGACATATGCTGTCGTTGACTTTTTTGTAGGCATTTTCAAGCTCCACATCTTTTCTCTAGAACTCAAAAATATATCTTTCATAGTTAAGGCAGCGTTCGTAAGAAACGCTTTCATTCGACCGTTTTTTCTCAGATTCACTTTGCAAAACGGACTACCACGTAAAAGCCTTTTTATTTTTCGGTTTTTTATATAACCTATAATATAACTCGGCAATAATGTGGCTTTCTATTGGTGAAAGAATTTTTAAAATCGGTTCCGCAGATCCCGAGATTACCCCTTACAATTTAACAAATATACAAACACAAACTTTACTTCTTTATAATATTAGTATAGATGTATGAAGTATGTTCTACTCACAGTGTTTCAGCGTATGGCCACTCTTGAAGGGCTCGCTCCTGTTCTTGTAGAACATCTTGAGCTGCTGCAGGAAGGCGCGGTCTTCTGCTGTCTCTTCTATCCTTTTACAGTCATCGTCTTCGTCTTCGCTCGGTTGAGGGGCGCCGTTACGGAGGGAAAGTCGGCGGCGAGTCTATAGGAAATAGAAACGACGTTAATAAAATCATTCTATTTTAAAGCCTTAGACATTATACAAGAGCAGTATTTATCAAGACGAATGAAAGGAGCCCAAACTCGGTGGGTGTGGAGTTACCGGATGGGGCTCGTCTCCGCGCTGCAGGCCGTCAGTGTGATCGCGGGCAGGCTCGGGCTCGGGCGAGGGGGAGGGCGAGGGCGAGGGCGAGGGCGAGTGCGGCGCGCGGCGCCGGCGGCCGCGCGGCCGGCCCTTCAGGCGCGGCGCCAGGTGGTTGCACACGAACTCGTGCCCCTCCAGCTCCGGGTACTCGAACGTGTCCTGGCGACGACACAAACACATGCTAAACACTTCCTTACTGGCTTACACAAAGATTTCTATATAGGTAAACCACTTTCATATTGTCGGACAACATTAAATGTCCTCATAATCTTTAGATTGAACCATTTTTTCAAAAATTTAGGTATGAATAGAGAAGAACAGGATTAGAAACCATACAACTTGCAAGTTACACATACATCAAAAACATGTTTTAGCTAGAAGAATAATATGTTTGAGTAATCAAAGGAATGGTCCAAATACACTTCCTCGAGGAACTCCTAAAATTTTTACGCTCAAATTGTTTTATTTTGATAAATAAAAAATGTGTACTGACATTGAATAAACCATGTGTACTGTGTATGTTCGTGGTAAATTTACCCTAATTCATCTTATTGGTATAGGTAGAGATTTATGGCACAATTATAGCTTAATGTTAACGTCAAAGTCAAATGTGTCAAAAAAGGCCATTCTAAAATCATCAAACCAAAACACCGATTTATTTTGCATTTTAGTTTCATTTACTACTTTCCAAACCGCTACATACAATTTAATTTAAAAAGAAATTTACCGGTTACAATTTTAGGAACAATAATTAGTTTTATAAGTTTCAATCGTTGTTTTAGAATAATCAGGACACTGACGGCACCAAGGTGTGATGACTTATAGTAATCTCTTGATCTAGATTTTGTTTTGATATTGTACTGGTATACGTCCAGCCTCGTGTGTCACACAGAGTATATCCAGCGCACCTTGCAGTACAGTATCCTGGTGTTGTTGGTGGGCGCGGCGTACCCGCCCAGCGCGGCCACCAGCGAGTCGCGCAGCCAGTCGGCCTGCAGCCCGTCCAGCCGCGCCAGCAGCGCGCGGTAGCGGCAGTACCGCGGGTACGAGAACACCACCACGCCGGGCGCTTCGGCATCCACTTCTGCAGGCGAACGGAGAGATTACATAAAAAAACATCGTAAGTATATGTAGTACAATTTCTCGAGAAATATGTTCAAATAATGTAAGGGTAACCTTATCAACCAATCTTAATAACTGGAAAACTTCATGACTGTGTTATATTTACAACTCGGCATGGGCTGTCATTTCAGTATCGACATGGTGTAGCAACATTATTCCTGACTAGGTTTCAGTCGCGGCATCCTACCTCAACAAAGAGTAGTAAATTAAGCAGTGGATGTGCTTTTCATTATCTACAACCCTTGTCATCCCACTGCTCCCGGTCCTGTGCTAATCTCATGCAGGTCTGACCCGAATCTTTCCATATCATCTAAAAATCTTGCTCCCAGAATTACGCTCTTATTGTCTTAGCCACCATTCAATCTTTGCGAGTCCCATCCAGCTCTTCCGAGGTTTGATCCCACAAGGTTTTCTCAAGCTACCTATGGTGTTGCTAATACTGTATCACTCACCGATGGTGTTCTTCTCGCTGGCCACGTCGCTGAAGTCGAGCCTGGTGTGGTGCAGGGGCGCGGTGCGGGCGGGGTCGGCGGGCGGAGCGCAGGCGCCGCGCCACACCGCCCGCAGCCCCCAGCGCCACTCCGTGCCCGTGCAGATCCAGCTGAGCAAGTCGTCTGCGCGGAGGACTACCTTGTCGTTGATGGCTAGGACTTCATCCTGAAAAGAGAAGGCATCGTTAGATATATTTTCTTACGCCTGTAAACTCAAGGAGATTTGAACAGACGTTCTTAAAGCCGTAAATCACTTTGAGGTTGAATTAAGCGACAGATAAACAGAGATTGCATGAAAGTACTGAAACGTCATATTCAATAAACCTTTTTTATAATATTTTTATATATTTATAAACTCGTCTTTACATCGATATAGCATCACAGTACTTGTAGAGACAAACCCAAAGTATCCAAACCCGATGGGATTCGACGAGGTTTATCTCACCTAGTCTATGATCACCTGACTCCATCATCAGACCAGCTCGAGAGTAGGTATCATAATATTTATTGTCACCAAACTAGCTATAACAGTTTGATTTTTTCCTTTACTTTAGAACTAGTATCATGCTAAATTTCGTGATTATAGGTCGATGTGAAGTACACTTAAGGTTTTAAGTTTCTCCAAAATGTGGGAAAAACTGTTTCGGGTAAATGCCTCCGTTTCATTGCGTGAATTATTTATTGCATCAAGACCTTGTTGACCTGAAAATTTGTTATTAATTTCAACCGGATACCAACACGCGTTCCTGACTAGAGACAGACAGATAGACAGACAACAAAGTAATCCTACAAGGGTTCGTGTTTGCCTTTTGAGGTACGGAACTTTAAAACTTATAGAAGAAAAAAAAAGTAAGTCTATAATAAAACACATAAGATAGAAAGTTGCAGATGCCTATCCCACTAAAAATACCATGATATACCATGCACATATTCTATTCGACCAGCCTACCTGTAAATAATGAAACTATATAGGTTCGTAAATAATTTATTTGCCATCGCTACAGTGTGCTTGCTGACTGTGCAGCTTAAAACAGATTTAATATCTGTACTAAGCAATCAAATGTAGCGTCAGAGAAAAAAACTAGTTCACAAAAAAGCTTAAACAAAATATATTGCCTCAAAATAATTCCATAATATGAAATTAAGCACGATAAACGAAATTGAATTAAGATGATAAACTTATTTTGTGCTCGTTAAATGAGCGCGATACTTTATATTTCCAAAGACTCTTTTATTATAATACCGAATTAACGAATACTCAAACGTAGCTTAATTAAAAGTCGCCGTTAACTCTTATCCTGTCTCTGACACTTTAAGGTGTAATATAGCGCTAGGTAGTCTTTTCATAAAGGCTTAAAATTTTGTACACGGGAAAAAATACTGTTATAAATAATTATGAGAAAGAGTAATTTAAGTATTAAAAAAATGACCAGCAAAAGCCACCTTTGTTTGGCTTGCTGCAGTCGGGTAAAAATGGGCCATAAATACATCATTAGCCTCGAAAAAATTACAATTTAATACTCTTCTGCTGACGCTACTTAGTGTTATTGCTGACGCTACTGTACAGTATGTGTACATAATTAAAGGCGGCACAAATAAATCGGTGCGGGCCAACCCGCCCGAATTACTGGGGTGGGGGAGGGTGGGCGCAGGGACGGAGTTAGGTGACATTGTACAAAATATTGTCGTGATTTTTCAGAGTAAATTTTATTATAAAATAATGATAAACAGATTTTATTGATGTACAGTATATAACAAAATCCCTGTCCGATCCAATAAAGGCGTATTCCAGGTTCAACATACGTACTGGATAAAATGTCTCGCTCAGGCGGCTTCTTTAATACAATACTGTAGGTAGTACACGTGAACTTTGTCGAGCGATCAGTGTTGCCTTTGATCAGTTTTATTTTAATTTAATTATATTTACCGGGGAAATATAATATTCTCAAATCAATTCAATAGTTACGTGTGTGTATATATATATGTGTACTCAGCACGATGACGAATAATACTCATAAGAATCGGACAGGGTTTTTGTTGCATGCTGTAGTAATTGTCGTCGTTAAAAACACTAGTGCGCTTATCAACCATAATTATTTTTTTATTTAGCATTTAACAAATTAACAAACTAACACCATAATTTATTTAACACGAGAAAATAAGTTCAAAGTAGCTATTATAAAGACACAAGATATTTTTTAAAGTTTATTTATTAATTAAATAAATGATAAATAAATGCAGACAACATCACATACATTGTTCTGAATCCAAAGTAAGTAGCTAAAGCACTTGTGTTTTGGAATTCAGAGACAACGAAGGTCCCACAAACACCCAGACCCGAGACAATGTAGAAAAGGGGTTTTCTCCATTGACGGCCGGGGATCGAACCCGGGACCTCAGAGCTGGCGACACCTTGAAAACCGGTGCGTAAATTAGATTTACCATACGTTATAGAGTAGTAACTATGTTCATTCTCTTTATGTCAATGGGGTAAACAAAGGCCTTAGGCCGCCCATACACGAACGGCTCTCAAAGCTAATCAAGTGATCAACATACACGGACTACGCGGGCTGCCGACCGCTGTTGCGCGTCACGTGCGTTTCCCACCCGCTACCTTTTTGAGTTGTCGACCGCTCGAAGAAAGTACCGACTGATGTGCGCGCGGCCTTAGTGTTAAGCTAGTATATAATACAATATTATTCGTACATCTTATGATTTTGGCTATAGGTATTTGAGAAAGTTGTGTATCAGTTTTGTAGTGACTTGCAAAATCTATAACATTATTAGTTTATTTCACCTACCATTATACAATTTTTGCAATTTTATTGTTTTATACAATTTTTGCAATTTTATTATTTTTTAAAAATTTTGCAATTTTATTATTTTTTACAATTTTTGCAATGTTTTAATTTTTTTTGTATATATTTTTTTCTTGTTTAATTATCATAATGTGGGTATTTATTTTAAATAAACTAACTATATACACATACACAAAAGAAAAAATAAAATAAACTAATCTAATTAAACATAAACCTAGAAGTATAATTACTTAACTACCAATCATTTCACTTCAGTTTGCACGACATCATAATATGATGTAGGTTAAAAAGGTTGATAATAAAATAATAATATTATTTTATCATAGCTACATTTTCAATTATTTTTATTATTGTCATAAAACTCATAATCCGTCGCCCCAAATCCGGCCCCTCGCCATTCTAAATGTAGGTGGAGGGGGTTTGAACTAAAATTGCTTTCAAATAAGTAACCAACCCCCGGAGGTATTTCGAGAGGGTTGTAACCGACTTGCAAAAAGGAGTATGTGAGTTTTTATATAGGTTAGGTAAACTTATTTTTCAAGAACACGTATTTACGATTTAAGTAAGTACGGTTTAAATGGTTAAAGCCTTAGATTTTTTTAAGATTAATGCCTATATATTTTAACCGACTTCAAAAAAGGAGAAAGTTCTCAATTCGGCTTGTATAATTTTTTTGTGTGTGATTATCAAACTTAATTTAGCCAAATGTAAAAGTATTATAATCTAACAATAGATATAAGTATTATTTTGAATTTGTGTTAGCTATGACTGAGGATAAGCATTGCCAAACAACGTGACAATGCCGCCAGCCTTTTGGGAACACTCCCAGTGGACAGCGATGTGGACGAATTTTTTGATGCCATATTTTAGGTTTATTTTTAATTAGATTAGTTTATTTTATTATTCCTTTTGTATGTATATATAGTTAAGTTTATTTGAAATAAATAATCTCTTTCCACGAAAAAAAAAATTGAATAATATTCATTTCACCAGAATAGTCTTCTGGCTCAACTAAGGCTCTCCATAAGAATGCTTTGTAGTAATTTGTTTGTATTAATACCCTTTCCTACGAATTTGAAGACATTTTAGAGTTTTGTAAATGTTTTTAGGTCAAACGGCAGGTTTTATGACGGTTTTTGGCTTGTGTGATAATGTTGCTAATTATAAATGCTTGCGAGGATGTTTGGTTAACTCTTTCATGTAAAATTGAACAGTTAATGATGAATTTTGGAGTCTAATGGATTATTGTTAAGACACAGAGCAGATAAGCAAAAAGGATTAACGTAATTATATACGTATATTTTCATTAATAAAAAAAATAAATTTTGAAAATCGGTCGAAAATTGGGATTGACGACATACATAAAAAAAAATACATACAGTCAAAAATAGAACCTCGTTTTAGAAAGTCGGTTAAAAAGGGCCAGGCAGCTTAAATAACCGCTGTAAAATCATATACTTAAATTGTTACGACATCAGAAAAATCACTAAAACGTAATAATTATCAAAGCTCAAACAAATTAGTTATTTCCGTTCGTTGTTATCTAAATGTTATGTCTTATTTAAATTCGTGTGTTATATAAAAATCTCGTGGCACAGTGTTTGTTATCGAACTCCTCAGAAACGGCTTGACCGATTTATATAAAATTATTTGTGTATATTTGGTAGGTCTAAGAATAGGTCGCAGGCTATTTTTTATATCCCTATACGATAAGGGTAGCCCTACAGAATCAGATAAATGTATTATTATAAGCCCTCTTCCTCTCTTGTACATTTCGCGAGCCCGATATAGGGTGTCACGATAGTGTACACAATGATTTCATAGTTTGAAGTTTACACCTAAGTTTAATATTAAATTCAAATAAATATTTAACAATACAATTTTTTTGACCAATTTATATGGCACAAAAACGTTTGCCAGGTCAGCTAGTAAATATATAATTATGTAAGACTAGCAGTCCCCCGCGACTTTGTTCGCGTGTTTTAGTTTCAACGGTTTTTCATTTTTGCAACATTTTTCATCTATGCTCCGCTCCTATTGGTCGAAGCGTGATGTTATATAGCCTATAGCCTTCCTCTATAAACGGACTATCCAATTCAAAAAGAATTTTTCAATTCGAACCAGTAGTTCCTGAGATTAGCGCGTTCAAACAAACAAACAAACAAACTCTTCAGCTTTATAATATTAGTATAGATATAGAAAATTATATTACAACATTAAAAAAAAAAAAACAAAAACGTCTTATGTCGTGTTAAAGCCATCATATTTCTTTAAATAGATTATGTTGCTACCATCTGTATCGCTTCATCCCTTGGCCTGAATTCTGAATAAGAATTAATTTCGTTGTATTCATGAAGTATTCCAGCGAAAATACCAAACAAAACATTCTGAAAAATACCATTTATAAAGTGACCTTGAATTTTTATTGTATTTTAAAGTAATATATTCTTTACATTTGTCATAGATGAGGCTCTGTTCAAACACACTAGTGCACGGTTTTTTACGTCAAGTTGAAACGTATGACGATACATCGATTTGAAATGTCGCATGTCGTTACAACGGTATGGATTTTTTACTCAGTTATGACTTAGAGAGCCTAAATCCTTGAGCGATTCGTCAACTCGTCCTACATGCCTACGGCCCATTTAGGACGAATTGCAAAAAACAAAATAAATAATATTTTCTTTCTGCAACTCTATCCACGTTTGGTACAGTCAGTAATAACGAGAAATTAAAAAAGGAGAGACTTTTTAAAGTTCCACATAAAAAGCAACGTGGGACGAGCAGAATGGAAATATTATTTATTTTTATTTTCAGCAAGTCGTCCTAAATGGGCCGTAGGCATGTAGGACGAGTTGAAAAATCACTCACATCCTTACCTAATCAGCTTATTAGTGAATTAAACACACACGCAGTTTAGGTAAAAAAGACGCTAGTATTTACTTAATTATCAACCCTACAAATTTATGTTTTCTAACCCTAATCTTAATAAAACCATAATTTTGTAAGTCAATCAATCAATTTGTAAACAAAAAGTAAAAAAAACCCAATCACAAAAAAATACTACTAGTAATTTCAAATAAAATATTATTGTCTTCATATACAGAACCAAAATAATACTAGAGTAATATATACGGAACCCAAAAACTAGCGAGAACAACATGCGGTGTACATTTACAATTAAATTTAACATAACAACGCGTGTGTGAGTGTGTGGATACGGCACACAGGTACAGCTGTATGTGTGAGGTGGTACAGGTTGATGTTATTTAGACGTTAATATAACTATTATTTTTTCATCTTTAATAGAATTTTGTTTTCCAATCAAACAACCTTCAGGATATACTATAATAGTAAAAAAGTGCAATAGCGATATATTCTAGACAAAGAAGCAAGGCTTAAATTAATCTATTTAACTATATAAATCAAAATTAAGAACATCACTTAAAACGGCTTGACCAATTTAGCTGGATTTTAACTATATAAATCAAAATTAATTGCAGCATGTATGATGGAGCATCACTTAATAAGAACGGTTCGACCAATTTAGCTGTTTATTTGTGTTGTGTTAGTAATTATCAGGACAAAGTTGGTATGAACGAAAATCTACGGGAAATGTCGAAAATTTAAATGATTTTTAATTGACACGCGAGCTCTCTTTAATGTAACAGCTAGTTTGGAATAAAATTATAATCATATGTAAATTATTTGTGCCCTTTTATTTATTTCATTAGTATTTGCGTGACGTCACGTAGTGAGAGAATCTGGCCAAAGCTCGCTCATACTGTGTGAAAATTATATGCCCAACTGTAGAATAAAACCCTAGCTATTTATTACGGTAAAAATATAAATGTACATTTGAAAACAAAATTCTATTTTATTATTAAAGGAATTTTGAAAACAATGTAACCATAATTAAACATATTTACCAGTAAAATCCTCTCGATATAACTATAAAATACACATAAAGTTATACATGTGTATGTGTACACATATGTGTATAATTTGAGGATTACGCGTGTATGTTGGAAACAAGGTGAAGTTATACAGCGTGTTGCTGTTTTGTATTAAATTTAGATTTTAGGAATCTTTTGATAGTTGAATATCTTATTAATGTTCTTTACCAAAAAGCTGTTAACAAGACCCTATTACTAAGCCTGCGCTGTCTGTCCGTCCGTCTGCCTGTCAGCGGGCTGTATTTCATGTACCATAATTGATACATATTTGAAATTTTAACAAGAGTGTATATTTTTGTATTCTCTATAACAACTTATAAAACTAAAGATTAATAAAAAAATAATGGAGGAGAAACGTGTTACGTGTTTTGGCGTGTTTACTCGTTCTTAAGGACAACGTTAGACGTTAGAGAAGCTTGCAGTTTATAATTCTACATTCGTTAAAGATCCCCATACAAGAGACGAGTGTTATTTGAAGTATTTTTTGCTCAATTTTAACGGCATAAATGTTATAGGATAGTACGAAATGCTTAAACGCGATTATAGTATCGATGTACCTACTCAAAACACAATTGTTTTAGTTAAATAATATTTAGACTGTTGTACTTTCTAGAATTTTATGTTGTATTCTTCTAAAAAAAAGGGTTTTAAATTTTTCAATCAGTAATGATTTTGCTTTTACGTACAAAAGAAGTAATGATCTAATTTTAAGTTAATTTATACTACTATAATAAATGCGAAAGTAACTCTGTCTGTCTGTCTGTTACGCTTTTACGGCTAAATCGCTGAACCGATTTGGATGAAACTTGGTATGGAGTAAGCTTGGATTCTAAGAAGGACCATGGAGCCTACCGCGATAACCGACCTACGAAATCAGAGCCGCGGGCAACAGCTAGTTTAAAACTAAATTATAGCATGATTGTTACAATTTTTTTACACTTTGTCTAAACTAGTTCATTCTAATCACAATTTCAAATAAATTAGATAATACACTTCACCTAAAACAAATTCTCACATTTAACCAAAAAATACTCAAAAATTAATACAACCTACAAAAACAACCCACTGTATCGTCCATGTGACACACACACGCACACCAACACACAGAATTGATAGCGCTCGGATCTATTCGGTGCAACGCCCCGGGGTAGGGCTGTTGCAGACTGTGCGATTGCTAATATTTTGGATTTTCGAAATAATTTATATTTCGGGGTTTTTTTTAAGAAATAGTAGAATAGTATCAACGATAAACAATTTTTTATTTGTAGACTTTTGTTGACAGTTAAGACTGCATATTTTTATCACCATTTTTGAATGACGAAATATATATTTGTTTATTTCCGTAATAATAAAATATCGTATTACTCGCAAATTTTTATTAAAACTCATTTTTTTATTAAAAAGGTCACCACAAAGTTGTAAATTAGTAAAAAATATAATATATACATATTTTCATAAAAGTACCTAAATAAAACAAACAAACATTGCAGGATTTAGATTCAAGACAACGCAAAATATTACTAGTTCCAATACAACCAATATCAATATCACGCACATTCAAATAAAAATTGAAAGTTTTATCATATTTTAGACTGGTTTTTGACCCCGACATTTATTTTAACAAAGTGACCTCAAAAACTTGATTTTTTAATGAAAATCCGTTATTTTTTTTTTCTTAACCATTCCGTGCTGTCTACAAATAAGATATGTATAATCTGAATAGTATTAGTAATTATATATTAATTTATGTGTTTAACTTTTTTTTTGGACATTAGTGTTTCCTGTTCGTGTTTGCAGACCGGGTTTGGTTGACAAAAACTTGGGCACGACTTTTATGAAACATCTGCTAAGTAAAATTAGAATTTTGAGAAATATTTCAGCAGACATACTTAGAAAAAAATATTTTATACCATTTCATTAAATGTAAAACTAAAGTTTTTTTTTATGGATTGAACAAAAGAGCGCTTTTACCTATCTTCAACAACAGAGCTCTCGTGAAAATGGATATTAGAGATGTAAACTATTTTTTTTATGTCTTTCGGGCAGATTGTCAAAAACTATTAGATACGTATTTTTTCTTATTTACGTAACCAAACACTTACGACGATACACTGATTTAAAATGTCGCATAACGTCACGATGTCGTACGTTTTGTGTAATATTTAGTTAGTTAATTAGTTTAGTTAATTATATTATTTTTTGATTTTTCTTTTTGAAAAATAAGAAATACGACGAGTATAATATTTTTTTATTATCTAATTTACGGACTAAATAGATTTTTACTTCCTAGTCAACGTCCTTATAATATATAATATAGTAATATATTATTTTCCTAATAATATAAATATGCAATCCAATTCAAAATAATTATCACCTCCCTATCTCTCGAAAATACTGAATAGCGTGCCAGACTAATAATAATTAATGAACGGATCTAAACAAAAGATTGATTGACCAATCATTTAACGAATAGTTAAGTTTTTAACGCCTTTGTTAGACCATTAACTAGATTCAGGTAGTATTCCCAAACCTAGCTAAACAAGTTATTTCAAACATTGCATGCGACACGCTACTAAAATAACTTCTCTCTCACTTTCAAAACTATCAAAATTTAACACGGATACAGCAATTTATATTACTGTTATGCAAAATACGACCAGTGCGTAAAAACGACAACTTAATTGAAACACGTTACTATCACTTTTGAGTAGTTTAAATATCCATTTTAATGTTCATAAACATCAATTAATAAAACGATTAGTTGATATTTCAAAAATAGTCAAAAGCATATCCAAAAAATAAAACCGAATTTAGAAATCATTATTTTGTCGCGACAAATCTTAAACTTGCTTAAAATACATATTTAAGAATAGCTATTCTTATAAAACCAAACCTTTCAAATAAATAAAAACTGTTGAAAAAACATATCATAATATATGCTTTCTAGTTATAAAATTCACTTCGTATTGTACCTATAAAATAAAATCTAACAGTTTTATACATTGACTTGACCTAATTAATATATTCCACTAATAAAAACTTTATAAAAACATAATGATTATATTATTCGCTACAAAAGTTATTATTTACCAATTCTCAGTACAGTGTGCGCGCAGCCTAACCGACATAAATTCTCAATAACATGAAATGGTGGCGCGGGGTCGCGGGCGGGGAAGCAGGGACGAACTCTGAACGTACTAATATTATTATTATTTTAATTTATTTATATAATATATTCGATAGATTTTTATCTGGGGTAGGTAAAGATAAACAATATCGACATGTACTGTTTTTTGAGGTTTACGCGTTTTATAATAATTTAAATCGTAAATAGGTTATGAAAAACAAAATTTTTGTTTCATTATGGTTTTGAGAAAATTTACGAAAAATATGTTAGTTTAGATAATTATGTGTAAACCTAAATGTGGCGCACAGTATATTATCTAGATTATTATAGGGTACTTTTTATTCATTTTGATAAATCCACGGGAAAAAAAACACGCCGCTGATATCACGGGGCCGCGCTAGTCTTAAATATGTATTTTTTTTAACAATATGTGAACTTTGAGCAACATTTACATTGATATATTTATTTATACTTGAATAAAGTATATCTTACTGTCAGGATTGTTATCTTTTAATACATTATCTGATCCGACAGTCTGTTTTCTAAAATTTTTTTTTTCTATCGTGCAATAAGCGCCAGTCGGATTAAAAAAAATCTTTTAGCATTTGCTAGCTAGTTCTCGAAATAGGTTATAGGCTGTATAACATCACGTTACTTGCCTTGGGAGAAAAGCAAGACTAGTGTAACCGCGGTGCACAGCTAGTATATTCTACAACTGATCAGTAATATAAAATACTTTGAATTGTTTATTTAAAAGAAGGACAACATTTTAAAGTTTGCGAATCAAGAAAAAAAAATATTACTAAACTTGCACGTATTAATTAAAAATTAATATTCCATTAATACTGTTTTTTAATATAAATAAATTTATAAAAAATATATTTCTATAGGCCAAATCATTTAATATATGCATACTTTTAATAAATCTAGTATTCAATTTAAATTAATACGGCTTGGACACATTTAAGTCAAAAACAAAATATTTATAAATGTCAAATTTTATGTAATTATCATGGATTGGAAGATTATAAGACTGATAACTACTGACTTGTTTAACCGACTCCAAAAAAGGGGTAATCTACTCTGAGATGATATGGAGTAAGAGAATATTATTTCTTCTATTTTATTAATATATATTAAAGTAATATTTCTTCTGTATGAGTCCTTGTGTACTTGAAAACGTCCCACAGGTTTTTTTTCCAGACATGATAATTATGTTTTTTTTTTTCATTCTAATGAGATAAACTATTTACATCTTTTTTTGGTTCCCATTTGGGAGCCAAAAAAAAACAATACAGATAGTTTGATCAATATATTATATTCTTCCAAGTTTCTCACACGAAGTAAAAAATTCGTTATTATTGTAAATAATCTTTACATAAAACTTCAAATTAACGAGGTTATCTAAGAAAAAAACCGGTTTGTGTTCAAGGTGATTCATGGTGTAATATCTAAGCCTGAATTATCATATTTATTTTGTATATTTATATGACGTGTGGATGACTATGTAATACCTATATCATCAAGTTTACTGGTTAAGGTGTAGGCAGAGGAGTGAGATTAGTACAATAATATTATTAAAGAATCCGAAGCAGTATTAGTAGGACAAATCGAAAAAAGATTATTGATATTTACCAAGTAATAGTCCGGGACACGAAGAACGGACACCTTCGTCTTATTTAACCTCTAATATCTAAAAAACCTCTAGATTGTGCTAAAGATCTACTTTAAATAATTATATTAATCTCATAACTTACAAATAAAATACGACGAACAAGTTATAAAAATACCTGCATTAATTAAATTTAACGATTCCTCATGTCCAAAGAAAAACATAAAATGAAATGTTTTTGCGTTAAACTTTTTTTCTCAAAAACTACTGCAACGATTCTGATTTTTTTTTTTATTAGCTTTATAGAAACGGAAGTTATCATTGGGACAGTACTTATAATTGGACAAAGAAGAAATTTTCAGAAGAGTTGCCAGTTAAACGATGGGATTCTAAATTCAGCTGGATTTCTTTTAATTTTATGTTAACATAAAATCTAGTTATTTGAATTGTATCATCGTTACAGTTATCTATTGAAAGATAAGTGACTTAAGACGCTCTACCTATGAACATATCTATCAATGTTACGCAACAAAACTACCGCACGGTGACTGGATATTTTTAAAAAGTGAGTCACTTTGTAGGACTTAAAATATCTAAAGAAAAGATTGTGAGCATTATTTACTTAACAACAACATAAAAAATATGGCGCTACAAGGGACAAATAAAAAAATGTTTTCTCTAAATAAAAATAAAATTTTAATGGAAGTCTGCTACCTCTATTTAACATCGTAATTTTCGCGCTAATAGATAACTTGCAAATAATAAAATAAACATTACAAAAATAATCCAACAGATCTACTAGAGAACAGATACTTAAAACTACTTAAAACAAATTATTTACGCCTCATTACTTTTTATTTAAAACCTCACATTACAACAGGAAATAATTAAAAGTAATTTTAGTTTTGCAGTTAAAAAAGATTTTTACAAAAAAGTTGCGATACAATGTTCGCGGGCGCAGCTGCGAAATTTTAAGGGTCGATGTCGATTCGAGCGAATTTTTTATCACTTGTATTATTTATTGAAGGGGTAGGTTTAGGCTGTTATAATATACCTGCTGGGGACCGAGATTGCAAAAGTATTATCGCCTGGTCTCCGGTAAACGGAATTATGTATCTTGTAAAATCAAAGCAAAGGCATAATCTAAACTATTATTCTGTTAAAGTGATAATTCTTATTAGGTATTGCCATAACGACATACAAATTACAAAATTGTCGGCATTTTTTTTAATTATTTGTTACGCATTAAATCATGCAGAGTGAATATTTGTAATTAACGCACCAGTCGTCACAGGTTCGAGTCCTGCCTGAGGTTCAAATTTTTCCTTGCTACTATTTGTTTTAATTACAAAATTGACGGAAATAAAAAAACGGTCAAATACCGCGTTGCTCTTGCAAGGTACATAATACCAGTTCCGGTCCTGTTAGCTGGTCTCTAGCACCACACTCAGCCTTGTCCACGGCGAGGGCAGTCTTCTGAGGATTTTCACCAGGATAAAAACAATTTATTACCTTAACTGAAGCTTACTATATATAACTTAGGTATTTAAGTATGTAACAGAGGACAAATCAGCAAGCTTTAGAAATCAACTCAAAACGTGTCAATCGCCTTTAATATTTTAAAAACTATGTTGATGTTTTAAATAATTGTTTTTTATACAAATTCTCACGGCTCACGTTACATCATGCGTCGCTTTCGTTTGCAAATGACCTACCTGTTTTTTATGTCTGTGATAGGCTTAAAAATTCTAAATAGTCATGTCAGCTGATGAAGCCGTTCGCAATAAAAACAAGGATTAATTTCTTGTTTGTTATTTCTATTATCTTATCTACCTACAGTACTAAATACAGTCAAGTAAAAAGAACTATAAACCTTTGTTTTAATCAATAGGTTGTAGTAGACAGATTTTATTATTATTTTTCTTTAATTGAACCGAAGAGTATACATTCTCTAAAGTTTAGGAAGAAAATGGAATATCTTAAGATAGGTAATTTGTAATATAATGTACAAATAACCTTCTTATTTACTCAAAGATCAAAAATAATAGAAATAAACTCAGTATTGGCTAATTATAAACTTGATTGAATTGTAAACTTTTTTTTTAATTAAATTATAAAAATACACATCATTAATGTCGGTTTAAAAAAAAAACAAGAAACAAGACTCAAAATCCTCCCCATTTTAAAGTCGAATAAATACTTGTACTACAACAATTATAATTATTAATATTTTAAGTACTAGAATAAAAGACAATTATAAAAATAAACTATAAATTTTATTTATTTGTCATTTATAAATTCGCAATTAAAATGGCGACCCCCAATCCGTCCCCTCAGAAAGCAGTGAAAGATGAGAGCCAGGTCGGGGACTGCGACCGAACAATCTTGATACTTGCTTACGTAATATTATTGATACCATTGACTGCCCAATATGGTTGGCTTTAAGTAAATATGTGTAACATTATTAAAAACATTAAGTCAGTTTTAATTAGGGAATGTAATGAATGTAATCTATACTCTATATATACTAATACTAGGTGTCCCCCGTGACTTTGTCCGAGTGTTTTAGTTTCAACGGTTTTTAATATTTGCAACATTTTTCATTTATACTCCGCTCCTTTTGGTTGCAGCGTAATTTTATATAGCTTATAGCCTTCCTCAATAAATGGGCTATCCAACACTGAAACAGTTTTTCAAATCGGAGCAGTAGTTCCTAAGAATAGCGCGTTCAAACAATCAAACAAACTCTTCAGCTTTATATATAACCTTTGAAACTAAAACACGCAGACAAAGTCGCGAGCGACAGCTAGTTATGTATATGCAATAACATTGCGCAGTTGTGGTCACACTTTTTTATACTTATAACATAAAAACAAATGTAATATATAGAATGAGTAAACTTAATAGAATGCTGAGCGTAGTTTTTGCTCTATTGTTGACCCCGATTCTGTTAAATATTCACTCAACTTTAAGCCATCGGTATCTTTTTCACTTGTAAATAATTAAAAAAGGACAGAAGAAAATTACAGCTGTCAAATTTACTTTCGACTAACATTCTCATACAAATTGACAGACACACAGAAACTTGAGTACTAAAAACACAGCAATGTTCAAGGCGAAAAACAGTTAGACATTTTACAATCTACACTTATACCATAAAAGCGAATGTTTCTATCTCTAAAACGGGTTTTCATTTCGAGTTAAGCATTAAAAAGTTATAATAATTTATAGTAAGAAATGTCGGTACTAAGTTAGTGTAATTATCATTGCAAATATGTATTTCGTAATATTTTAAAATCGTTACGTAGGACTTAGATATAATAAAAAAAACAATCTGAACAATAATAAGAATTTAACTTTTTTTTTTTTGACGCTATCAATTTTATACATATAGGTCTCATTTTATACATATAGGTTATATATTATTAGTGTCTATAAATACTAACAAACTGGAATCGAACTAATAACTTAACTTTACAATAAAAAAAAAAGTAGGAAAAAAACTCTAATTACTGAAAAATAAAGACGTGTCAAACTTACAGAGAACGCTAACTCTTTCAGTTTTTTTTTTTTCTAAATAATAGAATTAGGCGTTTGTATTGTTATCTCATTCATTACTATTGAGATAGATGGAATTAAAAAAACGAATATACAAGTCGATATTGTTATAGATAAATTATACATCTGCACATCGGCTTAATAAATAATATCGATTTTCCTTTTATCGCAAACTAGCCTTTGCTTACGGCTCCGCGTGGATATCAGTTATCGCGGCAAAAAGTAGCCAATGTCATTTCTTGGGATTTAAGCTTACCCCATACCAAGTTTCACCAGTTTAGCCGTAAAAGCTTAACAAACGGACAGATACTTTAACATTTATAATATTAGTATTGATTAGAACTACCTTATTACGTGTTGGTTTTCCTTTGTGATTAACCTTACTAGCATCCTTGCCAGCAGGACAATCCCTACACCACTTTTTATAATGATTATCCATTAAAACTTTATCCTCACACAACTTCAACTGATAATGGCTTTAGGCTTATGCTATTAATATAATAAGGTCATGAAACATAATCAATTTGTACATGAATCAACTTGACTGATTCTATACAATCTCTAAAGATTGTGAAAATTATAAGCTAATCATGACGAACTCGTTTGATAAAAAAACGTGTAGTAATGACTTATTAAAGCAAATACAATGACTTTAGAGTATAAAGTACAAATAGATAACAGGCACATGGCTTCGACAATTTTATTGGAACACGTCTTTATAGGTATCAAATATTTAGCCACATTCACACGAATACGCGAAAACATTTGCAAATGGTTGGACTTTGGACCATGGACCATGCATTACATGAAACATGCATAACATGATGACGTTGATATCCGATTTTGGCCATGGCGCCTACTGTAATTCAGAGGTTGGTGCCGCTCGTGTGCCTACCTATGCACAAGGTTGCAAATCCAATCAAAGACACTAACGTGACGTTTTCAATGTCTTCTATTACTTAGACATCCTAAGATACTAATTAGGCAGTACCCATGACGAATAATCAAACACACACCCTTTATCTCTTTAATCTTATTTTTCTAGACTTATACTTTGCTTATTATGGGCGCTGTTTTTTATCCGTCACTATCTCAAAGCCTTATAAGGAAACAGGCCATAATCAATTTAAAATCGTCATACATACAAATTATGATAAATTTCCATTCGATTGACAAGTAATCTAATGTTAAATGTAAGCATATTATAATTTAAGAAATATATAATATTTTTCTCTTACGAAATTATTGAACAATAGTCTGCCAGTCTACCAATACCTTAAGGGATTATATTACCAAACAAAACAATATTTACAAAAAGAATCAAGAATAAAAATCCAATATCAGTAACATTTCGCTATTTTTATCACAAAAATAAAAGTAAAGTATCAAAACTAATCGAGCCTCAAACAAACGTCCACAAAGTTTCTAGTGAAACTCAAAATATTAAAGGTCGGAAGTAGCAAACAGATTTATTTTGTACTCTAAGCTAAACACATAAGGTTGGATTTCCAAAACATATTTGTTTAACTTATTAATAAAACCTAGCTCACAGAATTTGGAGATTAGTAAAGCATTTTTTTTGTGTGTTTTTTGTGTTATTTTTCGTTTGTATAGATTTTTGTGAGTGAAAAGCAGTTAGTAGGTAAGGATCGGATTATGATGGGTTATTTTGTTGAATCATTACATTTATGTGTGTTACTACGACTGTATTCTCAGAGGGGATTAACTGATATGCTTAAATACATCATAATTTTACAGTGCGACATTTCCGTGTAGGTATTGAGTTATTTGCCATTTATCAAGTGAATGTATGAATGTATGTATGTATGTGAAAAACATCACAAATATTGTTCTGAACTTAAAGCACTTGTGTGATCAAAGACAACGGAAGTACCACATACCCCCAGACCCGAGGAAATTTATAAAAGTAGTTTTCTACAATGACCCTTCCAGGGAGCGAACCCAGAATCGAGCTAGCAACACCTTGAAAACCGGTATGTACGCCACTCGACCACGGCGACACCTGAACAAAGAAAACCGAACCCAAGAAAAAAAAAACTATGAAATGAATTTCCATACTTGGAAAAGCTGGAGCCCTTCCCTAAAAAGGACATAATTTACTTACATTTTCGAAAAAAAAAAACTTAGACGGTAATTAACGGACTCTCATTACCTAATTGGCTTGTCCTTCCAAGCACCGTAGTTAGTTAGCAGTAGCATAAGGAGTTGAGATGATCCAGTTAAGACAATGAACCAGTTCCCGACGGAGGTTATACACAAACATTGTCACATTCGCCGCTGTATCGATTGGGCACTAATAATAGAACAGTCATGGCGTGTGGTGCAAGGGATAAGAGAGAAGCGGAGTGGATTAATTTAAAAAAATAAAATAAAAATATATATATATATTTACTTTTAAAAATGTATCATATACCACCGCCGACGCGTCAGCTCATGATTAGGGACTCCTATTGAGTCTGAAACTAGTCGGGCGATCCCGAGAATATGTGTGAGTAAACCGTTTTGTTTTTAAATAGTGCCAAACATACCCGACTTTCCCCCCTCGCCCTTATATTATTGTGTACGCGTTCAATGAATTATTTCCATATTTAGTGTATTTTGTTTCAAACGCCTCCACCACTGAAGGTTGTTAATAATTGGGTCGCGGGAGGTTACAGAAAAACGCAGTATTACACCCCTTAAAAAACTTGCACCGCCAGGGTCGGTAATCTCGCCTTAGATCTATCTGACAATTTCTAACTCGCGGTAGCCCCATTAGTTGTGACAAATTTAACAGTCAGTTTTCTTTATTCCATTTCAACTTTAATTTGTTTGAAACAATTTATAATAATAAATCTCATAAAGATGAAGATACTTATTTATCATATCTATGTACCATACATACGTAGGTACCGACTACCGTACAAATATTCTATACCATAGTACACTAAGTATATCTATTATTCAAAAGAGTAATATTCATCCTCCAAGCTTCTTTTCTCCATTGCCGGACGGGCGGATGGACAGACGGACGGACGGACGGACAGACACACAGACAGACAGACAAAAAGGGATTTTATAAGGGTTTTGTTTGACGTTTTGGGTTACCGGACCCTAAAAAAAACACGCATATATTTTTTTTTTAACTAACCTTGCATTGTCATCTAAACTAAACTTGTAAACCGGTGAATCAAATTTAGCTTCCAACATTTTTATTTCATAGTTATAGGTGAAACGAAAAGCGTTTCAAATAAAATAGAAACAGATTCAAATCAATAATATATATTTAAGTCCTTCTGCTACATAGCAACGGGAGCGGATCACCCGGGTTCCTCAATCAATCCCTAATGGAATGAAATATTAAGATAGGCACAAGTCACAAGCGGAAGCGATTGTACAAGAAACAATCTTCAATAATTTCTCATGTAAAGGATGTACCCTGAAGTATACATAGATAAGCATAGAGCGTGCGCATCGCTAGTAGCCCCTTAACAAAAAAAGCGCTTTAAAGTTCAGGAATCGTCGCTTATGACGACAAGTTGGGTAAAAATCGAATCAAAAAGTGACGTCACGCAAAATTTCTATTAACTGGAACTTCGCCATTCTTTTGTTTACGGGACTAAAGAAATACATGTCTCATAACGTTTTTTATAAATAACTGAGGGAGATTATACAATTTTAGTCATAATTTGATACCTACAGTAATTGAGTATAAAAATAAAGAACGCATTTAACTGCGACTCATATTCGCACGCCTTTTTCAAGCTAACCCATTATTTTTTTAGTATTTTATTATATCTAGAATATCAGCATTATTAAATTAGGTTTTCGCAACCTACTATGGATAGTCTTCTCCCCAAAACAACACTCAGGTCATAAAAACCGATAAAAAAAAAACAATTTTACATGTACCACGGTCATCTTGAAATCCGCCATCTTGCTTATCTTTATATTGTTGTCAAATCTTTTACCAATATTTTTTGCTTACATTAAAATCAAAACCAGAAGTTTTTAAAGTTTTGACAATCGTAATTACAAAATAATGTTTAGAAAATATGACTAAGTAATAAATTTATTATTATATTCTCCGTCAGTCAGTCACCTAAAGTCTGCATACAAAACCTAAGTCCTCAGTACTAAGGTTTACATTAATTATACCATACATCTGATGCTGGAGCAATTGTCTAACTAGTTAGGCCGCCCACGTATCAGATGACCCATTTCCTAGAGTTGACTTGTGACGTAATGCACACTAATTCCTAAGTATCGTTGCTAGTTCTACACTGATTGAAGAACAGGTCATGCCGTACTATCTTATTTAGGACAATACATATTATTATGTAACTAGCTGATGCCCTAAAAGTAGCCTTGTTTTTATTTGCCTATGTCTTTTTTTACATTCAGACAGACAGAGTCGCTTTCATAATATTTTTAAAATTTTAATGATATCCACAAAAAAATAATTGCTTTAATTTTTAGATGGTTTTTATGTAAGTATTAATTAATTAACTAAATATTAATTTACTTAGATCAAACATATTGATACAAAATTACAAAATAAAGCATACAATGTGTTTTTTTACAAATAATGTAAATCAAGCGGTTATGCAAGACCGCTAAAAATGTAAATAAAAAATATAAAATGAAACCAATCCATAATTGATTAAGAAAATACAATAAGAATAAAAAAACGGAAAAAATAATTGTAAATATACATAACGTATCAAAAGCTATAAGTTTAACTATAAGATATATATAAAATATCAAAATGCATCAATTTAACTATAAAATATATATCAAGTATCAAAACGCACCAGTTTAACTATACGGAATGTGTTCGTGTACGAAACGCTCATAGGACGGATGTGGAGGACGTAACTGCACTTTATATACATAATACTTTAATACCGTGTGTTTGTTGCGCCTTATTTGAGACTAGCCACCCGCCCCGGCTCCGCATGGGTGCAATATGCCTGTATTTAACATTTAAACCTTCCTATTGAATCACTCTATTTATTGTTGAAAACTGTATTAAAATTCGTTTCGTAGTTTAAAAGATCTGCGTACAGAAAGTTTTATAATATGTAAAGAAATAACTCTGCAAAAATATTTATAACATATAACCAAAACAAAGCAATTAATTATAGGTACACATTTTATAGAAAATAAATTAATTTGTAAAGTAAAATTGAGAGTCTTCATAAAAACAGACACAAGCTCCCGACTTAGACAATAACACGTATCGCGCATGCGTACGGGTTTATTCTATCCATACTCAATATTATTATCCATCTTAACTGATATTAAAAATAAAATTGTCTGTTTAGGTGTTCTTTGAAAAAGATGTGATGACAGGGTATGGAAATCAAGAATATATTTAGTCCGTCAGTTTAATAGTAAAAAGAAATTAATAGACCAGTTTATTTGTTTTTTTTTTTTTTTCATATATTATAATGACAACGAATAACGCTTTAAAGTTCTGAAGCAGTGGCTTGTGACGTCATGTCTGGCAAATGTACGAAATTGTATCAAGAGTGACGTCACGCGAAATTTCTAATTTATCTTCGTTTATTTTTTACAGGACAATAGAAATATATATAAGTTTAGTATTCTAATATTATAGTTATCCCCGACAGACATTAAAAAAAATGTCATCATCCCTTTTATTCAAATTCTAACAGTTAGCTACATTATATTAAATATAAAAGAGTAGGATTCATTAAAATTATGTCCATGCAAGCAAATCCGTGAGGCAAATACTAATATACATAGATGTTACAAAGAATATCAGATGGTTTTGTTGTAGTATGCCGCTTGTAAACTATTAATAATATACGACAAATGTCTTAGGAAACAATAAAACAACATCTTTTTTGCATATTTTGCATCGGAAATAATATAATTATAATATCAAGATTAGTCGTAGTGTTGACAGAATATTTAAATAAATGTCTTTTCAGTTTAATACTGTAATATTTTAATAATAGTTAACCATTAATAAGTGCACGTCGTATAATCCTATACTCAAGATTAACTGTCCGCAGTAGCTGTCGGTGTAACTTTTATAATCAACTAGCTGTTTCCCGCGGCTCTAGACTATGTGTACCAAATTTCATTTAAATCGGTTCTGTAGTTTTGTCGTGAAAGCGCGACAGATTGACCGAGTTACTTTCGTATTTATAATATTAGTAAGGATAAAAATGGTGAACAATAACAGTATAATGGTTTTCGCAAATCGATATTGTTTTTAATATTGAAAGAGTTGTCAATTGAAATATAATATTAAAGTATTTTTAAATATAGGTTTCTAAAATGTTCCCATAGCTTAAAATTCTACCCAAATATACCTACAAAAATCTTTCAAACAAATCTTTTATCTTAATAACAAAATAATTATGAAAAGTATCAAGACTGTTCGCAGTATAGCCGACGGAATGTGACGTCGCACCGCTTACGAAACGTTAGCGCGGCCAATGCGAACAACGGGGCTAGTGCGAAATTGGTTTCTACACTTAAAAAAAAATTGTTTGGTAATCTTTTAGTGCAAAATTGATTAGGTACGTTTATTTGTTCAAAAGAGTAAAAAAAATAAACCTTAAAACAAACTAGATTATTGTTTTAGCTTAGTTCCGCGGCAGATTTTGGTAATTTTAGACAATAAAACTTACCTGAAAAAGGCCATTGAACTTTTTTAACCTACAAAACAACATACAATGTACTCCTAATAACTTTCGTGAGGCGCATTCATAATTATTTTTACCTACGTGTCGTGTTTGACTCGAGAAACCTACGTTATCGTGTCATCTCATGAATAAGGTCTCCTATTGGGGCAAAAACTAGTCGGGCGATTCCGAGAAATAGAAAGGAAGCTGATAATAATAAAAGTTGCCAAAAATATTACATTTAAACTTACCTACCGATCATTAAACAACCAATCTTACTAGTAATTTCAAACAAACATGAACATAAACATGAATATTAAACAAATTTTAGTTCCATAACTCTAAAAATATCATCTGAAAAACATCTAAATAGTAAAAAAAAGCAAATAAATATACATTAGCTGACTTCTGCGGCTACACCGCTACGTAAAGCAAGCGAACACTCGAGGTCATAGGGCTGGCAAACTTTAAACATTATTATTAATTTTAATTAATTTTTAACTATTCTAAGGTGTAAAGTCGCGACAAATAGACCATTAAGAACGTCTCAAAGTTAAGTTGGATTTGATTATTCGGAGGTTTGTATCTAAATTTTGATAAACCACGCGGGTAATTATGAAAAAGTAAAGCATATTTTAATGACTTTTTATCTTACGTGTATTTAATTCAAAAACAAAAACTAGATATAACCGGTAATAACTCACAACATTTCGATACGTTAGTATCAGCTGCGATGACGTCACCATCTGATAACGTTATTGTCTCTATTTGTTATCTACGATTTAATGACACCTCACTTTTAAGGTTGAGTCCGTTTTGTTAATGTTGAATTTTTTAATATTAGGATAATTAGCGAGTTGATTTAGAATAATTATTGTTTAATATTAATATGTGAAGATAAAATACACTTTATTGTACACCATAAAACAGTTATATAGTATGTTAGTTACGTATAAGCCCCACAATGTACAAATTGGTAATGCGCCTGGCCGCCATTTTGGTGACGTAACCAAACACCCAGTACCGTTATTATCACTGGCCGGCAAATACAGATTTGAGTTGCGGATGACGTCACATGGATGTCAATTAGACATGGTTCCAGCGCATTAGCAATTTGTGGGGCTTATGGCAAAAGGCTAGAATATATTTTGGGATTGTCAGATAATCTCCATTTACAATGGATTTAAAAAAAAATGTGTTATTTTATCTTATACAAAATTAAATTAACATTTTTTTAAAGTTCATCTTATAATTACCAATTCCCAATTTCATATAATAATTAGCTCACATTTGACATTTATAAATAATAAAAACGACGTTAAAATCAATAACAATAAAAGAAAACAATTATCAACAGTACAGAACGATAATTTATTTACAGTAGTAGAATATGACCATAATAAGATTATAAATAATATCAAGTAATAATAAGGTGTTCGCGACAGCCCTGGCCGCGGCAACTATGCGCCCGATATTTTTTCACTGTTGGAACAAATGCGCTGTGGAGTCGACTTATAGCGATATTCTTTTTATTTTAGTATTTTTTTTAGCTTTTATCATGTAGTTAGATATTTGGTAATAAACGTATTGCGAATTTTAGATTTTGCGAGTACAATAGTTTTTTGTAAACAAGACATCTCTCTTATTATTATTTTTTTGCTTTTTATTATTTTTTTTTACAGTACCTAATATTTTGAATTGTTTGAAATGAAATGAAATAATATATTATGCAATTAGGATATACAATCACTTTTACACGTCACTTAGAGCTTGCTGGAGTCGATATTTCCGAACTGACTGTCCTGAGAAGAAATTTTGAAACAAACTCAGGGGTCAACAGAGGTTTCTTTACAATAATCTTTAAATCGTTTTTGTACATTTCCCTGACGAATTGAACCACTACGTGCACGACTACGTACCTTCATGTAAATTAGAAAGAATATGAACAAAAAATATTAAAACATCTTATAACTTTATGTATGTGTACGGACAGCTTTTAAAACCAAACATCACTGCAATAAAATTTATCAATCATAATTTATTCTAAATAATTTCAAATCCCCTCCATTCCTTTCCCCGCGCATCTTCCGTCCCTCTCTTGCCCCCTTCCCCTCCCACCCGGCTTGCGAAGGGTTTAAGTAGCGTTTATGTAAGTAGCTGCGACTCGACAACTCTTATATTTATTTCATTAATTCTTTAATGCCGATCGATTGGACGATGATTTTGAAGTGTGACTTCACGTGTTAGGAGATTGTGGGTCAACAGTTTGTGTATTGTCGTAGTTTAAGCAGAGGTGTAAGATAATAATAAATAATAATAACAAGCCCGCTAAAACATAAGGACTTTTTATGTGAAAAACTCTAAACCCTTTTAAAAGTAACTAAATGTCTACCGCGACTTCGTCCGCGTGTTTTAGGTTCAAGGGATTTTTCATGTTATGCGCGGAACCATAATACTTTTTCAAAGCATAAAAGTAGGTATAGGTATGTACAATATAACCTCAGCTCATAACCTCAGATACCTACCAAAAAAATCGGTCTGGTTTCAAAGATTATCACATTTATACGTGGTACTAGATCATTATTTTGTTGCGGACTTATTTAAAAAGTCCTATATCTCCTAAGATATTCATTTAAATCAAATTATGTAAAAGGTCATCAAATTTTGTACAGTTTTTGCAGGGCACGCCAGAATAGCTCACAAACGGCAGATTTTTTTCCTACTTACTTGACACTTATAACTTTATATTTAGAAAAATTCATACAATATCTTTATAAATTATAGCCTATGTGTTATTCTGATGTACACGCTATATTATTTTAAAGTTACATTAAAATCCATTCATAGTTTTTGCGTGAAAGAGTAACCATACATCCATACATCCTTACAAACTTTCGCCTTATCTATACTAATATTATAAAGCTGAAGAGTTTGTTTGTTTGTTTGTTTGAACGCGCTAATCTCAGGAACTAGTGGTTCGAGTTGAAAAATTCTTTTTGTATTGGATGGTCCGTTTATTAAGGAAGGCTATAGGCTATATAACATCACGCTACGACCAATAGGAGCGGAGCATAAATGAAAAATGTTGCAAAAATGAAAAATCGTTGAAACTAAAACACGCGAACAAAGTCGCGGGGGACAGCTAGTATTATATATTAAGAAAGAACTAGACATTTCCCGCGCGTTATTCGCAAATTTTCGTTTATACAAACGTTGTCCTGACAATTACAAACGCAACACAAAAACAGCCAAATCAGTCGAGCCGTTTAAGTGATCCGTCATACATGCGCCAATTAATTTTTATATATATAGTTAGAATGGAAAGCAATACTTTCACAAAAGTTTCATTAAACAAATCGTATTACTTGTCATGTGTAAGAAATAATTTCCTGCAAATTTTCAGTTGATTGGCAATTCCGTAAAGATTATTACAATCAACATTCAGATAAATGAAGATAATAAGTTTAATTTTGATGCTTGGTCTACAACTTGGTCTTTCAACAAATTTTGTGAGAAGCCTGCAGTGGGACAGTTACAGGCTAGTGTTATTAACAGCTTCGGTAATGGCACCCCACCGTGGGGCAGCTGTCAAGCGTGGTGATCTATGCTCGCTCTCTGTATGAGAGGCCTGCAGTGGGACAGTTACAGACTGGTGTTATTACCGGCTTCTGTAATGGCACTTCATCGTGAGGCAGCTCACAAGCTTGGTGATCAATGCTCGCTCTCTGTATGAGAGGCCTGCAGTGGGACAGTTACAGACTGGTGTTATTACCAGCTTCTGTAATGGCACCCCATCGTGGGGCAGCTCACAAGCGTGGTGATCAATGCTCGCTCTCTCTATGAGAGACCTGCATTGGAACAGTTACAGGCTAGTGTTATTAACAGCTTCGGTAATAGCACCCCACCGTGGGGCGACTCACAAGCGTGGTGATCAATGCTCGCTCTCTGTATGAGAGGCCTGCAGTGGGACAGTTACAGGCTGGTATCAAGTTAGAAGTAAGTGTGTTTATACAACAAGTCTTAAGTCGAGACAATCGAGTGCGCAGCCGAGTGTTATCAGCGAACGAATATAAAACTCTTATCAATAAGGCTACGCGTATGTGTTACGAAGAGTCTGTAGTGTAGCGCAAGCTATAATATTATACATAGCTTTAAAATTCATCAATGACTCTTGAAACCACCAATGATCTATTTATAATAGGAAGAGGCCTCCGCATTATAAAATAAATCGCCATTTTTGAAATGAAAATCTTTAGCCGCGTTGGGCGCTTTTGTAAAATCATTGTGCAGTACAATAGTGAGAATTAAAAAAGCTTACTAATATTTAAAAATAAAAATTCAGGTAAATATTTTAAATCCTCGTATTTATTTTGGAAATTCCAAATTTTATTACTAAAAGTTTTAAGTTTTCACTTCTGTCAGCAGTCCCTATAACTGCCAAATTTTGTTTATATTAAAGTATGTAGGTAAGTATTATTTGACGAAACCATTGGACAAGCCCTTAAGGTCAGAATTTAAGGTCAATATGACCATGAGCACAATAATAATAAAGTATAAAAAATATGAAGTTCTTGAATGTTAAGTGTAAAACCACTGTACGTGGACATTGGTGTTACTTGTACAGGCCACAGATATCAATACAGCATCTTTTCTCAAACTATACGGCTTCCAATCTTACTATATTTAGTTAGCTAATTTTTTAATTATTGAATATTTATTTTTAATTAAACACATTAGAAATGAAAACAGGAAAACAGAGGGGCTCGTGGCTAAGTGTAAGCCGTGCGGTATGACCGATAATGAAGGTAAAGCCGCGCTCACTGCGGTTGGTCCGAGGATGGGTGACCATTTGTAAACATACCGAGACCCTTCCGTGCCTCGGAAAGCACGTTAAGCTGTTGGTCCCGACTGTCATACGTTGATCTTTGGCAGTCGTTAAGTCATTACAATGCTGATAACCATAGTCTTATCCTGAGATACTCTGTTAACCAGTAAATGGATTGTGAAGATCAGATAGGCAGTCGCTCTACGTGAAATACGGTCTTCAGCTGAATCTGGTAAGACTGGAAGCCGACCCCAACATAGCTTGGGAAAAGGCTAGGGAGAATAAATATAGTGGAAAGGATTAAGGAAATATAATAATATTAAGCAGCACTATCTCTCGGACTTTTAAATAAAATTATTGTTAATCAATTTGGTGATACCAATCGAAGAATTGGTTCACTAAACATCGCATACGTCGATCCCCTAAAAGACGTGAAAATAGAAGAAGGAATTTGAGCATCAGTCAGTAACCTCCGTAGCTTAGTTGGTTTTTTTTTTTTTCTATTGTGCTTCAGGCATCAGACCATTGTTAATGTGTCGACAATGTAATTTGAAGTAAAATGTACTACGATTTCTTAATTATTTTTTTTTTTTTTTCTCCATTTTTGTTGTCACATTACTACATTTTGCTATTTACGTTGTTGTCGCATATTTTAAGATAATTGTATTTCTTTTTTAACATTTTATGTATCAACATATTACCTTTTTTTAAAAGAGTAACCTATGGAGTTTCTTGCCGGTTCTTCTCCATAGGAGTGACATTTTGGAACCGCGCAATTAGAGTCATTTAACGTTTTGAAAGTGCCTGAAAAGGCCTACTCGAAATAAAAATATTTTGATTTTGATGCGTCGAACCAATAGTCGCAGCTTCAAGTCCTGCCTGAGGTTTAAATATTCCCCCACCGACTATTTTTTTAAATTACAAGTATTGTTTCGCAAGCGTTAATGCATAATAAATAATAAATATAATATTTATCCAGCTGTGAGCCGACTCGACTTACAATGGTTTTATTTAATCAAATATATGTCGTAAAAATAGATTTGCAAGATGCGTGTCATTCGTTCGTTCTTATTATCACGACTTACTCTCCCAGCAGTGGGCGGTGTTAAACAGATGTGACCTTTGTTACATAGAGATGGTTTCTAGTAAACCCTGAAGTTTAGTCTCTGTAGATATTGGTTGGCAAAATTCTTAGTAAGCTTGAAATGATTGGGTATACACTGTGAGTTACATGTAAGTAAATTTAATTAAGTCATGAAACATTTGGACCGTGGGGTCCGAGTGCATACCTTTTATTTAAAGATCTTGAAAAACGTCTTGTTGACTCCTCGCGTGACCCAAGGGCTGGCTTTTACCTTGGACAAAGAATTAGCCAGCCTTTTGGGTACACTTCCAGTCGACAGCGACGAATTTTTTGACGCTATTTTTAGAGATTTTATTAGTTAAGTTTAGTTTTGTTTAAAGTGTATATATAGTTAAGTTTGTAAATATTTAAGATAAACATAATGTAAAAATGTTAAATAAAGTTCTATATCCAGATTAAGTTATGGGATGCTGTGTTTCCCAGTAAAATGGGTTTTGGAAGTCAGAAACTAAGCGGGTACAACCGCTCTTTCTGTATATGAGCGTTTGACCACTGAGACTATACTTTTTGCTCATTATCCTATGCTGTCCCACAGCCCCACAGTTGGACAAAGGCCGCCCAAAGTCCTTTCATACTTCTCTATCTTGCGCCACCTCAAAACCCCCGCAGTACGACAATTACAGACAGATTGTTTTAATTTTATTAATATCATAAATGCGAAGGTTTTGATCAATGGATATTTGTCAGATACTCAATCACGATAAAACGGTTGAACGAATTTGATTAAAATTTAGTACATAAATAGTTTATTACCTGTGGGCCTATTCGCTATCTCCAGTTGCCAACCCAACCGATGTTTACCGGATAAAAATGCTTATTTAGTTTCAGCTAACGTCGGTCACCAACTAAGTAGTAGTAGATCTAGTTTGTCATCCAAGTTATTTGTGTTTTCACTGCCTTTTTTATAAAGCAACAATTGCTTTTGTTGACAACATAACCATAGCGAATAACCATGCTGGAATATCGCATAGACCACTTTTCATCATCATCATTATCAACATTTTTCATCAACACGCGGGTGAAACCGCTGGGTTTGGATAGTAGTTATATATTATAGCTTTCAGTGTACACAAGCATAATGTTTCTACTATAAAAGTTATTAACTTTACTCTTAGGCTAACGCAATCACCATTATGCATTTGTTACAACAAAATTTAATTTTATGATAGCTATATATAGCAATATGATTATGGTAAATGCGATTTTGTAGCTTTTACAAATTTATTTGATAGTGCATCTAAGTACCTTCATTGTCTGTCTTCTGTAGTTGACTGGTAGAATACCATTGCATTAATCCGCCTATGCACAACATGCATAGTCCTTATAAATGGTCGAATATTTAATAACTACTCAATTTTAAATCGCTGTTAAGTCTAATGCCGCCTCTGTCACTTTAAGGTGTAATGTAGCAAAAGATATATTCTTATATTCTTCTCGTAAAATCGGTCTTAAAGTAAAATTTTTACTAAGTTTGCATGGATCAAATTTACTTACACCTCTCGGTAAATCTATTTTATTAAAATTTATATCAGACTACTGATTATCATACAAACATAGTCTTCCTTGAGATTTTATCTTTTAAATACAAAATCCATTTCTATTATCCTACGAGCAGTTCAAAATATTTCCAGTTTAAACAAACTTTATTTATTTTTCATTGATAGAAAAAACTATCAATAAAATACTTATATATAATAATACAACACTTAATAGTACATAATATATAACAAAGAAACTATAACATAAAATACATAATAATAATAATAAAATAATATTAAATACGCGCGCAAACCCTGAACGCAAGCATACAGCAAGCAGAGAAATTACCCCGATTGTACATTGATATTTATGCGGCGGAGTCGCCAAGCGTTGTAACTCTGATAACGCTAGATACGGTACGCCAGAGTTATTCGTCATAATTGATTTTTGTTGTTTGATTATATTTGTGACGATAAGAATTTACTATACTTACTAATAATGTAGTGATATTGTAATCGTGTATGTGAGGATGTTTAAAACTTTTACCCGGATAAACAAGTGAACGAAATTGGATTAATTTTATAGCTTGGATTAGCACACAGAATAATTCTTATCACGATAAATCCACTACTCAGGTGATATCGCGGGACGTATATAAACTAAAGACCAGGGCCTCTAGACAAGTGACAATGCGACAAGCGATAACGCTGATCGAATCGCTCAAATGTATGGAAGTGACAAGTCCAAGTCACGTGACTTATCGAAACAAAATGTGATTTCTATACATTTAATGTCATTTAAGCGATTTCTATAATCGTAAACGCTTGTCGAAATGCCACTTGTCTAGGGGGGCAGTTAGTTACCGACGGATTTATACCTAAGAAAATAACAAATTAATGAATTAATTGTGTATTTTATTTGTGTACCAAAATTTTATACGTAGTATATTGAATGCGACTTTAGCCTTATTCTAGAATACTTAGTGTTCAAATAACTAAGTAAGCCTAAATGACCTCAAAAACCTCATAATAATATTCGTCGTGTTTTAAACGCTCTGAAATTCAACCTTCGAAGTTCGCCCTACATATGATAATTTATTTTTTATTCATACGATTTATTCTTTAATTAGTACTTGAGTATATTTACATATATTTCGAAGGACTTAACCAATCGTCACTTAGAATATTAAAAATCTAAATACTTACATTAATTAATTAAAGTAAGAAACAAAACTGATAGAAAAATAAAGGAAGCATCTTTTAGGATTTATATTATTACTAGCTGTCCCCCGCGACTTTGTTCGCGTTTTTAGTTTCAACGGTTTTTCATTTATGCAACATTTGTCATTTATGCTCCGCTCCTATTGGTCGTAGCGTGATGTTATATAGCTTATAGCCTTCCTCAATAAACGGACTATCCAATACAAAAATATTGTTTAAATTCGAACCAGTAGTTCCTGAGATTAGCGCGTTCAAACAAACTCTTCAGCTTTATAATATTAGTATAGATTTATTTTTTATTCACATGATTTATTTATTAAATAGTACTTGAGTATATTTACATATATTTCGAAGGACTTAACCAATCGTCACTTAGAAAATTAAAAATCTAAGTATGTACTTACATTAATTAATTAAAGTAAGAAACAAAACTGATAGAAAAATAAAGGTAGCAGCACCTTTTAGGATTTATATTATTATAATTATCTCGTTTTTAATGTTTCCATTTTAATCTATTATAATAAGATACGACAGAGAATGTTAAAAACTATATTAAAATAGGCTTAAGTAACACTTTATTGAAAGTGATCGATTACAGACTTTCCTTCTCTACATTATAAGAAGCCTTTGCCCAGCTGTGGGTCAATTATAAGCCGATATTTATTTTAATATTTATTATACACACACCTACAGACAAATAAAATAAAATTCCGTATAGATGTTTAATGTTTATAATTTGTTAATACATTTGTTTATCAACAATGATTCACTAGCATTATGTAGTTCAGTATGCGCTTAAATATACATATTTAATTAATTTGATTTGAACCTAATTGAAATTTGAAGTTAATTAAGCATTTAAGTTTGCATTTAATTAAAGCGAAGTCAAAAAAGGAGAGTTATGTGTTTGGCCTGTATGTATGTATGTTAGTTTCTATGTCTGCTCCTGAGTCATTAGATTCGTCTTGAATGCGCGTCAATGGTACATATATAACATTATTAAAAAATAAATTAAAGCCGACTTTACCGACAAAAAAGTTGTATTCTTTAACGGTAATTCCAATCCGAGAACTGTTTTTGTGGCGTGAGAAATTTTGGTTTTAAGATCATAGTTTTATACACAGATGCGTATAACAAATGTGTAAACTATAATTTTACCTCTATAACATTCTTCTCATTAATAAATACTTAACTCGATTTCACTTTTAACTGTGTAACTATAAAAATCTATTTATTAAGGTAAAATTATTTTAATAAAGCGACACTGCGAAGCTTAATCTGATAAGTATAAAGTATTGCATTAAATAAAACACCAATAATTCAAACACTTAACTAGTAAACTAACCTTTTCTTAAACAAACAAAAAGCATAAAACAGCTGCACTGACGTCACATAATGAAATCAAAACCGAGTTGCAACGCTATTCCACTCAGCTCATGTTTAATATACACACACATACACACCTAATTTTACGGTCACTACTACATACACGACACTCTCTTCGAATATCAACCTAATGCGTTAGATTTAAAGTTCAATATTGTATAGAATTGGATTTAGTCATGTCAAAATGTTGTTGGAATATTAACTTTACGTGTTTGATATAAGGTTGAATATTGTATGTATTGGGATAATGTTACGTCACATTGTTTCCGATTAGTAGGGTCGACACACGTTTGGGTACTGAAGACTTTTGAATCTTGTGTTATTGATTTTTAAACGTTCGTGATTTATTTATTTAGATTTGGATGATTTTAGATTTAGTTTAGTTTAAGTTTTTAGTTGTATAGAATATTTAGAATATAACCTATTAGTAATTAATTGATTGTATAAATTAAGAGCTAAAAAGACAAAAAAAAACAAATTATACATATTTTAATACGTATTTGTATTAATCAATTAGGAACATCGATTTTTTTTCATTATAAAAAGTAATGTTTTAAGTTAGATTGAGACGTAATAAGATTGATTTTTAATGAAAATAATATTTTTACTTTTGTTTAACAGTCAACTTAAAAACAAAAATAAAAAGATTCACCTTATTTAAATGACCTTGAGAATAATGTACAACCAAGCATATCTCAACCATATTGTAATGATTATATTATAAAATAAAAATAATCTCAATACAATTTTTGTTTTACATGAAGTACTAGCTGTTTCCCGCGACTCCGCCCGCATGTATGTTGGCTATCGCGGCAAAAATTAGCCTATGTCCTTTCTCAGACTCGACTGCGTACCAAATTTCATTTAAATCGGCTCAGTAGTTTTGGCGTGAAAGCGAGACAGACAGACAGAGTTACTTTCGTATTAATAATATTAGTAAGGATTTATTTTAATCGTGTTTTCTGGGTGTTATGAGGAGTACCAAACAAATCGATAGCTTGACAACGTCACCCCTGAACGGATAAACAAAATAAGAACATAATATCGACTAATTAACAGAATAGGGTAGAAAAGAAACTCACATGGTACTTAAATTGTGTCCATTTTTAACGTCTCCCCCCTTTTGGAGACAGAGTTTATTTACATACACACATAACAATCCTACTAATATGTATTGTAAACGAGTTTGTCTGCATATTTATCTAAATAAATGATAGTCTATATGCAATGATGTACTTGTTATACTAAAACTTTTCTTGTAAATTCGTTCTGCAGTTTTGCGCGAAAGAATAGTAAGCACACACACACACACAAACACACACTCTGACACACACATCTTCATATGAAAATAATTCGACAAGTCATAATGAAACTGGGCAAAAATAATCCTCACATCCTAAATTAACGTCTAATTAAATATATTTTAGCATACATTACAATATTTTTAAAGAACGCGCGGGCGAAGTCGCGGGAAAAACCTTGTGTAACTAAAATCCTAACAACGAAAACAGATGTGGTGAGCCGCGCCGAATAATTAGTTAGATTATAACATAAATATTTACTAATGCTACTGTAAAGTTTAATTATGTACTTCTAAATTTAATACATTATTAACAGTTTTAGGAGGACACTGGGCAGTTAGGTGCCGTTTTATAACTTATAATTACATATATACATTAAACAATTTTTAAGACTATCTAGATTATGTGGATATGCAATATTTTATGTATTATAGAGTGCGCGTAACGGAGTATGAACAGTGAGCACAGGTATGTCGTCGTCTTCCAGATCAAGTCAAATTAGAATCAAAACAGAGCACACCCTTTTTTTAATACTATCTCAATACCATATATCCATTAATATTATACACATACGAACTTACTATAAGCTCTTAACTAATTAAAACATAATGCCTAAAATATAGCATCAAAAATCGTCCACATCGCTGTCGACTGGAAGTGTACCCAAAAGACTGGTAGCATTGCCACGTTGTATGGCACTGCTAATCCTCTGTCCAAGGTAAAAGCCAGCCCTTTAGTCCATTTAATTACATTATTAGTTTCAGAAATATCAATATTATCGCCTAAACGGCAAAATATCATTAAACGTGAGTAGTACTTACAGCTAAAAATTTGCTTACAATTGGCGCAACTCTATGCTTGCTTATATCTATACTAATTTAAGAGGACAGATTTGTATTTGTATGTACGTATGTAACGGATAAACTCAAAAAGTACGGGGCCGATTTCAAAAATTCTTTCACCTTTTTAATGCTACACTATACCAGATTAACATAGGCCATAGAATATTTTGAAAAATAAATGTCCACCCGTGCAAAACCGGGGCGGGCCGCTAGTATACTCTTACCTATTAAGCATACTATTTTTTTCTTTATCGTCCTTCACACAATCCATCCGACTCTTAATCTGTTTCTCTCTCTCTCTCTCAATATATAGGTACACAGTATTTGTTAAGTTGAAATTCGTCTTCACCTAAACGAATAAGTACCAAATTTCAGATCAATAAAACTCCGGAAAGTGTGTCAAACTTAGCTTTTCACTAACAGGGCTGTTAAAAAGGTATTAAATGATAGCAGAGCACTTGAAAAACAAGTTATTTTTATATATTAATCTGTTGAGCGGACTGTCGCGTCTCGGAGCGAATCCGTTGCCATGGTGACGAACACCCACGCGAACGAAACCTTATTGAGGGTGGCCTTTCACTGAGAAATTTCGTTGGATTTTTCCATAAACTTGTCCATTTTTAGCATTTTTAGGATAATATTTTTAAGAGATATTTTCTTGAATTTTACTTTAGAATTAATACAAATTGAGCCTAGTAGTCAGGATAGTATATATAGGTTACCATTATCTAATCATGATTTTAGATATATGCCTGCGAAATGCACATGCAGTTGATAATATCATTAAGTGAAAACTACCTTTTGTTATAGGTGTTTAAGTAATTCACATAACGCATCTTATGTTATGTGAATCAAATCAATTATTTAAATAATGAGTATTTACTAACCTCCGACGCAAAATAAGGCGTGTTATAAGATTAACGTGTCTGTCTGTGTGTCTGTTTGCGGCATTGTAGCTCCTAAACGGATGGACCGATTATAATGCAGATTTTTTCATTGATGCGAACATGATCGAGATCGTTCTTAGCTATAATTTACTTGTTGAAGTGGGGATTTTTTTTTTCATTTTTTATTTGAGTATACCTAGTTATGGCAATAAAAGAATCAAGATTCCACGGTTTCTTCCTGACACGCGTGGCTCTACTATTGCAAAACTTATTACTCTATCTTTCGCTAGCACAATTTAAATATGAAAGAGAGGCAATCAACCTAAGGGTTTAGTATCTCCAATGGAATATTCTAGGTGTCCTAGGGATACAATGACCTGATGTCCTACGTAAGGTCAGCGTTACTCTCAGCCACTGCAAGATATAAAGCTTTAAGATGACGCGTTTTATTCTATTACGTACTTACTAGATTGCGTGTGATAGTGTGAGATATGTTTTATCCTAAAATTGCTAAAACAGGGGACTTCTTTTTGCTAAGATATAAACAGAGTCATATGATACTTGCATGAGAAGATTTTGAAACATACAGTTTTAAATAAAATTGGTATGAAGTCATGTATGCTTAGTTTTCAAATACTATTGTTTGATATACCAATGATTTTTTTATATCTAACTAGCTGACAGTCTTTATCCTGTCAACATATACAAAAATAAAGATAATTATTAAACTATCTAAATTATTTAAATTTTCCTGGATATTTTCTTAAATTTTTGTTCATACAAACCTTGTTATGACAATTACAAATACAACAATAAAAAAAACAGCCAAATCGGTCAAGACGCTCTTAAGTGATGCTCCTTCATACTTGTGGTAATTGATTTTTCAATATATATAAGTAGTTTTTGAAAGAATTACTCAACTTATTCACGAAAAACTAAATATGTATTTTAGATTTTATGTGGTTCTAACAGTTGGCCGCGGTTCCGCCCGCGTGGGTATCGGTTATCAAGGGACCAAAAAAGAGATCCAAGCTTATAAGTTCAGTACTTCAGCCTTAAGAGCATAACAGACAGACAGAGTTATCAATTAATTATCAGTTACATTAGTACGAAGAGTATTTAAATAATAATTAATAAAAATCTTTAAGAGTATTCAAATATAAAGCATAATTCAATCAAATAATTCAGGCAAGACTCTAAAAGCCAAAACAGTCATAAAATACAAAACAAATAACAATAATTAATCAACACCATCCCTTAAATAAAAAAGCCATGGTCCCCCTACCATACTTACGTTAAAAACGTGATCTGAATCAAAATAATCGAATTTTTGGAAAATCAACTTTATTACAATAATATTTAAGTACAAAATCCTTTACTATACATTGCGCCATAACAATATAATCCTTATTCTCAAGTCCATAGGGTTTAAAAACGTTTGAATATCAGTGGAGATACAAAAATAAATTTTATTAGAAGGTGTAGTAAGGTTTCAAATCGTTTGAAAAGTAATGACATTGAGAAAGAACGCCAATTACTCAGCTTTTGATTATTTTTGTTAATTTTAATTACGATATGATTATTTCGTAATTGTTTTCGAATCCCTAAAACTATATAAAGGGTTATAAAGTACGGATGGCACTCAAGGGACCAGATTGTAGGTACTTTTATGTGCGCGGTACTTTTTACGCTGTGCGAGGTAGTTTTAGTACCATGTATGTATACCTACAGTTAGAAATCGAGTCTGAACGTTAACGTTGTTACTCAATCGCGATGAAACGGCTGAACGGATTTGAATAAAATTTGGTACATAGATAGCTCATTACCTGGAATAGCGCATAGGCTACTTTTCATCATATCATTATCACCAATTTTCATCAACACGCGGCGAAACCGCGGGCCGCAGCTAGTAGGTACTATATTTATATCTAAACTAATATTAAAGTGGTTTGGAAGTAATTAAATTATTATTTACTAGCTTAATACATGGACAATTTAAAGAGTAACTTATTTGGGTACTTAATTATAAAGAAAATATTACTATTGCAATAATTATTTAATAGAAATGGCAACATCGCTGCAATATTTTGACACTGACAGTATTTCTATCTGTCATAACTGTCAATGTATTACTTTTAACTATAATAAAAGGATATTTAATTAAAACACATTGTAAAACAATCCCGCCATTTTAAACCGCGGTCGGTACGCCAAATTAACTGCACATAATTACCAATTAACTACTCTTTTATTTGCTTAATTATAACGGATGGACAATTAGGTACTACCTATGTTTAAAACAACTTATTTTATAGGTAGGTAGGCATAGTAAACTGCACATTAGTCGTAAGGTCAAAGTGGTAGCTTAAATAAATAAATACATACATAATAATAAAACCAGCTGACTCGGCAAACGTTGTTTTGTGCTACCCTTATCACCTAGGGGTATAAAAAATAACCAACTATCTATTCTCAGACCTAGGTACCAAATATACACAAAAAAAACATAAAAATCGGTGAAGCCGTTTCGGAAGTGTTCGATAACAAACAGTGTGAGACTAAATTTTATAATATTAGGTAGCTAATACAATTTTTGTTGCCATTAGAATTGTCATAATTCTCGACCAGAAACCTAGACAAGAAAAAAATTCGTAAATTAAACCAAAAAAATAGGGTGCCGAAAATTTAAGTTGGGTGCCAAAGTTAAATTTTACTTTCCTTTTGTTATAGATATATTAAAAAAAAAACTACCTATCTTTTTTTTCCTATTTATTTTTTATTTCGTTATTCTTTGGCTTCACGTTATTTAAGCTCCGTCTAATATTTTTCTGTATTCTACGTTAAAGTAACGTGCATTTATCTCTTAAGATACCTACATTGTAATTTAACGTTAATGCATAATGTATTCGTGTCAAGGTAGAGACGACACGTACAGACGATTGAGATTTCAACAAAAGTCAAGTATTTAAGTGGATTTCAATGTTTGCCCAGCGGTGGGACAGTATCTACAGGTTACGATAATTTTAAATTATAATTTAAGCAAAATCATTAGTCTCTCTCAATTTATCACATGATTAACTAAATGATAAAAACAAATATACTGATTTCGATTAAACTTGCATAAAAATGTTTATAAATCACATTCTTAATGCACTATACCGAAAACCTACAAAATGTATTACTTCAGATTTAAAACCCTAATATGTATCATAATTATGATATGTTATAACTTTGCAATATCAATAACCTTGAATACAAATAAAAACTACAACCATTTACGAACGAGATACAAAAAAAAATGTTTTTAAATTTGTCTTTGTCTAACGCTTGTGTTTACGAGTGTACCTTTGAGTCAGCCAAGTAATGCCAATATCTAGCAATGTAGGCGCGGAGAGATAGCAAAAACAGGTTCATTATTTAACTGATAATATATAACAGTGCTGGTTATTTGCAAACTAGCTGCCCCCGCGACTTTGACCGCCGGTTTTCGTTTCATGGGCTTTTTCTGTTTTGAGTCGAACCTTAATTCTTTTTTTATGACCCATAGTCACTATTTGCATAGATTAGCGCGATAAAAAAAAAACTCTTTTGGTTTATTATATTAGTATAGATATTAAGAACTAGCTTTTTTCTGTGGCTCCACTCACGTGTATTTTGGTATATTTACTCCGTAAGAAGAACTTGGATAAAAAATTACACTTAGATGTAAAAAGGAAACGACTTCAATGAAACTTATATGGGGCAACCTCTCATACCCTATTGAGGACAAAAAGGTAGACCACTTCAGAGGTGGATATATATCGATTTCATCATAATCGATTCAGTAGTTTCTTTTAATTGATGTCTGTTTTTTTTTTCACATTTATGTGTATACAATTTATTGTCGTAAGCAGTCATCAGCAGAGAATTGTCCTAAATAATATCATCCTTAAAAAAGTTTTGAACTTATTTGCTGACGGTACCGCTGTAAATAAGGCTGACGTTGATACCGACTCACAAAGAAAAATAATAAAAAAAAACTCCAGTACAAGCGACGACAAATGCACTTCGATAATATTACTTTTTAGGTTAAGTTAACCCTTAAAAAAAAGGTTTTCAATTCGAACCGTATGTCAGTAATGATTTATCTATGTATCTATTTACCCGTTCTATGACTTTTAATAGTATTTATAAAATACGATACACAAACTTAAAAATGTTAGATATTGATCAATAAATCAACTCAGCCTACGACGGTCCACTGATGGCCTCTCATTTTTTTAAAGAAGGATAAGTATTAGATTTTAAAACAAACAAACCTTACAAGTCGATAAACAATAATACCGCATTGTTTAAGACAAGCATAGACTAACACAAAAAAAATAATATTTTTTTTATTAACCGACTTCTAAAAATGAGGACGTTTTCAATTCCACTGAATAGTAAATTTTTGTTTGTGCGATATCGTTGCTAAATATTATCCGATTTTCTTGTTTCCTTTTCTATTTGCATTGAATATACTGAATGTATCAGACTTGAACTTTTAAAAATATTCCTTTCTTAAAGGGGAAAGATTAAACTAGATAACTTTGAAGTTATTTATCACTTACGATGTACCTACAAGTTAAATAAAGTTAAATACTAATCCAAATATAACTTTAAAAATACAATTAAAGTTAAACAAACCCGCGGCAAAACCTAACACCTCGTACATTATTCAAATGTTGGCATCATTAAAAAATATAATCTGTCAGTTGGCAACCCTGGCTCGCCGCGTCACTGGTAAATAATTGCTTAACTGGGAAACTATGGAGAGGCAAGAATAAAAATATTTGGGAGAGAACAAAGGATTCTGATGCGGTATTGGTTACAAAGGGATGTTTTGATGGTAAATATTATTTAGTTAAATATTACCTATATTATGTAATGTAGACAAATGTTATACGTAGAAAGTTTAGTTGGTGTTATAATACCTGCATAAATAAATTTATTTATGTCTGTTTCATAATTTGTTAATGTGTCAAATTTTTAATAGATCTTTAACGTAATTTTATTAATTAATAGTAGGTAATAAAGTTTAATTTTATGTCAATTAGAACAGATATTTTAGGAAACCCATTAATAGCAGTAGATTATAAATATATTATACATGTTAATTCCTACTTTTATCTAGAAGTTCGAGGTCACAGAAAAAATACTTGAAATAAACATCAGATTATCACAGGCTATATTATTGACGGATACATGCAGGCGACGTCGTGGGCGGTTGCTAGTGAGAAATACACCTTTAAACAAATTACCTAAAAATTGTAAGAAATTTCGTCACGTAAGTACTTGCTATCAGGTGAGTCAATCATGATAAATAAATACTTTAGCAAGATAAAGCTATTTCTCTTACACTCGTATACTCAATCGAATCTTAAGTTTAAGAAGTTCTTAAGTGTTCGTTTCATTACACCTTGTGTTGGACCGCCTGTGACTTAGACTGAGACTCGTATATTCGGTTAATTCTATGATAATTTAATACACAATTTAACTGATTAATGACCAATTTGCGAATAACATTTAGTAGGTCAGGCAGTAACAAAACAAACGCGAATCAATAAATTAAAGTTCAAACAGTTAATAAATATTTAGTTATCTACAGTTATCTTAACAAAAAACTTTTTAAAGTAAGAAATACCTACTGTTGATCATGCGCTTATATCGTGAACGTATTATTTAAGATGATTAATTGGGTTTCCTAGAAATCCTTCTGGTTTTTAATTCCTAAAATAGTTCAAATACTAAAAGTGTTCAATTTGAGAAATTAGTATGATAAATTAATGTATCTCTGGACATAAGGATAAAACTAACAGAGTATCGATTTTAGTTTTTACATTTAATTGGTCAGTGATTCACAGGGACTTTCCCATCAAAAAGGATAAACACAGATTGACACCACAGATAGGTAAGATGAATTGGTCGTTTTAACTTATCTCATACATTGTTATACGACATATACATTAATAATACTGTTTCTAGCTAAAAACTATAATGAGAAAAGGCTTTTATTTGAGAAAATACGTACGCTTGTGCCTATGTAATGTAGATTAGCAGTAGACGTACCTATTTTAATATGTAGTTTTTTTTTAACGACGCCCGCACTTTGCCCTTTAAACCTAGTGTCACGGGGTGTACCACAAACATTCAAATCACATCACAAAAACCAACCATCCTCAGAACAAGCATTTATGAATCACATAAATGTTTGTCCCGTGCTGGTAACTTAGCGTGATGACCAATACCACTCGAATATTATTAGGTACCTAGTTAAAATATAACTGAACTAGTTTTTAAAGTTAAAAACTCTTAAGTCATCAAGTCATAGGCCATGACAGCCCAACTGGTTGAATAAATGTACTACAAATAAGGAATAAAAATCTTTGTTTAATAATGTCCTTTAATTGCTTTATTAAGAATAGTATTTAAAATAATACAATTTCACTTAACAACTCGGCTGTACCCGACGCCGGTGTTATCAGTTATTTACACAGAGAATGAACTCGAAGATAAGATAAACCATATACCTAGGGACACTCAAAACTCACTGTAGTTGCCAAACTGCCCATTCTTATATTTTTACTAATTCCACTAAATTTATTTCGCATTTTTTAGTTTGTTTTCTTATTTACTCACTATGCCTCCGGATGCGCGTGGATTTCAGTTATCAAAATTAAAAGTTAAAAATTCATAAGTGGTAACATGGGGTTCAAGTTGATTTCGTGTTAAATTGCATCAAAATCGGACCCGCAGTTTAGCCGCGACTGCATAACCACCAGAAAGAGTTACATATGCATGTATAATTTTAGTATTATAATTCTTCCTCCATGCTGTTCGGATTGGCCATAGATTAATTTTAGTAATTGCAGAATGTTTTAATTACTAATACAATGTATTAGTAGTGTTACTTTAGTCAATATTCCATCAATGCTGGACGGCTGGCAAAAGCCTTGTTTAGCTTAACGCATTATACAATTTAATGAATTTAAACACCCAATTATCTTTAACTTAGAACCTATTTTGTGCATAGAAAATAAAGTATTTACTTATCGTTCTTTTACGGTTCAGTAATTCGAAATAATAATGCAATTAGAGCTGTAGAATTTTTACATACATTATCATTTTTGAATTAGCTAATACATTAAAAATACTGAATGCACTATTACTTAGTAGGTGTTTTCGGAAAATTAATTAAATTTAATTTTCAGTCAAATCAACTACTTAACATATTTCATATTAAAATCGCTTTCATAATACAACCTAGTAATAAATATGAAAAAATATAAAACAACAGAAAATTTGTGAATTTCGTTTATCTAAAACAAAATGACTAGCGACCGTTGCGTTTAACGGCATACAGATACACGTTCAGCTCATAATAAGGTAATTTTGGTTCGAAATTCCGGTCCGAAAATGGTCGGGAGACAAGTTTTACTCTAACCTTATTTGCAATTTCGATGATTTATAAATAAATTATAGTTGAATTATAATAAACAATCCTGAACACAATTTTTAATCTATCTCACGAACGAAACGAACTCAAACTATTAAAATGCTGATATTTAATACTCAGTAACTATATGAATAAATCTTGCACAAAGAAAATCCAAAGTAATGATAAATTCAATAATTTAGCATACACACGGCTCCACTGCAGTCCTTGTCCTAAAGTCGTCACATGGCGCGTCGCAGTTCTAGTGTATTGTGTACTGTAGCAAGCTGTCTTGGTACTTGATGGTATTATTATTACTTGTGTTATATTTTATTGGTTATAGAATTAAGGCTTAAAAAGTGAATTGCACGCATACAAGGTTTGAACACAAAATATATGTCTCTTAAGCTTCGAAGAAACAAATTTAATTTTAATTACTACTTCAGTAGTACCTATGTAAACTTTAAATACATAGCAGATGTACAAATAAATAACACTTAACAATCTGTAATGGAGTTCATCCTACACATATTAATATGCATGTATGTAGTAACATAGGTTTACAGAAGTTACAAAGTATTTAATTCGTTATGAAATTTTTATTTGTTGAACCAAAATGTTAATTTCAAAATCTAATTAATTTAATATGCAAAATAATCAAATTATTATTTGCAAACTTAATAAACAGTTTTATTGTAAAATAACTCTTCTGTTTTGGCTTCGCCGCTGTCGGATAAAAATAACATAAGCCAACCTACAAAATTATATCAAATCAATAATCAAAAAATACTGCAATCCCATTCTCAAGAACTTTTGGTCGAACTACAAAAATCCCCATAACGTACTACAAAATTACTCCACGGGTGTACAAGGGAATCTCACGGTTAACGCAAAGAAATAAAGTCGAATATTGTATGCAAGAGATAAGCAATAGGTATGGCTTTGTGGTACAAGGGAAAACAAATATATAGATATTTTTTCTTTTGTGTTAAGTTTCGAATTTTGCTAGCAGACATTTTGTTCTAATAGGGTTAACGTTTTTTTTCTAGTTTTTTCTACCCGTTTTGTATGTTAAGTAAGAATAATGTGTTTTCATTAATGTTATATACTTAGTTATTCCTAAAACACAGACTTTTGTAGAACACAGCTTTATTTATTTATTTAATGCTTTATGCATAGTGTATTCTATTACCTAAAGTTCGAGTGTCGTCACTAATTGTGTACGGTATATTATCGTAGAAATTTTACGAATTAAATGAGTTACCATTACCCCAGTCACACACATGAGCGCAAACATTCGAACAAGGTTCGTTCGCTTTGATGTCTGTTAAAAAACCGACACAGCTTGGTAATGACATCATTTGCAAATGTGGTCTCACCCTTGTACGTTTGTGTATTCGTGCGAATGTGAGTGACCGGCATTAGAATAACTTACTTCCATGTTACACATATGACACTCAGCTATGAAATTAAGTATAACAGTTAGCTTTTCATCAAAGGGCTCCTATCTAAGTGGAAGCCGTACGAATCCGTGGATGGGTGACCATTTATAAGACACAAAGCCCCTTTGTGCCTCGGAAAGTAAGTTAAGCCCTGACTGTCATACGTTGATCTTTGACAGTCGCTGTGTCATTAGAATTCTGACAACCAGTCTTACTATGGGCTACCGATACCGTATTATCCAGTAAAATGGGTTGCGAAGGTCAGATAGGCAGTCGTTGCATGTAAAATGCAATATTCAGCTAAATCTGTTGAGACTGGAAACCGAACCCAACATAGTTAGTAAAAGGGCTAGGCAAAAGTAACTACCTATTACTATCAGTGAAATATTTTTTTGTGTAATAATAAATGGTGTATAGATAACTGATAATAGTATCATTCAAATCTGAAAGATAGTGAAAATGACTTAGCAATAGGAAATCCCGAGAACTGTATAGTAATTGACAGCGAATTATATTTAAGTTTGGTTTTTCTGAGTATCAATAGGTATCTCTATATGACCTAAAGACCTATAGATTGTTATTTTTGTACATATAAATGTTAGGAGTATTGTTGTGATAATTCGTAGAAATCAAACTGTTTTGAATAGACTTGGAAATTATCAAGATAACCGATTTCTCAATATTTTTATAACAAAAAAAATAAAATAAATAGATGCACACTCAGAACATCAAACTTGTTGTTGCTTGCATATAATTATAGTGAGTACTTATTTATTTATTAAACCATAAACTTTTTTTTTAAATCTGTGTTAAATAATTGATTACACATAAAGTTAAAAAGGAACAGACTTTAATGAAATTTATATGGCACCATCTCTTGAGGTACACCCTCGATGACACAAGAATTTTTAAAATCGATCCATAATTGCCGAATATAGCGTAACAATCATACTAAAAAAACGTCAAATTGATAATCTCCTCCTTTTGAAGTTGGTTAAAAAGATGAAAATATGTTATCAACTAATGACATATAAAGATAATTCTCTCAATTTCTTAGATGATCGTGAATGATAAATAAAAAACGAATAAATTAATTAATGACTTAGCAAATAAACTTACATTATGTATGATTATATTAAAACGAGAAAAAATAGAAACATTATGTACTGTAATTATAGTAATTTAATTACTTAATTATAAGATAAAGCATAAGATTTGTAGCTATATTTGCATTTAAGTACAACATTCAAGAAATTAAGTCATTTACATTATACATCTAAAGTTCAAAATATAATAATAATAATAATAAACCCCTCGGGGCAAGCCGTTACCTCATCATGAGAATAACGCAATACCTGAGGGCATATTAACTTGCTTTTTCCAACTTTGAGATATAAATAAAAAATGTATCTTAAGGTCTATGTAGGAGCATACATCCGCAGGGCAGCTTGTGGCGAGCTGTTTGTGAGTGGCGACACAACGGACCTGAGTGCTCCAGGGAGTCACTCCTTAGGAGGGCTCCCAGCTCTTTCTTGCCTTAACTGGCTGGCTAGAGAGGGGTCGCTAGAGCTATATGCTCGGGGGTGGAAGTGTCTAATGGCGTAATAGCGAGGAAACCCGCTCCGGGTCCGCTACTGTGACCCGCGATGGTGAAATCGGGGCCGCACCGCTCGACACCCCTAGCCGCTCGCACTGGTGTTGCCTCCTGCTGCCTATCGTGGCGGTTATGTTGGGGGGCCCATCCGGTGAGCTGGCGAGTCACCACCTGCCTATTTGATTGCATTAACATGTGTTAGAAGGCAGGTGCCATAGTTTTCCGATTTAGTTCTAATAACCAATCCACTAATATTTACCTACACATAGCCTAAATTTTTACTTTCCATTCATAATTTACAATAGCTCTGTATCTACTTTGAACCATTCATATCTGTTCCTCCATAGAGCAGAGGTGGATGGACCCTAGTAGATGCCCCATCCCAGTTTAGAGTAAAATTCTCAACAAGGCCACTGCGTGTTGGACCTGTGTCCCCACGTAAGCCTTTCAAAGGACCGGGTATTCTCAATACTGAGGATAGCCCGTGAAAAAAGAGAGATACAAATAATAATAATAATAATAATATCTTGGGACATCTCACACACGGTCATCTGATCCCAAACTAGGCAGAGCCTGTGCTATGGCAACCAGACAACTGATAAACATACTTATATATTTCTAAATACATACATATTATAGATAAATTACACCCAGACACAGAACAAATGATCGTGCTCATCACACAAAGAATCGTCCTGGGTGGGAATCGAACCCACGACCTCCGGTTTAGCAGTCAGGTTCACTAACCACTAGACCAACAGGCCCGTCAAAAGTTCAAAATATGCAATTAACATAGTTTTTTTTTTATTTACTTTCAAATTAAGTCCGATAAACTGATTTTTGTATCAAACCATACCAAGATACCAACCCAAACTCCATATTTTACAATGAACTCGAAAATATTTGTAAATTATCAAAACCAAAATCGCTCCCGCTACCTCCCACGCCACACACCAAGCGCAAACAGTAATTTCATCCATGAAATAGTTGGTGTTACCAAATAGGGATTAGAGTGAGACGGCACTATAGCAACGTACACGTGCGAGGGAGACGACGACAGCGACCACGTTCGCAGCGCTCTCTCGATTTCTGAGCTTCGCTTATTTTAAACGAATCGTTTTAGGGGCTTGTGGGGAAATGCGGTTTAGTTTTGGGTTCTGTAGTTTATTTAGGTCATGATTTTGTTGATGTTGTTAACTTGTTATGTAAAAATGTTTATTTGACCAAACAATAAATAAATATTTTTGATCGCTGATCCTTCGATGGCATACATTTTCAATGTAAATCCTACCCTTTGTCAATTAGCAATAAAGTATCAATCAGCAAAATAGTTTTTAATCCCGATGAATTATTTCGAAAATAACATCTTATATTTATTGCATCTAAAATTTTAAAACATGATGACCTCCGTGGTCGAGTGCTGTACACACCGGTTTTCAAGGTGTCGCTTACTCTGAGGTCCCGGGTTCGATCCCCAGAGGGGCCAATGTAAAAAACTACTTTTCTACATTGTCTCGAGTCTGGGTGTTCATGGCATCTTCGTTGTCTCTGAATTCCATAACACAAGTGCTTTAGCTACTTACTTTGGGTTCAGAGCAATGTAGATGATGTTTTCATATAATTTAAACATTGCTTTTTATGGGTAAATGACAGAAAAATGTTTCGTTAGTTAGTTACTTAATTATTTTACTATGACAGGTTTTTAAAATGTATTTAATCTAATCAAATCAAAAGTTTTTATTTCTCATAAACCTCAAAAAGGCGCTCAAGAAACGTTAAAATTACAAAACTAAATGACTAGTGGCGCCGTTCCAAACTGTTCTTCCTATGGAGAAGAACCGGCAAGAAACTCCATATCATATTCCTAATACAAAGGTCATAACTAGAGCTGTTTTTTTTTAATTATGTAACAGAATAATATATTTTACTACCAATTATCAGTCAACAGCAATTTTTACTAGTTATCCTTACACATAATTATCATTCCATTTACTTTGACAAATAAAAAACACATTTATATGTATATGACATCAGTTAAGATATATATTATGTAGCATATTTAGCCCTAATTAAATTAACTATCATTCTTTTACGTAGCCTTTTTCCCACACTATGTTGTGTTAGGCTTCCAGTTACACCGACAGCTGAACACCAGTATGTTGTAGCGTCTATCTAACAAACAACAATTTTACTCTGTAATACAGTAATCTAGGAGTTATAAATAGGAATTTGTCCAAAAATCCTTTGGTTACAGAAATAAGGTCAGACTATAAATATATCGCCATTTGTAAAGCATTTTACTGGTTAGTGCGAATTTGGTAGGATGTTCAAACAAAATAATATCTCAAAATCATTTAATTTGCATCTGGATGCGCCCTGCGGAATCCCTATGTACTTATCGGGATAAAAGTATCCTATAGAATAATTTTGGTTATAAACTGTGTGCCAAATTGGATTTTGATGAAACTACAGTATAATATATAGGGGTACGGCCTACGGGTTTGCCTGCATGGCGATTTAATTTTAGAACAAATTTCTACCCTATAATAGAGATATAGACTGGGTATGAAAGGGTATAAAAATCTATTTAGTCTGTAAACTATATAAAAAAATATATTATTCACGTATTTTAAACTTTTTCAAAGTAACTTAAAACTAAGGATATAAAAGCATATCAAAGTTATGGAGTGCAAGCTAAGTACGTCACGAAGTTACACAAAACGTACGACACCCTGACGTCACGCGACATTTCAAACCAATGTATCGTCGTAAGATATTGGTTGCTTTAAAAAATAAAAAATACGTGTCTATCATTATTTTTTACCAACCAATATTAGATACATTAAAAAAAAGATCTATCATCCCTATACTCAGCAACAATATAGCTAAATGTGTCAAAGAAACTTTGAAATCATTCAGAAAAAACACAAGGTGTGTTTTTTGTGAAAGATTTCAAAGTTTCTTTCTTGATTCTAATATTACAAAATATTAAAATTGACAAAAGCTATGATGCCAAAGACAGATACACGCATCTCCTTTTTTCATTAGGGGTGACCAAAACTTGTGAAATTCCAAAAACTTTAATTCGATAATTCCTATAACTCCCCGGTCTTTGCCCGCAACCCTGGGAGGCTGATGACCCGCCATCCAGGTCAGACAATTATAGAATTAAATCGATAACCATCACTCAGGGAACTAGGTTTACTATGAACTATACGAACAGAAGGTCAATTAATAGCAATATGTACGAGTACATTTGTATAGGTACTTGTACATATTTCCATACGATGGTAAGAGACCGGACGGCGTGTCTTTGTCCCCATGGAAGTTGGGTAGGCCTTTAGGATGGGACGCAACTTGTGTCAATACCCTTGCGCCATCCCATCATCCTAGTTCGTCGGGCTGTGCTGGTGCCGCCGCTGCGGCTGCTGAGATCCTTAAACGGCGGAAATATAACAACAAGTTGGTAGTTATAGATTTGAGCCGTTTGGGGTTGAGAGCCTTGGTCCGTAGGGTCCGAGTGCGCACATGCTTTTTAAAGATCTATCCAAATGCCTCGTTGAAACTTCGCGCGACCCAAGGGCTGGCTTTTACCTTGGACAGAGGATATGCATTGTCATACAACGTGGCAATGCCGCCAGCCTTTTGGGAACACTCCCAATGGACAGCGATGTGGACGAATTTTTTGATGTGATGATTATATCTTAGGTTTATGTTTTCATTAGATTAGTTTATCTTGTACTTGACTGAAAAAGATACTATATAGATAGCCGACTGCCAAATGAATGCCTTCGCTAGACAAAGAGGCACTAGCAGATGTCACAGAGTCAGGAAAACCTAGATGAAACCTTGTAATAAAGACAACTGGAAATCTTGAATTGCTTCTTAGTGCCAGTTACACTACTCATCGATCATCATTCACTCTACAAACTCCTACATCTCCTCCAGTAGACCAATACTCTACGTGTTCTTTCTAGACACATCTAGAATGTCCTAAATCCTTACCTCTCCGTGCAGGTTCCTGCCTTCAGGCGTGTTTTCCGGCAGGAAGTACAGGCGCAGGCTCACCAGCGTCTGGTCTGACACTCTGTCCGTCCAGAGCAGCTGGAGTTCTCCTAGTGACCAGAAATATAGGAATTATATTACATACTCACTACATAAAAAAAAAGGTTTTTTAAGTATTTTCACACTTTGGTTATTTAAAAGCCATCAGTTAAAAGATAGATGTGAAATGGCTTATTGTCTCAAAACCAATGGAGAATCTGATTCACGTAATAATTGTATTTTCGCTCTTCAAGTTGGCATTGTAGAAAATGTCTGGCTATTTCTGATCCAGAGCATTTTAAATTTTCAATTTTGGGCAGAAATGCAACCTAAATATGAACTAGAATGAAATTAAAACGCCTTCAATAAGTTTTCAAGAAGTATTATCGTTTTGTTTGTAAAAACTGTGTCAACTAAATTTCCCATCACCTTCTTTCATATTGTATCAGGTTTTGAGAGGTTCTTATTCTCAGTTTAAATATCCCCGCTCGTCATCTAGTAGTTTCCAGAAGGTTTCAAGACACGTTACCTATGGAGACGAGCTCCGAGTCCTGCCAGACCCTGACGAAGAAGAAGTCCCCGATGGCGATGATCTTCTCCGTGGCGCCCGTCAGCCGCAGCGCCTTGTAGAACGTGTACTGGCCGTGGTGGCCGCACGGGGCGCCGACCAGCTGGAACAAAACAGTTCGTATTAAGCGTTTGAAGTATACATTCAGATCGAGGACCGAGAATGACAGACTGGAACAATCAATATTAAGTATTATTATTTTATTTATTACTCATCAACACATACTGAGAGAATATTTCCATACTGACTGAGGTTCAAATTTTTCCTCTCTACTGTTTGTGTGTATTGACAAATCAATATTAAAGCATATAATAATATTAAAGTCCTGGCGGTTCAATAAACAGATTTTTGTGCACAAGGTTGCAGGTTCAAACCCCTTACAGGCAAGTACCAATATGACTTTTTCAAAGTGATATGTACTTTCTTAACTATTTTAAGAGGATTCGTGAGGAAACCTGGATTCCAATAATTGGAATCTGAAATTGTCAGCAAGTTAGCAAGCGTGGTAATCTGATGCGGTTATTCTGATTCGCAGGAAGTTTTTTTTTAAACAAAAGACAATTTTGAAGAAACTTTTTATTTTTAGCTCTGCCATAGTCGCTACAAGTGAGGTGTATCTATATAAATAATTGCTCAAGCTGACAGCAGAAGTAATTAATTGCGAAGAACAGAAGGATATTTGCGAGGCCTTTCTTTGTCTTCGTGTTTTCTTTTTTTTTTTTGTTTTTTGTGCCCTAAAAGATATGGCAATAATGCAAGAAATTTAAAATAGGTCCTATCATGGGAAATGTTATGCAGTCGCAATCTTAAGTATTCTTTTATAGGGTATATATCCATTGTCCATTGTATTTAAACATATAAATACTAGAAGCAATGTATCAATCCCACAGCTGGGCAAAGATATAGTGAGTCAACATTAACAAAGTTAAAGTTAAATCTGTAGATATTATGAGCACCGGGACAGGTAAGCGCACGGATATAGAATTGTTACACGATCTACCGTCAGCAGAAACAATATCCAACCACATTAAATTAAAAAAAAAAAACAAAATTTATTTTACGGACTAAATTAATAACCTAGACTTTGATCTTATACTTAATTAAATAGTATCTTTATAAGAGGTTAAGATAACCTTTACTATTTTAATAATGAGAAAAACTCATATTTCTTATTAATAGGTACGTACTTACTTAAATACCTACCTACTAATACTGATAAAATGTATAAAAAAAAATATCATCAATCAACAAGGTTCTACATTCTACAAAATGATCTATAATATTACATAAAACAAAGACGTGTTAGTTCCACCATTAAAATTTATAACTCAACAACGGGTGCACCGATTTTCATGATGTTTGATTTTTTAAATTAGTCTCCACCCCGAATAGAAGAATCCTAACAACAAAAACACTGGAATAAGTCACGGAAACAAAAGGATGTGCGGAACGGAGACCGCGGGGCACCGCTAGTTAATAATAAAACCTCGATACCGTCGACCTTTTTTGTGTCGTACAGAATGGCAGAAGTCTCAAAGTCCTAATTCCTTACTAATGTTAATTTCATTAATTAAATTCTTACCCCCAAATACTGAAAAGCAACTAAACTTTAAAACGTTCTCAAATATCTCTCTGTCGTCTATCTGTCTGTCTATTTTACACCTTAAAGTAACAGAGACAGCACGAAACTTAACGGCTATTTTAAAGTGAGAGACGTTTTAGTATATATATCCATAAAAGACAATCATTTTAAAGTAAGTGTGAGTTAAATATTATCTTCTCTGCCCTTTAAACAAGGTCACAAAATAATACGAAAAAAAAAAACAATCCAAACCGCATTAAACGCTACGCTAGTATAAAAAACATGCATTACGCAATAATATTAACATTGGTTGTCATAACAAATAACATTGCAATGACTGTACTGTGGGAATCTTATTGAGACCTAACACTCTTTATATATGTGCAATAAACATTTATATGGAACAATATTGATTCATGTTTAAAGTTAAGCGATAGTCAGTGAGGTGAGGATTTGGATGGGTAGGTTAATACATCATAGGCCCTAAGTTATTAATCAAGCACCACGTAGACAAGATGACATCTATACGCGATTTTCGCGCAAAATTGTGACGTCATACGTCATGTATCATCGTGAGTTTTTGGTTACATAAAATAGAAAAAAAACGTGTTAATTTTTTTTTTTTATCTATTTTACGGATCATAAGAAATTGTCATCTACCCCATAATTTTGTGTAAAGACGGTAGTAAATTTTTTAAAATAAAATATTTATGATACTTTAAAATTAAAAGCAGGGAGCCAAACATACGTATTCTCGCAAAAAAACTCACTCAACCGTCCTTTTCTCTCAAAAATTTATCATTCAATAATGTACTCAAAAACATTTTTATCAACCAACTAAATACCAAAAAGCAAATAAAGCAGTATAATACTCAACACATTAAAACACAAACCTACAGCATTTAAACCCAAAACAAGGCCAAAAAAACGCCAAAACTAATTCGCCAACAAAAAAACACCAACAGTATCAAAATCCAAAAAAATAAAACTAAAAAATAATCACTTAACATGCTAACGGTACTAAAGAGTTTCGACTCGAATCAATAAGTATAAAATTGAACCGGCTAGATAGAGACAGAGCTATATGAGCGAGCGAGATAGCAAACGTTCCTTATTTGTTTGAACGATGGTTTCTGATAAAATATGGTAAATCTATTGGCGATGTAGGGTCAGCAGAAAGCCATTAATTATTATATTATAATTATCACCTGGATTTTGAGAGACTGTTCAGTTTAATATTTAATTATCGGGTGTGATTGCTTTAAAAATACTAACAATACACTTGACGTGATTTCAAAATCGTGGCCTTAACTTATTGAAGCAAAATTTTTTTCACCCACATATGTGTTTCGTAGATTTTATTTTGTTCTGTAAACAAAGAGATTTTCTCTTACAGCGAAACGTCACAATATTCTTATTTATTTATTTATTTATTTAAACTTTTTGCACAAAATTGGAATAAAGGCGGACTTAAATTAAGTGAGGAGAGAATGCCTAAGGCAATAAATGCCTTAGGCATTCTCCACCAGTCAACCAAACGATGATGTAGAGATAGGGGTGGTAGGTGCAATAACATTATTAAAAAAGATAGAAATTATCATAATATAATTGTTACAGAAATGCATATATATAGAAGAAACTTATATTACCAAAATTCGCAGCTAAACGGTTTAATAAATAAAATACTTAATTCCAAGCTAGCGACACACCCCAGCTTCGCACGGCTAGACATTTAATTTTCAAAATATCCTATAGCCTATGTTCATCTGGAATAATGAAGCTTTCAAATTGTGAAAGAATTTTTGAAATCGGCCCAGTAGTTTTTGAGTTTATTCGTTACATACATACACACATACATACAAATCTTTCCTCTTTATAATATTAGTAAATCGCCTTGCACGAAAAATTGGGCTATCAAATGCGAAAAGTTTTTTTAAGTCCTAATGGTAGTTTCAGAGATTAGCGCGTTCAATTGCTTTATTATAGAGTACCGTACACGTCATCGCATTGTTAGATTATAACTATTCTCGGAATATTATAAACTGATATAATTATAAGGTGAACTACAATTTAACGGTTAAAATTTTGTGTTATTGTGATTTCTCCACCCCGACTTGGTCGACCAAAGGGGTAGTTAGTTTCTTTAGACTTGTGTGTTCTGTAGATTTGTGTTTAGAAATTCTACAGATTTACAATACTCAATAGTTTCTGACATTTCGAGAATTACTAATAACTAATTACGTTCATAATATAGTGAAACCTATGTGTATACAACATAAGTTGAAGAAATTTTTATGTTTAACCGCGGTGTTGAACTTCGAACTACTTATTTAGATTTAAAAAAATGTTTTTGGATTTTGTTTTTTTTAATCTCCCTCAGATAGAATATTAAAAAATATTAGACACATGTTTTTCTTATTTTACGTAACCAAAAACTCACGACAATACATTCATTTGTAATGTCATATGACGTCACAATTTCGTCCACTTTGTACGCAATCATGACGTGATTAGCCCCCACTCCTGAACTTTGATTCGCTTTATGTACTTCGAGTTTCCTTATTTTGAAATAGCTAAAAATACGTGTTAATTTTTTATTTATTATCATACTGACGGATTAATTAAAATTTGACATTTTTTATACCCAGTTATCCATCCCATTCTATAGGAAAGCTAAATAATAAAGACGAGCAAAACCGTATATATTTTAGCTTCGCTAGCGTAAACGTCGATAATCACGGGAAAAAGAGATTCAAGCTTCCTTCATACCAAGTTTCATCAAAATCAGTTTAGCCGTAAAAGCGTATCAGAGTTACTTTGTAATTTATATTATTTTTGTTCAAAAGTATGGATTTACAAATAAAAGTATTTAATAAATATCAATACGATTGTCAATACATGGCGTGGTTTCAAGGCTGGCGGACGACCTTGCTGGAATACGGCAAGAAACCGATAAATACTTAATTATTAGATATTCTGAAGACTTTTCTATAATAAGAACTAACTATCAAGTGGATTTTAATTAACTAAACGTTTTCAAGGGTTGCATGTACCTATTGAATGAATATAGAATTGCAATCCATACTCTGTACTTAATCTGTATTATTAAAAATGCGAATGTAACTCTGTCCGTCTTCCTGTCTGTCGGTCTGTTACGCTTTCACGGCTAAACGCTGAACCGATTTTGATGAAACTTAGTATGGTGTAAGTTGGATCCTGAGAAAAGGCTACTTTTTGCTGCGGGCGGTGACAAGGGCAACAGCTAGTCTACCATAAAAAAAATATTTTGCAAAAGATTTCAAATGCATTGCCGTCTGGTCCTCAGTACCCGGTCATGCGACATTTTAAATTGAGTATTTGGTTATGTTAAAACATAAATAATTTGAGTCTATTATTTTTTAATAACCTCTCTGAACGGTATTTAAAAAATAGTCATCTACTTACACCATTCACTAAATTCACATTTAAATGAGAAAGCCAAGTATTGCTAATTCTGAAACTCAAAATGACGTACAAAATATATTTTTTATAAATTTTCTCCAACCTTTACCGTATTATGTCAGCTAGGTAGAGAGTGAGGGGGACAGGGATATCGCCGACTCCCTCGCACACAGGGCTTTCACAACGTACGGCCGTGAACTACAATTCTTTCGCTCAGGGCTGTCGCTTTATACCTAACTATAAAAGCAAAAAGAATTCTGTTTTACTTAATTTATTCTTGTATGTATATTAAGTTTAATTAGGGTTTTTATTTGTGAGAACCACAATGTATTTTAAAAAGTTCAAAACATGGATACCTAATTCGTTTAACTAAGGGATACTGTGTTTGTCTGATTTTACTCAGTCGCTGTATTACATACAGGTTTTCAGCCAATACTAACACACATTAGGAAAAAATGAGACATTAACATAAGAAATATAAATCACTTGACATAACATGACACAAATGAGTAAAAAAAATAAACTATTAATTATTTTTAAGATTTTCAGAATAATATCCTGCACTCTTACCATGAACAAGAGGACATAAGCAGGACTTTTGCCGTCGTGTAAGCGAGACTACTACGTGCAGTGTAGTGCGCCATCTCGCTTCCACAACGGCAACAATACTGCTTTAAGATGTCATGGTATAAGCATTGAACATATTTTTCAAATACTTATGTAATTTTAATTTGACTCAAAAACTGTAAGGTTAGGTATACGCAACTTTAAATCCGTGGTTATTCAATCACACTCAAGAGTAATATGAAATATCTAGATAATCGCGCTTACTATAAGCACTCTCGTTGTGGAAGTGAGACGCCGCTACCCGCAGTGTAGTGCTCCGTCTCGCTCCCACAATGGTAACAGTCCTGCTTCAGCAGCTGGTAGTACAGGCACAGATCAACATTTTAACCGTAAAAGTTAATTAAATCTCTAATAGATTTCTATAACATAATTAACACACAATAAAATTGAAAGTTGACGTCGATATATCTTTTTTAATAGCTTATGTTTAGACGACTTTTCAACCATCAAATAGTGATACGAATCTAGACACTTAGGTACATTATAAGAGGCAGTTGTTCCAAGTCAAATATGGTATTTGGATCACCAGCTTGGGCAGAGGCTAGACAGATGAACGTGGTGTACGTAGGTACATTGCTGTTATCCACCTCGCTACCATCTGTTGAAGACAATCTCTATAGGACTGCAGCTGCCTCTGACATTTAGCACCAAAAAACGCACAAAATTAATTCATTCCTCAGGTTAGTATTTGCATATAAAATTATACAGTCCATTCGGTCAATGAACTAGTAGACCAGAAAAAGTTATTATTATTTAGGCGTTTAGTAAGAAAAAGTCACGTAAAAAGTTATATTATTCATCAAAATATTTTTTGACAGCTTTTTTTCTTTGAAATATTTACTTTCCATGTTTAAAAATGTTTAGACTAACATCGTTTCGCCGTTTCATCCACGTGGTTTCTGTCCCTAGGCTAATCGGAATAATATTAAATATAATACACTAATATGTTTATTCAAGATAAAAACTACAAGTAGTACCTAATCGCAAATTTAACAAAAATGGTCTAGAAGTGTTTGCGTGAAAAAGCAAACATACTGCCATCTTTACAAACACGTTATTAATATAAATATTAGTAGGTAAGTAGTTTTTAGTATAACATACTTACTTTTTTTTATATTAACGTTTCAAAATAACTTTTAATCTGATTTTTTCGTTAACTAGATATTATTTCAAAATCTATTTTATTACCTAGGTACTGCCATAATCAACATTAAGTACATTTGTTTTATTTAAAAATGTGTCGTAAGTGGCAGCCCTACCGCGAAACCCTATTCTCTAATGTAACACCCGTATATTGGTTTAGGGATCGCCGGCCAGCGTTGCCAAACTTTATAGGATTATTTCTAAACTTATTTAAATATACAAAGATTTTCTTACTTACGTAGGGACCTTCTTTGTGTTCATTCCAATAGGTGACTAATATCATTATAATCATTTACTAACGAGAAAATAAGCGAAGCCTCTCAATTTCCTTAAAGATTTTAAAGATTTGGTTTACCGTTACCAGAAACTATATTTTTTTATTTATTTATTAGGCGTAATCATAATGTGAAATTTATCCGTAAAAATACATGTACTTACACATTTTAAGTCACCAAAAACTCACGACAATAGGAACATTAATTTGAAATGGCGTATGACGTCACACGTCGCATGTTTTGCGGGAACGTGTGATGTCATTAGCCTTTACCACTGAACTAAGATTCGCTTAATCTGCTTAGTTTTTACTTATTTTGAAAATACTTATTATAACTATTAAACTAAATAGGTTTATACTTATCTTACCAAGTCACCATCCCTATTACGACATAGTTAATCTTTTCTATACTACTACAGATACGTAATTTATTAGGTATAATAAAAAGTTAATTAGTTTATCAATAAAAAATAATCTTAATTTCTATGATAAGGCATTTTTTTGCTTACTTTCAAAGGTAATATAAACTCATTTTGATGTTACTTAATAATGGAACATCAAGGTTACATTCTTCCTTTCAAGAATTTATCTTCACTCAAATCTGTTTATTTACTCGTTACTTACAAAATAATAAAATATTTGTAATGTTGAGAACCCATGCCAAAACCCCGCGTTATATAGCTTGAGAAGTTTCATTTGTGTAGAAAATAATGACACCAGGGATACGAAAGCTACGTATCTCAAAGTTGTATTTTTAAAACTAGTTATAAACCAATTTTTGTTATAATTAAAATGATACAGTCATGTGGAGTCATAAATACTAGACTTTTGCTATAGGGAGGTATATTATTAACCAAATTTTAATATTCACTTATTTGAAAGCACAAATAGCCGCTTGATATACCACGCCAATTATCAATGTGCGCGACGTGCCGCGGTTTCGTTCCCCGCATGGAAAAAGCATTTGTATGATTCACAAATGCCTGTTTTAAGTCTGGGTGTTTTTTGTGCATTTATGTTTGTGATACAAGGATTAAATTCCTTAGTGCGGGGGTCGTTTTTTAAATAGTAAGTTGTGCGGACAGGGTATGAAAAGAATATATCCATTTAGTCCGCTAGATATGTACATAAAAAAAGAAAAAAAAAGTCGTATTTATTCTTTAATCAAATCAATAAAAAAATGCAAAGTTAAAGCACTTTAAAGTTCAGGAGATCGGGCTTGTGACGTCACATGTGGGTAAAAATTGTACTTACTAGTGACGTCACGCTACATTTCCAATCACTGTACCTTCCACATTGCTTGTTTAAGTAAAAAAAGAAAAAATACGTGTCTAATATTTTTCAATAGTCTAAGTGACGTGCAAATAAAAAATAAAATAATCCGGTCCCCAATAAACTATCGTACTCGGAGCTCGGAGCTAATTTAAGTAAAAACATTTATTTTTAAAGTCTGTTCAACACTTTAAACTAGTAATTTTTACCGAGATTTCCCGACTGCCAAGTCTATAATATTGGTAAGTAACATTAATAATATACCTACGTACTTTTTCGGCAACATTACACCTTTTCGGTACCTTAATTGGGGTAACTAATCTTTATTTAAATTAATGTCGTACGTAAACGAACACAAGCATGTACCTACAATATTTTTATTAATTTAATCTTTGAATATTATGTAAATCATTTAAAGACAACGTCTTAACAGATTTTCCTCTCTAGAAAACAAAAATGTTTAAGTTAAAAAAAAGTAGGTAGGTATTACATTTTTTCCTAACCATTTCTCGAACGGAGTTCTAAAGCTCTTAAAATAATATAAGTAATTTCTAGAATGCCATCATTCCATTTAGCTGGAAGTAAAGTAGTTAGAACTTACTTCCATTAAAATAACATCTAAATATTATTACTTAGGCACTCACTTCTACTCACAAATCTCTAAAAACAGTAAGTCAATATTTTCTTAAATATATATATTATAATATACTGGCTTTCGCCCGCTGTTCCGCCTACGTCGATATTATATATATAATATATGACCTTTCTTAGTCAACCTCAGAACTTTCTTTACTTGATGCCAAATTTTATCAGAATCAGTCGTGCGGTTTAGCCAGACACACAATAACTATAAATTTTATACAATTTTTATAAAACCCTCCAAAAATGGAAAATGGCTAATAACTTTTAAACTGCTGGTCAGAATCGTCATAAATTATAGCTAATAAAAGATAAGAACCATCTCGATCACGTAAGCTATAAAAAAAAACCACAGCGTTCCATTCGTTTAGGAGCTTAGAGCTATGATGCCACAGACAGACAGAGTACACGGACATACGTCAAACTTATAACACTTTTTGCGCCGGGGGTCAACAATAAAAGAGAGTTCTCTGTTGTTTTAGCATTTATATTTAATAATTTATAATATTTGTAGCCCTTTCAGTCTTATTTAATCTATACTAATATTATAAAGCTGAAGAGTTCGTTTGTTTGTTTGAACGCGCTAATCTCAGGAACTACTGGTTCGAATTGAAAAAATATTTTTGTATTGGATAGTCCGTTTATTGAGGAAGGCTAAATGCTATATTATAACATCACGCTACGACCAATAGGAGCGGAGCATAAATGAAAAATGTTGCAAAAATGAAAAACCGTTGAAACTAAAACACGCGAACAAAATCGCGTGGGACAGCTATTGAAACTATAATAGTTTTAAGTGAACATAATATATCCTGATAGTAAACATACTAGGGTATGTTTAATGAGCATCGCATCGAAAGCTTGTCAGCATCGCATGCTTTCCACCTGCCAATGATACTTGAATACAGATCAGAGAACAGATAGACAGGGCATCCACGAACAAGAGCGATCAATGACATATTAATTGCCTTAATGTAGCCCAAAAGCTCGACTATCCCTACTAATATTAAAAACACGAAAGTAACTCTAGTCTGTCTGTCTGTCGCGCTTTCACGCCAGAACTACTGAACCGATTTAAATAAGATTTGATATACAGATAGTCTAGAGTTTGAGAAAGGACATAGGCATAGAAAGCACATTTTAAGCCTAAACTCTATGTGTTCTGAGGACATGTGTAAAACCCCCCGCGGCACGAAGGCTAAATTCCTTAGTGCGAAAGTCGTTTTATTTTAATAAAAACTAAAAATTTACCAACTTGATTTGTTGTCTATGGACTCAATTATTTCTTACATATACAAGAAACGTTACGCTGAAAAAATACTTTTTTAAACTGCTCACTCTGTATATTTTTCTGTAATCGGCAAGTTAAATACCTACAGAAGGTATATTATATATAGATAATAACCATCTAATAAATCCAACTACAAGTCTCCTCCGAAGTAGTGCACGCTATATTATAAGCCATAGATAATATTCTTTTCCTTTTTTTAAACTATTTCTACAATACAATTTATCCAACTAGGAACAGCTTATAAACTGTTAAAAATAGTTAACAGATCGTCAGTATTATCGTCACTTTTATAGAAGAGTTTTTTTCAGGCAATGATCTCTAAATCATTTTAAATACAAAAATATTCATACTACCTATAGTTGTTATACAAAGACTATCCCACGGTCTTTTGAACGTAACAAGATATTTTTTACAAAAAACTATTCGACTTATTTTGCCTTCATAGAAATTCGTTCTTAAAACTGCGTCAATAAACCCATTAAAACTAAAAACGGTTTTACTTATATCAAAAATTCATTGAATGCAGTTCAACTTTCTCGTAATCCAATTTCGAGAATATTCTAAAAAAAAACAATACCACTTATTTATTTCAACCATCAACAAACTAAACGTTTTTTTAATTTAAAATTCGTCACCGTTATCTGCTGAATGCGTAGCGCTGTCGTTCCTGTGCAGAGAAAAAAAAAATGAAATGGCTCATAATGCCAACGAATGGGCCAGAAGTCGTGTGCGGCGCGCCGTAACAATATCGATACGTAATTATCGATAGTTCCCGGAAAGTCAACATTTTATTTGATAAAACTAGTAGAATATTTAATTAATATTGAAAAGTCAAGGGATTTAATACCTATTACATACAATGTTGCTTAAATGAAGTAACGATGGCAATTAACAATCCTTAATTACCGGAAACGTTTCGTATTTGAATTATTGAGTACTTTAAATAATACCGGTAAAAAAAAGTAATTAGAATTTTCATATTTTGTAATTATCTTTTGCACGTCATTAACATGTTTGGCAAGGAAACGGTCAGAAATTATTATATTAAAGTATAAATAATGTTTTAAGTAAACATTATTTAGTATCATACACAACATATATCTTATTTAAATGAGGCTATTATCTTATAATAATCAAAGTAAGTTTCGATAATTCTTATCCTTATGTCGAAAACAATAAAGTATAGTTTAGCTTGTAGTTATTTCGTTATTCAACGACCATCACAAGGTAACAGTTACGTAAGTAAATAAAGTACTATTGTTACTAAGGCTTAAGTACATACACTGGGCCGCGGTTTCACTCTCTATTAACGAACTTCTAAACCACAAAACTAATAATTAGGTCAGTTTTACAATCTATTAATAACGATGTTATTAGGTTAAAGAATTCAACATTTACAAATCAAGAACAAGTAATAAAAAAAAAAAAAAAAAAAAAAACAAGTTTTGTTTAATTGATGTTACTTAATTAAATAAAATAGACTAACAAAACGTAAACATCAAAAGGCCAATCCGATAGTAAAACGTTGTTAACTATTCTTTTTTATAGATTAAACAAATTGAGACAAAGGGAAAACCTTTTCAAACACATGGCCACAATTAAACAATTATAACAAACAATAAAAATTTAAAACAAAATTAAACCTATTTAGAAAACACTTGATTGACCATTTAAGTTAAAATAAATGTCAATTAGATAACTAGTTTCGAAGAAATGCGTGGATAAATTAGAAAGTACAGTTAGTTATATTTTTAAATAATTAAAGTTGTTTGTTTGTATGTCTGTTTGTGAAGTTTTTTTTTATTTTTGATTCTACTGAAATTCAAACTAATTTGAATTAAAATAAATTTGTTTATATGAGCACAAAACACAATATAGAAATAACATTTTAGTATGTTTGTTTGGAAACCCTAAACTAAACGATCATCATTATGTGATTACACACATAATTGTAAAGTTATTAACATTTTGAAGTCTGTTAAATAGGCCTACTATTCCACAAAAATGGAGCCTATTCAAAAGTTTATTTAAAACTGACTAAACAATACAGCTATAAATTAAACTTAACGATCATAAAACTCGCAGTGAGAGACGCTGCATTTTATAAATAGACGATCTAATTTAGGTTTTATGGGTCGCCGATTACTCCGAAGTATTTACGCTGCGTTGGCGGATGTATCAGAATGGACAAATAATACAAATTATGTTATTACACACTATTTTACTCCTCTTTAGTCTACGAACATGTACCAAAGGTACCTTTATAACGATAATAGTATTTTTGTAATTTATTAATAGTAAGTAAATCATTCGTTTTAATGAGTTAACTCATTTTTTTCTGTACAGGAAAAGGCTAGAAGTATTAAATATGATCATAAACCATTGGTAATTTTTCCTGTATGATCAATATCGTCACAATACCTTATAAAGAAAATTTCTACAAGGTATGCACTATTTACACACCGATGAAATTCTTCATACCTACACATAAAATCGATTGTTACATCTATATGTACCTATGTGTTTTTATTTGCACATTCATAAACATATAACATTAGCTCATACCAAAAGAAGAATTTGATGCCTTACTATTTCATCATTAAAATAAGTGACTTTTAACTAATTCAACGAAAATATACCTACCTTCTCGGTTTCGTCGTGAGTAATAAACACATCGACCTAAAGAAACCGCGGACAAAAATACACGTCACCTACGTTTAAAAATAACCCCTAATTTCCATACTTATTTTATATGTTTCATATACCTGTGCACTGGTTATAAATAAATGGGAGAAAAGAGGAATATATATAGCCCAGCATTAGGATATTTTGGTAAAACATTTTCTATTAATGAAAGAACGTAGGTGGATAACAAAGGATACTTAACTAAATATATAATAAATAAACAGTCCCACAGCTGGGCAATAGCCTCTTATCTAACTGAGGAACCAACATTTATCGCAGCTTATTCATACGTGATAAATTTCATATCAGTCTAAAATATCTTACGCCACATTAAGATATAGGAATCATGAAACTTGTTATTTTAACAGTTGGTATTAACAATAAAACAAAGGTGACTCGTTAATACTAGCGAAGAAAATATAATAATCACTATTTGTCTGTCTGATTGTAAGTTTGTCGTGTAACGTTTAAATGAGCAATCGGTACGTGGAGATTTTTTTAAGCGACGCTTGCAAAATATTAACCTCGAAACTTTGGGGATAAGTACAATGAAAGTGTCGAAAATACTTTTACTTATACCTCATCCGCGTTAACAAAATATTAAGTAAACCAAAATGATTTTTTAATGTCGCGTTTATAAGAATAAACTTTATAAAAACTTTTTGCAAAATTTCATTATTTACAACAAATAAGTAGCTGTATTCGTTACATCTTTAAAAAAGCTTTTATTTCTTTAATTATAATTGTTACCTACGTAAAAATATTATAATTACATATATACAAACTACCTATACTAAGTATAAAGAAACCAAAATAGCGATATAAGATGACAAATTTAAAGAGGCACGATATAAGTGACACGACTATTTGACATTAGAACAAGTATTTCTGAATTCCGGTGTGTAATACGTGTCATGTTGTTTTTAACATTTGTTTGTTTACCTTTATTATTTTGCTAAAGCAAATGGGATATAAATATGATGTTTTTGTATAAATCTAATTATTTTCAATAAAAAAAAAACACTTTAATAACACGCCCGTAATTTGAATTCGTTTAAGCAATCAATTTCAATGAAAACAAGAATAATACCTAATTATATTAAGTACGGAACCATGCAAAAACGTCTAACACGCTTGACTAGTTTTCCGTCCTTATAATGACCTTGTACGAAATTATTTTTCATGTTTTTTTTATCGACGCCATGTTAGCAAGAAAGAAGGAAACGCCAACCTTAACAATCGATAAATCATGTAATGAGAAATCGTCAATTCGAAACCTATAAATTCAAATTCAAAGTGAATAAAAAATCATAAAAATGTCGAAACTTAATTGAAATTACGAAACATCGATGTCGATAATTTAGTTATTGCGCCACAACACTAGTACTTGCTGATATGGCGGACAGAGGCAGGGTTGGGAACTACATAGGTATAATATAAACTATTAATAATATTTTCTTTATGTATCAATATCTACTTCTTCGGATATTTAACGATATTTGTCTATATCCGAACAAACAAAACAAAATTATAATCAAATTAGTTATGTATTCGTCTCGTTTGAAAACAATAAAATGGAATTAGAATCGCGCGTCTTCCTATGAACTAAAGAGACAATGGGTGACGTCACTCGTTTACTGAAGTATTTTGACTGCCAATTATCCGTTAATCACTTCTAGATACACAAGATCTATCTCGATGCAATCTGTTTAATTATATTAATATTAATAGTTCATAATTAAGTCCTACTTAAAAATGTAAATTAAGTTTATGAACTTAAATAAATAAAATTAGTTGACGCATCGATAAATACCTTATTGGTATTTTTATTTTTAAATTGGTTTGGTCTTTAATCATAATGCCGTATAATAATAATATATGTACTATTACCTTAAATGAGGGTTTATCCATTTTTACAATCCAACACACAAAGGATAATCCATGTCACTGCACAAACACATCCATTTTGCTAAATATTTTTCTAAAACAATGGCAATAATAAATGCATTCTTATTTTAACGTTCAGCGAAGACATTGCACTAAAATTAACACAACACTGACTGTACATAACAGTTATTTTTCAACGTACATAATATTTTTAGAAACACTCGCGCACGTATCTATTTAATTATAAAATTTTCGATATTTAAATTACACACGTCCATAACAAATTGTCGATCGTGATAAACCGAGATAATTATTACAACAATTATCAATAATAGGTATAAAATTAATGACCACTTGACATAATCCGTTGGGGTTGTTATTTAGATTTTAGTATCACTGTATGTTTAAAATAATGTTATTGTGATTATAAATAATAGTGTACGATAAAACAATATGGCGTATTTTGACGGGTTTGAGGGAAAACACGAGCACGCGTCACGCAGTGGAGGCGCGCGGCCATATCGGTTCGCGGCCAGTCCGTATCTGTTAGTTCGTTTCGTATTCTCTCGCTCACACGTTCACTTGGCAGGGCTGCAAAATTTTACAAATATTTTTTTTTTACATTTAAATAATTTTATTTTTATAAAACTCTTGCTTGTTTAGCATTTATTGATACAATTGTGCTAACTTTGTAGTTGACGATTTTAATATTTGTTTTTCATTTTGCTTTGTAATACTACACCTTGTACAGAATTTGAAATAAAATGCATATCTTCTCTTCAAATGTAGAATTAAAATAAGAGCTCTGCTTTGAGTTTTAATTTTATTTATAACCACTAAGGCAATGATCGAACGTCTTAGATTAGAGAGAAAACATAGTTAAAAGTATAGAAAAAAATATATATCATACAGATAATATATATAATGTATCATATAACCTAACACTTAAAATTAAGTTAAACTAAAAACCTAAAAAACCAAAATGAACCCTACAATTTAAATACAAAAGAAGTATACACAATAAATTTAAAGAATTTTTATATCCTTCAATCTCAAATTATTCAGAAATATCAAAAAAACAAAATTTTAATCAAATAAATAATAATAATAATGTTCACGTTTCGTTTGCGACAACCCTAGCACTCACACAGATGCATTCACGCACACGTACACAACAGTTTCTATACATATTTTTTACGTAAATAAAGATTGCCATAGTATATGTCATAGAAAAAGATAAATTGTTAATTTTTTTTATAATTTCATAATTTTAGGACTTTAAATAATGAATATTTTACTTTTTTATTTAATTATTATTAGTTTGTACAATTTCCACATATCGGTAATTATTTTAATTGTTAGATGTAAGCAATTATGAATTTACATGAATACTAATCTTTTTACAATGACCTACTAAAGTTAATTATAAAACAAAACCATGAAAGTGATAATAAATAAAGTAATAGTGATTATTGTTCTTGCGATTTGACTTATATGAGACGTTCAAGTACAAAAAACATCATTTAGGCTTATTTTTGTTTTACCCTTATGTTGAATTAACAGTAAATGACTGATTTTAATATTTCTAAAGACTTCAGACCGCTACGAATACGAATACATAAAGTACAAACAAATTATTTGATTACACGAAAAATCACATTTTTTTTACAAAATTAAACAATCCTGTCTTGTTTTAGTCTAAATTATTAAATATTATGTAATTAACGATTAGTTAATGCACTTGGTTGTACATATTCAAAACATTTATAAAAAAAAAAAAAAAATGTACTGTGTACAGAAATAGAATTTAAATCAATAATAAAGTTCAATTTATAAAATTAATCATTTACGAAAATAAACGGAAAATTAATCTGAAATCCAATCATATACTACACTCTCATATTATAGACTGGCCGGTATTTTAGTTAATTTATTTTTAGCTTAGCCTATGGATTTCCGCAAAAACCTATTGAAATACATACTTGTAACAATTTCTAATTGTTTTACAATCTAAACTTCTGAAATTGCAATAGATGTCAACAACAAACAGTTATTTCGACGGAAACCATAGATTAAAAACGTAAACAAAATGGCGGTGACAAATGATTCCAATTTGATAAATCGATAAAATTATGAATTATTTTGTATCGATTGTTTGATTCGAGAAATCGATTTAGATGATTTTTGGCACTGTGTTTGTGGGTAGTTTCCATACCTACCAATGACGATGTCGTATTAATTTAGTATTTGTCTTATAATTACGCACGTTTTTAAATTTTACGAAGATTATTTTTGAAATAATTTTAATGGTGTTTATGTTTGTAATAATGTGCCTTGATTAATTAAATAACCTTTATTGAACCTCAAAAAAGTAAATATGGTGTTTTTTTTGACATTTTATTATTAAGTAAGTACAAGTACCTACCTTAACATTTTAAAAAATATCATAAAAATTACAAAACTTGATAATTTCTGAATTATCACGTCTTGTTAACACGTAAATAATCAGTGACGTGATAAATCAACAGACTGTGACAAAACATTACATACCAGATAAAAAAGGTTAATCGGAGCTCCTCGTTCTAAAAATGAGGCCGAAAAAAGGAATACGAAATTTAAAAAGGAAGCTGATCTAAATTTATACCTAAGTACTTATTTATTTTACAATTTACAGTATCGAAGTACGTAAACGTTCTTCTTCAAAAAAGTATATTTCAGTGATTGGTATTGCGTCCTATTTTTGTTCTTTTGTTGTCTTATTTCTCCGAAATCTCTCGACGGATTTAACTGGAAGTTTTTATTGAATTTGTATATTATGTAAAGGTAGGTTTAAGCAACGTATTGATACAGCTTTTTTTGCTGTTTATTGTTAATTTAACTGATTCTTGTTATATTTTGACGTAACTGTTATACTTACTTGTGGACAGTAGATAAACAAAAAACTAATGACAATAAAAAATAATGTGGACAACATCACATACATTGCCCTGAAAATAAGTAGCTAAAGCACAAGTGTTAGGGAATTAGAGCGACAACGAAGGTACCACAAACACCCAGACACGAGACAATGTGTAAAAGTAAGTTTACCCGTCCGGGGACCGAACCCGGGACCTCAGAGCTAGCGACACCTTGAAAACCGGTGTGATAGCCACTCGACCACGGAGGTCGCTAAAGTTAGGTAGTTATAAATTGATCGGCACCCTATTTGAATTTGGTCTTCCTAGTTTTGGCTTCAGTTTTAGAGCTCGTCGCTACATTTATTCATCTTACAGCTTTTCTTATCTTTGCCTCAGGGTCCTACCTAATCTCGAGCTCCAAAATTAGCTGGAATCAATTAATCAACTCTATCGCGGTCTAGTGCTGGACATGGCAGGACACTGATATAACACATACATACATACACACGTACATAAATAACTAAATAGGTACATAATAATATAGTGAAACCCAGCCTAACCTCGTTAATAATTTTATCCAAATATATGTACCTAGAAGTAATTAATTTTATTAAAAAAGTGTTTTTGGCTCAAACACAAGCCACAGATAAACAAAATATACAAAATTATTTTACATTCATTTCATTCATTCATCATAGATTAAAAATACCAATTTTATATAAAAGATAGTATCATCAGTCAACCCGAGACCGTTACTTATATTTTCAAGAGAATCAATTTAATTTGATATTTTAGTAATGTTTTCCAAGCAATAATAACGATTGCTACCTATCTATCTACTTTATCTTACTTGGAAGACTTAAAAAATAGGATATGATTTCGAGAAGCATTAGAGAGAGGGGGGGGGGACCAGGATCTAGAAAATACTTTGTATGCCTCTACCAGCTGTGTCCTACGGTTTCTCTTGTGTGTATGTCCGCCTATGTTCTTTTATGGAAGCCAACCTATCCCAAGTTTCATCAAAATCAGTTCAGGTTTTAGGCGTGAAAACAGAACAGACAGACGGACATGGTTACTACGGAAATATTAATAATTTTGGACACATACAAAACTTTTACCCTAGGGTTTCATCTTTCGAAATGCCGTGAAGGGGATCTGTGGACCAGGACCTAGGAAAAACTAGCATTTAGCAGATATTTATAGCAGGTCAATTAGTGAATTCTAGAGCTGAATGAAATAATATTATTTAATAGAATTGAATGCTCAGTTTCTGAAAAGCTTATAGGTAACTATACTAAAAAACTATATCATCCGTTAAATCTTTGTTTGTCAATCTTTACATAAAGCTAATCACAATATTTTTGACACGTATTGACAACAGATTAAATTAAATGATCTTTAAGAAACCAGAAATTACTTATTTAGTTGTACATATTAAATCACTATATAATCCAAGTTTAAAATACAAATTAGTAAGTTAATTAATAAACGCATCTAGTACGAATATAACTCTGCAAATCAAAGTATCACAAAAGAGTTGTAAAATCAAAATGTCTGCCGTTCGCAGGTTGAGAATGTTATGTAAACAATAACGGCAATACTTTTGTGGTGAGCTGTTAACGCACGCATTAAATGAAAGACAATATGAAATGACTAATTAATTTAGACTAATGAATGAATTGAATGAATGATCTGAAGCTGAACGAACTGAATGAAAATGATCAAATTGAACGAACCGAATGAACTGGATGAACTAAATGATATTTTTTTAAATATATTGCTGGTGTATTTATTACATTGCAAATAAAAACTGTCATAAAATAATCGTATTGTCATACGTAATTAAATGATTTATTTATTTATTATTACTAGGTTATTAAAAAAAATATTTTACCAAAAAAAAAATACAATATTTCATTGACATTGATAATGATACACGATAAAGATAAACTTCATACTTACAATCGTACATTTCTTTACTGTGACCTCGTTGTTATCGATTATTTGACCAAGGGACGATTACCTTAATAATTGATACTTGTTAAACACATAACACATCACTTTAAACACATAAATGTCTTACACTGTTTGCGCAGATGCTGTAACCTCGACCTTTGTAAAGAAAAAAATACATCTTTCATGACAATAGTACGTATTTTGCTGGCTGAATATGATAATATTCAGACAAACAAAAAAGTAGCTGGCATGTGTCATGTTTTGGTGGGAAATATTTTAAAGGTATCAAAATTACTTGTACTTATTGATATATCCAAATTCTGATCTACTTTTACTACGTTATTTGAAAGTAAATTGGTTAAATAAAATTCAGAAATTAATTAAATTAAAACATTAATGCAATTTTTTATCTTTGTAATCTATTTTTCGCGTACCAATCTAGGACGATGCTTAGCGGCCATTTTGAATTGCAAAAATTTGCTTTTAATTTAAATATGGCTTATGTTTCAACTATTGTCAAATATATCAGTCAAAATACCCTCAAATATATATCGTTTAGTTACATTAATTTATTATCCATTATACAACTGCCTTCCTATACAATCTTCATCTTAAATAACACACCACTAATTAACTTTATACGAAGGAAAATATGAAGGAAACCGCGTTCTTATTGATTCATAATTATAAACTTGTTATACTTACAATCTTGTATGGAATCGATGTCTATAAAAATACTCCCATGCCCTTCGCATGACATTGACAAATAAAATCGAGTCTTTTTTAAACATATGATAATACCTGCCTGTGTAACTGTCCCACTGCTGGGCAGATTAACCGACTGTAAAATAGGAGGTTTTTAAACTTGGCACGTTCACGGTATTTGTAAGTAGATATCCCATGTCTGTAAATTAAATACGTCTGTCGACGTACGTATAAAAAAAAAACTTAAAATCAATAATTTATTTAATTATTTTCAAACAAGAGAACGGGTTCATCAATATCTGTTAAATAGTTTTCCAGATTTAGACTCCATGTAAGTCTAAATAATGTCAAATGCCTTATTTGAATACAATCCAATAATATTAAATCAAATTGCAACTTAAAAAAATAAATAACTATAAATAATAATAATAATATTTGTATTGTAGAACAAAAGCGCACGTAATCTGTACGCGGTCGGTACACATTCATTTGCTGAAGCAAGCGGCGTACGGGTCAGTGCGCGCACACGGGGGGGAACTTTGCTATTGTTTTTTAATATTTATTGTTATTTTTATGATCAAGTAACTTAATTTATTTTTATATTACTAATAAAATATGAGTTATTTAGCGAGAAATCAGTTTTTAATGTGTTAGTGAAGTTTTTGAGTAAATTAAGTGAACATTTGAAGTGCTTAACAGAAAATACTGTTATTATTGCAGAATGAATTAGTTTTTTAGGTTATGCATATTTTTAACTTAAGTTAGAACGTATTTAAAACACAAAAATCGAATTAAATTCAAATCTATTTAGTAAAATATTTTTGTTACAATTACCATGTTACAAAAATTCTAAATAATCCTTCGAAATAAACATAAATCTGACTATCCCACTTAAATAAACACATTTCAACAAATACCACACTAAAAAGCAAATAAAACATAAAATAATCACAAAAAATAGAATCTGAATAAGTAATAATAATAATTAAGTTAGCATTGATAATATTTCGCGTAGTGTGGTCGCGCCGCGTGTCGTACCCATTTGGTTGAAATTGCTGTTTAGTCATCGTACATTATCCGCGACTTTTATTTTTATTAAAATTTTGATTTCTGTATAATTATTTGTAGATTTTTTATTAGACGGACCGTTTGCATATATATAATAATTATATATTTTTAAACAGCTAGGCTCAAAATAAATCCAACAAACCCAAACACGATGGGATTGCGTCGTTTCGTTACAGAGTTCCGGCAGAGTTATGGCAACCTTCTAGCTCCATCATCAGACCAGCTCGAAATCTACGAACCTATTAATGAAAAAATACTCGTAAAATTAAAGTTATTTTACACAATCATTTTAAATTGATGTAGTTGTATTGAAAGGGTAAATAACTGGATATGAAAAATCAAATCAAATCTATTTACTTAGTCAGTTAAATAATCTATCTATATCTTTACTAATCTATACTAATATATAAAGCTGAAGAGTTTGTTTGTTTATTTGTTTGTTTGTTGAACGCGCTAATCTCAGGAACTACTCGTCCGATTTGAAAAATTCTTTCAGTGTTGGATAGCCCATTTATTGAGGAAGGCTATAAGCTATTATAACATTACGCTGCGACCAAAAGGATCGGAGCATAAATGAAAAACCGTTGAAACTAAAACACGCGGACAAAGTCGCGGGGGACAGCTAGTAAAAATGTTTTAGACACATATTTTCTGCTTTTTCAAACTGAAACATTAAGTAGATATTGCTAATCAAAGTTCAGGAGTAAAGCTAATGACATGCTTGCGTACAAAACGCACGAAATTGTGACGTCACGCGACATTTAAAATCAATTTATCGTCGTGAGCTTTTGGTTCAGTAAAATAAGAAAAAATAAGTGTCTTATTATTTGTAATAATCTATCTGAAGAAGAACATAAAAAAAATATAAGTCATTTACAACATTATAAAATAAAGAAAAACTAAAATAATATACTTGCGAGGTTATTAACATTTAAAAAAATATTTTTATTACCTACGTTACGTATTTTTCTTATTACTTAACTGTGCCCCGCGGTTCCACTCGTCTTGTTGTTCTCCCAAGGCAAGTAACGTGATGTTACCTTCTTCGAGAATCGAGCTACCAAATGCAAAAAAAAACTTTCAAATTCGTCTGGTAGTTTCAGAGATGAATCAAGCAAATTTAAAGTAAAAGAATTCTTTATCCTTATTATATAATGCTAGATTTATAGATTATTGTGCCAGTAATAGGTAGGTATACTTAATTCATGTTTTACTTTGAGGTAAATATTTGAAATCGTTGTAAAACGTCATTTAAATTGTTTTAAAATATAGTTTGATTTAGGAAAAAGATAATTTAATTGTAATAATAATTATTTATTACATTTTCCTGTTGTTTAGCTTTATGTAATAATCAAATATTATATTTAAATAACCTTAATAAATTAATTGTTTTACAAAATTGAGAAAAGTAAATCACAAAATTAAAAAAACATCACATGCATTACGTGAATTTTACATTAAAAGTCTTTATTCATTTTGTAAGATAAAGTCATAATCTATCTTTATCTACCAAAAGATTACAAATTAATCTATAGTCACAGACAGTCAGGTGTTTAAACAACAGGAAATAACAAACAAACACAGTACCCCCTCTTTTGCAGTCGGTTAAGGTTATAAACGGAACATCGGAATATATTCCGTAAAAACTGGACACGACAAACTATGGAGAGGTTTTCTAAGAATATTTAATTTTAGGATAGTATATTTTATTATAACTACGGTAAAATGGGGTAAATATATATTTAATGAGGGGAGGGGGGGGGAGGGTGAATAGACAAAAATTTGGAAAAGGATTCCTCTCTTTTATTGTATTGCATGTATATATACGTTTACATAAAAACTACCGAGCTTATTACTTACAGCAAAAAATTTGCTCGTTACAATGTGCTACTAGCGATGCGTGCACTCTATGCTCGTCTATGTATTCTCTAAATTGAGAGTCCTTATAACCACAATTCTCTATTCACCCCATTTTACCGTTATTTAATCTATCTGTCTAAAACAGGATATTTCGGTGTTATAATTACATGAAGTGTATTTAGAAAAGTAACATACCTACTTACATAATTATATCTATAGTTTATAACCGGGTCCAAAAAGTAAACTTGTATTTACGAAAATTTTTAGTAACTCAGTCTGTCTGTCGCGCTTTCACGCCAAAACTACTAAACCGATTTAAATGAAATTTAATACACAGATAGTCTAGAGCCTGAGAGAGGACATGGGTTACTTTTTGCTGCTATAACCGACATCCACGCGGGCGGAGCCGCGGGAAACAGCTGGTAAATAATAAGTTTTGATTTTTTTTTTATTGTATTTTCTTACTTAATAGAGTGAATTATTAGTGCATTGGGTTTTGGTTAAAAGTGTTACTTTGAAACCGCGCCAGTAGTCATATAATGATTTTAATTTACCTCTAAAGGTAACCTCTGTATTCTTTTATTTCATATCAATATAATAAATAATTTGCAAAAGTATACAGGAAATTTCTCAAATACCTAATAACAAAATATTTATTATAATTAAATAAATATTCCATCTCCATTACCTACTGTATCCCACTCGAGCGAACCCTCGGAAAGCCGCTGCGACAAAACTTTTAATTATATACCTTTCTCGCTCGCACACCTTTGTCTGCCTATCTCCGTCCCTCTCGCACGCTCTCTGTCCTATTCGTTCATTTTGCATACAAAAACATATCATAGACTAGTTTTTCGATACGGGTTCGCCTGTTTTTTTATCAATATTTTTTGCTTTAGGGATATTCAATAGTTTGTTAATAATAGGGGATTTTAAACGTCGTTTTTATTTAAAAGGTAGAAAAAGGTTATTAGAAGTTTACTTTAAAACTAATAATATTATTGAAGAAAAATGATTTTTGTATGTTTGTAACGAATAAACACAAAAACTACTGGACCGATTTCGAAAATTCTTTCACCATTAGAATTATACATTACCTTACCCCTGACTTCCCAGAGTAACATAGGCTATATTGCTACCCGTGCAAAGCCAGGGCGGGTCGCTAGTTTTAAAATAACGTTGCCTTTGAAGTCGATAAGTAAGATAAAGAGTTCATTTTAATATTTCGGTGAAGTATGAAAAAGGTCATAAACATATATTACTAGCTGGTGCCCGCGGCTCCGCCCGCATGGATGTTGGTTATCGCGGCAAAAAGTAGCCTATGACCTTTCTTGGAAAGCTTACCCCAAACCAAGTTTTATCAAAATCAATTCAGCGGGCGTAACAGACAGAAAGACGAACAGACAGACAGGATTACTTTTTAGATTTATTTTAAGTAAATTACATTAAATTTTGTTCGACATTTTAGTAAATCCAGTGACAAACGTACACACATTCTCGCATTTGTAATATTAGTGTGTTTATTTCAATTTATTTATGTGTAAGATCAATGCTCGCTCCTTCTCTATGTGAGAAAAGGGCTATGCCCAGCAGTGGGGTTACAGGCTGGTGTTACTATTATATTGTATACTTACCATAACCATAAAAAATAATAACTCATAAACTATTTAATGTGAAATTTTAATCCGTACTAATATTTAAAATGCAAATGTAACTCTGTCTGTATGTGTGTTAGGCTTTCACGGCTAAACCGATGAACTGATTTTGATGAAATTTGGTATGAGATAAGCTTTTTTCCCAAGAAAGCACATTTAAGCTACTATTTGGCGCAATAATTGTCACTCGGCAAAGCTGCTAAATCGTACCTCCTTAACGAATGCGCCGATTTTGAAGCGGTTTTATGTTTTCGAAAATTTATGACTTGGAGATGCTTCTTAGCCACTATTTATGAAAAAATGTTAACCTGTTTGATGATAAATTAAATAAAGGACTCGAACCTTCTAAGTAGGATGCTCTTTTACTTACGTGCATATCCTATCTTTTGTACTATTCATTAGTGTAACTTGAAGAAATTTGGCATATACTAGCGCTTTTTTTTTTTTTTTTTTTTTTTTTTTTTTTTTGGATGAGGTCTACTGCAGTTAGCCTGAGCGCAGGCTTTGACTGCTTCACCGGACTTTTGGCGAGAACCGTAAGGCCTCCAGCCAGAGCAAGTAAAATAAACTAACTACGTCAGCAACGTTCACTAAGGGCACCCCCTGCGGGGTTCGGACCTCGACTTAGTGCGTTGCTGACTATCTTAATAAGGCAAAAACAGCAAGGGATGGCTGGATCTGAGTTATTATTATTTAGGGACATATTTTTATTGCTAGTTTGGCCGGCTCGGGCCAGCTTGATCTAGGGACGGGGGGGTAACATTTACGTTACTATTATTTATAATACGCGACGGGCCTCGCCGGCGAGGACGTAGTATACGGCGGTTGTGTTTTGTATTGCTACTGCTAGCTAAGTCGAATGCTTCTTGTAGAAGCGTTGTCTTATCGTCGGGATAGGAGAGAGTGTGTCTAGGACGTTTTATCTTGGAGATGACTGAAGGTCGGTATCGCGCGGCCGCTACGATAAGCGGGTTACGGTGGGTTTCGGCGGTGTCGAAGAAACGGGTCGCGGCGCGTTTCATGAACTGCTTGATTGTGGGCAGCTTTAAGTCACAGTGCAGCTGCAAGTTACGAACGTAACCTGGAGCGCCCGTGGCTCTACGCATGAAAAGGTTTTGTAGAGTTTGCATTCGTTTGAGTCGATAATCGGGTACGTGAGAGAATACGACGCTGCCGTAAGTCATGATAGGTCTGACGCACGCAGTGTAAATTCTCTTCTTGCAAGCAAGAGAGAGTTTACTGCGCTTGTTCAACATACAATGAAGTCGGCCGAGGGCGAAGGCGGCTCGCGCGCGTGCCGCTTTGATATGAGGTACGAAGCTAAGCTTCTGATCAAGGATCACACCCAGGTATTTGGCTTGCTGCTCCCAAGGGATAGGCTTGCCGAAGAGGCTTATGGGTGGAGCGGGAACGGGAAGCCGCCGTTTTCTACTAAATAGTACGGCTGCGCTTTTGGTAGGGTTGACTTCGATTCTCCATTTCGTGAACCACTTCCCGAGGGCCGTGACCGCGGTCTGGAGAGTTCGACCTATCGCTAAGGGGCTGGTACCTGAATAATAAATGGCCGTGTCGTCGGCGTACAGAGCTACTTGGGGCTTGCCACCGCGTGGAATGTCGCTGGAATACAGCGAGAAGAGGAGTGGAGAGAGGACGGAGCCTTGCGGGACTCCGGCGAGGATCGGGTGAGGGGAAGAGAGTGTGCCTTCAACGCGATAGCGAAAGGAGCGATTCGACAAGAAGTCACGGATGATGTGCACGAGACGATCTGGCACTTCGAGTTGGTACAGCTTGTAGATCAAGCCGTTGTGCCAGACCTTGTCGAAGGACAATATACTAGCGCGATCATATTTAAAGCGTCGGTAACTATGAAGGCAGCATATCTTGTGTATAATATAATTGTTTAAATGTATTTACATTTAACTAAATGTATAGGTATTATTAAATTCGTTCTAGAATAAGTCTAGAAGTATATCTCAACTAATTACAAACCTTTGTATGTTTAAATAGTCCTAATACACAAGATATACATGCACCAAATTAATATTACACCTCGAAAAAAACTAAACAACCCTTATCTCTTATAGCATAAGGTTAAAAATCGAGTGGATTATTGGAAATGAACGGTAAATAGTATTGTAGAGTGTAACACATTCGATTTGTGTATGTGTGAGTAAAACCGGAATATCTTCCCATACAGATAGCTTTAATATGGATGTTATAAAAAAATAATTTGATTGTTATGCTTTTATTTAGTACTAGCTGTTTCCTGCGGCTCCGCCCGTGTAAATGTCGGTAGCCTATGTTATTTCTCAAGCTCTGTACTATCTGTGTACCAACTTTCATTTAAATCGGTTCAGTAGTTTGGCGTGAAAGCGCGATTTATATTATTAGTAATGATTTGATTTTTAAATATAAATGTAGCTAGTATTTCAGCGTAGTTTGTAGTGTACTCGATTACTCAAAGAATATTGCACTGAATAACAATATTATAGAAATATTTATTTTTTCTAGGTTATAACAATTAATCAGAAAGAAAATATAACCACGTTTGCTATAACCGCTCTAATTATGTTTTTTATTTTATTTACTTTAACAAATAATTGCAAACAAAAAAAAATAAGGTATACTACACTTAAAATTTAGAATATATATATAAAACTAAGTAAGTAACTAAATAAAAATAAAGAAAACTTATTAACCATTTCCAAGCAAAATTGTTTATTAATGGTTAACAAGCATCAAAATTTCTGTCATCAATAATTCCTTGGATTTTCTAAACAAGTACTGGAGATTCTTAAAAAAAATAATAATAATCATTTTGAATTCGCAAACAAATAAATTAGTCCCATCCATATGTTTCTAACGTAACATCGCGTGTTGACACACACACACGAACTCACAATTATATGTGGATGTGTGACTCATGGAGTATTAAACAGACTTACGAATGAGATAGTATAGACTTTTTAAAATTAATTGATGAATTTTAAAACATTTTTTGAGGTAAAAACATCTTTAGGAACGTTGGGCGTTTTTTAGGTTAGGTATTTAGTGATCATATGACATAATTTCAAATAATTTGGTGTAAAAATTATGAATACCTACTTTTTAGAATAAACTCTAATATGGATAGTTAAGCTGCAAAGTTGTTTTCTTTCTCATTCCAATCTCATCAATCTTGAAATCGTATTTGATAACCTAGGTAATTCTTAAGAAAACCGATTAAACATGACTTACACTGATTTTTGCAAAAACTTTAGAAACCAAACTAAGTACCCACTTGTAAATGTGGTCATATGTTCGTTCTCGTTAAATAAATGTTTTTTCTTTCTTTCTTTTCTTTCTTTCTTTCTTTTAAAAAAAACGTACTAGCAATATGGGTGTAATTAAACATAACTTAACTAACAATAAAGATTTATTATTTAGCTATCAATATAACAGCGCATAATAAATAAGTAGGGATCAGTTCTAACGCCTTATTAAGTCTGTTCATAGGAGTTTTGCGATGGCATTCAATGTTAAAAAATGTGATAATCCGAAGTCGCTTGGAATCAGACTCGCATACAAACAAACAAACAAACAAATCGTAATCAATAATATAACGTTCCATTATAATAATAGTTTAGAATACTGGGTATGAAAAGTCAAAATCTAATTAGTCAGTCAGTTACATTATAAAAATATATTAGATACGTATTTTTTGCTTTTTCAAAATAATAAACACTTATAAATAAAGCGAATCAAAGTTTAAGAGTAGTCTAATTACGTTATATTACAAAATGTACGAAATTGTGACATCATGCGACATTTAAAATAGGAAAAAAATTGTGTCTAATAGTTTTTAATAATCTATCTAACGGACATTAAAAAACATAGTCATCTTCTCCGTTTGGTATAACTATCAAAATCATTAAACTGTCACTAGACATTCTAGTTCATTGCATAGATAAGAAAAAAAACGATAACCGTGTAATACAGACAACAGAATTCATAAAACTAATACCCTTTTTTACTCCTGACAGCTTAATTATCATGATAACAAAGTTTCATCGAAATCGGTTTAGCTATTTTTGAGATTACACTATAGACAATTTAATAATATCAGCCTGAAATTTATTTACTGCAATTTATTCATACTACAGTTAAATTAAATAGAAAAACAGCAAACGATTATATTTTTTTTTATTTATTTAAAGATTGTTTTATACCAACATAATCTATACTAATATTATAAAAAGCTGAAGAGTTTGTTTGTTTGTTTGAACGCGCTAATCTCAGGAACTACTGGTTCGAATTGAAAAAATCTTTTTGTATTGGATAGTCCGTTTATTGAGGAAGGCTATAGGTTATATAACATCACGTTACGACCAATAGGAGCGGAGAATGAATGAAAAATGTTGCAAAAATAAAAAACCGTTGAAACTAAAACACGCGAACTAAGTCGCGGGGGACAGCTAGTTACATATAAAGCTATATACTTAATTAAAGATATACATTAATAACGGCATTTTTTAAATGCATGCCTTTATGTACACACAGCATTCGACACATCAGAGTACAAAAAAATATAATTCAGTAATTATTTAATATTTAGTCATCTATACTAATATACAAAGCTGAAGAGTTTGTTTGTTTGTTTGTTTGAACGCGCTAATCTCAGGAACTACTGGTTTGAATTGAAAAATTCTTTTTGTATTGGATAGTCCGTTTATTGAGGAAGGCTATAGGCTATATAACATCACGCTAGGTCCAACAGGAGCGGAGCATAAATGAAAAATGTTTCAAAAATGAAAAACCGTTGAAACTAAAACACGCGAACAAAGTCGCGGGGGACAGCTAGTAACTAAATAATAATAGTAACATTAAATTGTTTTATATGAATGAATTTTTCATTTAAACCTCGCCCTTTTTGATGAGGCATTACAATTTAAGTAGTAAAATTTTAATATCTAAAAGGTTTATAAAAATTGATATTTGTTACTGTTTTGGCTCAACAAAAACTTAATTTTAAGTTAAGTAGCCGTTAAGTCTCATGCTGTCTCGGTCAATTTAAGGGGTAAAGTAGCGACAGATAGCCATTTAAGCACGTCTTAAAGTTAAGTAGCGTTTGAGTACTCGTTTACTAAGATATAACAGTTATTCACATTTGTATTACTAGAGTGTATGTGTAGTGGATAGTATTTAGCCCAGTTAGCCCAGCGCTGGGCTTAATGCTAATTAATGTAAGGCCTTGGGTACGTTTGGCCACAACTCAGTGACACACTGTTAGGGTGTATACAAATTGGAGAGTTTTGCACATTTCAATAAGAAATCTAAGTAGATAGATGGATTATGGAAAGATACTGTTCACTATGGTTAAGCTGAGAAGGTGCTTACAAAAGAAGAATTTTTAATATAGACGAGAGTAGAATTTCCTCCTATTCTTAAGTTGGGACAAATATTTAATTAAACACATTATTAATTACAAATGATGGCGTTTTTTTTGTGAATTAAATTTTGTTACGCTGTGTACGGACCATTCGGCGCGCAAGTATGACTCGCACTTGTCTGGTTTTTAAATTGAATTAGGTAATGGGTACATTATTTCACGACTCCCGGGGTCAAGTGGCGTACACACCGGTTCTCAAGGTGGCCAGCTCTGAGCTCCCAGGTACGATCGTCGGACGGGTCAATGTAGAAAAAAACACTTCTACAATGTCTCAGGTCTGGTTTTTGTCGTTTACCATACAATGTTCCTATCAATCTCTCAAGAGTACTCGTAGCAGACTACTATCAGTACACCAGTACACCTGGAGGTGTACATAAACCTCTGGAAAAGAGTACCTACACCCTAGTACTCCAGAACACCAGTACACCAGTACACCAACCCTCCTAGACAAGTGACAGCGATAACGCTGATCGAATCGTTTAAATCTATGGAACTGACAAGTCCAAATCACGTGACCTATCGAAACGAAATTTCATTTCCATACATTTAATGTCATTTAAGCGATTTCCATCATCGTTAACGCTTGTCGAAATGACATTTGCCTAGGGGGGTAGTACACCAGATCTCTAGTTAGCACACAATACTTCAATACACCTTAATACGTAAACCTTTAGCCCCGGTGTGCATGCGCCTTATCAGCGCTAATAATAATACCGCCGAGCTCCGCCAGGGATGTGACGCGCTGCGGTATAGTCGATGTATTTGTGTTTATCGATACGACAGTTTTGTATTGATTATTTATTTCATCTGAATAATATTAATGGGTCTGTAAATTACAATTAACCACAAAATCATGATTTTTTAATTTTCTACTAGACACCAGCAGTAAATTTAATTAAAGGTGGCAATATAAGATTATTCACAAACAAATCTACAAAAAAAAAAAATCATTGTAATCTTTTTTTAACATATTACTATTAACAATCATCACACATAACATCATTTGCATTCTTCCTTCAAAATTAACTTAAGCTGTCGTTTATATGTATAATTGATCACAAGTCTAATTTGCAGTGTGTTATTGTCTTTATGTATAAGATTGCATAGTAGAAACCTAAAACAATAGCGCCTTCAAAAAAAAACTCAAAAAAGAAAGCTAATTAAGCCCAAAAAATTTATAACTCGTATTATTCAAATTATTTAAATAATATTTCATCGATCTATAACAATAGTCTACACCCCTATTCACCGTATCCATTTAGTTTGACAAGCATTCGGTTTCATATGTCTGGTGAGTGTGTGTGCGTGTGTACGTGCATGCGTGCGTGTGTGCGTCAGGGTTGTCAGGTAATAATTAATGTTAATAACTTTAATGGCATGTTTGTGTTTGTTGAAGGATTAAATATTGTTGACTAGGCAATAATATTTTTGGCTCTTTCACTACTTTAACAAATAAATAAATTTTAAACATATAGACATCAACGGGACGGAATTACGAAATAGAATCGAATTAAAACATAACTTTAGTTAAATATTAATTCTAAACAGAAAAGTTAGTTTTCAGTATTAAATAATAGACATCTCAAGTGACAACTGGCGGCCATTTTTATTATGCTAACATTTAGTTTACAGATACGTGAATATATTAAAGCCACACATTATAATCCTTTATGTCATGTTAAATAGTACTTATTCATCCAGTAGCTACAAATAATCATTAAAATATCGCTAAACTTTATTTAAACAGTACAGTACTTTTACTAAACAATACAAAATAATATACACTCATAAAAATCACTCAAACCAACGACAAAATCTTTAATCGACAACCCTTACTTTGGCGACCTAACGAATTACGTTAGTGTGTGTGGGCGAGTATACTTACACGAAACACACGCACGTTTACATAGCGATAATTTTTATGGTTTTGTTACAAATTTTCGATACACCAAGCATTGAGTGGCTTGTTAGAAATAAATAGCATTAATACGGAAAATATTAAATATATGAACCTATCAGATATTTATAATAATGTTTGAGGATAACGCGAATATGACATATTAATAATATTGAAAATTAATCATTAATTTATGTTAATGGAGGTAATAGATAATATACACACGATTTAAAATGTATTCTTGAACTAGAGTTTAGAATATTTACTCAATCAAGTAACTAGGTACTTACTACTAATCTTTTTAAATCTAAATTATTAGGTTCGCCCATTTGGTAGCTACGATACCACAGCCAGACATATAGATTTATCGATAAACAGACACAACGATACATCTAATAACACCCTTCTGCTTTATGTGAAGGGTTGAAACAAAACACAATTGGAAAGATTATATAATCGGCACCCATTTTAAACCGGACGCAAAAAGAGGGGTGTAATAAAAGTGATTTTCCGGCCTGTCTGTCTGTGGCATCGTAGCTCCTAAACGAATGGACCGATTACGATGCAGTTTTTTTTGTTTGAAAGCTGACGTGATCGAGATGGTTTCAGCTATATTTTATGAAGATCTGTTTAGCATTTTGACTTTTGAGAGTAAGCATCTTTTTACTGGGGTTTCTTAAATTTTTAATTTATAGTTATTTCAGCTCCGTTTTAAGGACTTCGGATCGATCTTAGGGCTACATTTTTTTATGTACTTTGCCAGAGGTGACATTCTATTCCTTAGTACCAAATTAAATACTTAGTAGATATTTATACATTTTTGACATATTGAAGTGCAATTCTGTGGAGATTGTCTTCCAAGATGGTGGCGAGATAGACAACTGCCACGTACTCAGCTACTAATACTACATTTCTTGACTTAATAATACGATAAAACTATAAATAATACATGAAATCATATACATTTCTTATGCAACATGTAATCTGAGTGATATCAATTTGATAATTTCGTTTTGCTGATATCAAAATGACGAAACAAGTAGAATGTAATAATAATAAGCTGGTTGTGAATAATAATACTTTTAAACCATTTAAAACATAATTATAACCAACAAAAATATGAACTGTATGTTGATTTGTTGCATTATTATGGTTAAACGGCTAAAACGACCTTAATGAAAAGCAGCAATGAGATGAGAATAAACTTGGAAAAGGACATAGGCTACTTTACTCTATTTTATCACAATCTTAACTGAACTAATTTTAATCAAACTAGCACAGTTTATGCAAAAAATGTAAGTAAATACAAAAAATAGATAGTTTCGGAGCTATGTGTGGACAAACAAACAATAACCAATAACATTTTGTCAATTTGTTTGTAATCCTTAATAAAATCATGTCTAAATATTTTACAATTCCAATAATATTACAAACACGTGTCGAATCAATAACCTCAATTTTTAAAGTCGGTATACTTAGTTACTTCTCTAAATAAAATACAAACACGAATGCAATATGTTAAATGTTATAATTCGTTTAGTTTTTGTGCTGAAGTTGATTTTTTTCTCAAATTCGTACAAAAAATGTGAAGTAATCTAAACACTGTAAGGACATCTAGCGAACGGAATAAAAAAACTTATGATGGCTTCAAGAGAAAGTAGGATAAGTATGGAAAATAATATTTTGTACTTTTAAAGATCTTGTCACATTATAGGAGAGGCCTATGCCCAGTAGTGGGATGACAAAGGCTGTGGATGATGATGATGATGAATGCGGCTGCGTCTCATTTGGATTTGGAAAATAAACATAGAATTAACTTTATTGTTTAAACAACTGTCACTCGACAAATAATCGTTAAAGACAAAAATTTATCGTTTTTTAGTATCATTAATTTTGATTTCATAATTTAATAAATCTAAGTTAGATAACAGTAAATATCTACTTACGATTTGAAATTAAAAATAATAGTTTATAAATGCCATCCATTAGAATGAAATAGTAAGAGTAAGAGTAAGTTTTTAAATAAACTCATGTTTAAATCTAAAATAAAATAATAAAAACATTATCATAATACATTTAAAAGCAATATTTTCAAATTTATGACATAATCCATTTTCTCTGTCGACTGAAACACAACGACCCTAATTCGTATGTCGTGTGCGCGTGTGTGTCTGTGCTTGCACTAGTGTGTGTGCACTAATATAACGGTAGGGCTGGCTGCTGTTACTAGTTATATATTTTAGGGAGTATTTTAAATTATCTTAAGGATAAATTATAGGTTTTATTGTAAAAGAATCAGTTTAATTGTACGTGTTTGTGGTTCTTGTTGTATTTTTTTAGTTACTAAAATTTGATGTATTTTTATCTTTTTGCGAAACTATTAATAGAATTTAAGTTATTAGCGATCAAGTCTTGTCGTATCTATACTAGGTACCTACATACGACTAATTATGTAAGTATTTGTTATATGTAACCTATACACTGTCTCACTGCTGGGCAGAGGTCTACCCCGTTTAACTCCAGATTTTTATATTTTAATAATTGTGTGTTATCATGACTTATTTTTAAGAGATTTAAAAAAAACTTTTTTTTTCCTTGTAGCTCTTATGATGTAACATAAGTAAGGCATTTCAATCGAAATTATTCACCCCATAAGAGTAAATTTTATACTGTTACAATATATTTATTGCTATTTAAAAGGAATTAAATATATATAACAATTAATATCTAGTAATAAACGAATCTAAACACTATATATAGTTTTCATTAAATAAATACTGCCTCATTCTTAGCCCTAAACAAAGAAAATTCAAAAGTAATAATAATAATAATAACTTTGTGTGACAGCCCTAAGCAGTTTAGTTTGCATTCCGCTCACCGACACTCACGCTACACTCATGTACAATACTCCACGAGCGAGCGCAGTGTGGATATGACGTACAAATATAATTTAATAATCATCACTCTAGTGATCTTAAATATTACATTTATAATTAAAAAGGAGGTCTAGTAGGATCTAGATTACCTACTTATAAATAATTGAAATAAAACTACTTTGAACGCATAACAAATACAAATATTTTTTTGCGTTGGTAGAGAAAGCGAATTAAAGTTCAGAAGTGGGGGTTAATGACGTCATACTTGCGCACAAAATGGACGAAATAGTGACGTCATGCGACATTTAAAATCAATGTATCGTGGTGAGTTTTTGGTTAAGTACAAAAAGAAAAAATGTGTCTGTAAAATTAATTTTAAATTAAATTATCTATACTTATAATAAATCTGCAGAGAGGTAAATTCTGTACATCAAATATATTTTCAAAATAACTATCAGGGCGTGATTAGTGATCGATACTGATGCCAAAAATGCAATCAGTAAAAATTTTGTCTGTCTGTCTGTCTGTCTGTCTGTCTTTCTGTCTGTATGTTCCTTATAGACACAAAAACTACTCGACGGATTTTAACGAAACTTCGTACAATTATTCTTCATACTCCTGGGCAGGTTATAGTATACTTTTCATCACGCTACAATCAATAGGAGCAGAGCAGTGAAGGGAAATGTTGATTATTTTTGTGTAAATAGGTATTAGTTATTTTGGTAGTGCTTAAATATTCGTTCAAATTACAATTTATTAATAGTTTCCATTTTATTTCTTTTTAGGTGAAGTAGAAGTAGTAGCATAGATTTTTAGATACCGATAGGTTAGTTTTGGCTAATTTATGTTCAGTTTTTTTGTATGAAGTAGGTAAAAGCGTAGGTACTTTTATTAATTATAGTAGTTATAGGTATTTATTTTTAAGTGAAGTAAAATACGAAAAGTAAATCTGTCTGTTACATCAAAACCACTGAACCGTGAGGAAGGACATATGCTACTTTGTTTACAAAAACGACGGAAACGCGGACGAAGTCGCGGGCAAAAGCTAGTTTTAAATAAAATCTTAAAATTCAAATTTAAGTGAATGTGAATCCTAAATTTTAGGTTATAAGATTCAATTTTTTGTTAGAAATCCATTGGTTTATAAAAATAATTTTAACTAAATCGTGGGTTCGTGCAAATGAATTTTACTTCAATGGGTTTTTCGCTAATATTTTAATATCTATTGAAAGCAAAACGGAGTTACAATATAAATTATCTTTATAACACCCCTCTTTTTCATCGTCGGTGGCTAAAATAGCTTCCCGTATGAATTGTGAGATTAGTTCATACTTCTATAGTACTTACAGTTCTAAGACAGCCAATCAAAACCATAATTTATATGACACTAGCTGTTTCCCGCGGCTCCGCCTGCGTGGATATCGGTTATCGCGGCAAGAAGCAGCCTATGTCCTTTCTCAGGCTCTTCACTGTCTAAATATAAATATCATTTAAATCGGTTCAGTAGTTTTGGCGTGAAAGCGCGACAGACAGACAGAGTTACTTTCGCATTTATAATATTAGTAAGGATTAAAAATTTCATCACTCGTAAAACTTTAAAAACTAAAAAATAAGATTCGATTACCAAAAAATACACCACATCCACTCTACTCTCTCCTATACACACACAGCCACAACACACACACAAAACGACCGTATATTTTATGTAAGTGAACACGTACACAGACAAACTCACAAACACATACACAGAAGTTTTTAATTTTAAAATCGTACTGTAAGTAGGTTTGTTATCAAAATGTATGGAGCCATCAATGAGTTTTTCTAGAAAGATCTTTAAGCATTTAGAAGATAATTATTAAGATTAAGTGATTATAAATCTAAATTGTTGTTTGTGTATTTAATTGGTTAAGATATTTGATTTATTGATCGAAAAATGTCTGTAGATTTGAGAAATTCTTTTTTGCAGTCGGTTAAAAAGAGTTTAGGAATGAAATACTTAATGTCAATCTTTGTTTAATATTATGATAAGATGGAAATGAATAATCGATCCTTGAATAGCAATTTTTTAATTTGCCTTTGTTACCGTACTTACTATAAAGACAGATATATTCATTTACTAGGTATTAAATTTTTATATTAATTGTTTTTTCACGATAAAACATCACGAGAATGTAATCCATTTGTGATTTTTGTTTATTCGCTTCCAAAATTAATCTGTGAACGTCTTTAAACTAGCACAAGGGATAGAAATTGACATAATAAGTTCTTAATGTATTTTTTTTTTTTATCAAGAGCAAATCCCAAATTTTATGACTTGGTTAGTCATAAACTTGGTAGACTTTAGTTTTCTTTTAATAATTAATGATAATTCCTTAGTACCTAACGGTCATTAATAAATATGTAATGTCTATGTATATAGCAATTGTTTTTATAAATAAATACAACTGCTACAAACTGTTCATTTCACTTACTCCTAAAAATAACCTTTATAAAAAATCCTTTATTTACATACAAACAGACAAGACAATCGCTGTTATTATTAGATAGTTAAATAAAATGTGTATATACGAGAATACACCGCGCATGTATTATGTATGTATATATAGGTATATACCTCAGTGTCGTATATAGTTATGGAATTCAGACGCTTGGCAAAATGTCTGTTTATTTTATATTATAGGCACAAATGTAGCTAAAATAGTGATCAGCTTGAACATTCCATATTATAGTACTGTCATCGAACTTATATTAGTACGCAAAATTTCATCTCAATCGGATGTCAAGAAGTGGTTCTAATTTAGCTTACAACATTTGACCTAAACAAACAAACATACACACATTGCAAGTTTAAGAATAGCTTGTAAAATATTTTTTGTTTGATGCGTTCCATTGTACTCTCTGGCTGTGCATCTCCACTCGCTCTGGTGCTAGATAATATGTCCTTTTTCAGCGGTGTTCACTTACCATTAGGAACTGCATACGTTTAAATTAAATTGGTCATCTGGTCAGAAAATACTTAGGGTTTCGAAAAAAAAATGGATAAAGCCAGTGGAAAATTCCGAATACATAATATTACTCCGTTGTTTAAATCAATAAAACATATACCTATAGGTACAAATTGAAGTAAAAGTTTTCTTCAAAATTACATTAAAAAAACCTAGACGTTTCATAAGTTGTCGTATTCAGCAACAGTGTCGGCAACATCCGAAAACGTAACATACATTGCTGATAAAGTATTTATACATATTTATACTTGTATGTTGGTATTATGTTTCAGATCGGCTTACATGGAGGCAGAGAAATAATATGAATAAATACAATATTTATTTAAATTATGTTTTGGTATCTGGTGTGTATATTGATCATAATCAATATATTTTTTTATAAAAATATGTAATGTTTGTTTTATAAGGACCTACTAGGTACCTTCATAGATACAAATGCATTATAAACCTAATTTAAGGTGAAAGATACGGTCTGTTCCCGGCACATTTCCCGCTAGATGGCGCTGAAATCATTATTTTTAGTTTATTTAGTTTTTTGTGAAATTGGAGCTTTACTAAGTTGTAGAAGTAGTGTTCGCGACACTCTGTCATTACTTTTTAATGAACTTGATCATAACAATGCCTCAAAATCCACCCAATTTGACACAGAATCCCGAGAGTAGCCCGCGTAATTCAAGTTTTCTTACCTTTGCAATTTGCCGGTCAATTTCAGGCTGTTTTTAGAACCAAATACGATTCGCGGCCGTAATACGTTTGTTCTTACAGGATTATAATCATTAAAATTATCAATCTAACCCTCTAAGTTCATGAAAACCCATTGAATGAGTTTCTCATGAAATATCATTAAATGAGATTTATCATTTAAAGAAACTTAATTATAAGTTATATTTTTAGACATTTTTATCTGATTCAACAATTTTGGTATTTCTAAGTAGGAAGTAAGTGCCTACTTAGTAAATAATTATGGTATTATTAAACTTTGAAAGATTTTCTGTAAAAGAATTCCAAAATATCTATCGTGTAGGTCAAGTTAGATCTCCCTCTCCCGTTCCGCAGTTTCCTTCTGCGACATCACGTCCTCGCAGAAGGACACCACCGCGTCCCACGACTCTGCGCTACCGACCATCCTCCGCACTACGGCCGGCAGCGACAGATCGTTTCCTACTTCATTTGTGAGGACACGGCGCTGCTCCTCCCGAGAGTGGAAGACTACCCCAACATCACTTGGATAAAAGCTACGCAGAAGAAAAATACCGTGGGTATAAATTGCCAAAATAAAATTCTGTGCTTATATTTAATTCTCCATGTAAGTCCCTCTTACGCTTAGTCTCAGGCGATACCCAAGTTTGTCAACATTTGATGGTCGCATCCAGGAATTTGCTCCAAATCAATAAACACATTTGCTGAATATTTATTACAATTACAGTAGGTATCTTTTGTTTATTTCTTTCAAGAATAGTTTTGAATAACGGGATTAATATTTAAATCAGTTACATTGATATTCGTGCGTACAATGTAGATACTAAAATAGGAAAAAATCTTCCTTTAAAAATCTTTACCATTACTAGGCTCTGATTCAGATAAATTCGAGTCTTTTTTGTAAAATAACTTGACCTGGAAGAAGGTAGATACTTACATCAATCATCATAAACTATTTACTATTTACTATTATATATATTAAAAGCAAAGCAAACAAGAAATGAATGAAATGTATGTAGTATGGTGAAATGAAAACGAATTTAAAACGTGTTAGTTATGCTTATGCACCAAATTTGCTGAACCTTTTTCATTGTAAGTGCCTGCTCTGCCATCTATATATTACGAGGTTTAACTTTTTTCAGCTAGTTAAGATAGTAGTATACTAGATGTCGCTAGTAGCTGCTGACATATAAACATCTCAGTCAACTTACTGCATCCGGAATTCCGGAAGTATTTTTAATTTGGCAATATTATCATAACGTCATGCTGTTTTATTAAATTTAAAAGATTTTATTATATATAAGAATTGTGTCAATTTATAGGAATATTGAAATTTGATTTTTTAATATGCCTGTGTTTCTTTCACTTCCTTAAATATTTTTTAATATAAAATGTTACTTTACGAAACATAACACTACTGAATTTAATATGTACCAATTATGTCATGGAATGCGGTTAGTGACGTTCCGAATAACTATAAATTTTTTAGAATTCTCTTTTAAAAGATCTTGAATGAAAGCAAATTATAATAACATTTATTTAATGTAATGTATTTAATGAATTATGTTTTACCATGCGTCTTTTAACATTTTGTTAAAGAAAACAATCAATTCGAGAATAAAATTTGATAACTAATTGCTACTAACGTATTGTTTTGATAACACAACAAGTCAAATTCACATGTTCAGAACGTAACCAACGGCCTACATTAAATTTGTCAAATTCATCCGGCCGACGGAGAAAATTCGCATTTATTCGCTAATTTATTGTTTGTTTATGTGTCGTACAACTAAAAATAGAAACATATCTTTTTGTGCGAGTTGTTTAAATATTTTTGTTCACCGTGGATCCCAACGTGACCGGTAAGAATAATAGTTTGTTATTGTTGTTCTTTACGATATTTTGGAAATCTCGCGTTACGCGTGTTTTATTATTTTTATTGATGTAGGAATGTTTAATACATTATATAGGGTGTGGAAATTAATATAATTAAATGTTGTGCGTTCTAAAGCCATCGGAAAGACTTTTATATGTGTTTGTTTCTGTTGCGCATCTTGCATAATTTGTACGACGCAAACCCATGTGTTGTTGTAAATCGCAATAAATAATGTGAAAAGATTTACAGAATTCGTGTCTTTTAAAACTATAAAAAATGTACTTTTTTTATTTATAAACATGAACAAATGCATATTATGCAACTGCGTGACTAGAATTTAATGTAAGTACGTACTTAATCTATTTTCGTCTTTAAGTTTTTATTGAAAAGAAGGAAGTTTAAAATCGCATAAATATTTAGTTCGAGCACGTGAGCAAGTTTAACATTTTTTACAGTATTAAAGAAAAATATTCTTATGTATATTGTTTATTTTAATTTATAATTATTAAAATAAATAACACAAAGGTTTAAATTGGTGTAAAAAATGATTCAAAACTCTTTATTCTACACATTACATTTAAACAATAACAAGAAATTTTAGCTAATAAGTAAACCTGATTGAACACAATACCTAGTTTAATAAATAATAAAGTAAAATAATTTATATTTACATTAATAATATACTTATTAATTGAAATGAATAATAATTATAATAAAAATATAACATGCACAAAATATAAGAGAGTTAAAACACACTGTCCCGTATCCCTCTACTAGGTGTATAGAGTCAACTTTTTTTTTACGTAGTCTATTTAGTGGGTCACTGCTGGCAAAGGACTCTAGAGTTTCTGCCCTGAGACACTTCACACCAATTCCAAGAAGTGATGCCTCGTTTAACATTTTTTTATGTTTTAATTTACATGGAGATTACTCACAAAAATTTGTACACCTAATAAGGTAAAACATGTAGAACTAGGAACCATTTTTTAAAACATCTGAAACACACATGTTTAATACAAATAATAATTGATTTTGATTTGATTTTAATTTTGATAACACCACTTTAGCTCGGGTTTTTGAACCCTTACATTAGCTATTCGTGTCTTGGTGCGTGGTATGTTGTTTCACACTCAATCCATTCTGTTTTCCCCTATTATACCGTTAATTGTAAATTATTTAATATAAGCTGTGCCCTCGACTTTGTCCGCATAGAATTTAACATAAAAGTTACATTTTTATTTTTATTATTATTTGTAAAGATCATCTTGGAATTTTTTTTAAATAGAAGTAGCCTAATTTAATCCTTATTACATCAGCTAGCTGCCAGTGAAAGTCCTGTCAAAATAGGTCCAACCGCTCCAGAAATTAGCCGGAACAAACAGACAGACAGACAAAAATTGAAAAAAAAAATGTTTCTTTGCAAATGCATGTAAAAAAATGAATGTAGTAAAAAGCGGTTACTTTAATATAACGAACAGACACTTTTATTTTATTTATTTGTATAGATGTATAGATTACATAATTATGTAAATGTCGAAAAGCGTGAAAAGATATGTTGCTACAAGCTATAAGCTCACGATGTCGTGCCACAGTGGAGATGTGCACCCCGGAGGCGTGGCGCGGCGGGGTGGCGCGCTCTCCGTCGCACGAGTCCGTCACCACCGACCTGTCGCTGTTCAGCGTGTCGTCCGCTGCCTCCGACGCCAGGGTGCTGAGGCTGCTGGCTTGTAAGGTACGCTAGTAGCGATCTTAATACAAACAGTACAAAGTAACAGTTTAAACCTGAGGCAGGACTCGAACCCGCGACTACTGCCCCCTTACTCCCGACTGCATCGAGTTCTGTTTCAATCAAATTGAGATCGAGTTGGTACTCTAGAAGCCGACTCTAGCGCCAGATCAAGCAGTGGCACGAGTTGTAACTAAGCTCGATCGAGAATAACCTAAGAGAAAATCTGTCAGAAAACGTTAGATGATATAATAAATACTATTAAAACTGAATAAACTTTTATGATGACTTACTCACATGTATACTTCTAACGACGCTGATAACACTCGATTATAACTGGATCTCGGCGATTCGGTTTGGTTCGGGAGTACCAATACAGGATCGAATCGAGAACCGAATTGAGTTCGAATCAAAATCAAAAACAGAACCAAACCAGTTTCGGGAGTAAGCCTGCTGGTTAGAACTAAGCTACAGAGATCGCTGATTTTAAAATTTCTCCTTCTTTTTCTTTTGACATAAAGTTGGTGATACCAATCGTTGAATTGGTTCACTAGATGTCGCCCGCAAGACGTGCAAGTAGAATTTTTACTGACAACTTCAGTACCAGTGGGCTGTGTGGGCTAACGGTAACAGTATTTACAGGCGGGACAAGGACCAGACCCGGCGCTGAGAGTCGCCAGCCCCAACCCTGACAGCAAGGCGCTAAAGTAAGTGCTACTTTTTATACTAAACTGCTACTGTATTTCATATTATAATATATATATTGCTTAAGTTTTCCCCTTAGAGTAAAAATAAGTAAACTATAAAGGGCGTCTAACAGAGTATGAACAGTGAACACCGGTATTAACTAGTGTGTCAAAACTGACCGCGCCTGTTTATTGAAACTATCACAAAACCTAATATTACCCTAATAATATCGGAATCATCGATATTTTTGCATAAACGTGTGTCGTTGCACGGAAAATTACATTAGCTAAAAATTTGCTTACGATCGGAACCACGAGCTACTAGCGATGCATGCACTCTGCTTGTTAAAAAACCTTATTTTATACTCCTGTTTTTTCTCTAGTTTTATGTATATGAAGGCTAATCTTTTTAATAATATTCCCAGAATAGTTGGTTCAACTGTACATTTACTTCATTGGGTCATATCACATATCGTAGTGGGTCAAAACGAATATAGGGTCATATACCTCCTAGGGTCCTGGGCGATGGGCACGGGGGTGTCCGTCGTCCAACTATAGGACCCACGACGGGGGGCTGCATTCCGTGCTACGGGTGTGGCTCCAGTACGAGGCGGAGAGGCCGACGCTCTTTACACGTCGGTCTCCAATCATGATAGTGTGCTGCTGGCCCCTATTGGCCAGCGGACCCCGCGGTTGGTGCGTGAAGAATTGCTATGCATTACCACGCACCAACACGAAACGCGGATGACGTAGCACGGCGGTTCAGGTTTAGTCAGTAAGAGTCTGACACTACCCGTTCGCTCCCCCGAGTGAGCGGGTGTCCATGAGGATTCCCCCGCCCAAACAAAAAAAAAAAAAAAAAGGGTCATATACCTCAATGGATTGAAAATATTATTGTGTAATACCACCGTGAGTGAGCCACAGCCACCGAGCTGGTGTGCTCAGTGTGTGACGTGCCGTGCCCGCAGACGGCCGGTGGCGTCGCTGCCGCTGCAGGCGGACAGCTGCCGCGAGCTGCTGGCGGGCTGCGCGGCGCTGTGCGCGCAGCTGGGCCTGCGCCGCTCCTTCAGCGCCGCCGACGTGGCCGCCGCCGCCGAGCGCGCGCACCCCGTCAGGAGGTACCACTGCTGCTAGTCGACAGCTATGACAACACAATATCCCTCGGTTTCTGATACACTGATCAATTTAATATGCTGTCAAATCTACTGATCACAACTGTGATTGATTGACCACAAGACACAGCAAAGTCGGAGCGTTTAACATGAGGTTTGAAAGGTGATTACCTAATTTTTGTGATGCATCATGATCAGCCTTTTAGAAGCGGGGGATATGTATGTTAATTATAGGAAATTAATAGAACAAGCGACACGAACTACCAACCCACACTATACACTGGCATTTCCAGTACTTTTTTAGGATTTAACATAATCTAACAGGTAATAATAATTATATCTTGGAACAATTCACGCAGGACCATCTGATCCCAATCTACGCAGAGCCTGTATTATGACAACTGACAACTGATAAACATACTTGTATATTTCTAAATACATAATATAAATTATGCCCAGACACAGAACAAATGATCATGCTTATCCTACAAAGATTTGTCCTGGGTGGGAATCGAACCCGAAATGACTTCCGGTTTAGCAACTAACCACTACACCAACAGGCTTGTTAGTAATGGATGATCTGTTTTTTGTAAGTCCATATACATAAATATTCAGTAACCACATTTCTCCTTACAATTGTGTATTTGACTCGCATCGAAGTGTTTATTTATTACAAATATTTCTAATAATAGTATTAAATTGAAGCAGAATAGCGTAATTAACATAAAGAAATATCCACGAATACAAAGGTTATAAGCTTTTAAAGTTAGTAGATGTCGCATGTTCTATCTGTTTTTCGCAAAACGACGACTTGTTCGGGTCAGCCCCAAATTAGTATGGATAATTACCAAGGTGACGTCACCTAAAGGTATATCTAAAAAGATTCAATTTCTCATAATTTTTTTAAATGAAATAAAAGAAATCTTGTCAAATACCCAATTATAAAGAGTACACACTACTCTACACCACGCTTGGTTGACTGGTAGAGAATGCCCAAGGTATTAATTCCGCCACTGTACTCTTTTTGTGTAAACAAAGTTTAAATAAATAAATAAAAGAGTGATGGTGTCTCGTAGCGTCGTTCAAAGGGTCTGAGCTAACCGCACCTGTGTTCCAGCGCCACGTCGGAGGTGGGTCTGTGCGCGGCGCTGGAGGCTCTCACGCTCAGCGCCGCGTCGCGCTCCTGCAGCACGTGGGTCGCAGGTGAGGGTCCGACATATTGACTGATCAACTTTTATATACCATAGGAAATGGTGACAGATTATACGCAAATAATAGCTTTAAATTTTAAATAATACATTTTATTGTCATGTTGTCAAGTACTTCTTACGTGCATAAGTACCCACTTTCATTTTTTTTTAAGAGTTCTGCCGGACTTAGCCTTAGCGCAGGCTTTGACTACTTCACCGGAATTTGGTGAGAACCTTAAGGGCCTCCAGCCAGAGCAATGGAAAAACTAACTACGTCAGCAACATCCACTAAGGGCACCCTGTGGGGTTCGGACCTCGACTTAGTGCTTTTCTAACAATCTTAATAAGGCAAAGACAGCAAGGGAGGGCTGGATCTAAGTTTTATAATTTATTGACATATTTTAATGCTAGTTTGGCCGGCTCGGGCCGGCTTGATCTAGGGACGAGGGAAGACTAATACCTGGTTTCTATATTAAAAAAAAATCGTTAGACGGTACGAACGGACGGTAGACTTTTTAAACTAAAACAAATGAAAACTAACGTCCGTAAGCAAAGCGGATCGTTTCTTGAATACTGTTGATTATGGATAGACTATTTCTCTTCTTCTTCTTCTTCCTGCCCTTTTCCCAATGTATTTGTGGTGGCGCACAATGTTTTGTCCTTCCATTTCACTCTATCAGCCGCCATACTTTCATTCACTGAATTTTCCCTCATCATCATCTCTAACGCAATCTATCCACCTTTTTTTCGATTTATCTTCCGGTCCAGCCCTCCACATCCACATTTATCAGTCTTTTATTCACATGCGTGTCATCCCTCCTCATTACATGCCCATACCATCCTAAGTGGAAGTTGGATAGACTATTTCTAAGTTTCGTATATAGGTACAAAATAGGGCTTAAGTTGTATGTATATTTTTTGTCTGAAGAATCTCAGGATGTATTCTGAGCTAAGCAGGTCGATGATAAGGTGGTATGTTTCCAGTGGGCGGGTCCCAGCTGCCGTCCCCGCAGCGCTCGCAGCCGGCGCACGCGCCGCCGCGCCCGCCGCACAGCGACAACAAGAAGGTCACCTACACTAACACTTATTAATATTATAAATCCGAAAGTAGCTCTGTCTGTCTGTCTGTCGCGCTTTCACGGCAAAAACTTCTGAACCGATTCAAATAAAATTTGGTACACAGATAGTCTAAAGCCTGCGAATAAGAATTAAATAAAAAAAAAACTATTTAGCTATATAAAAATGAATCTCTATTTCGTTTGGTCATTGCATCACGCGTGAACGGATGGAACAATTTCGCTAATTCTTCTTTTTTTGTGTTAATTATTGTCAGAAGGTTTTTAGAAAAGAAGAATATTTTTTGGAAAATCTGACCACCCATGCGAAGCCGGGACGGGCAGCTATAAATATATAAATTTGAAAATTTATTCATTTGACTGAAATTAAATAGTTACACGTCGTGCCCGCTGGAGACGACATAAACTGGAACTACAACGATAGTCGAGTGGTCCCCACGCCAATTACCACTGTGCGCGACGTGATGCGGGTTCGATCCCCGCATGGGCCTAGCATTCGTGTGATCCACTAATACTTGTTCCAAGTCTGAGTATTATTTTTGAATGTGAATTGAATGTTTATGAAACCCCCGCGATACAGGGATTAAATTCACAAGAGCGAGAGTAATTTTATTTTAAAAAAAATCTTGCAATCTTGCATATTTCAGCTGCACTAAGTAAAAGGAAATTAATAGCAATTTTGTATCTTGCCCTGTTTAAATTGAGTTTGAAACCCGACAGTATTTCGTTTGGTGTGTATTTTCATGTTATAATTATTAAATTAGATATTTTTCTTTCAAAGTTTTTAAATCTGCAGCTTGAGAAGTTATGAAAGTTGTTTTGTTAAATTTTAACTGATAGTGTTAACATGCTCTATCTCTTTTCAACGAATGTAATTTTGGAATACTGCAGGTGAGACAGAACTACATAAAGCGTCGGCTACTGACTACGTACCGAGCGCTGGAGAGGATGTCGCAGTCAGACTTCAACCTCGACAGGCTGGAGGTAACTATAATTTCAGAGTCCATCACTTAAATAAAAAAAAAAAATAGTAACTTCAAATGCACGAAATTGTGATGTCTACGAAATTTCAAATTAATGTTAGTCATGAGTTTTAAAACGTAAAATAAGAAAAAAAAAAAACATGTCTAAAACTTGCCAACTACCATTAAAAAATTATGTCAAATTATAATTTAAGTGGGTATATTAGAAGTGAGTGGAATAGACAATCTCTAAAATATATATTTTTTTGTTAAGCAATTATAAAACAGTTTGAATAGGTATAGTATTCTTGTTTATTTATTTTTCTTTTATTTGTTATATTATAAATACTCTAATTAAAACTAACTAATATCTGTACGCCTCTAATGGTAAGACATGGCGTTCAATTATTTAATTATCTTAGTTTAACACCTTTGTACACCTGTGTTTTACATGAATAGAAAATTAATGGGATGATGAATTGCTTTCTTTGCAATGGGTGCTTGGCAGGCAGTGATGTAATGTGTTGTGGTGGTGTTCAGGCTGCGGCCGTGAGTGCGGCGGCGGTGGGCGTGGGGCCGAGTGTGAGTAGTGCGGGCCCCACCACGCTGCTGGTGCCGCCGCGGCCCAGCTGCCGGTTCGTGCATCCTGGTACGTAACATTGGGCTGGTGGGGCAAAAATATGAAGTATAAGGTATTGACCCAAGGATGGGTCAATCTTAAAATTGATTAAAATAGTACATGTCATGCTCTTTTGGAGTTATGATTTTTTATGTTTTTAGAAATATCAACATAACCAAATTATAAGAAACTAACTGAGTCCCGTGGTTTCATCCACTTAAGTAGTTTCAGTTCCCGTGACACACTTAATTTTGCTATTCGGAACGGTGACAAATATACCAAATCACAAATCATAAGAATCCGTCTACCCGTTTTTTGAGTTATAAGTCCTTACAAATATTATAAATATGAAAGTAACTCTGTCTCTCTGTCTGTCGCGCTTTTACGCTAAAACTACTGGACTGATTTCAGATTTTTGGGTTCACAGATAGTCTAGAGTCTGACAAAGGACATAGGCTAGTTTTTGCCACTATAACTGACATACACGCAGGCGTAGACGCTGGAAACAGCTAGTGAAAATATAATAATTTAATAGGCAAAATTTATGAGTTAAAGTAATGAGGCTAAACACACTTTGCTTTTGTTAAGTGATAAAACAAGGTATTGCATGCCCCCGCAGAAGCCGCGGAGCTGGCGCTGACGGCGGCGGACCTGGAGCGCGAGCGCGGACGGCCGCTGTCCAAGTACGAGCGCAACATGATGATCTTCAACTGGCTGCACTCGCTCGACGACGCCGCCGCCTTCTAGGACACCACTACATTGTGCACACGGAAGGTGGGGAGGTACGCCAGGCCAGTATCGTTGTGTATAATAACTTTTGTTAAGCGAATTTGTCATTATTTTGTAAATTTAACAGTTTATTCACGCGTTTTTAAATATTTTATCCCCCCGTTCGGCTTATAAGTAGTGTATGTCTGTTCCAATATTACTTCTTGTAGTTAAATACAAATAGTAGAAAGAAAAATATCTCAATTTAAACGTCAACCAGGCCTCGAACTTGCGACTACTGGTTCAAAGCACCGCTTATTCGCTCCGCGTGCGTAACAAATGATACAAAAATAATACTTCTTATAGCCTACACAGTTTAACCGATTTTGGAGTTAGGTCTCATTTGATTCGTATTCTTCACCTAAGTGTCGTAGACTATGTAAAGGCAACAAAAATTCAAAAATAAAGATGCAAGGCAACATTTGAAATAAATGTCTGAAACTAGACGGACGATCCCGAAATGCGCGTGAGTAAATCGTTAAGTACATACATAATTAATATGTGTTGTATTTGAAATATTTGATGATTTTTCTTTTGATTTTGTTATTCAAATTATGTAAGTCAATTGACCTGTGAACAATTATGGGTCAATAATATAGTGTACCAAATATGTTTGATTATTTAATACATTTTGTTTTTTGATTGAGTTGAGTTACGTAAGTTAAATGTATAGGTGTAATAAAATGATAACATGACCCATTCCTTAGTCATTTAAGAGTTTAATATATGTATAAATATTTTCATATCAACGGGTATTTCTTCTTTACTGACGTTCGTATGAACATATTAGATTTGAATAAGTTGAATGTGTGTATATAACTGTGGGTCAAATGACCCAAGATTGTATGTGGCAGTGGGTCAATAAAATAGTGTATAAATATGGGGTCATTCCGGATTTCTCATTGTATTTATATGTATGTGGTTTGACCCAAAAGTGTATGTTTGGTATATTGGGTCAATAATGCATAGTATCATAAATATGTATTGTTCATTACTTTAAATACGTTTTATTGCTCATTATGCAATTTTTTGCATTCCATTAACAATTTTATATAATTATTCAATCATGAACATCATTATTCAAAACTAACTCGAATACTTAAATTTCTGTCTAAGTATCGGAATTTAGTTAAATATAAATAAAATTGCAATGTATGTGGTATCAGTCTTAAGAACATTATAAGAGCTCAGCTCAGCTAACTGAGCTAAGCTTCGTTCACGGTGAACTAACAATAAAATAACACCGGTATAGTCGACTACATATTACAAGATTTAGATTCATTATGTGACTGCTTTTACTCAGTTACATGTATACAGCCAGTCTGTAACAATGTAAACTAGATCTTATTTGTTCGAGCAAATAATTGACTTTCCCATGCACGTAGAGATAATTAAGAACCTTAGCAAAGAAAATATTTTTGTTTTTTTCAAGTCCGCCTTTTCAGACTCCAGTAGCGCGGTTCCAAAATGTCACTCCTATGGAGAAGAACCGGCAAGAAACTCCATAGGTTACTCTTGTTCATTGCAAATAATAATTATTATTTATATGTAGTCGACAATATACATATAATATAAATAAATAATTGTATACAATATATAAGTAATTAAATGTATTTTATATAGTTAAATCCCAAAAACTTTTAATCTGAAATCGCCCGCAATGAGCAAACGTGGTGATCAATACTCGTTCCTTCTCTACAAGACAAGAGGCCTGTGCCCAGCAGTGGGACTGTTATCAACCGGTATTATTATAGTTAATAATAACATATCGAGTGATTGTACCATAAACATTATTTATTTAATTCAAGATATTTGAAGGACCATTCTTTTTCTTGAAAATTTTTGGTGATTCAGTTAAATTTTTTTAAGTCATTTGAATAAATAATGTCTCCATTTTTTTTTGGTTTTGTGGATAACATTTATATGCTAAAATAAGATTATGCATTTTATTTATTTATCTTAGACCTGTTATGTTTTGATTTTACTTAAGTTAAATATTATTTTAAATGACCATAGTTCCTAATTTATTATTTTTGTTATACTTTTAATGGTGATTAACATATTAAAAAATTGTTCACACACTGCTGTATTGAGATATCTCCTAAACAGATAACTGAGATAGATTTCTGTTGCGAGAAGCCGTCGTGACCGAAAATCGGTCAGTTGGACATTTATATCTTTCTTTATGTAACATTCTGAATACGAAAACCAGAGCATTTAAATCGCGAAAAACTGAAGCTAAAACAAGGGTGCCGATTACAAAAGCTTTTTAATTTATGATGTTTTTTAAACTTTATTTTTTTTATTTACGTTAACGTTTTCTCGTCATTTGTCATGATTTTGTCTATGGCTGTGTGTACCTATCTTGTTTTTATTAAAACAATATAACACTGTTATTAATTTGGAGTTTATTAAAACGAATATAAAATAGATCTCAGTTTAAACAAGTCTCGTTAATATTTAGTTTTTAATACCAAATGTATTATTTTAAGTTTAATTTAATTTTAAATGATCTGTGAGTGTACAAGACTAATTGATGTTTGTATTGATAACATAGCATTTTTTGTGTTGTCGGTTAAAAGAAAGGGAACTGGTAAAATTATATTTAAGGTTAATTAATATTTAATTATAAAATGTTGCTTTAACTCGACATAGTTCTGCTTAGGGTTCGGACATTAATCACGTGATGCTTTTTAGCAACTTTTTAAACCCTCCTTTCCCTCTTGGTGATACGGAGTTTTTGGGTTAACCCCTCTACCCAAAATCACGGGATGTTTTGGTACAAAGTAGGTCTCTTAATATTTTTAGAATATTATCTTTATAAATCTAATTTAATTCTGGACAATTAAGCACCGTGCTAACTAGCTTATAGATAATTACACCTCCGTTTTTTTTGGAGAGTGGTTTACGCAGTTACCCTAAGCGCAGGTTTTGACTGTTGCATCGGACTTTAATTACATCTCCTATCTCCTTGTGAGCCTCGCGTGTTTAATGGGCGACCCTTTACCCACTGCTTACACCCTACTTAGGTAAAGGTTAGGAATAAAATCTACCTGAATATTCATAACTTAAACTCCATATACACAAAGGAAACTTAACTTTAAGACGGTCTTAAAGTTTCCTTAGCTATGTTAAATAAAAGGAAGATGTATAATAATATAAATACATAGCCCCACTTTTAACCGACAACACACTAATAATAATTTAAAAATGTATTATGAAATACTGGAATTGCTATTTAAAACAATATAATATTTTTATACGAGTCACGCACTATACAGCATGCAACAAAACCCCTGTCCGATCCTTATGAGTATTATACTGCGTACACATATACGTAACTATTGAATGGATTTGAGATTATTATTTCTCCCCGGTGAATATAATTAAATTGAAATAAAACTGATCAAAGGCAACACTGATCGCTCGACAAAGTTCACGTGTACTACCTACAGTTTTGTATCAAAGAAGCCGCCTGAGCGCGACATCTTTTTCTAGTACGTATGTTGAACCAGGAATACGCCTTTATTGGATCGGACAGGGTTTTTGATATTGAGGATACTGTATTGTGTTCGGCTCCCAGTCTCACCGACAGCTGAACACCAGTATGTTATAGAGCGAGTCTGTCTGACAAACACAACACATTTACTGGGTGATACAGTATGCCATGGTAAGACTTGTCGTCTGAATGAGGGCTATCGTTCTTAATTTCGCCGCCAGAGGCGTTACTGGCAGGCGATATCCAAAAATGTCAAATTGGGAATATGACAAAATTGCAAAACAAAGTATGTCGAGTGGTAAAAACGGCAGATTAATTACTTTCATATTGAACTAGTTACAAATTTTTTAATATATCTAATTAGACAGAGAGAGCTACAGCTCTCTAGGTAGGTACACCATCAGGTGACGTCACCTCGATAATTCTCCATACTAATCTGGAACTGCCCGTAAAGTCATCGTTTTGTGAAAAAGAGATAGAACATGCGTCATCTACTAACTTCAAAAGCTTATAACTTTTGTATTTTTGTATTTTTTATGTTATTTTGCAGTTCTGCTTCAATTTAATACTATTAATATAAATATTTTTAATATATAAAAAATTCGATAGTATTCAAATACCCAATTCCCGAATTTGTTGGTGGGGTTAGACAGCTGACGCGCCAGTGGCGCCAACTGGTGAGTGCAATGATGGTATCCCTCATTGTAATGACTTAACATAACTATGTTTTGAATAGTGATTTTAGTATTTAATATATTTAATGATATTTAGTGTAAAGTGATAAAATCACCACATTCTCATAATCCTACACCTTTAAGGATAGATATAAGTGGATTACATGACTTGCACAAATCTATTCAACACAAATATTGTATTACAACTAAAATTAATAAATTATCCTCTCCGTGACATTCTAGCTCGAAAATAAGTGAACCTTTTTTGATTATGTTCATAAATATAGATAAGCAGGCTCTTAGCTATAATTCAAGAAATATTTTAGCCGGTTGAAGATTATTAACTCATTCGATATGGAGATACGGCCGGATTTTTTTTTTTTTTATTATTTTCACCAAAGATTGAAAACTTATACTAAATACTACTAATACTTAAGTATATTAAATTATGTCAAAATTTTATCTTCAAATAGAACATGGAAGATTTATTAATATTGGATGTTTAATAAATATTTGTACTGACTCGGATTCGAACTTGCAAATAGCTTGTGTTTTTTTACCATGAATAATAGGACATACGTTATAAAATTAAAATTGCTAGTTGTGGTGATTATTAAAAAAGAACATTATGTATTAATATGATTTCAGTTAATGACCATAGATTATCGAAATAACAATTTCGTTGAGTACTTGGTAATCACCACTTTTAGCAATGAATGGTGATTAAATTATATAAGTAAATGTAATGTGTTGGTCAAGCATGTATGCGTTCCCCTATTCCTATATTCTACTGAGCTACAGTTATTTATAAATCTCTGGGCTTTGCTGTATTCACTAATCACTTGCTTGAGTTAATGTAGTGTATTAGTTAATAATAATAGTTTTTTTTTTATTTTGTTTGTTATGTAAAACTAATATGTTTAAAGTGTTGTTTATATTCAAATTCATGTTGTTTTTATTATAATATAAAGAGGCTTCTTTGCAAAAGACATGGACCCTGCGGGCTATCGCAGTTGACAACCCTAGCGATGATCACTGGATACAAAAAACTGTGACAACTCGTGAAGTTGGTGTCGGTAAAGGTCGGTGACTAAATAGGATGTAGTACTAGATCTAATTGGTCACCGACGTTAGCCCAAGTCCAGTGCTCATCGCTTGAGTTGTCAAATGAGATAGCCAATAAGCCCCGCTGTTCTCAATTTGTCATTTTTTATAAAGATACGAAGGTTATGTTTTTTATTTTATACATCACTTTTATAATCATCAGTTTATTTTTTAAAGTCCAGTGATTTATAACTTTTTGTGAGGTAGAACACATTCCATTATGTAAGACGGTGTTGTACATGTCGTGTTTGTTAACTTAACTATATTATATAATAATAATAATATACACTTGGTTTTATTTCAATTTCCTGGTAAAATAAAAAAAAAACGCGTTACATACTTTGCAGTGCTGCAACACCTTAAGACACCGTGAACTCATATTGCGTAGGTCAGAATAGCAATTATTATTAAATTATGAAGGTAGAACGATCAACATCGACTGTCAAGACGAATACTACCTCAGTGTACCCGTGACCACGACACCTGTAAGATGTAGAAACATCGAGAACTCTGTAAAGAATAAACCGCGATAGAAAACGTTTAAAAATTGTGTTATTATTACTTTTTATTTTCAGACGCAAAATAAGGAGTGTTATTTTTACGTTTCTGGGGTGGCACCATAGCTCCAAAACGAATAGGCCGATTATAAGGAATATTAAAAACTGACGTGATAGTTCTTAGCTATAACTTATCAAGATTCTCATCAGCTTTTCAAAAGTAATCATCTTATTTTTTTTTATTATGAACCGACGAACGCTTGCTAAGCGTCTTGTGTGCTGCCGCCACCAACACCGGAGGTCTTAGAGAATAGAGCTATCAAATTAGGTTTTGGCCTCCAACAAACTCGCAAAACTACACTACTTCGCATATGTAGAGGGTAAGTGGTATTCCGCTGATGTTGACCTAATCTGCATGTACTTAAACCGTCCCAAAAAGCTTTTAGAGAGACGGAACTGTATTTTGTAAATAAACTGCAAATTTGCAGTTTGAATGCAGTTAATACGACTGCAAACCAACCGTGCAGTTCCAACAACTGCACGCTGAAACTTCCCGCTAAATGCACATTGACAAAGCAGTTGAAATGCAGTCCGTCAATCTAGAGCCTAAAGAAACGAATTTATTTCCTGTTAATTGGGAAGGTCCAACATATTGGATAGTGAATCCTGCATTTTCTTTTGTCTATTTATAAGTACACAAATAAAACAAAAATATAAATTCCAAAATGATTTATTCATTTTGCATCCTTGGTTAACATAAATTAAATCAATTTTATTCACAAAATGTACAGAAAACAAAATACTATACAATATCTATTATAACCAAATTATAATATTTGATAGGTCTAATTTACAGAAAAACCTAACGTGTCGACGTCACAAGTTAGCATACAGTTTTATATAGGAATATTGGATTTAACCTGCTCATCAATGCACTCTTTCTATGCATAAGAAATTGCATTTTCCCCTGCAGTGGGACAGTTACAAGCTGGTATTCGTACTGATGCATGTTATAACATAATTTTACACAAAAATTCGTCCCACTACAGGCATCAGATCTCTTTTAGAATTTAATGTAGGTACTTAATAAAAAACATTTTATATTTGCGATTATAGAAAACAATTATTTCGTATTGACGTCAACACAACTAAAATACCAAGGATTTTAATTTAGTACAAACTTTTTAATACTAGATATAAACTAAAATTTGAATGCACCGAAAGGTTTACACTATTTTACTTGCCATGCCATATTTATTTTATTGAGATTAAAAATAGTAGAACTAATTTCGATATTAAATCTTCTTTTGTTGTTATAATTTAGAAATTGTTTATGTTAATTTTGTAACCTTAAGATTAGGTTTTTAAATTATTATCAATCATTGCTGACAAGTAAAATACATAATTTCAATTAAATATCATATTTTTTCTTATTTTTGTATTTTAAATAAGTATAAATAATTCGTGGTATGTACATTGGGAATGAATCCATTCTTGTGTAAATGAAATATTTCAGAAACTTATACAGTTGTTATATAATGAAGAAATAAGGATTTTGCAGTGTTATTTAATACATTAAATCAAAAAAACCTAAATTTAGCAAACTTCAAACAACTCAAGATTATTGAAATTATAAGAAACATAATTTCGTTCGTATCAAACACATTTTTTTTTTTTGTTATTTTTATTTTATTTATTAAGCAACTTGGTCTCAAATAGAGAATTGCAAAAAAACAAAATTTTTTCAATCAGTGAAAACTAAACAGCAGAGTAATTAAAAGATGATTTATAATTGTGAAATTAAATTTAAATGTACGCCATTACAATCAAACTTGGCGCCAAAAGTACCAGGACAGTATTTTTATGGTACAGTTTAAAAACAAATTTTCAGTACAATTTATTTCGGTCGAAATAAATGCTTGTGACATGAAATGCGTCATTATAAAGCATTTACTTCAAAATTATTGATATTTTCGGTTTTGTGCAAAAGTGCTGTGGATTTTAATTTGGTTGATTCATTCTAATGGGCAGATGTGTTGACAAACAGACTGAAGTACGTACGGGGACGATGGTATGCTGCCCACACCCGCACGGCGCGAGTTCAATATACATAAAAAATATATTTAACCATTGTATATTGTATATCGGAGGCTGCTATGGCAGAATGCTTTGTTATCTTGTAAATAAACTGTCAAATAACTAACTTAATCCAGGTTAAGAACCAAAATATTCCAAGTTAAATAAATTAATCTTGAAATGTAACGAAAAAGGATAAGAATAGTGGCAACCCCAACAAAAAACAGTCAGTGTTGCTACTACACAAATTAAATTTGAGACAAAACCCATGCATCCAGTTCTGCTGCACAAGAAATGCCAAATTATTAACTTGTTTAAAAGTTATATAAACAAAATAACACAACATTCTGGCTTAGCAGACTTAAACTATTGTAAGCTGTGGAGGAGGGGATTCAATCTATAGGGGAGGGGGGAAGGGGAGGAGTGTGTGTATATGTGTAAAAATATATCTTCTACTAAGCTAGTGGTGCGCCGTGCGGAAAACTTAAACTAGTGTGGAAAGCCTCAGTCTTATAAATCGGTCTATCGATGAATGAGTTGCTTCAAATGGTTCAGCAATTTAGGAGGTATAGTGAACAATATAAAGTCTAGTCTAAATGTTTGAGTGTATAAAATTGAGCGGAGAATTTTGTGTATTTATAATGTTCACTATACAAGTTCTGAATTTAGTAATCTAACCACATATAAGTCAAGTTTTTGATATGTTTAGTCAAACAGTTATGTGGTTAAATAAATCTGTTTTAGCGATATTTCAACTGTGCCTATCACATAACAGATTAACCCCTGTTGTCTAAAAAACTGTTCAATTTAACCTCTTGTCAACTAACGTGATTGGTTATAAAAGACTAACAACCACGGCATTTAACTTGACGTTTGAATTAAATCAGCATTCCAGAAGGTAGAGTATACTAATGAAGATGACTCCAAAATGGTCTAAAGGGATTTATATACCATTTTTCTCAACGCAATCACGATAGACCTCAAAAAAATATGGTCGTCAGTCCCGTAAGTACTTCATCCTGTTTCTTGGGTGCGCAGAGCGCTGACTGGGCCCGCGCGGGCCGGGGCTGCGCGCGGGGACTGTGATAACGGACTTATGCTAACTTAACTAAGTTCTTAAGTTAAAACTATGGAATAGTGTAAAAATGCTCGTGTCATAAGTCCAATATGATATCTTGGGCATTTTGGTGATTGACAGTTTTCAAATTTCTGTTAATATTTGGAAGTTTTAGAGGCAGCTCGGAATTTTCTTTGCTTTATGAACAAGCGGGTTGCCTAAAATATATGATAGAATCATCAAAAGTATTAAGGCTATTTTTTTAAGATGAAATACTCAAGGCATTTTGTGATATAAAATTCTGTAACTATTTCCAAGAAGAATATTAAGATATTACAGTTAAGTTGGATAGAATGTTTATATAAACATTCTAGTTTCTGAATTTCTTGTATGCCTTGTTATTAAAACTACTCCATAGTTTTGCGTTAAGAATATGGAAAATCTTAAGAGACATGGCTGTAATATGGTTGAGAATGAAACATAAATTTTGTATCTTAAGATATTTTAAAGGCAAATTATTTTGAACCTGAATGGACCGTCCATTTAATGATGTTAGTTAAAACAATTTATATTCCTGTATATGAACGTATTTCCAAAAGATCATACAATTATATTCATCGCAGTATTCTTTTTAGATAGTGGGTTACAGGAATCGCAATTTATGGAGATGGAGTTGAACATATCCTATTGTATTTTTACCCAAGTAATAAAATATGTCCTATAGACTGTTTCCTATCTCCCAAAGTATCAAATAATAATATATTTAAATAAATAATTGATGTATCACAACCATATCCCTTAATATTGAGTTTGAAACAATGTTAACACTTATTCTAGGTAAAAAAGTTGATTAGAAAGTTTGGATTTATATGAACATGTGTACTTTGCAGAGTTGTCTTGTAGATAAATGTGTATAATATTATTTAAAGTTAATTGTAAAAGAAAATTATGAAATTCTAATATAATTATCTTAGATTTTGTGCATGTTGTCTCTGTAGGACAGAACTTATGCAGTATTGGAGCAACTTGTCTAAAAAGTTTCATAGTGAATGATTAAAATTGTGTTTTTAAAATTTGAGTAAAATATTTATTTGGTTTTAAAATTAAACATATTTTATCGACTTCTAAACACAAGCCTGAAAAATATATTTAATTTTAAAAACATGTTTGTGTTTTAACTTTAAATTTGAAGACCAAGTTGTGTTTTATTATTATTTATAGACCCTGTTTACACGCCTATCCCAGAATTTAGATGTAACAAAAAAAAAGTCAATCAATTTGTATTTTTGGGTTTGACTTAATGGCCAAGTTAATTTAAATATTTGTTTCAAGTTATAAATTAATGCTATGTATTGCAAATAAACAAGTATTTAACCACATTTCCTAATTATTTTTCTTGAATTTGCTATTCATATAATATGGGAAAAAGAATCTGCAAAAGTGACCCACTAAGAGATAAAATTTACATCAGTATTAGTATTATTTAAAGTAGAAAGGTCAGTTAAACTGGTTCTTATTTCAATGCCAGTTCCATGGGTCCATGGGAGAAATTTATTAACAAAAAGACAGCTGTTGATAGCTTTTGTTCATTTTCATGTGACCCTTTAAGTCAGGAAGACTATAATGTCAACCCTTTTAAGTATAAACTGAAGAAAATATAAGCAAATGTATGTTTTTGGGGGACTAAAAAGTATTTTTTAAGGAAGCCTGGACTGGTTTTTAGTACTTTTAATGTTGTTTTAGTGAAATGGAATTTAATGTTCATAATTAAGGAGTTTTTCAATGTAATGTGTAGAAGTTATGATGGGAAATGGCTGCAGACTGCAAATTGTTAGCATCAAGCCGAGTAGGCTTTAAATATTGTTTGATAAGACTGGTAAGTCTAATCTGACACAAGCAAACCAAAAGGGCCTGCTTGCATTGAGATGCCGTATTAAACTGCCCTGATAGGACAAATTAACTTATATCGCAGTCAATAACAAGGTAAATAAACTTTGTTCATATAAAACCTAACTATCAAAAATATCACATATCAGCCTAACAACTATGGAAACAGACCAACATGGTTCTACCATAAAACGGTGAAAGATTGCTGTGCGTTGACCGAGGTGTCATGCTACGAAGTCTAGAGGTCTGTTGAACCCGCCCTTCCTGTTCATGTACTGTCTGTACTTACGTTTGAGCACCACATGGACGTCCCCCTCAATATTATCATCAACTTTCTTGCCTTTTGTCGTATCGAAGCCACAAAAACCCATAACCTTTAACATTTCCTGTTCCTCAGGACTTTTACCTTCAAGGTCTGCGGGTGTGACGATCGGACGCTCTCCGAACGTTTTCTTTGGCCTCACGAAGGATGTGGAGGGTCCGGGTGACGGTGACCTGGAGCGGCGGCGGCGCGGCGAGGGGCTCCGCCGGCGGTCTGGCGAGCGCCGCCGGCGGTCGAGGGAGCGCGAACGGGAACGGGTGCGAGGCCTCCGCCTCTCGCGGTCCCTATCTCGATCCCTGTCTCTCTCTCGGTCTCGGCGCCTGTCGTCGCGCCGCCGCGGACTGGGCGAACGACCCATTTTAACCTATAAATATTTTTTTATAACATTAACACACAAAACTTATAATTACAAACATAGCTGAAGTAGTATTAAAGATGTGAGAGAGATATTTACCTCAGTTTTAAGTCAACAGTTTTAAAATTTTTGAAAAACAAAAAGTAACAACAACGCACAACTTAATCCAACGCCATTTTGTAATTGAATGAAATGAATGAATGATTGAACGCTTCAAGCAAAGCATATTGTTAACTTTTTTATTAACGGTGACTTGCGTTTTGTTTCGTAGACACGTGATTAAAAATTTCAAGATATTTACTTTGATTGTTATCTTAATATTCTTTTATTTACTAGTCTATACTTTTTAGCAAAATTTTTGTACCTTTCACGAAAAATCTTGAGTCCTGGCATCTTGTTTAAATAAAAGAAATTTAAACGAGATGGACTAGAAGAAATAACTAAACGAATATTACGTTTCTTTCTACGTTACAGTACGATATTTATAATTCAATTCCAAAAATACATTTCATCAAATTGTATTAAAAATTGTACATTTGTAATAGAATTTTTAAAATATAGGTAAATTGTATTTAATAAGTTTTGTTAAAACCAATCATGAACGCTTAATTCTTAACCTTCTGCGTCAATTGAAACATCGATCAAAAGTGTTGTCTGGTAAAATTACTATCTTAAAAATGAGGACGATGAGGCGCCAAAATGCATCAAAAGTAGGGAGTTTTATAGCTAGTTTTCGCGGAGGATGAGGTAGATATACTAAAACTAATAAAATATACACACACTATTGCTAAGCTCAAATGTATCCTAGACACACACACAGATCTAATTTCGACACACAAACAAAAATTACGCACACTATTATAAATTTAATTGTAATGACATTATGAACGATACATCAGTTTTCACAGAAGTCTACGCTGGATTCTATTTACTGCACTGTTCGGCCAGTATGTACTTTGGCAGAGGGGAATGTCCGCCTAACTAAGACTAACCGCTATCGTTTCTTTTTTAGGTATGGTTTCCATTTCTCAGTTACTCGAAAAATCCAGACTTTGAAGTCGGTACAGTTCAGTTATTTGAATTCTTCAATTCGCATAAATTTAAACATTCACGCAAAAGTTGAACGTAGTTTGTTAAAATCAGAATTAGACTTGAAAAAAAGAAAAAGATTCAGAACCATTGAATTATTTAAGTTTAAAGAAGATTCCGAAATCAATTAATAGGAATCAATAATGTGATTTTTTCATACGTGATTTTTTTTAAATTAAAGGCACATAACTTTATATAGAAAGATTTTCGTAATTATGAATTTCTCATTAATATTAATTACTTCGTTCGTCGTTTAACTAGCCCCTAGGTTTTTTATTGGAATAGGGTCCTTCCTCTAGGGTTTTGGACCTCGACTTAGTGCGTTCCTTACTATCTTAACAAGTCTAAAACAGCAAGGGATTGCTGGATCAAAGTTTTGTCTCCTCGGTGTAGGCAAAACTGATTATGTACTTTGGGTATTTTAGTTTTTACTTTTGCTACCCTGGCGACGACAGCGCCATCTGAAGCGTGGCTTCGGATGTCAGTCGACTGCAGCGACGCCTCGGCGAAAAAACGAAACTCGCGCCGACATCGATCTACTCCGGTGGCGTGTTACAGAAATTCTTTTTTTACGAACGAATTATTTAAATAAGCTCTTTATGCGTAATGTCGGTGGTGCTGGTGCTTTGAAAATTAACAAGAACGTTTTGTGCATGTTATTTTATATAATGTTACCCCGTTTATGTGCTTAGTGTAAGTTACAATCGCTCTTCAAAAAGTGTGTGAAGTGACACAAAAATCAAGTTTTTAACGCGTCTTGGAGTTCTGCCGGTGAGTATTGCGTGTGTTCTGCTTTCTTTTATACATATTTGTTTACATTAAGAATAGGAACGCGGTAGTTATGTGTTGGTATGCATTTTTTTCGTCACCCGCGCTATAGGGTGTGTCTGGTAGGTGTATGAATTGGGTCGGCCTTTTTTTACTTCCAGCTATCTTTCTATGTCTCATTATCTACAAATTTGGCCAATTGCCGTGTGCTGTGATAATTTGAATCACTATCTACGAATACTAGTGTTTTCCAACAGGTATTTTCGGCAACATGACGACGCATCCGAAATCGTTATTTGTTGGAATGATCACAAAAATATTGTGTTTCATGTCGTGATTGTGGTTCTAAAATGTGTTATGTGCATACATTTTGGGCGTGACGCTAATCAATTACATATTATCTCTTCAATAATGTGAGCTGATGTCACCGCATAGGATCGGTACTCTATAACCCGACCAAATGCGGAACACTGCGTTCTTTGTAGGTCGCTACGTGAGTTAGGCGTATTGTATTTGGTTGGTTAATACGCGTAGTATAATGGGCTAAATTGAAGCCCGATTGGCCGAAGAAGTGATTTTTCAATGTGATTTAAATTGGATATATCTTTTGAGATTCTTTTTATATACCTTTGATTCATTCACTCTATTGTTCCACAGATAAATACGAGCCAACTCTAATTAGACTTTTGTTCTGATTGAAGTAGAGGTGTCTGTGAAATGTTTGAATTAAATTGTGTCTAAACACACTGCAATCTTTTAAATTAGGTTAGTTTTACTCAAGATTGCATTACTTATAATATTATACCTAAGTAATTTCAATTAACAATTTACCTAAGTAATTTTCGAATATCAGTTTTTGACAAAGGTATTGTTACTTGCTAAAATACACTAGAAAATTAATAATTGAATGTTATATCATCGTCATCAGCCTTTGTAACCCACTGCTGGGCAGATGCATTCTTCTACAACTCCACTCAGATTAATTTTATTTATTCACAACTTACATAGCTTGTGGCTAAGTGTAAGCCATATGACTTGACCGATAATAAGGGTCCGTGCCTCAGTAAGCATGTTAAGCCATTGGTCCTGACTATCATACATAGATCTATGACAGTTGTTAAGTCATTAAAATTTTCACAACCAGGCTTACTATGGGATACTGCATTACCCAGTAAAACGGGACATGGAGGTCATACAGGCAGTTGCTTTATGTAAACTCCAGTATTCAGCTGAATCCGGTAATACTGGAAGCTGACCCCAACATAGCTTGAGAAAAGGCTAGGTAGAAGAAGAAGGTACTTTCACAACTTATCCAGTACCTTATAAAACATTATGTTACAAAAATATTGCTATTTACTAGTCCTTAGCATGCAAATCTTGCCTAATGCAACAATATAATCAAGCTAAATATCTTTTAGTATCATAATAATGCTTTATTTTACTTACCAACAGACAATAACAGCATTATTTAGACCTTGCAACAAGTATTTTAGATTGAAATGTTGTTGACATCAATGTGATGCTTTGTTTAGTCTCTTTGCCATATGATTATTGCAACTACGCTTCAATGCTTTTCTTATTTTATATGCTACTAATGTTTTCCAGCGGCTCCGCCCGCGTGGATGTCGGTTATCGCGGCAAAAGAAGCCTATGTACTTTCTTGGTTTTCATGCTATGCTCATACAAAATTTTATTAAAATCGGTTGAGCAGTTAGCCGTAAAAGCGTATCAGACAGACCGACAGAGAGATTTATTTTCGCATTTATAATATTAGTATGGATTAAGTTTTCAGTTTCTTACATAGGGTAGAATGACTGGGTATGAAAAGACAAAATAAGAAAACACTAAGTAGATTAATGATCTCCGTGGTCGAGTGGCGTACACACCGGTTTTCAAGGTGTCGCCAGCTCTGAGGTCCCGGGTTCGATCCCCGGTCGGGTCAATGTAGAAAAACCAGGTTTCTACATTTTCTCGGGTCTGGGTGTTTGTGGTACCTTCGTTGTCTCTGAACTCCATAACACGCGTGCTTTAGCTACTTGCTTTGGGTTCAGAGCAATGTATGTGATGTTGTCCACATTTATTTATTTATTTATTAAGGGAATCAAAGTTCGGAGTGGGGGATAATGACGTCATGCTTTCGCACTAAATGTTCCAATATCAAACAATAACAGCAATCAATGTATCGTTGTGAGTTTTTAGGTTACGTAAATAATACGTGTATAATATTTTTATTTATCTGTATTTACAAAGTTGTATGTTTAATCTCAGGCCACCAATCTTTCAATACAAGCTTAAAATATATGTACTTACTCTCTTAGTTATTCTAAAACACAATTGACTAACAGAGAAGACATGAATTGCTAGTAAATCTACTTCGATTTCAAAATTGAACTCGAATTTGCTAACCTGTAAATGAGCAAATGTATTGATGTTTAAAAAAATTAAGAAACATAAACCATACTGCTTGATAGGGTAGATGACAAATTTCATTTATTTTTAGTGTCCATTAGGAGTTTAGTAAAAAAATATACGTACCTACTTAACCAAAAACTTATGACGATACATTGGTCTATAAATCTCGCATGACGTCACAATTTCGTGCAGTTTTTGCACAAACTTACTTTAGCTCCTACTTCTAAACTTTAATTCGCTATTATTGTCTACTTAGTGTTTCCTTATTTTAAACTAGCTGTGCCCCGCGACTTTGTCCGCGTGTTTTAGTTTCAACGGTTTTTCATTTTTGCAACATTTTTCATTTCTGCTCCGCTTCTTTTGGTCGCAGCGTAATGTTATATGTATAGCTTATAGCCTTCCTCGATAAATGGGCTATCTAAAACTGAAAGAATTTTTCAAATCGGACCAGTAGTTCCTGAGTTTAGCGCGTTCAAACACACAAACAAACAAAGTCTTCAGCTTTATATATATTAGTAATAGTAATTAGTAATAGATAAGCAAATAACACGTTTCTAATACATATTGCTTTATTATCCTACTGACGGAGTACTAACTTTTAAAATATCGCGCTGCGTGTTTAATAATATGTTATGTAACGGGAATTACCGCGATATTAAAGGCATGTTCGCTCTATATTATTATAAACTGATAGACTAATTAGATTTAGACTTTTCAAATCCAGTCATTTACCCCTATTGATAAAATAATTATAGAATATTTTCCATTTAATTTTATAGCTAATTTTCCTTAGATAAATCAATTAGTCACAACATGACCGCAAGTTATCAAATATGGTTCAATTAACCCAATTAAATGGCAAACTGTAATAACAAATATTATCTATATTGTCCTATAGGTACCGATAATATTATCTGATAAGAGATTATTATTGACTAATGCTATTGTTATCTTTATAAGATTTATTTATATGCAGTTGCTAGAGCATACGAATCTATAATAATAATATAATAAAGCAATTTTTTTGGGTTTGATCGTGGTAATCTCTGAAACTACCAGTCAGATTTGAAAAATTCGTTTTGCATTTTATAGCTCAGTTCTCGAGGAAGGTTTTTAGGCTATTTTACATCATGTTATTTACATACGTAGAAACTCAAGACAAGTGGAACTGCGGGGCACAGCTGTCTTATTATATTAGTAACATTTCAATAACAACATAATTATTTTAAATAACTAAAGTACATAGCTATTACAAATTTAAATATATTTTTTCCCTTTTAAATTGCTGTGGCTACCTAAACAGTTTTTCCTTGATCATGGTTATGTCCATAAAAAATTAAACTATTATAAAAGTGACTTCATGTTGATGACCTCATGATCCTTGACTGTTACTTTAGAAGAAGTTAATAAATATAACAAGTAATAATAGTCAACAGTCATCAGGACTGTGGCTTTGCTTGCATTGAAATATATGTTGTTTACGACCTCCGTGGTCGAGTGGCGTACATACCGGTTTTCAAGGTGTCGCTAGCTCTGGGTCCCTGGTTCGATCCCCGGCCGAGAGGATCTGGGTGTTTGTGGTACCTTTGTTGTCTCTGAATTCCATAACTCGAGTGCTTTAGCTACTTACTTTAGGTTCAGAGCAATGTATGTGATGTTGTCCACATTTATTTATTTATTTATTTAATTTATATGTTGAACAGCGAGCCTCCTCTAAGATACACAACAGTAACAAAGTTCAAAACCATGAGTTTTATTATTATTAGATGTTATTTTACTAATTGAAAGTTTAGAAGACTATAAAAAACAAAGTCGGTTTAGTTACACTATTTCTAACTTAAAAAAGGACTTACGGATTTTGATGATTTTTGTTTTGTTAGATTATGTCTCCATCTCAAATATCAGAATAACTATCGAAACATTAGAAAAAATATATCTTACGGGAACTACTTTCACGGGTGAAATCGCGGGGCAAGCTAGTCTCTTTATTTATATTACATCGTGGATTCGCTCAACCCGATAGCAAAGCTAGGGGAATAATAATAATAATTATATCGATACCTACACATGAGGCGATCAAGGGAACTATGTAGGACGCTCTCCACCACTCTCCCGATATTGACACTGATATTAGGAATGTGTGCAGTCTAACTATAGGATACTGTGTTAGCCAGTAAAATGGGTTGTGGAGGTCAGATAGGCAGTCGCTCCATGTCAAAGGCAGTATTCAGTTGAATATGGTGAGTTTGGAAGCCGATCCCAACATAGCTTGGAAAAACTACGCTGAAGAAAGATGAAGAACGTGTGTAGGCGCTTTAAACTTCTACTCGTCTCTCAAAGATGAGTAGACATTAAAACTGATATAAGAAAATACATAGGTACCAAAAATAAACTACTCGTTTTAAACATTGAACCTAATAATACCAACAAATCAAGTTTTCGTGTTTTAATAGCTTTTTGTTAATTAAAATGGGTTTATTGACCTTTTGTGTATCAATCTATTGATGTAGTATGTATAATTATACATTGTGTATGTAAATGTACAAGCTAGCAACGCCCGCATCGTCTATCATGCTAATAAATAACTTTTGGATAGAATTCATGTACACACGGCAAACTGGATAGTCCACACCAACATATTTATATTATACACCATTTTTATTACATATTATAATCCGCTTTAAAATGTTAATGTGGTGCAAACCTATTTAGCTTGCAGTGTGTACCTAGTTCAAAAGAGATGCGGTTTTTTATTTATCTAAGTTTTTTATTAAAATTATTATAATAGTTCCTGGGACAATCTTGTATGAGAGAGCATTTTTTTAACTGGAGAGATAAGTTTGTTTTTGTAGAATTATTACTGTGAAAATCAGCAAAATTTGTACAGAACCCTCTGTGTAAGTCAGACTCGCACTGGTCCGGTTTTTTTTATGACACCTGACTTTAGCTAATATTTATAAGAGGAAAATAAAAAGAGTTATATTATACAATTCTATACATATGTAGCACCTAAGGCAGTTTATACAAAATAATTCTATTTAAACAAACAAGCAATCACAATAGTAATAATATAAATGCAAAAGTCAGGTTAAACAATAACATCCATTGTTTATAATAATATGTTGTTGTTATGTTTATAAATACTTTCTGCACTTGTTATAATATTAACCTAAATTCATATTGTGTGTCATTGCAACTGATTACTAAGTACTTAGTATACAATAATAATAATATCTTGGGACAACTCATATGCAGCCATCTGTTCCCAAACTAGACAGAGCCTGTATTATGGCAACCAGACAACTGATAAATATTACTTATATATTTCTAATTACATACATATTATAGATAAATTACACCCAGACACAGAACAAATGATCATGCTCATCACACAAAGATTCGTCCTGGGTGGGAATCGAACCCAAAAGATATTTCTTACCTATTTTGTTTGTCTCATACATGTTAGAGAAACTCGAAACCTCTAACCCGTCGACCCAGAATCATGAATGTTGGCATGACGGTAGGCATATGATAGGTCTTACGTCACAATTACAGGAAAAAAATCTGAAATTTGTAAATACATATGTAGTTTTGTAACATAAAAAACATGTTTTTGCGATTACGAATTTATATTTGCAGTTGGAAATTTGATAGTGTCATACATCGATGTATGAGAGAGGTTTTAAATGTATGTTATGACATATACTCAGAATGATAATCAATCGGTATTGGCTAGCGCTAGACTGAACTCGTAATCATTTATGTAGCATAATTAGTACTAGAGACTGTGTGAATCAATGACTTGATACAAATTTTTAATTAATTTTGTATGTTTGAGCGTTGTAGGTATCTATTAATTACTCTGTGGTTTGACCGACTTCGAAAAGAGAGGATATTATCAAATATTTCGTTTTATATTGCATTATCTCTGCCATTTTATAAAGGAAGTTACAAATTATCTTAAGTTAAAATCTGTCAGTATTTTTTAATAGTTTTGTAATTGCAATAAATGGTATTAAATTGAGATTTTTTATTATTTAGAGCTAGGCTAAAAAAAAATGAGTTTTTTTTTTTTATTATAAAATCAGTTAACAATACTTCTCAGTACTTTTTATTTAGTTATCAACACTAGTCAATATTGTCCCACAGCTGGGCAAAGATCTCCACAACCTTCCACTTCTTTAAACCAACATTTGCAAATCTTTTAGGAATGTTAAATATAACTAGTTTAATTCCAAACAATGGCGTAGTTAAACCAAACAGTGAGGAACCAATCAGCGCGCTGATAGGTTAGTTAAACAAACTGTGATAGTATAGTTAACGTGTAGTTAGAACCGGTTGTGACAAACGATACGTCTTGTCAATTTGTCGTGTCTAGCGGAGCACGCGACGGGCGGCGCGCGCGCATCGTAAGGGTGCGGTCACACGGTAAGAGGTAGCGAAGCTATTTTCGACGTAATCTATAAAAGCTTCTAGAAATAGAACTTTTAATAGGCACCGAATCATTTATGTCAAATACGTAAATCTCCGGAAGAGAGAACCACGTTGATAAGGTGATTTATTTTGGAATTAAAGGGTCGTCTAAACACGAAACACATTATTCCGAAAATGACGTCACTTGAAATCTAATTTCCTCATTAATGACTTCTTTTGAGTTGGATGGAGGGTAACAGAGTCCCGGCTCGCCTGGTAGCGGTTTTTCCATGAACATGGATATTTTTAACTTAAGAGGATGAAGGCCGCTCGTACACGAGGCGAGGCAGGTCTCCGATACCATTGTTATACAGGTATCGTTTATATGGTAGTAGTAAGAGTTCTTTGAAAACCTTCGCCGGTTTGGGCCTCCAGATATCCCTAGAAAGAGGACATAAATGCTTCGCTTTAAATGGGGATTAAATGTGTTAGTGGTAGATCCCTGGGTGTGCACAAAATGGCAGCAACCTACAACTTTGGTTTGACGACCTCCGTGGTCGAGGGGCGTACACATCGGTTTTCAAGGTGTCGCCAGCTCTCCCGGGTTCGATCCCCGGCCAGGTCAATGTAGAAAAACCCTTTTCTATATTGTCTCGGGTCTAAGTGTTTGTGGTACTTTCGTTGTCTCTAAATTCAATAACACAAGTGCTTTAGCTACTTACTTTGGGTTCGGGGCAATGTATGTGATGTTGTCCACATTTATTAATTACTAGCTGTCCCCCGCGACTTTGTTCGCGTGTTTTAGTTTCAACGGTTTTTCATTTTTGCAACATTTTTCATTTATGCTCCGCTCCTATTGGTCGTAGCGTGATGTTATATAGCCTATAGCCTTCCTCAATAAACGGACTATCCAATACAAAAATAATTTTTCAATTCGAACCAGTAGTTCTTGAGATTAGCGCGTTCAAACAAACAAACTCTTTAGCTTTATAATATTAGTATAGATTATAACTACGGAGCATTCGGCATTCCGCTCTCCGCGCCTCTTGCAGTGTGACGTCACCCCAAATCGAATATCATGTTCTGCTTAACGTGTTTTGATAATTTTATCTGATTGATGACTGCGCGGTGACTTGATGATTGACGGATGTCATTACGACTGGTTTTAACGCGGTAAGCAGTGTTATACTGAATTGTTTAAGTATAATGTTATAACAGGAGAGATTTTACGTTGTTATACTTGAAGAAGGACATCGTCGTAATGTATGTTATTATTTGCAAATACATAATAGAAAGAAAACCTTAAACCTCAGGCAGGACTCGAACCTGCGACTACTGGCTTGTCGCACCGGTGTGCAACTGTATTGACTGGCGCGTCAAGCCAGTAGTCGCAGGTTCGAGTCCTGCCTGAGTTTTAAGGTTTTCTTTCTATTATGTATTTGTATTTAATTACAAATATTCGCTCCGCATGCGTTAATGCGTAACAAATAAGTGTATTAAAATCAAAATAATGCTAGTTTACTTAATACTAACCACATCTACTAATTAAAATATGTACAAGGATAATAGTGTACCATAGCTAAATAAAAGTCATAGAATTTGTCTATTCTCAACCGAAACTCGTGCGTTTTATTAATTAAGCCAATGCTGTCACATTTATGGGTACAGGGCCTCATCCTCCTTTTCTATTTTTTTTCTTTCGACTTAGAACCAGCTGTGTAGAGATTGTCTCCAGCAGACGGTAGCGAGGACTACAACCATGTTCTTGGTAGCGTCATTGGGAGAAACTCAAATTACTACCAATTTCTATAACCTATCCGAAGATCATTAAAAATCAAATATGACTTAAGCACCATACGAATTATTTCATATTCCTATCTCTAGTAGGGAAAACTATCTTATGGATATGTGATTGAAATTGACCGCAAAAGTTTAACGTAGGTTCATAAAATACTCTTTTACATTATTAGCTACGACAAGTTTTAAGTAATGCTATTTAAACACAGGTTTCTACCAAAAATGACTTATAAATTTAAGCATATCTACCGAAAACGCAAAAAACGCATACTTTTTGTGGTTCTTTTTGTATCCATTGTTCTCGCTCGCGAGATGAAATTGTTTTTTTATAAGACGCCTTCACTATGTCATGAGTAATATAATTTTGTGGACAAAGGTCGCTGAACTGTGGTTTTTTGTACATTGACATTCAAAGTATATATTCGAGGAGTGTAAAAATTACATTCGTTTGTAAATAGTTGCTGAGTTCCAGTCTCATCTCACCGGATATAGCTGTATTTTATTTTAGACTAGCTGTGCCCGCGACTTCGTCCATGTGGAATTTAAAAAAAAAGTTATTTAGTTTTTACCTACATTTTCTAGAATAATTTTAGAATTTTTCTAAAAAAGAAGTAGCCTAAGTTAGTCCTTATTACATCAGCTATCTGTCAGTGAAGTGAAGTCCCGTCAAAATCAGTCCAGCCGTTCCAGAGATTAGCCGGAACAAACAGACATACAGACAAAAATGTTATTTTGGTATATGTACCGTATATACATTCATATGCCTGCAGTAAAAAGTGCTTATTTTAATATTACAAACATACACTTTAATTAAATTATTTGTATAGATGGAGCGACTTTTTGTCTAACCTCTTCTACATTGTATTAATTAAGTAACCGGTTGAACTGGGTAAATTTTAGGTAATTAATATTCTATTAAAGTTGCACTTATACACTTGCATTTTGTTTAGTGCAGATTTCAATGTAAATTAAGTAAAGTACAAGATGGCAGTATTACATCATCACTGACTTCCAATGAATTTAAAGTAAGTTTAACTAATTTCAAAATATCACTAACAATTTAGTTTAGGAAAACATCGTTAGGAACTCGAAAAATCCGATATTATAAATATTCTTTTCTGCTTACCTTTATTTCTACAAGCACATAGATACGGCTAGTAACCACGTGACAAATTAGTTATCAATTACACGGCTTATCGGCTGCACCTAATATACTGTGTTTGTGTAATATATGACCAATGTTTGTGAGCTTGCAGACAAGATATGTGTATAGAAGTCATGTTGGTGGTTTGAGTTTCAGAAACGCTTAGAGCACCTACAATTTGAACAAATATTTGTCTCAAACACAAATGTTTGCCATGTTGGATATCGAGCCCACAGATTGTCGCGCAGTAATTGTTGGCGAGTGCAAGTATACCATATGTCTAGCTGTGCTAAATTAATACAAAACAAAGTACATACAAATAAATAAATTTGAAGTGTCTGTTTGAAATGATAAAATAGTAGGTTTTATCAAGCTCCTTATAGTTGTTTTTACGAAACCTATGCCTAAAAACTGCTTTTAAAAATTGTTGTCTTTATGTCTCTTTGTTCCGCCTTATCTTCAAAACGGCTGGACTACTTCAATAAAATATTAATAATAAATTTCTGGTTGGAGTTTCTAGCTGAAATGAAACCGCGGACTAAGCTAGTCTTAAATATTTTAGTTAAAACAGCTACAGTATGCAAGAGTTACGTAATGTTTCGTATGTAAAGTGTGGCGTTTACATAATTATCTGACAGAGGATTACGTGATTATGCTGGTTTCAATAAACGGTTTACGCACGATTTTAGTCCTTTACGACGTCAAAGCTTTCAACTAAACAACCATACTTTCCCCCCGTCCCTAGATCAAGCTGGCCCTAAAATAGCAATAAAAATATGTCCTTAAATAATAAAAACTTAGATCCAGCCCTCCCTTGCTGTTTTTGCCTTATTAAGATTGTTAGCAGCGCACTAAGTCGAGGTCCGAATCCCACAGGGGGTGCCCTTAGTGAACGTTGCTGACGTAGTTAGTTTTTCTATGGCTCTGGCTGGAGGCCCTTAAGATTCTCGCCAAAAGTACGTAAACCTCTTAAAAAAACATTCATACTTTTATTTATATAAATGCGAAAGTAACGCAAAAAGAAGACCATCTTCTTTTTCGGGATCTAAACTCATCCCTTACCAAGTTTCACTATCAATTCAGCGGTTTAGCTGTAAAAGCGTAACAGACGGACAGACAGAGTTACTTTCGCATTTATAATATTAGTATGTACCTATTTGTTAAATATTTTGTTAGTCAATGATTTAAATTGATTAGTCTCGCTCACACCCAGTTATCCGATATAGACGAATGGTGCATACATCTGCGGAACAAACATTTGTAGGTCATCTGGTCATGCAATTTGTATGTGATAATCAATATGGCGATTATTGTATGCTGTAACAATATTTTGTATAAATGTTTTCGCTTAAAAAGATTGTATTGCAACAAAAAAAGCAATATTACTTTTTTTTATAATAATTTTAGATTTTTTTTCTAAAATAGAAGTAGCCTAAGTTACTCCTTTTTGCATCAGTGAAACTCCCGTCAAAATCGGTCCTGCCGTTCCAGAGAATAGCCAGAACAAACAGACAGTCAGATAAAAATTGTAAATGTCTATCTGACTCTAAAGACTCACTTACTGGGTAATACAGTATCCTTTATAACTGGTTGTTAAAATAGGGTAGATGACTGAGTCAAAGAGGATAGTCCGGCAGTCAAATAATAAAAAAAATAATGTACACTTATTTTTTGCTATATCAAAATAAGGAAACTCTAAATAGCTTCAGCATATCAAAATTTAGGAGAGGGGTTTAATGTTGTCATGCTTTCGGATAAATTGTACAAAATCGTTATGTCATGCGACATTTCAAATCAATGTATCCATCCTCGTGAGTATTTGCTTACGTAAAACAAGATAAAATACGTGTCTAATATTTTTCTTTATATTATATTTGACGGACAATAAAAACGCAGTGTAGGACGCCTCCCAGCCCGAGGCACTGATGGCCTGAAAAAGGTAGCTGGGTCGGACTGGATGCGGGAGGCGGAGGAGCGGGTGTTGTGGCGCAAATTTGGAGGCGCCTATGTCCAGCAGTAGACAGCGACAGGCTGAGTAGATTGATTTATCAATTACATTTTGAAACTCATTTAAATAAGCAATCACTATTTTTCATAAGCGGATTAGTAAGCAAATATACGATTGATTAAAAAAGGATATGATCTACATAGTTTTAAAGATCAACAAGCAATAATTAATAACAGTTTAAAATAATTTCAGAGACACGGCTGACAATAAACATAAGTAGTGCTGTATAATAATAATATAATATCTTGGGACAACTCCCACACGGCCATCAGATCCCAAACTAGGCAGAGCCTGTACTATGGTAACTAGATACCTGATAAACGTATTTATATATATTTCTCAATACATAATATAGGTAAATTATACCCAAACACAGAACAAATGATCATGCTCATCACACAAAGATTTGTCCTCCGGTTTAGCAGTCAGGGTCACTAACCACTAGACCAACATACCAATCGAATATGCAGTCGCAGTATCGTTTCTGACAGTACTAAACACAATAAGTACCTATCTCTAATAGGTTAGAATAATATTTTCTCTTTGTAACAACAAATTATAGTTTACGATGTACAAATTTGTAACTCTAAAAGTCAATTTTATTGCCTGTCGCACACAAAAACCATCTTATTACTAGATACTAGACACAAAATATTATCTCGATAGATGTTTCCAAACGAGGCGCGCCTCTATCGTATATGGCTGTATTTTGTCTAGCTTTCAGTCTGGATAACAGCCAAGAATCCCCTGTGTGTCTAGACAGCAAATAATAAAATAGCTAGAAGTAATTAATCATTGATTTATTGTTGTTTTTATTGTTGTTTTTATTGCTTTTTACGCGCGGTTTACCCTTATGTAGGGGTAGGTCTCCCCAATAGTTATTAAATGTATTCGTTTTTATTGAGCTTTGTATTGCTGAATATTTATTTGAATTATTGTTATAGTTTTGTTTAGGGCGTTTCTGTAAGTGTAGATCCAAGTATTAATGTTATTATGTCTAGATTTTTTGAAGCGAGGGGCTCCTGGAATAGTGTAAGCCGTACGGTTGGACCGATAAAAAAGGTTAAGCCGCGCTCACCGCGGTTGGGCCGTAGATGTGTGACCATTTTTTTAAAATACATACCTCTCCGTGCCTTGGAAAGCACGTTAAGCCGTTGACCGACTGTCATACGTTGATCTTTGACAGTCGTTAAGTCATTACAATTCTGACAACCAGTCTTACTCTAAGATAATGTGGTTACCCAGTAAAATGAGTAGTGGAGGTCGGATAGGCAGTCGCTCTGTAAAATACGGTATTCAGCTGAATCCGGTGGGACTGGAGGCCGACCCCAACATAGCTTGGGAAAAGGCTAGACGGAAGAAGACGTCAAGATTTTATGACGTCATTTAAGGTTACGAAAATAACCTAATTTCATATTGGTTTTAATGTACTTTTGCCTCATTTTATAGATGTGAAAGTTTGTGTTTCCACATCGTTCCGCGAAAACAACTCGACGGATTTTGACCAAATTCAGGACACAAGTAGTTCATATCCCGGATAACATAAAAGATATGCTTTATGTTGCTTTTCGTCCCATTTGTGTAATCCCTTGGATCATTCAGTGGTTTTTATTGTCCGGGTAGACAGAGTCGCTGGCGAAGCTAGTGCATATAAAATGGAGGGAGTGTTATTTACTTAACAGAGTACATTATATAAGTTTTGCGCAATCGTTCATGTTTGTACAATAAGATAGTACAATAGACTTATCGCGGCCATCTTTAAGAATACATGTAGCCGATAGTATTATCTGCCTGTAGCTGTCTCACTGCGGGGCAAAGAAAGAACTACTATATTAAAGAACATTGATCCCCAGCGTTGCTTGCAATTTACTAAGTCACAAGTTACCTAATCCAGGTTAAACATAGGCTGTCCCTACACGGACTGTTAGACCAGTTGGTCAGTGATCAATGGTAACAGACTGCTCTGACGCGCCAAGTGAGCCTCCCTCCCCGCGCCATTTTGAAAACAGCGGAAACAAATGCAGTCGAACAGCTTCAAGCAGTCTGCGTAGACAGTCAATAGAAGTCTAAAGTTCAACATGCAATCGTAACATTTAGTAATTGCAACATGTAGCCGTGTGCTCGCGGCGTTGGGCTTGAGAAGAATGTTTGATAGTAATATTTTACCATCAACTCCACCTGTGTCGGTTCAGTAGAATGTTGAACTTATTTCTCTCCGAATTGGCGCTGTAACACCCGCTCCTCCACCTTCCATGTCCTGTCTGACCCACTTTACGTCATCGATTCATCGATCTAGGAGTACTACACTGCGTGAGCCGTATTCACTCGCTTTGCTTTTCTCCCAAAACAAGTAAAGTGATGTTAAATAGCCTATATATAACCTTCCTCGAGAATTAAGCTATAAAATGCTAAAAGTTTTATTTAATTCCGACTGGTAGTTTTAGTGATTATCGCGTTCAAACAACTATAAACTCTTTAGCTTTAATATATTACTAGCTGTCCCCCGCGTCTTTGTTCGCGTGTTTTAGTTTCAACGGTTTTTTAGTTTTGCAACATTTTTCATTTATGCTCCGCTCCTATTGGTCGTAGCGTGATGTTATAGCCTATAGCCTTCCTCAATAAACGGACTATCCAATACAAAAATATTTTTTCAATTCGAACCAGTAGTTCCTGAGATTAGCGCGTTCAAACAAACAAACAAACTCTTCAGCTTTATAATATTAGTATAGATTACTAGCGACCCGCCCCGTCTTCGCACGGGTAGATAAAACATCAATGAATCATACACACAAATCTTCCTTTTTGAATCACTCTATCCATTGGTGAATGCTAGTTATGAAAATCAGTTCGGTAGTTTTTGACTTTATTGCTTTTATCGTTCAGACAGACAGACGCAACGGGGGAATTTGTTTTATATATTTGTATAAAAGTACATAAAAACTATTCATTTCACGCTGTACGGATTAGTCAGATAGATCGACAGACGTACAATAATGCGTAGCCGCTGTTACAGATTATTTACTAAAGCATAGATGAAATAAATAAATGTGGACAACATAACATAATATATTGCTCTGAATTCAAAGTAAGTAGCTAAAGCACGCGTGTTAAGTATGGAATTAGAGACAACGGTACCACAAACACTCACACCCGAGACATAGAAAATTGTTTTTGTTTAATGATCCGTCCGGGGATCGAACACGGGACCTTAGAGGTAGTGACACTTTGCGCCACTCGACCACGGAGGTCGTCAAATTATGAAGACTGATATACTCTAACATACTCTGACATATTCTAACACAAATATTTAAATAGGCACTAACTTGAGATCAATTTACACGATATTATTGTTGGATCAACACGTTACCAAGGATTTTTAGTCTCGACTAACTTCAAAATTACATAAATCAGTTTTTAGTCTGAAGTATCGATTCAACTAATCTCTAATAATCCATCTCAACGATACTCTCACCGTGCTGGAACTACAAAAATATTCGTATGGTACATGAAGTACTTACAGCTAGCTGAATATGACGGTGACGTCATTGGCAGCGCGCCAGATCGCCGCGGAAACGGCCCCAGCTAGCGCTCATGTAGAAATATACTCTATGTATGCTATAGGATGCATTCTACACGTTGCGTTACTTGTAAAGAGGGTCAGAGTTCAGAGGGAATTTATGATGCCATGTGGGATGACTGCGTTTAGATTCGCCAGTCATCTTTTTTTAGTGTGAGAAGGGATGGAGTTGCTGAATAAAGTTATAGTAATCTATATCTAAAATTCAATTGCCACATGTAAGGTGGAGTCAGTGGTATCAGTAAAGCACGGATCTTTTTTGTCGTTGTGTTTGTTTTTAATTGTCAGGACAAGGTTTGGTAGAATAAAAATTTGCGAGTAATTCGCGGGAAATGTCGAATATTGACGGTATAAAGACAGTTGGGTTAGCTAGATACGTGTCTGTCTCTGCATGATTTGCAGCATGGTTTTGTATGATTTGTGTTGTAAATATAAACTTAGTGGTTATATGTATAGATCAAAATCATCAAGGTGCGCCTACACGGGAACCTAAAATTGGGTATATCTTGGCAATATCTTTACAATTTTTGTATAGCCATACATTGCTAGGTGTTGCTGAGATATCAATAAATGACCCGTGTAAAAAATCGCACTGTTAGAAAAGTATAAAAAATATTCCCGCGGCTATGTCCTCGTGGTTGTCGGTTATCGCGGCAAAAAGTAGCCTATGTCCTTTCTCAGGCTCTAGACTATCTGTATACCAATTTTCATTTAAATCGGTTCAGTAATTATGGCGAGAAAGCGCGACAAACAGACAGTTACTTTCGCATTTATGTATGTTTAGTAAGGACATAGATTTTTTTAAAGTGTAAAACTAATAAGCTAAGAACCCCCTATTAAAACCTTTAAAGAAATCAGCTCTTTTGATATAAAACATTTTCCAGCGTCTTTAAAATTTTATGTGTATAATTTCTACTAAACACCATACGAACATAGTTTCACATACCCGGCATCGTGTTTCCGAGGAGCGAGCTCATGTGCACCGAACTGCGAGCTAATGGCGACACGTATCGAGTTGTCATTGTCTCGTCATGTTCGACACTCATAGCTTTACGAGTCGAGATGGCTCTGTTGATGATTAACTATTGTTGTTCGTTGCAGTTGTAGATAGTTTGGACGTGACTGTGTCGAAGAGTGAGTAATGGGTGAGATTGGATTTAATGAGTATGGTTGTAGACAGGGTGCTCGTAATTTGGTATTTTTTTATATCTTTTTGTTTCTGATCTAAATGATTAAATTGATATTATAATTATTTTTTCTGTTTGTGTTTGTGGTACCTCTAACTTAAAGGTGCAAACACGGGCAGCTAAAAAACAGCAATTCTTGCTAATTTCTATATAACTTTTGTATTGCTAGGTGTTTCCAAGGGCAGAGACGGGACCGGGATTGCTAGGATTGCTAGGTGTTTTTAGTCAGTAAAAGTCTGACATATCCTAACGCCGTGCCCTCGGCGTGGATTGAAGCAAAAAGCTTTAAACCCCGAAAAAAGAAAGGTGTTTCCAGGTGCCAGGACATCATTTTCAATCAAAGCCAATTATCGCGTAATTAATTGCTCGTGAAAGCGCACGTAAAGTACATTGTATAAGTACTGGTTTAACTAATCTTTCGCGGAGTAGGCTAGAGTAGTATAAGGCTAGTGACGCCATGCTTGTATACAAAATGCACGAAATTTGTTGTCATGTGGCATTACAAAACGACTTGTTGTGAGTTTTAGGTTGCTTTTATTTTTTTAATAGTCAACTAGCCCATTATTCATTATTTCACTATTTAACATCAAAACACAGTTAAAATCAACCATTTACATAAGAAAAGGTCGCGACCTCACATCTATTCTCGTACAAAACATTGCAGATTTTGTTCTTAGTCAATCGTAATCAGTCTTACAGTTACGCAAGCCAGTTAAAAGCTCGCGGTGACGGCGAACGTACCGGTTACATTAACCTTGGGTAATACGAAAGCGATGCTGCAGATATGTTGAAGCTATACAATTTTAAAAGCGTTTTCTTGTTTTTGAAAGTGGTTTGTAATAAAAATAACGTTAGGGCTCAATTATAATTACTTTACAAGTAATATGTAAAGTTATAACGGAATTTTGGTTGCACAAAGAACACCCAGACTTGACGGGGATCAAACCCGCAGCACGTTGCGCACAGTGGTAATTGGCGTGGTGTTCTATACATGTCACTCGGCTATACGTGCAATCGAATTCTAGCCCTCTCTCTAGTAACGTAGGTATACGAGAGGTGTTAAAGATTTATATTTTCTTTTACCAAAAATATATCTTCTACGTATATTATAGCACGACTAACAGTTAGCTGCGTGTGTAGCGCGCACCTTACGTCTGATAGAACCGGTTTCTCTCTGTGATATGGATGAACTTTTACACAATTTACAGTATACAGCGCTCGATACGTCTACATCTTATTTAATTATAATATTTAATTTTATCCTCATTTTCGGAAAGACCAATCAATCTTCATACAACTTTTTCATTGCTACAGAGATTTGTAATAAACTACTACTTGTTGTATTTTTATGATTTTTGTGTTTAAAAGAAAATATCTTTATATTTTTGATGAAGTTGTTTAGCGACTTGTGTAGCTAGATCGTCCTGTAACTCCTGCATTACAACTTAGGGAGTAGGAATTGCTGAAAATCAGCGCTGTGCCGGGTCCTGCTCGTCCCGGTACAGAATTAGCTAAGCCATCTCCTTTTGCTATTGTTTTCCTGTTTTTTTTCGTAAGACTGATAAATAATAATATTATTATGTAGTTCTAAATTTTTTAGTACCAATAATTGTCTTTTTATATTTTTAATTTTATTGATTGTTCTGCGTAAACTTCCTTAACAAATATTCTTACAGAGATAAGTTTTTGTGTATAAAGTAAAAAAATCCACAATCTTTGACCTATTTGTATATTAAGCTGTATTTTTATATCAATATTATTCTTAGCTACCCTTACTAAGTCTTTAAAATATACATATAAGTAATTATCCACTCTATTTCACATTCACAATTATGTTATTCACGAGTCACGTGCCAAAGTAATTAATTCTATCTAGCGGAACATCGGGGGCCGTCTCAAATATCAAGATGTATTAGTTGCGCTATACGAAGTATTGCAAAAATATGAACGTTGCGAGGGTGGCCAGAGATGTGCCTTCGGAGTTCTGAGTCACTGTATCTAATATTGGTTATGTACTAATATAGAGATTATACATACAGATAGTTTTGTGACTCTTAAGCCTATCGGAGAGGTGGGAGGACCAGGGATTAGAGTTTATGTGCCCGTAGTAAGCAATCACCTTTGTCATTGCTTGTTCTTAAAGTTTGAGATAGTGCTTTAACCCACAGCTTGGAAAGTAATAAAATAGAACAAAGTATTACCACTAAAACCTAAAGTATAATAAATCGTTTTTTTTTTGTGAACGTGATTTTAGGATACCTAAATAGTTGTTTTATCGGGGACGCCTATGAACAACCAGGTGATCAAAGTGCAATAGACCACTTAAAACCACACGAACCCTAGAAACTGAATTATTAATTTTCTTTATTTAATCAATTACAAAGATCTAGCCAAACGCCTCGTTGACACTTCGCGCGACTCAAGGGCTGGCTTTTACCTTGGACAGAGGATAAGCATTGCCATACAACGTGGCAATGCCGCCAGCCTTTTGGGAACACTCCCAGTGGACAGCGATGTGGACGAATTTTTTGATGCCATATTTTAGGTTTATGTTTAATTAGATTAGTTTATATTATTATTACTTTTGTATGTATATATAGTTAAGTTTATTTAAAGTTAAATAAAATCTTTTTAAGTAATTAAAATTAGGTACCAATAAAGTTATCTACTGATCTGTTTGAATTCAGTTAAAAAAAGTTAAATGACCTACGCAGTTAACAAGTTAAAAAAAAAAAAAGTTATTAGTTAAATGGCATCGGCCTCTGCCTCGGCCTACATATTAAATATATACATATACCTATACATTAAAAGTTAATTCGCAATTAAAAGCAAACCGTCTAACTTTGTTATAAGTCAGTTAAATAAAATGTGTTTCAACCCACATTGCCGTACCCACCGGTTTAATAAATCCTCGTATCTTTCCATAAACATGTATCGAATACTAGCTGTGCCCGCGGCTTCGCTCTCGTCAACTGACTACTACCCTACCCTATCTACCCTACCCTACTCTTCCTACCCTACCTATTTTTTTTTTTTGTTTTTAAACCTTCCCTGTATTCCAGCAAACAAAACAAATAAAGGATTATTCAAATCGGAGCAGCCGTTCTCGAATTTTAGCGAGACTAACGAACAGCAGTTCATTTTTATATATAAGACTTAGTTGAGTACCAAATCCCACCGGTCCCATTAATCTATTACTATATACTAAACACACCCATACGTTATCTTGCATCTAGCTGACTCCTAAAGTACTAAAAAACCAGTAACCAGTCACTCAAGCTTAATAAGGCTGTATAACATACTTCATTCCAAACGTTATTTGTTTTTAGAGTTCCGTAAGATATTTACTAAAACGGTTAACGAATGTTTGTTTAAATATTGACTCGCGATGCTGCATGATTCTCATTTAAAATGAAGAAAAATATGCTTAGTCATATTTTGTTAAGAAAGTTGACAGTTATGGGCAGAGACCTGAAAAAATGTCGACGAAGCAAACGAAATCGTCAATTAAATGAACGTTGTATATTGAGTACATTTTTCTATTATTCAAAACAGCGCAAATGAGTACGCGATTGAGTAAGACTTTAATTGTGTTGTAATCAAATAAAAGTGTCTGTTTGTAATTAGGGTTTTTAAAGCTCATACAGTTATTTGCACGATACCTATGACTAAAACCAGTTTTGGAATTTTTTGTTTGTTTTTCTGTTCCGGCTAATCTTTAAAATGCCTGGTCTGATGTTGATAAGAAGAACTTAGGCTTATATTCTATCAGAAATTATTTAGAGAATAGAGCAAAAACGATTCTTAGATTTTTGTTCCATTTTTGACCAATATTGATTTATGGAATTATATCGTACGGAAACAGGATGGTAGTTCAGTATTATAAATATCATAATAAAAATTAATTATGAAACCTGTAACAATATCGTATACAATCCACTGCTCTAATTTTGCCATTGTGGCGTACAGGACCCAAAACGCAAACTCAACTCGCACTCAATCCACTTTTTTTGTACAAAAATCAAACCGGTATAGGAAATCCTGACAAGGACAGCCATATTTTCGGTGGAGGAGTGAAAGAGACAGGGAATTCGACCGTTGGGCTGCATCGCAATGGACGCAGGATAATTTGGGAGTCACGACCATGTTTGGTAACATGGTGCTACACTCGTGTAATGGTGATTTAATATTGTGTAGTTAAACAAGGTATTATGACAGCCAGCCATGATACCCAGCGTATCCTACTTCCTTTACATAATCTCTCTCTCTAAACGCCACTGAAAGAGTGAAAGAAAAAAAATAAACATTTATTGTCACAAAAAGAGCGCGCACAATGCCTTATTAATTAAATGTTACATAATAATTATAATAAAAAAAAAACGAACAAAAACAAATGATGGTAGTGTGGCTGATGATGGGTTTTGAAAAGTCCAGGCATCGATAGAAAATGCATTAAAATCACACGCACAAAGAACACATTTGCCTGTAGCAAATCGCGCAGTGGTAGTTAGCATGGTGACCTATACTCTGCTATCCGTGAAATCAACAGTATACAGTCTTAAAACTTATGTCATCTAATAGCAAGACAGTACTCTTACTCGTCAATTAATTTCAAAGCCAATGCAAAATTATTTTGATATTAGGTAGTGTGATACAGATTTCTTGAAAAATAAAAAAGTAAGAAAGTTTCAATGGAAGGAACTAACAGGATACCAAAAAAAAAATTATTTTGTACTGTGTGTTGTGTGCCTGCTAAGCGACTAGAAATATTGCATTGGCATTGTATTAGAGTTGAAATTCATTCAAAAGTAAACCCCCAGTTTCAATATTTGTACTAGTGTATGCTTTGCAGAAAGGTGGATGTCAGTTATCGCATAAAAATTAATGCATTTGTGTCTTCTCCAAGACGCAAACAATTTATTTGTCAAGTTGACATCAAGATCTTTTTAGTGGGTTACATCCGGTTACTCAAAATCAATTCAATTTTAAGACGCCTTTAAAGCCCGTTCTGTATCTAGCACTTTTTTAACGTTGACTTGCAGATTTAGGGCGATTCTTTTGAGTGTACAGAGCTTAACCTTGAGAACGCAACAGTTTCTTGTTAACAACAATTAAGGATGTTTTTATAACACACATACATAACATAACAGTGCGTCGCTCACCGTAACGCTGACATGACTTCCTGAGGGAAGCCACTGTCTATTTATAGCGGGCCTGAACCCCGCGCCCCGTTCCTCACACCCCACCGCATAGCGCTATGTAGGTAACCGAGTTTTAAGTGTTAGTGAGAGGATGTAATGAGTTTTGAGGTTTCAAATTGTGACTTATCATTTTTCGCGCTCATCTTTGCATAGTTTAATAAAACAAAGTCGCTTCCGTTTTCTGTAAGCTCAGATCTTTTAAAGTACGCAACGGATTTCAATGCAGTTTTCAGAAATAGATAAAGAGTGATTCAAGAGGAAGGTTTATATGTATATATATATATATACAGGGTGTTCGGAAATAAAGTGCATTCCTTGCAGGGGGTTAAAGTAGAGCTTATTTGCAGCCAATTTCATCATGTGATGCCATGTCCGAAACCTAGTAATTACTGAGATAATCGAGATTTAAGAGTTTTTATAAAAACACCCGATTTTCAAGTTAAAACGTATTCTTGTGGTGAATTATTCAGCGTTTTGTTTATTATTTTGTTCTTTTCTGATAAACAAATAACCAGAAAACCATAAAAAATCAACATTAGCAAGAAAACACGACGTCTTATTGAGATAAAGCATAAAATCAAGCGTCATATCACGAAAATAATCATATTTTAGGAAAATCAATCGTGTTTTACTAAAAAAAAATGTATGGAGTGTTGCGTACAAATTATTTAATTTACTTCCTGCTACTAGAATACGCAGACATTCTGTTTGTGCACGGATTTTGCAACGGAGACGCTGCAGCAGCAAGGAGGGAGTACATACTACGCTTTCCTGATAGGCGTATAACGAATGCAAGAATTTTTTCGGGAACGTTTCGACGCGTCCGTGAAACTGGTCGGTTTACAGCGCGAAGAAGCGATTCAGGCCGACCCCGTGTTTTACCTGCTGAAGAAGAAGAAGTAATACTTGATTTATTTCGGAGAGATCCAACAATCTCTACAAGAGCTGCAGCTAGAAACCTCGGACTATCCCTGTGGCAAATTTGGTTCACCGTGCATACAGCACAATTACATCCGTACCACTACACACCGGTACATGCACAAGAAAAAGGTGATCCAGTCCGACCAGAATGTCTGCGTATTCTTCATTACTGAAGGAAGGCATGGTAAAACAGGTCAATAAAAAAAGGGTAGTTAGAATGCAACGATAGGTCTGTACTCAGAGGATAGTTGAAATTAACTAACCCGTTAAATTACCCACCCAACTTCTTGTAACCAATCCTTGTTGTCATTGCATGTGGCGGGACAAATGCAGTGACAGTAGGAAATGTGCAAGTGCAAGTCGGCGTCATCAACCAAATAAAAACCACACACTTGCGCGGTAATACGTACAATGGAGAGCGATTCTCGGAAACGGATTAATTACTTTTTAAGGTGATTGTAAATCGATCTCATACGATTTTGTTGAGTTTTATACTTTTTTAGATAGCTAATGAATTAAGGAAGTAAATTAAATAATTTGTACGCAACACTCCATACATTTTTTTTTAGTAAAACACGATTGATTTTCCTAAAATATGATTATTTTCATGATATGACGCTTGATTTTATGCTTTATCTCAATAAGACGTCGTGTTTTCTTGCTAATGTTGATTTTTTATGGTTTTCTGGTTATTTGTTTATCAGAAAAGAACAAAATAATAAACAAAACGCTGAATAATTCACCACAAGGATACGTTTTAACTTGAAAATCGGGTGTTTTTATAAAAACTCTTAAATCTCGATTATCTCAGTAATTACTAGGTTTCGGACATGGCATCACATGATGAAATTGGCTCCAAATAAGCTCTACTTTAACCCCCTGCAAGGAATGCACTTTATTTCCGAACACCCTGTATATATATAATATTCTTGCTAGTGTTTCATAATATAGGTTGGGGTCTGCTTCAAGTGTCTTCGGATTCAGTTTCTAGGCCATCAAAATATTCCATCTTTTCTAGAAGGAGATAAGTGGCTAGCTTTATAAACATGGTTTTGAGCATTTAAATATTTCACCAAATTACTGAATACACCCGGAAGATTACATCCGTTGCGTTTCTTTGAAGAGAGTAAACCTAAGGCATTAAGTAGGAAACCTGGGTGGCCTATTTCAAAAGGCAGCTTTATATCTCTGAAAAGCGCTTCTTTAAGAATTCATGAGCAGTAGTGTTCAGTTACCATTAATGATGATATTTTTGCCTGATTTCATGTCACTAGGTATTTAAACATAATTCCTAACGGCTAACAACAATTCTAATGAAGCAGACGCGTCCTCCCTCCTTAATTCCTTGCCTCATCATGACATAATCTGGCTAGTGCCGGCCTCCTCGGAGACCCTCAATTGCCCTCAAGGTCAAGATTATTAGTCGGCCACATTACTTTACACGTTTTCGTGTCCCGTTCGTATTGTGGGCGTTTGTTAGTTACTGCTGGGTCGTCTAAAACATTCTATGTATCTATAACTGCTAAAAGGAAGAAAATACTTCAGTACGGATGCTTCTGCGGTAAAGAAAGTTCATTAGGTATTTGATTGCATCGAAAATAAGGGTTGAAAAAATATGTGGTCACATACCTACGAGCGTGAATTGCCGGCAAAGCCTAAATGAAGGGTTATCTATACTAATATTATAAAGAGGAATGATTTGATTGGATTTTTTGTTTGGATTGAATAGGCTCTGAACATATTGAGCCGATTTGAAAAATTCTTTCGCTGCTAGGAAGCTAACACCATCCATGGGTGACAGGCTATATAGTAACCTAATTTATTTTTAATTTTGAATTTTTTGTTCGTTACCCGTGCGAAGTCGGGGCGGGTTACTATTTATTTTTAAAGTCTATTACAGTTTGAATTTACGCATGTTCCATCGTTTCCCCTAAACTACTGCACTAATTTTGACGAATGAGGTGTCAATTAATACGTTGTCATGGTGAATAATGCAACTATAATGAAATGCTGTGCAATTCCTAAAATATCACATAGATACAGATTTAGTAAATATATATATATTTTTTTTAGTAAGATGAAATTTCACTGCAACAGTTAAATCGTGAATGAAGAGACCAATTGACTGCGATCGTTAACATGATGTATAGCACCGATGACATCGACCTTTAGGTCAGCACAGATAGCGGCAGGCGACTGACAAATCTGTAATCAATCGATTAGTTTTTATTGATATATGAGTCTGGGCATTTGCTTTCTTAGAATTGTTGTAGTATTTGCGTTATTTTAAATGTTTCTTAGTTATTGTTGAGATACTTCTAGTATTATCATAAAAACAGAATTGATATTTTTAAAAATAAATAATTTGCACTTGAATTTAATAACGTCTTTATCGATGCTCTATCATAGATATGACACAATAATTTCTATGAAGCTTTTGGCAACTTCTTAAACTTCTGCTAGTAAATTCGATACAGTATTGGTATTGTTTTTATCAAAAATCTTTGCCGACGATACGACTGAAGTAAAACGTCTTTATATACGTTTCGTATATTACTGTAGGGACAAGAGAGAGGTGCGAGCACACATTTTCTTTCCCTCTTTCTCTCATGAAAATGTGTGCTCGCACCTCTCTCTTGTCCCTACAGTAATATACGAAACGTAAGTCTATATTTCTATCTTGACTAACTTTAAATATCTCCATCTGAACTCACGTTCGCCTCGCCCGATCACACTTTTCGTAACGCTATCGTCACGCACTCAACAGCTTACTCCCTAATTCAAGCGTGTGTAAAGAAGTTTCTCTTAAAGCATTTTCCACGAAGAAAAAAGTGGAATGCGTTTGTATGGAGAAAGACCCGGTCGCGTCCTCGCTTATGTAAGAGGATACTTAGCTAATTTTCTGCCTACGCCACCCACAGTCCTCCAACTGATGACGTAACACGAAAAACATTCAGTTTGTTCTTGTTACAAAGTTTATCGTGGCCTAAGAAAATAACACGAAGTGGAGCGATACACTCCAGTGATAAGATACTGAATCGGTGCGAGATAGTGCTTGTAGGGTGGGTGGCGCTGTTGTCGGATTATTGTGCTTTAGGTATTTTAAGAGTTTTGGATTTGATGTTTTATACATTAGCATCGTAGAATACAACGATTATTGTTTGCAAATTGTAAAGAAATGTAGGGATTACTTGGAGACGAGATTTTAAACTATAGTTTCAAATAAAAAAGGTATTACAGTAGTTATTATTGTTTAAAATACGAAAGGCATGTTGCCTCGTAAGAATTGTACTTTGCTTACAAGCCTTTTTTAAAAACTTAATAAAAATTAAAATAATAGTCTTATTTTGCAATTTTTGTCGAATATTTTAACTAAAACTAATTTAAGTGTATATGATTTTATAAAATGTGTCTACTCATTGATATCTTGCGATTTTCGATTAGATAATTAATTAATTAAAATATTGATGTTAATCAAAAAATAATATTATTATGTTTAGTTGCCATGGAAGAAAGACCGAAAATGAGATGGATTTTGTGTAAGCTGATATGAGATAAAAAGGAGTGAATGCTAAGATGACGAGTAGTAGAGATGAATGGAAACAAAATACGCATTGCGCCGACCCCAAATAATGGGGGACTGGGCAGGGAGCTGATGATTTAGCATGGCCGATAACAGGTGCTTCCACCTAACGATATTATCAATTACATATAGGTATTTATCAGCCAGAGGAAGTTTTTCGTTGTGTTTAATGTGTAAAATGCAACTTTCTATTGTTTGAAGTGACTATGATAACACATTCTGAGAAGCGAAGACGAGTTTAACGATGACTTTATTTTATTGTATAAAAAGTATCTTGAAAAGATATCAACTTTACTAAATTATAATGTATTTACACACAACATTAATAAATTATACATATAAACCTTCTTTAATCACTTTATCTATTGCTGAAAACTGCATTAAAATCCGTTGCGTTGTTTTAAAGATATCAGCTTGCAGAAGAAACTTTGTTTTAAAACAAAAATTAATTCAATATTTATTATGTAAATATGTCTTTTCAAGAACGCTTCAATTTGCGTTTGCTTTTGTGGCTATTTGTCTGCCTCATAACAACCTCGAACTAGGAATCACTTAATGGTAAAACAATTTCCACCTTTACCAATCTTGTGGTAAAAGTTAAAGGTATTTTTTTTTCAGCCGGATAAATGAAACTCTAGGTCAAACAAATGTCAGCACATTACTGGAATGAAGTCATTTCGCGAATTGGGTCGCCATTCGAACGGTTAAGGTTAACTAGAGTCAATAGTGGTTTACGAGCGAATCGGTTAGTTAACGGTCTACCCCACGTCAGTAACGAATTAGGATATTAAACCAAATGTCTTTGAAATAAAGGCGTTTGTTAAGGTCCCAAATAATAATAAATAAATAATAAATAAATAAATGTGGACAACATCACATACATTGCTGTGAACCCAAAGTAAGTAGCTAAAGCACTTGTGTTATGGAATTCAAAGAAAACGAAGGTACCACAAACACCCAGACCCGAGACAATGTAGAAAAGTGGTTTTCTACATTGACCCGGCCGGGGATCGAACCCGGGACCTCAGAGCTGGCGACATCTTGAAAGCCAGTGTGTACGCCACTCAACCACTGATAATATTAATATGCGCTGTTTCTATATATCGTTCTGATTTTCAGCTCTACTATCAGGGTCCGCTGCTGGCCATAGGTCTGACTCAAGTTACTGGATAACACTCGGTCTTAACCTTTGGTCATCGTATCCATCGGTCTAGGCATCCTACACCGTTTACCAATACGCGGTCTCTACTCAAGGACCCGTCTGCTTCCAACAGCCATCGTTCCTACGACAGACATGACCAGCCACTTCAGCTTACTTAATTATAAGCTATCTCACTCACTCCGGTTTTTCCTGCTTCGATCTCTTTCTAATCCACGAGTGTGACCGACGTCAAATATTTGTCATTATACTGTAAATGCATAAACTGTCGCCTATTTAACGGTGTCTGACTTAGCGTATCTAATCAGAATTGTGCAGAATCATTTTGAGATCTCAAGGTTCGATGATAAAAAAATGTACTGAATATAATGACGTATTTTTACAACGGTGATTGTTTGAAACACCTTGAGATTGAGTTGGTCTGCTAACTTAATGCGGTAGTTTGCGAATTCGTTGCCTCCTGATCTTCCGATACACGGAAGACGGAAAGGACTTTAGTGGAGTTAGTTGTTAGTTATTTGATAGCATGAATAGCGTCATTGTGTGATGTATGGGTCCTCTTCTTTTTTGCGAGTCGATGGCACTGCGGCTTCAATGACGAGGTTAATCCTTCAAAGTGCAGGCTACACAAAATATGATAAGTTCTCTCCAAGCCAATACCCCAATAGTCTTCTGTTCTGGGTGCGGTATGACGTCACCGGGGCGTCTACCGACCGTGACGCCATCGGCACACTTCGACAACAATCGGCCATTGTCGGGTGCGCGCGCGCATACTGATGCTCATTCCATACAGGATGCGCTGCTTTCATTATTGTTTGTTTTCAATTGATTTTCGGAATTGCTTTAGTTGTTTTTTTTAGTCTTGGAATTTCGATAATATGGGTTACTGATAAGGAAAGCTATTTTTAGTTTTTGGAACAGATAACGCTGTCTGTAAAACTGTTTTTGTTTTTTTAAGTGGTTGAGAAACTATGTATGATTCAAACTTATAGTAGTGTCTGTCTTTTTTTCAGTGATAACCAGAGTGCTATGAACTATAGTTTGCGAAATTTGAGCTACCACTGTTTTGTTTACTCTATATTGAATTTAATTAAAATCCGTTCAGTAGTTTATACGCCAAGGAGTTACAAACATCATCACATACTTTTACTTTTATATTAGGAGGAAGATTATCTCTATGGGGACTACTGCGAGCCAAAATTCCGATAGTGTCGCTAGTGTCGCATCAGGGGTACCTGTTATTTTCCACCAATGAGAGACGAGATACTGGCTTGCGATTGGTGGAAATATTGCAGATAGACCTGTGCTAAAGGCACTCTTCAATTAATTTTAATTCCAATACAATGCCAATTTCCATTGAATGTCTAAAAAATATGATAAATTATTAACGTATATGTTCTCGTTGTTTCAGTGTTGTGCATGATTCCAAGAAGGAGCTCGCATTGATTGTACTCGTCACGTTTTACTGAGTGAGTATTTATCATAGACTTAGTCTATATTATTATATATAGGATAGTTAGATAGTTGCAGTGTTGTACTGCCAAGGTGTGATGTGGAATTAAGTTTAACGTCCGTTTTGTGTCTGTGACATCGTAGCTCTCAAGCGAATGGATCAATTTTGAGCTTTTTTAAATGATAAATGATAATAATCATGATAAATGTGGACAACATCACATACATTGCTATAAACACAAAGTAAGTAGCTAAAGCACGCGTGTTCTGGAATCAGAGACAACGAAGGCACCACAAACACCCAGACCTGAGATAATGTAAAAACTAGTTTTCTACATTGACATCCGGGGATATAACCTGGGACCTCACAGCTAGCGACACCTTGAAAACTGGTGTGTTCGTCCCTCTGCCTCGGAGGTCGTCAAAATATGATGATGATGATGGCACTTGGATAGCGGCCAAATACACTGACGTAGAGTGACTCCGAACTGCTGCATTTTGTTTGATTTCGTGAGAGACCCTGAGTCCCAAAACCATTGTTAAAGGCCGACAACGCATCTCTTAGTACCGAATACTTGAACGCAACTTAATTTTAAGTGATCGTTAAGTATTATGCTCCTTTGAATAGTCGGGGTTAAGACTGGTGTGGGGCGATGTTCACTTAACTTGAATGGGGTAATGACTATTTTCTTAAGTCCGTCTGATAGGTTATTAAAAAATATTAGACACGTATTTTTTCTTATTTTACGTAACAAAAAATCTCACGAGGATACATTTGTTTGAAATGTCGCTTGACGTCACAATTTCGTGAATTTTGTACAGAAGAATTACGTCATTAGCTGCTTTATCTACTTAGTGTTTTTGTATTTTGATAAAAGCATTAAATACGTGTCTAATATTTTTTTATTTTTCAACTGAAGGACTAATTAGATTTTGAATTTTCATCTCCAGTCATCTATCCCATCGTTTATTATGTGCCTATCTTTTAAGCATAAATATTGATATCTAAATTTGCTATCTATCATATTTTTATATTTAATTCACTATATTCCTAGCTAACAAATAAAAGCTAATTATTGAAAAACCCCCATACGCGTGCGAGTCGCCGTCTACCCGTTAGCTCGTAAACCAACGTATTGATTGCGACAGTCTGGCGTCGAATATAAAGTAACAATACATAGCGAAATGCAACCCTATTCCCTTGTGATAGGGACCCACTGCTGTGATTAACAATATACCACAATATCAACTCTATTCCCTTGTGATAAGGACGCTGGTTATGTAATAGTGTAGGCAGTAATGTGTTAAGTTATAGTACATAGATTAGGTGGTTAAACTAATGATGGTGGTTAGTTAAATGTTGTTGTGGTAGGTCAGTGTTTGTCTGTATGTGTGTGACTGCATTCTCGGATATTATAAAATATATTTTTATTTCATGCAAACAAAGTCAATTATTATTCTACATTTTCTCTAATAAATTTTATAGTGGGTTCTAAGAGGGTCAATGATTTCCCTAAGCCACATCAAGTTTGGCGCTTCAGATTAACAGACTGCCGAAACTCTGTAGAACTCGCTCTGTGACAGGCAGGCAACGAATTGTGCTGCCAGTATTCGCTATAATTATGTCACCACAGCTTAAGCAAAAGTACCCTGCCACACACAGTGAATATTTGCGGCGAGAGCGCATTCGCAGAGAGTAAAATTGTCGCCGGAGTCGTGCTGAGAATGCGCTAGCGATCCCGCGATCCCGCTTCTCCAGCTTAGGCAGAAGAAGAAGGGGTGTTTTTAATCGGTGAAAGTCCGACATATCCCAACGCCCTCGGCGTGGCTTGAAGGCAGTAGCGTGTAAAATTGAACATGCTCAATTCAAAACGCGGTGAATTAATCTCGCGACGAATTAATCTATTCGCAGCCAATAGCCCGTCACACACAGCAAGTTCTAGCTGCGGTTGCCTTATCGCTGTGAGAATTCGCTTTGTGTGACCCCGGCTTAACTTATACTATGAATTCCTGGACAAGGAGTAAGCAAGCATAGCGATCATTACAAGGTACTTATCTATATGAGAAACCTTTGCTACTATCTCGAAATATTATGTGGTTGGCTTCCAGTCGCCACCAGCTGAGCTACTGTCTATCTGATCTTCACAACACAGTCACATTTACTACCTAAATAATAAAGAGACTGGTTGTCATCCTATTTATACCCTTTAGTACTCAATATTTTGAGCAGAAAACTGAAATGCTACTAATTCTTAAGGTCACCTTTAAATCTCATGCTGTATTTCACTTTATTGCTATAATCTAACGACTGGCTTTTAACTAAGCTTCAAAGTTAAGTTAAAAGGCCGTTAAACAACTTTTGCATTAAAACAAACGGTTTTTTCCTCTACTTGAGAAGTTGAGTTTTCCTCCTCGTCTCCATAACGAGGTGTTTTTAAAGTCAGCCATCTTTATTTATGACGTCAGTCGAAGTGCGGGGGAGTTGAAATAACGTTTATTCTTTCTAGCTGGGGTAGTTATTTACCCCAGTGCAGTCTCGTCTCGAGTGGGGGAATGCGAAATGCAATTAGTGTTCGTTGAGATCTGCTTATATAGTGTTGGATTTAAATGACGTACTTGCATAGTTGGGTTGTAGTTTTATGCAGACGATTTGTTTTTTTTTTTATGTTTTGGCAAAGATTTTACAATTTGGAAAAGTTCGACATAGATAGATAGTAAATAGGCGTGATATTATGTGTAACTAGCAATATCATAATTAATATATTAATGAGTCAATTAACAAACATTACATAATAAACACAATGATATCATAAAATAAATTACAATCATTATCCATTTTAATTAGTTTCTCGACAACTTAATAGCCGACATAAAGACGTCCGCAGCGCCCGAGACGCGATCGATGAATGCTGAACAGTGTTCGGAATTCGAAACGTGTTCCATTTGTGAATACATTGATTTGTAAATTTTAATGAAGTTGTCTGTGGTTTATTGCGTTTTTAAACTGTTAAGGGTAGTTGTAATGACTTCATTCTGTGTTGATAGTCTTTGTAATTATAATGTATGTATTCGACTTATAGTAGGTTGCTTGCTTTTGTTTTTTTTTTCTTATAGGGTCTTTTACGCATTGCGTATTCTTCGTTCCCATATATTGCCCGTTCGTATATTATTGCGTGAATCCCATCGTATCCTAAACAGTACTTTCACAAGACATGGGCCATGAATTTGTACAAATTCTTTGCATCGTTGACATTTGGTTCTAATAAAATGGTATGGAACATCAAGCCTACCAGTTCTGTATTAATTCAAGGACTTAAATAAATTATTTCTAAAATACAACGGTTTACACACGCACATTCTCGGGATCGCTCGCGAGTCGGACAGTTCGACTCGCGCAGCCGGTGGCGGCCACTCGCTACAGCAGACAAATATATGAAAAGAGTCGCTGTCGCTGTCCACCGGTGGCTGTGGTCGGTGGCCCCATTGCGCCGACCCTTAGAGTTCATCGTTGCAGTCATACGGATTTAATTCTAATTCAAAAATCAAAATCAAAATATTTTTATTTCGAGTAGGCCTTTTCAGGCACTTTCAAAACGTTAAATGACTCTAGTTGCGCGAGATCCTATGGAGAAGAACCGGCAAGAAATTCCAAAAGGTAATTTTGGTAGGTACATAAAAAGTTATAAAAAAATATATAATTATCTAAAAATATGCGACAAAAACGTAAATAGCAAAATGTGTAATATATTATGACAACCAAAATGGAACGAAAGAAATAAAAAACAAGAAATCTTACATTTTACTTCAAATTACATTGTCGACACATTAACATGGTCTGATGCCTGAAGCACAAAAGAAAAATAAAAAATTTAAGACAAAAAAAATTACATTTAATAAATATATAGGTAGTCCTATTCAACTCCCCATTATGATCAATCCAATTGAACATAGGTCCAGGTTCAAATGTAAGCGAATGTCACTGATACAACTGCTGCACTTTCTAAAGTTATTTCAAGACATTGCTGACTAATTTGTGCCACTTAGAGGACAATAAGCACGTCTTTATACTGTTAATTACTTTTAATTTTGTGTTGAGTGTTGCTTAATTAATTTATTTAATCTAATATTATGAATGAGAAAGTAAATCTATCTGTATGTTACTTAGATGAATAAATAAGTAACTATAGAGCGCGCGTATCGTGTATGAACTGTTGGCACTAGTATGAACATGTAAAATCATAAAATAAAATCGTTTTAATAAAACTATCTCAAAACCTAATATTACCCTAATAAAATCGGAACCGTCGATATTTTCGCATGAACGTCTGTAGTCGCACGGAAAATCACATAAATCAGTAAACGAGCTGTACTACACATTTAGCTGAAAATGTGCTTACGCTTGGCAGAAGTGGTTACTAGCGATGCGGACGCTCTATGCTTGTCTATGTTTACTTTTAATCGTAACAGACCTTCTGTTACGATTTCATAAATTCCAAGTAAATATGTAAAACATGTTTATTAGTTGTCTGGTTGCCATAATACAGGCTCTGCTTACATTGGGATCGGATTACTATATGTGAGTAGTCCCAAAACATGCGGTTGGAGCCGCGGGAAAAAGCTAGTACATATCCTATAAGTGTCAAAATTGCTGTGGATAATTTTAGGCTTTTAGAATAGATCCTAGTTTTACTCTTACTGCCTACCCTGTACTATAAATCAGTCGTCATACACCTAAGAAGTGTTCGTCACGAACAGAGTGAGTGATGGCGTGGCTTGTTTACGTGCGGTCATTATAAATTGATGACCGATGTAATTAGTGGCTATTGAGAAATTGAAGCCCGGATGTGAGTGACGAGGTCATTAGGCTATGTTTAGAGAGACATTCGGTGGTTATGAAATTATATTTGTAAGTATTCAATTAGGTGCCTCTTAAGTGTTCTGTGCCCGAAAATTTTCCGCTGTCCGTCCGTCCGTCCGTCCGTCCGTCCGGCCGGCCGTCTGTCTGTCTGTCTGTCTGTCAGCAAGCCATATCTTATGAGCCGTAATAGCTAGTGAGATGAAATTTCTACAGAGTGTGTATTTCAGTTGCCGCTATAACAACAAATAAATTAAAGGAGTGCGGAACCCTTCATGCGCAGTCTGACTCCTACTTGATCGCTATCGAATATTTTTAAACACAACCATTTAAATCAGCAATTAAATTTCATCTCAATCAGATGTCAAGAAGTGTTTTTAATTTAGCTTGCAAGATTTGACCCAAACAATCAAACATACATACATACATTTGAAAGTTAAAGAAAAGCTTGAAATAAATAAATCTCACCTGGTCAACCCAATTATCAATACATGTCATAATAACCCACACAAACAAGTATTATGCAACAACACGCACACACACTGCAAAACATTCAGATCAGTAGTGCTAGCGACACAGCGAACAGGAAACGGACCGGCAGGACGCGGTCAATTACGGCACCAGACGGATACCGAGCGGAACTGATGGAAGAGGGGGAGGGGTGGAGAGGGAAATGGTAGCGGTTCGTGAATAGTGTGCGGTTTGGAGATCGCTGCTGATTGAAGAATTGCCATAGGGTTTGGGATTTTAGGAAGCGTGGCGATCAGGAGAACTGCTGGTTGTGGGTTGTGTAGAAGTGGGGTGCGTTGGATGTGGTTGAGTGTGTATGTGTTAGGATCCAAGCTTTATTCAAATCGGTTCAGTGGTTTAGCCGTGATAGCATAACAGACAGAGTGTTGTCGGGCATTGAAATGAACAACTTTTTTCAAAGAAACCACAGTAAATTCTTTAAAAAATTGGCCTCGTCGTCAGCTGAATAATATTAGTAATATTATAGCTTTTTTTTTTCGGAATGAATTATTACTTTCTTGGAGAAAGTTTTACATTTCTTTGGGCAGAAGCAAATATGAACACATTCCAACCCCCGGAAACCCCGAAAGTCCGGTGAAGCAGTCAAAGCCTGCGCTCAGGCTTTGACTGCTACTAAAGTAACTGCGTAAATTATATCATGTACTAGCTGTTGCCCGCAGCTCCGCCCGCGTGGAAGTCACCTAGGGGGATGAAAAATAGATGTTGGCCGATTCTCATAGATACCGGATAAGCACAAAAAATTTCATCAAAATCGGTCAAGCCGTTTCGGAGGAGTATGGCAACGAAAACTGTGACACGAGAATTTTATATATTAGATTTATCGCATCTATTTTCTTCCATTGCGAATGGAAATCTGCATAACATGATGTATCGACCGTTATGATAATTCAGTATTATGTATTATTATCATTCATGTCTGTTGAATAACATGATATAATATGGCGTAATGTTATATTTCGGGATGTGATCTTTTTGCTTTGATTAATATGTTATCTGCTGATGGGTCACATGTTTAGTTTATTATAAAGTTTTCAAATGTATATCTATCGCTGCTTTGCATTTTAAAGTGATCTTACAGTAAAAATAAGTAAACTATAGAGTGGGCCAGAGTATGAACTGTGAGCGCGAGTATGAACAAGTAAAGTCGTAAAATTTGTGTCAAAACAGAGTGCGCCGTTTTATTAAAACTTTCTTAAAAGCTGATATTATACCAATAATATTGGATTCATCGACATTTTCGCATAAACGACTATTGTCGCTCGGAAAATCATATAATACAGTAAACGAGCGTAGTACTTACAGCGAAAATTTTCTTACGCTCGGCACAACAGGCTACTAGCGACGCGCACTCTATGCTTGTCCATGTATACTCTAAGAAAGTCACAGACAGCATGGGACTTAACTGCAACTTAAAATAGAGTCGAGATTAAGTAGCCTCTTAAAAAAAATATCTCTCATACTTCGTTTTAACAATTCTCGTTTTTTTTCTAACTTCGCTCACTTCTCAGACCTTCTCTTCCCGTATACAAGTTCCCGCTATACATATTCATGTATGTATACATTATATACATAACAATACATAGATATAATAACCCGCCCTACAGGTTGTAGTCACGCGTGCTCTCATAAATATGATAATTTACTGTCGCTATGTAAGGCTGAGGTCGCACTGGCAGCGGGGAACATAACTTACTTACCCCGGTCACTCACATGCGCGCAAACATTCGAACAAGGTACGCGCGCTTGGAAATGAAATCATTTGCGATTGTCATCCTACACTTGAGGGTATTCGTGCGAATGTGAGTGACCGCCATTAGAAGCGATTTCGAATTTGACTTTTAGAGTTACAATGAATTAAGTTTCCCTTTTTTGCTGTCTTTATCTGTCGTTAAAAAAGGACTCCCGGTCTAAGTAATTTAATCCTTGTGTTGCAAGGGGTTTTTACAAACATTAAATTCATATGCACAAAGAACACCCAGAATTGAGACAATAATTTGTAGATCTCACAAATGCTTGTCCCATGCGGGGAGCTAACCCGCAGCACGTCGCGCACAGCGGCAGCTGGCGCATAGGTCACCATACATATCCGTGTAGTCAATTATTTTAATGTAATATGTAAGACACCATTGACAAATGATATAAAACAAAACAGCATAAATAAACCTGAATTAACATTATAATTAGAAGCCGTCCAATTAGTGAGCAAGTGTACTGATTGCTTGTCCCGCAGTGAGACAGTTATTATTATTTGGTTTGATTTAAATTAAATATATTCATACGAAACCAAATTAAACACTCATCGTTTAAATAAATTAGGTCTTACGAAATATTATCAAGTATCAATTTAATAGTTCAACTTGACAACCAGTCACAGGCGAGTTACCACTTCAGTTTAACATTATATGTAATAGTATGCGTTATCAAAGTAGGGCAATGTCTCAACAGCCACTCTCAAGTGTTGGACTTCTACTGGACGATAAATAAGTAAAGTATAGAGTGCGCCTGACGAGGTATGAACACATTAAAAAAACAGCAAGCTGTTTTATTAATACCATCGCCAATCTAATATTCTGTATATTTTGTTCTGGGTGTTCTTTGTGCATGTGATTTGAATGTTTGTAAAACCCCCCGCGACACAAGGATTAAATTCCTTAGTGTGTCGTTTAAAAAAAAAAAAAAAAAATCATTTAATTACCTACTCATTTATATAGGAACCATCGATATTTTCGCATGAACGTCTGTCGTCGCACCGGGGTAAAACATTTGTTCCATAAAAATCATCGATTGTAAGACTTCCATTGTAACTTTTGAGCCCTACTTAAACGTCTATTAGTTGATATATTTTTGGATATGGCTGTTAGTTAAAGATGCAAATTGTTAAGTCATGTTATTTACTTTAAAAATATAACACATTTCATTAGCTAAATATAATTATCAATAATTTATACAAATGATACATATCTGCCACCCTCGCTACTCGCTGACAGTGAGACCTTAATCTGGTTACACTAAAGCCGACATTGACATTAATTCAGTCATGACATCACACGTGACATAATGTCGCTGTTCACACAATGGACCACGCTGGGACGGACCATATGATAGATAAAATGAATTACCTATAAATCTGTGTATTTTTATTTTTTTTATTTGAGCTGAAATGTAAACTGGCGCTATAACAGATGTAATCTTAACCCCATTTGGATAGATATAGCCTTTCGGAATCACCCTGTATATAGGAAATCCATGGAGTAACTTCTATTGATCTCCATTTCACGTCATCCTAAAAAGATCCAGTATACATGCTAGTGCAGAAATACAAAAATTTAGATATTGCTCAAATTTTCCTTCATAAAGATGTTGTTATTGAAGCAGGAATCGTAAGTAAGCCTAATATCACTAATATGATGTCATGTGCAAATGTTTTCAATGTCAATGTGTTCGTCCAATCTGTTTGGTCCAATCTAGGGAAGGCCGGCGATCGTTCTAGACCGATCGTTTTATTATTACTCATATGTTATTCTAATATACCATAAAAGGCATACATACCAATTCAATTTATTTAAAGCAAATAGTTGTACAATTTGATGTCAGTTTACAAATATAAAACAGAGCTTTTTATATATATTTTACCATACAAGGCGTGCAATTTTTTGTCATGTTTATGAATTTAGGTATACCTACTGATATTAAATTTCATGTCAAATTTATTAGACAAAGTTAAAGCGCTTTAAAGTTCTGGGAGTGGGGCTAGTGACGTCACTTGTTGGTAAAAATTAGCCACAAGTGACGTCACGCGACATCTCCATTCACTGTATCTTTCTCATCGTTTGTTTTTTTTTTTTTTAATATCTATCTGACGTGTAAATAAAATAAAAATAGTCTGATCCAATATTTTCTGTATCGTTTATCGGCTTCTTCCTTTTCAACAGTAAGACGGTGTAGCTGTTTATGACAATATAACTTCGTTCGCAGATACAGTGTAAACTTTACCAATTCACACATTCATACAATAAATTCTCGTGGATTCGTGATGTTGCTCAAATGCAGTGATTCATAGCGGTGCTAATAGATGCCAAGGCCTGTTGGGATTGGTGGCGGAAGTCGGGCTATACTTGTATGAGCTATAATGCTCTGGTATGGTGGTAGGCAGAGAAAGTAGGTGCTTTTGTGTTGAGCCAGTAGTAGTCGCAGGTTCGCAGGTTCGCCTGAAGTTTAAGTTTTTCTTTTTACTATTTGTATTTAATTGCAAGGTTTCACGTTTTGTTTTTTTTTGTACAATTTAATTTTTGCCAATTTGGGTCGCAATGTTTTTAGCTTACGAGTTAGGTTTTTTTCAATAAATAACTGGTCAATTTGTCCTGCCTATCCAATGCGTGTTTGTTTTTTGTTTAATCATTAATCGTTTAACGTATTTAGTTTTTTTTTTTTAATTGATGGTCATGCTCTATGTTGTGTACTTGCTGTGTAGCTCGCGGCTCCGCCCACGTGGGTGTCGGCTATCGCGGAATGAAAGTTACCTATTAAGAATTAGGATCCAAGCTTACCTTATATCAAGTTTCATCATAATCGGTTTTGCGATTTAGCCGTAAAAGCGTAACAAACAGACAGACAGACAGACAGAAATACAGACAAAGTTACTTCCGCATTTATAATATTAGAAAGGATTGTATATAACGTTGCTTCTTTTTGTTAAGGATTTCTGGCGAATTAACACTGATGTTTTTCTTTATTGTTCACATAAAGAATTGATTTCTTCACTAATTATGGCCTTAAATCCAGCTAGAAAATACTCGTTCCTTCTTTGTATAAGAAGCGGTGACTCCCCTGCACTGGTGTAGTAACAGCTGGTGTATATTATACCCATTAGTTATAATGTAAACTTAATTCAGTCTGTGCTGGTACACTTCACAGAGCCATTTCTCAACTTTGTGCTAGCGTGGTCCAAATTGTAAGCGTTTAGCATATATAAATAATATTTTTGAAGTAAAACTTCTTTACAGCGTTACAAAAGTGACATTTTTAACATTTGGAATACAAAATATGTCAGGGATAATGTAGCATTATAATGGAGAAATCATTTTTGTAATCGGTCCAGCAGTTTTTGAGTTTATTCGTTACAAACATACAGAAATACAAATTTTATTAATCATAAATAAGAAAAATTAAACCTCACCAGCCATAATCGAATACCACTTCAGACAGTCGTTAACCACAACCACTTACCCTTGAGTGTTTACTTCTATTCAACTAGGCTTTTAATATATTACACCCTTTTAAAATATAAGGGTCAACATTGATATACCACTTAAAAATCTACCCTTTCGTGGACCAGCGAGTATTTTAACTACGTCATGGAGACGAAAAACTATAGACTGTGGTTGTTATACCATTGTAGGTAACCAGGAGCTGGGAAAATAGACCTTAATGCTTTGTAATTAATGATGTTAGTTATATTTACGTTGATAACGGCGAGTGTGCTTTTAAATGTATTTGAGGGGTTTATGGAACTTTGCTGGGTTGGCATTTGAATCATGAAATTTAAAAGTGGGGATATTTTTTCGGCGCTGGACAGAATAATACTAATCAGCATGTTATATGCGTTGATCAATACGTTTGATATACGATATGTTTGATCTTAACTTTAAAATTTATAATTACTAAGTGTTTGTGTAGAGATTCTTCTCTTGATTTATATTTGACTTTGATTAGCTGAGAATTAATTAGGAAATGAACTTCAGAAGTGACCGTGCCGTACTCCCCCCCACCTTGAATTTTTGTAGTCGCTGCCGCCTATACATTGCACCACAACCCATCAGTAACGCAACAGCCTGAGAAAAGCGCCGATGTTATCATTAAGCCTTTTGTCTTAAGACTAACGCCACGAATGTTGTCTGTTACTGTAGGATGACCTACTTTTATTTTACGCTGCGGTTGAACACTTTCATTTTTTTGCTTACTTTGTAAAATTGTGGCTTTTGATTTGAAACTTTCGGAATTATGGTTTTGGTGTATTAACTTGTGAACGAAAATTTTTACGGCCTCTTGCTCTAGTTAAAGTTGATCTGATAATGGATGACCATAAAATGACGCCCGATGACGGGCTTGAAAAACATGTATGCTCAGTGTTTGTTAACCTGTGGTCTGCAGACCTCAGGGTGGGTGTCCGTGAGCATATGTATAGGGTCCGCAGTCTCATCTATGGACCTTGAAACAATAATAAAATTGCGAAGAGTTAGTAGTAAGTAGGTACTTTTGGTAACAAAATAATTGGTCCTAAATTAATCCTGTTTTTTTATAATATCCTTGAAATTGTCCGTGGACTGAGAAAGGTTAAGAAACTTAAATTGTAAGCGGATTTTGGTTGTCTAATATTGTTTAACAATTGCTAAGACCCTGACAAATTCAGACCATGAGACTCGTCATCTTAATAGTGAATGCGTTTATTTGGTGGGCGTTTGACAAGGTATCATCTTGGTAATATTTCCTACCCTATAATACAACCCAGGGAATTTTTATATTTCTTCAAATGTAAGTAAATTAGTAAGGCAATTTGAGGACGAAACGTGAAATCCTTGCTAAGTTAACAGATGAAGTAATTACACCATGTAAACAGTGCCTCCAGTTCAATAGGACACATATGGTCATTACAATCGCGTCACGTTGTCCCGCGACGCGCACGACATATAAAGTGATGTTGTTTCGCCGGTGGCATATGTACTGCGTGTTTATCTTGCATATTGCCATGTGTAACGCTAGCTGTAAATAGACGATGAGTTGTTTTTGAAGTGCAGTAGGTGATGTCTAGCCTGTACTGTGCGCCTGGTACTGGTATATAAAAACGGCTTACCTTGGTTCTCGATATCGCACATAACCCCGCACGGTCGACGACTAATAATAATAATAAAATTTTATTTTATCAAGTAACAAGTACTCAGTGGTTAGTAACAATTTCTTACAAACTATGTTAGTAAAAACACTTAAAACTAAGGACCGTGGACCGAGTGTTTTTTTTATTTTTTTTACGACTTCAGCACTAAGGATTTTAATCCTTGAATCGCAGGGGTTTTAGAACAGTCTGGGTGTTCTTTGTGCATGTGATTTGAATTGTGAAGAGTGTTTGGTGTGTCTGAAGGATTCATCAATCAATCTACTCAGCCCATCCCGTCCCACTGCTGGACATAGACGTCTCCCAAGTGGTGACCATGGCAAAACATTTATATGATTGCGCACCAAAAGTCAAGGATTGATTTTTTTTATATTACTTGCACTAAAGTTTTTTTTTTTTTTAAATATATCTTTATACCCGTTTAAGTTATCTTCCACCTAGTATGTCAACCCATTCAATATTTTCCATAGGATTCGATATTTCTAGATTATTGAAGTACGAACAAAAAATTTAAATGCACAGATAATCGAGTGGTATAGGTCACCACGCCAATTACCACTGTTCGCGACGTGCTGCGGGTTCGCACCCTGCAAGGGACAAGCATTTGAGTGATCCACAGTTGCCTGCTCCAAGTCTGGGATGTTCTTTGTGCATGTGAATTGAATATATTGTAAAAAACCCCGCAAGACGAGGATTAAATTCATTAGTGCGGGAGAGGTTTTTCTAATAACAATATGTTGTGAGGACGCCGTAATCGAATAGCTTTCAGAAAAAACTTCCATCCAAAAGCAAGGCAATCGCTTCTTGAAAATAGTAACCGTTCATAGTACGATTTTGAAGTAAATATTTTGTGCTCACCATCATATTCGCGTGACATCATATACGCATTATTCGAGGTGTGACGTCACCGGAAGTCATCCTTATTACACCCTAGCATGATACCGTGTTGTGTCGGTTTATATCCGCATGGAATATTCAACTACCTTATAAACGCGAGTATGGGGGGAACATATAAAGTACCTTTGTATATTGTGTATTTGATAATCTATAAAAAGCGCATGAAGGGTGCCCGTACCATTTTCTGGAGCCCTGTTTATATATTTATTACTTCTTTTCATAGCGGCAACAGATATAAACACTTTGTCAATTTCAACTCTCTAGCTATTACGGTTCATGAGACAGCCCGCTGACAGTCAGACGGACGGACGGACATCCGAAGCTTAGTAATGGAGTCCCGTTGGCACCCTTTAATGTACTACGCTTGTTTACTGATTATGTGATTTTCCGTGCGACGATAGTCGTTTATGTGAAAATATCGACGTTTCCGATATTATTAGGTTTTGAGATAGTTTTAATAAAACGGTGCGCTCTGTTTTGACACAAATTTTTCGATTTTACATGTTCATAAAGTGCCAACAGTTCATTCTCGACATGCGTGCTTTATAGTTTTCTTATTTATTCCTCTAAGGTCTCTGCCAAACCCGGTACCTTACAAGGCTCACTCACCCCAACAGCTCGAATATAGGTCAGTTTTGTGCGCAGTACCCGCCCCTGAACGCTCGTACTTTGTCTATCTACCCGCACACGAGTCGCGGATTGTGTGTCACTAGGTTATGGCTTAACTGGCTTTGTGCGTATTTGTAAGGGTAAATGTTTCCGTGTTCCAATGTACTTGTATTTGTTTGGTCTACCTAATTAGCAGCTATAGGTGTAGCATGCAGGGGAAGACAGAGAAAAAAGTAATAAATAAATGTGGACAGCATCACCGTACGATGCTTTGAACCCAAAGTAGCTAAAGCACTTGTGTTATGGAATCAGAACAACGAAAGTAACACAAACATATACCATATACCAGAGACAATGTAGAAATGTGGTTTTATACATTGATCCGTCCGGATTGATTTCGGGGCCTCAGATTTTGCGACACCTTAAAAACCAGTGTGAACGCCTCTTGACCAGACAGATGATGGATAAATCCATCGTAAAGGATGATATGAGAAGAAAGGAGTCAACGCTATATATATGACAAGTAGTCAGTGGCGTGCATACCATATAGGCAATTAGGCAGTGCCTACCTCCTAAGATCCAACTAACTATCCTTAATTATTACGATATAAATATAATAAATCAGTCAACACCCATCATACTCATTAATTAAATTACAAATAATAAAACTTATAACCAAACATTTCATTACAAAACAAATAAAAAATGACGTCACATTCAACACAATTTCACAATACGTCGCGAAGTAGGCACTCGCGCCAGTGCCTACTTTACACTCACACACTCAAACCATTTTGGCGTATTCATATACGCACGCACACTTCATAATAAGCTACTTTTTTCTCAAATTTATAATACGGTGAAAGCAAAAAATATCTGTTTGACATGCACAGCACCCTGACATTTGACCTTCGCAATTTCCCAGAACTATAGTAGGCATGCCTACTCTGTAGCAAAGGCATTGACCATACAGCTCAACAAATAAAAAATATATAAATTCTAGTTTTTATTATATTTTTTATATATCTAACTAATATTATAAAATACTACATAATTAATAATGTAAACATGTTTTAGTTGCAATAAATGATTTTTATTTTCTTTTATCTGTTGCAACTTGCTCGTCTTTTTGTTATTTTTAATCTGTTGTAGTTTGTTTACTTGTTGTTGTTTGCATTATTTTCGTAATTATTTGTTTTGTGTGTTATTGACTTATTGTGGTTTTGTAAAGTTACTGTAGTGTGTTATAAACAGAAATTGTTGTGTCTGTATAAATATGGAAAAGTTACAGTGCGTAGTTTTTTTGTGTTTCGAAAATACAATCTGTATGGATAAATTACGTGCAAACCCCTTCAAGAAGTTTAATAAAGTTTTCATTTGTTGACAAAACAAATTAATGAAGTAGTAGATTTGTAGGATAACATTCGAACCACAGAATAAGAAATACGAAACTTTAAAAAAGTGAGTAGAAAATAGTTTTTTACATTTGTTTCGTTATTTATAGTAGTAGGTATTTTATTTTGCTCGATTTGCCTAATTTCTGCCTACCTGGTCGGAAAACCAATGCACGCCACTGCGAGTAGTAGAGATGATTGTAAGCAAAATGCACATTGCGCCGACCCCTAATGCTAATAGAGACTGGGAGATGATCATTCATCAACTTGAAATTGTAAATAAAATCACATTCATTAGTAGTCTAGCCTTTGGCTTCGCTTGCATAGTCATTATTAACATAAATTCTGTCGTATGAGTCAATGTAATTATTGTAGATTCCAAAATAAAAATTGCAAACGCATAATATATATGACGGGCCTGTTGGTCTAGTGGTTAGTGACCCTGACTGCTGAACCGGAGGTCGTGGGTTCGATTCCTACCCAGGACGAATCTTTGTGTGATGAGCACGATCATTTGTTCTGTGTCTGGGTGTAATTTATCTATAATATGTATGTATTTAGAAATATATAAGTATGTTTATCAGTTGTCTGGTTGCCATAGCACAGGCTCAGCCTAGTTTGGGATCAGATGAGATGACCGTGTGTGAGATGTCCCAAGATATTATATTATTATTATATATTATATTATATTATTATAATCTCTATTTTTATACTACTATCTTTACTTAATAAAGTTATAAGGATGGATGTGTCTGATTAAACAAATATTTACACTGCGTTTGTGTTTCAAGAACCGTAGAATGATATTTTATATAAAAATGAGGCAGATATGTCTCCTTTACTTACGTGCTTATCCCATCCTTCGTACTATTCATCAGTGCAACTTAACCACATTATGCCATATACCAGAGCGATCAGTTTTTAAACGTCGGTAACTACGAAGGTAAAATATCATTGCGTACATAGAATAAACACAGCATCTTCATGACGTCAAAGGCCCATCCACGTGTAGTATAATTAAACCGTTGCGACAACACAACGGAGCGGGAGAGATCGTTCGTGACGTATTTAACGGAGCGTGATGTATAATGATAATGTTTTGTTATTGGCGCACAACGTGGGGCATGTTTTAATATTTCTATTCTACTAACATTGAATGAAGATGCCGCTTGATTAAACAAATTAATTATGGATCGTGAATATTAAGGACTTGTGGCTTGAGTAGATGGTGAATGTCATGTTCAGAGAACAGTGAGTATTTGAAATATGTCTGTCAACGGGCAGTGGTTTGAAAATGTTGTCACTGTAATATCATGTTTAAGAGTGAAATTTACATAATACATATTATGCCTGCCATATTGAAAATAGCAAATAATAATGTAAAGCGACATCTAATGTCGAAGTAGCTATACTAAAGATTGTGGACATCTAATGTCGAAGTAGCTATACTAAAGATTGTGTTATACATATAATTTTGACTTACCATAAAGCAATTCTACAAAAAAAATGTTTTTGAAAAGAAAAAATACTTTGACAAACGAAAATAGGTCAGCGCGTCCTCGAAAATTCCTTTTCCTTAATCCCATAACTTTCAAGAACAAAGGCATGGTAAAATTCGCAGTTCGCCGTCGAGGCGGTGCGTGCGAGCCGTATTGATTTCTTCGCGGCGACTAGTGGCGCCCAACGTGGGGCGCCGGCTGATTGCTTGCGGGTACTCCCACTTTATTTGTCACTTGTGTTTTGTTCTGAGGTAATGAGGTTGGTATGTGTAGTAGTGTGATGTAAGAATTTATATAGGTTCGAATATTCATATAGATATAAGTTAGGAACAAAGAAAATAATAATGGAACTGATGCCTGTTTCCTATATTTAAAAAAAACGAGTCGTTTTGCTAACGGGTGGTAGAAATTTCTGAGCAAAACGATGAAAATTCTACCGTCCGTAAGCAAAACAAATTCCATTAGTCGTTTTTATCATTCTATAAGCGTCTGAAAGAGGTTTTCTTTTCATAAAAGAGTTTTGATTATGTAAGGAAAATATTTGTTGATGTTTATGAATAGGATAGATTGTATTGCATCTGTTTAGTCTATCAAAAATTAACTACAATAACAACATCACATACATTGCTCTGAACCCAAAGTAAGTAGCTATTGATATACTAGTACTTGAGTTATGGAATCAGAGACAACGAAGGTACCACAAACACCCAGACCCGAAAAAATGTACAAAAGTGGTCTTCTACATTGACCCGTCCTAGGTTCGAAGTCGCAACCTCGGAGCGAGCTACACATTGAAAGCCGGTGTGTACGCCACTCGACCACGAAGGTTATCAAGCTTGTTTTTCTACATTATACGTAGTTTTTTTTAGTGTATTTCGGCCACTATGCCTCCAGCCTTTAACAAATTTACCAATGAATAACTTCTTAATGTGATATTTTTATTTCTTGGAACGTCCATGAGTATTAGATGTAGTTGGTAGTTAACCCAGTAATAAAACTGTTGACGATCCAATGTATGATTATGTCATAAGCTCTCTCTTTGACAGTTTTGCAGAATATTAGTGGAATAATATTCTAAATACCACCATAATTGCCGGCATTTTATGCAAAATCAAAATTCATTTATTTTAAACTAGCTGTTTCCCGCAGCTCCGCCCGCGTGGATGTCGGTTATCGAGGCGAGAAGTAGCCTTTGTCCGTTCTCAGGCTCTAGACTATCTGTGTACCAAACTTCATTTAAATCGGTTCAGTAGTTTTGGCGTGAAAGCGCGACAGACAGACCGTTATTTTCGCATTTATAATATTAGTAAGGTTTAGGCTACTCAGTAGCATTTTTTGAAAGTCAACATATCAGACAGCACCCCGATTCGCCCACTCTTCACCGCCTCCTAAGTGCTCTGGCTGTGGAGATGAAACGGCGCAACAAACTCCCTAGCAGCACGCTGTCTCTCATTTTACACCAAAAAGTGATAATTTGTACCGTAAGAATTTTTCGAATCCAACTGATAGCTCCCAAGATTAGCGCATTTAAGGATAAACCTTTTAGCTTTATAATATTATCTTTTAGTATTAAAAAGATTAAAGCATGACTTAAAAACTCTTTTATTAAAAACCCATGTTTTGCGATTAAAAACCCCCGACAAGCTAAGCAAATTAAACCTCTTATAATTAAGTTCCACCCCAAACCTTAATATCTTAACCAAGCAATAACAAAATTCTGTGAAGCGCTCCCTAACGGTGACGTCACTATTGTGCGCCTACCCTCCGAAGGTCGGTCGATGAGAGGTCGACGTACCGGCGGGGTGAGGAGGAAGGGGGGGGGGAGGGTGGTTGCTATGCGGAAGTTGATTGCAGGTTGTCTTTGTGTGATGGTTGAAATACTTTTTGTAGATGTAGACCTTGTAATTTATGTAAACAACCCCGCCATATTAAATATAACCTTAATCGGAAAAGATTTTTGACTTGCTTACGAAATATATTCAGAGACAACCAAGGTACAACAAAAACCCAGACCCGAGATAATATAGAAAAGTGGTTTCTACATTGACCCGTCCAGGGATTGAACCCGGGACCTGATAGCTGGCGACACCTTGAAAACCGGTGTGTACGCCACTCGACCACGTAGGTCGTCAAATTTAGTTTCTATATACGATATTAAATACAATTGATGGTAATCTTTACATCTATTTCTATACATATTATAAAACAGAATCCCTCGCCGCGTCCGTCTGTCTGAACGGGATAAACTTGAAAAAATCAATACTTTTATAGTGAAACAAGATCTAAACAGTTATTACAATTAAATCTCGGTAAAGATATAATAGCAGCAAGCAGCAAACCTTATATTACCAGCAATAAAATGGTTGGTAATGGCGGGCGAGTCCCATACATTGACACGCTATGGCCGCCGACCTCATAGTTCATGCAATGACAGGTCGACACGCCATTCTGTGGACGAATTTAAATGTGTATGGTGAGGTTTAACTGCTGCCATTGGATTATTTTTGGAATGGTATAGATCCTACGTTAATCTTTGGCAGTCGTCAAGTCATTACAATTCTGACAAATAGACTTACTATAGGATACTGTTGCCTAGTAAAATGTGTTGTGGAGGTCAGAACGGCAGTCGCTCCGCGTAAAATGCGATATTGAACTGAACCCGGTAATATTGGAAGCCGACCTCAATATAGCTTGGGAAAAGACTAGGCAGAGGAATTGGACTGCACGGATAGCCGAGTGGTATAGGTCATCCCCGCATGAGAAAAGCATTTGTGTGATCCACAAATGCTTCTTCCAAGTCTGGGTGTTCTTTGTGCATGGGATTTGAATGTTTGTAAAACCCCCCGCGACACAAGGATTAAATTCCTTAGTGCGGGAGTCGTTGTTTTTTTAAAAAGAAGAATTATAAAAAGATGGTGAAAATTTTGTACTAACTTTCCTGAAGCGAATTTCTTTAATGGACCGTTAATTCACGCTTATTTTTCTGAGGCCTCGAACCTTAACATATTTTCTGTACTGCCTGGACTGAAAGTCCTAGAACTTTTTTTTATTGGTCAGTTCTTTTAAGTGTTGTTGGTCGAAAATGGCTAATTCAGCGCGCTTTATAAGCTGGTATTGTTCAGATAGCCGAGTGGTATAGGTCACCAGTTCATCACGCCAATTACGACTGTGGGCGACGAGCTGCGGGTTCGATCCTCGCGTGGGATAATCATTAGTGTTATCCACAAATGTCTGTTCCAAGTCTGAGTGTTACTTGTGTATGTGAATTAAGTGTTTGGGAAACCCCCGCAATACAGGGATTAAATTCCCTAGTGCGGAAGTCGTTTGTTAAAAAACTATGTTCTAATCGCCCGATGTTTCTTAAATCACTTCTAAGAACAATTCGAGAAATCTAGTTCCTTTTTTCTTCTTCTATTTGCGATAACTTGGACCACATTCTGTGTGTCGTATGTCGTGGTGACTTAGCACTTCAACCAACAGATTTGTATGCAACTAGAGATTGCCAAGTTCGAACAAACTCTTTAGATTTATTATATCGGTATCGATTTATTATGTATGTTTGTATAAATATGTCAAACTAGCTGTTTCCCGCGGCTCCGCCCGCGTGGATGTCGGTTATCGCGACAAAAAGAAGCTTATGTCCCTTCTCAGGCTCTAGACTATCTGTGTACCAAATTTCATTTAAATTGGTTGAGTAGTTTTGACGTGAAAGCGTGACAGACAGACAGAGTTACTTTCGCATTTATAATATTAGGGCTGGTTGCTTCAACATTCATTGACATGGACTTACGATAGCAGACGATTTGAAACAACCCACCTTAAGTAAGGATTAGTTAAATCTATCAAATTTTTCGATCCTATCTCTTATATGTAGTGTGAGGTCCGTGACCCGTTACCCGGTGGTCTGACAACGCTAATTGGTGTAATGAGGCTAGAATTTGGCCGCGCGCCACTGTGACTCACGCCGATACAACTAACTATTCATTCTTCACTAACTTTACATGTGTACGTGATAATGTGTAGTGTACACGCACGTAGGTACATAGCAACACACGCGTATGCTTGTAAACAGATATGGATATTTGTAATTAAACACATAGTTGAAAGGAAAATTTTACTCTCAGGCAGGACTCGTACCTGTGCCGGAGTTGCGCAGAGAATGCGCTTGCGATCCCGCGACCCCGGCCAAGGGCAGAGACGGGACCCGGGTGTTTTTTGTCAGTGAAAGTCTGACATATCCTCACGCCGTGCCCTCGGCGTGAAACCATAAGCTTTGTCAAACCTCTGTCTCGTACTGACCTGTATCATACTCGTACCTGAGACTACTGGTTCAACGCACCAGTCGCTTTACCAATTAAGCTAGATGAATATTGCACATCGACATCGGCCTTTTTACTCCTTTGCATCCATCACTTTAAGTTTTTCCTTAAGTGTGGGATGTATGTATATAAGGACTCATCCATTTCGATTATATTTTTTCCTGTTTATTGACCAAAGTTGACGTAATGGTGGCCTTTTCCAACAATTTGCTAATTTCGATGTCGTATCGCCGGGCAGTGTGCTATTTTGCTATTGAGATTTTTTGCACCATGCACAATATAATACTGGTAGACGTGTCTTCCGGGAGAGTAAGCTGGTTGACTGTAGCTTCCAGTCTTACCTTAATTGGGAAAAGCAAATAATAATATAATATCTTGGGAGAACTCACACACGGCAATCTGATCACAAACTTGGCAGAGCCTGTATTATGGCAACCAGACAACTGATAAACATACTTATATATTTCTAAATATATATTATAGATAATTTACACCCAGACACAAAACAAATGATCGTGCTCATCACACAAAGATATGTCATGGGTGGGATTCGAACCCTCCTCCGGTTTAGCAGTCAGTGTCACTAACCACTAGACCAACAGGCCAGTCAAAAATGTAGACATAGATGTATAATATTTTAAAGAAGGGAGTTAAGGAAATGAAAAATCCTCTGCGAAAGTTACTGGCAGCCAGGAAGGTGTAAAATGAAGAAATAAATGCGACAAGTAAACAGTTTTCTCGTTACTTAACGATACGTTACTATGGCTTAAGGGTCTGAGTCACGGGGCGTTGACCCGGCGTAGGCGCAGGCCAGTCAGCCTGCCCGCCGCGCGTCGGGCGGGGACGTCAGAAGGTTAGCGAAGGGCGCACGTTACATAAGGCTTGTATCATATTGTACTGGGTTTAATTGGATGGAGATGTCTGGAGTATTATGTCGTATAGATATTGTTTTAAGTAGGTGGTAGATTACAAGTATGTTTTACTTAGGTATTGATATGTGTGCGACAGTTGCTACCGACTAATGCCTGGACGGTAGAATTTTCTAAGCAAAATGAAGGAAATTCTACCGACCGTAAGCAAAACGAATCGTTTCTTGATTATAGGAACCGGCTATTAGTTAAAAAATAAAAAACCGGCTAGGTGCGAGTCCAAGGGTTTCGCACCATATTACAAGGCGCAAAAACCTAAAAAAAAAGCACGTTCACGGAGGGCAGGAGCCCCCTTTAATTTTAAAATTATTTTTATTATAAATTTGTTGTAGCGGCAATAGAAATACACGCTGTTAAAATTTCAACTGTAGCTGCTATTACGGTTCATGAGATACAGCCCGCTGACGAACGGACGGACGGACAGTGGAAGCTTAGTAATAGGGTCCCGTTGGCACTCGTCGGGTACGGAACCAAAAAAAAAAGGGAACAGTTTATATGGTCATCTCTGATATGAATACAAAAAATGTGGTGGTTTTTTGAAATATGTTACACAGATACATAGGTAATGGATAATTATTGAGTTAATGTAAAATAATAAAATTATGTGGAGACAGGATGGATAAATAATCAAAGAAGAACATGTGCGTTTGGTTAGTAGTTGTGTTTTCAGGGATTATTCTGATTGGAATTTCTGTATGTGACCTGTGTTGTGTATAGTGATATCGAATTGTTAGTCGATCGATTATAGTAAATGCCCAGGTTGTGGGGTAAGCAGGGATTTTGATCCTCATTTTGTGTTAAATAGTTATAGTTTCACAATTTTTAGGAACATTTCACTCTCATCATTTATTATATTAGCATGGATTATAATACATACTTACTTCCATAATAGGAAACAACTTTGAGACTTCAACACCACATAACCTCTTAACAGTCTCCCGTTGACAGCGTGTTATTATTACAACGACGGCACCCACTAACCGCCTGTCAAAACAAAAACCAAACATATCCCTAAAACGTGTATATTTTTAAACAAACAAAAAAATATTTTTATTAAACCCACAGCACGACCGATATAGACGACGGGCTCGCGAGGAATGCGCTTCCGCCAGCCAACAGTTCCAAATTTAAAATTTTCACCAATTTCTTTTTTTGTTTTGTTTGTTTTTTTTTCGGCGCCGCGGCGTCGTCTGTTCGCCTCGTTTGACTGGTAAAGTTGTGGGATATTGGTGTATCTTGTAAGATGATAGTGTTAACTGCCTAATTAGGGAGGATTTTATGACATTTCCTACTAATTGTGATGTAAAATTAAAGGTGGATTTTTGTATAATGAGGTTATATATCTCAGGATATTATAAATAGTCACTATAATTATTTCAACATAAGGCTATGATTGGTTAGCCAGTAATTGGCTAGTGTGTATGCCTTCCTATTTAGATAAAACTTGGTATAGGGTAAGTTTGGATTCCAAGAATGCACATAAGCTACTTTTTGGCGCGATAATTGACACCTACGCAGGCAGACCCGCTGGCAACAGCTAGTTTAAAATATTTTTGGGTACAAACTGGGCAAACCAAGTAAAGTAGCTTCTGCCGGCCTTCCCCGTCTGTGTCCAGTCGTACCTCCACATGCATGCGGCGCCCCCCGGCCGTGACCGCGTCCGCTGAAGCCCCGCGTGCCGCGTGCCCCACATACAATCTGCTATCGATCCAGTTCCGACCGATATGTGATGAACATGTTGAAGTAATTACTTGATAGAATGTAGAGAGACATCTTCTTTATAGAATAACTATCTGTTGCACGCGGCTCCATCTGTGTGGATGTCAGATATCGCGCCAAAAAGTACTATGACCTTTTTTAAGACCCCAAAGTGAGTTTTATCAAAATTGGTTCAGCGGTTTAGCCATGAAAGCGTAACATACAGACATAGTAACTTTCGCATGTTTTATATTAGTGAGGATGATACTGATACTTATCGGCCTGTAAAGGTCCTAGTGTTGGACACAAGCCTCTTCTCATGTAGAGAAGGAACGTGCATAGATCACCACGCTTGCTCACTTGCGTGTAGGCGATTACAGATTCCATTTCGGGATCCAGGTTTCCTCACGATGTTTTCCTGGTCTCGCACGGACCAGTGCCTTAACTCTCCAATTTACTTAATACAATGCCAATGCAAAATTGTTATTCATTTAGCAGGCACACAAACAACACACAGTACAAAAAATACTCTCAATGTTTAGATTCCAGTCAATTGCTTCCATTGCCAGAATTTTTTTAAGGAAAATTGAATCTAAATCCTGCTGAACTAATATAAATTTTTCATTGGCATTGTATTAGAATTCAAAGTTGGAGAGCCTCGGTGCGTGGTCTGTGGTCGTGCGGGGGTATCCGCGATTTCACGCACCGTGGGAAGCCGGTATTCTTAAGGGCTTTGAATTGTTATTAAACTTTATTGTATGCGTTTAAAATATATCATTCAGTGATTGTTGATCAGTACTAAGAGAGTACATCACATTATATCACTCGACAGTCCTTGACTTGCAAGATTACGTCACTGTTTATATTTATGTGTTGTGGCGATATCTGAAGTACTAAGCCGGTTGTACAGACGAGTCCGCGTTGTTGACGGGAGGTTCTGTGAAGGGTGATTGTTATTATGATACTTATTACTTATGTATCTATAAGAAGGTGATGTTAAGTTATTTTTTGTTGCCTGTCAATCTATAAGGTAATATTACTAAAGTTCAGCTCATGATTAGGGACTCCTATTGAGTCTGAAACTAGTCGGGCGATCCCGAGAGTGTGCGTGAGTAAACCGTCAATATGCCTAAATAATTATGAATACTCCGCATGAAAGTTATTATACATAGAAAGGGTTATTTATTAAGGTTACTTCCCTCAGCATACGCGCACCAATTTCTAGACATAAACTTACTTAGGTTTATAAGGCTTACACACCAGAAAATTATGGTTAGGTTCCGTGCAAAACATGAAAAGCTCATGAAATTAAACACGCAGACGAAGTCGCGGAGAATAAATAGCTTGTAATTCTATAATCAAAAAACATTAGTAGGTACACTTTGGTTTAGATACTTTTAATTTCAATTATCGTTGTTAAATTTAACCACCATTTTGTTAAATTTAGTTTGTTGCGTAGGTACTTTAATAATACCGGCCTATTACAAATGTTCCGCTGTTCGGCAAGCCTCTTCTCTTGTACCTACTTGTTGTTTCGACTGTACTTACACAAAGGAGTCGGTGTTCGTTTTTTGTCTATCCACGTTCAAGGTAGCCCTGGCATGTAATTACGGGCCATATAATTATGTTTTAGTTATCTACACTATGCCCAAAACGGGTTGCGGTTATATTCTGTTCAATAATATAATAATATATATTCAGTTTGTACTGTGAGCGACTCACAGTTAGTGGTAATAAACGAAATATATAACCCAACTATAAATTAAAAAATTAAGAAACCTCAGTAATTTTTAAAAAAATGCTGAACATAAAAATTATAGCTAAGAAACACCTGGATAGCTTTTAAACAAAAAAAAAACCCTATTGTAATCGGTCCGTTCGTTTAGGAGCTACGTTGCTACAAAAAGATACACAGGCAGACACGTCAGATTTATAACACGGTTTCCAAAATTCGTATTCAATACGGATGCTAACAATAGATCTTATATTTTACATGCTGTCAAATATCCTATTATGCTAAATGATGAGAAATGGTTCCATTAAAATGAAAATTCCTATTTTTTAAATAACATATATTTCTTTACATTTTTTTTACAACTTACTACAAACACAATATTTTTTGCTGATCACAAACAATAGCTTTCAACTTAATATTCTGCCTATCCATAGCTCGTCGTCAAATAAGTCGGTAAAGGTCATTGACCGACGGCCATGTTTGAATTTCACTGACAACTGTTCTGTTATGCGCCGGCCATTGATTTACGATTTAATTTTTGATGGCGCTGTCTCTGTGGTTATGGGGTAGGCAGAGAGAGTTTAACTAAGGTAGGAAGGTAGGTTTGGAAAGGTATTGCGTTGCGATGCAGCCCTCCTCAGTGTTCATTAGGTCATATAAATTAAACTGGCCTGTTGGTCTAGTGGTTAGTGACACTGACTGCTAAACCGGGGGTCGTGGGTTCTATTGCCACCCAGGACAAATCCTTGTGTGATGAGCATAAACATTTTTTCTGTGTTTGGGTATAATTTATCTATAATATGTTGTGTATTTAAAATTTATGCAAATGTCATGGTGGCCTAGCGGTTCAACGAACGAATTTGTATGCACAAGGTTGCAGGTCCGAACCTATTACACGCGACTACCAATGTGACTTTTTCAAAGTTATATGTACTTACTTAATCATTGTAAGCCACCATCGGCAATCGGTGAATGAAAAACATTGTAAGAAACCAGGATTCAAAAAATTTAGCAAGCGTGGTGATTAAAGCTCGTGTCCTCTATTCATCTGAAGAGGTCTGAGCCCAGTAGTGGGACATTTATAGGCAGTTGTCTGGTTGCCATAATACAGGCTCTGCCTAGTTTGGTATCAGATGGCCGTGTGTGAGTCAAATGTACGAAATTGATGAAGCTGAAGCCGCGGGCTAAAGCTAAGCTGAACATCCGTTTACATTAAAACATACTTATAATAATAATTATATGTATCTATATAAGTAGCAATATTTGTAGTCAACCCACTGCCTGACTCATCATGTAGGTGCACTCAATAGACACAAATAGGTCCCAATAGGCCACAATAGGCTATAATAGGCCACGGCGGCGATTCACCGGCTTCCTCCCGCCAGGCACCTCTATAACGTAGATTTGAATGTGTTACCGTACCAGTATTGTATTGTGTCGCTTTTGGGAGCTCTCACTGATTCATAGTATAGTCGACGGCATTTAGTGGTGACAAACTATACATACCTACCAATATTATTGCGAAAGTTAGTTCGTTCCTAGCTAGGTGTTTCGCTAAAACTGATTGTATTCATCAACTTTTGTTGCTGACTATACAAGGACCCACTTGACGACCTCCGTGGTCGAGTCGCGTAAACACCGGTTTTTAAGGTGTCGCCATCTCTGAGGTCCCGAGTTGGATCCCCGGACGGGTCAGTGTAGATAACCACTTTTCTATATTGTCTCGGGTTTGGGTGTTTGTGGTACCTTCGTTGTCTCTGAATTCCATAACACGCGTGCTTTAGCTACTTACTTTGGGTTCAGAGCAATGTATGTGATGTTGTCCACATTTATTTCGTTTGTTATTACGCACTTCACCTGATGGTATTTGAACACCGCTGCCTATATGAACATGTCTATCACCAGAGCGAGTGGAGATGCGCCACCGATCTTTGAGTTTTTCAACTTTATTTCAAAGCATTATGGTAGATATTCGTATATCTTTACCACTGTCGAATGTACCACTCTGTACATTATTATCGTATTCAGCTATTGGAGCTGATTTGGTTAACAGTGGCCATTGTGTAGCTCTGAGTAAAGTGAGGTGTGTCATGGAGGGTTAAGTGATGCGTTTGCTAGCTAAAGTTGTTGGTAGAAATAACTACGCTATATGCTTTAAGAGGCTAAGTTTTGAGCGGCCTGTTGATCTGGTGGTCAGTGACCCTGACTGCTAAACCGGAGGTAGTGGGTTGGATGCCCATCCAGGACAAATCTTTGTCTGATTAGCATGATTATTGTAATTAATCTATAATACTTGGCGCAATTCGCCTTTATCTCCAAGTTCACATTATTCGTGGTTCGTTTTGTTCACGTTTGTCATTAAAAGAAACGTTTTATATTAATCATAATCTTTTATTCTTTTAAAATTTTGTTAACAGAAGCCACTCGCGTGCCGCCCACAATGGCCGACACCGACACGGAGCCGCTGGCCAACGGCACCGGGACCCTGAACGAGGAAGAAGAGGAGAGGCTCAAGCAGAGGCCCGCCGACATCGACGCTGTGAGTAACCACCACCACCAACACTCTAGACACAGAACTTGAGGAGTAGGTCCCGATAAAGATGTTAAGGACCATGCTCTTATCTAAAAATATAAATGATATAAAACAAAGTCGGGTTAGTTAAACCATTTATAACTCAAGAACGGGTGGACCTATTTTCGTGATCTTTGTTTTGTCGGATTCGGCTCCACCCCGAATTGCTGAATAACTATCGGAAATAGTCACGAATAAACTATTACTTACGCGGGTGAAACCGCGTGGCACATCTAGTTGAATTTAGAAGTAACGGTTTTAATATTTGTGTTTCTTGCAGGATGTCCGCGAGATGGAACGCCGCAAGCGCGTGGAGGCGCTGATGTCTTCGAAGCTGTTCCGCGAGGAGTTGGAGCGCGTGCTGGACCAGCAGATGCACGAGGGGAACGACGCGCCGCTGCTGCAGAGGATCCGCGAGATGGTGGGCGGCAGACTGCACACCGGCAGCCTCAGGGTGAGTGAGAACAAGGTGGAGACGAATAGGAATAGATGTGGAGGAGTTCCGTGGTCAATACTGCAAGGTGACACTGGAAGCCGACCACAACGTATATGGCGCAAGACGAGACAGATGATAATATTAGAAAGAGAGAAAAACATTTATTGTCTCACCAAAGAGCGCGAACAACGCACAAATTTTACTTAAAATTATTGTGTTTTATAAGTGGGTACTGTCATTTTAGCGTTCTTTTTTATAGAAAAAATACACTATCTATACAGCTCTACTTTTATACAAGATACGGATCAAATTGCAACAAAATTGAACCGAGAACATGTTTATAGAATGTTTTAGTATTCGCCTATTTATTGCGAGAAAATTCGTGTTTTTATACTTCAGTTGAGCCTGAATTATAAATATTAGATGTCTAAATAATTGTTCTCGTGACTAAAATTGTTTAGAGCTGTTTATCAGCTCGTTATTACAGTAGTCTAAAGTGAATGAATTCTTTATCCAACTTCAAAAGGAGGACATTCTCGACAGTTTTTTTTGTGTGGATGTTCCTCAACATCTCCGGCAATAGTGGATAGATTTAAAAAATATTTTTTTTTCATCTATATATTATACCTCAGAGGTCCCATATAATTTCATTGAAATCGATTTTTCGTGACCTAGGTATTTAGCCCTTACTCCTGAACTTTGATTCGCTTCATCCATCTTAGATTATAGAATTTTTGAAAAAGTGAAAAGTATGTGTCTAATATTTTTTGATTATTTTATTTCGGACTAAATAGATTTTTACTTTTCATACCCAGTTAACATCCCTATTGTTGTAGCACATACCTCATCATACAGTTTTGTTTATTGGTGTCCCGCTTGGTGTGCAGGGCCCCGCGTGCGTGCTGCCCATCAACGACATCCGCGGCATCGAGGGCGTCGGCTATGAGAAGGGCGAGAAGATCCTCCGCTGCAAGCTCGCCGCCGTGTACCGCCTGGTCGACCTGTTCGGGTGGACGCAGAGTGAGTATGGTGGCGGGACTCGAAATAACGTGCCTTAAGCATAATATGCTTAATGTTTCAACGGACGCGCTCAGTCTGCATCGGTGTGCCGCGCTAATGAATCTCTACCGGCCATTATTGAGAAAAGAATCGTTCCTGCATCATATTTTAAGGTTGATTCTAGTTTGAAATCATCTCTAATAGGTACTGCTTGTGACATCAGTCAAGAAATATTTTTTATACAGATCGTGATGCTTGCGCTATGTAGGTCTATCTATATCTTTGATTTGTACTTTATATACACCGTCAAATTGTTTCTCTTAATAATAAAACATTATACATCTAAGGATATAAACTACCATAGCACTCAGCTCGTTTTTCCCTCTACTGTTTCTTGCGTATAGGTCCTATAACTCAGTGAATGACAGTATGACGGCTAATAGAGCAGAATGGAAGGAGAAAACATTGTGCGCCGACCCCAAATAAATTGGGAAAAGGGCAGGAAGAAGAAGAAGAAGAAGGTCCTATAACTAAGTTGTCCTATCGTTCCCAGCGGGCAACCACGGGCAGATCACGGCGCGCCTGAACACGGCGGTGGAGCAGGTGCTGACGACGCCGCGCGGCTTGCTCCCGCACGAGGTCACCGCCTCCTCGCTCGTCAAGGTCGACATGCAGGGCGTCATACAAGACCAGGGGACGACCAACTTCCCCGTCAACGTTGAAGGTAACACCTCTTGCAAATTGTGACATTTTTTTACAGACTTTTTGAAGGTTCTCAATTGGACCAAATATTTTAGAAAACGTACAAATAATGTCGGCCGTCTTTTGCTACTATCCGTCTTTGATCGTTATGAGGCGATAATCATAATATAATAAAAATATCTTGGGACAGCTCAAACATCTCATAGATAAATTACCAGACCCAGAACAAATGATCGTGCTCATCATACAAAGATTTGTCCTGGGTGGGAATCGAACCCACTAGAGCAACAGGCCCGTCCAATATGTGTTGTGTGGTCAGGGTTCTCGCTGCACGCGGCGGTGCACGCGGCGCGGCCGGACGTGCGCTGCGTGCTGCACGTGCGCTCGGCGGCGGCGCTGGCGCTGTCGGCGTCGCGGCGCGGGCTGCTGCCGCTGTGCCGCGAGGCCGCGCTGCTGGGCGACGTGGCCTACCACTCGCCGCCGCCCGGCGCGCTGGACAACGCCGAGCGCGACCGCCTGGTGCGCGCGCTGGGCCCGCACAGCACCGTGCTGCTGCTGGCGGGCGCGGGCGCGCTGTGCTGCGGCGCCACGCTGGAGGAGGCCTTCAGCCAGGCGCGCAACCTGCTGGCCGCCGCCGAGGTGCAGCTGCGCCTCGCCGCCGTGCCGCTCGACGACCTGGCGCTGCTCGACGACGACACCCGCCGCCAGGTACACGCTCCGACACACACTTTCAGACACACTCACACACACACTCACACACACACTCACACACACACACACACCGACACACTCGCACTCGCACACACACCGTCACACTCACACTCGCACACACACTGTCACACTCACATCACCAAAGATCGATACAGTCACACTCGCGCACAGACGGTAACACACACTCGCACACAGACGGTCACACTTACACTCGCACACACACACATTCACACTCACATCCACAAAGACCGACAAATGTTTATTTACACTCTCTATCTTATGCTTGTATATGTGTGTTAGATCTGTAGCGATCCCAGTAGTATCAGTGTGAGACATTGTCCGTGCCGCAGATCTACGAGGCGTCGCGCAAGCCGCCGGCGGACGCGGGCAAGTGGCGCGTGGGCGGCGAGGAGTTCGAGGCGCTCATGCGCATGCTGGACAACGCCGGCTTCCGCACCGGCTACATCTACAGGCACCCGCTCGTCAAGGTACGTACTACACAACTAGGGCATGATTTATACAATTCAAGTTTGAACACATTTCAATTCTAGGTGCTTGTGAACTACTACAAAGAGGGTTTGTACATTCATTCGCTCTATTATTCAAGTACTAGGTGACTTTACAGACGTTGTCCTGTCTAACTATGAATATTCAATTCGAACTGCGATTTTTTTTTATTAATATTTATTGGTTAAAGTATTCGAAAAAAACCCAGCTGTCTGCTTAATTTACATTACTCAAACGCATAGCATCTGAAATTATTCAACATAGCTTGAGAGAAGGCTAGACAATTGTAGTTAGAAATTATCAAAACATTTTTTTTATTAGGTACAACAAACAGCAGTATATTAAATATCACAGTTCCAGTACAAAATTGCTAGAATAACAAATATTCTACTCACAACTATGATCTTATTGCATAGTAATTCCTCGTTGTTATTGTAAAGTATCGTTACTCCCACAGAACGACGTGCCGCGTCCCAAGAACGACGTGGAGGTGCCTCCCGCCGTGTCCTCGCTCGGGTACCTGCTGGAGGAAGAGGAGCTCTACAAGCAAGGGTATGTATGCCGACAGATACACTGTTTTACCGACACATAATAATAATTATATCTTGGTACCACTCACACACGGCCATCTGATCCTAAACTAGGCAGAGCCTGTATTATGGCAACCAGACAACTGATACTAACATACGTATTTATTTCTAAATATTGTCATATTGTCACATAAAGAAAAAAAGAGAGGGAGGGGAGAAACTCGCACACACACATTAAGCTAGTCATTGGTCAATGGGGTAGACGACTGGGTATGAAAAGACAAAATCTATTTAGTTTGGCAGATAGATAATAAAAATATATTAGACACGAATATAATGTTTTTTCACAATAATATACTAATATACACTAAGTAGTTAAAGTCAATTAATGTTCAGTAGTAGAGGCTTATGACGTCATACTTGCGCATAAAATATACGAAATTGTGACGTCATGCGATATATCAACACTAAGTAGTTAAAGTCCACTAATGTTCAGTAGTAGAGGCTTATGACGTCATACTTGCGCACAAAATATACGAAATTGTGACGTCATGCGATATATCAAATCAATGTATGTTTGAAATGGTGTAATGTTTATGTAAGAATTGATGGTTATTTTGACAGCATATATATAACATTTTTTTTCTAGTGTTAAGACAGTGCAACCAAACAATTAAGCACAAAAAAATAATCGTTTATGTTCCGTATTACGTACAAAAAACCCTTCTGACTTTTCTTTTTACAAACTTCAAGGTATTTTTGAACTCCTTTATCAACATACTTATACCCATAATGTATATCCTCAGGATATGGAAGAAGGGCCAGGGCAAGACTGGCGAGCGCACGCGCTGGCTGAACTCGCCCAACGTGTACCAGAAGGTGGAGGTGCTGGAGACCGGCACCAACGACCCCAAGAAGATCACTAAGGTAGAATATCTGAGGGTCGAGGCCGAGTAGGCCGTGTTGGGGCGACTACTGTATGTTACACTAGCGATACGGACGACCGGGCTACATGCATGGAGAGTTCACATACCATCAGGAACGCGGCTCCATTGTACTTTCTAAAGTAACAAGGAAAGTATAGTAGTACCAAGTTTGTAAGTAATGAAAAAAACAATCTAAGTCCGACTAACTCAACCTTAATCTGTGGTCACATTTATTTATGTTCACTGACAGCTTCTTAAGTATAGCATAATTAACCAACATTCACAAAGATTAGTAATAACATACCTACTAGAAAGTTACCAAAAAAATAAGATATAAGTAAAATTTAAATCTTTAACATCTTAAATCCTAAATTTAAGAGTACCTAAATTTAAGACTAATATGAATATCTAAAAGCATAGAAAAAAAAACACAGCGAATACTAGCTGTGATTAAGCACTCGCAACTAGACCTCGCTGTGCATCACAGGGTACTCGCTGCGAGTCGTCCATTCTCTCCAGACTAACAGACTGTCGAAATTCTCGTGTAGAACTCGCAAATTGCTTTACGTTAAAATTTAATTAACAAATCAAGGCCGGACACAGTACGCGCCGTTCAAAAATAAGACCTGTAGGCCTATTCGCTATCTCCAGTTGTCAACCCAACCGATGTTTACCAGATAAAAATAAGTATAAAAATGCTTATCCAGTATCGGCTAACGTCGGTAACCACATAAGTAGTAGTAGATCTAGTTTGTCATCGAAGTTACACGATAAGAAACTTGTGTTTTCATTGTCTTTTATATAAAGCAACTATCGCTTTAGTTGACAACCGCCATAGCGAATAACCCTGCTGCTCAAATAAATCAGCGTATGTCGCGTAACTTACAAATTTGGTACTACTATTAGATGTTACTTGAGAAGTCAGCGGTCTGCTAATGTAACATACAGTTCAATACGCGCAAGAGATCAGTCGGTAAATTATGCACAACATGAATATGTATACACGTAGCATGCATACCTAATATGTTAACAAATTATAAACTTTTCATAAAACTACGACCGTCGTGGTCGAGCGGCGTACCAGGTGTCCCCAGCTCTGAGGTCCCTTGACGACCCTCGGCCGGGCCAATCTAGAAAACCTCTTTTTCTACATTGTCTCGGGTCTGGGTGTTTGTGGTACCTTCGTTGTCTCTGAATTCCATAACACAAGTGCTTCAGCTACTAACTTTGGGTTCAGAGCAATGTATGTGATGTTGTCCACATTTATTATAATTTTTTATGTAGACACAGACATATAAATCTTAATTTGTAGCTTTAATACACAAACAATCGTATCTGTGAGATTTAAGCCATCATTTTCCCGCCGTTTATTTCCTTGACTGCCATAATACATTAGGAATATAAATATTTTCTATAAACAAATGCTACGTGTATACATATATTGTTGTACCGACAATGATAGCGTGTGACAGAGACGGCGCTATATCGTGTGACTGTTCACTCGTAATGTTGTGCAGTGGGTGGAGTTAAATTATGTAGCCTTCAAAGGTGGTAGGGTGATTTATTTATTTATTAGTTCTTCGTAAATGCGTTCATTAGAGTATGCTATGGATTTTTGTATTTCTTATTTTGATAGTAACGAAATTAATGAAAAAAAAAAACAATTTAAACTCATAGAGAACTTTTTTAGTTTCTGATATTAAAAGCTTAACTAATTAATACTTTTGTAGTTAAAAATATGTATAACATTTTTGACTTCGTTTGTATTATGTTATGAACAACATTGCCTCACTATGGTATAAAACAATTTTCCATCGATACATAAAAAAATATCGGGATTATAAAGTTTATAAATAACTAATCAATTTTTGAATAACAAAAAACCATGGCGTAGTTTGATTAACACGAATATTGGATATTAAGATTTAAGGGATATCCCTGTCTGAATATTTTCATTTTAGAGTTTAGAGAGGCTTTTAAATAGTGTTCCTTACTAGGTGCACTAAATATCTAAATTGATTCCAAAAAAAATATTAAAATATTTATTAAAGTTACATTAATAAAAGTACAGTGACTAGTGTCTCTGCCATATTTTACCATAGGTTTTGGTTAACCGACTTTGCAAAGTTGTATATTTACATATATGTGAAATCTGTGTCACTTGTCCTAAAAAACAGATTTAAATAAAACACATCCACAATTATTTATTCTGACAACCAGTCTTACTATGAGATACTGTGTTCCTAGTCAAATGGGTTGTGGAGGTCACATAGGTAGTCGCTCTGCGTAAAATACGGTATTTACATGAATCCGGTGAGTCTGGAAGCCGACCCCAACATAGCTTTGGGAAAAGGCTACGCAGAAAACGATTAATAATATATTTATAGATAGTTTTCTCTATAGAAATAAGACTGTCCTAATTCGTATGTTAAAGTTTTGTCTTTGTAGTAAAGAAAACTGTTTTTTCGTATTATTAATAGTCAGAATAAATGGATACCCATCTTAACTATCCCAGGAACTAGATTATACATTTGTACATAATACCACTTTTGCAAAGTCGGTTAATTAATGTTTTGTCATAAATAACTCATCGTCACAATATTAGTCTCGATAATATTATATTAAAGAAATATGTACTAACTTATATTATATTTATCTAACACATAAAGATCAAGTTATCACAAAATATTTTTAAGTGTATTTTATTAACTGCACAACGGCAACCTACTGCCATTCGCCTGCCCGGGAGGCGTGCCGCCCGGACGTACCTAAGCTGCGCAGTAAACACCCCCCCCTAAATTCACTGAATAATGTGCTTTTAAATGCAAAAAGTTATTGCACAAAATTCTGAGAGTAGCGAGTTAAGGGTGGATATTTCGAACGCCAGATATTTTTTATTAGTGTAATAAAATTGACGTCTGACAGATTTTGTATGGAAGAACTGTCAAAAATTTAAAATTATTCCTCAATTAAAATTGTTTGGCGTTGAAAACATACGCCCTTAAGCTGTAAAATTCCTTATCTTTATATTCTTTTGTCGAGATTTACTGAAAAATACACACTTAAAAGTATTTTGGGTGACTTTATCAGTATATATGTAGCGACCCTATCGGTTGTAACTAATTAGTGAGTACATTATGGTACTGTTGTGTTATATTAGACTTGTCTGTGTTTTGTCCCGCACAATACAAAAGACTATCCCACTGCAGGCCGTAGGCTTTTTTGCTTCGAGAAAAGGCGACCACACTATACCTTATATATACGTATTATGGCCAATACATAACAAACAATAATTGAATATACAGAATAAAAAAGTAAAATACATATGTAAAGGTTAGTTAATTCGCTGGCACCGGTGACTGGTCGACGGTCCCTAGATCAAGCTGGCCCGAGCCGGCCAAACTAGCAATAAAAATATGTCCCTAAATAATAAAAACTTTGAACCAGCCCTCCCTTGCTGTTTTTGCCTTATTAAGATTGTTAGCAACGCACTAAGTCGAGGTCCGAACCCCACAGGTGATGCCCTTAGTGAACGTTGCTGACGTAGTTAGTTTTTCTATTGCTCTGGCTGGAGGCCTTTAAGGTTCTCGCCAAAAGTCCGCTGAAGCACTCAAAGCCTGCGCTCAACTGCAAAGATCTATTAAAAGAAAACTTTATCTTATCGAAGTATTTACAAGGAATATAAATTGATGAAAGTAACTGTTTGTGTTTGTTCAGGACAAAATACATGACTATATTATGTGAACCATCCTTTCCATGTAACGTAGGACATTCCATTTTTACTATTTCTAATAACCTTTTTACTTTTACCTTTTAATTTTTATCTTTTTTATTTACTTTTACCTTTTATTCGGGATTTTGGTAGTGGCCTTTATATGTTTTAACAATATATTTCTATGTATAAGTTTGTAAGTTTACACTTCGACTGTGACACAAATGTCTACGATACATCGGTCTAGATAGTGTCGCAATAAATGTTCTACACTTGTGTTCACGTACACTCGGTGTATACACTGTGGTTGTATTGTGTCGAAGTGTATAAGTAGGTTTATTTCTGTGCGTTTGTTTATACTTGTTGCTATAGAAACGTAATAGGCATGATGACAACAAGTAAATTTCATTGAAATAATTTGTGTGTATATTATTACAAAATTCCTAATTCTAAAACTCTGATTCTTTTCATAATTAAAAGCAAGATGAATATAATAATCGATAAAATAAAATCGCTAAATACGGCAATCCGCCATGAAATGTTGAACGCCAATCAGAGCGCATGACGTCACGTTAGAGTTCTTTCTCTTTGTTTACATTTGAATTACTTAAGATTAATACACACTCGCTCGCTTTTTTAATTAAATACGCCGTTATTGTTTTGTTATTAACTTCAATTTCTTTTGTGTAAATTGATTGCGCTAAATTGAGTCATGGAACAAGGATTTACAAAGGCTTCTAGCGCAAATTTACCAAGAATCGACTTGATAATGCTAGGAACGTTTCTGGCATCAAACAAAGACTTCTGTTCAGCAGAATTTAGAAATGTTAAAACTTCCATGTAAGTTTTGTGTATTAAACAGTTAATTAATTATTTAAACCATAAAAATAATTCGTTGAAAGCATAGCTATTGTACCTATTTACAGTATAACATTCAATATTACAATTTGAGGTTATGTTTATGTAAATATTTCTTTGTCAAAGTGATCTTCACAAAAATAAAGCTGTGTAGTGGGTAATATTCCTTCCAAATCACGTCTTGCAAGTTCAAGCCACTTCTTTCTTAATTTCTTATCGAAAGGAACGAAAACAAATAACTTCTCAGGAGTTTTTATGGACGTATTAGTACACAGAGGGACGGAACACCACCTATATGCTTTCGAAGTCATGTTTTTAATGTAAAAACTAGTAAAATGTCCAAATTAAATATGAATTAGATAATGTTTACATATACCGAATGTTCCTTGTACTCTAAAGTGACGTAAGCAAGCGACGCCATGACACTTTGACGCGTTTTGGTGCAAATTTTAAATTTATGAATCAAAAATTATTTTTATTTTAATTTGTAAATTGTTTATTATAATTCATATATATTTCCAAATATTATAGAACAGTTTCTCAAAATTTGTCATCATGCCTATTCAAATGTTAACCATATTTCAAATAGTCTATAGCTGTAAGTTCGCGATACACAAATGTTGAGCTTTTTGTCTTATTGTGCTCAAAATGGCTCAAAAACTTGGGTTTTTCTATATATTTTGGGTTTTTTTATTTAATTTACAAAGGTATAAATCATCGAAATCTTTAGATATTATATAAGAGTATATTTTATTCAGATATTAATATATAACGATATGTTTGTATAATTGCTTGCTATTGTGTGAAAATGACTTTTTTTTTATTATCGTTCCATTTTACGTAATAATACGTAATTTTTGGTCCATTATTTTTTTTATAATTAATTAATTTGCCTATAAAACCTTTGCTTGAACTGGATTTTAAAAAAAGCTTTTCAATAAATATTGTGCTTCTAGATATGTTATAAAAATCAATTAAAATATATTAATCAAAACATAACAGTTCTATTTTTGTCGCTCTCACGTGTAATGAAATGCTTTTGACTTGTCTTCGTGTTATTTTGTATAATTTCGTTACTAATATAATAATGTTTTGCAGTGGGTGGACGCTAACAACGAAGAGGTAATTTCGACGAATATTTTAATAAAATTCTATTATATTTTTCTATTACTTTGTTGTAATTCTATGACTGATCGTGTGTGGGTTATTATTGGCATGGCGTTTTCGATTAATCATTTATATATTCTTTAAGGATTTTGGTTAAGATAATTAAATGGGATTCTGAGGTTACTAAATTGTTATAAAAAAATCGTTTTTTTTTAAGTTGTTTAAAAAAGCAAAGGTCTTTCAATTTCTAGTGTTCTGAGCCCATTTATCAGATACTTTATTAGTAAATTCTTATTGTCCATGACACTTATAATACATTTAGTTTAACAAATTGCTCATTGTTCAATCCAGGTAAAATAGACCTTGATATCGCAAGTATAACGATCTGTATAAAAACAAAGCGTGCCATTTTTTTTGACTACCTACTCTGTCGTTACAACCACTATTTAGTGATGATTTCCAACTAAAATCAACTTAAAAATATGATGTAGGTACGATTAGTTTGTCAATAATGCCCGGTACAGATTGGTGAAACTAGCGCGGCGCACCGATGCAGACTGAGCGTGACAGTTGCCACGTTAAGCATATTATGCTTAAGCTGGGGCGCGAAGTAGATGCTCTTGCGTTTTTTAGGTCTGTATATCTATGCAAAATCCTTACTTATATTATAATTGCGAAAGTAACTCTGTCTGTCTGTCGCGCTTTCACGAAAAAACTACTGGACGCGCGACAGACAGACAGACAGAGTTACTTTTGCATTTATAATATTAGTAAAGATTTTACTACAAGATTCCAAGCTCAGTAACGAGTAATATATCTTAGCCTATTTTTATCCTTATTTCAAATATTTTCTTTAAGTTTTTTTTTGTTCTTAAGTGAATTGGAAATTCTGTTGTATGTAAAAAACACACAAATATAATAAACATACATGTCTTCGCAACACACAGCATGTCAAGTCATAGAATTACATCTACATTTCCTACTCTTTACATCTTCTCTCTCGCTTCTAACATTTCGGGGTTTTGGAGTTTGTTTGTGAAGTCCAAATTACCGGTAGGGTGACAATGATTTTGAAAACTTTAGGACAAATAATAATAATAATACATTAATAGTGTATTATTATTTCGATATAGCCAACAGCATTTCATTATTAATCCCTGGTTGAATACGAATTCGTATTTTTACATCGAGTCTGTACAGTGTTTTAGTTTAAAATTGGTAGCAATGTTGCCACATGAAAAATCCTTTCCTTGCACGACCTATTTTTTTTCCATTTTTTTTCCTACCCGTGTCTCCTTATTCGCACAAGAGAAATAAGGTCATACAAGAGTATTTTACAAAAAAAAAAAAAACTTACTGTATTTTTTTTTCGGTACTGCTCGAGTTAGTAAATGATGCTGTTTTTTTTTTGTTAGTTCTTGTATGAATAATTTCCTCGATTCAAGGCTTGTCCGTCTTGGTTAGATTTCTTTTTTTATTTTTCAAATTGCTTGATCCCATCGGTATAAGCAGGAGTTATGGCTTGGAAGAAAAAAAAAAAGAATTGCTTTTTAAAAAGGGCTTTGCATGGGTTATGTGGATGTCTGCTTATGCCCAAGATGCGTTAGATCTATACTGTACATGCTCGATGTATCACCAGGATTTGAGAAAAAAATTGAGCCGTTTTTTTTATATTTTTTTTTTTTACTTTTTCGCACACTTTTTTTCTATTGTTTTACAATATAAATGCCACCTTACCACATCCTTTAACTAACCCCTTTATGATGCGATTATCAATAAATATAATTCAATAATTATATTCATTGTACTTCGCTTAACATGATGGCAACATTTATACTAATTTTCTTTTTTTTTTTTTTTTTCTATCACGATTGGTGACGACAACGGATTTCAAAAACATAATAAATAAAACACTATACAAATTGGAAAACACGAAATAAATGAAAAATAAAAAATCCGTTGGTAACGGCTTGGTCTCCGTACGCCATTGGTCCCCGTTGGTCCCGGTCGGTGGCCGCAGTGGGTGCAGGACGGGTCCCCGGCGCACTCGAGCACCCCCGTCAAGATAGATACGCTGCAGTTCGTTCCCAAGAACACCAATCCTAAGGAGTTCAAGGCGTTGCAGCAACAGGTATGTGTACAAATATATTTTTCTAGGTTAATAATCACGTATACGATAGATATTTGAACTCGCAGCAACTGAAATGGTTCCAGGGACTAGCTAATAGGGATGTTGATGTTGGGATAGGGAGTCTGAAAAGTCAAAATAATTTAAGTCCGTCAGTTAGATAATGAAAAAATATTATACACGTAATTTTTCCTATATCAAAACAATAAAAATTACAAAGATCCTGCGCTTTAAAGTTTAAGACGTCACGTCGTGGTAAAAATTGTAGCACGGAGTGACGTCAAGCGAAATACCCATTTACTGTATTTTGAGTATTTTTCGTTCGCAGAAAAAATGAAAAAAAAAAAAAAAAGAAAACGTGTATTAGTTATAATTAATTATTTTATTTGAGAAGCTATCAAAAACTTATAGTCAACATGCCTATTTAAATAGTCAAAAGGTTTACCTATTCGGAAATGAAGGGATGAAGTGGACGCCCTTAATAAGTAGTTGCCTCAGATATAGACATATATAGATAACGCGCAAGTATCACGATCTGAGCCCCTAGACAAGTGACATTTCGACAAGCGATATCGCTGATGGAATCGTTTAAATGTATGAAAGTGACAGACAAGTCCAAGTCACGTGACTTATCGAAACGAAATGTCATTTCCATACATTTAATGTCATTTGAGCGATTTCTATCATCGTTTACGCTTGTCGAATTGCCACTTGTCTAGGGGGGCTGTATATATAACAAGCGTTCCCTATTTTGACTACCTACTATGACGTCACAAGCAGTATTGAGAGATGATTTAAATATAAAATCAACTTAGATACGATTTGTGTCGATCCGGAGATCCGTGATCAGAGGTCGTGGGTTCGATTCCCTCCCAGGACAAATATTTGTGTGGTAAGCATGATCGTTTGTTTTGTGTCTGAGTTTAATTTATCTGTAATATGTGTGTAATTAGAGATCTATAAGTATGTTTATCAGTTGTCTGATTGCCATAATACAGGCTCTGCCTAGGTTGTGACAGATCAGATAAGATGAGAGAGAGATCAGATGGCTGGGTGTGAGTTTTGCCGAGATTTTATTATTATTATGAAGTAATGGCTAGTGTCTTGAAATGTTTACATTGGATTACGCGTCATTATGTGTCGAGTAAGGTATACGTATGATCGTATGTGCCTTAGATCAAGGAGAACCGTCGCGCGGACAAGATCAGCGCCGGGCCGCAGTCGCACATCCTGGAGGGCGTGACGTGGGACGAGGCCAGCAAGCTCATCGGCGAGGACGCCGCCAACACGCACACCGGCGACCACGTCGTCAGCCACCAGGTAGCCACACTACACTCACTAAAAAAAATATTACTTTAAGACGATACTCAAATTTTTTAGCTATTTTCATATCTTTTTTTTTCTTAACAACTATAAAACTTATTGACTTGAAATTTGATTTCTAGATGACGATATGATGATAATAAATGTCGATCCGTTACACGATTATATTTTTTTCACAGTATTTGATGCATAATTTTATTATAAAATCTAGTGCATTCGCGGCACATTCGACAGATTTGGACGTCCCCTTTTTTTTGGGTGTCGGGTTGTAAAGCTAATGAATTTAACCTACACCGAGGGATTAGCGCGGGGTTATGTCGGATTAGCACCGACTAAAAACACCCTGGTCCCGTCCTCGCTTGGTTGACGTATTGTGCCCGTGGTGGCCCGGCAGGTGCTGATGGGCGCGGCGTCGAAGGGCATCATCCAGCGCGGCTACCAGCACAACGCGGCCGTGTACAGCGCGCCGTACGCGCGGAACCCCTTCGACCACGTCACCGACACCGACATCGACGAGTACCGCCGCACCGTCGAGCGCAAGCAGCGCTCCGACTGTACGTATGCCTGTGCTAAGTCTTGCGCGGAACCTGACATATGTTGCCAATATGTGCTCCTTTTAGTTCCAAATCTATATATAGTAATACTAGCTGTCCCCCGCGACTTTGTTCGCGTGTTTTAGTTTCAACGGTTTTCCATTTTTGCAACATTTTTTATTTATGCTCCGCTCCTATTGGTCTTAGCGTGATGTTTTATAGCCTATAGCCTTCCTCAATAAACGGACTATCCAATACAAAAAGAATTTTTCATTTCGAACCAGTAGTTCCTAAGATAAGCGCGTTCAAACAAACAAACAAACTCTTCAGCTTTAGAATATTATAGTATAGATATAAAGCTAAAGAGTTTGTTTGTTTGAACGCGCTAACCACAGGAACTACTGGTCCGATTTGAAAAAATATTCATCGTTGGATAGCCCATTTATTGAGGAAGGCTATAAGCTATAGGCTATAACATTACGCTGCGACCAAAAGGAGCGGAGCTGAAAAATGTTGCAAAAATGAAAAACCGTTGAAACTAAAACACGCGGACAAAGTCGCGGGGGACAGCTAGTAAATATATTTTACATAGGGTGGTACTTTAAGTACCGCATACTAATTTTTTAATTAAAGTACCACATACGTTTAAAGTTAAATAAAACCAACTCTAAATGATGTTTTAAGTCAAATCGAAATCAATAACTCTATTCTAACTAGGCTACAAAGTAGCACTTTAAGAACGTCTATACAATGGACAGCACCCGGATTCGGCCACTCTTCACTGTAGAGTATCTATATCTGGAAAATTCTTTTAGCAATAGCTATGTCTCACTGTAAGTTCAATGAACCACATGTAAAATTTATATTAAATATGGTTGTTATGTTTGTTCAGACGACACAGACCTGTCGGAGTCCGAGGCGATCAGCGCGGCGCAGGTGACGTCACCCGCCAGCGCGCCCTCCGAGACAGAGGACGAGTCGCGCGACGGTAAGGAGATAATACATACATATAGACAGACACGTGGACTGTAGGCACTTGACAGATCTACCAGCAGAAATGTGGTCGATGAACACGCCGACAGCTATGATATAAATATCCATTATGATGAGAAAGCAAGGATATGAGCGATCTGTAAACCAAATTCTGATTAATATTATAAATGCGAAAGTAACTCTGTCTGTTTGTCGCGCTTTCACGCCAAAACTACTGAACCGATTTAAGCTTAATTTGGTACACAGATAGCCTGAGAAAGGACATAGGCTACGGACATATAAAGCTAAGGACATCCACGCGGGCAGCCGCAGGAAACAGCTAGTTTCATATAAATCTGTTGTATATTGGTTTTGCCTGTAGAAGTAATCTATACTAATATTATAAAGAAGTAAAGTTCGTGTGTTTGTTAAATTGTAAGGGGTAATCTCGGGATCTACTGAACCGATTTTAAAAATTCTTTCACCAATAGAAAGCCACATTATTGCTGAGTGTCATAGGTTATATAAAAAACCGAAAAATAAAAAGGCTTTTACGTGGTAGTCCGTTTTGCAAAGTGAATTGGAGAAAAAACGGTCGAATGAAAGCGTTTCTTACGAACGCTGCCTTAACTATGAAAGATATATTTTTGAATTACAAAAAGTTGTTTTTTTTTAATATTAGTTTAGATAATTTAATTTTTAATATTAATAAAATAATTTAAATCGTTAGGTCATATGTACTAAAAAAGGATTATTAACATTATGCCCAATGAAGTGGGCACGGGTCAGCTAGTAATCTATATATGTATATAAAAGAGAATGTATTTGTGTATGTATGTTCACCCAAAACTCAAGAACCGATATCCCAATTGATATGAAACTTTGCACACATATAAAGGGCGACTTGACCACTCCGACGAACATAGTTACGTTGGTGCCGGATAGGTGGCGCTGGTAGCAGTGATTTTTATCTTCTGAGCCATAGGTTGAATAGGGGAGCCGACTGTTTTATTTACACGTCACATAGATATTAAATAAATATTATTATCTTTTTTTAATTAAACTAACGATACTATACTACAAATTTTACCCACACGTGACGTCACAAGCCCCCACTCCTAAAGTTTAAAGCGCTTTAACTTTGTCATTTTTCATTGATTTGATAAAAGAAAAAATACGAGATTTTTTATCTATCTGGTGGACTAAATAGATATTTCCTTTTCATACCCAGTTCGCACACCTATTCAATGCGAACGAAGAAAGTATAATATATATAAGTAAAATCATGTACAAAAGTAATTTGAATTTATTATATTAAATTTTTAAGATAACTACTACAGCGCGAGAACGAGAAATTACTCGTTTATTTGAGATCTTGTTGTACGTTGAATCTAAATATACAACAGAATGTTGCTATAGTGTAACTTACGATGTGTTGCAGAGCACCGCGTGCTTAGAATAGAAACGAAGCAGGCGCCGGTGTGCAGCCAGCCGGAGGTCGTGCTCAGCGATGGTGAGTACACACACACACAAACGCACACACACCCCACACACAAACACCCCGTACACACTGCATACACAAACACACACGCACACACACAGACACAAGCCCACACACACAGACACACGCCCACACACATATTTTCTTTGATTTTCTGCTTATGATATGAAGGAATGTGTATCTTGGTTTTCCCCTTTTTTTTTTCCTTTAATTAGTATTTTTTAATGTTTTTGGGGCAGTAGCTTAGTACTAGATACTTTGAATGCATATTTGCATGTGATACACGATATTTGGTTGGGTTTTGGTCGTTTGTGCATGTTGGAAATATCCAATAGGGTTGCATTTTGAAAATCTGTCTAAATACAGTAAATATATGTAGGTGTTTTTTTTACACAAATGGGATTCAAAGCTAAGTATACCTTGTACAGGAAACCTAGTTCTCAGCTACTGCACCAATAATGGTTTAGTTACTTTCAAAACTCTTTCAATTCTGTCTCATATTCGGTTGAGCAGTTTATGCTCTACGAAGCTACAAACATACATTTCATTCCATAAAACATTTAATACAAAATGATGATATAAAGGTGTTAATATATAACCTATCTAAATATACTGAGTTAATAAAATTATAATAAAAATAAATACTTTTACTACTCGGTTAAAGAATCTATGATCGAATACTCAAACGCAACTCAATTATAAGTAGCCGTTATGGTTGCCTTTAAGATTGCCGTGCGCTATAAGGTCGCCCTTTGTACCAATGCAATGTATGTTTTTTTTTCTCAAGTCTCATGCTGTCTCACACTTCTAAGGTGTTAAGTAGCGACGGATACACATTTAAATACCTCTTAAAATTAAGTTGCGTTTGAGTATTCGGGAGGATTCCTTAGTCTCGATCTAATTCAGAATCCCTTTAGTAACCATTAACAACTTTAAGTGCGGCATTTAGACTATCTCTAGCAGTAAAGACCAATTTATAATTATTATCTAAAGTTTGAATGTTGTATGGAATGTAACTATACCTGTACAATAGTTATCATGCATGTGAATGACCCCCATTCGTATTGTAGTGGACACGACGGACTTCCTGAACTCGGAGCGAGCGCACGCCGACCGGACGAAAGGTCAGTCAACACTGTAGTCTAGATACATCTAGTGATGTAGATACATGATAGGAATTTATTTATTTATAATGCATTCCTTTATTCATAGAAATGATTCATATTGAGAGGGTAGGTCACGGGTGACCGATGAAGTCACCAGTGACCGAAGTAATAGTAGATATTTTCTTTTGGTATTTAGATACATATTTTTGTGCAATTTGAGAATTTTAATTTCTAATAATGGAATTTATTTATTTGCTACCTTGATGTTAGTTATTTCAGTTTATCAATAAAGGAGTGTATAGGTATTCAACTGATGAATAATTATAACTAAGTAAATTCAGGCTTAAACAATCGGTGGGGTTTAACTGACGGTTAAATGTACCGAAATAGAGGGCTATACTGTCAGTTGTAATACCTTTTAAGTTAAAATTTTACTAAGTTATATGTCAGTTAAAATATCTTTGAGTTAGTAGATATTTTACTTGTCTCTATTTTCTAGCACGAGAGTTTAATTTTTTGCATATTTAATATTAACAGCTTAATTAAACCATACACATAAGTTCAAGTTATATTAAGTACACAGACATATCCTTAAATCAAGTTTTGATCTTAAAATATTTTATTACCCGACTTCAAAAGGAGAAGGTTGTCAATTCGCCGGTATTTCTTTTTGTATGTTTAATACAGCAATTGTAGATCGATTTAAAACATACTCTTCTCTCCTCTCTACTTTAGAGGTGGTCCCATATAAATTTCATTGAACTTGGTACCTTTTTACATTGTTGTAATCAATTATACAATGTACACTTATGTGAATGGTAGATTAATTGTTAACAGTGGTAGTTTCTTGACTAACTGGCTTAAATTTAAGCGTATCATGTTAAAATGTATTGTAAATTACTAATACATTATATTTATTTATTTTGCGTGAAATAAACGTCTAAAAACATTTGCGTTATGAAGCTATCATCCGTTAACACTTTCTACTCGCTTCGTCTTACTAATGCTTTCTTTTCTAGATATTTTCTATTGTATCCATTTTAATAACTTAAAAAAAAATACCATAAACTAAACCACAACACATGCAAAAGGTTGAAACGTTTGGAACTAAAATCTAAAAAACCGCGATAAAATTCATTAAAAAAATAGTTTTAATTAAATTTTACATTCGCGTAAATCTCAGAGGGCATAAACATTTATAGTTCAGAATTAGTCTCGTACAGTGGTAGCTGGCGTGACATACCTGACATACCACTCTCAGACTAGTCTACCCAAAGATTATATATTATATCTGGTGTATAAGTAGCGTCCCGGGATCCGAACCTGTTGTCCGACGCGGAAGTGTTCCTGGACTCGGCCGCGTCGCCGCCGACGTCGGGCCCCACCTCGCCGATACAGCATGTCGTTATCAGAGGTGAGGAGAGGAAGGTGGTGGGCTAGGGGGAAATAGTACAAATAGGTTGAATGAACGAATAAAAGAACCATGACGAAGGATAGAATGAACGTATGTGGAGTGAATAAATGCTAAACGATTGAAAGAATAAGTGAATGATAGTCATAAAAATGAATGAACAAAAAACAAATGAAATAAATAAAAATCCGAATTAACCGAAGACCCGGAGCGCAGATGGCGAACGCAGAAGTGTTATATCTAATTTAGATCATAAAATAATGATTGATGAATATTGTTTTTTCGTTAGAGCTTTGCTGCTTTTATGAATTTTTGAACAAAAAGTTATGATGAACGGATCAATGTACGAAGGAATTAATGATTATTAAATTAATCACGTGATCGGAAGAATCATGAACAAATGAATAAATGATAAACATAGAATGAATGGACGAAAATCGATTTAATGCATGAATCTTGAACGAATGAATGATGAAAGAATAAATAAACGCAACATTAAATGAATGAAAGATGGAAAAAGGAATGATGAATGAATGACAGAATACATTATAGTGGCGAGCGATGAGTAGGGCATGAAGGATATCAGTAGGAATGATGCTGTTTGAATGGCTTTCAGTTGTTTCCTAAGAATTTCGGTAAACAATGAGCTTGTCTTGTCTTCTATAAATCGCTAGAAAAAAAAAACAGGTTCAAGGTCAAAGACAGGTTCTACTATTCAACTTCATATGTATTGAGTGAACTCCCCTTGTGTGCGAAGCGGTCTCCCACCCCCCGCAAGTGTGGTCAGACGACGAGGTGTTCGAGTCGCAGGCGGTGACGTCACGGCCGCAGCAGGTGGTGGTGCGCGCGCACGTCGCGCCCACCCAGCTGACGGTCCGCCCGCCCGCCGTCGCTAGAGGTGAGGCAGGGTGCCGCTTGGGTAGGGAGCTCGTTCTCTCATTTTCATTGTACCTCACTCAGGCTTAGATCCCTGAGTCTGCTTGCGACCTTTTGAGATGGATATTTGAGTTTGTCATACAAATTATGTCAAATCACTATCACGGAGAGGGTAAACTTGAATAGTGTCGTGTAGAAGGACCGATCCTCGCTGTTTTAAATTATGACGGTTAACAGGAGGCGGTATATTGTGTTCGGATTCATCCACTGCTGGGCAAAGGGTAGATGCTCTCAGATTGGTGCTAGCAAAGTCCCACACTCACTCATCAGTCATTGTCGGTGTGCTATGCAGTATCTTGTAGGAAGGTGTATGCGTCATTCGTCCAGTCATTCATTTTGGTTTCGCTCATTCGTTCATTGTCGTTCGTTTGTGTTGTTCGTATCGGTCTAGTTCATCGACATTGCTAAATTTCGCGGTGTGTGGTATTTGGTTCGCAATTCAATTAAAAGGATAACGCAATTATAAAAATATATAAACGAAATTTAAAACATCTGAATATAAAGCTAAATAAATACAACTGCAATATAACTATTTATCTTCTTCTATCTTCTATGTACTTCTATTGTAGATTATTTCATGCTTCAACGTCTGTTTTTCTTTCCTTGTAACACGAATACTGCACTCTTTCATACAAAACATAATTACCAGATAATAATAATATCCTTATTCAAATGAATTAGACGTTGATGTATATCCAAAGCTGTAGTAAACTTGCTAAAACTCTCCGTAGCGTAGTACAGTTGGTTCCGTAGTCCCAGCACGTTTCACACAGCTATAGCCCCTCACGCTTTCCAGGTAACGAGAATAAAGAAGCGCTTACCACTAACAAACGATCCAAACACGAATATTCCCGCTCACCCAACTTCGAAAACCTCACTCGAAACTTCGAGTCCCCCCGCAAGGGTCCCAAATGTAAGGTCAGCCTCAACACCCGGTTAGGACATACTCACGAAGTAGGGAACGAAAGCAGTAGGTCCAGTCTATACTCCATCCCCTCTATAGAGTGGGATGGAAGATGTAAGTCGGACTTCGGACTTAGGACCAGGTCTTTGACTAGACAGAAAACAACCAAACTCTTTAGAACACAGTCCCATAGTGGATTTATTAATGCCTATATAAAAGATCCGGAGCCAAAGCATTACCATGTCCCGCGGTGCCGCTCGTGTGGTGCTACTAATGTATCGTATGCTTTCGAACTTAGTAAGACCGAGAAAGCTAAAAAAGCTAAAACTCACAACTCTATTTATTTTTCCGTTGATAATATACATCAGAAGTGTTCAGAAGAAGAAAGAGATGCGACTTACGTTAAAGTGCAAGAGAAGTTCGTCCCTGTCTTCAAAGTGGAGAAGAAAGAGACAGAGTTTGTCGAAAGCCAAGAGTTTAACGAGGATAACTATATCGGTGACATCGGTAACAGTTTCTCGTCGGAAAATCAAACTGTTATCGAGAAATCCGATGCTGACGATCAGACTACTAAAATAAAAGAGAAAAACGCTAAAATTGGTACGGATAGCACGGTCAAAAATACTATAGAGACTTATACTGATGATTATGACCCAACAGAGTTAATTGACGATGTTAATAAGACTCTAGAATCAGCTGAAGGGGAGTACCACAGTTTTACAGACTTGGAAGAGTCCTACGAAAGTCCAGTCAAGGAGTTAGTCGAAAAAGACATCAGAGACTATTCAGTCCCCATAGACTTCTATTGTGAGGACTACAAAGCGAGAGAAGAAGCAAAAAAATCTCCGATGAAAACCAAAAATGTACTCGAACCAATATTGGAAGAATCCAAAAGTTCTTACGGCGACGAGTCCAATGCTTCTCACAATGATAGGAAGGAAGATTTAATGGATAACATAGTTGGAGAAGTTGTAAACACAGCGGTGTTAGCTAGTCAGCTGAAACTAGAAATATCGACGAATAACGCCTTCAAAGTCACCACTGAATCCCTTGTGGCTGAGTGTGTCAATAGACAAGAATGCTACATGATCAATGAAGAAGGTGCCGCGATAAATGATCTAGAAAATAATAATACTAACGGTGTACAAACCGCCATCTTTGTTTACGAGAACGCTAAAGAACAAGAAATGATAGACAGTGTTTACGATAATGTATTCGAGATACTGTCGACCGAAAATGATTCTGATTTCCATAATGTTAAGAGACAAAATTCTTTGGCAAGCACTCTGAGCTCCAATGATAGGATTAGTTTCGATTCCACAGCTGAATTTGAGAAATACGAAGCCGTGTCAGAAGTTATTTCGACGATATTAAATAAATTAGACATAGTTGAGATTGCTTTACCTTTGAAAGATATATCTCTTCCTACTGTAGTTCCAGATAATTTTATCGAAGAGACTCATGAGATATTCTCTATAGCAAAGATTATTGAAGACATAGAACAGAATGTTTGTCTGAATGAGACGGTGCTAACGGAAGCGAGCGAGACAGATATACCACTACCTTACAAAGTCATAGAAGGCATAGTCTACTATATATTCGATAGGGCCATGTTCATTAATCATGAAAAACTTAAAGGCAGTAAAAAGACTGCTAAAAGAGTCATCACCGTCGCCGATTTTGAAGATATACTCTACACAGCTAAACCTATTTTTGATCCGGATTCTGGGAAAGAAATCAACATTTACGAAAAGATTAACCAAGAAATGTTCGAAGAGAAATGTCAAGAGGAATTCAAACAGGATGTTCTGGAAACTTCTGTTGACGTTGTACAGGATTGTATAAATAAAGTAACAGATATATTACAGTATGATCCTGATTTAATTAAAAAACGATCAGAAATGGAAAGTTACAAAAGCGAAGAAACGAATCTTTGTCAACAAATAATACTTTATGACGATAATAAACTGAACGCGACGTCCTTACTAGAAAAACTAGCAGAGAACGTTCCAGAAACAAATAAGAAAGATTTAGTAGAGACGTTTCTTAATGAGACGTTCCTAGAATCCAGTGATATGAACAACGCGTTCCATGAAGACTTCAGCCAATCAGAAGATCCTACTATATCCTCGCATATAGAGGACCTGTTCGTGACGCCTGAAGACCATCTCTCGCTAGAAATGAAAGAGGCTGAAGCGAATGCAACTGCGGATGAAGGATTTATTCACGACCATAATACTACAGATGATCAAATTAAAACTTTACCTAATATCCCAGAAGAAGGTGATATCTCTATTATACCTTACAAAGAAGAATCGATGGAATCTTCAAATGAACAAATAGTATTTTCTCCAGAATACAGAGATATTACCAACAGGGATTTGAAGAAGGAATATTACACGGTTAATGAGGAATCCCAAACTCCAACTCGAAAGGTTAAAGATGCCTTAAGTCGGTCTTCGTCTCCGAATAGACAACCTATTTTCGAACTCACAGACTCGCCAATTAAGAACTCTTCTAATCGTAGGGTTCTTCGAGATCCGGATATAACTTCTCCATTTATCAAAAAAGCTAACGTCATTTCCATGTCTCAAACTGAACACTCGGGCGGAGTCAAATACTGGCTCTCGTTCGATGAAAATCTGTCAGTGGAAAACGAAAAACCAGCTATACGCAACGTTAAAAGCATCGACGATACCCTCCCAAGCTTTATATCAATCGATTTAGACGACGAAATCGATAACAAATCGAATGAATTATACGAAAAAGAGACCAATATGAATACTAAACGATCGAGTGTTCTGTTAACTGATTACGTTGAGAATGAGGTTAGCTTTCCGTCCCCCAGTACTTCTAACATCGAGTTCGCGGCGTGCGAGTCACGAATCGATTCGAAACATGAGAATCGAGATTACGAGAAACTCGATACGGTTTGCGAGAACTCGGAATCGATTGTGCCACAGAAACGGTTATTATATGAGTTGCACAGCAAGCCGTCAAAACGTTTGTATTCTAGTTGGCCGCCCTTCGAAGATACTCTATTCTATCAAATAATATCTAAATTTAGGATGTCAGAGAGTTTTGATCCCAGCGACTTGGACATGACTAAGTTTGACGAAGTTGAATGATAGGCGAACAAAGATCCTTAACTGTAAAGTAGGTTTTATATCGATGCTACGCTGTTTTTGTCTGTCAGAGACCTAGGTGCAAGTATACTAGAACATTCTATTTCGACGGATGAATAACGTAGGAATTGAGTGAGCTGTATTCTGTTAAACGAAATTAAACCTTATTTCGTAGTGATTAAAGTACAAAGTCGTTTATAGAAGGTAACTACGGGTTGTTGAGCTTGGCTTTAACTATGTATTAAACTAAATTAGGTCTTATTACAAAGATTATAAAGTACAAAGTCTTGTGATGTAAATGTTAATAAAAAGGTAAGTGCTTTAATTAATTGTACGAGTAATTTGTTTGATTTAAACTAATGGGAATAGTCGGGAATACTTAATGTTAAATATAGGTTAGGTATTCTGTAGTAAAACTTATGATTATGTAGTTCTATAGAGACGATTCTGATCTCTCGTTCCGATATTAACATGAAGAACTATAATTATGTGTAGAAATTAATTTGTCTCGTGCTTCATTATTAATTAAAAAATTTAATGCAATAATGTCAAAATTACATGGCTTTGTCGTGAGCCCAACTAGGTTCGGACTCAACGGGGCCCATATTATGAGAATAAAATGCGGCGGTGTTGTTTAAATTAAATACTTTGCGTAAATACAGTCATATATCACATAGCCAATAGTATTATCTGAAATTAACTGAAACGATATGGTTATTTATGTATTCAGTCATCAGAATAACCTATTCTATATATATCCATAACTATAAGAAATAAGCAGTACCTTTGTACCTGTTTGCTTTTTACATCTATCTTACCATAAAATAATATTCTAGAAAAGTCTAAAATTTATTATTTATTATTTGATATCGGGACGTGAGATATATCGGAGTATAGGTGTAATAATGAAAACCAATACAATGCTAGGACATTCAGAGTCGATTGCAAACTATGTACAATGAAATTCAAAGACGGATATAATGGTGCCGATTCTGTTAAACATAAACTAAACTTAAGTCAAGCTGTAGATATATTTTTGAAGTAGCCTTGGCTCTAATAGTACTCTAATAGATGTAGTATTAGAGCCAACAAATTAATATTGCACTTTAAATATGTTACTAAAATTTACGACACGCAGACCGATTATATAAAAGAAAAAACAGTGATGATGAAGCCTTAACTTTTTTAACTTCTAACTGATTTAAGATTGAAACTCTGTGTACTCAAATAAAAATTAACTTCAAACTGAGTGACTTTTAACTATGTTACGTGTATGTTAGTTTTTATTTATGTTAGTGAAAGATAGTAATTTTCTAATTTTAGTTTAGTATGTGAACAACAGAATCACCACCATTGCTTTTTCCCAAAATGGAGATATTTCAACGAAGAGATAAAATATATTTTTATAGAAGCATGTTTTAATATTAATGTACTTTACTTAGTTTTCATTTCGTTTTTATTTGTGATGTAAGCGTTTATAAAATACGATATTTTTCCTACTTATAATATAATTCGTACGTATTTTGTTATTTTAAAAATTCATTTTTTTTTCCTTGTGTATGCATAACCCTTGCTTTTTGTGGTGTGTGTGACTATTCCAGGCTTGTGTGTGCATGTATATGTTATGTAATAATATTTTCGCGCCATTTTCTAAGCATATAAATGTTGTTAGCTAATAAAGTGTACGTATCTTGTAATTGTTTTATTTTTGTAGCGCTAGAGCCTTTTCATTCTCACGCTGACTGTTTCTTGAGATGTCTATGTCAGTACTTGCTTAACATATATAACCAACAGTTAAAAAAAAACTTTCTTACTAATTTATTGAAATGTTATATTTTAATATTCATAAATAAAAGTACGCATTAACAAATACTGTATTTTTATCAAAATGATTTACGCCATCCATTTTGATCATTGCAAAGATCCAAAATATCTTTAATCTTTTTAAATTATCTTTTTGTATTAATTATAATTATCTTTGAATTATCTGATGTCTTTTTAAAAATAACCATAAAAAGGAATAAATAATTTTATAATTTCTCTATTACTTTTATGATGGCTATAATATAATAACAAGTTCAAACTGCCTTTTATCTGTTGAAACACCATTTTTTTTATTTATAAACTTTTTTTAATAACTTTTCTCCTAAAGTCAATATTATTCGTTTATTTTTCTGTTCATGTTGCGTTTTGTGTTGCAATAACGAATGCTTTGCGGCCGCTTGCATGCTTAGCCGTCACGTGGTTCCGACACCGACGCTTCGTGGTACTAACGCACGCAGGTAAGTGGCACTTTGTGGCACTAACACTTTGTTGGCATAATACTTAAACGATACTCTTATGTCATTTTAAGGTTTCAAGCTAAATGAGATCGTCTTAAAGTTAGAGTGTCGTTTGAGTATAGAGAGGTAACTTGGTTTGGCACTATTTGTGTTATGATATTGCATGGGATATGGTTTGCATTTAAGTAATGTTAAGACACTTACAGATTGTTTTGTTAATGTGATGTTTTATGGTAACATTGATTGGTGATTAATGATTTGTGAATTCGACTTAAGTTATAAGAATAATAAATAAATGGAGTGATTAACATTATTTTTTAAAGAATTATTTTATATTTACACTAAGTTAACTTACATGGAATTCACTACAAATAGTAGTAAGGTAAAACTTAAACCTCAGGCAGGACTCGAACCTGCGACCACTGGTTCAACACGCCACTTAACTTACATGTATATAGTATGGATTCAACATAAAGGCAATAAATGAAACCACATCATGCGTCCATTGTTTGCGTCCGTGTTGATATTAAAAATAACCAAATCGGTGTAGTTTTTCGGTTAAAAAGTAGTTTTTATTTGGAACAAATTGGTCATTTATTTATTGAATTTGAACTCCTCATTAAACATTAAAAAGCGACGTAGCTGCGTCGTGTAAACGACTATCAAAGAATAAAATCAATATGATTAGTCAAAATATTATGTTAAAAATTAAAAAAATGGCAACCAGTCTTACCCTGGGATACTGTGTTACCCAGTAAAATGGGTTGTGGAGGTCAGCTAGGCAGTCGCTCCATGTAACATACGGTAAGACTGGAAACCGACCCTAACGTAGCTTGGAAAAAGTCTAGGCAGAAGAAGATATTAAGCAAAAATTGCAGTATTTTTAATTTTCATATATTAAATTAAAACCTAATTGTGATTTCATTTATTGCTGAATTTTCATATCCATACTGTAGATTTGATCATATCTAGAAATAATAGGTACAATTATGAAGTGTAGTAACACTGTAAGTTATTGTTATGTTGCAGGCGAACACACTGTGAACGGCGACCACTCGGACGCTCACCAGAGCACGTTCTCCCACAGCAGTAAAGAGGTGAGCATCTTATACATATTATACGACCTCCATACACCACTATACTTATCTAGTATTAACGTAAACTAAATTATGTTGCCGCAACAAAAAAATAAAAATAAGTTGACTCGCACTTGCATATTTAATTCCTGTATTGCGGCGGGTGCCACAAACATACAAAGTTGATAAAATGGAGAATGATTAAATGGGTTTACAGCAAGCACCAATAAGCTGCTTCCAGTCATGTAGTTTCTGTATAATTAACTTGTAGACACGTTAACAAAGTAATTTTAAAATATCGATTGATCGATTATCGATTAAAATAAAAACAATTTTATTTAATCAAATAATCATTTAAATTTGTTTAATATTTAACTTAACTATAATTAACTTAATCGTGTGTCTAATGGCAGACGATCATTTCTGTTTGCTAGATTTTTTATAATTTGAACGATAAAATACCTAATGTTTATTCCTTACCATCCAGGGTTCTCCCTCCAAGGAGGTGTCGACGGAGGACTCCCCGAAGAAGGACAAGAAGAAGAAGAAGGGGCTCCGGACGCCCTCGTTCCTCAAGAAGAAGAAGGAGAAGAAGAAGTCCAGCACGCCGCAGCCCGCCTAGAGGTACACCATCTACAACTTGTTCAAAGTATAATTTTTAAGATTGCAAGCCATTTTGTGCCTTAACCGTATGTAATACGGCAGACTTGCGTAAATATACCGTTACTTGTGTGGCCGGCATCAGTTTAATCGAATACAAAGTATCCTCGTCAAATTTCAGGAGGCTGATATGAAAGACATAAAACTATACTAATATTATAAAGCTGAAGAGTTTGTTTGTTTGTTTGTTTGTTTATTTGTTTGTTTGAACGCGCTAATCTCAGGAACTACTGGTTCGAATTGAAAAAATCTTTTTGTATTCGATAGTCCGTTTATTGAGGAAGGCTATAGGCTATATAACATCACGCTACGACCAATAGGAGCGGAGCATAAATGAAAAACCGTTGAAACTAAAACACGCGAACAAAGTCGCGGGGGACAGCTAGTAATCAAATAAAATTACGATAACCGCTCAATAATTTATGTTTTTTTTGTCAGTTTGTCAGTATTTCAGAATAAACCACTTTCAAGGAACAGAATCACCCTGTTTCGTATGCGGTAGGCAGTGTCATATGTGTGTGTAAAAGAGCAGTTACAGTGCGGTATCACACGAGCCACGTTTTTAAATGCTTGGTCCACACGTACCGATTTCCGAAAATATGAAATAAAAAACTACTTATTTTTTTATTGATTAGTGTCGAGAATAATTAGCAAAATCAATATCAAAATATTTTTATTTCAAGTAGAACTTTTCAGGCACTTTCAAATGACTCTAGTGGCGCGGTTCCAAAATGTCACTCCTATGGAGAAGAACCGGCAAGAGACTCCATAGTAGCATAGTAGTCACCTCCTTGAATTTGTCGAGAATGCAAAACGACACGTTGTATGATATTAATTTGTATTAAATTTGTCTTGTTTTATCTCCTCAGGTAATCCCACGAGTCTACACTGCCATTTCGCTTTCAAATACTTGTAATTTTTTTAATAATATAAGGATTTATCCTGAACATGCGTCAACCGTCTACAGCTATACAGCGTGTTACGGTGGGGTGTACATATTGTGACAGACAACACACTGTATATGGTGCGTTCGCGTTTTTAGATCATTTAATGTTAATTTTAACAAAGTTGGTACTAAAACGTGTTAGTGATTTTTTACTGTGTATATTATAATTTCCCATTGGTAGGAAAGATTTCCCATCATTGGGAAAATGTTCCCATTATTGGGAATTTCCACAATTTTTATTATTTTTGTAATGTCTCGTTTGTTGTTTTAATATAACTACACTACCTTCCATTTCGCGCCTAAACTAAACTTCCCAGCTTGTCTAAAATGTTTTAGTGTAAGAAACTTCTAGAAATAGCGAACGCATCTACTTAAATCTATTAGCTTTACCAAGCCGCACTCATATGAAAAATAAATTTTATTAACTTAGTTATTTTTACTCCAAATTCTTTATTATTAGAAAATAATATTAATTATACGGAGTTCATGATGAGGTTCAAAATTAAACCACTCGTAGTACAAGAATTAAATTTAGAGTGGCAACATTAAAACAAACTTACCAGTATTAAAAATGGTAGATAATTACCGGATATTTTTCTTATTTATTACATTTGATGAATATTAAAAATACACCTTCCCGAGTAATGACGTAACAAAATGGCAGCCAAGATCATAGAATAATGATATCTGATGCTGGCTCCCTGGTATACTTAATATTAGTTTCTAAAGTTTGGATGTAAGTCGAGCGGCTGACAGACCTGTACATGAGTTTGACCCACCCACCGGAGCGAGGGAGTGAGCTCAACGAGTAGTGAACTGCTGCAGCTGAGCTAACGGAGCTGAGCTAACACGATAGAGGGCGCTCGTGTCCACTCCGCGACTCGAGCTAAACAAGGCACGTTTAAGCAATTTTTTGTGTAATGAGCAATTTTGCACTGCGACTCAATATTGAGTAATTTGAATGTAGTTGAGTATTTTGCTCAACTTTGAGTGTCGCGAGCGTTTTAGTATTTAGACGCTATAAAATAGAGCGGTTTCTTTATTTATTTTTTTGACGATCATTTTAATAAATTCGGTTTTTTTAACTTATGCCTTGCCAATCGGTTTCTTATGTCAAATTTTATTTTTTTATATCTTTTTGTTTAATTTTAGTTTTCTGACTGTGTTCGACTGTTATTGGAAATGACGGTAGTTGACATTGGCAGCTTGCCGACGTTAGAATGGGAATATATAGTTAACATATAACTTAATGCGAGTCGTGGTAACCAGTCTTTCCAAGACATACTGTACATTCAGTAAATGTGTTGTGTTTGTCAGACAGACAGACGCTCTATAACATACTGCCTCCTAGACAAGTGGAATTTCGACAAGCGTTAGCGATGATAGAAATCGCTAAACATTTCGTTTCGATAAGTCACGTGACTTGGACTTGTCACTTCCGTACATTTGAGCGATTCGATCTGCGTTATTGCTTGTCGAAATGTCACTTGTCTAGAGGGGCTGGTGTTCAGCTGTCGGTGAGACTGGAAGCCGACTTTATAATGCGGGAAAATTTAGATCATTTGTATTTATTATTACTTGACGTTAGGCATCAATAATACCGCCATTTTGAATAACGGTCGCGTCATCTCTGGTGCATTGTTTTACAATTTATTTCGATTACTAGACGGCATATAATGCTTTCATGTGTATAGAGGTAATTCTGAACGCGATACGATATCACTATCTAAATAATTCACTACAGATTGTTACTATGTATTGCGAAAATGGACCTTAACCGTTTGAAATAAGGTGTTCGCTGTTAGTTTTAGTGTCAACTGATGTATAGTTAGACATTAGTTTCACTTTGATGTAACAGTCTTATTTCGACGTGATAAGGTTGGTTTTTGTATGACATTGTAACCACAGATTTATTTACTTGTAGTTTAAATATATACTTGAAAATCATGTTTTACATATATTTATGTAATAAAACTAATAGATCTTTTTGGTAGAGAATTCCCTTTATTCGCCTCTTTCTTTCTTTGTATGAACGAGAGAGATAGAATATTGACAGATAGGTTTAAAAAAACCGATCCAGTGCGAGTCCGACTCACACAAGTAGGGTCCGTATAATCGTACAAGAAAAATATATAATGTACTTTTTATTGTTTGTTGTTATAGTGGGAACAGAAATACACTCCGTGAAAAATTCTGTCCGTTTACAGACACGCGTTAGAGACGGAACTCTAAGAACTAAGGTTTTGATATAATACATTAGATGTCGTTTAAAAAATATTCTACCGTAGAAAGTAATCATAATTCCCATTATAGAAATGACTTGGTTGCGTTCAGAAACCTCTCGCCATTCGTGCTTTTAATAATAATATTGAAATAGATATATCGGTTAGATGGGATGGTCTGATAATTAATTATATATTGTTTTAATTAACAAAATTAAACATAGAATAAACTTTTTAGTAAAAATTGTGATCGAAGTCTATCCATTTTTTTTTTCTATGCATGTCAAAATTATACCATCTTTTTTAGCTAGGGATGTCATTAAAAAAAACTTGCGTTTTTTAGTAGTTTTAAAAATATTCACGGATCATCCTACACAATTGATATTATTATAAATATAAAACAAAATATAATATATGTTAGCATTTTATGTAAATTTAAGTGTAAGCAGGCTAGCCTACTCTCTGTAGATTTAAATTATTATTTTTTTCTTCAGTTTTTTTTTACTATTTGGACGTAAAATCTTACGGTTGTTTTGACTTTGTATATTAAATACTTTTAAATTAATTAAATAAACTTTTATTGGACCATAATTAACTATATTTTTATAGTTTTGTTATAAATTTGAACTTAAGTTATTTTTAATTATTCGATTTTGTCAGAAAATTTAATTTTATAATAAATTCCATACATTTCCCATACAAAGTTGAATCAACCATACAAGACAACCAGTACACGTATTGTTGTTAATTTTAAAATGTCTTATTTTTAATAAACGTAAACTTCTTTATTTTTATTGTGACCCATCTTGTTTTAAGCCCTGTTCGATTTGACATTACCTAGATGGTGTTCTAGTGTTGTTAAAATGACAAGTTGAATTGTTTTGGTTGTCGGTAACCCGTCACTACGGTAGCGTTGGTGGGCAAGCAGTCACAAATATGCTTTATACATTGATGTCTTATAAATCATAAGATTTCCTTTGTAATTCTGGTTCAACCCACGAAGTAATTGAGACATGCACTGATTAACCTTTTTAATTATAAAAGTTCGTTTTCTCTTTCATAAATAGTGGTAAAATAAAATTGGCAAAGACAACATTTATTCTACTCAAGCGTTTTATAGTTAAAAAGGTTATTCGGTTTAAAATGGTTAAAGTAGTAACAGGTTGCCGCCAACCTCTGGTTTTCGTAACTTAACTACGTAACGGGAAGTAGTTAAATTCTATTTGATTAAATGCAATCACTATAGTTTTGTGTTTATTTTCTATAAAACATTATTTTATTTTTTTAGTTTAAAATATTTTTTTCTTTGGCAACCCGTCACAAATCTTCGGGAAACTAGATTTAAGGATAGCTTAATAAAGTTATGTTAATTGTATTGTGTATTTTTTATTTCGTAAAAATATATGCTATTTGAAAAAAAGTTTATTATGAAAAGCAATGTTGTTTTATTTTTTGACGTTAGCAACCCCAAAATTGGTTTAGTTTTCAGTGCCAACCTACCTGTCATGATTTTAAATAAAATATAAAAAATTGGTGCGTTAAGTTAGGGTAGGCGAGTTCGATTCTCGCGCCTTGCGACAAGTGGGTATTTTTTTATAAACGCACCCTTGTAAGGTATGGAGACCGCCTTGAGAGTTTGTACTGAATTTATAAAAAGCGATAATTTTAAAAATGATGAAGCAATGTATAATATTATTTAATGTTTAAAATATACTATAATACTACCTCGCAAACATTTAACAAAAATACGTAGATCACACACACATTCACATGTGCAACCAATTTGACCACGTGTTGACATAGCAAACATTCTAATAACGGAGACACAGTACCTACTCCTAGAATTCCAATAAACATGTGGAACACATTAGCAGAAGAATTAGCACATTTTTAAATTACTTCCACAAAGCATTAAGAAATTTGATCCTTGTATCGCGGGGGTTTTTACAAACATAAATCACATGCACAAAAAAAAAACACAAATGCTTGTCCCATGCTGGGATCGAAACCGAAGCACGTCGCGCAGTGGTAATTAGCATATTGTTTCATATCTGGATAACCGTGCAGTCCAGTCGGTTATCCGGGTATTATAGCGCGTCTTTGAAGTCGCCATTTTCATCAATGGACCCTTAGAGCATTAACAACGGGAGGCTTCATCGCCCACAAAACGTAGGAAGTTTTGCTAGCCAGTTGTTATGGGGGACGAGGTAGCAGGTAGGTAAAAAAAATACACACTATGGCAAAACAAAAATGTATCTTGACAGAAGCACAACGATTTAATTCAGACACACAAACAAAAGTTACGCACATTATTATAGATTTTTTGGTATGTTACGTCAGTTTTCACAAGAGGTTACGGTAGATTCTACCTTCCGGTACTTTGGCCGGGGGAACGTCAGCGTATGGCATCGGACCACAGAGTACTTTTATATATATCATCGGACATCACAGTAGACATGTTTGATTAATTGATCCACGGAGTTTCCGTGTCTGTCACAAACCTTCTTTCTGTTTCCCAGCACTCTATTAAATAATATGACAATCAGAAGAAGATATTCTCTGTCAAAAGACAGCTGTTTAACGTGTAAATTACAAAATTTCAAGGTGTCGCTTACCGGGATCTTTTGGGATGACGTTATAGGATATAAATAAATTAGTGTACGATGTTGAACACTTAGTGTTGTCGCGTGGAGTGCTGGCGTCATGGAGGTCGAGACGGAGGCCTGGCGAGTACACCTCGTACGTAGCATCTTAGTATGTAGGGTTATCGACTGCTAAAGGGCTAGTAGGGTACATAAGTAGGTACTTAATTCTTGGAGTGGAAGAGATACCTGCTAAATATTTATGGATGCGGTGACGAGTTGCAATCGATTCGTTATATTGCTCTTGATAATGGTATTTGGGTGCCTAGTTTCTAGATATATGCTATAGAATAGATTCTTTTCAATATATCTATTTTAAAAGTGCTATGTCTGAAAAATAACTTGCTTATGTCGTTCCATAAGAAAACGTCTTATTTCTAGTTCCATTCTGATAGTTAAATACACTGATTTCATAATGTAGTCAAGGGTCTGCCTGCCAGTATGTACCTACTAGACATATTCTTTAAATAGTTGTTGCAATTCGTAACAATATGGTTTCTCCCACAGAACCCGAAAACTTGGTTGTCGGGTAAACATGCTCGAGGAGACGGGAATCCTGTTGAAAAGGTAAGTAATATAATTGATAGATATTCTTAGAAAAGACATTTAGGGGCTTTAGATATAAAACTGCATCTATTCTTACGTGTTTTTTTTATTTGCCGCACAGAAACGTGACAAAACTCCTGCTCGAAGAGTCTCAGCACTCACCTCCACAAACTTCCAGGATCCAGAAGAACCAAAAGTTCGCGCCGTGCCGTTGGAGACGAAGGACGCAGCACGAGAGCCGAAGCCGAAGCGCGAGAAACCAATCACGCTCTGCTTTCACAACAAGAAGAAGAAGTTCCCCTGTCCGGTCCCCTGTAAGGAGCGCGAGCCGTCGCTCGGGTCGCTGACGGCCTCCTGCAACGCGAACTGCTGCCGCTTGTGCGCCATCATCAGCAAGTACCTGCAGGACGTGCTCAGGTGCGTGTACTGTCTCGTGAACTGCAGCTGGCCCAACACGTGCTTCTGCCAGTTGGCGCGCCAGCTCGCGTCCGCCGCCTTCGGCGTCTGCACCGACTGCGTCTACATCATCAGGCACATCCTCAACTGTCTCGTTGGTGTTAAGAAATAAGCGCTCTCGGCTTTCACTTAATTTTAGTTTTTAGCGTCTTCAAACGGGGAGCTTCTCAATTTGAGTGGTGTCTTTGTGAATGCTTTGTGATATTTTTTGTGATTAAATTGATTTTACTTAATGATTGTAATTTTTATGCGTGTAGGGTTTCCAATTTTGATCGAATCCCATGAATAGTAAGTATGTACCTACATGAAATTGAGTCTTATTCTTTAATTTAAAGTCGGTTGTTATAACATTGATGTGGGTATTATGTATTTACGTTAAGTATTTACACTTCCAGACTGATATGGGCGTAGCTTGCGGCGCGCAAGGCTCGCGCCGGCGCTAATAAAGATTCTCACACCAAACGGTTTTTTATTTGTTGCCCTGGATGAGATTCTCTAGTTACCAAGGTACCGGGGGCCTTACTCCCGATTGCATCGAGTTCTGTTTCAATCGAATTGGGTTCGTGTTGGTCCTCTAGAACTGCTCGACTCTAGCGCCAGATTGTGCAGTGACACGAGTTGCAACTAAGCTCGATCGAGAATAACCTAAGAGAAAATCTCTGAAATGTTAGAAGATAAAATAAATATCATTAAAACTAAATAAACCATAGTCTTAAGACTTTATGATGACGTAGTCACATTTATCGAGCTAACGACTCTAATAATAATCGAATATAACTGGATCACAGTTATCTATTCGGTTTGCATGCTATGGTTTGGTTCGGAAGTATACCAATCCAGAATTAAATTTAGAACCGAAACGAGTTCGAAACAAAAAAAAAAAATTCGTAGCAAGTCAAAACCATTATTCGTAGAGGTAAAATCCCTTATTCGTAGAAGTCAAAACCCTTATTCGTAGAGGTCAAACCCCTTTTTCGTAGCAAGACAAATCCCTTATTCGTAGAGGTCAAATCCCTTATTCGTAGAGGTCAAACCCTTTTTTTCGTAGAAGTCAAAACCCTTATTTGTCGCACGTCAAATGCCTAATTCATAGCAAGACCAATCCCTTATTCATAGTAAGTCAACATTCGTACTAAGTAGTACTTCCAAATCTGCATCATGTAAAAAAACGTACTTAAAGATAATTCGTAGCAAGTCAAAACCATTATTCGTAGAGGTGAAATCCCTTATTCGAAGAGGTCAAACCCTTATTCGTAGCACGTCAAATCCCTTATTCGTAGCAAGTCATATTTCATACCAAGTAGTTCTTAAAAATCTATATCATGTGAAAAAACTTACCAGACGAAAATTCGAAGCATGTCAAAATCCTTATTCGTAGCACGTCCAATCCCTTATTCGTAGAGGTCAAATCCCTTATTCGTAGCAAGACAAATCCCTTATTCGTAGGGGTCAAATCCCTTATTCGTAGAGGTCAAACCCTTTTTTCGTAGAAGTCGAAACCCTTATTCGTTGCACGTCAAATGCCTAATTCATAGCAAGACAAATCCCTTATTCGTAGTAAGTCAACATTCGTACCAAGTAGTACTTCCAAATATGTATCATGTAAAAAAACCTACTTAAAGATAATTCGTAGCAAGTCAAAACCATTATTCATAGAGGTGAAATCCCTTATTCGAAAAGGTCAAAACCCTTATTCGTAGCACGTCAAATCCCTTTTTCGAAGAGGTCAAATCCCTTATTCGTAGCAAGTCAAAATTCATTCCAAGTAGTTCTTAAAAATCTGTATCATGTCAAAAAACGTACCAGACAAAAATTCGAAGCATGTCAAAATCCTTATTCGTAGCACGTCCAATCCCTTATTCGTAGCAAGTCAACATTCGTACCAAATAGTTCTTAAAAATCTGTATCATGTGAAAAAACTTACCAGACGAAAATTCAAAGCATGTCAAAATCCTTATTCGTAGCACAACCAATCCCTTATTCGTAGCAAGACAAATCCCCTATTCGTAGCAAGACCAATCCCTTATTCGTAGTAAGTCAACATTCGTTCCAAGTAGTACTTCAAAATGTGTATCATGTCAAAAAACGTACCAAAATAAAATTCGTGGTAAGTCAAAACCCTTATTCGTAGCACGTCAAATCCCTTATTCATAGTAAGTCAAAATTCGTACCAAGTAGTTCTTAAAAATCTGTATCATGTGAAAAAACTTACCAGACAAAAATTCGAAGCATGTCAAAATCCTTATTCGTAGCACGTCAAATCCCTTATTCGTAGAGGTCAAATCCCTTATTCGTAGCAAGACAAATCCCTTATTCGTAGAGGTCAAATCCCTTATTCGTAGAGGTCAAACCCTTTTTTCGTAGAAGTCAAAACCCTTATTCGTTGCACGTCAAATGCCTAATTCGTAGCACGTCCAATCCCTTATTCGTAGCAAGTCAACATTCGTACCAAATAGTTCTTAAAAATCTGTATCATGTGAAAAAACTTACCAGACGAAAATTCAAAGCATGTCAAAATCCTTATTCGTAGCACGTCCAATCCCTTATTCGTAGAGGTCAAATCCCTTATTCGTAGAGGTCAAACCCTTTTTTCGTAGAAGTCAAAACCCTTATTCGTAGAGGTGAAATCCCTTATTCGTAGAAGTCAAAACCCTTATTCGTAGCAAGTCAAATCCCTTATTCATAGTAAGTCAACATTCATACCAAGTAGTTCTCAAAAATCTGTATCATGTGAAAAAACTTACCAGACGTAAATTCGAAGCATGTCAAAATCCTTATTCGTAGCTCGTCCAATCCCTTATTCGTAGAGGTCAAATCCCTTATTCGTAGCAAGACAAATCCCTTATTCGTAGAGGTCAAATCCCTTATTCATAGTAAGTCAACATTCATACCAAGTAGTTCTCAAAAATCTGTATCATGTGAAAAAACTTACCAGACGTAAATTCGAAGCATGTCAAAATCCTTATTCGTAGCTCGTCCAATCCCTTATTCGTAGAGGTCAAATCCCTTATTCGTATTAAGTCAACATTCGTACCAAGTAGTACTTCAAAATCTGTATGATGTCAAAAAACGTACTAAAAGAAAAAATACTTAGTCGAAGCACGTCAGACCGCTTATTAGTAGCACGTCATATCCCTTATTCGTAGCAAGACAAATCCCCTATTCGTAGCAAGACAAATCCCTTATTCGTAGCAAGTCAAAATTCATACCAAGTGGAACTTCAAAATCTGTATCATGTGAAAAAACTTACCAGACGAAAATTCGAAGCATGTCAAAACCATTATTCGTAAAGGTCAAAACCCTTATTCGTAGCACGTCAAATCCCTTATTCATAGTAAGTCAAAATTCGTACCAAGTAGTTCTTAAAAATCTGTATCATGTGAAAAAACTTACCAGACGAAAATTCGAAGCATGTCAAAATCCTTATTCGTAGCACGTCCAATCCCTTATTCGTAGAGGTCAAATCCCTTATTCGTAGCAAGACAAATCCCTTATTCGTAGAGGTCAAATCCCTTATTCGTATTAAGTCAACATTCGTACCAAGTAGTACTTCAAAATCTGTATGATGTCAAAAAACGTACTAAAAGAAAAAATACTTATTCGAAGCACGTCAGACCGCTTATTAGTAGCACGTCATATCCCTTATTCGTAGAGGTCAAATCCCTTATTCGTAGCAAGACAAATCCCTTATTCGTAGAGGTCAAATCCCTTATTCGTAGAGGTCAAACCCTTTTTTCGTAGAAGTCGAAACCCTTATTCGTAGCAAGTCAAATCCCACATTCATAGTAAGTCAACATTCATACCAAGTAGTTCTCAAAAATCTGTATCATGTGAAAAAACTTACCGGACGTAAATTCGAAGCATGTCAAAATCCTTATTCGTAGCAAGTCCAATCCCTTATTCGTAAAGGTCAAATCCCTTATTCGTAGCAAGACAAATCCCTTATTCGTAGAAGTCAAAACCCTTATTCGTAGCAAGTCAAATCCCTTATTCATAGTAAGTCAACATTCATACCAAGTAGTTCTCAAAAATCTGTATCATGTGAAAAAACTTACCAGACGTAAATTCGAAGCATGTCAAAATCCTTATTCGTAGCTCGTCCAATCCCTTATTTGTAGAGGTCAAATCCCTTATTCGTATTAAGTCAACATTCGTACCAAGTAGTACTTCAAAATCTGTATGATGTCAAAAAACGTACTAAAAGAAAAAATACTTAGTCGAAGCACGTCAGACCCTTCAGAGAAACCCTTATTCGTAGCAAGTCAAATCCCTTATTCGTAGCAAGTCAAAATTCATACCAAGTAGTGCTTAAAAATCTGTATCATGTGAAAAAACTTACCAGACGTTAATTCGTAGCAAGACAAATCCCTTATTCGTAGTGGTCAAATCCCTTATTCGTAGAGGTCAAACCCTTTTTTCGCAGAAGTCAACACCCTTATTCGTTGCACTTCAAATGCCTAATTTATAGCAAGACAAATCCCTTATTCGTAGTAAGTCAACATTCGTACCAAGTAGAACTTCAAAATCTGTACCATGTAAAAAAACGTTCTAAAAGAAAATTCGTAGCACGTCAAATCCCTTATTCGTAGCACGTCAAATTCCTTATTCATAGTAAGTCAACATTCGTACCAAGTAGTTCTCAAAAATCTGTATCATGTGAAAAAACTTACCAGACGTTTATTCGAAGCATGTCAAAAACCTTATTCGTAGCACGTCAAATCCCTTATTCGTAGCAAGACAAATCCCTTATTCGTAGAGGTCAAATCCCTTATTCGTAGAGGTCAAATCCCTTATTCGTAGAGGTCAAATCCCTTATTCGTAGAGGTCAAATCCCTTATTCGTAGAGGTCAAACCCTTTTTTCGTAGAAGTCAAAACCCTTATTCGTAGAGGTGAAATCCCTTATTCGTAGAAGTCAAAACCCTTATTCGTGGCAAGTCAAATCCCTTATTCATAGTAAGTCAACATTCATACCAAGTAGTTCTCAAAAATCTGTATCATGTGAAAAAATTTACCAGACGTAAATTCGAAGCATGTCAAAATCCTTATTCGTAGCACGTCAAATCCCTTATTCGTAGAGGTCAAACCCTTTTTTCGTAGAAGTCAAAATCCTTATTCGTAGTAAGTCAATATTCGTACCAAGTAGAACTTCAAAATCTGTACCATGTAAATTAAAGAAAATTCGTAGCACGTCAAATCCCTTATTCGTAGCACGTCAAATTCCTTATTCATAGTAAGTCAACATTCGTACCAAATAGTTCTTAAAAATCTGTATCATGTGAAAAAACCCACCAGACGTAAATTCGATACATGTCAAAATCCTTATTCGTAGCACGTCCAATCCCTTATTCGTAGAGGTGAAATCCCTTATTCGTAGCAAGACAAATCCCTTATTCGTAGAGGTCAAATCCCTTATTCGTAGAGGTCAAACCCTTTTTTCGTAGCAAGACAAATCCCTTATTCGTAGTAAGTCAACATTCGTACCAAGTAGTTCTTAAAAATCTGAATCATGTGAAAAACCTAACCAGACGAAAATTCGAAGCATGTCAAAATCTAGCACGTCCAATCCCTTATTCATAGAGGTGAAATCCCTTATTCGTAGCAAGACAAATCCCTTATTCGTAGAGGTCAAATCCCTTATTCGTAGAGGTCAAACCCTTTTTTTGTAGCAACACAAATCCCTTATTCGTAGCACGTCAAATTCCTTATTCATAGTAAGTCAACATTCGTACCAAATAGTTCTTAAAAATCTGTATCATGTGAAAAAACTTACCAGACGTAAATTCGATAAATGTCAAAATCCTTATTCGTAGCACGTCCAATCCCTTATTCGTAGAGGTGAAATCCCTTATTCGTAGCAAGACAAATCCCTTATTCGTAGAGGTCAAATCCCTTATTCGTAGAGGTCAAACCCTTTTTTCGTAGCAAGACAAATCCCTTATTCGTAGGAGGTCAACATTCGTACCAAGTAGTTCTTAAAAATCTGTATCATGTGAAAAAACTTACCAGACGAAAATTCGAAGCATGTCAAAATCTAGCACGTCCAATTCCTTATTCGTAGAGGTCAAATCCCTTATTCGTAGCAAGACAAATTTCTTATTCGTAGAGGTCAAATCCCTTATTCGTAGTAAGTCAACATTCGTACCAAGTAGTACTTCAAAATCTGTATCATGTCAAAAAACGTACCAAAAGAAAATTCATAGCAAGTCAAAACCCTTATTCGTAGCAAGTCCAATCCCTTATTCGTAGCAAGACAAATCCCCTATTCGTAGCAAGACAAATCCCTTATTCGTAGTAGGTCAACATTCGTACCAAGTAGTACTTCCAAATCTGTATCATGTAAAAAAACGTACTTAAAGAGAATTCGTAGCAAGTCAAAACCATTATTCGTAGAGGTGAAATCCCTTATTCGAAGAGGTCAAACCCTTATTCGTAGCACGTCAAACCCCTTATTCGTAGCAAGTCAAAATTCATACCAAGTAGAACTTCAAAATCTGTATCATGTAAAAAAACGTTCTTAAAGAAAATTCGAAGCATGTCAAAACCATTATTCGTAGAGGTGAAATCCCTTATTCGTAGAAGTCAAAACCCTTATTTGTAGCACGTCAAATCCCTTATTCGTAGCAAGTCAATATTCGTACCAAGTAGTGCTTAAAAATCTGTATCATGTGAAAAAACTTACCAGACGTTAATTCGTAGCACGTCCAATTCCTTATTCGTTGCACGTCAAATGCCTAATTCATAGCAAGACAAATCCCTTATTCGTAGTAAGTCAACATTCGTACCAAGTAGTTCTCAAAAATCTGTATCATGTGAAAAAACTTACCAGACGTAAATTCGAAGCATGTCAAAATCCTTATTCGTAGCACGTCAAATCCCTTATTCGTAGAGGTCAAACCCTTTTTTCGTAGAAGTCAAAACCCTTATTCGTAGTAAGTCAATATTCGTACCAAGTAGAACTTCAAAATCTGTACCATGTAAAAAAACGTTCTTAAAGAAAATTCGTAGCACGTCAAATCCCTTATTCGTAGCACGTCAAATTCCTTATTCATAGTAAGTCAACATTCGTACCAAATAGTTCTTAAAAATCTGTATCATGTGAAAAAACTTACCAGACGTAAATTCGAAGCATGTCAAAATCCTTATTCGTAGCACGTCCAATCCCTTATTCGTAGAGGTGAAATCCCTTATTCGTAGCAAGACAAATCCCTTATTCGTAGAGGTCAAATCCCTTATTCGTAGCAAGACGAATCCCTTATTCGTAGAGGTCAAATCCCTTATTCGTAGCAAGACGAATCCCTTATTCGTAGAGGTCAAATCCCTTATTCGTAGAGGTCTAATCCTTTTTTCGTAGAGTAAATTCGTAGCAAGTCAAAACCCTTATTCGTAGCAAGACAAATCCCTTATATGTAGTAAGTCAACATTCTTACCAAGTAGTACTTCAAAATCTGTATCATGTCAAAAAACGTACCAAAAGAAAATTCATAGCAAGTCAAAACCCTTATTCGTAGCAAGTCCAATCCCTTATTCGTAGCACGTCAAATCCCTTTTTCGTAGCACGTCAAATCCCATATTCGTAGCAAGTCAAAATTAGTACCAAGTAGTTCTTCAAAATTATCAACTTTATCATGTAAAAAAAACGTACCAAACGAAAATTCGTAGCAATTCAAAACCCTTATTAGTAGTACGTCAAATCCCTTATTCATAGTATGTCAACATTCGTACCAAATAGTTCTTAAAAATCTGTATCATGTGAAAAAACTTACCAGACGAAAATTCGAAGCATGTCAAAATCTAGCACGTCCAATCCCTTATTCGTAGAGGTTTAATCCCTTATTCGTAGCAAGGCAAATCCCTAATTCGTAGAGGTCAAATCCCTTATTCGTAGAGGTCAAACTCTTTTTTCGTAGAAGTCAAAACCCTTATTCGTTGCACTTCAAATGCCTAATTCATAGCAAGACAATTCCCTTATTCGTAGTAAGTCAAATCCCTTTTTCGAAGAGGTCTAATCCCTTATTCGTAGCAAGTCAAAATTCATACCAAGTAGTTCTTAAAAATCTGTATCATGTAAAAAAACTTACCAGACGAAAATTCGAAGCATGTAGTAGTACGTCAAATCCCTTATTCGTAGAAGTCAAAACCCTTATTCGTAGCATGTCGTATCCCTTATTCGTAGCAATTTAACATTCATTTAATAAACTCTTTTGAGTTTATTAAGGATGAACTACAGAACCAATTTAAAAAAATCCTTCACCATTACAACATCCCTGAGTAACAGGTTTTATTGCTATTTTACCCGTGCGAAGCCGGGGCCGGACACTAGTCGTTTATAACTTGGGAAGCTGCTATTTGGATATAAGAAAGAAAGAACTTCATACGAAACTTAAATGTTGGGACTTTTTAATTCCCCAGTAACCGTAGTTCAGTGACTTCTACAAGCGTAAGCGATAATAGAAATCTCATAAAAGAAATAAATAAAACACAAAAATAAAAAACTTAATTTATTATTTTACAAAATCAACAACCATCTTATTACAACACATTATCGCTAAGTATATAACAACCACCCCCCTCGCGTTGTGACATCACACGTATTATGTTAGAGAGAGATACTAGAACACAGACAAGGACAACAAATGTTTAGTGAAACTTTAAACCCTGGTACAGAACAGAAATAATCGAGCACCGAGCTCTAAGAATAAAGCCTAAATTAGGATGCCGATCTTTCAATTTATGTATACAAAAATAACCTCCACAATGTAACAATACAGTCCAATAAAAAGGTGCCGAAATTTAAAACGCCTCCCGGTCTCAGAACGATATTGGCCAATATTCCGGGGCGCTATTGAAGCAGCGTCCCGGCCGGCGCCTGGAGCCGGAAGTTGTAGTCCTGCGTGCCGTGGATGGTGCGGATGTGTATGCGCAGGTAGCTCGGCCGCGTGAAGAACTTGCAGCAGATGTGGCACTGGTACTTCTTAAGGCCCGAGTGCGTCTCCAGATGCCGCTTCAGCTTGCCCTTGGTGATGAAGCCCTTGCCGCACTGCTGGCAGATGAACGGCTTCTCTTTTGAGTGCGTGAAGCTGTGCAGCTTGAGGTAGTAGTGCAGCTTGAAGCCCTTGTTGCAGAGCGGGCAGACGTGCTTCTTATCGGCCGGCTTGTCCAGCTCCTCCACAGCGATGCTAGCCGCGTGACCCTTGAGGTGCTCCTCGAGGTGGAAGAAGTGGTGGAAGAGCTCGCCGCAGATGTTGCAGACGCGCGAGCGCTCGTCACCGGCGGCGGCGCCGGCCCGCGCCGGCAGCGGCCGCGCGTTCTGCAGCGCCATCGCCAGCACCTGCCCGCGGTGCTGCTCCTGGATCCTGCACACAGACAGACGATACTCAGCTGAAGTCCCACACGATAGACACAGCGCCTAGTACCTAGTGTGTACTCACAGGCCCTCCTTCTGGTGCGTGGCGAGGTGCATGTGCACGTGGTACTTGGTGTGGAAGAGGTGCGCGCACACGGGGCACTCGTAGCGGCGCAGCACGCGCGCGCGGTGCGAGCGCTGGTGCTTGGCCAGCTTGCAGGCGGCCGAGAACCGCCGCGAGCACACGTCGCACACGAACGACGCCTCGGACTTATGTTGCTTGCGATGGTATACCTAATCAAACATACATAAGTTACTAAATAACCGAGACTTTATTTTAAAGCCGGTTAAGTATCGATTATTATTATAATTCTATTTTATTTTTAATTTAAAGCTAGTTATTTTTAATCAGCTTTAAAAGAAAGAGTTTTTTCGATAAAATAATACTGAATAATTATGAATCGATAACGATTCTGAAAAATCTAGTACATTAGACATCAACGAGAGAAACTTTACCTTTAGATAAAGGAACAGCATTGCTCGTTGATGTCTTTTCTAAAAGTCTATTTTACGGAAGTAATTATTTTTCGTCGTTTTACTTAAAACGACTTTTTACCGACTTGCAATTTCAGGCTTAATAAAGAGACAGTAATGAAATTGTATATTTTATTATCTATATAATCACTATAAATCGAAAATCAAAAAATTCATTGAATATTGGAATATCACCTCAACATATCGACAAACAGTACTTTACTCTTAAAAGATATTTGTGCAACAATGATATTTTCTAAAAAAAGACGTTACTACTGTCGGTTGCACGCTGTTTTAATATTTTTCTGTGGATCGCATGGTGGTTCGGTTGATTTTATCTCCTTATCTCTTTTAATTATGAAATTAAATGAATAATGTCTCACCATAGTCTCCCTCTTCTTATACCCCTTCCCGCAAATTGTGCAGAGATACGGCTTGGGTCCCTCGTGAGTCGCCTCGTGTTCCACCAGAGCAGGCTGGTCGGGCACCTCCAGTAAGCAGTAGTGGCAGCGCAACACAAGCGGCTCGCCCGCGTGGCTCTGCCGGTGCACCTCTAGCATGTTCAGGTGCAGGAATCTAGGGCGAAAATTAAATGTTATTAATATGTTATTTGAAACACTTCTAAGGGTGAGAACGAGGGGGGAGTGCAACAATTATTGGGTGGTCGAAATACACTTGTTAGGGGATTTCAGGGGGGAATAAAATACACTTGTTAGTGTTGAAATTATTTTTGGGCGATGGAATACACTTGTTTGACGGTAAAATTATTTTTGGAGATGGATGAAATACACATGTTAGGAAGTGAAATAATTTTGAGGATGAAATGAACTTGTTAAGGTTTGAAATAAATTTTAAGGGGGGTTGAAATACACTTGTTAGGGGTTAAAATAATTTTTTGGGTTGATATACACTTGTAAGGGATTGAAATTATTTTTGGGAGAGAAAAGCACTTGTTACGTGTTGAAATTATTTTTAAGGGGGGGGGGGGGAATATACTTGTTTGGGGTTGACATACACTTGTTAAAATTATATTTGGGGTGAAATATAATCGTTAGGGGTTGAAATTATTTTTGGGTTGAAATACACTTGTTAATGGTTGAAAATATTTTTAGGGGTGGAAATCACTCTTTAGGGGTTGAAATAATATTTGTGGTGAAATAAAATCGTTAGGGGATGACATTATGTTTGGGGTTGAAAACACTTGTTAAAGGTTAAAATATTTTTAGGGGTTGAATTTTTTAGAAGGTGAAATACACTTGTTAGGGGTTGAAATTATTTTTGGGGTTGAAATACATTTGCTAGGGGTTAATATTATTTTTGGGGGTGAAAAACACTCGTTAGGGGTTGATATTACATTTGAAGGTTTAATACACTTATTGGGGGTTGAAATTATTTTTGGGGTTGAAATATATTTGCTAGGGGTTGATATTATTTTTTGAAGGTAAAATACACTTATTAGGGGTTAAAATTATTTTTGTTGTTAAAATACATTTGCTAGGGGTAGATATTATTTTTGTGGGTGAAAAACACTCGTTAGGGGTTGATATTATATTTGGAGGTAAAATACACTTGTTCGGGGTTGAAATTATTTTTGGGGTTGAAATATATTTGCTAGGGGTTGATATTATTTTTGGGGGTGAAATACACTCGCTAGGGGTTGAAATTATATTTGGGGTGAAACGACATCATTAGTGGTTGAAATTATTTTTGGGTGGGAAAAACACTCGTTAGGGCTTGAAATTATTTTTGGGGTTGATACTTGTTAAGGGTTGAAATTATTTTTGGGGTTGAAATACACTTATTAGGGATTGATCGATACACTTGTCCAGGGTTGAAATTATTTTTGGTGTTTAAATACACTTGTTAGGGGTTGAAACTATTTTTGGGGTGAAATATAAGCGTTAAGGGTTGAAATTAGTTTTGGGGTTAAAATACACTCTTAAGTTGAAATTATTTTTGGGGTTGAAATACACTAGTTAAAGATTGAAAATATTTTTAGGGTTGAAATACACTATTTAAGGGCTGCAATTATTTTTGGGGTTGATACTTGTTAAGGGTTGAAATTATTTTTGGGGTTGAAATACACTTATTAGGGATTGAAATTATTTTTGGTGTTGAAATACACTCTTGAGTTGAAATTATTTTTGGGTGTGAAAAACACTCGTTAGGGCTTGAAATTATTTTTGGGGTGAAATACACTTGTTAAAGGGTGTAAATATTTTTAGGGGTGAAATACAGTTTAAGGGTTGCAATTATTTTTGGGGTTGATATACACGTGTTAGGGGTTGAAATTATTTTAGGGGTTAAAAAACACTTGTTAGGTGTTGAAATTATTTTTGGGCGGAAGAAATGCACATCTTAGGGGATGATATTATTTTTAAAGGAGTGAAATACACTTGCTAAGGTTTGAAATTTATTTTCAAGGGGGTTGAAATACACTTGTAGGGTGGTAAAATTAATTTTAGGGTTAATACACTTGTTAGGGGTTGATATTATTTTTGGGGTTGAAATACACTTGTTAGGAGTTGAAAATATTTTTAGGGTGAAATACACTTGTTAAGGTTGAAATTAATTTTGAGGTGGATGAAATACGGTTGTTAGGGGTGGAAACTATTGTTGGTGGGATGAACCATCCATACACATATGAGGGATCCCCATCCCTCATATGTGTATTTAAAAATTGCAATAGAATTACATCTCTATACATGATAATACTTACTTCTGATTACAATACTCGCAGGAGTGCGGCCGCTTCTGATGTTTTCTTCTCGGCTTCTCTTCTCCGTTCAACTTCTCTTTCGTCTTGCCTTTCTTTTTAGTTCTGTGGACAGAGAAGATTTCAATAACCTATGTACCTGTCCCACTGCTACGCAAATATCCACAGAAGTCGATTCCATCTATGAATACAGGTGCGGACTGGGTAAGAATAAGAAATATCCATTTGGTCCGCTACATACATAAAAACAGGAAAAAAAAAACATATAAATACGAAAGTAACTCTTGTCTGTCTGTTACGATTTGAAAGCCTAAAATGCTGAATCGATTTGAATGTAACTTGGTATGGATATGGACTAAGCTCGGATCCCAAGACAGGACAGCTTGTCATTAATATTATTGTAATACAATTTTAGGTACTTATAATACTGCACTCACTTGCTAGGCCTAAGAGGTAGATCATCTTCGTCAATATCCTCTCCCCCCTCTCCCTCCGCCTTCCGCTCACCCTCCGCCCCCTCCTCTGTCTTAACGTCGCCGTCCTTGTCTAAAACAATAGTGGCTGTAAGTGGCTTTATTTTGAAGCTAGATAGTTTTTAAGTTATGTATGTTTGATGATGTTCAAGAATTTTTTTTTTGGTGTTTTACTTTTAGTGGTTTAATAAAATGCACTAAACATGTGTGTGAATCTAAAATCATACTTATTAGTGTCAAGTTATAAAAATAAACATTAATTAATGATGCATTTAATATGATTAGTGTACTAGTTTTAACATAGATAGACAAATATTTTCTTAGACTTAATTTTACTACCAAGCAACAACGAAAATTTAAAACAAAAACCCATAGAACAAGAAATATGTAGTTTAAGACATGTAAATGTAAATGGTACTTTAAGTACCAAACAAAAGCACATCCCACTGGTACTTTAAGTGCCACTCACCCTCATGCGTCAAGACGTGGCGATGCATCTTGCTGCTGGTTATGAAGCCCCTCCCGCACTTGTAGCACTTGAAGGGCCTCTCGCCCGTGTGTGTGCGCATGTGCACGCGCATGTAGGACGCGCTGCTGACGGTCTTGTGGCACACGGGGCACTCCCCTCCCCCCCCGGGGCCCCCTCCCCCCGCGGCCCGCCGCCGCCCCCGCGGGGAGGGCAGCGGGGAGGCGGGCGCGGGCGCGGGGGGCACGGCCCACGTGTTGGACGGGAAGTAGTCCTCGTCTGACGCGCTGGAGTTTATTGTCAATAATATTATGATAAGCAAAAGGCCGTCTACTCAAATGCCACTTATGAGTTGCCGTTAAGTCTCGTGCTGTCTTTGTCAGTTTAACGTGTAATGTGGCGACAGATAGACATTTAATAACATTAAAAACTTAAGTTTCATTTGAGTATTGACGGCTACTTTAATTTTATTTTAATATTATTCTCTATTTTTTAAGTAAATGTGGACAACATCACAAACTGCTCTGCACCTTAAGTAAGTACCTAAATTCCTTATGTTATGGAATCAGAGACAACGAAAGTACCACAAACACCCAGACCCGAGACACTGTAGAAAATTAGTTTTACTACATTGACCCGTCCGGGGATCGAACCCGGCATCTCAGAGCTGACGATACCTTTGAAAACCGATGTATAACGCCACTCGACCACAGAGGTCATTGAATTAAGTATCGTTTCGAGTATTCATCTAAAATGCTGTAACTATCATGGTGGACAATAAATAATATTCTATAGACTTGAACGCGACTCACCTATCCTCCGCTTTCACCGTGTCCCCGCTGTCCCCGGGGGGCTCCATGCCCGCGTCGGGTTCCCCCGCGATCCCCGGGTCTCCTCCGTCGTCGTCGGACACTTCCTGTTTCACCTTTAAGTCTTCGAAGTCCACTTTAACTTCTATACCTATTTTAGGTAGGATTTGTTTATGATCTTCGTCTGGGGTCTGTGAAGAAATATTAACAGATTTACAAATATATCATAACAACTGAATATAGTCGGACTTAGACTTTTGACTTTATAATATGTTTCGATATCTATACTAATATAAAAAGCTAAAGAGTTTGTTTGTTTGTTTGAACGCGCTTATCTCAGGAACTACTAGTCCGATTTAAAAAAATATTTTAGTGTTGGATAGCCCATTAATTGAGGAAGGCTATAAGCTTTATCATTACGCTGCGACCAAAAGGAGCGGAGCATAAATGAAAAATGTTGCAAAAATTAAAAACCATTGAAACTAAAACACGCGGACAAAATCGCGGGGAACAACTAGTCTTCATATAAACCCACCTCCGCTTTAACCTCGTCAGTCAGCACAACGCAGTGTCCCTCATTCCAGCCTTCTACTTTCACCTCCCCGGTGTCCTCGCACAAGGTCACCTGCTGCGGAGGACAGGGGACCTCTCCCCACAACTCCTCCACTTTGGGCTTCTCCTCCGCTTGCTGCGAGAGTTGCTCCTCTAACTCCTTTAGGTACGGGAGGATGGCGTTGTAGTCTGGAAAGGAAAATTTATTTATTTATGCACTGTACTGTAACTGTAAGGTACATAGACTTAATGGCCAGAAGGCAATCTTTGTCGCTTGACCTTAGGCTCGGCGCAAACGGGCCAGCGACAGCGACCACCGGGGGAATGTATAACTTCCAATAAGGTTGTTATGTTTCCGCCTTTTATAGTCAAAAATCAAAATCAAAATCTCATTATTTAAAATAGGCTACAAATTAGCACTCTTCAAATGTTAAAATAATGGACAGCACCCCGATACGCCCACCCTATGTTTTTCATTTTCAAATGTATATGTGTGTGTAGTACATACCATATGGTTCTCCCTCCAGTTTATCCTCAGGATGATGCTTATCAAAGTGGGCCGTCAGCAAGTCAAACCTATAAACATTAAGTAGTATTAGTAAAAACCTTAAAAAACCCCGACTGCCTTACTAAGGAACATTATTATTTATTTAATATTATTAATTAAAATTTACATTATACTGAAATTACATTTACAACATGCGAGTTGCATATTTATATTTTTGTAAACCATTTATAAACCCCTTTATTTTGATACCCTACTCGATAGGTTGGTTGGTTGGTTCAAAAGGCAGGATATTAATTCCACAGTGCAGGTTTTTATTATTAAAAAAAAAATGTTCTGAATTCTTTTTTTTCTGCTGGATTGATTGCAGCAGTTTTCTCGAGTAATTTTTATGTTTCTATCTATACTTAATATTACAAAGCTGAAGAGTTTGTTTGTTTGTTTAAACGCGCTTATCTCAGGAACGACTGGTTCGAATTGAAACAAATATTTTTGTATTGGATAGTCCGTTTACTGAAGCAGGCCGGCTATATAACATCACGCTAAGACCAATAGGAGCGGAGTATCAATGAAAAATGTTGCAAAAACGGGTAAATTCTTATACGGGTAATATTACTTCTAAGGTCTATGGCCTGAGGTTATATTATTCACTAGCTGTCCCCCGCGACTTTGTTTGCGTGTTTTAGTTTCAACGGTTTTTCATTTTTGAAACATTTTTCATTTATGCTCCGCTCCTATTGGTCGTAGCGTGATGTTATATAGCCTATAGCCTTCCTCAATAAACGGACTATCCAATACAAAAATAATTTTTCAATTCGAACCAGTAGTTCCTGAGAATAGCGCGTTCAATCAAACAAACAAACTCTTCAGCTTTACAATATTAGTATAGATTATTAATTAAAATTAACATTATACCGAAATTACATTTACAACATGCAAGTTGCAAATTTATATTTTTGTAAACCATTTATAAACCCCTCTATTTTGATACCCAACTCGATAGGTTTGGTTAGTTCGTTCATAAAACAAGAATTTAATTCACTAGTGCAGGTCTTATAATTTAAAAAATAAATTTTTCTGTTTTTTTTTTTTCTGCTGGTTTGATTGCAGCGGTATCCTCGAGTGTAGTTATGTTCCCATAGCTTATAATATAAGAAGGTCTTACCTTAGAAACACCTTGAAACATATCCTGCACTGGAAGCGCGCCGTCTGGTGTATGCGCTTGTCGTGCCGCCCGAGTTTGCTCGCCGTGATGAACGACTGGCCGCAAGCGTTGCATTTGTACGGCTTCTCATCTTAAATGGACGAAATATTTTATTATAAACATATATCTTCTATACAAATAAATTTGAAGTGTCTGTTTGTAATAGTAATATAACCTTTTTACTACATGCATATGAATGTATATTCGTACATATACCAAAATAACATTTTTCACAATTTTTGTATGTCCGTCTGTCTGTTTGTTTCGGCTAATCTCTGGAATGGCTAGACCCATTTTGATAATAAGGAGTAACTAAGGCTACTTCTATTTTTAAAAAATCTAAAATTATTATAAATAAAATTAATGTTATTTTTTTGTTAAATTCCACGTGGACGAAGTCGCGGGCACAGCTAGTTTAATAAAGGATCGAATGTCCAGTGCTGGTCAAGGCATCTCTCCAAATAGGTTTGAAAATGTCAAGGAGTGATTTTGAACCAAGACAGTTCAAAATAATTCTAGTAATTTATTAATACATTTTTATACACATACCTACATGCATTATTGAAACATTATTTAAAAATATATTTCATTGGCTTGACTAAAATAATACCAGAGTGGTATAGATCACCACGCCAATTACTACTGTGCGCGAAGTGCTTGGGATTAAATCCCCGCATGGGACAAGCATTTGTGTGATCCACAAATGTCTGCTTCAAGTCTGGGTGTTATTTTATTTTGTGATGTCAATTGAATATTTGAGAAACCTCCACATGATATAGGGATTAAATTCACTACTGTCGGGCCGCCGGAGCCCCGGCAAGCATGCTTTAGCGAACCCGGGAATCCGGCAAAGGCAAGGACGGGACCGGGGTGTTTTTAGTCCGTGCAAGTCCGACATATCCCCTCGTCGTGCCCTCGGCGTGGGTTGAAGTCATTAGATTTTCAACCCGTAACAAAAAAAAATGAAAAATTAGCAATACATAAATTAGCAAACTCTACTTAATAAAAAGGAAAAATTAGCAATTGGAATAATAAAAATTTAAATGAAATCTTACCTGTATGTGACCTGACATGTAGCTTCAAATAATAGCTTAATGTAAACTGCTTCGAACACGCAAAGCATTTGTAGATCTTCTCTAAATTATTCAATTCAATTTCTTCCTCTTTGCTGACACTCCCGTTAATATCACTATCATTACTAACACCGTTACCGTTACTTATAGAACTATTAACACTATTTAAACAATCTTTAGGAATTTCACTTTTATTCTGGTTTCCGTGACTTTCAGTGTTCATTCCTTTATCGTTACTCATAAAGTCTGCAGCTTTCTCGTTACCTATATACCCGTCCTCCGGCTTAATTTCTATCTCTAAAGAGCTTTCCTTTTTAATTATCTTTTTTAATCTTTTCTTTTCTTTTTTTAATTGTTTCTTTTTGTATTGATTTCTTAATCTTAGTCTATAACTTGTCATCCTATTCTTATGTATAGTGACGTGTTGGTCGAGCTCGTGTAACGCCTTATAGCTAATATTACAGACGGAACAACCGTAGAATGGAAAGCTTGCATCCGTTATCTTCTCAGAACAATAAGTACTCTTCTGCCCTTTATCTTTTTTTCTCCTCGTCGGTACAGTTTTACTATCTTTTATTTCATTATTACTATCTTTTATTTCTTTTTTACAATCTTTTATTTCTGTTTTACTTTCCTCTTTCGTTTCTAATGGTGTTATTTTGTATTCTGAGTGTCCGTTTGGTACGTAGTTTTGTTGGTATGGATACATGGTTTCCTCTTTAACTTGGTAGTTGTATGGTGGGGGGTTGAGCGAGTAGTTGTATGGAGGGTATTCATAGCTCAGCGGATCGATGTCCATGTTGACTGGTAGAGTGGTCGGGTTCATCCTTACTGAAAGGGAATATGATACGATTTAAATTCATAGTATAATAACAGATCCATAGTCATATTATTGACTAGCAGCCGGCTTTGGCTGGGTACTAACAAAAAAATTAAAATATAATATATCAGCAGTAAAATAATTTTTCAAATTGGTTCAGTAGTTTCGGAGGCTATTCAATGCAAACAAACTTTTTATATTATTATAGTAAAGATAAAAAAATATTTCTGTCTGCTAAGTTTTTACAATATAAATACCATCTTAGATGCTTGTTAAGATCATATTTATACTATTACCGTACGTACAACAACCAGTCTCACTTTGGGAGACTGTGTCCAAATCCCATTTTATAGGGTAAAATGGGTTGTGAAGGATGGATAGGCAGTCGACCCAAGTAAAATACAGTATTTAGCTGAATACGGTAAGACTGGAAGCCACTCCAACATAGCTCGGAAAAAGGTTACGCAAAATGCAGATATGCATGTTAAGGTAAGAACTATTATTATTTAAATAAATCAACCAATACAAGAACCTAAAATTTTATAAGATTACCTTACAAACTAAATTGAAAGAATAAAATTTTGAAGCTCAGATATATTCGTTAATTTTATAATTTGATCTAATTTTATTTCCATTATGAATAATTATTACATACCTTGTGAATAATTCTTATAAATTCTCGTTATGTTAAACAAAACTTATACAAATATAATAAAAATAAAGAGTTTGTTTGTTTGATCGTTCTTAACTCTGAAACTACCGGTTTGATTTAAAAATATATTATTGCCTTTGGTAGCCCAATTCTCGTGGAAGGTTATAGGCTATTTAACAACACCATACTTGCCTGCATAGAAAAGCAATACAAGTGAAACTGCGGGGCACAGCTAGTGAAATATAAAATTGCAACTAGTTGAGTTGATTCCTATTAAACATTAATTTTCTTGCCATGAAACATATGTTTTGTTTCTGGGGAAACTATGCAAGCAGCTTTCAAGGAGTAAGTACTTATCTTGTTTAAATAGTCACCATGTAAAATGAGTCAGTTGTTTGATTGTCAGATTGTCTACAAGATAATAATCAACAATTAATTCTGAAGTACTCAACAAATTATATGACTGTTCAAGTTCATATTATAAATTTATATAAAAATCTAATTTATTTTTAACTATTTAGTTAATAATCGGGGAATTAATTAAGCATTTTTATTGTAACAAATTGAATCGTTAATCTTTATTCGAGTGACATGATTATTAAAAAAACATGGTCTAATTAATATTTATTCATAATTAATATTAAAATGACACAACATAATGATAAGGGGCTTACAGTTAATTATTATTACACGCCATATTTAACGCGACATCGCGCGAACTCAACGTAAAGGAATAAAAGATATATTATGCTCCAAGCAAAATATCGCGTAATCAAAACCAACCTGAGTCCCCAAAAATGTAAACACGACAATAAAATAAGTTTTTCCACCACTTTAAAAGCTGAAACAACGTTTATAACAACACAGAACGTCGTTCCACGTACTAATCGATACGGCCGACGTAAAAAACCCACCTGATGTGGAATTGTATAGCACAAAAAAACACTTTTTTTACTCGATTCATAAATTAGTTTATAAACACGAATTTCACCGTTTTCTCGCGACATAACTGTTTGAACAACACACTCATCATGTAGCACGTGCCGTTTTATCCATATTCATCACAAAAATACTCAATTTAAAGTTCGTTATGGCAATTAAAACAAAGAATATTCAATTCGTAAATTCACATTTTTTTCTCGCGTGACTGGGTAAACTGCTATGGCCGTCACTGCAGTGTTGCCAGTTAATTTTTTATTCACCCGACTACCTCAAGTAATGGTTCCGTCTAGTTATTTTTTTATGTTACTGATGATACCCAATCAACTCTTTTAACCATACAAGTGTAGTCGATAAAGCTATTTAAAAGAAGCTAATTGAATAAGACCTTTATATTTACAGTACAAAATATATAAGATTTGTGAGTTCATTGTTTTTTTTCATGTTGTGATATTAGTTATTATTAATATTAAGTGTTTCTTTTGTACACTTAAGACTTAGTTTGGTAAATATCTAACATTCGATAAAAATTACATAACATAATATTAAAAAACATTACTGAGAAATAATGTATTATGTTGAACCTTTAGCTTTTTTAAGTACCCTAATTTAAGAACAACATTAAAGAATAGCAACTTTTTTCTGTAACTGTCATACGACCAAGGTCATTATTTCTGCGTTTCGTTTAACGCATTAGCGTTAAACGTTTAGCTGTTGGTAAGATTTTAAATATTTTATTACGAATTAATTTTTGTGTAATATTTTTATAAACATACTGCTATTTAAATTAAAATTTGCTGCGTGACACACCACCGTTATGATAATTATTATATTTAATAGAAGTAAACTAAAACTACAACTAATATGAAAAGTTAGGTTTGACGAAGTGTTATCTATCACGATACCTACCTATATTCTAAATCATACAATTATTTACACATTAGCATTAAACATTTCGCAATAACTAGAATAAATAATAGTCTAAATGACCTCTGACGCTCATTATCATATAATAGGAGCGATAAGTACTTGAACAGGTACAAACTGGACTTTATGTTACAACCTTTTTAATAAAAACTTTATGACCATTTCCGAGGCAGGGGGGTGGAGTTGAAGGGGATTTTGTACGTTTGCAAGTCACCCATCCACAGAACAACCGTGTCAAGCTCTGCTTTACCATGAATGTTTAAGACAATCCATACAACTAAACCACGAGGTCCAAAACACTTTTGATTCTTTTAAACTATGTTTAATTTATCCTAATTACATATAAGTAGACTTGTATATCGACAGTTAGGCCGCCTGTACAGACTGCTCGAGCGGTAAGCTGTATGAAATGAACAGGATAAGAAGCAAATAAAGTTTAGATGTTTTTATATAAATAAAAATATTTCTTATGTTTTTCTTAATATAAAAAAAAACATTAGTTGGCTGAAATGTTATAAATAGATCAAAGATCTCATAAAACAATTTCAAGTTTATACCGGGTGACGCAAAACATGTATGTTATGCGAGAAACCCTATATTGTTTGATACACTATAAAGTATTTTGGAAGGTCGCCATGGTAGTTTTCCAGTTTTAAACAATTTTGTTTTTGTCTCACAAAATACAAATAATTTTTTAATTTTACTATGCCGCTGCAACCCTATCGATAGGGCGGAGCCAAAAAACACCGTAGGTATGTAGGCATTGGCGCGTCCTTGAACCTCGCCAGCTGTTGCCTCGTTGCTTTAAACCACACATAAGTATACCATGGCTAATTAACGCACGAGTAAAAGTATCAGTAATTATTAAGTTTGTAGGTTTCTACATACCATTTCCCATTTCGTCTCCTGCGCAGTTTTATTAAGAGTAAGAGAAAAGGTCGCGTCACTCATAGTTTTAGTACATGAAAGTATTCACAATAGCGATAACAAACACAACACATACACAGAACTTAAGTCTTTACTAAAATGGTTCGATATGCCTAGTGAAAGTGGCCTCATCACTCCACAAAATAAGCCTACCGAAGTTTGGGTCAGCACGGATCCGGTCTTGGTACCACTAGCAAAAATCGATGCGTGGTCTGTAATCCGCCTCAATTAGTTCCTAGGTCCGTTGGTAGTGGGGTATGGGTGTTGTCTGTCTCTCTTTAAAGCACGCCAGGCACTAGTCTGGGACTCTGGGTCACACCTAAAGTGGCTGCGGCACCACATTGTCTGGCTGGCTGCTGCGAGATTGTTATTGTCACTCGAACCTACACACATTATCATATCATAATATTCGTTATTCGCATATTCAGACATGATTCCGCACTAAAAACACTGCAGTCCAACGCGAAATTAGATGACACACATTCAGTTCGAAAGCATAAAGTGAACTAGCAAAATTGCTTCCATTATCCATATTAGTCTACAGCGTACCTACACAGTTTTAGGGATCGTTATGTAATTAGAGAATTCCGATAGGTAAATACTATTTTTTAAATATGGCGTTCTTATCACTTTGGATAAAACATACACATCACGACACATGGTTACATTGCCGCTGTCACTGTAGCATCGAAAGACGGGCTCCTAGGTGCAGGCACACTGTAAGTTACCTACACTACCTACATTTTGCTTATGGTATTTTTGTCCCATGATGTGATGAGGGGCGAGTCAAACTTGTAATATCTAGGTTAACTTGTAATATTAATTACTTTTAGTGCTTAACGAATGTTAAAAGTCCGGTGAAGCAGTCAAAGCCTGCGCTCAGGCTAACTGCAGTAGACCTCTTCAAAAAAAAAAAAAGCTTAACGAATGCTATTTTCCTTATTTTCTGTAATTTTGAAATGAAAAAGAGATGAAAAGAAATTGAAACAGGTCGAATTAGGTATGATTGAATACAGTTTCAGAAAAGCTCAAAAAGAATACCCGGCCTTGAAATAAAATCTAAAAATGTTCAGGTTGTAGATCATAAATTAATTTAAAACAATAAATTGTACGGAATCTTTTTAACTACAGCGATATCGAAGTCGGCGACAAGCGGCAAACTCAAAGGCTTGTGCCGACGATATTAATTTACCGGCGAGTACAAAAGAGGCGGCATGTAGCAAAGAATTTTGTATTTTATGCTCTAAAAATTCTTACGGATTATGGATCCAATTAGAAAGCCGGAAAAAATGGGCGTGATGGTGCACTGTAGGAAATGAGTTTTTCATTGGTTGCATTTTTACCAATCAGGAATGTGTAAATGTACTTCGTCAAAGAGTAACGAAACATTTATAAAAGACTGGTCTGGTACCTATTGAACAAAATAATGGAATTAGTTTATTAAGAAAAGTTTACTCATAGCTTTTTAATTTATTTTCGTAGCGAGATACAATTTTTTTTTTAACTTTAAAGCATTATTAGTTATGTAAAAACCTATTAAGGTTATGTTTTAACTTGAGTTTTATGCAGATGTATGTACGTCCTTGCGTACATACTTCTACTCTGCGTAGGCATTTCGCATACCATACCCATAGAGGTACTTAAGGCCAAATTCGATTTAAAAAAATCCACAACTTGCCTCTCTGATGCAAGGAAATGATAGGCCTTTAACTATGATGTGTCATGTGTCGTATCTGTCGAATTCGTCACTATATCAAAGAAGTTCAACAGAGTTCAAACAATTTTAGGGTTGATGCCATCAAAAATGTGAAGAAAACATGAACATCTCGAAATCATTAAAAATCCTTCAAGAATTTTGTTGGGGACTTCACCTAACGCTTAATAATGTGCAACAGAATATGGGGATCCCGGGATAACATACGTATTCTGCGTCACCCTGTATAAGTTTTATCCTCTATGGTTACATCTAATCGAAGCAAATGTAATAGGTGCAATATTAAGCTTAGAAAAAAACATGGACTCATCACGGCGAAAGTATGATGAAAGTCAGAATTCGGTTGGAAATCACGAAAAAGTCTTATAACTCAAAAACTACATGGGGGTGATTCGGATATCATTTGAATAATAAAAATCAATTAAAAAAAAAAGGATTAATTTTAAGTATTACCTAGTAAAAGTAATTAATTTTAAGTTACTTTTAATTACTATTAAGTAGGTAGGTACTAAAGGAAGTCTATTGTTTTACCATGCAGTGGCAGCTTGAATCAGTCAGTACTGACTCGGTATCGACTGTCTGCGAGCAGTCCGTGTGTAGGCAGCCTAAATGGATCGCGTTATGAACCTGTTCGCAGGTATTTCCGTTAAAACTGGACGTAATTACCTAATAGCTATGAATTAACTAGTGACTACTAGCTAGGTTACTCAAACCTGGCCACTTGTGACTTGAATCAAATTAAAATAGCGAATGTCAAATGAAAAACATCTGGCAATAAGGAAAAACAAAAGAAATTGTTCAATACCGGTTTATAGCTGTCTCTAAAAATGTAGAGATCTTAGAGAAATAAATACTTAAGTAAACTATAGAGTGCGCATATCGAGTATAAACTGTAGGCACTATTGAAACAGAGAGTCAAAACAGAGCAGGTACTCGCCGTTTTAATAAAACTTTCTCAAAACCTAATATTACCCTAATAATATCGGAACCGTCGATATTACGACGTAAACGTCTGTCGTCGCACGGAAAATCACTTAAATCAGTAAACGAGCGTAGCCCTTACTGCTAAAAAATTGCTTACGCTCAGCACAACGGGTTAAGTACTAGCGATGCGCGCACTTTACTTGTCTATGTATACTCTAGCCTGAATCAAATTAAAAAATGTTAATGTCAAATAAAAATCATCTGGCAATAAGGAAAAACAAAAGAACTTGATTAATACAGGTTTAAAGCTGTCTCTAAAAAATAGAGATTTATACTGATTGTTTTAAAATTTTTTGTAATTCTAACAATTGTGACACATACATACAAATGTTTGCCGCATGCGGGGATCGAACTCGTAACAATTCGCACACTGTTAGTTGGCTTGCTGATCCATAAAGAATTCTTTAAATTTTAAGGATTCGGTACCCGAAGTGTGCCAACTGCCATTGTAATTCATTAATATTAGGCTTGGAGATAGTTTAAATAAAACGGTGCGCTCTGTTTTAATAAAAATTTTACGATTTTTCATGTTTATACTAGTGCCAACAGTTAATACTCGATATGCGCGCTCTATAGTTTACTTATTTATTCCTCTAAGACGGAAAATTATTTGGTAACTTCTTTGTTTAAAATTGTCATATTAAACACGTAGTAATCACATACTTATAAATATATATTAAAGTGCAATACTTAATACAGCCTTTGTAACCATGTAATTTATTTTTTAATTAGTATCCACACTTTTGTAAAACAATATCAAGCTTTTAAGAATATTTTGAATAAAACAGGCATGTAAAGTCGCGGGCGATAACTAGTCAAAACAAAAATTGACAACAATGCCCAATACGTCGGAAGATACAAACTTATATTTGCAGTTCCAAAACTATATCGCTCGAACTACACTAAAGAAAATTCTTCTAAATCAACTGCAAATGTAACATTGCCTAGGAAGCGTCAGATAGTGTTCACTGACAAGTTTGTGTATGTAACTTGGTTAAGCGAAATTGAGCTTTATTGTATGTAGAATAAAGGTTAGCAATCAATTTTAGAGCGTTTATTTAAATTGGCAGGTTAGATAAATTACAATATGGGGAATTTTCAATTTAGTAACGCGGGAACGCGCGTTGAAGACGCACGCGTGGGTGACGACGCTATATTTTTATAACATTTTTTATTTTATTTTGTTTATTGTTAAAATACGTTGTTCAATCACCAGTTTTGGTATAAAATAAATAAGTTTATTATTTGTGAGTTGTGTTTAATGGTCATTTAAGTGAATTATCGTGATGTAGTGGTTTTTCTTTATGTTTTAAAACAAAGATGAACTGGATTGCTAGTTTATTTTACTACGAAGGTAATATTTTGATCTATATTGTCTATGATACGCTTCTATAATTATTATTTTTTTATTGATTAATGCGTAACTCTTTTTTAATAAAATAATCACGTCATTAGGTAACAGTGATTTAAAACGAATTAGGAATGTAAAATTCTTTTGTGACTCAAAGTTAGCACAGCTTTTAATTAAACACATGTTCGCATAGAATTTAAATGAACAAACAAGTCCTTTTTAAACCTTTTCACTTATTTACTGTTGTATATTGCGTGCCTTCAACATGAAATATATAAAATACAAATATTTATAAGCATAGCCTGTATAAAACAAAATGTTGTCTCGGGCAAGAATCGAACCCGCAACTCATTGCGCTATATTGCAAAGTGGCATAAGGTCAAAGGTCCAACAGAACAAAGTTGGAATTGGATGATGAGCCAAACATTTGTGTGAATGTTTGTTCCAAGTTTGGTTGTTCCCGTGACACAGGGATTCTTTCTTAGCGCGGGAGTAGTTTGAAAACAAATGATTATTTTTAATTAATTGTTACACATTAAAGCATGTGGAGCGAATATTTGTAATTAAATACATATAGTAGACAGAAAAACTAAAGCGACAGGCGCGTCAAGCCAGTAGTCGCAGGTTCGAGTCCTGCCTGAGGTTTAAGTTTTTCCGTCTAATATTTGTATTTTGTAAGAAATGAAGATCAGTGTAATTTATTGACGCCATTGGTAGAAGATGCTTAAGAGTAATTTTTCAAACATTTATCCATCACACAAACGGTCGGCTACTAGATAATTTGCAAGTTAATCCAATAATGTAGTGTCCGAGATACTATATAGACCCGAATTGAACGATGTCCGTAATCATTCTTGATCCAATAAAAACGATTGAAATTTCTCCGACCAATCACAGGCGGGATAAAAATATATACTTACAAGAACCACCGTTTTAATGAAGTCAATATTTTCTTTATCAAAAATGTATTTTAACCACAAGTTTTTAAAACTGCTGGGCTCATAGTACTAGTAATGACAAATCAAACAAGCCCAAACACGTTGGGATTGCTTCGTTTGGTTACGGAGTTCCTATGGCCACCTTCTGGCTCCATCATCAGACCAGCTCGGAAGTACAATAATATTGTACTGTCACCAAGTCAGGTCACCGAACTTACATAATTATGCAAAATTTCATCTCAATGGATGTCAAGAAGTGGTTCTAATTTATCTTGCAAGATTTGACCTAAACAAACAAACATGACATACTTACATACATTGCAAGTTAAAGAAAAGCTTGTATACTTAAATGGTTCCATTCGAATGATTATTTATTTTTAATTACTATTCCACAATAAAAAAGTATTACTTTTGAAAACAATATAACGTCAAACATAGACTGCGCTGATATTAAGAGCCTACACTTAATGCGACTCTAGCGACCCTACCGGATTATTCCCGGTAACCATTCGACTGCATCCAGCGACCTAATACTTACGCACATTAAAACCACTATAAAATTGCGAGGAATTATAAACTTAACAAAAAAACGTTGTAAAACAATTAGCTAATTAAGTACCCATGTGTATTGTTCTTACAAGATAACAATAACTATTAGATATGACATAAGATAATTGCGAAACTTGTCGTGATTGTTTCAATGTAGTAGTAATGATAATTAATTAATGCGATACTTGTGATATTGTTTAAACTACTATTGTAAGTTTATCGCAACAGTTAACGATAAACATTAAAATCGTGACTTATTACATCTGAGATGTGAAAAACTTCTTATGAAATATACTAGTACTGAGATATATTTTCACTTAAAATAAATGTTAATCTTTTAAAGCACACCATAACTTTGTACGAACAATATTTGTTAGAAAGGTATATATACAAGGTAATAATGGGTCAAAGTCACTGCCCTGAGGTATGCTAAAACACATTTTTTATGTATTTTCTAAAAGTAATCAATATTACAATGTTTCTACATAAATATTTGTAACAGCATAAAAAGACTGGTTTAATAAGGTACTTATCTCTAAATGTTTTTAGGTTTAACTAAGGTAATATCGTGACTGTGACTAACATTATAGTGTCGAAAGCTTTTTATAAAGCTATGAGAACACCTAAAGTATTTTTTATTTATAGTATGGTAAGTATGGTAATACGTTTGATTTTTATATATTAATAGAAAAATTAAAGCGTAAAACATATTTCTTTTAAAAATACCGATTCGTGTTAGCAGATTACACAACATTGAATAAGGATTTTATTTGTGGAGTCTCTGCTTTCGTTAATTTTTTTGCTCTACAGACGCGCCCAATATGCTTCGAAAACCCCAATCTTTTGCTACTTAACACATTGCAATGACACAGACGTTATGTAAATTAAAAGCGATTTGTAATTGAGTATTGTTTGATATCCCATAACTCCTCTAAAATTAAGGCATCTGGACATTTGGAAATTCTAAATGTGGGCAAACAAGTACTAGTGTTGTGTAAATTGTATTAAAATTTCAGGCACGAATGTTTACACAACGAAAAAGCCTTGATGCCTCGCTGATACAACTTTACGTTTTCAATAGAATTTAAATGATCATCATTATTACACTAGCAGACAGTTGTGCAATTTCGTAATAAGTAGGTATGGAAATATTTAAGTTTACTTATCTGTTTAAAGTCAGTGCCAAGCAACATTTAAGTAGCTGCGAGGCCCATAGGTAGTATATGTATTGCCGAAGCAAGTACATAGGTAGGTATTCGCTACCGAATTCAATGCGACACAAGCCTAAAACGAGTCAGTAGATAACAATTGAGTAAATAAGGTACATTTATAATCCAGTTTATTTCTCGTTTTTTTTTGTGATTTTAGGTATTACGTTTTTGTTTAATGTTTTTTTGAAGGCGGTTTTTTTTAAGTTTTTTTTAGCTGACTTCAAAAGGACGGGTTTCTTAATTCGATAGAATGTTTTTTTTTTGTATTTTTCACGCTATATTTTCGGCAATTGTGGACTATTTTTATACCCCTATGGGATCGAGCCACCCTTGTCTCGATCCAAAATTAATATGGCGAAACAATGTTTGTTGGGTGAGTTAGTTGTACTGGTATGTGTTTCTTCAACGTTCACTATCTAATCATTGCTCGTTGACTTCCTTCCTTGCCTTTAAATTAAGTTTTTCTAACAATTACATCTTGCAGTTGTACAAGTATAGCCATAAATGTATGTTTCTCAATAATAACGAGTGTCATTAGCGACTACACTAGATAAGGAAAAGCATCGCTGCGTCTCATAAGAGGTATAATAATGCAACACGACGCGTCATTCTGAGTTATCTTTTTCCTGTTTTTTAGTATTACACAATATTTTAATTTAATGTTACCTAGATTATGAATGTTGTTTTTGTGACACCGCGGGTAACAGCTAGTAGGTATTTATTAAAAGCCCAAAAAAGCGCCCCTCTGCTGGGCCTAGGTCTCTTCTCATGTAGAGAAGGAACGAGCATTGATCACCACGCTTGCTCATTGCGGGTGGATTTATGGCCGGTTCCTATATCCAAGAAACGATTCGTTTGGCTTACGGACGGTAGAATGCTCGTGGTTTTGCTTAGAAACGAAAATGAAACCTTTGGCTATGGAATCCTGATACGAAAAAGAGTTTATTTGTTTGATATCTCTAAATATCTCCTACCGGTCGGATTTAACGTAACTTTTTGCATTTTGTCACCCTCAAATCTTAAGGATGGAAATACGCTTTTTAACATGACCCTTATCACTACTAATTTATAAAGCTGAAAAGTTTGTTTGTTTGTTTGAACGCGCTAATCTCAGGAACTACTGGTCCGATTTGAAAAAATCTTTCAGTGTTTTATAGCCCATTTATTGAGGAAAGCTGCTGTGACCAACAGGAGCGAAGCATAATTGAAAAATGTTACAAAAATGAAAAATCGTTGAAACTAAAACACGCGGACAAAGTCGCGGGGGACAGCTAGTTATTTGATAAAAAGACAGTAGAACCCGCGTAGCAAAACTACTCATATTTTATATCTACTATTCTAAAAAAACTGCGATAATATTGGACCTTTGTTTCAAAGTGACATTGATTTTCAGTCATCGTATCTGCCGACGTCTTCCTGTACTAAGTATCTTCAGTGTGTTTATTATTGGAACCTTGTGTTTGCAAATGTTTCCATTGAACCACTCCAGCCAGGTCACCGCGACGTAGTGACAACACTCATTTAATTCACTTTCCGGTCCTATTGTGTCTGAACTCTAACCTACCCTACATGCAGACAATAGTGTTGTGACTTACAATTAGGGACGTCGACGCGCAAGCGAAGCCCTTTAACTAAATATTTACACTTTCAGATGAGATTTCTTTGACCGGATATCAAGCTATATTAGTTAAATCAGGATGTTATTTAAGTATTATAAGTTTAATAACACCTATAACTGTCCCACTGCAGGACTCTCATACAGAAAACGAGCATAGATCACCACGCTTGTGAGCTGCCCCACGGTGGGGCGCCATTACCGAAACTGTTAATAACACCAGCCTGTAACTGTCCCACTGCAGGTCTCTCATACAGAGAACGAGCATTGATCACCACGCTTGTCAGATGCCCCACGGTGGGGTGCCATTACAGAAACTGTTAATAACACCAGCCTATAACTGTCCCACTGCTGGCCTCTCATACAGAGAACGAGCATTGATCACCACGCTTGTGAGCTGCCCCACGGTGGGGTGTCATTACCAACGCTGTTATAACACCAGCCTGTAACTGTCCCACTGCAGGCCTCTCATACAGAGAACGAGCATTGATCACCACGCTTGTCAGATGCCCCACGGTGGGGTGCCATTACAGAAACTGTTAATAACACCAGCCTATAACTGTCCCACTGCTGGCCTCTCATACAGAGAACGAGCATTGATCACCACGCTTGTCAGATGCCCCACGGTGGGGTGCCATTACAGAAACTGTTAATAACACCAGCCTATAACTGTCCCACTGCTGGCCTCTCATACAGAGAACGAGCATTGATCACCACGCTTGTGAGCTGCCCCACGGTGGGGTGTCATTACCAACGCTGTTATAACACCAGCCTGTAACTGTCCCACTGCAGGCCTCTCATACAGAGAACGAGCATTGATCACCACGCTTGTCAGATTTCCCACGGTGGGGTGCCATTACAGAAACTGTTAATAACACCAGCCTATAACTGTCCCACTGCAGGCCTCTCATACAAAGAACGAGCATTGATCATCACGCTTGTGAGCTGCCCCACGGTGGGGCGCCATTACCGAAGCTGTTAACAACCATCCTGTAACTGTCCCAAGACACATATAACCACATAAGTAGCATTATAAATTTTTATTTTTTTAGGTTTATTGAATAAAAATATTGTTCTCGTTTTTTATGAATGGCTTTGTTCTTTAAAAAATATGTTTTGAGTAATTTGTTGGTGTGACAAAGAGTTTTCTTCTAACTAAAGTAATCTTTTCCTTGTGACACACCGAGTATTGTATGTGTAACCTTTGACTTCTCTGACCCACATACTGACTCAATCGACACAAATATATAAAGACGAAAGATTTGTATTTTTGTATGTTTGTGACGAATGAACTCAAAAACTCCTGGACCGATTTCACCACCGTCACTTTTCACTATTAGAATTCTACGTTATCCCTGAGTAAAAAAGGCTTTATATATTTTTAAATAATGGCTCGTAATTGGCGAAAATTGACCTATATCGAATTAATTAAATCAAATTAAATATCATTAACATCATATCGCTCCTGATAGAGGACTAAGTTAATTGAAACTTGAACGTGAAATATCTAAGGACATATGCCGCTCCGTTTTATGCGAGTTTGTGGGAGGTTAGGAAAACCAAACCCATTGTAAACCCATTGTCGTAAGGCGACAACGGATATTTCCGATAGCTCCTAAACGAACGAATTTGGGTACAGTATTCACTAATAGATAGTGCGTTAAATGAGGAACTTCTATTTAGAATTTCATAGTAATGCGAAAGTAACTCTTTCTGTCTGTCCGTCACGCCTTCACGACAAAACTGCTGAACCGATTTTCATGAAACTTACTATGGAGTAAGCTTGGGTTCCAATAAAGGACATAAGGCTACTTATTGCCGCGATAACCGACAACCGCACAGGTGAAACCGCGGGCAAAAGCTAGTATTACCTAACCCTAACTTATAGGTACCTAACATGGTTTTTGTATGACGTCCGATATGCGCAAGCGTGGACAATATTAAATCGTGTTATGTTATTATGGGAAGCCAGAGGCGTTAGATCACTATTATTTCTATCAGAGCAGTCTTAATCAGAATATCCTTTCTATAACCTATTGTACTCCCACCGTGTCTGGATGCCTGGTCCCACGTATAATAAGTAAGTATTTATTGTACTTAAGATAATAGTTATAGTTGTAAATAGGATGTCCTATCTTAATAGGATAAATTACTGGGCTGTTTATGAAAAGGTCTTTTGATAAGGATCTTATATTATTAGATAAGAACTTGCGATTTTGCGCTGACTCGGTATAGAAAACTCTGTTTAAATACTGCTTACTTTATTAAGAAACATACGACAGGGATAAAAATGTAGACTGTCGTCATAAATCTTGCACGATGGCGCAGAACCCTTCATTCACGAGTTCAACTCGCACTTGGTCGGTTTTTAATGAGAAAAATCCTAAAACCAAAATGTGGTAACGCGGAGGACGAGTTATTAAGTTCAGTTCGACTCGCGACACCACCGCCGCCGCGTCAGCTCATGATTAGGGACTCCTATTGAGTCTGAAACTAGTCGGGCGACCCCGAGAGTGCGTGTGAGTAAACTGTTATGTTTTAAAATAATTTTGAACACTCCTCACGAAAGTTATTATACGAATTATTCAGTAATACAAAACTTAATAACACTTTTCATGAACAACACTGACATTTAATTTTATAGTAGGTATAGTTAATTATGTATGTATTTAGGTTTTTTAGCAATCCATGTGTTGTTATCTTGTAGAGTTCAACGTCGCTTCCGCCATATTGCCGCTTGTACGCATGCGCGCGGACTGTCACAATGACACATTTATAAACAGCGCGTCTGTCAGTGTGACAAGTATTGTGACGTCACGAGAGAAATAAAAACGTAACATAGAAAGATAGTATTTTCTGTAATTGTTGGGTCGTAGCCGAATTATCTATGAACGGGGAACTACTATCTGAACACTATAGTATAAGCGTGAGGTAGGGCCGCCGCTGCCTTGCGGTTTAACCCAGCCCTTTAAAACTCCAACTCGGTGGAAATCCTTTAGTGAAATCCCTGTAAACGAGAAAAGGGTGTAGGTTTTTGCGGAAAAAAAGTAACCTATGGATCTTAGGATCCAAACTTACTCCAAACCAAGTTTCATCCAAATTAGTTCAGTGGTTAAGCCGCATAAGCGTAACAGACAGAAAGACAGATAGAGTTAGGTACTTTCGCATCTATACTTAATATTATAAAGCTGAAGAGTTTGTTTAATTGTTTTTTTGTTTGTTTGAACGCGCTAATCTCAGGAACTACTGGTTCAAATTGAAAAAATATTTTTGTATTGGATAGTTCGTTTATTGAGGAAGGCTATAGGCTATATAACACCACGCTACGACCAATAGGAGCGGAGCATAAATGAAAAATGTTGCAAAAGTGAAAAACCGTTGCAACTAAAACACGCGAACAAAGTCGCGGGGAACAGGCTAGTTTATAATATAAAGTATAGATAGTATAGTAAGTACGGACATCCTATCCTATCCCGGTACAACTTCTAATATATTCTGCTTCATATTACAGTATATTTATGAGAATAGATAGACTTGACTATTTCACAACGATGTGTAATAATTATTTTAAAGAAGTATCTTTAAAATCCTTTAAAACGTCTTCATTTATAATGTTTTGTTTTCTTCGCAGCGTTTTGGCGGTAACTGTGGCTTTCCAACATGGCGTCCTCTGACGTCACGCTACAAGATGGCGACGGCAACGTCAAACTGCACCCGTATTTAATTACACTAGTGTGAGTACCTAGTAAACTATAATTATTATCATTGTTTTTGTTTTACTCTATCTAAACATAAAAAAAGAGGAAACAAAGATCTCTAAACTTAAAGCTAAAATAATTGAAGCGAAATTCAAATTCTATCGCATTAAAATAAATAAATATGTTTTAAAAATGATCTTAACCGTTCAAAAATTATGCGTAATCATTTGCATACACGGTAAATACATTATTTTGTGGATGCATTATGATTATATTTCTACATCTATTTATCTATTACAGGGTTAGTTGGTAAACAATAATGCCGTTCAGGACAATATTAATGTTTACTCCCTTTATAAATATCATAATTATTTTAAACAAAACGGTTTACTGACGCACATTCTCGGGATCGCCCGACTAGTTTCAGACTCAATAGGAGTCCCTAATCATGAGCCGCCGCGTCAGCTCAGAATATGCGTGAGTAAACCGTTTTGTTTGAAATAATTATGAATACTTTATAAATGTCGATGTAATTTTAAATACATTATTACATAAACGAAGTAATATACACTATGTTACTATTTAGTAACTAAAATGACCATATCTAGGTACTGTTTGACCTCACCGTAGGGTCACAAGGCCCTTCAATAGGTACAGGGCCAACAGAATGCCAAGGTGACCCAGTACAGGTACTAATAGATAATCAGATAAGCTTAAATACCTACTTGTGTGTCAATCGGTATTAAATTTTGAATTTACAATTAAGTAGTATCTAAGTACAATATACAGTATTGCCCAGTAAATGTGTTGTGTTTGTGAGATAGAGAACTTCACTCTATAACATACTTGTGTTCAGCTGTCGGTGATACTGGGAGCCGAACACAACCATAGAGGAATAAATAAGTAGTTTATAGAGTGCGCATTTCGAGTAAGAACAAGTCAGAACGTAAAATTAGTGTCAGTATCTCAAAACTTAACATTACCCTAATAATATTGAAACCGTCGATATTTATTGCATAACGACAGTGTCATCGCACGAAATCACTCAAATCAGTACAGGCGTAATACATGTAGCTAAATAATGTGCTCACGCTTACCATAAGCTACTAGCGATGCACACGCTCTATGCTTGTCTGTTTTTACCCAAAGTAGGAAACTGTTACCAAGTGACAGTTAGTCATGCCACCATGTTTTATTATTATCTATGCCTATTATTAATAATACAGAATATACAGATAAGTAACAAACCCCGCACGTGCCTCGGTCAAATTATTTAAAAATAAGACACGTTTCTTTTGCGATAAAAATAATAGCATGTATACATACTTAGTATGCGCGACGCGACGATTTTTTTGACATGTGTAATTCTTTCGTAGGGACTGTTGCCAAAATATTTAGCGTTCTTTGGAAAGCGACAGCATTAGGTACTTTAAATTACTTTTTATTCTTATTGCCGTCTATATTTAAACTTATTTTACTTTGTTTGTAAGTGTACATGGGAATTTTTGAAACTACTCAAAAATTTAAATAAGTATATATATAACAGATACATTATTATATATTACTGAGTGTCACGGCTAGGGTTGTCAATATTTTTAAAGTTAAATATAGTACTTTTGGAATAGCATACAAAAATAAATATAGAACCCAGAAGAAAAAAAAAACAGAAAAAAACATAGAATGATAAATTAAATTTACATAATATTTTTTGCACCTCTTAATTTTTTTTCTTTACAGTAAAAATATCCTAACATGCATACATGGCAGTTTAAAAAAAGGTTATTGATAACCCTTTTAACGAAAATATATTATTTTTGTGTAGGTACTACCTCATTATCTTTTTTTAACAGGATATAAGTATAGTATGTAGAGAAAAAAAATGTACAATACTATGTATAATAGTACATTTGGCAACCATACACGGGGTAGGTTAATGTTGAAAATAGATGTCAATGTGGGCAAAAAGCCGCGGAAAATCTAGTTTTATATCGATAGAAATTCTCTTTGTTCATTTTTCAGTCTGTAGCATTGAAATTTAATATTATTCATTTAATTTGTTTTCCCGAAATAAATAAATAAATAAATAAAATAAAATAAAATGGACCGCGCTTGCACGTGATATCTTGAGATCAATTTCCAGGTCATATAAAAAGTGTTATTGAGTATTTCCTGTAAGGCACTTGTTTGTCGTTCTTAAGTATTTGGTACTAAGCCAACTATAAGACAGTGAGGCCATTTTAAATTTAACTTCGCCTTTTTTGGTCAAAAATGTGTTTCAATACACCTACGTCTTTGCGGAAAGCGTGGATTACAATTAGACAGTGTAATTTTTCTAGAAGATTTTGGCAAAGGTTAAAAAGACAAAGTTGCAAATAGTTGTCGATAAAAATACGTTACTAATATTTTGGCAACAGAATTCATGACGAAAACTTTCTTTCAGCAATACATTGGTTGAGTCACATCCGACAGGGAAACTTCTGTTTATAATCTCTATCGACATGCTTTAGTGAGACAGTTTTCTTGCTATATTAATAAAATTTCTAAAAGACCGGCGAAGTGCGAGTCGGACTCGAAAATAAAGGGTTCCATACCGTCGTTGCATGCCGGCAAAATCGAGAAAAAAATGCGTCTCTTGTATGAGGACTCTCTTAATTTTTAAATATAATTTTTATTTTATTTAGCGAATTTAGCAATATAAACTCTGCCTAGCGCCTCTGTTGCTATTATTAAGATGGAGCAAAAATCGCCATAAAAACACGTTTCGAGTCGGAGACCCTCCTTAAAATATTTTTTATTAATTTTATTGTTTTAGCGGCAACGAAAATACATAACTGTGTACCTACTACGGTAACCTACGGTTCAGGAGACACACTGCCACGCTGACAGACAGTGGAGGCTTAATCTAGTCATAGGTATAGGGTCTCGTTGGCACCTTATTCTGTACTCGTACCTAAAACAAGAAATTCTTTCGATTCCTTTTTAAGACAAAACTAAAACTTATCAATGGGCCTTTGTAATCTCTAAGAAAGGGAATCCTATAGTGTTTTCTTATAGTTAGAACGTGTGGAATTCAATTCTTAGATTCATAAAATGACCGTTGTAAAGCCCCAACGCGGATTCTTACACACATGGGAAGTATAAGCCTTTTTAAAATAGAAATCCAATGAGAAAATGATCTATTGAATTTTTAGCACTGCAGCAATACTAGATTTGTAATCTTAGAGTAAACATAAATGAACTATATAGTACGTCTAACAGAGTATGAGCACCAGTATGAATAAGTCATGAGAGACATTGTAAAATTTGTGTCGAAACAGAGCGCGCCATTTTAATAATAAAAAGAAAAAGTTTTATTACAGTTACGTTCAATTTTATTAAAACTAATAATATCGGACCATCGATATTTTCGCATAAACGTCCGTCGCACTGATAATCATATAAATCTGTAAACGAAGGCAGTACTTACAGCTAACTTATTTGCTTACGCTCTGCACAACGGGCAGTCGGGCTACCAGCGATGCGCGCACTCTATGCTTGTCTATGTATACTGTAAAGTTGTGATAGATAAATATTGTTCTATCGTCGCAATATCACCGTAGCCTTGACACCAGACACTGGCGGTGTGTAAGCCGCAGCGCGTGGCGCCTTATGTAAGTGCTGGCGTAATAAGGCGGTTCGTATTGACAATCCACTTATAATACTTATTAACTTATTAAGAGGGGACGCGACTGGGCCTTTCTCCATAACATACAAACATATTCCACTGTTTTCTTCGTAGAAAATGCTTCTAAAGCAATGATTTTTACCCAAAAGATGGCGGTTTACTTACTGCGTGACATTTTAGGGTTACTTTCATCTTGAAACAGTAAGGAGTTCGTTGCTAATTATGTGCTGTGGTTAGTTTAGAATTTTATCAAAATTCCTCCATGCCTCAGAAAGCATGAAGCTTTTAACCGGGCCGTCAAAAATTCTGTGCTTCTATGATTTTATCAACCTGTCTTTTCAAGGGATGTTAGATACTGTATTCCGCAGTTAATGTGTTGTAAAGATCAGATGAAGAGTCGCTCCATAACATACTGGTGTTCAGCTGGACCAAACAAAGCCTAACATAGCTTAGGAAAAAGTACAGCGGAAGAAAATATTCAAATAACAATATTCGCTCTATTGAGAATGTTTCATCAAAATGTTTATCAGACAAAATTAGAAGCAGACTAAACTAAATAATTTATTACCTATAAAATTTGTATGGGACCACCTCTGAGGTAAACACTATCTACGACAAAAATATTTTTTTAAACCAATTCACAATGTTGAAGGAGATATCCAGTATAAATGTACAAAAAACCCTACTCCTTTTGAAGTTAGTTAATTAGGAAAACGCTACGCAGAATTAATTTTCTTTTAATCTTTCCTTTCTGCCGTTTACTTAACCAAAGTTAAAGTAATTTATTAATTAAGTACTCTTTTTATACATAACTAGATACCTACATTATGTATGAAATACATTACGAGACATTAAACTGCAGCTGCATGTTATTTTTTACTATTATAACGCATGCGGAGCGAATATTTGTTATTAAATTTTTCTCTTTCTACTATTTGTATTTAATTACAATATCAGTAGTCGCAGGTTCGATTCCTGTCGGTGGTTTAAATTTTTTACTTTTTAATAAATACATGGCCAGTTTTAATACTCCAATTTTTATAACTAATTAACATAATCTTTTGTAATTAATCCCCTCTGATTATGTAACATATTGAGTACTTATAACGTCCAAGGCTTCGTTTTAATCCCTTTCACGTTTTATCCAAAGTTTGATATTGACAGCGTTCTTATTACAAGGGACTAAGGCTGATATTTGTGAATCATTGTTACTTAAATATTAAACTATAATGACCTTAACTATGTTATGTTTTGTGAGTTAATCTGATATACTTGAGGTGACGTCACACCAGTGAGCGTAGAGTAGTTATTGCAATAGGGCAGTATATATATACAGGCTGTTATGACTATACGGTAGTTAGGAATGAAAAACTCAGTGGTCGAGTGACGTACACAACGGTTTTCAAGGTGCCGCCAGCCCTGAGGTCCCGGGTTAAATCCCCGGACGAGACAATGTAGAAAACAACTCGGGTCTGGGTGTTTGTGATTCCATAACACGCATGCTTTAGCTACTTACTTTAGGTTCAGAGCAATGAATGTGATGTTGTCCACATTTATTTAGTTTTAGATTAAGTAGAGATAATAATAATTATTGCTAAATAATATCTAAGTATAAGTATCTATTGTTTTCAAACCTAATAAGGCTATAAAATAATAATAATTTTATATACATATTTATATTTATTATATACTTTTATTCTGAGATGTCTTTGATCTCCGTTAATAACACAGAACTATATTCATAAAATAGCAACAAAAAAACTAAATTAGATTTCTAGCAACCATTAAAACAAAAAGTTTATGAAATTTAAAACAAAGAAATATAAAAAAATGCGTTTCAAATGAACAACCTCAACATTTTTAAAATATCTTCATAACAGCGCTATTATAAAGCATAATTTATATCACAAATGACTACTTAATTAAATTTATGACGATCCGTAATTGACCTACAACGTGGGTGATAAGCCGCCATGTTGTCATCAATCCTTACTAATATTGTAAATGGGACAGTAACTCTGTTTGTCTGTCTGTCGCGCTTTCACACCAAAACTATTGAACCGATTTAAATGAAAGGTACACGGATAGTCTAGACTCTAGAGCATGAGAAAGGACTAATATACATAAAGTGTATATAACTTTTAACTAATAATAATGGAATAATTAAATCAAAATAAAACATATATTCAAGGGCATTTAAACATATAACAAACTTGACTTTTTTCACGGTTTTTTTTTATAATGATACGGAACCCTTCGTGCGCCAGTCCGACTCGCACTTGGCCGGTTCTTATTTATTTAATTTAATAGTGTTCAATTCAAAGAGTTGAAATAGTTTTTGTTTTTAATCTATTGAAAAAATCCATCTTTATGTTGTTCTTTATTCATTGTCTACTATTGTTTATAACGATATGAACAATAAAAATTCCAATTAAAAACCTAAGTACTACTAAACAATTTTTATTTAAAAAAATCCAACAAGAACAATAGTTGTGTTTATGACGTAAATAATCTTATGACTTCCTATAGAATTATTGTTTCTTTTTTTATGTTATGTATGAATTTTCAGTTGTGTTTTTCTATAAATATAGTACTACTAGCTGTTTCCGCGGCTCCGCCCGCATGGATGTCAGTTATCTCAGCAAAAAGTAGCCCATGTCCTTTCTCAGGCTCCAGACTATATATGTATCATTTTCATTTAAATCAGTTCAGTAGATTTGGCGTGTAAGCGTGACAGACAGACAGACTGAGTTACTTTCGCATATTATTAGTAAGGATAATTGACTGTAACATGAACACATCTTCAAAATACGTTTGACATAATTTGTTAGGGGGTAAAAAAGCCAGTGGTTTCAATGTACTCCCTCCGTCCCCAGCAGCATCGTATCCTACACTCGCAAATATTTCTCTAATGTTCAGGAAAGGAGCAGAAATTACTGCGTGAAACTATTAAAGTTTGTTAAAACTAAACTGCTAAAAGACAATTCTTTATAAATTCCGCTGTCTTCTATAATAAATTAAATAAAACAATTCTCATATATTCCATGAATACTAAGGACTGCAAAAAGGCAATAGTTCAATGCCTAAAACCGAAGATCTATTATGCCATTTAAATATTCCTACAAGCATCGACAATATGAGTTGTACAGACACACACACTCACACACACACACACACACAATATCACACACGAACACACACACACACGCACACACACACTATTTTAGAATATATCTTTAAGTTGTTATCTTAGTTCACTACTTTTACCATTTTATAAGTTGTTATTGGAGAGCGGGTCCTCCTAGCACAGGTATTGCTTTAACTTACAAGGAGGACCATATGTAAGATTTAATGTAAAAATCGAACGTTTCTATAATAAAACTTTTTTTTATATTCAACCTGCAGTAGTATTTACTTACTATCCCACTGTTGGGTAAAAATCCTGAAAGAATAAGGATATTAATTTGTAGTAGAAGTATGTAAAAGAAAGTATGACTTAAATAGCCTTGTAAATGCTATCGGCCCTCTTGAATAAGGCACGCGTATCTTATGTTTATAGAAATGAATGTTACCTATTTATCTGTCTCATTAAATATACATAATAGATAATGGTTCTCATTACTACAGTTACTGCCAACTAGTGTCTGCGCGCGGCTTCGCCTTAACTGACATATACATTTTCAAAATCAATACAATATTCATTTATTTAAAATAGGGTTAGCACTTATGTATGTACTGTGTTGTTTGTGTGCCTGTTAAATGAATACCAATTTAAAATAAATAAATGTGGACAACAAAACAACAAAGTAAGTAGCTAAAGCACTTGTGTTATGGAATCAGAGACAACGAAGCTACCACAAACACTCAGAGCCGAAACAATGTAGGAAAGTTTTCTACATTGACTCGTCCGAGGATCGAACACGGGACTTCAGAGCTGGCGACAGCTTGAAAACCGGTGTGTACTACCGCTACTCGTCCACGGAGGTCGTCATTTTAAATTGGCATTATAGTACAATTGAAATTAATTTAAAAGGAACCCCACAGAATGCTAACCTATCTACAGAATAGTAAGCAAACAAAAATAAGGAATATTGAAGCCGTGGACAGAGTTTGTATAATTATACCAAAAAAAAATTCTTGTGTCCCTATGGTAAGTGCTGGATATAACTAAAAATACTTATTTATAACAAGATCAGAATGAATTTGAATTCTAATACAATGCCAATGCAAAATTGTTATCATTTAGCACACAAACAACACATTAAAAAAAATACCTAAGTTTTTTTAGTTCCTTCCATTGACAGTATTTTTTTTTTCTAAAATGTTTGTATCTCTGGTCCGATAAACTGAACTTATCAATATTGCATTGGCATTGTATTGGAATTAAAATTAATTGAAGAGTAAGGGCACTGCACCGTATTAGAATTTCGGCTACTTTTTTTGCTTTCATAATTCGCGTAAAACTCAGAAAATATAGTGTTTAGGTAAAGGTATTTTAAAGCACTAAAGTATACATATACATTGTGTATAAACCCGTGATTTATACATACATAGTTATCTACGTAATTAAATATACATAACGATAATGTATTCGTTATGTATATTGTATAGTGTATTACATAAGCCACGTGTAGCGGTCGTTGACCCAGCAATGGCGGCCGTGGCTTCGCGCCAATAACAACTCATTCAATTTTTGTTCATTAATAAACGTATTATAATTATGTATTTTTACACTTGTTATGTGTTGTGGGGTAGGCAGTAGGAGCAGTAGGTTATGTACCTAGTGTATTTTAGTAAAATAAAATATATTTAGTTAAGTACCTACAACATAAATAATCACTTAAAGGCGTGCAAGTATTGCTATTTTGAAACAGAGTATTAAAAAACAGGGAAAAACTGAAGAAAAATATGTAAAATAAACAGTAATATACCTACAATTAAATATTTAAAACTGGTTGTAAATTAAATGATACAACCATAAAAAAACTAAAAAGAAAATTTTAATATATTTTGCGGACATTTTCTGAGATTAGTAGCGACATTGACCTTGACAGCGTTATATTATTGTTCATATTTGTTAGTCATTTATGTGTAAGGCTTGGCGCAAACGGGCACAGACACCGGTGGCGGTGGCCAGGGACATCGACACACATTTTCATATATTTGTCAGTTGTGTACACTACACACACGTGCGCGGTTTTTCTCTATACTAAATACGTGAAAACGCTGTCGATGGCTCGTTTGTACCGAGCCTAACGTGAACATCGACATGAAATAGGTATACATACATATAAATTACTAGCTGTTTCCCGCGGCTGTGCTCGCGTGGATGTCGGTTATCGCGGCAAAAAATAGCCTATGTCCTTTCTCCGGCTCTAGACTATCTGTGTGCCAAATTTCATTTAAATCGGTTCTGTAGTTTTGGCGTGAAAGCGCGACAGACAGAGTTACTTTCGCATAAATTTATATTATTAGTAAGGATTTGACAGACCGGAGACAGTAAGTATTTCATTATTTCCTTTGTTAGTGATTTTTATTAGGTAATGGGTTCAAACCTTGGGAGGAGTAACGAAACTGTCTTTTAAATCCCGCAAACTGTTGGGCGGGAAATTGCGTATTATAATCATAGTTGAAAAAGATTCAGATCCCAGATGATATCATTCGGTACCTAACAATATTGTAATCGTAGTATTTCTTTTTGTTTCGGCTTATCTCTAAAACGGCTAAACTGATTTAGATGAAACTTTGCTGCCTCACTTATATTTTGTTTGATTGCTCCAGATATCATGTTTATCGAAGTTTTACGAGCGACGGCGTCACGGGCGCAAGCTATCGTAAGAATAGTAGTCTCATTGATAAGATGGGATCGTTTGAGATAACCTGTTTCTTTAATGGCCGTTAACATTAGACTAGTATAGTGTCCACCGGTGTGTAGTGATGTCACTATGTCGATAGTTACTCGTTAGTGATGTGCGTTCCACGTATAACAAATGTATCGATACTCGATAGTTACTTATCACTTATGTGTAGGTATTGGACTTAAATTTGGATGTTATAGATAAAAGGAATAACATTTGAAATTTGCGGCGATCTGCTCAATACCAGCTGCCCACCTTCTACAGCTGGACAGCTGGTATTGAACAGATCGCTAATGTTGTAGATGACTTATTTTATTTTAATGCCCGTTAGGTAGAAAAATAAAAAATATTTTTTTTTACTTAATCAAAATCTTACATTAAATTTAAACGACGTTTACACAGCGTCACTTATCTCGACAAAAGTGTGACACTAAGTACTTGTTTTGCAATAAATATCCCACACCGTGATATTGAATATTGTATTTTGACATTATTCGGTTCAACCGCGGCTTAATAAATGTTGACATACTCCTATCACTAGTAGAATAATCCATCTACGATGCTGTTACTACCTACTGTACTGTTACATAATCTCCAGCATAAGTCGGCCATCGTGACTGTTTAAAAAATACAAAACTTTCGATAAATATTAAGGAAGTTGGTTGCAATACTGATAAACATTAGATAACATCTCTTAGGTCATTGTTGCTATCCTACTGATACTGTCTATCTGTTAGGCTTTTACGGCTAAATTGCTACACCGATTTTGGCGAAATTTGGCATGGAGCATTCTTGAATCCCAATAAAGGACATAGCTTACTTTTTGAGGCGATAATCGACTCCCACGCGGGTAACAGCTAGTAGATATTATAAGCGGGGTTTTATTACGATTTTTTATTTGAATTTAATTATTGGACAGTTGAATTCGTAAATAACAATTTTGAGTAAGTACGGTTACTGACTTATTGGTAAGTCTAAAAAACCGACCAAGTGCGAGTCGGACTCGCGCACGAAGGGTTCCGTACCATTATTTATATAAACTATGGGAGCCCCCCTTAAATAATTGTTTTATTGTTTTTTTTTTTTGTATTTGTTGTTATAGCGGCAACAGAAATACATCATCTGTGAAAATTTCAACTGTCTAACTATCACGGTTCGTGAGATACATACAGGCTGGTGACAGACGGACAGACGGACGGACTGCGGACTCTTAGTAATAGGGACCCGGTTTCCTTTTGGGTACGGAAACCTAAAAGCGATGTTGTAAAATAAAATATAACCTTGAATCTAGTTACATATAATCTTTAGTCATATAATTTTCTATTGAGCGTTACTTATACTTAGATAAGATAAATAATCTATTGCCTTCGACACAATAGATGCTTGTAACAAATAGGAAAATTACCGCGACGACATTCACTATCTTTCTTTCCATTTCTAAGTAAAAAGATAGGTTTAAATCATGTATTACTGCGAGGCATTTTCCCCGAACTATGTAATGTTCGTCTTCCAGTCTCACCCACAGCTGAACACCAGTATGTTATAGAGAGACTGTCTGTCTGACTAACACAACACATTTGTGGAAACAGTATTACAGGGTAAGACTCTTACGGCTGATATTAACGCTACTTAAATATTTAACGGCCCTTTAAACTTGGAGTATTCATAATTATTTAAAACAAAACGGTTTACTCACGTATATTCTCGGGATCGCCCGACTAGTCACCACCAGTAGTGGTAGACACCACTGCCGCCGCGTCAGCTCCTGATTAGGGACTCCTATTGAGTCTGAAACTATTCGGGCGATCCCGAGAATATACGTGGCCCTTTAAACGTTTGAGCAGCCATCAAATTAACTTTTAGCTAAAACTTAAGTGGCTTCAAAATCTTAATGATCTCATAATAAGCAACGCTCAAATCTCCACTCAGTGTTAGCCAATTAAATACAAGTATAGACACTCATTATACAATTAGTATAGACAATACTTAAAGAAGTCATAAACATCATCATCATCATCCACAGCCTTAGTCATCCCACTGCTGGGCATAGGCCTCTCCTTTCATGTGCCATTCTCTCCGGTCCTGTGCCAGTCTCATCCAGATTCGAGCCGAGACTTTAGTTATGTCGTCGACCCATCTTGCGACGACCGACGCTTCTTCACAATAAATTCATAAAATAAATTCCGACCTCCATAAACATGTATTCTCACAAAATAACACATTATTAATGAACACGGATAAAATGTTGCGGAGAATCTGAAAAATCGTATTATTTACTTCAGTACTTATTGACATTTATATTTGTTAGTTGATAAATATGTAGGTATTTGGTTTATCTTTTATAACAATGTGTGCGACACGTGTAAAATACTAATTTATTAAATACTAGCTGCTACCCGCGGCTTCGCTCACGTGGGTGTCGGTTATAGCGACAAAAAGTAGCCTAACCCCCGAATACTGAAAGGCAACTCAACTTTAAGACGTTCTTAAATATCTATCTGTCGCTTCTTAACGCCTTGAACTGACAAAGACAGCATGCGACTTAACGGCGACTTATAATTGATTGTTGTTACAGTATTCAGCCATTAGTCCTTTCTTAGGATCCAAACATACCCCATACCACAAGAATAAATAAATACCTTGTGCCTTTACCAAGTTTCATCAAAATAGGTTTTGCGTTTTAGCCGTGAAATCGTAAGAGACAGACAGAGTTACTTTTTAATATGGATACAGAGATCGCACGAGCTTTACCAGCGACTTAAAATTGTATGCGTTTATTCTTGCATAGGTCCCTTGGATATGCACTTGGGTTACTAAATAATTGTTATACAAACTATTTGATACCTGCCTGTAACTGTCCCACTGCAGGGCCGAGGTCAATGCTCATTACGGGTTTTCTGATTAAGAGTTATTTAATTCAAGTTTCCTCTAGATATTTTCCTTAATCGTTAATCAGTGGAATAACCATTACTTCTTTCGCGCCGTTTCTTCTTCACATCCAGAGCACTTAGGAAGCGGTGAAGGGTGGCCCAATCTGCAGGGTTATTTGCTATGGCGGTTGCTAACTTAATCGCTTTATAAAAAACACTGAAAGACACAGATTTTGTATCGTCTACCGTCGATTACCAACTAAATCTACTACTACGTAGCTGTTCACCGACGTTAGCCGATACCAAATTTGCGTTTTTATCTTTATTTTTATCCAGTGAAAATCGCTTTAATTGTCAACTGGAGATAGTAAATAAGACTACAGGGAGCCGTGTACCTATATGTAGGTACAATCTTGGAAAAGTGTTAAAATTGTAGCCTATTTTGATAATGTATTTTAATTGTGTCAAATCCATTAGTTACACTAGTTTTGTAAGTTGCTTTTATTAGCCGATATTAGGTTAGCGTTGTACCAAAATTATCGATACACAGTCCCAGCACTATTGTTGATTAAGTGAAGCTGTCATGTGGACCTGGTTGACCTTCAGACCCTCGGCACGAGTGCGCTATATTGCAATGTATATGTTAGGTATAGCGCATAGCTATTGAGTGTGTGACATCTTGTCTCTATTAGTTGCATATTTGTATATGTTGTATGATTCATACATTACAGAGAATAGTATTGGTTTTTACTCACTACAATTTAGTAGGTATGAGAAGCGTACACAAGGTGGATAGTTGCAATTTAATTAAGTATAGACCCACTCTTTTTGTGCTGAATGTAATCCTTAAGTAATCCATACGTTACTACTATATACTGTCCGTCTGTCTGTTACGTTATCACGGCTAAACCGCTGAACCGATTTAAATGAAACTTGGTATGGGGTAAGCTAGGATCCTAAGAAAGAACATAGGCTACTTTTTGAAGCAATAACCGACACCCACGTTGGCGTATTAATAAGAAACCTAATTTACCCCCTTAATTTACATTCTTCTCGCCTCATTTCCCTATATTGTTTACCTCTCTAGTGGCTGTGTATGACAGTGACATAAATAGCGTAAGTCTGAAGGTGAAGGTCGGAAGCCGCAGCAGTGAGTGCAGCGAGTACCGCACTGACACCACTGGGGTACGTGATAAATAGAGGGGGGACATGGAAAGAGGGTTGGGTTATCACCCGATTATACGTCATTATAGGAAAGGTGACGCTTCTATTAAATGAAGGGGGAAGAAACTCGCCAGAACCAATAGGAGTTACATATCTTGGAAAAATAAAATGACTAACAAGTAACAATCCTTACTCCTTACTAATATTATAAATGCGAAAGTACCTAACTCTGTCTGTCTGTCTGTAGCGCTTTCACGACAAAACTACTAAAACGATTTAAATGAAATTTGGTACACAGATAGTATATAGCCTGAGAAACGACATGGGCTACTTTTTGCCGCGATAGCCGACATCCACGCGGGCAGAACCGCGAGAAACAGCTAGTATTTAATATAAATATCGAGTACCGAGGGTTTCGGAACAAAAAACCCGCCATTTATAGAGTATCAAGGGATCGCTATTACTAAGCCTATTGCCACAATCCTTTGACATCACGAAATATCTATCAAATGTTCAACAGTTTAAAAGATACAGCTTTATAATAAAACATACAAATTAAAAACAGGTCCTCATTCCTGTCCCGTACTGTTAGGTACATAACAACATAAAAACTGCCTCACATACACATACGGCATACCCAATACATAGCTCGCGACGATCGCTAGCAACTGTCCCCCGTCGCAGGTCACGCGGGCGTCGGTCAGGTAACGATTGTATCAGCAATTGAAGCTATTCCGGGCGCGTGGCGCTCGCGCGGCTCCACTCATATCGTATGAAGTACAATTGATTTGAACAGGGATCGTTGAATAGTATTCTGGACACTACACAGGTACCTATATACTTGTGTGGGTTTTTTATAAATGGTAATGCGAAATTTTTGCGTTTTGTGTGCTTTTGTTTTGCAGAAAGATCGTAATGTACCTACTTTCAGTGTGCTTCTTAGGTAGTTAAGAATGAGGAATTGAGCTGACGCATTGAAAAGTTGACACTTTGAATGTAAAAAATAAAATAAAATACCTACATTTTGTGAGGAATACTCAGAACTGCTAATTTGTGTGAAGGATTTCGAATAATTATATTATTTACGAGTAGGAAAAAATGGGTATTTAGAGAAATGATTTCACTTATTGTAAACAATAAAAATTGTAAAAAATAAAACGTAAAGGAAAGTTTCTTTATTCGTGTAACTGATCACCATATATTTTCATCATAATCCTCTTCTAATATCTTTTATCTTAGTTGCTAAGTAAAAACGAAATGAAAATAGGTTAAAATGTGTGTATCGCCTTAATGCAAGACAAAAGAGTAGACAGAGCTACCTTCTTTCACCAAGACGATATATTTCATGAGTAACATACAGTAATAAGAACATATTCTCGAAATAAAACTTTTTCAGAAAAGACATTTTGTTTTTTTTTGTTTTAAAAAACGACTCCCGCACTAAGGAATTTAATCCTTGTGTCGCGGGGGGTTTCACAAACATTCAAATCACATGCACAAAGAACACCCAGACTTGAAACAAGCATTTGTGGGTCACACATTACAAATGCTTGTCCCATGCGGGGATCGAACCCGTGGCACGTCGCGCACAAAGGTAATTGGCGTGGTGACCTATACCACTCGGCTATCCGTGCAGTCAAATTAGACGAGTTATATTCTTCTGCGAATCCTATTCCCAAGCTGTGTTGGGGTCGGCTTCCAGTCTCACCGGGTTCAGCTTAATAACGTATTTTACTTGGAGCGACTGTCAATCTGATTTTTACATCCCATTGTCCTCTGTAATGGCTGACGTACGTTTTGTGATTTGTGTAATATTATTAAAGTGTTGCTTATTGTCCTCAGCCGCTGGATGGTCTCGTGCGTGTGGAGCACGGCCTCGGTACTGTTGCATCGCCTGCTCACCGCGCCGCTGCCCGCGGTTACCGGTACGTAGTGTAGCTTCATATAAATGGTCATCTTCATTAAAGAGTAGACAGTTCGTTGATTTTTTTAAATACTCGTAAGTACTCCCTTCATTGACAAAGAGAAGTCACAGTTTTCCGCTATTGAGGAAGATTTGGGAATTAAGAGCACTTTGTGGCATTAAGTCTACCCTATACCCTATCTTTTGAACCGACTGCATAAAAACTGAAAACGGGTTCATTTATGTTACTGAGGTGAGTTGGCTTATTACACGATCACTTGTAAATTACAGATTTGGATGTATGGGGTTTCGTTAAGATACTAAGTGCTTTATTTATAAAAATTTCGACGATGGTAAGTAACTGATTAGCAGATTCGTAATTTAATATTTCTATATGGAATTTGAATTTAGAATCTGATTAGCAGTTGCTTAACACCATCGAGGTTTTTATAAATAACCCTTAGTTTTCTTTTTCAGTTATAATATAACGCAATTTTAACAATAAAGTGATACACGGATACACTCTACAATTATATTATTATATTGAGAACCTTCCGTCTCCGTCCACAGCGTCCCGCCCGGCGCCCCGGCCCGCGCCCCGCGCGCGCGCGGCGGGCACGGCGCACCTGCACCCCGAGCCGCGCGTGGAGTGCGTCACGCTGCACACGCCGCGCACGCACGCGCTCGACGTCATCTTCGTGCACGGACTGTACGGTAAGGGACATAGGTGGCGCTGTGGGCGTTTTGACAGTGTTGGAGGTGACTAAAGTAAAGGAGGAGGGATAAGCCCAGTGAGTTAAATAGGGGATGATAATGATGAGGTTAAACCTCGGTTAGCACGGAACATTTGTTCAGTAGCTAGTAGCTCCAACAAATGAAGGAGAGAGTCACCTTGCAAATTCTTATGTTACCATAAATTGGTAATGCTGGTATTCAATTGTTAAGTTAACAATGATGTCCACAAGAAAGAACTAAAATTATCTACACTAAACTTGGTATTCCAAGTATTATAGTGTAATCAAGTACTTATCTTGTTTTTCGCTTTTCATTCCAGGATCTCTAGGCAACACGTGGCGTCAAGGCGACTGGCGAACAAAGTACAAACTAGACCCCACCAAGGTGCCCCTCAGGGACCACAGCACCGAGCCCTGCAGCTGTTCCCACAGCGACCAGACAGAGTACAACCATCTGCAGCAAGTGTACTACGAGACCAACATAGAACAAAACAAAAACATCACCTTCAACCAATTCAACGGTTGCTTCCAGAAAATTCTACCGAACGAGAACTCTTTAATCACAGAGAACTTCTACAACAACACTTTATTACACGTAGATGTTAACTACGAAACTCAGGCAAAGTTCGTGAGCGAGCTCTTCAAGAACGACTGTGATAACCGCTGTGATCTGAACACTATTAACTGTAGCTTAGAGGATGGCATCAAATGTAATTATACGGAGAAATGTAGCGATGACAACTGTAGGTGTTTGAACGAGAAGTGTAAGTTGAGTGAGTGTAAGTGTAAGAAGCGGGCGGAGCCGTGCGCGGCGGGCTGTGGCTGCGTCTGCGACGACTGCTACTCGTCCTGCTGGCCAAGGGACTGGATCAAAGAAGACTTTCCCGAAGCCAGGGTCATCTCTATTAATTATACGAGTGATCCCTATCTCTGGAGGCCGCTGTGGGTTAAAGGAAATAAGAGGTGACTACCATAATTTGTTAATTGACACAATTAATATTTTAGTAAGATAATAATTTAGTTTTAATAAAAGCGTTTGACTAAGTTTATCGTACGAATCTCCAGAAAAAAGGTAGGAATAATAAAGGATAGCAATATCAAAACATACAATCCTATTTCTAAGGAAATCATATTCCTGTATCGAAAATGTTGTTTAAAATGATTTAATAAAAATAATATGATCTTTAATAGCGTATTAAAACGTTGTGTCCCTAAAGGTATTTTACTGGGACCACTACTATTACTTGATAATAGAAATATTTAGTCCATAATACACGAGTAAATTATCATTTACAAATTATTATTTATTCATTTATTTATGCGTGCTATAGATTGCGTCTCCACGAGCGCGCCGAGCAGATGATAGAACAGCTGCTGGCGCTGGGCGTCGGCACGAAGCCGGTCGTGTGGGTGGGCCACTCCAAGGGCGGGCTGTTCATCAAGCAGATATACTGTGAAGGTAGATGATACTAGTAGTGCTGTAACTCTTAATCAACTTATTGGATCAGAAATACATAAATATATTGTGCATAAACCACTTTTAAAATATTAGTATAGATAATTATTAGTACATATTTTTATTAAATTAATTAACAATTTTAAATATTTACAAACTTAACTATATATACATACAAAAGGAATTATAAAATAATAAACCACTTTACTTGAAATTGAAAAATTAAAAATACCTTCACCTCACTAAAAGCAGAGACGTTGAAGTCGTAACGGCAGATAATTTTTCTTTTTAACACACCGTTTTATTATTTCGGATTTTAATTATAAAAATGCACTATTTTCTTCTACTTATTTATACAGTTAAAATTTATTTTAATGAGGATGTGGGCGCAAACTGTGTTTCCACTGATTTCGTGGAATTATAAATGTGAAATATTTATTTGTTCCAGCTTATGACGCCCACTTGAAATTGGAGAAGAACAAATGTAAAGAACAAAATATAGTAAACAATAATACCGAGAACCAAAGCAATAGAGAATACAAAACCATAGTCAATAACATAGACAATAATTATAATAGCTTTAACGACACTTGTGATGGACAGACCAACGAGAAATATTTTCCAAATAACTTTATGAATGATAACTTTCAATGTACAAAAAATAATATAAGTTCGTTAAGAAATATTGACGAGATGAACGAGATAAGGAATAATAATAATTCTGGTGATAACAATGTTAGTAGTGATAGTAACAGCAATGTTGCCAGTAACGCTGGTGATCCAGCGTGCGAGGAGGAATGCGAGGATGGCATTGTGCGGAAGGAACAAGTGGACCAGGAGGCTGGGAGCGAGAGAAATTGTGACGTGTCTTCAAGTAATAAAGGTAAGAATTTTGTGTAGACTAAACAAATAAAGCAGTAAAACCAGGATTATTGATAGCCGACCCCAACACAGTTTGGGAAAGGGCTATGTAGGACGGATAATATTCGATCGATTGAATAAAGAACTCTGAAGAAGGATTAGAATGATGTAATGTTTTGTTGCGTTTGTTAATCCAATCCTAAATGAAACTTAAAAGAAGCCGTGATTAAATACATTTGTGCGCCCTATATCAACTCATTGTCTTAGGCTGGTGTCTGATATAGGTATCTATTTGCACGATACCAACATTATCACGATGTATTATACCTCTGACAAGTGCAGTTGTGCTAAAATAAGTTCCATTTTGATCTTCAAGTACAAGGGAACTTACCCTGTTGCAGAAGACAGGTCATACCTCAGCCGGCGCGCGTCGCTGTGGCGCGAGAGCTGCGGCTTCATGTTCTACTCGGTGCCGCACGGCGGCTCGCCGCTCGCGCAGATCAAGACGCCCATCACCTGCCGCAGCATCGAGCTGCTCGAGATCGCTAAAGGTGAGCAGACACCAGAACAAGTTGTAGATATTATAGTCTTCATATATAGGACAGAAGAGTTTTGTAGCTAACCTTTGACCACGCTCATTGCTTATTACCTAGCATGTCGGATTCTACACATGTCGGATTCTTACCGACTAAAAATCACCGCGATCCCCTACTTTTTTCTAGCCAAAGTCGCAGGTTTGCTTGTGCATTCTGAGCGCTAGTCTGTACCAATGTGGTATAGCACTAAAATATTTGGAATTTTTGAACGAAATAAATTAATCGAAATTTCAGAAGAGATTAATAAGTATACCCCTGGGTTTATCTCTAGGTCCCGTACTAATTTTAAATTGATCTAGTGTATTGAATAAAGCGTCTACTTAAGCTTTTGCACTTAAAGCTTTGAATGTTGATAGAACATAAGGTCAAGCTGATTACGTCGCCGTCAGTCTGTATAAGGATTTTTTAAGTTCCCGCAATACCTCGGCGCGTGTGTAGAGTCACGGCCCTAAGGCGGCCAATAGACGATCAATCTGGCATTAGTTCAATCTGTGGTCGAGATTGATGATAATTCAAAATATCTGGATAATTCGTGATCCTTTTCAATCTATCATCAAACAACACTTTACTCGATCAATCTGAAATCAATCGAACCAAGGTCACAGATCGAACTGATGCCAGATTGATCGTGTAACGGCTGCCTAAGGCGTTCCCCCAAGCGTCGGTGTAGTTCAGTATGGTTGTGTCGTGCCGCAGACTGCCCGCTGGTGCTTGCGCTGCAGGCGCGCTGGCTGGCGGCGGCGGCGCCGGCGCGGCCCGCCGTGCGCTCGCTCGTGGAGACGCGCCGCACGCTCATGTCCGTGCTGTGGCTCACCATCGTCAGCGAGGACTCCGCCGGTAACACGCACTCACACTCAGACTATTATATGCTATCGTATGCCTCTCTTTTTACGCGCCATTCTGTCCGACCCAACCGTAGATAAATGTTATAGAAAAGCTTAATTAATTAATGGACGCGAATGCCTTTGATAATGAAGTTTCATAACCAGCATCAAACTATGTTGCATCCAATTTTAACCAAATTGTTGTAGTGTAAACATTATTGTGCTCCAGTAAATGTTAAAAGTAACTAAAGATAGAGATCTGCTTCTAGTCTGTAATCTGAGCCCGCATTCTCGTTTCTTAACCATCCTACAAATGTTAAGGAATTTCCAATATCACGACGAACTAATTTATCACATTTCTAGATTAAAAGGTGCTGATAATCCCCAAATACTCAAATGCAACTTAATTTTAAGACGTTCTTCAATGTCTATCTGTCGTGCACCTTAGTGACAGACAGCGTGACACTTACCGGCGACTTAAAATTGAGTTGCGTTTGCGTGTTCGGCTATAAGAATGTGTGCGTGTGTAGACGCTGGCGTGGGCTCGCTGCACGGCGTGTCGGTGGACCACCGCGAGATCTGCAAGCCGGCGGGGCGCGCGTGCCCGCTGTACGCCGAGCTCACCGCGCTCGTGCGGGACGCGCTCCACGCTCGCCGCTGCCGCCGCCCGCTAGCCGGCGCCTGACCACTGTCTGTGACCGCGCCATCTACTGATGGAACGTGTAAACCGATAAAAGCCAATTAAATGGCATTAAAATACCATAACACAGGATTTTCAAGTGCAAGGAAACCTGAATAATATAATTTGATGATATTTTAAAGTCGTTTGTAAGTGTGGGATGTTTGCCCGATTGCATTTTGTGTATTTAATTAACGTAACAGTATAAAGACATGTCTAGTACTTCTGTTAGAGACATAGATGTCGTTGTCATAAGTGTTGTGTAGTTGCTAGTAGTTAACAATAGATGGCGTGCAACCATTTTATATTTCTAGTTGTGCTAGCGACAGAGGTCTCGAATAATAATTCCCCCAGATATGTCACTGATATTTTTCTTAAAGAAAAGTCATCAGTAGTGACTTGTTTTGGGGCCAATCGTTTGTAAATCAAGCTTAAAGTTTTAAGATTGTTGTTATGTTACTGCTAGTTGTAAGACGAATGAGATGCGAACCAATTAATTAAAGACTAAAATGTCAGTCAAGTTTAGTTTTTATCTAAAAACGGAAATGAGACAAAACTACACTGCAATGATACCGGTAACTTAGTACCAACCTATTAAAAGCTGTGATAAGGAATAATAGAATAGATAGAATTTGCCAAAAGTTACAACAAAAATGATAAAATATTCCAAACATATACAACTAATATATCCGTGTAATATTTAAATAGACTAAAGTTTATTTTATTATCTCAATATATTTTTGTATCGTTTTTTCAAAGACAGATTTGACCATAATTTATATGTTTTGACGTGACAACGTCTTATAAATTGGTTTGCCGGGTGACACTTCAAGAAACTGGGTAACGCTCCGCTCACGTTATGCGCTCACAATGAGAGCGAGTGAGAGGCACGCGTCCCTTCCACTCGGGCATGGTTAGCCCGCCTAAGAGCGAGAGAGACAGACATTGACATTGACAGTCGTTGTCACGTAAAACTTTCGCCCGTATACCGACTTTACAGGCAACCAACGATTTTTTTTATTTTGTACTTCATATATAATGATTTATGATTGTGATATCTTTTCTGATGTAAAGTGCAATACTATTAAATAGTCACGTTTATTCCATTGTTCTTCTCTATGGTTATAGATTTAGGAAGATATAAAAAGACCGTACTTCGGCGCTAAGCACTGTTCCTGTCAACGTCGTATTAGTTTCAAAGTACGCTTATCAAAAGTACGTGCCAAGTACAGTGTAACTATCTCGGCTCTATGTTATTAGCGTTTAAGTTAGAACTCGTTATGTTTGTCTCAGAAAGTTTGCTCCCGTTGTTAAGTAGCGTATGTTAAGTGTAACCAGAAGTTTATTGTATCAATAAATAATTAATATTATGTTTTTGATTTTTTATTTTTCACATTACCTTCTATTATTCTATGTCAAAACATCTGTTTAGTAAAATACTACTTACTTTACGAAGACCTCCGTGGTCGAGTGGCGTACACACCGGTTTTCAAGATGTCGCCTGCTCTGAGGACTCAGGTTCGATCCCCGGAAGGGTCAATGTAGAAAATCACTATTGTACTACATTATTTTGGGTCTAGGTGTGTTTAGTACCAACGTTATCTCTGATTGCATAACACAAGTGCTTTAGCTACTTACTTCAGAGCAATGTATGTGATGTTGTCCACATTTATTTATTATTTGTTTACCTGCATAGTTTCTCAATGCACCCGGCCCCCCGTAAAACTGAATTTTCTTAAATGTATAGAAATGACATTTCTTTTCGATAGGTCACGTGACATAGATCTGTCACTTGTCTAGAGGGACCGGTCACCAACTCAGCTACCATTTAGTTAGTGTAGTAAGTCCAAGGTAAGGCGTCTGCGCCCTGCCGCCGGCCTCGCTACCGTCGAGGCGATCCGGCCGGTACTCGACGTCTGGCTCGGGAGGAGGCACGGCTCCCTGCCGTTCAGGGTGACGCAGGTGCTGTCGGGGCACGGCTGCTTCGGCAAGTACCTGTGTCGCATAGATAGGGAGCCGGACGCTCGGTGCCACCACTGCGTCCATTGCGGGGAGGACACGGCGCAACACACACTCTCCGAGTGTGTAGCTTGGGAGGAGCAGCGCCGTGTCCTCACAGAGGAAGTTGGAGGCGATCTGTCGCTGCCGGCCGTAGTGCGGAGGATGGTCGGCAGCGCAGAGTGATGTTCGTGATGTCGCAGAAGGAAACTGCGGAACGGGAGAGGGAGATCTCGACTCCCTTCCCGGGCCGCAGAAGGCGCACCGGGCCTAGGGGAAGGGCGGACAACGCCCTTTTCCGCCCCCCATAAATGGGTCCAGGGGCGAGGGACTTGGGGAAGTCCCCGCCCCGTATTCGATGGACCCGAGGCGGAGGCGCGCGCGGGTGTCGGCGCGCGCTTCTGAGACGATGCACGGGGTAGTTAACACCTCACTACCCCGTGCAGGAGACGAGGCCCGGGCAGACCGGGCCGGCACTAGTGCGGGGCTGCGGAAGAATTTGGATTCCCGCGGCCCCGCGCGCACGTGCGAGGAGACACCGGGGGTTTTAGCCGGTAAGAGTCCGGCACGCCCCTCCGCCTCTCCCCAGGCGGAGGAAGTCCATGAGGATTTCCCCCCGTCAAAAAAAAAAAAAAAAAGTAAGTCCAAGGTAAATAAAACAAGTTAATTTACAAAGAGATAATATATTTTACTCTTAAACAAGATCGAATCAGTTTCAATTGACGAAAGTCCTCTAAATATTGCTACGATACAATACAAGGAGAATATATTACTTTGTTAGCGCCACCACGCGGCACACCGGCGCCCCTAGCGGCGGGCCCAGAGAACTAAATGTTAAACAAACGAGGCTAGTGTTGCGTCAATTATCCTCTAGGTGCGCTAGTGTTGCGTCACGTGTCTGTCATTCTCCACCAATGACAGACGAGCTACTAGCCTGAGATTGGTGGAAATTGACCGCGGATTTTTGACTCATAGCAGCCCCCATTGATTAGTGATTAAAATACTTGTACCGTCTTATTACAATAATACTTGCGCCAGCACATTGTTATTATTGTCTTTTAAAAGTATGAAAAAGTTAATTACACACAAATTATGTTCTCCTTAAAACTAGGAAATATATAAACTAATGTTAAAATAATACTACTTTTTGAATTCGTTAATTTAAAACCTTACTTTAATATTAACAAAACGCCTTTACTTTGCTTCATTTCAAATCTGTCATTTTGACATAATGTATGACACTACAAGTGAAGTCCCCGTTCTCACAATGACGAGTATTTTGATTATTTAGTTGAATATTTATTGTGAAGGCGCCAGTGTGAGCGCGCTCTGTTGACCCGGCGCTGCGTGCTGAACCCGCTACGATTATTATGCTTTCTTTTAAACTAACAATATTTAAGTATCACTAGGTATACTACGAGTGGCAACACTCAAACATAACTCAACTTTAAGTGGCCGCTAAATCTTGTGCTCTCTTTGATTACAGTTACACTACGACACCACACCATGTGTGTACGTGTAAAAACACGAGTGTCCGAGCGCGGGACATAAGTTGCGACACAGATACTATACAAGATATAGAAATTTGTGTCGCGATAATTGTCGTAGTGTAAGCTTAAGAGCCTCTTAAAGTTGAGTGTCGTTTGAGTACGGCTTGTAATACTGTCTCGTCCGGTACGCAGCGCGCTGTGAACTGAACTTATCGAATACAAGCAAATGTTACGATTCGAACATCAGTAACTAACATAGCCAGAGCGTAATAAACTAGTACTAACTAAACAGGAATCGCTTTGTCCCGTTCTCATGACATACGTTAGAAAGGGATAGAAGATATTCAGAATAAAATTGAGGGTTAATAATATTGTCCGTCCTTGTCTAACAGTATGTGTAAGAAAGAGACAGAACGACGTAGCTATGTTGTGTTAAAGTTATCTCTAATACGTATAGCGTTCGAGTCGTAACTTAAATAAGTACAATACAAAGTTAACTAAATCAAGTCATTGGCATCAGTTGACTAACGTGGAGCAGCCGACAGCGACCCGCCAGAGGTCACACCCAACATCACCTGACCTTTGACACCACTGACCTCTAGTCTCACCAACACACACTGTATGACCCTGTAAAAGTGTTACATAAACATACTGGTGTTCAGCTGACGGTGAGACTGGAAGCCGAACTCAAAATAGTGCGGGGAAACGTCGGATGTGACCTCTGACTAGCGTACAATAATGTTCAAATAAACTTGCTCTATAGTAAGCTTAAAATAAATCTCGAATATTTCGAATCAAAACATAACAATTGTAGAACGAATAATACATTTTTGATTGATTTTTTGTACGATTTAGTTTCTTTTTGTGGCGTAACCCGCCTGTGACGTCACATGACCCAACAAACTGACCCACGGTTGTTGACCCATGCGACGTGAACACGAGAACAAATTAATTAGAATTTATACAATTTTGTGCAAGTTTGTGCAACATTCCAACGTTGTTTCATCCGCTGCTCATGGCGTGTGTGTATGTGTGTGTGTGTTAGTGTTGGATTAGGTATGTGTATAGCATTCTTCAATAGAACTTGTAATGTATGTCAAAAAAAGGCCTATATGATTAATTATAGCTATAAAATATCAAATTTTGATTTAATATCATTAAATACAATTGAGAATAACGAAAAGGTCAACTTAACGAGCGAACTGTATTTAACGGGTTAAAACACAGATGTAGGTATTTGTCGCTTTACAATATAATTCAAGTACTACTGAAGTATACTTTAACTATGTGTATGTAGTAGTGTGAGGGGATGTGTACATGTGTGCTATGCTGGGTGTGTTAATTGTATGTGTGTGTTTATGTGTGAGTGTGTTGTTTGTTTGTGTGCACTGCTTCCAAGGCTGGCCGTGAGGGCGCGCGACCGCCGCGACCCGCACGCGGGTGCCGGCCGAGCCCCGCCGGGAGGGGACCCAGGAGGGAGGGGAGCGAGCCTCCCCGCGGGGCTACACCGCTAAGGAAACTGGGGAAGAAGCCTCCTCATGGAAATACACATCGCTGAGAGAGGGGGAAATTGGAGGGGAGAGTAGCACGCAGCAACGTGACGCGAAATGCAACGCGAGGAGTTACCGGGAGAATAGAGGAGGGGGATATCGACCTTGAATACATTATAGACACACTGTGAGGTCAGATAGACAGCATTAAGTGGCCTAAACCGTTTGTTCTGATAGAGGGACTAACAGCGGTGACTTCAGAGTAAACATGGAGATATACTTACTAACGAAATGTTGGTGATCATGTTATGATAACCGGGAGATAATGACGAGTTAACATAAAAGTCAAATAAAAATAGAATACTAAGTCAATTAAAAAAAGTAATACGTAAGATGAGATTCTCAAAATCAATGATTAAGTCTCTAACTTAAAAAAAAAATAAAAAGAACTTAAAGACAACCTTTTTTCTTAGAAACAAATGAATTTAAATAAAAATCCGAAATGGACTAAAATCAAATTGAATAAAATACCCTTAAACTATACTTATTTACTCCTTGTAGAACTAATACTCTGGTGCATATCAAGTCTCCGCTGCAACAGCAAGCTCTTAATATTATGTGTTGCACTATGACCTTGGCCCTCACAAGGCCTACTATTAAAGAGTTGATTATTTTTATCGATCTCTCTGTATCTACTCATGTTTGACGACAACTTGTTTATAAATGGTTCCTGAATATCTTCCGTCTCACACTTATCTCTCACTCTATCTCTTGCTTGCGTGACGTCACTCTCTTTGGCAATTGTTCTAACACTATCTCTATACGCGACCTCACCAGTGTGTGGTATGCTTACATCCCTAACATTCCTTCCTCCTCCGAGTTCCTCTTTCCTTCCACTTTCCCCCTCCTTCCGCGCCTGCCGGCTCCTGTAGAAGTCCTTCCAAAACACGCGCTCGCTTTGCTTCAGCTGCACCTCTCTCATCATACTCGTGACCTGCACTACGCCTCTATCATCACTCATATCTCTCGCATTACCGTCTACATCATCACTACTAAAAACTTTATCATTACTATCATCACAATCATCCCAGTGTTCAGATCTATCGTTGAGGTCACTCACGGTGTTCGTGCGGGATTGCTTGAGGTCCCGGTACGCGAGGTACATACGGATGCGGGGCCCCAGTTCTCGGCTCGGGGGGGCTAAAGGACTTTTAGAGGCTATAGGACCTGCGGGGAGTGCAGAGGCTAAACGGCGTGCGGGGGCTAGAGGGCTTGCGGGGGCTACAGGGGAGTGCGCGGTCGCGGCGTCGCGCGGGGTCCCGCGGCCGTCCTAAGCGAACAGCAGCAGCGGGTCGGCGCCGGAGATCTCGCACACGAACTGGTCCTGCTCCAGCGGCCGCCGCACCCACGAGCCCAGCCCCGCCTTCTCGAACGCCGCGAACAGCCGCCGCTTCGCCAACTGTACCGACAACGCACGAGCCCTTAGTGACGACCAACAAGGCGGAACTACCACATCTGCTCAGCACTTTAGAGCACGGCAACTGTTGCAGTTAGCCGTTGTTGTTCGCAAAGCTTCTAGAGATCCTCTGCCAGCACGCACCTGGTATGTGGGACACATCTGCTTGGCCTCGTTGTACAGCAGCTGCTCGAGGTTGTCCGGCAGCCGCGGTACGGCCGGACCCGCGCCCGCGCCGCTCGCGTCCAGCTCCGGCTCCTGCACATGCACAGAGGATGCAGGACACGATTCTTCCACACAATCAGACAAATACTTGTGGACAGACGAACAGTAGAGACCTTACATCGTTTAGTAAATCAAACCGACTAAAAATGTAACATATTATACTATACTAGTATTTTAATTGCGAAAGTAACTCTGTCTGTCTGCTACGCTTTTACGGCTAAACCGTTTAACCGATTTTGAAAAACTTGGTATGGAAAAAGTTTGGACCCCAAGAAAGGACACAGACTACTTTATTCGCCGCGATGAACTACATCAACGTGGAAGGAGCAACAGGCAAAAGTTAGTCTCTTTATAATGGCCAAGACCAGAAATGCTTTTATGTGTAGTAATATTTATTATTCCGGTACAAGGCGATAGTTCAATACGTTAACACTCTGTACTTCGGTCAATGATCTTCTTTGTCTCTATACAACATGTATGAAATACGTGATCTGATTAAGTTATGTAGTATTGTGTGGCAGCGTCGCACCTGCGGCAGCAGCGGCAGGCGGCGGACGAGGTACTGCCAGCGCGCGAACATGCTCTGCTTGCACAGCATGGACGGCTGGCCCGACTCCAGCTTGCCCGTCGTCGCGTTGATCACCTCCGGCAGCTGCGAGACACAGGAGCGTTATATTTATAATGTGGGTGAGCTGTGGGGTGCTGGGTGTGAGCTGTGGGGTGCTGTGTGTGATCTGTGGTGTGCTGGGTGTGAGCTGTCGGGTGCTGTGTGTGAGCTGTGTGTGAGCAGTAGGGTGCTGTGTGTGAGCTGTGGGGTGCTGTGTGTGATCTGTGGGGTGCTGGGTGTGAGCTGTGGGGTGCTGGGTGTGAGCTGTGGGGTGCTGGGTGTGAGCTGTGGGGTGCTGGGTGTGAGCTGTGGGGTGCTGTGTGTGATCTGTGGGGTGCTGTGTGTGAGCTGTGTGTGAGCTGTGTGTGAGCTGTGGGGTGCTGTGTGTGAGCAGTAGGGTGCTGTGTGTGCGCTGTGGGGTGCTGTGTGTGATCTGTGGGGTGCTGGGTGTGAGCTGTGGGGTGCTGTGTGTGAGCTGTGGGGTGCTGGGTGTGAGCTGTGGGGTGCTGTGTGTGATCTGTGGGGTGCTGGGTGTGAGCTGTGGGGTGCTGAGTGTGAGCTGTGTGTTAGCTGTGGGGTGCTGGGTGTGAGCTGTGGGGTGCTGTGTGTGAGCTGTGGGTAAGCTGTGTCAGCTGTGTGTGCGCAGTGTGTTGCTGTGGGTGAGCTGTGTCTGTCACCTGCTGTGTGGAGCACCAGCACACGCTGAAGGAGGGAGCGCGCGCGGGCGTGCGGGCCTCGGTGCTGGCGGCGCGCGACAGCAGCGGCCGGTGCAGCTGGAAGGGCGGCGGCAGTGACGAGATGTACGCCTCGATGCGCCCGCAGATGGCCCTGCAATGGACACACACATGTGTTACCCTTAGCTGTCTCTCTGCGTCGTCTTTCCCAAGCTGTGTGCGGGTCGGCTTGCACTCGTGCCGGACCCAGGAAGGCTTACCGGAACGAAGGAGGACATCAATAATATTCAACAAAGCGAAATCATAACGATACCTTCAGCACTGTGAAGGTCATATTAGGGGAGCCGTATAGGGAGTTTGGGATTTACTCAAGCGAGAGACCGATGAGGAGGGATGTTTTGGACCGTGTAGAATGCCTCTGTCAAATATTAGCTATCATCTGGGTAAGGACAGTCGACCAGAATAATAAAACAATTTCGATCACTGAACTTACTGAAGCGCGTTAGACTTGCGCGTGACGTTAGCGTAACAAACTAGACAGAATATAATATGTTTCGTTTATCCTAATCTTCAAAGCGACATCGTCGGCTCCTCTACTGTTAAACTTTTAGATCACAATCGTACAAAACGACGACGTAACTACCAACCTATTGACAGTTGCATGTTCAGCAGAAAATAACTATTTACGGACGGCGACTGGTCGCTGCTGACTTTGGTCTGTGTAGATATTACTTTTAATTTCATAATGGTAGTTATCAACCTAAAACCCCTAATGTTTACTTGGCGCGGTACCTAAATGATCGCGGACCCTAAATGATTATTGTAAACGTAATGACAGCGTGCCGCTGTGGAGTTTGTTGCGCCGTTTCTTCTCCACAGCCAGAGCACTTAGGAAGGGCGAGTCAGGAAGTTGTCCATTTTTATTTTGACGTTTGAAAAGTGCTACTTTGTAGCCTATTTAAATAAATGACTTTTGAATTTGAATTTAAATGTTGTTATCCGGTTTTCAAAAATACAGGGATAAAAATTCGGTGAGAAAAAATCATGAATGAACCCCACTGCCCAGGAACATGTCCAGCACCAGAGCGGGCAAAGAGGCGGTACCGGCCTTCTAAAGCATTTATATATCCCACAAATATCGGCCGCTACCCAGCAGTAGGCGCTATGTAACCTATCTTACATACAACCAACAAAGTTGTGGCTAATTACATCGTAATGTTTACGCAACGCATCCTGCGCAGGCGCCGCGCTGGCCGCCGCGGGAACCACTTCTGTTGCGCGCCGCGTTTATATAATTATCCTGTTTACGATCAACACGAGACATACATAAGTACGTAAAGTCGACAGCATGACTGCTGCGTACAAAAATAATAACTGATTGATTTGATTAACGAATAAAATCTAACTGTCCGTCAGATAGATTATTCAAAAATCTAAATAATTAAATTACATCAAAGATAAAGCGAATGTGGCTAGTGACATCACACGGTGGTGAAAACTTTACAAAGTGACGTCACGACAAACTTTAACTCACTGTATTTTCATAATTTTTTGTAATCCTTATTTTATCGAATTATAAACTTTATTGTTTAGAAATAAAGACGATATCTGTATGATAAAATGTCAACACTGATGTTATGTTGAGTGTAGGTCTAAGGTGCTGTGAATGTAAGTGGGTTTGTAATAAATACCATTTTAATTAAGAACTGAGAAGTAAGATTTCTCAGAACACATTTTTCTTTAGTAATGTAGGTTGAAGTTCTTTCATGTTCAAGTTGAATAATAAGTTTCAAGTAAGGAGTACTAATTAATTACAATGCATTGCCCGTTAGTATACCCAGCTATGGTAAATCACAATTCGTTATAATTGATCTAATTATATACAACGTGTCGTTTTGCATTCTCGTCAAATTCAAGGAGGTAACTAATGTTAATGATTCTTGACACGAATCAATAAGTAGATATTATTTTTCATTTTTTCTGATTTTCGGAAATCGGCCTGAGTGGGACAAGCATTTTAGAACGCGGCCCGTGTGATACCGCAGTCTAACTGCTCTTTTGCACACACACATAAGACACGGCCTACCGCATACACAACGGGGCGATTCTGATGTTGTAAGCGGTGTATACTGAAATACTGACAAACTTAAATAACCAAAAAAAGCTAGTTAGTATTTATTATATTGAGCAGCCTCCTGAAATTTGACGAGAATGCAAAACGACACGTTATATATTGGACGTTCTCCTTTGTGAGTAAGTTGTGCCTTTGAATAATAAACTAAGAAAGTAATACCACTTTTAAGAGTTACCTTAGAAGCTAGGAATGATTATGAAACTGTGAGGCCAACACGTTCCTGCTCGGAACAAGTTTTATATTATATAGTTACCTGCATTTGCTTTTAATGTGCTTATTAAACCTGAATATAATAATACCAGCCTATAAATGTCCCACTGCTGGGCACAGGCCTCTTCTCATGTAGAGAAGGCTTGAGCATTGATCATCACGCTTGCTCATTGCGGGCGATTTCAGATTCCAATTTTTGGAATCCAGGTTTCCTCACAATTTTTTCCTTCAGCGTTTTGCCAAAGGTGTCTTAGAATAATTAAGAAAGTACAAATAACTTTGAAAGTGGCCCTGAATACTTGGAAGTTAATACAAATGATATATCTTGGAGCGTTTATTAAGGCAACCTGACAACTGATAAATAAGCTTATATAATCTAAATATATACATATTATAGATAAATTACACCCAGACACAGAACAAATGATCATGCTCATCACACAAAGATTCGTTCTGGGTGGGAATCGAATCCATGAGTTCCGGTTCAGCAGGATCTCCAACCACTGGACCAACAGGGCAGTACATTTGAAAGTGAATAACTAACATGCATCTAGTGGGTGCGGTGGGCGTAGAGGGGCCCGACCCGCGTGCACCGGGAGCTACGCACTGCACTAGCGAGCCCGCGGCTACGCGAGCGATACGTACCTACCAGATACAACCCAGGATCACATAGTATACCTAGTATACCAAAACTTAAATAATATTTTTTAATAGAAGTGTAAATAATAACTTAGTGTTTTTTTTTTTAATATTTTAATAAATAGGTTAAAAGTTTGTTTTTATATTTTTGACTTTGTTTTTTAAATTTCCATTAGGTCGTTTAAAAATACAGTCATATTTTTTTATAAGTTGTAGTTCGTTTTTAAAAATAAATTTATTTTATTAGTATCGTAAATTGTGTTAATAATATTTTGTATGGTAATTCTAATTTATACATTTTTGTGTAAACGTTAGTTAGTTTTTTTTAGTTTTATTTTTCGTTAAGTACATAAAAGTGTAGTTAGCATAGCGTAGGCAGTGCGGTGTGACAACACTCAGCATGCAGTCGATGGTGCCGCTGGCGTGCTTCCTGTCGGTCATACGTGAGTACGCTACTGGTTTATGTCAAGTCACGGATTCGATTCCCAGGCTGACATATAAGTCAGTTGGGTATTGGGTTGACTCTCATAAAAAGTTATGGATGAGACCTGTCGTCAGTCGTGGTATAATTTCGTCTTAAACTATTAGACTAGCCTGTTGGTCTAGTGGTTAGAGACCCTGACTGCTGAAACGGAGGTCGTGGGTTCGATACCCACCCAGGACAAATCTTTGTATGATCAGCACGATTATTTGATGTGACTGGGTGTAATTTATCTATAATATGTATGTATTTATTTAGAAGTATAACATATAAGTATGTTTATCAGTTGTCTGGCCTCAATACAAGCTCTGCCTAGTTTGGGATCAGATGGCCGTGTGTGAGTTGTCCCAAGATATTATTATTATAATTATCTCTAATATTAATGTTGGTATAATAATAGTAAAAAAAAATGTCTTTGGAAAAATTTAACGGTCTTTTTTTGTAATTTTTTTACTATTTGATAGTGTTGTGTAATTATGGTCTTTATAGGGACTAATTAGTCTGCCATACATACCTTATAATATACTAAACGTGTGTAAAGCAGTTTGACAACTTTTAAAACCAGTAGCTTTCGTTTTTCCGTACTGGGAAGTGATTATACATTCATAGCGCTGTGAACGTTTATCCTTTGCTATCGACGAACCAGTCACCCAAGTCCCTAAAAATCGAACCCGCCACCGTCAGCAACCCACTATAGTCTGCACGGATATCCGAGTGGTATAGGTCACCACGCAAATTACCACTGTGCGCGACGTGCTGCGGGTTTGATCCCCGCATGGGACAAGTATTTGTTCATGTGCATGTGTTTTGAATATTTGTAAAATTCCCCGCGATACAAGGATTAAATTCAATCTTTTTCAAAAACAATGGTGCTTGATTAATCAGGAGATGACAAATCAAGCAAAAATAACTATCTCCGGATCTGAACCCCGTTCCCTATACTTCCAACCGCACACGTGGCACTGAACCATTGTCATCATTTAGCAATAAGTATCTATCTATATAACAAGTACATCGGTCGCGGCCGAGCGCGCCGGTATTCAGCACAGCAGCATGCGCTTACTGCAGCACTGCTACGCTGCAGTCGCGGCTGTCGCGCGGGTTCGTGAAATAGTACCAGCTTGATATCTAGGTAACACCGACACGCTTGTATGGACATCATTCATGTATGGACATGAAGGCAAATTTTAGCGTACCTCCATTTGACTTAAGCAGTTAGGAGTTACGCCAAATGGCGCCATCGTGAATGACTATAGATTAGTTTCTGTGATCAGTCGGTACTAATGTCGAGTGGCTAAGTAGAGCCGAACATTCCGATATTAACATATTTATCAGGGCGCATAGAATGTAACCAATAAGTTTCATAACGTGTTCCTAAGTACGTGGCAGCGGTGCATGCACCTCGCTACCAGCTGGTGAAGACCACCTCTACGCGACTGCAGTTGTGTCACAAAGAAATAACAAACATATCTATGACAAAAAACGATTCTAATTAAATGTCATAGAGACACAAAGCCGAGAAGATGACAGAACATGAAGGCACCCGTCCTTCTTCACACAAAATTGATTACTTTGTAATATTCAAGTATAAATCTCAGTTCTAATACCTTTACGTTTTTTAAAAAACCTTTCTAGAGATCCAAGTTTACTTTGAAGTTTCATCGAAATCGGTTCAGCGGTTTAGCCGTGAAAGCGTAACAGACAGACAGATAGTTACTTTCTCTTGTAATGTTAGTATAATATGATGGGAATAGTTAATATAACTTTTTCGAAAAAAAAAAAAACACTACACTGAAACTCCAGTTTCTGAAAGGCTGTTGAATTTATGAAATCTGTCGTCAAAACTGTAATTTCATTTAGTTTGAACCATTGATGTTCATCTAGCCTGTTGGTCTAGTGGTTAGTGACCCTGACTGCTAAGCCGGAGGTCGCGGTTTCTATTTTCATTCAGCACAAATCTTTGTGTGATGAGCACGATCATATTTTCTGTGTCTGAGTGTAATTTATCTATAATATGTATGTATTTAGAAATATATAAGTATGTTTATCAGTTGTCTGGTTGCAATTTTACAGGCACTGCCTAGTTTGAGAACAGGTGTGAGTATCCATGTTTTCTACTGGTTCAGTAATCACATCGCAGTGGTGTTCGGTTCGATTCTCACTCCGTACCGTATCAACAATATACTCATAGGCATACTAGCTGTCCCCCGCGACTTTGTCCGCGTGTTTTAATTTCAACGGTTTTTCATTTATGCTCCGCTCCTTTTGGTCGCAGCGTTATGTTATATAGCTTATAGCTTTCCTCAATAAATGGGCTATCCAACACTGAAATAATTTTTAAATCGGACCAGTAGTTCCTGAGATTAGCGCGTTTAAATAACCAAACAAACTCTTCAGCTTTATATATTAGTATAGATTATCAGCTAGTTACGTATGAATGGTGGATTGATAGCTATCAGCTCATTTCGGTTCATTGGTGGCTCTAATCACTACATAAGCGAGTTACATACGGTGTGCGGTAGATAACAGGGGGTGTAGGGGAGGAGGAGGGGGATGGAGGGGAGCTTTCTGTGTTCTTGTGTAGTCTAAGAACCAAGGAACTAACGCACATTGATTAGTGGTTAGTAGTTTTTAACCGACACCAAATAAAGAGGTTGAATTGTATTATGTATGTAATATTGTAATAGTTGATTACACATACATGTAAAAAGGATCTGACTTCAATGAAATCCTTACTAATATTTTATATGCGAAAGTAATTCTGTCTGTCTATTGAACCGATTTAAATGAAATTTGGTACACAGATAGTCAAGAGCCTGAAAAAGGACATAGGGTTTTTGCCGCGATAACCGACATCCACGCGGGTGGAGCCGCGGGAAACAGCTAGTTATTTATATGGGATCACCTCTGAGGTAGGTAACCCTATCGATGACAAAAAATATAAAATATTTTTTGATATCGATCCCCAATTGCCGGAGATATCGCGTAAAAACATAAAAAAAACGACCATAGAATTGAGAACTTCCTTATTTTATAGGTGGTTAAAATAGCGCAGTGTTCGTATACTTAGTAATCTAAACATATTAATAAGCATTGACAAACAGCTTCACCCCTCGCCGCGGCCAGCAATTACGCGAATCAATCAGATATCTGAAGTGTTACGCGTTCTTACACAAGTGTTGGGCTCCGCGAGCAGCGGACCGGAGCGTTACGCCACTGATAGGTAATGCTTAGCATTTGACTTAGCACTACATGTAATACTAGGCTGTCAGGGAAAATGTATATGCTTAGGGAAAATGTAGGCTGACTATAAGACATTGGAACCGATTCTGTTAAACTCAGACTAAATGTATTTTAGACCATCGGTATCTTTTTGATTCATGCACAATTAGAAAAGGACAGACGAAAATAAGAGCTGTCAAATTTAGTTTCAAAATTCTCATACAAATCTACCGACACGCAGAAACGTGTGCACTAAAACACAGTGACAGTTGTTATTTTTTGCCGTCCTTTTCTCACGCTTTATGTTAGTAAAAGATAGCAATGGTCAATTTTAATTTAATTAGCGTACAAGAGAATCGGCTTCTTTAACACATTATTTGCGACGATGAATTTCTCGTTTAGATGCGCAAACATTATATAATATCTATTGTCTTTTGTCTTTCTTCCTCGAAGTCTAATTCCATAGAAAATCTTGTCAGAATCGGCTGTGGTCTGTGTCGTTTAGCCGTGACGGCATAACAGACAGAGTTACTTTCGCATTTATAATATTAATTTAAATTATCTACTGAAGGTTGACCATATTAAGGTTTGTTTTTTTAAATAGATATTTCCTTTTCATATCTAGTCGTATGAAACTACTACCCTATTGTATGTTTGTAACGAATAAACTTAAAAACTATTTTCGATTAAAAAAATTCTTACCTGTAGAATGTTACATTATCCCTGAGTAATAAAATGAAGTTGTTAAATTTTCCCAGAAATGTCATAAAACAACGATGGCCCGCTAGGTATCCACCAATATGCGTTGCCATAATATTACCGTACAAGTAACAGTAATAATAGTCGTTCCCATCATAAAATGCACCAACAGATATATATTTTAGAATCGGACATTACTTATACATGCGGAGGAGTATAACTGGGGAGTATTCCACGTAAGCGCCGGCAGTGCAATATTCGCGTTATGCAAGCTGCATGTAGGTTTAGTGCTGCGTTTATGTGACCGCAGGCGGCGCGCGGCGGGCTGCACTCGCTCACCTGTGACACAACGATAGCCGCAGAGCGCTGCGGACACTGCAGGGCCGTGGTCACCTACCACCAGTGAACACTGCGCTTGATGTTATAAATGCGAAAGTAACTCTGTCTGTCTGTTACGCTTTCACGGCTAAACCACTGAACCGATTTGGATGAAACTTGGATCTTTAGAAAGAAAATAGGCTACTTTTAGCCGCGGTAACCGATACCCCCGCGGGCGGAACGGCGGGCAACAAATAGTGTCCTATAAAAGGTGATTCCAATACCAATGGTATCAAACTAAACTTTAATTAACAGACTATACTGCAGTACTAAGGTCGAATTTTGATTGATCTCGAAGTTAAAACCTAATGACTTCAACCCACACTAAGGGTAGGGAGAAATGTCAGATTTGCACCGACTAAAAACTCCCCGGTCCCGTCCTTGCCTTTGCCCGAGCCGCGGGGTCGCTAGCGCATGGTCTGCGCGGCTCCGGCGGGGATCCTCACTGCCTACCGCATCCCTAGTAACACCAGGACCAGTAGCTACATGTAGTGTGTGGTCGCAGGGCCGCCGGGCGTGCAGTACGAGAACGCGCTGCTGCAGCTGGCGCCCGTGGACAAGGCCAAGTGCCCCTTCGTGCGCGGCGCCGCCGACGTCGGCTTCCAGCTCTACACCAGGTACACACGCCCAGCCTGGCCGAGCCTGGCCGGGCCTCTTATTGAGGCGATACACAATTTATTTTAGCTATTTTCATTTCGCAACTATAAAAGATATTGACTTGAAATTTGGTTCCTAGATAGAAGAGGATATGATGAAAATAAATTAATGTCTATCACTTACACGATAAAATAAACTTTCCTCAATATTTTTATTTTTTGAAAATCATCTCTATAAAAACACTACCTTACTATTCATCTCAAAATATTTTTTCACACTATTTGATGCATAATCATAATATCTAGATTAATTTCGATTGATTTTGTATTCCATGCGATAGATTTGGATTAATATAAGATTTTCCGTTTTGACACTTAGGTACGTTTCTTTCGCGACCTTGACACATTTTTAGCTCTTTCCGTCCCGTAAATAAGCAGTTAGTATTATCACTGTCTTGCATTTCCGGATTGGCTCTCCAGTCCGCTAGACTCCGCTCTACTCGCGCAAACGAAATAATTATTTGAGCGTCGCCTTAATGTTAAAAGCTCCTCCCAAAGCAGAGAATCGATTCTCTCAATGTCATGATCAATGACTTAAATCCACAGCATTCTTAGCTGCTTCCTGGCTGTAATACTATGATACTATACTATGAGCGTGTTGTCCGCAGACACAACCCCACGTGGTACCAGGAGCTGGCGCTGGAGGACGACGAGCGCCTGTTCGCGTCGCACATGGACTTCGGCGCGCCCACCGTCCTCTACTTCCACGCCTTCATGGAGCAGCCCGACGACGGCAGCGGCGTCATGGTGCGCGAAGGTAAGGGGACGAAGCTCCAGGACATTTTAGGATAGTGGCGGACACCGGGTCTGGCCAGCCTACTTGTTTTATATTGTTTATTACCCGCGTGGAATTTAATAAAAAGTTATTTAGTTTTTTTTTTCAATGAAGCCTAAGTTACTCTATATTGCATCAGCTACCTGGCAGTGAAAGTCCCGTCAAAATCGGTCTAGCCGTTCCAGAGATCAGCCGAAACAGAGAGACAGACAAAAATTGAAAAAAGAAATGAATATGTACCGTACACATTCATATGCAAGTAGTAAAAAGCCGTTATAAATTACAAACAGACACTTAAATTTTATTAATATCAATATAGGTATAGTGTAATAATTAAGTTAATGTTTTAATGAAAATATGAATTTTAATAATTTTATTTAATGTGAATGACATAATTAATTTTAATGTTTCAATAAGAGTTTAAATTTTAACAAAGTTATTTAAAGAAAATGTTTGCATACTGAATGGTGAAACATGGCGGAACTCTGATGTAAACCTACTACTACCTACTTATGTATTACCCATATTTGCAAATAAATGCTATTCTATTCTATTAATTGTAGTATGTAGTATAGACTAGCGACGCGCCCCGGCTTCGCACGGGTAGACAAAACATTCATGAATTATACACACTAACGTTCCTCTTGAATCACTATCGAAAACTATCGATAGTTTTTGAGTTTATAGCGTTCAGACATACAGACAGACGCGGCGGGGGATTTGGTTGTATAATATGTATGTTGTCGGCAGCGTACATGCAGCGAGGCGACACGAACGTGATCATGGTGGCGGCGGCGCGGCTGGAGGCGGGTCCGTGGTACTTCACGGCGGCGCAGAACACCTGGTACATCGGCCAGTACGCCGCCAAGTTCATCGACTACATGGTCTCCAGGTAACCTGCCTAAGGACCCGCGGTCCATCTCACTGGAGACATATCAATACCAGCGTCATTGTGAATTTTTGAAGACTTCTTTAGGTGCGTCGGGCATTTTTTGAGATGGGAAAAAACCATTGTATTCGCGAAACTGTTACCGTTACCGCGACCGACAACTCTGTATTTTTTTTTTTTTATGTTTAGTAGATACATAATTAACTTATGAACTAAACAGTGTCTCACAAAACAGTACTGACTGTTTGACTGTGAGATCAATATTAGATGTTACATACTAATATTACATACATATAAAGGATGGTTTTTAAATGTATTATATAACGTATTCTAAAAAGTTCTTCTAATTAGTCGTAGATAATGTTTATGGTAGAGTGTTTATAAGTATGTGACCTACATATATTGTAATTGTTCAAGACTTGTCAAGTCAAAGTCAATGTCGAAGTAAAGTCATATGATAAGGAAATTAATTGAACTCGCGACACTGTTACCGTTACCGACACCTCTGTACATAAATATGGACATATATTGTAATTATTCAAGTTTTCACTTCTATCGGCGCTCCTGGAGTGTCAATGCATTTTTTAGTTTATAGTATACTTCAATTGTCAGTATAGGTATTATCGAAGGATGAGCTGCACTTGCGATATCAAAATAGATTAGTTTTTTTTCTTTTTACTTAAAAATTAGACGACTGTCTAAATTACCTTCATGGCAGGGTAATGACGACAACATAATATGCCATCAAGGTGAAGTTTTCAACTTGGATAAGTTCAGTGTACTTAGATTTGAATCCTGATGCATGATGTCTCGTGCAGAGGCCTGAACCTGAACACGACGCACCTGGTGGGGCACAGCCTGGGCGCACAGGCGGCGGGCGTGGCCGGCAGCGCGCTCACCACGGGTACGTAACTACACTACCACTACCAGTGGTGCGGTAGTGGCTTCAATGACGACTAAAGATATCTTTGGAAGAAGAGCCAAATAAACGCCGGTTTAAAAAAATAGAGGAGAATAAAGAAGTTTTTATGTTGTTCGACAGTGATCCACAAGATGTAATGCAAAGGATAAGCACCTGTCTTAAACACCTAACTGATTTTTCAATCTAAATTTACCTGAAATTAACTCTAGACATTAACCATATAGCACGGAGAGGACTATGACCAGCAGAGGACCCAAATTAGCCGAGTTCATTGCTATTATCCTTAGAGTATAACTATAGAGTGCGCCTGAGTATGAACTGTGAGCACTAGTAAGAACAACCGTCCTCGTAGACTTAGTGCCAAAACAAAGCCCGCTGTTTTATTAATATTATCTCAAAATCTAATATTACACTAATAATAACGGAACCATCAATATTTTGGCATATTTTAACGTCTGTCATCACACTGAAAATCACTTAAATCAATAAACTAGCGTAGTACTTAAGACGACAAAATAATTGCTTTCGCTCGGCACAACGGGCTACTAGCGCTGGCCGCACTCTATCCTGTAAGATATAATTCGTGGTGTCAGGTCGGGTGTCGCGCATCACGGGGCTGGACCCGGCGCTGCCGCTGTTCGCGGGCCTGCCGCCGGCGCAGCGCCTCGACCGCTCCGACGCCGACTTCGTGGACGTCATCCACACCGACGCCGGGATATTCGGTGAACAAACCACTACTTACACATAACCGACACGAGCTCGCTTGGCTAACACCGAGATTACATTTTCAAGGATTCCGTGGTCACGTGGCGTACAAACCGGTTTTCAAGGTGTCGCTAGCTCTGAGGTCCCGGGTTCGATCCCCGGACGGGTCAATGTAGAAAACCACTTTTCTACATTGTCGCGGGTCTGGATGTTTGTGGTACTTTCGTTGTCTCTGATTCCATAACACAACTGCTTTAGCTACTTACTTTGGGTTCAGACCAAAGTATGTGATGTTGTCCACATTTATTTATTTTTTATTTATATTAGCTTCGATAAGGAAGTTAATTATTCAGATATACCACAATATAGGCTCAAGTGATGTCCATGCGTAAAGATATTTAAAACCTTGTGATTGAAAAGACGTTATATGACGTCAGAGTTTTAGAGACAAATATCAATAATAAATATTTAAAGTTTTGTTATACAAGTTTAAAATCTCTTAATGACTTTTAAAATCAGGGAGGAGAGAACAATGGAAGACTTCGGTCCTGTAGGGTGACAATGTCAGCTACCTAAACAAAACTCACAGCTCTATCGATATACGTATCAGTAACATCGCCACCATCTTTAGTTCTGTAATGTTGTGTCCTCCAGGCTACAAGGAGGCGATAGGACACGCGGACTTCTTCCCGAACGGCGGCCGCAGCCCGCAGCCCGGCTGCGAGCTCGAGGTCGTCATCCCGCAGCACCTGCTGCTCAACAAGTGTGAGTACACGCACGCGCACACTACCGCGGACTGTGACGTCACAACACATACCACACTGCACCAGGAGACGATCTATTTCCTATTAGCATTATAGGTACCGTCTACCTTCAAGACTGTACATGGTAAGTGTATGCTGAACCCAAATACTACGAAGTGTGATGCCACACCCTTCATCCCAGTAACACTACAGCAAGACGCTGACCATACTAAGCATCTCTTACTAACTCCCCCCCCCCCCCTCCACTATCCCCTCAGTCTTCTGCAGCCACTGGCGCTCGTACATGTTCTACGCGGAGTCAGTGCTGCGGCCGCGAGCGTTCGTGGCGGTCGCCTGTCCCTCGTGGAAGGAGTACAGCCGCGGCCGCTGTGCCGGCGCGCCCACCGCGCACATGGGACAGGGGGCCGATGCCAAGTAAGATGGAGGCCAGCGGTAGAGAAAATCGCTATCGAGCGATGGTAGACTCGCACGCAAATATGTACAAGAGCATTTACATTGCCGGTCACTTACATCGCACGAATATGCAAACCCACAAGTGTCGAAAGACATTTGCAAATGATTTCATTTCCAAGCTGTGTCGGTTTTTTAACAGACATCAAAGCGCGCGTACCTTTTTTCGAATGTTTGCGCGCATGTGAGTAACCGGGGTAAGAATAAGGGTAGACCTGCTCTGGTAGTTTGGTAAGGTAGAGCATATACGTACATAAGCACATAGAAAAATATAGTAGACGCAATGTAGAACAATCACTAGTAACTAGACCTGACAAGTTTAAAGCATTAAGCACCTTAGTACCGCACGCATAACGCACATTATTGCATAATAGTTTACGCTTACAGGTGACGGCACGGAGCAGACTAGAGGCTTCTACACTTATTACTTACGAACACACTCCAAACACAACGAACAAATGAATACAGATGATCAACACGAGACCAGTGAACCTTCTGAGACTGAGGAAATAAAACTAGATGAAACCGGTTCTGTTAGTGATAAAGATTATAGAAAGTACAGCAAATATCTGTCAATGACAAAGAAATATAAGAAACAAATTAAAGTTGCTGTTGAAAGAGATAATATTGAGAGTAATACAGATGACAGTACGAATATTTTCAACAATTATTCTAGTAATCATCTTCGTAGGAAACGAGTACAGCGCAATGTAGACCAAACGGAAAATACACAAGACGTGGAACATAACACCACAACAAGCGACGAACAACGAGCAAATAACAACTTAAACGTTAGTCAAAATGGTGACATAAATAACGAAAGTACAAAAGACACTAAACAATTAACGAGTAACGATAAAAAAATAAATAAGGAAAAGCCAATGAAACATAAGAAAACATCGCTCGCCGCCGCCAGCCGCGGCAAACTATTCAAAACCAGACAGAAACGATTCTTACAGTTCTTCCGATCGAGTCCCAACACCGAAAGCAACGACAACTTCATATTCCGAGCTCTAAACTTTTTAGTGAAGAACCGCAAGAGTGTTGTCCCGATAGTGAGCGTCGTCAGAGACGTGAGTACTCTAGTGAAGAGTGCGGGAGGGGAGCTGAACCACGCGTCGCGGGAGAGGAACAGCTACGTGGGAGTGACGCCTGACGTCACGCCGCTCTCGTACACGCTGGAGCTTGGCGGCGAGTCCAGGGTCATGGCGTTTGTGAAGCGATTGTTTGGACTGAATCCGAAGGGGGATCGCCTCACCATCGGCAGCGGGTAGTGAGGTGGATGAAAATTGGGATAGGGTGCCTACCGAAGCGAGAATGTAATTTTACGAATGTAAAACATTTATTGTAATATTGTAGATAAAAATAGCACATGAGGATTACGTTTTGTGAGTTTTGTAACAGGAGATTTCATTGAAAATTACTTGCCATTTGACAAATATAACACTTTAAAATGCATGTAGGTAGTTCTCGGACTGAAATTCCATCAAAGAAATAGTATTATTGTGTATACAATACTATTTTTAACTAAATTTATCTAAACCAACAAACCAACCAACTCTTTGTACACTCGCTTTCAGCACATCAGCTGTATATACAACCTCAGCACTCTAGCACCTTCTACTTTAGACGTATATCTTTGTAAAATATGTACAAATATAAAGATATTACTTATTATTAGAAAACTAAGTATCTACGGATAGTAGTATAACTTGTGTTATGTCCGTAGAGCGCGCGGGACCTACTACCTGATCACGCACCGCGCCGCGCCCTACTCCATAGAATAGAGTCCAAGTAACATTAATGTATTGTAATATATGTCTTATGTAGTATGCGGTGGTTTTATTTACATAGTCCTTCCTTTAAAACTATAAATATTTTTAAAATAATTAATTACAATTTTAAACCGTCTTAAAGGATTCAGAGACCCTTAAGGGAAGCGTTTGGTAAAGTAAGTCTTGATATTTGATCACATACACGCAACTTTAATTAAAGGAATATTCAAAAGCTAAATAATTTGATTAGTTACAGAGTAGAAATATCAGAATAGCAAAATATAAGTCCACATTCAGAAACAATATACATCATTTCCATCTTAAGTTAGATCCCGAAATATGGGGTATCTACAGGCACCGCATTGGGACTGTTGTAATTTTCCGAAAATTAAAGTTGTAAAACCATTTTGGATAGTCTTGTTTATGTTATTAAGGTATGTATCGTATATGTTGAAGCCTGTTTTGAAAAAAATTCTTAAAAATAACATCATATTTGCACTATTTTCTCCCTACTGGACCGAATAAATGTGAGTGAAGACCGTTTGCACATGGTTTGTGTGTCAAAACAACAATTTCCTTGGAATGAGGTGTATTAGTCGGCGACTGACCTGTACATGTGGTGCGGGTGCAGCAGCGAGCCCAGCACGAGCGAGGACAGGTAGACGGGGCGCAGCAGCAGCGACAGCAGCGCGCCCTGCAGCCCCGCCACGCTCCAGCGCGCCGCCTTGTCCGAGCACGACATCGTCAGCAGCCGCTCGCCCTGCACGCCACAAGCTACTGTGTCAGCCAGTCCAACGACATCCAATAGACACACTATAAAACCAGAGCCGAGGCCAAGTTGACAAGTTACTACTAGCAGCATCCCGTGTCTCTACCATGAGTTTTTAACAAACGTACTCGCTAGCGACGGCGTAAACGATTTCTATGGCAAATTTGTACAGCGCCACTAGCGGCACCTCAACAGCGACACTTCAAGAATTAAAATGAGTAGTATGAGACGATAGGTAAAAAACCTATCGAAATCTAATCGCTAGCGACTAACGTTTTTAGCCATTACATATGAAATTCGGTACCACGAGTCACAAATTTGATAGATGTCATCGAGAAATACCGTATCGACAGTAGTATGTCATGGTACAAGTTATTGAAAACTATTCGATGCTCCTTTAGTCGCTAGCGACTGAAGTAAGTTTTCGATAGCAACTCATGGTAGAGACACCGGTGTTATCACTACGTTTTTTACGTTCTCGAGAACTTATTTAAATGAACAGTATCCTATGTTTTACTAGTGGTATAAATATAATAATATATAGAGAAGGAACGAGCATTGATCACCACGCTTGCTCATTGCGGGTTGACGATTTCAGATTTCAATTGTTGGAATCCAGGTTTCCTCACGATGTTATCCTTCACAGATTGTCAATGGTGTCTTAGAATAAATTAAGAAAGTACATATAACTTTGAAAAAGTCACATTGGTACTTGCCTGTAATGGGTTCGAACCTTCGAACCATTAGTTCGAATGTTTAAACCACTAAGCCACCACGACACACTACAGAAAAGTGGAACATGAATTATGTTCAGCATTGCGCTACAACGGTAACGACTGGTAGTGAGTGTGTACTGACCTGCATGACGCCGTCCCAGGTCTGCAGCACGTTGGAGCAGTTCTTGACGGGGATGGTGCCTTCGCCCGACTCGATCTTGGTGCGGAGCTGGCCGCGCGCCAGTCTGCTCTCACACGCACAACATATACACACCGGATATACCAACACACAGGTAACCAGTCCGCTGGCCCAATGCTATGCCCACGTGTGACCGGGGACAGCGGATTGGTTAACTTGGACAAGACGCAAACCAAGTATGATATTTGTAATATCATAATATATTTATAATATAGTACACGGACATCATTGCTATCAGCAGCCATCTGCGGCTGCACGTGTATGTTGATAAATTATAGCCTTTATATTATTCTTGTTAGTTATAATACCGTAAAATTCCTTCAAAATCTGTTTAGTAGTTCAGTAACAAACGTCCATACTTTCATAAAAGGTAATTTAGTCTTATGTAGGTGAATATAATTTCTAATTTCCTAATGTTAAAAAACATGTCAACATGACAAGTAGGTAGATATTTTTTAATTTCAACTCGCGTGTTTGTTTGAGTAGCTGTATGGATTTGTGTGTAAGTGGGAATGTGAGTAAGTGTGGGTGTGTGACTGTATCTCTAATGTATGATCTGCAAATGTCCTTGTATGTATGTGTATAACCCGTTGGGGGGATTGTCGGGTCGGCGATGTGGCGCCCATACGTGTGTTATGCATGTGTTTTTGTGTGTGTGACCTGTTGGGGTGCTTGTCGGGCTCGGCGTGGTGGTTCTCGTGCGGGCTGAAGATGCGTCCGTCGCCGCAGGGCGCGGTGCTGACGTAGAGGTGCACCTGCCGCGAGGGCTTCAGCTGGTAGCCGCCGCCCGGCAGTGGCTCCACGTCGCTCTCCTCCAGCGGGACCGTCGGGTCTGCTCCGTGTCATACATGTCACTCACTTCAGCCTTTGATACACTATGCGATTCTCGGTACTAGGCATGCAGTGGTAACATGCAGTAAGGAGTCCCTCAAGGAAGTGACGTTGGGCCAACAATTTATATGTTACAAGTCGACATGGAAATAGGTTCCTAATATTAAATCGGCTTATTGGTACCTAGATTGTTATTAAAATATATTTTGACTTATTTTGAAGAGTTACCTAAACTGAAAAATGTCGAAAGAGTATATAAGTAGGTTCCACCGCTAAAACAATTTTCATAAATTACTTCAATACCATTTTACATCTACTTTATACGTCAAAAAAAAACCTTAGAATCTTTTAATTAGACACGAAAATACTTGTAATGACGATGCTTATAAATCATATGAAATCTTATGAAACGTATTTCATCTTTAATCTGAATAAAATACATAGCGTGACTCACCCGGCTGGTCGGCGTACATGAGCAGCTGCGCGTACAGATGCCGCTGCAGACAGCGCCGCGCCGCCACCTGCAAACACACGCATGCTGCAACCATACACGTACTGCTGTCACGCACACACACTGCAGTCACGCTCATACTGCAGTTACATACGTAATGCAGTCACACACACGTACTGCAGTTGCTCACACGTACTTTAGTCACGCACACACACTGCAATCACACACGTACTGCAGTCACAGATATGTACTGCAGTCATTTACGCGTACTGTAATCACTTACACATACTGCAATCACGCACATACTGCAGTCACACACGTACTCCAGTCGGTCACATGTACTGTAGTCTCACTACAGTCACGCACACGAATTAGCTACACACATACCTCCGCGTGGCAGTCGTTGAGCGCGCGCCCGGTGACGGACATGTGCTCGCCCGACACACACTTCGTGCCTGTCGTCACCGCTATCACCTGCGCAACACACATGTCATTACATTTAACACGATCGTACATGACTGATCGTGTAACTGAGTGAAAGTGGATATGTGCGTATTTGTAAGAGGGTGTGCAAGATTTGTGTATGAAGTGGGAGTTTGAAAGTGCATGTGAGTGGTTGTTTGAGTGATTGAGAGCTAATCTGAGTGGTTGTGAAAGTGCATGTGAGTGGGTGTTTGAGTAAGTTTGTGCAAAAGTTTTGGGTCTTGGTGTAGGCGTTTGTGTAGATAAGCAAGTGGGTGCTTGACTACTTGTATAAATGGGCGTATGATTTGATGTGTAGGTTGGTCTGTTATGACTTATGTGTGTTTTTGGAACTGAATACTGACTCTGGCGTCCTCGATCCGGTTGTGCGTGGTGATGACGATGCCGGCGAGCACCTTGCGCTTGGAGTGCACCAGGTCATTCTGCATCAGCTCGTTGAACTTCTCGTTCACCAGCCTAAAACATGACACGCTCTTCTAATAGCTTCTATACAAGACACCAGTCATCTGAAGATTCAGTGACGCTCGAGAATTTCAAAAGTTCGAACACTCCAGCACATTATTTTGCAAATTCTTATGCGATCGATATTGTTTAAGAGGGAGACAACAGTAAATAGTACTCACTTCCCGATATGGTCGGCCAGCGTCTGATGCAGGAAACCTCTGGGCGCGGCGGCGGGCGCGGGTGTCTTCACATCCTCCAGCGCGGCGAGCGCCGAGCGAGCTGCAGCTAGCTTGGCCAGCTTCTTGCTCGACCCTACACACGTGTTTGATAATAGAAGGGTGTCCACATCAGTCGTCTTCTCCACGAGACAATGGTGCTCTTTTTAAAATTTGATGCGCCTGTAATTGGCTACAGTAACAGCGGCTTATATCCTTAAACTAGCTGTCCCCCGCGACTTTGTTCGCGTGTTTTAGTTTCAACGGTTTTTCATTTTTGCAACATTTTTCGTTTATGCTCCGCTCCTATTGGTCGTAGCGTGATGTTATATAGCCTATAGCCTTCCTCAATAAACGAACTATCCAATACAAAAAGAATTTTTCAATTCGAACCAGTAGTTCCTGAGATTAGCGCGTTCAAACAAACAAACAAACAAACTCTTTAGCTTTATAATATTTATATTAGTATAGATGTGATGAGGTTTAGAAACGCAGCCGTTAAAGTTGGAAATTAACACAACCTTACACCAAACTGTGGCCTAGTTCAAAGGTGGTTATAGATTAACGCGGCGTAGCTGCTGAAAATATGACGAACAATTATAAAGATGTCAATGTCATGTCGCTAACCTTGACTACATGACTGCGTCTTCTAGGACTGGGAAGAGTTTTGAGCATCTGTTTTACAGTTGAAACGGATACACAAACAATTATAAAAGCTTTATTCTTGCAGCTATAAACTTCATTACTGAAATATACTAACCAATATTTCAATTCTCACCGCGCTCATCCTTGTATATCTAAACCTTCTACAACATATCAGAATTTGAATAGAAAACACATTTAAATTCGTTCGAATTAATCCGATGCCTCAGTGGTCTAAAAGAGACCTAGAGGCTACAGAGTGTCACTCACCGTAGCCCTCGAACTTTTGGTCCTTGATCTGGCAGACCACCTTGAAGCGCATGCTGTGGCTCAGCTGCAGGGGAGCTGCACATGTACACGTGTCGTATTATGTTACATGCGCACGCAAATACATAGTTCGTAACCCGGAGAGCTATACAGCAGTTGTAATACTGTTGGTTATTGTATATTGTAATTCGAGTATTATTACTCGAATTCATAAACTATAATGTGAGCAAACCAAAGTAATTTAGGGCTAATAAGTCAATATCAATAACACTGAATAATTTAAAATCTCCTCTTGATTGACAGAGAGACAGTTCCCAACTGTTGAACAATATGTGTGGATTAATCATGTGCTGAGGCATTTGCCCAGAAGTGGGTGCACTCAGTTGCAGTTCGGTACCTTGCGCGGCATTGAGCGGCGACCCGTCTCCGAAGGTGCAGGAGAACGCGAGCCCGGCGTAGTTTTCGTACAGCACGTTGATGGGCGACTTGCTGGCCGCCGCCGGCGCCGCGCTGCCGAACACCGAGGCCGGTGGCTGCGGGGCCACGGCCGGGCCCGGGGCCGGGGCCGGGGCCGGCACCGGGCAGGGCGCCGGGGGCGAGTCTGATATCACACTAACTCATCTGCTTTACGTCCTTTTATAACTACTTCGTCTAGAAAACCTCATAGAAATATCCTTCTGGCACAGTCGGGTAACCAGCGGCTCTGGCGCTAGTTCCCTGGTCGTACATATTCGGCTGTGACCTAGCCCAGCGAGCATCACTTAGTAAGTGTGAATATGATGTTCGGTGAGCGAACAACATGAGACCACCCTGGATTAAACTAAATTTTGCATTTAAATTCTATAAAGGCTGTAAGGTACTAAGAGATGCGAAAAAAATTAAATGTTAGCCTTTTACATGAGAATGCAAATGTAATTTATAAATCCGGAAATATTGGAAGTCGACCCCAATATAGCTTGTGTAAAGGCTACACAGAGAAGGTGAGAAAGTGTACTGACCTTCTTTGTGTCCATTCCCGTTGGTTAGCGCGGGGGGCGCGGGGGGCGCGGGCGCGGGCGCGGGGGGCGCGGGCGGCAGCTCCAGCGCGGCCACGCACTGCAGCTGCGACACTACGGGGAGAGCGTAGTTATGTAGGCAGCTGAGTGTGCCAATACTCGAGCGTCCATTATGCGAGCAAAATATTGCGCACGCCGTGTGGGTATATGTGCGTTGTGTGAGTCTACGAGGGTCCGTGTTGCGGTGCGGGTGTGTGCGTGTGTACCTGCGGGGTGCGCGGGGTCGGGGTCGGGGTCGTCGCTGGTGAAGTCGCAGGGCGCGTGCGGCGCGGGTGTGTGTGTACCTGCGGGGTGCGCGGGGTCGGGGTCGGGGTCGTCGCTGGTGAAGTCGCAGGGCGCGTGCGGCGCGGGTGTGTGTGTGTACCTGCGGGGTGCGCGGGGTCGGGGTCGGGGTCGTCGCTGGTGAAGTCGCAGGGCGCGTGCGGCGCGGGTGTGTGTGTGTACCTGCGGGGTGCGCGGGGTCGGGGTCGTCGCTGGTGAAGTCGCAGGGCGCGTGCGGCGCGGGTGTGTGTGTGTACCTGCGGGGTGCGCGGGGTCGGGGTCGGGGTCGTCGCTGGTGAAGTCGCAGGGCGCGTGCGGCGCGGGTGTGTGTGTGTACCTGCAGGGTGCGCGGGGTCGGGGTCGGGGTCGTCGCTGGTGAAGTCGCAGGGCGCGTGCGGCGCGGGTGTGCGTGTGTACCTGCGGGGTGCGCGGGGTCGGGGTCGGGGTCGTCGCTGGTGAAGTCGCAGGGCGCGTGCGGCGCGGGTGTGTGTGTGTACCTGCGGGGTGCGCGGGGTCGGGGTCGGGGTCGTCGCTGGTGAAGTCGCAGGGCGCGTGCGGCGCGGGTGTGTGTGTACCTGCGGGATGCGCGGGGTCGGGGTCGGGGTCGTCGCTGGTGAAGTCGCAGGGCGCGTGCGGCGCGGGTGTGTGTGTGTACCTGCGGGGTGCGCGGGGTCGGGGTCGGGGTCGTCGCTGGTGAAGTCGCAGGGCGCGTGCGGCGCGGGTGTGTGTGTGTACCTGCGGGGTGCGCGGGGTCGGGGTCGGGGTCGTCGCTGGTGAAGTCGCAGGGCGCGTGCGGCGCGGGCAGCACGCGGCCGGCGCGCGCGAGCAGCGCCGTGAGGCAGGCCCGCGCCGCCGCCGCCCGCGCCGCGCGCTTGCTGTTGCCCCAGCCCTCGAACCGCAGGTCCGCCACCTGCAACAACATACCACTGTCACACTCCCTACTGTCCACCACTCACTCATAATACGATTTGATAACAATATTTTCTTATTATTATCCACTAGCTGCCCCCCGCGACTTCGTCCGCGTATTTTAGTTTCAGGGGTTTTTCATGTTTTGCGCGAAACCCTAATTCTTTCTATAAAATAAAAAAAAGGTTGTATTATATAAACTCAGCCCATAACCTCAGTTATCTGTACGGTAGTAAAATCGGTCTGGTAGGTTCAGAGATTAGCGCGATAATTACATAAAAACACCTTTGCAAATAATAAATTATTTTAGAAAAAAAAAAAATACAATAAAAAAGGGTAAAGTGAGTCAACCTTAAAAGGTAAACATATGTCGAGGACTTTATCCAAAAAAAAATAAAGAGCAACAATTCCGTCGTTCATGATTTATGCGTAACTTTCGCCATTTACGCAGCGCATGCAACGGAAGCTCCCAAACGGAACGTTTTTTCCCATTTTTGCAACGTTTTTCATTGACGCTCCGCTCATATTGGTCGTAGCGTGATGTTATTATAGCCTTAACCTATCTCAATAAATGGTCTATCCAAAACATTTTTTTTTTTCAATTCGTTTCAATAGTGCCTAGCGAATCCTACAATATGAAAACGAATGTCTTATCTCGGAAACGATTCGACCAATTATTACTGATACTGATGAATAATGATGAATTGATACTGTCCACGGACAGTAATAGATACGAAGTTTAATTTAAAGCACATCGGTCCATACCCTGTAACGGAATCCATTGACGAACATAACCCTCAATCAAATAGATGTACACAATACAAGCCACCCCAAGCGGCGACTACAGACATAGGGGCGCGAGAGTTGTACCCAAACGTAACTAGATGGCGTTGGCGTCGAATTAGATCGCGCAATCGTTTGGTTACGCCGACTACATTGGGTTCGCTGCGACGTACTGACGGCGGATAACGGTTCTACCCAATAGAGTCCATAATTTAAATGTAATTTTTGTAAGAGCCGGGCGCGACTTTAGTCGTGACTACGACCCGGCTCAGAAACTCTGGAATGGTTAGGGCGAGTTGTGGTGGTTATACACCATGCTTCCTATCGGCATGACGCCGAGATTGTACCAAGTAGAAAAACTGACTGTTTGTGGGCGTCAATTGAGTCATATATAAGGAAGTTTCCTATTTCAATACTTTTGATAAATATACGCAAATTCATTCACCAAAATAACATTCTTGGTAAAATTTTGCCGTTATTTTGATTTAACAACCGAACTACTGAATCGATTTTGATAAAATTAATATGGTACAATTACTTGTATTGCGATCTCCGCAATATAAGGTCACGGTGGCCTGAGGACTTGTTTGTTATAATACAGCTCCGTTAGATGTCACATTGCGTTGCACACTCACGGTGAGCCTGACGAGATGCTTGGGCATGTGGTCCAGCCCGCACCAGCCGGCGTCCTCCCACGCGAGCGGCGCGCCCAGCTCGCCCAGCACGCTCACCGGGTGGCGCTGCAGAGCCAGCTCGTGCTGCACGCGACGCGGGTCGACGCGAGACCACCACGACTCGAGAGCCTTCATACTAACACACACGCCGGCGAAGCCCACACGCGAATATACACACTTACACGTATTGTTTGATGATGCCGCCTATCTCGCGACTTTGTAGCTTGTACACGCTGTATAGTTGTACGCACTAATATTATAAATGCCAAAGTAACTCATTCTGTCTGTAACGCTTTCTACCGCGCACCGGATTTGGTCGAAATTGGTATGGACTCCAAGAAAAGACATAGTCTCCTGTTTGTAGCTAGAGCAAACATCAACGCGGGTGAAGCCGCGGGCAAAACCTAGTTACATACTAATATCTAAACATTTCGTCGTATCAAAATGAAAAAATAGACTTTCAACAACACGGCCGTGAAAACCGCTTTCTATTTCGTACAGTAGTTTTAGCGTGATACGGGAACAAAAATACAAACAGACAAAATCTAATTTGGCTTTCGCGACAATCGATCACATTACTTTTTTATAGACATCTACCGTGTACAGACATCGTCCAGTTTCAATGCCTTTCTTAGAGATAAAGCTTACTTCACACCAAGTTCGATAAAAAATAGGTTCAGCTGTTTAGCCATAAAAACGATATACAGACAGGCATATATAATATTAAATACTAGTGTAGTACGGATCACGATCATAACACATGTACCTATACGAATGTCATTGAATTATATTATATTGTAAACATGTTGGACAGTAAGTTTATAATCGTTCTCGCGATGTCTAAGAATACTTATCGATAACGAATCAGAGTTCCGCAAAGAGAAATATTTCTAACTAAACACTTGTTATTAAACTATTTAACAGAATATGTCACTAATTAGCAGATGGGTTTCCTCACATCATACACTGATCAGTATCCCAAACAACTTCAACATTACTAATTCACATTTTGATCATTATTTATATGTCAAACGTGTCTCACGTTTGTTTGCAACGAGCACGAATATAATATAGTCATATACACTAAGGACCGTTCACACGCGGCAGAGCGCGGCTCGCGTCTGATATCGACTGATTTACGCTTATCACTGAGAAACTAAACTAAACTTATAATCAGACAGATAATCTATGAGTTAAACAGAGGTTAGCAAGGTCACACAAGCGAATAATCACAATAAATTAAAAAAAGTAAGCCAAATATAAGTGGGCTTTATAAATTATGAAAACGCACACCGCGTTCATGAGATACAGCTCCCTGGCAGACAGACGGAAGGAAGACGGACGACTTAGTAATAGGGTCCTGTTGGCACCCTTTGGGTACGGAACCCTAAAAACATATATTTAATTTTGTTACCAGCTGTGCCCCGCGCCTTTGTCCGCGTGTCTTAGTTTCAATGGTTTTTCATTTTTGCAACATTTTTCATTTATGCTCCGCTCCTTTTGGTCGCAGCGTAATGTTATAATATAGCTTATAGCCTCCCTCAATAAATGGGCTATCCAACACTGAAATAATTTTTCAAATCGGACCAGTAGTTCCTAAGATAAGCAAACAAACAAACTCTTCAGCTTTATATATTAATTTTGGATTAAAACGTCACCTACCTTACTGGACTTACTAGATAGGCGAGCTCGTCTAAAGTACATAAACAATCCTGCTAGGTCTTACACATACCTTCGACACTTGTATTAAGCCGCTAGAGTTGCCGTAATGATAGGTTTAGTTATCGACAAGTAAAGGACGGCATGACCGTGCATGCCCAGGGTCTTGCCCACGGAGGAAATAAAAAGGTCTTGCCATCTCGACAAATGGCTGGATATCAACCCAAAATTTGATCGTGAATGATCTACTACTTCTTTGAGTCAAATACACGGACTGTTTGACTAAGTACTTTAGAGTCACGCCAAATGGCGCTATCGTGAATAGTGTCTTTATTTGAAAGAAAATAAACCTGGGATGCGCATAATGCGTTTGTTCGAACTCTCTCTGAACATTACCAACAAAAAGTCGTAAACAGATTTTTTACATGAATAGGTATATTTGGCAAGGTTTAGTGGATATAAAAAAAAAGGAATACGCTAAAAACATATTCACGATTCCGCCCATTTTACGTCCTTGCGATGTCCAGTCACACGTCGCCTATGTCTCAACACGGATTGAACTCAAAAAGCGCCTTCACAGGAAGCGTGGCGCGACACCATTTTGCGGGAAGGCATGATCGTGAACCTGCTCAAGACTAATGTATGTGGTGTACGTACGGTGACGGCGACGTGGAAGCTGGGGCAGTGCGCGGGCCCGCCGGAGCGCAGCACGGCGTAGGCCACGCGCACGCCCAGCTCGTTCAGCGCCGACACCGGCGACTTGCCGCCGCTCGCCACCGCATCCGCCGCCGCCGCCAGCGTCTGCCGCAAGATATTTGAATGTACAGGTCTCCCTTTTCTCCATTCGTATGTGCCTATTACGTATCGCCGAATTTGCTATGATGCCCATAACTTTTCGAATTCATCTTATCCTCCCATCTTGTATTTATTTTCTTTGGTGCTGTACATTGGGCCAGAACAGGGAACAAGGTCCTGTTTATTTCAGCCCAAGCTCATCCTACTGTAAAGCAGCCTGCCAAAAATATATCAGCTCATGACTGTACCACAGCAGAGACTCTTTTGGGAACATTCCACGCTGATATTATTATTATTATTAATACATATTTCACTATGTATTGTACTGTAGGTATTGGTGTGTACTGACCTGCAGGTTCCACTTGAAGCCGGCGCCGACACGGATGGTGGGCGCGGGCCGCTTGGCCGGCGGCTCTCCGTCTGCAAAACACAATCACACTACACCACATGCCATGTCATTGTATATAGTGTAATAAGGGCATTTACAATGACGCCGTTTGGAGTGACTTCAGTCAAATGGAGGGACGGCGAATCACAAGCATGCCAATTTTATTTTATTTGAAGGCCTGTCCTGTCCTGTGACCGGTTTCCAAGCCCTGTTCCTGATGATTTCAGACCTGTTCCTACTTCCTGTACAAGGCATCAAGCTCACGCCGCCGCCACCATGCTATAACATGTTCGCTTGAATCTTCCACAACGTATTTACTTGTTGATAGGCGTTGCATAAGCTTTCAACTGACATTTAATAGTGGAATACTAAAAATAATTTACATATTAAAGTTTTTTTTACTAAGTCTAATAATAATAAAAAAGTATGGATATAATGTTTAAGAACTTACTACTGACATTTCCGTTTGTACTAACTACTGACTTAAGCATCCCACAAGGAGTAAATTACTGAAAACCGACAGTGGTTTTCAATAATTAAGTCAATCAAACAAATTAATCCTTGGAGCCTTTAACCTAGTTTTTTTTATTATTGTAAAGTTAAAGTTTTATGAACAGCTTTTAGCTCCGCTTTCATGCGCCATTTGAGCTTGGCTCGCAAGCTAATGACGGATCGCAGCGAAAACTCTACTAAGCGGCCTCTGCCCGAGCCAGCACAGCACACATCTTTGCTGCCGTCTAGCCACTGCGCATCTCCGCGCAGTTTCAGTGTGCACAACCTACTAGCTGAAAAAAATCTCTTCTCTTCTCGTCTTCTGACGTGTCTGCTTTGGTGAAGTCGGGGCCTAAGTTTGAAGATGCTAACTTTATACAGGTAGTTCCCTACGTCATATTTATATTGACAAACTTTCCTATTTTATAAAAAGAGATAATATTATGTTCTTTTAAAGTATTTCTTAATTATTTAAAACAAAACGGTTTACTCACGTATATTCTCGGGATCGCCCGACTAGTTTCAGACTCAATAGGAGTCCCTAATCATGAGCAGACGCGGCGGCGGTGCAGCGGTTGTGTCGCGAGTAAACCGTATTGTTTTAAATGATTATGAATACTTCTCACGAAATTTATTATACAAAGTATTTCTTATTCTATAGTCGCTAATACGCAAAAAAGACCTTTCATTTAGAATAGCGTAGGTCAGTACAGGTTCGTGGGTAATATAAGATTATGATTGTATGAAATGGTAAATGTAAGATTATATTTTAAAATAATGTCTGATCATAATAAATCGAAGGCAAGCCATAATATATTTTGAAGTAAACTTATATATTTCGTGCGTTCGTAAAAGTCGAGGAAATGTGTTTGTCGTGTCCGTTGTAGTGAAGTCGTGAGCGGTAAGGCCGCAGTAAGCCCCCACCATGGCCACCATGTTTGCTATTTTTATAGTATGTGCCACAAACACCGCCATTCACAATCTTTACAATGTTTTCTTTACGGTGCAACTTCAAGGGGTGAAGCAGAAGTAACAGTCCAAACGAACTCGGTTATCATTGTTTTTAAAGTCCAGCCAGACTATTGGTAGATAACGAACAATATTATGTGAATAAATGCAGTGCCTTTACTCTCCAATATAATTTTAATTCGAATAAAATGCTAATGCAAAATTGTTATTCATTTAGCAGGCACACAAACAACACATAGTACAAAAAGTTCCGTCCATTGACAGTAAGGGCACTGGTTATTTCCCAGACTGGCTTTATGAAGAAAATAAGTTAAGCGTTTTAATTAAGATGAATGATGAACTTTGCTAACATTACTATTGTATTGTACCTTAATTAATAGTTCTCAGGCGGAACCTACCGTCATTACTGATGACTCCCATGTTAGCCTCGCTCATGTACTGCTCACGACACAATATCCAGCGTATACCACACCACTGTGTTACAATACTACAAGCATCGACACGCCACTGTCACACGCGACACCATTACAATGTGTCAATACGCAGATACCCTCCGTTACAATTTATCAAGTTATCACAAATGGCCGCCGAGTGACGGTACCTCATATTCTGAGGCGGTTCCTAATTCAAAACATTCAAGTTAAGTACGCGGAGTACGCCGACATTTGGGATTTTGAATTTAGAAAAAGTATGTAGGTATGAAACTGTCAATTGTTTGCTTATGTCTGGTTCCTATATTAAAAAACGATTCGTTTTACTATCGGAACATTCTACCGTCCGTAAGCAAAACCAATCGCTTTTTGAATATAGGAACTGGCCATTAGTGTCATAAGTATCTACAGACGTGTTATTATACGTGTGTAGTTGTGAGTGGGATTTGGATTTAATGAATGGTGTGGGAATCGAACCCTTTATACATTACTATCGTGCACATTGCTAAGATTATAAAGCTGAGCTTCACGACAGCGACAAAGTGTGTACGTGTGGACCCCTCGCACCCTTCCCACTCTTTTTGTCTTATAACAAGAATAAAATATACACTCATTTGAGGTAACATTATATGACTATAGATAAGACGGGTTTATCGCGTGGCATACGTTATATGTCACCAGTGTAGTACATACTATGTACTAACAACTGTATTAATATACTACATAACAACATGAGGACACGTTACTTGGAATCTATAAAATAAAAAAAAATAATCCTTATTTTCCTTGGTCATCGCATCACGCGTAAACGGATGAAAAAAATTTGATAATATTATAACAAATGTGGGCAACATCATATACATTGCTCTGAACCCAAAGTAGGGAAGTAGCTAAAGCACTTGTGTTATGGAATTCAGAGACAACGAAGGTACCACAAACACCCCGACCCGACAAACAATGTAGAAAAGTGGTTTTTCTACATTGACCCGGTCGGGGATCGAAACCGGGACCTCAGAGCTGGCGACACCTTGAAAACCGGTGTGTACGCCACTCGACCTAAAGTCCGGTGAAGCAGTCAAAAGCCTGCGCTCAGGCTAACTGCGTAAATCTCTTCCAAACGAAAAAAAAAAAAGCCACTCGACCACGGAGGTCGACAAAATTCTTTTTTTGTTGTGTTAATTATTGTGAAGAGAAAATCTCACAGCACCGGTGCCAAGCCGGGGCGGGCAGCTAGTCATATATAAAAAAAAAGTTGGATATTACATAACATGAAGACTGTAGGGGAAACCTTGTGAAACTACGGAGAGTCTGCTGTTTATCTAAGTATTTACTTGTCTGCGGCTACAACCTTATAACATACCGTGTATCCTTTTCTGTCTATTCGGGCTTATCTCCTAAACAGGTGAATTAATTTTAATGAAACTTTACGACACAAACGGACAGTTGTAAGGACCAATTTATGCTACATTTATTTAGTAATTATATGAATGGTTCTGTCAATTATTTTTACAAGTAGTAGTAGTACAAACTAGTCTAGTACACTACACAGTTAGTTAGAAGGTACTGTGTGTACTCACAGTGCTTGTTATAGCGCCGCTTGTGCAGGCGCCGCATCGCGTCTGCTCGCCACACCTGCCAACACGCACTATTTTAATAAACATTTTTTTTTTAAACTACTAATCTACCTTCACTACGGAATTTAATAATCCTTGTCGCGGAGGGTTTTACAAACATTTAAATCACATGCACAAAAGACACCCAGACTTGAAACAAGCATTTGTGGATATCACAGCTGCTTGTCCCATGCGGGGATCGAACCCGCGGCACGTCGCGCACAGAGATCATTGGCGTGGTGACCTTTACCACTCGGCTATCCGTGCAGTCACAGTGTAAATGCGATAGTAATCTTTGGTTTCTGAACGACTAATCAATTTAATCTGTTGTCAAATCAACTGATCTGACCAAGTCTAAAAACCATGAGGTTTGACAGGTGGTTGAGTAATTTTTGTGTTGAAAAGCCTTTCAAAAACCAGGGGTTACTATGTCTGTTACGCTTTCCAGGCTAAACTGCTGAACCACTGTTGATAATACTTGGGATGGAATAAGTTATATTCCAACAGATAATAAAGATAAAATTTTGCAAATATGGGTAATACAGTACAAGATGACAAAGAAATATAATAGTTCAACCATATCCTACTTCCTAATAAATTGAAATGCAATTTACTAATAATAAAAAGTGTATTGCCTTTTGTCTATATTTGTAAAGTTTTTAACAATGGTTAGTTGTGCACAATACACAATGAAACATAACAAAATTAACATGGTTTCTTGATCCAAAAATTATATCAACCATTAAATTAGGAGGGCCATAATTAAATCTGGTTGAATAAGAGACTCGCAGAGATTGACATACAAATTTGCTACTTTGATTAAATGAGATTTTAATTTACTCCATAAATCATCTGGGCATCAGACTATAAACTGTTAAGTATATTGAACAACGGTACAGTTTACCGCAGTGAACGGCGGCACACAGAGAAACCTTCGGTGGGAGGCAAATGGCTGGCAATAAATACATTAGTACACTGACAGGGCTCTCTATTAACATGTAGAAGCCATTAATTAATAGTTGTTATACATGTAAATAGTACTATATATTATGCATATTCTATGTTCATCAAGTGTCACACACACACCACTTTAAATTATAAGTGAATACAAGACAATGCCTCAATGTAACAAGCTGCGCACCACACCGAAACTGAACAGTCAATATAACAATATGCTGTTTGAATATTATTATCATATATCATATGTGGCTTATGTGGAGGAAGCACTGACCGCATTGATACTATCATATGAATACAAAATTATAATCATCACCATGCTATAAGACGTCGTTCATTTAACAAGTGTCATATACATAAACTGTAGCAACAAAATATATAAACTGAGACATCTTTAAACATTAATCTCATAAATGAATGTGTAGTGTGCTTAACAGATTGTATATGTATAACATGTGACCCAGGATGATAGTATGTATGAGCTAAGACAAGTAAGAAGCTGACTAAAGTTAAAGGTCAGTGCCGTATAAATGTTTAAAAGAAATAAAATATGGTAATATGCATTGGTTAAAAATTCAAATATATTGCAAGGTTACCATGGTGTTACTACCACACAAGATAACCTTACGACGTCTCTATTATATTTAGGCAGCATAACCAACAGCATCTTTTATGGGAAAATTTAATGACTTCTAAAATACTTTATAGTTTTCTGCCATAAAAACAAAAATAATTGAAATTGTGAAAGTGATTGTTTTCAATAGTTTTTCTGTATGGTATAATGTGAAGCATTTTGAACCACAGCAGATAATAAATTAATACTTGAATAACAACAATTACATAGAACAAAGCTTGAAAATAGAATCAACTTTTAGGTTATACAAATAATAATATCAAGTATTTTACTACACCGTGTGCTTCTAAGGCTGCAAGAGATTTTTTTAATATTGCTTTAAATCATAAACTTACCGTTTTAAGTGAAACTTGCGAATTTATCACCCATTCCTAGACAAAATCACCTAAAAACACTGTTATTTTTAATTAGGTTTTACTATACACTCTCCAAAATAAGTTTGTACACAGTCTAGATAAGTTACGTGTATGTGTCAAGGATAGCTATTTAGCTTGTTGTTGTATTAAGCACTGAATTAAGCACAAACAGACCAAATTACAATTTTATATATGTCGTTTTAGGTTTTGCGCCAACCAAAGTAAAGTATCAACAATCGATTGAAAAACTTTTAAATACGACACAGATTATATCTGTCGATGTCGCTTGTCAAAACGATGTTGCCATATTGCTTATTTCTTCTTTTTTGATAATGGCAATCAGCGTCTTAAGATAAGAGCTATTGTTGTAGATTAGATTTAGTAAGAGCAGTAGAGTAAATTTGTTCTGTGAGTAAGAGATGGGAGTTTGGCGATATATAAAAGTACTCTGTGGTTTGGCGAATTCTGACGGGTTAAGGATAGACGATGGGCGATAAATAACTAAAAATAATGAACACAAACCAATGTCGTCGGCGTAGATGGAGAACTGAATAACTCAAATTTACTAGTTTGGAGAAAACAGCAAAAGACTGTTTATTTTTGGAATTTGTGGTGTCATTAATAAATGGAAGACAATTATACCGTCGGAAATTTTGTATCCTTCGGATATCCTTGCCTTTTATTATATGCTTAAACAAACGAAACTCTCTATTGATCTATAAAAAAAAAAAAAACTAAATTATCTAATTTTGCCACAACATAATATTGTATGTATCCTGCAGTTAGCTACTTCTTAAGGTTAATTGTTTAGTTTTCCTTCGCTTTAGATGCATATGATAGAATAAATTAAAGGCAAATAGGTCCACTTATTGATTTCGTCAACTTCACCAAACATTTGAATATAAAAATTACCTGCTTTGATTTAAAATTAATTCAATGATTTTATTGGTGCCACTCAAAATTAAAAGCCTTTGTTCTGGGTAATAAGGTTCACTTTTCGGGATGGATTATGTGAATGAGCAACACGCGTCTGTTCTTAATGAGGTTTATTGACAACTAACTTAACAATGATCGCACTGCTGCTTATATGTTTGAGACTACAATGAATGAACGAAACTAGCTTCAACAGCCTTGTTTGAAACATTTACAATTTTTATTTTAAGAAAATGTTTTTCTATGTATAAAACAGTTAGTTTTGAGCATATAATTGTAGGTTTGAGCATTTTTCGACAAAATCAAATAGTAAAAACAATTACCAGACAATTTTCGACATAATCTTTAAAACAACTTAACAGATATTATAACATTTTAATAAAACAATCATAAATAAAAACGACTTAAAAATCAATGATTATACAAACACATAGGTACACTGGTTTTAATAAAAGAATTGTATCTATTGCTTTGAACCCGGTCTCGTCATTGTAAGATAGTAAATAAGGAAATAAGCGAGACAGACCCTACCGACAGCTGTTGTAAATTACCTCCCCAGTCCCTGCCTCAGTTTCGTATGAACACAATCCTGTATGTGATAATAAACACATCTTGTTTTTTTCTTCACCACTACTTTAAGTACTACTACTATTTAGATTTACAGCCCGTGATTAAAAATACATTTATAAAAAAAGACAGTGTTCCCTATTTTCGACCATAATAAATAAAGATTTATCTGATACATAAAACTTCTACTTTTTAATAGTTATTTAACATGGATGATGAATAAGAAAAATGTGACAACTTACCTCAAATAGAATCGGTATCGGTCTGCGTCTGGTTGAGTCTGACTCCGACTCGAATAAAAAAAAAAACGAAAAATTCTCAAAATTAATAACTTACTACAATTACAATCGCCTAAAATTATAATTCGCCAAAATTATAACCGACTAAAACTATGATCGGCTAAAATTATAATCGGCTAACATAATAATCGGCTAAAATAATAATCAGCTTAAAAAAATAATTGGCTAAAAATAAACGGCAAAAATTTTAATCGGCTAAAAAAATAACAGGCTCAAAAAAAACAATTGACTAAAAAAATCACCGGCTTAAACTATAATCGGCTAAAATAATCACCGGCTAAATTTATAATCAGCTTAAATGATAATCGGCTAAAATTATAATTGGCTAAAATTATAACCGGCTAAAACTATAATCGGCAAAAATTATAATCGGCTAATGTAATAACCGGCTAAAATTATAATTGGCTTAAATTATAACCGGCTCAACTTGTAATCGGCTAAAATTATAATTGGCTAACATAATAATCGGCTACAAAAATAATCGGTTAAAAAAATATCAGGTTCAAAAAAAACAATTGACAAAAATAATCACCGGCTAAAACTATAATCGGCTAAAATTACAATCGGCTAAAATTATAATCGGCTAAAATTATAATTGGCTAAAATTATAATTGGCTAAAATTATAATTGGCTAAAATTATAACCGGCTAAAACTATAATCGGCTAAAATTATGATCGGCTAAAATTATAATTGGCTAAAATTATAATCGGCTAAAATTATAATTGGTTAAAATTATAACCGGCTAAAACTATAATCGGCTAAAATTATAATCGGCTAAAATAATAATCGGCTTAAATTATAATCGTTTATAATATTAATCAGCTTAACAAAATTTAGATAAAAAACTAACTCCTAATTTACAACTCAATTTCAATTCAATTCAATTTCAATTCAATTTCAATTAAATTTCAATTCAATTTCAATTCAATTTCAGTTCAATTTCAATTCAATTTCAATTCAATTTCAATTCAATTTCAATTCAATTTCAATTCAATTCAATTTCAATTCAATTTCAATTCAATTTCAATTCAATTTCAATTCAATTTCAATTCAATTTCAATTCAATTTCAATTCAATTTCAATTCAATTTCAAATCAATTTCAATTCAATTTCAATTCAATTTCAATTCAATTTCAATTCAATTTCAATTCAATTTCAATTCAATTTCAATTCAATTCATTTTCATTTTCATTTTCATTTTCATTTTCATTTTCATTTTCATTTTCATTTTCATTTTCATTTTCATTTTCATTTTCATTTTCATTTTCATTTTCATTTTCATTTTCATTTTCATTTTCATTTTCATTTTCATTTTCATTTTCATTTTCATTTTCATTTTCATTTTCATTTTCATTTTCATTTTCATTTTCATTTTCATTTTCATTTTCATTTTCATTTTCATTTTCATTTTCATTTTCATTTTCATTTTCATTTTCATTTTCATTTTCATTTTCATTTTCATTTTCATTTTCATTTTCATTTTCATTTTCATTTTCATTTTCATTTTCATTTTCATTTTCATTTTCATTTTCATTTTCATTTTCATTTTCATTTTCATTTTCATTTTCATTTTCATTTTCATTTTCATTTTCATTTTCATTTTCATTTTCATTTTCATTTTCATTTTCATTTTCATTTTCATTTTCATTTTCATTTTCATTTTCATTTTCATTTTCATTTTCATTTTCATTTTCATTTTCATTTTCATTTTCATTTTCATTTTCATTTTCATTTTCATTTTCATTTTCATTTTCATTTTCATTTTCATTTTCATTTTCATTTTCATTTTCATTTTCATTTTCATTTTCATTTTCATTTTCATTTTCATTTTCATTTTCATTTTCATTTTCATTTTCATTTTCATTTTCATTTTCATTTTCATTTTCATTTTCATTTTCATTTTCATTTTCATTTTCATTTTCATTTTCATTTTCATTTTCATTTTCATTTTCATTTTCATTTTCATTTTCATTTTCATTTTCATTTTCATTTTCATTTTCATTTTCATTTTCATTTTCATTTTCATTTTCATTTTCATTTTCATTTTCATTTTCATTTTCATTTTCATTTTCATTTTCATTTTCATTTTCATTTTCATTTTCATTTTCATTTTCATTTTCATTTTCATTTTCATTTTCATTTTCATTTTCATTTTCATTTTCATTAAAATAATAATCTGTTAAAATATCAATCGGCTGAAATAATAATCGGCTGAAATAATAATCGGTTAAAATAAAAACCAGTTAAAATAATAACCAGCTTAAATAAGAACCGGGTAAATAATAACCGGCAAAATATTACTCGGCTTAATAATATTTCAATTCCAATTAAATTCCAATTAAATTCCAATTAAATTCCAATTAAATTCCAATTAAATTCCAATTAAATTCCAATTAAATTCCAATTAAATTCCAATTAAATTCCAATTAAATTACAATTCAATTCCAATTCAATTCCAATTCAATTCCCATTTATTTCCCATTCAATTCCAATTCAATTTATTAATGTTAGGTTAGGTTAGGTTTAGAAAAGTTAGGTCAGTGAATGTTAGGTTAGGTTAGGTTTACAAAAGTTAGGTCAGTGAATGTTAGGTTAGGTTAGGTTAGGTTAGGTTAGGTTAGGTTAGGTTAGGTTAGGTTAGGTTAGGTTAGGTTAGGTTAGGTTAGGTTAGGTTAGGTTAGGTTAGGTTAGGTTAGGTTAGGTTAGGTTAGGTTAGGTTAGGTTAGGTTAGGTTTTTTTTTTTTTTTTTTTTTTTTTTTTTTGGGGTAAATACCCCCCTCGTTCATTGCTGCTATTGTTTTTGCAGCACTTTTAACTTTATTTATTTATCTCATTACATTTTTATTCTTATATTTATTTGTTCTGTGTACGCGTATTGGTCCCTAGTGTAGCTTCCTATTTATTATTTACCTTTCTTTCGGGACCGAGGTCGAACCGGGTCATACTTTTCCGGTTGACCTCTGGTCCCGTGCTACTCCCTACGCTCCTAGCCTGTTTAGTGTTTAACTATATCTATTTCCTTATAACTAGTGGGAGGAGGGGGGGTTAAACCATGAATACTTTATTTGACAAACTCTTGGAAAATGATTAACAAATAACAATTGTGGCCAATAGCCGCTATAAAATAACGAAATACAATGGGGCAATAGCCAATAATAATTAACATTAAAATTATAATACATGAACCAATAATATAATGAGGCAATAGCCGATTTTAACTTAACATAAAAATAATTATTACAATTTAAGATAGGAAAATAACTAATTAAATAGATTGGACAGTTGGACAAGGAATAATTAGATTTAATAATAGTAACAATTTGATAGCATTAACATTTCAATGAATTAATTTAAATAAAGTTATAACTAATACAATAATAATGTGGCAATAGCCCGTGCAGAATTAAATAATCTAGACAATATCATAAGACAATAGCCGATTTAAGCTTCACATATACATAATCACTCGATCATATAGGACAATTGAAGAGAAATGAGATTAACAACTATTACAATTTGATTAAATTAATAATTATAATACATTCAATTACATAATAAAAGTCATAGCTACTTATAATAATAACAATAATGTGGCAATAGCCAATACATAGTTAATAAATTACATCATTTAGTGCGGTGCTACGCAACGGTGGACCCGTTGGCCTTGGCGGCTATGCGAAAGACTTGCTCGCAGAACTTCATTAGTATTGGTCTGCGATCGTCATCCTGGAAGGCAACCCCCACAGAATCCCGGCCGAGAGAGAGGTCCATCCCGTGCTCGCAGTCGTACCGGAGGGACGCAAAACGCGGACACTCGAGCAAGACGTGCTCCACCGTCTCCTCGGTCACACCATCGCAGGCACAGAATGGACCCTCCGAGAGCCGGAACCTGTGCAAGTATGCCCTGATACCCCCATGACCTGTAAGAAACTGGGTCCTAAGGTTGTAGTGACGTGCACCTCGAAAGATCTTCGCTGCCAGGCGGACGTCGCTGCAAAACATCTTGGTGACTCTGCCCGTGGTGGAGGCTGTGACACGCTGCTGCCACTTATCGATTGTTGAGGCCCTGATGAGGCGCTTGGCATAAGACAGAGGGAAACTGTCGTACACAGGCGCTCTCTTATCGTGAAGGGCACCCCTCTTGGCGAGTTCATCCGCTCGCTCGTTTCCCGGGAATCCTGCGTGGGCCTTGACCCATGCCCAGCGAACGACGCCTCCCCGGGCTTCAACGGCCTCCAGTTCGGCCCTTATGCTCCTCGTGAGAGGGTGCAGGGCGTTAGGGTCTCTGAGGCTCTCCAGCGCCGATCTCGAGTCGCTGAGGATGTATGCTCTCCTCCAGCGGGGCTTCCTGAGTAATGTTTGGAGAGCTCTGAGGATGGCCGACAGTTCCGCCTGGAACACGCTGCAATAGTCTGCAAGGCGAAAGCTGCAGTGGCTCTTCTCCTCTTGTTCTTCCCAGAACGTGACCGCTGCTCCCACTCTCCCCTCCAGCTTACTGCCGTCTGTGTAAATGTGGACCCATCCCTCTTCAAGGTTTTCGAGGTCCTCCCCCGAAGCGACGAGTCGGAAGGGGACGGGTGCTCTCTGGGCAGGATGTGGCAAACTGAAGGGGCTGGCGTTTCTCTCTAGTTCCCTGCCCGGTAGCTCCTCTAGTGGTCTCCCTCTCTTAACCTCGTAAAGTGCCTTCGCCTCGATGGCGCGCAGATCCAAAGGCAATATCCCGGACAGCAGCGCCGCTGAGGTCAGTGATGTGGTCCTATGGGCCTTCGCAATCATTATTGCAAATAGCCGCGTGACATTTTCAAGCCTTTTGGCAATGCCTTTCCTCCTCGCTGATTCGGCCCACGCGGCAGCTGCGTACAAGATGGTGGGCTCCACGACTGCGGTGTATATGGTTCTTATAATTTCTGAGTTTAAGCCCCAGCTAGCGCTAGCCGTCCGGGACACTGACCTGTACAGGCTTGTGGCCTTTCTGTATGAGGCTTCAATGTGCTTCGCGAAGGTTAAGTTTCTGTCCAGAGTGACACCCAGAAGCTTAAGCTGGTCCGAAAAGTGGACCGGTGCTCCTTGCATGTGAATATTTGGCTTGTCAAACTTAAGCCTCCGGGTGACGAGAATGGCTTGTGTCTTGGCTGAAGCGAAGCGAAGCCTGTGGCGCCTTCCCCAGCACGCTATCCGCTCAAGCGCGTCATTTGCTTGAACTGCGACCTCGCTCGCGTTGTCCCCTGTGGCAATTACTAAAATGTCGTCCGCAAACGCCTGCACATGGGCCCTGAGCTCGTCGGCTTCTTGCAATAGTGGGTCCAGCTGGACGTTCCACAACAGGGGTCCACACGTTGAGCCCTGAATGCACCCCATGTTGGTGGCCCTTTCCGCGGTTTCTCCTGCATATCTGAGTTTAATCGAGCGGTCCTCGAGGTAGCTGGCCACCAACCGGAGTATGCTGGGCTCAATGTCCCTCTTCAACAGCTGGTCCATGATTACGGGCCACCAGGCGTTATCAAAGGCGCCCTCGATATCTAGGGACACCACCACCACCAGTTTCTTCCTTTTGACTCCGTCTTGAATAAGGGTGAGGGCGTCGTAGAGAGCGTCCTCCGTGCTCCTCTGTGGTGTGAACCCGTACTGCCTGCTGCTTGTGGTGGAGCTCGCTCCCAGGGTCCATGCGAGGCGGTTGGTAAATAACTTCTCAAGTACCTTCCCCAGCACCGGGAGGAGCCCGATCGGGCGGTACGATTTTGGGTGAGTATAATCGTCACGACCTGGCTTCGGTATCACCTTAATTGTGGCCTTTTTCCACTGTTTGGGAAAGTGGCCAATCTTGAGGCAGGCGTTGTAAAGTGCCACCAGTATTCTGGGCTCTTGTATGAGCACATGGTGGCAAATGTCCGAGGTGAACCCGTCTTCCCCAGGTGCCTTCTTCGGGCTCATGCTCTCAAGCACGGTGCTGGTTTCCTGCCACGTGAATGGTATCAGTTCGGGGGTGATTCCAGTCGCGAGCGAGTTCGACCACTCTCTGACTGAGGCCCGAAGTTGTTGCTGGGCATCATCGTCTTCTTCCTCCCGGTCAGTTGGATAAAACATTTCCGCAAGGAGGTTGGCTGACTCGTGAGGGGGCAGTATGGTCCCGCTCCTCGGGTCCCTCAGCAGCTTGTCGTCCCGGGTTCCCTCGCAGACCTTGATGACCCGGTAGATGCCCTCCCACAAGTTCTCGTGCTCCTGCGTGGAGCAGAAGTTTTTCCAACTGGAGGTGATTGCCTCCTGGAGACTCTCCTTATACGCAGTCCTAGCTTCGAGGTAGGCCTCAACAGCAAATGGCCTGCGTGTTGGGTTCGCCTGCCCGATTCTGCGCCTGAGCTTCTTAACCTCCCTCCTCTGGTTGGCCAGTTCGGGCGTCCACCACCTGGTACCTCCTCCCGTCTTCCTGGGCTTGACCTCGGGAATTGAGGCCTTGCAGGCTCTATCCAGGGCCCCAGAGAATCTCTCTATCAGGCTCTCGAGCTCTTGCGGAGTTCCTAGTGCCTCGAAGGCTCCCTCGGTAATGTTATCTTCGGCCAGGCCCTCGGAAAGCGCCGACCCAAACCTCGTCCAGTCGGCCTTGAGGGTGTTGAATCTTCTGGTGGTTTGCTTGACCACACCAGACCCGGCAGACCCTAGCGACAGTTGGAAAAGAATCGGCCTGTGGTCCGAGAGGCAGCCGAAGTCCGGGTCAACCCGCCATTCGTCCACATACCGCAGAACCCCCGTTGATGCCGTCGTGACGTCCACAATGCTTGTATGAGGGATGCCCCTGCGGTGAACAAAAAAGGTTGGCGTAGCGCCAGTGTTGAGTACATGTAACTCATTTTCTGCCAGCATTTCGACTAGAGCAGTTCCCCTGCTGTCCTCGGCCTCGCAACCCCACCAGGGGCTCTTAGCGTTGAAGTCCCCCCCCACGATCAGGTCTCTCTGGCCCAATGCTGCTACTGCTCCAGATATTTGGGACGCCTGGTCTTCCACTGCGCCATCTCCTTCGAGGTACACGCCAACTACACCGAACGTGAAGTTTGCCCTCCTAAGGGTAACGGCAACCACCGTGTTGGTAATGAGGTCGGGGTTTTCGAAGACCTGTATACTTTGATCAAGGATGACCACCGCAGACTTAACAGGGCCTCCAGCCCTCGCCTGTACCACCCTATGTCCACACGCTACGTAGCCTTTGTTGCCTATATAAGGTTCCTGGAGCAGCAGCACCGCTGCTCCCCAAGCCTCGGCCTGCCTAATAAGTTCCTTTGTAGCGGCAAACCCTCTCCCTAGGTTGGCCTGAACCCACCTAAGGGGCTTCCCGTCGCCTGTGTGTGTGTGGGGTGTGTTTCTGTTTTGTGTACCTGTTTGTGTAGGGCACTGTGGGTAACTGCGCCGAGGCGCCGCTGTGACGTTGTCCATGTCGCCCTTAGGAGCTATAATTTACCGCGGCTCTGGCCAGCCTGTCCCACTTAAGCCACACCGGGCAAACCGACCGGTATGCCGGATGGTCGGTGGCTCCTGCAGACCCTTGACCAGCCCCCCTGCAGTTCACGCAAATCGGTGCCGCTCCCCTGTTGCCACAGTCTCTGGTTTCGTGCGGGCCCGAGCAGTATCCGCAGCAGGTGGCCTTGGTGCAGTCCCTCGCCATATGCCCGAAGCCCATGCACCGATAGCACTGGACGAGCGGGGAATGGTCCACTGCAAGCACCCCGGACTGGTAGCCCAGCTTTATCCTTTTGTTAAGGAGAGCTTTCCACATTGCTGGGCTGACCTCAAGAATGATGTTCTGGACTGCGTCCGTCCTCCCTTTTGTCCTCCTCGCGACCTTGACCATCCGTTGGTCTTGGGGAACCTCCAGTAGCGCTCCAGGGTTTTGACTAACAACCGCCCTCTCCAGCTTCCGGTCATCCAGGTCCGGTGCCACCTCTATCAAGCGCAGTGACGGGTTTTTGAGTGCGACCGGCGATGCTGATAGTTTGCCTCCAGCTTTCTTGAGGGCATCCTGGAGGCGTGTCCTGCCCTCGCCGGTGTCGCAGGCCACCACGACCCTCTGGTTCCGGATCTTGCGTACTCGGCTGACCCCTATGCCCAGTTCGACGACGTCAACGGTCTTCTTGACCTCTTCCAAGACATCGTCGCTGGTGTGCCTGGGATCGGCCGACTCGACCATGATCGGGTAACTGGAGCGGAGCGCCTCGCTGTACGTAATAGGTCGAGGCCCGGAGCCGCCTTCCCGGCTATGCTCAGGGGCCTCCCTCCCTGCCCTGGCCGCAAGGTCATGAAGCGTCTTCTTCACAGGCTCTAGGAGCTCCTTGACACAGTTCTGGGCCTCGCAGAGGGCCATCTCGACGCCGAGACCACCGACGATCGGAGGCGCCTGCTGCGCCGCCGTGAGGTCACTCAAGTCACCGACGTCGACGCGAAGCGCCTTCAGCTCTCCCAGAACCGGCTGTACTGCCTTATTCAGATCCTCCTGAATGACCTCGCGGGTGACGACTTCAGTTCGCGACTCAGGCAGCCTCTTTTCAATAATTTGCCGTAGCTCCGCTATCTCTTGGGCGATCGCAGTGGCGGGTATAAAGATCTTACCCCCAGCGGCTCCTGGCGAAGGCAAGGACCCCGCCGGCGACGTCGAAGCTCCCCTCTGCGGCGTAGTTCTTTTCGGTTCCGCCACGGGTTCCTGGCGCCAGCGTTCCAGGTCGACCATGAGTTCCCTAAGGCTGTCCGCCAATCTCTCAGTTTGAGCCGCAAGGGCAGCCAAACGTCCGTCGTCCTCGTTTGGCGGCGAGTTTTCTGTACGCTGCCTGACGTCGACACGCAGGTCCCGGAGGTCGGTTTTTATGGTGGCAATCATTTTTATCGGGCCGTCGAGCTCAAAATTGAGCCACTTTAGTACGGCCTCCACTGTGGCTCCGGTCTTGGTGGCGATCTCGTGCGCCTCCTGTAACTTGCGCCCGTGCGCCGCGCTTATCTCCCCTATCTGCTTGGTATGGGCCCTCTCCGCCCTTACCAGCTCCCTGGCAGCTCTGGTGCGCTCCTGCTCTAGGGCTACGCGGTGTCGTGAACGCGAGTCGGAAACGGACAGGACTATTTCGTATAGCCCCTGCAGACTCTCAAGGGCCTCCGTTTTGCTTTCCCTCTTCATGTTTCCAGCCCTCTCCAGGGCGTCCTTGCCGGCGAGTAACAGCTCATTGGCCCTCTGGGTAGCCAAGTCCATAGAGACGCCTGTGCGCCTGCGGGGATCCGGCAGAATGCTTGACCGCCCGCTACAGGTGCTCTCGACCTCCGCGTCCGACCAGTCGTCCTCCACACGGCTCCCAGGCTTGTCTTCAATAGGGGGACTCTCTACTACGGTCTCCTCATGGATCTTTGGTGGTGCAATCAGCGCGTCCGCCATCTCCATCGCAGCCTGCGCCGGCAGCCCCTCCCTTCTGCTGTCCATCTGCTGGTGAGTGAGGACCTTCCTGCGCAGACTGGTCTTCGAGTTTGCTGACTTAAAGCTGCTGGTGCTGGCCTTGGACATCCTGAGACAGTGTATGTCGGTGTGTGACTACGATTAAATTAACTTAGTTTGGCTAAATTCAAAATTCAAAGTCAAAATCTAAAAATTTCAGATCCAAAATTAAAAATAAAAATCAAAAATTAAAAATTAAAATTCAAATTAGAAATTAAATATTAAAAATTTTAAAAATTAAAAGCTTAAAAAGTAAAATCAAAAATTTAAAAATCAAAAATAATAAATAAAATATTAAAAATTAAAATATAAAAATTGGTATTGAAAATTCAAATCAGAAACTAAATATTAAAAATTCAAAAGTTAAAAATTCAACTATTCAAATCAAAAATCAAAAATTTTAAAATCAAATTGGATTCAAAAATCAAAAATAATGAATAAAATATTAAGAACTAAAATATAAAAACTTAGAATCGAAAATTTCAAATTAATAATTGAGTATAAAAAATAAAAATAAAAATAAAAAATAAAAATAAAAATAAAAATATAAATATAAAAAGTTCAAAATTTAAAACTTCAAAATCCTAAAATAAAGTAAAGCTTCAAATTAAAGATCATAAATTAAAAATTAAAATCAAACTTTAAAAATAATTCAAAACTTAAAACAAAATCAAGAATTAAGATTAAAAGTCAGAGTTACAATTAAAATCCAAAAATCAAATTCAAAATGCAAAGTCAAAATCTAAAAATTTCAGAACCTAAATTATAAATAAAAATTTGAAATTAAATATTAAAAATTTAAAAGTTAAAAATTTAAATATCCAAATCAAAAATCAAAAATTTCAAGATCAATTTGAAATTTAAAAATCAAAAATAATGAATAAAATATTAAGAACTAAAATATAAAAACTTAGAATTGAAAATTTCAAATTAATAATTAAATATTAAAAATAAAAGTCAAAAATTTAAAACTTCAAAATCCTAAAATCATAAACTCAAAGCTTCAAATTAAGGATCATAAATTAAAAATTTAAATCAAAATTAAAGATTCAAAACTTTAAGCTCAAAATCGAACATTAAAGTTCAAGAGTCAGTTAAAAATTTAAAATTCAAAATCAAATATTAAAATTAAATACTAAAACTAAAAATCAAAAATAAAATAAAATAAAAATTTTAAAATGAGGGATTAAAAATTAAATAAATGTTAAAAATTAAAAATCTAAAGCTAAATTCATAAATAAATTAAACTCAATATAAATTAAATTAAATTCGTCGCGATATATTAGATATAGGCCAGAGCAGCTATTTAAATTAAATAAATAAATCTAGGAAATTTTTCAAAATAAATAAATTAATTAAATTTAGTTAATCGGGCAAAAATAACAAATCGAAATTAAAATAAATTTTGTCTAATCAAAATACAGTGCAATTAAGTAAGCAACCTACAAACGCCCCTCAACTCCAAAACACAATTGAGAATGTGTGTGTAAAGACGCGCCACTTTTCGTTAAAGCATGAGGGTGAAAGGGACCAAGGGGGATGATTAGGGTGGGGTAGGTTTATATAGGGGTGATCTAACAACTCGACTTCGTTACCTTCGGTAACGAAGTCGAAGTTTCGGTAAAAAGGGTCTAGGACGCACCGTTTGGGAGATATGGGGAGGGAAAGGGTTTGTTTACGTGTTTGGATTAGGAAATAAACTTTTTTATTTATCAAAATTTTTACAAAATATTTTATATGTAAGTTAGGTTTATCTAAAAAATTTGGATCTCTAAAAACCGCAACCTCGCAAGCCGATTGGTTTGCGAGGTTTATGGCTTTTGAGTTTAAGGGTGGTTTGGGGGTTGGGGATGTTAACTTGGGGGGGGATAGGTTGGACTTGGTCCCACTGCTTGCCTTCGTTACCTACGGTAACGAAAATCGACCTTAAAATGCACTGGGACGCACCGTTCGGGAGATATAAGGGAGGGGAAAGGTTTGTTTACGTTTTTTACGAGTTAGAATTTTGAAAATAAACTTTTTTGTTATTTGAAATTTTGAAAAATTATTTAATATGTAAACTAGAATTTAGCCAAAAAATAAGGTTACCAAAAACCGCAACCTCGCAGGCCTGTTGGTTTGCGAGGTTTACTGGTTTTTAGGTTAGGGGTGGTTTAGGGGTTGGGGATGTTAACTTGGGGGGGGATAGGTTGGACTTGGTCCCCTGCTTACCTTCGTTACCTATGGTAACGAAAAACGACCTTAAAGTGCGCTGGGACGCTCCGTTTGGGAGATATACTGGAGGGAAAGGTTTGTTTACTATTTTTTCGTGTTTAGATTTGAAATTGAACTTTTTTATTTGATAAAATTTTGAAAATTTTCGTTTTGCGGTGGATGATTCTATTGCCAAAAATGATTTTACTGAAAACCGCGTCCTTATAAGTCTGTCAGTCTGTAAGTTATGTCTATTTGAATTTTGAAAAATGTTTTTAAGGGTGTAAAGGAATAGGGGGGTAAAAAAGGTGGGGTGGGTTTAAGTAAGGGTGGTCCCAAAGCTCGACTTCGTTACCGAAGGTAACGAAAAACGCGTTAAAAAAGCGCTGGGGCGCACCGTTTCGGAGTTTAGGGGTAGTTTATTGTTTTTTTGGGGTTACTTTCTTTTCAGCCCAATAACTTCGCCTACAATTATGCTATGAAAAAGCTAAAAACGGCGTTGTGCTGGGCTTTTAATTGCCCGTCGACCCATATGCGTCTCTCAAGCGACGGACCTCGGCTTCAGTGACCACGTGCCACGTGGTTTTGATGAAAATGTCTGTAACTCACGTGTATGTGGCCTGAAAAATCTGAAAAGTTCAGGGTGTGTAGTGCGTGGTCTGTGTAGAGTGTGGACGACAAAAAGTGAGAGGGTCGCCGCTTAAAATCTTAAACTACAGGCTGTTGAAAATTGAAAATTTTTTATAATAGCTATATCTCCTGAAATAAATTATTTACAAAAATAAATTTATACTCCAAGGCTTGGCGGAGCTGGGGGGAGCAGGCTGCAGCTGCAGGAAACAGCCGCGCGCCTCCAGAAAAAATTTTCAGCCCCACGTGTTAAGCACTTTTTCGGCTCTAGCTCCGCGAAAAATGTACCTAAAAATCTGAAACTTACCCAGAATGTGCCCGCCGTAAAGGCCGACAAAATGAGGTATGGCCGGCAGGGGGTCACAGATCTCGTTTAGGCAGCGCACGCGGTTAAAGGGCAAAAACTGTACCTTTTTGAGGTTAAAATTTCGTTTTTGCGCCTGTATCTCCTGTATCACTGAAATCCTGACGAGACACACACCACACCGGATCACACTACACGTTAGGCACACACTGGGCAAATCTCAGACTCGTACGACGAAATTTACTATTTTTAATGAATTTTTTAACGCGGAGCTACACAATTTCGCTGTTGCGGGGGCAGCGGAAGGCGCGCGACTGAGGTTAGGTTAGGTTAGGTTAGGTTAGGTTAGGTTAGGTTAGGTTAGGTTAGGTTTTTTTTTTTTTTTTTTTTTTTTTTTTTTTTTTTTTTTTTTTTATTTCTATTATCCCTCTAACATGGTGGTCAGAGCCCTTATTTACGAAGGTTTCTTGGTTTCTAAGATAAAAAACTTGTGAGGAGTAGACAGGTCGGCATTCAGGAGCCTCCTGCAAAGATTGCTCTTATTTTTTGTTGGCTTTTGTTTCAGCCGGGTAAACTGCTAGTGCATTTTAACTGTTGGGTCATGAGCATATCATGACCGATCCATTTAATTGCTTATATTGCGTTACCCTTTCTGCTTTCGTATCTTATTTGCCTTTCTATTGGTGTCAAATGGATGGAGGGCATTTCTTTTGGTGCGCCGAGAACCGCATAGTCATGCGTTCCTCTAGCATCGCACATTGGAATTTGCATCGCGGGACGCTGGTCGAACCACAGCTGCAACGTCATAGGGGTTGCTATGTCAGATCTGCTCAATTTCGCACGAAGTTGAGCCAGATTTGTTGCACCTGTTCTTGTTTCGGTCGCTGTGCCGCCGTGACTCGGACCATTGGATTTTGCATCAACCGCCGCTTTCTTTGCTAGGCCGAGGAGAAATTCCGGTTGTTTTATGCAATCTGCGTGTCTGCTCGCATGTGCCACTATATGCGCGGGGGGGCCCTCAGCAGTACGCCGTTTTAGCTCGAGCCAGTGCATCCCACCTGCGTCGGACGGGGCAGTCCATGCTAAAAACACTATGCCCCGTCTCGTCTATGTTTGCTTTTTTGCAATTGCAGCAGGCGGGAACTGCACCGGCGAGTCTATCGGCGCAATCCTTTCTGTGGTGTGGACCCCCACAGTGCCCACACTTCTCTACCGTATCAGTGCAGAGGCGTCTGCTGTGCCCATAGCCCAGACACATTGAGCATTGGACCAGCGGTGACTGGTCCTCCACTGCAATGAGCTGCATGTCCAGGTACACTTCAGACGCCCCCGTCAACCTACTCCAGAGAGTGGGGGACACTTTGGCAACGATGTGGCACATGATCGCGTTTCCTGCCTTCCGACGGAATTTAATTTCGACTCTGTCGTCACCGGTTGGGAGGTCGCGGAACAGTGCTTTGTTTTGTGTCCTCAGGTGTGCAAGGACGTCCTCATCTCCATGAAAGCTGAGGACGTCCCTGAGGATGACGAGAGGGTCATGGTTTTGGACTTCTTGGACCTCCAGTTGACCATCCCTCTCGATCCTGTTTCGGACCCTGTTCCGCTCCGCTTCGTTTCGGCAACCGATGACGATTTTTCTGTCCTTGGCCTTACGGACGCGATCAATTTGAATGCCCTCCTCTTTGGCGTTGATGGCCTTCCTGATGCGCCCTAACACCTCCTCCCCAGTCTCCATGTCGTCCCTGGAAGCAACCACTACCGAATGCAGCGCAGTGGGCTCTGGGCGTTTGCGCCCCTTAGCGCTCGCTGCCACACTCGCGTATGTAGCCGCCTCCAGGGACTCGTTCTTTTCTTGAAGTGCCTCTTTAAGCTGTTCCGCCCTCTCGTTGCTCTCCCTCATTAGCTTACTGTGTTCAGCTAACGAGGAGAGCAACTGAGAGACCTCAGCTTTGCCCACCGCCTGGGATTCTGAATTGTCCTCCTCCCGCGTCTGCGGTTTCCTCGTATGCTCCTCCACACCGGCGCTACAAGGAGCCGGTGGGGACGAGCACACGGGTTTTCCAGCCTCGGCCTCCTTTATTATGAGGTACAGCCTATCAATGGCCTGGATGACGGAGGCCTTGATGTCCGACTTTAAATTGCGGGATGCATTTAGAGCGATCTTGGCCTTCGTCACCCATGCCCTTGCCTCCTGCAACCTGCTAGGCTGCACTGCAGCGGCCGGGCTTACCTCCGGGAAGAGGACACGGCCAGTCTCCAACTCCCCAATGCTCTTTCTGACGTTCGTCTGGGCCTTGGTGAAGGTGGCCGTTTTGTTGGCTTTTGGGGGTGTGGTTGGTGGCGATGGGTCCGTGGTCTTTCTTGCTGGGGTGCGGAACATTTTTGTTTTCGGGGGGCTTAGAGGGTTATTTAGGAAGGAAGGGAAAAGGAGAACCTAACCTAACAATTATATTTTGGTAAATTTGTAAAAGTTGTAAATTCAGTAGTTTAGATCTTGTATAAGTTGTAAAATTGTAAAATGGTGTATATAAATTAATTGTATAAATATTTAGTTTTAAAATGATGTATATATAGTTAAAATTATAATTGAAATTAAAATAAAATTTATTTTATAACATTTGGTCAATGTGTGCTAATTCTTTAAAATCTGTGGCGCTTCCCAGCACCCAACGACGTCACAGAGGTCAATGAGGCACCGTTTGAGGTCAATTTAGTAGGTAAACACTTCTTACCTGGTAAGAAGTGTCCAAAATCAACCAGTAAGAGTTCAATTTTGTGTACCTATAGACACAGGTACTGGTCCCAGGGCGTGATTCTACTGAAAGAGAACGTAAAACCGTCTCTGTTAGATAGTGCCAACAATGACCCACACGACGGTGCAAACCGCAGCCCTCTAGGACTATCCGTTCCGGAGATACTGCCCCTCGAAGTTTTGGGGTACCAAAATGTATGGGGCAAAAACCTCCGGAATTGATATACCAAATGAGATTAGGGTGGGTGGGCGGGCAATTTTTTCGAAACTTTTACAACTTCCGGTTTTCGGAGCACCACGTGAGTGGTGTCGTTAGAAAGGGCTCGTCGATTGCTATTCAACGATATAAAAAACTGTGTATACCCGGGAACAAAATTCCGGGGAAAACCGGCAAAAACGATAAAATTTTTAGAAAAAGTTTAATAATTTAGAAATTTGATATGAACACACCCTAAATGTGCTATATAGTTTGATAGGCCTTTAGGAGACCTACAATCTGAGACTAATATTAAGTACTTTTAAAAAGAAAGTTAGTGAAAAATTTAAATTTAAAGAATTTTTATACGATTTTTGAAAAATAAGTGATGTACTATTGAATTCTAACAAAAGATATGGGTATCGCTGAAAAGGTCTCGTTGAGATCTGTACGTTGATGCAAAAATTTCGGAAATCCACAGATAAATAACGAAGTTATGTATAGTCAATATATATAAGTCAATTAAAAATACGAATTTTCATGAAAATTATGAAAATGTTCAACAATTTTCGCGTGTAAATGCGCGAAATATCAATAAATAGTCAAAACAAGCACGAACACACAAAAAACTAGACCAAAATCGAGTAAAAAACAAAAAAGTTGTCGACCGGTTAGGTTAGGTTAGGTTAGGTTAGGTTAGGTTAGGTTAGGTTAGGTTAGGTTAGGTTAGGTTAGGTTAGGTTAGGTTAGGTTAGGTTAGGTTAGGTTAGGTTAGGTTAGGTTAGGTTAGGTTAGGTTAGGTTAGGTTAGGTTAGGTTAGGTTAGGTTAGGTTAGGTTAGGTTAGGTTAGGTTAGGTTAGGTTAGGTTAGGTTAGGTTAGGTTAGGTTAGGTTAGGTTAGGTTAGGTTAGGTTAGGTTAGGTTAGGTTAGGTTAGGTTAGGTTAGGTTCACCCTACCCTGGAGTTGTATTCGGGAGGCACTTTTATACCATCGCGTGCCTCCCTACCTCCGCCGTACAGTAGGGGCCTACCTGGAGGGTAGGTGCGTCACCTATCGGGGACGTGACGGTGCTGGTCGGCACCTCATGTCGTGCGGTGTTCCACAGGGATCGGTCTTGGGACCGCTCCTGTGGAACATCGGCTACGACTGGGTGCTGAGAGGCGAGCTCCCGTCGGGCGCCGACTTGACGTGTTATGCGGACGACACGCTTATCACTGCCCGGGGGAGTTCGCACAGGGAAGCGACGTTGTTAGCCACGGCTGCGGTGTCACTGGTGGTGAACCGCATCCGGCGCCTGGGCCTAGAGGTGGCCCTTAACAAGTCGGAGGCCATGGTGTTTCATGGCCCCCGACGGGCGCCGGCGCCGGGATCACACATCGTGATCAGCGGGGCCCGGATAGCTGTCGAGTCCACCATGAAGTACCTAGGATTGGTGCTCGACAGCCGATGGGAATTCGGACCCCACTTCCGGCGGCTGGCGCCCAAGCTGATGGGTGCAGCGGGCGCGCTTTCAACGTTGCTTCCCAATTTGGGGGGCCCGAGCGCCGCCTGTAGGCGGTTGTACGTGGGGATCGTGCGATCCATGGCCCTTTATGGGGCCCCTGTGTGGGCGATGGACCTGGCGGCCGGAACACTCGCTACTCTGCGCAAACCGCAGAGGGCGATGGCCGTCAGGGTCGTCCGCGGGTATCGCACGATTTCCTACGAGGCGGCTTGCGTCCTGGCCGGATCCCCGCCCTGGGACCTAGAGGCGAAAGTACTCGCGTCATTGTATAGATGGCGCGAGGAAGAGCGGGCACGGGGCTCGAGACCGGCGCAGCGGCAGATCGCGCTGCGCCGAGATGAGCTCCGTAAGGTCCTGGTGGCGGAATGGCGGCAAAGGCTTCTGCGCCCTGCCGCCGGCCTCGCTACCGTCGAGGCGATCCGGCCAGTACTCGACGTCTGGCTCGGGAGAAGGCACGGCTCCCTGTCATTCAGGGTGACGCAGGTGCTGTCGGGGCACGGCTGCTTCGGCAAGTACCTGTGTCGCATAGACAGGGAGCCGGACGCTCGGTGCCACCACTGCGTCCATTGCGGGGAGGACACGGCGCAACACACGCTCTCGGAGTGTGTAGCTTGGGAGGAGCAGCGCCGTGTCCTCACAAATGAAGTTGGAGGCGATCTGTCGCTGCCGGCCGTAGTACGGAGGATGGTCGGCAGCGCAGAGTCGTGGGACGCGGTGGTGTCCTTCTGCGAGGACGTGATGTCGCAGAAGGAAGCTGCGGAACGGGAAAGGGAGATCTCGACTCCCTTCCCGGGCCGCAGAAGGCGCACCGGGCGCAGGGGAAGGGCGGATAACGCCCTTTTCCGCCCCCCATAAATGGGTCCAGGGGCGAGGGACTTGGGGAAGTCCCCGCCCCCTATTCGATGGACCCGAGGCGGAGGCGCGCGCGGGTGTCGGCGCGCGCCTCTGAGACGATGCACGGGGTAGTTAACACCTCACTACCCCGTGCAGGAGACGAGGCCCGGACAGACCGGGCCGGCACTAGTGCGGGGCTGCGGAAGAATTTGGATTCCCGCGGCCCCGCGCGCACGTGCGAGGAGACACCGGGGGGTTTTAGCCGGTAAGAGTCCGGCACGCCCCTCCGCCTCTCCCCAGGCGGAGGAAGTCCATGAGGATTTCCCCCCGTCAAAAAAAAAAAAAAAAGGTTAGGTTAGGTTAGGTTAGGTTGGGGTGCGTGGCAGAAAACCTCCTCGAGTGCTCGGTGGCTGCTGGTCCTCTTGTTTTTCTGGGGGACGAGCAGGCGCTGGGCCGGTGCACCCTGGGTGCAGGCAACGGTCTCTTCGTCAGGTGTGTGGGCGAGGAGATTGTTGTCTGTAGCGAATTTTCTGCCGGAGCGGAGGAGTCGCTCCCGAGGGCTCCCTAGCTGCGCTCCGCAGTTGCGGAGTGCATGACTAGGGAGCGAGGTGGGATAGACCGCGGGCCGTTTTACAGTCCGCGGTCTAGGAGTCACCGCGGCTTTTACGTCGCGGTGACAGAGATGGGGAAGACCGTGGGTTGCTCCTCAACCTGCGGTCTAGGGGCATCCGTGGCGAGGTGTTGAGCTGCGGTGCCAGGTGGTGGGTAGGTTAAGTTAGATTTAGGTTAGTTGTAGGGAAAAAAAAAAAAAAAAAAAAAAAAAAAAAAAAAAAAAAAAAATAAAAAAAAATATCATAAAATTTTAAAAAAGAAAGAGAAAATATATAAAATTTTAAAAAAAAACTAAATAAAAAATATAAAATATTATAAAAATACAAAAAATATATTAGGTTAGTAAATTAGTTTGTAGATACCGAACAGCGGGCGGTATATCCTGCACCGGAGGCATCCGCGGGCCTCGGGAGGATCAAATACCCTCCCAAAAAGAGCGGCCGCATCGCCTTGGGGAAGTGATGTGCGTACCACCCAAATCGTAAATGAGAATGTCCGCTATTGATAATGATTTGTCATGCGATCCGGCTGACGCCCGGCGCTCGCAGGTACCCGGGCCTGCGAGTGGTAAATTGGTTACCGAAGGAAGCGCAGGGGCAGGCGACCAGGCCCCTGTTGCCGATAATGCTACTGGAAGCAATAATTCAGAATGTGTGGACAGAGGACCGCGTGGAACGTCTTCCGTCAGGAAACGTCCACGCGACCTGTCCTCTGATGAGGAGGGCCTGCAGGCCCCGAAGTTGCCGACCGCGAGGAGAGGTCGGCAAACCTCGAGAGGGGCGAGTGCTTCGCGGCCGCGGAGGGACGCACAGGGTAGATTCGTGCGTCCCAATGCTCCGGCGGCCAGCGAAGCAGAAAGTGACCTGGGGGTCACTACCGAGGATCCTGGTGGCGAGAGCTGTGCCTCGCTGGGGAGCTCTAAGGCGGAGCTCAACGCCACCAGAAGAGAGCAGCGCAAAGCCGTCGCGGCCGACGAAGTGTCGGAAATGGCCCGACGCGCACGCGAGCAACGCGCTGCTCTAGCGGCGGAAGGGGGGAACCCATCTGCGGTGGCTTTAAGCCAGCTGGCCTTGGACGGGGTGGACTTAGTCCTGAAGGTTGCCACTAAATCTGGCAGCCTGAAGGGCACATTCACCCGCGGTCTCAAGGAAGCAGCCGCAGACATTAAGGAGGCGGTTGGCGTCCTCCTCAACAGGACGGCCTCAGACGAGGTCGCCAAGTTGCAGGAGGAGAATGGCCGCCTCCGAAATGATTTGGAGGACCTCCGGCGACAGGTCGCTGCGCTGAGCGAGCAGCAGCAGCGACGCACGCCCGCCGCACCGGTAGTGGCCCCGGCTCCCGCACCGAGACCGGCGAGCGCTCGAACCGACGACGAGGTCGAGCGCATTGTCCGGCTCTGCATGCTCCAGTGCGGGAGCATGGTAAATGCTCGTATCGAGGCGATTTCTCGGCGCCTCCCTACGGAAATCCTCCGTCCGCCCTTAGCGGCCGATACACGACGGAGGGTTGAGGAGCCGCCGAGACCTGCGCTTCGGAAGGGGAAGGAGCCCCCCTCGAGCGAGCAGCCCACGACTACCGGGTCTAAGGGTGAGACCTGGGCGAAAGTCGTGGGCCGCAAGAAGGCCCGCAAAGCCGCCAAGGCGGCAGCCGCAGCGACGGCACGCGCCCCTGGCCGAACCGCAACGGCGGTTCAGCGGCCTGCGCGGCGGACTGCCAAAGGCAGTCGCAAGGGACCGACGGTGCGTGCTCCGCGTTCCGAGGCTGTGACGCTCACGCTTCAGCCTGGAGCTGCGGAGCGCGGAGTCACGTATCAGTCGGTGATTGCCGAGGCCAAGGCCGAGATCAAATTGTCAGATCTTGGCCTTCAGTCCGTCACCGTAAGGCGGGCTGCCACGGGTGCGCGGCTGTTTGAGGTGGCTGGCGCTGCGAGCGGCAGTGTTGAAAAGGCGGACGCTCTGGCCGCCAAGATGAGGGAGGTCCTCAACCCTGAGGATGTCCGGGTCTCCAGACCGATGAAAACCGCTGAGGTGCGGATCACCGGTCTGGACGACTCCGTGACCTCTGAGGAGGTGGTGGCGGCCGTTGCTCGTAAGGGAGAGTGTCCGCCGGACAACGTGCGGGCCGGCGATATTCGCACCGACGCCACCGGACTCGGCGTTGTCTGGGTTCGGTGCCCTGTGGCGTCGGCGAAGAGGATCGCCGAGAAGGGCGAATTGCTGGTGGGCTGGGTTGCCGCGGGGGTAAAACTCCTGCGGCCCCGGGCTTTGCGGTGCTTCCGGTGCCTGGAAAAGGGGCACGTCCGGGCAAAGTGCACCGCTGAGGTTGACCGTAGCGACCTATGTTATCGCTGCGGTCAGCCCGGCCACAAGGCGGCCCAGTGTTCCGCGGCGCCAAACTGCAGCTTGTGTTCGGCTGCGGGGAGGCCTGCGGGACACAAGTTGGGCGGGGGAGCCTGTGGCGAGCCTGCCAGCAAGGGCAAGCCCAAAAATAAAAAGAAAAAGAGGAGCTATATTCCTGCCGGGGAAACCTCGCATCCCCCGCAGGCTAGTAGCTCCGCGGCCGACTCCCGGCCCAGGACTGTTGCCGAGGGAATGGAGTGTCATTAATGGCACAATTCCATTTCCTCCAGGGCAACATCAACCACTGTGCCAGAGCTCAGGATCTTTTGCTCCAGAGCATGGCAGAGTGGTTGATCGACGTGGCTGTGGTCGCCGAGCCGTATTTCATCCCCGCCCGTAACAACTGGCTGGGGTGCGCTGACGGTTCGGTGGCCATTATTGGCGAGACTCTGATCGACCCGTCTCGGGGCCGCGGCTGGGTTGCTGCGGTCTCGGGCGGCATCGTCATTGTGGGGGCGTATTTCTCCCCCAACAAGAGTCTCGCCGACTTTGAGGGTTTCCTTGTCGAGTTGGGCGCCGTCGTAAGCCGCTACCACCCTCGTCCCGTTCTGGTGCTCGGGGATCTCAACGCCAAGTCATCGGCGTGGGGATCCCCGGTCACTGACCCTCGGGGCGAGGTGCTGGAAGAGTGGGCAGTGACGACCGGTCTGGTCGTCCTGAATCGGGGTTCGGAATACACGTGCGTGCGGCAGCGGGGCGGGTCGATAGTGGACGTCTCGTTCGCTAGCCCCGCTGTCGCTAGCCGTGTCCGCGATTGGCGTGTCGCCGTGGAGGTGGAGACGTTGTCGGACCACCGGTACATCCGGTTCGACGTCTCCGCCCAGACCGCGAGCGGCCGCCATCCAACAACCCCGATTAACGACGGCCCGCGTTGGGCGCTTAAGCGCATCGACAGGGAACTACTCGAGGAAGCTGCCTTAGTCCAGTCCTGGATATGGGAGTCGGCGACGGACGGCCCCGTCGACGTCGAAGCGGTGGCGCTGTGGTTTCGCGGGGCGATGACGCAGATTTGCGACGCGTCCATGCCCCGCGTCCGCCAACAGTCCGCAAGGCGCCGTGTGTACTGGTGGAACAACGAGATCGCGCGTTTGCGCGTGGAGTGCGTTGCGGCTCGCCGCCAGTACACGCGATACCGGAGACGACGTCGACGGGATACCGTCGAAGAAGACGCGCGGTATGAGGTGTACCGCGCGTCTAAGGAGACTCTGTGGCTGGCCATCGGCGACTCAAAGTCGCGTGCCAGGGAGGAGCTGCTGGGGTCCCTAGATCGGGATCCGTGGGGGCGCCCGTACCGTTGGGTACGGGGCAAGTTGCGTCCGTGGGCGCCTCCACTGGTGAGGACGATGGAGCCCCAGCTGCTAGAGGCGGTGGTGTCGGCCCTCTTCCCTGAGCGGGCGGGACATGTTCCCCCCGCGATGGCTTCGCCCTCAGCCACAGACTCTCCAGAAGAGAGCACCGATGTCCCCGAGGTGACGCGGGCAGAGACGAGAGCGGCCGTGTCGCGGCTCCGGGCTAAGAACACAGCGCCCGGACCCGACGGAGTTCCTGGTCGAGCTCTCGTCCTGGCCCTGAAGGAGTTAGAGCCCCAGCTGAGGGGGCTCTTCACGGCATGCCTCGAGCGGGGTCAGTTTCCCAGTGTGTGGAAGGAGGGGAGACTGGTCCTGCTCAGGAAGGAGGGGCGCCCCGCGGACTCACCGTCCGCGTACCGGCCCATAGTGCTGCTCGACGAGGCGGGCAAACTTTTTGAGCGAATTATCGCAGATCGCCTCGTCGGCCACTTGTGCGGAGAAGGGCCGGACCTGGACGGAAACCAATTTGGTTTTCGTCGGGGGCGCTCCACCGTAGACGCCATCATGCGCGTGAGGAGCCTGGCGGAGGAAACGGTGTCCCGGGGTGGGGTGTTGCTGGCGGTGTCTTTAGACATCTCCAACGCATTCAACACCCTACCCTGGAGTTGTATACGGGAGGCACTTATATACCATCGCGTGCCTCCCTACCTCCGCCGTACAGTAGGGGCTTACCTGGAGGGTAGGTGCGTCACCTATAGGGGACGTGACGGTGCTGGTCAGCACCTCATGTCGTGCGGTGTTCCACAGGGATCGGTCTTGGGACCGCTCCTGTGGAACATCGGCTACGACTGGGTGCTGAGAGGCGAGCTCCCGTCGGGCGCTGACTTGACGTGTTACGCGGACGACACGCTTGTCACTGCCCGGGGGAGTTCGCACAGGGAAGCGACGTTGTTAGCCACGGCTGCGGTGTCACAGGTGGTGAACCGCATCCGGCGCCTGGGCCTAGAGGTGGCCCTGAACAAGTCGGGGGCCATGGTATTTCATGGCCCCCGACGGGCGCCGGCGCCGGGATCACACATCGTGATCAGTGGGGCCCGGATAGCTGTCGAGTCCACCATGAAGTACCTAGGATTGGTGCTCGACAGCCGATGGGAATTCGGACCCCACTTCCGGCGGCTGGCGCCCAAGCTGATGGGTGCAGCGGGCGCGCTTTCAACGTTGCTTCCCAATTTGGGGGGCCCGAGCGCCGCCTGTAGGCGGTTGTACGTGGGGATCGTGCGATCCATGGCCCTTTATGGGGCCCCTGTGTGGGCGATGGACCTGGCGGCCGGAACACTCGCTACTCTGCGCAAACCGCAGAGGGCGATGGCCGTCAGGGTCGTCCGCGGGTATCGCACGATTTCCTACGAGGCGGCTTGCGTCCTGGCCGGATCCCCGCCCTGGGACCTAGAGGCGAAAGTACTCGCGTCATTGTATAGATGGCGCGAGGAAGAGCGGGCACGGGGCTCGAGACCGGCGCAGCGGCAGATCGCGCTGCGCCGAGATGAGCTCCGTAAGGTCCTGGTGGCGGAATGGCGGCAAAGGCTTCTGCGCCCTGCCGCCGGCCTCGCTACCGTCGAGGCGATCCGGCCAGTACTCGACGTCTGGCTCGGGAGAAGGCACGGCTCCCTGTCGTTCAGGGTGACGCAGGTGCTGTCGGGGCATGGCTGCTTCGGCAAGTACCTGTGTCGCATAGACAGGGAGCCGGACGCTCGGTGCCACCACTGCGTCCATTGCGGGGAGGACACGGCGCAACACACACTCTCTGAGTGTGTAGCTTGGGAGGAGCAGCGCCGTGTCCTCACAGAGGAAGTTGGAGGCGATCTGTCGCTGCCGGCCGTAGTGCGGAGGATGGTCGGCAGCGCAGAGTCGTGGGACGCGGTGGTGTCCTTCTGCGAGGACGTGATGTCGCAGAAGGAAACTGCGGAACGGGAGAGGGAGATCTCGACTCCCTTCCCGGGCCGCAGAAGGCGCACCGGGCGCCGGGGAAGGGCGGACAACGCCCTTTTCCGCCCCCCATGAATGGGTCCAGGGGCGAGGGACTTGGGGAAGTCCCCGCCCCGTATTCGAAGGACCCGAGGCGGAGGCGCGCGCGGGTGTCGGCGCGCGCCTCTGAGACGATGCACGGGGTAGTTAACACCTCACTACCCCGTGCAGGAGACGAGGCCCGGGCAGACCGGGCCGGCACTAGTGCGGGGCTGCGGAAGAATTTGGATTCCCGCGGCCCCGCGCGCACGTGCGAGGAGACACCGGGGGGTTTTAGCCGGTAAGAGTCCGGCACGCCCCTCCGCCTCTCCCCAGGCGGAGGAAGTCCATGAGGATTTCCCCCCGTCAAAAAAAAAAAAAAAAAAAAAGGTTAGGTTAGGTTAGGTTAGGTTAGGTTAGGTTAGGTTAGGTTAGGTTAGGTTAGGTTAGGTTAGGTTAGGTTAGGTTAGGTTAGGTTAGGTTAGGTTAGGTTAGGTTAGGTTAGGTTAGGTTAGGTTAGGTTAGGTTAGGTTAGGTTAGGTTAGGTTAGGTTAGGTTAGGTTAGGTTTTTTTTTTTTTTTTTTTTTTTTTTAAGAAGTTTGTGCTAGTTATCCCCCTAACATGATCAGGGTCCTTGTTTGTCGTTGTTGCATGGATGCAGGTTGAAAAAAATGGTTTTGTAGATAGGTGAGTTTGGATAGGTGTTTGGATTTTAGGCCACCTATTTCTTTGTAGTGATTTGTCATAGCCCTTTGGTACGGCGGAGCTTCTTAATTTATGAGGCTACTTTCATCTGACCTGTGTTTTGTGCTGTCTGTTCTACTTGGACTTTGTTGCTTGTGCTGTAAAAGGAGGGTGATGAGTATCATGCACCCTACCTTTTTCCACTAGTTCGCAATTTTGTAGCCCTGTTCCTAGCATTTCTCGTTTCAGATGAATTCTTTTGTAGATTTCGGTGCGGTGCAAGTTTTTTATTTTTAGCAGGGGCTTGTCAAGCCACGGCGGCATGGTGAGTAGATTTTTCCTTACTAATTTGTCCGGTTTCACACGAAACCGGACCCAAATTGTTTTCAACCACTTTATTTTATGCATCATGCCGTCGTGATTCGGTGTTGTTTTTAATGCGCCCTGTCTTCCCGCTAAGGTAAAACAACCGACTTTGTCGCACGCAAAGCTACTGCGGTAAAGTGCCACGTTGTCCGAGGATGGGCCCTCAGCAGTACGCTGTCTTTGCTCGAGCCAGCGCATCCCACCTGCGTCGGACGGGGCAGTCCATGCTAAACGCACTATGCCCCGTCGTCTCCAGGCTTGCCTTGGTGCAGTTGCAGCAGGTGGGTGTAGTGCTGGCGAGCTTTTCAGCGCATTCAGTTCGCTGGTGAGGGCCCCCGCAGTGTCCACACTTCTCCTTGGTCTCGGAGCAGAGGCGCCTGGTGTGCCCGTACCCCAGACACATCGAACATTGGACCAGTGGCGACTGGTCCTCCGCCCTGATGAGCTGGAGGTCGAGGTAAACCTCAGACGCCTCGAGAAACCTGCTCCAGAGAGTGGGGGACACTTTCAGGACAACGTGGCACATGAGGGAGTTACGTGCCCTTTTACGGAAGCGCACCTCAGCCCGATCGTCATCGGCTGGTAGGTCGCGGAACAGTTGCCCATTTTGCATCCTCAGGAACCCAAGGATCTCCTCGTCCTTGTGAAAACCAAGGACGTCCCTGAGGATGATGAGGGGGTCCTGGTTCTTGACTACCAGGACCTCGAGCTGATCGTCTGCTGCCTCAATTCTGGTCTGCACTCTGCTCCGCTCCTCTTCTGTTCTACAGCCGATGACGATCTTCCTGTCCTTCGCTTTCCGTATACGGTCAATTTGGACACATTCCTCCCTCGCATTTACCGCCCTCCTTATCCTTCCCAAGACCTCTTCCCCGGTCTCCATCTCATCCCTGGACGCGACCACAACGGAATGCAGCGCAGTGGGCTCCGGGCGTTTACGCCCCTTTGCGCTCGCCGCCACGCTCGCGTATGTGACCGCCTCCAGGGACTCCTTCTTGGCCTTAAGGACCTCCTTCAATTCGTCCGCCTTCTCGTTGCTCTCTCTCATTAGCTTACTATGTTCAGCCAATGAGGAGAGCAACTGAGACACCTGCTCATTTCCCGCCGCTTTATTTGCAACTTCCTCCTCCCGGGGCTGCGGTTTCTTCGTGTGCTCCTCCAAGTCGACGCTACAAGGCGCCGGCGAGGACGAGCACACGGGCTTTCCAGCTTCGGCCTCTTTTATGATCTGGTACAACCTGTCGATGGCCTGGATGACGGAGGCCTTGATATCTGACTTTAAATTGCGAGACGCATTTAGAGCGATCTTGGCCTTCGTCACCCATGCCCTCGCCTCCTGCAACCTGCTGGGCTGTACCAGGGTGGCTGGGTTTTCCTCCGGGAAGAGGACTTTGCCTGGCTCGAGCTCCCCCATGCTCCTCCGGGCTTTCGTCCGGGTCATGAATGTGTCCAGTTGTTGGGTTTGGTTTGGGGGAGTGCTAGGTGGAGAAGGGCCAGTGGACTTTTTCGCGGGGGTGCGGAACATTTTAGAGGAGTGGTGACTTGGGATATACAACCTAACCTAACCGAATATATTATTGATGTTTATGTAAGTTTGTAGAAGTTTTAAATACAGTAATTAAATCTAAGTCTTGTAAAAGTTGTAAAAGTGTATAATAATAAATAATTAAAATGGTCTAAAATTGTAATTAAAATTTAATAAAATATTTTGCAGATATATTGGTCTAGTGTTGCTGATTCTTGACAAAGACGTCTCCCGATACGTTGCGCCGCCGGAGAAGCAACAGAAGCACCGTCCAGAGGTCGATTTTGTAGTTTTACGCTTCTTGCCGACCAAGAAGTGACCAAAATCAGTGATAAAAAGATTAATTTTGTATACCTGTGAGACAGATAACGGTTTCCTAAATCGGTCAAGTCGCAAACTGTAACGAGACCGTATACGTTAGACGGCGCCAGCCAAGACCTATCCAACGCTACAAACTTCAGCCCTCTAGGACAATCGGTTCCGGAGATATTGCCCCTCAAAGTTTTGGGGTACCCAAATGTATGGGGCAAAAGCCTCCGGAATCGATGTACCAAATGAGATTAGGGCGGGTGGGCGGGCAATTTTTTCGGATTTTTTGTAACTCCTGTTCGTCGGAGCACCACGGGAGTGGTGTCGTTAGATAGGGCTCGACGATTGCTACCCAACGATATATAAGATTCTGTTTGCCCGGGAACAAAAATCCGGGGAAAACCGGGAAAAACGCCAAAAATTTTTGAAAAAGTTAAATAAATTAAAATTTTTGTATGGACACACCCTATGTGTGCTATACCGTTAGATAGGTCTTTAAGAGACCTTTAATCTGAGACTAATATTAATTCCTTTTATAAAATAGGTTTTTGAAAAATTTGATTTTAATGAATTTTTATAAAGTTTTATAAGGTTTTTTGAAAATAATTAAGGTACTATTGATTTTTAAATGTTAATATGGGTATCGCTGGACAGGTCTCGTTGAGGTCTGTACGTAGACGCAAAAAATCGCTAAGCCGCCAGTAAATAACAAAGTTATGTAAGGTCAAAGTATATAAGTCAATAAAAAATACGAATTTTCATGAAAAATATGAAAATGTTAAATAATTTTCGCGTGTAAAAGCGCGAAATATCAATAAATAGTCAGAACAAGCACGAAAACACAAAAAACTAGACCGAAATCGATCAAAAAACAAAAAAGTTGTCGACGCTTCTTTGTAAACAGTGTCGCGCTTAGGTGGATTTCTATACTTTGAGATATAAGTTAAAGTAAATGTATGGGGGACACTTTTTTCGAGTTTTTTGCTACTCCTGTTCGTCGGAGCACCACGGGAGTGGTGTCGTTAGATAGGGCTCGACGATTGCTACCCAACGATATATAAGACTCTGTTTGCCCGGGAACAAAAATCCGGGGAAAACCGGGAAAAACGCCAAAAATTTTTGAAAAAGTTAAATAAATTAAAATTTTTGTATGGACACACCCTATGTGTGCTATACCGTTAGATAGGTCTTTAAGAGACCTTTAATCTGAGACTAATATTAATTCCTTTTATAAAATAGGTTTTTGAAAAATTTGATTTTAATGAATTTTTATAAAGTTTTATAAGGTTTTTTGAAAATAATTAAGGTACTATTGATTTTTAAATGTTAATATGGGTATCGCTGGACAGGTCTCGTTGAGGTCTGTACGTAGACGCAAAAAATCGCTAAGCCGCCAGTAAATAACAAAGTTATGTAAGGTCAAAGTATATAAGTCAATAAAAAATACGAATTTTCATGAAAAATATGAAAATGTTAAATAATTTTCGCGTGTAAAAGCGCGAAATATCAATAAATAGTCAGAACAAGCACGAAAACACAAAAAACTAGACCGAAATCGATCAAAAAACAAAAAAGTTGTCGACCGGTTAGGTTAGGTTAGGTTAGGTTAGGTTAGGTTAGGTTAGGTTAGGTTAGGTTAGGTTAGGTTAGGTTAGGTTAGGTTAGGTTAGGTTAGGTTAGGTTAGGTTAGGTTAGGTTAGGTTAGGTTAGGTTAGGTTAGGTTAGGTTAGGTTAGGTTAGGTTAGGTTAGGTTAGGTTAGGTTAGGTTAGGTTAGGTTAGGTTAGGTTAGGTTAGGTTAGGTTAGGTTAGGTTAGGTTAGGTTAGGTTAGGTTAGGTTAGGTTAGGTTAGGTTAGGTTAGGTTAGGTTAGGTTAGGTTAGGTTAGGTTAGGTTAGGTTAGGTTAGGTTAGGTTAGGTTTTTTTTTTTTTTTTTTTTTTCATATAATGACGCTTTAGTCCCTCTGACATAGTCAGAGACTTTTGTTGCAGAGGTTTTTAAGTTTGCTGGTATTATTTGTATTTAGGTTTTATTTCGTTTGATTGTGGCGCTGCAAACGCTCACTGCAAATTTAATAAATATTTTTCTGTATTTTTTATTTGCTATGAGGCAGTGAGCGTTTGCAGCACTCACTTCCTCATCTAAGTTTTGCTCCAGCTCTAATCTTGCTTCTGCGAAGACGGGGCACTCAAATAATATGTGCATCACACTTTCAGCGGCTTCGGGATCACAGATGCATGAAGGGCTCTCCTTGCACTTGAATCTGTGCAGATATTGGGAGAACCCCCCATGTCCCGTCAGCAACTGCGTTGTTGTCCCCTCCGGTGCAATTTTTTTGACGATTTTATGAGCGTCCACCGCGTTTGGGAGGAACGTCCTGGTTACGGAAGCGGTCCCTCCGGCCTGGTACCTCCGATTCCATTCATCAAGAGTCCGGCTGCGGAGCTGGTTTTTGACGAATGAAATCGGGCACCGGTCGTAGTCTGGTGATCTCCGGCTCGAAAGAGCCGCCTCCTTTGCCAGGACGTCCGCGCGTTCATTTCCCTCGAAACCGGCGTGGGCCTTGATCCAGAACAAGGACACAGCTTTGCCTCGGATCAAGGCCTCGCTGAGGTTCTGCCGCGCTTGGTGCGCCAGTGGATGCTTGGAGCCATGGCAAGTGACCGCCTGCAGTGCCGCCATCGAGTCACTGTAAATGCCATAGCTCCGTTCGCTGCCTTTGAGGGTTTCGCCCGTTGCCCGACATAGTGCCAGGAGCTCAGCCTGGTAGACTGTGCAGTAAGCGGGCAGTGATAGTTTTCGGGACTTGATTTCGGAGTGGCTGTCCCAAACTGTCAGCGCAGCTCCTACTTTGCCCCCTATCTTACTGCCGTCAGTATAAATACGGCGCTCCTGCACGTTGCTACGGTCTACCAGGCCTTGCTCGTCCAGGCTCTCAAAACTGAGTTCTGGACGTTGGGCCGGATGCGGGGTCTCTGCAAAGCCCACCACACGCTCGACCTCCCGGTCTCCCAGCACTAGCCGGGATGACCCTTTGCGCGCTTCGTACAATGCTGCTGCTTCTTGTATTCGAAGGTCCAAAGGTAGTATCCCGGCCAGAATTAGGGCTGAGTGTAGGGATACCGTGCGATAGGCCTTGCAGATTTTCTGGGCTACTCCCCTCTGCACCGTATTGAGGCGCTTTTGCACCCCAAGCTTCCTGGCGGCTGGTGCCCATGCTGCCGCCGCGTATAAAACGACGGGCTCTACCACCGCCGTATAAAGAGTGCGGACTATGTCGGGATGTAGTCCCCAACTGATTTTTGCAGCGCGCTGAAGTTGCTTGTAGAAGTTTAGGGCCTTCCTACAGACGACTTCGACGTGGCTGTTAAAGGTCAATTTGTCGTCTATAGTCAGCCCCAGAACCTTTACCTCGCGGGACATGCCAATGTCGATCCCGCCCATGCTCAGGTGTGGGGTGTCGTATTTGAGCTTGTTAGTTAATAACATAGCGCACGTTTTGTTGGCTGCGAATTTAAGTTTATTTCGGACACCCCATCTCCTTACATGCTCGAGAGCGGCATTGGCCTGTCGCTGCACCTCCAGCGCGGTAAACCCGGCAAACAGGAGGACTACATCGTCCGCAAAAGCTTGGCAGTTTACGCCTTCCGTTTCCAAAAGTTTGAGGAGCGAATCGAGGAGGACATTCCAGAGGATCGGGCCGCCTATCGACCCCTGGACGCAACCCTTTTCTGTCACTTTTGCGTGTTCGACCCCCGCGTATCTCAATTTGACACATCTGCCGTCTAGGTAGCTGTCCAGTAGCCGCCTGATGTTTACCGGACACTCTTCCTCAGCCAGTCTGACTTTGATGGCCGGCCACCAAGCGCTATCGAAGGCTCCCTCTATATCCAGCGAAACGAGCGTGACTATCTTTTTAAGTTTGATTTCCGCTTTTATTTGGTTCACTAGATTATAGAGGGAGTCCTCCGTGCTTCTCTGTGGCATAAAGCCATACTGGCGAGTACTTAGTCGCGGCACCAGGTGCCACTGGAGCCTAGCTACCACCATTTTCTCCAGGACCTTACCGAGGACTGGTAGCAGGCCGATTGGCCTGTACGATTTCACTCGTTTGTAGTCGTCCTTGCCCGGCTTCCTCAGGACCACGACTGTGGCCTCTTTCCAGGGCTTTGGGAAATGCCCCAGACTGAGGCATTTGTTGGCCAGGGCAAGGAACGATTCGGGGTCCTGGAGTATGGTTTGACGGCAGATGTCTGCTGTGAAACCGTCTGCTCCCGGCGCCTTTCTCGGGTTGAATGCTTGGACCGAGGACTTCAGTTCGTGCGCTGTGAACGGCGGGTCATGTACCTCACCATGGACCCGCTCGTTTACACGCTTAGCAAGATTTCTGATAGTCCTCTGGTCCTCGCTGTCCTCGCTTTCCAGATCCGGCGGATAAAAGGTCTCCGCGAGAAAGGCTGCCGACTGAGCCGGGTCTAGTGCTTCGCCGTCCTTCTCTAGGGTCACGTCTTCCGGTCTTTTCGCTGTCCTCCCTATTACCCTGTAGATGCCCTCCCAGACTCCCTCCCTATCCTGCTTAGTGCAAAACTCCTTCCAGCTCTGGATCTGAGCGTGTTTGGCCTCCTTTTCATATTTTTCTTTCGCTTCCAGGTACGCGGCAACGACACCGTCTCTACGAATCGGCGCAGCGCAGCGGATCCTTCTCCTCCTAGTGGTAACGATCTTCTTCAACGCAGCGAGCTCGTCGGACCACCACGGCAAGGTAAGTTTATTTTGATTTTTCTTTATGGGTATGGTTGTGGTGCATGTTTTTTCTATTATATTTATATATGTATTAACTGTATCTTCTAATTTTTGTATAGTGTTTATATTTTCTATTTCTGTTTTATTGATTTTATTTTCTATTTTCAATTGGGCCAGTTTCTCACAAAACTGGTTCCAATTTGCTTTCTTAGTATTGTATTTTCTGGTAGTGCTTTTAATGTAATTTCCAACTGATTCTTTTAGTTTTATTTTAAATACAATGCCGTTGTGGTCCGAGCTCGTCATTCCCACGTCCACTCTCCATTCTTCCACCAGGCCGAGAAGGTCCGCCGAGCATGCCGTGATATCTACGTGACTACTGTAGAGTTTTCCCCCTCTAACAGTGTCGAAGGTAGGCGTGGTGCCGCTGTTTAGCACCTGAAGGTCTAGCTCCGCGAGTAGGCCACACAGCTCCTCCCCTCTGTGGTCTTCCACTCTGCTTCCCCACCACGGACTTTTGGCGTTTACGTCCCCTCCGATAAGCAGACTTCGGGGTCCTAGGCGCCGCCGAATCGCCCCAAGGTGCTCCAGGTAAGGTGCCAGGGGTAAATTGGGTTCGAAATATGCCGAGACCACCGCGAGTTCCCAGGCGACGGTGCGGATCCTCACCACGACGATGTTATGTGTGGTGAGTTCTGGGAACTGTGTGACATCCCAGTCTTGGTCGAATACTGCTATGGCAGCCTTCACAGTCCCGTTTCCGTCTTCCGCCGCCTGGAAAATCCGTGACCCGCGGTAGTCTTTCATCCTTCTTATGCCACCCACGTATGGCTCTTGGATTAGAGCCATCGCAAACTTCCTCTCTGCAGCACCCCGAAATAGCTCCAAAGTCGCCAGTTCCTTACGCTGCAAGTTGGCCTGCATTATCGGATATGCCATGTCCTCTCTGGTGGGGATGGTGGTGCCAAAGTTCGACAAGGAGCCCTCAGCAGTACGCTATTTTTGCTCTAGCCAACGTTTCCCACCTGCGTCGGACGGGGCAGTCTGTGCTGAATGCGGTGTGCCCCGTCGTTTCAAGTTTTTCAATCACGCAGTTGCAGCAGGTGGGTGTTGCGTTGGCGAGCTTCTCGGCGCAATTTCTTCGCTGATGAGGGCCCCCGCAGTAACCACATTTTTCTGTGGTCTCGGTGCAGAGGCGTCTACTGTGGCCGTATCCCAGACACATTGAGCATTGGACCAGTGGCGACTGGTCCTCCACCCGAATGTGCTGTAAGTCGACGTACACTTCAGACGCCCCCAGCAACCGATTCCACAGCGTAGGAGACACCCGGGCGACCATGTGGCATATCAGTTCGTTTCTTGCCCTCTTGCGAAACTTTATTTCTATTCTGTCGTCACCAGCCGGCAGGTCCTGGAACAGTTTCTTGTTTTGCACCCTCAGGAACTGGAGCACTTCCTCGTCTGTGTGTGAACTTAGGACGTCCCTGAGGATGACGAGGGGGTCCAGGTTTTTTACATCCTGGACCTTTAGCTGTCTGTCGGCCTCCTCGATTTTGCCACGAATAGTGTTCCTTTGCTCCTCGGTCCTGCAGCTGATGACGACCTTTCTATCCTTGCTTTTCCGCACTCGGTCTATCTGAACGTCCCCCTGCTTTGCGTTTACCGCCCTCCTAATCCTGTTTAGCACCTCTTCTCCTGTCTCCATATCGTCCGTGGAGGCGACCACCACCGAGTGCAGTGCTGTTGTCGCCGGGCGCTTTCGGCCTTTTGCGCTTGCCGCTACACTCGCGTAGGTGATCGCCTCCAGTGTCTCCCATTTCGTCTCGAGGGCTTGCTTCAGTTTCTCGGCTTTCTCGTTGCTCTCCCTCATTAGCTTGGTATGCTCCGCCAGTGAGGAGAGCAACTGAGAGACCTCGATTTTGCCTGAGTCCCCTGTCCGTTCCTCCTCCCTTCCGCGTCCCTTTTCCTTTCTAAGCTGCCGGTCTTCCGCATCTCCCTCCCTGCCCATACGAGTTGGCGCGAGCCGGGAAGGAGATGCCGATTTCTCAGCTTCATCTTCCTTCACGAGCTGATAGAGCCTGTCGACGGCCTGTGTGACGTCAGCCTTTATATTCGTCTTGAGGTTGCGGGACGCACTCAGAGCCGTTTTCGCCTTTATCAGACAGGCCCGCGCTTCCCGGACTCTACCAGCTCGTGCGGTTGACGGGTTCGTCGGTGCAGCCTCCGGTAGTGTCTCAGAGGCCAGACTTTCACAGAGGTCCACATCTACGGCACACAGCGGAGTAACCAGGTCCTCCTCCGGGAAGAGAATCCTACCGGCTCCCACCTCTCCCAAGCAACTCTTGGCTTTGGTTTTTGTAATAGTTGCCGTCCGGTTGGCTTTTGGGGGAGTGGTCGGCTGCTGGGCGAGTTCGGATGTTTTGGCAGGGGTACGAAACATTTTTATACACAGAAGTTCAGGGGCACTCTTGGAATAACCCAACCAAACCAACCCAATAGTAATAAATTATTTTTGTAAATTTGTAGAAGTTGTAAACACGAATAAAATTGCAAAATTGTAAATTAATAATAAATAAGATTTTAAAATATAAAATGTAAAATTTTGTAAATATTGAAAAATTGCTATTTTTTTAGGCGGCCTCTATGCGAGTTCTTCGCGCCGCACTGCTAGAGACCTCGGCTGCTCTGCTCTAGGGTCGCTTTAGCAGGGAAACACTTCTTACAAAGTAAGAAGTGTCCAAAAGCGACCAGTCAGTGAAAAATTTTGAGTACCTGCTACACAGGTATGCGTGTCGAGAAGTAGTCTTTTGGCTGAGGGCCTAAAAACAATAATAAAGAGACAGAGCACTCAATTACCTATCCAACGACACAAACCCCGACTCTCTAGCTCTACCGGTTCCGGAGATATTGAACGACAAAGTTTTTGGGGTACCAAAATGTATGAGGCAAAGTCTCCGGAATCGATATACCCAATGAGATTAGGGTGGGTGGGCGGGCAATTTTTTCGAATTTTTTGTAACTCCTGTTCGTCGGAGCACCACGGGAGTGGTGTCGTTAGATAGGGCTCGACGATTGCTACCCAACGATATATAAGACTCTGTTTGCCCGGGAACAAAAATCCGGGGAAAACCGGGAAAAACGCCAAAAATTTTTGAAAAAGTTAAATAAATTAAAATTTTTGTATGGACACACCCTATGTGTGCTATACCGTTAGATAGGTCTTTAAGAGACCTTTAATCTGAGACTAATTTTAATTCCTTTTATAAAATAGGTTTTTGAAAAATTTGATTTTAATGAATTTTTATAAAGTTTTATAAGGTTTTTTGAAAATAATTAAGGTACTATTGAGTTTTAAATGTTAATATGGGTATCGCTGGACAGGTCTCGTTGAGGTCTGCACGTAGACGCAAAATATCGATAAGCCGCCAGTAAATAACAAAGTTATGTAAAGTCAAAGTATATAAGTCAATAAAAAGTACGAATTTTCATGAAAAATATGAAAATGTTAAACAATTTTCGCGTGTAAATGCGCGAAATATCAATAAATAGTCAGAACAAGCACGAAAACACAAAAAACTAGACCGAAATCGATCAAAAAACAAAAAAGTTGTCGACGCTTCTTTGTAAACAGTGTCGCGCTTAGGTGGATTTCTATACTTTGAGATATAAGTTAAAGTAAATGTATGGGGGACACTTTTTTCGAGTTTTTTGCTACTCCTGTTCGTCGGAGCACCACGGGAGTGGTGTCGTTAGATAGGGCTCGACGATTGCTACCCAAACGATATATAAGACTCTGTTTGCCCGGGAACAAAAATCCGGGGAAAACCGGGAAAAACGCCAAAATATTTTTGAAAAAGTTAAATAAATTAAAATTTTTGTATGGACACACCCTATGTGTGCTATACCGTTAGATAGGTCTTTAAGAGACCTTTAATCTGAGACTAATTTTAATTCCTTTTATAAAATAGGTTTTTGAAAAATTTGATTTTAATGAATTTTTATAAAGTTTTATAAGGTTTTTTGAAAATAATTAAGGTACTATTGAGTTTATAAATGTTAATATGGGTATCGCTGGACGGTCTCGTTGAGGTCTGCACGTAGACGCAAAATATCGATAAGCCGCCAGTAAATAACAAAGTTATGTAAAGTCAAAGTATATAAGTCAATAAAAAGTACGAATTTTCATGAAAAATATGAAAATGTTAAACAATTTTCGCGTGTAAATGCGCGAAATATCAATAAATAGTCAGAACAAGCACGAAAACACAAAAAACTAGACCGAAATCGATCAAAAAACAAAAAAGTTGTCGACGCTTCTTTGTAAACAGTGTCGCGCTTAGGTGGATTTCTATACTTTGAGATATAAGTTAAAGTAAATGTATGGGGGACACTTTTTTCGAGTTTTTTGCTACTCCTGTTCGTCGGAGCACCACGGGAGTGGTGTCGTTAGATAGGGCTCGACGATTGCTACCCAACGATATATAAGGACTCTGTTTGCCCGGGAACAAAAATCCGGGGATAACCGGGAAAAACGCCAAAAATTTTTGAAAAAGTTAAATAAATTAAAATTTTTGTATGGACACACCCTATGTGTGCTATACCGTTAGATAGGTCTTTAAGAGACCTTTAATCTGAGACTAATTTTAATTCCTTTTATAAAATAGGTTTTTGAAAAATTGATTTTAATGAATTTTTATAAAGTTTAATAAGGTTTTTGAAAATAATTAAGGTACTATTGAGTTTTAAATGTTAATATGGGTATCGCTGGACAGGTCTCGTTGAGGTCTGCACGTAGACGCAAAATATCGATAAGCCGCCAGTAAATAACAAAGTTATGTAAAGTCAAAGTATATAAGTCAATAAAAAGTACGAATTTTCATGAAAAATATGAAAATGTTAAACAATTTTCGCGTGTAAATGCGGCGAAATATCAATAAATAGTCAGAACAAGCACGAAAACACAAAAAAACTAGACCGAATCGATCAAAAAAACAAAAAGTTGTCGACGCTTCTTTGTAAACAGTGTCGCGCTTAGGTGGATTTCTATACTTGAGATATAAGTTAAAGTAAATGTATGGGGGACACTTTTTTCGAGTTTTTTGCTACTCCTGTTCGTCGGAGCACCACGGAGTGTGTCGTTAGATAGGGCTCGACGATTGCTACCCAACGATATATAAGACTCTGTTTGCCCGGGAACAAAAATCCGGGGAAAACCGGGAAAAACGCCAAAATTTTTGAAAAAGTTAAATAAATTAAAATTTTTGTATGGACACACCCTATGTGTGCTATACCGTTAGATAGGTCTTTAAGAGACCTTTAATCTGAGACTAATTTTAATTCCTTTTATAAAATAGGTTTTGAAAAATTTGATTATTAATGAATTTTTATAAAGTTTTATAAGGTTTTTTGAAAATAATTAAGGTACTATTGAGTTTTAAATGTTAATATGGGTATCGCTGGACAGGTCTCGTGAGGTCTGCACGTAGACGCAAAATATCGATAAGCCGCCAGTAAATAACAAAGTTATGTAAAGTCAAAGTATATAAGTCAATAAAAAGTACGAATTTTCATGAAAAATATGAAAATGTTAAACAATTTTCGCGTGTAAATGCGCGAAATATCAATAAATAGTCAGAACAAGCACGAAAACACAAAAAACTAGACCGAAATCGATAAAAAACAAAAAAGTTGTCGACGCTTCTTTGTAAACAGTGGTCGCGCTTAGGTGGATTTCTATACTTTGAGATATAAGTTAAAGTAAATGTATGGGGACACTTTTTTCGAGTTTTTTGCTACTCCTGTTCGTCGGAGCACCACGGAGTGGTGTCGTTAGATAGGGCTCGACGATTGCTACCCAACGATATATAAGACTCTGTTTGCCCGGAACAAAAATCCGGGGAAAACCGGGAAAAACGCCAAAAATTTTGAAAAAGTTAAATAAATTAAAATTTTTGTATGGACACACCCTATGTGTGCTATACCGTTAGATAGGTCTTTAAGAGACCTTTAATCTGAGACTAATTTTAATTCCTTTTATAAAATAGGTTTTTGAAAAATTTGATTTTAATGAATTTTTATAAAGTTTTATAAGGTTTTTTTGAAAATAATAAGGTACTATTGAGTTTTAAATGTTAATATGGTATCGCTGGACAGGTCTCGTTGAGGTCTGCACGTAGACGCAAAATATCGATAAGCCGCCAGTAAATAACAAAGTTATGTAAAGTCAAAGTATATAAGTCAATAAAAAGTACGAATTTTCATGAAAAAATATGAAAATGTTAAACAATTTTCGCGTGTAAATGCGCGAAATATCAATAAATAGTCAGAACAAGCACGAAAACACAAAAAACTAGACCGAAATCGATCAAAAACAAAAAAAGTTGTCGACGCTTCTTTGTAAACAGTGTCGCGCTTAGGTGGATTTCTATACTTTGAATATAAGTAAAGTAAATGTATGGGGGACACTTTTTCGAGTTTTTTGCTACTCCTGTTCGTCGGAGCACCACGGGAGTGGTGTCGTTAGATAGGGCTCGACGATTGCTACCCAACGATATATAAGACTCTGTTTGCCCGGGAACAAAAATCCGGGGAAAACCGGGAAAAACGCCAAAAATTTTGAAAAGTTAAATAAATTAAAATTTTTGTATGGACACACCCTATGTGTGCTATACCGTTAGATAGGTCTTTAAGAGACCTTTAATCTGAGACTAATTTTAATTCCTTTTATAAAATAGGTTTTTGAAAATAGGTTTTTGAAAAATTTGATTTTAATGAATTTTTATAAAGTTTTATAAGGTTTTTTGAAAATAATTAAGGTACTATTGAGTTTTAAATGTTAATATGGGTATCGCTGGACAGGTCTCGTTGAGGTCTGCACGTAGACGCAAAATATCGATAAGCCGCCAGTAAATAACAAAGTTATGTAAAGTCAAAGTATATAAGTCAATAAAAAGTACGAATTTTCATGAAAAATATGAAAATGTTAAACAATTTTCGCGTGTAAATGCGCGAAATATCAATAAATAGTCAGAACAAGCACGAAAACACAAAAAACTAGACCGAAATCGATCAAAAAACAAAAAAGTTGTCGACGCTTCTTTGTAAACAGTGTCGCGCTTAGGTGGATTTCTATACTTTGAGATATAAGTTAAAGTAAATGTATGGGGGACACTTTTTTCGAGTTTTTTGCTACTCCTGTTCGTCGGAGCACCACGGGAGTGGTGTCGTTAGATAGGGCTCGACGATTGCTACCCAACGATATATAAGACTCTGTTTGCCCGGGAACAAAAATCCGGGGAAAACCGGGAAAAACGCCAAAAATTTTTGAAAAAGTTAAATAAATTAAAATTTTTGTATGGACACACCCTATGTGTGCTATACCGTTAGATAGGTCTTTAAGAGACCTTTAATCTGAGACTAATTTTAATTCCTTTTATAAAATAGGTTTTTGAAAAATTTGATTTTAATGAATTTTTATAAAGTTTTATAAGGTTTTTTGAAAATAATTAAGGTACTATTGAGTTTTAAATGTTAATATGGGTATCGCTGGACAGGTCTCGTTGAGGTCTGCACGTAGACGCAAAATATCGATAAGCCGCCAGTAAATAACAAAGTTATGTAAAGTCAAAGTATATAAGTCAATAAAAAGTACGAATTTTCATGAAAAATATGAAAATGTTAAACAATTTTCGCGTGTAAATGCGCGAAATATCAATAAATAGTCAGAACAAGCACGAAAACACAAAAAACTAGACCGAAATCGATCAAAAAACAAAAAAGTTGTCGACGCTTCTTTGTAAACAGTGTCGCGCTTAGGTGGATTTCTATACTTTGAGATATAAGTTAAAGTAAATGTATGGGGGACACTTTTTTCGAGTTTTTTGCTACTCCTGTTCGTCGGAGCACCACGGGAGTGGTGTCGTTAGATAGGGCTCGACGATTGCTACCCAACGATATATAAGACTCTGTTTGCCCGGGAACAAAAATCCGGGGAAAACCGGGAAAAACGCCAAAAATTTTTGAAAAAGTTAAATAAATTAAAATTTTTGTATGGACACACCCTATGTGTGCTATACCGTTAGATAGGTCTTTAAGAGACCTTTAATCTGAGACTAATTTTAATTCCTTTTATAAAATAGGTTTTTGAAAAATTTGATTTTAATGAATTTTTATAAAGTTTTATAAGGTTTTTTGAAAATAATTAAGGTACTATTGAGTTTTAAATGTTAATATGGGTATCGCTGGACAGGTCTCGTTGAGGTCTGCACGTAGACGCAAAATATCGATAAGCCGCCAGTAAATAACAAAGTTATGTAAAGTCAAAGTATATAAGTCAATAAAAAGTACGAATTTTCATGAAAAATATGAAAATGTTAAACAATTTTCGCGTGTAAATGCGCGAAATATCAATAAATAGTCAGAACAAGCACGAAAACACAAAAAACTAGACCGAAATCGATCAAAAAACAAAAAAGTTGTCGACGCTTCTTTGTAAACAGTGTCGCGCTTAGGTGGATTTCTATACTTTGAGATATAAGTTAAAGTAAATGTATGGGGGACACTTTTTTCGAGTTTTTTGCTACTCCTGTTCGTCGGAGCACCACGGGAGTGGTGTCGTTAGATAGGGCTCGACGATTGCTACCCAACGATATATAAGACTCTGTTTGCCCGGGAACAAAAATCCGGGGAAAACCGGGAAAAACGCCAAAAATTTTTGAAAAAGTTAAATAAATTAAAATTTTTGTATGGACACACCCTATGTGTGCTATACCGTTAGATAGGTCTTTAAGAGACCTTTAATCTGAGACTAATTTTAATTCCTTTTATAAAATAGGTTTTTGAAAAATTTGATTTTAATGAATTTTTATAAAGTTTTATAAGGTTTTTTGAAAATAATTAAGGTACTATTGAGTTTTAAATGTTAATATGGGTATCGCTGGACAGGTCTCGTTGAGGTCTGCACGTAGACGCAAAATATCGATAAGCCGCCAGTAAATAACAAAGTTATGTAAAGTCAAAGTATATAAGTCAATAAAAAGTACGAATTTTCATGAAAAATATGAAAATGTTAAACAATTTTCGCGTGTAAATGCGCGAAATATCAATAAATAGTCAGAACAAGCACGAAAACACAAAAAACTAGACCGAAATCGATCAAAAAACAAAAAAGTTGTCGACGCTTCTTTGTAAACAGTGTCGCGCTTAGGTGGATTTCTATACTTTGAGATATAAGTTAAAGTAAATGTATGGGGGACACTTTTTTCGAGTTTTTTGCTACTCCTGTTCGTCGGAGCACCACGGGAGTGGTGTCGTTAGATAGGGCTCGACGATTGCTACCCAACGATATATAAGACTCTGTTTGCCCGGGAACAAAAATCCGGGGGAAAACCGGGAAAAACGCCAAAAATTTTTGAAAAAGTTAAATAAATTAAAATTTTTGTATGGACACACCCTATGTGTGCTATACCGTTAGATAGGTCTTTAAGAGACCTTTAATCTGAGACTAATTTTAATTCCTTTTATAAAATAGGTTTTTGAAAAATTTGATTTTAATGAATTTTTATAAAGTTTTATAAGGTTTTTTGAAAATAATTAAGGTACTATTGAGTTTTAAATGTTAATATGGGTATCGCTGGACAGGTCTCGTTGAGGTCTGCACGTAGACGCAAAATATCGATAAGCCGCCAGTAAATAACAAAGTTATGTAAAGTCAAAGTATATAAGTCAATAAAAAGTACGAATTTTCATGAAAAATATGAAAATGTTAAACAATTTTCGCGTGTAAATGCGCGAAATATCAATAAATAGTCAGAACAAGCACGAAAACACAAAAAACTAGACCGAAATCGATCAAAAAACAAAAAAGTTGTCGACGCTTCTTTGTAAACAGTGTCGCGCTTAGGTGGATTTCTATACTTTGAGATATAAGTTAAAGTAAATGTATGGGGGACACTTTTTTCGAGTTTTTTGCTACTCCTGTTCGTCGGAGCACCACGGGAGTGGTGTCGTTAGATAGGGCTCGACGATTGCTACCCAACGATATATAAGACTCTGTTTGCCCGGGAACAAAAATCCGGGGAAAACCGGGAAAAAACGCCAAAAATTTTTGAAAAAGTTAAATAAATTAAAATTTTTGTATGGACACACCCTATGTGTGCTATACCGTTAGATAGGTCTTTAAGAGACCTTTAATCTGAGACTAATTTTAATTCCTTTTATAAAATAGGTTTTTGAAAAATTTGATTTTAATGAATTTTTATAAAGTTTTATAAGGTTTTTTGAAAATAATTAAGGTACTATTGAGTTTTAAATGTTAATATGGGTATCGCTGGACAGGTCTCGTTGAGGTCTGCACGTAGACGCAAAATATCGATAAGCCGCCAGTAAATAACAAAGTTATGTAAAGTCAAAGTATATAAGTCAATAAAAAGTACGAATTTTCATGAAAAATATGAAAATGTTAAACAATTTTCGCGTGTAAATGCGCGAAATATCAATAAATAGTCAGAACAAGCACGAAAACACAAAAAACTAGACCGAAATCGATCAAAAAACAAAAAAGTTGTCGACGCTTCTTTGTAAACAGTGTCGCGCTTAGGTGGATTTCTATACTTTGAGATATAAGTTAAAGTAAATGTATGGGGGACACTTTTTTCGAGTTTTTTGCTACTCCTGTTCGTCGGAGCACCACGGGAGTGGTGTCGTTAGATAGGGCTCGACGATTGCTACCCAACGATATATAAGACTCTGTTTGCCCGGGAACAAAAATCCGGGGAAAACCGGGAAAAACGCCAAAAATTTTTGAAAAAGTTAAATAAATTAAAATTTTTGTATGGACACACCCTATGTGTGCTATACCGTTAGATAGGTCTTTAAGAGACCTTTAATCTGAGACTAATTTTAATTCCTTTTATAAAATAGGTTTTTGAAAAATTTGATTTTAATGAATTTTTATAAAGTTTTATAAGGTTTTTTGAAAATAATTAAGGTACTATTGAGTTTTAAATGTTAATATGGGTATCGCTGGACAGGTCTCGTTGAGGTCTGCACGTAGACGCAAAATATCGATAAGCCGCCAGTAAATAACAAAGTTATGTAAAGTCAAAGTATATAAGTCAATAAAAAGTACGAATTTTCATGAAAAATATGAAAATGTTAAACAATTTTCGCGTGTAAATGCGCGAAATATCAATAAATAGTCAGAACAAGCACGAAAACACAAAAAACTAGACCGAAATCGATCAAAAAACAAAAAAGTTGTCGACGCTTCTTTGTAAACAGTGTCGCGCTTAGGTGGATTTCTATACTTTGAGATATAAGTTAAAGTAAATGTATGGGGGACACTTTTTTCGAGTTTTTTGCTACTCCTGTTCGTCGGAGCACCACGGGAGTGGTGTCGTTAGATAGGGCTCGACGATTGCTACCCAACGATATATAAGACTCTGTTTGCCCGGGAACAAAAATCCGGGGAAAACCGGGAAAAAACGCCAAAAATTTTTGAAAAAGTTAAATAAATTAAAATTTTTGTATGGACACACCCTATGTGTGCTATACCGTTAGATAGGTCTTTAAGAGACCTTTAATCTGAGACTAATTTTAATTCCTTTTATAAAATAGGTTTTTGAAAAATTTGATTTTAATGAATTTTTATAAAGTTTTATAAGGTTTTTTGAAAATAATTAAGGTACTATTGAGTTTTAAATGTTAATATGGGTATCGCTGGACAGGTCTCGTTGAGGTCTGCACGTAGACGCAAAATATCGATAAGCCGCCAGTAAATAACAAAGTTATGTAAAGTCAAAGTATATAAGTCAATAAAAAGTACGAATTTTCATGAAAAATATGAAAATGTTAAACAATTTTCGCGTGTAAATGCGCGAAATATCAATAAATAGTCAGAACAAGCACGAAAACACAAAAAACTAGACCGAAATCGATCAAAAAACAAAAAAGTTGTCGACGCTTCTTTGTAAACAGTGTCGCGCTTAGGTGGATTTCTATACTTTGAGATATAAGTTAAAGTAAATGTATGGGGGACACTTTTTTCGAGTTTTTTGCTACTCCTGTTCGTCGGAGCACCACGGGAGTGGTGTCGTTAGATAGGGCTCGACGATTGCTACCCAACGATATATAAGACTCTGTTTGCCCGGGAACAAAAATCCGGGGGAAAACCGGGAAAAACGCCAAAAATTTTTGAAAAAGTTAAATAAATTAAAATTTTTGTATGGACACACCCTATGTGTGCTATACCGTTAGATAGGTCTTTAAGAGACCTTTAATCTGAGACTAATTTTAATTCCTTTTATAAAATAGGTTTTTGAAAAATTTGATTTTAATGAATTTTTATAAAGTTTTATAAGGTTTTTTGAAAATAATTAAGGTACTATTGAGTTTTAAATGTTAATATGGGTATCGCTGGACAGGTCTCGTTGAGGTCTGCACGTAGACGCAAAATATCGATAAGCCGCCAGTAAATAACAAAGTTATGTAAAGTCAAAGTATATAAGTCAATAAAAAGTACGAATTTTCATGAAAAATATGAAAATGTTAAACAATTTTCGCGTGTAAATGCGCGAAATATCAATAAATAGTCAGAACAAGCACGAAAACACAAAAAACTAGACCGAAATCGATCAAAAAACAAAAAAGTTGTCGACGCTTCTTTGTAAACAGTGTCGCGCTTAGGTGGATTTCTATACTTTGAGATATAAGTTAAAGTAAATGTATGGGGGACACTTTTTTCGAGTTTTTTGCTACTCCTGTTCGTCGGAGCACCACGGGAGTGGTGTCGTTAGATAGGGCTCGACGATTGCTACCCAACGATATATAAGACTCTGTTTGCCCGGGAACAAAAATCCGGGGAAAACCGGGAAAAACGCCAAAAATTTTTGAAAAAGTTAAATAAATTAAAATTTTTGTATGGACACACCCTATGTGTGCTATACCGTTAGATAGGTCTTTAAGAGACCTTTAATCTGAGACTAATTTTAATTCCTTTTATAAAATAGGTTTTTGAAAAATTTGATTTTAATGAATTTTTATAAAGTTTTATAAGGTTTTTTGAAAATAATTAAGGTACTATTGAGTTTTAAATGTTAATATGGGTATCGCTGGACAGGTCTCGTTGAGGTCTGCACGTAGACGCAAAATATCGATAAGCCGCCAGTAAATAACAAAGTTATGTAAAGTCAAAGTATATAAGTCAATAAAAAGTACGAATTTTCATGAAAAATATGAAAATGTTAAACAATTTTCGCGTGTAAATGCGCGAAATATCAATAAATAGTCAGAACAAGCACGAAAACACAAAAAACTAGACCGAAATCGATCAAAAAACAAAAAAGTTGTCGACGCTTCTTTGTAAACAGTGTCGCGCTTAGGTGGATTTCTATACTTTGAGATATAAGTTAAAGTAAATGTATGGGGGACACTTTTTTCGAGTTTTTTGCTACTCCTGTTCGTCGGAGCACCACGGGAGTGGTGTCGTTAGATAGGGCTCGACGATTGCTACCCAACGATATATAAGACTCTGTTTGCCCGGGAACAAAAATCCGGGGAAAACCGGGAAAAACGCCAAAAATTTTTGAAAAAGTTAAATAAATTAAAATTTTTGTATGGACACACCCTATGTGTGCTATACCGTTAGATAGGTCTTTAAGAGACCTTTAATCTGAGACTAATTTTAATTCCTTTTATAAAATAGGTTTTTGAAAAATTTGATTTTAATGAATTTTTATAAAGTTTTATAAGGTTTTTTGAAAATAATTAAGGTACTATTGAGTTTTAAATGTTAATATGGGTATCGCTGGACAGGTCTCGTTGAGGTCTGCACGTAGACGCAAAATATCGATAAGCCGCCAGTAAATAACAAAGTTATGTAAAGTCAAAGTATATAAGTCAATAAAAAGTACGAATTTTCATGAAAAATATGAAAATGTTAAACAATTTTCGCGTGTAAATGCGCGAAATATCAATAAATAGTCAGAACAAGCACGAAAACACAAAAAACTAGACCGAAATCGATCAAAAAACAAAAAAGTTGTCGACCGGTTAGGTTAGGTTAGGTTAGGTTAGGTTAGGTTAGGTTAGGTTAGGTTAGGTTAGGTTAGGTTAGGTTTTTTTTTTTTTTTTTTTTTTAAAGAAACTACAAATCCGCAGACGCTTGGTCCGCGCTCTTTTTTAATTAATTTTATTGAAAGAAAAGAAAAATTTTCGGCACTATTAAATATCTTTGCCTTAAAAAACTACTCCGCTGCGTTCTTACTTGCAGCCGTCGTCTGCTATTTTATAGCAAAAAGTCCATCACCACGTTATTTATTATTGAAATTAAATTCTTTGTTACATTTTGTTACCTTTTTCTAAAAATTATTCTAAATTATTCTACGAATGTATACACATTTAAACTTATACTTCTATACTTGCGTACTTGCTATATATATATATTTTTTTTTTTTTTTTTTTTTTTTTTTTTTTTTTTTTTTTTTTTTTTTTTTTTTTTGTATTATTATTATTAGTAAATGTTTTATCTTTAATATTATATGTGTTCATTGTATATATATATTTTTTTTTTTTTTTTTTTTTTTTTTTTTTTTTTTTTTTTTTTTTTTTTTTTTTTTTTTTCGTCAATGTTTTTGGTTTACAATTATACATTACATTACAATTACATGTTACATTACAGTCATATGACACACTTATATACTAGATTGGGAGTTTGGGTTAGGGGGAGGGGTCAGGGTTTTACGTAGTTTCGCAAGCGCCTCCACGATTGCCATGTTCCGATGCCGCATAGCTGTCCGGAGATTGTAGTCGACAACTTCTTCTGTTGGCGCATCCATCGCTTTTCTGGTGAAACGGCCTATCGCGTCGCTCGCGTCATCGGTGTAATAGACGCAACTGGCGGTATGTCGTGACACAGCGACTACTGCATGTGGGACGCTGTCGTGTATCTGCATTCGTCTCCTTGTGTTCACAATGACGACGTGCTCGTAAGTGAGACCCTGGGATTCGTGGATGGTCAGAGTGCGGGACCCTTCCCCAGATCCGTATCCCTGGTCACTCAGAGAGGATTTCTCCTCTTGTGTGTGGACCAGGAACAGCGTATTCTGGGTTTCTCTGGGTATTTCCGCGCCCGAGTAGCCTACCACCCTCAGGGAATGGATATTACTCGCCGATGTTTTTGACGAGTAGATTCCATTGTATATCTCACTCATAGCGAACGCGACGTCCATTGGATTGCGGTGTGTGCAGAGCAACTCCTGAGTTATCGATGCCACCATGCTTGGACGGGTATACCTGAGTGGAAAAAGGTTCTCTCTGTCCAAATATGGTAGCTGATTAACATCCCCGATGAGGACGACTTCACTGGCACCAGACAACTTTGCTGCCATGACAATGGCCCCAAAATGGTTCATGAGGGCCTCGTCCACAGTGAGCCTGCGGCACTTTTCCCCTTCCTTGAAGCCATTTGCCAATACGGAGGCCATTGTTCGCACCTTGGTTTTTGCCTTGTCTCCTAGCCGGTGCGAAAGCTTTTCCCTGAGATCTTTTGCAGCTTCCGTCGTCGTGGTAACCACTACCTCGCCCTCCTCATCAAAGTTCTTCACCAACCAGGTTGTCTTGCCGCAACCTGGTACCCCGTTCACCCACTTAATGTCGCTGAGGTCCCAGTCTGCTGGATCGTAAGAGGAAGTACCCGAGATGGTTTGCGCCATCTCGAGGAACTTGTCGTCCAACATTATTTGTGTGCAACTCGCAACAACCACTACTGGCTCCTCTTCCGGTATGTTAAAAACCAATTTACCCCTCTTCTTCGTCTCGTCCTCGTCCAGTGTCACGAACCCGCATGTTGCACTAAAAGCAGCCATGTATGACTCCCCCATTTTCCCCACAATTACTTGGGAGGTAGAGTTGTCATACACCGCTGCCTCAGCTTCCTCGAGTAAAACTCGTAGCAGCCCTGTGTTTCCTAAAAGGAAGGACTGCATAATTTTCCTGCAGGTTATGAGGTTTACCTGTTTGGTAGCCCTCACAACCCCCAGGAACTCGAGGAACGCATTGTGCACGTGATCTGCGGGCCTAGCCACCGGTATGTAGTTTGGAGGATCGACCTGTCCCTTTTCGGCTCTTGTAATGACAGGTGACGGTTCGAATGGTTCTCTTGAGGGTTCCCTTACGAAGGCTGAGGCGGCTGCCTCCTGTCTCGTACTTGGTTCGAATAGGCCGGAGTGGATTACTCCCTTCCGGCGCTCTATCAGGATGTTGTTTAGGAAGGTTTTGAACCTGGCAAGTCGACTCTTTTCTCGCTCCTGTTGTTCTGGAGAACTTCTGCTGGGTTGAGCGGCTTCTGTCCTGTCTTCAGCGATTTTGAGTTGTGCCCGCTCTGATCCACTGAGCGCAACTGGAGGTGAGGACTGGTTTCCAGGAGTTGTTTGTCTGGAAGGGGATCTTAGGAAGCTTAATGTTTCCCCTCTGTCCTCGTAGACTATCACCTCGTGCGCCTCGGCGGCTTTCAGGCAACCTAGGCGGTCCACAGCTTCGCCTCTGATTTTATCGACACTCATGGCGTCTACGCTGATGACTTGAGCCGTATGTCCAGTTGTTCCTAGTCTCTGGAGTAGTGAGCTTGCCTGAGCGAATGGTGTCTCCTCCTTCCACTCGAGTAACGCAATCCTTTTGTCTTTGTGTTGCATTACCCGGCATCGGATATCGGAGAATTCCATTTCCGGCAAGGTATGGTACCTCCTGCTCCTCAGGCTTGCTCTTGTAGTACTTCCGTTGACTAAGGCCGCAAGGCCTGGAGAAATAGAGACTGTGTCTCTCCTTGGACTCACCCTGCAGAAGCTTATTCCTAATTGTTCTTGAGCTCTGTTCATGAACAGGGCTACTCCTCTGAGTCTTATGCCAGGCTCGCCAGCAACTCCCCATGTCAGAAAGGTTGAAGTTGTTCCGACTCCGGAGTCAGCTGGCTGAGCGGTTGTTGTCGTGGTTGTTGTCAATGTGAGGTCTTGTGTCGTGGTCATATCTGTAGTTGGGTCATTTATGGTGTTTGTGTCAGGTGCATTTATTGTTTGTGTCAGTGTTGTTGTTGGTACAGGTGTTATGGCTTGGTGTGATGTTTGTGTCTGGGTCAATATTTGTGTTAGTGTGTGTGTCTGATTAGGTTGTGTGTTGGCTGATGGTAGCGGTGTTTTTGTGGAGTTGGCTCTTGCTGCAACTTTGGCGACTTTTTCTGCGAATTCCAGGAATGATGTTCTTGCAGCCTTTTCTTCTATGATAGAACTGAGAGTAGATTGTTCTAGATTGATTTCTAACTTATTCTCTAGCTCCAGTCTATCCAGGCTGAATCTTGGACATTCCAGAAGTAGGTGCCAGACCGTTTCTTCCGCTGCTGAGTCGCATACGCACGAGGGGCTGTCTTTGAGATGGAAGCGATGCAGATATGCTGAGAATCCTCCGTGTCCGGTGAAAATCTGGACCAGTGCTGGAGTGAGGACCGTATCCTTGGTAATTCTTCTCGCCGCTTGGACGTTTGGGAAAAATACCTTGGTCACCGTTCCTGTACTGGAGGATTCGTATCTTGCCTGCCATTTCTTGACTGTTTCCTCGCGTATGCTCTTCTTCGCGAAAGATATCGGCACATTGTTGTAGTCTGGTGCCGTTTTTTTAGTGAGTGCAGCCTTCTTAGCCAGCTCGTCCGCTCTTTCATTACCTGGTGTCCCTACGTGTGCTCTCAACCAGAAGAGTTTCACTTCTCTGCCCTCCTCTCGAATCTCCTGCACCAGTTCCTTGATGTTGTGTGCCAATTGGTGAGTTGCCATCGGGCACTTCAGCAGGTCTAGCGAAGATCTTGAATCGCTAAGAATGCTGGCTGTGCTCGTTTGACTTTCTTTAACTAGTTTTATGGCTCTGAACAGTGCGTAAAGTTCCGATTGGAAGACAGTATTGTGTGGCTCTAGGCGGAAGGTTCTGTATTTCAACTCCTTTCCTTCATTCCACCATGTCAGGGCAGCTCCGACTTTCCCCTCTATCTTGCTGCCATCGGTGTAGATGTGGGGTCCGACTACATGGTGTGTCTCTAGGGTTTCGGAGTTGAAATCCTCCAATTGCTGGTAATCTGTTTGTGTTAATTTTGACGGGTGTGGGTGTTGAAGGTATCCTACTTTTCGCTCTAACTCCCTTCCTGGGGGTAGGAACTCGTGAGAATACCCTTTTTTTATTTTGAAAAGTGTAGAGGCCTCTGCTACCCGAAGGTCTAGAGGCAGCTGTCCGGACAGAATTAGTGCCGATGTCAGAGACACCGTGCGATACGCTTTGCAGATCTTCTGCGCAAATCCTCTTTGCAGTGAGTCTAGCTGGTTTCTTACCATCAGCTTCTCGGCTGCAGGTGCCCATGCGCTTGCTGCGTATAACACGATTGGCTCTATCACAGACACATATATGGTCCTGATTACTTCTCGGTTTAGACCCCACGTCACTCTCGCCGCACATGCAAGCTGTTTGTATATGTCCGCAGCTTTTTTGCATGTGGCGGAAACATGTGCGTTGAAAGTGAGTTTATTGTCTATTGTCAGTCCTAACAGCTTGATCTCGGGAACGAGATTTAGCTGAACGCCGCGCATGCGGACAACTGGGGAGTCGTACTTAAGTTTCCTCGTCAGAACCATTGCATTGGTTTTGTGAGCTGCGAAGTTTAACTTATTCTGAACGCCCCAGTCGGCCACGCTTTCCAGCGCTCTCTCTGCTGTTTGCTGTAGAGTACTGACTTCTTGGTCCGAGAAGACCAGGACCACGTCATCTGCGTACGCTTGGCAGAAAACTCCAGAACCGTTGATTTTGTGTAGAAGCGAGTCTAAGATTAAGTTCCACAGTGTCGGACCGGCTATAGAGCCCTGGACACATCCCTTTGTGGTATCTTTCTCGCTTTTAGCTCTGGCGTAATTCACCAATACCTTTCGATCTTGTAGGTACGAGGCTAATGTTGTGTAGATGTTTTTGGGACACCTTTTGTGTATGAGTTGGTGTTTTATGGCTGGCCACCATGCATTGTCGAAGGCTCCCTCTATGTCCAGTGATACTAAAAGCACGATCTTTTTGGCTTTTATTTCTGCTCGTAGGTGCGTCACTAGAGCATAGAGAGCGTCCTCGGTGCCGCGCTGTGGCATGAAGCCATATTGGTGTGTGTTGAATGTCGGGAGGAGGTGCCACTGTAGCCGGGTGACTATTAGCTTTTCGACGATTTTACCTAAAACAGATAGGAGTCCAATAGGTCTGTAGGACTTCGGTTGGGTGTAATCGTCTTTCCCGGGTTTTCTTAGGATACACACATGGGCTGTTTTCCACTGCTTGGGGAAGTATGATAGTGCTAGGCACTTGTTGGCTAAAGCCAAAAATACGTCCCTGTTGCAGCTGATAGCCGTAGTGCATATGTCTGCCGTCAACCCATCCGGACCGGGAGCTTTCTTCGGATTCTGGTTTCGTAAAACCTGTTCCAGCTCCGCATGTTCGAAAGGTGGGTCGTTGGGAGACAGTCCTGGAATGTTGTCGGGGTTCTGCTGTGTCAGTGTTCTAAGGTGTTGCTGGTGTGGTGTTTCTGTTTCCGTGTGATCGTCTGGGTAGAAGGTCTCCGCAAGAAGATCTGATGATGCCTCTGGGCTCAGGGTTTCCCCTGCGCTATTTCTGAGGAGGGCATCGTTTTCTCTTTTCGCGGTTTTCCTTATCACACGGTAAATTCCGTCCCACATACTCTCCCTATCCTGTGTGGAACAGAATTCCTTCCAGCTAGCTGTGGCAGCTTCTGCAGCTTGTGTTGTGTATAATGTTTTTGCTGTGTGGTAATCGGTGATTGTGTAGTGTCTGCGTGAGGGAGCGGCGTTCCGGATCCTTCTCTTCTTTCTGAGCACATCTTTCTTAAGCTCTTCAAGAGAAGGGGACCACCATGGTGGATTCATTTCCTGCTTCCTGACTCCAAGCTTGGGTACTGTTTTCTCACAAGCTTTGTGGATGGCGGAGGTGTACTCGCTTATAATGGATTCCACGTCCTGGGGAGTTGAGGCTTCCGAGACTCGGGCAGGTGTTATATTGTTTTCCTCCAGTAGTGTGGTGAGGGTCTCCCTGAATTCAGACCATTTCGCCTTCTTGGTGTTATAGATGCGTGTAGATGTATTCCTCAGAGGTTCTAAGGGTTTTTCTAGACGCATTGTGAAGGTAATCGCGTTGTGGTCAGATGAGGTGAGGCCTCTGTCTACTTTCCAGTCTCCTATTCTGTTCAGAAGAGACAAACTGCATACCGTCACGTCAACGACACTTGTATACAACCTGTCTCCTCTGTACGTTTCGAACGTGGGGACCTGTCCTCTGTTGAGTATGTGGAGATCCATTTCGTTCAGGAAAGAATTGAACTCTGCGCCACGGTGGTCTTCGGAATTGCTTCCCCACCACTGGCTCCACGCATTTATGTCTCCTCCGACAATTATGTTGGGTGTCTGTGTGTGTAATTTTGAAAGTGTATTTTTAATTGTGTTTATGTAGGGTGTTAATGACTGGTCTCCCTCGAAGTAGACCGACAGTAGTCCAAGCTTAATTGGGCCCACCTTTATTACCACGGCTGCGACGTTCTCAGTGACCAACTGGGGGTCATGAATGACCTCCAGTTCGTCTCCGAAGATTATTAGTGCAGCTTTCACTGGTTTTTGACGGCCCAGAGTGCACTGGATGACTTGTGTGCCTGCATTTTGCTTCAAGCATCCCGTTCTTCCCACGTATGGTTCTTGAACGAGAGCTATCTTTGCGCCTGTATTCTGGGCCGCTTGGTGGAGCTCTGTTGTGGCAAGCTTGGATCTTTGGAGGTTCGCCTGGATGAAAAGCAGTCCTCCTGTCGGGCCACTGCGAGTTGTGACCATTGTTTGTGTTGTTGGGGTGCCCTTAGCAGTACGCCACTCTTGACCTGGCTATGCCGTCCCACTTCTGGCGTTCTTGGCAGACTTCGCTATAGGCCGCATGTGCCACGTCCGCTCCTTCCCTCTTCGCCCTGACGCAGTTCACGCATGTGGGGTCTTCTCCATGTCTCCGTAATGGGCAGTCCCTCCCAGTATGCTCGCCTGAGCAATAGCTGCAGCATTGTGTTTTTTCTGTGCATATGGTTTTTGTGTGTCCATATGCAAGGCACTTGCTGCACTGTACCAAGGGGGACTGATCCTCCACAGGGACCCTCTTCATTCCCAAGAAGACCTTTGGGTCGTCTCCTTGCGTGAACCGCTTCCATAGTTCGGGGGATAGCTCGAAGACCGGATGGCATAGCTCGGGTGTCCTGGCTTTTTTCCTGAAGCGCAGTTTCAGCGTCTGGCTGTCCACATCGACGCCGTATAAAAGCCTCTTGTTTTGCGTTAACAAGAGACCTTCTAACTCCTTGTCACTGTGGTACGCTTCGACGCCTCGCATGCACACCAGGGGGTTCGCCGGTTTGGGCTCCTGCACCTTAAGGTCGTCCTTGCCCTTGAACTGGCGCTTCACTATTTCTACGTCCTCCTTGGTGGCGCAGTTTAGGACGACCTTTTGGTTTTTTGCTTTTCGCACCTTGTTGAAATGAGCCCCAGTGTTCTGTAGGTCCATGACCACTCTGACCCTCTCCATGACCTTTTCTCCCGTGTTTTTCGGGTCCGTCGAGGAGACAATCAGTGTGTGGTTGGACTGTGGCTGTAGTGGTGTCGTGTTGACCACCTTGGTTTGCTGGAGTGTGAGGGCTGGTTGGGCCTTGATATTACTTAGGCCCTTCACTATTTCGGCCAGTGTCCTTTTGACCTCGACCACGGCCATCTCGGAGTCCAGGCTTTGCGCTGGGGGCGCTGGTGTTGGCCTGTCCCGGATGTCTCTTATGTCTGAGGACACTGACTCCAGCTTTACTTTAAGGGGCTCAATTTGTGTTGTAATGTCTTGTGGTGGTGTAGGGGGTGTGTTTATATGTGTAGTTAAATCCTCCGCTATTTTTCTCAGTTCCTCCTCCATCCTGGCCATCGTGGAGGCCGCAGAGGATAATCCCTCGGGAATGCAGCAATGGTGTTCTTGGGGGATGGTTTCTGTCTGGGTTGGTGGTGTATCGAGTTTGAGGCGGTCAACCTGCTTCCGGAGCATGTCCAACTGGTTGGTGATGTTGGCGATGTTCAATTCTAGACGCATGAGGATAGGGTTTGGGACGTCCCTACCAGGGGATCCCGATCCCCTCCCGAACTCCTTGCGCGTCCTCTCGTGCTCCTTCCTTACGACCGCCTCGAGTGCCTGGACCCCTTTCCGCGTTTCAGCGTTTTCCTTTAACGCCTGTAGGGTCTCGGAACCCAGCCATTCCCTTATTTGTTTGGCTGTTTTTAGGGACTCTTTGATGTCTAGGCGGGCGCCGCACAAGTCCATCGCGAGGGTCTCTTTGAGAGCCACGAGTTCTCTAGTGTGTGCTCTCTCTGCGCGAACTAGTTCTTGCGCATGACGAGACCTCTCCTTCTCGAGGTTATACTTGTGCCTCGCCCGCGAGTCCGACAGCGACAGGACCGTTTCATAGAGTCCCTGAAGACTCTCGTGCGCTGTCTGCTTGCACTCTCGCTTCATGTTTCCCGCGGCCTCCAGCGCTTCTTTTCCTTGTTGGAGGAGGGTGTTTGCTTCCTCTGTAGCTAGATCCATATGGACCCCTGTCCCTCTCTTCGGGGTCCTATACAGAATGCTAGCTCTACGGCTGCGCGGCTGGTCAGTCTGACTGGAGGCGTTGGACTCCTCTTCATCAGACCTAATGGGCTTGGGGGGGGAGATGTTGCACTGTTCCCACTGGATTACTATTTCAGACACACGCTTTGTCTCCACTGCTCGTAGCTGCTCGGAGACTTCCGAGCACGCCGAGCTGTAGGCCGTTTTTGGGCTGACCATATCGTGTGCGCGTGTCGCTTCCACCACGTCCGACACCGATGCCGCTTTGGGTTTTTGATGTTCTATTGGTTTGGCTTGAAGTGACGGGTGCGCCAACTTGTCTGAGGCAACCGACTTTGCCGACTTCGATAAAACCTTCTCCCGAAGCGTGCGGGTCGACTTTGATTTGGCGGCCTTCGTGGGAACGTTTACTGAGGGGGCTGAAGAGGACATGTTTATTCTTATTTAAAGTTAATGTGAGTTAAAAGAAAAGATTATAAAAATATATAAAAATATTGGAATTATAACAATACAAATTGGGTGATGGACTTACTGACTACTTATACTTATGTGATGATTCTTTTTATGTTAACAATAGCTTCAGCTTGATGTTCGTGTTGTTGTGGTGCTGAGACGACGCTGACTGTTGCTGCTACAACCGTGAGCGGAGTAAGCCTTCGCGTGATGTTATGGTGAATATGTGTTACTAATTGTTGTGTTCTTGGGCCCCCCTGATTTGGCGATGAGTTGGGATACACCGATTCTGTTGGAGCCAGATAATAGAGCTCTTCGCGCCGATTAAAATGACACCAAGCACGACGGTGTAGCTCTTCCCGTTGCAGAGTTAGGCTCAGGGGGGGTGAGGTACTCCGAGGGGGGAGGGGGGGGGGGGAGGGTTTCGTGGGGAGATTATTGAGGGGGGGTGAGGTAAGGGGGGGGGGGGGGGGGTTTCGCGGGGAGTTTATTGAGGGGGGGTGAGGTAAGGGGGAAGGGGGGAGGGGGTGTCGTGGGTACCCTTCTGAAGGGGTATGAGGGAAGGGGGGAGGGGTGTTTACTGAGACAGAGGTGAGGGGGGTCTGAGGGGTAAACCCAAAAGAGGGGGGGGTGGAGGGGGGAGGGGATTAAAAAGGGGGTGGCAAGTCCTGGACTTCCTGCACTTACGTGTGAAAACCGGAGCGTCCTAGGACCACTGGTTCAGGAGTTCCCTCGGAAGTAACCTGGCGGGCAGCCTCAGAGTCTTCAGGGATGGCCGGTAAGTCCTCAGGCCGGCTTCGGAGTCTTCAAGTGCGGCTGTATTACGTGAAGTTGGGAGTGACGTCGGGCCTCGTGGTGCGTAGGAGGTTATGTGTGCTCGCCTCGTGGTATAAGTGAGGTTATTACCACGTGTTTTGTACAACCTTCAGGAGCCTGTATCTCTTGTTTTTGAAATCGGATCACTACAAGTGATATATCAACAGACAGGTCTCCGTGAAGCCGGTATTTTGGCGATAATTTGGTGTCAAAAACACTAACCTCCTACGAGCTATCCTTTCCCAAAGTTGAAGGGTTCTTGAAGACAATCCCGTTGACCTGCGACCTTGCCCACACTAATCCTCAATATATGAACTGAACTTAAACTGTGAGTAACACTTTCACACGCGTAATCGCAAAGATAGAATTTTAGCGAATTTTTTCGTGGAGCGAGATGTTGTTTGTACCGTTATAAGGCTGTTACTGGGTTAGGTTAGGTTAGGTTAGGTTAGGTTAGGTTAGGTTAGGTTAGGTTAGGTTAGGTTAGGTTAGGTTAGGTTAGGTTAGGTTAGGTTAGGTTAGGTTAGGTTAGGTTAGGTTAGGTTAGGTTAGGTTAGGTTAGGTTAGGTTAGGTTAGGTTAGGTTAGGTTAGGTTAGGTTAGGTTAGGTTAGGTTAGGTTAGGTTAGGTTAGGTTAGGTTAGGTTAGGTTAGGTTAGGTTAGGTTAGGTTAGGTTAGGTTAGGTTAGGTTAGGTTAGGTTAGGTTAGGTTAGGTTAGGTTAGGTTAGGTTAGGTTAGGTTAGGTTAGGTTAGGTTAGGTTAGGTTAGGTTAGGTTAGGTTTTTTTTTTTTTTTTTTTTTTTTTTTTTTTTTTTCGTGATGATTGTACTATTTATCCCTCTAACATTATCAGAGTCCTTGGCGTACATTTGTTTCATTTTTGCGATGTTAAAAAAAAAAATTTTCAGGAAGGCAAGATAGAAAGGGCAGGCGTCGGCTAGTAGCCACCTGCTTCAGATACTATTTTTGTTTCGCGGTAGTTCGTGGCACTGGTATTTATCGCTCTTGCACTTAAATGGTGGGTAATGAGTATCATTTACCCTGCCTTTTATTTAGGTTTGCGTTTCATGCCCATGTATAGTGACGCTACGCGCTGAAACTGAATATTTTTGTTGCAGGTACTTATGGGGTGATGCTGTGGTCTTCTTACAGTTTCCTCGAAGCCGATTTCAGTTGTGCGCACCGATTTGCTGCTATGGGTACTCTTACTGGCGACTATTTTCCTCGCTGGGGGTTCATCAGTCCACGACGGCAAGGTAAGTGGCGCTTTATGTGTTAATTTGTCTGGTTTCATACGAAACCAGACCCAATTAGTTCTCTGCCGATTTTTTCTATACGTTATGCCGCCGCGGCTTGACTCCACCTTCGCGTCCCTTCCCCATGTCTCCGCTAGGCTCAGTAGCTCTGCGGTTTGCGCACAACTGGCGCAAAGTGTTGCCAGTCTGTTTGCAGGGGGGCCCTCAGCAATACGCCGTCTTTGCTCGAGCCAACGCGTCCCACCTGCGTCGGACGGGGCATTCCATGCTGAATGCACTGTGCCCCGTCGTCTCCAAGCTAGCTTTTTTGCAGTTGCAGCAGGTGGGTGGCGCGCTGGCGAGCTTTTCTGCGCAGTCTGATCTGTGATGAGGACCTCCGCAGTGTCCACATTTTTCAGTGGTCTCAGAGCAGAGGCGCCTGCTGTGCCCATACCCCAGACACATTGAGCATTGGACCAGTGGTGACTGGTCCTCCGCCCTAATGAGCTGGAGATCAAGGTACACTTCAGACGCCTCCAGAAACCTCTTCCACAGAATGGGGGACACCTTTATGACCACGTGGCACAGCAGTGCGCTTTTTGCCTTTTTTCTGTACCTTATTTCGGCCCGATTGTCATCGGTTGGGAGGTCACGGAAAAGGCTCTTATTTTGCATCCTCAGGAACTCCAAAATCTCTTCGTCCTTATGGGAGCCAAGGACGTCCCTGAGGATGATGAGGGGGTCCTGGTTTTTAACGACCAGGACCTCGAGCTGGTCGTCTGCTGCCTCAAGCCTGGATTGAACTCTGCTCCGCTCCTCTTCGCTTCTACAACCGATGACAATCTTCCTATCTTTGGCCTTTCGAATGCGGTCGATGTTAATGCATTCTTCCTTCGCGTTAATTGCCTTCCTGATTCGGCCCAGGATCTCCTCCCCAGTCTCCATCTCATCCCTGGAAGCGACCACGACCGAGTGAAGCGCAGTAGGCTCCGGGCGTATACGCCCCTTTGCGCTCGCCGCCACACTCGCGTAAGTGGCCGCCCCCAGGGACTCCTTCCTTTCCTGGAGGGCCTCCTTTAATTGCTCTGCTTTCTCGTTGCTCTCCCTCATTAGCTGGCTATGTTCAGCCAACGAGGAGAGCAACTGAGAGACCTGAGTTTTACCCACCGCATGGGTCTGGTCTTCATCCCGGTGCTGCGGATTTTTGACAGGCCCATCCGCGTCCGCACCAATGGGTGTCTGCGGGGACGTGCACGCGGGTTTCCCAGCTTCGGCCTCCTTTATTAGCTGGTACAGCCTATCAATGGCCTGGATGACGGAGGCCTTGATGTCGGACTTTAAATTGCGAGACGCATTTAAAGCAATCTTGGCCTTCGCCACCCATGCCCTTGCTTCCTGCAATCTGGTAGGCTGCACCAGTACAGCCGGGTTTTCCTCCGGGAAAAGAACTTTGCCCGTCTCCTTCTCCCCTATGCTTCTCCGGACTTTCGTCCGGGTAATAAATGTGTCCGGTCTTTGCGATTGGTTGGGGGGGGTACTTGGTGAAGACAGGCTTGTGGGCATTTTTGCGGGGGTACGAAACATGGTAGAGGGTGGTGGCTCGGGAAATTACTAACAACCAAACCTAACCCAATAAAATTTTCTGTGGTAAGTTTGTAGAAGTTTTAAATTCAGTTCTAAAATTAAATCTTGTAAAAGTTGTAAAATTGTATATGGTGTATAAATAAAATAATAAAATAATTGATAAAATTGTTAAAAATTAGTTATAATTTAGTTAAAATTTAGTTAAAATTAATTTAATCTATTTTTCAGTCGAAATCGGCCTAGCGTG